>OZ007591.1:285251893-290251893 GCA_963931845.1 Maratus michaelseni | reverse complement strand
GTGACCTCAGGTCAAACACTCACCCCGTTTCTGTCAATCATGTAGCCCTACTGAACAGGTGATTCATTCCTTCCTCGTACACCTGAAAATGCTGGCCTAATCCCATACCACGACCGGTTCAACACCTAAATGCTTCTTTACCTGGGATAATGCGTTTCTAACACGCCACCTGAACGCACCCTTTTTTTTTTTTCAACCCTGCAGGTGAATAGCGTTTGCGATCCTTCGGTATGCATAACACCTCAACTCACCCCAGATGTACCTTGCTGATTTGGCCCGTCACATGAAGTATGGCTGTGAATTATGATGTAAGTTTACGAGTTATTTTTCTCATTATTTATTTATTTAATGATATTTATATCTATATATATAATTTTTTTGATATATATTAAAAGCTTAATTATGACTATAAGCCAATTGTTTAAACTACCCTTCGTCTTGACCCGTAAATTGAGATCAACCAAATAACATGCACGTGGTCTTTCATGCAATTTAATATTAAGACAAAAATCCATTTCCCGTTAAATATGTTACCAAATTACCATCTTTATATAAAACAAATATCCTTGAAAGTTTATTATCATCTAATCACGGCCTTATAATTACAAACACTTAGCGAGAAGGAGGGAAAAAAAAATGACTTCAAGCCTACAAGATCGTGTGAACTAAGTCATCTCCACGCTAAATGATTATTAAATGGTATATGTCCACTACCGGAATGCCATACATTTATTTCCTAAAATCAGTTATCGAATTAATTTCATAAATATGCATATGGGAATCTTATCAATTTCGTTTCCCCTTTAGATGAGCAGCCCACGTTGAAATGCATAGTACTTAAAAGCCTCTGAATCATTGACATCTTTTAAGATTATCTCCAAATGCTTATTTAAAAAAAAAATGTTTAAATATGTTAAAACCGATAAAATTTATTTATTTATTTATTAATCATTATAATAATTATTAATATTATTATTCTTATTATTTTTTTTCGTATTCTTATTTCTTTCCTTTTTTTTTTTTTTTTTTACTACCGATCTACTTATTAATAAATAACATCTTAGAACATTTAACCTAACTTAAATGGAAAAAAAAAACTTTTATTTATTTATTTATTTATTATTATTGTTTTTAATTACATATTAATTGCCCGCCACCAATTACTGCAGTTAAGAAACTTTTGCCCGCAAAAATTTCCAATTAGTGTTGGAACTTAATATGCAATTAGCATCCTAGTAATTAAAAAATTTTACACAGCTGGAATTATATGTATATATACCTTATTATTCATTATTATTAATTTTTATTTTTTTTAAAACTCAGCTTAACGAATTAGTTAATGAGATTAAATGTTAAATCCAAATTGTTTAGTTAAACTAAAAAAAAATAATGTAACTTAATTAATTAATTAATTTTTTTTTTTTTTTTTTTTTTTTTTTTTTTTTTTTTTAATTAAACGGCCTGGCTTTACCATGCAAATGTGAATGAAATGATCTTTTGACCGATTCATTTCCCAATTTCATGCAGTCTTTTGAAAAGTGAGCCTTAATTTATAGAAACAAGAAAATAAATTCTGTCATTATTATCATTATCACTTAATTAATTAACTGAATTATTTCCTTTCGTCTTATTATTATTATTATTATTATTATTATTATTATTATTATTTTATCGTTCTCTAAGAGTTTAAAATCGTTATCTAAATTTTCCAAAATAAACACGAAATTAAAACAAAATGATACCATGAAAAACGAATGTTCGATATTTGTTTATCTGTTTACTGATTTCGTTTTTTTTTCCTTTTTATGATGTGGCCCCTGCCAACCTGACCAAGCGGATGAGCTAGGAACCAACTGCTACCGTTTCACGCCCCTGGAGGAAAAATGTATCAGTGTCAACAGGAAAAGACCGGGGGATGCATATGGAAAACTGCCCCCCGGTGTGTGTTTGTGAATGTTATTTATTTATTTATTTATTTTCGTGTAATATGGAAAAAATTGGTGTGTGTCAGGGACGCCTGGATTATCCCCCAAGGAATAGACACACACCCAAAGAGTGCACCCTCGCGAAGAAGACAACATCAGAGTAAGTGATACCCTCATTTATCTATTTTTATTTATTTATTTTTATCTTGACTGACCCTTCCTTCCGCGAAGTTGTCAGCAATGCTTGTTGACATGGCAACTGGGGATGTTTGTTGATAAACAAATCCCCACTCCGCGCCTACCTGGTACGTCACCAAAATCTTTCACACCGCCTCAGATATTTTATTGCCCTGCGTAACCTAGCCTAGGGATTGCTTATTTTTTACTTGCTTATTTGTCTTTATCGAAATATTTATTCAATTGATTATGTGATTTTCTTTTTTTTTTTTTTATTATTGTTTGTGATACCTTGGGTCGCTTTTACTATGAAATTATTTCTTATCAAAATTTGAAAAATGTGCCAGGGATATCTTATTTTATGTTATTTTATTGTACTTATTTATTTATTTATTTATTTTTATTTTTTTTTTTCAACCCTAGTTGAGTATGCCATCGCTGTTTTGAGAATATTTAAATTTGACAGTTAGTAGAATTCTGCAAACCGCAACTAAAAATTTTTTTACATAAACTGTTTAAGCTATAAGTCTTTCTGTAACCGTAACATCTTACTACCCCTTTTTAATGGTATTTTATTCCCACTATTCTTCCTCCGATGAGCTTGACTCCTCTGTTTTGCACCTGTCAGCATGCTTTGGTGCCCAGAGTCTGTCAATGTGTCTTTTTATAGTTCCTTTACTTTCTTCCGTTACATCTTGTAAAATGTAATTGTTATTTCGCACTTTTCGAACCACCTTAAATGGGCCTTCAAATTTTTTTTGTAAAACAGTAGGGTTAATGGACTTAAGGTAAACTTGTTGTCCTAGTTCAAGTGTTTTTATTTTATCAAGGTCTTCCTCTGTCACATATTCAGCCATCATTTTCTCCTGCTGTGCCAACGCTTGCAGTCTAACCTCCTGCATGTGGTCCATTCGGTTTTTGACATATGTCTGAGTGTGAATTTGTTCTGTTGGCATGTGTGCAGTAAAAGGAGTGCGTAAATTTCTTCCAAAAAAAAGGAAGGCGGGTGAAAATCCCGTCGCTCTGTGCTTCGCCATATTGTATTGGAGTTTGAAAAACTCTAGGCGAATGTCCCATTGTAAGGAACTTTGTGCCATGGCTGTCAGTGATCCTTTCAGTATTCGATTCACGACTTCTATCAGTCCATTTCCTTGGGCTCTGTAAACTGAACTGAAGCGAATTTCAATGTTTAGAGCACGCATGTACTCTTTGAATACCGCTCCCCTAAAATATGGCCCATTATCTAATTTTAACTGTTTTGGCAATCCAAAATAACTGAAGTATTTATTAAAGACATTGAGAATAGTCTGGGACTCGACATTGCGAATAGGTATGGCTTCTAGGAATCTTGAAGTAGAATCCATAATCGTGAGAATAAATTTATTCTTGCGAAGTGTAAGTGGAAGCTTTCCGACGATATCCGCATGTAATACACTCCCTATCTCATGGTCCTTAACCATTTTTTGAATAGGAACTTTCATTTTTTTATGTGGCTTTGCGGTGTTACATGGTACACAATTGGCACAATAAGTTCGAATATCTGTATACATCCCGTGCCAAAATATTCTACTTTTCATGGCTTCATAGGTTTTGTCAAAACCAAAATGCGGTTTGTGCACTTCTTCCATCAAAGCAATCTTTAAAGCATCCGGCGCTATAATTAGTTCTGTTTTCTGTTTCCCCGGTTTTAAAATTAGCATCTTCTCTTCATTTAAAGTATACCTTTTGGTATTTCTGTTTTCTTTACCTTGTTCTATTTTCTGAATTATTTTGCTTAATTTCTCGTCTGAATATTGATGTTGTTTAATATTCTCATTAGATAATGCGGGATTAACGGAAAATAAATTATTGTGTAAATTTGTATCCGTAATAATATTATTTATATTTCGCGAAATATAGTCCGCTGGGTTGGTGTCCCCTTTAATGTGATCGAATTCATAAGAGAAATCGCTGAGATTTATCACCCATCTTTTAACCAAATCGGACTGATTCTCTAGATGTAAATTTTCCGTGAGAGCCTTGGAATCGGTGAGAATCTTGAAGTGTCTGCCTTCCAACATAGTTCTGAAGTGTAACACCGCTTCATGAACCGCTAATAATTCGAATTTCAAGCTCGGGTAATTCTTTTCCGGTTCCCGTAATTTTCTCCCAAAAAATTCAATAGGTTGTAATTTTCCTTCAATTTCCTGCGCCAGTACCGCTGAAATTGCAATTTTTGAGCCGTCTGTGATTAAAGTAAATTGTTTGGTGTAATCAGGAGGATGTAATGTTGGGTTGTTTATAATTTCATCTTGGATTTTCTTAAAGGCCATTTCAGTATTTTCATCCCATTTAAATTTAATTTTATCTTTAGTAAGATTAACTAATGGGTTTACTATTTCCGCATATTTTGGAATAAGTGTTCTAAAGTAGTTAGCCAAACCTAAGAGTGACCTTACTCCTTTTTTTGTTTTAGGTCTTACTAAACTTTTAATTTTATCTATATTCCTTGTGGATGGTGAATAGCCGTGCTTGTGAATTTGAAAACCAAGAAATTCTATTTTTTCTTTACATATTTGCATCTTGGATGGCTCAATTGTTAGATTATGTTGGATTAGCGCCTGTAACACTTCTTCCAAAATTCTTAATAATTCTGATATAGTGTCAGCCCCTATTAAAACATCATCAATAAAGTAGGCTACCTGATGCTTGTTAAAATGACCCAATACCTTATTTATCAGTTCAGCGAAATAGGCGCTCGAATTTCGAGTTCCGAACGCAAGTCTCAGAGGTCGAAATTTACCATTTTCTGTGATAAACGATAGTTTTTGGCTATCTTCAGGTCGTAAATTAATTTGGAAGAAAGCACTGTGTAAGTCCAATACTATATAGTACTTCTTCCCACTAATATTCTGTAAAATTTCTTTAATATCTGGAATCGGATAAGAATATGGCTCTAAAATCTGATTTAGCAGCCGGTAATCTACCGCCATTCGAAATTTAGGATTGTTTTTGCTATCAGCTTTTTTTCTTACAAAAATGACAGGAAATGCGTAATTAGAGTCCGATTCCTCGATGATTTTCGCTTCTAATAATTTTCTTATCTCTGTCTTTGCATATTGCTTCACTGCTTGTGGCACTTTATAGGGTTTTGTTTGAATAGGATAGTCGTGGTTAAGTGTAAACTTTGGTGTCACCAGTGAGCATTGACCTAAAGTTTGATAGGATTTCGAAAAAGCGTGTACATGTTTTAAAAGAATTTGTTTGAACGAATCCTGTACATCCGATGGTAAATGATTAAGATCAAAATCTTCCTCATTTATCTCTGCCTCTCTTAATTTATGTACATCTTCCAAATTTAATGCATTGACCTCAAAAATTCTCCCTTGCTCAATATTGTCTATAGATTTATCTTGTTTGTATTCCAAATTAGTGAAAATTTGCCCGATGTTCATACCTGTTTCTAAATGTATCTTGTTATTAGTAATATTTTTAATTAAAATATTTATTTTTCTGTTATTTGGGGTGTCATGGATAGATCTTTCATAGAAAATTTTATTTTTGTGCTGTATTGGTTCTAGGATAAATGTTTGATTTTCCTTTAATTTTATGGGGCATTCTAATTTTACAAATTTTTCCTCCCCTGGGTTTATAATATTATGGCCTACCGTTTTTGCAAACATTTTCCCCTTTGTAGGTTTTCTGTATTTTTTAGTCCTTGTGTTTTGTTCTGTAATTAATGTATTTACTTCCCCAGTGTCCTCCGAATCTTTGATGTTTAATGCCATTTTTCTTCCTTTGAATTTAAGATACTTCTCTTCAAAATCTAGAACCATTTGATTTTCTTTTAAGAAATCGTACCCTAGTAATAATTGATATTTGCGGCCAAAATCTTTATTTGTAACATAAAAAGTTCCTTTTACAAAAGTGTCCTGTAATTTAAATGACATTCTAATGCACTGTTTGAATGTAATCAGTGAATTTGTAACTGTTTGAATCTTAATTTGATTTCCCAAATATTTAAATTTTATATTTGCTTGTTTTAAATTTTCAAACAAAAGCGGTGAGATCAAGCTCACTTGTGAGCCTGAGTCACAAAGGCTGTTAATTACAATATCTTTAATTTTAAATTTAATTAGAGGAAGTTCATTTGTATCGTTCTGTACACTTGCAATAGTTTTATCCCTTAAAGTATGCCCGCTATCGTGAGACTTGCTCGGGTCTTCTTTATCTGTATTTACAAGTCTCGTATTTAGTTTTCCGCATCCTTATCTTTGTTCTGCTTGTATCTTTTATAATTGCCCCTCTGAAATTTACCCCTTTGATTACTATCCTTGTTACTGTTCGTATGATTTTCTCTGTTTTCCCTAGAGTCCGTATATTTATTGCGATAGTTATTCCTCTGTGCACCTCTATAATTTCCTCTCTGTTGAGTGTAATACCCCTGTGCATCATAATTATTAAAGTCAGGTTGATAATAAGTATACGGCGTGTTGTAATGTTGTTGTGGTGGGGGTGGAAAAGGTTGAGCATTTGGTACATGATTATAGTAAATATTACCCTCCGGAAATGCATTGTGAGAATCGTGTCTTTCATACTGGTTATAATTCTTGTAATTTGCTCTGTAATTACCCCTATTGTTTACAAATCTATGCCTATAATTCTGGTTGTTGTTTTTATTAGCTTTATTATACCAACAACTATCCTCATTGTGTGACCCCTTCTTGCAGATATTACAAAATTTTTCGACTTCCTCTCTTTTTTCGATTGTTCCCAATTTTATGTTATTTATTTCTTTTGATAAATTATTAATCTGCTCCGCCGTTTCTACATTTAATTTCAATAACTTCTCAAAAAGTTGCGATTCATTGTTAGCTGTTATAGTATTTACCTGTTCTGCCCCTATATTATTGTACGCCTCTTCTAATTTAATTGCTGTTTTGCAAGCATCCTCAAAATTATCGGGAAAGGTTTTCCTTAAATCCATACTTAAATCCGGTCTAATCGCATCCAAAAATCGTGTCAATCTTACTAAGTCCAAAAATTTCCCGTTTCCGTTCGGATCAACTTCTGTATGGCTTTTCTCTATATAAAGAGACGCTGCGTTTTTGAATTCGCTAATAAAACTTGTTAAGTCTTGTCCCGGTTTCTGTTTCAGATTGAAAAATTCAGTCTGTACCTGCGTAAATGATTTCTTGATTTTAAATAAATCTAACAATTTCTTTTTGAATTCGTTGTAGTTTTTCTCTTCTATAAGCGATTTATTTTGTGAGAGTTTCTCTCTCGCAGTACCCGACAATTTTGCTTTCAAAATTGTAAGCTTCGCATCGTCTTTTAATATTTGTTTAGTTAAGTCCTCAAATTGTCTGAGAAAATACTCGCAATCACTTAACTTTTTCCCATCGAAATTCGGGATTAGAGAAATTATTGTGTCCACTGATGGATCTGCCATCGTGTTACTCGAATCACTTTGCTTTTCTTTATTTAACTTTTTTATATGCCCTCGCGTTAATACGCCAGAAAAACTCGAGTTCAAGCTATTTCTATGATTTCTACGATTCTTTTTTGGCATTCAGCTTTTTGATAATTAAAATTTATTTAGATACTGAATTCTAAATCTAACTTTAAAAATGCATGGAAATTCTTACCCCTAAAAATATTATTAAGCCAAGTGTAAACATTTGCAAAATTTCAAAGATATCAAAATATAAATGCATTATACAATAAAGTATACAGTATCAAAATATATATGCATTAACAATCTACTAATACACTATTTTATCTGCTACATAAATCCTTATCTTTTTATTTTTTTTATTATTCATATCATTTTACGCTATCATTTGATTTTTTTTTTTTTTTTTTTTATGATTTACTTTCTTAGCACAATGTTTCAGTATACTGTTAAAGATCAAATGCAAAGTTCATATAAGAGTAACATAAAATATACATACAATTACGAATATACTGATTTTACTAAGTTGAATACTGATATTTACGAAATCACCGACTTGCTGGTAGTGGAGCCTTTTAGAGGAAGTCAAACAAACCATCAAAATAAAAAATCTCCATTTAATCTTCCAATAACTTATCATTAAAAGAAAAGAGTTGAAATTATTCTAATTAACAGTTTCATAATTATTATTTTGCAATATACTATATAGATTGTAAATTTCCACAATTTGAATATAAAATTTGAAATTGATTACTTTTAACATGAGCCTGTATTTTAGAATACATTAAAGGTATTTAACTTAATGTTTGACAATAACCCAGTTGCAATTTTTAATCATTAAAATTGAAAACTCAATTAACAATAATTAAGAACTGGACGGCACCAGTGAATTATATAGGAATTGCAGATGTTGAAGAGAAATATGCATGGCTCAGTTATATTATTTATTTAAGATTTTTTTATTCTTTAATTTCCCTTCTAATTGCTGCCCATTCCAACATAACCCTTTTGCTGGGACAAGTTGATCAAAATTACAGCTTAGAATTAAATACATAAAGGTTTCTCTGGGGTTGGCTAATAGAATAAATTAATTTACCAAGATAATAATAATAAAAGGAATCCTTAGAGAATAAATTTTGGATATGTTCCCCCATCGCGTTGTGTAATTTCGTAGTAGCCCATTACCCTTTTTGAGAATGATCATTCTTGCCCCTAGCTGACTTTTAAAATGGAAATCTAAATAAACAAACACATACTAGATAATTTAAATGAGAAGACTCCAAATAATTAACACTATTATTTATTTACAATATTTACAGTTATTTCAAGAAAAAAAAAAGATTTATCAGAACACATCTGATTTAATTTCCTAACAAAATTTCTCCTATAATATTGGCATTAACACTTTGATCCTTGCAAAGGATACTTATATTTGTTTGTATTTATATTTAAATTGATCTTTGACAACATTATTTGTTTACAATTAAAATACTGACTTCCATTTGTGACTAAGGTCACACTACCAACTTCTCTTATAATATTTTGATAAAATCAAATCAACTGGGGAATTACTTAGGTCAGAGTCATATTTACCTATACACATTGATTGACGAAGGTTTCTCTTTGTATCAGAGCACACTTTCCGCTAACTAAATAGCGCTGCACTTATTGAAAATGTTCATTTCACAAAACTTAGCGCAACTTCACCACTCTCCATATATGTTGTTCGGGTTCGCTGCTTTCTTACCATCAGAATTGCCACTTACATATATTTTCCTCTTTCGGACCGCACAAAATTCATCGCGTCATTTTATTTCACCTCTCACTTTCGCTTCTGATATCGATGTGATGTTCCGTTTTCATTCTTTTTCACAACTGCTTTTTCATGACCACGGTGGGCCGTACTTTGTTCTGCCCAAAATTTGCATGACAGTGCTTTAAGCCCATCCTTCTTTTTTTTCATTGGGTAGTTGATCTCCCGTTTTAACTGAAATTTGCATAACAGAGGGTCAGTTTCACCTCCTCCTTACCAACCCCAACCAATGGCTATGCATCAGTTGTTGCTGTAGCGTGTTGTTTTTTTTCTCGGAACGATGTGTGTGTTCTTTGATATTATCTCCCAGACCAACTTAAATCAAAGTTCTTCTTATTTGACTTTTATGGCTTAAAATTGTCGCCAGCGAGTCTCTGGTCATAAATTTGCCATCCTAAATCTTTCAACTGAGGCGACTTATGGGAAAGTCCCGATAATGTACTTTCCTTACATTACTTATTTCCATATTATTAATAGTCCGCTAGTAGCTTACATTTGTATGAGGCATTATAATAAAAAAATGGATACAAATCTAAGGAATAAAAAAAATTTTCATTGCTCCGAACGCGATTGGTTTTCAAAACATGAAGGAGGAGAATTACATTCCTGAGGATGCGATTTTGGTGACGCCAATAAGAGGGAGATATAAATGGGGAAAATAAGGGAAATACTTAATGTACGGTTTTCGGCATTGGCATTTCAAATCATTCGGAGGAATATAGAGTGAATGGAGATAAATTTCAGTTCCGATACATAAACCCTCCTGAAAAGTTATCTTATTGGACAACGTATCCCAGTCGAAGAAATCCTGTTTTAGTTCAGGAAACAAATTCATTTCTCCCATAATTTGGGGAGCACTATATGATTTAACATCAATTACCGGAATTTACCTAGACTCATTCAGCACGACAAATTGTAGAAGTGAACATAAATGCATAGCATCGAACCATTAATACTTATAGTGTGAGTAAAAAAACGACAAGCATGTTAATTATCGGCGGGAAAGCAGCATAAAACAATATTCGCTGCAAGCATGAAACATTTATTTTATTTTAAATCGAAAGAATATAAGACATTTAGCATATGAAGTAGGCGAAGCAAATGAACTAAACTGCCTCATCTCGATATCTAACAAAATCTGATTTGTCTGTTTATGGATGATTTAATCTGATTTCAATGTTTAATTAAGCCTTTTTTTATATAAACTTGTACTATTGCATACCTACTACATTTTAAAAATGTTAAATTTATGTTATCGTATTTTTTATTATAAATTGCATCTAAATATTCAATATCGGCTCCGGTCTAACTGATTGTTTAGGAGGTATTGCATTTTTACAGGATCATTACGTTTATAAGAGCTTTACTACTTCTATTAGATTCGTGAAATAATATTTTCGGTTTATTTAATTGTTGATTATTCTACTAATACATAAGATTATGATAAACATCAGGGTACAGCGGTAGTAAGATTGAAGCAACACTTTTGAAAAAAAAAAAATGCAGTACCCGCAATAAGTCAATCAAGATCCTCTATTGTTTAGAAATGCATTTTCTAGCCAAATTTTCATAAATATTCTCTGTGACAATAAACATTACACATTGTGACAACTAACCAAAGACGAAAATAAATTGTTGCAATATTCTTAAAATTTTCAAAAAAGCAAATTGTTAATTTCTATCAACATTTTGGGAATCCACAAAGTAAAAAAAAGTTAAAAAAGTTCACTAAACGATAGTTTTGCCTAGATTAATATATTTTTAAAAGCATATTATCTCAATTTATGTACAGTAAAATGTTTGATTTTTGTGACAACCAGTCATGGACACTACTATATTATTTTAAATACATGAAATTATTCCATGAAATTATTGTTAATTTACTTAAATAAGCATATATATTACTATTTATGTCATCGAGACTTATTTGTGTTTCTTTATTTTGTACTACACTCCTAATCTTACAAAATGTTACGAAAAGGACATAGGTGATCCGCATTAACCTGTTTGCTCACGAGTTTATTTTTCAAATTCATTTAATAGCATAATTAAATGATATTAAAGGGTGTGTTAAAAATAATTAAAAATATAAATGAGGCGTGAGTGATAAAAAAATATCATTAAAAATAAAGTTTACTCAAAATCGTTTTTACAACACTTCGTTTTATAATTTAATTTAAGACCTTCATAAATCGCTAACATAAGCTAAAAGATTAAACATTACTAAACAGATAATAATTGGGATAACTTTAGTACAAGAGCATGGGGTAATATTTACAGCCTTTGGAGGAATATGTCATTCTGCCTTCATGGATTTTACGGCATATTCTTGTATTAAGATAACATAAAGTTACAGAGAAACTCTATAAAAAAATTCCTGAGAAAAGAAAATTTGATGTAGACACAAAGTGTTTATTTTGGCATATTTCTCCATTTGTTATCAGTATTTTTTAAAAATGGTAATTACGTGTATTTCACTTTTACAGTCCATTTGTTAATTAGATGCATAGTTTTCCCATATTGGAAAAAACGGTTGATTCCTTGTCGATGATTGTTTTTAATAGACGTAGTGATATTTGTCTCGGTCCGTTAAAACACTGATTTTACATAAAAAAAAATATGTTACAATTATTATTATGTGTTGTTTGGAATTTATTCAGTTCGAATAAAAATGAATAACAATTTCTAACTTTCTATGAAATATAATGGAAATTATATATATATATATATATTTTTTTTTTTTATGGAATCTTTTGATTTCTGCAACACATAAGATACAATACGCTATTCTTTTAAGTATAAGGAAATATTTTTTTTTTATAAAGTATAGCATTTAAGTTTGGCAAAAAATGCTATGGGTCTAGAAGAAGAAAATATTACTACACTCATGTCCAAAATTAAGGTCATAAACTTAAAATCTGTCAAAACTGATGTACTGTGTTACCACAAAATTTGGCACAGACGTATATTGCAATGGCAGAAAGAATATAGCAACATAACAGTATGGGAAAGATTTTAATTGTGAATTAAGATACAGATTATATTAAAAAGTGTTAAATCATGAATCAGATATAAAGCATTTATGTCGGGAAAAGTATGTCTAATATGGAGTGTCACCACTGTGCACTGCTATAAAAGCCTCACAACGAGCTCTCATACTGTTTATGAGGGTGTAAATATTTTTTGTGGCAACAAAGCCAATTCTTAAAAAACGCGGCTTTTAACTTCTGGAGGGTCATGGCAGGGGGGATTACGCTGTGAAATGGCTCTTCCTAGACCATCCCAATGTCACCAGGAAGGCCGGCCAAGACCGCTACAAAGCAACGACACCTACACGCAATAGCTACTTGGAATTAAGCGCTCGGCGACATAGGCTGGCAACGATTTCTCAGCTTGCTCATGACCTTACTGCTGCGTCTGAATTAAGAATTTCCAGGCAAGCAGTATATAGACATCTAGTAGAGACGGGCCCTTTACGACCAGCGTCCAGTCGTATGTGTCCCTTTTACTGCACCGAACAGGAAATCCCGGTTGTTGTGGAGCCGAAGACATCAGTCTTGGACACAACAAGAATAGGGGCGTGTTCTTTTTAGTGATGAGTCGCGATTCACCACGCAAAGTGATTCTCATAGAATCTTCATCTGAAGAGAATGGGGAGCTCGCTATCATCCCTCCTACGTAAAAGAAATCGACATATTTGGTGGCAAGGGAAACGATGACTGGGGCGGCATAATGTTGGGCAGCCGTAACCCACTGTACGTCTTCGATTCGGGGACTGTCAACGCACATTGATATAGGGATGGGGTCCTTGAAGCCTATGTGAGGTTTTTCCAGGGTGCTGTAGGCCCAGCCTTCATTTTTATGGACGATAATGCGAGGCCACGCAGAGCTCACATCGTTGATGATTTTCTTGAAGGAAAGAATATTCGCCGTACGAATTGGCCCTCGAGGTGACGGAACTAAATCCTATTGAACATGTTTGGGATGGTCTAGGATGAGCCATTGCACAGCGTAACCCCACTCCCAGGACCCGCCAGGAGTTAAAAGCTACGCTGTTGTAAGAATGGCTTTGTTGCCACAAACATTTATTGATACCCTCATAAACAGTATGAAAGATCATTGTGAGAATTTATATAGCAGTGCACGGTGATCACACTCCATATTAGACAGACTTTTCCCGAGATAAATGCTTCTTCTCTGATTTATGATTTAACACTTTTTTAATAAGCCCTGTATCTTAATTCCCAATCAAAATTCCATATTGTTATGTTGCTATATTCTTTCTCCGATTGTAATATACCTCTGTGCCAAATTCCGTGGCAACACAGGGAAAAGTTCATCAGTTTTCACAGATTTTATGTTTATGACCTGAATTTTGAGCATCAGTGCATAAACATTGGGTTAAAATGATCAGATGTCATACAGATATATTAAGAATATAGAAATGCTCACTAGCATATATATATATATTCAATTACAACCCTAGTTTATTAAAATATTCCATTACTGTCCATATTTAAATCTCTTTTTATCCTAATCTACATAAATTAACTTTTTATTTCCCGTCAAATACAATGTAAAATCACATTTCATAAGTATATTACTTCTTAAAAAACCTATTTTCTTAAATTCGTTAGTATACTAAATATTTCCTATTTATTCCCGGTTTTAAATCTCTTTAATTTCTTTTAATCTGTGTAAATACACCAATCTCCTTTTCTAATAGTCTAAAAAATCATACTTTTAAATTCTTTTGTTATCGAGAAATTCATTCTGTCTCAATACATAAAATCTGCAACTGGTCCTTTAATTTTTCTCTCGCTTTCATTTTTTTACGACATACAAGAAAATACTTTCCCGCCAACATTATCCGAGAGACGCATCCTTTCAATATTAAAACATAACTGAAAGATAGTGCGAGACAAAATTGAGCATTCATTGGTTAAAATTGGTCACGTGTTACGAAATTCTTCATCCGCGCTCCGAGATTAAAATGAGCTGCACGGCGGCAGACGCTAGGGATTTTCCGCTGATTTGAGTGTCTAAAAAATTATGCTGACATTGCAGTGATTAATCATATACCTTGTATATGTTCAAATATTATTTAATATGGACATTCGCTAAAATCATGGCTATATAGAGAGATAGTGCGAGATGGCTATATATAAAATCATGGCTATATAGAGAGAGCACTACCCAGAAATCAAAATAATGAAGTTTCAATAAATGGATTACAGTTCAACGGTGTTCTTGTTTCTTCTATTTACACCTTCCTTGATTAAAACAATGTTAATTTAATGACACGGCTGTATTAAAATATATAATGCTTGGCATATTTTTTTCATCAACTGCTTGAATGGATCTCAAATCTATCTAATATATATATATATATATATATATATATATATATATACTAGTTGACCGTCCGTGATAATTAGTGATAAAATTGCTCGCAAGCTTTTGTTGTCTAAACCATTTGAAATTTTTAATGGATATAAATATAAAGGTATTACAGCCCGCGAAAATAATACGTCAGAAATACTGTTATCTGGATGTAAAATAGATATACTTTATCCCCCAGAAAACGAATTTATTTTCAAATTCTATAGAAGGCGATAACCCCCCCACCCCCACCCCTCCCCTTTTGTTTTCCATTCCTGCCTTCCAAAAAATTGAAAGCGGGTCCCTTTCTTTTTCATCCCCCCCTTCCCCTCGCAATCCCCAATTCTCATTTGTCTATACCTATCTCCAACAAAGCAGGTGGAAGAATGTATGCTCCATCCAGGATTGGGAAATAAGAATAAAATGAAGAAGAATTTAGAAGGAGTATTTCCTAGGGATAGTTTTGTGATCAGTGCAGGCCAATAGATGAGCTATTCTTCTACAGTCCTCTTGATTCTTCTTAATTCTATTTCCTTCTTTATTCACTGTTCAAAAAAAGTTGAGGCATGCACAGTAAGTTCGAATTTGCACTGAAAAATTAAAACTTTTGCTTATCGCTTTAATATATTAGTAAATTTCAGTTAGGTGTATTTAAATGTACTGTTTTTATCTGTAAACAGGGTGAGTTTTTTACTGTAACGTCAAAGTCAATATTTTGGAAAGTTTGTCTGTCTCGATTGATAGTTTAAGTTGATAAATAATCATACTGTATATTTAAAAAATTAAACCACTAAATGTAAAATACATAGCCAAATGTCTTAGATCGATTGAAACCTGCGGCGAAATCAGATGCTTAAATTGTGTTGCGAGAAAATAACCTTAAAGTTACAAGAGTATATTAATTTTTTATATATAATAGGAAGAAATAAATAAATAATTCAGTACTAGTGATTATAATTAATTAAATCTACAATATCAACAAAGAAAAGGAATATATGTATCTACTATCTGATTAATAAATAAGTGTATCATGTATTTGTTCGAAAATAAAAATATGATTAATTTTAACTGCGGTATTAAGTAAAATCTAAATTTCAACTAGGAATTTAAATTTTTATTTTTGTCAACTATACTTCATGTTATTTACTTACTGCATTCTAAATTTAAACTTAATTTTTATAGTTTTAATTTTTTATACGTGCTTAATTTCTTTTTTCTGTTGAATACAATTCGCATTTGCAATTACAGTTAAGAGTTTAGCTTTCATCTAAAACGTATTGGTGATTGTTTAAGCATAGATAATAAAAACTAACATTTCTCATATTACAAATGCATAAAAATATACATAAAATATATTATACATTTTAATGAGTTTAAATTCGATATTGCATTTCGAAAATTCGTTTAAAATAAATAATAATGTTTTTTTTCTTTACTTTATATTCTAAGTATATGAATTTTCAAAACTGAAAATTAGTAAATTCCACTATATTTCATTCCATATTTTCATTGAAAATTAGTAAATTCCACTATATTTCATTCCATATTTTCATTGAAAATATCTAATTCCATTTCATTTATTTATCTTAGGAAATGGATTCACTTCGCACACTTACATTTGTAACGATACTTAAATTAACTATCTAAAGTATAAGTAAAAAAATAAAGAAAATGCTTTAAAAATGTGGAAACATTTAGTTAATCATTTTTCTAAGTATAAAACAAACACAAAAATAAAAGATGTTTTGAATTACATTTTTCTCAGTTTTACTTTCCTCAAACACAAATGTTATATAAAAACTACTTTTTTTGTAAAAACATAAAGAGCTATATTGCTTTTCTGTTAGAAACACATGTTCCATTTTTGTTCGCGTTTGAGGCTTAAGAAATATCATATAATTTTATTCAACAGTTTCTAACAATATGTAATAAAATTTTTAATTTACCTAAAAGCAGCGTGATATGTGTTGTTGTTTTTATTTTATTTTTGGAAAAAAATTACCTATATTTGCAGTATTTTTAACCGAATTTAATATCGAAAATAAAATCTATATTACAACTTTTTCTACACATTCTATAGATTTTTAATGGAAAATATAAAATCAATGTTATTATTATTATTATTATTATTATTTTGCTTGTATTATGACTATCTTTATTTCACGGAAACAACTATAAGAATATCACTTTCACAAACTTGCGAATAAAAACTTATAGGTTACCAAGCCATTTTATTTCAATACCGATGCAACAACAGTCCTAAAACCGAGATATGTACACATTGCAAGTGTACAAATAAGGGAATAAATGCAACATTTCTCATACATTTATATGAGTAAACGTTTAAATTGTTTTCTGTAAAAATTAAGACCAACCTTACTTTAGTGTTTATAAAAGTTATTATTATATATTTGTGAGATTAATTATATAATTTCGAAGTGCTTATTTAACTTATAAAACATAATGGCACACTGTTTAAAGGACTTATTTCAAAATGTATAAAAATTGTCTATTATCATACAAATTATCGAGTACCGCATTTTATTTACAAAACTGAAACAAGTACGAAAGTAAAATCAATTGACGTGTTGTCAGTGTGAAGTAGAACTCCTCAAAATCACGTAAGAGATAATATTTTCGAAAAAAAAAAACATTTTTACAAATGCAAATAATATGTTCCCTACCACTTTTATTTAGCTAAGCGGAAAACTTATTTTTCAAATAGTAAAAATTGCCTAATTATGTGCGCTCCGTTTGTGAAATAGTTGTAAAACATTTTTAGGACATGCAGTTGTTAACTTTAGTTTGCAGATACTCGAAACATTTATTTTACCCTTTTATGAAATAAAGTACAGCATATTAATATTTAAAAATCAATATCTGTATTTGTTTCACGTATGAAAATAAGAAATATCTGTGTCTGTTTTATGTTTAAATATGCAAAGTAATGTGTTTAAAATTTTATGTTCTTCATAGATTACACAACTCGTTTTTGACATAATTTGAAATTATTAAAATGTTTATAATAATATTTTGCACCGGAATGGCTTTATAAAACACCGATGTATTACAAATTTTAATTGTAAGTTTGTAATTTATTTAAATTTTTAAAAAAATCACATATTAAGTTAACAGTAAACTATAAATTTCTTATCAATTCAAATAAAAGAAAATATATAAATCTATGCTTATTATAAAAAAAAAAACTCTCTGAAACGGAATATAATATTTAGAAAATATAAAATTCGCCAATTATGAAACCAGTAAATTTTACCTGAGTACAAAAAATATATATGTAAAAAATAACTAAATTTGCATTTTTCAGAAAATGAATTTTTTGCATATATATTAGCTTCAGAACAGAAAACTCAAATTATTTTTAGCGAATTTTTTATTTTGTATATTTTACATTATAATGTTTTCGTTAGTTTAATAACCGTGTTTTAAAATGTGCACAGTATATTGTAATTGTTCTTTGTGTAACACTATTTTTTTCTCAGTAGTCGAAATATTTCAGTTTATTTCATATACAAATGACTACTCAATTGGCTACTGAATTTATTTGACAAGATTGGAAAGATTTTTATGTAGTTTTTTTTAACTTAATAAAAACGCTCTTTATATTTCTCAAATGATTAGCTATATAATAATTCAATACAATTATGGAGTAAATTTAAGCTAATGTATTATACAAAATCTAAAATTAAGAACGTTATTTTTTTCTATGAGTATTTTTAAAATAAAAATCTTTTCAAACCTATTCGGAAATTTTAATTAAAATTTAAAATAAGCATATAAGTAATGATAGACACATAATATAATTTATCAAACGAATATCGACTCGTTGTTTAAAAATTTGTAAGAACAAGCTTCCCTCTATTCCTCCTTCCAAAATATATCTTTATATAGAAGGTTTACTGTTTTATACAATATCACATAGAAAATCTCTAAATACAAAAACATAATAGCGTAAGAACAATTGTGGAACAGCATTTTCAGTAGGTAAATATCATACCATTCAATTTATATTATGGCTTTTTTATTTCACTATATTTAAATCATGATTGTGATTAAAACATCAGTGTAGGTTTCATTTTAGCTTTTTGCTATGCTAATGTAAACAAAATTGGTTTTATAGAAAATATTCACTTTTGTGACAAGTATGATATTTTCATTAAGTTAGCTCCAAGCGTGATTATATAAAAAGGACAATATATCAGTGAGTATTAGTAACTTTTTACTAGATATTTAATATATCCTAAGTATAAAATTTCCAATCGTAGGAGCTTAGATGAAGTGTTTTAAAATGTCCACCATGAAATAGTTAAAATCAGTCAGATACAATAATATATCGTGAAGTAGCTATTCTGTTCATTTAAAAATGTTTCTTATGGTAGGTCCAATCAATAGGTTCAAGAAAATGCGATCCGCAATAGATGATTCTTGATTTTCCCAATAAGTGAATACTATACATTATATAATAGTGGATTTAAGTAACTGAAATCTAGAATAACTGTGTAAAACATATCTGGAATTTTTTCATGTTTTTAAAACTCAAGAGATAGTTTTACATTCCGACCAGAAAATGCAAAGGTGTTTTGGGGGTTATTACAAATATGATACATCAGGTGCTAAACTGAATGCAAAGAGATTTAATGTATATGATATATTAACACACATATATATATATATATATAATATATAAAATATTAACACAATTAATATATATATATATATATATATATATATATGTATGTATTAATTGTTTCTAAAATATGTTGTTTCCTGTTTCTTTAAACGTGTCATAGGTTAGATGAGATTAAAGATTAAAAAAATATTTATAAATAAAAGAAAAACATGTAATTGACCGATTGAAAAAAAAGGTGGAATTTAAAAATCTTTGCAAAATATGTACGGACAATTGAAAGTTAATAATAAAATTCTAAAAATAAAATGATTTTCTTTATTCAAAATGTTTTTAAAAATCAATTAGACAACCTTTCAAAGTTTTATAATTATTATTATTTATAAGGGGCATACAAACTATTTTCCCCTTATTAGTTCCATTTACATTTTTGTTATTCTAGATGAGGCCGGTAATTCCTTAATATTTAATTATTCACCTACCAACAACATAAAAATGTGTCCATCACAATGTTGCATACAAATGTTATAAGGTGAAATGAAAATAAAGGCATCTCTTGGAAAGCTACTGATAATCAACTTCTTTTTCTTTTTCGTGAATTTGGGACTTATACAGGGTGTCCCATAAATAGCGCCCAAATTCTGCACAGCCAGATTCCTCGTAGGGAGTATATAAAAAAAAATGTCCAAAGAACTGTACCTGTATTATCCATAGTTTACGAGAAAAATACGAAAAACAAAGTATGACGTCACAGCAGGTGCAAGGAAAGAACACCGTATTGGACAGATCAAAAGCAGTATTTGCATATATTTCCAGACGATAACGTTCAAAACTATATCTGCGCATATCTCGTCACGCATGCGCACGCCGTAGAATGACGTTAAGCAGCCGTTGAACACGGATTTAAAAGACTGCATCTTGCATTTCGGTATCCTAAGCATGGTTATCATGTATTCCGTTCGTGAATATTGCGACATGTACGCTCAAGCCTGCCTCGATATGCATGGCGGACACTTTCAACATCTGCTTTTATAATTTGCAAATACTGCTGTTGATGTGTCAAATAAAGTATTTTTTGTTGAACCGACTGTGACGCCATACTTTGTTTTTTCATATTTTTCTCGTAAACTATGGATCGCACAGGTACAGTTCTTTGGGCATTTTTTATGTACTCTCGACGAGGAATCTGGCTGTGCAGAGTTTGGGCACTACTTATGGGACACCCTGCATATTCATTTTATTTTCATTCAGATATGATAATAGATGCCGATCAGGTTTACGAATCACATGTGCATGTTTAAAAAAAATGATTGATAAAACTAAATAATTAATGAAAAATATTTTTTTGATACATTCAAGAAATTTAACTTTAAAGGGTCATTGATCTTTAATCAAACGATTTAAACAATTTTGAAAATTGTAACTTACTTTTAAACTACTGCGCAATATTTAAAACTAAAAATACATTTTTAAGTATCTAATGCAAATGTCCTAGAATTTAAATATTTTTAATATAACATATTTAAACATTAGTGAATTACTTTTTGCAACTAAATTATTTAAGGAACTATTTAAAAATCTTTGGGGGAAATGTCTTTCAGCTAAATCTGTTCAATTACTCCCTTTTTTGAGTGCAGCACTCTTATAAATTAAAAATATATATAAGTGTAGTTATGGTTTTACATATTAGTCACGTATTTCTTATTATTGCTAGAATTTAACGTAAACTTTAAAAAATTACAGTGTTAAATTTAGAAAATGAATTATCGTGAAAATATTTTTTAAATCTTCAAACATTATAAATATAGATAAATTTGCACAGTTTACTGTTTATAAAAGTATTGACTACTTTAAAATTTTAAATACGAAACAATAATTCTATCAATACATAAATAAATTTACAAAAATATATGTTAAACGTAAATATGTATTAAATTTAGAATTATACACACAAAACATCTGATACTCTATATTCTTGTGTTTAGATTCACTAATAAAATACATTACACTTATATCGCTAATTTTCTTCAATGTGTGAAAAATATTAAAAATAAACATAATATTTTAGTATTTTAGAAGAGTATGTTATTTAACTAATATTATATCACCATTTAATTTATACTCATCAAACACTTGCTTCCAAAGTAAATTTCATTTAATAAATATGAGTTACTTTAAAACTACTTATATAGAAAACAAACCTCGACGTTTCGGTTAATCTTTATAACCATCATCAGGAGAAAAAACCTTCATAAATATGAACAGCAAAAATTGAAATGTGTTACATGAATATTTTGAATATGTTGTTATAATTTCCGTTATTTGAGCGTCTTGGCAGATTGAATATCGTGACTCAATCATGTAACACATTTCAATTTTTGCTGTTCATATTTATGAAGGTTTTTTCTCCTGATGATGGTTATAAAGATTAACCGAAACGTCGAGGTTTGTTTTCTATATATGTAGTTTTAAAGTAACTCATATTTATTAAATGAAATTTACGTTGGAAGCAAGTGTTTGATGAGTATTTATATGTGCAACGTAAAATCCTTATTAATTAATTAATTTAATTTATAATTTAAACAAGTTTTTTATTTAACCAAGAAGTACTTAATATAGTTTTTTTTTTAATACTGTGAAAGATATTTTTCTAAATTTCAGTTTCCTGTATCAAATTCGTATTTTCATTTACTTTGATTAATTAAAGTAAAGAAAATAATAATACAATAATAATACCTTGCCTTCTTAGAAAATAATTTTATTCAAAGCTGGTTATTTTTTAAGTCTGGTTAATTCTTAAAGAAGAAAACATTTCACTAATAGATTTTTTGACAAGGCAATTATTTAAATTGTAGTTTGTTTAGGCGATTGACTTATAATTATTTTTTATAGGATTTTACTTAACTTCATGTTTTGTCCTTTTCTGTCAAATCTTGTAATTCATTTTTGAGTAACATTCGTCTATACTATTTTCCACAAATGTAGCTCACAAGTTCTTTGTTGATAACCGTGCAATATTTAAGCATCTTTATGGACGTATCTCATCAGGAAACGCTCCAGGAGTAAAATCTTGCTCTTCGCACAGGTAAAAACAGTTATAGAAAACATGGCAAATAAGACTGATGCGGGCAACAAGAGATTACAACAATTAGTGCAAGAATGAATTTGCTCTTGCTGAAATACAATAGCTCTATAGTTTTAAAACATAAAAACATATTAATTACTGGATTTAATGCAGGTTGATACTTTATGTTTTTTTTTTTTTTAATCTTATTGATTGGTAAAAATATCATACAAATTGAAATTTTCCCAAGTGAATGAAAAAGTGTCCAGCCCTGGAGTCGAACACAGGACCTTATTACTTAAATTGCCAAAGCTCTTCCTATCGAGCTACCTAGAACAGTCGGTTGGCTGTCATCCCAGGTAGCTAAATTGAAAGAGCATTGACAATGCAAGCCAAATGTTCTGGGTTTGAATCAATTTTTCACAGAGTTGAAAAAATGTTTATTATTTATTACTTTATTGCTAATTTGTTTCTTTTGTCTGTGTTGTTTTGTGCCATTAAAATTAACTTCTTTCTTCATGAAGTTGATCTGTAATCCCTTTTTCGGCCATTTATAATCTACAAAGTATTTATTTTCTTTTATAATGACCTCTCTCATCTGTACTCCTCTTAATTTTTCCTTAGAAAAATAAACTGGAGTACAGATGACAGAGGTCATTATAATTTTCTCTTGTTTATTCTCTCGTACACTCTAAGAAATCTCACTGCTAAATTACGGTCAGTGACTGGCAAAATGTGTGCCAGTCACTGACCGTAAAAATAATGTTTTGACCGTAAAGCTGTCATGACCATAAAAATACAAGTTTACCCGTAAACTTTTGCCCGTAAAATTTAAAGTCACTGACCGTAAATTAACAAGTTTACCCGTAAACTTTTGCCCGTAAAATTTAAAGTCACTGACCGTAAATTAACTTTATGCTCGTAAAAATTAGCTTCATTTTTTAAAGGCCAGTGACCGTAAATTAATATTATGCCCGTAAAAGATAGCTTCATTTTTTTATGTCCAGTGACCGTAAATTAACATTATGCTCGTAAAATATATCTTCATTTTTTAATGTTCAGTGACCGTAAATTAACATTATGCTCGTAAAAGTTGTCTTCATTTTTTTATGCCCACTGACCATAAATTAATATGGTCCTTATTAATTTAAGATTACTGCCCGTAAAATTAGCAAGTCATTGGACTTACATAGCTGGGCTTCATCTGGGCAATTCAGAGACCCCAGGTGGGTAGTTTGGGGACTCTGCTGCTTTTGACAGGGTATAAACTGGGCTCTGCTCAGCTTACTTCAAGCAGTTCTACTCTGATTGGATAAATATATGACAGTTATGAGTAGATTAGCAATGGCGTTAAATTTGTTATTTATCGCTGGGAATCCGATTACAATACATATAGTTTTTTAAACAACTAAAAAGTTACAGGATGCAGCAATCTGTAGTTTTGAATCTGCATATTAAGTTTCTAGAAATCTATTTCTGCAATCAATATATATATATATATATATATATATATATATGTGTGTGTGTGTGTGTGTGTGTGTGTGACAATTCATATTTATTTCAAAATTTCCAAAAGCAGATATTTTCAAAAAATATTTGAATATATGTGACAATTCATGTTTATTTCAAAATTTCCAAAAGCAGATAGTTAAAAAAATATTTGAATTGTAACCTATAAAAATGATCGATAAACTTTCTAGAAGCTTTAAATATGCGAATTCAAAATTTCAACTCATATTCATTAATTTTTGTTTTATGTTGGAAAAAAAAAAAAAAAAAAAAAAAAAAACACATTGCAATCAATTTTCCTATGATAAATAACAAATTCAATATGAGAGGGTCCGAACATTAAACATGCATAAATAAACAACTTAGATCAAATGACTTGAAATTTGATATACTGGGGTAAAATTTCATGTAGAATCCCAATATGATGGGTTAGGAATAAAATTTGTGGAGCAATTTTTATTTATAGGCAGCCCTCTTAAGAAAAAAATTTTAAGCATAGCATTAAACCACAAAAATTCCCTTTCTTTACATTCTCACATAATTTGTTTACCGACAAAAATTATTTCAATTTAAGAATCAGAATTTAAAAATGTTTTATTATAGCCATATGCATATTTAAGCAGAAAATATATCGCAACAATTAGAAAGAATCAATTATGGAGTTCTTTTAGCCAAATTAATAAGAAAGAGAATCAGATAAGGCTTAACATGTACTTCACAACTATTTTATAAATTTTGGTTTTAAAACAAATTTTTTAGAAAAAAAATATTGTTAAATTTCTCAATTTTAAAGTGTTAATACTTTTTTTCTGTTATGTTATTTAACTAACTTATACGTAGAACAACTTTTATTAAGATCTCAATCGTATTTACCATTTGGACAAGATGAATGCAATTAAAAAAATTTTTACAACAGGAGACAAATGGTAGTGCCTGTAAATTTTTAATTAACTTCTCTCCCAAATCAGGTGAATGTGGGACAAATACTTTCCATGGTGATAAGACTTTTCAAGTTTAACTTCTTGCTATTAGGATTTTTTGTCTTTGCAGTGAAACAAAGCTCAAATTGTACATCCATTGCAAAGATTAAAGCATGCAGCATCTATTGTGCCCTGCAAGACATAATTGCAAAAACTTCCTTTTTTGGTTATTAACCCCTTCGCAACGAGCACACTTTACAGAATTTTTAATCTTTTGCCATTGATTTTTGCAAACAGAAATTTTCTACAAATTGAATCGCAGAAATACTATGATTGAATAAGCCAAAGTTTACAATAAAAGATAACTGTTGAGAGCAATCAAGAATTACGAGATCTTTTGCAGCATGTATACCAGTTGCTCGTCCCCAAGGGGTTAAGAGTTCAAACACTAATGAAGTTCATGTCTAGGTATTTTAAATTTATTAATGATATAATGAGCATAAACTACTGGAGCACAATCCACTGAGCAGTCTACTTTTTTTCAGTAGATTGTGCTCCTTGATGTTATAAATACCTAGATACGAACCATCCTTTATGTTGCAAAACTAATTTGTTAATTTACCCATTTAAAAAAACTATTGAATTTAAACAATTCACTGTTAATTCATTCAACAATTTCACTTTTGTGTAATAATCTGACAGAAATAGAGATGTTCCAGAATATAATTATTAAAAATGAAAATTAATATTTAGGAATGTGAAAGAAAATACAATAAAATCTTCTGATATGGAACTATCAGAAAAAAGTACTAGATAAACATATTTGTTTAAAACTGACAAATTAAAATCTGGACAAAATTTCTGTAAAATGATGAGTATTTTTCATTTAAAATAAATTCTTTCAGAAAAAAAAAAAAAAAAGTAATATTTATATATATATATATGAACAGTAAAAACAAATAATTGAAAAGTGACAAAAAAATTTATTTACAATATTACAAATATGATAAATGATGTACAAATATTTACATAACAATTACATTCAAATACTCCACTTAGATGAAAAATCCTTTACTTCATTAATGAGTTTTAAAACTTTCGGATGAACATCAACCCTCTTTCCAAATCTTCAATTTCTGTTCCTTCTGTTCCTCTGCATGAGGATTTATCCCAAACAATACTCTCTAAAAATACAAAGAAATACAATGAGAATAAACAAAAACAAGTTTAAATAACTTATAACAGAATTAAAGACAAACAAATCAATTGCATAGTATTACACACAAACAGGGCTCTTGAATTACATGACCTGCTTTTGGCATGACTCAAGAGACTGCCTTATAAATGATTGAGCAATTAAAAATATAATATTTGAAAAGTACAGACTTTCACAAACTATTTTATTAAGACAATACAAATATAGACTTAAAAAG
Organism: Maratus michaelseni; assembly: GCA_963931845.1. Lineage (NCBI taxonomy): Eukaryota > Metazoa > Arthropoda > Arachnida > Araneae > Salticidae > Maratus > Maratus michaelseni. The sequence goes on along the minus strand of OZ007591.1, from coordinate 290,225,591 downwards.
AACAAATAAATATTATACGATAAAATAAAACCCAATTTAAAGTACAGGCAAATAATTGTAAATATCTCTTAGCATTGCAGTAAATATTTCATTTTTTTAATGAAGATCCTGAAACAATTTTATTGCAGCTTCCTCATCATCTGGTAATTGCCAAATGGTAAAATCACTATCAGTGTCAGCAATAAATATCAGTTACAACTTAATATTAAATATTTTCTATTTGAAAAATAGCAAATTAAGATTTTTACAAGGTTACAATTAAGTAGTAATAATAATAATTTAAAAGATTCATGTTCAATAAATAGCAAATCATAATGTTTGGCACGATTTACAATAAAATTCCTTTGCATGTTGAGGGTTCAAATAAATGGCACATTAGCATACATTTTGGCATAGTGTTACTATAATGGAAAAGTAATATTTATTTTATTCAGGTAACGCAATGATTGGGAAGCTTTAGACAGGTGTGTGATCTTGGCTTAAATTTTTATCGGTCTAATTAAATTTACTTAAGGTTATCTATTAGAAAAATGAATTTATTTTTAGTGCATCTTACAAAGTAGCAAATTATATGGTGAATTCTTATAGAAAAACAGTTTCTTCCATTTCTTCCGGCCGGTTTTTTCCACTTTGAAAGAAACTTGCCAACCCTGAATTAAAGTTATGTATATCAATCAATGAATTGATCAGCAAGGATTATTTTTCGCAGACCGACGCATGTCGCAGTTTTTTCCACAGACGAATTTCGCATTCTTTTTCGCAGACTGACGAATTTCGCAATCTTTTTCGCAGATTGACGAATTTCGCAGACTGACAAATTTCGCAATCTTTTTCGCAGATTGACGAATTTCGCAGACTGACAAATTTCGCAGACTGACAAATTTCGCAATCTTTTTCGCAATGTTCTCCTTCGATCGATTTGCGAAATTAGTGATATTTTCCTATTACCGATTGGCAAATTTGACTCTTTTTTCCACAAACCGATAAGCGAATTTACGAAACTCACTTTTTTTTAAACGTGTTTGTGGACAAATTTTGCCACAGAGAGCCGAAGAAAATTCCATGGAAAAGAAATCTGCAGTAAGGGGAAAAAAACTGCAACACCCGTCGCCTGTCTCGAACTTTCTACTACCAGGCCATACATTAACATGCATTGCTAGATATGAAAATATAATAGAATATAGAGCCGTAGCGAGTACTCAGTATATACTCGGTATTCGGCCTACTCGGCCAATTTGCGGAGTACTCGGTACTCAGCCAAATTTCAGCCGAGTACTCTGCCAATACCGAGTAGTTGCAAATATTTCATTTTTTAAGCATATTTAAAGACAAATTAATTTATAAGTGATCTATAAAAAGTTATTTGAATATAAATGCATAATATATGCCATAATTCATAAAAACTATTTACTCTGTACATAAAAATTTATCTATAAAACATAGAAAAGGGTAAGAAAAAACCCACATGCAAAATTAATGTAAATTTAAGTTTAGTTTTATATTTATATTTTTTAAAAGTTATTTTTAAAACTGTAGGAAAAGACTGATTTTGGATAAAGAAGAAGTGTGTAGAAACAGAAAATATAATAAATGCAATTAAAAAAAATAATTAAATTTGCTGTATGGCAAATTATGGTACAAAAACACTATAATCATTCTACATTTTCAAGATATGGGGTATTTCCTTTATTGCTGTAAATTTGGCCTGCTTCAGAAAAAATGTGTTCACTGCGAGTGCCCTTTCTCCTTTTTGCATTAAAAAATGTACTTTCATAGTAAAAACTGACTCAACGTTGTCTTAAAAAGAGTGCCCCGACTTTTAAATTTCAAAAGTGGCTTTAAAAACCAAAAGAATACCTTTAACAATTAAAAAAAGTGCCAATAGGAATTTGAAAAGTGCCCTCAAGAATCCAAAAAGTGCTCTTAAGAATTAAAAAAATGTCCTTTTCTCATCAGCTGCACCCTGCTTTTTTTTTTTTAACTTGGTGGAAACTCTGCATTAAAAATTATGATAAAAATATGTTTGTCATGTGTATGGCACCGGTTGAGACAAAGCTGACCAGGATAATATAATAGTACTAAATGAACTCGACATTTTCCATATTTTATTTTTCTTGTGCTGCATAACTTAGGATAAGACCCTAAAAATAAACCAGAAGTGGTATTTAGCCTAGACACCACTTCACTTCCCGCAGACATGGATCATTAGATTCCCCTGTTTCTGCTTTTACATAAAATATAGGTTTTTTTGTGTCTGATAACATAGGTTTTTATCAGGGCTGACAAGTTTCTGCCAGTAAGGGGCAAAAACTGGCAAAAACTAAGAAATAATAAAAAGAAGAACTTTAACTCCCAACGATTCATAATTCACACATGTATTTGATATGTAAACAATTAAATTAAAAATTAAAACTAAAAATTATGAATGTTATTCCAAGTAGCAAAAAGCTTCAAAATAATCATATAAATATATACTTTGTTTATATTACTAATTTTATTTTACTTGAAAAACCGAAATTTTCATAATTTGGTAATCTGATGGATTTGTGTACAAGTTGTATTACAAGTATTATTTACAGTTGAATTTCTATCTAAAAAAAAAAAAAAAAAAAAAAATTACAAAAAATTCTATGATATTTTAACTAATCCCTGTTCAGATAATTTTTAAATAAATAATATAATGCAATAACTTAAAGATTATCTACTATATGGAATATGGTTATATATATATATATGGTTAGAACATTTTCAACTAAAAGTCTTAAATTAAAAAAGTCAGATTTGTTCCTTTGAATACTGTATTTAAATGAAATGTTTTTAAATCCACGGAATTACAAGATCCACATATAACTACAGCTCCAAGTTAAAAAATTAGAATAATAGAAAAAAAAGGAATTGTGAAAAAAGGTTTTTCATGTAGTATCGCTTATACAAAAAGTAATACAGGATAAAACTTAATATTGTAAGAATCTAAATTGTTTGTAGAATCTTTTAGCATTAAAATTAAAATAAAATACAAAAAATAAAATAATTATTCACACTTAGAAAAAATCAAAATATTAGAATAACCATTTACCTGGTTCAAAACATTAGAATATTGCATTGTAAATAATATGTGTTTAAAAAAAAAAGGAAAAATGGTTATTCTTTAATATTTTGTAGCATCACCTTTACATTTTATAACAGCATGAACTCGCTTTGCCAAGCTAGCTACAGGTGGTTCACAATGTTTTCTGTTCAGACATGACCATGCCAACTTTATGCTGGAAAGAAGCTCAACTTTGTTTTCTAGCGCAATATCTATTGTGTCAAAAATGCTTATTTTATGCAACCTTCTGAACCAATCAAGAAAATTCATAAGTATTCTAATTTTTTGAACCACCTATTTTAGTATTATAATATTTTGAATAATGAAAATAATTTTACAATAATAAAATATTCACTCATAGTTTAATATTTTACAGTTTTAATTTTCTTTAATAACATGCAAATGTATTAAAACATCCATCGCTGTTCTTTTTCAATTGTAGTACAGCGAAATAAAGCTAAATGCAATTCGAAATACGAATGGAATTAATTATTCCAATTTTTTGATTTGGAGCTGTATAATATTTCTATGAGAAAGATTTTTTACAATTATTAATAAATTATGTTAAATTACAGAAAAGTATTTTGAGCAAGTATTGATTATTTTTCTTTTCTTTTTAATTTAAAATAAGTATTGGATATAGTTTTCTATTTTGAATTTTAAACTGAGATTTTAAATACTCTAATAATTGTTTATATATAAAATTACACAACCATATTATAAGAAAAGTTTTATCTGTTACATGTTACATTACTCATTTTTTCTAATGCAAATTTATTTATTTTATATTAAAACTATCCACAGTATTTTATTTGTTATTTATCCGTAATAAAATTTACTTAGGAAATTTAATACTACTAAAAAAGTCTGATTATGTCACAAAATATGTTTATGTCAGTTGTTGCCAGTTTCTGCCGGCAAAAACCCAGCCCTGGTTTTTACGCGGTCACCTCCACGATTATTCCTACTAAACTGACGATCCTCTTTTCAAGAATAAATGAAAAATGTGTAAATTTGCATAAAAGGACAAAACAAAATAAAAAGATATAGAATTTTTTTTCTTTGAGAAAATCATGTGAAAATATTTTTACCAAAAAGAAAGTCCTTAACTTCAGAAAAAAGTCAAATGCGCATGCACAGACACATATATATATGACTTACCTCGGATTTTCACACATAAGAAGCTCTCAAAGTCTTCATTAAACAGCATACACAACATTTGTAGCTGATAGACATGTGGTGGATTCAAATCAAATTTCTTTTTCTTTCTTTTCTTCTCGCATAATTTATCAGTTCTGTTAGCTTTTCCTTTATTGCACTTTCAAAAGCATCTCTCAAAGAAAATCCAATAGATTTTCACCACTATTAACTGTCCATATGAAGCTTGTTCAAAACAATAGTCATTACACATCATTTTGTTCTCATGTATCATGTATCCATAAGAAACAAATTTTGTATTGTAATCAACAGACACATAGCAGCAATATTATTCCAATTGTAGACGATCAATCAAGTGACTGTCAGCCATGTTTAGATATTGAAATTAACAATGAACTAAATAACAGAATTAAAGATTTGAGTCAATTTTATTTAAGATTGCAGTGTAAACACAATATTCCTGCCAGCACCATTCAAATTATAGTTAGTGAATTAAGCAAGTTTTGTGATAGTCTGAAAGGTAATATTCTTCAGTCTGTTTTAACAGTACTAGATAATATAACAATAGATCAAAGGATAGTACCAATGCCATCGGTTAATGCCATCAATGCAGACACATTAAGTTGTGCGAATGGAACACTGTGATCTGATTTTTTAAGGAAAGTTTTTTTAAACAGAATTTTCATTTTGTTCAACCTGTTAATTTAAAATTGAGTCTTAATGAAAAAAATCAGCAATGCATTTTTCATTACACACCAATACATGACACTCTCAAAGCCCTTTTGAATGACAAATTCATACTAGAACAATTTTTAAATCCCATTTCTGAAGAAACTGGCCTACTTTGTGAATTCACATAGATTGATCTATTTACAAAAGCAGTCAGCTTTTTAAGCAAAATTTGAATACATTACAATTAATTCTATACCAAGATAGCTTTGAAATAGTTAATCCGTTAGGTTCATCTAGAACTAAGCATAAGATATTGGCAATGTATATGACTTTAGGTAATATTTATAAATTCAACAGATCTAAAGCAAATCCAATTCAGTTAATATTACTGTGTAAAGAAAAACATTTGAAATATTTTGGACATGAAGCAGTATTTCACCATTTAATTAAAGACTTGAAGTCAGTGGATTGATTGTTAACAACAATGTACATAAAGGCACAGTTGCATATATTGCTGGAGATAACTTGGGTAGTCACAATATTGGAGGATTCACAGAAAGTTTTGCCCATGGCCGTATATGTAGATTTTTTGAAATAACACATGACTTCCAAAATTCACCTTTATTAAAAGCAACTGCACGATCTGAAATGTCATATGATGCTACTGTCCATTTATTACAGACTTCTGATTTACAATCAGTCTGTGGCATCAAATGTAATTCTATTTTTAATGAGCTTGGTTTTTATCATAGTATGTTCACCAGGATTGCCTCCATGTTTAGGACACTATGTATTTGAAGGCATGGCATATGATGTACATTTATTTATTAAGTATTTCATAAAGACAAAAAAATGGTTCACACTTAAATATCTTAACAATGCAATAGATAAATTTCCATATAAAAGGTGAAGATGCTAAAAATAAACCAAATACAATATCTTTGAATTCTGATAAATTATCTGGCCATGCTATTCAAAACTGAACATTGTTAAGATTTCTCAGCATTTATTTAAGATACAAAATAATAAACCAAGAAGACCCAGTCTGACAACTTTCCTGTATCCTACAAGAAATAGTAATTTTAATATGTTCCTCAAAAATTAGTCATACACCAATTGTATATTTAAATACACTTATAGAAGATTACTTGCATCATAGACAAATATTTTTTCCAACACTATTACGACCAAAACACCATTATGTCACATTACCCTGAGCTTAACAATTTAGGCCTCTCATTTGTGTTTGGAATATGCGTTTTGAAAGCGCATACTTTTTTTTTTAAATGCATACGCAACACTAAAAATTTTATTAATGTCACATCAACCCTGGCTGAACGTCGTGAATTGTATCAAGCTTATTTAAGACCGGGATTATATTTTAGTGATCCTATTTCAACAGAACATTTCTCACCACTTATTTTTAATTGTTGTGATGTACAAACAGTAAATGCTCTAAAGAAATATTTTGCCACCTGATGAGAACCTGTATTTTGCACAAAAAATATTATTTAATAATACTCTAATAAAAGCCGGTCCAGGTATTTTTTTTTTTTAGACCGTTGACCAGGCCCCTTACCTGCCAGGCTTTTGCCTAGCTTAACGAGTTGATACCTGGCAACGGGGCAAGAATTCGCCTGTTCTTCACTTGGCGAAGATGTGTTTGCTAAATCTGTAGGCCAACGTATTTTCAGTGCGTCTTGTTGCTCCGGTCAAGGTATTGCAATTCAAGTTGAAGTAATTAAAATTAAAATTATACAGTTTATTTTGCTTCATAATGAAAAACTATTTTTTGTAATCAAGACCTTAAATGTTATAAAATACCAAACTTTTCTTTATATTCTTTTGATAATAAGGATGATGTTTGTAGTTAACAATTCAATCTTCAATCATCAAATTTTCAATCTTCAATGTATGTCAGTAATCTAAACAGAGAGGGAGAAAAAAAAGGCCTGGAATGAATTCTTTAGGATATTGTAAAAATTTACACAATTAACAATGTGTTATTAAACAGGGCTTAATTTCTAAAAAAAAAAGTACCAAAGCCCTAATATTCTGCAGTACTTAACAACCGAAGCCCCCCCCCCCCTCTCCAATCTGCAAATTTATATTTTATACATTTGCAAAATTTATTTTTTTTCTCTTCAGCAAAATAAAATTTTTAAATATAATTAGCATATAATTAGCTGTGTCAACTATCCCACTTTTCAGTTTCCACTCCTTCCGAATAGAAATCTTTGCCTAATTTTAATGTTAATTTATTGCAGAATTATGCGATTAAGTGAAGTAAGGATTATGATTCCGAAAAAGAAAAAAGAATATTTTGTAGCTATGCAAATATATATATATTTTTTTTAATGAACAAGTATAACGAAAATTTTCAAAAAATCTTAACGTGCCTAAGATTTTATATATTTTTTTCTTTTGTTAATATTAAGCAACAATTTCTAAGAAAGAACCCGATTTGCCCGGCTAATATTTAAATAAAATATTAACTGAAATAAAGAAATTCCAGAGCTGAGCTCTGGTACAAATTAAGGACTGACTATACGATTTGGCATTCTTCTTCATAATTTAAACTTATATGACATTTAAAGAAAAAAAAAACTTTTACTTATTTAATAATTTATATGATGTAAAAAAAGCCCTGGTGAATTCTGAGGAATATTTAAATATTTACTAAAAACAGAGAAGTACCGGAGTCGAGTTCCAGCATAAATTAAGCCCTGTTATTAAGCACCATTCAGACAGAAAGGGTGTGGGGGGTGAAGGCTCCACATTTTTTATTCATTAAAAATCCTTTATATTGAAACAAACCCATTCTTTTCAGACGAAGCTACTGGGCATGCACATTGTGAACATTATCATACGGGGTTTTTTCTGTTGCTAGAAAAACAAATGATTCAGATTGGTTTATGAATGATTCATGCTTTGAAATTGAGGATTCATTTCTCAAAACAGCTGCAATCAAATTCTTATTTATATGTTGTTTTGTTGATTATTCTTTACATTATGATTTTTGCGTCAAGGTCTGTAAGTTAGGTATATGTTGTCTTAATTTTCAACATTTGGCAATGATAGGACATTTATGAAAGCTTCTATGAGTGCACTACACAGAATTTTTGTGGGGGTTGAATGAATCTAATTTGTCAGGCTCTAGCATGAAATACTTAGGGCTCAGAAACTTCAAGAAACCGAGTTTAGCCAAGCAAGGAAAAAAACAGTTAACACTGTCTAGTACAGGGTTTGAAGAAAGTTAGCTAAAATTTTTAAAAATCAAGCCAGTGGCCTTTTTTGTTTTAACCGGCTTTTATTATTGGTCTTTTTTAGACTTTACTCAAATATATGCAATATGAACTTTAAAATTTCACGCTTTGTTACCCTTTTTTTTTTCATTCATATAAGAATATTTTGTTATGAAATACTAATTTCAGACTGCAAAATTTGATTTTTACAAAGAATTTTGCCTAAATAATTTGTTATCATACAAAAAATTGTTTAATTTTGTCTCTTATTACAAAGTTTTTTTTGTTTTTGTTTTTTGGTACAATATCAAACCTTTCAAATCAAATATCAAGTGTTAAATATTTGATAAAAACTGAACTCTTATTTTCATAGGTACATGTTAAAGAACCTAGAATGCTTTTGATATATGTTAATTTCAGTTGTTAAATAAATCTATAATCAAGGCAGGATTTGTGCCCAAAATTTTGAGTTGAGTTGATTTATGACGGCCAATTATCAACACGAGGGATATAGGCCCTTGGGGGGGGGGCGTATGCCCTCCGTGGGGGTCTTTTTAAGGGATCCTAGTCCGTATTTACGGCAAGGTTAGAAGAAAACCACAGAAAACTCTGAACGGTTAGGTCGACGAGCGCGACAGGGGACGACCCAGCACCTCCCCGTGTCCCCGTCTACCAGCTTTGAGAGCAGAACCTCTCAGCCACTGGTGGGGCGCAAAATTTTGAAATCTCAACCAATATAAAATTGGGAATGGGAGGTTCCTGCGCAAAAACTTTTTTTAATCACTTTCTGAAGAATTTTGCTTTTGGAAACAATCAAGTGGGAAAATCAATCCATAGAATATGAAACCCTGAAAAAGAATGTATAACATTCTTACATTTGACTTCTTAAACGGGAAATCTTCCATTCACAAAATTTAAGATATTTTCACTGTGACCGAGCGACGATTTTCGCATTATTTTTCAGTGACTGATTAACAAATTTTGTGAAGATTTTTCGAACGGCAGATCCACAAAATTTACAATTTTCTCTGTGACCAATTTATAAATTTCGTGCTATGTTCCAAGATCGATTAGTAAATTTCATGTTTTCTTTTTGCAACAAATTGAGAAAATTCCCAATTTTTCCCATGACCAATTTACAAGATATTTTCCCACGCCCGTTCCATGAATTCTCAGATTTTTTTTTTTCCTACTATAGATAAGCGAAATTTGCAATTTTTTTGCATGTGACTGATTGACGAAATTCAGTTTTTTATCAAAACAGATTAATGAATTTAACGATTTTTTCTATAACCGACTGAGAAATTTCGAGATTTCCTCTGTAAACGATTAGCAAATTTTACGATTTCTTCTTGCAGTACATTGGCGAAATTCCCAAATTTTTCATCATGTTGAAAATTTTTTCAGGCATCTGATTGTCGAATTTTATGATAATTTCTAATGATAAATTAAGAAATTTTGTTATTTTCCCCCCATGATCAATTGGTGAATTTCTGGATTTTTCTTGGAACCAATTGTTGAACTTTGCTTTTTTTTTTTTTTCTTTGCCCCAATAGATTGACAGACAAATATTCCGATTTTTTTTTGTACTTACGTATTAACGCAACCGCAGCTACAGATTTAGCGGTTTTTAAGTGCTGGCAATCTTTAGTAGCACTAAAAAATGGCATAAAAAATCAGCAAACAAGGAATCCAAAAGATAACTGCATGCGAACAACAAGATTGCTCTTTATTGGCGCACCTTCTGCTGCAGTGGCGTTAATACGCAAGTACCTTTCCCCCCCCCCCCCTGCGATCGAAAAATTTTGCAAATTTTTTCCCCGTGACAAATTAAGGAATTTCTCAACTTTATTTCTTTTGAAAATTGACGAAATTCACGATTTCCTACGCCCAATGCATGTATTTTGAGATTTTTTACAAGCACTCTAAAAAAAAAAACAGTGATAACCAAAAGATTGCGTCAAAAAGTGCAGTAAAGGCCACCAGACAGTTGCACTTTACTAAACTGGCCGAAAGCCGCAAAGATTTTGTAGTGCACATGAAGAAAAAATTTTCATTCCAAGGTTACATATATAGGAACAAAAATGTAAATAATAATTGCCATTCATAGAAATTAGGAGTTGACTTAATAAAAATAAACATTTTGCATAATTATTCTGAGTTGTCGATTTAAATTTTTTCAATGAAATTTTGCCATGTTTGTATAACACAATTTTTCAAAAAGCATGTAAATTAACAGTAGAGTTTAAAGATTTTTTTTTCTTTCTCCCAAACAGTTCCACTTCCCTCTATTTATAAATGTTAAGAGATAGACTCCGCTTCAAGAAAAATTTAATTTCAAGGCTTGATAATGTATTAATATTACATTCTGCTTTTCACAGCACATTCTTAATAAATTAAAATGCATTATAATATAAATGCATTACTATATTTTAATAAAATAAGCTGATGGTTAATAATCAAGAAAACTTCAAATTAGTTTGTTGTAAACAACATGAGCTAAATAACAATGTTATTTCACAACTATCTTGCAAAATCGGAAGACTTATTTTCATTTAAATAAACAAGAAGTTCAATTCGCAACGTAAATAAAATTCTAAGTTTAGTCTTTCTGAAGCAAAGAAAAAAAAAAAGTGGAAAAACATTGCTAAAATATTATTTTAAATAAAATACCAATCTATTTTTTTATTTCCTTTTTACCTCCAAAATAACAATAATACAAATTTGCAAGTAACATTTTGAAAAAAAAAAAAAAAAAAGCAAAACAGAAAAAATACACCAAAATTTATATTTTTAAAATAACAGATTGCAAATCCTAAAATACTTTGAAATTTTCTTGAGAGACTTTTGAGTCTGTGTGTGTATGGGGGGGGGGGGGAGGCAACATTGCAACACTGAGTCTAAACAGATTAATAACTACAAATATTTCATAGAGAATATGCAAATGTTAAGTATTTTGAAAAAATTTATAGCAGCAATGCGGATAGTGGACCATTGTACCCCATGTTGAAAGTTCAATTTATTCTGATAAAAATATTATTGAAAGCTTTCTTTTATGCATGTTAAATTTAAATAAAAACAATAATTTTGCCTTTGCAAAAAAGTTAATTATCTTATCTATAACCTTTAAATTACTAAATAAAAATAAAACATTAGGGGGTGGTCCATTGTACCCCGCTCTTCCCTTCATAGTAACTTAATTTATGTAAACAAAAATATACTGAAATAAATATCAGCGGCAAAATATTATTTACCGACATATAAACACCGATTAGATTTGAAATCATTTTAGGAAATCGTTAGCAAAACAATTGAATCAATTTTTTAACTAAAATAACTTATAAAACCGAATTCTGTATTTTTACGAATAGTTAACTATTTATTTCTCAAGTTTAAACAAATTAGGCATTCCATGTCACGTGTGGAACAACTTTTTTACATATTATTGCTATTTTAACAATGTTATTGTACCCTCAGATTAAAACAACTATGCTAATATGAAAATGCATGTTTTTTCTGCTAGTTGTAATGCATAGTTGATATTCTAACAATTTATAAGTAAATAGATGTCACGTGCAGGACATTTTCTCAATTATTCTCCGTACATGGATGCTGACACACAAATATATATTAAGAAACAAGATGCTATACATTAAATGATAAGCATACTATTGTGCATGATATAACAAAAGAAAAAGAAAATAACTTACTTATATATAATATCCAGCAAAACGTTATAAAAGCCACGCTACCACACACTCAGCGACACACGTTTTCAAAAGGCGTCCATATTTGTTTGACTTTGGCGAAGGGCGACCTTGAATTCCTCGTGACGTATGATCTGTAACAGCCAATAGCAGGTGGTCACTGCGAAAATCTTTTATTGAAGTCGTTATCTTTTACGGTAACTGGCCATTTTTGGAGAATAATGGCAGTGGCCGTTTTTTAATCTGCGGACAGTCTGAATTTTACAGCATTTTGTTATAAAATACGGGTATTGGACTTTTTTTTCAAAGAAGGGAGTTGCCCGTATAATTCTACGGTCAAATCTCCGAATTTTACGGAAATTTCTTAGAGTGTAGAGTTGGAAAAACCTTTCATTATTATTTTAAGTATTTCCAGATAATTGCCATGGAATTATGGGCATAAATATGTATTCTAAAGAACAGAAAAATTAAAGTGTTCTTATCGATATTTGTTTCATCCTCACCCAACGTTTTTAATGAACACGGTACAATGTAAATGTAAAATATATAAAAAGCAACAAATGAAATAATTTGCATAACACATATAATGATACCTACAGATGATGATAGGGATAAATATTTATTGGTCAATGTGAGTATTGATTGTAATTTTCAATATGTACTTTATTTGACGCTCAATTATACTTATCCTTGATTTTCATCTTTCAAAGAAATACATGTAACTACCAGGGTATATGATTAAACTAATTTCTAAAACTATAACGTAGAAAAAAAATATTTAAAAATAAAATCTAGTGTATTTAAATTGTTGTTTAACATTTAGTGCAACATACTTTAATTAAAATAAGTGTTCGTAATTATAACAAAATTTTTCTTAAAATAAATAGATTTAAATTTAAAAAACATTTAGAAATACAATATCATGTTTCTTAAAAAAAAAAAAAAAAAAAAAAAAAAAAAAAAAAAAAAAAAACATGTAATAAAAATATTTAGTATAAGTAAACACATATATGCTTTTTTGTGTTTTTCAAAATCAGGCTGCAAGTCATTACGTCATAATTGTTATCGTTAAAATAACTGTTTCTAACCGCAATTTTAGCTGTTCTTAACATAAGTTTTAGTGCTTGATTTATAAAACACATTATAAACGGCGCAACCACGTATCATTTAAAAAAAAATGGACCTTTGCGAATTTTAAGTGATGTTACAATCGTTTATTATAATTAGTACAACAGTGAAGTTGATTTATCGTAAGAACATTCTCTGTGCTATCATACAGTAACAATATAGTTTTAAAACACATTAAATATTGGATTTAAAACGTGTTATGGAACTGTTTTGCTATATATTTTTAATTTAACATTATTGATTTTTATATTATTATTGAATATATTTGCAATTAGATTTTATGGTTATATCAGCTTGTGCCATTCATATAATTTATTTCCAAATGATTCCTTCTTGAATTTTATCATTAATGTATTTTGTTTATTATGTTATATTGTAATCACTAATTTTTTTAATGATCTCTCTCGTCTGTACCCCTCTTTCAATTTTATGCTTATTTTAGTCTTGTATCTATTCTCGTACTGTTTGAAAAATTTTTAATATTTTTGAAAATATATCACGACAATAGTTCTTAAAATATCGGCATAAAAAATTGGCCAAAGTTACAAGTACGATAAAAAATTGTAACGAATCATAAATTCTTTACAGTTATAAGTAATTATAAACATAATATTTTATGTATTTATAATACAAAGTAAACGTTATTGTTCATTTTTATAAAAAAAATATATATTAAAAAAAATGACATATGCAACAATATCGCACTTTTAAATGTTGATAATTATAATAACACTGATTTTAATCTCTAATCAATGCTATTTTAATAAGAAATGAAAGCGCATTTATTTTGGAGATAATCAGCCGTGCTATACGACATATTTGGTACAATTTTGATAGTTATGATGTGGGTGTGGTATAGCTGACCAGGGATTGTAAATAGTATTCTGAAAACATGCTATACTTGATTATTGCTCGTCATTTACAAGAAAACTGTTCCTCATTGCAATCCATTCATTTTTTACAATGTTTTAGTAGTTCTTGTTATGGCTGAACTACTTTATCGTACTCTTCGAGGTATGACGAAATGAATTATCTTGTTGAAAAACGAATTATTCTCTTTCTTATATCTACTATATGCCATAATTTTTATTTCAAAAAACGTGTGCACTCTTTCAAGTTCATAATTATATATATATATGGGAATTTTTTACGAAGATGATTTAATATTCCACGAGAAAATGGCAGTTTGTTAAAAATGTAGAATGTTTGCAGTCGATATCAAGAGTCATGGCGAGGAGGTTAGACAATGATGAGACACCACAAGAGTTTCTTCAATAAGGAACAGCCAATTTCCAGATAAATCGTTTATTAATGAACAGGAGCGATGCCAGTAACAGTTCCCACAGTATCCGGTATAAAATTATAGCCCTCAGGCTTGACGATGGCTCACTACATCATTTAATAGATCTTAAAGAGCTGTATTAAATTCTAAGTTAGTTGAACACCAGATAACTCTTTGGTCAGCACTTCCAAACATGACTAAAATCTGCTCTCCAAAAGCTTGCTATCGCGTTTTGTTAACCGCGCATAGGGTTACTGACGACGACGTAACGATCGCACGATCCATTGAGTGAGAGGCGAATTTAAGCTAAGCGAATGAGGTGCGAGGGAGAAGATTTAACACGAAAGAATCCCCACCGTAGATGGGCATTGATTTTGACGTGAAAAATACCCAGCGCACGAAGCCAAGCATGGAATAAAAAAAATGTCTTTTTTAAAAACATTCGAAATGACAACACGCGTCTCTCTGAATTTTATAGATTGGGGAGTTGATAAAAGCTACGAATGAACTTAAAGTTTTAGATTAAGATTTGGAATAAGATAATTATTAATATACGTGTTATTACTTTTAAAAGGACATTAAATAGGAATAAATATTATTAAGAATTAAGGAAATAATGACTATGTCAGAAGTTAGATTAATTTAAAGGAGTAGTGCGAAAAAAAAGCGTAGAATATGCGAATGAAATAAAATTTTTATAAAACATATATATATCTACATTACAAATCACCCATAAACATGAATGTTCTTCCTTTATTTTGACAGCTGCATGTAACGTTTTACATTCCTCTACATATAGGACCAGTATTAACGAAAAACTTTAGTTCCATGAAGGTTGAACCGTTTGTTGTCAGTCTCAAGTTACATGTTGTATCTGGAGGATTAATAAAAAATTGCATTAAACCGTTAAAATAATTCAGATTCAGTCATACCTTGGGATACGGTTTCAGCTTAAGGAGCGACTAATGTAGTTGTTGTTTCTAAAAAAATAAACTTTAAAGTGCACACTGTATTTTATAAACAAACAATTTGGCGTATATTAAAAGGATAAATTCCTTTTTCAAAAGTGTCATACCTACAAGGTGTCATACCTAGATTTTCATAAAGTTTTATAGGATGAGAAAAATGGCATAAATTCCATTACAATGTTTAAATGTATTTGGGATGTTTAAAAAAATAATAATAAACAACGATGTTATCGCAATGAAAATAAAATTTATCGAAAAATTCGTCTAATGTGTAAGAGCACAGATCAAATAAAAAAGTAATGAAAAATTTCCTCAATCCGAAATGCGTAGACTTGAACAAGCTGATCGTGCCAATTCCTAAAAATAAGCTGATTCATAATATTATAAACGTAAAAGCGCGTTGTTTATAGTAGAATGTTTTTCATATATAGGTAAAAAATAGCCAAGAATAGGATGGTTAGGCTCTGAAATCGGGTCCGTAGCCAATTTTTCTTCCATAAGCGAGCGAAATTTGTGGCAAAAGTAAATACATTTTTGAAACCAGTTTTTTTTTTTTTTTTTTTTTTTTTTTTTTTTTTTTTTTTTTTTTTTTGCCTCGTAAACACTTAATGGATGGCTAGTATGATTCTATATGATAATTTCTTCTCTCACCTTGGACTTATTTTCCAATTGGTTGCAGTTTCATTTTCGCGATTTTTCATATTATTTGGCGCCTAATTTCATTTTTTTTTAAGACGGAGTTATATTATTGCCCTTATAACAAAGACATGCCGTATTGTCTCATATAAAAATTGATGGACTGTTGGTTAATTATATATATTTTTAATTATCCGGAGTGGAATGTTTTGCTTGATTAATGCATCTATTATTCTTTTAATATTCCGTGAACGAAGTCACGGGTAACAGCTAGATTTAAATAAACATTTAGGCAGAAAAAAGAAAATATTAGATTTTTACAATTTCTTAATATGAAAAAGCGTTTAGCGAAAGAAAAAATCGTTTGAAACTTTTTCGTAAAAACTTTGATATCCTTATAAATTTCCCGGTAATTTCATATATAGTTAACCAAGATTTCAAAGCGCAGAAATAGTTCAAAAAGTAATTCAAAAGTTTTCTGAAACTATTATAGAAAAATTAACCACGCACTTACGATTTCAGAAAGTTTCCTCTTACGAAGCATATATAAATAACTTCTAAAAAAAATTTTTGTACTAGGAACTACTGCTTACATTTTGAAGTATTAAGTGTGCATATTTTTATAAGTAATTTCAAATATAATAAAACCTCGTTTAAGGTATGTGTAGTTTCCTTTTTGTAAAATTATACATTAGGAAAATTTCGAATAATATTTTTCTTAATGTAAATAAGTCACATATAAGAGCTGATCAAGAAAAAATCGCAAAAGTTAAACCTGATTTTATATTCCTATTGCACTCAAAACATAAATTAAATATTTAAATTATAATATGAAAAGAATATTAATCATAAATCACTTTAACTATGTTGAATATAATAGTTTACTCTTTACAAACAAAATAAAATTTTTTTTGTTATCAAATGAAACTCTCTGTGCAAGCTTTAAATCAATTCGCTTTAAATAATAACTAATTATATTATTGAGCTGGTTAATGTTGCTTGTGTTCTAAGATTTTGTATAAAAAAATTGACCAAAATTCCAATATGTGTCTCTCTTCCGGGACAATATATGGATTGGCAACTTTTTCCGAAAAAAATTGATTTATGAAGTTAATTATCTACACCTTTTTTTCCAACATTGGTCTTTGCTAAATCTGGCGAAAGAAATATAATTACATTAATGCATTTTTCTATTGTATGAAAAAAAACTTTTCTTAATGCATTCGGTGAGGTGATTATCATGATTTAGTGCCAAATTTGACTTTTGTATGCAACATTTCCGCATTCTGTTTGACGCTATCGAAATCAAAACATTAACTTTGCTTTATTTTGTTTTTCATTGTGTGTTTTATTTGTAGAAGAGTATGCGATATATTTAAGAAATACAAATGATTAATATCAAGTATTAATACTGTGAAAAATTCAAATATGATACATCGTCTAGAATCAAGAATAGTTTTCAATATTTAGGAAGAAGAGTGTTCATTTCTTTTTATTAACTGTTTATTTTTTATGAATAATTTTCTCCTTTCGGCAAATGATATTTGTTGTCTTACGTACATAATTGGCTATAGTGTGAGAATATTAATACTATTTTACGGCTTGCTTCGAACTTTTTTCGATTTCAGAACCACGCTGGCGTGAAGCAGTACAAAGTTTTTAAAAACGCTTCAAAATGTCATACGTAGTCCTTAGGGGAAATCATTGTTTCATTAAATACTTCAGAGTATCACGAAAATTCTAAGAGAGTGTGGCAGAGCACAATGCAGATGTTAAACTAAACCGATGTCGAACGGCGATTTCTAAGCTGCATCATGAGTAAGATTTTATGATTGATTTTAAAATAACTAGAATCGTAAAAAAATATCAAATTATCCAAAGTTATTAATTATGGAATCAATTGAAATTCTACGTCGATATGCGGATACGTGTAATGATACATTATAATACACTTTTCCGAGTATTTGAGATAATTTATTATGAATAACATAAACTCCCTCCCTACTTCAGTTGTAATTT
This sequence comes from Maratus michaelseni, assembly GCA_963931845.1. Classification (NCBI taxonomy): domain Eukaryota; kingdom Metazoa; phylum Arthropoda; class Arachnida; order Araneae; family Salticidae; genus Maratus; species Maratus michaelseni. The sequence goes on along the minus strand of OZ007591.1, from coordinate 290,207,688 downwards.
TGGGACACTCCATGCAACATAAGCTTTTTTACCCGACTTTTCATTGTTGGAACTTTTCACTAAGTATAACGGAATGAAATTGACATCTAGTTTGTAACGTTGTAAACATTTTAACCCTGATGATGAGCACGTCATATGCTTCAAAGTAATGTAAGTTGGTATTTTGTAGAGTGTATTATAAACACCTTTAAGTAATTTTAAAAGGGATTGTGTTTTTACGAAATTATTTATATAACAAAATCTGTGGTTTTACAAAACAAATGTCGCAAAATTCTATACTAATCGATGATGACTATATTTAAACATATGCAAAGACATGTGCGCTTAAACTCACAATAAAGAAAATATAGGAATATATTTATTGATAAAACATAATATTTGATAATGACGCTGCACGTAAAAACAAGCTTCTAAAACAATACAAAAAATGAAACATATTCATCATTATTCATATAACCATAAATACCCACAGTTTCTGAGCATCTTGTATTATTCCAGCTTATTCCATGCATATAAATGTTATGTTATTGTATAATTATAACATTATATTAGTAATTGTCATTTCCAAAAAAAGTACGTTAAAAAGGTAATTATTTAATACCCAGCTAGAAAAAGTTTGCAAAAAAAGTGCACAAAATCCGAGCGTATTTGGCACCTCTACTTGTGTATAAAAAGTGCAAACTGAATTGTGCAAAAAAGTGCAAACTGAATTGTGCACAAAAAGTGCATAATCAGAGGTGCCAAATACGCTCAGATTTTGTGCACTTTTTTTTTGCACTTTTTCTGCATACGAAATAATCCCTAAATTTTGCAGTTTTTATGCACAATCAGAGGTGCCAAATACGCTCAGATTTTGTGCACTTTTTCTGCATACGAAATAATCCCTGAATTTTGCAGTTTTTATGCACAATCAGAGGTGCCAAATACGCTCAGATTTTGTGCACTTTTTATTTTACACATTTTTTGCATACCAAATAATTCATAAATTGTGCATTTTTTATGCATAATAAGAGACTCTGATTATGCATAAAAAATGCACAATTTAGGATATTTTTGGCATGCAAAAAATGTGTAAAATATAAAGTGCACAAAATCTGAGCGTATATGGCACCTCAGATTTTGTGCATTTCTTCAAGTAGATTTTTTGCATACCGAACATTTTAAGCATATATTTAAATCAAGATTCAGCTTACTATGAAATTTACAGCTATCAATGTATAATAAACCCAGTTTTGGAAAGATGCATAATTATACATAGGATTATGAACAATAATTTTATCAGACATGGTACAAGTTCACCAACATGCGGAAAAAGATAATAAGCTTAAATTTAAATATGTAAATTTTATAATTAAATATAACACTGCATACAGTAAAAAACATGTCCAATATTGTTAAAACCCAATAAGAGTAAATTATTACACTTACTTGAAAAGAGCTGCACTAAATTCTAGTTATTAGTTGAAAATGTTTTAACTAATGTATTTGAACTTAGAAAAAAGGCATAAAAAAAAATCAACTTTACTTATTTTTGTTTATTTACACAAGTGCGATCAGCTTTTTCTCATCATTTCACTTCCAATCCAGTCATTGAAAATTTTGATTGTTGCAACTGGATGCAATCATTTTTCTGATTGCAAAGAGCTTTGATAGACGACTGCTAAAATCTAGCTGCTGTTGGGAAAATGTGAAAGAAACCACAGCACACACAAAAAAATGACCATTGCAGTGCAGCTGCTGCATTTATTTGAAATCACAACATAAATAATAAACTAATGGTACTCTGTTCCAGTAATGTAATGTATACAGTAAATGTTCCGGACTTAAATTTTCTTGCTTTTAGATTTAAACAAAATAAATTCTGACAGTCTGACAGTCACATTGTTGAGGTGTATCTTTGGATGATTTACTTTTATCACACCAATTTCAAGCTGTATCCTGTTTGTTTCCTGTGTAAAAAAAATAAATAAATAAATAAATAAATAAATAATGCAAAAATATGCAAACTGAACTACTTTACAGACATTACATAAATATAAGAATTCAATATTAGATTTTATTAAGTAGTTTGTTTTTCTACAGGAAAAAATTATAGTTAAAATTCATTATTTTCATGTGTAATATATGGACAAACTGGAAAATGTTGTTCATATAAACAATTTCTCAAATCTCAAACTTGAAATTTACTATCTATACTATTAAAAATGCATGTGTGTAACTATGTATCTATATTAACCTCAAAGGCTCAGACTGTTGGGTGCAGAGCTGAGAAATTTTTAATAAAGTTGCATAATAGGAAGGACCATAAAAAAAAAATCCAAAATTTTAATTAGATTTTTTTTTTATGTGATGTGAATTTTGTTTATGTTTTGTGATTTTTGCTCAGCCAATTTATATTCAGAGTCGCTAGAGGAAAGGGGGGAAGGGAAGAAGTAGTTGTCAGAAGAAATATATAAAATTTAGGAAGCTTGAACAGTATATTTTTTTAAAAAATGTTTGTGTGTGAATGTGAACGAAAAATTTGATTTTCAATTAATTTTTAAATAAAAGATCATTTTTACATAGTGTTCTCATTTGATGTTTTTCAAAGGGTGCTGTACCCCGCCCTTTTCCTTTAAACCTGCCGATGCACCCTGTCCGTTTTAGATAAAGATATTGTAAAAGCGCCCGGCTCGTTTTCCCCCAGTAGCTTCTTTTTGTATCTTCTACATATTTTTTAATATTTGGCTTTTTCCTCTCATACCTCCCCCCCCCCATAAAAAAACAGATGCAACAACTGCATATTGTATTTCTTTTAAATGCTAAGATGTAAATTAACAACATAATACAAATATAACTTTTATTAGGTTGTTCGACATGTTTTGACTCACTCCGGGTCATTTTCAAAAACATTTTGAACAACATTTTCCAAATCTCAAACTGGAAATTTACTCTAGATTAATTTTAACACAATTATTCAAATTCTTGGCCCGGACATTTTTTGTCCAGTTGGAAAATTACAACTAGTGATGCACAGAATATTTGGTATGTATTTGGCCATACTACAAATATTTAATTAGGCTGAAAATAGGTCGCACTCGGCCTAACCAAATATCAAACTATTCAGTTTTGCTGAATATCTTTATATATGGCCCAACCACCAGGGTTGGCAAAAACCCGGGTTTTTTCAGAAAAAACCCAACCCAGTGGGTTTTGGGGGTTTTTTCAGGGGTTTTTCGGGTTTTCGGGAGTTTTTCAGGGTTTTTTCAGGGTTTTGAGGATTTTTCTTCTTGCCGTTCTTTGTTTGTTTGTTTTGTAACAACTATATAATTAATGGGATGAAGTTTTAAAAAATAAATGTTAATACTTTAATAATTTTTATTTAATATATTATTTAATTATAATTATTTAGAATTTTTATTTAATATATTATTTAATTATAATTATTTAGAATTTTTATTCAATATTAAAAATAGTTTAAAAATTTGTAATGATTTTAAAGACATTTTATGACTGAATTGAAAGAAATTTTTTAAAGTCAAAATAATTAAATTAATAGTCTAAAATTTTGTTTATTTCTCTTTTATAGATAAAAATTAGATTTAAACAGTGAATCATTTACTTTTGTTTTATTAAAATTTTCTTATGTAGTAGAATTTTATCAAATGTTTGGAATTATTGTCCTACTAGGGGGGGGGGGGGATGAATTCACTTTTAAACCATCTAAATTGTAAGCTTAAATTCCTAAATCTTCCAGAGATCTTGATGTATGGGAGGAGGGAAAGGGGGGGGGGGGTTGCATCTCAATAGCACAGAATAGCTGCATGTTGTGTCATAGTCTGCGATCGCCCATCCTTCTGCTTTTGGCGAAATTAGATAAGGAGGGGGGGGGAGGTATAAACAATAGAACTATCTCAAGAATAAGAAATCATTATTTTTAAAGAATTATTTAACAAAGAACTTTATATTACATTATATTTTAAATACTATATTTACGTAAGAATATTTTATAATTGAATTTGTTTGAATCATCAATACTTTAATTGGAAAATGAAAAAAATACACTCCAGTGTATCTTTCTTTTGTTTTATTGATGGATTTTTATCAGGTCAATTTTCTTTTCCCCAGCTGGCTGCTGATGACTGAGATTTAATTAAAGTTTTAAACTGCAAATAGAAATAATAATAATTAAACCAAGAACTAAACGATACTTTTTTCTTTTCCTTACTTATTAAAAAAAAAAAAAAAAAAAAAAAAAAAAAAAAAAACTTAACTATCCGATTGTGTTTAAATTTTCAGCAAATTCAAATAATAATAAATTAGGCAGCTTACCAAATTTCTATTAAAATACAATAAGTTTTCAGAAAATTAGAAAACTACTATCACTATCTTAATCTTGCATCTGATAATGAATGTTCTTAGCTATGCAGAAGAGATTCATTATTATGGTGGGTTGTGCTGCACTATAATACTATTTCACTAAAGAAAGTGAAATGAATCAATGATCTACCCTTTATGTTTTGTTCAACTTAATTTAGTTTTATGCTTAATATATTTTGAATCATACTAAAATACCCGTGCCTCTAATTTTTAAGAATTGATTGAACCCCCCACTGTTTTCGTCATATTGACAAATAATCCTGATTTTTAATTGTTTATATAATTTTACATGTATTTTTTTTTAAGATAATTATTTTCTCTGTGAATTTTCCAAGTTTGTTTCAGATACAGCAATTATGCCCATTTAGAATTTTCTGAAAACTATATCTGTGACACATAAAATGTATATTATGTTTGGTTTAAATTGATATATTTATTATTAGTTAGATAAGTGGAATTTTAAATAAAGATTTTGATAAAACCCACTTGGGTTTTTTTCAAGGGTTTTTTCGGGTTGGGCAAAATCAAGCCAACCCTGAACCAAACAGTCAATTTATATTCAGAGTCGCTAGAGGAAAGGGGGGAAGGGAAGAAGTAGTTGTCAGAAGAAATATATAAAATTTAGGAAGCTTGAACAGTATATTTTTTTTTTAAATGTTTGTATGTGAATGTGAACGAAAAATTTGATTTTCAATTAATTTTTAAATAAAAGATCATTTTTACATAGTGTTCTCATTTGATGTTTTTCAAAGGGTGCTGCACCCTGCCCTTTTCCTTTAAACCTGCCGATGCACCCTGTCCGTTTTAGATAATGATATTGTAAAAGCGCCCGGCTCGTTTTCCCCCAGTAGCTTCTTTTTGTATCTTCTACATATTTTTTAATATTTGGCTTTTTCTTTTCATACCTCCCCCCCCCTAAAAAAACAGATGCAACAACTGCATATTGTATTTCTTTTAAATGCTAAAAAGATGTAAATTAACAACATAATACAAATATAACTTTTATTAGGTTGTTCGACATGTTTTGACTCACTCCGGGTCATTTTCAAAAACATTTTGAACAACATTTTCCAAATCTCAAACTGGAAATTTACTCTAGATTAATTTTAACACAATTATTCAAATTCTTGGCCCGGACATTTTTTGTCCAGTTGGAAAATTACAACTAGTGATGCACAGAATATTTCGTATGTATTCGGCCATACTACAAATATTTAATTAGGCTGAAAATAGGTCGCACTCGACCTAACCAAATATCAAACTATTCAGTTTTGCTGAATATCTTTATATATGGCCCAACCAAACAGACTTTTAAAAATATTTTCAAAAAATTTAGTTAAATTTTATTTTTAACTGTTAATAAATAAAGATATCCCGGAAAATTAAGAAGTAGAATTATATTCAAATAAGAGAGATTACTTGTACATTTATGTATTTCCTGTTTGAAAAGTAACAACTAAGAAAATTATCTGTTAATGATGACATTCATAAGAACTAATAATGCATAAATGTAAGATCGTGAACATTGTTTTCTTTTTCAAAACTGAGTGTTTCTAAACAAACATAATGGAAGATAATGTGCAGCTTTCAGGGTAAAGGTGAAAATAAGCACTCGCCAGTCGCCATTCATCGATTAAACTTTAAAAACTGGCCAAAAACTAATAATGCATAAATGTAAGATCGTGAACATTGTTTTCTTTTTCAAAACTGAATGTTTCTAAACAAACATAATGGAAGATAATGTGCAGCTTTCAGGGTAAAGGTGAAAATAAGCACTCGCCAGTCGCCATTCATCGATTAAACTTTAAAAACTGGCCAAATGCAGGATTTCCTGATTGCCCTTTTTCCCTAAATTTTGCGATTTTTCAGCATCCATTCGACAAAATTCGGAATTTTTATGTACCCGCTCGAAGAAATTCATGGCTTTTATGTGCCCGTTCCAAGAAATTTACGATTTTCTGTGCATAATCAACAAAATTCATGATTTTTTACACAGCAATCGATAAAATTCATGATCTTTACGCATTCGATCGAGGAAATTCATGATTTTTAGACGTTCGATCGATAAAATACATGATTTTTACGTGCTCAGTTGATAAAATTAATTTTTTTTACACGCCTGGTCAACAAATTTCATTATTTTTATGCGTTCGGTCGATAAAATACATGATTTTTACACGCTCGGTTGATAAAATTAATTTTTTTTACACGCCCGGTCAATGAATTTCATTATTTTTACATGCTTGGTCAATAAAAATTCCTGATTTTTACATGCTCGGTCGATAAAATTCATAATTTTTACATGCTCGGCCGATAAAAATCATGATTTTTTTCACGTTCGGTCGATAAAATTCCTGATTTTTTTCACACTCGGTCGATAAAATTCATGATTTTTTTCACACTCAGTCGATAAAATTCATGATTTTTTCACACTCGGTCGATAAAATTAATTATTTTTACATGCCCGGTCAACGAATTTCATTATTTTTACATGCTTGGTCAATAAAAATTCCTGATTTTTACATGCTCGGTCGATAAAATTCATAATTTTTACACGCTCGGTTGATAAAATTCATGATTTTTACACGCTTGGTCGACAAAATTCATGATTTTTTGACACTCGGTCGATAAAATTCATGATTTTTTCACATTCGGTCGATAAAATTCATGATTTTTTCACGCTCAGTCGATAAAATTAATTATTTTTACACGCCCGGTCAACGAATTTCATTATTTTTACTCGTTCGGTCGATAAAATACATGATTTTTACATGCTCGGTTTATAAAATTAATTATTTTTACACGCCCGGTCAACGAATTTCATTATTTTTACTCGTTCGGTCGGTAAAATACATGATTTTTACATGCTCGGTTAATAAAATTAATTATTTTTACATGCCCGGTCAACGAATTTCATTATTTTTACGCGTTCGATCAATGAAATTCATGATTTTTACAAGTTGAATCTACAAAATTAAGGATTTTTACGCGTTCGATCTACGAAATTCAGGATTTTTACACGGTCGATCGACGAAATTCAGGATTTTTTAGAGTGTCAACAATACTCCAGATTGTAAAACATGCACTGGGGAGTTATGAGATGAAAAAAAAAAAGCAAAATATTAATTGGTTATTTTTTTAAACCAAAAACATTGGGAAGGAGGTGTCCATTAATGGCATATCTACATAGCTGCAACCTTGGCATAATCGTAATTGTGAGGGCCGCAAGATAACAAGAAGATAACAAAATTCCTAAACAGCGTAATTAAACTGGACACTGTAATAAAATATAATGTAATAAGATTTATTAAATTATAAAATAATACTTACATGAGATGTATCAACAAGTCTCTGTTCAACCACATTTTACTAGCAGCTAAGCTTCCACTCTGGAAGAGAAGAAAATCAATAACAACCCAATACAAAATGGCTTATAACTGAATATAAAAATATTTTATAAATTTATTTTAATTCACAGAAGAAGCTACAAAGTTTAATTAATCAAAGTTTAACTAAATTAATTAAAAAAGTTTTAAGACTATACTCTTTTTAAGTTATAACTTAAAGCTAAAGCACAGTTTGTTTTTTTTCTGTAAAGGCTTCTTGTAAAAAGGTCTGGTTCATAAAATGACAGTATCTGTGTTAAATATTATGTAAAATTGTTTTATAATTTAACTTTTAATACTTTAGTCTGAAATATAAAATATTAGGCCAGCCGAATATTCGGTATACTTGTGGGCTGAATATTCAGTATTCGGCCAAAATCGCTATTCAGTGCATCCTTAGTTTATAGTAATTTAAATTTACTTTATAAGCTTTTAAAATTTTCGTAATTACATTTTAAAAGTTACAGATTACTAACTAATATGCTAAAACATATGTATCAACAATTATACATCCCAAGAAGGAAATCCATATACTGCGATATTTTTTAATATTCCTTTAGATTCCGGTTTCAGAGGTTTTATCAAATAAATACTTGACAAAGTTGATTACATAGTTAAATATTATGTACTTTATGATTAAAATAAGTTGGCTATTATTTACTTTGTGGAGGAGGAAGAGGGGAAGGGGATCATAAAGTATGTTTACCTCCTGTGAACAAAAACAGCATTTTGGCCTTGAATGAGGGTTCCTGCAGTGGAGTCCCCCCCCCCCCCCCCAACAAATTTTGACATACAAAATCAAAGCATATTTTTATATATTTTAAATAATTTTTTAGTTTACTTTCAATTAATAACTCCAAAATAATATTCATCCACATTTACTTATTATAAACACATTATTTAATTTTATTGAATCATTTATTTATATTTAATAATAGAAGTTAAAATGGTTTGATTTAACTTGGTTATTAGGGTGGGTCGAAAAAACCGAAATTTATATAATCGAAACGTAATAGTGCGGAAAAGTTGCCATTGGTAATAAGGAATAAATTCACAAAATATTACACCAAATGGTTAATATCTTTTACCGCCGCAAAAAGGGCAAAGTTAAAAAAAAAAAAAAACGCATTTTTTTTTTTTTAAATTAAATTATCCAACTATACCAATACAATTTCTAATAGAATGCAAAAGCTACATCAAGATGTTAGTAATGTTCCAATAAAATGTCATTATGGTGAAATTATTTCTATTACCGCCACAGAGGCAGCCAAAATTTTGAAAAAAAAAACGGCAAAAATTTCAATTTTCCGTTTTTTACTTTTTTTCAAATTCATATTATATGTCTACTATTAAAAAAATTTACATAATGTCTAGTAATAACTAATAAATGTCTAGTAATTTTGATGATGGGGATTGCCAACCAAGGGCGAGAGGGGCCCGGCCCTCTTAAATTTTGGAAAAAGGGGCTTTTTGAAGAAATGTTTGCGATTTTATGGTAAATTTAAGGATTTTTTTAGTAGGGGGGACCTCTTACATAAATTCCCCCTCAATTTTCACTTTTTCTCCCCCTTCCAACAAAAAAATCTCTAAAAAGTTCCGGAAAATCCCCAAAATCACTTTAAAAAAAAAACCCTTTCTCTCAAATTTAGAGGGGGGTGCTCTCTCGCCCCTGGTTGGCAATGCTCATGATCAAAATTACTACACATTTATAAGTTATTACAAGCTATAATGTAAATTTATTTAATTCTAGACATATAATTAAAATTAAAAACTTTAAAAACGAAAAATTGAAATTTTTACCGTTTTTTTTTCAAAATTTTGACTGCCCCTGCAGCGGTAATAGAAATGATTTCGACCCGATTGATTATGTCAGAAACTAAACAAATGTTTTGATTTATCACTCAAGGTCAGAAATCTCATTTTTTAAATCAAATTATTTTTACTTTCATTATTAAATATAAATAAATTAATCAATAAAATTAAGGGGGGGGCTTCAAAAAGTATGTTTACCTCCTGTGAACCAAAAAAAGAGGTAGTTTTGGCGTTGAATGAGGGTTCCTGCAGTAGAGTTCCCCCCCCCCCCCCAACAAATTTTGACAAACAAAATCAAAGCATATTTTATATATTTTAAATAATTTTTTTAGTTTACTTTCAATTAATAATTCCAAAATAATATTCATCCACATTTACTTATTATAAACACATTATTTAATTTTATTGAATCATTTATTTATATTTAATAATAGAAGTTAAAATGTTTTGATTTAACTTGGTTATTAGGGTGGGTCGAAAAAACCGAAATTTATATAATCGAAACGTAATAGTGCGGAAAAGTTGCCATTGGTAATAAGGAATAAATTCACAAAATATTACACCAAATGGTTAATATCTTTTAAATATCTTTTACCGCCGCAAAGAGGGCAAAGTTTAAAAAAATCGCTTTTTTTTTTTTTTTTTTTTTTTTTTTTTTTTTTTTTTTTTTTTATTAAATTATCCAACCATACCAATACAATTTCTAATAGAATGCAAAAGCTACATCAAGATGTTAGTAATGTTCCAATAAAATGTCATTATGGTGAAATTATTTCTATTACCGCCGCAAGGGCAGCCTAAATTTTGAAAAAAAAAAAAAAAAAAAAAAAAAAAACGGCAAAAATTTCAAATTTCCGTTTTTTACTTTTTTTTTCAAATTCATATTATATTTCTACTATTAAAAAAATTTACATTATATCTAGTAATAACTAATAAATGTCTAGTAATTTTGATGATGGGGTTGCCAACCAAGGGCGAGAGGGGCCTGCCCCTCTTAAATTTGGAAAAAAGGGTTTTTTGAAGAAATTTTTGCGATTTTATGGTAAATTTAAGGATTTTTTTAGTAGGGGGGAAATCTTACATAAATTCCCCCTCAATTTTCACTTTTTCTCCCCCCTCCCAACAAAAAATCTCTAAAACGTTCCGGAAAATCACTTCAAAAAACCCCTTTCTCTCAAATTTAGGGGGGAGGGGGCTCTCTCGCCCCTGGTTCGCAATGCTCATGATCAAAATTACTACACATTTATAAGTTATTACAAGCTATAATGTAAATTTATTTAATTCTAGACATATAATAAAAATTAAAAACTCTAGAAAAAACGAAAAATTGAAATTTTTGCCGTTTTTTTTCAAAATTTTGACTGCCTCTGCAGCGGTAATAGAAATGATTTCGACCCACCCTATTGATTATGTCAGAAACTAAACAAATGTTTTGATTTATCGCTCAAGGTCAGAAATCTCATTTTTTAAATTAAAATATTTTAACTTTCGTTATTAAATATAAATGAATTAGTCAATAAAATTAAGTTGGGGGGGGGGGGGGCTTCAAAAAATATGTTTACCTCCTGTGAACAAAAAAAGAGCTAGTTTTGGCCTTGAATGATTAATTTGTTCATGCATTTTGAAAATCATCCTCTTAAAATGACTATTTCAATATCCAAAAACTCGTATAGTGAAATAGTTAGAATAATTATGTCAGGTATATTCGTTTATGTCACCTAAATGAGTAACTTTACTTACATTATTTATATTTATATTATCACGATAGTTTTAGATATACAAAGATTAAAGGCTTTATAATATTTTAGTAACATTAATCATATTTTTATTTTAATTAAGAATTTTACAACATTGGTAGATTGATAAATAATAAACAATAAAAAGAACAACAAACGCAAATGTTAATCATAATGGAGTTGGTCATTATAAAATAAATATATTTTTAACTCTAAATAAATATTATGTTTTAGGAAAGTTCCGTAAAAAAAGTCCTTTTTTTCTTAAAATGAGAGGCTATCAACATCATTAAATATTCCATTAAGGACATGCAATTAGAATGTTGAAATGGGTAGAATACGAGTTTCAGGCTACATATAAATTATTGTTATGTCCAGATGTACAGCAATACGTACAACAGTTACGTAACAGTAATTTACTTCAATATTGTAAATTATATCAGAATGTTTATTGAGATATCATTACGTTTTCAGGTGAGGCATATATTTTGAAAATATATAATTACATTTTACATATGATAACATATAAAAATGGCATTGTAGATCACGTAAAATATTTTACATTAAATGCCGTAAACTGGTTTTAATTGGAAATAAAATAAGAAAAAATAAGTTTTTAAAGTAAGCTCTTCTATTTTGACAATGTTGCTATAATTCAGCAATATGCGGTGAATGACGTCAATATCATCAACTGAAGGGAGAAGTATGTAGTCATTATTTTCAACAAATTGAATTGATACACGTTAAAACAAGAATTTTGCTGCATGGTGAGAGACAGTAAAACTGTGTTGCATTACAATTGTATTAATTATATAAGAAATATAAGAAATCTTTAAAATGACTTATGTCCTTGAGATATTGTCGCCTATAAATTAGAGATACTTTTCCCACCGTACCACAAAATATCAGCTACAAAATCCAATTCCTCAATTGGCCATTTTTTTATAAATATATTTAAATTCATCGTTTTTTAAAAAAGTTTTTATTAATTTGCCTATAATAACCCATATACTAAATATACTCACTGTGAAGTTAAGAAGTCATTGTACGTTGAGAGGAATGCAATTCCAGATTTTTCTCTTATTGTCTGTTCTTTTAATTTACTATTATTATTATTTTTTAAAGTATTAAGCTGTTTTGACACTAACCTGTTTAAATATTTCAGCATTTATTTGTTTCTGTATAATATTCGATAAAAAAATTGCAAAACAAAATTAGAACTTCGCTAATAAATAAATAAACAAGTATTACAAGACATGTAATCAAACAATTTGACAGTAATTGATTAATATATATTTTTACTGGCTATTAAATTGAGGACTTTATTATCTACCAGCTATTCTGGTACGAATTTCGTTCTATGTGTTTGGGCATAAAAACACAACACAATTTAAAATTTTATATACATGTAATGACTTCTTGGAATTTTCTAGTTATAACTCGTATTTCCTGATTTGTTCAATCTGTATTATTAAAAAGATTGTTTAAATGACCAGTTTTATTCCTATAATTCTACATAGGTTCACTAAATTGTTCTTTAAACAATTCAATACTACTAAGTATAATTGTAAGAAGTTCATTACAGAATGACGTAAGATAATCTTATATACATCCTTCAAAATAATCTTTTTCATTACTTACATTGGAATAAAAAATACACCACAGAGAAGCTCCTATATCCCTTCGACTATTTCTTATTTCAAAAGCTATTGTCTCAAATTAAGTACCTTTTGAATTCGCTAGTTCTCGTGACACAAAACCATTGTTTGAAAAATCACTTTGTTCAGTGCATTTTGTTCATAATATATTTATTTGCCTTGAATGTTGAGTAAATAATCTTATTTTTGCTTGAATCTAATTATGTAAATGTTATCAAGCAATTATGAACCGTGTCCTAGGAATTTGTCTAAGAAAAGTTTGTTTTCAAATCTAAGAGCTTAAGGAGTTAAATTAACACGCAGTTTTATTACGCCTTTTTGTAAAAACATCGGTTTGAATTGCATATTTTGAGGTATGTGATACATTATCATTTTTTTATAAACAAAAATAAATTTTTCTTTGAAATTATATAGCACTGTTTTTGCCTTCATCACAATCTGTTACAAATGACGGTCAAAAAATATGAATGTTAGAGTAAATTATACTTTAACTAAAAATGAAACTATTCTGGGAACAAAACTACGAAAAAATATATAATAATGATCTAATAGTGGAACTAAACTGGTTTAATCAAAAGTTCAACCTCAAAATATCCTTCTTCCTAATTCTACCATTCGTACTATCCGCCCATTTGACGGAGAAAACAAATTATCTATGTGTAATTTACTTATTAATATATTAATTGTTTAGCCTCGAATTATAATGAACGAATTACAATGCAGTAGTGTAGTCTAGTATTAAACACTTTTAAGATATACTTTTTCACTTAACGCAATCGGAACCGAAATGAATTTTGACATAGTGATAATTTCCGTTTTATTTTAAGTAAATAAAGTACAACCCATTTTTTGCCTCGGAAAGTCATCTGAAATATGATAAATGATAAATTATTTTTACATGTCAATATGACAGAAAATTGTTGTTAGCCTGATTTCTTTCTTAAACACCCCTGTATCAGATATTGTTTGCTGAATAACTAGAATAATATTCATATGCTTATTACATGCACGTAATACTGTTTTACGTTCTGATTTAATGTCACCACTGATTATGTAATTCAAACGCATAAAGATACTTTATACACTGCGGATTCCTCCAGCATGTATAATATGGTATTTGCTGTGGCCACTCATGCTTTATGAAGCATAATGTTATGTGATTATATCTAGATAATCGAATGATAAGCGAAAGTCATATATAAGCACAAAGGCAATACATTGCATTCCATTTACCCAATGAACATGAAGTATCCCATTTCAAAATGACTAATCAAGAAACTTATTCCATCTTATATCATATGAATTATTGAAAATATTAAACATATATTAGGTATATGTACTATATTTAGAAAAATATATATATTTATGTGTTCCCCCATTACAATATTCAAAGGTTTATCGTAAAAGTATATAATTTTATTTATTATAAATTTTTTGTCTTACAGTGAAAGTAATTATTTTTTCCTGATATGTGCAAATAGAGTTTAGATTTTGTTTCCTGTACAACATGTATAAAACACTTTCCTAATACCACTTTTAAGCTTTTTATGAGCTATTAAAAATTACTAAAATTAAAAATATACGTCACTCTTACATTTATTTCCTTTTAAAAATAACGCATTTACTTTGAGATCACACACACACATACACATATATATATATGGTTAAATTTTACTTAAAGTTTTATATATATATATATATATATATATGTGTGTGTGTGTGTGTGTGTGTGTATATGTAATTATTAATATTTATTAGCATCTAATTAGCGACTAAGTCCTATTTCTTTCACTGCGGATTTTTTTTGTAGTTTCCGAAAATTCATAGATCACTTTTGGACGGCTAACAGACACGGTTGCTAGTTTTAGAAATTCATAACTATGTAGTAAACAACCACCGTTTTTACTTTTGCTTTTATTGCTTCTAAATATCAAAAAAATTCAATTTCCATATAATCTAATTATAAATAAATGTACTTTGGAATGAAAATTGTAGCTCAATTTAGTATATTTTTTATGACTTTATAAAATAACTTTCAAACATTATTTAATTTAAATATACTGATATGTGAACAAAGTTACGCCATTTGGTAATTTATTGTGTTGTGCGAATGGAAAAAAAAAATCTGTTTATGATAAGATGAGATCAAACATGCGATACTGCACTTTGACACTTAATTGAAATCTATTTACTTAAATTCAGATTTCCATTTTATGTCCAACATAAAATTAATATAAAGTTAAGTTAAAATAGTTGAAAAATCCGTTGCCTCAGAATATGGTCGGTTTTGTGTATATATATATTTTTTTTACTTAACGAATATAAAATTATGACATGTATAAATTACAATCTCTCGAATTTCATTTGTTAACTATACTTATTTTCTGCTTATTTTATTTACAGTTTGATCCATTAGGTGCTCCATTAATTCCCATTCTTTCATTTAAAAATATGTGTGTTTTCATTGACACGTATTATGTATATTTTCTAAATTAAAATAATAATTTTCTTTCACTTTAA
This sequence comes from Maratus michaelseni, assembly GCA_963931845.1. Lineage (NCBI taxonomy): Eukaryota > Metazoa > Arthropoda > Arachnida > Araneae > Salticidae > Maratus > Maratus michaelseni. The sequence goes on along the minus strand of OZ007591.1, from coordinate 290,192,217 downwards.
ATGAGATATAAAATTATCACATACGAGTTTTAATATTTCTAGCTCAAAAGAACTTTTTAAAATTAGAATTTGAAATAATTTGTAGTGGCAAAAAATGTATCTGAATCATGATGAAAATTGAATTACAAATTCTTATGTACGACATTTAAATACATAAATTCAGTTTGTGTATTTTTTTTTTTTTTTACATGTTCGATATTTAAAGAAAAAAATATTGTACTCAAAATATGCAAAATTTTAAATTAATAATTTTAAAAAACTGAAAAATCAAGTGTGAAATTATCTTCCGTCGATAAATATATTTTTTATCAGCGTTATAAAACTACCACAAACACCGGAACGTTTCTAGCTAATATGTTCTACTTTGGTTCAATAAATACAATAAAATCATGTCTACATGTCACGTACATCGCTGTTTAGAGACTTTATTACTTATCATTTATGTAATTTCTAAAATTTTATCATTTTTTATGGTTATAAACTAAACATTTCACAGGATATAAAATTTGAGACAAATAAATAATCATGTTACTCATTTTATTAAAGATATTATTATAATAAAAAATCCTTCTACAATGAAATTATTTATTTAAAAACAAAACTTCACACATAATAATAATTTTTGGTTCTATATAGAGGTCTTTCAAGTCTACTTTTTCGATTTCGGTTATTTCATACTTTGTATTAAAAAAGTGTTACTATCTACCCAGCTAGAAAATGTTTGCACTTCTTTTGCAAAAAAGTATCAATTGTGCACAATTTGTGCAAACAAAGTGAATATTTTTGAATATTTCAAAAAGTGTACACTTTGTGTGCACATTATATGCACTTTTTATGCATACAAAAAAGTGCATATTTTTTGTTTTCAAAAACTCTGCACATTTTTTGCATTTTGCCTGTTCCGTGTTCGCAAAAAGTGTGCGTTTTTTATGCACAAAAGTCTTTACTTTTTATAGATGTAAAAATTTCTATATTCGAAGTTTTGATTATTTCTATGCATAATGGTGCCAATTCAAATCTGTAAATTTTTTTCAAAAGTGCATGTATTTCCTATGAGAATACAATATTACCAAAAAAGAAACAAGTCAAAGTCACAGATTTGTGCCCCCTTCCAGCAATATTTTTCGCCTCACCCACTCGAGGGATGTGAAGGAGGGGGTGGGGGTAGGTAAAAAATATTTCACAATTTCTGTTGTTCTATGGACCTGCAATTTGACTGTAATAATATAAGATTAAATTCTTTTTCAACATTTTTTAATAATAATTCAATGGGGGGGGGGTAACCCTTTCATTGAATTGGACGTATGTACATATGTATATATTATATAGATATTATGAAGAAAAATATAGCTTTAAAACACATATTTTACTGTACATTATTTTTTTTAAATAAATTTTTTGAAAAAAAAAAATTTTTTTTGATAAACTTACTTTTTTACAAACTTAAAGGAGGAATATCTCAAAATTTTCCTGCCGGTAAATTTTCAAAAATTTTATTTACTTATTTTTTTATTATTATTTTTTTTTATTTAAATTTTTAAGATTTGAAATTTTATCCCTTTTCAAATGCACAGTTGGGATATTCTACATCTCCCAGAGACAATCAAAATGATTTAAATTACATAAAGCATATATATTTATTAAGATTGATTCCAAATTCCAACTGCTAATTTTTTGAACGTGACAGGCACTTGTAGAGGAGTCGATGATATATTAGTTTTCATCTGCGCGTGCGCGGTGCCTTTCCTTCTGTTGTCGAGAAGTCGAGATACATAACATAAGCACTGGCGGCAGGGCAGGCGTAAACAAAAATGATATACAAGATTGTAAACCAATTTTTCTCGACTGATGTTGTCTATTTTACAGAAAAAAAGGTAAATTATTCAATTTTATGTTGTAATGTTCTCTAAAAAACATTGTAAATGAACGTTTGTTTGGAATAAAACCACCCTAATTCTAGTTATAAATGTTAGGCTTACATGCTACGGCTTTTGGGGGAAAAAAGAAAAAATCTTGCCGTTTCAATTCTGCTAATTTTTTTGAATGAAATATACAGTTTCATAAAACAGTTAATCATCACTTTTAAGTATTTTTAGCTGTCGGTCATATAAATATAAAGTGTGCTGAAAAAATACCTAAATTTAACCCCTCCTTTAGCTGTTCTTAGCGGTAATGCTATTTTCAGTTTTCACAGTAACATGTGATTTTCAGTTTAACTATAGCAGGGTTCATACAGACGCCTTACACTACTTAGAAACTCCATAGAAATTAAAAAGTTTTCAAGGGGATAATTAAACTCCTTAAATAAACAAAACAAAATACTCCTTAAATTATCACAAAGTATAATTTAGCGTTGAACAATGATTAAAAGAAGTAACAGCAACAGCGCCATCTGCTTGATCGCGGTCGACCTCTACCCAATGGTGTATCGGTGTCTTGCACGTTCGCGTTCACCTGCTGTGTGGTCTTTCGGACATAGCCGTTCAACGCTTCGTCCGTATGCAAAGCCCGGATTTTTTCCTGGAGGGCTTTTTGAAGCTTATAAAGTGGTATGATAAATGTCTTAATGTACTTGGTACTTATGTGGAAAAATAAACTTATGTTTTATCTTTAATGTCACATTACATATTTTTTTGTCTTTCATACACACCTCTGTCCACAGTCGACAGGGGAAACTTATTTTCCGACTTCCCCTCATATTATATATATTATAACGCAGAAAACCCCTTCCCGAAAATTAGACTCTACCCAGCGAAATGCGCCACGCATCACGTGATCTAGAAATTTTTTCGTTCAGTGCAGTTGTCATGTGAGCTTTGCCGAAGGAAGTATGTTTTTTTAAGTGTGGTTATATATAGAACGTGATGTGTTTTGTTCTCCGGAAATGTGAAAGTAAAATCTTATATATACGCATCATATGTGAAGTTTTTGTGATGTGTGTGTTTTGCGTCAAGAAATAATAAAATCTATGAAAATGCCAGCAATCTTTTACTTCTGGTGTTATTAAAGAAATATTCTTTCAGCCCCGAGATACGAAAAGGATAATTATTCTACAGTGAGTGCTACAAAAATTGGCTCCCCAACTCGGGCACGAATCCGCAGTAAAAATGCAAAGTGCTATGTTTTTACAACTATAAATCCGCAGTGATTTAGTTTTAAAATAAAGAAGGAAGCTTTCAGAGCTTCTTCTGATTTCATAAGCTACAATCAAGAAATGGCGCGAAGGATCGTCGCCATTGCATCGTATGATATGTGTTATTCGTTTCATAGTTCTAAAAAGTGTTTTGTGTACGCCCAAGAAAATTGTGCATTATATGTGTTTACAGAATTCTACAAATTGTATAACTCATGTGTGACTTGGTAAAAAAACGGATCCGTATTTTTTTTTAATAGATACAAAGAATGCATTCTTATTCTGATCATCATTTGAATTATTCTTAAGTTTGATTGATCTTAATATTAGTCTTATTGTTATCATCGTTGGGATATTCTTAACTTAAGTTTGATTGATCTTAATATTATTCTCATTCTTATCATTATTTGAATTATTCTTAACTTTATTTTAATTATTCATAACATTATTTTGGTGCATTATTTTGTTATGTTTTATTTTGTTCTTACATTATTTCCCCCTTCCCCCCTCCCCTACTTTTGATTTTATTTTTGAATGATTATCGTGACTGTGTTGAAAGAAATTTTTTATTGATTCAGAAAAAAAAGGTAAAACTGATATCAGTTTCAAGTAGAATTATGATATTATCGTTTTCAGGTCAAATTAATATAAAGTATTCGTAATTTTATCGCAGTTATCATAAAGATGTTTTGTTTTTCTTTTATTATATCAAATTGCAACTCGGGAAGAAGAACAACGTAGGCGGGAATTAGAGGATAAACAAAAAGAAGCAGAGTTAGCACAGCGTAAACTGGAATTAGAAGAGAAGCGTAGGGCAGAAAAGCTGCAATTAGAAGAGAAGCGTAGGGCAGAAGTGATGGAGTTTAAAAAGCTTGAGATGAATTTTGAGCTTGAGAAGCTTAAGCTACAGGTTCAGAGCCAAAGTACTTCCGGTGGAGTGGTAGGTGGTAATGCGACAGGGATAGTATCTCACGCGGAAAGTAAGATAGATGTCCAAAGGTTGTTGCCTACATTCAGGCCAGAAACGGATGATGTAACCTTGTTTTTGGTACTACTGGAACGCCAGTTAAAGCTCTCTAAGGTACCTGAGCATCTATGGGTATGGTATTTACTCAGTGTTGTCCCATCTTCTATTTCTACGCTTATCGCTCGTGAATCGGAAGAAAACGCTTCGAATTTTTCGCATGTTAAAGATTTACTTCTAAAATGGTTTAAAATTAATGCCGAAAAGTTCAGACAGTTGTTCTTTGCTCATCGCAAGGTAAAAGAAATCTCTTGGCGAGATTATTACTTCGAACTTCGAGATTATTTTGAAAACTGGCTTAAAGAGTTAACTGTAACGTCTTTTGAAGCACTCCAGGATCTGATCAAAGCAGATCAAATGAAAAGGCGCGTGCCTGTTGAATGCAAACAGCATATGTTAGATGACTGGGAAAATTTAAATTCGCCAGTCGACCTCGCCGAAAAACTAGATGCCTATGAAATTATACGAAGTACGTTCCCAAAAAGAGATCCGGTTGTACCCCAACTGAAAAAAGAGTTTTCTCGTCGAGATAATATCTGGAAGCAGAGTAAGCCTCCAAACGAAGACAGGTCTCATAAGTTTGATAATCGACGCGTAGAATCTGATATTGTTTGCTATGGATGTGGTAAAGTGGGATTTATAAAGAAGAAATGCCCAGATTGTACCCCTTCGGTTAAAAAAGAAAATGTGCAAGCACATCGTCTTAAGTTGTATAGTTTAAATACTTCAACAGTTTCAGCTCCAAATGTGCCTATCACGATCTGCAATAAGAAAGTGTTAGTCTGTGCAGATACGGAAGCAAATCGTTCCATTGCGGGAGAACGTATGTATGAGCTATTTTTAAAAACTGGTGTTGCACTGAAACCCCATACTCATGATGTCACGTTGGCTGACGGAATTACAGTATCCAGAGAAACTTTGTCTGCTACAGTTCCAGTAGAGATTGAAGGTCGAGTCTTCAAAACGGAGTTCATTGTATTACCAAATGCTAAGGGTAATAGAACGCTTTTAGGCATGGATTTTTTGCACAATGCTAACATGGTGTTAGATACTGCCAACAAAACGTGGTATTTCAGTAATAAACCTCAGAAAAAGTTTCATTTTGTAGATGAATACGTTGAAGAAAATAATTCATCAGCTGGTGCGGTCGAAGTCAGTCCATACGCCTTACGTGAAGATGAAGGCAAAAATTTAACTTCTGACGAAAGAGAAAAACTGAATGGTCTTCTAAAAAGGTATGAAAAATGCTTTCAACCAGGGGGAGAGACAACCCCGTATGTCGTATCAATACAGGTGATAGTGCTCCTATTGCTGTGCCACCTTATCGGATGACTCCTGCTACGTTTCAGAGAATGATAGATCAATTTAGAAGTGGTCTTAAGGATGTCCTTGCTTTGTCATACCTAGACGACATCATCGTTTTATCAGACACCTTTGAGAAACATCTCTCAGATCTTACGGCTGTGTTCGAGAGACTCATAGAACTTAAATTAGATGCCAAGCGTGAAAAATGTCATTTCTCTTGTGAAAAGGTCAAGTACCTTGGGCACTGGATAACACCAAATAGTCTAGAAGTAGATCCAGACAAAGTATCTGCAATTAAAGCGATACATCCTCCTAAAAATGTGAAAGAGATCCAGTCTTTCTTACAGACCTGTTCTTGGTACAGAAGATTTATACCAAATTTTGCTGATATCTCAAGGCCTCTTAGTAATCTAACGAAAAAGAAAGTTATTTGGAAATGGGGAAACAAAGAGCAAACAGCCTTTGAAACTCTAAAACAATGTATCATAACACCTCCTGTGCTTAAGCAAGATGATGGGACCAAACCATTTATTCTGCGTACTGACGCTAGTAACTATGCTCTTGGCGCTGTTATTCTACAGGGTGATGACAAGACCTCTGAACATCCCATAGAATACGCTAGCCGTCTTCTTACAAGTGCTGAAAGAAATTATTCCACAACGGAACGCGAGGAATTAGCTGTAGCCTTAGGAAAATTTCGTGGCTATGTGGAAGGTCAAGAAGTAGTTGTAGCTACGGACCACCAACCTTTAAAATGGCTTCTGAGCCTTAAGTCACCATCGGGGAGATTAGCCCGTTGGGCACTACAAGTACAATCGTTCTTATTGAAAATTGAATATGAACCTAGAAAATCTAATGTTGTGGCTGACATGCTATCACGTCCTGTCTGTAGTCATCAGTCTGCTTTCTGTGAGACATGCAACTTTGTCAGCATAGACATGCCAACAAGAAGCCCAAAGGATATCAGAGAAGCTCAGTTGCAAGATGAAAATCTTAAAAGATTATAGATTGTTTTGAAGACGAACAGAAAAGTGAAGACTTCGCCAATTGGACTGATAGAGGATTCCTGATGAATCAAGGCGTACTTCACCGGTATGCTCCTGAATCAGACGCCGAGGAAGCGCAACTGGTCATTCCAGTACAAGAAAGACAAAACATTTTGAAACTTCATCATGACGACCCCTCAGCCGGACATTATGGTGAAGCAGGCACTTATCAAAGAATTGCTAAGAGATATTATTGGACAGGCATGAGAACATATATTTCTGAATACGTGAAGAAGTGTCCAGAATGCGCTCGTCATAAATCAACAAATCAGAAACCAGCTGGTTTATTGCGAACACCTGCTTATGCTCAACGGTTTGAGACACTCAGCTTTGATCTTTTTGGACCATTGCCTCGTAGTAAAGATGGGCACCGATGGATTTTTATAGTAGAAGATTGTGCCACTAAATGGGTAGAACTGTTTGCCTTAACAACTGCCACTGCCCAAGAATGTGCGACTACGCTGATTGAAGAGATTTTCCTTCGTTATGGTATCCCAAGAAGACTCTTAAGTGATAACGGCCCTCAGTTCGTGAGCGCTGTTCTACAACAAGTTTGTTACATTCTTGAAATTGATCAATCATTGACACCTTTGTACCACCCTCAGGCCAACCCAGTCGAACGGAAAAATAGAGACTTGAAACCCCGAATAGCAATCCTTGTTGGGGATGAACACGATTCCTGGATTGATAAACTTCCTTTTATTAGATTTGCTATGAACTCTGCCAAATCTGATACAACAGGCCAAACTGCCGCCTATCTGCACTTTGGTCGAGAACTAAGAACAATCGATGATGTGGTGAACGATTTTAGAGCAGTTGTTGAAAATGACAATTTTGTTCCTGAAATAACTCCATATCTTAAACGTCTTGCAGATGTCTCAAAGAGAGTAAAAGAGCGAGTTGAAATAAAACAAGATCAGCGTAAGAAATATTATGATAAAAATCGCAGAAGAGTTTATTTTACACCAGGTGAAAAAGTATGGGTTGCCTTACACCCTGTGAGCAAGGCAAGTAACCAGAAAACAGCAAAATTTATGCCTAAGAGCGATGGGCCATAAGTAGTTTTGACTCAAAAATCACTGGTGACATATGACATTGCCAGTCTAGACAATCCTACTCAGCGAATTGGATCTTATCATGTTTCAGCCTTGACACCATTCGGGGGATACCTTCTTTAGGTATTCACGGGCTTCGCAACCCCGGGCACCTGATCGATCTTTCTCTTTTCGTTTTTCCTCTCCATTCTCTTATCTAATCTTTCTTCTTTTTTCACTCTCATTGTGGTTTCCTCTTCTGAGGTGAGGGCGATTCTGCATGAGCCGATATCATCCTGTTTATATCGACTCATGGAGAATTGTAAACCACCCATGCGTTTGCCGTGCATGGCAACCCGTGTCCCTGGAAAGGGGGATCCTGGCAGTTGAGGGAAACCAACACACTGCTTTGGCCTCTGCTTCAGGTAGACGGGAGGTGCATATTGGTCCCGTATGCATCAATCGGCTGGTCAGCTGACTTGTCTGTCACTGGCTTGGGATCAAGTGAGCGGGCACATACTAGTCATTTCGTTAAAGATGGAATCTGAAATAGGTGGGTCTTGTGAACGTATAGGCCCTGGTCAGTACTAGTGCACGAATGTGCATTCCCTTGTTGGGCTCGGTAGTGGGTGGTGCGGCCGGGGGTCTGAATTTTTTTTTCTCTTTCTAATATGGATGGAAATACTTCAAATACTACTATTTCTCTCCCATGTGGAGAGCAACAAACTGTGCATAATGTTTCATTCACACTTTTTTTTGTAGTTCATCGCACTGATAGTCTCTCAAATAGTTCTTTTAAGAGAACTTCTCCATTTCTTATTGCAAAAACATTTCAGTCAATTTTTGGCGATGGTCATTCACTTAAAAAAATGCAGTCTGGGGATTTGCTGGTGGAGGTTTCTTCAGCGAGTCACTCAAAATTTCTCTCAAATTGCAAAGAAATAGGTTCTTTTTCTGTTTCTGTTCAGGCCCATCAAACTCTCAACTCAAGCCGTGGTGTAATATCAGAACCAGATCTTTTACTCTCTACGAAAGATGAACTCTTGTCTAATTTAAAAGATCAAAATGTTATAGACGTACGCCGTATCACTATTCGTCGTAATGAGCAAGTACTTCCTACAAAGCACATTATTCTGACATTCAATAGCCCTACTCTACCAACTAGAGTTAGAGCTGCATACCTGAGTTGCCCCGTCCGGCCATATATTCCTAACCCTCTCCGTTGTTTTAAGTGCCAGCGTTATGGCCACAGTAAAAATACCTGTCGTGGATCTGTTACATGTGCAAGATGTTCAGAAGCCGGCCATGAGAGTAACTCATGTGAAAAATCCGAACGCTATATAAACTGCAAGGGTGACCATGCAGCATATTCTCGCTCTTGCCCAAACTGGATACGTGAGAAAGAAATTCTTACCATCAAAATCACTCAGAAACTTTCTTATCCTGAAGCTCGAAAATTGGTTGAATCTAGAACACCATCTGTAGGAGTCTCTTATTCTAGTCTATTCAAGCAACAATCAAAATCCGTAAGACATATAAGCACACAAACTGAATTCTCTTTACCACCAAATGATTCATCTGTTACACTAACCAGCACTATGAAGAAAAAAACCCGTAGTATTGGTGCTTCCGCTAGAATAAGACCTATGCCTGCACTAAAACTTTTGCCACCATCATCCGAACCTGTAAAAATAGAATATTATAATAGTGAATCTAGCCAGTTCATTAAAGAGGATACAGGTCAAACCTCTTTTTCATCTGCAAACAATTCGAAAAAACCTGTTTCCCCAACACAAAAAGCAAAACCCAAATCATGTACACAGAATGAGAGAAAGAAAACCTCAACCCAAGCCTCTTCACAGTGGAAAACTGTGAAGGGCAAAAACAACAAGAAATTTTGTCTTGACACACCGCTTCCTACTACAAAGAATTCCAAACAGCTACTGCACTATGCAGAGGTAGATATGGAATCGGAGACCTACAGTTCAGACTCAAATGATAATAATGCTGATAATACTGTTTTTGAGGTATTCGAACCTACGTAATTTTAAATATATTTCTGCTTGAAACTTTGAGCATTTTACCAATTTTTTTAAAGATTTTCTATTTTAATTGTGAAAGCTTGTGTTTATATCTTTTAGACATTGTGTTATATTTTAATTGAATGATTTTAATTATACATTTATCATCATATCACTTTTTTCATGTAAATATGTTATTTTCATTCATTTTGTTTTATGATAAAGTTTTAAGTCATTTTTAAATTTTAATTTGGTGTTCTTATTCTAATCTTTTTTCGCGCTATTTGATTTATACACTGTATGACTATATGGGTTTACCCATCCAGATGATTATCTCATTAAGCTTAGTTACTTTTTTAGCTTTTATATTTCAATTTGACGTATGTCATTTAATCTTTTTTGGCGCAGCATGTCCCTAAAGGGACTTTGTGCCATAAAACCCTAATCAACCAACCAACCTTGACACCATTCCAAGAAACTGAAACTATTCCAGTTGCACCTCTGAGAAAAAGAGGGAGACCCAGAAAACATCCTGTTTCCTCTCCGAGACGTATGTCGGAAACAGAGGGGGGGGGATGTAACGCAGAAAACCCCTTCCCGAAAATTAGACTCTTCCCGGCGAAATGCGCCACGTATCACGTGATCTAGAAATTTTTTCGTTCAGTGCAGTTGTCATGTGAGCTTTGCCGAAGGAAGTATGTTTTTTTAAGTGTGGTTATGTATAGAACGTGATGTGTTTTGTTCTCCGGAAATGTGAAAGTAAAATCTTATATATACGTGTCATATGTGAAGTTTTTGTGATGTGTGTGTTTTGCGTCAAGAAATAATAAAATCTATGAAAATGCCAGCAATCTTTTACTTCTGGTGTTATTAAAGAAATATTCTTTCAGCCCCGAGATACGAAAAGTATAATTATTCTACAGTGAGTGCTACAATATTATTTTTTTTGGATTATTTATAATGCATAAATATAACTTATATATAAAAAAAAACATGGTACTAATACTGAATTAACTGTTGTATGGAAACTAAATTTGTCTATGAAAATATCCATTTTTTATCTATTATAATGAAGCAATAAAATTTTATCAAGAATGAAAATTAAGTTAAATAGTCTTTTAAAAAAAATCTATTCTGAAGTTTTATAAATATAATATTATTTCAAAGTAATATTTCATGTACCATATGCAGTTAGATTTATTCTGTTTCTATACTTCCTTTGAATTTTATATTTAAGCACACCTGAAACCACCTGAGCCAAAACACGAAATCATTTTTTTTTTCTTTCTGCATTGAATTTATGCTTGATATATCTTTGAAATATTTAAAGTATGGAACTGGCGAAGGAAATATGTATTTCAATGAACTTTATATATTTCAGTAAATAACTTTCATGTATAATATATTTATTTTCAGCCATTATGTGATTAAATATAAATTCTGTGAAAGGTCACAGATCTATGAAATAAAATTTCCAATATGAAATGCCAAATCTCTATACTTTCCTAGTTAATCTTTTTAGAGGAATTGGAATTAAATGTCAAAAGTGAATATGAATATTTGAAACATTAAATTTTGATACAATTTTTAATATGAAGACAAATCCTAAAGTAAAATTTTTTGCATAGCATTTATAATGTACATTATTCCTTGTTGATTATTAACTATATAATTATATAGTATTAATTATTATAAATTATAATATTATAATTTATATAGAGGCGAAAACCCTAACATAAAGTAAATATATGCAAAAAAGAGACTAGCCCACAAAACTGGCGACAACCAAGACAACGACAAACCACCATGATAGAGACAAGCCAATATAAACGGCAAAAATCAAACATTGCAAATAAGATACAGACAATGTCGCACGAAAGGAGATGAAAATATCAGCGATATCCTAGGTATGGTATAAAATAACTGAAGGTATAAATAAATATTAAGGTAGTTAATAGTAATTTTTTAGAATTAGAAATATATTAAAGTTTGTAGTTAAGGAATAAAATCCAAGTTCATCCCCCTTGTAAACTGTTAGGTAACTTTAGTATCCCATCTAATTTTAGTACGTATTAGTTAAGCAGTTTTTAGTAGCAATTTTTAACTTAAATTAAGCTTCTCAGCACCTCCAAAGCTAATTAGTGCTAGTTATAAACATTATACCATTGATTATATTTAGTTAGTATTTAACCATTTATTCCTACCCTCCCATATTTATATAAGTTATATAAATTATAAATATTCAATTATATATAGATAATATATAGCCGATGGTCCAAACCCTCTCTTAATTTAGTAAATAATGCATATAATCCCCCCCCCCTGTAGGAATAAGCAACTCTAGAATATATAGTTTCAGTTAAAATTATCGTAGGGTAGAACTAAATGTAAATTAAGACAAACAATCAAGTAAGTAATAGTACTTAAAGTCTAAAAGTAGCACTTAGTTTGTAGTATTAAAAGTCTAACCCCATTCCTTTTCAGATGCGGCGATCATGTACGCTAATGGCCCCGGTGCATGTAAAATCCGTCGTGGGTGTAAAGTCCTCCAAGTTACCTGTGTATTATACCTCTGGGGGTGCCTAGTCTGGTGAAGGTCTCGTCACCAGATCAAGGTTCTAAATTACGAGACCAACTCGAGTAGCGATAGCATAACGTATGGATAAGCGATGCAGCGAGGAAATAGTAAATATCCCAGCATCTCACATCCGTCCGGCATGACTTCGCTACAATGCGCAGTGCTGAACCGCCTCATCAAAAATCATTTAGCAACTGGCCAACTAAGAAAAAGCAATTAAAGCCACAAGATGCACTGAAGCCACGTCGGCCTATAGATTTAACAAACACATTTTCGCCAAGCGGAGAGCAGGCGAATGTTCGCCCCGTTGCCAGGTATCAACTCGTTAAGCTAGGCAAAAGCCTGGCAGGTAGGGGCTTGGTCAGCGGGATAAAAAAAAAAAAAAAAAAAAAAAAAAAAAGCAACAACTATATAACCACTTTCATTTTCCCAATGCTGTATAAAACTTTAAAAAAAATATTTCAACAATACTACTTATTTGATTTTTACTACTTAGGAAATATACTTATTTTTAATTAAATTATGAAAAAAATATTTATTTTTTAATCTCTAACACCTTTTAGATATTGGGTCGTAAACACATTGTTTCCACTTAATATGATTTTCTGATTATTTAAAGAAAGGAGACAACTCTATTTTAGAATACTGTGATTTTATTTACCTATTTACGAAACGTGGTAAAACCCACTTGAATGACACTATCTACAATAATGATTGTGCATTACTTTAACTTAAAGGCTTAAATTACACAAACGCACAGTATTATCGCCCTCTATAGTTATAAAATGTTACTACGTTCTTTGGATTTTTTTAAAAATCTTATTTAATAAAATAAATCACCGCGCAATATTCTAAATATGGTTAAGTATTTAATATCAAAATATTTCAAAATATATATGTTTGTTAATTCAAGAACTTATTTAAATTTCTGGAATCAATTATAATATTTTTTTTTAATGTATTTTACTGTTTTTACTTTATAATCAACTTATGAAATCAATATAAGTTAGCAATAATTTGTAAATGTAGATTTTGATTCAATAAAAACTTTAATATAAGTTTAATTAGTGTATTTTAATGAGAGATTACACCCTTTTTATATTATTAGGTTATATCCTACTTACATTTTAAAATGTGTATCCTAAACAATATTTTACCAAAATAAAATAATTTTTCTTCAAAAATGAAACCACAAAGTTAATCAACCATAAACATTAAGGATATAGATTACATTTTTAATTAATTGCATTTTTATTTACATCTAAATGTAATTTAAATGCTGATGTAGAAAAGCTGTATATTGTTAAGATTTTTTTTTCCTGTTTTAATGATAACGAAGCATTTCTAAAAATATTTTAATGGCAATGACACATTCAAACTTCACCCTTTTTTCTCTGAATTAACACAAAGATAATTTATTACTAGACGATACGTCCGTGATCTACTTGAACTTAATGTCACGTTCTTTAACTGTATTATGCTTAAGGCCATTACTAACCAGGTTTACAAGAGAAAAAAAACCTTAGCTCTTGTTAATATTTCCGTAGGGATATCATTTTCTTACTCATTAAAATAGAGGTTTTTGTGTCATTCCTTTTCGTAATATTCCAAGAGACATGAGAAAAATTTGACATGAAAAGAATAAAATAAATGATAAAATATTCATATAAAACAAAATAAACGATAGAAATCAGTAAATTCTTTAACGTTGTATATGGTATTTAGATATACTGTAGATACAAAATAGAGATCATGGCGATCACATCTTATAATTTTCCGTTCTTAGAAGCATACTTCCAATAAAAAATGGATTCAAAAAAAGAATTTTTGTTTTCCTTTTACTATAATTTAGAATTTAGCCATACCTCTAAGCATAACTTTAAAAACATATACCATTTTTCTACAACTAAATTTTACCGAGTAAATTTATGAATTTTTAGTATTTTTCTGCACTAAAAACATAGTTCTGAATTTTTATTTATTATGCTTTACTAAAATGAATTTCGCTTTATTTTAAAGATTTTTTTTAATTTATGAAATAATTGTGTATATATAATATATTAAAAATAAATATTTTATACGAAACCATAAATAAATAAGTACAAATGGATACGATAACACAAGAAAATTAAATAATCCAGAAAAAAAAGGGATATATGCACGATTTTAGTATGGTAAAATGGATTTAGTTTTGCTCAATTTAAATTAGGTCCTTCACTAAACTACTTACGATTGTTACATGCTTTCATTAAATTTTAATAGAAAATCAAATAACACAAATATTTAATTTGTAAACATTTAATGAAATACCACCTATAAGAATCTAAATATTTTAAAAGCATGAAAGAACAAATATTACTATGCGAGCATTCTCTTGTATTTCAACATAATGTAGCACAAATTTTTTTGAATAAAATTAGAATGATGATGGGATTTAGAATATACAGTGGAACTCCAGTTATACGTTTTGCTCGGGACCGGACAACAAAACGTATAACTTGTAATAAACGTATAAACGCATAACGTAACGTATAAACGTATAACGTATAACGTACAATTCAGTAAAACGTACAAGTCAATTAATCGTCTACCGGAACAATTCTTTAAATATATCGTAAAAACTTTCTTCCGCTAAAGAATTTGTTACCTTTAATATCGAAAACGGAAGTTTCTTAAGTATTACTGCACCCATAACATACATTTTCGGAATGTAACAAAGTAGAAAACAGGTACATAAGAAAAGCATACATAAAGTTATTTTATCAAAAAAGTTTTATTAAAAATATTTTTAATGCACATAGAATAACTTAAAAGAAATCATTGGAATCGCGTTGGCATGTAAATCATTTATCAAAAGATATTTCAGTAGTTTGCTGAATCTTGTTGAAATAATCGCTAATCTTCGATTTTTTTCTTTTCGGCAGAGTCAACATTGAACAGCAAACTTTGCCTTTCTGTTTATAACGCACAATGCAGCCGCCTTATCGTTACTGATTTGCTACTGACTAAGCGCTTTACTACGCCAAAAGTCCTCCTAGCAGATCCGAAGTTTGAGTCGGATCTTTCTACTTAGACTCAGCGTTGTCAGTGTTTCCAGTTACAAAATGTATAAACGAGACAACATTTCGTCCGGGACACAAAAACGTAACGTATAACTAAGGGAAACGTATAACTCAAAACGTATAACCCAGCTAATTTTTAATGGCAAGCGGCCGGGACCACTGAGTTGAAATGTAAAACTGAGGGAAATGTACAGCTCAGGTAACGTATATCTGGAGTTCAAATGTAATTCGTTTTTTAAAATAGTCAAAACTATTTGTTTCTGTAAATAACTTTCACACCAGAAAACTTTTCAAATAAAAAAAAAATATTCTAAAATTGTTGATTTTCAAAATTAACTTTTATTAAAATGTCTATTTTCTTGAATATAATATATGCATTAATAAAATATATCCAACAATCTTATGTTAAGGTAATTTATCTTACGTTTTATTTTATAGTTCTTTTGTATTTGTATTCGTTAATAAAATATAGTTATATTTATATTTAAGCTCGTTTTGAGAAAATAAGGAAATATAAATATCACATTCTTATATAAATAGAATCTTCATACATCTGTTAAACTGCATTTTTCATTAGGCTAAAAATTATGCAGTTTCTGTAACATCAAGAATAAGTTTTTAATAAATATTTATGTCTTTATAGAGTCATTGCCAAAATAAAAATATGAATAAACGTAACCATAAATCATGTGTAATAAATTTGCTGAATATTTTAAATAGGAGACACATTATATACCTATTAATCATGAAACATGTAAGACATGTCTTAGAAAATTGTTCTTAACTACATCTAAAAGATAATGAATAAAATTTTCCACCAACGAAGGACTCTTATTCACAAATATTTTTAGATTTGTTTTAGTAATATCAGATTTACATATTATACAATAGTTTATTTTTTTCATCATTAATAAAACATAATTCAGTGCAATTCCCAAATCAGTGATTTAGTATCATGTTTTGAATAAAAATTGAAAATATGATTCTCACATTCGTATATTAGTAGAATATTCAATTTACCTTTCACTTTTTTATATGCCTAATGCGCCAAAACTTTAAAAACAACCATGAAAAAGAAACAAAAGATGCTAAAAAAACGGGGTTAGTAAGTAAGGGATTTTTTTTTTTTTTTTTTTTTTTTTGTTCAATAATTACGGATAGATGGTGCTGCATGCAAATTATGAAGCAGATTTATGCAAACCAGGCTGTCCATAAAACACCCCAATGCGCACAGATTCTTCAGTGGATACTAGGAGTACGCTATCGATACCAGATCAAGCGCTGTTGATTAAACACTCTTACAAGAACGGGGGATCGGCAACTGACACATTTTGAAAATTATGCACGGCAAAATGACTGAAGCCGAGAAAATGACCTTTTTCATGTGCTTGGATACTGAAGCTTCTCAGACGCTTCGCTGAAATGAGTCTTTCACTATAAGCCTAATTAACATACATCTGCTTTATATTCTGCATGCCAGCGCCATCTATCGGTATTTTTTAAACCTCAGCTTTGTTTTTATTAAAAAATAATCTGATCCCTCTGTAATCTTATTCCTGCAAACGGCATTTTTTTTAGAATCCTTTGTTACGTTTTAATGAATTATTAAAATTTTAACGAACTTTTGACTCACCCGGTATATGCCTTAGCATATGCAAGAACTGTTGGGTAATAAACGCCAATTTCATTATGCGTGACTATGAGAATTAAAAATAGATAAATCTAACCATAAATAAAATGCAATGAATCTCTTGAATATTATCATTAGATAAAAACGTGTATCACCCTCTTTCATAAATCCCTTAAAACATTGCTGAGCAAATTATTCATGGAATACAATTTTAAAATAATAAATAACATTTTTCACCAAAAAACATTTATTTAAAAATATATTTAAAATTATGCCAATCATAACACACATGACTATTAAGAATAAATAATTATGCTCATTACTGTAATAAACGCCACTTTCTTCTCATTAAAATAATTTCTAATTATTCTTTTTTCCGTATGTCTAACCATCTACAAGAAATTATTAGCAATAAATACTAATTTATTTTATGTAAGACTACCAAAACCTAAACTGAATAAATCTAACCATAAATTGAATGCAATGAATCTCTTTAATATTATCATTAGATAGAACGTGTTGTCACTGTCTATCATGAATCATTACAGAGATTGCTCATTAAATTATCGGTAAAATATCATTTAAACATGGCAAAAATAATTATTCATAAACGAAAGGTTTTTACTCAGAAACATATATAAATTTCAGTCATTAATATCGCATATTAGCATTAATAGTAAATAAATATGCTGTATTTTAAAATATGGAATCTCCTTCTTATTATGTTATTTTCTCTTTGAGAATATACCATATTTCCCTTTGCATTTGTATGCATTAAAAAAATCAATTCGCTGAATTTGCATTGCATCATTATGGCTTCATGAAAGACATATATAAATACAATGTCTGTACATTAATAGAATATTTAAGATTCTTTTCTTTTTTTTTTCTTACGCACAAACTGCTTGACAAGAAACAGACATTGCTTTATGTGTCACTATCAAAATTAAATCTTAATAAATCGATTTATAAATCAAATGCAATAGAGCTCATGAATACAATCATTGGAAGAAACGTTTTATGACACTCAATCTTGAATCATTTAATAAATTGCTAAAAAAAATATTCATAATATACAAATTAAACATAACGAATATAAGTTTCACAAATGAAAGATTTTAAAATGGCGTATTTAAATTTGCGTGAGCATTATCACATATTAATATTATTATGAATAAATGAAGGAACTTGTTATTATGATACTTGTTACCTTAATGTTTTTATCCTAACTTTCCTTACGAAGATACTATTGTTGCATTTGGCATTGTACTGATTAATCAAGCGTTACTAATTGAATCCGTCGAACTAACATTTCACAATCACGTTTTGGAAAACAAAAGGAAAACTAGTCGGATGTCGCAATCCCAAAACTTTCTTCTATCTCATACAAGTTTAACATAGACCAATAAAAATGAGACATTTTCACAAAATTCCATTTCATACAAAGGAAACTACCCAGTTAAACTGATTGCATTGAGATCACAGGCTATTCACAATAATTGTATATTATACTCTTATTTCAAAGAGTAATGACCCTCGAAAAATAAAGAAATCGATAATAAATTAAGAGGGCGATTAGCCCCCCCCCCATTCCCCCCATTATACTTAACCAATGAACTCCCGCAGATAATTAGGGGAGCGCCTTATCAGAATGAATTTATATAACGACTACACTCAGAAAAAGGAATTGATTAAAACAACAAAACATGTTTTGTTGAGTACATTTTGGTTGTTTTAGCAAAATTTTTAGTTGAAGTAAGAAAATTAGTTTTGTTGCTTGGACAAAAAAAAAAAAAAAATATTGTTAACACTCTTACAAAATTTTAACAAAATTTCATCAATTTTACTTGAATTAACAAAATCTGTTTTTTTAATTTTACAGTAATTTTGTAATTCCAGCAAAATTTTGTTGTTTTTGCAAAATTTAAATTGTTGTGTAGTAGACATAACTCTCTCACGTAACTCGATTTACTTGATTTATATAGCTATATAATTAAAGGATTAACGTAATTTTTGGATAATTAAAACTTTTTTTTTTCATTGGGACGGACGAAGGTAGTTTTAACCCCCCCCCCCCTGTCCCATTTATTACTTTCTTCTATATTTACAAGAAGAAAGTATTAGAATCATGAAAATTTTCGACTTCCGGTTTCCGACGAATTTTAGAAGGTTCTGAACACGATTTGACTGTTTTTAGAAAATGACTGTCAATGACTCTATCTGTCTGTATGTGACAAAAGTTTTGTGGGCGCTCTATCTCAAGAACTAATGCACGGAATTTAATAGGCTTTATATTTAGTTACTTCTGATATAAATTGTTACTGATTAGTTTTTTTGTGTAAATCTCGCAACAGGTGGCGCTGCTATGTTGCATTTTTCGCGATTTCTGCAATAACTCTATCTCATTTTCAGCAGTAAAATTACGCTTGTAATCTTTGAATAATAAACAGTGAATTATTATCCTGCTTTTTGCCGGCGTAATTCACTGCTGAAAATAAATTAAAAATTAACTATGTGTTGCCGTACGCTGGGCTTTGTATTGTCGTCTCATGTTAGCCGCAAAAAATTGCGTGCTCCTGATGACATTTCAATCTTGTGCTGCGGTTGCAGCCGTTCCGACATATATAAGAGTGAGAAATGCGGAGCTGAGGTATCGTTCCTTATAGCTCAGTGGTTGAGCCTCAGAGCGATGTTCTGAGGACCCGGGATGGACTTGGGCAATTTTCACTCTCTCGGTTTGCGCTTGAAAAAAAAAGCAGGATAAAAATTCACTTGTCATTGTTCAAGGTTTACAGGCGTAATTCACTGCTGAAAATGAATTAAAAAATAGTTAAAATTGCATATTTAGATTGGTTTATTTAACAAAAGTTTTTGTAGTATAAACAAAACAAGTTCGTAATATAACATATTTTATTATTTAAACAAACAAAATATATTTTGTTGAAAAAATAAAATAGATTGTTAAAATAATACATAGCATATATATATATATATGTAACAAATCAATTTTGTTAATTGAAGTAAAATTGAACCATTTTACTTGAATTAACAAAACATTTTTTTGCTGACGATACAATTTTTTTTTTTTTTTTTTTTTTTTTGGAATTGCAAAAAAAAATCAACAATATTTTTTTTGTTGATTCAAACAAAATTCCCATTGACTCATATTAAAACAAAAAGTTTTGTTGGGTCAACCAAATTTTTGTGGATTCAACAGAACTTTTTTCTGGGTGTAATAGAAAATGAACCTAAAATTTAATTAACCAATATAGAACATATAATATAATGAACCTATATAGAAAATTTGAAGCAAATCGGATACTTCTGCATGAAAACCCATTCATCTAAAATACGGAGGCATTAACCCCCATTCCCCTTTTATACTTAGCCATTGAACACCTAAAACTAATCAGGGAAGCGCTTTATCACAATGAACCTATACAAAATTTGAAGCAATTCGGATAATTCTGCATGAAAAACCCATTTATATAAATAAGGAGGGGGGATTAGTCCCCCGTTTCTTGTTTTATAGCTAACCAATGAACCGCAAAAACTAATCAGGGATGCGCCTTGTCAGAATGAACTTATATACAAAAATCGCGTTACGTACATACCTACATACTTAGGTATGTACATATAGAACCTAGAGAACATATAGGATACGTAGGCTTTGATAGCTTGTGAGCTAAAAATGAATCAGCATCAATTTATCTCAAGGTCCAACTGAATCTAAAGTTTTATTAAAATCCTTGCATTATTTCTTGAGATTAGATCATCACTAAAATCGTGTAAGTCCTGAAAAATGCAACATAACCGTGCCATCTGTTAGAAGATTTACACCAAAACCTATTTGACAACAACTTATGTCAACGTTTAACTGAATCTGAAGTTTGATGGAATTCGTTGCATTAGTTCTTGAGATATAGCTAGCGTGAAAATCATGAAAAAAATAGCAGAGCAACGCCACCTGTTGAGCTATTTACACCAAAACGTAATCATCATCTAATTATATCAAGGTATAACATACTCTAAAGTTCAAAGACATTATGTGCATTATACCTTGAGATATAGATATCGCGGCAATCATGAAAAAATATTATAGCAGCAACACCTTTTGGGCAATTTACACCAAAACGTAATCTCCGTCTATCTGTATCAAGGTCTAACAGGATCTGAAGATTGAGGGAATTCTGGGCATTAGGTTTTGAGATATAGCTATCAATAAAATCGTGAAAAATGTAGCATAGAAGCGCCACGTGTTGATCGATTTTCACCATAAATTAATCAGTATCAATTTATATAAGGGATTAACTTAATCTAAAGTTTTATTAAATCCCGTGCATTAGTACATAAGATAGAGTGCCATATTTTTGTCACATACTCACTGACACACATTTTTTTAAAACAGTCAAATCGTGTTCAGGACTGTCTAAAACGTATCAATCCGTCTAAAACCGGAAGTCGATTTTTTTTCGCGAATCCAATACTTTCTTTTTGTAAAGATAGTAGAAAGTAAGAAAATTATCATTTTCGCACAATATTTTATATCTTTTTTTTTTTTTTTTTTTAAATAAATAAACACACAAAAGACTGCTTGGCAACAAACAAATATTTACGTTTGGCTAACAAAGTTAAAACTGGAAAAAATAGTACCATAAATCAGTTGCAATCAATTCAGGAAAAATGAACTTTTTGAATACTATCATTAGATAAAAAATTTTATAACTGCCTATAATGAATCGTTTAAAAAATTGCTTAGTAAAATACTCTTAAAATAAAATTCAAACTTACCGAATAAACTGTTTTACAAATCAAAGACTTTTATTCTAAATTATAATTATATCTGTGTCAGTAAAATCATATGGTACCATTAGAAATAAATAAATATACACTTTATTGCAATATCACCTTCGTGTCATTATGATAACGTTTCTTACAAATTATAAAACAGTCACCTTTGTATTTGCAGTCATTAATGAATCACAATGAATTCGCTGAATCAGCTTTTCAGCATCATGTTTTCAGGAAAAAGGAAACATAAATATCATTTTAGTACAATCACATATTATTTGAATTCCAAGTCTTTTTTTTTATTCCATATGCAAGAACTGATTGGCAGTAAACTCTAGCAAAATTAAAACTGAATAAATATAACCCTAAGTCCAATCATAAATCAAGAGCAATGAATCTCCCTGAATGCTATAATTAGAAGAAAACTTTTATGACACTCAATCATGAATCATTTAAGGAATTGCTTAATAAATTATTCATAAAGTACAATTTAAACATAATGAGTAAAAATTTTCACAAGGGAAGGATGTTTATTCTAATGTATTTTCTGTCTGATTTCTATCAGTAATATAACATATAAAGAATAAGTAAATGTTTAAATAAGTTGAGAATTTTTCATTTGTGTTAATTTGCAACGATTAGGATAATTTATTTTTGGCAAACTACTACAGTTGTTTTTGTATTCGTGTTCAATAATAAAAATAATTCAATAATTAAATATCTTTACATGTTTTATATATTTAATATGTAATTCAATTAATTCACTCAATTAGCACTTCAAAATCACGTTTTTTAAACACTTCCGTATGTTAATAGAATATGTAATTTCTAACTTCGTCCGCATGTGCAATGGTAATATTGCTGACGTATGACTAAGATTTATTTGCCAATGAACATTTTATCCTTTATATGTAATTCCAAAATTAAAGTAAATAGATATAACTATAACTCAAGTGTGATGAATTTCTTGGATATTGCAACTCAAGAAATGGCAATAAATGTTGATTCATTTAAGAAGTGGCTTAAGAAAATTTCTTAAAATATATTTTAAAGTTAATTAATAAATTTTCCCTCTAAAACATAATTTTTAATTAAAAATATCTACAGATTCTCACTCAACATTCAAATATATTCACATATATTGTGAAAAAACAAATATATCCCATATTGTAATAAGACGGGAGGTGCTGGGTTCGATCCCAATCGCGCCCGTCGGCCTAATCGTTCGGAGTTTTCGTGGTTTTCTTCGAGCCGTGGATTTATCCATGCGTAAATACGGGTTAGGTTCCCTTAGAAAGACCCCCACGTAGGGCACTCCCCCCGGGCCTATATCCCAAGTGTAGCTAATTGGCCGTCAATAATGAACCCAACCCAACCCATATTGTAATATATGACGCATTCTTGTTATTAAGATAATTTATATTACGAAATATATAACTGTTGCTTTTGTATTGGCACACAATTATAAAACACAATTCAATGCATTCACTGCATTGGCAATTCAAAATAAAGTTTTGAGAAAAAAAAGGATGTATGCACATCAATACGGTAGAATAGTAGAATATATAATTTACAACTACAAGCATCAAATATAATATTGCTTTATTTTATAACCAATCATTTCGTGGAAAAAAAATACACATTTCTCTACATAAAAGTATTTCCGATTAAACATGAATTAATCTAACTATAAATCAAGCTTAGTTAAATTCTGGAATGGTATACTTAATGGATTTTTTATTAGTATTCTCATAAATTATTTTTAAAAATAGCATAGTAAATCATTCATAAAATACAATTTAAACAGAAACAATGAAAAATTTCTCCGGAGAAATTAATTTTAATGTTAGATATTTAATATTATATGATGCATTAATACAGCATTAGAAATCGGAAAAATATTTTAACTGCGTTTATTTTAAATGAATTTCTCGAATATGGTTCTTAATTATAAAAAATGGGTTTCAAATAATTACTTACTTTCTTTTTATAATTGTGGAAAATATATACATATTATTAAAAATATAAAAATACTCATTTATTAAAAAACGTTTTGATAAAATTGTACTACAGTTACACTGTGAAAGCGTTTTTGCAGCAAAAAGTAAATAGTTCTGTAACAGAGTAACCTGCAATCCTGTTTGATTTCATGGAATTTACGTTATTGGATTGGATACTTTTTTCTTATCTTTCTCTTTTTGTTAAAATGAACAAATAAAATCAGTAGTCTTTATTAGCAGAAAAATATATATCAATTAATGGTTAATTTGTATAGTGTAGAGCAGGAATACAGATTTTAATTCACTGGTTCAGCAAATTGAGTATCTACATATAAACTTATCTTTATTTATTCAGCGCCGCCATGTATATCATAAAATATAGGATATAGTATTAAAACAAAAAACTTTTCCCAAATAGTAGCGGATTAAATGAAAAATATGTATGTGACATTATTTGAAGTTTATTAGAAAAAAAAAAAAACATAGTTGTGTAATAAATTGCAATAGTATGCTTAGTTTTATTGTAAAACAAGAACGAAAAATCATGCGTCAATCATAGATTATGTAACACTTTTCAACGCTTCCAAAATAATTTTACAAATCATACCGTTTAATAAGATAAAATATAACATCTAAGTAAACAATTTGGAAAACGTATAACATATTTAAAAACATAATTTCAGGAATTTCCAACATATACAATATTCGGAAAAATATCCGAATACTTTTATTCAGCCCTGTATAGGATCTATAGATTGTGTATATACTACATAGGATGCTAAATTTTAGTTCAGTTAGGAAACGCGTAGCACAGTTTAAAATTCTCCGGCTGGAGTTCCTGTCAATAAACGGAAATATGTTCGCGAACTTTTGTGCTTCCCTGTATAGAATCTACAGAATTTTTACACACCAAGTAATAGACAAAAATTAGTTAAATTTAAAATCGAACAAATTAAAATTTCAACAATTTAAAACGCACTTTCAGGATTTATTGTTAACAGACAGTAGAGAATTCTGTTGTGTGTCCCTGTAAATGAACGATGATTGCTATTTACACAATATTCTGTAGTAAGCCTCTTGTAATGCACCTTAGTGATATATATAAATTTCAATGCGTTTGAAATAGTGAAACATTATTTAATTAAACCGCAAACAATTTTTCTCCATAGACGTAATGCAACGGAATTCTTTTGACTGTCCCTGTAAAGTAACTATAAGTGCTATGCACACCCTATTCCATATTAATCTTCTTATAATGTACCTTAGTGATATGTATTAATAACAATGTGTTTAAAATTGTGTAACGTCATTAAAATAAACCGCAAACGATTTATCGCCATAGACCGTAATGTAAGGGAGTTCTTTTGAGTGTCTCTGTAAAAAAACTATAAGTGCTACACACTTCAGTTGAAATAGGGAACATACTATAGATAACGACAATAACATATAAAAATTGTAGAGCAATCCGAGCATATTTACCGGAGTTAGAGCACGGGCAGACGGCAGACGGCAGACGGTCAGACGGCCATACGGCAGACGGCCAGACAAACCGAAGTCATAAACACTTTTCAACTAGGTTGGAAAGTGTTAAAAAGTATCATTTAAGTAAAGCTATCCATATAAAACGTAAGCACGATAGATGAATGAAAAGCAAAGTTTTTACATCTAATATTAATGGTTAATTCCCAGGTGAACAAAACTGCATCCTTAATGGAAAATTTTATAATTTTTGTTTTAGTTTAGATTAGTACTCACACGCTATTATGAGTTTTTCTTTTACGAGTGTTGCAATCCTTAATACGTCTTACAGCTTTTTAGGTGCGTTCGTAATTCTATAAATACGTAGCATCTATTGTTGTCGTCTGGTCCTTCCGTCCGCCTGTCCGCCCGTCCGTCTGTCTGTCCGTCCGTCCGCATATAACAACGTAAAAACTACCCAACCGAATGCTTTGAAATTTAAGATATATTATCTTTGCAGAATTTTGTCGAGACATTTCAATTTTTTTTAAAAAATCGAATCAAAACTTTAGAAAATATTAATAAAAACATTTATTAAGAAATTTGATTTTTTTTAATCGGTGCTTTCTTTTTATAGGAGCTTTCGAAGTTTAATCGATGATGTTTATTTTATGACAGAAATTAATCTGCAGACGATGTAATTCATTTCACAGAATTAGAAATCATCAAGATCTGAATATTTATATAACTAGCTATAGTACGAACGCACCTCCTTTGTAACGTCTGACGTACAATTTCCAACTTGTTTCAAAAAGCATTTATCTGATTAATTACAATAACATTTAATTTTCAAAATAGTGGAACTAAACGATTAAAAATTCTTCATGGGACACTCGCCGCGAAGGGATTGAAGAGTAATATAATCAATAAATGTAAATTTTGCTTTCATCAGAACGGAAATGATAAAATAATGAACATAAAGTAAGTGACATGCTTATAAGGTAGCTCATTAATTTCATAAATTTTCATTTCACATTTCGGACAACAGGTGGCACTGCACTGAACAAAAATGTATGAATGCTCAAGCAAAAAACAAAATTTTAAAGTACAGTTTTTTTTTTTTTTTTTTTTTTTTTTTACGCGTTTCAACAATTAAACAGAATAATGAAGGAAAATTTTAAAAGAGAAAAATAATCAATTAATTCAAATAAAAAGTAAATTTCAATCAAGGTTTTTACACGTCACATTCACCTTACTTTCAAATTGATTCAGAGCAGATCTATTTATTATGAAATTTTACAGGCAACTTTACAATATTGTCCATTATCTTACCTTCAAATATATTAAATTTAACAGATTATTGAATTCTAACTTGTGTTAATACTATAGTATTAAAACTCTGTATATATGCATAATACTAATGTAGTTAAAAAATTTAAATTAATCGATAAAAGCATCTAGAGTGTTTCGTAAATTTTCGTTAATGCTAACAAAGTTAATAATACTCTATCTGCGTTATAGTCATTTAAATCTCAGTCACATTTGCGAGATTTTAAATGGGTCCATTAATCTGTTTTCGCACTTACGTGATAAGTGATTTTGTGACACATAAAAGCATCAAGCTTATTTCAATAAACAAATATGACGCTGTTTGCTAAATTACATAAAGGGTGTATTGTTACTGCAGGTAATTATTGAATGCTTGTTAATTTGTGTTTATATCTCTCTGAATAATTGTAGAATTGTAATATAATTTAAGGTAAGTGAAATATTTATTATTCGGATTAAAGAATATATTTGTTACAGAAAATACAGTTGTAAAACAAGGTGATTCTTAACTAATACATCCTAGAATCACAGGTCTTCAACAAACCGATTCTCATCTGATATATCCAAATACACTAAGTCGTAAACTAACTGACTCTGATTCAATATATTTGGTTCCCAAACCTACTGTCCCCAATAGTAAAACTGATGATGATGCAGCATAATCTATAAAATCTAATTTTTCTTATTTCTTCTCACAGGTACCTAGAAGATCTAAAGAGATTAGAAGAGCTCCTACATTACTTAAATATTAAGTGGGGGAACACTGTAGAGTTTTTGATTAGATTATTAATCTCTAGACAGGAACGCCAAAATTTGCAGATAAGTATTTTTCCTACGCCATCTACTTGAACTATTTTTCTTACAGTTGTAAAAAGTTCTCAAAATGTTTTGATTGTGTGTTTATGTCTTATGACCCGTAAATAAACCTCTAGTATTACGGTTTTCCAGTGCTACTTCATTGAGTTAAGTGCTTTTTTTAGTATAATTAATCTTTAATATATTATAGTAGGAACATTTTTCATAATCTATACGTAAGGCATATTTTTTTATTGCTGTAAATGTTTAGTAGAAGAAAAACGTGTACACCATTTGCGTTTTGCATTTTTTTCTTTTTTTCTTGAAACGTATATAATTTTTAATAGAAAATTCACAACACATTGATCTAATTTAGTTATATTTGTGTTTACAATTTATTACGCATAAACATATTAATTTATATAAACAAATACTAATGCACCCTCACAATAGCATGTACATACATATTTCATTCTTTATATGTTCAAAGTATTTAATTTGTTCAGACTTTAAATATTTCTGGAGATATACACTATATATTCTTTCACTACTGACATTTATAAAGGAATAATAATTGAATAGTTTTTTTAGTAAACCGAAATTTTAAATCTTTTTTGATGGAGCCCATAAATGATCATGAAGAAGAAAGTCAAAAAGAGCTAAATATGATGGAGCGTTAAAAACGGGAACAATTATATACCATCTAAAAAGTAAACATGTTTTATACAGATGAAGATATGAAGAAGAACCTAAAAGATGTAGAAAATTTCTAGAATACTATGCACAACGATGTTAATGAGGGCTTTCTATTTGTGTCTTTCCTAATGCAGAGGATTGTTATAAAAACTTTTTTTTTAAATAAAATAACAATAAATTAATACGATAAAATAGACACTTGAAAATCTGAGAAAAAATATTTGAATTCGTTAAAAAATAACTTCCTTCTTATAGTGCTAAATGCACTGTATCATAAAGACGTAAAATCAGAAGGAAAGAAAAAGGCAAAAAGAACAGGGAATCAGAATGAAATTTGATAAGTAAAAATTTCACAGTATACCCTGGATAATATACAAACGAGCCATAGGACAGCTGTTATATTTAAGTTTATAGTGAAAAAAAAAGCAATTCAAATGGCATCGTCTATTTCTTTGTAATGTGAGCGGTGTGATGGTAAACCAAAAGAAAGAGGGTTGGAGCCGTACCTATAGCACAAAAATTGGCGACTTAAATTGTGAACAAAAAAACAATTTTAATGTGATCGGTGTGATGGTAAACCAAAGGAAGGAGGGTTGGAGCCGTACCTATAGCACAAAAATTGGCGACTTAAATTGTGAACAAAAAAAAACAACAGTAGGAATAAAATAATCTGTAATCAGTTTTTCATGTATGGTATTATAATAAGCTATTTCTTTTGTGTGTCCCTGTAAATAAATTGTAATTGCTTTGCACTCTATATTTTACAGAAATCATATTTTAACACAACTCAGAAATTTATATTAATTTCATTATGTTTGCAAAATTTTAACATTATTAAAAGAAACCGTGAAAGATTTTCCTCCTTAGACCGTTATGTAACGGAATTATTTTGAGGGCTTCTGTAAATGAACTTTAATCACTACCATAACATATTCTAAAGTTACCTTCTAATACTGCAACCATATTGCATATAAATTTCATTATGCTTCAAATAGTGTAACACCCTTAAAACACACCACAAATTATTTTTTCCCATAGTTCGCAATGTAACGGAATAATTGTGAGTGGTCCTGTCAATGAAATATGAAGGTTACACGATGCAAACACATAGTGCTGCCATTTTCAAATCATCAAATTTTGTTATTTTGTTACTGTAATATCTACTAGAAAGTAAAAAAAAACCCTCACATTCTAGAACTCTTAATTTGAAATATCTATATCTCGAATTCAATAACGTTTCCATGCGTGGTGAGGTTATTAAAAACCTATTTATTGGCAAAAGGCCCCCTTTTTTTAATCCCCTTCTAAAATGAATGTTTACATATCTGTGATTGAAATTACTATAATAATATATTTTAGGCATGAGGCATTCATATAGCGCGTTAACTGAAAAATTAAAAGTCATTAGAGAATCAGAATTCATACTTTAAGAATGGTTTATAATAATAAAAAAAATATTGAAACATATTTTTTCTTCTAAAATATATTTAGCTATTTTCCAGAAACATTAAAAAAGCTAAGTTATGTAGTAAACGTAAGTTATGTATTTCAGATTTGAATTTTTAATCAAATATTTTAAATTTTTGGCACGATGTTTATTTTATTTACTTCATGCAGAAAGTAAAACTAAACGAAACTAGTCGGATGTGCCAATCCCAAAACTTTCTTCTATCTCACACAGGTTTCGGATACACTCAAAAGAATCAGCACCCATTTATATCAAGGTCTAACTGAAACTCAAGTTTTATTAAATTCCGTACATTATTTCTTGAGATATGACTATCGCTAAAATCGTGTAAATCCTGCAAAATGCTGCATAGCAGCGGCAACTGCTGGGCGATTTTAACCAAAAACTAATCAGCACCAATTTATGTCAGAGACTAACTGAATATAAAGTTTTATTAAATTCCGAGCATTAGTTCTTGAGATAAAGCTGTTGTGGAAATCGCGAAAAATGCTACATAGCAGCGCCACCTGCTGGGCGAGTTTTACCAAAAACTAATTAGCACCAATTTATATCACAGACTAACTGAATATATAGTTTTATTAAATTCCGAACATTATTTCTTGAGATAGATCTATTGCGGAAATCGCGAAAAATGCTGCATAGCAGCACCACCTGATGGGCGATTTTTACCAAAAACTAATCAGCACCCATTTATATCAGGGGCTAACTGAATCTAAATTTTTATTAAATTTCGAGCATTAGTTCTTGAGATAGAGCGCCCACAAAATTTTTGTCACATACATACAGACAGACAGACAGACAGAGTCACAGACAGTCGCAGAGTCACAGCAGACATTTTCTAAAAATTGTCAAATCGTGTTCAGGGCCTTCTAAAACGTATAAATCCGTCGAAAACCGGAAGTCGAAAATTTTCATGAATCCAATACTTTCTTCTTGTAAAGATAGAAGAAAGTAAAAAGATAAAGACAGAAAATAAGTTTTAAAAAAAATCAGAAGAGTAAATATACACGAAAGAAGAATCAGTTGTAACACGGTAAACAATCCAAATAATTATTTAGATATGAATTTTAACTATAAACTGCATTTTGCATGATTTTATGAAATGTGGTACAGTATGAACTTAAAATACGATCTATGTTTTATAAATTTTATAAAAGATTAAATTGTCACCATTTTATAAACGTTAATACAAAAGCATATGTGTTTGTGTATGCCATTTTTTAAAATAAAATTTCAGTTTTTATTTGTGCAAAGATTAATTAATAAAAATCGCTTTCACTCAATACATTTTTTAAAATCATAATAAATCAATAACTTTTCCAGTTCATTTTTCTTAGGTACATAATGTTATATAAAAAAAAATTTCTCAGAGAACCTAGAGAGTTCGAATATTTTTTCTAAATAAATAAATAAAAATATGTTCCATTTTTATATACTTCTGAGTCCGATAAAATTTCGTTTAATTTATTTCACCAGTTTCGTTTCTTATACTAAACTTGTTTAATACACTTAAAAGCATCATTTGTTGTGTATTATTATTATCTGTTT
Source organism: Maratus michaelseni (assembly GCA_963931845.1). Lineage (NCBI taxonomy): Eukaryota > Metazoa > Arthropoda > Arachnida > Araneae > Salticidae > Maratus > Maratus michaelseni. Next base: position 290,161,299 of record OZ007591.1, on the reverse strand, counting down.
TTTTTTTTCTAGTAGGAAAAAAAACGTATTTCTCTCTAAATCGTTTATTTTATTTATTCATTTTTTTTAAGAAGTTACTGTTGGTAGTAGCGATTGTTATAACAAGTTTGACGTATTTGAGAAAAATCTATATATATATATATTTGTTCATTATATGCGTCCAAAATTTTTTCTTTCAAATTTTCTCTTATTTTTTTTTTAAATCGCATAAAATTTAAGTAGAATATTAAGATATTTAGGAAAATAATTATACAAGGAACGTGTGAGAATTTATTTAGATTTTGATTCGATAAATGTATATAATAAAAAAAGAAAAGTGCCCAGTTAAACTGAGGGCATTGAGCTCACAGGCTATTCACACTAATTGTATATTACACTCTTATTTCAAAGAATTTGAAATATGCCCCTCGAAAAATAAAGAAATCAACAATATATTAAGGGGGGGTCATCCCCCCGTTACCCCCTCATAGTTAACTAATGATCCCCTTAAACTAATGAGGGAAGTCTCTAATTACAATGAATATATATACAAAATTTGAAGAAAATAGGATAATTCTGCAATAAAAACCCATTTATCTAAATTAAGGGGGATTAGCCCGCCCTTTTCCCCTTTATACTTAACCAATGAACCCCCAAAATTATTCAGAGAAGCGCATTATCACAATGGACCTATATACAAAATTTGAAGAAAATGGGATAATTATGCAATAAAAACCCATTTATCTAAATTATGGGGGGTTAGCCCCCTGTTTTCCCCCTTTATGCTTAACCAATGAATCTCCAAAACTAATCAGGGAAGCGCCTTATCACAAGGAACCTATAAACAAAATTTAAAGTAAAACGGTTACTTATATCAAGAGTTATCGCGTTACGTACATACATACATACATAACCGGCAGGCACATAAGCTCTCAGGCTTTGATAGCCTGTGAGCTAAAAAGGCAAAAAAAAGGATTTTAAAATAATAAATTGAAGCAAATTTTATTATTTTTTAAACTTAACTATTTGATTTTATTTCAATGAAGGTATTTTACATATATTCTTAAGTACATTATGTCCTTTAAACATAATTTGCAAATTTACATGAAAAAATTATACATTTGTATTATTCAGGTGGAAATTTTTAGAAATTAATTCATTGATTTCAACTTAAACTCCTTTAACAAAGTGGAAAAGGAATGAATATAGTATTATTCATACATTATCTTTGTACTGTATAATGTAAAATAAGAGGCACTTTTACTACTAAATATAAAAAAATATATACAAAGTGGCATCTTAATTATTTTAATACATTAAGTTTCAATATCATTTAAAATTATACATTTAATAAAATTTTTTTTCATTATAGACTGTGTAACAAACTCCAGGAACAATCTTTTAAGAAGCAATGAAGAACATAAGAAATATTTTTTTCTGTGAAACGAAAGAGGAAATCTTTGTATTCTCTCAAAAATGCTTAGTGTCTCACACCAATCAGTTTATGGATTTCTTTTCATAACTTTAGTAATAAATAAAGTTATTTCACTGATACTTTGAACAGGATTATGCAGATTTCTGTAAAATGTCAACATATCAGGAGAAATTACAGAAGTGGTTGTCTCTCACCTCCAAAAAGCTATGAATCGTATGCTCAATATTTCCGAATGCAGTTAATCTAATATTGCTGACCAAATTTATGGACATTTCTAGAACTTTCGGTGATGTCATCACATTTCACGCAAAAGAAAAATGCTAAAAATGTCGTTAAAATTATTTATTTTTGTAAAAATTATTAACAGAAACCGATGTTGTGATTGAAGTGAGATAACCTGTATTTTTCACTGAATATATATGCTTTGCAACCCTGTTAGTACACTGGAACGATGCTTGTTGTGGCATCTGTGGTAAATTGGAATGTGTCAATATTTAAAGTTTATAGGTGTAGTGTTTTTAGAGACCTTTCATAAATGTTAAATGTATATATATCATTTTAGTTTACATATAAGGTATAATTCAATGATCAAATATTTTTAAAAACTTTAATGGGGCACAGGACTTTTAAACATTCAAAAAATCTATTTTATTTTATTTTATTCTGAATCTTTACATATTTCTGAACAAATTCTAAAAACCACATACAAAAATAAGAATTATTTACATGCATGCGTACTCATTTCAATATGGTCGCATGAAAGGCTCATTGTTTGTTTACATATTTTTTACCCTACCTGTCGGGTATGAGTGCCTAGCTTTACGAGTTAGTACCTGGGAGCGGGGCGATATTCGTCTGATCATAGCAAGGCTGTGATACAACTGACAAGACACTTGTTGGCATCGCTGCAGTGTTCTCCAGTGCTTTGTTACAGATTTCTTTGTTTGTCAATTCAAAGTTTCTATTAAAAATTTTTTAATTGGCCGATTTTTAAAAAAAGCAAAAATTAAAGAAAAGAAAGGAATTGGTCTCGTAATTTACAGCTTTGATCAGGTGACAAGACCTTCACCTGACTAGGCACCTTCAGAGGTATAATTCATGGGGAAAGTGAAGGACTTAGCACCAACGACGGATTTTACATGCACCAGTCACCATTAGCATACGTGGCGGCGTATCTGCTGTCTCAAACATAATATTCAATCTTACATACACACAATCAATATATATTTTAAATATATAATTAATTTATTTAGCAAGCAGAAACCATTTTATATGTTTTAAATTAGCGATAGAGGTAATTAATAATTATCTAATACATGTAATCAAAAGCAATTTTGCAATATATACAAAAAACAAGCATTGCAGTTAATCAGTTTTGTTTTCATACCCGTTTATATCATTTGGAGGATATCATCAAGCATATAATACTAATATAGGAATTTTCGGATTACGTATAACCGCAGAATAAAATACAATTTTACACAAGAGGTTAATTTCTCTAGATATAAGTATATGTATATACATACACACACCTATATATATATATATATATTTATTCATTATCTTACTAAATTATGTTACATATAAAATTTTACTATCATATTCCTTTTTGTAAATTATTAATATGGTTTTATGGTGTTATAGCTGCGTATAATGCATACAAATAGTAATTTAAATTTTAACAAAGGAATATTGAATTTAGAAATATTGAAATCGAAAATCTTTATTCTATATATTAAAAGTTACAATAAATTCATACGAGAAAAAGGAGTGTTTAACTTTTTTTTAGGAAAATAAAGTAAGTATTTTTTAAGAATCTTTTTTCTAAAAAAAAAAAAAAAAAAAACCTTTTTTCCCCATTAAAGATGTGTATTTTTGGTATATTTTATAATATTTTGTGTGTAAATAATTAAAAAATGGGGTAGGAATCCTTATTTTTATCTATGTGAGCAGATTGCGTAACTTTGCGCGATGTCGAATTGTGCGACTTTCCATAATTTGAAACATATACAAAATACAAATTATGAAAACCAATTACATGCGCGTGGCCATGAACCTACTCTTATTAAAACAGACAAACACACAAAATAAATTGGTGCTTGTTTGAAATTAAACATACTGATTTCGCATTTTCTTTTAATTTTAAACATTTAGTAAAGATAGTTATACCTATTTTTAACACTAAATAGGTTCATACTGATTACTAATGATTATCTTTCCAACCCAGCAGATTATCCCCCCATAATTCATTGTTAATTGCTTGATCGGTTCGAATGCTAGGCTACACGGCGTATTGAAATGTACTGTTTTCAGAAGATGAAGCGGTATCATCCAACAACATGCATTTCAGAAGATGAACAGTTAGTTCCGTGTAAAGGGCTGTAACTTAGTAAATTATTTGAATAATACAAAATCGTTGTAGTCACAAATTTTAAACACTTCCGGGATGCATACATATTATGTAAAAAAGCTAATTTTTTCACCCAAAAAATGCGAATCTTCCTTTTATAAGAAATTATTATATTTCCAATGTCCGAAACACGAATTAAACTGTAATTTTAAAAAGTTATATTTTCAAATTTATTCAAGTGATTAATCTAAATATTTTTAATATCAACAAAACTTTAAAATTTATGATGCGGGAAGCATATAATAAGAAACTTTCCAAAACAAATTGAATTGTATTTATTCAAATTTATATTTTCAAATTTATTCAAGTGAATAATCTAAACATTTTTTTTAAATATATAAATAACATTTTTAAATTTATCATGGTTGAAGCTTAGACTATGAAACTTTCATCACATTCAGAATAGAGTAATGAAATGAAATCGTTTAATAAGGTGAAAAATGATATTTCTTATACAATTTGGAAAACGCATAATAAATTTGAAAACCCTTTTTTACCAATTATCATCTTTTGTTGAAAAAGTATTCAAATTCTTTCATGAAGACTTTGATCTGATCTATAGATTTCTGTATATACTATACTAGATGGTACCCGTCAAAATTTGGCGGTAAATAACTTGAAAGCTCGTTTAAAAATATACTTTTATTTTTAATTAGCTGCTTTTAAATTAATTAAATATGGAAAATTTTATGAACTGTTATATTGTGTAAGCGTTTTCTATAGATGTAAAACGATAGATTGTGTTGTCAGTCTAGCCTACTCAACTAATGAAGTGAAATAATTTTAAGCTTGTAATTTACATCCTTTTATACTTGAATTATTTTAGCAAGAATTTAACTAAAAATATTAATTGAATGATTTATTTTTACTTACTACAGTCTCAAAATTTAATATATATATATATATATATATATATATATATATATATATATCAATATTTAGTATTTTCTTTTTTTTTAATTACGCGGCCTTTAAATTTTTTCATTAATTTTACTTTTATCAGCCTGATTCTAAACCCCAGATAAACCCTGATACCAAGCTCTCTTAATAATTTTGCAAAAAAAATGCATATTTAGTAGTGAAAACATGAGTTCTTAAAAAAAAAAAAAAAAAAAAAAAAAAAGCTTTAGCTTTCAACCTCAGAGCAAAAATATATTAGAAGGTCTTTAAATCAACGCTTTTCGACCCCCCTAGGCTAAACAGGCTAATCAATCAATTTTCCAGTTTCGAGGGGTGAATCCTTCAACAAAATGTTGACGCATGCGTAAAGAGACGATATTCGTGTGAACATTTGACAGAATGCGTCTTTCGTTTTAAATATATAGTTTCCCCCTTTCTGAGGGAAACCCCTCAAAAAGACAAAGACCATTCAAAAAAACGTTGGCGCATGCGTAAAGAGACGATATTTTGTGGAATATTTGACAAAACGCCTCTTTCGTTTTAAATATATAGATAGTACGCTAAAATTATGTCAGTTAGGAAACGCATATCAATATGCGATATTTCAACGCAGGGGCAGTTGAAAATGCCCCTTCATCAATTTTGGTCAGTAAACGGAATTGAACTAGATTTTTTTTTTTATCAGCCATGTATAAGTTCAATTGAATTTACATGCTCAAAGAACTATTCAAAAAAATTATTTAAATTTTTAAACACAACTAAAAATGCACTTCCCACAATTATAGGTCATAGACAGTACTGTAACCGAATTAGTTTGTTTGACACTGTAAATTAACGATATAATCTATGCCCACCATATTCTGCACTAAGCAACTTGTGGTGCATCGCAGTAAAAAAAAACGATTACAATAAGTTTGAAATAGTGTATTATGATTATACTATTTTCCAAACTACTATTTTCTATAGACTACAATATAACATAATTTTTGGGATGCCACTGTACTTGAATTAGACACGCTACACTCTGCGGACTTCATTCTGAATAGCGAACGTGCCATAGTCAATCTGAATAACATATACTAATTACCTATCAATCCAATTTTATATACGTGCGCGGGCAGACAGACAAAACTGTTAGACAAACCGAATTCATAAACACTTTTTAACTATGTTGGAAAGTTTTAAAATGATGCCATATATGCGATCCAAGAATGCTTTTCACTGTCCTATCTGAATCTTTGGCGCATGTTTTTTGCAGCAAACAATACGCCAAAGATTTTTCTTTGATAGATATTTTTGTGTTATTTTATTGTTAACTAACGAACAGACGGTTTCGCAGCTATTCATGTAATTATTATGCAAAAAACAAACAAACGAACAAGAAACAATCAAACAAACAAATCAGCATTATTCAATTGAGAATTTTTTTTAAATTTTTTGGAGCATATAATTTCTGCAAATATCAATTCAAATGTAAATATTTATATGCTAAAGTAGTCCTTACGAATAGAAAAATATCTCAATTTGAACATTGGAGTTCAAAATTCAAAATTTCTATTTCTATAATATTTCCTGAACTTTGCATTTAATTTATTCGACACTAAAGGAAAATTATTTATTTTGCATTGCCGGAAAACTAAAAGTGAATTATAGACTTTCAAAGTTTACTTTTCAAATTTATTCAAACGAGTAATCAAAACTTTACTTTAAAATCAACAATACCTTTCAATTTCAAAGGATGAAATAAGATATATGGTGCTGTGCTTCTATGAATATATTAGATCAAAACGCAAGTAAAATATATTGATCTGACTTTTCAGAATATTTTGCACACGTTTTGTAGCGTAATCTATAATATTTCAAGCCGGAGAATTATTTTCGATGTATTTATATTAAATGTATTTATTTATTATCTCATAGTTTATTAAATATGATAATAAATTTTCTGAAACAGTTACATAAAGATTCTCTTTCACTAGCTTTGCGTTTTTAGCTTGCTAAACAAGGACATTTTGTTAATTTGGTATTGAATAACAAGCATCGTCAATATTACTAACATTTATTGTATTATGTTAAATAACGTCAATATTCTAACTCCCGCATTAACTTAAATATTACAAAGAGATGGAAGATTTCTATATTATAGATCTAAATAAAATATATTTTTCCAAAAATGTTTAAAATGTAAATGAATGTACTCTGATATTGTCAGATAGTACTCAGTATAACATACAGTCAATGTACATGTTTAATTTTGATGTTTTGTCCAAAACTCAGGAACTCGCGCAACAAAACATGGCATTTCTCACTTGGACCAGTTCACTTTTGAGGGATGGTAACGTAACAAACGTTAATTTGGCGATAAAATCAAGATCGCATTTTTCCAAAATCTACTCAAACAATGGAATTTTATTGCCCGCATGTCAACATTCTTTTATCAAGGTATAATTAAATCAAAATCACGTACTTTAGGAAATGTAATTTTCGCAATTGTTTGGTAATTTATATTATGATTTCTATATAATAAGAAATTTCATAAATTAAACAATAAATACAATAAATATTTTACAAATGTAGCATACAATTTTATTTATTTTATCCACTTTGAATTCCAAGGATTTCACACAATGCAAGTGCAAGAAATTTGGTTGCTACGCCAGCTGTTATAAAGCTCAAAGAAATGTATATAAATCACTTTAAACTGATCTAGAACTAATGTAGATTACAAATTTAGATATAAGTTTACTATTTTGCTGCCAAAAGGATGATATTTAAATCATTATGAGTTAAATAATTAATAATTAACATATGTTTTTAATTTAACTGTTGTATAATAATTTATAATTTTTAAAACTCTTAAATAACGGTCGGTATTAGTTTTGAAGATGAAAAAAAAATCTTCCAAAATATTTTTCTACTAGTTCATAAAATACGTTTGTAAGACACCAATTTCTCCATTTAGTAATTTTTTTTAAGTTGTGATCATCGAACTGCTATAGTAAAGAAAAAACATTTTCTTTTTCTCATTCAGCAATATAATGGTATGAAAAAGATAGGTACTGGAAAATAAAAGTATCTATTCAACACAATTATTGGACTCCGATATATTTTACTTTAAAATGTTATAAGTTTTTTAAGATAATTTATTTTTTCTACAGTGTCTATCAATTTAAACTATTCCAACAAAAGTGTGGATATACGTCAAATGGCCATGTTGTCGATATTTATCTTCCCTATTCAGTTATTTATTGCTCTGAATTCGCAGTTTCAGTGGACATAAGGGAAATAGAAGATCAGAAATTCCAATTAACGGATGCCATTTAATTAAAATAGAGAATAATTTTCTGTTGCATTATTTTCTTAAAGGAATAGTTTTATACTAATAAGTAAAAAACGCACTTACTACAGAGGAAAAACAATTCAAAAGAAATCGCCTTTCATGAATTACGTCTCTCTCCTCTAATTTTTTTCTAAATATGTAGCTTTGTAAAAGGAATGAATATGAAACATTAATGAATGTAAAATAAATTAATTAAAAATTAGATTCGGTTTCCTATAAAAAAATAAAGAATATAAGCATATTTTAATTAATATAACATATAAATTTATTTTGGAAATAAAACACTTTTCACCCAGATCACGATTAAGTAAACAGTTTTTGTAATTTTTATAATTTTCACCTTTAATATTTATATTCTCACACTGAATATCACTAATATCGATGTAGTAATTAAATCCATTTTTTTCTCTATATTTGTAATACATGTTTTTTTTTTTTTTTTTTTTTTTTTTTTTTTTTTTTTTTTTTTGGGGGGGGGGGGGGGGTACCCGCTTATGCCTCAACGCGATCTGTATTTACTGCTGTGTAGATGTACACGAAATGCAGCTTTATTTCGCTCATTAGTTGTAAGAGCTGTAGTTAAACACTTCCTTATGAATACTAAATTATTTCAATAAAAAAGTAAGAGGAAAAATTATTCGGAAAAAATTAGATATACAACTAAGAGTAAATGAGAATTTATATTATATTTTTTTGATTTGCATTTGTATAATTCAAAAAATAAAGATCTCTATATGACGGCTTTCAGTTATTAAAACACATAATCTCTGACGGTTAAGTACACTTACGTTTAAATATATAAATATGTATATATACAGAATGTCACATGAATGTTGAAATGGGCTTCAGTAGTTTACCATTTGAAAAAAAGTAGGCAATGTAAATTCCAAAAGTGTTCAAACTATAGTACGAATTCAAATACATTTTTCAAAACAACTCGCACAAATGTATGAAAACGTTACAGAGATGAGGTTGTTTTTACTATTACCCTTCTTGCAGTCTTCCTCACTCCAGTTATATCAAGAAGATATCAGATGAGGCAGTTAATAATGTATACAATTTAGAAATATTTTATAATATTTATTATTTTATATTCCATAATTGGGAAGCATATATATTTGAAAATGAAAATATTATAAAGAACTGAATATTATAAAAGACGTATTAATAAGCCAATATATAAAGCTTGCTTATAGTGAAGCATTTCTAGATACTTAAATTACCCTGTTAAATTGTAATATCATCTATAATTATTCATTCATCCTATACAGCTTATGTTTAAATTAAGATTGTGCAATTGTTTTATTAAGTTTTAATTGAATCAAGATAATTTTAGATGCGAACTGCATTACGAGAAATAAAATTAATTTTTGAATAAAATGTACTCTTCCATTAATATATCTTACAACAGCATAATAATATATATACAGTTGACTCTCTCGATCTGAACAGTCTCTAATGCGAACACCCCCGTATTATGTACACATTCCGACGATGCCGGCGAAACTCCATAGACTTAACAAAAGATGAACTAGATTAATTTTAACACAATTATTCAAATTGGTAAAGAAATCATAAGAGTTGTAAAAAGTACCATAATATGAGTTCTAGTAAGTTAAAAACGTACTTGCTACAGAGGAAAAAGAAATCGCCTTTCGAGATTTACGTCTCTTTCCTCTAATTGTTTCTAAAAATGTAGCTATGTAAAATGAATGAACTTTTTTACAACTCGTAAAAAAGATGAACTCTCTGTATTCTGAACACCCCACTATTATGAATGCTACTTTTGATCTCCATTCTACACGAGGCTAACGAAAAAGGCTACCGCGGTGCTTTACGCGTATCATTTTTTACAGACCGCGGTTGTCACGTGATGCTCGAATCCACCAATGTAGATGTACAAAAAGAGCATCACGTCACACTAGCGGTCTGTAAAAAAAGATAAGTGTAAGCACCGCGGTAGCCTGTCTTTTTCGTTAGCCTCGATTCTACCCCCCCCTCTCTGTAACCTGAACGTGTGTTAACACACGAAATTCGGGAATTTCCCCTACATGGAAATTCAGAGAAATTGTTGCAGAAGAATAAAAAAGTTTAACGAACTCGATTGAAAAATAAAGAGACAAAACCATTGCTAGATTTTAAGCATCTACCTTATGCTGCAATTTGTCTGAATAATTCAAATAAAATCTTCAGTTAACAAAACAAACAAAACATTTTTATAACAAAAAAAAAGGAAATCGAAAGAATATTTTTCAAACAGGTATGTGTTTACCGTATGTCTTCTACATCTCCACTAACAAGAACATCCTTATATTTTTAACAAACAAAAAAGTCCAGATATAAAACTGTAGCCATTTCACAAAAGTGAATCATGATAATCACACGAAATGAAATAAACAAAACAATCAATTTTTATGCAAATAGATACAAGAAAAAATAATGTAAAAACCATGTCACGTGATTCCTTTTTTCTGAGCTGAAATAAAAATAGAAAGATTGCGCAACAGAAATGCCCCTCCCCCCAGAGTGACAGATAAGAGACAAAGAGTGTTAGAAGTATTGGCCAAAAAGGATTTTGGTTTCTTTTCACACACCTGGTTGGACAACATTATCGCTTCTGTTTCTTTATTCCTTTCTGCTTGGCAAAGTTGCAGGGAAAGGAGCACAGCACTTACGCAGATATGTCAGAGAAAAGTAGGAAAATGACAAAACGGAAAGAATTGAAGCTTCAGGAAAAATACGAAGTTGTTCGAAAATTAAAATCAAAAGTAAGTCAAAGGAAAATTGCAACTCAGTTTGGAATTTCAGTAGGCCAAGTCAATGCCATCAGCAGGAAAGAGAAAGAAATTATAGCCGCTTTTGAAAGAAATAAAACTTCCTCAAAGTGTAAAATTTTCAAAAAGAAAACAGGAAACGAGAACATAAACAATCACGACAGGAAGTATTTTTGCCAAATGAGAACGAAGAATCTTCCTGTTACCTGACCTCTGGATTTTGCAGAAAAAGAGAAAATCACGGAATTCAAGGCATCGGAAGGATGACTGACTCGCTTCAAAAGTCGGCATAACATCGAATTTAAAATAATCAATGGTCAAGCTGCAGACGTAAATATTTGCACTGTGGAGGAATGGTGTGGAATTTTTAAAACAAAATTTTAAACAAAATTACTTAAAAAATTGTGGGTTATAATTTTTTCTACAGATTTCTTGTCCGTGGAAATCGCGGGATAAGAGGTCAGGAGGTTAACTTTTTTTTTTGCTCACTTTATTTTTTATGGATACATCAAACATTTTTCACCAGAACGTGACTTCTGTTCGCAATTTTTTTTTTTCGTAGTTTTGTAATTTAGTACGATCGAAAGGGAAACTAGAACGAAAATTGGCTCCTTAGGAAATATTTTTATGCTTTAAGAATGAAAGTGCACGTTTTCTTTAATACACGAGGTTATTTTCACTAGTGAAATCCTCCCACCTTTGTAATTTTAGGATCTAAGCTTTTATTTATTGTTATATTTATATTTATTTGAACTCACAGTATTCTATAAATTTTCCGGATTTCCTTTTTTTTTTTTTTGCTAATAATAAAACTTCTTTTGATAATCAAATATACTTTTCAATTTCAAAATATGAAATAAAGGGTTTTGCACGTCCACGCATACATTTTATAACTCAGCAAGAAGAAAGAATATATATGTGTCATATTAGTATATTTTGTATACGTTATTGCAGCATAAAATATACCATTTCAGGTTTAACTTTCTCGTACATATATTTTATCTTTTATTTCATTAATTTATATGCTAAGAAATTTTTACAAGATGTTACATGTAAGCTCCATCTTCACTAGTTATCTTGTTTTATCTTTCTAAGTTGGTAATGTCAACTTAATGTTATCAATAAATTTTTAGTATTTATCAAATGTAAAAGTATTTTTATATTTTTATTTTTCAGAAACAAGAGGATCCAACCTGGACTTCCCGGGTTACAGAATACGGGTGAAAATATATTTTTTTATTTGAAAACACTCTCTATACAGGGTGTCCCAGGATTATTGGGACAAACTTTAAGGGGAAGTAGGGGACATCACAAGGATTCAGATTTGCATAGCAATCCATGGTCAAAAACGTCATGGGAAAGTAGTATGACAGGTACAAGAAACGAAGAGACACAAGACTGAGATCATATGAAATAATTTATTGGTGAAAGATATTACATGTGCTGTGGTAGATGATACGTGAAAATATCACAAAAGATGTTCAACGTTTCCACCATTGCTAGCGATGCATGCATTACACTGTCGGACCATGGATTAGTGGACTCGCTCAAATACACCTGGATTTTGTTGGATATCCGCAGCAGCACAGACGAGTCTTGCAACCAGATCCATATTGGAATCCACAGGCGTTGCGTACACATCACTTTTCAGTGCACACCAAAGAAAGAAATCTGTGCTGCTTAAATTAGGAGAGCGTGGTGGCCAGGGAATCGGTCCAGGGAATCCATTTCCGACCATGGGTTACCAGGCAAATCTGAATCCTTGTGATGCCCCCTACCTCCCCTTAAAGTTTGTCCCAATGATCCTGGGACACACTGTATATATATTACATTGAATACATTTTTAGGTAACCCGAAAACAACACCATAAAGCATTTTATATGAAAATATCATTTACGTTTTGAAAATGTTTAAATCCTAGACATTTCTACTAATTAGAAGCATGTCGCAGGTTAATAGCAGATGAATTCTCCAAAGATGTTGGTACTTACAGCCTTTTTTAGTCTTATTTCAAAAATATCTATTTCTGAAATATCTATACTATTTATATAATAAAATATACTCTTTAAAAAGTGAGGATTATTTTTTAAAGTACATATTTATTAACTTAGGGTTTACTAAATTCTAATAAAAGAAAATTTCACAAACAATTAGATAAGTCACTGGCTTTTGTAAAGTATCGATTAAAGTACTGGGTTCGATTACATATCTGTTAAATTTGCATTTATTTTATATAATTTAATTTATTCATTTGTGAAGTTTTAACTTCTTTATGGAATATTAGTCTGAAATAAACCATGAACTAATCCTATTGCACTGGATTCAAACTTCAATCAAACTGCATGCCAGAGTGATAGATTTGAGAAAAAATTATGTTTGAAAATAATTGTAAATACCATAAAATGTCAATAAATTGCGATACAGTTTTATAGGTGCCAACCTCTCATTAATATTCCTTAATATGCGGGTTAATTTCACCCAGGTTTAACACGTTTCGCACCAGTATTTTTTTAAAGAAATTAAATTAAATAAATCCCACGTAGAAACCTGAAAATTGAATAAATAAAGATTCATCCAATAATTTTTCTGGTTTGAGGCGTTGTTAAACTGGGTCAAATTAACTCGCATATTACGGAATATTAATGATAGGTTGGCACCTATGCAGTTTTCAAACATATTGCATTTGAAAGTATAAACTTCTCTCTATTAGACGTGTAAAAATAAAAATTATGCGATCTTCAGAAATCATTAAATTTGAAAAAATAAATAAATTGATTCTTCGATTGTTGCCACGATCTATATGACGTCAGCATTACTCAAGAATATGTTACTGTTTTATTACAGACTAGCAAGTTACGCCCGCTACGCTGGTCAATTTCTTATAACGAACTTTTAATCCAACAAAATATTGACATTTCATAATTCACTTTTATATTTTAACAGAATAATAAGGCTACTATAATTTGTGTCTCGTGCTATAGCCAATATACACGCCAGGACACGTCGCCCTTATCATTATCTTTTTACGCATGAATGTTTCGCTATGGTACTCCATTGTGAAATTTGGTAATTTTTCAAATTCAATTTTTGAAAAACGGCATAATCATTAGATTTGAAATTTATATCAAGAAAAATACAATTTTTTACCTTTCAAACGCAGTTTCCCTAACAATTGTCTAACAAATACTTTTCGAGCTACTATTTTTTTTTCAGTAACTTCAAATGTTTCATTTTCCGAGATTAATCTGTGGCAACAATTAGCGAAAAACCCAGTCGTCAGAAACGCATAGTTTTTTATTAAAGAGGGTGTTGGAGCAGGGATTGTCACCACCAATTTGCCCCCATCACTTTTGAAATCGGTTCGGTAGTTCTAGAGATTCCATAGAAATTGTAATTTAGAATGTTTTTAGAACGCTTTTCGCTCATTTCACCCTTTTAAATTTCGAATTTTTTTATTTTGTTTTTAGAGAGCATTTACATCTTATAAGTAACTACAATGCCAAATTTCATATTTCTAGCTCCTTCAGTATAAAAAAAATCGCAATTTTAGAACGTTTTTCGCTCCTGCACCCCCCCCTAGGGTTAGTGACACCGACGTAAAATATAGCCTATGTTGAAGCAGGGGTTGTCACCATCAATTTGCCACCATCACTTTTGAAATCGGTTCGGTAGTTCTAGAGAGTCCATAGAAATTGTAATTCAGAATGGTTTTAGAACGCTTTTCACTCATTTCACCCTTTTAAATTTCGAATTTTTTTTGTTTGTTTTTAGAGAGCATTTACATCTTATAAGTAACTACAATGCCAAATTTCAAATTTCTAGCTCATTCAGTATTAAAAAAAATCGCAATTTTAGAACGTTTTTCGCTCCTGCACCCCCCTGGAGTTAGTGACACCGACATAAAATATAGCCTATGTTGGAGCAGGGGTTGTCACCATCAATTTGCCACCATCACTTTTGAAGTCGGTTCGGTAGTTTCAGAGATTCCATAGAAATTGTAATTTAGAATGTTTTTGGAAAGCTTTTCGCTCATTTCACCCTTTTAAATTTCGAATTTTTTTTTTATTTTTTTCTTAGAGAGCATTTACATCTTATAAGTAACTACAACGCCAAATTTCAAATCGGTTCGGTAGTTCTAGAGATTCCATAGATATTGTAATTTAGAATGTTTTTAGAACGCTTTTCGCTCATTTCTCCCTTTTAAATTTCGAATTTTTTAAAATTTTGTTCTATACCAGCATTTACATCTTATAAGTAACTACAACGCCAAATTTCAAATCGGTTCGGTAGTTCTTGAGATTCCATAGAAATCGTAATTTAGAATGTTTTTAGAACGCTTTTCGCTCATTTCACCCTTTTAAATTTCGATTTTTTTTTTATTTTGTTCTTAGAGAGCATTTACATCTTATAAGTAACTACAACGCCAAATTTCAAATCGGTTCGGTAGTTCTAGAGATTCCATAGAAATTGTAATTTAGAATGTTTTTAGAACGCTTTTCGCTAATTTCACCCTTTTAAATTTCGATTTTTTTTGTTCTTAGAGAG
This sequence comes from Maratus michaelseni, assembly GCA_963931845.1. Lineage (NCBI taxonomy): Eukaryota > Metazoa > Arthropoda > Arachnida > Araneae > Salticidae > Maratus > Maratus michaelseni. The sequence goes on along the minus strand of OZ007591.1, from coordinate 290,145,916 downwards.
CATTTACATCTTATAAGTAACTACAATGCCAAATTTCAAATAGGTTCGGTAGTTCTAGAGATTCCATAGAAATTGTAATTTAGAATGTTTTTAGAACGCTTTTGGCTGATTTCACCCTTTTAAATTTCGATTTTTTTTGTTCTTAGAGAGCATTTACATTTTATAAGTAACTACAACGCCAAATTTCAAATTTCTAGCTGCTTCAGTATAGAAAAGATCGCAATTTTAAAATGTTTTTCGCTCCTGCACCCACCTGGGGTAGTGGCACCGACATAAAATATAGCCTATGTTGGAGGAGGGGTTGTCACCATCAATTTGCCACCATCACTTTTGAAATCAGTTCGGTAGTTCCAGAGATTACCCCCTACAAACAAACAAACAAACAAACAAACAATCTTTACTCCTTTATAATATTAGTATAGATGTATGCATATTTTTTGTAATAAATAATGCTTATTATTTTTATAGCTATTCTGAAAGTTGAACTAATTTCCTTTGGCACAAAATTTAATCACTTTCCAAAGCTAGAAAATAAAAACTGAATTATATTTCTTCAAAGTTATACTTTTAAATTTATTTTAGGGGGGGGAAACTAAATTTGCTTTAAACACCAATGTTGGAGATAAACAATCAACATGGCACATTTTTTAATTTCTTCATTTAAGTTTAATTTATTGTAATTAATAATGATTTTTATTTTAGCAATCTTTTTCTTTGTTTTTTTCTAAAGTTTTTTTTTGAAATATCTTCTTTAATTTTTATTTTCCATCCATAAATATGGATATCATTTTAAAGCATTTAAATAGTTAAATTTCAATATTTTATTTATTTTTCCTAATATAATTTTCTAAATTTTATTTCACATTATTATTTTGGATCAGTGGGTATTAGCAATTTTCACCCTAGCAACATCAACTCCTGATATTCACCAGAGTACAAAGGAATGTACGGGTCGTTTTGGGAAAGGTGACCTCATGATAGCGTCACGTATGCATTCTCAATGTCACTTTTACAGAGAGTGGCCACTGCAGAAATTGACCCAGCCAATCTCTGAGGAATGAGAGGGGCGGCAAAAAAAGGCCCCCCAGTGGAGGAGGTAAGCTCCCCTCTGGAAAAGTCTTGAGTTTTTTTTTTCCTGAATTTGTGAAAAGTGCAACAGCTCTGATGTAAACGTCCAAGAAAATAGAAAGTTCGGGTCGGGACGACGCAGCCCTAAAGCCTGGATGGAGTTTTCTTCAGCTTCAGTATGGGTGAGCCATTTTTTTAAAAATAAGATCCTCGTGCCCGGCTGGTCCATTTTAATTTAATTATATATTTTTATGTAACAGTAATTTTAGGCCTCATTCCTTTATTCTGAAATTTATCAAATTTTTTTAAACTATTATTTTATCAAAATCTAAATTATAATTTTCAAGGGAACATTGTGCCCATATTCATTAATAGTTTATTTTTAAATTTTATTCTCACCTCTTCCACAATGTCTCCAAAATAATAATTATCTGGAATGTAAAAAAATTCTAGTATTCATCATCTTGAAAACAATGTAGTTCCATGGTGACTGTGTAAAATTCAAGTCTGTACATTTTTTAAAAAATAACCATACAAATAAATCACGAATTTTAATTGTAATTTTGACTTTTGTGAAATTCTTTAAAAACATTTGTTTGTGTAATTATTTTGAATACTTAACGGAATTTCAGGTATTTAAATTAACAAAAAAAAACTGTATTGATATGAACCATTAAGATTATGTATTTTTGTGTCTTTGTTTCTTTTCAGAGTCTCGAAAACCATTTTTAGCAATTTAATTCTAATTAATTTATTTTTAATTAAAATAAAAAGTTATTAGTTTGTAAAATTTTAGGATGCTTTTTTTCCATTATTTTCTCTTTCCTTTTTTTTAATTGTATGCATTAAGTGCATTCCCTTTCCTTTTGCAATTTTTTCTTAATTATTATTTTGCGGTCACATATATTCTAGATCAGCGTTAAAAAATATCGAACCGGAGCTTGTTTATTTTTATCGTCTTCACAACGCGGCGATTAAGCAATAAAGCTCTTCTAAATTGTACTAACCACTATTCCTTCTCTTTTAACAACTTGTGATACCTTGTATGGAATTAACACCCAAAATCTTCCCAACAACCAACAACAGTTTTCAGTTTTATAATTGAAACTAAGATCTGGTTTGGTAAGCATGGTTTGACAACTGCGGTGGCTAGGTCGCAACTGACGACCAAGTTTTTTTTATCTGGTGACAAAGTTATTTAACGTGGTATAGACTTTTTTTAATAGAAATATTGACTTAAGAAAGAGTACTAACGGCATATTTTCTCTGATTTCTCAAAGTTGTGTTTTATACATAATTGAAAGTTACGAAATAATTTTAGAAGTTATATTCAAACCAAAAATATTTTTTACTTTTATTTTTAATTTGGGAAAAAGAAGTTCATCAAATGCAAATTTTAAAATAATAAAATCAAAATTATTTGACTGACTTCAATAGGTAAATAGGCAAAGAATTGTTTCCGTGCTTCATCATATTATCGATTATCCTGTCATCAGATATAAATTTTGTAGCATTTATCTATTTGTACATTTTAAGCAATCGACAATCAGCATTTCCAAAACATGCCGTTTAATTCAGAGTTTACAATAATTTTTTTAGAGATATATTATTTTGATAAGTTTCATTAGAAATATTTGTTTATATTATCATTCTAAACTATGTTACTAATAATTTTAAGCTGCAATTATTGTTATTATTTTTCTCAATTAATTAATAAAAAAAAGTTTGTGATTTTCGAAAATAAATGAGGAAGGAGAGAAGGATAAATATTCTTTTATGGCGACTAGAATTATTTGCTGGCTATCAGATTTTATACATTTTGTAAAGCCCTGTCCAAAAGTATATAACATAAAACTGACACAAAAATATACTATAATAATATGACTTATTGGAATATTTTGCATATGTTTGCACAGCATAAAACATACGATTTCACTTGTGGGGATTTTTTTTTTCTGGATATCTGTAAGGTATATCTCAGTTTCCTAAAATGTGATTTAGAAATCTTTTTAAACATATATTTGATGGATTTTACTCTTTCATCATGGTAAGTTGGTAAAATCAATTTTGTGTTATTTATGAAACTTATAAATTGTAAAAATAGTTTTATGGATTTCTTTATATAAATATAGATGAATTTTGAAATTAAATGTGCAAATTTAAATAATTTTTTATATTTATTCCTAAAGATTTATTTAACACTTTCGAAACTAAAATAATTTTTTAACTTTCAGAAGATGTAAAACTAAAAATCGAGTTATATTGTTAAAAATCGAGTTATATTGTACCAATGTTAGCTTTTAAAATTTTATCAAGTTGTTAACCTAAACTTTCTCTTTAAACCAACAATTCTTTTCATTTTGAAAAGGTAAAATTTTTGCTTCCATAAACATATTACATAAACCAGAAATAAAACTTTATTGACTTGGTTTATTAAAATATTTTCATATGTTTATGTACTATAAAATATACCATTTTATAATATTTTTTTAAAGTACACATTTATTAACTTGCGGTGTCCTAGATTCTCATAAAATAAAATTTCACAAGCAATTCGATAAAGGTTCTGTCTTCACTGGCTTTATTGTTTTTGTCTGCTTAGTTGGTAAAATCAATTTAGTGTTAGAAATGATTTTTAGTCCTTATAAATGCAAATATAATTTTACAGTTTTATTCTATAATTTTTTAAAAGAAATAGTAAAAAGAAATGTTTTATTTTAAATATTATACTTATTCCAAAAGTTGAAATAAATTCTTTTACACAAGCAAATTAATTCCCTTTACACAGCTGGAAAACCTCAAAGTATTTTATTTCGAAGTTATCTTTAAAATTTATTCAGTTGGCTATCCAAAAATTTAGTTTAAAATCAACTATGCTTTTCAATTTGAAAATATGTAATAAGGTATGCGATGTGCGCTTCCAGTAAATTATACAAAACCATCAATAAAAATATATTGCTATGACTTATTATAATATTTTGCATTCATTTTTGTAGCATAAAATATACGATTTCACGTAGTAGAAATATTTATATTTCTTATAGCATGTATTTATAAACGCTGTGATACATACAGACACACGTCCGTTTCATTCGTTTTATTGTTTTATAAAGATGCATTGATAAAATATTTTTTTTTAAATTCCTGTTTGTGTTTTCTTGTATTACTAAAAAATTTATGTTTTTATTTAATAAATATCAAAATCAAAATCTTTATTATATCAGGTAACCAAGAAAGTTCGTGCGGTTTTTCAGAACAGTTACTTTTGTTGCGTAGGCGTGGTCATACTGATTCTGATGACGTCATTTCTGTACATTGGCTTTAAATTGCAATCAGGAGAGTTGTTTAACGTATCTCACGTTTTGCTATCAGTTTTGTAGGAAGTACAATCGTAAGTTGTACAACTTGATAAGTGGGTTCCTCATGTCCTGTCCAAGGAAAACAAGCTCCAACTATTGAACATGTGCTTGTCATTGCTGTCGCGCCACAACAAAGCCTCTTTCCTGGATCAGATATTGACATGTGACGAGAAATGGGTAATGTATGATAACCGAAAGAGAAAACATCATTGGTCGACTTCTGGTTCCGTCTCATTGGTTGGTAAACCGGACATCCATCAAAAAAAGATAATGCTGTGTATTTCGTGGACTAGCGCTGGTATAGTTCACTATGAATTCTTAGAAAGCGGGAAATCAATCACAGCCAAAGTCTACTCGTCGCAGTTGAAAAGGGTTTCAGCTGCTTTGCTCGAAAAGCAGCCAACGCTGGTCAACAGGAGAGGAGTTCTTCTCCACGATAACGCCAGATCTCATACGGCCAAAGCGAACAGGGACGTGATAAAAACATTGGGCTGGGAAGTTTTGCCTCACCCACCTTACTCCCCGGACATTGCCCCATCGGACTATTACTTGTTTTTGGCCATGGATAATCACCTGCGGGAACAGCGGTTCCGAACCCAAGATGATGTCTCAAAAACTATAACCCAGTTTTTGGACTCTAAACCAAAAGATATTTTCAAAAAGGGCATTTATAAGCTTGTTTCTCGTTGGTAACACGTAATTGAAGCCAATGGTGATTATTTCAAAGAATAAAATAAGTGTTTGAGATGTTTGTGGGTCGTTTTTTATGTCTGATGAAAACCGCACGAACTTTCTTGGTTACCTAATACTTATACTTATTCAGAAACGTGCATTACGCATTCAACATTTAAAAAAAATATTCATTTTTCAATGCTGGAACACATGTCCATGTACTGTAGCTACATGCATTTCGAGTATTTTATTTTACACGGTGAAATTATTTTTTGTTATTATTTAGCACATATTTATATTATTATTTAACAAAAATGTTATGATTTTATTCAATATGTTGTTGTAAAAGTAATTAACTGCGTGATTAAACCTTCAGCTAAAAATGTTAACATCAAACATGCTCTTTTAGTTCCTGTTGTATCAGAAAAAATCATGAGTTATTTCTCTAGATAATCGACAGCACGTCTAAAATGGAAAGTTTTCGGTGACGTTTGGACGTAATAGTGCGAATATTATGTATGAAGTATCAGAAAAATTTTAATAATCATAATATTTTAAAAGCTTAAAGTTTCATTTCAGGTGAAAGTTTATGGGTAGCGATTTCACTGTATTACGTTATAATTTAATTGGTATTTTTTACTGGCATTCTTGTTAAAATAGTCATTAAAAAATCGACATTAAAGCTACACAAAAAAATTGGCTCAAAATAATTTTTTTGTTTCAACTTATTAGTTGTGTGTAACATCTATAAGCACTTTACGAAATAAAACTTAATATTTCTGTGGAAAATTATGACATTTGCACCTGAAAAAGAGCTTAAATTTTAAAGAACGTGAAAATATATTAAAAAATACTTATTTTTAATTGAACATTTCTTCCCTTTATTAGATATAATCTTATGTATATTAATATACCCTAAGATATAATATGTATATTATTATTTAGCGGAAAAAATATTTTTTATTCAATTTATTGCTGTCCCCCTAATTACCTGTGTGATTAAACCTTCGCTTAAGAATATTGATGCCAAACATGTTCTTTTAATTCTTGTTGTTCCAGAAGATTTTCAGCAGGTATTTCTCTAGATAATCGACAAAACATCTAAAATCAAAAGTGTTCAGTGACGTATGTACATATAGTGCGTATATTATATCTGAATAATCAGAATATTCTCCTTCGCAAAAAGATGAGGGGTTGTATCAAATATCTGCTGATTAGTGCCAAGATAGCGTACACAATATTGCACGTACTACTATATTTGGATACAACCCCTCATATTTTTGCTTCCTTTTGGGAACAACGGATTTCGAGCTTATTCTATCGACGATAATTTACAGAATTTACAAGCTATGATTTTGAGACTTTCACAAAAGTTGCTCTATATACTTAGCTAATACATTATGCATATTATATTTTGATTGCATTCGCGCATGCGCAATGAAACATTTTTTAGTAAGTTTGCTCATTTTCCATCCAATGTTTATTATTTTTTAATTCTGATAGAAGAGTGTTATGTACAATGTTGTTTGTGATATGTTCTGAAAAGAACTTTTTTTTTATATTAAAAACTCTGCGAATTATAAGCAAAAAACTAGGCGAAATTTGGGACTGTTTTTATAAACACCTTAATTTCTCTACGAGTATACATGCTATCCTCATAAAAATAAACACAGTGGATTACAATAAGCCACTTATTCATAATCTCGAGTTTGAACGCTTTTGCTGCATTAGTTTTTACAGGATTATCCAAAAGATATTCGTTCTTTTTCAATTTGTTGACAGTCCCCTATGGGGTTTCGGGAAAAAATCTTCACGGAAATATATAACGTATACTATACTGTTTCCCCACCTGCAGTTTCAGGTTAATTCCTCATGTATTTTTCTAGATATTGCTCTTTTCACCATTTTTCATGAGTGTTCGTATTATTTTGTCGACCATCTGTATATATGCAGTATATAGATATGCATATAGAAGTATATAGATGTAGGGGTATATATAGATATATGTTTATTTTTTTTACTTAAGTAAATAAGACTTATACTCACGCTGTGTGTGTAAAATAATTAGGAAATAATTGCATGAAATTTCCATTCATGTTCTTACACTGAAATATATAAATTCAAGATGACTAAATACAACTTATGTAGTCATCTGTAAAACCGTATTCATTTTTTTCTAAGTTGCATTAAAAAAACGATATATGGTAATTAAAATTATACGTGTAGCAGACATAAAAACTGTTAATAAAAAATAAGAATTAATATTTTTTGTATATTGCAATAAATTATCAAATTGGGTAATACATGATATCTAATACGTTTTGATGTCAACAAGAATAATACATACAATGTGCTCGCTTGTTATTAACAGGAAGTTATGACGTTTATTAATAACTAAAAAGGAAATTCTTGGAAACTTTGAGTGGGACTTGATTGATGAGTCATAAAAAATGCCCTTATTGCTAAAAGATTTTTACAGGATGTGTTATTAATAAATTATATTAATTTACACACGTAATACATTAAATTAGTTATTGGGACAAATTTTAGCTATTGTCCTTTCTGTTACTTATTATAAATCATCTATATTTTATATAAAAAATGATAAAAACTTATAATAAACATAAGATGTGACCATTATGTATCTAAAAATAATATTGTTAAACTATAAAACACATTTTGGTGATACGTTTCGATTAAAATTTTATACAATGTAATTGCTTCTTATTAACAAGTACTCTTGATATTTATGAATAACGGAAGAAGAAATTCTAGGAAACTTTGGGCAGGATTTTATTAATGAGTCACATTAAAATTACTTTCTTGCTAGAAAACATTTTTACAGAAAAGAATATTAATAAATTGTTTAATTTTATTATGTATATTTTTATTATTTATATCTTAACAACATTGATATAATGTTTCTTTCTATTGCATACAGTAAAATTGTTTCTGTTTTATATTTTTATGATTTCTTGATATTAAAAATGGGTAAGCGGAAAATTTGATGACGCTGTTGTAGAAAATATTTTGTATTGGCATCACTATTTTTACTGACTTATTTTAAAACATTAAATTACAATTTTTTCATTGTTTTTAAAAATGTTGCCCTTTTTAAAAATTTGCTAAAAAACTAAAATATGTTTCAGCATCCAATTACCCCTGAGGGCGAATTTGGTTGCTACATTGGAAACTCTATGACAGTGCATTCTAAATTTTATGGACATATGGATATTAGAACGGACATCAAAATTAATGCATAAAACCTCCTTTTTTAGATATTTTAGCCCTTCTGTTGTTATGACGAAAAGCTCAAATAAAAGAAATGTTAAGTAAGGGACATATATTCTCCTACATGTGTTTGCATTTGTCATAAATCAATTGGACAGCGTCATAAAAACGAAAAAATACGATCACATAATTATCTCCTAAATCCAATTGTCCCCACATATCATAAATATTTAAATTTATAGAAACTGAAATTCAAACAAATGTTGTATTTTTATTTAAATAAAAATCTTTTTTGTTGCATGCAAATTACAAACACATTTTCAACTTGTATGTTTTGAGACTTCTCACAATTTTAAATAACAACAGTATTTTTTTTTATCTGACACATACACTTTGTTCAATTTTGTTCTCAATTTAAAAACATTTGTAAGTTATCCTCTAGATGCATGTGTACTGCATGACAATGCACTAAATATTCTGCATTGAAATGAAATCAGAGCTACATTTGGTCCACTCTATAACATGGATGTTTTTAGAAGCTAACCATTTTTTGTGAGCTTTCATGTATAAAATGCTGCATTGTCCTGTTTGTACAAGTATTCCGGTAATCCTAACCACCAAGAGCTAAAGAATTTAGCAACTGGTGACCATACAGCACATCTATATAGTGTTTAAATGTCTGTTTACTTTCAAGAAAGACATTATCTGTAGTTTATTCATATGAGAATTCTCTCCAATACATTAAAAAGCTTCAAACTGTTTGACTATTAAAGAAGGTACAAGGTTCATGTTGTAAATCGTGGTGTAAATCATTTCCAAAGATCTAATGCGTCAAAGTTAATTTTTTCTTCATCTGAAATAATCGCTGAATCCACACGTCATTTCAATGCATAGGATTTTTGGTGCAAAGCATTCTTTTTCTTTCCTTAAGTTCTTCGTCCAAAAAAGATTTTGACACATAAGACGACGCACATAGTTCTAGATTTCTTTAAAGTGACGATGTACCAGTATCATTTAACACCAGTACTTACACTTGACGAGAAACTCGTCGAGCTGATATTTTATTGACAAAACAAGTCGTAGGATCTTGCGATAGAATCATTGTTCTGTATTTCATTGTACTGATAAAAATTGTAAGTTATGATAAAACTTTATAAAGCAGTTCTGCTTTTCAAATTTTTATCGTATATTTCTTACAGCAATAGAAAGTGTTTCATAATCTATCCTTGACGCATAATTATTTCTTTCTTGTTTTTTTTATAAACGATAACGACAAAATGATATAAATACCATAAATTGTAATAATGTTTTAACTGAGCGGTACAACAAACTTCTTGAAGAAAGAACAACAGCATCGCAATTTCAAGGCCCGCTGCGCTGTAATTACGTTATATACCTTACATAGTTTTTTTTTATTTATCACCTTCCAACATATTTGAAAGATGTTTTTGAATTCAGTTTGTCACTCTGCGGCCTGTCTTCCGGATGTCAGTGCTCTATCTCTCGTAAATATACTTGCATTGCCATGCAATGTGAGTTGTAAAAAAGGCTTATCCCCAGGTTTATTTCGAATAGACACGGTTTATTCCCATATTTATTATCAAAAGACCTGATTTATTCCCCAAAAACCAAGTCTATTCCCCAGAAACCCAGTTTATTTCCATACTTAATCCGGGTTTTTTCTTGTTTTTACAACTCTTCATGTATTGCATATATGTCATTTAAGTTTATTATTATTACGGTTCACAATTGAAAATGTAGTTTGTAACATTCATAGTTAGTTTACAGGGTCACTCAACAGAATCCTGTCCCATTATGGTCAATTGGGGAAATCGTTTGAGGTGTATTTTAATGATGTTACAATGTTTCAAACCCAATGAAATTTATAGGCATTTATGAAGTGCTTTATACATAATATGGCGAGCAAAGCATTTATAATTCATTTACTGGGTCACTCAAAGGATTCGGTTACATAATGGTCTACGGGGAAAATTGTTTGGAGCTTAGTTTAATAGTTTTACTCTATTTAAATGATAGTGAAATTATAAGAAGCTTACTGTAGAATAAAACGTTCATTATAATGGAATTTTCATTCATTTACTAGGACACGCAAAGTATTTCGGTTATAGTACCATATTTGAGCGATGAAAGCTGGAGGTACGTTTTCAAGCTGAACAAAATTTTTGCATAGTGCGTAGTATGCATATATTTTATAGATCGTATACAACGCTAGTAAAAAAAAATGTGATTTAATGTGTATGAACATGAATTGCATAATATTTTTAATTAAATTGAGTTATGTATTTCTCAGGTGAATAATATTTTGTATATTAAGATAATTTTGTAAAATATAAATAAAATCATAAACGAGGGAAGACCGCAAGGAACCACATTAACGTGCACTGATAGTAATTACTGAAACTACGTTTTCAATTGTGTTGTTCGTTATTTTCCAGAATTAAATTTTAGTTTAATATGAAAATTGTATAAAAATCTGCAGATAATATGCATAAACTGTACAAAATTATTCCATCTATTGGTGGAAATTGCTAAAGTTGAATTTCATACTGTGTTCCGCTTTTTGTAACTAATCTAAAAGTTGGCATATTATGTAGTATATATACATATCTGTAGATCACATATAAGAATGCAGAAAGGAATTCGAGTACATTACCAGTTATGTATGGTAAATTGTGAAATCTGGCTTCACAATTTAAAACTACTTAATTTTGTCGCTGTATTCTCGAAGTTTTGGAATGTGTATCATTATCTATGTTTTACGTATGACATGCCTTTCTTATTTATTCTGATAAAAAAGAAGAAGTTTTCGTATTGCTAATGAAATCTAAAAATAAAATTGAATCATCGAAACAAAATACTAAAACAAATTTATTTAACAAAATTTAATTTTGCTTTGTTTTTGTTTGCCGTATTCTGGTACATTGTAATATATTTCAAAAAATGTATGGATTTGCAATCAATAACCATTATAAAATAGATATTTTCTGTTATTGATTTGTAAATGAATTTCCGCTCTTTAAAATTCCTTTTCTAAGTATATTATAAAAGAAAACCACATATATTTTTAAAAAAATGGTGTTGAGTTCATAAGTAAGTTTTAACATTGCGCTGATAAAAAAATAATATAACCAATTTCACTTGATATACATGAATAAAGTAATTCGCTGTTGTCATAAACCCGAGTCAAGTGTCACAAGTTCAGTGTTTATCGATGTTTATTTTTTATAACGATAATTATTTTTTATACATATATATGTTTTACTTTTTATTTTCAAATTCTAAACAACCTTTAATAAATTATTATTATGTAGAAGAACATCCTTTAGTTAAATGCGAGCCATAATTTCTAATTTATTTACGTGATAATTAACTAAAGGTTTTATGATTAATAGCTCTGAAAATGTCCTTAATCGTAGTTTTAGTTTAAATAATTAAATATGATTTATGGTTACACGCATACATATTTCTTTTTTTTTTAAAGAATGCTTGTTCAAAGTATAATAAAAGAAATATTTAAGCTTGTAGATAATGCTTTATCTCATGAATTAATGAAAATGGAGAAAAAAGGGAACAATAAAAATAGAAGTCATAACCGATATTTTGCTTCATTTTTTTAAGGTACGGTAATGAATGTATTGTTTAGGTTTAGTGTATCCCGAAAACCACGGGAGACACGACTAAAAGTTTAAACACAAAGGTGTACAGCATTATCGATTTAGTAACAAAAGATTTTTCCCTCGGACACGATATATAGTAGACTGTACAGACGACGATATCCAAAACCAGCGCGTGATATTTTGTTGAAGGAAAAAAAATAATTGCAAACAATAAGTCAATTTTTCAACTTAAACACTCGTGTTTGTAGATTTAAAATGCGTGAGCTATAAAAAAAGTATTATTTCAAAATAAAAGCAACAAATCTTTCTTTTCTCTTTTCTGGCATGTACTTCAGCACATATTTTGCTTTAAATTTAAAAAGCGCACATTCTGATGACACAAAGTTGTATTTGCATAGGTATAAAAAAAACTAGAGTTTCGATTTTGGAGAAAATTCCTGTTTTCACAAATTAAAACTTCTGCATTAATGTCAGATATTTTGGTTTGCACACGGGACTGTTTATCTTATCGCATGTAGATGATTTTTATTTCCTAAACCGATGATGCCATAATACTTTATTATTATACTTTTAGTCGTATCACCTATAATTTTCTAGATACGATCTTTAATTGAGGAATTTTACGTTAGGGACTGCTGAGAAGTACCTCATTCTGTAGCTTAATTGGTTCGCGAGTTAATTGAGGCTAAACGGATTTAAGAATTAAAAGGTATATCACTCGAAAAGATAACGGCTATAAAAAAGAATCAATGTTTTCAGTCATTCAATAAGCTTTAAACCTTTATAAAATATATAAAAAAATATTTCGAACAGATCATTAATATTTTTTCGATGGTTTAACGCTCCTGGTTAATATGTTTTGAAATTATTTCAAAAAATCAAAAACGTTCTTTAATTTAAATATTCCTTATTTATATTATTTTGTACTTTCTTTCATTTACTTGTACTCTACTTTTTTTTAAATCGATGTGCTTATTTCTCGAAATTCCAAATATTTGCAGGAATTTGAAAAAGTAGTCAGAACGTTTTAAAATCTGATTGCTAGAAACATTCAAATTTTGTTTTTTCATATTCTTGCATTTTATTTTTGTACTATAGGTTAACTAGAGAAATATCATTATATCATTTAGAAACTTTCTTCTCCATACAATTTTCACTATGATTCGATAAAACATGTTTTAAAAAGAACATATCGAGTGACATATCATAAAAATACGCGCAACTCGCCATGGAGATTAGCAGATATGGAGTCTTCACCATTAATTAGTGCTAACTGACGACAGTATCCGTTTGAGAGACTGGTAATCATACTGCCATGAAAAACCAGAATATCTGACAAACGTTCAGGAAAAGGGCTTCAAAAGAAAGACAAAATATCATTTAAAATATTGAGTTAGACTGTAGTTCCTACACTGTAAAAAATTTTAGTCAAAAATTACGGTACATATACAGGCAACTTGTGACCAGTATATATACCGTAATTTAACTGGACAGTATATGTACCAGCTGCACTCCCTCCTCTCCTCAGGCCTGCACGCATTACGTAACAAGAACAAGATCATCATTTCGGGGGTTCCCGTACACCGAGGCGGGGATACCAGCTTTTTCCCTACTGAAAAATAATTATTTTACGGTATAAATAGGGGTTTTTTTACTGAAAAACAATCATTTTACGGTATAAATTCCGTTTATAATTGAAATGGTACATATACGTTTCTTTTACGCTTAATATATCGTAGAAGTACGGTACTCGGTAAGTAGAGTGTACGAGTAGCGTACGTAGAGGAGTACAATAAGTAGAGTACGGTAAGTAGAGTGATAACGGTACAAGTACCGTTAATTTACGGTACATCTACTGTGAAATTTTACGAAAATGTTTTACAGTGTAATACGTTGACCAATAGTGTCATGCTTGGTGACGTCGTAGTTTATAGCAACCCCTTTTTTCCCTCCTCTACTACTGAGTAAGAGAGAGGGTAGGAGAGTTTGGCTGGAGGCCAGAGTGATAGGTTGTGTGCGTGTTGGGCACGTTATGAAATAAATATAATAGTTTGATAGAACTGAATAATATTGTATCTGCTACTGCTGTGGTTATTGGTCATCTATATATATATATGTGTGTGTGTGTGTGCTCAATGTTTGTGATGTTTCGTCGTGTTAAATAAACTTGTGTTTATTGTAGAAAATTCTGCATTCCTGTGTATAATGGAATCATAAGAACAAAAATGTTATTCATAAAATATCGCCTTTAAATAAATAAAAAGGTGCAAAAGAAGAGTAACACGAAGGAAGGTTTTTTAAAGTGATATCACACGCTCATCTTACTCAAACCAGTGATTGGCATCCTGAATGAAGTAAGTCGAATGTTTCTTTATGTCTATTCCTGAAGTAAATAGAAAAGAACTTGATTGAATCATATTTGAGAAATATTTTATGATTGAAAACAATGTGTTAACTTTGGTAATATGAGATTTCTGTGATACGAGATATTTAGAATATTAGTAAATAAGTGTTAAGAGTAAAAAGTAAAATGTTTAATATTAAAGGGCTAAGAAAAGAAGACCTAGTTGTTGTAGCCACAGAATTGGGCATAAAAGTGAAAGTGACCATAAGATAATTGATTTGAAAGCATTAATTGAGCAAAGCGATCAATATGCAAAAGATAGTGAATTTATAAAAGAATTTTTAAATACAACGGTGTCAGACCGCATAGAAAGAGAAAAGCATGACTCAGAAGTTGCGAAATTCGACAAAGAAAAGTCTAAATTAGAACAAGATACGTTATTGGAAATCGGAAAACCTAAGCTAGAATTAGTTAAAACTCAGATAGAGATGGCTAAAATGCAAAACGAGTATAGAAATATTGACACAGGGGCGATGGACCTAAACCTAATTCATTAGAAGCACTAATCAAAAGCGTGAAAACTTTGACTATCACAGTCCCCAGCAGGCCCGAATCATGGAATTTATTTTTTACTTCGCTGGAGAAAGCATTCAAAATTAAAAACGTCGCAGAAGAATTAAAGGTTGAGATTTTGTTTAATTTGGTAGGGGAACGGGCAGCGCATTTGTTAGTGTACGCAAACACTGAAGAAATGAAATATTATCAAAAGGTTAAGGCGTTAATCTTAAAAGATTTTCAACCCACACCAGAGGCTTGCCTCGAAAACTTTCTTTTTGCAAAAAGATCGAGCAATGAGAATCATATGTAATTCGTGAGTCGGCTCAGAGCCAATTGGGATTTCTATTGTGAACTGAGAAAAGTAAATCATTTTGACACGCTTAATGAGTTAATTGTCAGCGATAGATTACTAAGTTCACTAGATTCGGAGACGCGAAGTTATGTCAGGATAAAACAATTAGATAATTGGTTAAAACCACGACAAATTGCGGAATTATGCGATAATTGTTTCACTTCAAAGCGCAGAACATTTTCGGAATTATATGATAAACCGGTAAAACCCCGCAGTCACGACGAATAGGGAACTGTAAATTACAATAATGGAAAATATGTACCACCCCATGTCAGAAATAATTTTAATTTTCGTAGCGATAAAAAATTAATTACACCAAAAGAGTGTAGACTTTGTAAACAGACGACGCATTTGCGATTTTGTCCGAATAATAGAGAAAGAGATAAAATTGGAAGTTTGCAAAATCAAACAAAAAAAGATTCTTTGATCGGAAAAAAAAGCCGTATGATAAAATAATTGCCAAGGTTGAAACACTCTGTTTTGGAAACGAGCCAATAAATACAAGACCTTTTCAATATGAACATTTGTGGATAGGGGGAAAGAAGTTAAATGTGTTTTAGATAGCACGTCAGAAATACCTGTGATAAATTCTAATCAATTACCGGATTCATTGAGAAATAGTGAAAATTCAAAAATCCAGTTATTATTGGTTTTTGGAGAAAGAATAACTGCGGATCTTGCGACATTACCCGTAGCATTAAAATCCGGAGAGTCAAATTGCTTGTTAAACAGTGTAGACTGATAAATTATATGAGACATGTATTATAACACCGGCAGTTCATGAAATATTACAGTTAGCTAGTAACGAGGGAGGAGAGGGGATGCCCAGACAGAAATGTTCTTTGGCGCCAGTAAATGATACGCAATTGGAAAAGGGAAATGAAATTGAAAGGCAAAAGGGGGAAGGCAACCAAACATAGCGGGATGATATAAATGATGAAAATTTATGCTGGCAAGGCGAAAATCAAAGCGCGGAGAGAGAATTAATGATTAGTTGTATTGAAAAGAAGGATAATAATGGAGAAGTGAATGCAAGTCAGCGATACGATGCGAGTATATACAGGGAGCAACAGAAGAGTTGCGAAACCTTACAGGGTGCTTTCAAAGACGCGGAAAAAGGTAAAAACGGGTTCGTTATAGTAGATAATTTGATCTATCCTAAAGAAAGAGTCACGGGGGATTGTGTTATGCAATTGGTTGTACCAAAGGTGAGGAGAGGGGACATTTTAAAAATTGCACATGAATCGATTTTTGCTAATGATCTCGGCATGAAAAAACAAAAGAAAGAATTCGTTATTCATTTTATTGGCCGAATATGTCACGGGATGTAAAGGATTATTGTAAATCTTGCAAAGACTGTCATTTACGGAGTAGAGAGAGGGGTAGCGATCAGATACCCATTGTCCCAATTGAGAGACCGGAAATTCCGTTTGACGTTGTAAATATTGACATAATTGGAAAAATTTAACCACCTTCAGCACGTAAACATCAATATGTACTTACCTTAGTGGATTAGCATTCGCGGTGGCCGAATGCGGTCCCGTTAAGAATAATTACGGCTAAAGCTACGTGTGATGCATTATTAGAAATATTTATGCGAACAGGGATACTCTGCGTAATAGCGAGTGATCAGGGCAGAAATTTTGTTTCAGGTTTAATACAGGAGTTTCATGCTTGACTAGGGGCGGCTCCTAGATTTGCGATGCCAGGGCATCCACAAAGCTTGGGAGTAGTGGAGCGATATAATAAGGTTCTGAAACGCATGTTACACCATATAATTCGGAGTGATTCAAAAAATTGGGATAAACACATCCCTTATTTATTTTTTGCCTATAGAGAATTTCCTAATAGTACCACTAGAGTATCGCCATTCAAATTAGTGTACGGAAAGGAGGCGGGGGGGGGCATTAGCGGTATTAAAATCTTCATGGTCAGGAGAAATACCACTACCCATAAATCTTGGAAAGAGCGCAACCGAATATCTTCAGGAGTTAAAAATTAATTTAGAAAGGGCGGCGAAGCAAGCGGCAATAATAGCGGAGTTTAAACAAGGCTCGTATGCGAAGTACGCTAATCGAAGGGCGATTTACAAGGAATTTAGACCAGGGGACCAGGTATATCTATTAATCCCGGATTCCGCGAACAAACTTTATGCTAGGTGCACGGGACCAGCTGAAATTGTAGCACGCTGTAAGCCTGATTCTTACAAAGTAAAATTAATAAACGGGAATGTTACGAATATCCATGTAAATAAGATAAGAAAATTTATTCCTAGGGTATGGGCGGTGGGAGTAATCTTTGAAAATGAAGAAGAATTAGAAGTCCATCCCACCCCCAGTGTGAATGATAATCCCAACTTGTTTAATATAGAGGAAGTAGATTAGAAGCATTTAGGAAATGTAGAAAGAAAAGAGATGTTAGATTTATTATACAAATAGAAAGATTTATTTTCGAAAATAGTACAAATAGCCAAGGTAGGAGAGCACAAAATTAGATTAAACGGCGCAGAGATGAAAAAGCTCTATGTTTATCGAATCCCAGAGGCGTTGAAGCCACAAGTAGATAAACAAATCGAAGAAATGCTAGAGTTAGGACTGATCGAAGAGAGTGATGCGGAGGCGCCACACCTGGTAGTGTGCGTGATGAAGAAAGATGGGGCCCACCGACTGTATGTAGATTTTAGAACTTTGAACGCAATCACAAAAACCGACGATTTTCCGATGGAAAACGCAACGGATCTTTTGTTTAATATTGGCAGGGCCAATGTAATAACTACAATCGACTTGCTTAAAGGATATTGGGCCATACCACTGGACGCAGAAAGCCAGGGGTTAGCATGTTTTAAGACTCACAGGGCCCAATATCGCTTCAAAGTGAGGGCCTTTGGGCTCCGGAATGCAGCTGCGACCTTTCAGAGAGAAACAAATAAAGCTCTTTCAAATACAAGAACTTTGCTAGAGCATATATCGATGATATCGCTGTTTTTTCAGAAACATGGTCACAACATATGACGCATCTTGACACAAAATTTTCTAAACTTCGAGAATTACGGTTCTCAGTCAACCTGAAGAAGTGTCCCTTTGCGAAAAACCAGATTAAGTATTTAGGACATGTCATCGGGTCCGGCAGCCATCGAACCGACCCAGACAAAGTTGAAGCCATCCGAAAATTGGCCGTTCCAGAAACAAACTAACAACTTAAGAGTGTCCTCGGATTATGTAATTACTACCGCGATTACCTGCCTAAGTATGCTGAAACAGAATACCCTCTGACAGAACTTACTAAAAAGAACAGTCCTGAGAAATTGTGCTGGTTGGAGGAACATGATAAATCTTTCAACGAGCTAAAGAGGGGTCTCGTTGAGGCACCTAGTCTTTATACACCAGTGATAGGGCTACTTTTCACCATACAATGTGATGCATCTGCTATAGGCATCGGTGCATGTCTTTCTCAACAGAAAGATGAGAGACTATATCCAGTCAGTTATGACAGTCAAAAGCTCACTAAAACTCAACAGGCTTGGCTGACCATTGAACGGGAGGCCTATGCCGTTATCTGGAGTCTAAAGAAGTTCGAAACTTGGATTTTTGGTTCACCCGTGGAACTTATCACTGATCACAACCCACTGACTTTCATCACCAAAAATGCTCCCCAATCTTCCAAACTGCAGCGATGGGCATTAGCGTTGCAGAAATATGACATAATTATTTCACATTGTCCTGGTGCAAAGTTGACGAATGCGGATGCATTGTCTAGACTGGAGACAACGGAATAATAAAATGGCTATTAACTTTCGATTAACATTCAATGACTTTTAAAAACAAAAAAACTTTTTGATAATTCACATTTGTTTATATTGCAGCTGTAACCTAATTTCATATTAATTTGTATTCTGTGTTTCATTTGTTATTTGTATTTAGTATCATATATTATGAAACATTAATTGTACTTTTATATTGCAGTAGCTAGCAGGAGTTTCCAGATATGTCCCAGAGAATTTATAAGTATTGTTCTGTTTCCTTTATATGTATATTGAATTCATCATTATTCATTAGTAGTTAATGGTAAAGAAGGAAGTGTAGAGACGTCGACAGTCTGGATTTCAGATTGCAAATGTGGCATACCCCTTTTAAAATCTTAGGTGGGGGTATCATGCCTGGTGACGTCGTAGTTTATGGCAACCCCTTTTTTTCCTCCTCTACTACTGAGTAAGAGAGAGGGTAGGAGAGTTTGGCTGGAGGCCAGAGTGATAGGTTGTGTGCGTGTGGTGGGCAAGTTATGAAATGAATATAATAGTTTGATAGAACTGAATAATTTTGTATCTGCTACTGCTGTGGTTATTGGTCATCTATCTATATATATATATATATATATGTGTGTGTGTGTGTGTTTGTGATGTTTCGTCGTGTTAAATAAACTTGTGTTTATTGTAGAAAATTATCTGCATTCCTGTGCATAATGGAATCATAAGAACAAAAATGGTATTCATAAAATATCGCCTTTAAATAAATAAAAAGGTGCAAAAGAAGAGTAACACAAAGGAAGGTTTTTTAAAGTGATATCACAAACAGTATCTCTAAAATTTACTTTGGGAAAACTGTTGACAGTAAAAGATAACACTTCTGAGAAAGTCGAAATCAATAAGTAATATATTCCCAGTCTATAGATCATCTCTCTATGCCGTTAAGACTGTTATTTTCTACAATGTTTTTCAACTTTGGACGACATCTGAATTTTAAAGAAACATAAATGCTGACTGTAAAGAACCGTAATATAATGTGCTTGTGTTATCTCAAGGTAAATATTTTTTTTTTTTTCGAAAAATGATTTATCTGTTCTTATAAATGTGCTAATCTTCTACATGGCTGTGACAGCCTCATTCATTTGCCTTCGGCTTACTTGGCATACTTGAAGGCTATAAGGATTTGAAAACCTAAATGGAAATTTTGAATTTTTTCTACATTTTTGTAATTGTTTAAAATAATGTTGATTTTTACGAAGTTATCCTATTTGTTAATTTCTACCCATTTCTTTTATTAATTTCTAATTTTTAATATTTTCAACTAATAATTTCTTTATATCCTTTTCTTCGTTCTCTTTCCATGATCGTTCTGTCTGTTCCTTTCCCACAATCGGGGATCCTGTCCCTGTTGCAGGGCTACCACTGGCGACTATGTTTATATTCTATTCGCACCACTATTTAAAAAAAATTCTAGTATATTTCGCTTGCACATCTTCTCAAAGTGTATGAGAATAAACTTCGTTTTGAGAAAATGGTTAGATAGAATTAAAAAAATAGTCTCCAGTGGCAGACCTGCTGTTATAAAGTAACATACCCAATAAGTCATTTAAAATTAATAAAATACAATCTATTTATCTAATACGCACATGAGCAATTATGATTACAATTTTTTAATTTTTTTTTACCATTAATTTTAGTAATTTAAATTTTCATTAATTAATTTATTTTTCTGAATTCTTTAATACAAAATTAATTCCGCTAAGTTTAATTTATTTTTTAAAGCTATCGGTAATATATAATCAATTTAAACAATCAAGATAGAGTAATAAATAAAGGCTCCCATTCAAATACATAATATTCATAACTAAGAAAGGAAAAATCTGAAAATTACGCCATGTTTACACATTCATATAAATTTTTGTCTATAGTTTTTTCAATATGAAAATTAGTTATAAAAACTAATTTCAAGCTAAGCACTATGCCAGTTTCACAGGTATAAACTTTTCAGTTGTACTTTATGTACCAACTTTTATGATTTTCCAAAATGTAATCTAATAAAAATATTTTTTCTATTTAGTATTAATGAAAAAAATAGCACCATTAGTCATAAAGATAATATAAACGCAATTGATAATATTCTTGTAACATCGCAATAAATATGAATTTCTATTAGCTTATAAAAATGAAGTACACGTGCATAAATTTATCTTGCAAATATGAAAATACGTCTAAAAAGCCACGTGTCTAAAAATGTTTCATTATTACTCTTTTCTCCGCAACAACGGCCGTTTCTTAAAATTTTTATCATTGAATCTAAAAAAATGAATGACTCACTACACAACCATCAAATGAACAATGGAGTTTTTCTGTCCGGAATCGTTAGGACAATTGTGTATTATATAACTAGATTGTATATTTCTATACTAAAAAAAAAAGTAAACGGCCCTTCTACAGCCGCCGCTGTCAATGAATTGTTTGCGCCTTGAAGTCTTTATCAAATAATAGTCAGAAAACTATTGCATATAAAAATATGAAAATTGGTAGTTTTATAAAAAGTTTTCGATAAATACAATGAAACAGACAATATTTAAATCGAACAATTATTTTAAAAGATATTTAATACTAAATTCGGTTAAAATAGTTCTCTTAAAATTTTTTATGTGGACAAAAACTATGCATAGTCATTTAACAATAATTTGAAAGGGTATAGTTGATAAGTTTTCGGTATGCAGTGTCTAATTATTATTATTTTTTTTTAATTTGGCTAAACTTTTGAGGGGTTTTAATTTTGATTTCAAAATTTTATCATTTTAATTCATATTTTGAAAAAGCCATCTATTTAAATCGTTGTCAATTTGTAAAATAGCGCACATAATAATATTTCCTTTCAATTAAAAATTTATTTATGACACGTGACTATTAAAAACATAAATAAAACTTTAAAATAATATTTAAATGATCACGTTTTTAAAGCAGCAAATGCAGAAAATTACGTCATAAAAATTGTACTTGACATACATATTAAAAAGAAAAATAATCTTGTAAATAATAACTAAATTATTATGCATTAAAAGCATTAAATGGAGAAATTTACGCCATATTTAAAATGGTCAAATAACAATATTTCGAAACAGTTAAAAAATTAAAATCTATTTACACAAGAGATTAATTTATTTCGACAAAATACTATTGACGTTCAAATAATAATATTTCCCTTCAATTGAAAACTATATTTTTACGTTTAGTAATCGGAAGAAAACTTTGGTTAAAATTACGGAATTAGAAACAATGCATTTAAAACATCTTATTGAAAATGATTTTCTTATACCATCGTTATAAAATTTCCTGATACAGCGACATTGTTTATTTAACCATCTTACCCAAGTTGATTTTCAATTCTTTAATTGCTCTTATTTAATCAATCACGAAAACTGTTGTTAGCTGTTTCGGTAGCAGATGATTCGACCGTAAAATCTCTAAGTCAAGGAAAATGAATGGAATTCCTATTACAGGAGATCGCCACTGGTCGTTTAATTATAATTGAATCTTCCGTAATCGTCTTAGAGCCGATCAAATTAGATTGTTTTTAGAGTTTGCGGTGTCAGAACGGGGGTTGGCGAACGTAGCTGATAGGTGGCAGATTACGTCATAAAAATTGTAATTGACATACATATTAAAAAGAAAAAAAAATCTTGTAAATAATAACTAAATTATTATGCATTAAAAGCCTTAAATGGAGAAACTTACGCCATATTTAAAATGGTCAAATAACAATATTTCGAAACAGTTAAAATTTTAAAATATATTTACACAAGAGATTAATTTATTTCGACAAAATACTATTGACGTTCAAATAATAATATTTCCCTTCAATTAAAAACTATATTTTTACGTTTAGTAATCGGAAGAAAACTTTGGTTAAAATTACGGAATTAGAAACGATGCATTTAAAACATCTTATTGAAAATGATTTTCTTATACCATCGTTATAAAATTTCCTGATGCAGCGACATTGTTTATTTAACCCTCTTACCCAAGTTGATTTTCAATTCTTTAATTGCTCTTATTTAATCAATCACGAAAACTGTTGTTAGTTGTTTCGATAGCAGATGATTCGACCGTAAAATCTCTCAGTCAAGGAAAATGAATGGAATTCCTATTACAGGAGATAGTCACTGGTCGTTTAATTATAATTGAATCTTTCGTAATCGTCTTAGAGCCGATCAAATTAGATTGTTTTTAGAGTTTGCGGTGTCAGAACGGGGGTTGGCGAGCTTAGCTCATAGGTGGAAGGGCTTCCTGGTTTTTTCAAAAAATAATTACAATTACTTCAAAAACTACTTTAAAAAATCACATTCTTTCCGTAAAATTATATGTATTATATATATATTTATATTTATTTAAAATCTCCTTTTAAAAAACACAGATAAATATTGTAAAAAAATATTTTTAACTATTTCACATCTCTTAAAAAGGAAAAAAAAGAAAAAAGAAAAAAGAATTATTTATTACACAGTAATTTTTAAGCATCATTGTATTCAAATGGCAACTACATACAGAATGAAATTTTACAGAAATCACCCACTCGTGGACAGCCAACTGTGATGTATAAGCTCAAAAAGTCTAGAAGAGGAAAAAAATGTCTGCCACTTACCGGACCACAGCCGGAAGACCGGACCCAGGAAGCAACGGGGAAAAGAAGACCCCTCAATCCGATCTCGCTAGACTCCCGAGAGTGTCTGAGAAGTAAACGGTAGGTCTCCGTTTCCATCACGAATTTAAATTGAACAATATTATACAATATTAAGATACATACAATAATAATCACATGCGCTGCCCAAGTCGGCTGCAGCTGGACGAGCGAAATTGTAAGTTGCACATAGATCTTGATGTAAAATTTCAATACTCTGATACAAATTATATTAGAAAAGCTGTAGTTAATACGCATTTAGACAGTATTTACCAATTAAAAAAATATATATATACTAAAGTTTCTACCAATAGTTGCAAAGTATAACATATTCGCATAACATGAATATTCAGAGACAAATAACTTTTTACAAAATTGCTAAGATGTGTATGAGTTGATATGAATAACAATTCATTTGTACATAGAGCAGCAAAAGATTTTAAAGACAAATGAAATTAATTATAGTGATACTCATAAGCAACTACACTTGTACAAACATTAATATCAATATTCATCAAAATTAACGAATTAAGTATTTATATTTCAATATTTCAACTGTAAGTTTTAACAATTATGTTAACTAAATTTAAGCAATCCAGAAAGATTAAAGACTAATTATACAGAAATTTTCATTTAAAAATTTTCAAAAGTTAGAAGCAGAATTATTGTGCAGAATGAAAAGGCAACAGTATCTAAAATTAACAGAGAAGGAAATGAATTTGTATATTATATGTCTTTGAAACATATATAGTTCATGACAGTTCTTATAAACTTTTAGAGATACTTGAAAAGTTTTTGTTTAGAATATTATAGTTCTCTGTGTGCTTAACCCATTAGGCGCCGCTATATATATTAAACTATTTTTTTATCTATCAGTTTTTTCTTTATGAATAGAAAGTTTTTAAGGTATTTCTGAAGAAAAAAAATCGAATATTTAAGAAAAACCGAATGTTTCCAAAATGGGAGCAATGAAACCTAATAGGGGTATTTTTTTTCAAAATTTTTATTTATGCTTCCGTGCATTTATGGTTGTTATTTCTCAGTTCTTTAGATATAAAAGGGATGCTATCATTCTGAAACTGATATTTTACGAAGAATTCATATAAATCAATCCAATATCTGCATTTATAATAAAAATAAAAATAAAATTACCGATTCCATAATGATCGTCGATATCCACCTCTTTATTTCTCCTCATTACATCATTTTTGTCCTACTATTTTACATGAAAATGAGTGAAATTTTTTTATACTGCATTATATTAGATTTTTTTAGATTTATCGCTTGTTGCCTGGTGCTATTTTCGTATAGTATAAAATTTCGTGTGCTTCAGCAACTGCGTGCGTGTTTCGAAGTTAGTATTTGTCAAGTTCCGCTTCGTCAGGCGTATTTGATATGTGTAATGTATTGGCTTTCGCTGAGTTTCATGAAAAGTGCCGATGGCATGTGTAATGTGATAAATTGAATTCAGAGTCCAGTTAGATAACATTGCTAATATATACGGCGTGCATGTTTTAGTTATTAAATTTTAATATGGAGACAGCTATTAAGAGACGTATATTTTATGCACGATTGTTTTCTTGTTTGCATAGTATGCGTTATACAAGAAGAAATTTATTTGGAGACATTAATGGTTTGAGGGAAAATCCTAATTTGGATGTTATTGAGTCAACTGAATCTATTGAAAATCTACAAAAGCTGGACAGGCACCTAGAAGGCCTTGAAGAGGTGACTCGTCGTATGCTTTTTTCAGAAAAAATGTTCCTATATTCAAAAGTGATTATTAAAATTTTGTCATTTCAAATGAAATTGAGAGCTATGCAAAGTTTAGATAATGCACACATACAAGAAAACGTTCGTGCTTGTATTGATTTATCAAAGCGCTTGTTTAATACGCTTCAAGATTTATATTTTGAGGTTTAAAGCCTGCTTGTTGAAACCTGTTTCGTTAGTGTTATCAGATTTATTATCAGAATTTGATCTTCAGAAAAGCTATAAAAGGCTGTGATATAGCTCGCGTTTATTATTAGATTTACGTCATTATGTTGTTACACAAGAAGCGTGCTCTTCGTAATCGAGGAACAAAACAAGGAAAGCCCAGTAGGTGGCGGAGGGGAAGGCGGCGGTTTTCTGTTTCCAATCTTGCCAGCAATGGTAGTTTGTATAATTCGCATGTGCGTCGAGTGAACTGTGTTCGTGTTAACGTGCAAGACTGTGACATTTTTAAGTTGAAGTACAGTTTTAAAAGTCCCCAGTCCTGGGAAAATACCAATGTTTTGAAGTTTACGAGCCCTGTGCTGCCTAGTGCTTGCAAGAATTGTTTTTACCGAAACAATTTCAGTAGATATCGCTACGTTAGTTTTTTCCATTTTCGGATTTGGAGATTCATCCGAAATTTCATCTAAAATATCAAGTCGCGTTTAATACTTTGACTTTACTAAATCAGATATTTCTTTATTGTCTGTTGATTTAGAATTTACGGAAAGTTCTACTCAAGTTCTACTCCACCAAATATAACATGGGAAAAATGTTCCTATATTCAAAAGTGATTATTAAAATTTTGTCATTTCAAATGAAATTGAGAGCTATGCAAAGTTTAGATAATGCACACATACAAGAAAACGTTCGTGCTTGTATTGATTTATCAAAGCGCTTGTTTAACACGCTTCAAGATTTATATTTTGAGGTTTAAAGCCTGCTTGTTGAAACCTGTTTCGTTAGTGTTATCTGATTTATTATCAGACTTTGATCTTCAGAAAAGCTATAAAAGGCTGTGATATAGCTCGCGTTTAATATTAGATTTACGTCATTATGTTGATACACAAGAAGCGTGCTCTTCGTAATCGAGGAAGAAAACAAGGAAAGCCCAGTAGGTGGCGGAGGGGAAGGCGGCGGTTTTCTGTTTCCAATCTTGCCAGCAATGGTAGTTTGTATAATTCGCATGTGCGTCGAGTGAACTGTGTTCGTGTTAACGTGCAAGACTGTCACATTTTTAAGTTGAAGTACAGTTTTAAAAGTCCCCAGTCCTGGGAAAATACCAATGCTTTGAAGTTTACGAGCCCTGTGCTGCCTAGTGCTTGCAAGAATTGTTTTTACCGAAACAATTTGAGTAGATATCGCTACGTTAGTTTTTTCCATTTTCGGATTTGGAGATTCGTCCGAAATTTCATCTAAAATATCAAATCGCGTTTAATACTTTGTCTTTACTAAATCAGATATTTCTTTATTGTCTGTTGATTTAGAATTTACGGAAAGTTCTACTCCACCAAATATAACATGGGATAAATCGTCGCATAAATTATTTTTTGTTACATATATAATAGAAAATAATTTATGCGACATACATATGAGGAAGTTAAATTCCTCATATGTTACAATGCTGCAATCAGATGGCAAACAAACGATTTCTGGAACATCCGAAAAAATATCCAAATTTATAAAATTGTTCAATCATCTTCCATGTAAAATAGTCGAAAAAAAATGATGTAATGATGAAAAATAAAGAGATGGATAATGAAAATGTTTATGGAACTGGTAATTTCATTTTGATTTTTAATATCAATGTAAAAGTAGGACTAATTTATATGGAATCTTCTTAAAATGTCAGTTTCAGAATGATATTATCCCTTTTATAGCTAATAAACTGAAAAATAAAAACCATACATACACGGCAGCATATGTAGAAATTTTCAAAAACATTATCCCCATTAAGCGCCATTGCTCCCATTTTTGGAACAACTTATGCTTTCGGTAATTGTGATTGACCTATTATACATATTAATTCCGGATTAAAGTTCTTTAATATAGTACAGTGATATAAACATATTTTAACTAAAAAATACAATTTTTATTATAAAGTTGTATTTTTTTTTTTTCAAATATTTCTTTCGAATATTGCCAAGAAGCTATTTTTCGCCTTTTTTAACACGCTTTTAAAAAATAGAAAATTCTAATGAAACTTTAAAAAAAATCAGATGTCATCTAATATATTAAAAATGCAAATAACATGAACCTTTTAATAATATACGAAATACTTACTTTAGAAAAAAATCCTAAAACAAAGTTCCCAAAATGTGAGCAATGGCGCCTAATGGGTAATAGAATTGATTGGATCAATTTAGTATACTTAATTTTCTGAACTTAATTTTAAGGTTTTCCCCCAATATGTATGTATATAATCATGGATGGTAAGGCCACTCCATCGTCGAATCCAATCGTCTTAATATAAGTAATTATTAAATAATACGTATTTGCACTTTTAATTAAAAAAAATGTATCATTTGACATAAATTAAATTAATATTAATGTATGATATTTAAACATATGACGACCCCAAATTTCTTGATTGCATGAAACTGTGAATTTTACAAATTCTTCTAACAATGTTAAAATGAAAATAATGGGTAAATAGTAAAATCTATAAGCTTTTCTTTTTTCACTCAGGTCGGTAATTTTGTGAGTGTTTGTCATGGTACTTTATTTAACAAGGTTTATTATTTTGATTATTTATTGCCAATTGTTGTGTGACTAAGGGTAATAAACTTTGCAAAATCTAATCACATTTATTCTATACTTGTTTTATGTGTTTATGTGGTAGATCGTAAACTAGGAACGTGTAACCAATTTCTATCATTCTTTTGAGGAAATATGTCTTTTTTTTACTTTAAGTACTCTTTTTTTTTTCTTGCGCTATATAAACAAATTTGGTAAGTAACATTACACAGTTCTTTCATAGTGTGTCAGAAGAATAAAAAATTACATATGTATGTACGAACAAGTGTGTTATTTAGTAAATGCTGCCTCTTGCAATAAACTTAAAAGCAAAAGATCCTTATGCATTGTATTCTCCAATATCATTTTAAAATGTTTTATTTTTATGTATTTGGTTTTATTAAGAAATATTGAGCTCATTTTTAATGTTGCTGTAGTTTTTCTAATGTATTTAATTTATCAAAGATACGATAAATTGCCTAATATTGCAAAGCCAGATGGATTAAACCTAAATGAATGTTTGTTATTAATAATAATAAAAATAATATTCTTTTAGAAAATAAGTCAATTGAAAGTACTAATAAAAACTATTATGAACATTCATCAATTTTATTTATAGAATGCAGTATTTCACAATTTGTATAATATATATATATATACATTTAAATCGTTATTTTAATATTTATTGCAGCCATCTATTCTGAGAAATAATTACATTTTTAATGAAACTAAGGCAGTTTTGTTTTAATATAGTCCTTAAAAATTTATCTGTTTTCTTTCAAACGTGCATTAGCAATATAATGAAGTATGACTATTTTTTAAATATGTAGATGTATATTTTATAGCAATTGTAGATAGTAATTGGTTATTTTAAAGGCTTAGCTTTTTTGAACCATAAATAAATGTTACATATATAAAATATTTTAAATTGCTGTTACAATTTAGTAAATAGAATAATTTTAAATTAATATCTAGATGCAGTAAATAAATCAAAATATCTTAAACATTAAATTCAACTATTATAAAATATCATACATACCAAAATTATTTTAATACTTTTACAGATAATATAAATATGTCTCATTACAACTGACACCAGGTAATGGAAATTAATCTTTAAACTATATTATTCAAACATTTTCTCTTTTATTCACTTCCGTACTCGTTTGTTATTTAAATTTTCTTTAGCTAAAATAAATTTCTTGTGATAAATCATCATTCTCCACGTTTTCGTAATTCGTTTAAAATAAATAATTTAGGATTTTATTTTATTTTTTCATTAGAAAAAAAAAATAACCATTAAAAGAATTACAAAATTCTTCGACAATTAATTCAAATCCGTATTCCATATACTGGCGTCCAAACGTAAAGGTACAACTAGTCTTTTGTGTCTAATTTGAAAACAAATTAATATAAAAACATGAAATTTAGAAGAATTGTGCTTTAAACAGTTATTTATCGAATTTTACTTAATTTTAACATCAAGCATGGTTTATAAATGAAAAATTTAAAATTTTGCAAAATTATACTGTTTAATTCAAAATAAAATGACAGTTTTTGGTGAAAAAAATTAAATATGGCATGTGTCCAGTCCTTCTTGTAATGCTTTTGTGGCATCGATTTTCCATAGTGTCAATTAAGATTTCGGACACTGGAATGGGAAACAACCCCAAAGTACGCAGCAACGCTTGTTCCAGATAATTTAGCGATTTTGGATGAGGACTTCCGGCAGTCATCTGTCTGTTGACATAGTCCCTAAGATGCTCTATCGGATTAAGACCCGAAGATTGAGTTTGCAATTCCATTTGCTCCAAACCTTGATCCTCAAGATATTCATCAACGATTCTAGCTCAATGTGATCGGACATTATCATCCATTAAGATTAATTCATCATCTATAGCATCACCATATGTTGTGACAAACGGAGCAAGGTCATTTTGAATTGAGTTCATAATTGCGCAGACGTTTGTACACCGTAGTAGAAAATATTTACATCCCTGTTGCGTTGCGATGGTCTGAAACGAGTTTAACTACTTCCTCCTCCTTCGGAATAAAAGCGCTAGGAAGCGATCTTGTACAGGCATTATAATGGTGATTGGTCTGGAACAAGTCTTCTTGATACTGAACTTTGGATTCAAATTGATCTCAGAGTCTTAGGACCACATTACAAGACAAATTAAGACATCTAGTAGCACCAGTTTATTATAACTCCATTTCCATCCATCCGATATCCCGCCATCTTAAAGAATCAGGTATCTCTCTAGCGACATCTCCTAAATATGGACAACACTATTTTAGCAAAACAATTTAAAATCAACAAGCATAAGAAAATTTCCCCCAAATTACAAAATTGGGATATTTGCAGTTTTCTCTTGATAGACATATAACTGCCCAATTCTTTCAAAAAGAAAGATGGGTATAAATATTTCACAATATTTTATTGAAGTTGCTTATGATCATTCACATAAACTATTTTGTAAAACTTTACTATCATTCTTTAACTGGTTGTGTCCTCACTTTTGGAGACCAGTGTATAAAATGAATCTTATAGTATGTTAAGAATTTATAAAGTATGATGATGCATAAAAAAAAATTCAAATTATGCTGGTATCATTACTAAGTATTAAGATATCAAACGTATTCATGCAAAAATGTCGAAAATGGAAAGTATATAATGGTATTATATCAGAAGCTTTAAAAAACATTGCCTTTCAAAATATATTATGATGGAATAAATGAGCCTCAAAACTTTTGAAACCCAATATAGCACAACCAGTTGATGTTACATCACTAACGCAACACAATGGGCCCAAAGTACACAAAATAGTGACTTCATTTCGTCATATTATGACTCATAAGTTACTATAAATTCGTTATTCATTTGTGAAGTCACAGTTACCAAACTTTTAGTAATTTTCAAATTGTTACGAAAAGAATGTTATCGGTTTTATCGTATACTTTACGTTTACCATGACATAAATATATCTCACGTTTCTCGTCACTGAACGCCACATGGAACTAATAAGAGTATTTTTTTGGTCACGGTTTAGTAGTACTCTGTCATTATTTTTGTTATCGTTCTTTAAAGATTATGAAAATAAATTAAGGTCTAAAATTAGACATTCAAATATTTGGTGTAAAAATGCTTTTATCATACGGTCGTCTTGTAAATATGAGATTTACTATTAACATGCATTGAGGTGGCATATCTTAATATATCGGTAGAAAAATTAGTAAACACTAATAAATAAACTTACCATTATACTGATCTATGAGGAGTATAACCCTTACATTTATATACATATACATATGAGTGTAAGGAATATTAAGTATATTGTGAGTAAAAGGAAATATCTATTAATAAAACGCATGGGCGTTGGGTACATGAAGTATATTTTAATCGCCGAAAATCCCGTTGTTATGAGAGTGGTGTTCCTGTGTAAGTGATAAGTAAGTAATTTTGTCACGTGACATTACGGCAGTCGAAATTTTCAGATTATTATTATTTTTTTTCTTTTTTACGAAAAACATTTTATTTTATTATTTTCTTAAAATATTTTTTGATTTCGTGTATGCAACAACAAGGAAAAATGATTTAATTTCTATGGCAATCTTTCGTCAACAAATATTTATTGCGTCATTACTTCTGTGTTATATTCTTTTACAATTATTATAAAATTATAAATCGACTTTTTAAAGTTTTATATTTACGCCAAAATAAAATTATACTATGTCTGCGCTGAAACTTTTTTTAATCGGCAGATTAAGGCCTGGTCGTGCAGGCCTGTTAGTAGTAAAAAATTGGTCAAAATATGAGTTTTTTTTTTTTATATTATGGTTTTATAATAGCCAATGTAAAAAGTAATAAGAAACTTCATAATTACATATACGGATTAAGAACATTTATCTTAATAGCACCCAACAAAAATAACATCACAATTAATATACGTCTTAAGAAAACATGATATTATATTTAGATATGCATTAACTGTTTATTGAATAAATATTTAAATTTTGAAATTGCGAAAAATTGAAAACTGTATATGATTTTTTTTATTAATTAATTTCGTTTGCATTGAGAATAAAATTTTGCAATGGAATGATACAATGTATTTTTAGAACATGCAACGGATTTTGATTATTCACTTTACATAGTAAAGTATCATATTTCTTTAGCGTATTTTAGGACGTGTACTGTATTTATATATCATTAACTGTTTATTGAATAAATATTTATATTATTTATATTTAGGACGTGTACTGAATTTAGATGTGCATTAACTGTTTATTGAATAAACTAGCCGCCACTGGCGACCAGTTTGGTCGCCCTTAAATGTATGTTAAGCATTGTAACAATTTTTTTTTATTCATAATTTATTTTTTTCCTTAATCCTTCGCCAAACCGGAAAAATCTAATAGACAAATCAAGAACTTTTGCGATCGTGGTCGCATTTCGCATATTTTTTGTTGTTATGTATTTCATCTTTCTTGACAAAAACCGCTTAACCCACTTTATAATAAATTAATCATTGTGTGTGTGTTTTTAATATAAAATAAACTATTTCATAATAAAATAAAAGTATATTCTGTTTTAGTAATCTCTAATAGGTACCTGAAAATGGGATTTTCTCTCCAAAATGGCGCAAAACAAAAATTCCGCCAACCCTGGTGCGTCCGTGACAGCTGTTCCAATTTAAAATACATGACGTTCACATTTTTCTTTAAAATAGAAAATAGATAAATAAGAAATATTATCATAAATCAAAACATTTGATTTCAAAATTAAAATATCGTTTCTAATTAATACACACGAAAAATAAAAGCTGACAATTTGTTTCGAAATTTGATCCATTAAATATTATTACATGAGTTCAACCACGGAGTTCAACTTACATCAAGAAAAGATCCGAAGGAAGTTGAGTTGTATGGAACAGAATTATGGTAAATTTTGACTGTCTCACTGGCGCTGATTATTTTTTTTTACACCAGGCAGCGGTCCAAAAATTCATGGTTTAATATTTTAAACGTTCACAACGAATGAATCTTTTTTTTTTGTTGTTGTTTACTTTCATGGATAGAGAATTTTAACTGCGAACCTAATTGAAACTGAAGTTATTGCAGAATGTATACATAATTGAACGTAAGTCATCTCTCAAATATTAATTTATTTTGAACGATCTTTCTAAAAATGTAACTTTTATGCAGTTTTATTAGAAAAAATAATTTTGAATAAAAATGGCTGCCTGGCATATGAAAAAGTGAAGCGGCATCCCGGAACAGTTGAGGACAGTCACATGACATACGGTTTTATTATATAGATATTTAAATTTTGAAATTGCAAAAAATTGAAAACTGCATATGATGTTTTTATTAATTAATTTCATTTGTATAGAGAATAAAATCCTGCAATGGAATGACACAATGTATTTTAAAAACATGCAACGGATTTTGATTATTAACTTTACATCGTAAAGTATTCTTTTTCTTTAGCGTATTTTAGAACTTTTACTGTATTTATATAGCTTCTGTATTAGCAATAACCTCAGATGATTCAGTACCCAAGTTGAATTCATATCAATAATGCACACACTGTATTGTGAAATGCAGTTCAGTAAAATTTAAATCTTACTCATTTTAGAACTTGAAACTCACTTTAAAAAGCTCTCCTTTATTGAAAAATACATGTATCTGGGTTTACGTTTTTATTTAAAGGTTGTACTTTTAGATGCAATATGTTTTCTAATAATTCACCGTATCGATAAATATTTTAGAAGAACATAAAATTAATTTACAGTATCGCATGTAAAATTATTAAAAATCACATTTGCAATACATTAAAATTCCTTTTAAAGATTCAAATACCTGTTTTTTTTTTACCTGTATTTTCATATTTTCTTTTTTTAAGTATATCAGAAAATACAATTCTTAAAATAATTGACTATATTCTATATAAAAAGCATTTGAAAATTAAAGAAAATTTTAAAAGGAAACCTACATTTATACCTTGAAATCTATAGCAAATTTCGACCTTTTGTATTTTTCTGATTTTTGGTTATTTTGTGGGAATTAAAAATATAGTATCGACTTAAGCAATTTATAATAGTTGATACCACTTATTTTGAGATATGGAGCATTTCATAATGTTTAAAAAATTATTTTTATGTATCTTAACTATAGTTTAAATGTCACAAAATATTCAACGAATGACGATAAAACGATAATAAACGATAACGATGATAAAACGATAATAAACGTTAATGATGATAAAACGATGATAAAACGAATGCTTTACACTAGCACTATCAGAATATTTGTCAACGTGATAAAAAAAAACTGCAAGCGATTTACAAATTGTACTCTTATTTTCGCGTGTGACACGCAGATTTAGCTAGGACAAATAATTTTTTTTTTTTTTTTCAGAACAAAACACATTATCTGTCTTTATTGCTTCACTGCATAAATCATATTTCTGTATTAAATCTTAATAATAATCATAAAAGAAGCATAAAAAAATATTATTTTCCATTTTTAAGGTTACATATGCACTACATTTGTATGCACACTGTAAAAAATGACAACGTTTCTTATTTTATGAAAATATGCTATAACCACGAACGAAAATATAATATAATCT
Organism: Maratus michaelseni; assembly: GCA_963931845.1. Classification (NCBI taxonomy): domain Eukaryota; kingdom Metazoa; phylum Arthropoda; class Arachnida; order Araneae; family Salticidae; genus Maratus; species Maratus michaelseni. The sequence continues at coordinate 290,111,137 of OZ007591.1, read as the reverse complement.
TCTGAGTTATCCGAAATTTCAAATAGCATGTTACATTGTCTTTTGAATCCCCAGAAACGAATACATTTTCAAAATTTAAAGAATAATTTATAAAAACAAGTTATTTTTAGCTTCCCGAATTTTTCAGAAACGTTTCCGAAGGGAATAGTGTATTAATTAGTGTATTAATTTATAGTGTATTAATTAGTGTCCTCAGCCTGGAATACCTGTTTTTCGAATGCTATCAATTCTGAAGTAAACATTTCCCTGCTAAAAAAATGTTTAACAGACAAACATGCAAAATTAACAGCGTTAACAATAACATTAAAATTAAGATTATTTCTTTACTCTTTCATGTATAAATTAACTTATGCGGCTGAAAACGTGTACTTGAGAATGGATAACATTCGAAAAACAGGTATTCCAGCCTGAGGACACTAATTAATACACTATAAAAACCCTTCGGAAACGTTTCTGAAAAATTCGGGCAGCTAAAAATAATTTGTTTTTATAAATTATTCTTTAAATTTTGAAAATGTATTCGTTTCTGGGGATTCAAAAGACAATGTAACATGCTATTTGAAATTTCGGATAACTCAGAAGATTATATTATATTTTCGTTCGTGGTTAAAGCATATTTTCATAAAATAAGAAACATTGGTCATTTTTTACGGTGCATAAGTGCGGGAATTGATTTACTAGGAATACGTCTTTACGTTAACAACTATTCTTATTGACTTAATATAATTTTGTTCACCAAAAATATTTCATTTCGTGTTTGAAACATTAATCTTTAAAAATAATGTAATTTTTTTAAAGTAGTATTTTATCTATACAAAAAAAATATGTTGTTTAAATTGAAGAAACAAAATTTATTTTTAATTAAGAAAATAAAAACATTAATTAACGATGACAGAGAAAAACGCCGGAACGATTGAAGAAAAAAAATCTATAAAGTTTTAAGATTCATTGTTACACAGTAATTTAATTAAAAAATATATAGCATATACATATAAACCTATTCACTAATTATAACATCATACTATCTATCAAACTTTAAGGAAACATATAGAATAAATATATTTTGCATTAGTTCATAAAGTGTAGATTCTAGCCTCTGAGAAAATTGAATCATCATTTGTATTGTCTTCTAGAATAATATAAACAGTTCGAAAGATACGTTGTTTATATTATATTATTTTAAAGCAGTGAATAATTCTATTTCATGCTATCATTCAGCATCGTCGTTCACATTGCTATATGAACCTATCTGTCATACTTCCAACTTGAATTGCTTCACGAAAGTATCAAAATTTGGAATAAAAAAAGTTCATGAAAAAATTGTCAACAAATCACTAATAACATGATTATAGAGTAACACGGTGTTTTTGAAATCAGCATGAAAGTTTGATTTATTATTAAAATTTATTATTAAAATTTAAAAATGCTTATTTAAACAAATCTTTATTGTTACAATTTCAAAAAATCTTTTAAAATCATAAAATATCCAGGAATATCCATAAAAACACTTAATTTAAAATTGAGAGTGAATGACGTATACATTGTGTAATAACAAAAATATCGTTTCTTATAATGATTTACATAAAAAAATATATATATATTCATAATAAAAAAATCCAAATAAAAAACTACTATTTTCACATTCCTTTGCCTTAATCAAATTGAAACATTCACTGTATATTTCACTTAAGTCTTGTTGTTTGTCATTGTTAAAAATTATTAAATCGTTAATAAATCTGGGAACCACTAAGCATTTGTTATGACTAATTATATAAAATCATAAAAAAAAGAAAGAAGACGAAGCAGTGTTTTAAAGTTCGTACATACCCAAAATCATGCCACAAATCTGTTTAAATGTTCTATTATTACACTTAATGAAGTTGTTACAGAAACAGAAATTGTACACACACACCCATAAGAAATAAATCTTTTTTAATATTTAACTTCTTATGATGTTAAATAAATTGTAAAGATATATATATATATATATAATTATAATATCTTTGAATTTCTAAAAGCATTAATCAAGTTCTCATATATATATATATGTACAGGGTGTTTTTTTTTAAACTGACACTGTTCAGAGCCGTCTGTAGCTCGTTCTAATAACTGGATTGACACAAAATTTTGTGAATGGACTAAGAAAACCATAGGAAAAAAGATTCCAACAAAAAAAAAAATTAGTTCCAATCACCACCGATAGGGGGAAATGTGGCGCTGTGGTCATTTATGCAACTGGGAATTAGCATAAAATACGGGCAAAACAATGGAAATGCAAATTTTTACTAACGCAAGCGACAGTAGCGCCAATAGTTTGGGTTATAAATGCATGCGAAAAACACCGAGAAACAATTTCAGCTCAGGTTGAAAATGAATCTCACGTTACCGCAGCGCGCGTTACTTGTGAAGTTCTTATATTGTAACCAATACAATGCACCAGCCGCTCTTCGTTTACTTAGAACACTCCATAAACTGCGCAAAGGACCTTTATCCGTTAATGTATTGAAAGCAATGATTCTGAAATTCGAAGAAACAGGCTCGCTAGCAGTTCGGTCAGGCAGAGGACGTAAACCGGTGGCAGAAAAAGTGATAATGGATGTTTCAACTGCAATCAACGAAAGGGAAAGTGTAAAGGATGAATAAAACGTGGCATTTTATCCAAATTATTAATTTTGTCTGTTTCTGATGGGGTTTTTTCAATGTACAGCGCCACATTTCCCCCTATCGGCGGTGATTGGAACTAATTTTTTTTTTTTTTTGTTGGAATCTTTTTTCCCATGGTTTTCTTAGTCCATTCACGAAATTTTGTGTCAATCCAGTTATTAGAACGAGCTACAGACGGCTCTGAATAGTGTCAGTTAAAAAAAAAAAACACCCTGTATATATATATATATATATATATATATATATATTTATCAATTTAATGTTTTCAGATTTTTTACTTTACACTCGCCTTAAATATTTATAAATATCTAATGAATCGGAAAATGAAATTATTTTCGAAGCCCGTTTTATTTTTTTCCTTAATCGAATTAAAGCGTCACGATTCCACATGGAAAAAAAATCTCTAAATTCATATCAATATTACAAGATAAAATAATAGGCTTATGTCATCTCATTTTTAACTCATTCTTAATTTATCAATAATATTAAAAACTAGTCGTTGTGGGCCACTGTAATACTTATCCATCATGGATATGCATAATGTAAAATATTAAAATAAAAATGTGTAAACTACTTATAAAGTGCATTGCAATTCAAATAAAATCGTGGCTTGATGACGTCATAAACCTTAAATTCTCGATTACTGAATTGCTTGAAAGAAACATCCTTATAACTCCAAAAATAATAATCGTATTAACTAGAGTTTTATTGCATCTGATTAAGCGTCAAATTTCCAATTAAAATATATCTTTGAAGTGAAAATCCCGAAAAAATTGAGATAGAGACTTGCAATTTGGTATGTACTTAGTATGTAATAATGGGAAGAAGCCTATTTCATTTCAATAACCTCGATTATCCGGAACTATTTTTTTCGGATTCTCGAAATATTCGTTCTGATAAAAGGTATATAAAAATTTTCGAAATTGTTTATTTTAAGAAATGAATATAAAAGACAATAAAAAAAACATAAATTTTACATAAAGCATGAAATCGATCGGATAATTAATTGCCGAGATATTTGGAATCCTATTATCCACACTCTTCGATTTTTCATGACCCTGTATTTCATCCAAATTTCACTTTAATGATATATTTTAATTGGAAATTTGACGCTTAATCAGATGCAATAAACCGCTAGTTTTGTGTGCAGTGTTCTGAAGAGACAACTACACGCGAAGCTGCAAGATTTCACATAAATGTACATGAAGACTTATTTTATCAGATTTTTTTAGCGTAATTTTTTATGCAATTTTTAGCAATTTTATGCAATTGCGCTATTTTTCAACATTAGTAAAAGAAATACGGTTTCTGTCTTTTAGTCCAATGTAGAAGATTTTGTATTTTTATCAATGGAGTTTATTGGGAATTTGTACACCAATTTTTGAATATTTAATATCTTGTGTCCATTTTTCGACATTCTAAAATTGAATCCGGTTTCAATCTTTTATGCAATATAGTAGGGGAGACCGGGGCAAGATGAAGAGTGGGGCAAGATGACGAATGTCTTAATTTTCCGTTTTTCGCTAGGTGGCAGCATCAACCGGACACTACTGGCTCTCATATCGGCCGTTCGTTAAACAATACTATAGAGACGCTGAAATCACCATTTTTTGTCAGTTGTGAAGCTTTGATTGTTTTCCGCTGCCACGTGATAACTTTTATGCATGTGTAAATAAGCTCTGCTACAGATACAGGTAAGATATATCGTTTCTCTTTAATATTTATGAGTAACTTAGTTTAAATACTACCTATTACCATGAATAAATGTCAATTAATCGCCTTCATTTATGTCAATGAAAACGAATATTTTTAAACAGGCAGTCCTGGGCAAGATGACGAGCTCGTCATCTGGCCCCGTGTTTCGGAATTTATTAAACTAACTATGTTGTCCATTATATTTAAATCCTGTAAACGCTTGTTTGTCTGTGTGTTTGTTCGCACGACCTTGCGCTTCTAGTTCCTCTGGGGATAAGGGGCGCATGGGATCGGGGGAGGTGTCGTTCAAAAGGGGGCGACCAGAGGAAAACATTTTTGCCATCCGCTAAGCCCCCCCTAACCTCCCGAAAGAAAAACCCTATCGGGGTCCTTCCAAGCGTCCGATCGGTACGAGGAGAGTACCGTTCGACGGGGTCAAGACCTCCCCCCTCCACCGCTGGTCCCCCTCCTCCCAAAAAATTCAAAAAGCGTTTAAGGCCAACTTCCGGCATTGTGACCCACCAACAGAAGAATGGATCCAGTGCTGTAAATGCCAAGAGTGGTGGCATGAGGAATGTTCCAATTATGAAAATGGCATTTTTATTTGTGACTATTGTTAGCTGCACAACTAAACACTTCAAAATTACGTTACAATCAATGCATTATGCTTAGTTTGATACTTTGTAAGATGCAAAAACACAGTTATCATTTGTTAAACCATGTAACATATTCAAAAGATAAAATATGTTCAATCATTTTCATCGTTGTCATCTTGCTCCAAGGTCAAAGTCAGCTTGCCCCAGTACTGGGGCAAGATGACCATTTGTTAATGTTCTGTAAAAATAAAATTATCCTTTATTTTTTTTTATTTGAAAAATTAAATGGTAATGTATTTAATACTACAAAGGTATACTCTATCAGTTCATGTAAAATTAATTTTACTATTACTTCAAAATAAATTAATAAACAACAAAAATTGTTAACATAGTCATCTTGCCCCGGTCTCCCCTATATTTTGTCATCTGCAATTTTTGAAATTTTGGCGATTTGTTTATATTATTTTTAATATTTCTACGCGTTCCGCAGCGATTTTATTACATTCGTTAAAATAATATATTAAAATGTTTAGCCCAATATAGAAAATGTTGTCCGTTCTTGAATAAAGTTTATTCGGAATTTTGTACAGCGTTTGTTTTAATTTTCAGCGAACTTTTTAGGAGATCTTTAATAATTTTATTTACGTTTCGTGGCGATTTTTAGACATTTGTCAAAGAAATCTGGTTTAAATCTTTTGGAGCAAATTCGTAAATTTCGACCTCTGCGTTTTTTAACTGTTTAATAATTTTGTATGGGATTTTTAGCATTTTTCGTGTTTTGAAAACTTTTTCAACATTCACAAAAGGAATCCAGTTAAAATCTTTTAGATCAATTAAGTAAATTGCGTGCTCTTTAATTTTTAAATTTTTAACAATTTTTAATGCAATAAAACAAAATGTATGAAATGCAAAATAATCACTGCGGAACATTGAGATAGGCTACAAATCGCATAAGCAAATAGCTACAAATTAAAACATATCAGTGGAGAAATATTAATACATTGGTCTAAAAGATTGATACCGGATTTCTTTACCAATGTCTAATAGTCGCCACAAAACATGAAATAATTTTAAAAATCGAAAACAAAAATAAATCGCAAAAAATCTTTAAAATCCAAAAACGTAAAAAATCTCTAAAAATGGAAAGACGTACGTGAAATTTTCAAAAATCATTATACAATATTCGAATACACTTTTTTGCAAAAAAGAGAAAATGTGCTTTATTAGGCTAAAAGACAGTAACTGGATTCATTTTACTAAGGTAGAAATATCGCCGAAACACGCGAAAAAGCGATAAAAATTTAATAAAATGAAAGAAATACAATACAAAATCCACAACCTGGCTTTCAGGGAGCAGCGGTCACTCCAGAAAATAGAACACACACACAAAGACAAATGTCTATCTTTATTATTATACATATATTATAGTGAGTAACTCTTTATAAAATTATACTAAGTGTATTTTATTAACCATATATTTTTTTATATTCTTACCTGAGTTAAAATTATATTTATTTTTAATGCAGTCACTAGTAAGATATACACTAACAAGTAATTTGAGTATATATTAATAATTTAAATTTATTGTATACTAAAAATATTAAATAATGTAAATAAAACTGAAAATTATTGTCTAGACATATTTTTCTAAAACATCATTTTAAAAATAACTTGTCACACTAAACGCAAATTATCTACAAAAATCTCAAAAATAAATGCTATCTCTATTTTGAAAACATTAAATTTATATTAATGGAAAAATGGAAATAAATAATTGCGACAATACTTGAAAATCAAGATATCTAGAAGCTAAAGTTGATTACGGTTTAACTAATTAAATATTTAAAGTTCATTTCGTTATTATATTTTTGACAGTGCTAGATGACATATAATCACATTATTTTCTAGTTTTGAGTTCTTTGGGAAACAATTATTTTATTACTGTTTAGTTCGATAAGAATTATTTCGTATTATTTGTTCTAATTATAGTTTTTGATTACATATTTGTAAAATAAAAGTATTAGAGATATAAACAATATAAAATTTTCATGCATAATTTTCCAATAATATCTGTTACAATACTAGAAAAATTAATTAATTTTTAAAATGTTTAACGGTTCCAAACAAACTATCGAACATGTTATAGAAAATGATTTATAAGTACATTTAATTTGAGCTAGCTTTGTAAAATTCTATTATTGATAAACTTAAAATAAAATACTTTATTTTCTATTTGAAGTATACAATTTTGTACTCTTAAATGTGTTAAATTTAACTGCGAAACTATGTTACGTATCAAGAATTTCAACCAAACCTTGCTCAAACAAAATATTAAATGGTTAAGAAAATAATTTTCTTTATAATTTATAGTTAACTTGTAAACATCTAGCAACATTTCAAAACACGCACATGCTAACCAGCAAACTCTTGCTATTCTAAAATATATCCTTTGGATTTAAATATATTTAAACAATTGTTCTTAACGCAAGAAAGGAAATATGAAAAAATCGTAGATTATTAATATTAGTTTAAACATTTCATAAACACATGTACTTACGTCAGAGCACCTCTTCTAAGGAACGTCAATCTTATCCTAAATGAAATTTCGATGTGGTAAATTTTAATCTCTCTAAATTTTCACACTTCATTTTCTATATTGCAATCAGGATCAAAAGCTGAATGTTTTTAAAGAGGTTCTTCAGTTTTTGTTTTATCGTAAATATGATTCTCTAAGACTCTGGCTTGGTACACGCTACATATATTATCTTATAAGTGAAGGAGCTTTCTAGTAATAGATAAGCACTATGAAATGTTACTTGTATTTAAAATTAGCTTTACAAAAACAAAATGTTTTCCATTGAAGTATTTTTTTATTTAAACAAAATTTAAATATTAAAATTTAAGTAATGATATAAATATATGTGAATAAAACAGCTAAAGATAATAATTAGATGGATGCACATTTTAATTTCCATCCAGATGGTCATTAATAATGCAAGTGCGTAATTCAAATAAATACACTTAGTGATAGTTTTATACAAAGATTATCATGTATCTCTCTATATTAAAAAAAGGTAATCACCGCCGACGCAGCAGCCGCCGCCGCAGCCGGTCTCAATGAAGATTTTGTGCCTTGAAGTCTTTCTGGACTAATATTAAAAAAACTATTGCATATAAAAATAAGAAAATTGGTAGTTTTATAAAGGAATGTTCGATAAACACGCTGAAGCAGACTGTTTTCAAGTCGAAGAATTATTTTAAGAGATATTTAATATTAAAGTTGGTCAAAATAGTTGTCTTTAAAAAGTTTTATAGAAACGAAAACTATGCACAGGATTTCAACCGTAATTTATAAGGATATAGTTGACAAGATTGCAGTGTGCAGACTGCAATTATTTTTTTAATTTGAGTAATTTTTTAGGTTATATTTCAATTTTTTATTCAAAATATTCATTATTTTGACGAAGATTTATTTCATATTTCATAAATTCCATTATGTCAATCGTTGCCAATTTGTAAAATAGCGCACGTAATAATATTCCCTTTCAATTAAGAAATGTATTTACAACTGACTATTAAAAACAGAAATAAAACTTTAAAATAATAATTAAATGATCACGTGTTAAAAGCAATAAATGTAGAAATTGACGTAATAAAAAATATACTTGCGCGTGAATATTAAAATAGATAAATAGAGAAATAATTAAATTATTACGCGTTTTCAAAGCATTAAGTAGAGTAAGATTAATTTATTTCGACGAAATATTTTATCTATTGTTGCAAATTTTAAAACAACGTAATTAATAATATTTCCCTTCAATTAAAAGCTATATTTTTACGTTTAATAATTACGTTTAAATCAACGAAATAACTAATAAATTGGTAAAATATAATTAAAAATACAGATAAACGTTGAATCAAAGATCACTACCACGCGTAACGCATCTGGTGTCAATTGAATGCGACGCCACAGATATGCACATTTGGCTTTAAATCCTATATTTTGGCGATAGTTCTTTTCTTTTATAGAAAGTAGTAGTCGGGATAATGAAGTAGTACCTAATTTTCTATAGCATCATTATAAAATTTCCCGATGCAACGACATTGCTTACTTAACCATTTTGCACAAGTGGATTTTCAAATGTTTAATTAACCTTATTTTATCAACAGTTGTTAGCTGTCTCGACAGCAATTGATCTGGCCTTAAAATCCCTCAGTTAAAGGAAAATGAATGGAAACCCCATTAAAGCAGATAGTCATTGGTCGTTTAATTATAATTCAATCTTCCGCAATCGTTTTAAGGTTCATCAAATAAGAGTGTTTTTAAAGTTTGTGGTGTCAGAAAAGGGGGTTGGTGAGCGTAGCTTGTAGGGGGCAGAGCCCCCTAGTAAACTATATATTTAAAACGTTAAGCGTTTTCTTTCGACAGTTCGTGAGGAAAAACTACTTCATCAAATTACATTATTCTTATTTTAAATGAAAGACAGATTTCATTACAGATTTGTTATCGTGCATTCATTTGTTCAATACTTCTATTAATTAGCAGAATTTTAATTTTAAATGTTTGTTGTTTAATTTCTTCAAAATGGTGGCAATCGTTTTACTTCCATTGTCGCGATGATAAAAGAGAGATAACGAAAAATATTCAGACACGTGGCCGATTTTTTAAATTTTCAAATTAAATTTAGGAAAAAAATATTTATCCACGTGCACTTTATTTTTATAAGCAAATAAAAATTCATATAGATTGTGACGTCAAGAAATATTGTGAATTAGGTTTATTTAATCTTTATGCATTATAACTTTATTGATGCCATTTTTGCATTACAATCAAATACAAAATGTATTTTTATTTGTATACATGGTGGTTAAGCATAGAAGTAACGTATATAAAGTACGTTTGAAAAGTTTGCGCCGGTGAAAATGACGTTATGCTTAGCTTGAGATTCGTTTTACATTGATAAAACTAAAGAGAAAAATTTATATGATTGTGTCAACATGCCGTAATTTTAACCGATGTTTCAAGTTTTAGTTATAAAGATTAGATTTGGAGCCTTTATTGATTGCTCCATCTTGATTATATGTTACCAATTACTTTTTTTTATTATAGGTTACAAGATTTCATTGTTTATTAAATCATTCACAAAAGTAAAAGATTAAAAAAAAATTAAAATGATAAAAATAGTGTTACGGTAAAAAAAAAAAAAAAAAAAAAAAAAAAAAAAAAAAAAAAAAAAAAAAACTTAAATTGTTTTTTTTAGGTAGAATAAACAATGTAAGACTAATATTTTACAGGAATTATTTGTATACGTTTATTTAAGTTCATTTAACAGTTTCTTAACAGTTTCTAAAACAGTCCAAAATTTCGCCAAGTTTTTTGCTTATAATTTACAGAGATCTTAATATAAAAAAAGTTATTTTCAGAAAATATGACAAACAACATTGTACATAACACTCTGCAATCGGAATTAAAAAATAATAAAAATTGGATGAAAAATGAGTAGGTTTACTATAAAATGTTTCACTGGGCATGCGCGAATGCAATCAAAATATAATATGTATAATGTATTAGCTAAGTATATAGAGCAAATTTTGTGAAAGTCTCAAAATCATAGCTTGAACATTCTGAAAATTATCGGGGATAGAATGAGCTCGAAATCCGTTGTTCACAAAGGATGCAAAAAGATGAGGGGTTGTATCCAAATATGTGGTACGTGCAATATTGTGTACGCTATCTTGGCACTAATCAGCAGATATTTGATATACCCCCTTATCTTTTTGCTTCTTTTTGGGAACAACGGATTTCGAGCTTATTCTATCGACAATAATTTTCAGAATTTTCAAGCTATGATTTTGAGACTTTCACAAACGTTGCTCTATATACTTAGCTAATACGTTATGCATATTATATTTTGACAAGTAATTTTGATGAATGATTCTCAAAAGTGAATGACTCACTACATTTTTTTTTTCAACAATAATAATAATAATTAGCAAAGTGAAATGTAATTTTTGAAATTTTCATATTAAATTTTAATATGCTAATTAATGCAAATATTAACTTGTATTTTTAACAAAGTTCGATTGTTTATATTAATTGACAAAAGATGGCTGTAAAAATAGTTTTTGAAGGTTTTAAACAAAATTGAAATATTTAAAGACTTTAATATACTTTTACAAATATTTTAAGAAGATAATCAGATAATTAACCTGTATTTTTTTAATGAAGCGTTCAAAGAGTGATTCATTTGTTTCAAGATTCAGAAATTCTGAATGGCAACAGTGTTTGTTTGTTTATATTTAGTAATCTGATGTTTATAATAGCTTATTTTTAATTTGGAATTTAATACATTATAATTGGATAAGATATACATGTTTTATGTGAAAATATGCAGAACAGACATGATTCCACGTAGAAGAAATTAACGTTTAGTTGTCATTTAGTATATGTTTTTCATTAAGCCTAACATGGCGTTTAACTACGGTCGACTCGCAGACCGGAGTGGTACATCCCGGTACCGTTACAGACACTTTCTCGCCTTTGGATATTATTATAAGTAAGATTGCGTTCGCGCATGCGCAGTGAAACATTTTTTAGTAAACCTGTTCATTTTTCATCCAATTTTTATTATTTTTTAATTCTGATTGCAAAGTGTTATGTACAATGTTGTTTGTCATATTTTCTGAAAAGAACTTTTTTTTATATTAAGAACTCTGCAAATTATAAGCAAAAAACTTGGTGAAATTTGGGACTGTTTTTATAAAAACCTTAATTTCTCCATGAGTATACATGCTATCCTGATAAAAATGAACACAGTATATTACAATAAGCCACTTATTAATAATCTCGAGTTTGACGCTTTTGCTACATTAGTATTTACAGGGTTATCCAAAATATATTCGTTCTTTTTCAATTTGTTGAAAATCTCCTATGGGGTTTCGGGAAAAAACCTTCGCGGAAATATATAACCTATACTATACTTTTTACACACCTGCAGTTTCAGGTTAATTCTTCATGCATTTTTCTAGATAGTTAACAAAGCGTCTAAAATCGCAAGTGACCGGTCACCTTTAGCAATATAGTGTATTAGCGGCAAAGTCCCATTTATTTCACTGTTTGTCGCCGGTAAGCTCGACAGAGAGCGGAATGGTGACGTATATAATGACAACAATATTTGAAAATTGAATAATACCAAGAATAACATAATGATAAATACGATGATTTAATGCACAATAAGGAAATAAAAAATTAGATGCGTAGGATATCATATCACCAGATGAAAATATGATGTAATGGCTATCTTGATTCGGAGAGTAGATATATGAAATTTTATACTAAATTAAAATAATACGCATATTCTATACAAATTGTGATACAATGACTATTCTGTGGAAAAGATTAAGGAAAGAGACAGAAGAAACCTTACAAATAAATTACATTTTTTTAATTATAGGTTACAAAATTTCATTTTTTATTAAAAAAAATCACAAAAGTAAAGGATTTAAAAAAAATTTAAATTATTAAAAATAGTGTTACGATAAAAAAGAAAAAAATACTTAAAATAATGATTTTTTTTAGTTAGAATAAAAAACGTAAAACTAATATTTTACAGGAATTATTTTTGTAGGTTTATATAAATTCATTTAACAGTTTCTTATTAGCGGCAAAGTCCCATTTATTTCTCTGTGTGTCTTCGGTAAGCTCGACAGAGGGCGGGTTGGTGACGTATATAATAACAACAATATTTGTAAATTGAATAATACAAAGAATTACATAATGATAAATACGATCATTTAAAGCACAATGATGAAATAAAAATTGGATGCATATGATATCTTTACCAGATGCAAATATGATGTAATGGCGTTCTTCATACGGTGAGTAGATCTATGAAATTTTATACTATATGAATACGAATATTTTATACAAATTGTGATACAATGACTATTCTGTGGAAAATATATTAATCCTGATTAAGGAAAGGGATATAAAAAACGATACAAATAAATTACACTGGAAAACATTAAAAATCTGCCTCATCTGCAGATTGTAATGGCGATCTTGATTCGGTGAGCAGATCTATGAAATTGTATACTAAATGAAGACAATACGCATATTCTATACAAATTGTGATACAATGACTATTCTGTGGAAAATATATAATCATCCTGATTAAGGAAAGGGACGGAAGAAACCACACAAATAAATTATATTTTTTTATTATAAGTTACAAAATTTCATTTTTTATTAAAAAAACATAAAAGTAAAGGATTAAAAAAAATAAAATTATTAAAAATAGTGTTACGGTAAAAAAAAAGAAAAAAACACTTCAAATAATGATTGTTTTTTTAGTTATAATAAACAACGTAAAACTAATATTTTACAGGAATTTTTTTGTAGGTTTATATAAATTCATTTAACAGTTTCTTATGAGCGGCAAAGTCCAATTGTTTTCACCCTGTGTCGCCGGTAAGCTCGACAGAGGACGAGCTGCTGACGTACATAATGACAACAATATTTGTAAATTGAATAAGACAAAGAACAATATAATAATAAATACGATCATTTAAAGCACAATGAGGAAATAAAATTAGATGCATAGGATATCATCACCAGATGAAAATATGATGTAATGGCGTTCTTGATACGGTGAGTAGATCTATGAAATTTTATACTATATGAATACGAATATTTTATACAAATTGTGATACAATGACTATTCTGTGGAAAATATATTAATCCTGATTAAGGAAAGGGATAGAAAAAACGATACAAATAAATTACACTGGAAAACATTAAAAATCTGCCTCATCTGCAGATTGTATATTATTATTGTAAAACAATTTCTACAACTTAAAAATTGATAATTTCAAAACAATGGATGCGATTTAGAAGATATGGATTTGAAACGAACAATTATTAAAGAGAACATTGTAAAACTTTTTATTTAAACATTTTAAACTTTTTTTTGAACTTCGAATTTCGACGGTGCCTTTGGACTGATGCAATGCAAATGCGCATAGGAGTTCACTCGGTTGCATTATCACAGGGGGAGATATGTGTGCTTTATTTACTACGTTCTTTATTGAATATGATATGGATGTAGGAATATACTATTTGTATGACACTTCATAGGTCCATGAATTTTTTTTTGCTTGGAGTGGTAAATATGGCGGTAATCTCGCACTGATTAACACATTTGTGACACTGATTAACGCATTACACATTTGTTTACAGATTGTTTGTTTGGGGTTTGCATAGAAAATGGTACTGTATTTCACTCGGGAAAAACTAATAAAATAAATATTTTTAAACACTGTTTCATATTCCCCCCCTCTTAAATAATAAAGAAGCTTATTTTACTGATATTGTTATGGTAATTTTTTGACAGGTTAAGTTCTAGTTAAGTTAAAATTATTATTTAAAAACACAAAAAACTTGTTCTAGTCTGCCATTATTACTATTGATATCTTGCACATTTAAAAAATATTTTTTCACACTTTGATAAATTGTTAAATTGTTTTCTTTGTAAGTTTAATGCTCTCTCATATTTTTTATGTGTCTGTAAGGTGAGACTATTTATTCTTTTATATTCAAATACTCTTAAATACTGTTATTGACCTTTTACTTTCTTTTATATCTTTGTTTTATTGACCGAAAAGTAAAGTCATAGACATCGTAGTTCTTATTTCGAATATATGCTATTTTACAATTAACAGTATATTAGAATTGTTTTCGAAATTAATTATGGCAATAATATAAAAGGTTTGGTTTGAAAATGTCTTTTCAATTACTTTCAAAATATGTAAAAATAATAATTTCCCATAAAGTTTCCTTTGCCAACAATAGTTGCACAAATTATTTGGTTTGAAATTTATCCCAAACTTATCCTTTTTATTCATCAAAAGTTATCTTCGAATGTAAATCTATGCGAAGGAAAATGAATGCATTATTCAAAAATGTCAAAGTAATAATAAATATTCAATGTTTGGAGCATCATAGTTGAGATTTTTTCAAACAGGGGAGAGCGTTGGTACGGCAAACCAAAATACCCAGGTTCGAGTCCTGGTTCCGGCATATTTTCGCTCTGTTGGAAAAAAATTCAACTATGATACTCCAACCATTGAATATAATTTAACTAGTTGAATATACTTTCCACTGTTCATTATGACATAATAATAAATATTTATTCTTCAATACAATAAAATGAGCCAACAGTTGTATTAAAATTAAAATAAAATAATATATTTTGAGTTTTCAAAAGGTTTATTTACTTACTTTTTAATCTATTTTTCCAATTGATTTTTTTTTGTATTGAAGTACATTGTAAAATATTTACGATTGATTGTAATTGGCCTTTTCTTTTTGTAATAATGTTTTCATTGACTGCATTTGGCCTGCTCGCGGATTCCATGATATCGTATGGCCGAATCCTGAGTGACAATATGGAGCTAGATAAATATCACGAGATCTAACTTTGTGAGATTTTAACTGGTAGGAACAAAAATAATCGAAATTATTAAAATGTCACTTAACCAAATGTTTGTATTTATGCACTACGAGTAGAGTAACTTCGGGTATTATGGAATAATATTTACATTTGGGGCAATACAACATCCCGATATTGTTTAAAACCCGAAAACCGAAGACAGTTATTGTTAGAACCTTCGGTAGCAAAATAATTTTCTATTCTTATAATCTTAGAAATTGTTGTATCAATCTATATATTTTAATTTTATTTTCACCTTTTGATAATAGTAAAAAGGTTAATTCAGCTTACCGGAAATTTCCCTTCGCGCTAAGATCTATCCACAGTATTATCCTGATACTTATCCTTTTGAATCATTGTCGTATCACTGTTTTGGAATAAGAAACAATATTAGTAGTAAATAACAAATTGGCATGTAGTAAGTAGATATCATTTGGTTTGAATATAATATTATTATTCACTTTCTTGGCTGCATATATACATTTATTTCGAGTTTGGAGACTGCTTAAAAATGCTCCAATTTTACATTAAATTTAAGATATATACATCGTATTTACACGGACGTCTTTTCTGTTCGGTTACATTTTAGATACTGAGAAAGTTTTTATTGGGTTCACGCGCGCGGTATCAGTTGAAGGTTGAATACACAGTCTGGAGTATTTCTGAGTTGATTAATTTCGACATAGGGTCCATCTGGTTTTATTCAGTTTGGTTCGCAGCGGCGGTCATCACTTGAGGTATTAGAGTTAACTGGGGTCTGGTTTTTAACATTTAGTGTTTTTCACTGTGATGTTTATAAGTATGCACTGAGTAATGTTCGATGCTTTCTTTCCATCGTTCACAAAACTTGGAGATTATTAATGGCATAAAAAGGCTTCTCCGTCAGTTACAAACTTCAAATATCCGTAAATAGGTATTATAAAACAAAAATGATTTTACTAAAATTTACCATCTTAAACAAAAATAACAATAATAAACGTATTTTGAAGGTATTGTGTGACAATAAGAAAATATAGAATAGGGAGTTAAAAACGAAGAAAATGAACAGAATTCGGCAAAAAACAGATGCAATGGCATCAAGAGAGAATGATCGAAATATTGTGCCTAGGTAGTCAACGAATATATACCTGTTCATTCTTTAAATTTGCACAAATCACCAATATAAAAATCTGTCTTTGCGTACCCGTAATCATGGAGGATTATGAGATATTGGTATTCCCTTTAACCCGACATCGCCGGTTTGGGGAAAAAAATACTCTATGTTTGTTGGTGTGAAACGCAAGAGAAAATTTGAGTATTACATCATAAAATGTTAGTATATCGGTGTACACTATGCTTAATTTCAATGTCAAATTATTGCTTCCAATAATGAATAAAAAATATTGAAAAAAAATGTCTTCTGAAACTTTCCAAAGACGAAAAACAAATATTTATTCATACAACACGTTCTGACGCCGACCGACGAACTGCCTGTTCTGGGGGGCATTTTGGAAACGTTCTTAAGTAGTTTATGATATTGCCGCTTGGTGGCAGCAATTTACCAAACAGAAACCTTCGTTTTATATATTACCCGACTGCTCTATAATACTCGAAGTTCCTCTAGAATTTGCCTTTCGTAGATATTGGAACGACAATATAAAGGATAATAATTCTGCTCTGTTTGTGACAAGCCAATATAGAAGACATTCAGAATTTGTCCAGAAACTTCAACATATTTAATTAATCCAACACCATCATCTTTAATTAATTTTTTGTTCTTTAACCATATAATTCTGAAAAATTAATTTTTCCACGGAAGAGATCCCGGGTGGATTTACGACATATTGTCCAATAGAATATATGTGCTCGTTGCCTCTTGGGCAGTGAATATTTTTATTTTGTCAAGGCTCAATTATCTTGAAGACAGATTTATTTTTTCAAAAATTCTGTACGACAGCCTCACATGCACTAATTCCAGTAGGACTGATATTTTTTATATTACGTGTAGTTATATATATACTATATATTTTCAGATATCAAGAATAACTTGTTTCTAAATAAAAAAATATTTTTTAAACGAGACTCGATTATTATTATTTTCAATGTCAAACATTCTACATATTAATATTTAATTTCTGACTTTCGAAAGTCTTTGTCACAATGAATATTATGTCTGTATGGTGTACAAACTTTACTTTTGAAAAATGATAGATATTGTAGAATACGGTTAAAATGCGAAATTATAAATTTACAAAAAAGCACAGCAATATGACTTTTGTAAAAAAATATATAATATTAAGAAAATATAAAGAAGTAAAGATGAATATTGAGACTACAAAATGCCTTAATTTTATTATAATTCCTTATTTCATGCAAACCGAGTGGTACATTTCAAATGCATTATAAACAATAATAAATGATTTTTTCCGACAAGTCAACGCATTATGCCAAGAGATATTTCTATTTATTTATTTGTTTTAATAGAGTGAGATACAAATTACAAATTTTTAATGTTACCAGGTTGTGTAAAGTACTAGCGCAATTTTAGTGCCAAGGAAAAAAATATGAAATCTTCGGTTAATCTCAGAAAAATTGTTAATTTGAAGAAAAAATATTATGCAAAGATTACTTATTTGAAAAAGTGGTGCAGTACATCTTGAGAATTCGAAGATGTGTACACACATTTGTTTATTTATTTTAAACATTTCTTTTATTTCATTTTCGAATTGTATCTCATTCAAACATTCTAACATATAACTTAATTCTATTGCCATGAATTTCTACAAAATATACTATTTTTTTCCTATTAAAAATTCTTAATAAATGACATATTTTCTCTAGATAAGTCTAATTCACTTCAGAGATAAATATTTTATTTAAATGTAAGACACAAATCACTTACCGCATGACACCATATATCATAACATAACAAGAGACGTGATTTTGTATTTCAAGAAAAGATTTACTTTTACAAAAAAAAAAAAAAAAAAAAAAAAAAAAAAACTTTTAACGAGCTTTTAAATGCCCAAGCTTAACATACTATCAAGTAATTTGAAAAATAATGGTAGAAAATGAATAGTTTCACGTTAAGGATGAGTAGGCGGTATATAATTCACGCAGCAAATTGCGACTGAGTGAAAAATGTAATTATTTTGTGCTTGAGGATATTTATTCCTCTTTAAAATTGCCATTAGGTACTTTAAATGGTTGTGAATTCAAGTGATAATTGCGAGATAAGAACGTTTTTAATTCACCAAAAGTGTAGTAACACCTAACTAATTACTGTTATAAATTTTCTGAAACTCATTTCAAAAGCCTTCTAATCTGTTAACGTACAGTGAAAAACATCTTATACTTATAAGAAAGATTTACACTATATTAGTTTATTTACGTTTTTGTACATATTTCTTCTTATGTTTAAATGCATGAATTGTAATAATGTAGAGATTCACAATATATCATAATAATAAAAATAGTGCAGCAAATAATTTTAGGTTAAGTTAATTAAAATAAAGACATGAGATGTATAAATTAATATTTAGATACGAATAAAAAATCAAGCAGAATAATAAAACTGACCGTGTCTTAAAAAAAGTGTTAGAAAAGCTCATAATTCTTAAAATTAAAAGCAAAAATTAATGGTCTTGATAATATCATGCATTTTATTATGCATCTTATGATATAATTTAAAGATTTCTACATTTTTCTAATGTATAAGAAACACATAGTTTATTTCAAAGTGCGTACATTTGTGTATAAAGCTCTCAGAATTTGAAAGGAGTGGTGGGGCATTGTTAAGGAAACTATAGCCAAAAGTTCATATTAAATTGTTAAAATGTAGTAAATCGCGCCTTTTTGCAAGCGGTTGAATAACGCGATCGGTAGTTCGCCAGCGATCAGATATTGCTGTCTGCGTTTTTTTCCCTAAACGATCTCATTTTCATCACAGCGAATATATTTATTAATTATTTTTAAACGACAAATGAAAAATAAATAATTATTTACATTTACAAAAAGTAAAAATTAAATAAATGTTTTGCAAACATAATACATTTTAAGTACGGATATTTACATTTTTGCATATTTAATGCAACTGACATTTCAAATACGAGTATCAAGGATAAAGGATATATAATCAAGGATATATATATAGGGTGTCCCAGGATTATTGGGACAAACTTTAAGGGGAGGTAGGGAACATCACAAGGATTCAGATTTGCACAGCAACCCATGGTCGGAAACGGCTTCGTTCGCCGTTAGGTGGTGTTGTTCAGAAGATCTTTGGAGCACCTCTAACATCTGCATATTATCGCATCTATTTGTAAAAGGTGCTACCAAGCTTACTTGACACTATGCCACAACATGTCAGACGCCATATGTGGTTACAACATGGTCCGAAACGTCATGGGAAAGTATTATGACAGGGATAAGAAACGCACAAGACTGAGATCATCTGAAATAATTTATTGGTCAAAGATATTACATGTGGTATGGTATATGATATGTGAAAACGTCACAAAAGATGTTCAAAATTTTCATCATTGCTAGCGATGCATGCATTACATCGTCGAACCATGGATTGGCTGACTCGCTCAAATACACCTGGATTTTGTTGGATACCCGCAGCATCACAGGCGAGTCTGGCAACCAAATCCATATCGGAATCCACAGGCGTTGCGTACACAGCACTTTCAGTGCATCCCAAAAGAAAGAAATCTAAGCTGCGTAAATCAGGAGAACGTGGTGGCAAGGAAACCGGTCCACCCCTGCCAATCCATCGGTGACCAAAGACCTGATTCAAATGTTCACGAACACATCTGCCATAATAGGGAGGCGCCCCATGATGTTGTAACCGCATATGGCTTCTGACATGTTGTGACATAGTGTCAAGTAAGCTTGGCACCACCTCTCACAAAAAGATGCGATAATATGCAGATGTTAAAGGTGCTCCAATGCTATTGTGAACAACACCACCTAACGGCGAACGAAGCCGTTTCCGACCATAGGTTGCTATGTAAATCTGAATCCTTGTGATGTCCCCTACCTCCCCTAAAAGTTTGTCCCAGCAATCCTGGGATACCCTGTATATATATATATATATACTATATATTTATTTAAAATTTAAAAGCAGTTTTTTTATAATTATTAAGGCAGCAGAAAACTTGAAATGGGAATAGTTAATTAAATTTTCACATTTTCACACTTGAATTTTATTCCATTATTTAAATCTCTTTGGAAAATAAAAACATCAGTTTTTTCTCGTAAAAAACTGTAAATAATTTAAAATTGAATTTAAAAAAATCAACTATATCAATGAAAGCTGCATACAATTTGTTTTTTGTATTTGATTTTCTTTAAATCTAGAAAAGATGTTAAAATTTATTGCTAAAACTGTATACATATTGCAATTGTACAAAATTTTTTTAATCATTTATATAAACCTTATTTTGATATATATATTAAGATACATATTTAAAATAATTAAGTTTAAAAAACATGTATTTAATTGCTAAAAAATTCGCATTTACTTTTGTGTATTTATTTTTCACCATTTTCATTTATGCAATCATGTATTCCAAGTGCAAATACTGTTTTTCCATACTTACTTTTTGTAATGAATTGAATGGAATTCTAATATTCAATAAAATCTTATGAAAAAATTATGAATACCCATCTTATGAATACCCATCCAATTGTTATATTGTATTGGATACTTATATTTTTGTCAGGAGGAACTGCGAATACCCCTCTTTGGGAATTCTTGTGAAATCATTTTTATGGTTGATGATCTTGAATTTTTGGTACTAAAATAGTGTTGTCCATATCTAGGAGATGTCGTTTACTTGATTCGTTAAGATGGCGGGCAATCTGATGGATTGAAATGAGGTTATTACAAGCTGGTGCTGCTAGACGTCTTAGTGTATTTCGTAGTGTGGTCCAAAGGCTCTGAGATAAATTTGAATCCAAAAATTCATTAACAAGTAGAGTTGTTCCAGACCACTCATGGGTTACAACACCTGTACAATACCTCTTTCTAACTGTTTTGGCCGAAAGAGGAGCATCACCACTGTGGCTCAGCTCATTTCAGATCATCGTAAATAAACAGGAATGACAATACCTGCGATTACGATTCGTAGACGTCTTCAGAATTAAGGACTCTTTGCAAGACGCTCCGTTGTGTGTGGCCCTCTTAATTGACAACACAGAAGTGGCCGTTTATGTTAACCAAAATAGCACGTTACCTGGAACACACAAGAATGGGTTTCCGTACTGTTCATAGCTGACTCATGGTTTGCTTTGGAGAGTGATTCAGTTCCTGTGACGATCTGGACAGAACAAGACATCAGATTCTACCTATGTAACATTGTTGAAAGATACAGTTATAGAGGAGGAGGAAGCATAGTTTGGGCTGGAATATCTCTTTTGGTCACAGTAACTTTCATGTGTGCCATGGAATAATTCTGACTGCTATGAAATATCGGGACGAGATTTTTTTTTCCGCTTGTCACACCATATGGTTGTGCTATTGGCGATGAATTAATCTGAATATTTGATAATGCAGGATCGAATTGATCTAGAGTCCTTGATTAATATCTAGAGGATCAAGGTTTGGAGCGAATGGAATGGCCAACACAATCTTCGGAGTTTGATCCTATGGAGCATCTTTGGGACTATCTCAGCTGACAGGTGGTTTCCGTAAGTCCTCCTCCAAAGTCACTAAATGAGCTGGAACATGCGTTGCTCCATGTATAAAGGTTTTTTTTTTCCCTTTTCAGTGCCCGGCTACATAACTGACAGTATGGAAATTCGATGCCACAAATTCATTACAAGTAGTGCCGGACAAATGCCTTATTAAAATTCGTTTATTTATTTTTTTCACAAAAAAACTGCTATTTTGTTTCTTATCAAACAGTGGACTTTTGCAAAATATGCGATTTTTTTTATTTGTAAATCATGTTTGATGTTAAAATTAAGTAAAATTCGACAAATAACAGTATAAAGCATAATCATTCTACATTTTATGTTTTTATCTTCATTTGTTTTCAAATTAGACTCAAAATACTGGTTGCACCTTAACTGTTGGAGGCCAACGTATCTCAGTCTCATTTTTTCATGTACAGTTGCTGCTTTTTTCATATTTATTTGTTGCAATTTTGAAAGGAATCCTATTAAATTAAACATTCGAATTTACGAAACTCTGTCCATTGCCTGACATTGTTGGTTATTTTATTCGTCTTAGTTTATTTTTTTCACTTCCTTTATTTTATTAAACAATGCTCTCAGGGATATTTGATCAATGTCATTTTCTAACGTATTCTAGTTCGTGTATATATATATGCATAAATATTTAATTTGTGTATATATGATCTACCTTAAATTTACTTCTATTTTAAATTTAGTATCACATTTAATTGATAATATGAAATTAATGTATGTACGAACCATTTATTTTCATCAAGAGAAATTCTTAACATATTACAAAATTTCATATTACAATTACAAAATAATAATATCATATAATTATCTTCATATAATTTTGCTAGAATATTTTATATATTTTTTAATATTTTTATTAATGTTCTGGTTATAAAAAAAATTGTCTTTTCTTAACATCTATATAAGTACATATTAAAGAAGTTTAACTTTCTCAAAAGAAATGTTAATATTAAATTTGCTTTTTATCAAACTTAGGTTGTTATATTTTTACTGATTCCGATGTATTTTTTATTTTTTTCACAGAAAAAATGGAAAAAACATTTAAGATACGTAAACAGTTATTCTTAATGTATTATAAAAGGTTAATAGAAATAATGTAATAATTTTAAACTCGAGTAGAAATACAGAGCATGTTTCAATGTAATGAGCAAGTGCCAAATTCAGAGAAAAAATTAATTTTGTTCTTCACATACTATTTTGTATTTATGTATTATCTAAAATACATATTCCAATTCACTAAACTTGTAATATTTTATTATTCCCAAAACCAAAAAAAAAATGCTCAAGGTTTTCTATTTAAGAAAAAAGTACAATAAAACTTTATTCCTTTTATAAATATTTTACAACGATTTTCAGACGTTTTGGAAGTATATTGATTTAGCGAACCAGCTGATGTGCAATTACTGGCATTCAATGTTATTTTTAAAATGTTATGTAATCAATATATTTCCCATACTTATGTAAATGTTTTGGATAATTAATTGAATTTATAATTTCTTTATGATATTGCGATCTCAGGATAGAAAATAAAAATAAGCAATTCGGTACTTTTAAATTCGCTTATGTTATGATGGAATATTTATTATTTTATTATTGATGGATAATTATTTTTGTATATTTTCGTGGCAAAGTATAATTTAAAATTTATTATAAAAAATAATTATTATCAAACGTACCCTTTGTACTATTTGTACTACTTGTACTTTTTTAAACTAATAATAATAAATAACTTATGATGGAAATCAAATCTAATATTATATTCCTTATAACTTTTTAATCACGTCCAATATTTGTTATAATTATGTGCATCGATCTTAGCGAAACATTTACATCAATGAGTATCATCAGAAAATAGTAAAGCCCCTTTACCAATACTTTTATGCTAACGTTTTATTTATTTATTTATTTATTTATTTATTTTAAATTAAATGTATCTCCACACATTGTTCCATGTGTATGTTATTTTCCCCTGCTTAGCAAGAGTCAGATTTCTATAGAATTTCAGATTTAAAATTTTAAATTTCATTAGCATCATTATACCATACCAATATTTTCTATATTTTTTAAGTGTAACTATACTCCTTAAAAGAAAAATTCCATAAACTTTTATTGCAGTTTTAGAAATATTGTCACTGTGCTTATTGAGATAAATTCTAAGCTGTCAGATCTCAAAAGAAATAATGTTCCTCTAAGATTT
This sequence comes from Maratus michaelseni, assembly GCA_963931845.1. NCBI lineage: Eukaryota > Metazoa > Arthropoda > Arachnida > Araneae > Salticidae > Maratus > Maratus michaelseni. Next base: position 290,086,799 of record OZ007591.1, on the reverse strand, counting down.
AACTGTAATCATTTATCTTTTAAAAATAGGAAATAGTACTCTCAATGTTTTCTGGCAGTGTTTATCACAGCAAATGAAAAAAAGAAAACATTACTAAAATTCTCTCGAGACACAGAAACTATTTTCTTCAAACTTGTGAAAAATTTTACTCATTTTATGTAACTGTGTATAAATCTATTTCAAAAGTGTAAAACAAAAACCAACAAAAACCAAAAAATCATTAGAAGACTTTCTATGAAGCCTATTTAAGATTTATCATGTGTTGAGTGTCTAATGATAGCGTAACTATCTCCAAACCTTAAATATGTAAATACACGGCAATTATATATCCAGTATTTAGAACCAATTAATAAAGTATAATTTTATATTGCAACTTTTTATTAAAATGCTATTTCAATAGTTTTTATTAACAAAATAGATTTTTATTCAATGTAAAAAGCAAATAAAACGTAGATATTTTGGAGGGCGTTTTGTATTACAGAAACAAATAAAATAAACATGCATTGCAGAAGTCTTTTCCTTTGTTTAAACTTTTGACTTATTTCGGCACAGTAGATAGAATTGAATAAAGAATGCACCAATATTAATTTAACATTCTTGTAAGTGAAATTATTTTATTGGAGTTAAATTTTATATATGAATTATGATTCAGTTTTAATATGCAGACTCAAAAGGGATAATAAATTTTTGCTAATATTTGAGAGAAAAAAAAGTGTAAAACATAATTCCAGTGTTTTACTTTAAATTAATACTAATTTGTCATTATAAATTACATTTTTTAGCAAACAGTTTTAAACTTTTTTAAAATTTAATGACATTAATGAAGCTTTAGTATAATTGTATGTCTTCGAAAATATATATTTTTTACGGATGTAGCAAAACGTTTATTGATGATAAGACAAAATAAATGTTCATATTTATCAAGAAATACATACAATTCTTTATACCAAATGAGGGTCAACTACGTACTGAAAAGTATCTTAAGAGATACAAATATATATATATATATATATATATATATATATATACATATATATATATATATGTTATATAAAAAATTATTTCCTTCGCATATCCTTCGCATTTAATTCGCATTTTTCATTTAAATTAATCTAACTTCTGACATAGTCATTATTTCCTTAATTCTTAATAATATTTATTCCTATTTAATGTCCTTTTAAAAGTAATAACACGTATATTAATAATTATCTTATTCCAAAGACAGCTCTTGAAGAAACTTTTGTGGTGTCTCATCATTGCCTGACCTCCTCGCCATGACTCTTGATATCGACTGCAAACATTCTACATCTTTAACAAACTGCCATTTTCTCGTGGAATGTTAAAGCATCTTCGTAAATATGTCATATATATATATATATATATATATATACATATTTAATTTATTTCTCTAAGCCAGTTTTAAAAAAAAATGTAATTTATTATAACTTACAAGTCATGCTTAAAAAGTTTCAATAAATCTCAAATAATACTGCCAAAATGTTCATAATAAGACAATGAAGAACTGAGAGTAAACAAGTTGGAAATTGTACGTTAAATGTGACATATGAGGTGCGTTCATATTATAACTATTTTTACAATGTAAAAATGTCATACTTATTATTTCAGTGAAATGAATTATATTGTCTGCTATGAGCAGAATGAGCATGCTTTTTTTTTTCTTATTACGTATGCCACGTTTACATATGCGAATATTTTTCGACACCAGACAACGCTGCAAAATTCCCAATGGATATTTTGCTTTGAGAATGATTACCTCCATGGTTTAATATTTTTATGACTCATAATGAACGAATCTCTTGTGTTTATTTTCTTTAATGGATTGGGATATTCGGCTTTCAACATAATTTCAACTCAAGTTATGTCAGGATCTATACATATTTAAATGTAACTCATCTCTAAAAAAACATTTTTTTATATAAAAATTTAACTTTTATGCTATTTTATTTGAAAAAAAAATATTTTGAATAAAAATGATCTCCTGGCACATGATTGTGTTTAAATATGGTTAAACATAAATATTTTTGAATTAAATGGAATGTTGTTAAAGTTATGAACATAAACTGCACATGTATCAAAACACGTTTAAATTAATTATATCTAGCATTTTCATTTAGCATTAAAAATTTGCTTGTTCTCTTGACATTAAAAATAGACATAATATGTTATACATTTTGTATAACTAGCTGCATTTGAACATCAATTGCATTAAAAGTATACAAAACAATAAAACATATCAAAATACTTAAAAAATAGGGTTTTGAAATTGAGTCTCTTAAATATTACTTCCAACAGGCTCTGTAATTGTAAAAATATATAATCTTTGTCAGAAAAGATTCTCAAAAAATCCTCGTAATTAAAAGTCATTCATGTTTATTTTTTTATGATTTCCAAAACCATACCTTAATTCCAACTTTATTTGTGCTCTATTTATACAACTTAACACTTCAAGAATATTTCAAGCTAAAGTATCTACTGACAGCATATAATTACAAAGGGAGGATTTAAATTATGGTGGATAAATTCGTACAATGATGAATAATGAAAACTTCAAAATGTACATATTTACTTTTAGGATACTAATTGGCAAAGTTTCAAAACTTAGCAGTATAAGTCACAAACGCAATCGATAATGGAATTCTGGCATGATGCTAAATGATGCCATAAAATTTAAAGCACCGTCATCAAATATTTTATCCGTAAGTGTAATTAGACAAATATTTTTATCATAATTCATTATAATGTTTTATTGATAGTAAACTATTATAGTTGTCGCTCATAAAAATAACATTATTTCTGTAAAGCGTTTACATCTATAACATTCATGAAAGTTAAATTAAACTAGAAATAACAAAAATGTTTACAGTGTTAAAACATATACAAAATCACGACAAAGTTACTACACATTGATCCGATTATGTAGATGAATCTCTTGTTAAATATACCATACACATGCATCAACTTGTCAAGTTTTAAAACTTTACAATGCATCTATATTTGATTTACATACAGTTATATTATATATATATTGTTAATATTCAAACGTAAATTATTTTTAACTAAATCATTCGTACAGAGTGAAATTTATTTGAAACGTCGACGTTTACAAGCATTTAAAAGCTTGTTAACATAAACGTTTTAAAATTATTGTTCAGTGCTTAGAAAGAAGCTTCAGCCGCAAACCTACTTTTGTATTTTTATTTAAAAAAAAATAAATATTTAATTATTAAATTATAAATTTATGTATATTTTTGCAACTTTATTCAGCATAACAATCACGTCATTGAACCATGTTAGTAAATATTACATTCAAGTAACAGAAAGGAGGAATTCGGATTTTACAGGACACATTTTGTACTTTTGTCTTGGTTTGAATTACTTTCTGTCCAATTTAATTACATAGCAAGCCAGATAATTCATAATAGTTTTAAAAGCATTTTTAAGTTCAATAAATTTCCATGTTAACTCCGCCATATTCCTTTGAAATTTTAAACTTTTTTTTCTAACTATAATTAATTTTTACAAGAATAAAATTTAAATTTAAATTAAAAAAAAAAGATTTCCTCATATACTTAAACATTGAATTTTACGTGTGACAATTAATACCATTCTATGTGTAAAACGAATGATTGGAGATTCTTTTACAATTGTTTAAAATTCGACATTTTTATAAACAATATTTTTAAACCATGAAGCAAACAATAATAACTAAAAGTTTAGTTTTATATTAATAGAGAAGAAATATTTGTATGAAAATATGCGAAGCAAAATGAAATGAAATAAACAAATAATTTGTTTCAATTCGGAAGTCAAGTTCAAATTTGTGCCAATTTTTATCTAATATATATAGAAATTCCGGTATTTTAAAATAAACGATAACATTTGTATTTTCTAAAAAAATATTTAAAGATTATTTTAAAGTGAAATATTAATTCAATAATTAAAATATATATTTACGGTCAAATGACTGGACAGTTTGCTGCAAAATTTTAACAGTGCATGTAAGTAATGACTTTCGTTTATGTTGCTTAAACCATTTTGAAATTTCTCAACTTTTACAATTGATAATTGTTAAACCAGAGAAATTTTGGGAAGCACAAAAGAATTCGGATAATAGGAGATGCTGCACAAACTAAAATTTCGTTTTTGTCTTTTTTATAGCTTCAAAGACTACTGGATTATTTAAATTTGTTTTTGATGGCAAAACTAATTAAACTTACGATATTGAAGGTTAAATTTCCATATTTCCTAGCTTCACAATTTATAATGGGAAGCACTGTATAGTTTAAAAAATACATACTATTAAGATCTATAATAAGAAATGTATAAAGTTAAATATGGATACTTTATGTTTTCATATATTTTTAACTAGCTCAACCGCCCGGTGGTGCCCGGGCACGTGGTAATAAATTAAAACAAACCTTAAGTTTGTATGATTTTGTATTTGTAACGCGATTTTTATGAACTAATTTTTTAAGTGCTACGCACACACCGGAATATCCTTCATATCACCTTCCGCCAACAGGAACGCATTCTCATCTGAAAAAACCTCGAACGCATGTCCACATGCCACTACTTAGCAGTTGTGTTGCGCACACGATTTAAAATATTTCAGTTCCACCTTCCACCACCAAGAAGCACAATCTTTTCTATACGAACATCCCACACCTGTTGCATCATGGGAGTTGAATGAATCAATTTCCCTATAAATTGGTTTCATAGAAACCGAAAAAAAATGGTGGCAGAAGGTACCAAAAAAATCTGTTCCACAATCGAAAATCAAGTTGAATGAACCAATTCCCTTTGTGATCGGGCTCATAGAACCCGAGATAAGAACGCGCCCCTGACGGTGGAATACGGAATTAACATCTGTAAGGCGATCGAAAACAAAATCGAATGATCCGAACCACGTTGTGATCGGTCCCATAGAACCCGAACTAGCAATGCGCACTCTGGTGGTGTAAAGTGGAACTAAAATCTCTAAAGCTATAGAAATTCTTGTTGAATGAGCCAAACACCGTTGTGATCTGGCCCATAGAACCCGACAAAATGAATTTCCTTCCTATAGAATAATATTCTAAAATAGTGGTAACAAAGGTTGTTGATGTGAAATTTAAAACGTCAATTTGCTTCCGCCGCCTTCACTTCTAAGGTCTGTGGATAAAATATGGATAGGATATGGATGTGAATATGGATAGGATATGGATGTGAATATGGGTAGGATAAAAGCACAATAAATTTCTTTTCCTATAAAATATTCAGATTTTTCATAAAATAATAATTTGGCGGTCGATTTTTCGATTTTTCGAATCTCTTAAATAAAATATGATTTTATGTATATATACTAGTGCTCCCTATTAAACGTTTATACGAGTATACGTATAATACGTATTATACGGGGTGCAGATTTTGAATACGTATGATACGACCAAGTTGGTTATACGTATTATACGAAACAGCATATACGGTACATCGTATATACGGATCTTACACCAGCGGTTAAACGTAGAAACGTTTAAACGGTTTTCGTTCATTGCTTAAAAAAATATGCCTTTCCCCTGGTGGTCTGCGGATCAGAGACTTCGAGAAACACCCGCTGTGTCCTGTGCAGTCGGTACTTCCATTTAAAAAAAAAAATCGGAGTATCTGTTCCTCAGTTTAGATTTTGTTTCCCCACTCAAATCTTTATGAAATGATTTACTATGAAATGAGTTATCTTTCGCATATCTATAACACACGCACATAGCTTTTTTTTTTCTTTTTTTTTTTTTTTTTTTTACTTTTTTTAGACCGTTGACTAGGCTTCTTCCTGCTAGGCTTTTGCCTAGTTTAACGAGTTTATACGTGGCATTGTTGAGCGAGGATTCGCTTGCTCTCCCCCTGGTGAAGATGTGTTTGTTAAATCTATAGGCCGACGTGGCTTCAGTGCGTCTTGTTGCTTTAATTGATTTTTCTTAGTTGACCGGTTGCTAATTGATTTTTGATGAGGCGATTCAGCACTGCGCAGTGTAGCGAAGTCATACCGGATGGATGTGAGATGCTGGGATATTTACTATTTCATTTGCTGCATCGCTCATCCATACGTCATGCCATCGCTACTCGAGTTGGTCTCGTAATTTAGAACCTTTATCTGGTGACGAGACCTTCACCAGACTAGGCACCCCCAGAGGTGGCACATAGCTTATTTTAATTTATGGCGTGGTCATTTCGCCCGAAACATTGGTATTGCAGACCACAAACTTACATTGACTTAATATTTTATACTGACACTGATCAATCCAATTCCTGGGAAGTTTCATAATCTCATTTTTATTTTAAAGACCCCCACGAAGGGCACTCCCCCCACAGGCCTATATCCCTTGTGCAGATAATTGGCCGTAACAAATAACTAACTAAACATACTTTTATTTTATTTGAGAATACTTTATTTTTATATTAAAAATATTTTGAAAATACGTTTTCCAGCAAAAAAGAAAAGAGAAGGCAAGCCATTTTAAGCTTCTGTGATTGCGTTCTGAAACCTGCAGTGACGATTATTTATCAGGCTATAAGTAATCGAAATTTATAGGCATTAACACAAAAAAAGGAAATTTGTCAAGATTAACAACGATTCTTAAAACGTAATATCTTGTAATGCACATGCACTTTGCATAAAAAATACCTCGAGTGTCATAGTTAAAAAGTGAAATTGCGTTATACATTAACACAGAGTTGAAAACATTAGCACCGTGTAAAGAACAGCATTTGACCCCCCCACCCCCCGGGAGCAATTTGAGTATACGCACGCATATATATATATATATATATATTATTAAAAAAGAAAGAATATACTTAATAAGGATTAACAATAAATCTGAAAAGTGTGTATTCTCCTTATTTTCTCAAAAAGTCTTTTTACTTTCGTTATATATTTACGATAATCGTTTATATGGAAAAGTAACAAGATTCTATGTATGAAACATATTATACAGACTGCTAAAGTAACGCCACAGATTTCCAACTTGTTCTCCGTTCAGTAACGTAACACTGGTGAGATCCATTGGCATTAAAAGTAACTACGATACTTGAAATATACGTATAATTGAATTAAACGTATACTATAATTATACGTTTAACCGATATACGCTTATACGTATCCGGATACGTTTAAACGTATAGTTTAAGGTATACGTATTCCTTAAATACGTATTATACGTTTATACGTATATCGGTTAAACGTATAACTGAAATACGTATGGCACCGGGAGCACTAATATATACCAATTTTCATAACCCTATCTTATATAGTTTTAAAAATTTTAACATATGTTAACATTTGTGAATACGTTTTTAATTTTTCTAAGCATTGTTTATTTATTTTATTTTGTTTATTTTGTTTATTTATTTTATTATCTTTTGTATCTGAAAGTAAATGATTTTTTTTGTTGATAAAATAAAAACTTACCGGCCAATTTTTTTTCATTATTAAAAATTCTTAATTAGCATATGATTTTGCGTATATATAACAATTTTCAAATGCGCATCTATAGTTTTAAGAGTTTGTATGCACGTTAAAATTTCTGACAGGAATCTTTATCTGGTAAACTACCCGTTGTGACAACCGCTTTTCTGTCCCGTTGAAACATCTTCACCTGCTTTGATTTATTACTTTTGCGGTTAGCACCACTGTCAGATAACAAGATAGCATTTTTCCTATGTTTAATGGGTTTTTAATTAATATATCGGCTAATTATCAAAATATTCAAATTCTGAGTAACGGGTGCATCAGGACCTGCTTTGGACCATTCTCACGGAAATGTTTAGATTTCTAGTTGCAGTAGATCTGGCTAACAATCGCCGAAAGACAGACACGCACAAATACACAGAGCGATTCTTTCTTTTATTAGTATAGATATTTAACATATTTTTGAAATAAAAAATAAAATTTCTCATTAACATATCTAAAAAGATTGAAAAAATACGAAATCACCTTAATAATACAAAAAAAATAATAACATTGAGTATCTTTTGACCCTTATGTCAATGAACGGTTACCATGATACCTTTTTGCTTTTTTCATCCAGATTTCAGGATGTTAATATAAAAAGAAATTAAAGTTAATTTAGATCCCTATAATTTGTAGTATTCACTGTGTAGTAGAACAATCACTATAAAATTTCGAATTATTTTTATTTTTATTTTGGGGTATTAAACATTTTATGCCTTTCATCAAAGACGGGTACCCATTCGAATTTACTGTGAAAAATAAGCATAAATTCATAGATTACCTAGATTTATATAAAATAAAACGAGAAATTAATTTGAAAACAAGAGTTAGACATATTTGTTTAATGTAAATAATATTTTATTTTCCGGAAATTTTGCCTTTTGGGACAAGCTTTATAATAGCAAAAAGTTTACGAATGTACATCACATACTGGCTTTTCACATTTATCACGTGATTTGCTGTTTTTTCTGCTCCGTTTCTGATGCTCTAACAAGCGCATCTTTTTATCCTTCCTATTTCATCTTGCTTTAGGCATTTTGTGCTGGGTTCTGGATATATTATGGATAAGTTATATGACAGCTTCTAATACTGGCAAATACTCTGGATTTGGTCGAAAAAGGTCTCATAGCATGTACGTTTTGCGTTCGATGTCTGATTGAGGGGATCGGGGCAAGAAAATGCCAAGCCACAATTTTGGTGAAATAAATCTAACATCGTACTCTGTTGCTTAATATTGTAAGTTCTAATATCCTGCATATAATTTGTTTCTAATGTCACTTCTTGGTAGCATATTGCCCAGGTTTGCCCAGATGTTTATGCCCCCAATGAAGATAGGTAATTTACAAAAAACGTAATATTAATATCATTAAAGTAATGTCTTATTGTTAATCAGAATATCTCAAATTTTACTACGACATTGGCGAAAAAACTTTATGATATACGTCTTGATTTGAGTATTTGATCAAATTTTCAAATTGAAATGTCTCAGAAGTTCAAAAAAGTGGGTTGGCACTCTCTTGCCCCGACCCCCTCAATTGCTGGAGGGATGAATCTCTCACTCAATTCCGGCAAAAACAGGCGAATATTGGCTGTTTTATGGCTAATCATACATTTATTTGTAGTATGTATAATGTAAGCAGCAAGTGCTGCTATATCCACAATATTAAAATAATGCGAGAGGTCATCTGCTTTACACCTATGTGTTCTATATAGCCCCAATAACTTAACCATAATATTCACCCAAGGTTTGGTTTTATTATAAACCTGAATCATTTAAAGTTTCTCTTTCGGTCCCATAATGGTTTTATCATGACGCATAGTAGACATTAGAATGATACCTTTTTGTTTTGTTTTTGGAACATACGAACAAATACTTACGACATCATGAAATCGAAATTCTGTGCATAAAACGTGACACGATTTACATGGCATTATTTCTTGTGGAATATAAATTTGTTTCTCTTCTAAGTGCCAAACATTGTGAGTTTACAGGATATTAAATCAGTGGTCAAAGAAAGAGAATAAAAAAGTTACTCATGGTGATGTTTCGGCCAGAATACTTGTATGTTGCAGCCCTGTTTTTCACAACTGTTTCACCTTGGTTTATGTCACCGTATGTACATACTTTTTTGCTGTATAGTCCGGTGTAAATCTCGAGACCGAAGCCTTTCCGGATTTTGAAATTTTTCGGATTTCGGCTGCCCCCCAAAATAAATAAATAAATAAATAAATAAATAAAATAAAATAAAAATCATGAATTTCTGAATTATTTTTAAATACATTAAAATAATTAAATTGAAATAATCGCATGTAGAATATGAAGATAAACTATTAAAAGTTATCGCTCATAAAAGTAACGTTATTTCTTTAAAGCTAAAAAAAAAAGCCAATACATTTTCGAGATTTAAAGAAGCAAAAAGAAAGTTTCTTTGCCACTTATTTTTCACACTTTCCAACCTAGTTCACAAATATTATGAATTTGGTTTGTCTATTTTTCTGTCTATCTGTCCGATTCTGTCTAACTTCTGCAAATATACTGGGATTATTTTTAATCGATATAAGTTATTCAGGATTAACATGTACGGTATTGTAAATGAAGTTTGTACCATTTGTGGTTTATTTAGATGGACAGTCAAAAGTGTTCCGTAACATTACAGTGAATTGTGTAGGTGTATTATAATGATGCTACACTACATCAAACAAAATGAAATTTATATTTACGAGAACGACAACATCTTTTATAAAGAGTATATAAAACGTAGCAATTCTAATTCCTTTACCGAAACACCCAAAAGTATTATGTTACAGTATGGTCAGTAGAAAAAAAAGTCAGTGCATTTTAATTATGTTACAATGTTTGAAACATAATGAAATTGATATGCCTCATACAGTGGTTGGAGACATGCTTTCTATAAAGTATGGACTACGTAGAAATTATATCACGTTTACAAGGACGCATGAAAGAATTTAATTCCGTAATGGTCAAATGGAAATAATTATTTGCAGTGTACTTTAATGATGTTACACTATTTCAATGAAAAATATATACAGTACTGCGGTGGACAATAGAATGCTTTCTACAGAATATTGATTACGAAGAACTTATCGTTTATTTAAAGAGACAATAAAAAAATTCGGTTACAGAACTAACTATAAGCCATAACTGCTGGATGTTCGTTTTCAGATGGGATACATATTTCAAAATTTAACAAATATGCAACTTATTATAAGATGTGTTGATCATATACTACTTGACTACTTGAAAGAATTTGCACACATTTCTTCTATTGACAGCAATAGCTTAAAATAAATTTTTACTGCGTTCCCTTTTTTAATGTTTTTTTTTAGATATATCATTTCATTGGATGAAAAAAAAATGATATTTCTTAACAATATTCCGATAGTGTTCGAAAGTGTTTCATAATTCATGTCGTGATGAATGATATTTTGTTCATGTTGCAAACATTTTCGAGAGGTTTTTATTGTTTATAAATCGCTTTTACCAAATCAGAATATAGGTTTTTCGGATGCTATCAGTTCTCAAGTAAACATTTTTATGTACTTTGTTTTGTGTCGTTTTACTAAAATAGCCAAATGAAAGTTCAGCTATGCACAAATTTATCAGTTAGTAACTGTTTGAATTTATGCGTTTTCATAACTAGAAAATATTTAACGTACAACAATAGGCAAACGAGTGATAAATAACAATATAAACTAAAAGCTATGGAACTAAAAGCTTAACTGTAATAATACATTTTTATATTATACTAGTGAATTTATCCAATAATAGGAGAAAATAATAGCATATTCATATCAGTGTTACGAAATACAATAATAAGTTTATTTTTTGCCATTTTGAAATCTCTCTACACAATTTAATTAGTATGTCTTAATAAATTTTTGCCAGTAAATATGTAATATGTATCTTTGTATACGTAAGTATATGTATTCATGTTTCACTCGTATTAAATATAGAGTAATATTTATTTATGTAATTGTTATTGAATAATTATATTAAGTAAAAATTTATAAATGTACACTAAATATATTTTATTAAAAATAGATTTTTTTCAATATTATATATTATTAGTTAAAATATTTTCTCTGTAAATATATATTTAGATAACCCTCAATGGCATATACTGTATGTAGTAATTCGAGTAATTATCTATTTCAATCTATTTTAAATTGCAAATATTAAGAGAAATTTTACAAAGAACTGAAATAAAACTGATAATTTCTGTCTAGACATCTTTTTATAGATTAACATTTTAAAAAATATTTATCATTTTAATCTCGAACTTTTCAGGAGAGTACATAAAAGTATATCTATTTATAGTACGATAAATGAATACTTATGGAAAAATGCCAAAACATAACTGCGAAAAGAACAGAAAAATCAATATACCCAAAATCTAAGATATTTTCAGACATTCATAATTGAATATTTTTATAAAAAAAAGTTATATAACACAATAAAAAATATATTCCTAAATATAATCATTAAGCGCATTCTCGTTTAGGGGAAATAAAAAATGTATCAACAATTTCAGAACCAATATAAGTATTATTGCACATCATCTTAATTTAAATGATTTATTTTAATAATTAAAATGATTTAACATAACAAGTTCAATGCATTATTATGTTTATTTTAATTATGTTAGAAGACAGAAACAGATGTAAAAAAATAGAAACAGACAGATAAAATAGAAACAGATTAGTGTCCAATTTTTCGAAATATTACAGGATAGTTTTTTTTTCTTTCTTTCTTTCTTACGGATTTCATATATAAGACATTTAAAATATTAAACAGTATATATTTCAACTATTTTGCAAATACTTTATAAAACGTTTTGATCTGAATATGTATTTTTATATATTTTGCAAACATACTTTGTGTTAAAAAAGGTATTTCAAACAACAGTAACACAAATTCTTTGGTATTAAACATTTCCTGAATGGTTTATGTTTTTAAGATTTCTTCTTCAATAGATGTTTGAAAAAGTAAATTCATACAAATTTCAAAAAATAATGTAAATCAATGTTCTAGAATATAAACAAATAAATGCATATTCATTAAATTGGCAAAATGTAAAAGACTGATGCAAAAGAAATATAGATTAAGTTTTTATAAAAAGACTAATTACTTTTTTTATATTTTTGGAATTTTTATGTTTTTGGCACCGTTGCACATTACTTAATACATTGTATAATATTGACATTTTATTTCTGTTTGGCCGTTTTATTTTTCCATTGCATACTCATTGACAATTTGGAGATATCTCGCTTATACCTCGATATGCACTTTCAAATTAACGGTGTGTTTCTGGCCGTATAGAAATGACCCAATCTTTGACAATATTAGAAACCGCTGAATTGATGTACTATGGATGAAAATTAATTAAATAATAAAATTGTCACATACTTGAGTGATTGTTGAAACGCTAAGTGTATGTCTGAATTTTTAATAAGTTGTTCGTAATGAGAATATATAGATCGGCGTTATTTAATGTGTTCGTTTCATGGACACCACCCCCCCCCCCCTCTTAGAATTTACTCATGCTTCCTAGATATCCCACAAATTAAAAAATGGAATTACTCATATTAATATATATATCTAATATATTGTATACATAAACTAATAGAATAAATTATATTCTGATTTTAAACAACATTATGATTTTTCCTTGAAATTTATTTACAAGATTCCTCTTATGCGGATAAGTGATAATTTATGTGCTGCACATGAGAAATTCGAGGATACACTGAAGACACGTTAGTTCACCTGTAGTTCGTGAAACAAAAATTAAGAACCACTTATTCTAGGTGTATTCCACATGAAATCAGGCAGTAGAAATTCAATATGAAACCCACCATCACAGATTTTAATGCTACTGTGTGTTCTTGTTCTTACTATGAAGATATTATCAGAAGTAATTTTTTTGCTAGTAGGTAAATTAGATTTTGAAAAAAAAAATAATAATTAGAAATTTGCCAAAAATTGTCATTATTGACTGTTTGATTTTCAAAGGTTGTGCGTCATAAATAAATAAATAAAGTCATATTTTAATATTTAATCAACAAATGATCTTCAAATTATTTATACTATACTTGACAAATCGGGTACGTAAATTATGAAAAAAAAAAATGTTACGTTTGAAACATTTTAAGTGTGTCTAAGAAAATATTTAAACTTTAAAATCAGTAATATTTTATGGGAAATATTCTATTAATTAAGAATATCAATCAAAAGCGGGAGGGATTCGAAATTTATTTTTGTCACAAAATCTACGTAAAAATGTCTTTTACCGGATTACGAAATAAAAACAGCGGGATTTTTGTTATTTTTAGTAGTACTTAAATGATATTTAAAAATATCACCATTTTTACTTTCTTCTATCTATAATACCAGAAAGTATTGCAATCGAAATTATTTTCCACTTCCGGTATTCCACGGATTTTTAAGTTTTATGTGTCAAGTATTTAAAAAACATGTTTTTTTTTTCAAAATGTCTGTCTGTCCGTGTGTGTGTGCCCACCTTGTATCATCGGTATCAGCCTACGGTTTTTGGGAACGAGAAAATCATTGGGCTAGGTCACATGCTCGAGAAAATCTGATTAGTGGGTCCTTTTTGGGTCACTGTGGGTCAAGATAATTTTATCTAAAAAACGGCTCAGACTATTTGGAATAAATTTTATATCATACGGGTTTCGGACACGAGAAGACAATTGGGCTTGGTCACATGTTCGAGAAAATTTTATTAGTGGGTCATTTTGGTCATGAGTCATGATATTTGAACTCAAGGCTAATTTTGACCGAGAATTGCTCGGTCTTCCCTACTCGTATATTCTAATACGAACACATCTTGTGTGTGTGTGTGGTTTTATATAAATATATATATATATATATATATATCCAAATTTTATCTTATAATGGGTTCTAACGATTTTGACGAAATTTCATATTTTACCGCTTAGGACACTAGAAAACCATTGGGCTAGGACATATGTTCGAGAAAATTGGATTAGTGGGTCATTTTGGGTCACTATGGGTCAGAGTCAGACTAATTGTATCTAAAAAACGGTTCAAACGATTTTGACTAAATTTTGTATCCTACCATTTTCGGGCACGAGAAGACGAATGGGCTGAATCACATGTTTAAGAAATTTCGTTTAAGTGGTCATTTTTGCGTCAACGTGGGTCACGTTAATTTTATCTAAAAACGGCTCAACGATTTTGATTACATTTTGTATCCTCCGAATTTCGGGCACGATAAAATCATTGGGCTAGGTTACATGTCCGAGAAAATTCGATTAGTGGATTATTTTTGGATCAGTGTGGGTCAAGCAATTTTCTCGAAAAAACGACTCAGACTATTTAGACTAAATTTTGTATCCTATGGTTTTCGGGCACTAGAAGACTGTTGGACTAGGTCACATGTTCGAGAAAATACGATTAGTGGGTCATTTTGGTCGTGGGCCATTATGGGTCAAGCTATTTTTTATCTTAAAAACGGCTCAAAAGTTTTGAACTAAATTTAGTATCCTGCAGTTTTAGGGAACGAGAAGACTATTGGACTAGGTTACATGTTTGAGAAATTTCGATTAGTGGGTCATTTTGGTCATGGGTCATTATGGGTCAAGGTATTTTTATCTTAAAAACAGCTCAGATGATTTTAACTAAATTTTGAATCCTACGGTTTTGGAGCACGAGAAAATCACTGGGCTAGGTCACATGTCCGAGAAAATTCAATTAGTGTGTCATTTTTGAGTCACTGTGGTTGTCAATCTAATTTTATCTAAAAACGGCTCAGACTATTTTGACTAAATTTTATATCCTACAAGTTTCGGACGCGAGAAGACAATTGGGCTTGGTCATATGTTCGAGAAAATTTGATTTGTGTGTCATTTTGGTCATGGGTCAATATATTTGTACTCAAAGCTAATTTATACTGTGCATAGCTCGGTCTTCCCTACTCGTTAACATATATGAGATAGGAAGAAGTTTTGGGATTGACACATCCCAAATTATATTATCCCCATTATATTATATTTTTAACTACGACAGAAAATATCAACAACACTGTTTTTTAGTAAAACGTGGGGTGCATTCCGAGGGGTGGTGTTCTGCCATCCCCTCCCCGAATATAATACAAAATGAAAACATTGCGCCCCTCCGCCAAGAAAAAATCAAAATGACTCCCTTGATTAAAAAACTAATTATTAAACAGTATTATTCGGTATTTTGAGTAACTGTTATAGAACAAATTAGAAAAATTATTTTTTAGTACTTTTGTGAGATTTTGAATTTCAAAAATGTGAAAATTGTGCAAAATCTATTAGATTTGGGAAACATTTAAATGCTTATATATCAAAAGTATTTAACTTAGAGAATTATAGTTTGTCATATTAATCATTTTTCGGGATCTTTATTATGATATATTGTACAAAAGTATTGCTGAAATGTGTTTTTTTTTATTTACCACACTCCCACCTCCAAAACATATTAAAAAGCTATAGTATTTTAAGTACTTAAATTAAAGAAATTAAAGCATCAGCATTATTAATGATTCGAGGTGGAAATACGTTTAATTGACATTTACTTCACAACACAACATCGAACATAATACAGGTTACAGATACATTTTACATACATAACAGTAAACAAACTTTTACTGGTAATTGACAGAATTTCCGCAGTAGTGCTGCCATCTAGTAATTAGATTAATAACTAAACACCATAATTTTCCCCTTCTTAATTGGGAAATTTACTTTTCTTTTCCTGGTGGATCTTCTAGGTACCTGTTGGGAAAAAGAAGAGTTAATTAAAGTATCTTTAGCATCATCAATAGAAGTATTGGACACCATGGGTTTTGGAGCTGAAGGTATCCCTTTAGAGTCTACTGGTGCAGGACTTGGAGTACTTTGGAGGACACAGTCATATGGCTTAGGATTTGGAGTAGTAGGAACAACAGAGTCATCTGGTTGAGGATTTGGAGCAGATGAGGCAACTGAGTCAGCTAGTCGAGTATTTGGAGTAGATGGGACAACAGAGTCAGCTGGTCGAAGATCTGGGACACTAGGAGGCATTAGCTGAGAATCACTTTGATTAACAACTGCATTATCACTTTTGTGACTTTCTGTACCACTCTCTTCAGAATTTGAATCCTTAGTTAGATGTATCTTCGAACCGACATTAGTTATCTGATAAACATGCCTTTTCCAAATAATCGAACCAACTTGAATTCTATAATGCAACTTGCCCTCACTTGCAATAATGCGACCAATTTTCCACTTGGCTTCTGGAGTATAATTTTTTACAGCCACTTTCTGGTTGATTTGAAATTCTTTTACTTTAGAATTGGCCTTTCTCGCCTTTTGTTTATCATGCACAAAATTTGTAACGCTTGGAATTATCAAATCTATTTTCGTTCTTATATTTGTCTTTAGAAATAGAGATGCAGGACTTTCCCCCGTAGTAACATGAGGCATCTTTCTATATTGTAAAAGAAAGTTATTTATTTTCATCTGTAAAGTACCATATTCTGAAGATAAGGCTTTAACACTTTTTTAAGAATCTGCACATATCTCTCTGGCTGACCATTTGTAGCTGGATGGTATTGTGCACTAAACCAATGTTTAACCCCATGATTCTTCAAAAATGTCTCAAATTCTTCAGAAGTAAATTGTTTTGCGTTATCAGATACCAGAGATATAGGATACCCGTATCTGGCAAAAAAAGAAGAAAGACAAGTAATTGTATGTTCTGAAGTTGTATTAGAGACAATAAAAACTTCAGGCCATTTGCTATAATCATCAACCACAAGCAAAAGCATTTTACCCATCACAGGACCAAAATAATCTATGTGAATTCTTTGCCATGGAGCTGTAGGCCATTCCCAATGATGAATATCTACCTTAGGAGGATTAGTTTTTAAATTGACACAAGTAGTGCAATTTCGTGCAAGATCTTCAATATCTTGGTCAATCCCTGGCCACCAAACAAAACTGCGAGCTAAGGACTTCATTTTCACTATACCAAAATGTCCATAGTGCAAATCACGTAAAATTTGTTTTCAGTGAAATTCTGGGATAATTACTCTACATCCTTTTAAAATACAACTATGTTGAAGAGTAAATTCTTCTTGTTTGCCACCAAAAAGTAAATTTTTAGGAATTGGAGAACCAGATATTAGATGATGAAAAAGTTGACGTAATAAAGGATCAGATTCTGTAGCTACAGCAATTGATTTGGCGTTTAAAGGCAATGTAGAAATTTGGTTATTTGAAAAAATTCAGATTCATCAATTACATTACTTGAATTTAATTGTGGGGGTAAATCTTCACTACGTAATGGAAGTCGTGAAAGAGCATCGACATTTCCATGTTCGGATATTTTCTTATACCGAATATCATATTTAAACGCTTGTAAGTATAATGCATATCTTTGCATCCGAGCAGCTGAAAGAAAAGGAATACTTTTATTTGGAGAAAATATGGACACGAGTGGTTTGCTATCTGTAAATAAAGTAAACCTATACCATATAAATATTGAAAAAATTTCTTTACTCCAAAGATAAAAGCTAGTTCTTCCTTATCCACCTGGCTATATTTTTTTTCTGCATTCGTAAGCGTTCTGGACACAAAACCAATTGGTTTTTCCACGTTATCTGGCATCACATGCGAAAGAACTGCAGATATACCATATGGAGAAGCATCTCTTGCTAACACTAAAGGCAATTTAGGGTTGAAATGAGTAAGAACTCTTTCTGAAATAATTTCATTTTTTATATTTTTAAATGCTTGTTCACAAACAGGAGACCAAATAAATTTTACATTCTTTTTGAGCAAGTGATTTAAAGGATGAGCAATTGTGGATAAATCTGGTACAAATTTAGAATAATATGTGACTAAGCCTAAAAAAGATTTAACTTGTGACACATTAATTGCTCTAGGAGCATTGACAATAGCCTCAATTTTATCTTGTGTTTTATGAATACCTTGCTTATCAATTTTATAACCACAATATGTAATATGGTCAGCCAGAAAATTTGATTTATCTTTATTTATCCTAATATTATATTCACGTAATCTTTCTAAGACTTGTTTTAGCCTTGTTAAATGAATTTCATCCGTTTCCCCTGTAACACCAATATCATCAATGAACACAGTGACACCATCAATACCACTCAATATTTGTTCAATCGATCTTTGCCAAATTGCTGGAGAGTTAGTAAGACCCATTGGTAACTTTAATATTTAAATAACCCTTCGGAGTATTTATAGTTAACAATTCCTGTGATTTTTCGGCTACAGGTAACTGAAGATAAGCTTGATTTAAATCTATTTTCGTAAAATGTAAACCACCACCTAAAGTAGCTAACATGTCCTCTACCCTAGGTAAAGGATATTTTTCCACCTTCAAAAATTTATTTACTGTAACTTTAAAATCTCCGCATAAACGTATTTTCCCATTTGGTTTTACCACTGGAACTATAGGAGTTGCCCACTTACTATTGGTGACAGGTTTAATAATACCCTCATCCTGTAACCTTTGGATTTCATCATTTACTGCATTACGTAGAGAATACGTGACTGTTCTAGCCTTACAAAATATGGGCGTAGAACCTTTTTCTAGGTAAAGTTCTGCTTTCAAACCTTTTATTTCCCCTACTTTATCCGAAAATAAATCAGAAAATCATTTAATAATGCTTTCAATTTATCTGTAGAATTTGCAATTTCGTTGACATACACAGACTTAAAATTGGTGGGAAACAAATTAAATGCAGCTACCCAGTCTCTTCCAAATAAAAGTGGGAAATTATCTTCTTTAATTAAATACAATTTAAGCTGTTTAGTAATACTTGCATAAGAAACATCTACTGTTACATACCCCACAGGTGTAAACACCTCACCCGTTGCCGTTCTCAATTGAACGTCTGGTGGAAAAATTTTATTATTCGGAAAAATTCTCCAAAAACGATTTACAGGTACCGCAGAAATTCCGGAGCCCGTGTCTACTTCCATTTCAGCTTTAGCTTTGTTTTCAATTAAAACCCACACTTTTATAGGTGTAGAACTTCTATCATGACTCACTGATAAAATATCAACCGTCTGCATTACATTTGTTTGTTTCTGAGAATTACTTTTACATACTTTACAAAGATGGCCTCATTTTTTACAAATTTTACAAATAGTATTGATATGCTTACACTTATTGGCAAGATGAGAAGGATTTCCACATCTATAACATTGTAATTTATTTTTATTTACTTCAAAATTCCCTTTATTTACATTGTTACTTTTCGGTTTCTGGAAATTATTTGAAATTTTATTCGGTTGAACATTTTTAGAATATGCCAATTTATTAACATTTACATATTTGTGTTTCAATTCAGAAATATCCTATTCATTATTTTGAAAAATAATTGCTTTTTCAATAGCTTTCTCAAAAGATAAATCATCTATTTGTGAAAGTAATTTACTCTGGATAGTTTCATTTTTTATACCTCGCAGAAATTGTTCCAACAAATTTTCATTAAGTGTTTCACCAGCAAAAGCACAGAACGTGGTTAACTTCTTTACTTTTGAAACAAAATCTTGTATGGATTCGTTTTCATTTTGATAAGAATTACGGAATTTAATTCTAGAACAAAATTCATTAGGGGCGGGGCTTAAGTGCTTTAACAGAATTTCAACTATTTCCTCGTATTTCAGTGCTTCAGGATTTTTCGGAAATGTTAAATCTGACAGCAAATTATACAATTTAGGCCCCATACAGGAAATAATTCCAGGTACCTTTTTTTCCCTCAACATCATGTAATAAAAAACTCTGTTCCAATCTCTTAACGTATGATTGGAATGTTTCGATAGAATCATTGAATTCCTTGAAATTAGAAAACATTATTAACTTTTATTTATTGCAGAGAAGAAAAAAAAATGTCAGCACTTACCACCTTCGAAATGACAGACGCATTCAAAATATTAATACAGCATATTTTCTTGTAGATGCAAAACACGAAGTGTCGCCATTTTGCTCAGTTGGAATTTCTTGTAATTTAAATTCCGGTAAGAAACTTGATTTTCTCGTCGCCATATTATAGTATTTTAAGTACTTAAATTAAAGAAATTAAAGCAGCAGCATTATTAATGATTTGAGGTGGAATGTAAATACGTTTAATTGACATTTACTTCACAACACAACATCGAACATAATACAGGTTACAGATATATTTTACATACATAACAGTAAACAAACTTTTACCGGTAATTGACAGAATTTCCGCAGTGGTGCTGTTATCTAGTAATTAGATTAATAACTAAACACCGTAAAAGCCAATTTATTTATTTATTTTAAATATAATGTAAATAAACATATCTATCTATCTATCTATCTATCTATATATATATATATATCTATCTATCTATCTATCTATCTATATATATATCTATATCTATATATATATATATATATATATATATATATATATATATATATATATATATATATATATATATATATATATGCATTGTTCATATACTCCAATAGATCCAATTCATTCAATATATATGGAAATTCACCGTCTGCTATATCATATCATGTTGTATCATATCGCCAGTCTATTAGAGATACATGTTTTTTTAATATATATATATATATATTATTTAGGAAATATTTAAGTATAATATTTAACTACGCATACAAAATTTTGAAATTGTTTATGTTGTTTTAATTTTAAAGTATGAAAATAAATATATAAATGTTTGCATCTTATAGAATTACAGGTGAAAGTTTCACTAAGATATGCCTATATCAATTTCACCAATGTTAGTTTTTAAAGAAGCTCAGTATGTCACATTTATGAGACAGTTAATTTAATGCTTGTTCATATTTTTGTTTTAGTATCAGATGCTCACTGATCAATCAATTTAGTTAACCCTTTGGTTATTGGACAACGCGGGCTACTATTTTATGTTCAATCGTACCGCAATGTATAATAATTTATCTTTGTGTCAGATTTCTCTTGAAAATATGGCGGAGATTATTTCTTAAAAGGTGGTACAATTAAAATAAAAAATAGTCCACCGAATACTTAATATGTCCGTAGAAATTCTGTATATTTCATATGTGCCATCTAAGTACCGTATATTTCATATGTGTCGTTTAAGTTCCATATATTTCATATGTACTGTATATTACACATGAACCGTTTATACCGTATATATTTTCCGCATATATCCAAGTCAAAGAATTTCAAGTGCCATAGAAGCTAACATGTTAATTTCACTGCAATGTTTGTCCTTTAAGCTGATCCATTGCCCAACTAACTTATAAAGTGTAAACAATTAATCAAAAACTATTTCACCAAGGAGCAAGACATTATTGGTGGTTATGGTTTGATATTAACAAAAATCATACCCAGTTACAAGCAAAATGCGAAACAAAAAAACATTTTTTAAATATGAAATAGTAAAAAAAAAACCACCTAAATTCTCACTGTTTACTTTATAACCAGGAAAAGCAACATTTCCGTACAATTCGAAACAAAAATGAATGTAATATCATATCCGCCTTTGATTGATAATTCATTTTTTTTATATGCCACGTATCCTATTTATTACTCATTACGTGAAGATGATTTTTTGATTATATAGTGAAATATGACTATATTTTGACACAGTACCTTTAAAACTTAGCAGTCAAGCATGCCAACTAATGGCAATTTTTGAAGACTTTTATATTTTTTCTTCTCAAAAACTTCTTCACCTAGGACATATAAATTGTACTGGTGATAAAATATTAATAATAAGAAAAAACGCAAACATTTTCATTGAAATCTGTGGTAGTACATTGTATGCTTGCCTGAACTGACACGGAATTACTCTGTACCTTGTTTGTGCTAGGTCAGTTAACCATTTCAGGGGCAAAGTACTTCTGTTGCTAAAACGTTGAAATGATTGTTGGAAACCAGGATTTACAAACAAATTTATTTGAAAATGAATAAAACTTTTTTTCGCGAACGTTTTAAAAGCAAAATTTTATTTCACTAGTCTAGTGTCAATGTGGCATGTGGTAATTAAAATTAAGTGGGATATATTATATCCCATCGCCCGTAAAGGGGTTAAGTTACTACAAGGCAATATATCAGACGTACAAGAATGAATATTTTTTCCGTATTATCTTTAATCCTATTATTCTGAAACATTAACTTTTCCTTGGAAAAGACATTATATATGAAATTAAGGGATTTGAGTTCTTTTCATCTTGTGCAGAAAATATATTTATTTTCTCCGCTCTTAATTATTTTTAAGAACACCTCCTTTTTAAGAAGTATCTCAATAAAATCCCTACATACATTTATACAACATGTTACATCAAGCTGGACTGGCCATTTTGAAAATAAGTGTATATGTATGTTGGCAATATGTGGAATTATAAGCATATAAATCACATATTACATGCTACTTCTCATAGATAAAGATTAAGTAGTTTCTGAAAAAAAAGAACTCTTTGAACCAAATTCTAATTATCACAACACTTATTCAACAATCATTTTACGCAACAATTGTTGATGCACACTTGTTATGATTAGTACAATATTAAAATTTATCTCCAGTATTGCGAAATAGTACGGCACAATTAGCTTTTTTGGTTTTCATGTTGTATAATTTTAACGTATTTTAATTTTAAATTACGTTAGATATTGTAGAATAATCGTATACATGGCCAATTCACTTAAATTACAAAACTAAAAATATACTAATATCCATCAAACATTTTTTTTTTTTTTGCAAATTAAACATAATGAAAAAAAAGGATACGGAAAAAAATGTTAATTTTGGGATTATCAAAATTCTTACTTATATGGAAACTGATTTATTTCATGAAACAAAATGTGTATTTTCAGATACATTTCAAACGATAAAAATGAAATTTTATAGTGGGAAGTCAATTTTTTTCCCGAGTGATACCTCTTTAAATTCATTCAATTTGAACCAGTTAGAAACACTTTAAAAAGGTTGGCTTTTAACATTTAAGGTATGTCCCATCGAAATAAAGCCACCGTAATTATGTGCTGTAACTGGACACGAAATAAACCAATGAGAATGTAATAAATATATTAAGAAAGTCTATATACAAATACATATTTACATGGAGTAACTCGCTCCCTGCCCCACCTCGGCAGGAAAAAAAATGAGAATGTAAAAAAAAGAGGGGGAAAAAGTGCCCCGCTGAAATAAAGCAACCACCCCTATCAGTGTTTATGGGAACTTCCGACATTCGAACTGCTACAGGTCAACAGCTTTATGACGTCAGGAAGTTGTCAAATACTTGTTCTATGCCAGTCAAACTTTGTGCAGACTTCAGAAGGTTGTATTTTCTATTTCTCCTGCAGTATTGCAATGGGAAAGGGAAACCAGCTATCAGAGTTCGAGAAATGCCAGATAACAGCTTTTAAGGAACAAGGTCTTTCTTGCAGACAAATATCTAAACTATTCAAGCGATCTAAACCCGTAATAGACAACTTTGTGAATCAGGGTAATGCGTACGGGGATAAAAAATGGAGGTGTACATGCAGAAAAATGACTTCCAGGCAGGGAAGATATGTTGTGCGTCGTCTTTCACGAGCTGGTAATTCTGTAAGACAATTGGCCAAGAGAATAACATCCCTGTAACAAAATCAGCCCTGTCACGGATTATAAAACGTACAAGCAACTTGTGATATAGAAAAAGGAAACAGCAGACCATGTTGAAAGCTATCCACAAGCAAAGAAGAGTCGATTGGGCCAAATATCATCGAACCTGGAAGGACCAGTGGCCTCGTGTTATATTCTCAGATGAGAAAAAATGTAATTTGAATGGCCCAGACAGTCTTGCTTTCTATTGGCATGACATGAGAAAAGAAGAAGAAATTTTCACCAAAAGACATCAAGGTGGAGGCTCATTAATGGTGTGAGGAGACTTCGGCTATGGTGGTAAACTTAACCTGGCTTTTTCGTCAGGCCATATGAAGGCTACCGATTACCAAGAAATGCTAGAAACCCATTTACTGCCATTTGCAGAGAGAATAAGTGGCCTAAGTTTTATTTTCCAGCAGGACAACGCCCCCATTCACGTTGAAAAATCCTCCTGGCAATGTTTTTGGAATAATGGGTTGCATGTCATGGAATGGCCTGCCCTTTCCCTTGATCTTAATCTCCAAGAAAATGTGTGGGGTATCCTCAGTAAGGTTGTATATGCCAATGGCAGACAGTTTCAATCTGTGGCAGAATTAAAGGCCGCCATCACCGAAGCCTGGGATAATATTGATGCTACTGTCCTCCAACGATTGGTAAATAGTATTCCACATCGTATATTCCAAGTCATATATAAGCGTGGCGGATATATTGGCTATTAAGAGTAGTGGCCTTATTTCGGTGGGACACTTCTCCCCCCCTCCTGTTTTTAAAAACTTTTTTTTTTTTTGCTGCATAAGTGGGGCAGGGAGTGAGTTACTTCTTGTATATATGTATGTGTATATACACTTTCATAAAATATTTGTTTCGTTCTTATTGTCTTGTTTCATGTCCAGTTACGGCACACAATCACGGCGGCTTTATTTCGGTGGGACACACCTTATATCAGTTCAGATTATTTCTTCATGCAGCTTTTCTATCATTACAATCTTTAAATCTTTGATATTTTCAAAATATACGTATTGTTGTTTAACGAACAATCTTAATATTTGAAAGCCCCTTTTTCTTCTAGATAAGACAATTTTACATTTAGAGATAAATAATTTATTTAAATGTTAAATGCAAATCCGTGCAGGGATATTAAAGTAAGACGTAATTATATGACGCAAAGAAAGATATAGAAAAATAGTGTTTTCTTTTAAGCTTTTAAAGTGTGGTTTAAAATATAAAATCTTAGTTACATATTACCAAGTAATTAGAAAGTTCATTAAAATAATTGTAAAAAATTAATGGTATCTTAATTTGGATGAATAATGCTGTTTTTTATATAATTTCACGGAGCAGGTTACTGAGCGAGTAAAAAATGTATTTATTTCGTGCACGAAGACAAGTTTTTCAGTTCTAAATTGGCATTAAGTACCTTAAATACTTATGATTTAAAGTGATAATTGCGATATACATTTTTTCCCATTCACCAAAAGTTTTGTAGCACATAACTAATTACACGTTTTCCAAAACTCATTTGGAAATCATTCTAAGCTGCTAATGTGCCATAAAAAATTATCTCGTATTTACGTTTTTAAAAAGTATTTGCGAAACATGCTGCTGTTTAATATATATATGTTTTCAGATACGTAACTTCTAATATAGAAGAAAAAAAGTTTAATGGTGCAGAACTTTGCAAAATACCAGTTTAAAAAAAGTTGTACAAAGACAGAGAAAATTTTTTAGTTTCATTTAATTTAAATAAACACCTAAGTGAATTAAACTGTTATTCGCAATATAACGCAAAAAATAAATATTGACTAAAAGTGTAAAATTGTATATTAAGCTGTATTTAAAATTGTACATATTTCAGAGGGTATATTTTGTTCGCTTGTCTTTAACTATTAGACACAATCGCATATGGGGAAAATTATTAGGATACTATGTTCCCAAACCGATTTTTTTTCCTACAAAAGCTTTTATTGATGTTCAAAATATAATATTAAAAAATGCATATTTAATTTGAAATTTCATTAAAATTATGAGAACAAAAAAAGCCTAAAAATCCTAAAGTATCCTATTTTGTATGGGTAATGCAATTTTTGTATATAATTCACGAAACAAATTTCCGAGTGATAGAAACATGTACATATTTCACGCACGAAGATACGTGTTTCCTTTTAAAGTTCTTATTAAGTATTTTAAATACTTATTAAATCAAGAGCCATTTGCAAGATAAAAATGTTTAAAACGGTTTGTATTTACCAAAAGTTTTGCAACACTTAAATTATAACTATTAAGCATTTCCTAAATAATAATTCGTAAGCCTTCTAAGCTATCAATAAACAACTAAAAAACATCTCGTATTTATTTTTGTAAAAACATGATTTACAAAACATGCAGCATATCAGTATTTTTATATTTCCCATATGCAGGAAGATGTATGCATCATTTAGAATAATTTTATAATAAAACAAAGTAGCAGAAGAGCAATAAATAAGTTTCAGTTTAATTTCAATTAAATGTGTAGATGCGATGTATACATTTAAATTCAATTATGAATTCAAATTAACCAAAAAAGAGATTAAAAAAGAAAAGAAAATCAGTGGGAAAAATGGAAGGCAAATTCATGTCTTACTTAATGTTTTTCGCGATCAGTAGCATATCATTGATGCTGTTGCAATATTCTTAAATAATTGAAATATTTGAATATTTTGAATTTTAATTAATCATCCATATAAAATTACATAAATGAATTTATAAATTTATATAAAAAAGTAATAATAACAATGTACGTCCCTCAAATATTTCATATGTTCAATTATCATATTACAGGCCTATTTTTACAGATGACTATAACCAATTTGTTATAAAAGAAATGTATAAATACATTTATTTAGGTTTATGTGTTTTCTAATTAATTATTACAAATAAGCACAATATTATTTGAAAAATTTTTATAGTTTTTATTTTCATTACATGTAGAAGACTAAAGAATCAAACATAAAATATTTTGAAAAATATTTTTCTTAATGTAATTTGTTTAATTATTTATTATGTATTTTAATTTCTTTCATTTAATTTTTTTTTGTAAACATTATGTTAATAAATAGAAGTAGCATTTAAAACATTGAAAAAGAAATCGTACTTTTTCAAAATGAAAGAAAATTAAATCCTTTATTATTATATTATCCTTTAAAATTAATTTGTTAACAATATTACCGCAATAATAAAATATTCATTTTCTTATTACAGAAAAGGGTTTTTTATGTAATTAATACATTAAAAGTACTTTGAAAATAATTCCTGATATAATGAAAAATTCAAACTAATAAATTTATAATAAACTTTTCTGTATGAAATACTTATCCTTAGGTTATTATTGTAGTACTCGATGTACTGCTGATAGATTTTTTTTTTTAAATTTGCTTTTCACTGTTCACTGTTCCTAGTACATTTTATTTCCCATATTCAAAGTTGAATTTAAGCTGTTATTAAAGACCACTTGTCTTAACATTAACTATTGTTGCTACATTTTGAGATTTTTCAAGCTGCTTGTTGTTTTATTTTAAGTACTAGAATTAATAAAGACATATTTAAATACTTAATCTAAAAATGTAAATTGTACCTGCAATAGCCACAAACTCTTTAAACAATCGCATAAGAGTGTGCATCGATTGGTAATATTAAAGAAACAAAAAGGTACCTTAGGATAATACTTTTGACTAAAGTCAAAAGAAACATAGTATGTTTGTTGCTTAACGTCCAGGTAATCCCTTAATCGAATGGGAACACATGTGGAAGGAAGTGTATATGGTTGCTTCAAATTTTAATTTCCACGATTGTACGCCTAGTTGCATAAAACATTTTTGTGTGAAAATGGACCGTGTAGCTGGGAAAGAATTTGACGGGTTGTGAGAAATGCGTTTAACTAGAAGAATAAAAACAGGATAAACACTGATACATGGCTGTAAGGATCTAAATGTAGACAAAATCATGTCACGAATCTGCAACGTTTTAAAGGCTTTGGTGCTGTATGTAGACAAACAGGACGTGATCTAAGATGTACCACAACAGAGTCTCCGGACTGTTATTTGGCAACGACTTCTGAAAAATACAGACAACGGACGTTAGCCCAGATTCCAAGAGAGTTCGCTGCAGCTATCAAAACTCGATTTCTCTGATATACCGTGGGTGAAAAGCTGCATAAAAGCTGGCTTTATGCAGGGAAACTAATATCTGTGTCTCAATCGGGCTCTCAAATGCGCCCTGTTGCAGTTGTGCAGAGATAACTGTGATTGGAGTACGATTGACATAATCCCAGTAACGTTTCACGTAGAGAGCGAAGGAATCATGTGGATGGAGTGTCCCGAAAATTCGTCGGCAGTAAATCCGATAGAACATCAGAGAGATACACTAGGAAGCTACATGATTACAGCTGCTATTATCACTCCTCAGGATGTTCAAGGTGCTATTCATAGTGAATGCATTTTTTGTACTAGAAGAACTCATGTGCATTTATTTAAATCTTAACTTAGTATACATTCATACATTCATCAGGCATTAGTATGAAATTTGGAGAGGAATTGTAGTATAGATGCATCTTTTCGTATTACTTTTATACTTAAAAAAACACAGTACTTCCATTTAAAATTATTTTATATTGTCAGTAAAATACATACGTTATCAGTAATCATTAAAAACATATTTAGTTATTTCCTTTACAAACAGATATAGATACAGTCTGACATCTTATAAGGTACATTACATACACAATTATTTCTTAGATCCAAAATTCACGTTTAATGAGTTTTTATTCTCTTTCATTTATTTTTTTTTCCGCCAGTGTATTTAACACCAAAATAACATCCTATACAACTGTTTTAGGAAAAAGGTATGTTTTAGATGTTGGGCCAAGTTATAATATCTTAACTGTGTCATCAATGCACGCAATAGAGCTTCTATAGATTTATTGCAACCTCTACTACACTGAAATTTATAATTGTAGCTTTTATATTTCGTTTTCAGGGACACACAACTTAATTAGTACACTTTAGAGTATATGTATGATAATTCTTTTTATAATGTCCGACGATTTCAAACATAACGTATTTTTTATGTTACCGCGATATTTAACTGCTTATTTTGTGTTAAAAATAGTGCGTGTTTAATGTTTATACTTATTTTAGAGAGATGCACAACCATTTCGTTATGAATACATTAGGACTGACTGTAGGGCGAAATTATGTCAAATAAAAATAATGACGGTTTTTCGATTTCAAACTTTTAATATTTACATATGATAGGCATTACTTATATTATTTTGGAAAAATAAAACAAAATATATATTACACATAAATTTTTAAAGAAATTCACAAACCTTAAAGAATGTACATCCATCAAATGGTGAAGTTGAGAATGTATTTTTTGTCTTAATATTTTGTTTCTAATCCAAATACCAGAATCCATAAAGTATTCAGACACATTATCCTGTAAAGAGATCATATTCCAAAGTTCCTTTTTCTATTATTTTATGCATTTTTCAGATGTTGTAAATTTCCGTATGTTACGTGGTAAATATAAAATGCATTAAAATGGTTTCTATAGAGAGAGATCCAAAATGTAGTTAAAGTAGATTAATAAAGTTTTTCAAATTCCTGTCCAGCAATTTTACTCTTTCTCCATCGAATAATATTAATATAATAATAAAAGTGATTTCCTTTCACAGGTACGATTATGGTTGTAAATATAAATTTATAGGAACTGGAAGAGAATTAGTATAATGTCTGAGATAAAGTCAGAGCATATAATGCGTGCAAATTCTATGAAGTCTTATAGAATATGTATGAAATGGTGGACGACGATGTAATTTTCTTACTACAGATTGCTCGTCTATGAAGTATTCAATTCCTGGGAACGTCAACTGTAAAGTCATCTATTGTCGATAGTAGAATTACTCAGTTTATAAAGGCTCACTACAATATTTTTGATTATCTTTATTGTAATTGATCTGGATACTTTTCCCATAGAACTTGGATACTTTTCCGAACTTGTTTAAACTTTTAACTTGAAATTATACATTTTTTTAACTTAAATTTCGAGCAATACTATTTATTAGATCTCAACTAAGAGACCAAACAGGATTCCGACTTGAAATTCTAATATTGTGTTGTACATTATTTTAAACTTCGTGTTTGGCTAATATTTGTGGTCGAGGACAGATAATCCCTTCTTATCAATGAAGTTCTAACATTTCATTCTTGTGTATGCTTGCAACATTGTTCGATTTAAATGTAATTAAAAATTCCGTACATATTCGTATCAAATGTCTGTCTTTCAGGACATTCTTCCTGGACTACGAAAAATTAAATTAATTGCCTTATTATGATATCTTAATTTCTTATCTATCTTGTAATAAATCTCAATTTATTTTATTTTTCAGAAGTATTCCATTTACTTTATACAGATTATTGAGGAAAATATGAAGGGGACATATTTAATATGTTTAAATTTCAAAAAGAAATATTTTATGTCTATTGTAGTGAAAAACTTGTTCTTTGCTACTGATATACAATCTTATTATTTGCTACTGATATACAATTTAGCCCGTTTTTTATTTAAAATACTAACGACAATTTCGCAACTGTACTGTTTATATTATATAATTACAGTCATTCCGAGTTATCTAAAAAATATATTACTATTAGATAATCTGGTAAATTGAATAAAAACAAGAACGAAAAATCATGCGCCAAACATAGATTATGAAACACTTTCCAACACAGCCAGAAAACTGTAACGAAACTTCACCGGTAAATAAGATGAAAGAAGATATGTAAGTAAACAGTTCAGGAAACATATAACACATTGAAATACAGTTTTCAAAATTACCTTCCAGTGTCAAAAAGTAATCGAATTATTTTGTGCAGCCCTGTATATGATCAATAGATGTGGTATATAGTATGATAAAATTTAGTTCAATTAGAATAGTTAGAATAGTTATTCACATTTAGCAATTTTCGCCAATCGATGGAAATGCACTCTAAATCTTTTGTGCAGCCCTGTATATTATCTGAAGGCTTTTGTACACACAACATATTAAGCTAAAAGTGAACTTAAAACTCACTCGCAGCAATTAAAAACCGTAAACGACAGTGTATCTTTTTCTTTGCGTAGCCCTGTATATGAATTTATTTTTATTCCACAAACTTCTATTAGTCTTAATTATAGTTCAGCAGGAAAATGCGTAAACACAATTAAAAACTACCCTTAAGCAATTCACTCCCATAGTCTGTAATACTTCCGAATGCCCTTGTGTAGCCCTGTATATGATCAACAGAGTTTATAAACACACACGTACTATGAAAAAATTTTGTTAAACTTTAAAACGCATACCAAAGTTGAAAACACACTTATCACACATAGACTGTAAATATCGCACATGTACTGTAACCAATATATTTTGTGTGTCCCTGTAAATAAACGCAATGCACACTAGAGAGCAATCTATAGTGCACCTCAGTAATGCATATAATTTTCATTGTGTTTCAAATAGTGAAATATCACTAAATTACACTGCAAACGATTTTTCTCCATTGAACGATGTGTAACAGAATTCCTTTGTTTGACCCTGTAAATGAATAATAAATGCTTTGCAACCCATATTCTACCAAAAGCATGTTTTAATGCGCTTCATAATTATATATCATTTTCATTATTTTTTAAATGACGTAGCGTCATCAAAATGCACTTGAAACGATTATTTCCCATTGACTGTAATGTAACGGAATATTTTTGATTGTCCCTGTTAAAAAAACAATAAGTGCTACACACTTCTGTTGAAATTGAGAACATGCTATAGTAAACGGCAATAACATACAAAAATTTCAGGACAATGGAAGCATATTTACGGTAGTTAGAGAACGGACAGACGGCCAGACGGCCAGACGTAACCAATATCTTTTGTGTGTTCCTGTAAATAAACGCAATGCACACAAGAAAGCAATTTATAGTGCATCTCAGTAATGCATATAATTTTCATTGTGTTTCAAATAGTGAAATATCCCTAAATTACAATGCAATCTATTTTTCTCCATAGAACGATGTGTAACAGAATTTCTTTGTTTGACCATCTAAATGAATTATAAAAGCTTTGCAACCCATATTCTACAAAAAGCATGTTTTAATGCGCTTCATAATTATTTACCAATTTCATTATGTTTTAAATGATGTAGCGTCATCAAAATGCACTTGAAACGATTATTTCCCATTGACTGTATTGTAACGGAATACTTTTGATTATCCCTGTTAAAAAACTATAACACTTCTGTTGAAATAGGGAATGCTATAGTAAACGACAATAACATACAAAAATTTCAGAAAAATCGAAGCATATTTACGGGAGTTAGAGAACGGGCAGACGGCCAGACGGTAGACAAACCGAAATCATAGACACTTTTCAACTAGGTTGGAAAGTGTTAAAAAGGGCTCCCTAAATTAATGAAGAAAATAATCGTCGGAAGCCATCAAAGTTTTAAACTATAAGAAACAAAATCTACAAAAGAAATATTCAATAACACAAATAAACTAAATAATTTGATTATTTTATGATTTGAAGTTTGCAATATCTACGCAATATATTTCAAATTAAGTATTATTCAGGATTTAAGGAATGTTATAAATAGGCATGTCAGAGTTTTCCGAATTATTAATGCTTTCATCCATCAATTTATGAAGCCGCAATCCAGTACATTTATCCCTGATTCCTGGAATTTTATTTAAAATTACTTCAATATTTATTAAGCTGGCAATATTCTTCTAGTAATATTCCTTTGATCAACATTAGTAAAGGGAAGTTATAAAGTTCTGAGAAAGATTTCCAATTAGAAGAGCTTTGTATCATTATACATGCTAATATTTCATAAGATTTGGTATAAAGGGAAATAATTAGAATTATTATTAGCGTTCGCTAACAATTAATTTTAAACATTACTTCGCATGAAAATATTCAAAATGCATACATAGGAAATCCATAGCAATATATAAATATAAATATGAATTTTTGATCTTATTTTGTGATCAGTATGAGAGTTATTGATGTGTTGTCTTGATAATATGTCAGAAGTTTAACCCTTTCCGGCACAGACAAATTCTGTTAGTAAAATGAAAAAAAATTACTGACTGACAACGGAATTTATAAACGACTTTTTTAGAAAATAAGAACTCCTGATTTTAAGTTTTCATTATAGAAACAAAATTTTATTAAAATATTATTGGTGGCGCATGCAAGTTTGGAATTAAAATTAGGTGTACCCGAAGTGGGACCACTGTGACGGGAAGGGTTAAAATCAAAGGATTTTCGGTTACCTACGACAGAGTTTAAATCACATGTTTACTTCTATCGGTACATGTAGTTCGTAAACATAATTTGTAATAAAGTATGTTTAAATCTGAATTTATTTCATTGTTTGGTTGAATAAATTAAAAGGATCATAATGGTCTGAAATGACAAAATTGACAGAAGTTGATTTGTGGATTATGAAGAATTTAATTAATTTAGACTATTACTTCTTTCAGCATTTATCTCTTTTTTTTAGAAATATAAAAGTATTGTTCAATTGTTAAAAAAAAAAAAAAACTATAACGTAAGTTTTAATATTGTATCAGATAATAAAACTTTAAAAGCTATTTTTTCTAAGATTTTGAGCTCCATGTTCAATATTAAAGGTTCCGGAGTCGTAATTTTTTATTTCTTTGCTTATATTGCAACCCTTTTTGCATTCTATTCATACCACAATTTTTAAACTATATAGCTTGTACTGAATTTCTCTTGCCCATTGAACAATGTTTAGAAAATAAAAGAGTCGGGTAGAAAAAAAATAGTCGTAAGTGGCAGACGATGACTCTATCTATGTTTAACCTGATACAATATATATATATATATATATATATATATATATATATATATATATATATATATATATATATATATATATATATATATATAAATTACAAAATATAATAAAAAATTCAAAACACATAAAAATGTTTCATGTTTTTGTGTAACTTATAAAAAATGATTTTTGTTTTGTTCTTTAGGTATAATTTGTAGATAATTTATTTTTTTAATTAAAAAAAAGAAACATGTAAATTCCGTATCTTGTGCAAAAGTAGTGGTAGAGTGGCAAAGCCACTAAAAGCAATGCTTCGAGAAAAGTGAGTTTAGCCTTTTGATTACGGGTAAGGAATGGTTAAATTTTTTAATTCAGTCAAAGCCACAATTTACAAAAAAATTCTTTGTGGTAGATTTTCCTTCAAAATATCCTATTATAAGTGTATGGTAGATATTATTTTTCAAAAAAGTGGTACCGATACAATAAAAAAATATAGTCACTGGTACGACATATGTCCCGACTCCGTAATAAAATTTTTGCCTTCGCATCTTACACCCGTCTGCGCAACTCAACATTTACAGCTCGTTTGACCCCTAATTTTTGAAATTTTCATTTGGAGCAACCGTGTGACATTCCTAATCCTTTCAATACTGAAGTCTGAAAACTCAATATTATTCAAAATGCGGTGAACGCCCGAACGTGAAATATGCTTCGATATTATTTCTCCCTCTTTCTTCTACCTGTTACTTGACAACAGGACAATAAAAGCAATAAGTGCAACCTACCTACGATAACTAGTACAAAATGCTCCTCACCCGTTGATTCCTATAATGTCCTGCACTGCTGCAAAAGTTGGATATTTACGAGGGTGAGAAAATGGAACAGGCGTTATGGAGTTCTGAAAGTAAATTGCTTGGCTGGCCGTCTTGGTTGGTTTAGAAGCGAAATCATTAAAGGTTCAAACAATATAAAAAATGCATTTTTTCGAAAAATATGAAGTCAAACATGTTCTTTACAGCCTCAAAGTTCAAGGGTATTTCCTCACGAATCTCAGTCGATATTCGACAAAACGTCTGAAATAAGTCACTGCCCCTTAATTTCTGAACATCATTGTATTAATTTTCAAACCACTCGGTTGGGTAGTTTTTGCGCTGTTATATGCGGACAGATGGACGAACCAAACAACGATTATAGGTGCTACATATTTATATAATTGCGGACGCATCTAAAAAATAAATGTGTTTTTTAAATGTACACCTTGTATATAAGAAAAAGGAAATAAAACATTCCTATCAATATCTCACTGCTTGAAAACCACTGAAATAAAAAATGTTTAATAAAATCACAATTCGTTAACAACTTTATACAAAATGTATACCATAAGGACGATACATTTTAAGAAAGTCAAGAACATTTTTTTTTATCGTTGTATTGTATACAAGTTTAAATTTCAATGTTCTAATAAGTATTATTTACGATTTCTATACATAGATATGTTTGGTTTATTATCTTTATTTCATACCTGAACAAAGTTTGGCATTATGAGAATAAGAAAATAGAAATATTTGTTGCGTACATGACTTTTTCTGTCTGCTCGAATGTGACTTAAAATCGTCTAGAATATATATCTTTACCTTCTAATGCTACAAGGATTACTATAAATTAAATGGACTTCTAGGATGTATGTATGGTTATTGTGCATCAAACACTGGGATGTTTTATGAAATGTAATTAAAGCATCTGTGAAGTTCGACGTTTCTACTGCTTGTTTTATTGCTGAAGATATTTTATCCAATAACAGCGTTACTCTATGTTACTTCTGATTGAAACTCAATTTTAAATAGTTTACATCACCAAGTTTGGAAACACCAGAATTTGTTTAAAACGATGCAATTTCAGAAGTGTGAAGATCAGAGCATAAATTTAAAGTTTATTGTTAGAAACTGTGGAATGAAAATTTAAAGGCTGATAACTGCATACTTATATTGATAAAGAAAGGGTTGATCTTCCAGGGATATTGATATGGAGAAAAATAACACGATTATACAGCTCTTGGTTTGGAGGTGGACAAAAAATATATTTTTCTTTGTCATTCGTAAATTGCCGTGAACCGAAAAACGTAGAGAAAATTCATTTACGAAATACACAATGTTATTTACTGTTTTTCAAGATTTTGAAATTTGTTTGGACAAGAATTAACCCATTCAGGTCTAGGAACCTGCAAAAATTTTATATTTTGTACCACCAGTAGTTACTAATATTAATGTTTATTTAGTTAATGCCTTATTTAAGCTAAAAATTCAGCGATTACGTGACGAAAAGATTTTCATTCATATATGCCAATACTACAAAATATGCATTGTATGAGATATGTACATGGAACATCAGTACCAAAATGTACCCAAAACCAAACATGTTAATGAAATCTGGATAAACTTTCAAAAACATTGCTAGAAAACATGACTAATTAATAAATAAATAAAAATCTTTTCAAAATATATCATTATTCGGCATTATATAAGAAGTCATTAAAGAATATTTTAGTTATTGAAACATCTATTTTTTCCTCAGAGATGAGGATAAACGGTTTGATTCCATCTTTCTTATACACAAATGCGCTATTTCTTAATCGTATTTCTCATCTTATATTCGTGTTGTTTCATTTTATTATCTTTACCTATGACTATCTAAATAGCACTATTTTCATTGCCATATATGTTTTTTTTACTTACTTCATTTCACAAAGTATCTACATGAACTTATCGGATAAGCAACTCGTATTTTATATTAATTATGACACAAATATACTACTTTAGAAACTAGGATAATTGAGGTATCCAAATACT
This sequence comes from Maratus michaelseni, assembly GCA_963931845.1. Classification (NCBI taxonomy): domain Eukaryota; kingdom Metazoa; phylum Arthropoda; class Arachnida; order Araneae; family Salticidae; genus Maratus; species Maratus michaelseni. Next base: position 290,049,891 of record OZ007591.1, on the reverse strand, counting down.
TTATTGCAAACTTAAATATTTTCCATAATTTCAATATAACATCCTTAGTGACTCCGAGAATTCGTTTGCATCTTTGGAATTTTTGTTCTAACTACATAATACAAAGAATTTTGCATGTTTATTAAATATGAGACGTTGCTTTATTGTCATAAATTGTGAAGTTTTATAACATTTTTGTGTCTGAAAAAAACTCAAAAGCTCAGTTTAGAAGCTCGATTAAAAATATTTAATTCGGTTTATTGTTCAAACATTTTAATATTTTACTGCCTATTTTTAGACATCTTCAGTAAATTTTTCAATACAGAAGATGTAATACGTATATATAATACGAATAAAACGTATGTCTTCATGTATTGCCGTACAATTTTCAAATATTTATTTTAAAGAAGATACTGTGTGTTTTGGAAGGGATTCTTCAGGCGTGCACCTTGCGCAATCGTGTATTTTGCATACATATCTGTTACCAAGTATGACAAATTCTTAGTCCACATCACACTAATTGATTTGTAAGATGTCGGTGTTTTGCAAATCGAAAAACGTCAGCGAATGAACAGCAACATTATCTTTAAATTCCTACTATTAGCTCACACTCTCTCTATATATATCTTTTTGGAATTTTCAATCGTTAATAAAATATTTTCTATTCATCCATTCAAGTTCAAATATTTTTTTTAAAACTTGTATTGGATGACATTTGATGTTAATACAGTTTTTTCAAATATTAATTCCTTAATTAAATTAAATTAATTAATTTAAATTTTTATATGGGAGAAAAAAATTTCTCCCATTGTTTTTATAAATGAAATGAAAGATTTATCTCAAATGAGTGATGCCAACAAAAAATAAAATACCGCAACGATGATTATAAAATAATGTTCAATAAAGATAACGAGGGACATTAATGCTGTACGGTTTATTTTATATATTTATGATTAAAAAGTAGGAATTGACTTTAAAAAAATTTATATTACTTGTTTTTACTAACTACACATAGTACGTAAAATAAATTATAATCTTGTCATATGTGGCATAATTGCATAATGGATATTTTTCTACTGATGTAAAAATCACACTTGTGTGTTTATTTAAATTAAGTTGGAGTAATTTTTATGTTCGGATTTATAAAAATAATACAGAATATTCACTATCATGAAATAGAAATAAGGTTTAGTTTTATGTGGACTTTCTAAATTTGCATGCTATTATATTAATCCATATACTCCTACAGAAAATATAGCCAAAATATGTAAATTTCATATTAACTTAATACAGACTATATTCATTTTATTTTCTGCTTTTTAGTAATTTAGAAATTTTATTCTTTGGCATATTTCTACATTTAACATTTAAGAAGTAACTAACTATAAGAATCAAATCACCTATTTCAAGAATTAACATTTTAATGATTAAAGAATAAACTAAGCATAGACATAGTAATGGTAATTTGCAATACATAGGACATTTTTGACGTTTTACATTTTTTCGGGGAAATTAGTATCATTTTGTTCTCATATTTAATAAACAAAATCTGTTTTACGTTAATAATAAAAGTAATTGAAAAGTTTAAAGTATTTGAAAATCTCAAAATAACATTAATTTGTGTAATAAACGTTTGTAACCAATATTAAGTAAGCTCATAAAATGATGATTGTTTTCATTTTTAAGGTAAAGAAGCTGTATACTTCAGTCTTGATAAATGGTAGAAATGATTTAGTTCGAATACTTTTTTGTTTATCAAGTTACTTGTCACAAGCATTATTACAATCAGTATCGATAACATTGCAGTAGCGGATCTTCACTTTACAGCCATAATTTTAGAATATAAAATCTCACTTTATTTAATCATGATATGCCCTACTATTAAACAAGGAGAGATTTATTTTACGAAATTACTAGTTGTAAATTGATTATAAACCGTCTTGCCGCTACTGGAACACTGGAACACTGGCCCTTGGGGACGAGCGACACGGATACGTGAAGCATAAGGTGCTCCGAATCCTTGATTATTCCCACCAGTTACTTTTTATTGTAAACATTGCCTTATTTAATGACAGCATTTCTGAGATTCAATTAGGCAAAAACTTCTGTTTTGAAAAACCAGTGGCAAAAGATTCAAAAAATTTGTAAAGGACGCTCATCGCGAAGGGGTTAAAGGAAATATGTTTATTTTCTTTTGTACGTGTGTGTGTGTTAAAAACGATGGTTTTGAAATCGCAGACTACGAACATGGACATTTGTTTTTGCATAGGGCGAAACTATACATTAAGATTCAGGAAGAATTCCGGCAACATACATAGCAGAAATGCTTCAAAACTTTACAACATCGCGAAGTTACACTTTACTTGGATTAGGCAGAACATAAAAAGCAAAACATTATATAAATAGCTTTCCCATAATGATTTAGCGGATTTCAATGCATTTTCTATAAAGAGAGCTGTGACTTCGGATTTCGTGGAAAATTATTGGAAAATATACGTACATTTTAAAATAAGGAGGTTTTTAAAGAAGTTCCCACTTTTCTTGACCCCCCCCCCTTCCCACCCCCACGAAATACAGTACCTTTTCGGGTCCTCGCTTGTGTAGCTAATCGGCCGTTATAAACAACACCAGCACTATATGTATGTGCGGAAGATCGCGTGTATATTAAACTTTTCTGGCGTTTTATGGTCCAAAAAGCTCTCACCCTTGTAAATTGGGATTTTTTTTTATTTTTTATTATTGTTATATTAGTATTTATTTGAACTCACAGTAGTCTGTAAAATGTTCAAAAAGTCCAGTGGAGTCACTCCTCCGGATTTTTTTTTAAATAACTGTATTTACTGTGTTGATTGTACTATGCATCTCTATTGCAATATGTGTTTAAACTAACATTTTGGAGACAAACACAAAACTTTTTTTGCATGTTATCTTTCTTAAAATTTTAATTGCCCCGATTATATCGCACTTATTTAATTGTACCGGGGAGACGCGATATAACAAGGGTGTCAATGTATTATTTATCCCGTGTCTTTAATTTCGAATTAAGGTATTTAAATAACTCGTTTAATTTGCCTATGCAAAAACACATCACAATTGCCAATGCGTATAAATATTACGATTACATAGTAATTATAAATGTATCTATCTATAACATTTCATATGAACGCAATCGCTCGATAAGGCAAAATACACATTTTAAAGTTGTTATTTCTATCGCATCAATGAAAAGTTTTTTTTTTTTTTTTTTTTTTTTTTTTTTTTAGCATAATATAAGAGATTGTATAGTTAATACTTTAAATCAGGGATTATTTTAATTCAATGGCCATAAATCCAAAACATTAATTAATAAACTTGCCTTGAGTTTAAATCTGCGTGAAAGTAATTTTTGACTTTAATTTATCAATTTAGCATAAAGCATTATTTGTTTGTGGAAATGTTTCAAATTAAACTGGGAGCTATATTATACATTCCAAATAAGTAACATTGTTACGTCCTAGTTCGTTTGGTCAACTACAGCGGATTCAAACAAAAAAAAAAGGGGGACGCAACAGGCATATATTATAAAACGCATTCCGACACTAACAAAATATTTTTTATGAAAATTTATTTTTTCATTTAATGAAATGGGAATTCTAAATAAAAAAAAATTAAAACAAATAAATGGGTAAACATTTCATTTTCATTTTTACTAACCGTATCCAGTAATGTGTAGCAATTCTTTATTCGAGACCTATATATGATCTTTAGAAATTACACAAGCCACGTAATACACTACAAATTAGATAACTTTAAAAATGCATATCACAGCGGAAAACGCATTTCCTTCAATTATCGATCATAGTCAGTACTGTAAACGAACTCCTTTGTTGGTCTGTGAAAATGTACCATAAATGCCACACACTGTATCCTCAATAGAATATATTGATACAAAACATACAGAATAATACACAGTCTATCTATATGAAGTAGTGAAACTCAGTGGTCTTTTTTAATTTAATTTTTTTTTAAGTATCATAACATCATTAAAATGCAGCATTAGCGGATTTTCTTCATAGATGACATTTTAATGAAATCTACTTTATCAATGTCTTCTTATGTTTTATCTCAATAAAAAAAACTTTTATTTTCGAATCGTTCTTAAATAATCGAATACATTTGAAAGGTAAAAGTTGGCAAAAGCTTTAAAGCTTGTGATAAAAAAACACCCATTCATTCAATTTTTTACACAGGTATTTCGACAATCCTTCCCTTTTTGTGAAATTAGTTTTTTATTATTATATTTAAAATCATAAATTCATACATACGATTCTAGCTGTATTAGGATCACATATCTGTATAACAATCACATATTTAAATTATGTAAACAATTTTTATTTCAATAAAAAATTTTGAAATGTGTACTTTGCAAGATGTATTTTGTACATTCTTTGCTATGAAGTAATTTTATTCCAAAGTTTCATTACACAGTACGCAGATAAATTGCTATTAATATCAAAAATACTTTTAAATGTAGATTATTTCCGACACGTTTTATTTTCAATCTAAAACGTTCTCTAAAAAGTTCTCTAACGTTTTATATTAATGATTACTGATGAATAGGCTGAATTAGCAATGAAAATATAAAAAAAATATATTTTCACTTTAATTTAAAAACTGAAATCTACATATGGAATACAAAACTTTCTATTTGAAGAAAAAATCTATGAAGATTTTTAAAAAAGAGCTGAACTCACAACATTTTAAAAAGAAATGAATTAAGGTAATTATTAGCTTCAAGTATAAAAAAAAAATTAAATTATTTTCATGAAAATACACGTATAAAGTGGGAATTAAATAAAAGATAATTCATTTTACTCTTGAAATCAAGTTGAACTTTCTACCAGTGTGCACATAAAAAAGTTTAGAAAAATCAGTATTTCCAAACAAATAAAATTGTGCGTATTTGTCAAAGAATTGTTTACCCTTAATATATGAAATTCAGAAATATTTCAAGGATATTTTAACGGAAAGAATTCAGTTAATATTTTCAAAACTATTTATTTATCTTTTTCTTGGTTCATTCTTCTATATAAGTCAGAAGAGTATTTTTTTCATTTTTTTTAAAAATTTTAAAGTAAACACAAAGACAATTTTTATGAAAATTGTTCATTATTTAAATAAACTAAAAGTTCAGAAATATGTTTGAAGAACTTCAAGATATATTCGATTTTCTTAACAGCCTTTTTTTCTAGAGTTAATTAGATAGTCAGTTTTTATGAAAGTTTCTAGAAAGATTTCGAAATTTAATTAGCAAATTAAACGCAATTACGGGAAGAATTGTTCTAATTAGAATACTTACGTAAAATTCTCGGTTTCTAACAGAGTGCGTTTGTTTAAACTTTCTGGAGATAAAGGTATAGTAGTTTGATGTTTAACGTTTTTATTCGAGTAGTAGTTATTACTGAGTAATATAGAACTTGTTAAAAAATATATTTTTTTATATTGCAATGTGTATAAGCCACGGCTATAAATGTGTTTCAAACCAGATATTCTATTAAATAAATGAAGTCAAATAAGTGCCAAGTGGAAATAAATTATATTTTGATAAATAAAATTTGCGGATCGAAAGAGAATTTTTTGAGCTGTGGGTTAGACGCCTGAAATTATGATACTTTTTTTTTCTATTTCAATATCTTCTATTTAATTTTATTTTCTTCAGTGTAAATTATTCACATTATTTAATAGTTTAAAATATTTATAGTATATTTATATTTATTTTATATTTTATGTTTACAAATTACGTTTTCTTATGTATTTCAATTATGAATCACAAAATATTAAAAGTTGCATAAAATTACGTTTAACAATTCATACATTTTGCAGACTGCGAATATTAAAATTGCATCTGCGAAAAATAAACACAGAATTGTGTTAAATTAATAATATGTCTTATGTAAGTTATGTCATTTGTATAATTTGCTTTAACCAATTCGAAAAATGGAAACTGGTGAAAATGACGATATTTGAACAGACTCATTTAAGTGAATCAATGTTTAATATAATTTGTATTGGAAAATTAAATATAAGTTATATTCATATTTAATCAGAGTAAGGTTTTGCACTCTTTTTGACTAAATTTTCACAATTCTGTTAAATATGTAGCGCCAAGAGGACCGAATAATAGATTAAACATCCCAAATTGTTTGTAACTAATATTTAATAGAAAAAACTATTACAATTTATTTAAAATGTGAAAAAGGTATTATATTATTGGCTGTAGGGAAAATCCAGGTTAAATGCCTCAACGGGTTAGTTGCCCTAGTCACTGCTTTTCTGATATTGGACGTCTGGTGGATCTAGTGACGTTCTTCTACTCTCACTTGTTATAAAAAAAGCGTACTAGACGAAGTTACAGCGATTTATTTCTTCTCATAAAAGTTATATTCATCAAATAAAGGTAGCTTTGGATTTTGTTGTAAGTACTTATAAGATAGAGACAAGTAGAATCTGAAATATAATGCATTTAATAGAAATTTTTCATGAAGAACTTAGCGAATATTGTTGAAACAGGTTTCGAGTAATGTGTAAGTTACAGGTTGCAACCAAATTTGTTCCTAAATCAAGAGCTACTGGCTGATACTTGTATCGTGGATTAAAACGATACATGCCCCACATGCATCGGGGTTATATGCCTCTTTTGTGATTCTGGATAAGACGCTCCATTTATAATTATAAAATAAAATTGATGCGTGAGAATATATATATATTTTTAAATATTTACGATTGTGAGGAAAAATCTGTTTCTTCTTTTGGTTGACTATGTACATTCCGGGTTGTCATTCCCTAACAATTCAGGGGACGGTGTTAGTAGTGACAAATTCTCAATTTAAACAATTATTAAATATATATATATTTGTTTCATTTCAAAGAGTTAGTTACAAAATTTTAATTGAAAAATATCTGAGTATTTGGTATTTATAGTTTTGCTCTGAAAGTTTTAATTCATACATTCCGAACGATTTTTCTCTATATATATCATAATATATTCAGAAGCAGTAAATAACAATCTAAAAAGAAATATTAGTCTAAAATTCTTTAAGTACTATATAATTTTCATATTAAAATTCCAAAATAATATACCGGAATATCATATTAAAGTTATAATCCCTCTTTATGCTTATTTATTTTTTTAAATAATATTTCTTTTATTGTTGGTAATTTTTCGCCCCCCCCCCACCTCTTAAATTAAATTACACAAGTTTAACTTTCCATACAATATATAAAAACATTTGAACTAATTAATTATGAAACATAAAATCCACAATCATTTAATTTGAAAAAATTAAATTACTTTCCTGAATTCTTTTCAGACTATCTACGTCGAACATAAGAAGGGGGGGAGAGGGTGCATAATACCACTTGGTTTAAATTAAACAAGTTAAGTCTTCGCTATAATTATCGTATTGGCTTCAAATTTTGTATGCCTGCTTATTTGGTTAAGGTGTTTTCTGAATTATTTTTTAAGAGTTTGTACGTAGAATATAAGATGAGTGAGGAGAACAATCGTTCTTAGTTTACATTAACAATTATAGCCTTCGTTAGAACTACCCGATTGCATTCAATTTTGTTTATTTATTTATTCGAAGAACTGGAAATAGCAAATATCCTTTGAAGTGGAAGTGTAATACAATTTAATACACAGAGCATGTGAGCTCAATGCTAACAGCTTAACCGGACACACGTTTTATTATGTTTTCCATTCATGTTTCTATGATGTTGTAACATTTCTGTTTTAGGATGCCGACGAAATTCAAAAGGAAGCCAAATTCTAACAGGTAAAATTTGATTGAAGTAAACTTACGAGAAACAGATAATAAAATAGAAGCTGGTGATATTGGTATAAATGAAGTGGTACGATATTGCAGTATTCTGTCGAGAAAAATCAGGCGAAGGAAGGATACGGGCTCTCTACAAAATGTTTTATTGAACATCAAGCTGTACTAGGTTCTGAAAATGACAAAAATGCTTCTCAATGATATTCAACGATTAGAAAAAGTTATATTTTCCCTTGATAGGGAAACTGTTAAGTCGATTTCATGTGAATCTGCAGAATCTCTAGGGGTAAACATACGTTCAATAAGGATAAATGTATGGCTGGATACGATTGGCTGAAGTCGTTTTTAGACAGATATAAGGAATTAACAATTCGAAAGGTCTTTCTATATCTCGGCCTCTTTCAGACGGCCTTTCTATATCTCATACAGAGGGTGTGAACCCAAAAGATGTCAATGACTTTTTTGACATTTTTAAAGCAATTTATAATAAAATAAACTTTTACAAAAAAAATATTAACCGACTTAAAAAAAAAAGCACTAACAAGTATTAAATAATTTTTAAAATTCTCTAATGACAAAATGTTATCCATTAACCATAAATGTGATATTATGTGTCGGAATAAAAATGATAAATTTAATATGTACAGTTTAATACCCACCAAACATGCATTTTCGAGAGAATATATTTTACAAGAGATGAATATACAGACTTATGATTCAGCTTACGAATATATACATATGAAAAGCAATCAATTACTTTTTGAAGTCGGTGCCAAACTACCTTAAGTTTAGTAAGAATTGTGAATATATTGTACCTAGTATCTACTAATTTATCGATTGGGGTTGTTTGGCACCGACTTCAAAAAGTAATTGATTGCTTTTCATATGTATATATTCGTAAACTGAATCATAAGTCTGTATATTCATCTCTTGTAAAATATATTCTCTCGAAAATCCATGTTTGGTGGGTATTAAACTGTACATATTAAATTTATCATTTTTATTCCGACACATGATATCAGATTTGTGGTTAATGGATAACATTTTGTCATTAGAGAATTTTAAAGAATTATTTAATACTTTTTGTGCTTTTTTTAAGTCGGTTAATATTTTTTTTGTAAAAGTTTATTTTATTTCCTACTTTTTATTTATTAATACAGTAATAGACAATTATCTTGATTTCAACATCTGCTGAATAAATAAGTAATTTGTAATAGAAATTATAATTTACCAAAATTATCCATTAAATAAATATATTTTAATAAAATCTTTGACAGAATCAAATTTTTGTCAATCTGGACGACAACTGGAGAAATATCGCCAAATTTGGCGATCAAAATATGTTGCCATAAGTGAAGCCAACGTGGTTATAGTTGACTAATTTTACGAAATTCTTATTCAGATTGACGAGAATTGGGAATGAATCTTCTGTAATCGGGTTCCACGCATTTTTTAATTTTGAAAAATTTTTAACAACAAAATTGTTTTAATCATCAGAATTTGACGAAATTTAAATGGGACCATCAGGGTGTCTTACACTTTTAAACAAAAAAATATATATATCAAAATCGGTGCACATTTACGAAAGTTATGCGTGAACAGGACTAAAACATACATACATACATACATTGGGTCAAATTATTAACATCCTCCTTTTCTCACCTTCTTCTATCTAAATAGAAGAACGTATTGTGATCAAAATTTTTTAACTTCCGGTTTTCGACGGATTTATATGTTTTAGGAGTCAAAGATTCCGAAAAACATGTTTTTACAAAATATCTGTCTGTCCGTGTGTGCCCTCTTTGTATCAATGAAAAGTGTGTCAAGTTATGAAGCAACCTAGAATTGAACGAAATTTCATTTATAGGTTTTTGGCTGTGACCAGCAGGTCCCACTTGAATTTGCGGATATTCTGCCGAAAGCGGGCGCTGTGTTAGCGATTTTTGTTCCATTTAAATTATTGTATCATCGAAAAGTGTATTAGATTATCCACAGTATTGAACCAATTTTTTTGTATGTGTTTTTTACTATGGCCTGCAGGTCCCAGTTGAATTTCGGGATATTCGGCAAGAAGGAGGCGCTATGATAGACACTTAAAGATTTCAAATTCAAAAAGATGTACAAAGTCGTTAAAATATTAGAAATCCTAAAGGTTTTTTTCAATTGAATGTTCAGCCTTGATCCAAGGATACCGGAACAATTTTTGTTTTGCCTCTACCTTAAAAAATGCCTGAGATACAGCATTTTGAAATTTTAGAGTGGCTGACATTTTGAAACAAGACAGAAGGATTACTCCATAAACGGTTTTAATTTAAGAGTTTTAGTGAACATGCTATCTCGCAAGTTTTATTTCATTGTTGTAACCATCGTTCTAACTCTCACATTCTCAACACTATATATTCATGTTCGCCAGCGTTCAATTCTCTCCAAGCTAGGCAATATTTGGCGAAATATCAACAAATTTGGCGACAAAAACAAGTTGCCATAAATGAAGCCAACTTGGCTATAGCTAGCATATTTGGTGAAATTCTGATTCAAATTGAATATTGACGAGAACTGCGACTGAATCTTCTGTAATCGGGTTCCATCCATTTTTATAGCTTGGTGTTTTGCAGTAAAATTAGCTAAAATCTTAAAACCAAGGAATAGGTAGGCTGTCTTTTTCTGCCGGTATAGACCAGAAGGACTTTTCGTAGTTTAGTATACATAATATATCAGCTACAAATAAATTAATCTCTCATGTAAATATGTTTTTAAATTGAAACTGTTTGGAAGTAATGTTATTTGAGCATTTTAAATATGACGTAAGTTTTCCCATTTAATGTTTTGAACGTGTAATAATTTAATTATTTCTCTTTTTATAACGTATTTTTCTACATTTACTGCTTTTAACACGTGATCATTTAATTATTCTTTTAAAGTTTTATTTCTGTTTTTGCTAGTCACGTGTAAATACGTTTTTTTAATTGAAAGGGAATATTGTTATGTGCACTATTTTACAAATTGGCAACAATTCAAATAATGGACTTTTTGAAATATAAATTATATTATCAAAATAATGCAAATTTTGAATAAAATAATTTGTTCTAATGATCAGATTTTGACGAAATTGAAATGGGACCACCTTGGACCCTTACTCTTACAAACAAAATAAAAATTATCAAATTCGATGCACATTTACGAGAGTTATGCGTGAACAACATAATACATACATACGGGTCGAATTGATAACCTCCTCCTTTTTTTAAGTCGGTTAAAAATATGAATTTTTCACAAAACCGAGACATGGATGAGACAGGATGTCAGGTACATAATGAAGTAGGGAAATATTAAGTAAAAAAGAAACAAAAAGAAAACTACGCAATACTAAATCTAAACCATTTAAAAAAAAGACAGAGGGAGAACACGGCTTGCCAAAAAGCCACAAGTGAAGGGCTGTGCGAAGAAAATAGCGATGAACAGGAGATCGTGCTTACCAACAACGAAAACATATCTTTAGAATGTCAGGAAAATTATTGCAAAACTAAACTTCGCGTGGAATAGATACAGTGTATTGATTATTTGGGATGGCTGCAAGACAATGTAACACATCGGCTGATAAGCTCCCGGTCTCGCACACAGATGACGTTGCAATCGCCGAACCTATGCTAATTTTTAGTAAATACTAACCTTTAAAAGGTAGCAGAAAAAATGCCATGACGATTCGCTGTGTGGATAAAACGTTAGAGTGGTTTCAGTTGATCGACTTTGTTGATAAACAAAAAAACACCGTTCAAATAAAAGCTTGGCTTGATAAGCGTTATCCGGACACTGCACCAGGTAAATCAACCATTATTGACTGGTTTGCTGAATTTAAACGTGGTCGTACGGACACCAGTGATGCACCACGCAAAAGAGGTGGTTACTCCGGAAAACATAAAAAAAAGTCCACAAAATCGTTTTGGGGAACCGTAAAGTGAGGTTGTAGGAGATAGCTCAGACTCTGAAGATATCCAAGGAACGTATAGGTTTTATTTTGAATGAACATTTGTCTATGAAAAAGCTGTTATCAAAGTGGCTGCCGCTCGTGTTGACTTTTGACCAAAAACAACAACGAGTCGATGATTCTGAGCACTGTTTGGAGGTTTTTCGTTATAAAATTATGTTATTTATTATAAAATTATTATTTTTTTTTTCATTTATTAAATTATAATTATTAACTTATTATTATTATTATTAAATTATTATTATTTATTATTAAAGTTATTTTATTTATTAAAGTTATAAAGTTATAAAGTCATAAAGTTATAAAGTTTTCTTAAAAAGTTTTGTTTTCTTTATTAGACCGGGAACTTATCAGCCCATGTGTTATACTTTCCGTGGAAATATTTGCGGGAGAAAAAGAAAATATTGAAATATAGAAATAAAAAATAAAAAGTTCCTATTCAATTTTTTTCCCAAATAAAAGAAAATCATAAATTTGATATAAATAGGATTTTAAGTCAAATGAAAGTACAGTCAAATGAAAATAACTAATAAACAGTGTAGTGTTCCAGTAGATTTAGTTTTTGCTTGTGAAAATATAGGTTATGAAATATAAATGTTAAGTACCTTATGCTTCCTATTCTTTTACGAATGGGGCATCTATCCCAACCAATTGGTGTGCCTAACCCATAGGTCGGGTTAGATGGCCGAAATCACTGATTAAGCGTTTTGATAAACCCCCCATTTTAGCTGGTATTTATATTGCAGTAATATTTTTTTATGAAATTCTACATAAAATTTGGTGTAGATAAGTTATATATCAACTAAAAAAAATCATTACTACAAATAAGAAAATCTGGTTCATTCTTAATGGGGGAATTAACAAAGAATTACTCTCGTTTGACTACCTTTCTGAAAATTTTATTTTGTTATTTAGATTATAAATTTCAATAGAAACATATTATTGATCGATCTTTCAAATCTTGATTTTTTTAAATCGTGAACACCTTTTCATCGAAAAAGTAATATGCAAAAAATACATCCAAAATATCTAAAATATTCAAGTACAAATGCATACAAATTATAAAATGTAGCAAGCCTTAATATTAGGATTTGGTGAAATCTATCAATTAAAAAAATCTTGAATATATTTTTATCGAAAAAGTAAAATGCAAAAAATACATCCAAAATATCTAAAATATTCAAGTACAGAATGTGCATACAAATTATAAAATTTGGCAAGCCTTAATAATAGGATTTGCTGAAATTTATTAAATATCGATATATCTTTAAGGCATTTTTTTATTCAGATGTAAATAATATTTATAAAATCAACAACTTATAAATAATAACTGAAATAATAACGTTTGTTAAAAAAATAGTAATTCTCAATTCATTAAACAACATTTAACGATCATGAAAGAGATATTATCTCACACTGCTTTATGGACAATTATTCCCGAACGAACAAATATTTGGAACAAACAAAGTGTTAAAAAAATTGCTCTGGTGGATACATTGTTATAATTTTCTAGAAATTTCCATATGTTGAAGCATTTAAGAACATTTAAGCTGGTAGGAGATACATTTATTTTTCAGCTACACCATGCATTAAATGTGCGTCTAAATGATAAAGTATTTCTTAGTTGCGGTAAACGTATTGTTAAAAATGAGATAGTATATGGCAAACAGAAGGAACGATTACTCATATACATTAATAATGATTTTCTTTTCCAGAAGACCATTAATTAAGACCAGAGTGTATTATGAAATATATATTATTAATTTGTACCCTTCCTGATCAAATTAAATTATGAATAAGATATTTCTTAAATATAATCCTATTAAATGTTTGTAACAATATTAATATTTCTTCCAGGCAAAATTGATTTTTTTATATAGTGTACGTACGACCTGCATTTTATAATAAATCATACGCATATATGGATTTATGTATACATACATGTGTGGGTATGTTTAGTTTAGCGAAGTCATGAAACAAGATTAAAACCAGATATACAACTTTAAAATGAAAAGCACTTTAAGATTTAAACAAGAGCAAAAAAATATGCGTCAAGCATAAATTATGTAAAACTTTCCAATACTTCAAAAATAATTTTACAAATATTTACCGTTTAATAAGGTGAAAGGTGATATATAAGCAAAGGATTTGAAAAACGCATAACATATTTAAAAACACAATTTCAGGAATTATCAACACTATTCGGAAAAATATCCGATTTTTTTTTTTGCTCTCTTGTATCTATAGATTTGTATATATATATGTTGCAAATCACGTGAGCGGCGGAGATTGGCGCCGACTGTCTGTCTACCGGGGAGTCCCCTCTGTGACAGAAGAGAATTAATTTCTGTATCATGAGGTGCTCGGATCGAAATGGAAGCAAAATGTCGCTTCCTAAAATTTATTCTAGAATATTTTAATTAATGTTTAATATCTATTTAGTGTTTGATGTGTCTGTCTGCGTGTTATGTGTTCGTATATTAAACCAAGAAAAAGACAAATCGTTAGTATTATTTTACCTGAAATACACCAGAATCTCGTAACAAGAAATGATATTTACTGCATTTCTCCAATTCCTTCAAAAATCATGAATTACCAGATTTCATTCAAGAATGTTGATTTCTATATTATTATGCTCTCCCAACCAGCACGCTTGAGTGATTATTATGATTAATTATTTTTATGGTGACAACAAACCCGGGAGCTTTAATATTAAAGTTCATGATAAAGATTAAGTTCAACATTTTCGAAGACGACTTACTGGATTAAGATTATATCCCGGCAAAATCAGGTACTGTACCTTTTATTTGTTTTTAAAAATGAATCTCGAAAAATTAAAATCAAAGCGCAAGGTAATTAAAACTGCCTGTACGAAATTTATTACAAAAATTGAAACATTTATGGAAAGTGTAAATTTAGAAAGTGAAAATGATTTTGAGACACTCTCGGAATATTTGAACAATTTAATTGAAAAACAAGATGAATTAAAGTTAATAAATCCTAAAATTGAAGAGTTAATATCTGATACTACTCTTTTTGAAGCAGAAATTCAAAACAGTATTGAGTATGACGATACCATTAATGAAGCAAAATTTAAAATTAAAGGAAAATTAAAAAAGTTTAAAGCTAACGCTGAACTGAGCAATACAAGTACTGCATCAAATGCCAGTACAAATGCCAGTACAATTCCGTATCCTAATACACGATCACCTACAATAAATTTACCCAAGATAACTATACCAATATTTAAAGGTGATCCTAACACATTTCTTGAATTTATAAATAGTTTTAAAAGTACTATAGATTCTAATGAAAACTTGAGTAGCATTGAAAAATTCATATATTTGAAATCGTTTCTGTCAGGAGAAGCTTATAAAACGATTTCAGGATTTGCTCTAAATGAACAAAATTATAAATCGTCTCTAGATTTACTAGAAAACAGATATGGAAAAACAGAATATTTGATTAGTGGGTTTATAAATAAACTATTAGAAATTGAGCCTGTAAAGTCTGCTTCAAATACCAGATCGTTACGAGAATTGTACGATGAATGTGAAGTTAGCATTAGAAATTTACAAGCGATGGGGGTGGCTTCAGATAATTTCGGATATTTACTTATTCCAATAATTTTAAGGCAATTACCCCATAATTTGGTTGTAGAATTTCAAAGAAAAAAAAAATGTTGATAAATCTGGTGACGTCAATGAATTAATGAATTTTATAAAGTTTGAAATAGAATCACGAGAAGCGGCTAACGCGGTGTCAGGAATTTCCTTAAAAAATAATGAAACATCTCGATGGGAAAGAAAAAATCCGACTAGATTAAAAACTAATGTTCCCACTTCAGTCGCGCTTAACACGGTTGTAAAAAATGTTTGCATATTTTGCAATTCAAATCATTATAGTCTAAAATGTAAGGAAATCTCGGACGAACAAAAACGTTATAAGTTAAAAAAAAGTGGGAGGTGTTATCGATGTTTGAATAAAAATCATCTATTATCTTCTTGTAAAGTAAAAATTCAACCTTGCGAATTATGCCAAACTTATCAGCATAATTATTTATTTTGCCCCACTAAGAAAGATAAAAATCGTTCCGTTGAGAATGCGGAAACACCCGAATCTTCCCGAATTCTCGAAAACCAAACTGTATTATCGTCAGTTATTAAGACTCAAAATTCCTCCGAAAAATATTCAACATTATTACAAACTGCTTGTGTACAGGTGCTAGGTATCTCTAAAACCTTATATACGAGGCTTTTATATGACTCGGCCTCTTCTAGAACGTTCCTTACAAAAAGTCTAGCGACAGCTTTGAAATTAAAACCTATGAAAAAGGAAAGGCTTCTAGTTTATACGTTCGGAAACCGCAAAGCCATAGAACAAGAGTTCGATGTTGTGAATATTACAGTACGCAGTCGCGTTCCCCCCTACGCTGACATACAAATTGAAGCGCTTGTGTCAGAGGTCATCAGCGGAGCGAAAATTATCGCCTCAGTTGATTCTCAGTTAATAAATAAACTCGGTCTTAATGAAAATGAATTTGCTGACACATTTATTCATGCAAAACCCATCCAAATTCTTTTAGGTGCTGATTATATGTTTTCAACGATAATTGGAGAAGTTAAAAAAATAAATCAATCGTTGTTTATTCAACCAACGATATTTGGAAAAACTTTAGTAGGTAGAATTTATGGCGCTAAATTACAGAGTACTTCCTGTTTAAAAATAATATGCTCGTCAATAGATAATGACTTAAGAAACTTATGGGAAATGGAATCGTTTCTATTTAATCAAAAAGATAAACAAGATGATGAACATTTTGAGGTCATAAATAAATTCGAGAAGGAAATATGTTTCGAAAATGGTAGGTACGTGGCACCACTTTTGTGGCGATGTGATACGGATAGACAAAATTTATGTAACAATTACCAAGTCGCGAAAAAAATATTTGCAGTTTTGGAAAGACGGTTAAAAGATGATCAATCTTTATTTTTAAGATATAATGAAATTATGAAGGAACAATTGAATGAGGGAATTATTCAAAAGTGTAATGATAATTGTTCTGTAAATTATGTAATGCCTCATAGAGCGGTTTTTAGGGAAAAATCTTCTAGCTCTAAAACTAGAATTGTTTATGATGCGAGCAGTCGACAGGGTAGTAACAAAAGTTTAAATGAATGTCTTTTCTCAGGGGAAAATTTAAATCCTAATCTCGTAGATGTTATACTAAATTTCAGGCGGCATAAAATTGCTTTTTGTGGGGATTTGGCCCGAGCCTTCCTGCAAATAGAGGTATCGAGGAGTGACAGAGATTATTTATGTTTTTTATATTTTGATGACTGCGACATAAATAAACCACCAACCTTATATCATTTTAATCGACATTGTTTTGGCCTCACCAGTTCCCCCTACGTGTTAGCTTCAACTCTAAAAAAAAACACATTAAAAATTATAAGGAGGCCAATCCCATCGCATACCACATGTTAGATAATTATTTATACGTAGATGACTTGATTCACGGAGCATCTACGGTACCAGAAGCTTTTAAGCTGTCATCTTGTGCAGTTTCAATTTTTAAAGACGCGAATATGAAGTTACGGAAATTTAACTCCAATTCTGTAGAATTAAAGGAACAGTGGAAGAATGCCGACCCTGTAATTGAAATAGAAGAAAAACAATCAAACCTTAAAATACTAGGAATAAATTGGAACAATAAGGAGGACTTTCTGTCCATAGATTTGACATCTTTAGCGTCAAACGGTGATTTAAAATTCACCAAAAGACACGTTCTCCACACTGCTGCTAAAATATTTGATCCTATCGGATTCCTCAATCCCTTTATGATTAGAATTAAGCTCCTCTTGCAGGAATTGTGGGAATCTGGTCTTGACTGGGATGACACATTTTCCGAAGAAATTGTAAATAAATATCAAACGTGGTATAAAGAAACAAAACTACTAGAAAATATGAAAATACCTAGATATTATTTTGATTCAGATGTAACAGTAAACAAAGTTCAAGTTCATGTGTTTTCTGATGCCTCGTTAAAATCCTACGGAGCTGTAGCCTACTTTAGATACAGGACATCAGAAGGCAATTTTAATACTTGCTATATAATTTCAAAATCGCGAGTTGCTCCTTTAAAAAAAGTTAGTTTACCGCGATTGGAGCTCTTAGGAGCTTTAACAGCTGCCAGAATTGCCAACCATATTAAACATCTTTTCAGTTATATTGAAAATATAATTTTGTGGTCCGATTCTACTATAGTTTCGCACTGGATTAAGGGATCTGCCGCCAAGTGGAAACCGTATGTCGCAAACCGCGTAGCGGAAATTCAGGAAATGACCGATCCTAGTTCTTGGCGGCATGTTAATAGCAAGGATAACCCGGCAGACATGCTTACTAGGGGGCTCTCTTCCAAAGAGCTAATAAATTCAAGACGCAGGTGGTATGGTCCTGAGTGGCTTATTAATCCCGAAATTGATTGGCCGAAAGAAAATAAGCTAAAAATCAAATCATTCATTCCAGAAATTAAAAATGAATGCAAAGGCGAAATAATAGTTAATTCAATCATTGTTAATGAAAAAATAATTGATATAGAAAAATTTAGTAGCCTAAAAAAATTGTTAAGAGTCACTGCTTACGTGATATATTTTATAAAATTGCTAAAGGGCAATCACGAGAAAGTCTGTGCACTTACACCAGAAAATCTTCGAGAAGCAGAGCTGTATTGGATAAGGCTAGTTCAAAGTGAATTTTTTTCTAATGAAATACAGTGTTTAAAAAATGCCAAACCTCTTCCAAAAGACTCGCACTTGCTTTGTTTGAACCCATTCCTTGATTCCGAAGGCGTCCTGCGTGTCTCTGGTCGACTTGGGAAGGCTGATTTTTCAACGGATGAAAAACACCCGATAATTCTTCCGTCCAAAACGAAGTTTTCCGAATTGATAATTTGGGATGCTCATGTTAGAGTATTTCATTCAGCGGTTTCTCACACCCTCGTACAAGTGAGAGAAAAATTCTGGTTACTAAAGGCTAGACAAACAATAAAAAATCAACTGAAAAAATGCATTATTTGCAAAAGGTTTTCATCAATTCCAGGAGACCAGACGATAGCTCCATTGCCACCTGATCGTGTCGAACAGTCAACTCCATATAGCGTAATAGGAGTCGATTTTGCAGGACCTTTATTTGTCAAAGATTCTGACAGCAAACAGTATATATTGCTAATAACGTGTGCTGTAACAAGAAATATCCACCTGGAACTTGTTGACAATTTGTCAACACAAACATTCTTACTTGCCTTTAGACGGTTCATCGCTCGTCGTGGATTATGCTCCGTTATTTATTCCGATAACGCACGAACATTTAAACGCGCTGAAATAGAACTTAAGAGACTATGGACTATAGTGACTCATCCAGAGGTGAAAGAATTTTTTGCTTCCAATAACATAAAATGGAAGTATATAGTGGAAAGGGCCGCCTGGTGGGGCGGATTTTATGAAAGAATGGTAAGGTCTGTAAAAACTGCGCTGCGGAAGACATTGGGCAGATCTTCTCTGACCCTTAATGAGTTGCATACAGTACTTATTGAGGTTGAAGGAATGGTGAACTCCAGACCCATGACATACATAAGTGATGAAAGGCAGGACCCCCTACCATTAACTCCTGCCCATTTTTTAATAGGGAGAAGAATATCTTCTCTCCCCCCCGTACGGCTTCACCTTGACTCTAATTTCTCTTCTAGGAAAGAATTGCTTAAAGCCTTTAACTATCGGGAAAAATTGATGCGGCTGTTTTGGTCTAGATGGAAGAATGAATACTTATTAAATTTGAGGTCAGCCCACCAAAGTTTAAATAAAACCAATCTTCCCCAATTTAAAATAAATGATGTTGTTTTAATTAAAGATGATAAATTACCCAAAAATTTCTGGAGTTTAGGTAAAATTATAGAAATATTTCCTGGAAGAGATGGCAAGGTGAGAGCCTGTAAAATTAAGACTGAAAAGTCCATATTGAACAGACCTGTACAACTGCTTTCAATCTTGAACTATAATGGACTGAGATAAAATTTGAACTTTAATAACTGGACTTTAATATAAATTTTCTTCTTCCTTTATTTAGTTGAATCAGTGTTGAACTCTCTCTTTTTTTAAATTAGCCTTGAAGTATGTATAATTTTATTATTATTCTATGTTTGTATTTGATTTAATTTGTATAACTTGTATTATTATTTAATGATTGTATTTCATTTAATTTGTATTGTTATATATATATGTTTAGTGATGAACACCCCTATGTTCATGGTGGGGCAGTGTGTTGCAAATCACGTGAGCGGCGGAGATTGGCGCCGACTGTCTGTCTACCGGGGAGTCCCCTCTGTGACAGAAGAGAATTAATTTCTGTATCATGAGGTGCTCGGATCGAAATGGAAGCAAAATGTCGCTTCCTAAAATTTATTCTAGAATATTTTAATTAATGTTTAATATCTATTTAGTGTTTGATGTGTCTGTCTGCGTGTTATGTGTTCGTATATTAAACCAAGAAAAAGACAAATCGTTAGTATTATTTTACCTGAAATACACCAGAATCTCGTAACAAGAAATGATATTTACTGCATTTCTCCAATTCCTTCAAAAATCATGAATTACCAGATTCCATTCAAGAATGTTGATTTCTATATTATTATGCTTTCCCAACCAGCACGCTTGAGTGATTATTATGATTAATTATTTTTAATATATATTACATAGATTGCTAAATTTTTGTTCAGATAGGAAACGCGTCTCACAGTTTAAAATCCTCTTTTGGAATTTCCGTCAATAAACGTAAATGTACTCCAGAACTTTTGTGCTGCCCTGCATGTGATCTTTAGAAATTATACACACCAAGTAATAGACAAAAAAATGAGTTAAATTTAAAACGAGTTCAGCAACTGAAAAAGCACTTCCATCAATTATTGTTAACAGTACAAATTATTTTGTGTGTCCCTGTAAATGAACGATAAACACTATACGCACAATATTCTATAGTAAGACTCTTGTAATGCACCTAGTGACATATATAGATTTCAATATGTTTGAAATAGTTTAGCAGTCTTAAAATAAACCACAAACGATTTTAATCCATAGACAATAATGCAACGGATTTTTTTTTAGTGTACCTATAAAACAATTTTAAGTGCTATACACACCATAATAAGTCTCTTGTAATGCACCTCAGTGATATATATCAATTCCAATATGGTTGCAATTGTGTAACATTTTAAAAATAATCCGGAAATGATTTTTCCACGTGGAAAGTAATGAAACGTTATTCTTTTGAGTGTCTCTGTAAAAAAACTATAAGTGCTACACACTACATATTTAATACTGAACATGCCATAGTAAACCTCACTAACATATATAAATTTCATGACAATACATATATATTTACGTGAGTTAGAGGACGGGCAGGCAGACAGACAGACGGAACGACAGACGGCCGGCAGACAAACAGACAAACCGAATTCATAAACACTTTTCAACTATGTTGGAAGTTATTAAATAAAAAAAAAACATATAAAATATACATATTTCCATATTTGTGTGCGGCTTTATCGATGGGTGCACTGTTTTACAAACATATTTTTTAAAAGCACGATTTTTTAACACTTGGAGCAGTGGTGAAATATGTAAATGATTTCGGCTTGTATAGCCGTCTGTCTGCGGTCAAAGTTTATATTTAGATTGCCATGGAATTTAAAAATGTTTTGGTGTTTAAAATAGTAAGTTTATCATTGAAAATGACGATTTTAATAATTATAGTTCATTTACAAGGACATATAAAAGCGCTCCGATACATATTATCTTCTCCATTTAAGCGAATATCGTTTAATGTGCTGTTTAAAGATATTGCAATTCTTATAAAACATTAAGAAAATTTTATTAGTCGTTGATATACACCACAAAAATTTGCCTATAAATTCGATGAATTTTGAAATGAATTGATTCTATGAAGTGTAATGGGTTTCTTATAGAACATGATGCGTGTCATTTATGTTTCATTTGCAAGGATACATAGACGTAATTCATTGAATTACATTCTGACTGAAGTTACTTTTTTAAGTACGCTGTAAGAAATTGGCATATGGTATTCTGAAGCGCGATAACATTTTCCGTATACAGAATGACGCATTTAACATATAATTGTCTTTTAAAAATCTTCTCAAAATAATTCCGATTTTTCATGGTCAACAAACAACAATTTCTGAAAGTGCGTTTTAGTTGTATTATGCGTTTTCGATCTTAACTACATTTTAGTATATTATGTAGTGTGTAGACATTCCGCAAATTATATACATAGGTTCCAAAAAGCAATTTGAATTTACTCAGATGTAATGTTGAAAAATGCTGTAAGCTTGCTTTCAACTATGATATACGTTTTTCATTAGAATTAGTTTCGAAAATACTATAGGGAGTAAGTTAAATATAAACATAGAATTTCACAAGGATACATTGCCCCGATGGATGCTAAATATCAGAATAGAGTTCTAAATTATTTTTTTGTATTTTATAGCTGAATTAAATGTTAGTAAACAATGTAGTTTGTAAAAAACGGTGTGCGTCACCAGTTGCACGACTTGAAAACAATCCAATGTTTGTTTGTTTGTCTTTTTCCATTTTGTGTAGGTGTATAAAAGCACCCGTATGATTTGAAGCTATTTTTTTTTTTTTTTTTTTTTTTTGCTTTAACATCTTAATAAAGCAAACTTTGATAGCTGTGAATAAAATTGTTATACTATAATCGCCTCCCAGTGCCTAAATTTATGAAATCTCTTTGCGATTTCAAATCAACAGATATGTAACCGAAGAAATCGCGAAAGACTTACTTAAAGCAGCTTTTTTATTCTAATGATTTCAGTGTTTAAGAGCATAGTTTGTCAAATCTGTTAAATTTGTGTTTTATTTATTTTATTTTATTTATTTATAAAATTCTTTTTTCGTTATTGATTATTATCCTACAAATTCTGAACCCTTTATACTGCTTTAAGGGCAAATGGGTTAAACTTAGCTAATAGGGCTGCACGCAATAGAGTTAGATTAAAAAAAAGGAAAAAAAAATACTAGCACATTGCTTTAAAAAACCATAAATACAGTAAAATGAGATACCCTTTTCACAGAAATTGCATCTGAAAGATTTTTTTTTCCTTTTCGACAGTGTAAAAATTTAAATTGTATCATGGCTAGAAATTAATAATCTTGAGAACAAATGCTAAAAAATTAGTCAGGTCATTGCTAACGTCGATATGGCGTCAGCGTTATTCACGGCCATATTTTTGCTTTATAATATAGATTCGTACGTTATATCATTTCATAACATGTTGAGAAATATTGGTAGATGGGTACTTACTATAAAACGTTACTTTATGAGTAATTCAATTTTAAATTAAATATTTTAATGAACTTCATTTCAAAATATGGCTAAAACATATATAAGATAAAACATTACCATCTAGGAAAGTTCAGTAATCATGTTTGCACCGCAATCTGTTGTTCCATAATCAATTTCATTTATTAATAAATTTAATTTATTTGTTGTAACCTGCTTTCTTTTTTTTTAATGTGTCTGTATGTGTACTGCACGCACATACAGTCCAGATATCCCAATCCAGCTTTTAGCTTCTGTATACAAAGGGTGTTCAAATGAAAATGTACGAAACGTCGTAACAACATAACCGTTAACATATTTGCCTATGATCTACGGTAGAACGTGGCGAGATATCTAGTGATGCGATCGGAGTGTCCGGCGTGGATCGGAGCATGCGCAGACGCCCGCATGCACAGGAGAGAACAGAGGCTCTTATAAAGAGCGCCGGTCGTCCAATTGATGCGGCAGTGAGTGTGAGGTCAGGATGGCGTTCACATTGCAAAATTCGAAGATTGAGGAGCAGCGAGGCGTTTTCCGATTTCTGACAGTGGAAGGTGTTAAACCGGCCACTATTCATCGTCGTATTGTGACCGTATATGGAGAAGACTGTGTGTCCGACAAGTCAGTGAGAAAATGGAGTGCCCGTTTTCGAGCAGGCTGTGAGAGTTTGGTTGATGACCCGAGACCAGGCCAGGAAAACACAGTCATCACGGACGATCTCATCGACAAGGTGTACGAAAAGGGATAAATACCTGAAATGAAAGCGCTTCAACTGGGATGACGAACTCAAGGACGCTGTGAAGGACTGGGACGCGTCACGGCCACAGGAATTCTGGGAACAAGGAATCCTTAGGCTCGTTAATTAGTGGGATCGTTGAGCTGAGGCCTATGGTGCTTACTTTGCATAAAGTCTTCATTTATACCCACAGTGTCGTTTCGTACTTTTTCATTTGAACAGCCCTTGTATTAACGAAGTAGGTTTTAAACTTATACGGTGTGCACTTCCGATATCAGTGTACCACTTTCCAACATCCTTAAAGAAACTGGGATTCCGTATTCCAATTTGCAGCAAAATTACTTTTCATTGTTCAGCTTTACGCAAATTAATTTTTTCGTTGTTCCGTGTTTTCTTATTTCTTTCTTCTGTGTGTATGTCAATCGTTTATGCGAGAATTTAGATATTCGCCTTCATTCTCCTTGTATAAATAATTATATAAACATGTTTATATAATTTACACATAAACATAAACATTTGCCATAGTGTTTATATAACTAATTTCATACATTTGAAATCGCTTTTTTGTCACTGTCGCTCGTCTTTGACGCCAATCTTAGATGCAAATCCGATTATGCGTTTGATTCAAATCATGAATTTATGTTAAAGACCGCGTGACTCCATAATTAAATCTCTCAATAGGATATAATATTATATACAAACTATTATTACATTGATCTCTACTTTTTCAGATGTATACGCACAATAAATGGCGAGTTGCAATAATTCAGCTATAAAATCGATAGAACAATAATTTAAACAAAAATGACACAATTGCAGTAATACATTTATTTAACTCATATTTATGTTTAATACTAGCGCCAATTTCACCACAGCAATCGTTGCAAATTTTTGAAATTACGTCATCATTTGACGCAATCTTCTAAAAATGTTTGAGTTCTAAAAATGTCAAAACATTTTTCTATTAAATTAGACGTCATTTTAATTAATTGTACCATACGTCAATTCTATTAGAATCATTGGTCGTTTGTTTTTCAACAGCAGTTCCTTTTCTTTTTTGAAGCTTCGAAAAATCAACTTTCAATACAAAATATTACATAACACCGTATACAAGGCTGCACGAAATATTTTACGTACTTTACAGTCAATAAAATATGAAGAAAATAAAAATTGTAATTCTGTTTTGAAGTGTATTATGCGTTTTCAGATTGATTAATTAGATATTTCTTTTCGTTATATAAAAATATGTCTCCTAAGAATATTTTAATAATGTTGGAACATGATTCAAAATGTATGCGAGATTCACGACCTTCTTCTTTTTTTATTATGTTAATTATGTGTTTATTATGTGATGTGTTTATTATGTTAATTTTTATAGTATCTATTTTGAAATAAAAATAATATTTTTTTTCAAAGTGCATTTATTTAAGGTAATGTATCTTGTCTAACAAAAACATATATGATAATTGCATAGCACTTTTATATTTGAAATTAATCCTGCCATCATACATATTTTTAAATATTTCATTCAAAGCATTAATCAACAGCTAAAAATCGCATATAATAGTTTATATTTTATAGATATTAATTTATTTATGTATATTAGTTGAAATATTAATTTAACTTCTTCAACAGTTGTAATTGAATATTTGAATGCTTTTGTATCTATTTTTTTAATTAAGAAATAATGTTAAAATTATAAAAAATAGCATTAAACATTTGTTTTTAATAATAATAATAGAATGACGTTTGTAATATTCACTTGAATATGTATTTTTCATTATGATTATCAACCCGTAAGGCATGGTGACATCACGGCGACGTCACTGTAAAGTCGCACTGTGACTTTGTGACAGTCGTCGTGACGTCAAGTGACGTCGATGTGAAGTCACTGTGACGTAAATGCGAGGTCGTTATGGCCGTTTTCAAGGCTTTCTGTGACCTCACAATGTGACTACTTTGTGAAGTCACCGTGCGACTTCAATGTGAAAAATGTGACGAATCTGCATCGGATAGGGTGACCAGATTTTACACGAATCCTATACGGATTGTTCTGATCAAAATTTTTTTTATGGTTCAAGTTTGTGACGACACTGCACCGGGTAGGGTGACCAGATTTTACCCGAATACAATCCAGAAACTTCGGATCGATCTTTTTGGATTTGTTTGGCTACAGAATAGATTTGGATTAGTTGTCGTGTGACCTGATTTTCGTGAACCCGATCTGACCCGAGTCGGGTATAATGTTTTTACTGTAAGTCTTGTTCAGAATAGAATCTTGCATACGACCAAGTAACCAGATTTTATCAGAAATTGTGTTACGATACAATTTCTGATGTCGGCTCGGATCTAGAGTCATGCACGAATCCGGTTATATACTTCCTGAACATGATTGAATGTCTACTTGAACATGAATGATGGTTGACTGAAACTATATTTACATTCAACCCGTAATCTTGCCCTAACCCAACAACAACAACAACAAAAATTCTGTAGGCCCACACCCCGACCGAACCTGATAAATGATTTCACATAGATTCGGATAACAAGATTTCACCAAATACGGATAAGATCGACGATAAGGATTGGATCGGCAATCATTTTTTTTTATGCAACTCGTATTCAAATTAAAACTTTGCATCTGATTGGGAAACCGGCTAATGTAGCCGTTAAACAAGAAAATTATAAATGTAAAAAACGCATACTAATATAAAAATAATAGATGAATCCATTAAAAATTATAATAAAATTAAATATTTTAATAATATGAAATTCTATTGTGCAAATAACCACTTTTAAAAATAACTTCGACTTCCATTTGTTTTATGTAACCACCAAAAATATTGACAATAATTAAAACTATGCTATTTTGCTTTTAAGTATTGAAGTTTTTAAATGTGTATACTTTGCCATATTTCCCCTCGTTCAGTATCACGAAACTTTCTGACACATTTATGAACAAATTTTTAAACGCTTGGCACTTGCATGCCTGATTATTAAAGCGATTTGGGATGAATAGCGTTTTCCATTTTTAGATAAATGAAATGCTTAAGAACAATTTTGGTCACGTCTTTTAAGTTTCTGACGCTGCGCGTCGAAAATTCGGTTCAAAACACCGACTTTGATAGTGTTTTCTGAAACATCTTTTGTCAAAAATGAAAAATGCCATTCTATTACATATATTCTGAATAAGAACACCTGCCAATTTCATGTGTTTCCGAATAAAAATAAATTCAGAAATTAGTTATTTTGGATTTGATTACAAATTTAATAAAAATAAAAGTATAGATTTTTAAATAAGCATTGTGAAAAATTTATATTAGGAATCCATTTAAATAATAGATTTACCTATTGTGCGATATTATTAAATAATAAACATTGTATCAAGCAATAAAACATTTTTTGAAGCAAATGAAATTTAAAACTTAGGATCATAAACGCAAAGAAAAAAAATATTTTTTTTTTCTTTACAAATTATTTTATTTATAGTTTTTGATAGAATACTAAATGCAGAGCTTAAATATCAATTTCTACTATAGAAAAAATTCGATAACATAACTGGAAAAATTACCTTAACTGAATAGCTGTTTTATTGTTTCATCAATATTCATTATTTTTGTGCACCTAATAGTGACATATCTTGACAACTAAATTTGTAATAAATTAAATTGCCGCAATTATTTCAAATATACCAGAAAATTATTTCTCAAAACCTCCACTAGCTAAGAAATTTTCAAATTGTAAATCAAATATTAATAGTTTTAAAATTGCAATGTTTTTAATTACAATGAATAACTATGAAAATTGAACTGAGAAACGCAAAATATAAATACATTCCTCGTTATAAATAACACTTTACATTTAGAATATATATTGTTAGTAAATACTTTAAGCTTTTTTTCCAAACTCTCTATTTAAACCGATTTAAAACATTAAAGATAAAATTTTATACAAGTGATTAAAGAAAAAAAAAGATTTAAACATCTTAACATTTAAATAATGCACTATTAATGTACCATTACTAAATATGCATTATTAACAAAACTGCGAAGTCATTAAAAGTTACCTGCTAATCTATAAGTAAAACCACCAGTTCTAGGGATTAAGTTTTAATGGTCGTTGACTGCTTCATTTCATTGAAAAATGAGACTCAAATCCACTGCTTTAATTTTCAAAGTGTCCAGCTTAGGCGTGTTCATAGATCTGAGATATCAAATATCACGCAGACCTTAATAACGCCCCCAGCTAGACATAAGGATAGGTTAAAATGCATGATTCACTTTAAAACGTTAATTTACTTTCACGGTATAAATTCCACAATATACTTCCACAAACTTAAAAGAACACCACACACTCTAATCCGCCGATGAAAATAATCGTCTGCCCTCAACATCTGCGATCATGATCTGCGCAGTAATGTTTACCACAAAGTAACATCTAGCAGGTGTTTCCAGAAAAAGAATAGAAAGAAAACAGTTAAATAAAGACATTTCAAATGCTTTATAGTTTATATAGCTGACAAATAACTTCTAAAAAAACTATAATATTCTGTTTTTATATGAGAGAGTTTAATATTCTTGGAAATAAGCTGTGAAAATTTAAATTTTTATATATTTTTTAATCAGTTGCATTTGTTTTAGGCGTCCAAAGTAAACATAAATTTTAAATAAAAATGGATTTAATAGTCTTTATAAAATAATTACGGCATAAATATAAATACTATTCTGCAATCAGATTTCCGAAATACGATTTTTTCATTTTTTACACTCTATTGAAAAGAGCAATATATTTAACAGAGGTGATATCTTATTAAGCACTGACCAGTTTTGGAATAAATTGCTATAGGAATGACATATACTTTATGACATATTTTTAATTCGTTTTTGTTCGGAAACGCATGAAATTGGCTTTTGTTTTTATTCAGAAACTCTGTAATTGAAAGACTGTTTCCATTTTTTAGTAAAATCAGAAGATCTTTCAGAAAAGAATGTCAAAGTCAGCGTTTTGAACCAAATACCCGACGTAACAGGGAAACAAAAGAGAAAAACCAGTCGTCACGTGACACGATTTGCTTATAACTCGATAAGTAATTTATTTATCAAAAAATGGAAAACTCATTTCGATTCCAAATTGCTTCCATAGTCAGTCCTGCCCATTTTATGCCTTTGCGTTTAAAAATGAGTCAGAATTTATGTTAGAAACCTTCGCGTTGTGGAGCAAGTCAATTGAGAACCACCTTAAATATTCAGTACAAGAAAAATCTTGAACGCGTTCGACGGTCACCCCGAGCACCCCCGATGTCGAACTCTCAAAAATGGTGTCCTCACTTTTTAAACAGAAAGCTGATGATTGGGTTGAGTGGCCCCTCAAAATAATAAGAGATTGGAGATTTTTAAAATATTTTTAGTATCACAAAATTAGCAAATGAGTTCTATGCGGTGGTAGGAAAAAAAATTAAATGTTTGTATTTAAAATGCTAACAAATCTCTAAATCACTAACAGTTTTATTAGAATGGGAGATCTATTTCTGAATTACTTTCCGCCAAAACTTTCCTACGTTACTAAATTTCTATTTAAGGATTTTTACCTGTGTATTATATAGTATATTTTGTTAAATTTCATGAAAATGGCAATGAAAATTGTAAAAAAATATCTGCCTCATATATGTAGACAAATATTTATTTATTATTTTATTTTGGAAATACAATATATTTAAATAATGTGTGACAATGTTTTTATTAATGATTTAGGTACATGACATAATTCAATTCTATATTTTATGAGTTTTTTTCCAAATTCTCTCTCCGATCACACCGTGAAGTCACAGAGTGTTGGCATTTTGGTCATAGGTTTTACGTGAATTATGTGACTTGCAGTGACGTCATTGCAACGTCACAAAAAATTTTAAAGCTGTCAAAAAGTAATTTTCTTCATGCCATAAGATGTTCTAAAGTTTATTTTAAGTTTTTTTAGATCTTCAAGACGTTCACATTTTGATCACAGTGTGACGTTACAAAGTGGTGTCATTTTGGTCACAGATGTGACGTGACGTACATGACTCACAGTGACGTCACAATGACGTCACTGTGACTGTGCATGCTATGCGGGAATTGATAATTGTTAAAATTCGTATGGAATATCTTGCTTAAAATTTATCGTGAATGATTAACGTTATTAGAGTCGTTTCATTACACATATGCTAGATGGCACTTTCTATATAAATGAGCTTTCGAAATGTATAATTTATGATGTTGATTCAGATTGTGTTTGATTAGATAGAATTATTCAATATCAGTCAACGGCTAACTTTACTGAATATGACAAATGTCTAAAGTAGTTCGATTTCTAAATGGCTTCTATTTACACCGAAGGTATTATCTCATTGAACAGAATATCTAATTTAAACAGTTGCATTTGTATTATATCTTACATTATAAGTGTAAATGCTTACTAACTAATGAATATCCGATAAATAATGTTTAATAACAACGAATAACCATGCGTCAGAAAATATTATAATGAATTGTGATTGCACATATTAACATATAAAACTATCATGGCTTTATTTGTCAATTTATATTTGTCGAAAGATATTTATAAATATCATTAGTGATTTTATTTCAACTTTTCAGCTGTAGATTATAATGTAACTGGGAGGTTTTATACAAAACTGTTTCAATATTTACTTGTAATATATAAATACACTTTTAACAATGGTAAAAAGCGAAAAAAGAAATATAATAGAATTTTAAATACAGAAGGCATTAAAAAAGAGCATTTTCATATAATTTTTATTATAGCAACATGTATTAAGGCCACATAAGTAAAACAAAATGTTATTGTTTAAATAAAATAAAATTAATTCATATATTTGCAATTGTTTA
The DNA here is from genome assembly GCA_963931845.1 of Maratus michaelseni. NCBI lineage: Eukaryota > Metazoa > Arthropoda > Arachnida > Araneae > Salticidae > Maratus > Maratus michaelseni. Next base: position 290,019,084 of record OZ007591.1, on the reverse strand, counting down.
TTCCGTGTTAGCATTTTGTTAGCATTGCACAAAACATGGGTATACGTACTATTGAGTGAAATGTAATACATTAGTTTTCATTACAGTGGAACGTGTCCGGAACATACAGGATTCACAAACAATTTGAGAGTGTTTTGGAATATATTCTCGACTATATTTAATTAAAAAATTATATCTTGCTTGACAATCTATAACTTTTTCTGTTATCTATGTCCTCCCATTTACATTTTTATATCTGATTGGTGTAAAAAAAAATTATATTACACTGTAGTTTACATATATATACAGTGGCGGACAAAAAACTGCATCACCTGCGAAAAAGTGGAAAATGCTGCAAATAATGTTTTTCAAGTACAGGTATTATGGAAGGATGATATTTTTACGATAAAATACAGTTGTAGGATTAATTTAAATTAAATTTTATTGTGATTTATAAATTATTTAAGCATTTTTTTTGGAAAAATGGTAAAAAAGTGAAAAAAGTAGAACAAAGTAATAGATGCACAAATTCTGTAGTTAATGTAAATTTTACATAACTGCAGTCATATTATATATACTTAGATGTGTATACATGCATAAGGATCACTTCAGTATTTAGTAGATCCACCAAGTGCTGGGATGGCAGCCTTGCTGTGGTCCTGCATAGAATATATCGAATTCTGAATGTAATCCTGGCCAATTTCATGCAACCAGACCCTAAAAATGCTTTCCAGCAGTTTTATTTTAGTAGCAGGATTCTGAGCAACAATTTTTGTACCTATTATATGCCAACCATTTTCAATGGAATTCAGGTCAGGACTATTCCCAGGCCATTCCAAAACTTTAATACCATATTTTTTCAGATAGGCCGTCACCTAAAGGGAGGAAACTGGGTGAAAATCACTTTTCCAATATCTTTAATGTTATGGAGATTAAAACTTGTAAATTAGGCAACAAAATAATTCATGAATAAGTTAGATTGTATTTATCAATTTCGCTGTATGGCAGGGTGCGGAGTCCTGTTGAAAAATACAATTTCTAGCACCTTTAAAATCATCCTTAATAACTGGTTTTAAACACTCCTCTAAAATCTCGGTATAAACGGATGCATTCACAGTTCCAGTAATAAGTTTCAGACATCCAACACCATTGCTGGATATACATCCCCAGACCATTTGGCTGACTGAGAACTTTACAGTAGGCGATATGCAGTCTGGATAATAAGCTTCACTTTTACGTCTTCGAACATACCGCTTACCGTCTGATCTATGTAGGTTGAACTTATATTCGTCCCAAAACATAACTGAATCCCACTGAGCCTTTGCCCATGATACATGCTCTTTTGCCTAAGAAAGTCGTTTCTGCATCTTTTTTTTAAAGTAAAGGCTTTTTCTTCGGGCAATACGCATGCAAACCGCATTCCACAAGTCGTCTTTGGATAGTTTTTTAAATTAGCAATTAACACCACAGACTTTCTAAAAAAAGATTTTTAAGTCAGGAGCACTTGCATGACGATTACTCAGATACATCCATTTCAGATATCAATCATCAGAATTTAGAATCACCCTCTTTCGGCCCGATCCAGCCTTTCTCTCAACATTACACGTTTCACGTTCTAATTTATTCATCCTCCAAACTGACGATTGATTGCAACCAATTTGTTTTAGCGATCACACGTGTCGAATATCCTTCTTTAACTAAAGCAAGTATCACACATTTTTTTTCTTGCGTGAATTGAACATACGAAGCCATATTTTGACCACTTAATGAACAAGACCAATGACCGTTTTTCCCTTTTGTTGCATTACTTTTTAAAATTTGATGACGCGATACTTCATAAGGGGTATATTATCCAATAGAAATGTAGAGTGATATCTTATCTTGCTTTTCAGCAACTAAGATTAATTTATTTGAACGAAATAACTCATTAGCTTTACAAAATGTTAATTTTTCTAGGTGATGCAGTTTTTTTGTCCGCCACTGTATATATATATATATAAGTACTGAAATAATCATTACTAAGCAATAAAAAACATTGTATAATAGAAACAAGTTCATTAAAATATGTTTTATTATTGATATATACTTTCGGTTATAATAACAATACTAATTTTCGTTACAAATTTCATTTATTTAGAGTTCACACTTTCGAAACAAAAATATTCTAATTTAATACAATAACTGCAGAAAAATATGTTTCCTTTTAATATCTTTAATTTTTTATTTCTCATTAGACTTAATGTTTAATGGGTATAATGTGAATATTAATATCCGATGAAGCTTACAATATTCTATTTCTGAAAATTTGAAAATTAATAAACATAATCCATAAAAAATTCATATATTTACAAAATGCCAAAAAGAAGAGTTATCTCTATAGATAGAACAAACTGTTTTGATAAAAATATTACTAACTGCATAAAACGGTTTTAAGAGTGAGATATGAAGTTACAATTTTGAATTAAACTACAAAATATACACTTTTTTGAGTATACTAAAGTATTTTTTTTTTTTTATTTTTTTTTTTTAAGAAATTACTATTTTTTGATTTTGTGTGTTTACGACATTATGAATGTATGTATTTTTTACTGACTTTCAAGTATTAAACTTTCAACCATAGAAAAAAAAAAGTAAAGAAAAAGATAGGCCTTCGCCTAATTAAACGACTAAGTGTATGAAAATCATAATTTAGTTTCAAGTAACCCCAGATTTTGTGTTACTTCAACAATTTATTTCATATGTAAAAAAAAATTATTTATTTTTCTTAAATGGGCCTTGAGCCTTAATAAAAAAACATACAATTAGTAAAAATTCGGTTATCAGAATAAATAACGTTTTATAGGCGTTAGTTTGATAAGAAATGCAAAAACATTGTTACTTTTTGTTTCCAAGTATCCCGATTACAGTATAATATTTGGTACTTAACTCGTATGGCGAAAAAAATATAAACGGAACCATTATAGGATCACTCCTGTGTATCTCCGTCTGTCTATCACCATCCTTTTACTCTTAAACTATGGGACGTGGAAAGGTCAAACTTGGGAAAGTTATAAAACCTTTTTACCCACATTTTTTCAGATTTTTAGCGTGTTACGACTTCCCTTCCCCTTGCGAGGCGCACGCGACTGCAGAGCATTCTATCGTAACTTTGGTTTTGCCGCTTGGCAACGTTAAATTCGCCATGGATTAAACCGAATAATGGAGCTATTTCATCAGTTAAAATGACTATGGGGTCATTACGTGTACAAATAATAAGTCATATCTTAATGATAGTAAAAATAATATATTTATTATGTCGTTCAAGTTGTATTGTCTACTCATTCTTTCTGCTAATGTTCGCAACTCACTATAGTGTCAGCAGTTTGGATTTAAACCTAATGTACTGTATATAAATTTATATAAACATTTTAGTAATTACTTGACTCTTCGCATTATTCGCATCATCGCATCAAAGTTTCTCTATACAATTCACTTAGATAATAACTTTAGCGCAGCGTCAACATAATAGCGCAGCGTCAACATAGCGATTCACAAATATATTTAAGAAAAATTTAGGGGGCTAGTTATGTTACTTGAAAATAAAATGTTTTCTTTTTGTGTATCATGTGTAGTATCGTAAAAAAGATCTCGTAATATCGAACTCAAAAATATATTTGTTTTAATTTTAGGTATCATTTTCAGAGGTACCGTCAAAAATGCACTGCAAAAATATGTCCCCCACCCCTACATTTCCTAATCTAATGAAATTAAAAATACGAAAAATGGGATTAATAGGAGGGAAACCATAGCGATTTTCTTAGGTAACATAGTTTTTGAGACAAACGCATTTTTCTATTACACACAAACTCTACTTTTCCTGAGAGCGGGGGAGTTGACTGGCGCTAGAGGTATCTATTCACGCAGAATAATCCAAGGATCTTTGATAATGATTTTCGAAAAAAAATTGTCGTTAATTAGCCGATATATTAATTAAGTTACTAAAAAATTCTTTCTTTCTATATGTCGTGTAGGGTATTGTTCAAATGATATTGTAACACCGAACTCAAAATTATATTTGTTTTAATATTAGGTATTATATTTTCAGATATATCGTCGAAAGTATACTGGGAAAAAATGCCCCCACCCCCTCCTATTTCCAAATCTACTGAAACTAAAATTATGAAAAAAATATGGGTAGTAGACATTTATTAATTCATAAATAGTAATGAATACATTTACTGTACGGAACCCTTTGAGCGCAAGTTATACTCGTACTTTACCGACTTTTTAATATAAAGAGACATTTATCTTTTTTTTTATATACAAACAAAAGTAAATTGTATATAAATAAATCATAATATATATATATATATATATATAAACAAACATAGGAGTTCATTAGGTTTTGTTTTAAAAAGTACTTAAAACTCTAGATTAAAAGGATTTTTTTTATCCTTATCCAAATTCAGAGTTAATTTTTAAGAAACAAAAATATTGAAAAACAAAACTTATAGAATTTACACAGTTGCATTATTTTTCATATACCAAAATCTAAAATACTCCTCCGTGTTGTTACTAAAATACTCCTTAAGTGTTTTTATTTGAAGTGTTGCGGCAAATAAAAACATAAAAAAGATAATAGATTAATTATGTTTAGAATTTTTTTAATAATGTGTGTTGATCCTTCTGTCAATGCAAATTTTGCAAATACTTGGAAAGCTTTTTTAATCTCACCAATGTAAATTTTGATTATTCCCATGCACACTAATGACAAAATGATTTTTATTTAAACAATGAACATAAAACTAGAATACATGAAATTGGGTACATCACTGGAAAAAAAGCAGTTTTATGTATAATCCTAACTTTGAATTAGGCTTTAAAACTCATGATAATCCATTACCATAATTATTTTTTATAATAATATTACATAAAATAATAAGAAAGTTAAATTTTTGTGTCTATACGTTGAAATAGTTTAAATGAAAACTATAATCACTAGTTGCAACGCGGAATCATAAAAATTCCTAAAGAAAAAGAAAAATAGTTTAGCTAAATTTAACATAAAATATATACAGGGCGTCCATAATTAAATGACCCTACTTTAAAGTTGTCATTAAAAACAGGTGTTCATTTGTTATTGTCTGTAAATTTACTATTTATTGTCCATTTTACCAATTTTCATTCAGGCATTATTTAAAAAACATGGTCAAAAAATTTCACAAAAAACGTCCCCCATTTAAAAAAATGTAAAAACAGTTTCGAATAATAAAATCTTTAAATAAATAAGAAAATAAATAAATTTTCGTAGTTAGGAAAATGAAAGAACATATCAGAGATATAAAACTAAATAAACAGTCAACAGCTCTTGCAAGATTAAACACTAAAACCCCACTCAAACTTGAAACCCTACAAATACAGAAAATAGCGAACTACGAAAATTTACATAATGCTTTAATAAGAGAAGCAATAGAAATTAATGCATCCAAAAACGCATGGAATGATATGGTTCATTCATTGATTGATTGCCGCTGGAAAAAAATGTTAGAAGAAGGGGAGAGAAAGAGAGAGAGAGAATTGAATGCCGATAGGGGGAGCTCTTCAACCAGCGGACCGGCAGAGGATTGAAGATCACAACTGATGATGCTCTACCTAGGGCAAAGCGCTTTTCTGGAGTGGTGAAGATTTTTTATTCGAAACTGTTTTTACATTTTTTAAATGGGGGACGTTATTAGTGAAAAATTTTGACCATGTATTTAAATAATGTCTGAATAAAAATTGGTTCAAAGTTGTCTACAGACGAAGCTATTGGTCAGAAGGTTGCGAAATTTTGCGAATAAGGATTTGTTTGGAGCAATGGGAATTTGTTTAGGCGAAATAAAAATAGTTCAAAACTACGCCGCCAGAGGGTGTTTTTAGTGAATTACACATTTAGCATGCATTAGCGATACGTTACAAATTTTATTACAACATAAAACGTTAAACAAAACTGTTTTCGTGACATGTTTTTCGCATTTCCCCGAACAAATTTGGTCAAATGTGGAAAATGCTATCTTACGATTCCAGGTGGTATCTGAAAAAAAATGGGCATCATGTGGAACATGTTTTGTTGTAATAAAATATGTAATCTATCGTAAATGTAGACTAAATATGTAATTCATTGAAAATGCCATCTGGTGGCGAAAATTTGAACTATTTTTTTTAGATAAACAAATTCCCATTCCTTTATTATTTCCTTCACAAAATTTCACAAGTTTCTGACCAACAGTTTCGTAAGTAGACAACTTTAAAGTAGGGTCGTTTAATTATGTACACCCTGTATATATATTTCAACTTATCTCTTTCTACAATTTCCCCTTTCATTAAAATCTTGTTCCAAACACAGAAAGTCACTATAAGAAAGGGCCTTACCAGTGGCTGAGAGGTTCTGCTCTCGAAGCTGGTAGATGGGAGGTGCTGGGTTCAAACCCCTGTCGCGCTCGTCGACCTAACCGTTCGGAGTTTTCCGTGGATTTCTTCAAACCTTGCCGTAAATACGGGTTAGGATCCCTTAAAAAGACCCCAACGGAGGGCACTCTCCCCTAGGGCCTATATTCCTCGTGCTTATAATTGGCCGTCATAAATCAACCCAACTCAACCCAACACTATAAGAATGGTTAAAAAAATTGCTGTATGTTATTATTTTATTTTCTTTATTTGAACATTTCATTTATCTTTTTTCTGAATATCAAATAAGCCTTTGAGCTACATACTTAAATTAAAAAAGATACTAAACATTAACTGGCATTGCAAAAATTTTAAGTAAGCACGAATTTTTAAGTTACCAAACGAGTGACACATCAAAAATTGAATTGAAACAAATTAGAGAAAACAGTTTCAAATGAAAAATAATAATAATAATAAAATTTAAAACAGCATCGCCGTTCTTTCTTAAAGTATATAATTCTCAATAATTAAAAATATTTGTATGTAGGAAAGCTATTTATCTTGTATTTTTAAATAAAGTTATACATCGTGCAAATTTAAGAAATGACATTCAGTAAAATTAATCTGAGAAAGAGCGTGTTTTACTCTCATGAAAAAAAAATATTGTTTCAAATGTATACAGTAAAGCAAAATAAACGAAAATAATATAGAAATTTCGAATGCAAAACTTTTGCATGAATAAATTTTGCTTTTCTTATCCAAAAGGGAAAAGGAAAAAAACAGGAGCTTACTGACTGTAAAATTTATTGACATTTTTATTCACTTCAAAAATACTCTTTTAATATTCTGAATCTGTATATTTTTAAAGAAAACTTTATTTAATGATATAAATATATAATTATAAAAATCTATAATATGTTAACAAATTGAAACTGCAGAATAGCCTCAATTAGTCAATTAGACAATCTCATTAAATACTGTCAGCAAAGTGTTTTTTTTTTTTTTTAATTTCGTAATCAAACAAAATAAATAAAATAAAATAGCAAACAATAAATAATAAATAAAAATAATAATTTAAAATAATAAACATAAATAATAAATATAAATAATAAATATAAATAAATCCTACAATACAGTAAAATCCCGTTACAACGAACTTCACGGGACCGCAAATTTTATTCGTTGTAACGGGAATTTCGTTGTAACGGAATTCAATAGAAAATTAAACATTTCAATTCAGATCCTCATATCATAGTTAATTATAAAAATATAGTAGTATAATACAAATTAGTAGATAATTAATTATTAAAAATAGTAATAAAAATTAGTAGTACCTTCTAATAACGTAAAGTTAGTATAATACAATGTATAATATTTTTTATAGAACTGAAAAATTGACTTACCACCATTTCAATGATCTTCAAATTGTACAAGAAAAAATTTAATGCAGAAAATCAGCGATTTTTTTTTGTACAAGGGAGTTTGAAGCTGCGGACAATACAAAATTATGTACATGATTAATATTAGAAAAAATGTTATCTGGTACACTGCTCTGTAAAGAAATAAAATTGCGCACTCTTTCTAAGCTTTCTAAGGCTTCAGCAGATGTAACTTTTGAAACCTCATTTTCTTCATCTTCAGAACTTTCTTCATCATTTTCTAAAATGCGATCATCAACAATAGACTGCACAATATCTGTCTCTGTTAATGAATAACAAGTTGCAGCATTGTCATCTGCAGTTAAAAAATCTTTAAAGCTTATGCTTTGAGACACACCAGATTTTTCTTTTACTAAGTTCCAAGTGGATTCGATCTCATATTCGACTGTCTGCTCCTCATCATGTACTACATCGCTAGATCCTTGAGCCGTCAATTCTTTATTTAAATCCTGGTCAATCTGCGCGTGTTTCCAACAGTGGGCTATTGTTTTCTGGCTTATATCATCCCACGATCCACAGATCATATCAATTGCCTCTTTCATGTTGCACTTTCTGTTTACGTTATTTTGCAGATCACAGAGAATGCGTTTTAATAACATAGTTTTGTATCGTGATTTTACGGCTCTGATAATGCCTTGGTCAAGAGGCTGAAGTATTGCAGTACAGTTAGGCGGGAAATACTCTACACGAATGTGATTCAATATAGGAGGATCATTGTGTGCTGTGCAGTTGTCTATGAGTAGAAGAATTTTACGTTTTTGTTTTTGCATATCTTTATCAAAATTTATCAGCCATTCATTAAAGAATCCTTGCGTCATCCATGATTTTTTGTTGGCTTTGTAGATGCATGGTAAGGACTTAAAATGTTTGAAACAACGGGGTTTTTCAGATTTGCCGATTATGAGTACTTTTCGTTTTTCTGTTCCTGATTTGTTGCAGCAAAATAGGGCTGTAATCCTTTGTTTGGAAAGCTTTCCTCCAATACACTTGTCTCCTTTTAACGCTAAAGTCTTCCTTGGTTCTAACTGAAAAAATATTCCGGCTTCATCGGCATTAAAAACATCGTTAGGACTATACGTCTTGATTATTTTTTGTATTTCACCTTTACGCCATTCGTTTACAAATTCAACTGGGACGTCTTTTGCTTCTCCTGAAATGCATTTTGCCACTATACCGTATCTTTCTCGGAATCGATTCAACCATCCGACACTGGCTTGAAAATTTTCAATGTTTAGCATTCTTGCAAATTCCAAACCTTTTTCTCTAATTAAAGGGCCACTTAGAGGGATGTTTCTAGAACGAACATCCATAAACCATTTGTAAACAGCACTATCCACATCTTGAAACTGGGCATTTCGAATTCGTTTTCTGCTTGGATCAAAGACTTTAACTTGAATTTTTTTCAAAATGCTTTCTTTATCTTTTAGAAAAGTGGATAAAGTAGACGGCGAAATTCCATATTTGCTAGCAACATCAGATTTTTTCATTCCTTTCTCAACTTCAGAAATTATGGCTTTTTTTTCTTCCAAACTAAACTGTTTTCGCTTAACAGCCGCCATTTTATGACCTACTGGTAAGATGAAAATTTTCAAACTGATTTCGAGCTTTGGAAATTCCTTTGCGAAAGTTATTCAGGTAGGGAGGAGAGGGAAGGGGGAATGTGCAAAACTCATTTCACGTTTTGTTAAGTTTGCCTACATTGGTTACAGCTTACTTGGACTTCCAAGAAAAAGGGGTGGAGAAAAGGGAAGAGCGAACAAAGGAAACATTCCTTCTGCAGTGAAATGCCTATGCACACCGATTTTACAACAAAGCTCGGAGAAAAGCGATTGCTTTAGAGATAAGCTTGATTGTCCCTAAGACTAGGCATCGAAAACAAAAATTGTCAAGCGATAAAAATGTACAACTGAAAGTATTTGCCGTGTCATATTATTTCGTTCTAACGAGATTATAAAAAATTGAATATTTCGTTATACTGAGATTATGTTAACATTATTTGAATACATTTCAAAACGGGACTCGCTTGCATTTCGTTATAACGGGATTTTTCGTTGTAATGGAATTCGTTGTAACGGGATTTTACTGTATTAATGATTTACATATTATTAATTTCAAAATACCTTCAAATAAGTGGCCTTTTTTTATCCGTAAAGCGCTACGTTGCGTAAAATAATATTCTATTAAAAAGTAAGATTATCTTGTAAAAGAATGCTTAAAATCTAATAACAATCCGTTCTTTTCCATACCACACAGTAAAAAGATTTCCGAAAACATTGAGAAATTTAATGCGATATACAAAAATATAATATAATGTCTTCCGTGTTAGCCACGAATTCAAAAAACGGTCTTTTATATTTCGAAACATCAGAAACTAATACATTTTTAAAACAAAAGTTTCTATTACTGTACATAATTTTCGGAAACGTTTCCGAGGAAGTATTTACAGAGTATTAGTAATTATTTTTCTCGACATGAAATATTGGTTTTGGGATGCTATCAAAATGAGGCATTTGAAAAGGACTGAAATTTGTATAGCGTATATTTATATATTTTTAAATATTGGATTTTTTTATTTGAAAATTATACTATCTTGCTTAAAATGGGCTGGGATTTCAAATTTACTGAACATTTTCGAATTCTGCCTATCATTTTTTGTTTTAGCAAAATCCTGATTTTTGTGTAGGAAACATCAATTTTAATTCAGCGATTTTAAGGTAGATACGTATTTTAAAATGTATATAAGATACGGATTTCAAAATTGGAATATAGGCGCAATTTGATAGTACATTGAGATTTACGTTCACCCGTAGCGTTTAATTGCTGTGATGCATACATACTTAACACTATTTCCGAAAAGTAACCTTAGCAAATCTATTTTTCAGTTCCAAGCTTTTTCACGATCCGATCACGAAGCGGTTTACCTCATTCCAATCGATATCGATAGAACTTACTGATTTTAGTTCCGAGTTTCAAAACTAAGGTGCGCTTTCCTATCTCTGGTTCTATGGGCCCGATCACGATAGGGTATGTCTCATTCGACTCGACATTCATAGCCTTAAAAATTTCTGTTATGCTCATATAAAACAGATTGTACCTCCTAGAGGTGGAAGGTGGAACTAATGTATTTTGCAGCGCGTGCTCAGCACACCTGCTATACTGTACCGCAGGCAGCGTGGACCCAAGCCGTAGGTTCATTCGATTTCGAGATTTATCATATTCGAGTTTAATTCGAGGCCCCGAAGTATATTAGGGGCACACTAGCGCCCCCCCCCCATGAAACCAGCTAGTTTCTTAATAAATCTTAAGTTTTATCGTACCTGAAAATTAAGTTGAGCTTCCTATCGGAGATGTGACTAAAACATGTGCAGTTAATAAATATGAATGGTGATGATTGCTATCAGAGACTTTATGAGTAATAGTTCAACATCGGTTAAATTTCTCTACAAATTTTAATTACTATAAGGAAATTTCATTTTCTACTTAAGTTGACAAAATAAAGAAGGTGTTTTTAATTCAAAGAATGTCTTCATTTTTAAGCTTCATTAAGATTATTTCAAGCTTCAGACATGAAATAACGATAGTTGCGTGTTACCTGGCAAGGAAATAGATCACCAAATAAGATTGTTAATTGATAGTCTTGTTTATTATTACCAACCGCGTTCAAAACAGTAATTTAGTAGTAATACATACACAGCATTGTTAAAAATGACAAATAATATTAATTAAATAAATAAATAAAATAAAATTAATTAATTATAATAAAATAAATAACAAATATCTAGAACCTGTACGTTTGTGTTGTTACTTGTAAGCAACTTGTAAATTAACTTAGTTTGTTTACAGGGACACTCAAAAATAACCCATTACCTTCTGTTATATCGGGAAAAAATCGTTTGCGGTATATTTTAATGATGTTATATATTTTCAAGCATAATAAAATTTATGCGCATTTCTGAAATACACTAAAATAAGCTTTTAGTATAATATGAAGTGCAAAGTATTTATCATTACAGGGTCACAAAAGAATTCGTTTACAGGACTGTCCATCAGCGATAAGTACTGCAAGTGCGTTTTGAAATTTTGATATGCGTTTTTAAGTGTAAATATTTTTTTTATTCTAAATGATGTGAATACATTCTGCAGATCATATAAAGGGCTACACAAAAGAATTCGTGGTACTTCTCTATTATCCCGTCGAAGACTTTTCATAACAAAAAACTATCGTCAAACTGTAACGCCAAATAAACGGGAGAACGTTGCCATTGGAATATCAAAATAAATATTTAAATAAAATATAAGAATTTAAGGACACAATTGTTATTTTAATTAATGAAATAACTAATAAATAAGTAAAACATAATGAAAAATACACACGAATGTCGAATTAAAAACCACTTAATGACATAACAAACATGTATAATGCTTCTGACATCAAATAAATGGGACTGCATTTTTGGCGTTCAATCTTGAAGATTGGCGATAGTTTTTGTTAACAGAAGTGGTCGACGGGATAATAGAAAAGTACCGAATTCGTAATCATTTCTGTGTATGAACATGAAAAGCTTAAGGGTGTTTTTTTAGTGCACTTATGCATTTTCCAGCGGAACTATGTTTACTATTTTAAGAGATGTTAAGAAAAAAAAATCATATAAATGGCTACGGAAATAATTGGATGCGTTTCCGTCTATGGCTGCTTCTTTCTTAAAGTAAGTTTTCAGTTGTTATGTGTTTTCGGATACTCGGATTGTCGTGTAATTGATATATATTATTGAGGTTTACTATGGTGTGTCCGTAATTGGAAATGAAGTTTGTAGCACTTATAGATTTTTACAGGGTTTATGAAAACTATTACATTACATTACGGTCTATGGGGAAATATATTTGCGGTTTATTTTAATGCTATAACACGATTTCAAATATATTGAAATAGTTATATGTAACTGAAGTACAGTACAAGAGGCTTACTATAGAATATGGTGCGCGAAGCACTATAGCTCCTCTACAGGGACACTCAAAAGAATTCCGTTACATTACGGTCTATGGAGAAAAATCGTTTAGGGTTTATTTTAATAATGTTTGACTATTATAAGCATATTGAAATTGATTTAGTATATTACTAAGGTGGTTTACAATATGATTACTATAGAATATTTCGCGCATAGACTTCATCGTTCATTGACGAGGACACACCAAAAAGTTCTGTACTGTTTGTTAACAATAATTGTTGGAAGTTCGTTTCCAATTGCCGAACTCGTTTTTAAACTTAACTCATATTTCGTTCCTTACTTGGTGTGTATAAATTCTGTGGATGATATACAGAGCAGCACAAATGTCTTCGAGTACTAATCCGTTTATTGACGGAAATTCCACAAGGGGAATTTTAAATTGTGCTACACTTTTCCTAACTGAACTTAAAATTTAGCATTATATGTAGTGTACATAAAAATCTATAGATCATGTATAGAGCTGCACAAAAGAATTCGGACATATTTCCGAATAGTGATGGTAATTCCAGAAATTGAGTTTTTTAATATGTTATGCGTTTTCCAAATTTGTTGTTGAGATATCATCTTTTACGTTATTAAACGGTAAAGCTTTGTCATATTATTCTGGAAGTGTTGGAACATGTTACATAATCTATTCTTGACGTAAAAGTTTTGTTCATGTTTTCGTTACACTTGGCATCACTTTTTTCTATCTCTAGGAACATCTACACACTGTAACTTCTAGTTTTCTCTTACTTTTAACTTCTCTTTAGATTTTTAATTTTACTGTTTTTTAGTTAACCCTTTGAATTAGAATGGATTTCATATGCCATCCTATAAATTAGCAAGCCTTTTACTTCTAGTCTATAGGTCCCGTTGCAATTCAACTAGGAAGTCCCATAAAGTGCTGAGACATTTCAGTACTGTTAAGCCATCAAAGATTAGCAGAAATGCGTTGGATATTATGCTAGAATATATATTAACAAGTTAAAGGTTAATAATCCGGTAAAGAGTATTATTTATACACTAGTGGAGCTGATAATCCATACAGTATTTGAAGATGTATTTATTGGATTTAAAAATTAATTATCTTTATTTAAAAAATTGGAGGATGTAGAAGGGTTTTAAAATAAAAGTAAATTATAATTTCTAAATTATATAAAGCAAAATATATACATACTTTAAATAATGATAACATGGTGTCAAATGCACAATATTTTATATATAAATTAACAAATCGATTAAACTAATTGAAAGGATTGAAGAATGCAATTCTACAAAAATGTTCTTAACTAGCTGATTCGCCCGGCGTTGCCCGGTTCCGTCAAACAATAATACGATACGCATTTTCTCTAAAATTCGCTGCACGAAACCGTTCCTCTGGTAACTCATAGTCTTTCGGAAATTAAATAAAGAGATGGATCCCGAAGCTGAAGTAAATTTAATACCAGAAACTCAAATGTCAGGATCAAAGCGGTCAGTTTTTTGTCAAAATATTAAAAAAGTTTACCCTCAGATTTTCACAAAATTTTTATTTTCGGAATCAGAAAAATAAACTACGTACAGACTTTGAGTTTCGATTGAATACCTCCAATTCTTTTCTTAATACTTGAGAATCTGTGAAAATAAAACTGTTTCGTTATCTGGGATTATCAAATCAGGAACTTTCTTCTGCGGTTTCAATAACAATAGCCATTTTTGGCGTACGTTTAGTAAAATCTTTTAGTTTTCCCGCCAGGGGATGCATTCTGTCTAAACAATTTTCCGTCACGTGTCCCCGCTGCCTATGATACCATGTATAGCAGACGTGCTACGCATGCACTGCAAAATATTTTATTTCCAGTTCCCACCACTAAATGGAGCATTCTGTTCTATATAAACCTTTCCGAGCGAAACTCCGGTACTTGTCCCAGTTACTTACGTCACCGTGTAGAAAGCCGCGCGAATACCTGTTGGTGCCACTCGCGGAAAATCTGTTAGTTCCACTTTCCACTGCAAATGGGTACCATGCCCTTTGTTTAAATAGGACATATTTTAAATGCAAAATATTTTAGTTCCACTTCCCACCGCTGGTGGGGGGGGGGGCATTCTGTTCTAAATAAAATTATTTCTGATCAAAACTCAGGCACGTGTCCCAGCTGCCTACGACACCGTATAGAAGACACTGCAAAATCTTTTAATTTCCGCCAAATCTGTATCTTAAGTAGTTATCTATATCTTAATTAGTTCGTGTTAACTTAAATAAACTAATTCTCGTAGAAAATATCATTCCCCGGTGATTAATGTTCAGAAATAGTGGTAACAAATGCTAACAAAATGATATCTAGTACTTGGAGGACGTAAGAAAGGTTTCGTTTGAATCGGACTTATAATAAAAAAGATCTGATTTTGGAGGTGGGAGGGGGAGAAGGGAAAACCAATCAGAGCATTACCGCGATATTTGAATCACAATCCCAGACACCCGCCACTAGCACCACCGCATAATTAAACCAACGGCTTAAAAATGCTAAATATCGCATAAAACAAATCCTACAATCCTATCAGCTACCAATCACAGCTTCCCTCCAACTGTGTTTGACTTGTAATGGGCGATTTGTGACGTCTTTTGAAACAAAAAACGATGAAAAACATGCAAAAAAGTTTTAAAAACGCGCAAAAAAAATCTAATAAAAAATCAGGATAATAAATAATCGGCCCAACCCTTTTAAAATCCTGAATTTTTATCGCTAAAGAATTATCAACTTTCTCCAATCTGAAAAGCGAAAAAAAATGACGATTCTGAGCGTAGCTGAGGCTGAAAGGGAAGCAGCCACCGAACCAACCAAGCATTCTGTCAAAATTTCTTAGTGTCCAATGAAAAATTAGCCAAAAATTCAAAAAGCGCTGTACGAATTTTGCATAAACTTTACTGAGAAGAGAACAAAATTTACTGTATTGGGATAAAAGATTCGAAGCGGATTCCGGTTACTAATGTGGAAAAATCGCATAAAATGTTTAATTTAAAAATATCTGATAAAAAATTCCAAAATCGGGCTTTGAGGTTGAAAACTACATGCATAGAGGTAATTTCATACCAAATTTTGTCTCTTCAGAACATTGTCCAGAAACACACACATATATACTCACATAAACACACCAACACACAAACTTCTTTCTTTATTATAGTTAGAGATAATAATGTTTTTATTATTTCCTGCATCAAATTTTCATATTTTCAATTTTCTGTACTCCACGTCTGAAGAGTATTTCTGTATTAGTATATAAATATTGTAATTATGTCTTTCGAAAAAGTTATAGAAAATAAAACAATTTCTTTACACGGCAACTGTAATACGTATTAGACGAAAATATAGTTTTCAGAAGTTTGTTTTATTCATGTAAATGATTCTGAGACATGACAGAAATGTATATCCGAAAACCATGTTATATTTTATTATTTAGGAGATAATTTCACTTCGACCTTATGTAATAGCATATGCTTTTTTTTTTTTTTTGTAGTTTAGTTTCTCAGATTAAAAATAGTCCATTTCTTTTTTTCCACACGATAAACTCATTTATTCTCTTCAGTGCAATATGGCACGTAAAAAGAATTTCAACTTTCTCACTGAACAAAACAAAAAGAAAGTTATTTTGTTCTTATTATGTTTTCAAAAATTATTTAATTTAGCGTACATTGCAATTTATTATAGTGAGGGTATTACAATTAAACTATCATTTAATTAAATAGTTTTCCAAAATATCACCTCTTGTGAGGAGTTTGAATATTTAGTTTACATTTTCATAATTTTACAGAAAGTATTTCAAGTATTTCGTTTAATGTTTCTTATACATAATGAATATCTTCTCAAGACAACTAAATGAAACACGCGTCATTTGAACAGATAAAATTTCAAAATAAATAAATAATAAAATTAATATGGAAAAACAAACATGTATTGCTTTAGATGAAATCGCTTTCTACAAAAACATCTCATTCATACATCAAATATGTTAACCCTTTCAGTGCGGATTTTTTTTTTTTTTTTTTTGGGGGGGGGGGGGGGGGTTAGTGCCCTGTGCGGAATATTTTGACCACAAAAGTGACATTATTTATCTGATTACCGGGCAAAATTTTAAAGTAGAATTTGATTTTTCCAAAGGGACACGACTTTCCGAACGACACAATACAAAACTAAAAATCATATTTTATGGTTATACGAAAAGCACGCTACTGGTTTTGGTTATAGCCAAATTACTGCACTACGCAGGTGCAATACGTCATCACTGCTCATGACGTACGACAGTCAGCACAATATACGCCGTGAACGCCTAGGTGACTTTTGTCGACGCTTAATGTTGTCTACATCACCCAATTCCTAGATGTCGACTCCTGCACTAAAAGGGTTAAAGTAAAAAATAACCTAAATTTTGTAATTTAACTTCAACAATTTTAATTTAACATACTCTGATTTACTATTTTTTTAAACAAAAAGTTTTTAAAGTTTTCTGTCCATTTGACACAAAAAAATAATAAAGATTGTTGTTCTAATTAGGTATTGCTAAAATTGCAAATTCCATTGATTGCATAACATATTACGCTCATATTGTTTAAATCACTCATCATACACCTACTTCTGTGTACAACGTGGTTCCAAAGCATGAAATGAATAACAATATTATTAGTGTTATGTATAAATGTTTTAATACACACACACACACACACACTAGTATATATATATATATATATATATATATACGTATTTATAAGTAGTTTTGAACTTCTATTAACATATTAGACAATTTGAGGATTTAAAAATAACCAGTCAATCATTAAAAAAAATGAATCAAAAAAGTATTGAATTTGCATATGATAAATTGAAAGTGGTATCATCAATTTCATCTGAAAAATAAGAGTTTATGATGCGATATATTGATGAAACAAATTGTACATTACTTACAAAAGAATATTAGATGAGAGAAAAAAAAATCTTAAATAGTTTAAGAAGTATTAATACAAAACATTGTTTAGTTGAATGCGAATTATTTTTGTCACAATGTAGGTACTATTTTTTGAGACTTTATGACAGGAACCTCCATAAAAAAGCATTTGCGGATTTTGTCCAATTCTGTCCAATTCATCTCACTACTCGCAAGTTCCGATGTATCAAAAGTCGGTTTTATTTAGTTATTCACGACATTTTAAATTTAGTCTATCACTGTTTTGAAACAATAATCGTCATGATAGGTGAACTGTTGAACGAATTCAGGCATTATATGGTCTTCCTAGTTGACGTCAACTTTACAAGTAACTGTATTCCTATTACTTAGGGCAAGAGAGAAGAGGTCTATCAGTAATCTAAACTGCTTAAGAGTGAGTATAATTACAAGTATAAATAATGACAGAAAAGTTCCGAAATAGAAATGCGAAATATATTTAAATATAAAACAAATACTAATTACATAAAAAAAGAATATTTTAAAAATTTTAAAATGATTAAATGCTGAGAACTATCGAAATGAAAGTAGAAAAGCCAAGTATACAGAATGCCGTTCAAACATTATGGTAACAATTTTCACACTTAATACTGAATATATATGCTATATTCTTTGATTGGCAAATGTACTCTACTGTATAGCACTGACTCTTGATAGTCGAATTTTTCTTCGTACAATCATATTAATTTTCTTCCACATCTCTTGGATAACTTTCCAAAGTCTTTCAAATGTTTTGTGGATAGCGTTTTCTAAGGTATTTTTAACAAACACATAGGTAGTGATAAATAAAAATTTAGCATAACACTGGATGAAATATGGTTTTTTAAGTGAGTGTTTCAAAAGAAGAGCAATTTTTATTAATTAATAGAAAAAAAGGAAAAGGGTTTGTGAATGTGAAAATAAATTTCCAAAATAATTTATGATTGCTACTGTATTTTGTTATGAAATTAAATTAAGGGTAAAAAATGCAGTAAAGCTGAGGTGATTTCAATTTATTACCAGTAAAATATTTTAGAAACCATTTTTGAAGAAGAAATTCCAGCTTTATATGTAAAAGACGGTCTTTTTTTGTATTTGGATTGTTTAAATGAATTCACGAACATTGAGAGACTTTGGAAAGTTTTCCAAGAGGTATAAGGAAAAATTGACATGGTTGTAACAAGGAAATTATATTATCATAGAAATTTCGAGCCAGAAGTCAAGACTATCCAACAAAGTCAAATTGTTGCAAAGAATATATCATTTATGCGAGATATTAACTTTGAAAATCGGTTCCATAAAGTGTGAATGACCTTCTGTATAAAGCACTTTTTAGAGTGATAGCCAAAAATTTTATTTTTATAAATAACAGTATTGAAATTAAGTTATAATCTTTTTTATTACTATTATTCTTATTAAATAAAAAATAATAATAAGTTTAAATGAACAGTAGGATAAACATAAGACAATTACAAAATCAGGTTATATCTTTAATAAATGCTGAATATCGTTCACACTTCCTATTGCTGAAGTCGGAGACATCATATAGTTCAGCAGCTCAACGATAATTTCGTTTTGAAAATATGAGAATTTTTTTTAAATAAAACAATAAAAAAGAAAGTTTTTTAACATGTTTGAAGAATCGAGCAAATATATAAGTCTTCTCTCAAATGGTATTACAGAGGTACATGCATACATTACAGAGGTACATGTTTAGTTACACAATGTTATTATGAGAGATGGGAATTTCAGTTAGAAAATCCTTATTTGATTTGTTATTGTATGTTTTATTTGAATTTCTTTATTACACTATATACTTAACCATTCAAAAGTATTTCAAAGTAAAAATATTTTTCACAGTGTACAATTACCAAACAAAAGTTATTTTAGGTAACTTCATATAGTTACGAATGTTTAAAGTCCGAATTTGCATATATTCTTCTGGGATCATAATTGGCAAAGTTTCAAAATGTAGCAGTAAAAATCAGAAAAGCAATCGATAACATAATTCTGGCATTATTCTAAATATATGAATAAAATCTATAGCCATGCCGCAGCGTCTGCAAATATTGTATTCCTAATTATAATTATGCGAATGCACTATTATCATGCTTATTTATCTTGTGTTATAGGTATTACATGAATATATGTATACACTTATATTGGCATTATTCACAAAAATAGATATTATTTACATATTTAGCGAATTTTAAGATAAATGAAAAACACATGTAAAAATATAAATTTCTATGACACAGCCAAAAAATATCGATAATAATAATTACGAATTGTTAAAAGAAAAGGTGTATGAACCTATTGATAACTATAGCAGATACATGCAATAACTGAGTAAGGTTTAGTAGTTATGGTATTTATATTGTGTTTTGTTTAGCACAATTCTTGTATTTTAATCTAAAAACATTTTCGAAAAAAATCTACATTAAACTAAGTGCATATGGATATACTTTTAAAAATGCTGATATTTCAATATCTTACCAAATACTATTTTTTATGCAGAAAACAGTCCATGTAATTTAAATTGTCAAGCTTTACTCTCAAGCTTTACTTCAATTCCCGGTGACTCCATTGTGCAGAACTTTGTTGAGATCCCTGCTGTAGTCTTAGATGAAGTCTATTTCTAAGCGTCTTTTCTGTCCTCATCTGGCCGAAAGCTTATAAGCGGAAATAGTTGTCAAACAAACAGGTATGACATATGATCTGAAATAAATAACAAAAGAGCTCAGTCTTCTTCATTTAAAAATAAAATATATATATAAATTTTCCAATTTTCTGCTTCAAAAAAATTAATACATTCATAATATATTCGGATAAAGTTCTAATTATTTAAAATATACAAGAAAGTTTTTTTTAACTGCATCCATTTCTCCTTCCATTATTCAGAGTTTCAATTTTTGGTTTAATTTTTCTCAGTTTCTGATATTTTCAATACATCGGTATGATCAAGATACTAAAACTTTAAAATATATTTTTCGATTCGATTGACTTCAATTTTTTAAAGAGCGATTCTTATGGCCTATTTCATAATATTAAGGATTTTTAAAAATATAATTTTTTATGAATTAAAAATAGTAAATAATCATTTTCAATGTACTATATTCTTACACTCTACTGTACTATATTCTTCTATACCACAACACTTACTGTAATTAAAAAAAAAACTATTTTATTGTTTCAGGTTTTTTTTTTCTTACAGTTATTCAGCACATTTTAAAGAAAAGTATGAAAAACATCCTTGTAAATCGGTCAAAACTTAATTAAAGTGTGGTGTTTAATAGGTATTTCTTTAATAATAAATAAAACATTTTTCCATTAGAGTTACA
Organism: Maratus michaelseni; assembly: GCA_963931845.1. Taxonomy (NCBI): domain Eukaryota; kingdom Metazoa; phylum Arthropoda; class Arachnida; order Araneae; family Salticidae; genus Maratus; species Maratus michaelseni. Next base: position 289,997,982 of record OZ007591.1, on the reverse strand, counting down.
GTTCTTTTTGTAATGATTTATTTTTCTTCAAATACCATTTAATAATAAGTCTAAAAGGGTATTGTTAAATATTCAATTAAAAGAAAATATTTCTAATATATTTTAATAGGCAATTTCCATGTAAAAATTTAAAAACAATGATTTTTTCTTTTTGTCGGTTCATTTTGCCACAAGTCTCAAACTAAATCTAATTTTTAAAATTTAGACAGTAACCACGAAAACATTTTTTTATGAAAATAGCTCATTATTTAAATAAACTAAAACTTCAGAACTAACTTTGGAGAACGTTAAGATGCATTCGATTTCCTTAACTGATTATTTTTTCTAAAGTTAATTAGATATTGGGTTTTTAAGTAAGTTTCTTGAAACACCTGGTAATTTAATTAGGAAATTAAGAGCAATTACGGGAATAATTAATCTAATCTCTCTATATTGGGTAGAGAAATATTATTTTAATTTTAATGAAAGATTTGATGCAATAAATTTGTGTTTTAATTTAGTTTTCTAAATCATAATTAATTTTCAGTTAATAGAATATTTGTGTGTTAAAACGTATAATAATTCTTTTCAATTTATATATCTTCTGTTTACCATGTATTTCAAAGTATATCGCATACCTTTGATACATGAATATTTATCAAAATTTAGAGATGAGTTTCATACGTCGCACAGTAAGGCATTTTGATGATCTAGGTGGACAAAATTCATTTTTCCGATTATCTCGGAATTTAACAAGACCGCGTATACTGGTAGCTGAATGTCTCTTTTGTCGAGATCCGTATGAGTTTTGTCGAAAAAACCCCAATGTGTCGATTAACTACGACCGTAAAGAAGGCAGTTGATTTGAGAGACTTTCAACAGTTGCATTATTTTTCTGTAAGTTCGAAAGCAAGTCGTGACTTTTCTGTTTTATTCTGTCTGAAAGCAGGAGTTTACTGGACATATGTCACATGTTTGTCACACGATTTAACCTATTGTTGTTTGAAAATAAGCGCCATCTTGTTTTCAAACTTCATCTTGACTTTTAATACAGTATTAAGCATTATTAAGCAATAAGCCTTTTTTTTAAATCAAAGTGCCATTCCTAAAGTATTGAAAACTTAAGACAGTTCCTGCGAAAGTTTGCGAATCATTAAGTTATATTAACTTGCAGTGTGCGTCTGAGTGTTAAATTCAAATATTGCAAGTCAATTTTCACCACTTTTAATTATCCGATTGAGCTGAAACTTTGAATACATGTGTAGTTTCAATGACAATAAAATATTATAATTTAAATAATAATAATAATATAAGTAATATAATAATAATAATAATAATAATAATATAAATAATTAAATAAGTCAAATATTTGTCACTGTTTGGTTATTTTATTACTGATACATTCGAAAACCCAGCAAAACCTAATTAAACTTTAACGCAATAATTTTGTCCACCTAGATCCTTAAAACGCCCCACTGTGCGTCGGTTATGAAAATTAAGTATAAAACTGAAAAATATATTAACATACGAATTCAGATTTCCATATTAATGAACACTGCATGTATGTCGCTTCGCATCTACAGACATTTCTTTATGTCAATACCAATGTTTATGTTTTTTATTGTTCTAACTTGCATTTTTATTATTGGATTTTTATTATAACATTTTTATTCATATGCAGTTTTATTTGGAAAGAAGAGTCTTTTGCGTAATACGGTGAGTATACCTAAATATAAAGCTTAAAAGTTTAAGTAAACTTAATACACCAAAGAACCATAAACATGTGAAAATACGGGAACAGTTTACACTTGACAGCAACTGATAATTTTTTCCATACATAAATATTCAAATGTTTCATCTTGAGAATCGTACCATCTAACCGCTATCCTCTAACATATCAAAAATACAGCTTTTCCTGCTCCGAAGAATCAAAGCATCTTAAAAGATTCATTGGTATCTGTGACTCTACCTCAGACTCATATTTAATTACTCAAACCTTATGGATCCCTTAATTAAGCACGCTTCACCTAAAGCTCCCTTTAAATGGTCACAAGATCATGATAAAATTTTTAAACAGTCACAAAAAGTGTTTTTCTTAAAGTCTTTTCTTTTCTTACTTGACTGGTCGAAACCATTTTTATTGAATACAGATGGAAGCGCTACAGTCATTGCTGGTGTTATTTTGCATGAAAGAATTTGTCATCATTTACGTGTCAGTTATTTCTGTAAATCTCTGTCTCCTGAGAAACAATGTTCAGTTCTCAAACTAGAACTTATGACAATAGTTGAATCTAACAGTACATTGAAATCAGTTCTATGCAATAGGCACTTCACCATTTTAAGTGGCAGTAAAACAATAGAATATTATAAACGCTCCAGTTCACCAGTTGCAGTAGTGTAACTAGAGGGTTGGATATAAGTTCGACTGATCTCGTAGTAAAATATTTTATTATATCCAAATAATGGAAGAAAACGTTTCTAGGGATGGCTGAAGAATATCTTTATCTTACATGATCACGTACCTAAAAGGAAGTGTAAAATGATTCAATGGGAGGCGCCGAAATGTGAAATGTTTTAAACGTAAATTATCTTACATATTTTGACAATAAACAATTGATTGTTGATATTTTATGGTGTGTCTCTCAGTCTGTGAATGCTTTGAAAAACATTTGATGAAGGAGGGAGGAGTGTAGAGATACATGAGTGCCAAATGCGGATGGAGACACACTGTGTGGCCTCCAGGTTATAAAACAAAGGGTCCTGCTAGCATCACATCTCTTATATCGAAAGAGCATTTCTTTATTTCTCCATTGGTTTTCACGCTGATTTTTGTGTCCATAGCGTCCTATATGGATATTTTCGTGTAATGGGAGCTTCTGTGCGACAGTGGAAAATGGATGTAGCTTTTGGAACTGTAAGTAAAGATATTATTTCAATTTATTCGAAATTCCATTTTTTTTCTTCAAACTGGCATTAAGAAATACCAAATAATAAAATGTGGGCTACTGACCCCTACATTCTCCCTTCTTAAAACGTATAAAAATCGAAGCAGGACTTTTCAGTCTTCCTAGTATGACCAGTACAAGTGGCTGTGTGGAAATGGAAGAGAATCAGAATTATTCTATTGACCTTGTTTACTGTTAATTGCAAGTAAGAGTGTGTGATCTTTAGAAGGATTTGACGATTTAAAAAGTATTTCACGAGCGGTATTAAGTCATGCAGTCCCCAAAGATCATTAGAATGTTTATTTAGACTTGAACAAACAAAAGAAAACTTTCAAAATGACGGAACTGTTAAATGAACATTGAAAATTATAAACAGTGAAGAATAAAGAAGTAAAAAAGAACAGGGGGATATTTTGTATATAGTTGTATTAAAAACTGTTTTATCTGTTGCATTTAAAAAACTAGTGTGAATCAGTGAATTTTTGCAGATAATTTTTAGTTAAATTATTATAAAAATAAAACATCGAACAGAGAGAAAAGGAATTTAAACATTGCAATTTGGAGTCAGTTAAAGGGAAATGGATGCAATAAAAGCATACTTTTCACATATGTAGAATCATCGGATATTTAGATAACTTCGCTAGAGTATTCTAGAGATTTCTAAAGACATATCTAAACAAATAATTGAAAAATTCATTTTTCTGTTATTTTTTTTTTCAAAGAAGACTACCCAGTCCTTTAAAAAGGAAGTGTACATTTTATATTTGAAATGTCCTTTTTTTCTTCTATTTATTTCAGTAAAAGGCATGGTTGTTTTCAAGAGTAATCAGTCTTCTAATGTAAATAAATTTTTAATAGTAAAAGAAAGAAAAAATTAATCCAAATTTTATAAACATTCCATATTTATCTTAAAACTCATACTTAACACATGAATTTCAATTCATGTATTTAAACAACAAATTTACAATACTTTACTTTAGCATGTGCCCTGATAATTGAAAAATCACCGATTTCAGTTACACTTGGTAGAAAGTGCGAACTGGTGAATTTTTTTTTTTTTTTAATTACAATGTTTTCTCTGTTGTTTTTCTATAAGATATGCAACAGAAAAAATAAGCATTATTTAAACTATGTATTCAAAATTTCTGAACTCTTTTCTCAGCGAATGGTCATAATTGTTTAATATTGATTTAAATGTAAAAGGGTTTTTTAAATGATTACACTTTTTTGGTTTATAATGTCAGCGTTTTACTGTTTAACACATTTTGCTGTTGCACTTTCAATGTCTGATGGAATACTTTGGCAAGCTTGATTTGGCGCATAACTAAAATTTTTCATTGTTTTTGTATTTCGTAACAATTGTAACCATAAAGGGTGTAATTCATACATTATGTGTGCTATCTTTGTTTATTGACACGACTGTAAAATATGCATTCAAAAAGTAAATTTAAAGCTAATCATATATAAGTTTATAGCTAAGATGTTCTATTAGATATATACAAATATTTTTTTTAAGAGCAAAACTTTATAAAATAAATTAAAATTAAAATTAATTATAGCCACCAGAAAAACGGGCAGGTTTACTATATTTGAAATCAAATTCCTCGCTCGTTGTATCAGGGATTTATTATAAGTCAGATATGCTATTGCAGGAATCATCTGAGAACTTTTATGGCTAAGGCACAATATTATATTCTTATATCCACAATATTATAAGTTTTGGGACGGCAATCGAAATCACGCTATTACATTTAAGCAATAAGCTCATAAAATGTGTAAATAGTATTTTAGATTTTTTCTAAACAGTGACCTTCATGATTAAAAGAAAGCAAAAGTGACTGAAAATATCGAAATTTCGTCTGAATAAACAGATATATATATATATATATATATATATATATATGTCAGATGGGATACTTTGGCAAGCTTGATTTGACGAATAACTAAAATTGTTTCCATTGTTTTTGTATTTCGTATCAATTGTAACCATAAAGGGTTACAATTGATACGATAAAATTCATATATATATATATTTCTCTTTTAGCTAATGAAAGTAAATATTTAAGTTTATTACATTTTGCAAACAGGCTGAACCGTTGTAATTTCTGATAATACAGTTTTTATTGATATTATTACACTGTTTTAGAAAGTTTTATGATTTAATACAGCAAAAACAAAATTCTTTTTATAAAAATTATTTACTTGAAACAATTTTTAAAGAAAATATTAAAACTAAACTTTTATACAATTTTTAACTTTTCTCAACAGTTTCTTTTCGTGCATTCCTTATAAATGTGCTCCATTACTATGAGAACCAAAGTTTCAAAACGTTAAAATATTTTTGTTTTGTTTTGAGGAAAAATATGTGGTTAATTTTTATTTTTGGTGGTGGGCGTAAAATTTCTTCTTGCTCCGAATGCCGAAAAACGGTACTGACAAATTGATCTCACCACCAGATGGTTGATCGATCTTTACATCTATGATTTTTCATTTAAGCATCCTAAAGTAGATAGTTATATGTTGGCAGACTACTTCTCTCGTGGCCGGCAATGCCCTGAATTGGTTGGGAGCCTGTGGCCTATTATTATTTGACTTCTCTCGTAAAGATTTTGCTATCCATTCTAAAGATCTCAATACCAACCATGAAATAATCTACGATGACAATATTCTCTGAGTTACCACATGATCACCTACAATACAGCTGCGTCACATTGATGATCAAGTTCAAGAGAATCAACAATATTAAGACTCGGTTATTGAAATTTCTTATGTCTCACTTTGGTATTTGAAATACCTATAAAAATTACTCTAGAAGTTTTATTGGTTTAGAATTTTGTAAGATATTGAAAATTCCGTTTTATCATGAACCCCATGTTTTAAGCACAGACCTCAAAGTTTATCACCAGCGGCATTTACAAAAATGTTCATCCCATCTGGGTCGAATGATGTGTTTTCGATCGATTTACTTGTCCCCTTTTCAAATGGTTATCATGTGCTGACATTCTTGACCACATTTCAAAACATTTAGCGCTCTTTCCAATCCATTCTACTAAATGGCAAGCTGTGGTTAATTTTCTGAAAAAATATATCACCAATTTCCCCCGACCGACTGTCCTAATGTCTGATCTCGGTTCTTTGTTTATTTCGCATGGTTTTAATAATTTTACAAAAAGCGTAAATATCAGCATTATTGATTCATTTCTAGGCACTTCAGACTCAAGTATCGTCTGCCTGAATTTACAGAAGAATAAAATCTTCTATTTCTACTTTATAACAGGAGGGCTATAAATTTCACTAAGCTTTTATGATTCACAAGAATCTATACAATACCACCAGTCATTCTTCTGCAGGATATTCACCTGCTTTTCTTCACTGTGGTATATCCTAGACACACATTTTTTACCTTTTCGAATACCTTGACATGGAACCATTGTCGTAACCTTACGACTATATGTTCTGTATGAAACTTATGCACCAAAAAGGCTTCATTAATATGAAGGAAGCTCAACATCTACATAATCAACATCAACATATGTTTGCCAAACTACGTAAATTTCAAATTGACATTATTTAAATTAGAACCAAATATACTTTCAACAATGAAACATTCGTCCATTTGTTATTATAAAAATTATTTCTGATGTTCTTATAAAGTTAAAGAGTTAGGGAATAAGGTTAACCAGTCATTCACCATAGATATTTACAGATTACTTCCAGTAACTAAACGTCAACAACATTTGGTATTGTAGCAATCTCCTGTGTTACAACCTCCTCCAATAGCTCATCTATATAATCGTCGAAGCTGACATCAAATATATACAAAGAAATGTTTGTTAATATTTATTTTTTTATTCGACAAAGTAGTTATTTGTATTTTACTTATTTGTACTTTTACAATTGTCGTTTGGGACCTGGAGTCCACTACTATATTTTTAATTTGCATTTTTCTCTCTATCTCTGGTATTATTTATGTTTATTTAAGTAAAACATTTTTATAGAGGATGATTTAAATTTTTTTATCTATATAGAATGTTACTATACATTGTTCTGTGCTGTTTAGTAGTACTATTATTCATATATTTTTTTTCCCAATAGGATCATGTTTCTTACATAATTTTCTTACGCTAATTATGTCATTTTTTATGTATATTCAGGAAGGCGTTTACATATTTTTGCTTTTCTGTTGATCCCATTTTCTCATAAAATATTCTCATAATTCATATTTATCATTTATCATATTTCTCATAAAATTGTTTATTTCTACCATGGTATTCTAAAATTGTTGCTCATAATAGTAATATTTATTGATGTTTGTTTAGTATTGTTGTTTAATGTGACATTACTGTTTCTTATTAGTATCAGTGAATGTTATTATGAGTATTTTGAATTTTGTGGACTGTCAAAACTCTATTGCTATTATTGAATCTAATTATAAAATTTTCTTACCATGCTTGTGTTTTATATGATATGGTATTTCAAGCAGAAAGTATAATAGTGATGAATAAAAATTATTTTCATCATATTGCAATATTGGCAAAGGTGAATTTTCTGAAAATACATTTTCCGTCTCTTTCATTTAGTAAAGGGTTCTGTTAAGTTAACAAAACTTAAACTATTACAAACTTTTTAGTGATATTTCTTTTAATTAGAAATCATTGTATTATATGTATATTTAGAACGTTTTCTTGTGTAAATAAAAATGACAAAAAATTTTATTATTGCTAGACATATATGGGATGACGGTTCTCAGTTTTGTTACTGTTTATGCATAATGTATATTAGCAATATGTAAAGTATGGTAGCAGTTATATATATATATATATGTATATATTTCTTTTCCGTTTTTGGCCACTCTGTCATTTTTGGGCGGATAAGGGAACTTTAAATGTTATTTATTTGGCTATAAATATTTTTTCCCACCCTGATGTAAAATATTTGTATGCAATTTACATCTTCTGGTCTTACAAAATATTATTCGGCGTTGGAGGTATTCTGAGATAATTCTCACATTATTTTACCCATTTGTCATGTATTTTTTAATTTCACCGCTGTGTTTATTCTATTTCTAGGCATGGGTGTCGTATTTGAACGTCTGTCTGTTTCTTGGCACCTGTTGCATTTATTTCCGGAACACTCGCCGAGTTTGTATCCCGACACGCGAATTATTCGGATTGGATCCATTTATCCAGAATTCCTTTTGGTCCCGTAAGATAGAGTCTGTTTTCCGACGTCTTACGTTTGCTCTTTTCATCGACAGTTTTTTTTTCACTGACGTACTTCAACGCCACGTCAATGAAATTATCAGAGTTATGGCTTCTCCGATCTCTCGTCCCATCAATGCGATTGCTCTAGTTATAGAGGTTGTTACCAATGGAATCACGACATGTAATATATCCTTTTTTACGTAGTAAAATATTCTCTAAATTCGATATCGAATTGGATTTCAAATATTTGATCTATACTTGACAAATTATTTAAAAATTACATTTTATAACTTTCGAAAGTCCTGTCAATATCAATTATATACTATACAGTTTAAAATTTTATAGTTATTTGTATGATGGGAGATGGTAAGAAAGTCGCTGTGTTTAAGTTGTCAAATTATTATTTTATTTTATTATTATTTTTTATTTTTTTATTTTTTTTAATGCCGTTTATAAAGGAACGAAATTTCTTCATAATTTTATTTCATTAATCGATTGTTTGTCAACTTTTGTACATTTAAAATAACTAGTGGTAGGAGGATTCTTCTTTTCTGCAACTGTTCAATATTTGATAAAGAAAATACTTTTCTGATAAAAAATTTGCTTTTATTTTGTCTTCTATCAATTTGCATTCTTCTTCAGTAATCAATTACAAACATTCTTACTTGTTATTCTTTCTTCTTAGTGACTGACAAGAAATGAGACTTATTGCCTAGGGTTATTGCATCTTCTTATAAAACATTAATTACAATTCACGATTGAAATTACTAATTTAAATTAGGATCATACCGGTTTTCATAGCCTACATATATTTACACCGCACTGATTTTGTGATTATTTAATAAAAATTTTCATATTATTTGTTTGAAATTTTTTATTTCTTTTTTCTTGAAAATTGATTACTTGATTATCATTTTTTTCATCTGGTAAAAAGTGATTGACTACGAATCTTATTTTTCTCACTCGAAATATGTGCCATATAAAAACGATAAAATGCACAAAAATAAATTTAAATTGCTTGATATATTCGAATACAGGCAATGCATAAAATTTATTTGTATAAAATGGGACGAACTTCTATATAACTTTAAGACCAAGTTATTTTCCTACTTGTTTCGGTTGAAAACAATATTTTAAAGCAGAATTTATAAGTAATAATTGGAAATTAATATTTGTAAAAAAGTTTCTTCAAACTCATTAAACAAAGCATTTAATGATGATAAATGAGATAGTATCGTAGAGTCTCTTGCGAACAATTATTCTCGAATGAATTGACTTGAAACAAATTATTTGTTTAAAGAAAAATTGCTCTCGTGGATACATTCTTACAATTTACTAGAAAAGTTTGATTTATGGAAACATTTCTTTCCTCTAAGAGAGGTATATATTTATTGCTACACAATGTATTAAATATGTGATTAAATTATAAATTATTGCTTAGTAACAGTAAATTTATTCTGACGAATGAGCTTTATGGCAAAATGAAGAGACGATTACACACTTATATGAATAATGATTTTCTTTTCCAAAAGTAATGTATTTAAATATTGCTAGATTGGATAGTTCTTCAACGAATTCAACTAAGATTAAGGTAATTTTTTAAAACGTGAAATTCTATTACAAAATTGTTGTAATATTTGTTCAAAGCAAATTTTATTTTTACTATATTGTGTACATACGAGCTGTTGATAATTAACAGTTGTGTTATATAAGGATACATCTGCGTCTTTGTGTATGTGTGTGTTTAATTTAGTGTATTCATGAAAAACTTTAAAACTTCGTAAATTATGCTGAAAGTGAAAGCCGATTTAAGATAGAAAATTCTATATTTAAAACATGATCTGAAAAATATACAAAAATGTATGTATTTCTAATTATTAATGTGACTTTCAGGATTACGACGCTCTGTGATATTAAGCATAGAAAATATTAAATGCAGTCTAGAAATCTTTTTTCTTGTATTGTAATGTATAAGCTACTTTTGGTTACGTTCATTTATTTCGCTCTTTTGCAAAAATATATTTTTTTACATGTATTCAATTTTTACATTTTGCAAAAATACACGTTTATTAATAAAATGCGTCATTATTTTTTAATACTTTTCAACACCCGAGTAATAGAAATATGTTTATGACTTTGGTTCATTTGTTTGTCTGGCAGTCTCTTTGTCAGTGTGTTCGCATTTTAATTTTCCTAACGATTTGAAAACTTAATTTTCCTACGAATCGAAACTAAATTTTTTAGCAATTATGGCTCATTTACAGCGAGAACTTAGAATTTCTCAGATGCATTACAGTATATAGGCGTTAATTGTTCAAAGTAAATTTTAATGATGTTACATTATTTTAAATTTCTAGTATTATTTTCATTCTTGATGTTTTCAATAAAAAATGCTGACAGTAGTATTCGTCAATTATTTCCATGATAGAAAAAATCGCTGGTCTACTGCTCTCTATGAGCGATAATTCTTTAAAGTGCATTTGAATGATGTTACGTATTTGTAACAGTGGGAGATATAGATGAATTGTTGACATGCATTTCAATGTTTCTTGTAGAACATGGTGTGTGTTTCATTCATTGTTCGTTTACAAGGATACATAGAATTACTCAGATGCATTACGGTATATAGGCGTTAATTGTTCAAAGTAAATTTTAATGATGTTACGATATTTTAAATTTCTAGTATTATTTTCATTCTTGATGTTTTCAATAAAAAATTCTGACTGTAGTAGTCGTCAATTATTTATAGGATAGAAAAAATCACGACTCTACTGCTGTCTATGGGTGATAATTCTTTAAAGTGCATTTGAATGATGTTACGTATTTGTAACAGTGGGAAATATAGATGAATTGTTGACATGCATTTCAATGTTTCTTCTAGAACATGGTGCGTGTTTGATTTATTGTTCGTTTACAAGGATACATAGAATTACTCAGATGCATTACGGTATATGGGCGTTAATTGTTCAAAGTAAATTTTAATGATGTTACGTTATTTTAATTTCTAGTACTATTTTCATTCTTGATGTTTTCAATAAAAAATTCTGACAGTAGTAGTCGTCAATTATCTATAGGGTAGAAAAGATCACGACTCTACTGCTGTCTATGCCCGATAATTCTTTAAAGTGCATTTGAATGATGTTATGTATTTGTAACAGTGGGAGATATAGATGAATTGTTGACATGCATTTCAATGTTTCTTGTAGAACATGGTGTGTGTTTCATTTATTGTTCGTTTACAAGGATACATAGAATTACTCAGATGCATTACGGTATATAGGCGTTAATTGTTCAAAGTAAATTTTAATGATGTTACGTTATTTGAAATTTCTAGTATTATTTTCATTCTTGATGTTTTCAATAAAAAATGCTGACAGTAGTATTCGTCAATTATTTCCATGATAGAAAAAATCGCTGGTCTACTGCTCTCTATGAGCGATAATTCTTTAAAGTGCATTTGAATGATGTTACGTATTTGTAACAGTGGGAAATATAGATGAATTGTTGACATGCATTTCAATGTTTCTTCTAGAACATGGTGCGTGTTTGATTTATTGTTCGTTTACAAGGATACATAGAATTACTCAGATGCATTACGGTATATAGGCGTTAATTGTTCAAAGTAAATTTTAATGATGTTACGTTATTTTAATTTCTAGTACTATTTTCATTCTTGATGTTTTCAATAAAAAATTTTGACAGTAGTAGTCGTCAATTATCTATAGGGTAGAAAAGATCACTACTCTACTGCTGTCTATGCCCGATAATTCTTTAAAGTGCATTTGAATGATGTTACGTATTTGTAACAGTGGGAAATATAGATGAATTGTTGACATGCATTTCAATGTTTCTTCTAGAACATGGTGCGTGTTTGATTTATTGTTCGTTTACAAGGATACATAGAATTACTCAGATGCATTACGGTATATAGGCGTTAATTGTTCAAAGTAAATTTTAATGATGTTACGTTATTTTAATTTCTAGTACTATTTTCATTCTTGATGTTTTCAATAAAAAATTCTGACAGTAGTAGTCGTCAATTATCTATAGGGTAGAAAAGATCACTACTCTACTGCTGTCTATGCCCGATAATTCTTTAAAGTGCATTTGAATGATGTTACGTATTTGTAACAGTGGGAGATATAGATGAATTGTTGACATGCATTTCAATGTTTCTTGTAGAACATGGTGTGTGTTTCATTTATTGTTCGTTTACAAGGATACATAGAATTACTCAGATGCATTACGGTATATAGGCGTTAATTGTTCAAAGTAAATTTTAATGATGTTACGTTATTTGAAATTTCTAGTATTATTTTCATTCTTGATGTTTTCAATAAAAAATGCTGACAGTAGTATTCGTCAATTATTTCCAGGACAGAAAAAATCGCGATTCTACTGCTCTCTATGGGCGATAATTCTTTAAAGTGCATTTGAATGATGTTACGTATTTGTAACAGTGGGAAGTATAGATGAATTGTTGACATGCATTTCAATTTTTCTTGTAGAACATGGTGTGTGTTTCATTTATTGTTCGTTTACAAGGATATATAGAAAAAACCCATTGTATAACTTGTGTGTGGGTAGTTACGGTTTAAAGAGCACTTTATGAAATTGACATATGGTTTTAATTCGAGCAATAATGTTGACTGTAATATTTATTGTTATTTCTCAAAATCACACAAATAATTTATATTCATTATGGTATATGAGCAATAACTACAGGTAATGGGTATTTTGTCGTGTTATGTATTTTTAATCTTAAATAAACTAGGTGTATTATAGAGCTGCCCAAAATAGTTTTATATAATTAACTTGTGTCGTCAAGAATCTATATGCATATTAAGCTATCATACGTGCCACAGAAATCGCAATTATTTGTTAATTGTTTAATGACAACACCAGAATAAAACGCATCTCATAGGTTCTGCCATGTTAGGTTCTGCCATCTACAGGAATAAAAGCGAAAAAAACAATGATTACAAATTGTAATTATAATTTGCCAACATTAACAATTAAATAGATTTATTTTTATACATTTTCATACAACACTGTTATAATTTTAATGACAGTCTGCCCGGGCAACGCTGGGCTGGTCAGCTTTTTGTCATATATTAACTTTCACTTGTAATGTGCATTTTTTAACAGAATTAAATTATGTCACCCAATGAAGTGTAAGTTACACATATACTCAGTGTTTTACAAAATATATGTGCACATTCTAGACTGTACCCGATAAATGCAGGAAATGCCTTTTCCGTTTTGCGTTTTCAAGCTGGATTAAATTTTAATGCACCATGTGGTATGTACACATAGGAATTTTCTATTTTTTTTAGATTTTAATTTCCCTTGTACAATTAAGTTCGGACTTTTATTTAAGGTAATGCATTTTACGTTGCGCATAAATGCAGACGTATAATAAGTGTATAGCTCTGCTGTATTTGAAACAATTAATGACTTTTTGTCTTAATTTTCTTTCCAAAACATTAATAAACTATTAAAAAACTCAAACGCAAGTAACATTTTTAGTTGCAAAAGTTGCATGTAAAGTTATGCAGTTTATGTATAGTACTTTATATTTTTATGTATGTTACATTAAATGTTACTTTACCTTCTTCAACAATTTCATTTACATCTCAAACATAAATATAATTTATGTCATTGCGTTAAACATAAAATAAATCATTATATATGTTTATCTATAATAATAGTATTAGAATGTCCATTTAACTTTTTTATTTGAAATTATACGCCGGTATACAAAAAATCTTTAATAAAATTTATTCGGAAAAATTAACTTTATTGCGTCGTTACATTACAAATATGGCTGGTGGCTCTTTCTATATAAATTTACTTTCAGGACGCATAATTCATAGTTTTGATCCACAATGTGTTTGATTATATAGAAATATGTAATATTAGTCACCGGTTGTGTGTACGAAATATGACAAATGTCAAAAGTAATTTTCTTTCAATAAAGGCTTCTATTTACACGTAAAAGATTATCCTATTGAGCGGAGACTCTATTTTAAACAGCCCCGTTTATGACTTACCTAACATTAAAACTGTAAATGTTTTGCAAATAATGATTAATGTAATGCTAAATAACAGCGAATAATCATCATTCAGGCACTAACAGGGAAATGTAGTGTAAACCCAGATAGCTTAATTTTCACGCAATCTGAGTAGCGCTCTAGCGGGCAATTGTTGAGCATATTCTCATTTTACAAATTCTGACGAAATATAAATGAAATTAATACTTACTTCTAAAACGGTTTAAAACTTATTTTGTCTAATATTTACTTAAATGACTTATTTTGATAATTATAATTTATTTATAACATAAAATTATCTTTATTCGTATATTTTGTTATCTTTTTCCAGCTGAATCTTTTATTATGTTTTTTTGCGATGTTCGGAGAAATATAACTGATAGTTTTCCATTTTTTATTGTTTCTTTTTGGATGTAATTCTTTTATTTTCATTATCTTTGACAAAAGTCATTTAATATTGCTTATTCTGTGGTATTTTCGTTTCTTTTATAGGGACAACTCAAGTGTAATTTGGCAGAGCGACTATATATTGGCATATTATGTTTCATACTAATTTCTGTTATAACTCTAAAAAATGTACTTATATTTAAGTATTAGAATCGTGCTACAATCAATCAAAATACTTTCGAAAAATATAAAATTCTGACGAGAGATTTTCTAAATTCTATCCGAGAATTTTTTTAATGTTAAATTTAAAATGGAATATGATTTTTTTCAAATGTAGGTAAAATTTTTACTTTTAATTGCAAAAAGCATGAATTTGAACTATTCTACCTATCAACATTTTGTGGAAAATCACAATAATAAAAAAGAGGCAGAAAAAGGGTTGCTATACAGTTCAGAGTTAAAACAATTAATGTAAATAACTACCTATGTCCAAATTCTAAATTAATCGAGAAATACTTACTTTTTCAAAATATACCCTTTACATTTAAATACTTTATATATATATATATATATATATATATATATATATATATATATATATATATATATATATATATATATATATATATATATACAGTGGAACCTCGATTTTACGTAACCCGTTTCGTACGTTATTTTTCGTCGGTCCCGGAAAATTCCTATTACGACATTGTTAAAAGTACCTCGTTTCTACGTTATTTACTCTTAACGTTTCCCGCTTAGTACGTCATTTTATGCAAAATACCTCAGGAAATTTAATATTTTTTCCCTCATGGAAAAATTTTCAAAAGAACAAAAATGCTTTCCACTTGGTTAACTGGTTGTTTGTTACCAAAAACAGTTTTTTCCCTCCCCGTTAATATTCCCGTGACAAAGTAACGATAAACTATTATTTGTCTATCAGCACTTGACCAAACCTGCGTCATGTGATATCGGGAAGGGGAGGGGATTCTTTTTTCGCCGTTCATTCATTTCAACCCCGCAGTGGAGTCGTTGCAGAAATTATCGAAAAATCCAAAGTTTCCAAAGGAACTAAAGTGGATCTCGTAAAATCATTCGGTATCGCTTATTTCAAGTTACAAACCATCCTAAAACAAGAGGTCTCTGTGGAATTAAAATCTGAAAAACTGGGAAATTTGTCAAAGAAAATAAAAACATTGAAAACCTCTCCTTTTGAGGAACTGGAAGTGATTTTGTACGAGTGGTTTAAACAAGCCCGTTCGGCCAAGATTCCAATCAATGGCTCAGTTTGTAAGAAAAGGCTCTTGAATTTTTTTCTCGACTTGAAATGCAGAATTTCATGGCATCCAACGGTTGGATTGACCGATTCAAGATGATGTATAATTTGCCTTGTAAAAATAAATTTGTAAAGTTTATTTGTAGTGGGGCAGACGGAGTAAATACTGCTGTCGTTGCGGAATAGACGGAAATAAACTTTGCCTTCTCTTATGTGTGATTGCTCAAAAAAGACATCTTTAACACAGATGAGACGGGATTGTTTTTTAATCTCTTCCGTGATATAACATACACCGTGAAAGGAGAAACGTGTCACAGTCGGAAACTATCAAAAGTCCATTTAACAGTTTTGTTATTTACGAATACAGACGAAACTGAGAAACTAACACCCTTTGTGATTGGTAAATCCAAGAAGACCCGATGCTTCCAAAACATTAAAAGTTTGTCGACAGATTATAATGTCAACCACAATGCTTGGATGATCCAAAATCTTTTTGAAGATTTTGTAAGAAAATTCAATATAAAAATGAGCTTACAAAAGCGAAAAATAATTTTATTCGTAGACCAGTGCACTCATGTTAATCTGAATTTAAAGAATATGCGTATATAATTTCCCCCACCCAACTGTACCAGTTTACTTCAGCTATGTGACTTGAGAAAAAACATCCTCCAAAATGCATTATAGAAAGCAACTGGTAAGAATAGGCCTTTTCTCACTTGATTCTGGTGAGCTTCAAAATGCTTGGAAAACAAAGCTAAATGTGCTGGATGCTCTTCATTTCATCTCATCGGCGAGGGATAGTGTAGATGAAAAATGAATGTCAAATGCTTTTCTGAACGGAGAATTTTCAAAATCCGAAACTAACGGTGAAGCGCCGCCGGAAGAGCTATCTATTGAAGACTACAGAAAAGAGGATGGATTTATACTTGCAGACATCAATGTTGACAAGTACATTGATTGCAATAAGTATGTTATCGCTACCACAGATATTCAGACTATTTCCGATTTGATTTCGCAATATTGAAGTGAGGATGGTATTGATGAAGATCCAGAAGATATCGTGCCCCATCGGCAGAGGCCATTGCGAGTTTAAAAATTTAAAAAAAAATTTAACCAGACATGAAAATTAAGAAAACAATTTGCAAAAAATTGCATGTATTGAAAATAGAGTATATGTGAAATTACACTTAAAAAGAAAACGCAATAAAGAGTAACAGATTTTATAAAACACAATATATTGGTAAGTTTATTTTTGTATCATTTGTTTTCTTGAAGTGTTTTTCTATTTGACCCCGATTTTACGTTTTCCCGTTTTGTACGTTTTTTTCTGCTGGTCCCGTGAAAAACGTAAAATCGGGGTTCCACTGTATATATAATTGAAAATAATAATTGAAAGTGTGGAAAATTACAGAATTGTTTCGTATTATTTGAAACCTCACATAAAACTACACAGTTAGTGGAAGTAAAGCAGCTCTTTTAAGAAAGTCTTTTATTATTTTTATATAAAATTTCAACTATGGCATATTTTAATCACTCTAAATCATTTTTACACAATAATAAACAATACATGACGATATTGCTCAAAAACATTTTTTTTTTCAAAATAAGCTGCGAGTATGGTTTAATATTAATGTTGATTTTTTTTATTAGTTGTAGGTTTGATGAAGGCAGCATATTTTATCTTATAGTTAAAACACCTCTCTGGAAATAGGGCAGTTATATGCTATTGGACTTTTTAATTTGTTTTACTATTAAAAATACGTAAGACAGGATTTTTAAAAGATATTTACATAAACGGTATTTAATAAATTATATTAATATATAAATATATGTAGATAAATAATTAGATACACTAATTCTTGACTATACCACTTTCTGAAAGGTACAAATTTATACTTTCCATGAATAAACATATTGAATGTATTGCAAGTATTTTATATATACTTAAGCTGTTTTGAAAATAATTTGCTTCAAATGCCTAATTATTATTATTTTGTTTCTTAATCAGATTATTTTGACAATTATTTTAACACATTGTATTATGCTTTTAAAAAGGTTTTGTCCTCTTTTATTTAAAAAAAAAAAAAATTATGCCATTTTAGATTGGCCGTCTATTCATTTTATATTTAAAATTTTAAACATAATTCCTCATTTTTTTAGAATATCCCTTCTACTGACCAAAAAAAACAATATTTCTTCTTTCGAATACATGGTATTTTGCATTATACTGTATGCATCAGAATCCATTGCAAATATTTTGTATTAGATTCAGAAATGCTTTTGATATAAAAATATATTCTTAAATATCTTTCAAATATCCTTTTTTCTAAAAAAAAAAGGCATATTTTGTAAAGGATGTTCCGACAACAATAGTCATAAAACGTCTGTCGTATTAAACTTTTCTGAATGGTTTGCTTTTATTTCATCATATGTAATCTCAGAAATATTTTTTATCAAAGGATAAATAAAAAAAAAAAAATCAAAGAATCAATATTTAAAAATGTGAAAAAAAATACTACATATTTGCTTACCAAGGCAGTGAAAGAGCTAATACACTGAGAGAAATGACAAACCGTGGCATATTTTTATATTTAAAACGCTAAGCGTTTTCTTACGATATTCTGTTAGAACAAACTACCGCATCAAATTACTTCCTTCTTTTTTTTCTGCGTGCAATTTATTTTTTAAGCGAATAAAAATTCATATTTATTGTGAAGTCACGGAATATTATCCATTGGGTTTATTTGAACATTATGCGCAGAGTTCAGATAAAGAATATAAAGTCAGTGAACGCTAAAATCGGCTTGCAATGTGAAGCCGGTTATCGCTCAAATCATTAGGCCCAAAGGCTCATTTCATTGGTCGGAGAGAGGCTGCACGTAATACAAGGACTGGATTCATTGGACGGGGAAGGATTTTCAAAGCAAGCCACTAGTTGCTTGGACCGACTGTAGGGTTACATTTTCAGCGTCACGCCAAACGTAAACATATCATGCCTTTTTATTCTCTGAACTCTGTGTGATCATTATGTATTATAAATTTGATGCTGCCATTTTTTATACCATACAAAAAATATTTTTACTTGTATACATGGTGTTTAAGCATAAAAGTAACGTATATAAAGTACTTGTGAAAAGTGTGCGCTGGTGAAAATGACATTATGTTTAGCTTGAAATTTCAACATTGATAAAATTAAAGAGAAAAAATTACATGATTCTGTCAACAAGACGTAATTTTAACTGAAATTTCACTTCTTAATTATAAAGGTTAGAATTGGAGCCTTTATTGGTTGCTTCATCTTGATTGCATACGTTGATTACATGTTACCAATTATTATTTTTGTAATAATAGGAAATAAAATTTCCTTTTAAATAAAAGAATTCACAAAAGTGAAGCATTTTGGAAAAATAAAAATTATTAATAAAAAAAAAACTTAGTTAGAATAAACGATGTGAGGCTAATATTTTATAGGAATTATTTTGGTAGATGTATTATAAGTTCATTTAACAGTTCCTTATTAGCGGCAAAGTCCTATTTCTTTCACTGTGAATTTCTCTGTCGACGTCAATAAATGATAGTATATTTTTGAACACCAGCCAAAACCCAGTGGCAATTTTTGGAAATGTATAACGGTTGTGACAACAAACGGCGTTATCGCTATCGCTTTCATCGCGCTTACATCACTTCTAAATGCCTTACAGTTTCAATTCTTAAATCATCAATTAGAAAAATTAAAATCGATTAAAATTTATTTGAAAACTGCCGCGAAATTTAACGATTTTTCAAATACTTTTCAAGCGTGAAATATTTTTTTCAAATCTATCTCAAAAATGACCATCAGTTTGCCCTAATAGTGCAAAATAGCCTCTGGGAAAATTCCACAAATGAAAATTGATTTCCCTAACCATCATAAAAAGTGAAAAAAATAATTAAAAAACTCCTGATAAATCATAAGATTAGATTATCCATAAGTTAGAGCATTTTGGCGCTAAATAAATCTGCCAACAACAACAGAAACTATTTGCAGTTTATGTTGAACATGTATTCTGAATTCGTTGATGTATATGTTGCATCAGAATATGCTAGGAATTGTATTTTATTATATTTTTAAATATCCATTGGATATTTAACTGTATAAGAGGGAAAAGATCCCGACTGTGGAAAAGGGATAATCATCCTGATTATCTAAAGGGGCTGAAGGAACCATATAAATAAATTGCACTTTTAAACATTAAAAATGTGCCTCATCTGCAGATTGATTGAACATTGTGAAATAATTCTCAATCTTTACGTAAAAATTTATTAGCTTAAAACTATCGATGACTTTTAGAATATATGGATATGAAACGAACAATGATTAAAGAGGAAATTTTAAAACTTTTTATTTAAACATTTACTATTATTTTTAATATGACGGTGCCTTTAGGCAGATGCAATGCTCATGCACATAGGAGCTCATTCGGCTTGCATTATCACAGGGGGGTGGGGGAGATGTGTGCTTTATTTACTAAGTTATTTTATTTAATGAATATGGAGGGATGTAGGAATATACTATTTGTATGATACTTCATAGGTCCATGAAATATTTTTTCTTGCAGTGGGGAATATGGCGGTTATGCCGAGCTGATTTACATTACAAAGTTGTTTACTGATTGTTTGTTTTGAGTTTGCATCGGAAATAGTCACCAGGGAAAAACTTTTTAAATTGCATATTTGAAAGATTCTTTGGTACTCTCCCCTTCTTAAATATTAAAAAAGCTTATTTTACTGATATTGTTATAGAATTTTTTTCCGTCCAGTTTTGACGGGTTCCTTCTAGAAGAATATTAAAATTCTTTAAGTTTCCAATTGCTTCTTGTAATAACGTTCTCTTTATGCATATATATATACGATATATATATATATATATATATATATATATATATATATATATATATATATATATATATATATATATATATATGATAAAGAATTGCGGTTTGCAAGAAAGGGCTCACAAGACAGTCGGATTGTTTTTATTAGCAAAAGAATTTCAGCTTAAAAAGTGAACTGTAGATGGAGCTAACATGCGAGAGATTCAGCCCTAATTATACATAATTATTCTGCAATAAAAGACCGTGATACACGAGGATCTCTTATTCGCTTTCAGAATGTCATCATTACCCGATCGAGCATTGTTGGTGAAGTTGTTCTATTTGAACGGTGAGTTTCTGCAATTGATTGCGACACGTTGCATTCAGCTATAAAGAGCGTTGTGAGTCGCCTTTGTTGTATCGTTATGGAGGTCATGTTGAGCAATTGTTATTGAAAGAATAACTGGATGGTGTGCACTGTTGTCCAGTATATTGTGTTTCGGGTCGTCAGTGCCCTGTACCAGTGACATGTTTAGCTAAAAATGTTTTTACTTCTAAAAGAAATCCGACTACCTTTTGAGTTGTTGCAAACCGCATTTCTTTATCATAATTTCTTCATTTTTTATAAATTTGTAAACTTTTAACGAAATTTTGGTTCACCTGGTATATATATATATTTGTGCTTAGAATTTTCAGACTTTTGGTATTTATAAACATTGTAAAACATTTGAGATTAATTTAAGTTTCACACTTTTCTGTTCATAATATCATGGTTTAATTCAATACTGGACAGATTATCATATAAATGCTTGCTATTACTTATACACTCATGTTTGTGAAAATTGCAACACCATGAAGAAATTGTCAGAAATTAATGAAATTTATTCCACATATTACTGATAGTGGTACAAATAAACTATCAAATTTACAAGACAAAAAACAAAAAGAACGTCAGAAATTAGTACTTAGTGTGTCCGTCACGGTGAGCGATGAGAGCCTGTATGCCTCGTGGCATTGAATCATACAGGTTCTGAATGTAATCCTGTGAAATGGCATATCAGATGGCTTCGACTTGAAGCCAAAGTTCAGTATTACTGTGTGTCCCACCAATTGTACGAGCGAGTCGCCGACCAATGAAATCCCAGACATGCTCGATGGGAGACATATCCGAAGAATAAGCAGGCCATGGAAAAAGCAAAACAATTTGTGCATTCAAGAAGGCTTGTGTAGTCTGAGAAACATGTGCACGGGCATTATCCTGCTTAAATACACAACCCGGAATGCGTTCAAGAAGAGGGAGGACCTCTGGCTCTACAATTTCCCTGATGTAGCGATCACTGTTGAGGTTGCCCGGAATGTACACTAGATGAGATCGACAATTACACCCAATAGCCCCCCACACCATGATGCCAGGCGTTTGTGCGGTATGACGCTCGATAACACACTGTGGAAGTAGACGTTCCCCTCTGTAACGTTTAACGCATACTCTTCCATCATTGTACTCCAGATTGTCGCGTGATTCATCGGAAAAAGCAACTTGTTGCCGCTGGACACGCCACGGGCTGTGTTTCTGAGTCCATTCCATCCGAAGGCGTCTGTGATTCAATGAGAGGGGAATCTTGCGTAGACGAACCATTGCACGCAGTTCATGCTGCAGCAGACGGCGACGAACTGTGGAGCTAGACAACGAAACACCCGTAACTGTGCTCCAATGTTGTGCTAACACACGAGAGGACGCTGCACGGTCCGTCACAGCCATGCGGATGAGGTGTCTGACGTCCCGTGCCGTTGTTCTACTGCGCACCCCACTGCCAGGTTTTCGCCTTGTTTGATTCTCCCCTGTCCATTTCTTCCAAACACGTATCACTGTTGTGGCATTACACTGCGGGCTGCGATTTCTCGATACGAAAATCTTCTCGCATACCGACGATGCCGCCTCGTATTAACTCCGTTAGTTGTTGATATGGCTTCCTCCGCTTCTGACGAGGCATATTGATAACCAATGAAACGTTTACCGCAGACAGAGGAAGATTAACGTATTTTAAACGCATCTTTACAGTCCTTTATATACCTGGAACAAGCGAATGATAAGGGGACGGGCCTCGTTCTACGCATGCCCAATCGCTTTGTAATTCTAATGATTTGCATGTCTTACCTCACTTTACATTTCCTGTAAGTTTGGTTCAATTTGCATAATTCCTTCATGGTGTTGCAATTTTCACAAACATGAGTGTATTATTATTTATATTTAAAAATGAATCTTCAAAAAAGTCTGAATATTATGATAACAATATATAAAAATTAATATGATTTTTCCTATGTACCAACCACGCAGTACAATAACTTATTTTTCCAAGTGCTCATATATTGCCAATAAATAACTGCTGGGTCATTTCAATGGTCTTTTGAAACTTAAAATCATAAGTAAATGATTTCCATTGTGCGAAATCAATTTTAAAGATTATGATAAAATTTTCTATGATACGATTTCTCACATGTGCATTATTCCCATAAACCATACGACATTTCAGTAGAATAGCTCGACAAATTTACTGTGTCCTAAAGTGTTGAGTTCGGACATACGTAGAAACATGCATTTATATTCTGATAATATTTTTTGTCATGAATAAAGACTGCGATCAGACAAAGTTTCCAATTTCGCGAGATTACAATGCAGCGAGATGTCGCGGAATCCTCCGGTGGGTTCTATTTTAAACGAAAGTCTTTTAAAACGTTTTCAGATAAGTTCTAAACTGATTAAATAAAGCAAATCTATACTACACTGCTCAAAACAATTAAAGGATATTTGAAGTTTTATATAAAATAAAGATATAAACGAATTTTTTTTTGCCGAAAATAGAAGAAGAGATTCACAAATGCAAATTTTTCTGGTTTTCAAACTGTGGAGTATGCAAATTTTGAGTTCGACGTCAAAAACGTCGCTTCAGCGGCAGCGAATGAAATTTGACTTTCAACTGGATAAAAGAGAATGAAGACAAGGATGATCGGCATTCAGTGATTGCTTATGTTTCGATGAGTACGATGTCTCAGCGAAGTCATTTGACAGATTCAGAAGCTTGGAGAATTGTTGGTAGGTTAGAAGGGGACCAAACTCAAGCCGAAGTAGCGCAAGCCATTGGAGTGTCACAAAGTGTCATTTCCAGGATCTGGAACCGTTTTTTGGAGAGTGGATGTGCAGGCTGATGACCAGGGCAAGGTCGTAGACGGGCAACAACGCCCAATGAAGATCGGTATTTAGCGTTAACAGCTCGGAGACACCGAAACATGAACGCTACTCTTCTCCAACAACACCTTCGCTCGGCTACAGGCACCAGGATTTCAACTCAGACTGTCCGAAACCGGCTCCATGCTGTAGGTCTATATGCTCGCCGACCGATGGTATGTGTTAGATTAACATCAAGGCATCGTCGCGACCGCAGGGAGTGGGCAACCGAGCATGTCAACTCGAGGAAAAATGAGTGGAGCAATATTCTGTTTTCCGACGAGTCCCGTTTTTCTGTGCATCCGGATAATAGGCGTATTTTCATCTGGAGGGACCGTGGCAGTAGGAATAATCCTGCGTTCGTGCACGAAAGTGTCAGATTTGGCGGTGGAGGAGTGTGGGTGTATGGTGGCATCTCCATTGACGGGCGCACTGACCTCTACATCATTCGAGTTGGAGCTCTGACTGGTCGCCGATATAGGGATGAGATCCTCAGACCTATTGTAGTCCCTTACACTGCAGCAATCGGAGATAACTTCATTTTAATGGACGATAACTGCAGGCCACATCGTGCAATCCTGGTGGAGGATTTCCTTTTCGAGGAAGGAATCGTTCGAATGGAATGGCCAGCGTGTTTTCCAGACATGAATCCAATCGAGCACGTTTGGGACGCTCTAGGAAGACGAGTTTCTGGCCGCCAACAACCCCCACAAACTCTCCAAGAACTGGAAAGAGCTCTTCTGGAAGAGTGGGGCAGAATACCCCAACTCGTCATTAATAGCCTCATTGAGTCCATGCCTCAAAGGTGTTCAACGTTGCTGGCCACCCGTGGAAACCATACCCCCTACTGAAAATGATTTTCTTTGAAGAAAACACCTTTTCTTATTCTTTTTTCTCATATGCACAAATTGTGTTTTTTTCCTTTTGTACACAAATGCGCAATAAAATGCATTTTTTTCTGCCAAACATGTGTAATTTATTCTCATATAACCTACTATGTCTGTCGACCATGTATCAATCAGCTAAAAAGTTTCCCAGATACAAAATCCACCTAAAACTGCAATATCCTTTAATTTTTTTTGAGCAGTGTATTATATAAAAGAGAACGCCTGACTGACTTGGTGACTCATCAACACCCAGCTGAAACAACTAAAGGAAGGATCACGAAATTTGTACAGTAGATTGCTGTTAAGATCTAGGCAAGCAATAAGAAAGAATTTTTGAATCTTTCTCAGTTGTGATTCAATTTATCAGTTTTTTTGTTTTGAGAATAGGTGTCTTGAAATTTTCACATTATTGGCGTATTATCGGGAGACTTAAATTCAGGCAAACAAAACGAAATGTAGTGGATGCTGTTGAGTTGCAAGAAGTGTCATTGTAAAGCTGTTGAATCGATTCCAAGAAACTGGGAATGTTAGACTTCGAAAATGGCATGGTCGGCCACGTGCTACCACACATCTGATTACCGCTATATCCTGTTAACAGTTTGTTGAGACAGAACAGATAATGTTACTCAGCTGCAAAGGCAGTTGCTCTTAGAAAAAAGACGAAGATTATCCAGACAAAGACTGTGAAATCGGCTTCATCAGAGTAGTTTCTATGCACGTAAGCCAATGGTCTGTATTCTGTTGACCTAAAGCCACCGAGCGGGCTCAATAAGATGGGCTGCTGAACATCTAGATTGAAGGTAGCGTGATTGAAGTCAAGTGTTGCTTACAGACGAGTCCCAATTCAGTCTAAAGTGTGACACCGACGTGTGTTGGTATGTAGGATAAGGGACACTCGGAATAAACTCACATTCGTTTCTGAAAGATTACATTAC
Organism: Maratus michaelseni; assembly: GCA_963931845.1. Lineage (NCBI taxonomy): Eukaryota > Metazoa > Arthropoda > Arachnida > Araneae > Salticidae > Maratus > Maratus michaelseni. Next base: position 289,972,240 of record OZ007591.1, on the reverse strand, counting down.
AGACAAGGTGGGTTTATGGTATGAACTGGAATCGACATACGTGGACGTACGGACCGGCATATCATTCAGAAAGGCATTTTGATGACCCAAATATATGCAGACGAGATACTAAGACCGCATGTCGTACCTGACGCTGCAGCTATTGGCGATTCCTTTGATTCCATGCATTAATGCCAGACCTTATGCAGATAGTTATGTGGCGAACATGCTTGAATCTGAAACACTGCAGCGTATGGAATGACCAGCATGCTCTCCTGGCCTGAATCCGATTGCGCGTGTTTGGGACACACCCAGACAACAAATTGCAACGAGACCATATCCTTCTTTTACTGTCCGGGACATGAAGATTGAAATTCTTGAGGAGTGGAACAGTATTTTCTAAAGACTTATCAATAACCTCATCGCATCCATGAAAATCAGTCATAGCTGTGCGAGGGGACCACGCGCCATATTAAACAACACTTTTTTGTCATTTACATGTAACCAAATTATTGCCCTAAACCATCTTTTCACATTCTTTTCATCTTTTCAAAAAATTAAAGCTCCCGTACATTTTTTGGCGTCTTTTCATCTGTATTGCGCATTGGTACACGTGCACACGTGTACATGCATGGCTGTCTCGCACGGTTCTCTTCACTTCTTTGCTTGCTCCCCTATTTTTTTGAGCAGTGTATATTAAAATCTTGTCATTTAAATAAATAAAAAAAAACATCTATAAATATACGACTAGAATACCTTAATCGTACATGTAGCGTATTAGGTAAATCAGGGCTCAATGTATTTTCCTATATAACCCTTTTTTCACAATAAAACGTAGAGTTGTTGCTTCGGTTACAAATTACTACAGAACAATTTGCCATGTAGCTGTTGTTATTGTAATCTATAAATTTATTTATTAAATTAGCTCTGTGTGAAGTACCCCATGCTTTATGAATTATAAAGTAGTTAAAATATGTTATACGATTATGTAGCCGTTTAAACTTATTAAATAAGTTATTAATACCTACTGTAGTTAAAAAGAAAACTTAAGACCTGGTACGCTTTACATTGGTCATTTTAAAAACCTTTCAAAAGCCATTCGCACTTTATTAAAAAATCTTTAGAAATGGAAATCAAACCGTATGAAATTTACATAAAGTTACAACAAACGTATTCCCAAATAATTAATAATTATAAGATTTTCAATTAGTAAAATATTGTATTGTTGTTATTTACGTATTCAAGTATGATAAATACGTATTTAAGTCTATTTACGTATTCAAGTATGATAAATACGTATTTAAGTTTATTTACGTATTGAAGTATGATAAATACGTATTTAAGTCTATTTACGTATTCAAGTATGATAAAAACGTATTTAAGTCTATTTACGTATTCAAGGATGATAAATACGTATTCATATCTATTTACGTATTCAAGTCTTTTATTATAGGGAATATTTCGTATAAAAAATCGTGCAATTACACAAACATTGTTTATGTAAAATGTGATATTGAGACAGCGTTGAATATTAAATGTAGCTTTAGTTATTTTTCATTTTTATGTATTTTTTCTATTTAGTGTATGTGCGAATTCACACGTATCACGCAATATCCCATTACGAGCATAGTAGAGGGCAGCTAGAGATGTCGGAACAGCAAGAGCACTTTGTGGAATTTGAAATTTTAGGCATTATGTCGTCTGAGTGACAAGAAACAAAATTTTAAATTTTCAGTTGAGTACATATTTGGTCTTTAAGAGTATATCATAAATTTATCTTGAGTAGTTATTGAGGAGACATTATATATTGTGTATATTCTACTCAGTTTGTGATGTGAAGTTAAATTAGGACATGTCTATTCAACACATGTGTAAATTCAAGATCGTTTTCGCTCATTAACATTTCAACTAAATTCTGAAACACTGTAACCGATTCTCGGACTAGATAAGTATCGGACGATAAGTATAGGATAATATATAATGTGGTGAGTTTGGGGGTGCTTTATTCTTTGTACAGTGAATATTTCTACTTCATCAGTTCCTATTTTCCAAGTAAAATTATATGTTCACCCAAAACTATGCAAAAGAATACCAGCTTATATTTTTACTAAACATTTCTTTGAGATTATCTAAAATTATTGACAATGTCTGCAGTTTCACTCAAAAATAGTTATACTTTATTGAATTAGATATAAAATGCTATTTTTTAGAGATAATGATAAAAATGTTTTAAAAAATGGATTCTTTGAAGCAAATTCGAATATTATTATTTCAACGTAAGTCACAGAAATTTCAAAATTTGTACATTATAAATAACGAACGAGAGTCATATGGAAATAATCAGACACGATGAACATTGGGGTTTTATGTTGTATTTACATTTACTTTAAGATAATGATGAAAAATGTAGAAAAAAAATCGTATGTAAAAATTTAAAAAAAATGTACATAATTATTCTGAAAGCTGATTTCACAAATACAAATATGAAAAAAAAATAATTTAAAAATGCAAATAGAAAAGTTACAAAATTCATTATTGACATTACAATTAATTTATTAATTAAAACCAAATAGCTGGCTTTAAAAAACAACTAAAACAACAGAAAATGCAATTTCGATGTTACAAATCCCTCAGTTTCCTCCAGCGGTACCTCTTCAATATTCTTGCATTTTAATGACGTTTATAAAAAAAATAAGAATTTTAAAGTTTATTTATTATTATTATTTTTAACATTTAAACATTGTAGATTTGTAATTCACTGAGGTATTCCAACATTTAATATCCTTTTAATAAATAAATCTCTATAAAATAGCTTTATGAATGCGTTTTGTTTACTAACTTACATTTAATCTATGTAAATTTAATGTACTTTTACAACTAAATAATTCATTTAAAAATTAGAAGCAAATACGCGGAGGAAAACGTAAAATGAGACAAATTTCTGAATGCCAAAGAAATAGTTTCCTTTTACAATTGCTTTTAATATTGTTTTAATTGAAAAATCTTAATTTTATTACCAAGAAATGTGAAAATTAATGGTCTGCCATTAAGGGATGCGTAATGCGGTTTTTGTATTTATGCGAGGTGAAAATTTCCGAGTGAATGAAAAATGTAATTATTTCCTATAGGAGTATATTTATTTCAGATTTTAATTGACATTAAATACTTTAAATACTTATGCATAAAAGTGATAAATGCGAAACGAAAACATTTTTCATTAATTAAAATCTTCTAACACATAACTAATTACTATTCTAAATGTTCTGAAACGCATTTTGAAAGTTTTGTAAGCTGCTAATGTACAAATAATAACCATCTCATATTTACATTTTTTGTAATGATTTGCACGACATTCAGCATATTAGTATATTTGTGTTTTCCGTACATATAATTTATAATGTAGAAAGAACAATTTTGAATGATGTACAACTTTGCAAAATGTATCAAAAGCAGTACATTATCGTTTTTGTAGTATATATATATATATATATATATATATATATATATTAGTTTAATTCAATATAAATAAATCGATGAGAAAATTAAAATGATATTCAATTATTAATTAAACAGAAACCAGAAAACATATTGCAAAATAAATATAAAATATTAGAATAAACTGCAAGTTACATTGGAATGTCTTAATCAATATTATGATTGAAGCACTTGAAAAATTCCAAAATAATTGTTTTATTTTAAACAATTTATAATTTTAATTGATCCTTAAAAAAAAAAAAAAATCCGTATATTACTAACTATACTGTGCAAAAAAATATACTACTGCACAAAGCAAAAAAAAATAAAAATAAAAAAAAAGACGAATGTTTCTTAATCAAGGAAAATAGAATATAAGCATAAACAAAAACATATAATAACCTATTTTGAGTTACACACGATTAAAAAAAACATTCTTTACCTTTAATTACCTCAGAAACTGTTTTTTTTTATATATAAAGAATCATTTATAAAAACAAAGTTTCTTTTGTTGCCACTGATTATCCGAACGTTACCGAGTAGTTTTTATAGTGTTTTAACCAGTTTCCCCAACCTTAAAATATAGATTTTCGGATGCTATCAGTTTTCAAGGAAACTTTTCATCTGCGTCAGACATAATTTTCAGAAAACAATTATGCATTAACAGTATTAGCATTAACATTAACATTAACATTAATATTATTAATTACCTCAAAAGCTATTACATATTTTTTTTTTTATTTAAAGTATCATTTATAAAAATAAAGTTTATTTTGTTGTCACTGATTATTCGAACGTTTCCGAGTAGTTTTTACAGGGTTTAATTCAGTTTCTTCAACCTTAGAATATATAGGTTTTCGGATACTATCAGTTTTCAAGGAAACTTTTCTTCTCCGTCAGACATGATTTCAGAAAACAATTATGAATTAACAATATTAACATTAACATTAACATTAACATTAATATCATTTTTTTACTCTTGCATGTATCAATTAAGTTAATCAACTTAAAGTTTTTAATTGAGAATTGATAGCATTCTAAAAGCCGATTTTCCTGTTACTTTTTAGGTGCGTTCGTAATTATATAATTACGTAGCACTTGTAGTTGTCTTCTGCTCTGTCCATTTGGTCCGCATATAACAGTGCAAAATCTACCCAAACGAATGGTTTGATATTTAGTGTATATAATCTCTGCAGAAGCTTGTCGAGTCATTTCAAATATAAATCGAATCAAAACTTAAAAAGATGTTTATAAAAGTTTTCTTCATTCTATTAAATGGTATCATATATAATTAATTCAATGATATACCATGATAGTTAATAATTCTAGGTTGTCATGGTGATTACGTCATATTAAAGATGGAGTCATATTATTTCCGTATTACTGGATTTTAAAAACGAATGTGTATACTAAAATTGTTTAATTATAGCAAACATATCATCTACCGACAGTTTAATGGATAGATGTTTCCGGAGAAATAGATATTAAAGGAAAAAATAGTCCAGATATGTATTTCAAAATCTGAAATTTTAAAAGCTAGGCTTAAATTTTCCATTGGAATTTTCAGTAAATGTCATCACAAGATAAAATATTGCCAACTTAAAATGTACTTATTTTATTACGGAAATTCATCATATCATAAGAACGGACAATATAATTCCTTTCACTGAAATAATAATGATGATTGCTTTACATTGTCTTGTATATTTGAGCATATTATAATTTTAATGTAACATAATTGTAGTTAATTGTTTGTAAAAGTTTCTCGAAACTTAATTTCATAAAATAAAATTAATACCTATAAATGAAAATATGCACATAAAATTCATTTTGTATTCATGCATTTTTGCATGAGAGTGCAACAGTTACTACACCAATATCTGAATATTAATAAAAACATTTATAATATGGACGCACCTCATTTGTCACGTTTAACGTGCAACTTCCAACGTATTGTATATGTTGTAAATTGTGCAAAGAATATTTTTGGATTATTGGCAATGTTTATTTCTATGCACCTTCGATAACCTGTCCGAATACCTGTCTCCTGCACTCAGATCAATAAAATCAGTCGTCTTAGCTTAATATCTAAATTTATTCACAATCAAGTTACAAATCTTTTCTTTTAAGAAATATTTCAACTCATTGATGAACAAAAGAAAATTTCTACAATTTTTGAGAAAAATATGCCAGGTAGAAATCCATTCCATGTATAAATTTAATATCTTCTCATTTCGATGTGAAATTTTATATAGCAACTATACAGTAATAACTTTTTGCTTTCCGAAGGAATTTTGATCTGATTCGTTGCTGTTTTAAATAAGGTTTGTATTACAAAATTCAAGCATCGTAGATACATATTAAATTTCAATTTCATGAAAAAATTTATTTTTTTATTTTTTAACTATACGCAAGCTCTTCAAAATAATCATTCCGTACCGAGAAAACATGGAAAAACTGAAAAAAATTGTTTAATGTTTGTTCTAATGTTAAGTAGTATTTTTCCTCTAAGTAACGTACATCCGCATTATATTACACAATAAATATTACTATGTTCTAGGGAAATGTTTTAAACATGCACATCAAAGTTGTCCGATTTATGAATTATTTCATTCACTTGTTCATGAAGCCGCAACCCAGTAATTTTATCCCTGATTCTTAGAATTTTATTTCAGACTACTTGAGCGTTTTTTAAGATTATACTAGTGTTTAAGTAATATTCCTTTGTATTGTACAATATTAAAATTCAATAATACAAAGTGCAGTAAAATATTTACGATTTGAAAAGACAGATGACATTATAAATTGTAATATTTCAAAGTATTTGCTATAAATGGAACAAATCAGAATTCTTATTAACGTACGTCTCACAATTATTTTTACACATTACTTTGCATCAAAGTCTGTACGCATATAAAACTAAACATTATATGTAAATATAATTATGTGTTTTATTTAAATTTTGGATCCGTGTGATTACTATGGATTTGTTAATTTATTAAAATTTGAGAAATTTAAAATCAAAGTGAATGTTTATAGGCTACTTACGTGGGTGGTTAAAATTTATGTTTACATCTATCAGTTTATTTTGATCGCAAATATAATTAGTAGTAAATTATACCAAAAAGCCTTATTAAATTGTTTGATGAACCATTTAATGTGAGATGATCCTCTTTCTGTCCAATGAGGGCATCAAAATATTGTCTAAAAATAAAACAAAATAATAAATGATAATAATTTATGTGCTTTGACATTGACTGCAGACAGCATTTAAACAAAAATAGGGGAGCTCTTTTAAAGCTATACGTATTAAATCTAAGATTGTAAAATGTATTTGATTTTGAAATGCATAAGCTGAATGAAGCTAAGAAATGTTTCAAATCAAAGTGATATTTAGAAAAAAGTAATCATTAGTGTTACGTACGAATTTGGTGTTACATATATGGCGAGTTTTTACGAAGATGATTTTTTATTCCACGAAAAATGACAGTTTGTTCAAGATTGTGAATGATTGCAGCCGATTTTAAGAATCATGACGAAGAGGTGAGGCAATGATGAGATACTACAAGAGTTTCGTCAGTAAGGAGCAGCGAATTTCCGGATAAAGCTTTTATTTATGAATAGGAGCGATGTAAGTAACAGTTCCCACAGTATTCGGTATAAACTTATAGCCCTCAGGCTTGACGATGGCTCACTACATCCTTTTAAAAGATCTTAAAGAGCTGATATGAAAATTCTACGTGACTTCAACACCAGATAATCATTTGGTTACACTTCCAAACACGACAAAAATCTGCGCTCCAAAAGCGTGCAAGCCAGTTTTGTTCACGGCGCCTAGGGTTACAGACGACAACGTCACGAGCGCACAAACCAATGAGTGAGAGGCGAGTTCAAGCCAAGCAAATTAGGCGCGAGGGAGAAGATTTAACACGAAAGAATCCCCAATACAACGATTTTGAAGTGAAAAATACCCAGCGCGCGTAGAAAAGCATGGAATAATAAAAAAAATGGCTTTTAAAAACATTCGAAATGACAAAAGCGTCTCTCAGAATTTTATAGATTGGGGAGTTGATAAAAGCTACGAATGAACTTAAAGTTTTAGATTAAGATTTGGAATAAGATAATTATTAATATACGGGTTATTACTTTTAATAGGTCATTAAATAGGAAAAAATATTATTAAGAATTAAGGAAATACTGACTATGTCAGAAGTTAGATTAATTTAAAGGACTAATGCGAATAAATGCGAAGGAAATAAAATTTTATGTAACATATATAAAATGACTCTAATTTGCCGATTTGGAAGAGATTTTTTCTAAATTATTATTTCTCCTATGTGGAAAATATCTGTTTTTGTATATCCCAGATTCTTGAATAATACATAAAGAGCATTATATTTAAAGTTTTCCTTTCTTTTATTGTATGTTTGGTAGAATATGGAATTCATTGGTAATTTAAAGCCCTATTCTACTTTTCGCTCAACAACAAAAGTTTTCATATTACTGTTATTGTAGATCTACTATTATCTCTATTTTAGATAATAAATAAAATAAAATGAAAGAACAATTGAATTTGATAAACAGGCACTTTTCTCATGTATTATAAAATGATAAACTAAATACTGTGAAATAAAACGTCCAAACAGTAGAATTTAAAAAACAAATTAATTCTTCTCATAGTTTGCTTTGATGCGGTATCTAAAGTACGTATTCCAATATCTTAAATTGTTAGTTTATCTTTCATACCATTATTTTCTTGTTAAGCAGAAAGTACCTTGCATGAGTGTTTCGATTAAAAATAAAAATATCCCATAAGGATTAATCATTTTGTGAGTATTTTACATATTTTGGTTTTATTTTTGGACATATAAGAGTCTTATACGAATTGATATTTTTTTAGTTAATTGTAAAAGCTAGCAGTCATCGCACACTGCATCTCAATGCCATAAAATTGTCTGAACTGTGTCTGCCATTGTCGGCCCGTGTAGCTCAATAGGCAGAGCACTGAAAAATTAATTCAGAGATTTTAGGTTCAACTCCCGATCAGGACACTTTTCCAATAATTGAAATTCCAAATTATTGCAATATTGTATTCACCAATCAGCATGAATGAGTGGTGGATAGAATCCAACTCATCCCGTTAAATATATTTTTTTCTCTGTTTTTGATTTTGGCATTATAATACACTTGAATACTGTTTATTTATATATTTCACTTAATTCACATTTTAATTATTTTTCATTGCTCTACTATCAAGTTGGGTATATTCAAAAACCTCTATTAAAACATATTCCACTTTTTTAATTAATTTAGCTACTTTAATAACTTTAACACGTATTTGCATGATATATTTATTAAGTGCACGACCCACTATCTCAGCTTCAGAATGCTTACTTTTAATGGGAATTTTCGATAATCATCAAATCCTCTATTACTGTGCGGATTGTAATTTACCTATTTTTTGAGAACTTATATATGTGTTCACATATGTGTATTATTATGCCTTTGGTAAATAATTAATATTGGTTCTTGTAATTCTAACAATAATCATACAGGCGAGCAATTATAATTGTTTATTGTACATATTATGTATGCTAATGCAAAACTTGAATTCTCGATAATCACCAAAACGCATTATTATTTTACATGTAACTTGATTTATTTTGCTTTTCTTAAATCCTATATTATTGTACAGGTATTTTTCCCATAATTAAAATCAATCTATGTTTTAGTGTTTCATTCTTCTGAAAGTTTTCTCACTTCTATTTTCGCTTAGTGTTCAATTAGTTGATGGTGTGTCTCCCATTATTTATTCAATTATACTTTATTATTTGCGACAAATTGTCACCTTTGGGGTCAGTAAGATACACAAGCCTGTTTTTAACTTACTCTCATACTTTCATAGCGCAGGGTCCAAGTAGGTTTGACACCAAATAAGTATTAATCGCACCTTATACCATAATGCAACTTTTGAAAATGTTTGTATTGACAAATATCGGCAATTCAATATGTTGAAAAATGAAGAAATGTACATAAATGTTTTTTACGTTATATAAATTAAGTAAGTTAAGTGTTTTTTAAGTTATATAAATTAATTTAACATTAAACATGTTTTTAAAAAATTCTTTAAAACGTACATTTGATTTCATACGTTTTACGACCGTTTTTGAAATTATGTAGCATTATTAGCTGTAGTCGTAAGTGGCTTACTAGTGTATTTTGTAATTGTTTCTCAAGGTATTATACTTATAAGTTTTAAGTAAGCGAATTTATAATCTATTTAGAAGCATCGTGATCGCAAGAATGTAAATAAAACACAACAATATGTTTCAACATTTGTTTTATTCTTCAGAGCAAAATGTAATTTCAAATTGGTAACTAAAGAAAAAAAAACTAAATGTTCTAGGAATTATCATAAAATTATCTTTATACTGTATTTTTTCGATTTGAAATAAATGTATATTTTTAAACAACGACAAAAATTAATCATTCTTGCTCAAAATAAAATGTAATAAATGTGTTCTCATATGTGTTTAATAATGAGTTAAAATTTTGACCTAATTTTGTGCATTGATCATAGCATTAATATCAAATCTTTATACTTTACACTCAAATTGTCTGCGTTCATCAAATATTCTGTTATGTAGATAACTAATGAGTTTTGTAATTGTATTTCAAACCATTATTCGTGTAAGTTTGCTATTTTGCCTTCATTAAAATGTATTTATATGTTTGTTTTTTTATAACTGGGATTTAAAATCTCAAGCTTCGAATTAAAATATTTTAGTGTGTCAAGATTTTATGTTTCATAATTTTACCTATACTAATTGAAAGAAATATGTCTGAGAAAGACGATTACTTCAATTCAAGAAATACAGTTACTCTATAAATTGAGATAAATGGTGAGCTGTCAAATCCAACTATGTTTTAACTGGAATCATTTTTCCTTTTTAAAAAGATGTATCACTTTTAATTTTTTCTAGCAAAGTTTATAACAGCAAATGACAGGAGAAAACATTACGAAAATTCTCTCGGGACACAGGGAAACTTTTACTCTAAAAGGTATTTTGAAATTGTGAAATATATGATGCATTATATTTCATATTTCAGAACATAATGTAGACTAATAGGTAATTAATATAAAAAGATGTGACGTTAATTTAAAAATTAGTATTTTGTCAAATATAACATATAAATAAAAGAAAATTTACTTAAAAAAAACACTTACTGCTTCAAAGATAAAAATGACGGATAAGTTGCACGAAATTAAATCAATTAAATAATTCGTAATTTAGATGATTAGCACTAATAGCAAACAGCAGAATGACATTTTAATACAATTATGCGTTTTACTCATATGTGTATCCAAGCATATATTGCGAAGAAAAATATGTAGTTATTGGACGAATCTTTTGTAACCATCTATTTTAAATTCTCTTTCAACACATTAATGTATAAACATTTTAAAACATAAATTATATCTTACCTTTATACACCTGATCAATTATGGCAGAATATATGTAGCGCAAAATATGCTAAATGTTTAGAAATATTTTGTAATTAAAATTGCGTAAATCTATTGAATGGATAAAATATTATTCTATGCAAATATATTAATAATTTAATGAGTTCTTTGAAATAAAAACATACTTAAATATGGAAATAATGTAATAAGATAAGATAGTAATGAGAATCTCTCTACCTATAATAGAGAATGAAGTTTGTGTGTGTGTTTCTAGGCTGTGTTCTCGTGAGACCACTGCACGCAGATCTACTGAATTTGTTGGGAAGGTACCTCTGTGCATGTAGATTTGAACCTCCAAGTTCGGTTTTGGAATTTTTGAATAGATTTTTGAATTTAATTTTTATACGATTTTTAGTGATGTTTCTTGTTTTGAAGCGATTGTCCCACATTAGGAACAGGAATCCGGTTCCAATCTTTTAGTCCAATTTAGTAAATTTTGTCCTCTTTTCAACAATGTTTATGCGGAATTCGTACAGCGATTTTCGAATATTTGGCGACTTTTTTTCTTTCGACAATAAGAACATATTCCCAGAATGCTTGATTGGTTTGTTGGTTGCTTCCATATCAGCCTCGATTATGCTCGGTATCGCCATTTTGTTTTTTTTCTTTTTAGCTTGGAGAAAGTTGATAATTCTTTACAGATTAAATATAGGGATTACAGATTTACTATAGGTATTTTAATAGGGAAAGGCGGGTTATTAATTATTCCGATTTGGATTTTTTCACTGGATTTCTTTTTTCCAAATAATATAATAAAATCACTTGTTAACTTTAAATTAAAGTGTGATTGCTGCTTAAAGGGATAAAAACGTAACACAAAAGGCTTAAAAATGCCTTGTAATATATAGATGACATATGTTTCATGCGCTCAAACGGCGACGTCTTCAGATCAAAATGATAAATAAAATTTTCTCGCAAAATTTTTGAAAATGATAAACATAAGTCACGAGTTGACATGTCCAATGTAAGCAGGTGCTTAAATTTGTGAAACTGGAAAACGTGAAAATTAATATTTTTATTTTTATTTTTATTGCATTTTTTAATTTTTAAACCATCGGGTGCCAAATGATAGGTAATTCAAAAGAGGCTGACTCGTTGTAAATGTTCTCGTTTCGCGAATATATTTTTATTGATCACGAATAATGGATGAGAAATAAACCCTTGGTGGAAAAATTATTTTATTCTTAATGAAGTTAATCTGCAAAAGTTCTATTAAATGTAATCTAGCTAATGTTGTATTTCTTCTGTCATATTTGATATCTGCCATATGCTCTATTATTTTCATTTTAAATTTTCTGTTTGTCATTCCTATATAGTTTGTAATGTCCCATCTATCCTGGTGAAGGGGATTTCATAAACACCGAAAAGCTGATCAGGTTCTCTTGGATCTGTTTTTCCACATACTATGTTTTTCAATTTTGTGGAAGGTTTTGCGATAAGGCATATATTGTATTTTCTAAGTTTATAATTTAATTTTTTAATGATTTTCCTGAGTTCTTTGAAAGATTTAAATATAAACTTAGCAAATTCAATATCTGCCTTATCGCAAAACCTTCCACCAAATTAAAAAAAAACATAGTACAGTGCAACCTCGATTATCCGAGATAATTGGGACTGCTAGTACCTCGGATATCGGAAATCTCGGTTAATAGAAATTGTGCATAAAAACTCACCCTACTCGCGAATTTAACATCTCTTGGAATAAAAAACAATAGAACGTTTTTTAAATTATAAAAATAAACCTATATAAAGTTATAGTCTTTTTAAAGGCTCATTCACGAAAAAAATAAAAAAATCCCTGACGGCTCAGCCTACAGGCACAGGTAGATTTCGAAAACGCAGACCTTGGGACACCTGTTTGTTGGGAATTGTGGAAGAAATGATATTTTTGTCTTGATGCGGCAATTGGAAGCGCCCACTTCGGAACCTAACTTGTTTGCTGGCGGAGCCGGCATGGATTTTTTTTTTTTTTTTTGCTATGAGGGTTAGTCCTATAAAAACTTGTCAATACCACCGACAGACGGAGAACTATTTGAGATTATTAATCGCATTAAGAGGTGTGAAAAAGTTTACTTCAACATATAAAAGAAAACTTTATATATGTTTATTTTTATTATTCAAAAAACGTTTTACTGTATTTTATGCTAAGAGCTGTTAAATTCGCGACCACCCCCATTCCCCCCCCCCCTGGTTCGATTTTGCCCATTAACGAACTTCACCGAGATTTTATGACCCTTGATTTTATATATCAGTTTCGAAAAGATGCGGCAATTGGAAGCGCCCACTTCGGAACCTAACTTGTTTGCTGGCGGAGCCGGCATGGATTTTTTTTTTTTTTTTTTTTTTTTTTTTTTTTTTTGCTATGAGGGTTAGTCCTATAAAAACTTGTCAATATAAAAGTTTTAGATAATATTAAGTAGATTTATAATAAATTTAAGCAGATTTGATATCTTGTGTTGTGAATTGACGAAGTTATGAATTTTTTCTTCTAACTCCCCGCACTCCCCCCCCCCCTTGGGGCTATTCTTAAGGATATCAAAAATCTGCCATACATAAATTTTCGGCCCTTTTCCTAAAAGTCATAATAACTTTAACGGATTTGATACGTATCATAATTAAGAAATTGTTTTTTTTTCTGTTTTCTCAAAAAGCCGCCACCCCCCATTCCTTCCCCCTTAGTTCGATTTTCCACATTAACGAACTTGACCGAGATTTTATGCCCCTTGATTTTATGTATCAGTTTGGATGAGATTTGTGCAGAATTATTGAAGTTATCGTGTCTATAAAAAAGTGACACACATATATATATATATTTCTTACGAAATCTACCTAAAAATAAAACAAATCAGATTTCGTTATTTGCTCGGTTAACAGAAACCTCGATTAATCGAAGCTCGGTTAATCGAGGTTCTACTGTATGTGGAGAAATAGATCCAATAGAACCTGATCAACTTTCTAGTGTTTATGAAATACCATTCACCAGGGCAGATGGAACATAACAATATGACTGACAAACAGAAAATTTAAAACGAGAATAAAATAACATATTACAGATATAAAATGAGACAGAAGAACTACCGCATTAGCTACATAGAATCGAGCATTTGCAGATAAATTTCAAGAATAGTAAAATAATTTTTCCATCAAGAGTTTATTTCTCATCCATTATCCGTGAAGCAACAGAAATATTTGTGAAACGGGTACATTTGCAAAGAGTCAGTTTTTTCAATTATATAATGCGCGATGGTTTACAAATTAAAAAAGCAATAAAAATAAAAATAAAAAATTTCACGTTTTCCAGTTTGACCATTTTAAGAATTGCAAGCTTATGATCTAGTGATTTATGTTTATCATTTTCAAACACTTTGCGAAAATATTTTATTTATCAGTTAGATCTGAAGAAGTCGCTGTTTGAGCGAATGAAATATATGTAATGTATATATTAAAAGGTATTTTTTAAGCCGTTATGTTATGCTTTTATCACTTTAAGTAGTTATTACGCTTTAATCTAGAGTTGTTATATTTCATTGGTTATGCGGTTTTTAACCGTTTTTTTTTCATGTTTTGCGGCATTTTGTGTTTCAAATGACGTCACAAATCGTCCATTGAAGGTCAAACACCGTTGGAGGACAGTTGTTGCTGAGAGGATTGTAGGCACAGCCGGAAGTCAACCGGACAATTGTGATTGGAGGATGAAAAGGTCATCAACTGATTGCAATCTAACAGTGATTTTTTTTACGCGAGTTTTTTCATGAACGTGGCGGCATTTATGTATTTGATTTCAGAAATTTGCAACGATAACTTACTTTATTTTTATGTCAAAAAAAAAAAAAAAAAAACGTCATTTTGTTTTTGCTTCAAAAGTTAATGGTAATTCCTATTTTTTTTAAGGTCGTTGATTTCATTCTGAGGGGAAAGGGGAGTTTCCGGTTATAATTTAAATATCGCGTTAATGTTCTGATCGAAACTCCCTCCTTCCCCACTGCCTCCAAAATAAGATCTATTTTATTATTAGTCTGATTCAAACGAAAACTTTTCTAACATTCTTCTCAGGTACTAGATAAACTTCGGTATCATTTTTTCAGCCCTTGGATACCACTCTCTCTGAACATTAGTCACCAGAGATTTTCTTGGGTTCTATAGGACCAATTTCAACGAGAATCAGTTCATTCAACTTAATAGGAACTAATTATAATATAGATAGCTAATTAAGATACACATACGGCGCCTCCTGGCGGGAGAAAGTGCAACTAAACGATTCGCAACACGTTTGCTATACGGTGACGTAGGCACCAGGGACACCTGCAGGAGTTTCGGTAGGAAGAGTTCTATTTAGAAAAGATTGCGCCCCTAGTGGTTGATTTCTTTGATGATAGGAGGAATTATCAATTGCCGTAATAATATTATTATTTAATGGATGGAGGAATAAGATCGTATAGCGAACTTTTAAATATTGCAGTTGTGATTGAAATAGCAATTAACCCTGCACAATTTGTGCATCTGTTCCTTAGGTCGATATTCTTGAAGAGAAGAGAATCAAAATAATAAAATAAGTAAAACATTCTTACTTGTGTGAAGTAATAGACGCAGACTATTATAAATGAATACTCTATAAGAATTGGATCCATAAAATCTTTTTTGTAATTCTTGAGGAAGGAGGAAGGATGAGGATAAAATCAGCTGCACATCAAGTCTTTAAAAAGTACTGGCTCAAATTTCGTAAAATTCGAAGAATCTTTGAAATATACCTTCTGGCCACTTCCATGAAGAATTATAGAATTAATTCAGGAGTCAATTAAATTACCAGTTGATTTAAACCTTTAAAATATTAAATTAAATTTTACAACAGCATTTTTATAGAATAATTAAAAACTGAAAACACGAAACTGATCTCCATAAGAATTCAGCACAACGGTGAATTTCTCGGATACGAGCGCCGGCACAGGCCAGCAGGCCTCAGATCATACCACGTGCAACATTAGTATATATACCCATAACAGGGGTGCACAAATGTGACAGCAAGATTAATTTAAACTAATTTGTTGATTATGAATTACGCGAAAATCAAAAGAGCAAATCAGAAACTCATTAACATTTAATAATTAAAAGAAGCCTTCTAATTTGTATTTGAAAAACACGCCCCATCACCTGCAGCGCCAAACGGCCGAAATATGAAATACATCCAAAGTCCGGAGAACATATCGACAGAAAACAACAGCGACGCATGCGTAAAACGCAGGAGCGGGAAGCCGCCGAATGCGATGACGTCACAGCTCAATATCAACGCCGATTGAAACGATGCAGAGCGCAAAGGAGGGAGAAGCAGCCTTGCTGAAAAAGCAACGTACAAGGCGCGCGATCGCTGGTAAAAAGGCATTTTAAAAGAACAGCAATTAAACTGGAAGGGCTATAAAATACAGAAATACGTTGAGCTGAAATATAAAATAATAAAAAAAAAGATAAAACTGTGATATATCTTTATCACAGTGGTGAGAAATGGAACTAAAATAATTTGCATTTAAAATTGGTCCTATTCAAACAAAGAGCCCGATTTCAACCAAAATTGATTCATACAATTTAACATGAACTAATTTAGATACAAATAACTAATTAAGACATAGATTTTGAACCCCCTGGCGGTGGAAAGTGGAACTAAAATATTTTCACCTCGTGCACAACATGCCTTCTATTCTAAGCCATAAGCAGCGCCAAAGGAGACACGTGCCGAATTTTCGTTTGGAAAGAGGTTTTTTAGAACAGAGTGCATCACCCTGGCAGTGGACAATGTAACTAAAAGATTTTACCTTTAATCTTGGTCTGATTCAAATGAAATCTATTCAAACATTTTTCAGAGAACTTCCAGGTACTAAATAAACTTCGGTATCAGTTTTTCCGCCCTTGATTGATACCACCATTTTGAATATTAATCTCCATTGGGGTTGATTTATTTTTTAGGGTTCTATGGTCCCGATTTCAACAGGAATTGATTCATTCAACTTAACATGAACTAATTAAGAGAAAGCTAACTAATTAAGACATAGATTTGGTTAGCCCTGGTGGTGGAAAGTGGAACTATGAGATTTTACGCGCGTGTACAGCACACCTTCTTCATGGTGCCGTAAGAAATTGGAATGAGTGCCTGAGTTTCGTTCGGAAAGATATTTTTTTAGAACAGAATAATCCATCTGGTGGTGGAAACTGGAACTAAAAGACTGTGCAGAGTATGTGCAGCACGTCGTCTATACACGGTACCGTAGGTAGCGGGGAAAAGTGTCGGAAAAGTGTTTAGAACAGATTGCACCAATTGGCGGTGGAACTAAAAAATCTTCTTGCGCCAAAAATTGCTATTTGTATTCAAACCGCAAAAGATAGTTACCGCTTTGATAATCTCAGACAAGGAAATATTCTCATTTTTACTCATCCTCGAGTGTTAAGAAAAGTATTGTAGGTATTGAACAGTCTGTACGTTGTTTATTTTTCTGATTCACAAAATGCAAATTTTGTAGAAATCCTGCAGTAACTTTTTTTTTTTTTAATTTTCACCAAAAACTGACCCGATTTGAATCAAATGGGCCAGACATTTCAGGAGGTGGTATTTAATTTACTTCCGTTTCGGGGGCCATCTCTCTATTTAATTTCTGAGAGAGAAAGGGTTACCAGAGGAACGGTTTTGAGCGGAAATTTTCAGAGTGATTTCGCATATCGTATTATTTTTTGACGGGACAGGGCAACGCTGGCCGGATCAGCTAGTAATGAAATATTTCAACTGAAATAAATTCTACTAATATAGTTTAGTCTCATCACAAGCTGATTTTAAGGAACAATGTAAAATTCCTTCGATATATACGAGTTACACTTGATCTAAAAACAGTTTATATTTTACTTTAAATGAAATCTCTAGATAATGAATGTAGTAAATTTAATTAAAAAAGAATTATGCCAAATGAATACATAAAATTCGATATTTTAGAAAGTATAAGAACACGAGCATTTTTATACAGAGTAAAAATTACAGTTATGATTTAAAATCTATTTTTTCACATAGCTCTCTCTCTCTCTCTCTCCCCCTGAATGCCTATTTATAAAACATAATTTTTTATTTATTTATTTATTTTATTACATTTTGTTTCTTTACTGTGTAACAAACTTATTAATTAAAAAGTGAATTATAAATCCCCTCAAATCCTATAATGATTTCAAATTACCAGATGGTTCTAAATGAGATGTGAGCTTTTATTTAATCTTTAAAATATAGATAAGAATGTAATATGAGTCATATAGAAATTAGCATTTTTTTAATTAAAAAAATTGCAGTAACAGAGGGTTTTTATCATAATTATTATTCTGATCATCCTAGCCGTTATTTTGTGACTTCAGTGACAGAGGGTTTTATCATAATAATTATTTTGATCATCCTAGCCGTTACTTTGTAACTTCAGAATAGGAAGGAATATTTTCTGTCTGACATCAAAACACTAAAAATATGACAGGAAAAAAAAGCAAGGAAAAGCGTAATTACCGTCGATATACATTTCCATTATATCAACTAATTCGAATATAAAGAAATCTATATACTAAATCCAATGTGACATATACTAAATATAATACCATATATCTTTAATCCAGTTTCGTACCCTGTGACAATTATCAGAGAGCAATCTCCGCATGTTTTAAATCTGACGGAAGCATAAAATAATTATTTTAAATAGAGCAGAAATACGAAGTGAAAATGAAAAGATCAGCCACGATTACTTATCGATCACGAATGAAAAAAAATTATACCTTCAAGAAAATTTATCTGTAGATTTTTTTTATATATGAGTTGTAAATTATTTATTTAAAAAGGAAAATAATTATTAAATTTATTAATAGTTAATCATAACCATTCTAATATATAAATTTTGCCAAAAAAGCTTCTTTTTCAGAGTTTTTGTGGACACGTTTATTTCTGTTATTGAATTTTTAACGGCTGAGTATTATTTATTTAACACAACGGTCAAAGCATTTAACAAACGCTCACGTCCAGTTGCCTTATCACTTTAAACAGTTTGATCTTTTCCTTTTTAAAATTTGAAAACTTATATTGATTAAAAAGAAAATTATAATTTGGCATTATTAAAAATCATTAAAGAAAATTTGTATGTATGCGCCACAGAGCAAGATCAAATAAATATTTAAAACTAGCTGTAATCGATTCTCCTTTTACTATTAAATTTCAGAAGCTTTTAAAAGGCATTCACAAGTATAGAACGTTATAAAGATAGTAAACTAATAAACTGTTTCCAACACTAAACAACGCATTCTGTAAAAGTTAAAGCAAAATTTGTATCAATTATTCAACAAACAGTTAATAAAGCAGTAATTTTCTAATTTACTCTTTCACTAAAATGTAATTTAAATAAATATTCGTTAAATAAATAATTTTCATTCAATGTATATGATTTTTGAATAAATGGTTAATTTGGGATTTTTTATTACTTAAACAATAAATAAGTACAACTTTTCTCGGCTCAGTAGTTCGTTAGTGAATGAATCGCTTAATCTTATTTTCTAGTATTATGCATCATTTCGAAATAGGAATTATGCAGATAATTTCTTATCGGTTAAAACTGGAGAACAATAAAATATATTTACAAAGTTCATATAAATGATATCATTAATGCAGTTAATATTTGACTTTGAATTAGAATTTAATTATTGATTACGTAAGTTAGAAATTCATAATAAATGCATATCGTCTGACTGAATAACAAGTTTAAAATTAAACTATCGTGTTTTACTTAAATTGGCAGACTAATTTAGTATTTAAAAAGATTGTTATTGCCATATAATTTTAAGCAGTTATAATTTTGAGTTCTTAATTAAAGCGTCAGTATTTATTATTAGAATATATATGTGCAGATATCAATATATGTCCCACGAGCATAACGTCAGTTATAGTTGAGAACAACAAAAAGGAGATAAAGCGGTTTAATTACATAGGTGTACATTATTCCATTGTACTTTAAGAGTACCTTCTACATATACTAATGTACATAATGTACTTCTACATATACTAATGATGAAACAAGCGAAACTTTTATTAGTAATTTTATTTCTCTAATCCTGTTTATTTATTTATTTATTTTTATCAGGGGAAAAAAATGTCACAACTGTGAAATATTGCTTTTTAACGAAGTTTTAGAAGAACATAACTGAAATCTGTAAAGGAAATGAACTCAAGTAGAATGAGCCAAACCACGTCGTGATCGGGCCTATAGAACCCGGTATCGAAAAGCGCCCGTGGTGACAGAAAGATGAACTAAAATATGTAAGGCTAACGATATCAAGTCGAGTGTGCCAAACCCCGTCGTAATCAGGCCCATATAACACGAAGTACTCTGAAATGAAATAAAAAAATCAGAAATTATTATTTGAAAAGTGTTGTATATACAACTCATAAGTTTACTTTAATTATTTAGAGGGAGATTATTCAGCTAATTATAATGCTTGGAATCAGTTGCGTTCAAATTGGAAAGTTAGTTGTTGAGATACTGAAACGGGACACAGATAGAGGAAAAACCATGAGGAAAAGGTAGGGGGCGGATATTCAAGTTTCCTTCATAAAATGGCTAATTAGGAGGACCACTATGCATCTTTAAAGATTGATTCATTTTGTTAAGCTAGAAATTTATGTTCAAATTTTGCTTAGAATATTAATCGAAAATTCTCGAAATTAATCGAAATATTATAGAATATTTCATCGCATTTAAAACCATTATAAATAAAGGCAGAATATATATAATCATTAAATAGTACCTGAAAAGGTATATTTCGTCAATAACAGTCATATATATTTACAAGCTTTTGTATCTAAGTCCTGATAATTTTGAAATCAAAAGTTCACTGTCGAATTTATTTTAATTATAAACTTTATATTTGAAATAATTCAAACTAACATTGTTATGTGAAATAAATCTGAGCCTTTGTGGAACCAAAAATCACATATTATCGTCTAAATAATGACATCAGATTGCATGATTAATTTCACGTAAGAGGCCAGAAACAGCAGCCTAACATATCCTACTGAATCGGCTATAGCACAATTCTGCATAGTTAATGAAATATTCAATCTTTCTTTTTGAAGAGATTATTTGTCCATACTATTGAAGCATTATATGCCCTATTTGAACATGTTATGGTATTATTTGAAGAAAAAAGATACAGAGGGATATTGGAAGATAATATCGTATTTTTTTAAAGCTACTATAAGCATATATTACATAATGGTGACTACAGGCAACTACTCTTTAAAGACTTTTTTGTGATGAACTGTGACGACGTTAGTAAAAGATATTTCCATAGATTTAATGCATACTTTAAAATAATAAATCATAAAAATAAATAAGTAAATAAATGATTCAAAACTATAAGTCAATAAAAAATTATGATAACTATTTTAATGTTTCATTCGTTATTAATTAAATTTAGAAAACTGTTTGCTAAACAATGTCTATGCATGTTACGTTAATAAATATGTTATCCGTATTAATTTTAAGCATATTAAAATGCATATGTATCCTCTTTAATAAAAAGGTATGCGTTGCTGACGATTGGGATTTTCGCTAATCGTTGCCACAGATTCATCTCGGAAAATGAAATATTTGAAGTTACTGAAAAAATTAATTGCTCGAAAAGTATTTGTCAGAAAATTGTTAGACAAACTGCGTTAGAAAGGTAAAAAATTGAATTTTTCTTGATATAAATTTCAAATCCACTGATTATGCCATTTTTCAAATATTGAATTTCAAAAATTACCAAATTTCACAATGGAGTACCATGGCGAAAACTTCACGCGTAAAAAATAATAATAACAGCACGAGTCACGAATTATAGTAACCATATTAATCTGTTAAAATATAAAAGTGAATTATGATGTCACGAGTGCATGATTTTTATTTAATTCTCGACAAATACTAGATGCGCCATTTCTTTTTTAGTTGTGAATAATATAGGTTAATTCACGTTATTAAAAAATTTAGCTATAAAACATATAAATCAATGGAAAACGGTAGGCAATAAATTGTAAACGTAATAATAAACCGTATTAAAAAAAAAAAAAACATAACTCACAAGGGAGGTCTCCTTAAAGCGCATACTCAGAATATTTTGAAAAAATGCTAATGAAGCTACTCATGTACGTAATAAGAGATCAATCAAATTTAGCTGCGGAATCCCAGCAGAAAATCTGTAAAAAAATAAAATAGTTTCGAGTATTTGACACAAAAAGACGCGATTTGGCGAGCAAAACATTTTCGTCGCCAAATGCAAGCGATTTTAATGTATTTGAAAATGTCTGGTTAAATGAGTGTTTAAATGCGTAGCACTTCATGAATTTAAACTTCAACGATTAAGTAGTTTATTATTTTGTCTATAAAGTTATGTAATACATATACAAATTAACTATTGCTGAAGTTATTTAATTTTATACAGTTTTGAAGGCTTGTTAAGTTTTTGTATTTTAACAGTAAATGTCCGATTAAACACTCTTTCATTATGCATTTCGACTTTGAATAAGTCATTGTTTCCACGGCAACAAGACTTTTCTCTAGTTGTCTCCGGCGCTAACAATATCGATGGCAAAATGACAGAGCTCAGAATCACACAATTAATTTTTAGTTTAAAGCGATTTTAATTAATTCAAATTTTGTTCTAAACCGTAGAATGCGATCGTTAATTTTCTTTTAGATGTAGATATAAATATATATGGCAAAACCGTAGTTATAAAAGTGAAATTATTTAAGTTAAACTTACTTTAACTAGTTCAGTATAAAGAGTAGAAAACGTTTTTCCTAAAAGGGAATTTATCGTAAATGCAAGTATTTTTTTTTCATTGTGTCGCCAACCCAGCGATAAATCACCAAAACACGAAATTTTCATATTTTTTTTACGGACGTTATATCGAGGTTCCGCAGCAAATTTTTTTATAAACTTATATATCCTCATGAGAAGAATATTCTGTAATTTTTTCAAAATTTTCTGAGTATGCGCTTATGGAGACCTTCCTATCGAGACCTGAAATAAGTATGAGTTTTTATATTATTCTAGGATATTCCAGGTAAAGGTATGATAAATATTAAAATACAAGGTTAAATTCACCGATATATTTCGTTTGATTCAAGGTTCTTTTGGAGAAACCGACCAGCGCAGCGGGCGTAGTCTGCTAGTGTTATTTATAAATATTGAAAGTTGTGAAATGTTTATTCTCATTCAAATTAATATATATATTAAGTCTGTCTGAAAAGCCTTTTATATGAAATACAAAATCGTTATTATAACCAACAACGAATGCCATTAAGCCTATGAGGAAACTTTAATGATAATAAATATATTAGGATTTTATTAAAAAGTGAAAACAAAATGTACACATTGTGTTCATATACAGAAAATTTAATTCAGAAAGCATATATAAAAGTAATACTTTGATATATATTTTTTAATTTTAAAAGGAAGCCTAGAATTTTAATTTAACTTTATACGTACATTCACTCTCTTAACGAATAAAAAAAACAGATTAAAAATAGATTAACATTAAATAATTAAATCTCTTTCTAAAATTAGATTAAGTAGATTAATGCAAAAATACGTTTTTTTTAATTGTTTGTTTTTAAATAGTTTAATAAATAATACTTTAACAAGTACCAACAGAAAAATAGTGACTGACTTCTATATTTTGTAATACCAAAATTTTAAACAAATTCTATTCTAGTTAGCAATTTCAAAACAAAATATTGGGTATTAAAGACAAACAGAAACCACATGACGTCCCTTTTTATCGATGTCCTTTATGCAATTAAATTTGTTTTATTTCTGTTTATATATATCCAATAGCAAAATGTTTCAAGTATTGTTGTCCATCATAATAAAGTCAATTCAAATCCACATATTTATTTTTGTAAATACAGCGGCTTTTAAAAGTTTGCAAAATGCTCAAAATTTATTAATTTCAAAGTAAAAATGTCAATATTTTTCTTCGTACATCTTATACCATAGGAAATGTTTTTCAAAATATACGTTTTAAAAATAAGAAAATTAGACTACAGTTCTATTTAAATAATATTTTAATTGCAGACAATTTCAATTAATGAATACTTAAAATACATTTAATGTGTAACATGACATCTACACAAAATTACCATTGACCTTAATGCAATGATCCCAATGCGTGAGAAAGAATGTGAGGCATCAGTTCAAAACTCCTTAGTTGCTTACGAATCTATTTTTCAATAGTGCTCTGCAGTGTATTTCACTGTAAAAAAGAAATAAATGTTTTTCAATTCCAGAAAATGCAATAGAAACACGACCAAAAATATACAATACGAACCTCTTCCAAGATACTCACGATTCTGGAAAGCGTTTTTTATCTTTTGAAACCTCAGAAACCCATGAATTTTGAAATATAAAAAATCCTTTATAAAAACACAGTTTTTCTTTTCCGGACACTTATTTTCGGAATCGTTTCCGAGTAGCTTTTATGGTGTAATAAACAGTCTTCTCAATATTGAATACAGATTTTTTTAGATGCTATTAATTCTAATGTAAACATATTCAGTTTCAACAAACATGTGTTTGACACAAACAGGATAAATTAAGTGCATTAGTGTTAGCATTAAAAATAATATTAAATTCTTAGACTTGCATGTATAATTTAAATTACGCAGCTGAAATTTTTTAAATGAAAACTGATAGCATCCAAAAACTTATATTCAGGTTTGAAAAAACTGAAGCGGCAAAATAAACTTTGTTTTCTGAATGCGTCTTTTAATCTCAAAACTATTTTGTTTTTTGATGTTTCTAAAGATAAAGAACACTTTTCTGAGTTATGGGTAAGTCGGAAGGGGTTATTGTATATTTTCAATCCTGATTATACCATATTTTCATAGATAATGAAGCTCTTGACTTTTTTTTAACTCTTGGTGACATGTAAATGCTTCACTTTTCAGGGATTATAAAAAAAAATCCAAATATATAAAATCACATCGGAAGATTTTGAGCCTATACGGAGGATGTTTGACACCATTATTTTCAAATTGCGTTTGTCGATAATCTTGATTACAAATGTGCGCTCATTTTTGATGTCTTGTTTAAGCTTCAGGACAACTGCAACCAAATTGGATTACAGCTATTTGCTAAGATGAGGAGGAATAGAACCAACACCCGTCCCGAGAAACCAATTTACCACAACTCAGGAAATATAATGCAAAAATGTTTGAACTGTGTTTGGCATGCGTTTTGTTTGCATGTTTGCTTTTGCTGTGACAGAAATATTACACCACTTAACTACAAACATGTATACCGATTAGATATAGCGCTGTTACAAAAGCCTCCTCTTTATTAGGGCATAACATAGTTAATTTCGTGAATCCGTTGTGCGTGTTAATGTTCAACCTTCTAATGCCCATGGTAGAATATATGATACCAGCACAGTTTTCAATTAAGTAATTTTTTTAATTCAAATATTCCATATTCATTTACTTTATTTAATAACTAGCTGACCCGCCCGGCGTTGCCCAAGCCCGTGATAAAATAAAACAATCCTAAATTTTATATGATTTTACATCTTTAACCCGATTTAGCAGGAAATTATTTATTTAAAAGTGCTGCGCACGCAGGTAAAATTCCTTATTTCTACTTTCAGCCGATAGGGATGCGTCTGATATAAAAGAACCTACGACACTTGTTCCCGCAGCATGCCGCACCGTATAGTAGGCGTGCAGCGCACACTCTGCAAAATCTTTTAGTTTTATCTTCCGCCGGCAGCGGGCACACTCTGTTCCAAACAAACCACCTTCCAAACGAATCTTTGACACTTGTGCCCGCTGCCTCCGGCACCGCATAGCAGGCGTGCTGCGCACGCGCTGCAAAATCTTTCAGTTCCACTTTCAACCGCCAGTGGGCGCAATTTGTTGTATACTAACATTTAACATGGGTACCCATTGTACCAAGGGAGTTGAATGAACCAATTCCCGTCGAAATCGGTGTCATAGAACTCGAGAAAACGATGCGCCTCCTCGCGATGGAAGGTGGAACTAAAATCTGCAACGAGATCGAAAACCAAGTCAAATCATCCAAACCCAGTTGTGATCAGGCCCTTTAAAACCCGATATAAGAATGCTAGTGCTCAACAACAAATCATTTACTTTGATTGTTGGTATCCAGTAAATACGGGTTGTGTATTTTTATCAGGAACATAAATTTAGTATTTACAAAAGTCGTCATTTGATATTCTCTGTATATAACATTTATATAACATACAACTCTATATATAACGTATAACATCCCACCACATACTCTCAAATATAACAAATAATTTGTTCCAGAAAACCACCTTTCCCTACATTAACGCGATCATTAAAAAATAATTAATTTTTTCTTATAATTATAACATAATGAAGACACTACGCTAAAAGGACCACCAGATGACACACCTTCCCATCCTCAAATTCAAAACTATATCTTAATTATCTTAATTTTTGTTCGTCAGTAAAAATTGGCAATTATTTCATTACATTTTTGCAAACTAAATGGATGGATCGGCCAGAGAAACAGATCTCTTTGACTTCAGTTTTTAATAAAGCTGATCACTGTCTGAGAGCTTTCTCGAATTTTTTTTTTTTTTTTTTTTTTTTTTTTTTTTTTTTTTTGCGTCTTCAGATTTCCGGCAGTTTTTTTTGAAAAAAATTAAGAAAAATTACCGGCCGAATTTTTCAAAAATTGCATTGACGGATACAGAAAATTCTTGTTTATAAGTTTTCAAATCGATATCTTAAAATTCGTTAATTAGTAAAATAATTTCGTATTCCTTAATTTCTGCTTGAAAATCCAGAACAGGAGTGTGTTTCTTTAGCCATTTCGATAAAAAAGATGGCGTTTTTGATGCGATGTTTAATGATATTCTTATTAATATCTTGAGTAGTTATCAAAATATTAACATTTCGAGACTAAGGTGCACCTTGTCAGGCCATGCACTATTCACACCTAAATTTTCAGACTTCTAGGTGGGCTAGATTTTGCTAGCCATCGCTGACAAACACACACTCTCTCTCACACACACAGACACAGCGAAACTTTCTTTTATTAGTGTAGACAGCAATTCCATCATTAAATAAAGCTAAATTTATTATTGGAATTTTCTGGTATGAATTCAGATTTTCTGAGTTGCGGAATTACTAGAATGTATTCTACCATAGGAATTAGAATGTTAAACATCGCAACCTCATCAAAGCTGTCTATTTTAATTGAAATGCCTGTTAATTTAATGGAAGGCAACAATTTCCCGTATATCTCGGCGTATAACACGCACTTTTAACTCTAAAAAATCACTTCATTTTTCCATGTGCGTGTTATACAGCGGATATAAAATGGTTAATGTAAAATCATAAGTAGAGAACATTTAAAATTTTTAGAGGTATATTTAAGTACATCTATATATATCTGTAGAAATAAAGAAACTTACAATATATCAATATAATTAAAGAAGCTTACAATATATTTTCTAACAAACTTAGTCTTCTTTATCAGATAACATGAAAAGTTCGTTGTACCGTACTCATTTACAAGGACGGAGCTGGAGGGGAGTCCGGGGGGGGGGAGGTATACCCCCATCGGGCGAGATACGTGGGAAAAAGTCAGTTACAAAGATTTTCAGCGTCATCGATTTATTAGAAAACAACATCTTGCTGACAAAAATGATACAAATGAAAAGCACAAAGCGCCAGGTGGCGCTGTAAGCGGTTTCCTTGCGTTTACTATACCTAGACCCCACTTTTATGACTATAGCTCTTGCCGTTCAGAAATTATTGGGGTGACAACGAACTTTAGCGGTCGCACTGTAAAAACTTTCATTTAAAATTTAACCTTGCAGACTAAGGAAAGATAAATATCTTATTAGAAAGAAAATTATAATGAATAAAAAAATCATGAAAATAATACATTTAAAAAAAATAATTATTTATAGAATCAGCGTAACGTGCATTTATTTTAAACTGAATAGCTTTTTTTTTAACGTAAACTCATTTAACACATACATTTATTACATTTTATTTACTTCTAAACAAAATATAAAAGATTTTTCCAAAGCGATTTTAATTTCTTCATGTTTACTCAGAAATATCACTTGAAAGTTGTTATTTATACCTTACGTACAGATACATTGTGAAGCTCTAAGCGACATGTGCGTTGGTGCATAAAATTGTGTTGCCTTGGATGTGACATTTAAACTTTAAAGTTCTAGGAAAGCAAATATTGTTCTTTGTCGTTAAATTATTTTCTACAAATTTTTAAACTGACATTATCTTAAAGATTAGAGTAAAAATGTTTTCCAGGATGTTAAATAATATTCAATGGTTTCTTTCGAAAGTTTTATTTTAAACAGGGCTACGGAGAGAAAAAGGTACATTGCCGTTTATGGTAGGTAATTGCTGAATTTTGTTAATGTTGACTTATGCGTTTTTTATTTGAATTAAATTTCAGCTTAATATGGGGTGTGTACAAAAGTGTTTAGATAATATACAGGGCTGTACAAAAGATTTCGAGTTCATTTCCATTGATTCGTGAAAATTGCTAAATGTGAATTTTCTCAATAAACAAAATATTATCATGATTTCTAATATGTATTCAAATCTATAGTATACATAGCTGCACAAAATAATTCGACTACATTTTTTACTGTGAAAGATATTGCTAAAACTGGATATTTAAATGTGTTATATTATATGTTTTCTATAATGTTTACTTAAATATCTTCTGCCACCTTATTTAACGGTGAAGTTTCGTTATAGTTTTCCGGATGTATTTGTAAGTGTTTCATAAACTATGCTTGACGAATGATTTTCCGTTTTTGTTTTACAATATATTCTAATTAGTGCATCTAACGTACTTTCAATGGAAGTAACACTTAGTGATTTTCAGCACGGTAATTATTTGTACATATTATTTAGAGAATGTTTTTCTTTGGTTATATATTTCATACAGTTTGCTTCATTCCAACGCCATTCAGGTTATTTTGTAATGTGAAATTGTTAGTGTTTTAATTTCAAAATTTTAAAATGTTTGTTGCTATAATCACAAGACAAAAAGTCCAATATCCTTCACTAAAACTCTAGCGCATATTTAGAAATTAGAACGATTCATTTAGTTTTATAACAAAATGCTGTTGGCAAAATCTGATATATGCAAAAACGTTTTAAATACATTGCATGTCGAAATAAATTTATATTTTATATTAAAATCGAAACAACGCAACTTTAATATTAAGTTATTGTATTATTCATGAAGTAACATTATAAACTATAACGCGTCTTAAATAATTATGAAAGAAATATAAAACAGTATAAAAATATAACTAATAGAGGGTCCGTATGATTTTACCACAGTTTTTAATAGAACCTTTTGCCTTAGTTAAATTCAGACAAGTATTACAAATCCTGCAACGAGGCGTCTGCAATTTCTGCTATCTAAATATTAAATACAAAGATTATATTAAAAAATTGTTGTAAAAGCATACCAAACCTTTGGTTCGTAAATAAATTTAAATAATAAATAAATTTATAAATTTAATTTAATAAATTAAATAAATTTATTTATACATTTAAACGTATATTTAATACATTAATACATAAACGTATATTTATTACATTTGTAATAATAATTAAACTAACTAAACTGTAAATTATCTGAATATTTTGCAGAGTAATAACTTCATTTTAGTGCTTTGAGCTTTACGAAACGCTTTATAATCTTCCTATTATTTACAGGCTGTAAATTAACAGATCAAATCTTCATGTACACACAAGGGAAACACAAACATATATTTCACAGTGCTTGTAAACGAGTCCATTAATCTATTTATACATTACATTTATTAGGGTATTCAGGAAATGCAAATATAGTCCTTCATTCAAAGGCATTTGAGAATAAAGGATACAACATCAAAGAAAATATTTAAATAAGTAAAAGCTCTAAGTGCAAGAGAGAATATTAATCTTTTTAAAAAAATTTGTTTTAGAAATGTAAGAATTTAAAAATCGATTTTTTTAAATATAATTTTTTAAACGTAATTCTGTATATTAAAACATAACTCACAGAACAGTATATGCATTTTTTAAAAATATTTAAAAATATCAGAATATTCTTCTGTTACTAGTGTTATTTATATAACTTTTACGCTTAAAAATCTACCCTCGTAAAGCGGATTCACCCTCAAACCAATAGAGGTGTTCTTTTCAAATGTATCCTTTGTGTTTTAATATTTTCAAAGGATTTTGTTTTTGTACAGGATAATTTATGTGAATGTCCAACCAGATTCTTTGGTATTTTTTTATTTTAGTTACAGATTTTTTTTTTTTTTTTTCTTGAGGATACTTTCATTTTCAGATCCGGTTTCGCGTATAGTGATTTAAATCACTTTCAATTTTTTAGTGAAAAGTAACAATTAAGTGATTTTAATCAAACCATGTTTATAAATTTTAAATCTAAAGCATTTAAGTTCTTGATTGAATGAAAAACGTTTAAGTATTATTGATTAATTAATAAGTTATATTACAAGTTTAATTTTAATTTTAAAAAAAGTTTTCCAAATGGAAGAGATCTTTATAAAAAATGTTACAATAGTATTTAATATGTTTTTCATAAAATAGTTTTTAAAAAATTAAAATTGCTTTTTACAAAACAGCATATTTACCGAAAATTATTATTATCATTATTATTATCATTACGTTAAAATTATTGAATATAATTATCTATGATTAATGATTTTTATAAAAAAATGTATTACAAATTATAAAAAAAGCGATTTCGATATTAATTTAATGATCTACTTTTATTGAAATGAATAAATATTATATGTAATCCATGAACTTAAATATGCTGAAATAAAAATGAAGATAACTTGTTCAAAGACAATACAGTTTAAAGAGCTTCAATTTTAGGTGCTACACTTCAATACTGTATCTAAATAGCATTATACAATACATACAATAATGCAATATAAGCAATTTAATGCAATTTAAGCATTGCATAATGCAATTTAAGCTGAAATATTAAATGTTTCATAATTAATAACAGTAAATTGAATTTTACGAAAATGTTACCCTATGAAGTTGAATTGTAATTTAGTAAATTAACAATCATTTTAAGTACAGTTTGTTTTTGCTTAGCTTTCTACAGATGTAGACATTATTTTATGATTATTGATGATTAATGATTTTATGAATTTTGTATTTCAAATAAAAAAAAATAATATTAATTCAATGAACTGCATTTAATGAAACAAATAGCTATTAAATGCAATTCAGGAACTTGAAAATACTGAAACGAAATTGGTGATTTTTTATTAAAAAACGATACAGTTTAAAGAGGTTAAATTTTAGGTTGTACATTTCAATACAGTATCTAAATAGCATTATACAAACACATACCAAATGTCCAAACATAATGAAATTTAAGCTTAAATAATAAATGTTTTATAAAAATCCACATTAAAAAGAAATTTACGAAAATGTTATCTTATGAAGTTGATTTGTAATTTAGTTCATTAATAAGTATTTTAAGTAGAGTTTGTTTTGCATAGCTTTCTATAGATGTAGACATTCTTCTGATAAAATAAATTAAACTATTCATGCATTTATTTAAGTGTATCTAACGATAACTGTAGAGATCACAACAGCTAATAACACATCGGCTGATAAGTTCCCGGTCTGGCATACAGATGGTGTTGCAATCGCCGAACCGATGCCTTATTTTAGTAAACACTAACCTTTAAAAGGTAGCAGAAAAAGTGTCACGACGATTCGCCGTGTGGATAAAACGTTAGAGTGGTGTTAGTTGTACGACTTTGTTGATAAACAAAAAAATGGATAAACAAGAATTTCGTGTTTTGATAAAACATTGTTATTTGAGGGGAAAAACACCGTTCAAAGAAAAGCTTGGCTTGATAAGCGTTATCCAGATACTGCACCAGGTAAATCAACCATTATTGACTGGTTTTCTGATTTTAAACGGGGTCGTACGGACACCAGTGATGCACCACGCTCTGATCACCCAAAAGAGGTTGTTACTCCGGAAAAAATCAAGAAAGTCCAAAAAATTGCTTTGGGGAAACGTAAAGTGAAGTTGCTGGAGATAGCTCAAACTCTGAAGATATCCAAGGAACGTGTAGGTTTTATTTTGAATGAAAATTCGTCTATGAGAAACCTGTAGTCAAAGTGGCTGCCGCGCGTGTTGACTTTTGACCAAAAACAACAACGAGTCGATGATTCTGAACACTGTTTGGAACTTTTTCGTTATAAAGTTATGTTATTTATTATTAAATTATTATTATTATTTATTTATTAAATTATTATTATTATTTATTTATTAAATTATTATTATTATTTATTTATTAAATTATTATTATTATTTATTTATTAAATTATTATTATTAAATTATTATTATTATTTAATTATTAAATTATTATTATTAAATTATTATTATTAAATTATTATTATTATTTATTTATTAAATTATTATTATTAAATTATTATTATTTTTATTATAAATTTATGTTATTTATTAAAGTTATGAAGTTATAAAGTTATAAAGTAATGTTAAAAAGTTGTGTTTTCTTTATTAGATCGGGAACTTATCAGCCCATGTGTTATCTATAATAAATTTAGGTAATATATACATGCATTAATAACTAAAAGTATATGTAATGATAAATAACTAGCATGTTTCGACCATCCAGAAACATTATTCTATATACTCGCATATTTCGAACAATTACTTGAAATTCAGCTTTTTTTTTTTTTTTTAGATGATAGCAATCAAAATTGAATGACAATTTATTCCTCTTACCAGATTTCAAAATTTTGTGTCTCGTTGATTAGTGATTATTAGTGAGTCTGTGCACACACACTAGAGATATAAATATCACACAAAGAAAATAAAGTTTCGATTTGCGGCTCCTGCTCTTGAGGGATTTTGCCCAAACGCTAATTAGCAAGACTTTAAAAGGATAGAATTTCATATTCATTCTATTCTACACAGCAAAAGAGCGCCCAGAAAATTCGTATCACATACAGACAGCAAACACGCAGAATCACGGACAGAAATTTTATAAAAACTGTCAAATCGTGATCAGAACCTTTTAAAACGTTTAAATACGTTGAAAACCGGAAGTCGAAATTGTTCACAAATTTAGTACTCTGTTCTTGCATAGATAGAAGAAACTTATAATTATACATATCTTTATATCTGTGTTTAAGTATGAATCTGTATATATTTACAAATGTATTCTTCCAGTATTCTGTTTTATTAGTAGAGTGGAGTGGTTTTGTAAGAAGAACCTCGCCATAATTTCAATTTCTGAATCTATAAAATGAATCAAGATGTTAAATATTAAAGATTATAAATTAAGTATTGTCCTAATTAAATATCATATACAAAAATAAGAAATATTTTCGAACATATGCTACCATTTATGTAACAGCTTACTTATTGATCCAAATGTCATGCTTATAACAGAAAATCATGACCAAAAAAATAAGAATTATTGTGTAACACACTTTTGAACTTCCACTAACAGCTGCTTTAGAATTAAAATAAAAAAAATGTTAATATGCATGTTTTAAAATTAATATTACATTATCATTTTATTAAAACCCGTCAGCACACGCGCCTCTTTCCATTACGTTACTACACGCGTGGGATAAAATTTATCCCAATGGGTTTTCTTGTGTCAATTTCCCACCGGTTTGATTATAAACAAATATTTATATTTTGAAATAAACAGTAAATTAATAAAGAACATAATTTAATTTAAAATAAGAAGTTCTTTTATATTTAAAGCAAAAAATAAATAAATAAATAAAACCTAGCACTGAGATTTTTTTCTGCATAGCATTACATACAAAGCTTTTACAATCCGAATTCAGCCATGAAAATACAAAAAATATAAAACTGATATATCGAAACTGTATGTGAAAGAGTTGTAAACGTTTAAAACGTAAAATTTTCCTATCATTATGCATTACGTTATAACACGCGTGGGGTAAATTTCCTCCCACGTGACAGTTTTATAACAAAAGAATAGAAAATCACAACCGGTGGTAAATTCCTTTTGTCCACATCTTGATATATTTCAGCTTGAAAGGTACTATGAAGCTCAGAATGCTCACGAACAATTTTCGCACATTTTTAAGTAATAGTTATGAGCTGGGGTAGATTTTATCCCAGCGCGTGTGCTAACGGGTTAACAATTTCTAACATAGTTGAAAAAGTTTATGAATTCGGCTTCTATATTTGACGTCTGTCTGTCTATCTCTCCGTACTCTATTTTGCATAAGTATACTCGTATTACCATGTATTTTATATATATGTTACGGTCAATATGATTAATCCGGTCATTATTAATAATTACCGGTTATCGTTAATCGTGGTCGACCCGATTAATTATAACCCGATTAATTATATTGACATAATATAACATAATATTAACATAATATATTATTAATTAACATAATATATTATTAATTAACATAATATATTAACATAATATATTATTTAGGTTTTCTATGACATGTTCGCAATTAAAAATGGAACTTTAATTTGAAAATATATATCATATTTCACCTTTTTAAACGGTGAAGTTTTGTTACAGTATTCTAAATATGTATGAATGTGTTTCATAATCTATGTTTGACGCATGATTTCTACTTCTGGTTTTATTCAATGCTACATTTCCAAGAAAAATAAAAAAATAAAAAAATAAATAAAAATAATCTAATTTTTATATACTATTTTTTTTTCTTTCACTGAAAAAGATCATTAAGGGAAAATTGGGTATATGTGAACAACGTCCATTTTTTCCAATTAGCATCAGATAAAAATATTTTAAAAATTGTTAGTAGTTGATAGAATCAATGTTAACTTGTGTCACCTTTTCTCCTTTTATTAACTTACATTAAATCAAATTAAACACGAACTTTCAATTTTCCTAAATAGTAATACATTATAAAATGAACTGAAACAAAGTAGAAAAAATATAGAGCAGAACTTTTGAAGACTACATTTTTTTATCTTTAAACATCAATGTTTCCATCTTCTTAAAATATTTAATATTCAGTAATTAAAAATATATTTATATGTAGGTAAATTATTTTTCTTACAAATAAAAAATTCGGCAACATGCAAATTTAAGAATTAACATTCACGAAATTAAAACATTCTTGGGAATGAACATGTTTTTCTTTTAAAAATAAAATTATAATATGCATATATTAAATGCGAAATTTCTGCTTAAAGAATTTATTTTGCTTATTCAAAAACGAAAAAAAAATAATGCCTTCTGTATCTTTAATGTTTAGTGATATTCTTTTAACTTCCAAAAATAATCTTTACAATTTTGGGGTTATTTATATAAAAGTAATTTAAAATCTTATTTTATGTTAGATTAAAATGATTTTTCTAAATGCATAATGGTTATTTATTTTAATAAAATAAAGTAGAAGACAACATTGAGAAATTTTTATTAATTTTATTAAATACACTGACTCTCAGCAAATAATTCACCAGGTTTCTTTTCTCTTAAATATTATATTTGCAAATTAATAACGTTAGAAAAATTTCTTATATAAAGTGTTAGTTTATATATTTTATAAATTCGAAATATCTCCAGCTAAATCATGTGTGTGGGTATTATTTTATGTAACGTTATGCACAAAAGTATCTAATCTCCCATAATACACTATGTTAAAATTCTCATTCTTAAAATACTACGGACCGCAAATGCAATTTAAAAGTGACAAATGCTAATATGGTTTCCATTTGCTTATATTGCATGTATAGCATTTATTTTACAGTGAAGAAATGTAAGAATAAATGTCAAATATATATATTCTTAAAGATAAGAAATTATTTATATGCAAACATTATCGATTTCATTTACTGTATCAAACTATGCAGGCATTCAGCGTAAATTTTATTAAAATTCCTAACTCATGATTTTATCTCTTTTTTTTAAATTTGTATGGATTAAATTTTGTTTTTTATCCAATAAAAAATTGTAAGGGGGATGATCAGCTTTGAGTCTTCAAAAATGTACATTAAAAAAGGAGTCCATATATATTTTTTTAAATATATACAAATCAGACTCGAATAAACGAAGTCAGTGAAAATATTCCAATTAAAGATAGGCGAATTCAATTTGATGTGTATTTTCACACAGACTTCAATCCATTTTTAAATTTCGAAAAGAAAAAAACTGCGTGATTTTCTTTTTTGCATTGTAAAAATGGTTTGTTTCATTCAAATATATATAGATACAGGTATAATTATAAACAAGAACTAAAAATCATGCATCAAGCATAGATTATGTAACACTTTCCAACGCTTCCAAAATAATTTTTCAAATCATACCGTTTAATAAGCTGAAATATAACATCTAAGTAAACAATTTGGAAAACGCATAACATATTTAAAAACATAATTTCAAGAATTTCCAACGTATACAATATTCGGAAAAATATCCGAATACTTTTATTCAGCCCTGTATAGGATCTATAGATTTGTATATATACTACATAGGATGCTAAATTTTAGTCCAGTTAAGAAACGCGTAGCACAGTTTAAAATTCTCCTTCTGGAGTTTCTGTCAATAAACGGAAATGTGTGCGCGAACTTTTGTGCTTCCCTGTATAGGATCTACAGAATTTATACACACCACGTAATAAACAAAAAGTGAGTTAAATTTAAAATCGCGTTCAATAACTTAAAACGCACTTCCAGGAATTATTGTTAACAGACAGTAGAGAATTCTTTTGTGTGTCCCTGTAAATGAACGATGACTGCTATACACACAATATTCTGCAGTAAGCCTCTTGTAATGTACCTTAGTGATATATATATAAATTTCAACGCGTTTAAAATAGTGAAACATTATTTAAATAAACCGCAGACGATTTTTCTCCATAGACGTAATGTAACGGAATTCTTTTGACTGTCCCTGTAAATTAACTATAAGTGCTATGCACACCCTATTCCATATTAAGCTTCTTGCAATACACCTTAGTGATATATATCAATTACAATGTGTTTGCAATTGTGTAACGTCACTAAAATAAACCGCAAATGATTTTTCCCCGTAGACTGTAATGTAACGGAATTCTTTTGAATGTCCCTGTAAAAAAACTATAAGTGCTACACACTTCATTTGAAATAGGGAACGTGCTATAGATAACGACAATAACATATAAAAATTGCAAGGCAATCCGAGTATATTTACGGGAGTTAGAGCACGGACAGACGGCCAGACGGCAGACGGCCAGACAAACCGAAGTCATAAACACTTTTCAACTAGGTTGGAAAGTGTTAAAAAAAATATCATACATACAATATATACGTACTGTTTTCGTTAATACAGAAAAGCAAATTTTTATTATGACGATTGGAACGAAGGTTTTAACGTGGTGAATCTTAAGCTATTTTAGAACGGAAGGTCATATACGACCCACGAATTTGATTTTTTTCTTTGTTCAATTGTTTTATTTGGATTGCATGAAGATGTATGACTTTCAAAGGCATGTTGTAAAAAACACTCGAAAAATGTGTCCGTATACTTTACTACCGTACTCAATGTACATGAATGCAACAAATATTGTTTTTTTTCGGATTTACATAAGATGATTTTCACGATGATTTTCAAAAATTAATTTAGATTTGTTTAGATAGAAGTATGTCAAACATTAACGTTCCTACTTCGACAGTGTTTATCTAAAAGTTCAGATAAATATAGTACAATTAAACACTAAGGTCCGAATTTCATTCAACTAGAAAAGGAATATTTGCTGTCATTCAGGACCCTGTGGCCATATTTTGATTATTATTAAACTGTAATTCGCAAAAATATTGAATTTTCTCATAAAGACATGTTAAGTAAAAAATAACTAAAATAATATTTTTATTTTTTTCAGACCTTGACATAAAATGAGTTCAAAAACTAATTTGAATCGCAAGAAGTAAAGTTTGTGTAGTTTAATTCACAGAACAGTAGAATGAGACTGTAAGTATTATTGTATATGACATGTGTGAGCCTTGTAAAATCGCGATTCCAAGCGATCCATAAGTAATTAGAAAAAAAAAAATGTCCGTCGCTGTTTATGATACTAGTTTCGTAGAGATGGTATATTCATGAAATTACAGTTGCTGTTTCAAAAAAAAAAAAAAAAAAAAAAAAAAAATATGAAGTTCGTATGTCCTGTGGTGTACATGGTACTCTTTTCGTAGAGATGATATATTCATAAAATTATATTTTGCTATATCGAAAAAATATATAAATTTTATGAAGTTCGTTTTCACAATTTCTATCTTTTATACATTTTCAACTTGAAATCATCGGCCACGAAAGGAGTTATATATAAAAAAAAGTTACTTTTAGGTGGTACCTTCGCGGTTTTAAAGGTATCTTTTGTTTAAATATATATATATATATTATAAAGAACTATTTCAAGAAACGGACGCAGTCAGTGGACTTCAACAGTTCTAGATATTACGAATAGATTTCCGTTTAAAAATATAAAATCATGCATATCCGAGAATGCGCGATGCCGAAGTCTTAGGGGCACCAACTTTAAGTAAGTTTGGAACGATTTTCGTTAAAAAATATAAAATCATACCCATCCAGTTTTTCAATTTTCTTCTTCTTAACATCTATGAGGTACATGATTAGCGAGAGTAGTTTAACATGACGATCTTAAACTATGATGGTATTTTCATGAACTCAGTACGTATATTAAAAAGCTGTAATTGATATGAAACTCTTCTTGCAAATCTTCCCTTCAATAGGAAATATTTATTTATTTTTGTTAACCCTCAAAAAATTATAAAATATGTGTTCCGAAAAATAGTCGCAATGAAATTCTTTCCCCACATAAGATTACTATTTACTATAGATAATACTATTTATCAAAGTAATTATAAACATTTACTCAACATACTTTGCAACAGCCCACTAACATTCGCAATATATTCAAAACAGTTTATAAATTGAAAATGACATCGCCAGGATATGTGTCTATATTGATAAATTTCAACTAGAACATTCAGCATCAGCTCAAGATATGAATATGAAGCATTGGCACATGACTTCATCCTTGCATTGTTCCAAAAGAGAATGCAGCCTTTGCGATATGGTCTATGCGAATGATAAATTTTCGTTATCATTTTATTCATCGACTTCTTGCTCCACCACCACCATATTTGTTTGAAGTAGGTTTATCAATATATCCTTCATGGTAAACAACATGGTATTTTAGTATACATTTTTAGTTACATTTTGTGAATATTTTAGTGACGGATTGAAACACATACAATAAGTGACACATAAATAAATCCTTGAACTTGTAAGATCCAAAAATTGAAGAGCTGTAAATCGAACTTCGGCTCACAACTACTCACAAGTTGCTTTGAAGTTATTTTTTAATGTGAGTTACATGAACTTCCAAGAAGTGTGTTGTTCACCAGGGCAGGTGTTGTTGCTTGTGAATGGACGGGAGAATAACTGAATATCTTGCCCTCTTTTCACTATTCATTTAAATAATTATGAAAATTTGCCATTAAAATATATAAGAAATGATTTATTTAAGAATCATTTTAAACATCTTGAACTGTATTAGTGAGCATGGCAGGGAAATAGTGAAAAGATTTTATCATTATCAAGAAAATATCTTAAAACAATTATTTAAAAACGTTTTCTTTATAGGTTTAATTTAAACAAAATATTTTTATAACGGTTTCATTCTTAAATAAATATTTATGCAAACTGCACAATTTTTTTTGAAAAGAAATAAATTTTTGAATAAATATTTACGATTTGGAATAAAAGTCTTTCAAAATAATACATTGTAGGAAAATATTTTTTTATATAAAAACAATTTATGTCGTTTCATTTATTATTTTGTATGATGCTTCTAAATACTTATTTGCTGATTTATATAATTCAACTTAATTAGTTTCTCTTTTCACAATTAATGCATATATTTTAATTAAATAATAAAGAAAGAAATTAAAATTTTTATAAGGTATCATATATCAAAAAGACAATTCATTCTGTTGACTCGTATCCATATTGGTAAACATAGAATTCCCAATTTTCCGATTTTTAAATTATTATACCATATGATTTTATGTATTTTAAACATAATAAATATTATATAATAAAAAAGTTACTCATGCTCAAACATCTAGCAATGAAAATCTAATACTGTAACATAGCCGAAATGTCCCGATGATTGTATAATATTTAACAGGATTAATCAACTCGTTTTCGAAATCTTTGAAATGAATGCCCATAATTATGGCCTATAATCCGGAACATTTGATTTATTAATTGACACTCTCTAAATAATGGAAATAATTTCAAATCTTTGCTGATTGCTTCTTGTATTCAGTAGTAAATTTGATTTCTAAGTTTAAAAGCTATTAGCTGTTATGTATAATTTATATGTTGGTACAGCGAAATAGTTTATAATTTTCAAAATTTAAATTATTTGCAAATTTTGATTATTACTGAATTCGTTTAAAGAAAAAAAAAATATTGAATTTATATATTTTAATGTATTGAGAATGAAGATGTTTTAAATTTCCTTAAATATATATGCAAAGAGAGGGAGATGCTAATTGATTTATTAATTAGTTAATCAAAATATATACTTATGCTGCGTGTAAAGCTAGGCATCTTTTTCTGTTTTTTAAGAAAACACTAAATACTTTGTATGAGCTTATAATTTTAAACCTTTGAAAGTTTTGCATCGGATTGCAAGAACGTAATTGTTGTTTAGGCTAAACCTTTAAGGAAATTCCTTCATTTGTTTCAATTATAACTCCATCACAGAAACAGGCTATTTAACTAAAAAATAATGTTTTATATCCTTTGGTTTGGAGTCCATCGTGAATTTTGTCAAGTATTATTTATTGTTTAGGGGTTTTTGTTACATGTAAACGATTACAATTTTTTATAATGTCCTCATTTACAATTATCGAAAATTGTTAGTTCAGCTTTCCATTCATTAGTATATTTATTTTCTAAACAATATTTTCATGATTTTCTATAAATGGTTATAACTAGTTCAAAGCTTTCGCACATCAAACTTTGATGCGATTTACTGACACGTGTTTCAATAATTTTAAGTTAATTGCTATTGTTAATCAGACGTGTTTTAACGATTTGTGAGTGTACTATGCAAAACCCTGTAAAAAGGTTTTCGTTTAACACCTAAATTACAGTTATGCGTTTTGTGTGTGCATTTGAAAATGGATGTTGACATGGGAAATAAAATGATTTTCTCAGACATATCTCAAGAAAAAGTTATTATTATTATTATTATTATTATTTATTTATTTATTTTATTTATTTATTTATTATTCATTTTTGTGAGATTATGCGAGAATCTCTTTAAAGATTCTTTACAAATTTCTTAGAAAAATACAATCGTTCAAAAGTCATTTATATACACGATTCAGGCTATGTTGCTGTTTCTGTACGATATTGCACATAACACATATTTATTGTAGTTTAACTTTCTATACGGATAGCAAAACTACTTTACAATATGTATTAATAAATACAAAAAAATGTCATGATTCTTGCGTGATAGCATGAGCAATATTTCATGACAAATTAGACAAAAAAAAAGTTTGGTGTATGAGGAATTTTTTGAATATGGTATTTATTTTCGAAGCAACATAATTAGATTTCTAAAAATATCCGATACACTAACTAAATTTTTTTAGAACTGTAATTTCATACGGTTAAATTTTAAAATCACAGCCATTTACGATAAAGTATAATCCTCTTTAAAATATTCCTATTTAATTTTTAATAAGAATAAAGTGAAGATATTTATACATATTTATTTTGAATACATTGTAAAATACATTTTGCAAGTGGGCAGTATCCTTGACGTTATTATGTTTTAAAAACACGTTGAAATGCTACTAATATTAATGAAATGCATTAAAATTTTGGAAACTCCGATTTTTTTCTATAATTTTATTTTCTCCAAAGATGAACTTATCATATATACTTATGCTAAATGATATTAGAACATTGATGAAAGATCATGGTTTAATTAGGTTCTGAGTCCCTTATCCTTTATTCTTCACACACATAATCAGGAAAAAGTTAGTATTATTTAATAGACCTCCATTCTCGTGTTATTTCTTGAATATAAATAAATACACGAGTTGGAGATAAGAGCCCAAAAATATGTTTAACTAATGACACTGTCGCCATGATATTTTTAAAAAACAAGTTGGAAATTGTACGTCAAACGTGACAAATGAGGTGCGTTCGTACTATAGCTAGTTATATAAATATTCAGATCTTGATGATTTTTAATTCTGTGAAATGAATTATATCGTCTGCAGATTAATTTCTGTCATAAAATAAGTATCTCGGTCGCTTGACGATTCAACCTCGGAAGCTCCTCTAACAAGAAAGCACCGATTTTTTTTCTTTTAATTCAAATTTCTTAATAAATATTTTTATTAATATCTCCTAAAGTTTTGATTCGATTTTTAAAACAATTGAAATGTCTCGACAACATTCTGCAAAGATAATATATCTTAAATTCCAAACCATTCGGTTGGGTAGTTTTTGCGTTGTTATATGCGGACTTACGGACAGACGGACAGACAGACAGACGGACAGACGGACGGACGGACGGACAGACGGACGGACCAAGCGACGACAATAGGTGCTACGTATTTATATAATTACGAACGCACCTAATAACGATTGTTAGTTT
The DNA here is from genome assembly GCA_963931845.1 of Maratus michaelseni. Lineage (NCBI taxonomy): Eukaryota > Metazoa > Arthropoda > Arachnida > Araneae > Salticidae > Maratus > Maratus michaelseni. Next base: position 289,929,441 of record OZ007591.1, on the reverse strand, counting down.
TGTGTTAGTTTTCAGTGAAGCTAATTCAAGTTTTTTGAATATTTCTGCATACATTGCTTATCTCCGTAAATTATGTCTCAAACATATGGGTTTATGCCTTGTACGCTCTTTAAGTTAGAATCATTGTGCACCAAGTGCTTTGTGTTTCAGTTCAACAGCTGTAGCGTCGTCATCAGAACTATGTGAACCGCTTAAAATTATAAATGTATCCCAAACTTTTTAGAACTGAAAATCAGATATTGCACCAATTCATTGGTTCAATTACCTGAACCATCTTACGCTTTTATCGCTCATGCATTCACACTTTCAAATGAAATTTGTTTGAAATTTGTACATTCGGTTACTGACATTTTATGATTGTTTAAATATTTTGTAATCTATCTCAACAGGTATTATATGTTTGGTACAATAATATAAAATAACTAATGAATGTTTCAAACAGCTACAATTAATGACAATCTATTTCCTATACTTAGTGAGATCAAATTAAAAAGAAAAATAAAACAATTTATTTATTTATTTTTACATTTTGTAAATATGGTTCTTCCGTAATATGTTCGCATTCCCATTATGACTGCAAAAATATATTGACTGACAAGAAAATACAATATAAAAAGGTTTTAAATATACTCGTGCGACTAATTACATTTGCTCAAATATGTCATCTGGCTTATGAACCTGATTACAGATTGACTATACAACACCATCTGAATATTTAATTTATAATTTAATTTATTTGTTTTATCGCCAAATTGCTAAATTTCTAAATTTTATACTCACGAAGTAAACAAAAACAGATTAAAAACGAAAACAACATCATGTTTTTTTGCTGTTACATATTTTATTGTACTTCCACTTTAGAAATTGTAATCATTCAAATTTTAATGTTGAAAGATATTAAAATAAATGTTGAATGTCTGTATTCCTATTATTGAGTGAAAAATGAAACAATTTTTTTGTAACTTGTATTGGAAGCGCAACATGTCACGAAAAAAAAACAAACGTTTTTAAAGTTCTTTGTAATATTAAATAATATGCAATGTAAAAATTGCAGAAAATTAATGCTATTTTTATTTTATGTAATACAATTTTCGCTTAAGTTGGTAAATGAATACAAATTATATAATATTAGCAGACATATTCATCGTCGTCCAGAATTACTTTAACTATACCTTGCTACGCATTTGGACTTTTCCATACGAACCTCGAGTCAAACGAACGCCTTTCTAATCGGACCTAGGTCTGTGCGATCTACTCTGTCTTTTGCAGAGTAAACGCAGACTTATTTTCGAAAACGCGGAAAATCCAAATCATTGCTATCTCATTGCTACTTTGTTATAGCCAAGAAATGAAAGAAAAATCCGTCTCAAACTTTCATGATAAAAAGTTATGAGAGAAACGGAAATTTTTTTCCCTATCACTTAGGAATGCGTTTTATCACGCACAGTCGACGGCGGCGTTGAAAAGAAGGTAAAAATTGACAAATTAAAAAAAAAACCGTTTTGTAATAAACAATTTTTAAAATACAAAGTGCTATCAGAACGATGAAGGTTCCCTGTGTCCATCTTTCCATTCTTTAAGTCCATCCTGAGCTCCGCGCACACAATTTTTAGAGCACAAAAGAATATATCATTACTATTCTTTCTGTATTTAGCTCCTAATATTCCCTGAATATGTATAGAAACCATCAAGACGTTGGCGAAATAAGAACAATTTAAGCTCGTTCGCTAGCATTCGATCACAATTTTTAAGTAATATATTTAATAATTATCAAAAATAAAACAAATGCAGGTGCATTGGGGCTTGTCTTCGTCTAACATTATTCAAATTTGCACACCTGTACGTGCGATAGATTTTTCTAGCCATCTCAAACACGCAAAACAGAAGCATCTTCCTTTTTTGTTGCATATATTTCTTTTTTCTTATGATTTTTTAATCTAATAGTTCGAACTTTTCTATGTCTACTATCTTTTCAATATGTTAGTGTCATCCTTATGGCATTTTTACCTGTTAAAATAATCACAGTTAAGTTCATATTGAAATATGTTTTTAACAGAAATTATTTCGATTACATTACTATCGAACGACTATGACAGGATAATCCTCACACGATTTATTTATACAGTCAAATTCAGATATAGCTAAATCATATGGAAAGAAATTTCTGTTTAAGTACCATTTAAGATTTCATCGTCTAATTCCTTATTGAATTCTAATAACAATATAATGAAATTCGTTATGACAGACAGGAGTCTGTGATTCCATGTAACTGATTTCAGCTGTGTTTTATTAGTTTTAATCTAAAAAGGAATGCTAAATGAAGTCCAGTTACACTCTTAAATATCTGCAGCAAACTGTTTAGTCATTCCACCGTCTTTTAGATAATTGTCACTTGTTCATATTATGAAGCGTATCTTACCCTGTTATGGGCCATATCACTGTTAGAATAAAGTTAAATTACGGTTATGTAAACGTTTTATATAAACACGGTTGAATTACTGGACAGTTTGCTGTAAATGTTTAACCGTGTAGCTCCACATACCAAGTTTTGTTGTAGTTGGTAATGCATCGTGGTTATGCATTTCGGAAATAAATATTGAAAGTAGTTTGTACCAGATTTGCAGTAGTTTATGTTAAGTTGACCGTGCTGGTCTGTTTTGTCGAGGAATAAAAAGGTGACCGTAGTATCACTAAACTAAAGAATATACTAAATTGAAATTAATGTTACAAAATATCGTTATATTTTCAGTCTAGTTATAAAATTATAAATCGGTTACAAAAAAATGCAATAATTAATGAATACCGGAAAAATTATGAGGTTTTTTTTATATATTTTAATAAAGTTGTGACTAAAACACATCACCGGCTTTTTGGGACTTGTACAGTGTTCAAGCTATTAAGTTATCTGTACGGATAGCTTAAAATTAGAGAAAATAGTAATAGCTACAACCAAAACAGATTTTCCAGGCTGAAACCTGATTTTGATTTTTTTTTCCACCGAAAACGAAAACGTAATGGGATTTTAAGGTATAAACACACTATGCGTCTCTATCGTACTTTTTATAAAAATAAATGGTAATATGTGAATTCATTTTGTGAATTAATATGATATTAAAATCTTTTTTTATTTTATTTTAAAATTAAAATGATTAAATAAACAAAAAACCCAGTGGTTTTAAACAAAATAATCTAAAATAGGCTTTCCATTTCGATTAAAATCTTATTTATTTGCTGTGAGAGTGTTTGCTATATTTATAACACGTTCGTTTCAAAAAGTAACAGTCATTAAAATTTTATACATTAATCATTTCATAGTGTTTTAACTTTTTTAATGCAGCCAATTACCGACATAATTATTTAAGTACTCATGCCTTAACATACCAGCCAAAGTTCCCGTAATCTATGTGCAACAATTTTCGAATAAACCTACGCATTCGATTTATTTATTCATATTTTTTTGCATAAAATAAAGCAAATATTTCGGTTCATAAATAGTGGTTCTAAAAATACAGACGGTATGATAGGACCTTACTACAACAATAAAACATAACGTTTATGTATTTTCTGGTGTCGTACGAGCAACTATATATTTCAAATTTGAAAATGTTTCGTATTTTATTTAAAAAGAAATGCTATCTCAAGATCTGGAGGGATTTTATTAACTACCATGTCGCTTATTGGATACGATAAACATTTCGCGAAATAATTGAAGACAATTATGAAAAATAACGCTTTTGTATAACTTTATCTGATGTCTCGATAAACTCTTTAAAACAAATTATAAGATTATTAGTCTTTCCAACATGCATGAAAATTCGTTATGAACTTGAATTGTCTACTTTCTATCCAAGATCTAACTCTCTTAATGTACTCGCATTGCCATGTAATTATTGGTATTTACTATGGCATGTTCGCTACAGAGAATGGGGTGTGTAGTATTTATTGTTCATTTATAGGGACACTCAAAACAGCCCCATTACTTTATTGTCAATGGGAAAAAATCGTTTGCAATGTATTTTTCAAATATTATACTATTTCAAACGTAATTGTATGCGTTTATAAAGTGCACTAAAATATATTTTCTGTAGAACAGGGTATGCAAATCATTTATTCATGTACAGTGTCACTCAAAAAAATCCAAACGCAAGAAAATTTATGCATTATTATGATATACCTAAGATGCTTACTGTAGAATATTAAGTGTATAACAGTTACTGATAATTTACAGGGTGACACAAGATATTTTAGTAACAGTACTGTCTAATAAGAGCGATAAAAGCTGAAGATTTGTTTTCATTTGTGGTATGCGTTTTCATGTTTAACTACATTTTGAATAGTATGTGCACTGTAAAAAAAAAAAAAATCCTGAAAAAAACGGAAATTGTACTGACAATAGAGATGCCAGTGCTATTTCCGTATTTTAACGGGAAAAAAATCCGTAAATTTCAGGAAATTTTCCGTGATTTCTGAAATTTCCGTCTTTAAATTTTTGTTTTATAACAGATATCTTCCGTATTTTTTAGAAATTTTTATTTCGTTAAATTTATAGGATTAAAAAAAATAAAAAATTACCTCGCGAGGACAACCTTATAAGGGATACATATGTTTCTGTTATTTTTTTCATTCTTGTGTGAGTTTACAGTAATTAACCAACCCTTGCCATGACTGGAATCGAACACGTAATCTCCCGTATCCTAACCTGACGAATTAGACCAACGCGCCATGAGTGGTCACGTCTCCTTCTCAAATATTTGTTAGTTATTTTATGATGCAAGAACTTGATGTTTCATCTGTAGATGGGTTTTTTCAGTTCCAATGTTTTTATTATTTTCTTTTTAAAATTTCCAATATTTAGCTGTATTATTTGGTGCCTTATAACAGATAAATTTTAATTTAGTATGTAATATATGCGTAAAACATTGTATTAAGAACAATGGGTGCTTCTTTTTGCAACAGTACCAACATTTTCTTTTTCGAACATATACTTTTTTAAATTATTTGCCTGATTATCTATTTATCAATTCCAATAAAACAACAATTATCTTAATCAGACGTGTTTATTACATGCTATTAAAATATTTTTTTTTATGTTTTATTTAAAAAAAATATGTAAATAAACAATTTTATAATAAATTAAATTATTATATTTCAGCTATACTGAGAGCTTATTGTACGGTTCTGTTAAACTGAATAGTTAAAAAATGATTTTTAGAGAAAAATTTGAAATTAATGACCTTGGGATAGATAGGTTTAAATTTGGACTTATTGATTTAATTTAAATTAAATTAGTTTAATTTATAAAAATATAAGCTAATGAAATCAATTAAAAACGTTATAAAGTTAAAAACTTTATGTCGTTAAAAGTAAATAAAAAATATTAACAAATTGTATAAATTTAAGGAAAAAATTATAAACTTTGTAAAATTATAATTTATAAAATATTAAATTTTAGCATAAGTCATAAATTTGTAAGCCAAATCGGATTAGTTTAATACCAATTTCGATACCTATAATTTGCAAAGATAGTATCTTATGAAACTTTTAAATAACAAAATATTGCCTGAAGTTAAAAAAGTTAAAATAAATTTTTAAAAAATTATTGGAAAAGAAAATCATAATTTTGAATTACTATCAAGAAAAAAAAAGTACATTTTAAAAAGTATATATATTTTTTCTGTAATTTATAAAAATAAAATTAATTTCTAAATATTTCATTAAAAAATATAAATATTACTATTCTTTTCACAATAAATTGACATGCATTCGGTTAGAATGAGCCAGCCGGTCGAGCCGGGCCAGGCCTGTATCCTGACAGAACTCAAGTAAATACAACAATCATAATGTGTACTCAACCTTTAAACGTCATTTACGGAAATTGCACTGTTTTGGAAGAAATGCGGACATTGTACTATTTTGAAAGAATTACGGAAAAAATCCATTAAATTTACGGAACACTTTCTGCATATTTACGGATTTGAAATCTCTTTAACGGAACTAACGTCATTTAAGGAAATTGTACTGAAGTTTTGGAAAAATGAAACTTCTCCGTAAAATTTTACGGAAAATCTCTTGTATTTTCAAGGATTTTTTTTAGAGTGTGGTGTGTTTAAATTCTATAGATGATAAACAGGGCTTGACAAAATAATGCGTTAGCATTAATGTGTATGAGCATGAATTGCTTAAGGGTATTTTTTTAAATTTAGTTGCGCATTTTTCAGCTGAACTATATTTAAAATAATAAGATATTTTTATCGAAAATAAATAAATTCAACGCAAAGAACCGGATACATTGGCGTCTATGGATGGTAAATTAATTACGTTTTCAGCTGCATTGTGTATTCTGCCACAAAATGAAATTTATGTTTAATATGGGGGTCATTAAAAATCCGTAAATAATATACACAGCTGTAGAAAAATATGCGATTGGATTCAATCCATTGTAGGAAATTGCTAAAGTAGGAAATTATTGTAGAAAATTCCTTGAGATTTAACAACATTTAACATAAAAGGAAGTTTTTTGTCAATTGTTCATCTATATGCATGTAAAATAGAAAGACATTCTCTTGTTTCGATTTGCATTTTCATGGGAAAAACGCACACTATATTTAAAAAAACGTATTTTGACGAATATGAATACTACCACATCATATTTATGAATTACAATCATAAAGGAAAAATAATGAACTTTTTTGAAAATTTAAATTAAGAAATAAAACGAAGTACCTTTCTTTTAAAAACTACTTATTCATTTATTAAATTATTAATTACTTGACTGATTTTTTTTTATCATTCATATTGAACAAAGTGTGACGCAATTTGCGACACCTTCAAAAATGCCAGTCACAAACCATTGAGCCAAACTTAGCATTAGTCTTTTGAGAAATCATTAAGACAAGAAGTAAGCTTTGACAATCTGAAAGAAAATAAGTTTTACGCACTTCAGAATATTCTGTCTGAAATTGTTGAGTATAAAATTTACTCTATTAGACGAAAAAATTTTAAAACGAATTATTTTACCAATATCAAAAATCGGCGCAAAATGCAAAAGATCTTTAAAACTTGCATAAGAATTTTGCAAAAAATTCAAAATTGCTGTACGAATTCCAAATAAACTTTATTGAAAAGAGAATAAAATGTACTATATCAGACTAAAAGACAGATTTTTAAAAATAATTTAGAAAAATCGCTTCAAATTGTGAAAAACTCTAAAAATCGCATAAAAAATCAAATAAAAAAAAATCTAGCAAAAAATCCAAAATCGGGCTTCGAAGTTCTTAAGCACTTACATGGAGCTACATTCCTACCAAACTTTATTGCTCTGCGTGCTGCGGTCTCTTCTGAACATAGCACAGACACACAAACTTTGTTTCTTATTATTAAAGATAAATTCTTGTAAGTATACTTCTCGATAAAATAATGAAAAAACTATTTCTTTATACTGAACCTAAAAGATGTATGAGACGGAAATACAGTTTTCATAAGTTTCGCTTTGTTCATCTAAACTTTTCTAGAACATGATACATTTTGTTTTGTTTTTGATAAAGGAAATTTCATTACACTTTTATGTAGCAGCTCATGCTTCTTCTTCTTCTTCTTTTTTTTTTTCAAGATAAATTCATTTAATTCACCTAAACGCAATATGGCACGTAAACGTGATTTCAACTGTCTCATTAGAGAAACAAAAAGAACGAATTTTGTTTTATTTCAAACTCCGTTAAAAAAATCTGTTTTACAATTTATTGATATTTAGTATCATGAAAGCTTTCAAAATTAAAATGGTCAAAATTCAAAATTAATACAGTCATAAATCATAATTATTATTAGATAAAATATTCTCTTTAAATTAACGTGTAATTATTGCTTAAAGTTATTAAGAACAAATGTGAATAACTTTTTATAATACCCGAAGTTTATCTATTAATGAAAATTAACTTCGTTTTTTGAAAAATAGTATTATTTTTTTTTCTAAATATAACTAACTTAACTTGAGTTCATTTGTTTTATACACTTCAAGCGTTTCTAATGTTTAATCTTTGAAATGAGGGTAGATCAAATAGCGGCTCAAACGAAATACCTCAATAAATATATGATTGAGAAGTAGTCAGTGAATCCTCTGAAAAAAATTAATATTTAGGCATTTTCAAATTACGCATTTGCTAAACCTCAGCTAAATATCTAAGTAGTTGTAAATATAAGAGTCACAAGCGTTTTGATTTTAAAATATTTGATTTTGATTTTGTTATAAAAGATAACATCCAATAAATTTTAATAAACGTAAACATTTTTCAAAACATCCATATAAAAAGAGATCATGTAGAATTTGAATCATGTACGAACAAATTTCATTTTTAAATAAACAAGAATAAAAATATAGTTTTAGCTTAAATCTTTCGAGAAATCTTAAATTATCACTTTTAATGTCCTCAATCATCTTTTTTAAATAAATAAGACTAAGTATATAGGATAATTGTGTAAATGTTCAATTCTTTCGACAAATCATAAATTACCATTAGTTACATATTAAATACACATTGAATATTGACATTTTCGTGGAAAGCTTTTTGACATGAATGGAAGCTACGCACACTCAAATGATTTATGAAACTTAATCTTTCATACCATAATTAGATTTCGATCACTATGATGGAAAGACAATGTTAGTGAAACAAAGGTTTTAAAACACATTGAAAGTCATTCATGGAAAGACGAAGATAAGCTTTTAATTTATATATTGTGAAATCCACCAGACTTGTAAGATAAAACTTCTTTTACAATATATATATATATATATATATTCAGAATTATTTTGTGTGTTTTTGAATCATTTTGTGTTTGGGTGTCATCGATGGGCTGTGTTTTAAAAAAAGTGTGCTCTCAACTTGTCTTTCAAATCATTTCTCTCAACCCGACTTAGTCAACATGTATGATGCATTGCCATGTGGATGTGAATATTATGCAGAAGTTGTGACATTTTAAGGATTCTGTATAATTATTGTGAGTAAAATATTTTATCTACACTTTACGCGTTCATATTTCCAATTTTATTATTTCAAAACTGTTATCTCGTGGTAATTTCGTGAGGTGTTAAATACTGTTTTTGGGATAATCGATGTGAGTGAAATGTATTGTATATTCTTAATGGTTTTTTATTTCCTATTTAAATATTTCCAAATTTTAATATTTCCAGTTGTTGTCTGGTAATAATTCAGGTACCTGGATGATTCTACTGATCTTAGCATTATGCCAGTAGAATTATGAAACACTGAATTATTATTTAAAACACATGTGGGTGCATCCAGGCTGATGAGTACATGTGCATGTGTTTTTTCATATCCAATTCATATTTAATTCTCATGTGGTCCAATTTTCCATTGTATATGGTTCATATTTAATTTATTAATCCATTTGTATTTACTTAATTGCAACTCCAATTTATAATTTTTTTCCCCTTTCTCTCTATTTCTTTTTTCTTTTTTCAATATTCTTTAGGTATGAGTAAAATTTGGCCAATTACCATTGAAGCACAAGCTATGGTAATATTATGTTTGCACATGTTAATTATTAGCTATGTGGTATTCTGTATACACAATATCATTAATTATCCCTTTGGAGATTTAAGTAGAATGATAATAGAACTTGATATGTTTTTTGAAATTCATAGATATTATAATTATATATATATATATATATATATATATATTTAAGTAAAATTAGTTTAATTAAGTATATTAAATTTATGATAATAGTAAGTTAAATATATTGGTTATCAGTGTCCCGATATATTTTTTATCAAACGGCAACATGATTTTACTGAAGTTTTTTGCATAAATAAGATATTTGAAAATAAATGCCCACAATGAACATAAATGAATGTAATAATTGGAAAGAAAAAAATATACAACATTTCTTTTGCTGTATTGTTTTTTTAAATAACAGTTTACTAAAGTAAAATAATTCACCGACGACATATTCCGCACTCCCAGTAGATACTAAAGTATTAGAGCTAACGTAAAGAAATCCAATATATAATCATAATAATAATTACTTTCTATATGAACCTGTTCAACGTAAAGCGACGCTGAATAGTATTGAAATGTAATATCTTCTATATAATTATTAGATCACATCAGCAAGAATTAAGGTAAAATTAAAAAAAAAAATTGGGCATTTATATACTCGTTAATTTTACATCCGGTTTATAAAGATTCTCATTTAACACAAACGTAATCACTCTAACGCAGTCTTTCACATATAATGAAATCAGGCCGTACATTTTATTTCATTACGTTTATCTTTTATTTTGTTATTAGCAGTCAAGGAGATTTTAATCTTATAAGTACAGAGAATCCCTGCTACAATGATACACCTTCAAGTTCACTGAAATTTTATGCTAGATTGATATTTTCGAAAACGGTTTGAGAAATATATTTTTATTTCGTCGTAGAAGACTATCATTCAGATCTACCCACTACACTGCGAACCGAAAGATTCACCTGCTCATGTGGTCACTTGCTCACTTGCCGTGGATTGCAGTGCGGTCGTCGATATCTAACGAAATAGGTGGATAGCAATTCTAAACAGCGCGTAACGGTTGTAGATCCAATTGTGGAACATCTCGCCGAAAAAAAAATTAATTCTAAACTTTATAAGTTAGACATCTAGTTGGTTATGTAATTTTTAAAAATATTGTTTTGTTTATTGAAAATTTTATTCCTTTTAATTTTTAAAGATATTGTTGAGCAAAAATTTTACGTCTCTTATTTCTTTACTATCCTTAAACACTTTTCAGTAATTTTATAACTACTTCTAAATTTTCACCCAGTGATGTCATCTATTAGAAGGACTTCTCATTAAAAGTCTTTGCGTAAAGTTGAATTCAAATCGGAAGCCCTTCAAAGCTGCCCAAACTATTCAGAAGTGGTCCGGTAGGACTGAGTCGTTTCCTACATCTGAAGGCTTCGAATTTATTTATCATTCATGTACCAGATGACTTTATTATTTCACCCTGGCTCAGTATCTTTTTCATTACTTGCTGTCGTGAAATTTTTCCTGTCTATGTCAGTATGGATTGGTAAAAATTTAATCATGATCCTTATGAAGTTTAGTAATATTAAATTATTATTTATTTTCACCAATTCCTTCTACCAGGTTTCTTACAAATATATTTTTCTTGAACTAACACGATAGTTTGGCATTGCTTTTTGGATAATAATTGAAGCCCTTTTTTTATTCTTTACAAATTTACTAAAAAAGAGATAGTTTAAAAAAAACGACCAAATGGATAGAAATCATATACAATATTGACTTATATCATAAGCCAAAGTCTACTCCAGGGCAGCAATAGCTGAAATCTACAGTGCGTAGACCGTCTCATTGTCGAAAGAAAATAACGCATAATTTTTTCACTAGTCAAATGTCATAATTTCTATCTCTCTTTAAATGAATAATGCTGCTAGACGACAAACTAAACACAATTAAGAACATATTTTCTGTAATTTTTTTATAACATTTCATAGATTACTGACAGCTGAACAAACTTTTATTTATTTATATTTTTTCTAAATTTACATATTTTCTGTAATTTATTTATAACATTTCATAGATTATAGTCAGCTGAACAAACTTTTATTTATTTATATTTTTTTTCTAAATTTACTTATTCATTTATATTTCATTTATATATTTATGGTTTTACTCGAAACAGCTATTTCTGTTATTATCCAATAAGTCTCAAAGCAATTTTTTTCGGTAGATTTCTTCAATTTGATAAAACCTGTAACTATTTAAAGTAACTCTTATGATGAAAATAAATAAACATCAGTAAAGTGTTAATGATATTTTAATTGAAATTGATACTTCAACTACCTAAATTCGTGTAGTATGTTCAGTGAACATTCAGCATTAGTATATTAAAACTCTTATTTTTTTTTTATTTATTTATTATTTTTTTTTTGTTCTTCATTAATCAAAATACGTCAAAATTTCCCTAATATCTAAAACACAGTTTATTCAAATTTGAAAGCTTTCATGCATTTAGAATTTCTAACCAGAAGTATTTTTTTAGTAATTAATACTGCTTTTATACATAATTAAAATTTAATAGGGAAGTTTTATCTATAATACCATCAATGGAAGGCATAAAGACTGTTTGAAATAAATTTAGTAATTACTTTAATGGCAAATACCTTTATATCGAAATCATTGATTTTGTTTTATTCAATTATTTAGTTAGTTAGTTATGTTTATTAAGAAGAAAATGTATTCTTACACTCAGTTACTGCCATGAATTCTTTTTAACTTTTAAAATTGCCTTTTTTTGTAGACTGTTTCTAAAATATTTTGAATGCACATGAGGTAAGATTGTGTGAAATATTTCTTAATATAAAATTAAATTAATTGAAAAAACATTTCTAATCAAGCATGGCATTTGTCGTTTCTCTTTAACCTTTCACTAAGTTAGTATGGCATTGTTTTCATCATATATTTATGTATTCATCATCACTGTTTTCAACACCGCAATCTTTAAAAACTTTCTGTTTTTTTCTTTTTTTTTTTTAATAATTTAATAACAATACAATATACGTAATAGAATTTCTTTTATAAAAATGTAAGTCAATTACACTGGTTTACAAATTTAAACATTTTTATATACTTTTGATGAAGCACCTATTTTCTTATTATACTACCTCTTACTAATGAAAGGCGGTATTTGAAAAAATCTATCACGTGACATTTTAAAAATATGTACATATTTCAATAGTCACATTTTTAATTCTGTAATATATGTATCACGACATTCATCCTACCCGCATTGTCACCTTGGATTATTTATTCTGTTTACTTGTGTTTTTGTGAACAAAAGTGTTTTTTTTTTATATAAAATGTCTAATCGAGTGTGTAAATTAAATTCTGATCGTTTTCTTTACGTTTGTGGACAATTTATATTCGCAAAATAAGGAAGACCGATATCGGAATGTTCGAAAACAGGATATTTGAATTAATTGGATTCTCAGTGATTAATCAAGATAAAAAGTGGGTCCCACATGTTTTTGTGAAAGCTGTAGGTTTACTCTTATATGCTGGGCTTCGGTAGAAAAAAAGTATCTTCAATTTAGATCACTAATACTGTGCAGATAACCTTCATATCTTGAAAATGACTGTTATTTTTGTTTGACAAAAACTGCAAGCTTTAATTCAAAATATAAACATAAAATTCAATATCCCAACATTCTATCAGTCTCAAAACCTATATCACATTCAGAAACTCCGCCACATCCCGTATGTCCAGGTATGTCACGTGAGAGCTGCCAAGATAGTACCTATCTGTTTATGGAGGATGAAAATGATGACGAGTTTGTAATCGAAGATGATAAAACATCACATTTAATAAACTAAAATGAATTGAACGACTTTGTTCGAAACTTGCAACTATTTAGATCTAAGGCAGAGATTCTTGCCTCGCGTCTACAACAGTGGAACTTATTGACACCAAGTACCAAAGTAACTTATTACCGAAATCGAAGTCAAATTTTCCGCAGTTATTTCACCAAAAAGGATGATTTTTGTTTTTGCCATGATATTCCCGGACTGATCCAAAAAACTGACCAAAAAACTGATTAATAGTTTGTTGTGCATTGTAATTACTCTGAAACATCGCTGTGCTTTTTAATATGCTCACTGCTGATGAGGCCACAGCTTTTTGGTTGTTTTTTCTTGGTTTCTTCTTGTTCAGATTATATCTGTTTAAAAAGAAAAAAAAATATTTTGTTTATTATTTATTCTTAGTTTAACTATGGTGCGAGATTCTGGGTCTGACGAATACATTTCATACATAATGTGCTATATATATAAATTTCAAATGCATTTTTTAAAAATCTTATTCAGGTTCTTTTAATTTTTTTTTTTTTTTTTTTTTTTTTTTTTTACCAACATTAATTTTGTATTGACTTATGAATGCTATGGGATTCTATATTGTTGTCTTTTGATGTTAGCTTGCTTAATGGGACTTTATGTATATATGTATATAGTTTTATAATATAGCCTTTTTATATTTAATCAAGTATTAAAAAAGTCAATCTTATTATTTTTATTTTTATTTTATTCTATTTTTTATGGATATTCAAGTACTTTATAACAATAAGGTTGAATCAAAACATTTTTTATCTTTAAATATATTTTTATATGTATCTCTTGCAATTTGTATTGCTTTCAAACAATTATGGCAGTTATTAGTAAAATGTTAGATACTGGCAATTTAGGCCTTGGTGGATCCAGGACTAATGCTCGGTACAGGAAGATTATTAGGGATCTTCCTGGATCGTTATCAGATAACCTATTCTATTGTCCCAAGCCTGTACTATGTTTTCGTGAGTGTGAATCAAAGCGTTGCCTTACATGTCCATTAGCTGATAAGTCACAGATTTCAAATAATAACAATCTTAATTTGGTAAAATTTTGCAAAGCATACAATGTAATCTATTCATTGAAATGCAATTCGTGTAATATGGAATATATAGGACAGTCTCGACAAAAATTACATAAGCGGCTAAATTTACATCGTTCTAATATTGATAAATATAAAAAATCTAAATTTCAAACAACTCATAATATTGAATATACTCATTTCAAAAATCATGATTTTAAAAATATTACTATTAAAATACTTAAAATACAAAAAAATTTTACTGAACGACTTTTTCTAGAATCTAAATATATAAGACATTTTAATACTCATATCCTTATGGATTAAATCAATTAGTATACAAAAAATCACATCCTGTATTTTCAGATTTAACTAAATATGAAAATTATAAAAATCTTTATTCAGGATTAAATTTTTCAAACATAAAAAAAACTTCAAGATCTGGTAGAGGTAAACATAATAACAAAAAATACACTGATGATAAAAGGATGATTCAAAATTTGTGATTCAAAAGGAGCTAGATGATCTTGAGGCAAAATTTTGTAATGATTATTGTTGGCTTGATATAAGAAAACATGTTTTTAGTATAAAAAAGAAATATTTGAACCAATATTTCAAGGTATTTAAAAAGAATCAATATTCTACACATTTTTGTGATATCTTTTATGATATTCTACATTATAGAGCAAACCTATTAAATACATGTCTTTCTAATAAACCTAAATATAAAACTAATAATACACAATTAATTATAAATTTTTCCAATCATGTATTTAATAATATCAATTTACACAATATAATAAAAAACATTACTAACAATTTTCCAATAAAAAATTTTACCATTCACAAGACATACAAATATAATCGCACACTTGGACGTAAAATTTTTAATTACAATTCTTTTGCAAAACAAATGGTCTCTTCAAATAATTACACATGTTATTGTAATGACACAAAATATCAAAGGTACATAAATACAACACATGGTCATATCATTACTGGTGATCTTAATATTGTAGAACAACCTATTTTACAAAACTTAATGCATAATGGAACAAAATTTCGCCTTCCATATAAGTGTAATATCAAATCCATAATATTGCAGTTTATTCAAGATATTGATTTATTTATATATAAAATTGCTATTGATTACAATAAACCAATCGAGTATTTTAGTGAATGGAGATTTTCTGTTATAGATAAAATGAAAAATGAAATTATAAAAAATTATCATCATATTACACATGCAGCTTTTAATAACATAAATAAACATATATCAGAATTACAAAACAAATTTATAATTACTTATGTAGATAAATCTCCAAATAATTATGCTATCATTTGTAAAGAATACTATAAAGTGTTAATTCACAATGCAATCAACACAAGTAATATTTTTAATAAAACTAAATTAAATATTGAAATAAATAATAGAAAATTATTAAATTATCACAAATTACTAAAAATCAAATGTAATAATTTAAATTATCCTTATCTTGTTATAATTCCAAAATTTCATAAAAATCCTATAAAATTTCGCACTGTTACCATCGGGTGTAACACATATAATAATAATGCAAGTAATTTACTACTTAATATTTTAAAGCAGATATATGATATAACGTTAAAACATAATAACCAACATTGCCTAAAAAACAGTTTTCAACTCATTAATAAAATACATAATATCAATCCGGTAAAATTCATAAAAACATTGGATTTTAATGATTTATTTAATAACATTGATATAAAAGACTTACATAAAACAATGTGTATATTATTTAAAGAATTTAAATCTCAATTAAAATTAAAAGAACATATTTCAGTAATTTTTTTTTAAAACTTTACTAAATTTTACATTGCATAATAATTACATCATATATGACAATATTATTTATAAACAGTGCCAGGGAATTCCGCAGGGCGGAACAGCATCTAGTATTCTCTCTGACCTTTACTTATATTATTATGAAAGAAATATTAGTACGAACAATGATTATGTATTTTATCGCTATATTGATGACATTATCATATTTTATTTCAATGAAAAAAATTGCACATCACCACTCAATTTTTATCCTACTCAACTTAAATTAAGCGAAAATGATTTAATTAATAATAACATTAACTTTCTTGATTTAAAAATCAAAATTAATAATAATTATAAATTAATTTTTGATATTTATGATAAGAGATTTGATTTTCCATTTAAAGTAAATATTTTTACCAATTATGCTTAATGTTTACATAAATCTGTATATAAAAATATAATTATCAATTATCTATATCGTATAAAATACTTATGCTCAGATATAAATAAAAACAAAAATATTAGATTTATTCGAGATCAAGCAAAAATATATGGTTATCCAATTTTTATGATAAATTCAATTATCAACTCTTTTAAATAACATTTATTATATCATTTAATTATTAACACTGTATGTAATAAATTTTTGTTTCTTCTGTGATAACACATAACAATAGATATAATATTACAATTATAACATACATTAATACAATTATAACATATTAGGAAATTTAAAATTTGATTGAACATTATATACACTCTGTATAGTATGTGATTGTGCGTTGCCGATCACATATGTTTAGGGTGTCTTTGATGAGCAGTTTTCATACATTTATAATTTAACTTATACAATTACACATAAAATTATACATGGATAACATTAGTTATTATAACTCACAAACATATCTATTTGCAAAGTGTATCAATATATATATAGTTTTTTATTTTTATCTATGAAATTAAATTTAATAAGTATTTTTAATTACTGCATAGCATAAATTTGATTGAAGCACAGTAGTAATAATAATAATTATTTAAATTGATATTAAATTAATCTCTGAAATCTAAAATATAATTAAGTATAAGTATAAACAATACATTAATTATTTAATAACAAGTATAAAATATATTTAAGTAGAAGTAACTATAAAAAATTAATAATTTAATTATAAGTTTATAATATATATCAGTGGTTTAACACAGCTGGCAGCATAGCACTTTGTTTTAAAATAATATCTCTTTTACAAAATATACTCTTGTTAAGAATATCTGAAATGCTGTGCAGGATGAATAAATTCTGTGTATATTTATTCATATTGTAGGATTTTATTCGAATTTAATGTAAAAACTACAAGGAAGTATTGTTTATTAAAATTTATATATTGATTAAATATAATGAAGTGATTATGTTAATAATAATATGGATATGTAACTAAATATTAATTATGAATAATTATAATACCAACAGATGGCGACACTTTACGTTTTAGTTAGTTGATGATATTATAGATATTATTTTTAATTTAACTATAGAGGGAGCTATTGCTTGTATATTAATTTTACTTTCAGAAATTAAAATTAGATGGAGTAATTATATATTCACGGATATAATTTTGTTATAAGAGTATTATCAACAGAATAGTTTTATGTGTTTTTGAATTATTTTGTGTTGGGGTGTCATTGATCGAGTTGTATTTAAAAAAAAATGAGCTCTCAACTTGTCTTTCAAATCATTTCTCTCAACTCGACTCGAATGTCAACATGTTTGATACGTGCCATGTGGAATTGATCATTATGCAGAAGTTGCTATATTTTGAGGATTCTGGATCGTTCTTGTGAGTAAAACATTTTTTCTACAATTTAAGGGTTCTAATTTCAAATATTATTTCAAAAATGATATCTGGTGGTAATTTAGTGTGGTGATTTATAAAGATTTTAGGATAATCGTTGTAAGTGATATATTATATATTTCTTAATGGTTTTTTATTTACATTTTACATATTTCCAATTTTAAATTTTTCCAATTGTTGTCTGGTAATAATTCAGTGTACTTGGCTGATTCTACTGTTCTTAGCATCATGCCAGTAGAATTATGAAATACTGAATTATTTTTAAAACACATGTGGGTGCAGCCAAGCTGACGAGTACATCCACATGTGTTTTTTCATATCCAATTCTTGATTGGTTCTCTTGTGGTTTTCAGTTTTTCCACTGAATAATGTTCATAATTAATTTATTAATCCATTTGTGTTTACTTAATAGCAACTCCAATTTATATATATTTTTTTTTTCCACTTTCTCTCTCTTTCTTTTTAAATGTTCTTCAGGTATGAGTAAATTTGGCTAATTACCATTGAATCACATGCTATGGTAATTTTATGATTGCACAAGTTAATTATTAGCTATGTGGTATTCTGATTACACAATATCATTAATTATCTCTTTGTAGATTTTAGTAGAATGATATTAGAACTTGATATGTTTTTGAAATTCATAGATATTATAATTATATATATATATATATATATATATATATATATATATATGTGTGTGTGTGTGTGTGTGTGTGTGTGTGTGTGTATATTTATATATTTGAATGAATTCAGAAATATGAATAAAATTGTATGATTCTTTCGTAATTTTTAAGAATATATAACACAAGCAGATTAATCATTTTAAGATTTTTTATGTTTGCTAATTTTTTTTTTAATATTTACTGTTGATCTAACGTAATCATGTATGATGTAATGTAATTGTAGCATTTTCAGAGTCTATAATTAAGCATTATATACTAAAAGTATTTTTATGTACTATAATATAAAGTTAAGAAAAAAAAAACGTGCTCATATTTTTTACTGTATAACTTCAAGAATAGTTACGAAAAAAAATTATCCAATAGATGAGTAAGAGATAAATGGGAAAATTACTCTTTCTTATTCTTTCTCTAAGATTCCAAGAATATATTTCCTTCCGTGACATTTTTCATTACACGCCCAAACAATCTCTTTTTTTCGTGACTTTTGCACGTTTTGGTTCTAACAAAATGTTCCTCAGTAGGACATTTTTTTTTATTTAAAAATTTTATATTACTCATGTGTTTCTCTCTAAAAGTGAAAATAATGAGCCTGTATATTTAATGAAATTATAGAATTTGTAAATTATACATAATAACATTATAATAACTAGGATATTATTTTCATGAAATGTTACATTAGTCAAAACAAATACAATAAATTGTCGTTTTAAACTGTTCTCTTCGGATATTCAAATACAATTATGAATCTCATATTTTTTCTAATACATAGTAGGAATTTTATATACAGTCTTGCACTAATAATTCCCTTTCTTTTATCTTCCAATACATTCAGTTTTAAAACGTGTGCTAGAATAATAATAAAAAACATATTTAAAAGCTTTTATTGGCAAATTTCTATTTTTAGTGCTGGTTTTCATCAAAATTTACTGATGTGCATCACCATTGAAAATAATAATTCTATTTCAAAGTAATTTTTTAAGAAAAATGAACTGAATTGAAATTGTCACAAACTATGAGATTGTTTAATATTGAACATTCAATCACACTATCTATACAATTGTTATTACGGAAATTTTATATAGCTAGAAACAACTGGCAATATTTAAGATTAAACAATCAGTCCATTTCATGTAAATCAATTTCCTTTGACAAAATTACATTAGATTGCGATAAAAATGATTTATGTGTATTGAAATTAAAATGAAAAAAATTATTGATGAATGAATTCATATACATAACTATTATTTACAAAAAAAATATTTAAAATTTGACAGAACGTATGAAAATGTTTGGTTAAAATATCACCCTAAATTTAAGTCATTATACTGTATCAGATTCTTTGAACGTAAATTACAATATTTGAAAATAAAGTAATTTATTAGGTTCATTTGAAATTTCAATATTATGTAATGCAACACGAACCAAACAAATTTAGGCAACATGTTTAACCAATCACGTTCGTATGTTCATTCGAAGTTTCAATATTGTGTAAGGCAACACGAACCAAACAAATATAAGAAACACGTTTAATCAATCATATTTAGGCAACACGTTTAACCAACCCCGTTAAGGTAACATGTTTAACCTCTTTCCAGTATCCCCCGATACCAGATCGACCAACAGGTAATGTTTGCAAATTCTCATATGCAATATGAGTTAAGCATTGTTTATTATTTTATATGAAGACCAAGCTGAGTTCATTTTACGTTCGAAAATACATTTAATTATACAATTAACTATTTTCATGATATTCTTATTATATTTGGAAGGTATTTTGATACAATGATGTAAAAAATCAATTGTTTACTGCAAAATCCTTTGATTGTTAGTAGCATCATGTCGATATCGTGTTCTTCTTTCTTTTTACACATTTATCTGATGCAAGTTATACAAGTAGTTATACAAGTATATTTTGCATATAGTTCACATATTTCTGTAAAGGTATTCTAGATAGCAAAGCTTTAAACGCGTTTGATTGGACGTTAACAAAACATTTTTCAATGAGTATCCGAATTAGAGTCTGGGAAAGTGTTTAATTTGTGAATGAATGGAGGAACAAAATTTAGATATATGGCCTGTGCCTTAATTATTTCCCAATAGTAAACTTCTCCTTTTAAACTGACAGAGTTTTTGCGTATAAATAATAAAATATTGTTTTTCGGTATTAATTATCGGCTCAGCGAAAATAATGATTGGTTCAGGGGGTCAAATGTGGACCAAACTGGGCTACATAACGTCGTTTCAAGTTATTATATTGTGTATAATATCACCTGCTAAATAATAATGTACTTTGGTATGTAATATGTATGCTGCATATGGACAAATTGCTGTTTGAGATGAAATAGTTCGAAGGAGGTTTGCGAAGTTTAAGCGCGGTAATTTCAGACTCAAGTTCACGCCCGCTCTGGACGACAATCATCATCGGTAAAGGAGGAACTTTTAAAAGGCACTATTAAATGATTTTGCACTGTAGTTTTTGGAAGATATAGTCTGTGTTATAGCTCATGAACAGTGTAAAGTTGATTTTCATCGATAGCTTCTTTTAAGGAGTCCTCCTTTACAGATGATGGTCGTCCAAAGCGGCATTATCTTCTACACTTAAAATTCTCAAACCATTTTAGAACTGTGTCATCTGAAACAACAATTTGTCCATATACAGCACAAATTTTATGAGCAGTCTGACTATCATTGTTACCTTTCTTGAAATAAAAGAGCATTATTGACGAAAATGAACTATTTTCTTCTACATTTTTAGCACTGCACTGAAAGAAAAAATATGCCACAACTCCAACAATAATTATGCAACGCAAACAGAAAAGTCGAAATATACATATATGGGTCATACAAGGTCACCCCTTATCAGCAGTAGAAAAATAACCGGACAAAAATGCGCTTCGGTTTAAAAAAACGCAAAAACTTTCCATATAACCCAAGATAAGCGACCATATATATGAATGAAATAATTTAATCTAATGAGACGCTCTAAAATAAGAAATAAATATTTTATTGAATAAATAAACAATTTGACATTTATTATTAACGCTTTAAAATGACAAAATAACCGTTTATTTTATGAATAATCACTAAACGTAATTAATAAAGATATTCCAAGGGTTTGTGAGAAACACTAACATATGATTTTTAATAAATTGCATTTATATATTTGTATCGATTCATTTCTGTCTGGGACAAAAAATTCATTTTTCAATACAGATTTCCATTACTGTTAGATATCATTAAAAAAAATTTAATGATCATTTCCGAAAAAAAAAAATTAATGTACGTTATAATGCATTATTATTTTTTTAAAATAAGATGCAATAAACAGTTAAAACAAAATCCTTTTTTTGGTTTTATAAATTTCTACTAATTTTAAAATATTTCTCATTTTAAAATATTTATTATGGTTTAGAAAATAGAAATGTTGCTTTTAGCAATATTTAAGTATTTTATTATACGAAAACTTAGTTTTATAATTAAAATAAATCTGGAAACATTTAAAAATAATAAAATAATTTAAAATTTGAATATACTTAGCTCAAATAACAGTAAGTGATTTTAATATTACGTATTAATATTAATATTTATTATAATAATTATATTAATATTTATTAATTTACAATATCAATATTTATTATTTAATATTAATATTTATATTTTAATATTTATAAACCTAATCAGTAAATTACACTATGAAACAACATATACAGGGTGCAAAATGTTATCTATCTCAGATATTTACTTTCTCAACCGTTGGTTGTAGACATATAGATCCAATTACAAAAGCGTTTAAAATGAGGTAAATATCCAAGTTGTGGCGTTAATTAAAGTAAAAAATCAATTTTTATAAAAATCACGAAATCTAACTTTTTATACGGTCCCCCGGTCCCTATATTTATATATTTAGTAAATGTTTGCACATATCATAACAAATAGAACACAAAACGTTTGACTTCTGTACGACGAAAATTGACACAGTTATTAAATTTCAGAGTTGGAGATTTTTCACATGATTTTGTCTTTTATTCAGGGATGAGTTAAAAAAAATGAATTAGAGTAATTCGAGATCGAAATCAGGGTGCAATGTCCTTTTTAGGGCAAAGCTTCCTTTAGCCGATATTGCTAAATCGGTGTATCACCAAAGAGGGTTGTTTAATCTAAAAATCTTTTTACGCATGAAGGTTTCGCTATGGTATTCCATTGCGAAATTTGGTAATTTTTGAAATTCAATATTTAAAAAACGGCATAATCATTAGATTTGAAATTTATATCAAGAAAAATAAAAAAAATTACCTTCAAACGCAGTTTGTCTAACAATTTTCTGACAAATACTTTTCGAGCTATTATTTTTTTCAGTTACTTCAAATGTTTCATTTTCCGAGATTAATATGTGGCAACAATTAGCGAAAAACCAAGTCGTCAGCAACGCATAGCTTTTTATTAAGGAGGCTGTTGGAGCAGGGATTGTCACCATCAATTTGCCACCATCACTTTTGAAATCTGTTCTGTAGTTCCAAAAATTCCATAGAAATTGTAATTTAGAATGATTTTAGAACGCTTTTCGCTCATTTCACCCTTTTAAATTTCATTTTTTATTTTATTATTATTTGTTCGTAGAGAGCATTTACATCTTATAAGTAGCTACAGCGCCAAATTTCAAATTTCTAGCTCCTTCAGTATAAAAAAAATCTCAATTTTAGAAAGTTTTTCGTTCCTGCACCTCCTGGGGTTAGTGGCACCGACATAAAATATAGCCTATGTAGGAGCAGGGGTTGTCACCATAAATTTGCCAACATCACTTTTGAAATCGGTTCGGTAGTTCCAGAGATTACCCCCTACAAACAAACAAACAAACAAAAAAACAATCTTTACTCCTTTATAATATTAGTATAGATTAGAAAACGGTCTACTATAAAAAATGAATACCTCAAATACCGAAATCTATTAGAGATACCGTTCAAAGTGTTCCCCATTGGTGGCAATGCACAATTGAATGTGTGACAGTACTGAGTCCTGGACACGTTGGAGCATAGCAGGCGAAACCATCTTTAACCAGTATCGCTAAAAAGGGTATCACCAAAGAGGGTTTAAAAAAAAAAATTAATCTGACAATTAGGGGACAGACAACATTCAAAAGTCAAATTAGGCAGTGTTGAATTCAGAGGGTGGTCCGGGAGGGACATTCCCCCTTCCCCCCGGAACAATGAAATGTCCCTCCCGGAAAATGTGAGATTTTGTGTTTTCAATGGTCAAGAAGTGCAATTTCTCCCCGGAACTCTATAATGTCCGGAGAAAAGTGTCTGAATTCAACACTGGAAGTAGGTATTGTTTGTTATCGGAAAATAAAACCTTCCGTTCTAATGCGAATGCGTCCAGTCTGTTTTGATTTTATCAAAATAGAGTTGAGTCGAGTTTGTTTAGCTGCGTTTGGCTGAGCGCCAATATTAGTGACCGCCAAGACGTGAACGCAAACCTGAACTTCGGAAAATACTCATATCAGCGTAAAACTCCTTTCGATTGTAGAATCGTCCCAGATGGCTAGGCGCGGTTTTCAATAACGAACAATAGAATAGACATCAGTAAAATAAATATACTCACTAAAAACTTGATAAATGGCAGTAGAATGCAAACGACCAACCGAAATATAACGATCATGAAAATCGAAATTATGCAAATTACAATAGTACCGCAGCACAACGCTTTTGGAATAAAACACGAGCCACTAGCAGTGGACATGCTAGTCAACTCAGAGATTGTGATAGCAGGCTATGCGTACACGCAGTATACCAAAATGATACTTATTTATGGTGAATATCAAAGGAATGCCAGAACGGCTGCGGGGGTTCATTCAGAGCGTTTTCCTATAGATCGTCATCCAACACATGAAACAATAACTGATGCATTGCACCGCCTTAGAGAGACCGGCTCTGTTGCACCACGACCTAGAACAAGTAGACGTGCAAGGTTTAACGTTCGAGTGACACCGGAATAAGTGCTGGCATTCGCCCTTTTAAATCCACAAATGAGCATGGCAGAAATAAGCGAAGCATGTGGATACACGCGTCAGTGTGTCTCGCAGTTCTTAGATGCACATGGTGCGCATCCAGACCATCAAACACTGGTGCAACCATGGATGTTGGGTGATCACGAATGATTGTTTCATAACTCTCATTTCAGGCTTAACACTATAGAGAAAAATTCATCTTTCCTTTGTGACATTCTGTGGACAGGTGAGGCAACGTTTACACGGAGTGGCATTGTGAAAGTGCAAAATATGCATTACTGGTCTCTATAAAATCCTCACATCGCCCGCACTGTACGACACCAGGTACACTGGTCAACGAACGTGTGGTGCGGTAGATGGGGAAATCAGATTGTTGGACCCATCTTCTACGATGGAACCCTAACGGGCGAACTTTAATTGCACCAACTACAAAACACGGTACATGACTTGTAGGAAGAGCTGCCTCTCCGAAATGCATGCCGGGTGTGGTTTCAACATGATGGGGCCCCTCCGCATAAAGCATCAAACGTCCTTGCGTATCTGCTTAACGAACTCGGTCAACAGATCATTGGATATGGTGGGCCGGTAGATTGGCCACCGTGTTCACCAGACGTTACTCACTTGGACTTATACCTCTAGGGATACATCAAGGCACAAGTGTATGTGACTGAGCCTACTTCTCTGGTTGATCTGAAGAAGCGCATTATCCATGCTTGTCGCTCAGTTACACTTGCTATGCTGCAACGTGTCCAGGACTCAGTACTGTCACGCATTCAATTGTGAATTGCCACCAATGGAGAACACTTTGAGCAGTATCTCTAGTAGATTACGGCATTTTGTGTATTCATTTTTTATAGTAGACCGTTTTCAATTATGATAATAAATTAATATTTATTTTTCTGTTTAATTTCAATATTTCCTTCATCGCTTTCTATACGACCCCTCAAAGTCAGCTCAAATTGTTAGATAATACACCGATTTAACGATACTGGCTAAAGGTAGTTTTGCCGTAAAAAGGACATTGCACCCTGATTTCAATCTCGAATAACTCTAATTCATATTTTAACTGATCCCTGAATGAAAGACAAAATCATGTGAAAAAAAATCTCAAACTTTAATATTTAATAACGGTGTCAATTTTTGTCGTGCAGAAGTCAAACTTTTTGTGTTGTATTTGTTATGATATGTGCAAACATTTATTAAGTATAACTATAGGGACTGGGGGACCGTATAAAAAGTTAGAAAGTTAGATTTCGTAATTTTTATAAAACTGATTTTTTACTTTGATTAACGCCACAACATGAATATTTACCTAATTTTAAACACATTTGTAATTGGAACTATATGTTCATAACCAATGGTTGAGAAATTAAAGGTCGGCGATAGATAACACTTTGCACCCTGTATAAAAACGCAATAATAGAATTACATAAAATGTCATTTAGGTAGTGTGAAAATTTAAATTTACCGTTGAAATTCAAATTGAATTGACATCTTTTGTTCTCGCGGAGTTTTAATAACACTTCTCTCATTTTTCTGCAAAAAATATTTCTTCAAAATTCTAAAATTTGTATTAATCTTTGCATCTAGTAAATGATGTTTTGAATTTTGCTTCTGTGCACCTGGAGGCACATAGTGCAAATAAAAAAAAACTTCAAAATTTTATACATTGTTCCTTTATTGTTTCCGTACACATTGTTCCGTTACGCTTAATGTTCTTATTTTTATGTAGCTTAAGCATACATTTTTAGCGTTTCCAAAGCATTTACTGATGTGTTTCATATTATTTATTTATTCTTCTTTTATGGTATAATTTATCTAGGAAACAATTTTCTTGTCTTGTCAAGGCCCTTAAGCATTATAAGAAATATTTATTGATTCGTGTTTTTAAAGTTTGAAAGATTCTTTTATCAAGTCATTTCGCTAAAATCGTAGATGGAAAATGCTTTGT
Source organism: Maratus michaelseni (assembly GCA_963931845.1). Lineage (NCBI taxonomy): Eukaryota > Metazoa > Arthropoda > Arachnida > Araneae > Salticidae > Maratus > Maratus michaelseni. Next base: position 289,902,718 of record OZ007591.1, on the reverse strand, counting down.
AATAGATAAATTTTAATGTATTCCTAAACGAAAGGAAAATAAAATGTACTGTTGAAATGAATCTATGAACTGTGCTGAGCGAAAGAAGTGAGCGAAACTCTTAAGCGTCAGATGCAATGGTTTCTATGTGACGTTAATACTCCTAAACTGTTTGGCTGATTGCCATCAAACTACGTACAGTGATATTTGGCATGGTCGGCATGGTTAGTCTAAACTTATCAGACACGAATCGTATCCTTAATGATTAATTACACATTATAAGTGCCATATGCGCAAGAATTTTGGCAAAATTTAGAACGTGGGATTTCAAACCTAATTTCTAGAAATTTTAAATAATTTTAAATTATTTTAAATTATTTTTCTCACCGCACTATTTTACGTTTTCCTCATGATTATATGTGCATACCTACATAGATAAGTAATTAAAAGCCATAAAAAAAACATCATAACATCATAAACTTCACTTTAATTTCAGTAGTTGAAGAGTGTGATATCTTATGTTTTTTATAAAAATTTCATGGATTATCAAATCTTGCATATATTTTTAACCCAAAAATATTTCTAATCTACCATTTTTAGCTGTGTAATTTGTTTTAATTAATTTTTTAAAGTGCACTGAAATTTTAGTCAGAATTCCTGTTTTTGAAAAAAAAGATACATCATGAAAAGAAAGTGATAACATTCTGATTTGTTATAAAGAGATGATCCTGCCATGACCATGCTAAGGTGTAAGCATTCTTTTAGACAGCATTTTGAAAAAAATCAAAACCATTCTTTTTTAAAGTTCTCAGGGTAATGGACTTTGATAAAAAAATATTCCATTCCCCATAAAAATAGTTTTACTGGTCGAAAATTCGAAATTTTAAAAGTCTACCTAAATGCCATATCGGAAGCATGTGCACGTGATATAGCCACACCAGTGTTCCGTGTTTAACAAATCGGGATTTTCTTGAGTTTAATAGTAATGTTCTGCTAAATTAAATAATCGTATTTTGCAAGATTTCTTTTCGTTTCACAGTTGTTAGAACTTCTTTCTCATAATAATGGTGTAATGTTCGTCTAATTACCCAAATTTGAATACATGCCCTTAAACTTTGCACTCTTCACACCGCTCACTCTCTTGGCTTCTTTAGTCCATAAACCCTTCTTCATCAAGTTGTCAGACATTATTGTAAATTTGAAACAAAGTTTTTTGTTGAATAATGTTGTGAGAAGAAAAAATTAAATTAAAGTTTAGTTGATATGGTCATCAGGTATCTGTATAAGAAGCAGGTTATATTTCATTAAAATCGTTTTATTAGGAACAACGGGTACAATAAACACCATCAAAGACAACACCAATCGAAAAAGCTTCAATAGCTGAACAGATTATGACAGTATTCAAGAAAAAGTGTTTGAAGAACATAAACATAAAATAAGACTTAATAGATAAAAATAAGAAGAGTTTGTACGAAAAAAAACAAAACAGGTAAATGTTTATTCTGTGTATGCTAATGTTATCTAGCAGATGGTTATCTAACTGACAATAGGAGGGTATATATATGAGGATTAGGTTCAAAACAGGAACACTCAACTTATGTTTTCTAACTACTTCTAAGCATGTCCAAACAATAGGCGAGGATGTTATATCCTTTTCTTCCCGAATTATATCCATTTATCGTTTTGCAATTTTCAAAAATGAGACATTTTTGTAGCTTTTAACTCAAAGGGGGGGGGGGGGTAATCATTTAAGATTATGTAAAGAACGACCTCTACATATCCTGTCTGTAATATGTAAATCGATAACTTTTATTCAAACTTGTTTATGAGAAACAGAGTACGGAGAGATTACACCTAGCTATTAATAGGATATTCAGCAACAAAACATATTTTACTCAATAATATTTATGTGTTTATGTATGGAAAAATTCTGTAATCCATTATACTTTTGTGTTCTAATTAAAGGTTTGAGTTATACATAATGATTTCTTGCCACGAGTTTTATTTTTCCTGTATTATAATATTTAATACACAGGGTTATTCAAGTTCATACCATAATAGATCCTAAAATTAAATATATATATATATATATATATATATATATATAAATTGATTTTTACGTCACAAGAGTGTTCAAAATGGGGGATTTCATGTCAAGATATCAAGGAACTAGTCCCAAAATGGGCAAGAACTTGCATTTTGGCACCTACCTATTTACTGGATTACTCAAGAAGGACAATTTATTTGTCATGTACTTCTAAACATAGTTCTGAAGGTGAGATGGGGGTTCAAACGCTAATAATAACTCTTAGTTTTTTATTTTTACTAACGATTTTGTTTCAAAAAGCGAATATGACTGTTCTTCAAGAGGTAGTCCAACTACGGGCTGCTTAGATTAATCTCGGAATCAGAAAACTAATTTCTTAAAACTTTATATAAAAAAAAATACTTTTATTTCCTTTTTTATCTGCAGAAGTCAAAGATGTATACATCATCTTTTTCCATTCCAGGAATGTGCTCAACCTCCACAATTTCAACACTGAATCCAAATTCCGCGTCTAAAATAATCTGAAATGAGTTCATCACAGCAAATACTTGCTGTATTATTGTCAATAAGTTTATCATACAGAGGAACCGCCCACTCGTCTTCGTTACTGTCGTCGGTATGGTATCCCGTTTTCAAGCCATCCAGTAATTCAAATTGATGGTCTCAGCAGCCAATAGAAATCTATTGAAACAGGTGCTCTGCATGATGCTCAAGATATTGAATTTGAGATGAGATGTAAGCGACTTGCTTTACTGCAGAAATTAGGAAAAATAAATTAAATTTTACATAACTTGAACTTTTTTTGGTGCCTCAAATTAAGGTTTTCTGATGAAAACAATTTGTACCAAACGATGTGGGTCATGGATCAAGGCAATCTACTCACCACTTATTGTTGTTCCGTTCAATGACATTCCCATGACCATACACAACTCTCTTCCCCAACGTTTTAATGTGCAGCGCGTATTTAGACACCAAACAGTTGAATCATTTTCTCCAACAGCGAGTCAGAAGGAAATGCGAAATTTCTAGGACTAATTAAACCTCGGAAAAAATATTCAAAAGAAATTTGTAGGAATAAAATTAAATTGCAAAAATATGAAAGAAGGAAAGTATCTTATTTGCTATAAAATATTCAGCGCGAAGCTGACCCTTTACAATATATTTAAAAAATCATGAATAAAAATTTATTTTTACAAAATATTCGTGTTATAATATCAATTCTACTTAATCCATTTTTTAAAATTATAATCATGATTCCATTAAAATGTGTTAAGAAAGCAAGTTGATCTAATCTAGCTTATCTAGTGAATTATTCTTCTTTAAGGAGAATGCAGAGTTCTGATGAATATTTTTGTTGTTATTCGCAAAATGAATCGATTTATAATTTAATTCTGATATGAAACTATTACAATAAGTAAACTTTTATATATTTTTTTCAGCCAACATTTTCTATAAAAATGTGTAAATTTATATTTGTTAGCTAGCACATAATTTTACTTGATATATATTAAAATCATTTTACCTCCATGGCATATTTTAAGTCCCATTTACTTTTTACTTTAATTTATATAAAATTTGGACATTTTTATGTTCAACGAACTAAACTTTTAGCAATACATAAAAATAATGTGTGGAATATTTAGATTTTTGACAAACAAGTCAGAATTTTCGTTATAAAATCCATTTTTCTGTTTAAATATCTGTAACATAAATAATCTTTATCATAGGGTTTAACTCCTTCTTCTTGTCATAGGTAAATATGTATAAATATATGTGTGAAGTTAAGTTTAATACGAATATCTTCAAAAACTTTTCAGTTCACAAAGATATTGCAAACTAAAGTAATCAAAAAGTTCATTCGAAGATCTTCTTTTAAAAAAATCTTATGTTTTTACACAACAAATGAAAATTTAATATTGATTTAACTAATATTTCTACATAAATAAAAAATTAAAGAGAAACTAAATCTGTAAAATTTTCATTTTTTGGTTAATTTTTAAGTAAAACTTCCAGTTTCCAGTTACTAACAGATTATTTCGACTTAGGTTTTAGCTTAGCCACTAAAAAACGTAAGATTAAAATAAAGAATCATCTAAATAAAGTAAAAGTACATAAAACTCAAAATTTACGCAAAAACGATATTTTAAGCGTATTCATCCTTTCATGTTACCATATTTTTGCTGTTAATTTATAATAATACCACAAAAATTTTACGAAGAATATTTTTAATTATATTATTTAAAATATATTTTTTATTTACATTAATAAAGATTTTATTAATTTAATACTAGCTAACCCGCCCGCGTTGCCCGGGCCCGAGATAATTACAATCTCAGAGAAAGGCGTTAACCCCCTCCCTCCCCATACCCGCAAATATAATGAATAATTTGTTCAAGAGAACCACCGTGACGTACATTAACGCGATCATTAAAAAAAGAATTACATTTTTCTGATAATTCGAACATAACGAAGACGCTACGCTAAAATAGCCAGCAGATGACACCCCTTCCCGACCTCAGTTTCAAATCTATATCTTAATTAGTTACCTAAATATTTGTTCATTAGTAAAATTTGGCAATTATTTCCTTTCATTTTCGCAAACTAAATGAGAGGGATCGGCCAGAGAAACAGATCTCTTTATAGTTCAGTTTTTAATGAAAGCCGATCCCTGTCTGAAAATTTCTGGGATCGTTTTCACTGGCGCCAGCAGATTTTTGGCAGTTTATTGCAGAAATTAAAAAAAATTACCAACCGATTTTTTCAAAAATCACACAGTCAGACACAGAATATTTTTTTACATATGCTCAGAAATTTCCAAATTGATATCTCAATTAGTTTTCTTAAAATTCGCTAATTAATTAAATAATTTCGAATTCGTTCATTTCCGGTTGCAAATTCAATGCGCCAGACAGTTTCTTTCGCCATTTTGATTTAAAAGATGACATTTTAGAAGCGATGGTTAATGATAATCTAATTAATATCTAGGCTAATTTTCAAAATATTAAAATTCTGACGCTCAGGTGTATCAGGAGAGGATTTGGACTACCTAAATCTAAATTTACAGACTTCTATGTGCGCTAAATTTTCCTATCCATCGCCAACAGACAGACACACAGAGCGAAACTTTCTTTTATTAGTATAGATAACTTGAACTGTATTTTTTTCTGGTCTCAAAGGCCTGGAAAGCTGTCTTTTTGTTGTTTATTCTTCTTTTTCGCTCTTCTTGTGCCCATTTATTACTTTCTTCTATCTTTACAAAAAGAAAGTATTGGATTCATGAAAATTTTCGACTTCCGGTTTTCAACGGATTTATACGTTTTAGAAGGTCCTGAACACGATTTGACTGTTTTTAGAAAATGTCTGTCTGTGAGTCTGTGAGTCTGTCTGTCTGTATGTGACACAATTTTTGTGGGCGCTCTATCTCAAGAACTATTGCACGAAATTTAATAAAACTTTATATGCAGTTAGTCCCTGATATAAATTGGTGCTGATTAGGTTTTGGTGAATATCGCCCAACAAATGCGCTGCTATGCTGCATTTTTCGGAATTTCCGCAATAGCTGTATCTCAAGAACTAATTCAGTATATTTCGTCAAACTGCAGATTCAGTTAAACCTTGACATAAGTAGACGCTGATTACGTTTTGGTGTAGATATCCCAAAAGGTGGCACTACTATAGCACTTTTCTCATGATTTTGCGATAGCTATATCTCAAGAACTAATGCACGGAATTTCATCAAACTTCAGATTCAGTTAGATCATTACATAAATAGATGCTGCTTACGTTTTGATGTAAATAGCCCAACAGATGTCGCTGCTATGCTACTTTTTTCATTATTAACATGTTAACTATATCTCAAGAACTAATGCACGGATTTCCATCAAACTTCAGATTCATTTAGACGTTGACATAAGTTGTTATTGATTAGGTTTTGATCTAAATCTCCCAAACAGTGACGCTGCTATGCTGCATTTTGCATGACTTACACGATTTTAGCAATAGTCATATCTCAAGAACTAATGTACGGAATTTAATAAAACTTTAGATTCAGTTAGACAGTGATATAAATTGGTGCTGATTATTTTTAGTGTTTGCGAAACCTATGTAAGATAGAAGAAAGTTTTGCGATTGACACATCCGAATAGTTTTTTCCGTTGTAAATGTTGTTCTGGACTTCGCCTACGGTCATAAATCTAAGATCCACAATGCTCTTACTAGAGATACAGAGACTATTGCTTTAGGGACTCTGATTAATAAACTCATTTCAAGTTCCAAATGAAGATTACACAGTCTATCTATAAACGTTACATTACACTATGTATTAACAATTTCAATGTCCGCATAAAAAGAACTCTTATTACACTCATGGTTATGAAATAATACATCTAATATTTAAGTGAAATCAAAATTATATGCTTTTTGGTAAATAAAAGTAGGAAATACAATGTTTTCAAAATGGATAAGCAAATTAAAATCATACAAAAATATTCATTAGACATTATAATAAAACAATTTGTTTCCAAAATTGAGCCAGTACAATGGCGATGGAATTACGACATTTTATAAATAAATAAACAAAAATGTGTAAGTAAATGAAATTATAGATTCGAAATTATTCTAGAAGAAAAGTATTTATAAAACATTTTTATAGTCATTTCTCAATTAAATCTTAAATTAAGTAGTTTACGAATTGTGTATATGCAGTAGTATAACAATTATTGTAATTGTCTTTCTAGATAAAGTAAAACAGAAATAATTATTATTATTTTACACTGAAACCGAAAGTTATATAAAACAGAAATACATTTTTCAGAAGTTTGTTTTGTTCATCTAAACTTATATAACACACGGCAGAACTATAATTTCAAAATTTATATTTTATTTCGTTACTTAGAAGACTTACTCTTCTTCCACCAGCTTTCTTCATTCATTTTCAAAGCCTAAGAAACAACTTATAATTTTCTTTCAGAACTTTCTTTCTACACGATAAACTTATTTAATTCATCGCGATGCAATATGGCACGAAAATGTAATTTCAACTTCAAGACTGAAGAAAACAAAAATAACTTTTTTTTTTTTTTTTTTTTTTTTTTTTTTTTTTTAACAAATTTTTTGGCGTTGGTGCTATTTGTTATGATGGAAGATTTCAAACATAAAGTGGGATTTAATTAGTTTTTCCGTAAATCAACTATTAAAAGGCGATTAAATATAGAGGGTGTGCCTATATAAGAAAGTCCCTCTATCGTAAAACTTTTGAACGGATAAATCTAGAATTGAGGTAAAAGTGTCCACCTATATATTTTTTAAAAAATGTGTTTTTATATGAGAATTGCTTCAGTGCCTCTCGCAGAAAAATTTAGAAGTTATCGACGCTATCTTGAAATTTCAGAGAGATAGTGAAATAATAAATAACTTTATTATACGTCATGTTATTTATTTTGTTAATTATTAGACAAACCCGTAAGTGGCTTAAATACGTCGTTAATCGCTTGTAGAGACGTGGAATTATAATACAGATGCATATTTACTAAAAAGAATAATGCATGTTAGCAAGATGTTATTGATTTTAATAAAACAATAAATGTAAGTACGCCCCATACTTAAATAGATCTTATTAATATATATACATACATACATATATATATATATATATATATATATATATATATATATATATATATATATATATATATATATATATATATATATATATATATATATACACATATATATATACATATATATATATATATATATGTTTTACCTTCCTTACCTGTGTTATTTTTATTAGTAAATAATGCCGCACTTCCAGAAGTAAAATTTCACATTTCTATTAATGTAATTAAACCTGAAATTGGTCAGCGAAAATATAAAATTTCTAATAATTTTTTATAATACATCATTTGATATTAAATCAAAGATTCTCTAAACTTTTGTCGCTGACTTTTTTTGCTACCTCTCATAGATTGTGAAATAGTGTCAATATTTCTCCTATTTCACCTCCAGGGACACTTCTGTCACTGTTGTATGATAGTGCATAGTTGTTTTACATACATAGTTGTTACATACATAGTTAGTTACATACGTAGTTGTTTTACATAGTGTTAATAGAGATTTGTTCTACAATTTTAGCTATATCTATTTAAGAGTTTTTCAGGATAAATAGAATCTCCATTGTCCCCCTGTATAGTTGTTTTGGTTGCAATATTTACTTTTTGTAAGTACACAAAATAAATGCAAATTGCATTATAACGAGTTAATAATTTATAAAATCTCACTTCTTCATGATTACATCTAAAAGTTTTTCGTTTTATTTTTAGTATACTTAACGAATATATTTCGAAGAGAGCTAAACGAAAGCATCTTGTTTCTACATAGAAATCTCATTCCAGTAACACATATGTTATAGGAGAAAAAAACAAATTTCAAAGAAAGTCATTGAAGTCAAATTAATAATTATTGTTGTCAAATTCATATTTATTGTTGAACATAAAATTCAACAATATATATTTAACTTATTTTGATTTGTTACTTTCTTTCGAACGAAAATATTTATAAACTTTAGAATCTATTATAATAAATAAGAAGTTTCCAAATTTGATAATTTTCTAAATGTGAAACTTACATTGATTACTAGACAAATTGCGCATATATGCTTTGGGAAAAGAAAAACATAAAGTTCTCTTTCATAAAGTTCTTCTGTGATAAATCTTTTTTCAAAACTTGGTTTATGAATAAAACAATGTGTTTTTGTTGCTGAAAAGCTCCGAAATTCCATAAAAGTCAAATTAAACAACTCGGTGTGTTTTGTTCGTAATATAATTAAATTATGACTATTTTTATTATCTTCGCATAGTGCAAATGATTTTAAATAGAATTTAAAGGCTCAGCGACGGTATGAAAGTGTTAAAAGTGTAACCTTTTGAAAATAAAGAGCAGGATATTTAGATCAATATAATCATAATCCTAACTTATTTTGAGAACTTTTGGAATTTATATTGCCTACCTATCTCCAACAGGCAGAAAATAAACTGAGTTTCAAGCTTTTTGGGTCTTTCTGTAAGTTGAAATTGATCATATCACCAAAGCTTGAATTTAGACTAAAAGTATTTAATTTACGTATTTTGGGCATTTAAATAGTTAATAATCATATAGTATATTTTGACCAGAATGTATGCATTAACGTAAACATGAATCGATTACCTGTGTTTTCATTTTAGATACAATAGAATCAGGGAGAAAATATTCTCTATTTTTCCAATTTATTAGCAAACACGCTTGTCATATCTTAATTACTAAAAACTCTGTTTGCATTCTTTTAGTCAACAATTTATGTAAATTTAAAATTGCTATAAGTCATGTCGCATGATGTACTTTTCAACACCAGTTCCAGAGCCAACAATTCCTGTCTTAGTAAAATTATATCATCCACATTAAATGTATTCAATGTGCATAGAAAACATCATGCATTGCATTTTATATTGTGTTCCACCACTACACCATGCACGGAGACGTATTAAAGAAAGATAATTTAAAGTATGACATAATGACTCAACAATATAACATTTTTACATAAACAAAAACGCTCAGAAGCAAGACAGAATGACGTATAAGCCATAGCGACCTATAAAAGAGAAGCGTATTAAAGTGTTTTTACAAAAAACAAATATTAAAGCTGCCTGTTTTATTCCCCAGTCTTATTATCTGATTCCACTTCGTAATACAAAAGAATAATGATGATAATAATAATAAACAAGTTGGAAATTGTACGTCTAACGTTACAAACGAGGTGGGTTCGTACGCACGTTTTAGAATTAAATTCATGATATCCCGTGCGTAGAACGGGTTAAACAGCTAGTTAAGTATATATTTTATGACACTGTTCATACAAATATCTTAACTAGTTATATAAATATTCAGATATATATGTATCAGCTAGTTATATAAATATTCAGATCTTAATGATTTTTAATTCTGTGAAATGAATTATATCGTCTGCAGATTAATTTCTGTCATAAAATAAGTATCTCGGTCGCTTGACGATTAAACTTCGGAAGCTCTTATAACAAAAAAGCACCGATTTAAAAAAAAAAAAAATCAAATTTCTTAATAAATATTTTTATTAATATCTCCTAAAGTTTTGATTCGATTTTAATAAAATTTGAAATGTCTCGACAAAATTCTGCAAAGATAACATATCTTAAATTGCAAACCATTTGGTTGGGTAGTTTTTGCGTTGTTATATGCGGACAGACAGACAGACAGACGGACGGACAGACAGACATACAGACAGACGGACGGACAGACGGACGGACCAAACGACGACTATAGGTGCTACGTATTTATATAATTACGAACGCACCTAATAAAAAAGCAAAATGAAGAGAATATCGAGACTCTCCAGATTGAATTTTAATAACATCGTGACTCTGAATAGATGGTCTTGTTTATTAAAGAGCAATTGCCATCTTCCTTGTTATTTTTTTATAGCTGAAGGATTGACATTATACGAAATGTTAACGGATCATGACTATATATGTGTAAACATTGAACTGGTCTAGATTTGTTGTGTACTTTGTGGAAGTGTGCTTATCACGGGTTGAACACGCTCTATTATGCTCAGCTTTATCCGAGACCTTTGGCTCTACCTATTGTGGCATTTGATATTGGACCGTATTTGCACGAAAGGAATTCAGTAAATATAAATTAAACTGTATTCCTGTTCATTTAATACGTTAGTGTGACATATATTTTCATATATTTAATGAATCACTTGTACTATATACAGGGTACATAGGAAAGTCCCTTTAACGTCAAAATATTTGCGAACGGTGAGAGCTACAGCTATGAAAGTGAATTAACTGTATATTAAGGCGAATACGCCCGACCTAATGCAAACGACAGAAGTGCCCCCTAGGGGCGAAATTTCGAAGATAGACATTGCAAATCGAAAACGAAATGAGATAGAGCAAAATTTCCAAGAAGAAAGTTTTAGAGCATCAATTAATTAGTACCAAAAGACATTTGGTTCACACGAATAAGATAAATCGTCGCCTGTATACCCAAAAATGTCCGAAATCGATGCACTCCATCATGTGTAAACGTTTGAAAGGAATAGCCAGACGTATGAAGAAATATGCACAATCTATTGCATAAATACGTACTTACGTCAAAACATTTTGATAACATCACACTAAAAAAAAATACAATCTGTCTTACAGTGATAAAAAGTTAATGTTCAGTATGTTCGAAAAGTTCGCCTTTGCTCACGATACACGTTTGTATTCGTGAGAGTAAGTGTCACACTATTACAAGCATCTTCAATACGACGACGTAGATCCAGCAGACTTGTATGTGGAGTTGCATAAACCTTATATTTTATGTAAACCCATAGGAAGAAAGCCAACGGAGTGAGGTCTGGCGATCGTGGAAGCCATTCAGCACCATCACCATACCTGAAAATAAAAGTTTTAAAATAAAACCGCTTTCACATTCGTATTCAAATTATCGTCTGCTATTAGTTTATGCTATGAGATTATACTGGAGATTATACACCTTTTAAACCAAATTTTTAAATGCATTGGAAATGAAAGTTTTACAGACATTGCAGTATAGCACAACGTCACAATCTGCAGTTGCGCACTGATACATTTCCGAAATGTGAATATGCAGAGTAGAATCGTCGCACATCGATTTCGGGCATTTTTGGGTATACAGGTGACATTTTATTTTATCCGTGTGAATCAGATGTCGTTTCGTACTAATTAATTGATGCTATAAAACTTTCTAATTGGATTTTTTGCTCTATCTATTTTCGTTTTCCATTTGCAATGGTTATCTCTAAATTTCGCCTCTAGGGGACGCTGCTGTCGTTTGCATTATGTCGAGTGTAGTCACTTTATTTTACCATTACCTCATTTACATAGCTGTATCTCTCTCCGTTCGCGAGTATTTTCATGTTAAAGGGACTTTCCTATGCACCCTGTATATATATATATATTAAAACAAACATATTAAATAAAAGAACATTCAACAAACCGACGAATTGAATGCAATGACGTAAAGCAGTGGCGTATACCATACTTTAAGTTCCAATAATTACATGAATAGCGTTCTCATACAGTGACCATAATGACATAAATAATAAAAATGACACAGCATTCGTTCTCTTAAATTCAGTAACTTCGGGATACATTCAAATGAGTGTAGAGATCCTCCTCCATATCTAACAAAATCAGCCTTTATGTATATATATATTTCTATAGATTACAGACACCCACACAAACTTTTTTTTTTAAAATAATGTCCTATATTTTACTTACAAGTGGATACGTGTGATTGAATATCGCACAAAGGGTTTCGTTTAATATTCCTTCAAAACATTTTATCCTTTAACTCTTTCCGGCACAATGGTACTAATCCGGGCACACCTAATTTTAATTCCAAACTTGCATTCGGCACCAAGAATATTCTAATAAAATTTTGTTTCTACAATAAAAGCTTAAAACAGAGAGTTCTTTTTTTCTAAAAAAGTCGTTTGTAAATTCCGGTATCAGTCAGTAATTTCTCATTTTACGAACAGAATTTGTTTGTGCCGGAAAGGGTTAATAAATAAATCCAAATGAATTGTTTTATTATAATGCAAAATAATATTATAAATCAATACACTATCTCAATAAAAACATAGATGGCAGCCAAACCGAATAAAAGTTATTTGAATTATAATACCGATAAATTTAAAACTAAAGTTATATAAGAGTTAAATTATGATATTTAAAATAACAATTAAGATTATATATGGACTGGACACATGGTAAAAAATCTTAATACAGTAAAGTTAAATGTAAAATTTCATTTACTGCTCTTCATATTTTGTAAACAATCTCTCATAAGTGAAATATATATATATATATATATATATATATATATATATATATATATATATATATATATATATATTTATTTATTAGAGTAATTAAACCCCGAAAAGAAAACAAAATATTAATTTATCTGCATAAAAATAACTTTATATAAGAAACATTAAAATAAATAATCCCAGTTTTAAACGAATTTCCTAATTTGAAAACACTCCTTGCGAATCCGTACTGCCATCTATGGACATAAAGGGAAAACAAATAGTATAGAATATTAAGAAATCAATATCTTTGGATTATTAGTGCATTAATATGCAGACAAATAAATAATAAATAATAGTAAATGATAAATAGATAGCTAATCGAACGACGAATCCGACAAGACTGACAAGAGCTATGCTTATTTCTAATGAATATCATTCCTTAGGAAAAAATAATGTACAATATTTTTAGTGAAGGGCGTGCAGTATCGCCGTCTAGGTTAACAAATAGTAAAGAATATTACGCTTCAGCTATACATTTTATTTAAACTGTTAAAACCACATAAATGAATTATTTAAGCATTATAAAAATATTTAATTACACATGTATGAGCCATGAGCGCATTTTCGTGATCTTAATTTTTACATCTTAGTTTAATATCTTGTAATACGTTAAAAATCTCGTACGTTAGTTAGCAACTTATTGTTTTGTTTTCATATATGAGTATGCAACGTAAAGTCCTAGAAAAAAATATAAAATATATAATTTGAAAATAGTTTCAACAATGTAATATTTAAATATTTTTTATGCGTTTTTTATTTAAGAAAATTATCATGTAAATAATGTTTGCCTTTTGTATTTATGAAAATTAACATGTAAATAATTTTTGCCTTTTGTATTTAATAAAATTAACTCCTGAAGATAAAGGGATGATTTACTTATTTGCACATTATAAATTTTTTTAAGTACGAATCTATGGAGAAAAGGAATTATTGGAAGCCTTATTACTGAGAGCATATGTAAAACATATTTATTTACATGATTTAATGTTACTTAAAAAAACGTAAAATGGCAACAAAATAATAAATTTCTTTTAATTAAATCCATCGGACTATTAAATGAAAAAAACTGAAAATTTCAGCTTCTGCCAAAGAAAATCAAAAATGGGACCTCTCGGTCAGAAAGAACACACCACTGGAAAAAAGAGTCTACAATGTAAAAGTTGAAATAAGATTATCTTTTAAAATTGCATACATGGTGGGATGTCATTAAATTAATTCATTTTATCAAAATAATACTTTTTAAAAAAATTATGATTTTCAGCTTGACAGTAGTTATTCAACTGTAAGTACACAAAATTTCAAGTCTTTAACTTATACAGTTTCTGAGAAAGGACTCTGTGACGGACAGACAAAGAGTCGAGACGAATAGGGTTTCGTGAGATGAACGAAACCTTAAAAAACGGCGTATTGTTATTAGTCATAATTTTCACAGATACTTTTTCCGTGAGAAATTTCATTAACTCTGAAAATAAGTATAATCAATTAAAATTTATTTTAACAAAAATAAAAGGAATAATGATAAAACATCTGTAAAAATATTAATGATATTTTAGTTAAATTTAATTTTTAAATTCCCGATTTTTTTCTCATGTTTCTAGTAAACTCCGAAAAATGTTTAATTTCTCCCTCTGCATCAGTCAAGAAAGCGAATATATTTTTGCTAATGGCTAAAGTTTAGTTTAATCGTAATTTAAATATTCTGACACCACACAATGGAATTTCGTAACACCAAGAAATTGTCTTTCCTTGTTGTTTTAAATACGTTTTATATCCTAAATTTAACAGGAAAATATAATTAAGAATACTATCGGCTGAACTCGTAGAAACTGACCGAAAGTAAAATTTTATTCGGTAATTCTTTTAATGCATCTTACTTGTATATCAAAACCACTCATTTTTTTATTCATTATTTATTTACTTGATTAGTAATTTACTTGTTAGTTATTTAATAACAAGAAAAACAATTAATTACACTCATTTATTACATTCAAGTTTTTGTAACTTTAATTTTGCATGCTATACTATAATTCAGAACACTTTAAAATCACTGGAGGTGAAGTCATTGTAGTGTTTTAACGTAATGTTTGACTATTTCAAAATAATTACGCTATAAAGTGAAAATTGTTGTATAACAGAGGATTTCTTTTATGTTATTTCTTTAAAAAATACGTAAAACATATATTTGGTTATAAACAGCAGTATCTTTCAGTTCATTTAAGTCTTCAAATTCCATTTTATAATTTAAATATGTAAAAAGATATCCTACATTTTAGCAGAAAAGCTTCAGCATGTGACCAAATTAAACCTTCGTATCGATAAGAGAATATGTGATTTGGCATACATTGGCAAAAATCCAGTTTTCTTTTCTAGGTTCAATAATCAGTTTAGATTGATGCAGAATATCTTTATCGTTTAAATAATGGTCATATTATAATTAATTCAAAATATTGTTTTATAAGAAGAAAGATTTTACCAGATTCGAGATCAATTATTAATTATTTTGTCATTAAATGTTACATTGGATTTCATTAAGAAGTAGAAATTTTAATAACTACTGATAAATTAATAGAAATTATAATAGCAACTAATAAATTAATAGAAATTATTCTTACTACTCATAAATTAATAGAAATAAATTCTACATTTGGAAGTTCTACAGAAAAACAAATAAGCCATGATATCGAAATGTTGATGAATATATTGCACATTTTAATTCTTTGAATTTTTATGAAATCATTATAATTTTTAAATAATTTTTTAAAGAGATTTACATAATTAACAACATAATATTCTCCATTTCGTGCGTTGCAAATTTAATTGTCGAATGACAGTTCTGCAAATGCCCATAATGAAAAATAATTAATATGTTGCAAAATGTTATATGCAAAATGTTGTTCAATTATCCTAATATATTAAATATTGAATAGTTTCATCGTTGAAACAAATTTATACAGTCATATTATGTCTTAGGATGAAACGTTTCGAAAATATTGTATACATAAAACTATAGAGATTGTGTGTTCTATATAGAAATAAAAAAAATCGATAATTAAGTCTAATTGAAGATAGAAAATTCATTGTTTATAGCTCCATTGGTCACAATTTTCATGGAATTTTCATTTTAATTCTATAACAATTCAGAGACGCTCGGCTGGGAAAGTACGATTATTCCTTGCTTTGTGCACTAATTGAAACATTTCCAGCATGAAATGAGGGTTCGCCTAAAAAACAAATTATAGACCTACAAGAAAATCGCAAGAACTGCAACAGCACAGAGCGATGGGAACCTGTATAATGATCAATGCGAAGTTAAAAGTATATTTTAAAGAATCTGTTCCTTTTTTTTAACATGCTACATTGTTAGATTTAAAGCAAATATGTATAATTCATAACAAATATTTATGCCGAACATATAGAACAACATGTGTATCTGACTGCTATAAAATAGATTTCTTTCCACTGGTATCAGATTGCAATAAAGTTGTATTACTTTTTTTTTTTCTTAAGAAGTTATTTTAGTTCTGTTTCAATTTTTCTTCTATCAAAATCTACCTTAATATATACAATTTTATATTTAAGTTTAATTCTTTGCTACAAAATTTATTTTCAATTTTTAGAGTGCAAATGCTAAGAAAAATAAAATAAAATAGCCCGGAAATTGAAATCTTTTAAAATAAATGTCAGAAAATGAAAAAAAAAATCGGAAATTTAATATATTAAATCTCATAACAGGTGTTAAAACGTAAATACTCAAAGAAATAGTAAAAAACTTGTACGTTTTTTTACTTTTTGAACTATTTATATAATTCAAAATGATTATCTCTAATCTATCTCTTACTCTAGTCAGTTATTTTAGAGTTCTAATTTTTAATTGTTTTTTGACATATAAAACTGCAATTGTTCTTCAATATTTTGTCAACAAATTTTTCACTGCGTCTATAAGTTTGTTTCCTTTTATCTCTGTCTTTCGGAACTACTATATGAAATACCATAGTTGTATTTGAAATAACGAAATAGATGGTAGTCATCATTTCAGTGTTATTCTTTTAATTACAACTCTGACGACGGACGTCTAGTTTGCCTCATGAAATTGTTCATGCGATTATTTTATCTTTTTCTTTGTCTTACAGCATGCACTGTTGCAAGATGTGGGAACTGGAATGTTATATTACAATACAAATACATTCTTATTGAGAATTATAAATACTATTATTTTTTTTTTTTACATTTTTACGTTATTATATTATATTTATTCTAAAGGATTTTCTCTTTGTCCATTTTTATGAGAAAACTTTTCTTTTAATTTTTAGCTTTAATTCAATAAATGACTAAAATGTTTTAATTTAGAATTAAAATCAGTATTTTTGCAAAATCGAAAACATATTTGAATATCGATGATAACTTTTGATATTTTCTGCGTTCATTTTCAATATTTTTAAACGTAATTAATCTATATGAAATTTATTTTTACTTGCTGCCACCTGAGCAGAAGAATAAAGGATTTTTTTTATTCATTTATAAAAATACAAAGCTTATATTTTTATGCTTCATCTTTTGGAAAGTCACAAAATAATTACATTTTAATAATATCGTCCGTAAGTGTAATAGAAAAAGTTTTCTTGAATTATCTAAGGGTTTTTGAAATAATCTCTTGTCTGATTTATCTTGATAAAATTTTCTGGAAATAGAGAGCGATATCATCTTTATTAAAGAATAACGATTCACACCTTCTGTATTATAAACTTACAGCAATGTTTTCTTTAAATCCTAAGTCAATTTAAGTTTAAAACTGACAAAAAAATTTCTGTAATGTCAGAGAATATATTGTTTTGTCTAAATTTGCAGTTATATGTGTAGGATTATAAGAACGTCTTATGAATATATATTTTCCACTATCGAAAGAAAACAAAATGCACATGTAAATGACTCCACAAGATGGCACAATAATTAATATTTTACATATTAAGAATATTTTAAACTGAAATTTAAAAAAATTAAAATCATATTTAAAAGACATGACAAAAACTATTTGGATTAAAATAACATCACATTTCGTAAGAATTTGTATTTATTTATTGGTTTCTTGCAAGCTTGAAAAAGAAAATCACATATCTCAAAATTGTGAAACTAGGAAACTATTCAAAATCAATATAAGGAATATTGGTACTTTTTCGTAAAACGAACACCGGTCGCAGAAGTGCGTCAAATCGTCAAATGTAATAAAACGTCTAATTTGCCTCAAAACATGTAGTAATCCGACTGTAAATTAATATGTATAAATTGTTTATTCGTTAATTTTTTTTTCTTTTTCGAGGTTGATTGCTTCACTGTATTCATATAGCTTACACAATGTGGCACTTGCCAAATGAAGAAAGCTCCGCATTTATTAACTTCCAAGTCAAAGCATAATTCATATTGTGAATTTCGTTCATACAAGTAGATGATAAAATGATTGTTCCTGTTTCCATAGACCTAAAATACCGCTGTTGTAAAAGTACAAAGATACACTAAGCATATACACACATATACTTGATTTCGCAGTTCTTTAATAACTTCTGTTAAATTTATATATTTCTAATGTATATCCAACAATTTCTTTAAATATTTGGTCTATCAATCTTTAAAATAATTTAATTAATCTAAAAATCTTAAAATTTAGCTTATTGATATTGAATTTTAACTAAAGTTAAATAACACCACCGACATGAAAAAAAGGACATTTTCAGGAAGGCTAAGTGAATCCATCAACATTATGATGGCTGTGTAATGAAACATTTAATTTTATTGTTTGTGAATTTCACCTATATTTTATACTCATTGGAACAGCTATACTTTAAAAAAATTATACATACGTCACTAAGAGTTTAATTTTATCTTCTACCTCAGTTAGCGTCTGCGTACACTCTTTTAAACACTTTCCAACCTAGTTGAAAAGTGTTTATGAATTCAGTTTGTCTGGCCGTATGGCCGTCTGGCTGTGGTCTAACTCCCGTAAATATGCTCGGATTGCTCTGCAATTTTTATATTTTATTGTCGTTATCTATAGCATGACCCCTATTTCAACTGAAGTGTGTAGCACTTATAGTTTTTTTACAGGGACACTCAAAAGAGTTCCGTTACATGACGGTCTATGGAGAAAAATCGTCTGCGGTTTATTTAAATAATATTTCACTATTTTAAACGCATTGAAATTTATATATATCACTAAGGTGCATTACAAGAGGCTTAGTACAGAATATTGTGTGTATAGCAGTCATCGTTCATTGACAGGGACACACAAAAGAATTCTCTACTGTCTGTTAACAATAATTCCGGGAAGTGCGTTTTAAGTTACTGAACGCGATATTAAATTTAACTCACTTTTTGTTTATTATGTGGTGTGTATAAATTCTGTAGATACTATACAGAGAAGCACAAAAGTTCGCGAACACATTTCATTTTATTGACAGAAACTCCAGAAGGATAATTTTAAACTGTGCTACGCGTTTCTTAACTGAACTAAAATTTAGCATCCTATGTAGTATATATACAAGTCTATAGATCCTATACAGGTCTGAATAAAATTATTCGGATATTTTCCCGAATAATATTGTATATGTTGGAAATTCCTGAAATTACGTTTTTAAATAGGTTATGCGTTTTTCAAATTGTTTACTTCGATGTTATCCTTCAGCTTATTAAACGTTAACGATTTGTAAAATTATTTTGGAAGCGTTGGAAAGTGTTACATAATCTATGCTTGACGCATGATTTTTCGTTCTTTTTTATACTATTTGCGAGTGGCTTCTTTGTTAGTTTTCGTGTCAACATTTGAACTTGGCGCGGAATGGTGTTCATCTAACGGAAAATTACTAAAATGTCATGTTTTAAAAATATATAATTTCATGTTTACGTAGTTGAAAACAAGACATTTTTTTTTTCAAGATGCACGTAAATAAGACCTAATTAAAACGTAAGCTTGTATCACTTTCTTAAAGCAAATATTTCCTAACACAGTACCCTGACATTAAAAATGTACACATTCATGACGAGTGTTAAATAGAAGGCACATTTATTTTCAAGTAACGATTTTATCTTTAAAAAAAATGCATTTAAGAATAAAAATAAATTTATTTTAGTACACCAGTTTCATTTTAAAACAAGCATGAATCAAATAGATAAACAAATCTCCGCTTTGTTTATTGGAATTTGGAATTTCGAGTAATATTATTATACTAGTTGGCTTGCGCCGCTAGCAGGCTCGTAATTACTTCGGTGACTCGAATTCATACAAACCTCATAAAAACTTCCTAAAATTCAAACTTGTATCTGCATTGATTTAGCTTATACATGTTGTACCACAATATTACATAATATTCCTTATATTTTAATTTCATTTGATATGAAATATTGATTTTATTTACAATACAAGCAAAATTGATTAAATGCAGAACAAAGTATGATTTCAACAGAAAGTTTATTTGTTTATATTAATTACCGATAGCTGGTGCCAAAATAATAATTATTTAAATTTAAATTTAAATTATGTCCTGATTTTTAAAACATGCCGAAAGAAATCTGTAATAAATTTTGATCGTTAAAAAATATCTCTTATTACATAAGTAAATTGCAGCTAATAAATGCATTAATATGATTGATTTTATTTTAATTATCTTATTAAATTACAAATTTATTTTCACTACAAAGGTTTTAGTATATTAAAATACAAAATTTTATTTGCATTCACATAATTAATATATGTAGTATACGGCATTATATATTCCTTATATTCAAATTACATTTTATAAGAAATATTCATTCAGAATTCAAACTACAACTTAAAAATAAAACTTCTTTGTTTATATTAATTACCGTTAGATGGCACAAAAATAATATTAATAATAATACCATAAACGTTCACAACGAATGTACGACGTATTTTAGCGAGTATGGTTTGCGATGACTTTGCGGTTGCTTTGCGAACGAATACCTCCATGGTTTAATATTTTAACTCACGACGAATGAATATTTCGTTTGTTTATTTTCATGGAGCAAGAAATTGAGCCGCAAACGTAATTTCAACTGAATTTATCTCAGTTTATCTGTTTATGACAGTTAATTGCTTTCTGCTTTTATGATTTCTTTATATAGAAATATAGAGTATTTTAAGCCATAGACTTCATATCTCTCGTAACAGCGATGTGGATCTTAGATATGACCGTATCAGAAATCTCGTACCACGATTACACAGGCAGGAGCCCAAGAAGTGTAAGGAGCCCAAGAAAAGCAAAAAAAAAAAAAAAAAAAAAAGTAAACATTAAAAAAAGCCTTCGACGCCCCCCCCCCCCCAAAAAAAAAAAAAATTTAAAAAATTAAAAAACAGAAGCCATATACAAAAGCGCACACAAATGAATATATAAACAAAACGCCCATGAAGCCCAAGCACTAGGTAGCGGAAAAAAATGGAGAATAAAGATGAGGTTTAAAAATTTCGGGGATGTGCAGGACAGTGCGAGGCTGCATTGTCCGCACATCATAGTCAAAGATATTAAATAGTTCAGGATTTGGAATAGAACGGATTTTGTTAAAAAGGTTCATTGCAGATTAAAATGGTTCATCATTATTTTTGACAGTGAATGTCAAAAATAATGAAGTACCAATGAATGAGTATCAATGAAAACGATTTATTTTAGAGTTATTGTGAATGGTTTGATTCCCGGTATAACAAGGGTCTTTCCCTTTAGCTCTTAAAAATTTATTCTGGAGAACTTGAATTTTTGCACCTCTTTTATTTCTGCTTTATGAATGAATATTTTGTTTAAACATTTCGTCCTTTTTTTTCGAGGTAACACTTTACTTTTTCGACATTCGGGCCTCAACATCATAAGTGTTTAATTAAGGAAAACCTTGATGCTAGATATGAAAGATTTGTACCAATGAATGGTTCTATGTCACAAGATTTATGACAGTACACCAGAAGAAGATAACTTGACTGCATTTGAATGCATGTGTGCATTTTTTTAAACATATAAATTTCGATTGTTTTGAAAAAAATGTATGAATAATTAAAGATCATCGTAAATGAATGAATGTAAATTGTACTGCATTGAAAAATACATTTTTCTAAAATAAAACATAATGCATCTTTTAGAGAAAAAAGACCAGGTCTTATTAAAAAAAAAAAAAAAAAAAAAAAAAAAAAAAAAAAAAAAAAAAAACATGCTAATTATGCTTTGAAACATATAAGAATAATGTGTTTCTAAAATGTAAACAAAATATTATGCTAAATTTCATAAACTCAACTATGAGATGTATTTCTTTTATTTTTTAACGTAATTAAAAGAATAATAATTGTTAATTATACCATATTTCTGATAAATTTAGATATAATAAAAAAATAAAACTAAGAATCTCTATATTTACCTATCCGACAATTGTTAATCCTATTTTTTTTATAAAAGTTTCTTATATACATATTTTCAAGAAATATCGAAATTTATTTATATACTGTAAAACATTTATTTGTGTACCATCAAATATGGAACCCAGCATAATCAAGAATTAGGACATTCAAAGTTGGAAAGTCAAAGGAATTCAAAGCTATTTTGCATTATAGAAATATATCCTTTTTATAAAAAGCAAGAAAAACAAAGCAGTAACTTCTATATCATGAATTTAAATAAGATAAAGCGGTAACGTCTGAAGCCTATCCAACGTTAAACCCAGACATTAAAGAATAGTACGCTTATTCTTAAACCTAAAATTATAAATGTATATAGATACACATATATGCATCGTCTTCAGTAGCTACACATGACTATTTCTGATATAGTACTAGAAGTACATGTTTGATTCTATAGAGAAATTAATGCACCTACAATTTTCAGAATGATAATTTATAGAATGAAATTTTTCTTTGAAAAATCCAGAGGGACAAAATAAATTGCTTCTTCGAAGTTTTTCATAGTCTGCACTTAATTTTATTTACATTTATAATAATTAAAACAATTCAATGTTTTCATATGTGTTGCTACTAAAGTCATTCACAATATTTGCAATCCACCACTAACTTTACAGAATTTCAGATTTTTAAATAAATATTTCGAGACAAATATAATACTTCTTTACATTAAAAATTTAATTCCGTTTTACTTTTCAATTTTACTCAGCGTATAATAATACTTAAACATAGTTAAATTTTTTTATTTTATTATAGACATATAATATCATATGATATAATCGTACAATTGTCACAACTTAAGTGACGTTATCTTTAAAGACATGCCTAAATTATTCATTGTGTATTGAAAAATGGATGTCTTATTTAATCAAGAAAATTGGAAGATGATACTTTTTGTGGTTCACATTTTACCTATTTGAATGAATGCCAAAATGGCATCGCCAACATAAAGGAGATATAACAAGGGAGTATCTGCCTCAGGTAAAAAGACAGCTACTAAAATATTGAACAGGCGCATGAAACTATGTAAGGATAGAAATATAGAATTTAAATAAAATGTGATAACATAAAGATCCTCAAAATATACTTATATATTACATTACTAGAATATATAGAATATTTTGCTGTCATAATATCTGCATCAAATATGTAATTTTAAAAAAAGTAGAAATGTTGAAAATGAGACATTAAAATAAAATGTATGAAGAATAGTATTTTAAAAGAGTGACTATGAAAACTATGAAATATATTACAATTTATACAGACTTTCAATAATTAGTTCACCTCCTGTCTGGAATCAAAAACCGTTAGTTGTTTATCTTACATTTTCAACATAAATTTTGGGGTAAAGTGAATGTGATTAAATTATGTTTATATCGCTATAGTAATTAGGTAATTTTAATACACTACTAATATTTAAAACAAGGCCACTTTTTTGTTTTATAATTAATAACTTTATCAACAACGTATTTGTAAAAATAAATTTATCTTATTTCGCATAACGCTTGAGGTATTTTTTTTTTATTAAAAGTCTCACATAATGCTACTTTAAGTAATTTTAAAATACCAAACTTATTAAATGCTTACTAAAACATTGATCGTTATTTCATTCCATGAATCGCAAAGATACAATTCTTTTAAAAACTGCCTAAAATCTCCTCTAAATTCATAGAATTTTTAGAATCTTCCATAATAAATTTATATTAATTAATTAATAGAATAAAGTATATAAAATAAATTTATATAAAAATTTGTATTAGAAAATTAATTTTAATAATCTTGTTAATTTTAATAAAATTAACAATAATTATTATATCATTTTATAAAATAAATTAATATATGTATATTTTATTAATTTTAATTTTAATAGACAAAATCTTTCTTCAATTTACTTAACCCTCTGACTGCCGAGCAAAAATTGTAATGTTGTTTTCTCTTGCCCTTATTTTAAACGTTAAAAAACATGATATAAAAAAAATAATTACGTATATGAATATAATTCTTTAGATTATTAAACATTATACTTAACGTTTTAAAATTACATTATATTTAAAGAATTATATTAATTTAAATAATGCTAATATTGATATGAGACCTATAACATATAACATTTGCTTGTACATATTTGGAACAATTTTCTAAAAATATCTTCCTTTCGTGACTTTTTATATTATATGGCAAAACGGACCCTTCCCTTTCGTGACTATACTTCTTGTGTTGAGACCTAATGATGTTTTCGTCTAGCTATAATTTTCTAATAAAGTTATGGAATTTCTTTTACGACTTAGTATTTGTAGAAAAAAATAAAATAAATCTGAAAGATAAAATAAAAAAACGTTTTGTCAAAGTACATTGCTCCAGTATGACTTATTTTCTCCAAAAATTGAAAATATTTGACGATGACGTCACTGGAAGGTTTCTGTCGAGCGCCTGATTTTTTTACACGGATTTTATGCCAAACTTTGGTGCAATTTGGTCAATTTTATCAGTAAATTTCTTTTTTAGCATTTCTCTAGTATGCAATATGTAGTATATGTCATTTTAATTCCATCTTCGGAGTAACATTGCTCTAAGTCGATTCAGATTTGTTCCTAAAATATTTCAAACATAGAACAAAGTATTCATACTCCCATCCTCACCACCACAATTACCCCTCGTGGGCTTCTTTGATCCAAATTTCAAGAAAGAAATGTCAACTTTTTAACAATGAATCAATATAGTCAACAACATACACTGTTAATAGAAAGCCTCCACAGACTGCATATCTTAAATAAAAACTTTTGAAGATAGTTTTAGCTATGTACCTGAACATTAATGATTTCTTACAAATTTGGAGTAAAAAAGGACACCAATGTGTAAAGACGATAATTCAAACATTACAACAGTATATTTTAAACATGTGGGTAAGTGTGATCGAAGATTGCACAAAGGGTTTCGTTTAATATTCTTTTCAAAACACTTTATCCTTTCTTTAATAAATCCAAATAAATTTCATTTAGCAACAAAAAAAAAAGTCATGTTTCTTATAAAGTAAAAATTTTACTTTGTCAAAATAATATCTGTCATTTGGACTAAATGCGATATTTAAAAAACATAATTTCAAAATTAAACATGTTGTACACCTTCAAATTGTTAAAATATGCGAATATTTCCGTAATCGGGTTTTTATCATGATTCAATACGTTCCTCAAACTCATATATTTACTATTTACTATTACTCATATTGATACTCGTTTTGTATTATTCTCAAATATTTGAAAAATCCATTAAACTGCGAATATGACGTCATATTAATTTTCTTTTAATTCTATAATGACGTGATATTAATCTGCTTTCTGTACGTACACATACTCATACTCCTTGTATTATTAAGAAATTTTGGAAAATTTCCGTTTTATTACCAATATGACGTCATATTAGTCTTTTTTTCAATTGGTGAAACTTTTTATTTCATTTTCATTTTTCACGTGGAAATATTTCAATAGAAAATTAATTTATGCAGAAACATTTTTATTGTGGTTTTTAATTGTTGGCAACTGCTATAACGAAAAATGCTCAAATTTAATAGCAGGGCTCCCAAATGGTCCGCCAACTGAATACCAATAATTTTTAACAGAAAATTTCATGGTAGGTTTCTGTTGGCGCCACTCTTGGCTTCCAACATCGCTTGGCGATAAATGTAACTCAGAAGTTGTTTTGTTCTTGTTTCGTTCGGTTGTTCCATGGGGAGCGCCGAAAACCAATTCGTCGTAAGTAAATAAAAAAAATGGTTCGTTTGTAAAAAGTTGAAATTTTATTGATAGTAGATTAATTTACAGTCCACTTAATATCGTAGTCGTCGACATGGTTCCGCTCGCGGAGAATAATCAACCATCATAGGATTATATTTCGTTTTTGTTTAAAGAGAAAAAAAAAAAGAAATCGGAACAATAACAATGGATATAAAGGTGTTGAATCGAAGGAGGGGCAATATCAAAGCCCAAATCACGAAGTTAACAAATTTTATAGCCGATGAGGCACAAGATATAGACTCAGTAGATATTCTGAACAAAATTGAGAATTTGAACAAGTTAGAAGATAAATTAGACGACTTGAAAAATGAGTTCTATAAAATTTTGAAAGATGAAGAAATGGATAAATGTGATGCTGAATTTGAAGAAATCAAGCAAGATCTCCAAAATCTCAAGGTAAGATTTAAAAGACTTATTGAGAATTCTAAAAGTAAAAATGTTGATAATAATGTTGAAAATAATGGTGTTAACAAAACAAAAAATTTAAATGCCAAATTACCAGAAATTCCATTGCCGAAATTCGATGGTTCGTATGAAAATTGGAATAATTTTAAGACTCAATTTAATAGTATAATTGATTCGAACGACTTGTTAACTAATGATCAGAAACTTTTTTATTTGCAATCCTCTCTTGTGGGGACAGCGAAAAAAATACAAAGTACTGATGACACATATGAGTCATTATTTGAAGCACTTAAGAAAAGATTTGACAATAAAAGATTAATAGTTAAGAGTCATATTAAATCTTTATTAATGTTAGATAATATTTGTACTGATTCAGCTGAAAAATTAAGAATGCTGTTGGATTGTATTTTAAAGCATGTAAGAGCTTTAAAGGTTTTAAATGTCGAAATGAACAATTTTAGTGAAAATTTATTGATTAATATTATTTTGACAAAATTGGATAGAACAACATGTAAGGAATTCGAAATGACATTAACAACGACAGATCTACCCAGATGGGATAACTTTATCGAATTCTTGCAAAATCGTGTTCAAATATTAGAAAACCTTCAAGGAACACAAATAAATTCGCAAAAATTTAAAACCCAGAACAAACAAAAAACTTTTATTCTGAATTCTAACTCATGCCCTGTTTGTAAAAAATTACATGCAATTCACCAGTGACCTGTTTTTCTAAAAATGACTCCAATTCAAATATTTGATGAAGTAAAAAAGAATAAACTTTGTATAAATTCTATAAATGATTCGCATATGCTTTCGAAGTGCGGTTCAAAATATAGCTGTCAACGATGTTTTCTCAAACATAACGTGTTACTTCATCGTGATAAAAATAAATCATTTCAAAATAAAACGTCATTAAAAAGCCCCGATTCTGAAATTGAAATCTCTTTGGCGCCAGACGGTCGTTCTGGTACAGAAAATGATGAAACAAATAAACAATATGTATCGGAAATATCTCAGAGTTTTTCATCACATAATAATGAAAGTAAAAAAGCAGTTCTTTTGTCCACGGCATATATTTATATTTATAGTCCATTACATAAATGTTTCGTTCAGGCACGGGCGATTCTTGATAGTGCAAGCCAAGCAAACTATATTACGCAAGAGATGACCTCTTATTTGGGCTTGAAAAAAGAAAAAAATAAATGTTTCCGTTAGTGGATTAGGTGGAAATGCCTTTAATGTTAAAGGGAAAGTTAAGACGATAATTCGTAATAAAAATGCTTCATTCTCTTCACCTAGCGAATTTTTTGTTGTTTCGAAAATTACTGATTGTGTACCTTCGTCAAATATTAAAATTGATAAAGCATTGTTACCAAATAGGGTATTGTTAGCTGATCCTACTTTCGACATACCGGGTAAAATTCATTTAATAATTGGCGCAGAACTCTTTTATGAGATAATAAAAGAAGGAAAAAATCGCATTTCACCAAATTTAATCTTTCAAAATTCGGTATTTGGCCTTATTGATACTGGAACTGTTAAAATCAAGAGTTCTAATTCATATTGTGGATTGACATTTAATTATGAAATTGAGAACATTGAATCTAATCTTAAAAAATTTTGGGAAATAGAAAATATTTCATCTGACCGTTTTCTAAGTAAAGAAGAAGAATTCTGTGAATCTCATTTTCAAAAAACGCACAAACGAGATAATACCGGACGGTTTATTGTCGAAATGCCGATTCAAACTGATCAATTACATTAATTGGGAAATTCGAGAAATTTTGCAGAAAAACGTTAAAAACAAACAGTAAAGAGATTGGAAAATAATAGTGCTATGAAAAAACTTTATTGCGAATTTTTAAATGAATATGAAACATTGGAGCATATGGAAAGAATTTCAGTCGAAGATTCTCGCTCAGTAGTTTATTACATGCCTCATCATGGCATTTTTAAACCAGATAAATCCTCTACAAAATTAAGGGTTGTCTTTAATGCCTCTGCACCTACCACAACCGGAAAAAGCTTGAATGATATTTTGCTTTCCGGTGAAGTTAAGGAAGATCTTTTTGATATTTTGTTAAGATTTCGAAAATATAAGATTGCTTTAACTGCGGGCATTAAAAAAATGTTTCGGCAGATTTTGATAGATCCTTCGCAAAGGGACCTTCTTTGGAGGGATTACGAAAATAATTCCACAATTGCCTTTAAATTGAACACGGTCACTTATGGAACTAAATGTGCCCCTTTTTTGGCCATAAGGTGCATCAAACAATTGGCTTTAGATGAGAATTATAAATTTCCTCTTGCGGCAAAAGCTATTCTTTCTGATGGCTATATGGACGATATCGTGACTGGATTCCCAGATTCAGACTCGGCAATAGCACTGAAAAATCAATTAATTGACATATTTCGTTCTTGTGGAATGGCTTTGCACAAATGGAATTCAAATTTGAATGAGCTTTTAAATCATGACGAAATCGAAGATGTCTCCTTTTGCACTAAGTCTGACACTTCAGCTAAAACTCTAGGTATGGTTTGGCAATCCAACAAAAACCAATTTGCGTTTAGAGTTACGGTGAAAGAGCAAGAATCATACACCAAAAGACAGGTTCTTTCTGTCATAGCAAAATTGTATGATCCGCTTGGGCTCATTGGCCCAATTATTTCCAAGGCTAAGTGTTATCTTCAAAAATTATGGTTGTGTAAACTAGGATGGGACGAGAACATTCCGGAACCTCTTGCTAGTGATTGGTGTAACTTCGTAAGTCAACTAAAAACTATAGAAAATATAACAATTAGTCGATACATTTTAACTTCTTCCACAGAAGCAATATTTGTTCAATTTTGTTCAACCAATTCGTCGTAAGTAAATAAAAAAAATGGTTCGTTTGTAAAAAGTTGAAATTTTATTGATAGTAGATTAATTCGCAGTCCACTTAATATCGTAGTCGTCGACAGTTTCTACAACATTTCTGAAAAATATTACCTCCGAAGGCGGTTTCTGCAAAATGTGCGAAAAAAAAAAAATTCTAAGAAAATACTGGTGTTAAAAAAGCGGACCATTTGGGAGCCCTGTAATAGGAAAAGACTGTCAGAATTTTGGTTTTTTATAACTATTTATTAAAATAATACGATTTTTTTTAATTTTAATATTTTAAGCTTCATAGTAAATATATAGCTATAACTACACAAATTTCCATGTCTGGAAGTTAGATAGTTTCTGAGAACAGCTCTGTGACGGACAGAGAACGGAGCGGGAGTAATAGGGTTTCGTGAGATGGATGAAACCCTAAAAAGTAATTTCTCTCCTTGAAATCTATTCAAAAGTATCGAAAATTTAATATGTAATTTGTAGGGTTCTTTTCAGATTGCATATAGGAAAACGCGCATGTGTACGTTTATTTAGTGCAATCATTAAGAAAAAATGTATAGTTGTTAAAAATTTAGAATGTAGTTATATAGTTAACTTTGTTACCACTATGTAGAAAATCATTATACTTGTATTGTGTTTTTAATTTCCAAAACAGTCAATCAAATGGAACGTTATACTTATTAATTAAGCTTCTCACCGCCGTGAACAGATATATGCGTTCACAATTCTGCAGGTTTCACTGCAATATTAGCATTATTTAAATTTATATAATTCTACAACTATAATGTAGTTTTAAAACGTTAAGTAATAATTAATTGGTTCAAGGATTATATTCATATACGTAATTAAATTTTTTATATCATGTTTGGAATATCACGTTTTTATAGCATATTAAAAAAATTACAGAGAAAACAACATTACAGTTTTGTCCTTTTGCTGGACGATCAGAGGGTTAATTAGGAGATTAAAATACAATTTTTATGTCATAAACATTTTTAATAATACCACAGGATGCATAAACAACTTATATATATACATATAGTAAGACGCTACTTATCGTTGACAAATAGAAATTTCTAAATCATTATTTGTGGAGGTAAAGTTTTAATTAGCAATATGTTTCAAATGTTGTTACTTATTATATTATATAGAAATGCAATTAAGTTAAAATAAATATATATTTTTTTAATCTACGACTTTTAAGTTTGTATACGTTATATTTAAAAAGTCTTTCTCTATGTTCTGCAAACTAAAACTGTAACAAATGTATTTTCCTTTAACCAAACTAGGTGTGTTATGCAACTTTGAATAAAACTATGAATTTTACGAATTTTTGGTATTTTCTAGTGCTAAATGTGTGTCCTTCGGTGTAAAGAAATGTAAGATTCGGAGACACTTGAAATCTGGAAGTAATATTCACCGTGGTATCGAATTTCTATGACGTGAAAGAAAATAGTTAACTATCAAGAGAATAGAATCCGCTGCTGCAGGAAATGCCATACAGGTTTACTAAGCATATAGCAAACGGAAGAAAAAATTAGAAGCACACAAAACTGCACCGTGTGACTTTTGTTCTCAGGCTACATAAAATCACGTAATTATAGGAGAAATTCCAATCGTTTTCAGCGATCAAATACAACATACGACAGGAAATGCAGTAGTTTTAGCTTCTGTTATAAATGATGCTGTATCAGGTGTAATACTGTGACTGTGCATTGTGCTGCAATGTGATTGGAGCCGCATAAAGCAATTGCAACACTAACTCTGAATTTTTTTTTCAAATGAAAATTAAAATATTTCATTGTTTTGAATCCCTCAATTTCTGCATATATATATGCATTTTTATTCATTTTCGACATTGTTCATATCAGCCAAAAACTATATTACATACATTATATTAATTAAATACCATCTATCATAATTCTTAAATAAATAGTTTAATCCAATTATACGCTCCAAGAGAAGAAATGAATATTTTGTTAAACAGATAAATCAATTGTCATTTATTATTGGTGCATTTAAAAAGGCAAAATAAGTTTTTCTTTATTAATGCTCACTAAATTTTAATTAATACAAGTATGTCAAGGGATATGAGAAAGGCTAAGATATCGTTATTTATTAATTTTATATTAAATTTTTTGTAGCAATTTGCTCTAGTTTCAGACACTAATAAATTTCATGTCCTAGTGATACAATTTTTAATATATCTTAGCAAAATCTAATAATAATAATAATAATAATAATAATTTTTAAAAAGTTTAATGCTTCAGTGGGCTTTAATAGGTTTTAATAAAAATGAATCAGAATAAATTATATATATATATATATATATATATATATATATATATATATATATATATATATATTTACAATATTCTGCATGTATTGTTTCCTTGTCTAAAATCTTATATTTTCATGAAAAAAAAATTCCTACCTGACATTTAAACAAAAATTTCAGGTACATTTATATTGAATATAACAAAGATGAATAGAATTATATCAACAGATTATTATATGGAGTAGAATCATTGATGAATATAGAATAAAAATTATTTCAAAGAAAAAAAAGAAAAGAAAAGAAAATCATGCAACAAACATATTTGATGAAACACTTTCCAAGACATTCAGAATAGTGTAAGAAAACTAAACAAAATGAATATGAAACTTACCATGCAGTGTACAACCAACAAAGTGAAAAATGTCCGGACTGGTACTCGTACCAAGACCTTGGTATTACGCACCAACGCACTACGATTTGATCTTTCAGAACAACATACAATCTAGCATTTTTCTCTCCGATGTCACTCTACGCTGCATAGTGACTGATAATTCACATTCTTTGTTATATTCATTTATTTCCAGTGTAATTGCAGTTCTTCTCAACATTTAAATAGATATGTAAATATAAATAAAATGATGTCTAAATAAATAATTTGGAAAACGCATAAGAAATTTAAAAAACCAAATTCATCAATTATCATTTGTTGTTGGAAAATATTCTGATTGTTTTGTGCAACCCTATATATGATTCACAAATTTGTATATCTACTACATAGTATTCAAAAAATTAGTTCATTTAGGAAACGCGTGTAATATTCAGAAAATTACTTAATTTTAATAACATATACCACAAATGAAAACTCACTTTTAACAATTACGCTCATATACAGTACTGTTACCATCCCCCCCCCCTGTAAATGAACGATAACTGCTATGCACACCATATTCTACAGCAATTGTAGTGCACCCCAGTGCTATATATCAGTTTCAATATGTTCGAAGTTTGGTAACATCATTAAAATACATTGCAAACATTTTTTAAACATAAACCATAAATTAATGGAATTATTTTGAGTATTTCCGTAAATAAGCTACTACTGCTACCGACTCCATTTTCCATACCGAAGATGCCATGGTAAACTTCCACAACATGTATCAATTGCATGCAATCCGAGTGTATTTACATGAGTTAGAATAGGGCCAGACAGACAGACAACACATTTAGAAACCGAAGTCATAAAAAATTTTCAACTATGTTGAAAAGTGATGAATAGCAAATTTTAAAATGTAAATATTTGGTGCGTAATTTGAAAATCTCTTCAATCACTATCTTAAATATTAATGCAATTATCTTTTACAAACCTTTTGATCGGTACTTATACTACGATAGAATTTATACGAAGAGAAAGGATAATGTCGCAAGCAAAGAAAAACGTATCTGCAACATCACTTAAAACGTTTATCTAATTATATCCTTAAAGAAAAAAAAACGAATATATACATATATATATATATATATATATATATATATATATATATATATATATATATATATATATATATATATATATACATTTTTTTGGTATTTCATATGCTTTAAGAGGTCGAAAACTATTTTTTTCAATTAATGCTTTCTAATCATAATTAATAAAACTCTGCTAAGTGTGGTGAGAGACAGTAAAAAACCCATATGATAAGTACAATATATTTATATTTCTGTGGCCATTAATTTCAATTTATGGAATTAGTGTCATATTTCTTTGCATGTTTCAATTAATTTCATGTACTATTATTATATATATATATACATTTTACTAACTGGTGAGAATTATTTAATGAAACACAAGATAATTTATAATGCATTAATTTCTTGCAATATGTTTTAATGAAAATTAGTGAGAATCATTTTATGTAATATTTTGTTTCATTATTTTATAAAATGTTTACACCATTAAATTCAACATTTTTTTGTTAATTACGGGCCAGGAAAAATATGTTTTTAACTTTGTTTTTTTCTTTTCACTTCAAGAAATAATTTATTATTTTTAGAAGATAATTTCAGTATTTATAAAATGCAAATTAACATACTTAAAATTTTGCACATAATTGACAAAACTCTTTAATCAGTATTTAAAACCTGAATTAATAAAAAAAAATAATAATTATAATTAAATATGTGATTGATTCTACAATAAAAATTATAAGAGGGGAAAACAAGAAAGGACTACATAAATTAATAAACAATATTAAGAAAGTTTAAGTAAAAACTACTAAATGAAGTTTAAAAGTGTTTTTGTATCCTGCCTACACTTTTAGGTGGCTTTCATTATGAAAAGCTACCTATTGCAGCCGTTCGGCGGAAAGCAATTCAAAAAAAAATTGGTATGTTTTCACTGGTATATTGGTATATTTTCGATCATGACCCCCAGACCCTCAAACCACCCTTCGTTCAAATGTTGATTTATATATATATATATATATATATATATATATATATATATATATATATCTGACATATGTCATACTGTAACTATCTTATTTATGAACCGATTTGGATGTGACTGATTATGTGAATACGACGTACTAAGGTCTCGACCGAGTTCGTTGGCTAGCTTCATCCGCCATCTTGTTTTAAAATGGCAGCCAGTTAAATATTTTTAAAGTTTTAAACATTCAAAAAGGTGTACAAAAATTTTATAAATTGAAAACGTTGTTTCCGTTGCGTGTTAGAACGCTATACAATGATTCTGGAACTTTTTTTTTCCTATATCTTTAAAAATAGTTAGATATGGCAGTTTGAAATTCTAGGGTGGTTGAGATCCAGAAACAATCTGATATTTGTTATGCTGTAACTCTCGTATTTATGAATCGATATGAATGTGACTTTTCATGTGTACAGAACATACCAAGGTCTCGACCTAGTTTGTAGACCAGCTGCATGCGTCATATTGTTTCAAAATGGCGGCAAGTTATTTTTTTTACAAATTTTTAAAATTTTTAAAAAGATGGATGAAAAATTATAAATTAAAAAAAATGTTAGATCGTGATACAAGGATTCCGAAACATTTTTTGTTTTGGCTTTAACTTAAAAAATGGCTGTGATATTGCAGTTTGAAATTCTAGGATGACGGACATTTTGAAACAATCTGATTTTTGTTATGCTGAAATTCGCATTCAAATTCAGTATTAATGAAAACCGGGATTGAATCTTCTATAATCAGGTTCCAAGTATTTTAGCTTTGCGTGTTTGAGTAAAATGGGTTGAATTTTTAAAAACACGTACTATGAAAGTAAACTTTTCCTCCCGGTACAGGCCGGAAGAACTTTGTTTTCTCCCATTTCTCTGGGACAAATATTTCTTCAAATTATTAGATATAAATTTATTTCAAATAAAGGCTCTAATCTTCCCTTATAAAACTTAATGGCACATAATTTAGAAACAGAAAGAAAAATATACAAAATGTATCATTATATTTTTCTTTATTATCATAGAACATCTTACGCACCCAGAAAAAGGAATTGATTAAAACTACAAAATATGTTTTGTTGAGTACATTTTGGTTGTTTTAGCAAAATTCAAGTAAAATTGAACCATTTAACTTGAATTAACAAAACATTTTTGCTGACGATACAAATTTTTTTTTTTTTTGGAATTGCAAAAAAAAAAAAAAAAAAAAAAAAAAAAAAAATGTTTTTGTTGATTCAAACAAAATTTCCATTGACCTATATTTAAACAAAAAGTTTTGTTGGGTCAACCAAATTTTGTTGATTCAACAAAACATTTTTCTGGGTGCGATGTTATCTCCATGTAACGCAAAGCTCTGCTTTTGGCGTAAAGTGTAATATTGATTTTTTTTTTTTTCATGTTATTTGTTTTTGTGTTATATATAACCTCACCGGGAAACAATTTTATTATCTTGTCTTTGTCCTTAAGCAGTGTAAGGGATATTAAATTTATTCGTATTTAAAATTTTCTAATGATTTATGCATTAAATCATTCATCTGTGAACATACATGTGCATAAATTTATGTTTTAAATATATTCATAAAAATATTATTAATAATAATTTGAATTCGTGACATTAAGGATAATTAAATAATGGCTTTGATCAAAACAAAATTTAAACGTAAATTTATGACAATATTAGTTATTAAAAAAAGGTATTTATTAGAAATTATACACACACAGAAACACGGGCACACAATGATGTGTTTTTTGAGAACT
Source organism: Maratus michaelseni (assembly GCA_963931845.1). NCBI lineage: Eukaryota > Metazoa > Arthropoda > Arachnida > Araneae > Salticidae > Maratus > Maratus michaelseni. The sequence goes on along the minus strand of OZ007591.1, from coordinate 289,866,756 downwards.
CGTACCCATAAAACGTGTAAAAATTCGTCGAAACCCGCAATCCGAAAAATATTTTGATTGCAATATTTTTTTTAATTAAAGATGGAAGAAAGTAACATTCTTTCTATCGCGTCATTTTGTTTTTGGTCTCAAACAAAATTTTTCGATAACAACACTTTTCTTATAGATGGAAGAAAGTAACAATCTTTTTATCTGTTCATTTTGCTATAAGTCGCAAACAAAATCTAATTGAGAAAAAAATACTACTCAATAACAGCGAAGTCGATTTTTATAAAAAAAAATAGCTCATTAGTAATAAAATAAACAAAAATTTCAGAAATAACTTTAAAGAACTTTGAGATATATTCGATTTTCTTAACTGATTATTTTTATTCTAAAGTTAATTAGATATTGGGTTTTTAAGTAAGTTTCTGGAAACACCTGGTAATGTAATTAGGAAATTAAAAGCCATTAATGGGAGAATTAATCTAATTAGATTACTTAGATTAATCTTTTGACATCCAACACAGAAATATTATTTTAATTTAAAAAAAATAAGATGCAATAGTTTTGTGGTAAAATTTAGTTTTCGAAATAATACTTATCTTTGGTTTAATATAATATCTGTATTTTAAAACGATCAATAATATTTTTTTCTAATACAATTTCTTCTACGGCGTATAACGCAAACGTTTGATACATGGATATTTTTCCAGAAGTCCATGTTCCTGTCATACACTGAATTTGAAAATAAAATGTAAGAATTAAGAATGTATGAACATACAAAAGGAGATTTGTATATAAACAAACAATGGCTACATGTTACGTTTTTGCTACGCATCTACACATTTTTGCCTTGTGTTAGTGTTAGTTTTTATCCGTTCTTTTAATGCTCTAAAATTCTAAATTATAATTTTATTCTATGTTTCTTATGTTGGTTTCCTTGTAAAGAATTGTCTTTCACGTAATACGGCAGACATATCTAAAATTTTAGCCGTTCATAATACAGAGGATATCAATATACGTAGTAATGTACGATACTTATTTTCAGACTTCTATTTAAGGGGATGCATTTTATATACAAACACATAATATACAATAATATACAAACATATACTAAGTGTATAGCCATGCTATATTTGAAACAAATCATGTCATTTATTTGTATGTTTCTTCCAAAGCATTAATACACTGTACACAACTTTAAACGTAAGTAGTTGTAAAAATGGCATGTAAATTTATGTATTTTATGTATAATATTTTTTTATGTTTTATGTATGTTAAATGTTACTTTAAATGTTACTTAACTTTCTTCAACAGCTTTAATTATAACTTTTAAAAATTTTAATATAACTTATCTAATTAGGTTATTAAGATTCAGATAAAATAATCAGTATATATATATATTTACCTTAAATAAAATATTCTAATATTATCATTAGTCTTTTTCATTTGAAATGATATTTGTGAATCTGTATGCAATACCTTAAGTTAGCTAGAGTTTATCCTGATAGATTCAACTTATTACGTCGTTACATTACACATATTGCAGGAAACACTTTACTGATAATAATACTGATAATTATATATAAATGGACTTTCAGGAGGTATAATTCATAATGTTGATTCACAATGTGTTTGAATTACATAGATTCATTTATTTTATACTACGTTTTATTTGTATCAGACAACGGCTAAGTTTACTTAATATGGCAAATATAAAAATTAATTAGCCTTTTGAATCGTCTCCTTTTTCGTCGTCGTTATCTTCTTGAACAGAGACACTAATTTAAACAGTTCAATTTATGACTTACCTTTAGAACTGTAAATGTGTTTTTAAAATGATTATTAATGTAATGTTAAATAAAAACGAATAGACATCTTTCAGGCAGCAATATGAAAATCTAGTGTGAACCGTGATAGCTTAGTTTTCACTGCAGTGAGCAGCGCTCTAGCAGGTAATTGTTGAAATAATTATTTGCGGGCAAGAAGGTAAAGCACCTATTAAGATATCTCTATTTTGGTATTTATATAGTGGCTTTGTTTTTTTATCGTTTTTTTTTTTAATTTTCAAAATAATTAAATATGAACACATTTAAAGTTATTGGAAATTTTTATGTTATTGTGTGTAGCATATTAATAAGCATTTTGTTTGTTTCATCTTGTGAATTTAAGTAACTGTTTCAAATAATTACTTTATTTCTTATTTAGACAAAACATTTTTTCAGATGATAAATTTGGATAATTAATATTTTTTAATGTTGATCATACTTATTTTTGATGATGTAAATAAATAAAAAAACATTTATTAATGTATGAAGATAATATATTTGTCTTACATATAGCGTATTAGCTAATTCAGGGCTCGGAGTATTCTCCTTTATATCTATTATCTTCCTCAGTAAAATTTAGAGTTGTTGCTGGGGTTACGCATCTTACAATCCCTTCTACAGGAAAATTCACCGCATAGATATTTTGATTCTAAACGTGAAATTAATTTATTAAATTTACTTTGTGTCAAGTATCTCATGCTTTATGAATTATAGAGTATATCAAACATGTTCTAAGATTATGTAGATGTTCAGACATATTAAGTAACATTTTAGTGCCCACTGTAGCTCAAAATAAAACTTGGTATTTCTGGAACGTTTTTCCTTGGCGATTTCTAGAAAGCCTTTCAAAAGTCAATTGCAAATTTATTAAAAAGATCTTTGGAAATCAAAATCAAACCTTCTGAAGTTTTACATAAAGTTGTAGACAAGGTATTTCCAAATAAATAATATTTTTAAGAATTTGAGTTAGTCAAGTATTGTATTATTGGTACCCAAGTATCCAAGTATTGTTAGTTTAGATATTATACAGAATATAATATTACGACTAGAAAAATCGAGCAATTAAACAATCATTGTTTATTTAAAATGCATTCTTGAGATTGTGTTGAATTTTAAATGTAGCATCAGTTATTTGTTATTTTTATATAACATTTCATTTACTCTATGCCACCTGACTCGTGTGGATCACATAATATCGGATTGTGGGCACCGTAGCGTCGATCTAGAGATGTTGGAAAAGCATGGGTACTTTGTGGTATTGTAAATATAGTTCATTGTGACATCAGAGTGAAGATAAACAAAATTTTTAATTTTCACTTGAGTACATATTTGGGCACTAAGAATATATGAAAAATTTATCTTGAGTATTTATTGAAAATTTATTGACATTATATAAGATATATATTCCACTCAGATTGTGATGTGTCAGTTAAATTACAACGGACATTTAAATTCAAGATCGTTTTCGCCCATTAACATTTCAACTATAATTCTGAAACTCTGTAACCATTCCTCAGAATAGATATCGGATGAATATATTATGTAGTAAGATTGGGATGCTTTGTGAATCGTATAGTGAATATTATTACTTCACCAGGTCTTATTTTTCTTGCAAAAATATATTTCTCCCCGAAAAGTATGCAAAATAGCCTTTTATTTTTAATAAACATTTCTTTGAGATGCTCTAAAGTTACTGACAAAGTGTGCAGTGCAGTTTCACTCAAAAATAATTTTACTGAAATGAATTTGATATAAATTTATTCCATAAAAAATGGGTTAGTTGATGTAAATTAGATTATTACTTTTTCAAGGTAAGTCCCATAAATTTCAAAATTTGTACAATATTAATATATTAACGCTATTCATGCTAAATTATCAGAAGCACTGAACATTATTATTATTATATATATACAGTGGTGGCCAAAATTTTGGATATTTTTTGAAAGTTTCATGTTTTTCAACTTTGTGTGCTTGTAGAATATATTAATTTTCACTTAAATACAAACGTTTATATATCAAATGGAAGGTCATTTAATGTGGAATATAATAATAAAAACAGTATTACAATATCTGTATTACAAAAAAAGCTATGCTCATTTTAGTAGAACACACAAACACAAATCGTTTTGAATAAGGACGTGTTTTGTAATAAAAGCGTACTAGCCAATCACAAACACTGTTCTGAGGACCATTCAAATGTCTGTAACTGTAGTTTAGGTTATTTGGGTGGTAAAAGAGTTATTGTTGTGGAAATATTTTGTGGAATGATGCATACTAGTATAATTAAATAGAGTATTGCTGTTTTTGAATATTTAAATTCTTTTTTTTATCAAACTAATTTTAAACAATGTCATCAACGAGAAGTAACTAATTGGAGACATACAAAAAGAAGCCGAATTGTCATATTGAGAAAAAATGGCCTCTCTTATGCTGAAATTGCAAGACAAGTTGGTGGTTCAGTGACTTGTTCTGGGGTACGAAAGTTCTGTTTACGTTATGAAAAAACGAAATCAGTGGAAAATAAGGCCAAATCAGGCCGGAAAAAATGCACAAGTGCTACTGCCGATAGAAAAATTAAACGGCTATGCCTTCAAGATAGAAAAAATTCATCAGATGCCGTTAGATGTGAAATGAATGCAGCGGGTATTGCAGTAAGTTCAAGAACAATAAGAAGGTTATCAGGATTTTGACTACAAACTAGAATTCCAAGGAAAAAACCATATTTAAATCAAAAGCAACGCGAAAAACGAGTTAAGTGGGCAAAATCACACTATAAATGGTCAGAAAATCAATGGAAGCAAGTAATCTAGAGCGATGAGAGTAAAATATCGCTCTTTGGTAGTGATGGTAGAAAATACGTGAGACGTAGAGTAGGAGAAGCACTTCATCCTGATTGCATTGAAGCAACTACAAAAAACCCAACAAATGTCATGATTTGGGCATGTATGTCTGCAGATGGTGTGGGCCGAGTTCAAGTGATTGATGGCATCCTGAATGCCAAAAAATAAATAGAAACTGTCCTGGAACGGATCTCTTCCCCAGCAGGATTCAGCTCCATGCCACACAGCAAAAGTATGCAAAGCATGGTTTCAAAATAAAGGCATAGATCTATTACCATGGCCAGGAAACAGTCCTGATCTCAATCCAATTGAAAATTTGTGGCGACGTTTGAAAATTCTTCTACGAAAAAAACGTCCATCCAATAAAAGACAACTTATTGAAGCTATAACTGATTCTTGGCACCATGTGATTACGAAAGATGAACTCCAAACACTCGTTCACTCGATGAAAAGATGCTGTGAAGCTGTCTTAAAAAATAAGGTTTATCCTACTAAGTATTGATTGTGTAAGTATCACTTTAAAAAAATGCAAATCTAAGATAGATCTTACTATTAGTTGCATAACTTTTTTTTGTAATACAGATGTTGTAATACTGTTTTTATTATTAACTTTTACATTAAATTACCTTCAATTTGATATATAGACGTTTGTATTTAAGTGAAAATTAATATATTTTACAAGCACACAAAGTTTAAAAACATGAAACTTTCAAAAAATGTCCACACTTTTGGCCACCACTGTATATATAATTTTTTTTTGTTTACATTTTCTTTAATATATATCTATACTATTATATAAAGAGGAAACGGTGACTGACTGACTGACTCATCAACGACCAGCCGAAACTACTAAAGTCAGGGTCACGAGATTTGGACTGTAGACTGCTGTGATGGCCTAGGCAAGCAATAAGAAGGGATGTTTGAAAATTCCCCCCGAAGAGGGTTAAAGGGGGTTTCGAATATTTTAGGACATTTCGCCATATCTCAGCAGCAGTTATAGGTAGGAGCGCGAAAATCAGGAAAACAAATCTACTAAAAAAATGATTAAACACATATTTCAGCGATTTTATAAAATTACCCACCAGAAGGGGGTTAAAGGGGGGTGGTCGAATGTTATAGGTCATTTCGCGATATCTCAGCAGCAGTTATAGGTAGCAGCGCGAAAATCAGGAAAACAAATCTACTAAAAAATGATTCAACACCTATTTCAGCGATTTTAGAAATAGGTAGGAGCGCGAAAATCAGGAAAACAAATCTACTAAAAAATGATTAAAAACGTATTTCAACGATTTTAGAAATCCCCCCCCCCTGTAGGAGGTTAAAGGGGGTGGTCGAATGTTTTAGGTCATTTCGCCATATCTCAGCAGCAGATTTACGTAGGAGTGTGAAATTAAGGAAAACAAATCTAATAAAAAATGAATAAAACACGTATTTCAGCAATTTTGGAAATTCCCCCCAGAAGGTGGTTAAAGGGGGGGGGGTCGAATATCTTAGGTCATTTCGTCGTATCCCAGCTTTTAAGTAGGAGGGCGAAATTAATTAAAACCAATCTACTAAAAAACTGGCTAAACACGTATTTCAGCGATTTTGGAAATCCCCCCCCCCAAAAGGTGGTTAAAGGGGTATTCAAAATTTTTGTGTCATTTCGCCATATCTCAGCAGCAGGTTTAGGTAGGAGCGTGAAATTCAGGAAAACACATTCTACATGAACACATATAGTTGCTATGTCCTTCCATGGGCCGTGTATTATTTATTAGTTTCAATATGTACATAAACAGAAAAATTTATTTATCACATTTTTACAAGTTTTTAATTTTCAAAATTTCTAAGTACTGCAATTTTGTCTCACTCTAACATTTTTCCAATTTAGAACAACTTTTTAAAAGTACCTACACTTCTCTATCCTACATTATAGTCAAGACATTGTCTACCCGTGCAAAGCCGGGTCGGGCCGCTAGCATAAAATAAAACAACGTAGAGAAAAATCGTATATAAAAGTATAAAAAGTATGTTGCATTGAAAGCTTATCTCAAAAATACAAATGCGAAAAAAATATACTAAAAGAAATATGAATTTGACAGTTACAAAATTCTTTATTGATATTAAAATTAATTTATTAACTCAAATTGTTATACAGGCTATTGTTAAAAAGGGAAAATGCAATTTCATTACTGAAAATTACTCAATTTTTTCCAGCGATACTTCTTCGAAGTTATTGCAATTTAATGAGTTTGATAAAAATATTTATTTATTTATTTATTTTTATTATTGTTATTATTGAGGAAGTTCAACATTTAATTTCCTTATAAAAAACAAAAAATACCATAACTTACGTTTATGATTCCGTTATTATTATTATTATTATTATTAAGTATATGGAAATTCACAAACTTGCATTTCATCTATGTAAAACTAATTTATTTTTATAAATAATTTATTTAAATATTAGATACAAATACGTGCAGGGAAACGTAAAATTTGATGTAATTTTGAATGCCATAGAAATAGTTTCCTTTACAAAACTTTTCATGCGGTTTTAAATGAAAAATCTTAATTATATATTACGAAGAAATTTGAAAATTCATTTAAATAAAGCAAGAAAATTAATGGTATGCCATTATAGAATAAGTAATGCTTCTTTTATATTTATATGATTTGCAAATTTCTGAATGAGTGAAAAATGTAATTATCTCCTGTACGATTATATTTATTTCTATTTTAAGTTGGCATTAAATACTTGAAATACTTATGCATTCAAGTGACAAATGCGAGATAAAAATATTTTCATTAATTAAAATGTTGTAAAACATAACTAATTAATATTCTAAATTTTCTAAATTTTCTGAAACTCATTTTGAAAGCTTTCTAAGCTGTTAATGTACAAGGAATAATCATCTCATATTTACATTGAAAGAAAAATGAATTACGCGACATGCAGCATAATAGTATTGTTATGAATTTTGTATATACTTGTAAATATTCCATTTGTTTAAATTTATTTTATTTTATTATTGCGAAAATTGCAGTATTAATGTATTTCCTATTGAGCATCATGTAACTCAATGCTAAAGGCCTCAGGTGCTTTGTAAGAAAAACAACCTTACACCCTCATCGTTTTTACAATAGAGTTCTATGGGAATATCGCCAAGGAATGGGTTTATCGCCAAGTTGGCGATGGTTTTGGCGACTTATTTTTGTCGCCAAATTTGGCGATATATCGCCGAATGTCGCCAAGTTGGCGACGGATTTGGCGACTTTTTGTGCAACCACCCCCCCTTATACCTTTACATTGGGATCCTTTCACGTTTGGAGTACTCTATCGAGAGTTGAAGGACCTTCTGGTAATTTCTAGCATCTGAAGGCTCTGGAATAATCTGGAAAGATCTCTGAAACCTATATAAGGACCTCCGTCAGTTCAGTTGAGTTAGTTGTCTGTCAACTGCGATTGAATTCATACGAGAGGCTTTGCATTGAGAACTGTGTTACTCGGATCGATTTTGTCCTTGATACGTCGTATTGAACGCATTGTTTCTGTGTGAAATTTTGCTGCGCTTTTATTGGATTTGAAGATGACTGAATATCTTGTAATTTTCAGAAGATATTTGTGATCGTATTGCACTGTTTATAGTGAATAAAGCCTTTTTATTGTTCTTATATATTGGCATCAGTCCTTTCGAACCCCGAGCTCACAACATTTGGTGTCAGAAGTGGGATTGAATGCCGATCACCAGAGCAATGGAGGCTGAACTGAAACAATTATTGGAGAAATTAGCTGCGAATCAGGCTGAGATGTCAACCAACCTTGGCGAGATGAAAGTAGAAATGAAGAAGGATATGTCAGCGATGGATGAGAAAATGACTGCCAACTTGGCGAGTTGAAAGAAGAAATGAAGAAGGAAATGACTGGGAATCAGGCTGAAATGAAGGAAATGTCGGAAGAAATGAAGAAGGAAATGTCAGCGATAGACGAGAAAATGACTGCCAACCTAGGCGACTTAAAAAATGAAATGAAGAAGGATATGTCAACCAACCTTGGAGAGTTGAAAGACTTAATAGAGGATAAAATAACATCTTTAAATGACAGAATTGACGGCGTGGAAAACAAAGTTGAAGGAAGATTTCAACAAATAGAAGGAAAAGTAGAAGAAATTCAAAAGATCGCCGAGACCGTTGAAGAAAGAGTAGAAGAAAAAGTTCAAAAGATCGCCAAGACCGTCGAAGAAAGGATTGAGAGTGTAGAAAAGGAGTTGGAAAATGTGAAGAAACAAAAGATAACTGCCGAAAACTATCCCGAAGATGTCAAGTATCAAGCTATGCTTCCTCGGGCCTCTATTAAACTCTCGACCTATGACGGAAAATCCTCATGGCCAGTTTTTAAGACACAATTTGGGATCGTAGCGGACGCCAATGGATGGGATTCCCAGACAAAGGCTTGCCAGTTAGCTGCTTCTCTACGAGCTGATGCTGCCGACGTCCTACAGACTTTGCCTGCAAATGAACCGCTGGATTTTGAAACGCTCGTCAGTGCCTTAGAATTGCGCTTTGGCGAGAAATGCATGAAGGAATATAGCAGACTCCAGCTCAAATCTCGACAGCAGAAATCCACTGAATCCCTGCAAGAGCTTGCTACGGATGTCGAGAGACTTTCCCATCTTGCTTATCCTGACTGTCCGACTGAAATTAGAGAAAGTTTAGCTCTGCAACATTTTATTGATGGTGTGCGTGACCCTGAGATCCAGACAGCACTCCGGATTGCAGATCTCAATGATTTAAAAGGGGCTTTGGTTTACGCTCTGAAATTCGAGGCAGCCCAGCAAGCTACTAGGAAAGATCGACACTTTGTGCGAGCAGCCAACCTGCCTGAGACGTCGGATAGAGCTGTGGAGTGCTTACAGCAGCAGATGAATGACATAATGAGAAAGATGAACTCCCTAATGGCCAACAAACCTTACAGGAAGATCAAGTGCTGGAAATGCGGTGGAGAAGGCCATATCCAAATCGACTGCCCAAGACGACCCAGCACCGAAGGTAATAGCTCACCCGCTAACGGAGGAGCAAGAAAACTGATTATTGACCATCTTGCGGGGCGGAGGTTTCCAGATCTTAAGAAGCCTCATTTTCAAGTATGTGAAATTTCTGCAAGAAGTTGCGGCGAGAACGGAGTTTTTCTAGTCGGAAGTGTGAATGATTTGCCCTGTAATATGATCATCGATACAGGAGCCAATGTGACCATCATTCGGAAAGATCTAGCTCAGCGGCTGAAAGAAAAACTCTCCTGGACCCCGCCACGTGTAATCCTTCAAACTGTGACAGGAGATAAGATCGACATATTTGGAAGAATGACACTGGAAATAAAGTTTGGGAACGCTGCTTATCGCCATACAGTCTACGTGGCCGATATTTCAGACCCTTTCATACTCTGACTGGACTTTTTAAAAGAGCATGGATTTACACTGGATTTTAAGAAGAATGAGTTACGCTCTGCTCAAGAAGATGTCACTATTTTCAGACTTGGAAATGAGTCCGGGTCTATTCAGCGGATCACAGCCAAGGCAGATGTTATCATCCCTCCTCGGACCGAAATGATGATACCTGGATTAACTGGAAACGAAAGAATTTTCCAGTATGGCTTGACTGGATATCCTGAGAAGAGCCCAAAGGGAGTGCTAATAGCATCAGCGCTGGTAGATCTGTCGAGGGATGTGATACCTTTGAGGATTGCGAACGTAAGTGAAAAGTCTAGAATTATCCAGAAAGGTGAAGTGCTTGCAACCTGTGCTCCAGTCACCTGTGTTTGCAAAGACCCGAGCTTGACGTTATCGGAGCCGCCTACAAGTTTAACACCTGTAATTGGACGAAATGAAAATTTATCTCCTGAACAGAGACATGCCGCAGAAAGACTGTTCCAGGAATTGAAGGATGTGTTTTCACAAAACGAGAGTGATATAGGGCGCACTTCACTGACGCGTCATAGAATTGATACTGCCAACCATCCACCGATTAAACAGCATCCAAGACGCTTACCGTTCGCAAAACAAGAAGAGGTTTCTAAGCTCTTACAAGAGATGCAGGATAGTGACATCATCGAACCGTCATCAAGTCCGTGGGCCTCTCCCATCGTGTTGGTCCGAAAGAAAGATGGCTCCACAAGATTTTGTGTGGATTATCGTAAACTTAACGATATCACGAAGAAGGACAGCTATCCTCTACCAAGAATAGACGACACGCTAGATACTCTTTCAGGACATAAATGGTTTTCCACGCTGGATTTGAAGAGTGGATATTGGCAAGTAGAGATCCATCCTGATGACAAAGAGAAGACCGCATTTACTACTGGACAAGGACTTTGGCAATTTAAAGTTATGCCGTTCGGGCTCTGCAATGCTCCAGCAACGTTCGAGCGCCTCATGGAGACAGTGTTAAAAGGTCTGACTTTTGAAGCTTGTCTCATCTACCTAGATGACGTCATCATTGGTGGCCGCACGTTTGAAGAACATCTAGAGAATATTCGAAAAGTGTTAACGAAACTAAGAGCGGCGAATTTAAAGTTGAACCCTTTGAAATGCAAGTTCTTCCAACGAGAAGTAAACTATTTAGGACACATCATCTCCGCTGAAGGTGTTCGAACAGATCCTGAAAAAGTGTCTGCAGTAAATCACTGGAAACGTCCGGAAAATGTCCATCAGTTGCGAAGCTTTCTGGTACTATGCACCTATTACAGAAAGTTTGTACAGGGGTTCTCCAACATCGCAAGACCCTTGCATAGGCTCACTGAAAGCAAACAGAAGTTTCTATGGACACAAGAATGTGAATATTCATTCCAGCGGCTGAAAGAAGCTCTCACATCCTCTCCAGTCCTTACCTATCCAGACCCCGACAAACAATTCATTGTGGACACGGATGCCAGTCAGGAAAGTGTCGGCGCTGTACTTTCCCAAGAAATAGATGGCCAAGAACGAGTCGTAGCATACTGGAGCAAATGTTTATCGAAACCAGAGCGGAATTATTACGTCACTCGTAAGGAGTTATTAGCTATAGTGAAAGCCATATAACACTTCCATCACTATCTCTATGGCAGGAAATTTCTCCTTCGTACTGACCACGCATCCCTAACATGGCTGATGAATTTTAAGAACCCAGAGGGCCAAGTAGCCAGATGGATACAACGACTCCAGGAATACGACTTTGACATCAGGCATCGCAAAGGCTCATCGCATGGAAACGCCGATGCCCTATCAAGAAGACCGTGTCCCGAGAGCTGTCGCTATTGCTCCAGAGCGGAGAGCAAGTATAATCCCGAATATGTCATACGCCAGACGAAGACTTCACTATTGACGCCACCAGATCCCTGGAGTGATGAGAAGATTCGAGAAGATCAAATGGCAGACTCTGAGATCAAACCAATCTTGGAGTTATTAGAATCTTCTAGCACGAAGCCCAGTTGGAAAGACATCTCGACTTATAGTCCTACGACGAAGCAATATTGGGCTCTTTGGAACTCCCTCCACGTCAAGAATGGTGTCCTGTTCCGAAAATTCGAATCGGAAGATGGGAAAACATCTCGGTGGCAGTTGGTACTTCCTCGATCCCGAATACCAGAGGTCCTCAAGGAATTACATGGCAGTCCCACTGGTGGCCATTTTGGAGTCATGAAAACATTACACAGAGTCCGAGAGCGCTTCATCTGGGGAAAGGCGAGAGCTGACGTCGAACAATGGTGCAAATCTTGCGATGCATGTGCAGCTCGGAAAGGACCAAAGAAACGTAGCCGAGGAAGACTACATCTCTACAATGTAGGAGCACCTTTTGAGCGCATCGCCCTTGACATCCTAGGTCCTCTGCCAAGAAGTGCTGATGGCAACAAATACCTCCTTGTTGTTATGGACTATTTCAGGAAATGGCCTGAAGTTTATGCCATCCCTGATCAAGAAGCTTCTACGGTTGCGGATGCCTTGGTACACCAGTGGATATCAAGGTATGGAGTTCCCCTTCAAATGCATTCTGACCAAGGGAGAAATTTCATATCTGCTGTGATTGAAGGTCTTTGTCAACTTCTCGGAATGGACAAAACTAGGACGACGCCTTTACATCCACAGTCGGATGGCATGGTTGAGAGATTTAATCGTACCATCCTCAACAATCTCTCACTGCTAGTCTCAAGAAACCAACAAGACTGGGACCAAAAACTTCCCTTGTTTCTTCTCGCCTATCGCAGCGCCGTCCATGAAACAACCGGCTATTCCCCGTCTCAGATGCTTTTCGGTCGTGATCTTCGTCTACCTTGTGATCTGATTTTTGGTCGCCCTCCAGATGCGCCTTCATCGCCAGAGGGATACGTGCAGAATCTCCAGGCACGATTTGAAGACGTCCACAACTTGGCTCGAGAGCGGATCAATATACAGACGGAGAAGATGAAGACCAGGTACGACACGAAAGCCACGGGACATCAATTCAAAGAAGGTGACAAGGTTTGGTTTTATAATCCGACTCGACGTAAAGGACTTTCTCCCAAACTGCAATCGCACTGGGACGGTCCTTATACAGTCCTAAACAGACTGAACGATGTCGTAATTCGGATCCGAAAGTCACCAAGTTCGAAGCCTAGAGTCGTTCATTACGACAGGCTGGCTCCATACTATGGCCATAGTACTTAGTTCATTGATTGTAAATAGTGTAATGTAAATAATGTAAATTAGTATGATCATGGTCTTGTATATAAATTAATGTAATTATTTATTTTGCTTAGCATTATCATTATTAATGTTATTATTATTTAAATACTTGTATGTAATGATGTCTATGCTTTAATTTAATTTATTTTTTTAAATAAGTGTACATTTTGTATAATTCAGCATTATGAATGTGTTTAATTGTTATTTTCCATGTTTGCTTTAAGTGTTTTGAATAGTATAGCATTTGTTGGTAACGGGTTTACTTTCCGATCAAAGGTTGAACTGCCCGGGACGTGCAGTCTTTGAGAGGGGGGCAATGTTATGAATTTTGTATATACTTGTAAATATTCCATTTGTTTAAATTTATTTTATTTTATTATTGCGAAAATTGAAGTATTAATGTATTTCCTATTGAGCATCATGTAACTCAATGCTAAAGGCCTCAGGTGCTTTGTAAGAAAAACAACCTTACACCCTCATCGTTTTTACAATAGAGTTCTATGGGAATATCGCCAAGGAATGGGTTTATCGCCAAGTTGGCGATGGTTTTGGCGACTTATTTTTGTCGCCAAATTTGGCGATATATCGCCGAATGTCGCCAAGTTGGCGACGGATTTGGCGACTTTTTGTGCAACCACCCCCCTTATACCTTTACATTGGGATCCTTTCACGTTTGGAGTACTCTATCGAGAGTTGAAGGACCTTCTGGTAATTTCTAGCATCTGAAGGCTCTGGAATAATCTGGAAAGATCTCTGAAACCTATATAAGGACCTCCGTCAGTTCAGTTGAGTTAGTTGTCTGTCAACTGCGATTGAATTCATACGAGAGGCTTTGAATTGAGAACTGTGTTACTCGGATCGATTTTGTCCTTGATACGTCGTATTGAACGCATTGTTTCTGTGTGAAATTTTGCTGCGCTTTTATTGGATTTGAAGATTACTGAATATCTTGTAATTTTCAGAAGATAGTTGTGATCGTATTGCACTGTTTATAGTGAATAAAGCCTTTTTATTGTTCTTATATATTGGCATCAGTCCTTTCGAACCCCGAGCTCACAACAGTATATATATGTTTTCCATATACGCTATTTCTAATGCAGAAAGAGCATTTTCTAATGATGCAGAACTTCGTAAAATATTAGATTAAAATGAAGTAGCACATTAGCAATACATAAATTTTACGATGAGAGAGATAAAAATGATATTCAATAATGAATTAAAACAAACCGAAAAGATAAGATAAAATTAAAGTAAAACATTAGTATAAATTATATTCTAAAGATAAATTAATATGCTGTTATTAAAGTTTTACGCATTCCGTAGTTTTTAAACTCTTTAAGAATTTGCAAATAAGTAATATATTTTAATAATTTTCAAATTTTTAATTAATCTTTAATAAAATAATCCAAATGTTACTAATCACATTATGCGAAAACAAATCGTACTGTAAACATTAAAAGAAGACAAATGTATGTTAATTTAGAAAAACATAATTAACATAAACGAAAATATACAGTAATCTATTCCGAGTTGCCCACGATTCCAAAAAGCGTTCTTTACCTTTCGTAACCAAAAAAACTATTATATTTTAGAGAAGTAAAGACTCATTCATAAAAACAAAATTTCTGCTTTTTTTTACACTGATTTTTGGAAACGTTTTCGAGTAGTTTATATAGCGTTTTAATAAATTTCTTAAACCCCTTGAGGACGAGCGACACGTATACGTGCAGCATAAGTTGCTCAGAATCCTCGATTATTCCCACTAGTTATTTTTTATTCTAAGCTTTGCCTCATTTAATCCTAGCATTTCTGCGATTCAATTAGAAGAAAATTTATGTTTTGAAAAAGCGGTGGTAAAAGATTAAAAATTCTGTAAAGGACGCTCGTCGCGAAGTGGTTAACCATAGAATATAATGATTTCCGATGCTATCAGTCCTCAAGGAAACATTTCCATTTTCATCGAACATGTTTCGAGAAATTCATTATAAATTAACAGTATAAATATTAACATTTAAATTAATATTGTTTTGTTTTTGCTGCATGCATAAATTCAATTAATCAGCTAAAAATGGTTAACTGAATATTGATAGTGTCCCAAAAACCTGCATACCTGTTACTTACTGCATGTGTTATCAATTGTCAGGAGATCGTTTGAGGATAATTCGCAAAATTTATTACTATGCATTGTCGTATGCAATGCCAGCCTGTCTGGATCTTTCTCCAGCACTGATGGAAATGAAATTAGTCGTTTTATGGTGTTCTCTCAATTTCTTTACAATCCAACAAAACAAACCTTTTTTTTTACATAAATATTTCAGTTTATTCGTGATTAAAAACTACTTTCAACAAGCTACCGATCCGACACATTTTACTCAGACAAAAAGTCACGCTCTATTTGCCAAAGTTTTCCTTGTGATTTGCGTGAACTAGCGTTGTTTAGGTTAACTAACAAGGAGAGTGCCAAGCTTGGTAATCACGGATTTCGATTATTTTTATATATGTTGTAGGGTAGAAGGCCCTTAGTCTCAGGTTCAATGGATTTTATACAACGCTCCCTAGTTCTCGAGAAATGGGGGGTCTTATATTATAACACAACTTAAATACTTACTTTGTAACGAAGTAACTGCGGTGGTCGTAGCTCGGTTGGTATGGCGTCTGCTCGTTGTTCCGAGGGCCCGGGATCGATGCCGGAACACGCTGTGTCTGTTTTTCTTATTTTTTTTTATAAATATACTTGTAATTATAATTTAATAAGCTTAAAAATTTGTTAACACGATTAAATTTTAATTTAGCATTTTTGATTTTTTTAAAAATCATTTTTAAAATGTATTCCATATATGCTTTATCAATGCAACGATATTGAACAATTGTGTCAATTCGTGATTGTAAAGAACCATCATTTATAAATTGCCATAACAAAACGCCTTAAAGTCAATGCGATGATAATACTACTCTGTTTTTAAAGTAAGAAGCATAACTATATTAAAATTTAGCATAAGAATTAAATTAACAACGTATTTATGTTTTATTTCATTGTAACTAGATGGCGCCACAACAGACTTTGGTTATTTCTTTTTTTTTCAGTTTGGTGCAGTTAAGTGGTGTTTTTGTTTTCAATCTTTATCGCACAAGTGCGTATCATTCTATAACAGCTTATAATCGTATAAAAATGAAAGAAGCAAGATGTAGTTCACAAGAAGATCAATCTGAAGCGTCGAGATTCGATGAAAATCAGAAAAGTGATGTCACAAATGCGTTGAAGCACTGTAAAATTTTATTGCAAAACAATGGATTTTTAACAAATAATCCAGCATCTGAAATATCTTCTTTTTCTATTGCGATGGGAGAAGAATTCTATAATTCGATAGTAAATATGCTGATTTTGGAACGATTTTTGAATTTTTACTAGTCAATAATAGATCCAATTTTTATAATGCTCCTTAAATGATGAGAAATGTTTAATAATGGTTTAAAAATCAAAGATTCTAAATTAAAATTTAATTATGTTAACAAATTTTTTTATTGAGATTATTAAATTATAATTACAAGTATATTTATTAAAAAAATGAGAAAAACAAACGTAGCGCGCTCCGGCTTCGAACCCGGGCCCTCGAAACAACGAGCAGACGCCATACCAACTGAGCTATGACCAACGCAGCTATTACGTTACAAAGTAAGTATTTATGTTATGTTATAATATTAGATCCCCCATTTCTCGAGAACTAAGGAGCGTTGTATAAAATCCATTGCACCTGATACTAAGGGGCTTCTACCCTACAACATATATAAAAATAATCAAAATCCGTGATTACCAAGCTTGGCACTCTCCTTGTAAGACTGGTGATATATTAAGCCGGACATCAACAGATCAAAATATTATAGTATCGTAGATCTGATTATGCATTTCTTATCCACATACTTCAGGCAAACAGATCAATTTTTTCATATTATCCATGTCAGTTTTTAAAATATTTCTATTTTTCAAATCACGGCACAAAATAGATATTTATTCAAATACTGGATGAATTGTTGTAGGATTATGGTGAAAAATAGTTTCAACACAATAGAAAAGTCTTCAATCATAATATAAACAAAATTTTCGATAAAATAACAATATATACAATTGAGGATTGGATTCAAATACAAATATATAACTAGATTAGTCTTTATAAAAGATACAAACTTTCGTATTGCAATATAAACATAATTAGAACATTGCATCAAAATTCAGTCAACAACCATGGTTAAAATCTATAGAAAAGTTGATTGTGCTTGCGTGCTTTCTGTCTTGTATTGCTTGCACTTATCGCCTTTATCACTGCTCGTGAATATTTATTATTTCATTGAGTTTATATCACTGATGATGTTACTTCTCATTATTCCCACATTTATATATATATATGTGGAAATACTGCAATGGAAAATACTGCAATGACAATACTGTAATTTTATGTATGTATCAAGAAAGATTAGATTCTAGACAATAGACACCTCTATTTAAATATAAAAATGTCTGTTCCCAAAGGTATCCCTTACTGGGATGTAGGAGTGCAGAATCTTTATATTACTTGATGCTTATTTATATAAAAAAAAACAGTCAGACGAATGTCAGCAATTTTGAAATGTACATTAGAATAAAAAACAAAAATATAGAAAACTATAAAAAAAATCGAAGAAATGATTATTGCTATGCATTCATTAAGTAAAAAGACTAAAGAATCTTCTGAAAAGCAACCAAAGTCTCACATTTGTTTCTTTACTTTATTGGAATCCAATAACAAATTTCTTTGGTAAGTTCGTTATTTCACTAAAGGGCAAAAAAAAAGGAATTAACCTGTATGGATGAATGTCCATTCACAAATATATTTTGTACATTTAATTAAATTTCTTTTTTCATTTGTCTGTATATGGAATCATTGTCATTATTGATTATATATGTTATGTAAACGCAGAAGTTTCTCTTAATCTGTAAATGAAAGGGAAAAAATAATGAATTTGATTACAATTAAACTTAAATAAAATGCGCTATCGTTTTAATGATTCATTTTATTAAACGATATAAAAAACGTACATCGAATAATATGCTTTTTTATAGTAATCTGTGCATAGTATTACATTCAATTACTGGAATTATGTTAAGACATTAAAATTTGACATATCTTTTTAAAGGAACAAGGTAATTGCAATGGATTAGAAAATAAAAAATGAAATCCGTATAATAAGTAAAAATACATAATCAAATGCATTTGCATATTTTAGTTATATTTTTTGTTATATATTTAGTTATATACAAATAAAACAGACACGAGTTTGTGCTTTACTATTGATGTAAAATATGTTGACACAAAGGAGAAAACGAAATAATTTTTAATACAAAATATGTATTTTATTAATACCGATGTAAGGATGTTATTTTAATGGTGAATTAAGAAACACCATTAAGAATTGAAGATTAATGGCAGAATACAAATTGCAATTAATATACAAAGCAGTAGAAATTGCTGTAAAATAGAAAATACAACAGAATTTTAATATAAAATAAAAAAATCATATTTTTCAGAAATTTATTTTTCATATTGAAGAAAGCTAAAGTGTGGTCTTTCATCAAGAAAATCGTCTTTAATATCTTAAATCTGACAGATAAGAAAGTGATTTATACTGCATCCCATAAGCGTAACCGAGAAGTGTAGACAGGTGAATGAAACTTTTCCTTAATACGTAGTCACTCCTAAATGGAGAGACTGAAAAATATAAAACAGTAACATGGTTAGAATATATTATGAAAAATATTAGATATAAAAAATAGAAAATAGAAAGTATATTTTAGAAAACATTAAGGTACGTCTATACCATGGAAAAAATCCCATACATTTTAAAAAGTACAAAAAAACATAGCTTTTTTTTTAGAAGAAGAAAAGAAAAAAAAACGTGATATTACTTTTTTTTTAACAAACAGTAGCAGTAATGTCTCAATTAAAGCTAATTTTTCTGATATTGCATTTTTACAAATATTTAAAGATTTATTTGAAAACAACATGAATGAAAAGAAAGCTAAAGAGTAAGTACTCCTTACTATAATATTGTTACAGACCATTTATCATAATACATTTTGTACCTAAAAACAGTCTAAGATAATACTAAAATAAAATGATTCGAATAATTTCCTTCAGCACATTTTTTTTCTTTTCTTAGCAGGAAAAATTTACCATAAAGCCTTCACATTTCGTTTGAAAATTCGAGGAATGCTATTAGATTTTTAAATTTTTCAAGTACTGTAAAAAGAACTTTTTTAAGCACTTTCTACATTTTTTCAAAAGCACTCAAACCATGAGTAAATAAGTGTTATTTAGCATCTACTTTATATATTTGTATTTCTATTCAAAAATGTACTAAAACACAAAACCGGAAAAAAAAAGAAAAGAAGCAGTTAAATTAAAAAATTTAAAACATTTATAAGTTTTTTTAGAGTTAGTTTCTTCCATTGATATATATAACAGTGCCTATCAGCCGGTTACAAAGATTGAAAATATGTAATGTACTGTCTAATACTCAAATGTATGGTACTGTTGTAAATTACAAAGATGTTTTACACAGATGTTACAGAGTTAGAAGGAAAACTGACTAGATGTGTAGTTTTCGAAATGATTTTGTACGGTCCTCTTGTTATCACAATTTATCATTTGTCAATTTCCGATAAATCCTTATAATTATACCATATTAGTAGTGACACGAATTATTTCTGGTGGGAGCGTAGTCTCAACTCAAAATCCACCAATTCAATTAAAATAAATAAGGTATCAAAATAATAGTGTTATTTATTTGTATGTATTTGAAAATAGAGAACTTTACAAATGGAAATTATCATTCAAAAAAGTGGAACAAAATAAAATTAAACCTCATGTATTGAAGGTTGTCTTTCTTTCTTTCTTTTTTTTTTGTATTGATAATTAGTTCTTAGAAACAATTAGAAGTTAAAAGTTTCAGTTATAGACAATTTTGATGAAAGAAATTCCTTCTTGACAACCTCTCAAAACTAAATTTTAAAAGTCTAAAAAATATACCAAATGTAATATATTTGTGTCGCATTTTAACATATATTTATTATATTTAAAACACGGTAATTTCTTTCTTCTGGGAACAAAATATACAGCCTTCGAAATACATTTATTTTTCTATAGTAGAAATATTGAATAATTTTCGAAAATTTGAATAATTCGAATATTTGAATACATTTTCAGAAATTGTACTTTTATCGAAAACATTTTCCGAAGAGTAAACATAAAGTTTTTACTTCGGACTAACAAATTATATTCAAATTTTAGAATTTTTGTATATGTATACAGGTGTATAGACATGCAAACTAACACACACACGTATCTATGGGGTATATATATATATATATATATATATATATATATATACATACGTTTTTTAAAGAATTACACATTTAGCATGCATTTACGATAGGTTACAAATTTTATTGCAACAAATTCATGTTGAAAAAAACTTTTTTCGTGACATGTTTTTAGCATTTCCCGGAAAGACACTGCGGTCAACTGTGGAACATGCTATCTTACGATTTCAGATGGTACTGTAAATGATTGCCGTCATGTGGAACATGTTTTGTTGCAATAGAATATGTAAACTATCGTAAATGTATTCTAAATGTGTAATTAATTAAACACGCCATCTGGTGGCGAAATTTTGAATATTTTTTTTTAAGCTTAAACAAATTTCTATTCCTTCATTACGTCCTTCACAAAATTTCTCAACTTTCTGACCAATAGTTTCGTCTGTAGACAACTTTAAAGTAGGGTCGTTTAATTATGGACACCCTGTATATAGGAGGATAGGGGTCAAGGATGTTTTCAGGTCATAGTGTTACTAGCGTGTAAGTGCTGAAAGTAGCTATATGTATCACTGTTAACTTTACTAAAAATTAAAATTAATGTTACAAAAAACTAAAAATCGCAAAATGTTAACTAAATATCAAAACAAGTGAAAACGTAAAGAAAATGCCTTTAAAACGAATTTATAGACTTGATCTAAGGACTGAGAATTCTTTCCTTAGTGCAAAAATTCCATTTTGAAGGACTTTTATCATAATTAAGAATTCTAATCGCTTTATTTTCAATTCTTGAGATATTAAAGTAACTTTTGACTAAGTAACCTTACAAATAATTCTTGATAACTTTGATATCCAAATATTAAATATAGTGACAGTTAAAGTGACCGAGATTTTTTTAGATCCTCTAAACATGCTACAATCTGTAAATATTTAAATTCTGCTAAGAGAAAAATAATATAGAACCCCTAATTAAATGACTTACTACATATATTTATTACATTAACTATAACAACTTTTACTACTTAACTACAACAATTTTTATCATAATTAAGAATTCTAATCGCTTTATTTTCAATTCTTGAGATATTAAAGTAACTTTTGACTAAGTAACCTTACAAATAATTCTTGATAACTTTGATATCCAAATATTAAATATAGTGACAGTTAAAGTGACCGAGATTTTTTTAGATCCTCTAAACATGCTACAATCCGTAAATATTTAAATTCTGCTAAGAGAAAAATAATATAGAACCCCTAATTAAATGACTTACTACATATATTTATTGCATTAACTATAACAAAATTAATGGAAATGTCCATCGGAATACAAAGTAAGGAGTGATGTAGAAAATCGTGAAATTTAAAATATTTTATTTTTTCAGGTTTCGTACAGTAAAGGTATAACGAAACCATTATAAATCACTCGTGTGCCTGTCCGTCCGTCTGTTCCAGCCGTTTTTCACGAAAACTATGGAGCGTGGAAAGTTCAAAATTGGCTATTGACCTATATGTTTGTAGAATGATAGCCATTCATAAATATGTTTAGGAAAAAAATAGATGGACTAATTATTTTACTTCGATTTATTTTTGAGTGTCTATGTGATGTATCGCTCAAAAGATCTCTTACCAACAAACACAAAAATATATTTGATTTAATTTTAGCTATTATAATATCAGAGATAACGTCAAAAATATACTGCAAAAATATGTCCACTCCCTTATTTCCGTATCTACAGAAAGTACAATTATAAACAAAATTCGGGGTAGTAGGAGCTTATATAAACCTTGCAGGAAAACTATACCGATTATCATAGTTTTTGAGAAAATAATATTTTTCTGTTTGTTTGTTTGTTTGTTTTTGCAGCTTTCTACTTAGCCATTTGGCTCGTATATAGCTGACATGGACACAGGTCTCCTAATTTCGAACCAATTCCAGATGAGAGACCTGCATCTGGATTGGCACCCCCAGAGGTAACGCTTATATAGAACTTGGAGGACTTTGGTGCCACGAACAGATTTAACGTGCACCAGCTCCCATTAACGTACACGGTTATTTTTCTGTTACACACAAACTTTACTTTGTGGGCGCTCCAAAGGAGGAGTTGAGGAGTGCTCGAGTTGTCTATCGATGCGGAATCATTCAAGGATTGTTTATAGAGATTTTCGAGAAATTTATCGGTAATTAGCCGAGATATTAAATAAAAACATATACAGAAAAACGCAGTACGAACCGAGGCGGCATTGAAAATTTGCGACATTCTTTCAAAGTGCACTTGGCACAATGCCGAGTTTAAATTTTTCAACGTCTTTGTACTAGGTAAGAAGAATCTCGAGTGATAAATAGCCAACGTTATTGATTCGAATTGAATTCAATTATTTAAGGCATTTTTTCAAAAATATTTCATCGAATAATTCCAAGACTTGAAATGTCTGTACTTTGTAGTCAACAATCCCTTATAACTTAATATGTAATTCATTTCTAACGAATTTTTTAAATTACAAATCACTTCAATAATCATGCCTTCAATGTTTAAAAATGAGTCAGAAAGTTTCGCGTTGTTCAACGTATATTTATCTTCAAAATCGCTTTAAAATTGTCCACTGTTACGTCAAATATGATTGACAGGTGATTTCACTTGAGTAACGCTGCTACCACTTTCCGAAGCGTGGTTGGCAGTCTGCGAAGTGTAAACTTTATATAAGTTCTTCGCTTTAGACTCAGAAAAATTCATCGTCTTTCATTCCAATAGAATTCATTTCTGACATTTTGCTATTATTTTATGCATACCGTATATATTCTTTGAACAGTTCTACCATATTCCTATCGCTTATATATTACTAGATATGTCGAGAACAATGTTGTTGAGGAATTTCATTACTAATTATTCTTGTACGGAATCTATTTCGTGGGAATAAAACTTGCATTTTACCGAATATTTACTTTTGGGGTGGTATGGGTTAATAATTTCTGTGCATGTGGAAAACATCTAAGGTAAAGCCAGGAGAGATGGCGCGGTCGTAGAGATTGCGCACATTGAGGTTCGGGGGGAAGGATTAGAGTGAGAGCGCAGCGACTCCAGACAGTTGTACAACAACAATAGTGGAGTGTCTACTTGAAAGTGCACGTTGATTGCTTTGAGCGTCTAAGATAAAGTATTGCTATTTTGTTTTGTTTTCCCAAAGTAAGTGCTTGAATTTTCATAGCTATTCATCAGAATATCTATACAATGTCAGTAGTACAAAATATTTTAAACTTAAACGATTCCTCATAAGCTACTAATCTACACTAACAATGTGAACATCAACGGTTCGTTTCAGTAGTGGCCATATTTAAATAAAAGCCCGCGCAATCTCTCCTACCGAAATTGGAGAGTTTGAGCATCTGCTACTTAGGAGAGTTGGCGCATTGTTCCCATTAGTTTCCATGCTAGGAGAGATTACGCAGCTTATTGGTAAATTTGCATAAACAAATGAAAAATGAATATGGACTAATTTTAAGTTAAACGTGTTATCAAGTAACTTAATGTTATTTTGTAATCTTATCCGGACTTGCTTTTTCTGATTCATTATTTTTTTTCCGTAATTAAATTTTTTTAATCGTTTTTAAAATTATTTCGTTTTTCTGATTCTTTAAACATTAGGTTGAAATATTCACTCCCAATACAATAAAATTTGTTCACAAAAATTTTATAGCAATGTCATTTAAGTGTAATTATTATTGTTAACAATTTAATTGTAGTTATTATTAGTAACAATCTCTCCTACCACCCATGTGCACAATCAAACCAAATCTGTAAGGACAGATTGCGCAAAATAACTTTTTTGGTTTTATTACAACTGTTCTATTAAGTTGCAATATAACAACAAAATAGTAATGGAAATGCATAAAAAAACAAATGAAGTAAAAATTATTCATGGATAGTTTAGCAAAAAACTAATATTTAGATTTTTTATTGCTATTCTTTGGAATTGTGTGCAGACTCTCCTAGCTTTACCTTATGTCATTCTAAATCAATACTACTTCAGATATATTTATAAACCAAACAATTTGTTGGGCATTTACATTTCATTGCGATTGTTCATTCTTATGTCGCAAGACAATTAAAAGCCATCGAAGACTTTCTTTCCAGCTTCATTAATAATTGCACATTTGTAAACAATTCGAAAACTGTTTTATCAATTTAAGATTAAAAGTTTATTGTGTTGGCGTATTTTAAATTTATTTGCAATTGACAAGCTTTTCAAACATAAATAAAAGTAATAAAATTCTCAGAACCTTAAAATTTAGAATATGTGTTCTGGGGGGGATAATAAATAAGTTGAATAATTAAAAATACAAAAGTACAAAACACATTACATGAAATATAATAAATATCATCTTTCAAGCTCATGAAATAATGACACAATTGTTGAAACATTGGTAGTTATGACGTGAAATATTTTACTTGGGGTCATTTATAAGAGCTTCTGGTAGATAACAAAACTGCATCAGAAAACAGTTTCTGTACAAAGACAACGAAATATCCAAACTACGTAATATCGATGATAAAAAGTGACTTCTACTGAAAAAGTTCATTCAGAGCACAATTTTCCGCATTACTTTATGTCAAAAGGATAAAGAGATGATGTATTATTACAGTAAATAGAAATACTTCTTCTTCTTAACTATGTTTCATATATATATAAAGCACTTTCTGAGAAAAATAGATTTAAACAGTTAAAAATATTTTTTTAATTGAAAATACGTTTTTACAAAGCGTCAATAAAAAATAATTCATTACTTTTTGTTATATTTCAAAACATGTTTAGTTCATTTAAAGATTTAATGAAATAAAGAAAAATGAATTTATAGAGTTATGAATGTTTTATTGGTTTTCTGTGCTGCACATATGCTTTCGGTTTTTTAATATGTTAAGGGAAAGTAATGTATGTATATCATTACATTTATTTTACAACATTGTAATACAAGCAGTAATTAAAATAGAAAAAAAATAATGCAGCTACTACTCCACTCAATTTTTCTTTTACAGATAATTTAAAAATATATTACCATCATTAAAAAAATATATTTTACACTTTTTATTACCAAAATCAAATTTCAGAAAATATTTCATTTTAAAAAGCAAATTTTCCAAGTATATAATAAAGTTACTAAAAATATTTAAACGTCGTGCAATTGGCAATGTTTATTCAGCAGATATCTTACTTTCACATTTTTGCCGTGTTTAAGTTATTTAGTACATATATTTGAAACATTTATTTTAAATCACTTTAAATGTAAATCTTAGATTTAACTTATATTTGTGTTTTTTGAAAAAATGCACTATTTACAGGTTTTTAAAATATTTTTCTCTGCAATATAAAATAAACGTAATAAAAGAAAAGAAAGAAAAGCTTGAGAGATGTATGGAAAAATATAGTACATTATTTAACCATAGGTTCCCAAAATAATTTATTTTAGTAATTTCGATAATATTCGAATTCATAATAAAAACAAATGCAAAACACATTTATTTTATTCAGATCAAACACAAGTGATCTGAAGCCATTTTATTTTAAAATGATCTGAAAATCAAAATATTTTTGTTTTTGAATATGTTTGAAGTTAAATCTCTAAAAAATTATTATTTTAATATTTTTTTTTTCTCTGCAGAGCAATTGTTTATTTGAATACTTTTGTAGTATATGGTAATTGATCAAAGTGTTTGCGCGCAGGTGAAGTTGGGAAAAAAATACTCTTAAAAAGATTATCTTATCCGAATTCTAATATTTTGGTATTTCTCTGAAATACGAATTTGTGTCGCATCTCGTTCTCTGCATATCCACGACGCACGTGTATTAATATTTTAAAACTAATTTTAATAAAGGTCTAAAGATTTAGCAAATTTCTCACATGATTTATTCAGAAATTTGTTTTCAGTAAAGTAGATCGTATTGATTAGTAGTTTTGGCGTTGTAGCAATTAATGTAAACTGTCGTGTAAGAGATGATAGTTCGAGAATTATCAAAAAGTCTAAATAAATTAAATTTCA
The DNA here is from genome assembly GCA_963931845.1 of Maratus michaelseni. Lineage (NCBI taxonomy): Eukaryota > Metazoa > Arthropoda > Arachnida > Araneae > Salticidae > Maratus > Maratus michaelseni. Next base: position 289,840,053 of record OZ007591.1, on the reverse strand, counting down.
TGAACACCTTTAAATATCACCTTTTTGTCTATATGTCATTCACATTTAAGAATATAAGAATCGGCCTGACATTATAGCCCATAATGTAAAATCTCATATAAGAAACTATGTTTCAAAAGTTATCCAACCGACTAAATAATTTAAATTACAAGAAACAGTTTAAATATCATATCAGCATTTAGTCTATCTGTCTTTCAAATTTGCTTTGCAGTTAGGGGTTTTCTATAAAGGAGTATTTTCAAATGAATAGAAATTTTAATTTGGAATATTGAAGAACAAACCATCTCAATATTCATTATTGTACAAGTAAATCACATAACTGAAATACACATACTAATAATAATCAATCAATAATAATAATATAATTAATGTTAATATGTAAACAATAAAAAATACTAAAATTTCCATTCACAATAAATGGAAATTGATCGGAAAATAGTACAGTTTAATACTTTAATGAAACTCGTTTACGAGACTATTTTGTTTCATTCCCAATATTTCTAAAACCACAACTGTGAATTTTTAAATAAACGCACCTGTACAAAGGCAATTGTATCAATTTATTACAATAGCCATTGTTGTTCTCTTAAAAAGGCGAAATTTGGTGTTATACTTTTGATATCTTGCAAAGTATTGCTGTGTATATCAACTCGAAAGTAGATTACACTCTATAGTTAGGACTACTTAGATGTGGGAACTGATTGGAAGCAAATGATAAAATCGGCTTGGGGTAGATCCTGCACATACACTACTGATTTAAATTATACGGAGTAACTATGAGCACATTTCCTTTCCATTAAAAGAATTATTATCAAAATTGGAGCAATTGATTAAAAGGTAATGAAGGATTAGATTTAAATATTCAAAATGATTCTATAACATTCTTTTTTAGAAGACCATTTAAAAATAAATGCTATCATGGAGATTTCACTCTGTGAAAAAAAAAATGTGTCAAATATAGCTACGATTTTAAAATATTTTACGAAATACACAAAATCACAGAAAATAATCATTTCAAGATGTGTAAATTTTGTGATCCTAAAAATAGTCCATTAGAGATGGGACTCCAAAACATTTTTCTTTCCCATATTTTTGCTCAGTTATTTCATTTATGGCTACACTTACTCACATAAACAATCCTGTCTCATTAACGCCATACGGAAATATATGTTTTTGTTTACTAATTTCTGCAATTTGCTTATCCTAGAGGCTGATACTTGTTTCATATCAATCTCGTATCCCTTTTGAAATACTAAAAATCAATATACAGGCACTGAAAACATAAGAGAAATGCGCAAACATCTATTTAACTTTGATTCATCGAAACCATTTTAGACAAAAATTAACAATCCTGCTACAATATTCGACTTGAGAGTCTTGCTATCTTTATTTCCCATAATATGGACAAAAACGCAGAACAAAATCTGGGTATGTTGCCATTTTGTCAAGTATGAAATTACCCTGGGTAGAATTAGTGATAATGAACTTAAAAAAGGAATTTTAGGATTAGGTATTTTCTGTAATTTTGGGAGTAGCTTACAAATCTGTTACATAAATCTGGCTTTGCATAAAAAAATCTCAAAAAATTCTCTTTGTGTTTTTATTTTAACTGTTACACAAAAACCTGCTCAAGCTCTCAAAAAGTGCCATTCTAGTAGTTAGTACAGTGTCAAAGGATATAAATTTTGTCTCTTCGTGGTGTTGTGAAACACGAGCTATAATGAAAACAACGTTTCAAATGTTGTTACCCTTTCGAAGAGTTCTAACACTGAAGCTAAAGATATACAAGGTAATCGGAAACGATCTGGTAATATTTTAAAGAATGGTATAGGGTACCAAAATAAACATTTTATGTCACACAATATATGTGTGTATAAATGGCGCAATATATTGGCGGTCTTTCATTGCACCTTTTATATGTTTCTTTGTCACCAGCTCTCAAACCTGCCATTTCCGGACATACATTCTATGACGAAAAATGCTTCTTTAGGTACCCTCTACCACGCTTTAAAATTTGGCAATTATTTTCTGATCATCCTATATAGAAGAAAACATATTATTTTGTGTGATTAATAGGGGAGAGGAAAAAGATTAGAAGAAAAGTTAAATTTTTCTTAATATCTAAATTTTCACACTAAAAAATTTATTAGTCAATTATGGACAATTTTGTTGGCATTCAATTTTGCAATTTGAAAAATGAATATAAGATAATAAAAATTCATTTATATAATCTAAAATCTTTCATCTGAAAAGAAAAAACAAAGATACCGTGAAAAAAATTAACATTCAGTGTCTTCTTCGTATGCACATTTTTTTCGGTTGCTTTTATAGCACACGAATTTTAATATCATTCATATATTGCATTGTGCAAGCTATGAAATACAGTTTTTATGATTTTTAAACATCTATTATTCTACACAAATTGCCATCGAATTGCAAACATTTTAGCAATGTACCTTACGAACAAATATGGCAATATTTAGTAAAATATTTTATGTTGGATTGTTAAAATAGAGTATTGATATATGTATTATATTATATATATTTATTTATATTTTCATATAGTAAATATCTATTTACATTTTATTGAGGAATATCTATAAAATAATAGAAATAACTGTTAACAAATTACATTACAAACTTTTGCGGAGTGCACAACAGTGTTGTGGCTTTCGAGTTAGGACGGCGGCAGATGATCTCAAGTGAAGAAATTTGTGAAATCTGAAGGTTCCGTTCTGTTATAGTATATGTGACTGAGCTTTTGCTTATGTCCGCGGTCGAATGGTTAGATGATGTGAAGACATCTTGTTTATGTATGGCGAGTAAAGGAATGAACATAGAATCTTGATTCCGTAAGGGGCTAGAGCAGTGTTTCCCACCTTTTTTTTGGCCATTCCCCCCAAAATCCTCTTTAAAACCTTGATGCCCCCCCCCCTCCTCCCTCTGCCTCTGACAAATAATTTTTATTATATAAAAAGTGAACTCATATTCCCACTAAAGAAGTCCTAAACGCCTTTAATTGGCTCTAAATAAAAAACAGTTCATTCACGAAAGAAGAAACATAAACTAAAAGAAAATATTTGTGAAGAAATCGTTAACAATAATAATAGTAATAATATGCAGCGATGTAAAAAATCAAATTAATTTTTTTAATATTTAATAGAAGAGTGAGATACACAAATAAACACTTTAATTTTTATTGAAACTTTTTCTATGATGCTTCTATAATTTTAATTATTGTCAGTAAATAAAAGGCACCTACTAAATTCAAAATAGACTCGAGATGAAGAGAAAAAAATTAATGAGATCCTTGTGCTTCATTATGGCTGAAGAGAGTTTTTATATCAGGCTCTAATTTAGTCAACTTTAATCTCAAGTCCCCTCGATCAGTTATGCCAAGTCGATTTCTTTTCTTCAGCAGTAAATCATTTACTGCAATAAAACCACATTCAACTAGGTATGATCATACGAATGGTAACAATATTTTTCTTGCAAATTTTCCTGCATTTGGATATTTAAATTCTGTCTCAACACAAAGCCATGCTATCAGTGCTTTTATATTGAATAAGGTTTTAACTGATTCGTCATTTTGATTTTTAAGAGTTCTTCGGAGCATCGTATTGAACCATCAGATGATAAGTCCACTGACATTGGCTGCATGACCCATAATAAGAAATCCATTAGCTTTAAATCAGAAAATTTATCGTTCAAATAAGAAGCCAATATTTTCAAAAGATCCACAATGATATTTATAGCGGCGTCGGTCATATCGAATTTTTTTAACCAGCAAAATAGGTTAAACTTTCTCTCCGAAATATGTTTCTGCCATACCGTACTGAATGTAATAAAGCCAAATATTTTTGCTTTTGCCTCAGCAAGTGTTTTATTTTTTCCTTGAAATTGTTTATAAAAAGGTATTCAGTTTTTCAAAGATATCTGCTAAATAACTAATAAATGCTTTTCCATCAATAGTTTGTAGCTTTTTTCATGTCAGACTTCTCACTTAAAAATTCACCACGAACATCAAACAACTCCATGTATCTTTTTAAGGAATTCCCCTTTGAGAGTCATCTTACATCAGTGTGAAGTAAAAGACAAACCTGGTCTGCGTTTTTGCCTTCACAAAACTGCTTCAATAGACGCTCATATTTGGCGTTGGATATTATGGAGTTGAACCATTTATAACAGATTTCAATATATCATTAAGAATAGGTGATTTTTTTTTATACTAAACTCTCTCTATGGATGACGCAATGCACAAGAAGCATTTATGGATTCCCATCTTTCATTAGCTTTAAACATCCAGTTTCTCTTACCCATCATAACTAGAGCACCAACTGCATGTTATTTGTCATTGCCATACTATTTATATTTAAGTAATTTTTCAATGTATTAAAAATATCAGAGGCAGTAGTGGCAGAGGCTCTAATTATTTACAAAAAAGCAATTCTTTAGTAAGTTCACCTATATCAATGTACCGTACTTAAGTAAAAAATATGGCTTCACCGTCTCTTAGAGTTGATTCGTACATTTGTATATGGAGAATTATCTTGATTTCAGCTTTTCAACAAGTTGTGCTTCAATGTCCTCACTCATTTCATCTATTCTTCTACTAGCAGTATTGTTACTAAGTGGCATGGATTTCACATCTTTGTCATATTTGCCCAATATTGTTTTAAGGAATATTGATATTGATGGTTTAATCAAATCTTGACCTATAGTGTGTTTTTATTTTTCAGATTTAGCAATGAGTAAAGATATTTCATAACTAGTCTCAAGAGTACAATTTATTTTCTGTAGCAGTTTGTGCAATGAATAGAGACTTAAGTGTTGATCTTTTCTGAAACTTTTCTTTTAAAGTTTCAAAATTACTTAAATATGAATTTATGTACTCACTATGTTTTGCCTTCATATGCGTTTCAAGACGACCTCGTTTCATAGATTCGTTGCTAAAGCAGTCTTTGCATAAAAGGCAGAAAGGGGATTGTTCATCGTGGTTAGCCGGCATGAAACCAAACATTAAATATTCATCTTTTGTTCTGTTTTTTTTTCAGATTTTTCACAGCAATACAAATTATATTTTTATAATTATATTCTATAATATACACAATTATATGATCAATAATAATTTTATATGTATATAGTGAAGTAAGCTAAAGTTAACTAGATCATATGAAAACATCAGAAACGATTAAATAAATATATAAAAATAGGATTAATTCACTTGTTGAATGATAAAAATACAAAGATTACAAAACAGAAGACTATCGCATAATTTGAACCAGAGAAATATCAAAGAAAACTATAGAAAGAGTTTTGAAAAACAATAGCCGAATATACTGTACAAAATAGTGTGCATACATATTCAGAACAAATTTTTCACGCACTTATTTATAGATAAAAATAAGAAAAATAAAATAAATGAAATAATTTATTTAATTCCTTTGCCTGTGTCCTTGGCCTATACAAACTTACACCACTTAAATATATATATATATATATATATAATAAAAAACTTATTTAATCCTAGATTTTGCGATTTAATAACAGAAACATTTCTTTTTATAAATTGTGGTGGGAGGTGGAAGTTAACCTATGTGTTATCGAGCATTATATATTCCACAACGATCCTTCTGTTAACAAAAAGGGAATAGTTAAATTTGAGTGAAGAAAAATTCGATTTAATCGAAAGTGTTTCTGAAAAATTCTAATATTTAGTAAAAACAAACCAACAAAAGATGATAAAAGTTATAAAAATGACGAAACTTCTTAATAATTTAAATATCATAATAAATTATTTAAATGATCTTACACAACTTTTTAAATTTTTAAGCTATACATTTTTCGTTATTACAAAAATACAAACGCAAATGTATAAGTCTTGAGAATTTTTAGTTCACTTGACGTTTTCACAGAGACATTTTAATGTTTATTTTTATTTTTACCAATAAATGTATTATTAACTGATATTGTGTTATTTGTTTAGTCAAAATGTGAATTGCGATTAAACTATAATTCTTTGTAATTAATTTAAAAACAATGGTCATTGACAGAATATTTTTATTTTATTATTAAATAATAGTTTGATAAGGACTGCGGAATACAAGATGAAATATTTTACGAATTTGAATGATAAAAATTGTCTTATACTTATTATCTTCTAAAACAACGTTAGAAAAAAAAGGTAGCAATAAATGTAATTTTTAAGACAATATATACATTGGCAAGTTTGATTTTAATTTAAAAATAATATTATCTTCAACTAAATTGAAAAGTTAATTGTTTTAATTTTAAATTCTTTTGAAAGGACAAAGTAAGCAAAATGTTTGAAAATATTTCTAACTTTCATTCAGACAATGGCATTATACAAGTTAAATATTTGCATTCACTGCACTGATTAAAATTTCTAAAATATTATCTGTCTTGGGAAATAACGAACTTCAAAATATAAAACAAAGATATAAATTCAACAATTACCGTGTAATTTGGAAATAAGGAAATCCCGTTATATATTTTTATTTATTAAGTAAACAACATTTTATTCTGAAAATTTGTTTCTCTACATATTATTTTTAATGTCAGGAGTACAAATTTTTCTTGAAATGGTGTCATTAATGCGTTATATATTATCTATCAGAAAATAGGAAATAAGAAGAATGAAAGTTTATTACACAAATTGTTTTGAAAAATAGTAATGACAAATAAAAAAAGCGCTAAATAATTGAAAAATTGCACAAAATTTAAGCTTCAATGAAAATCATTAGAAAAGCTATAAAATATTTTCAGTGAGTTATGTAAATCAAAGTTTCTATATGAAATTAGACTTTCTATTTACCGAAAATTTGTGAGTTTTATTTTGTCTGGTGATTCATCCACAAGTTGACTATAAAAATTATATATTATCTGCAAGTGATGATTCTTAGAATTAATTTAGACATCCCCCAATACATGCATATATATATATATATATATATATATATATATATATATATATATAAACTTCAAGATTCTGCCACAGTGCCACAAATATTTTATTATTCATCATTTTTTTACACCTTCAGTATGTTTTATATTATCTTGGTTATATATGTTTTTTTTATTATTCTACTTTTATTTCTCGATATCATTCAGAGAAGCACTTATTCATTTTCAAATTTATTTTACGAAATTTAAAGTTCCGCCATATCTTAAATCATTCTATATATTTTTCCTATCTAATATATTTTCTAATATCCTAGTTTATTTAATTCTCACCTTTCTTTAAAAATATTCCAATAATTCAATTAACTTCCAGTTCAGCTAAATGTAATATAATTATTTTTATTTTCAAAAACCTATTTTAAAAAATTCACGCATTATTGTTATTAAATGTTTTTCTTTCCGAGCTTCAATGGTTTTTATTTTATTTTTCTCAATATTAAACACTGATATAATTTTTAATTCTCTAGTAAATTATTTGTTCTGCAACTAGTATTTCTAATTCCCCATTTCTGATATTTTTTTTGCTTTTTTTAAGACTTTTCGCGCTTTATCTCAAAGACCTCTTCTCACTTGTTTATCATCCGCATCAGGAAACTGTAGTTCCCCTTTTCTGCTTTCTCATTCGCTGAGAGAGTATTCTGTGTTGCAGTATTATGTACCTACGGTTAAATTTTTTACATTAAAGTATTAAAAGTATTGCATGACTTTCGGAGACCGACTTTTTGTGTGTTTTGAATTGCTAAAAATCCCCGCACGACACCAGGAAGTGATTTTTAATATTAATTACACAAACTCGAATAATTTAGTTCATAAAAATAGCAAATAAAGCCTTTGAGCAAGAATATTAAAAGACAGAAAACCAACGTTAAGAATGCACAAATATTACACCAAAAACAACAACAAAAAAAAACAGCAGTTTCGAAACCACAAGCGAGATTTATTCTTCAGTGCGACAGATATCAAAGCACAGCGTTTTCGAAAAAGCAAGGCTAGGCATAACGACAGAGAGGCTATGACATATATACCCAATGCGGATAGAGAACGCGCCGAAAGTAACCAATGAGAAGAGAGCAGCATGAAATAACGGAGTGGGCAAGTAGAGACATCTACCGGAGACCAAAAGAGACAAAAAATACCAAAAAAGAGAAATTAAATTAATGTTTTCCAAATACTTGGGAAATAGTACTAGATAAGACATTGACTAAGTAGTGAGAATTCTTAATAATGTGGTAAGCTTCCCGAAAATCAAGATCAATTTTAGAAGAACATTTTTGGACAATGGTGGCTGAAGAAAAGTTGAACTTATGTTGAAAAGACTAACAATGTTAAGCAATAGAAGAACGTTTTAGTTAGGGTAATTTAAAACAACTTTCATGCTTTTTTAAACGAAATCTAAGAGGACATTTAGCCTGACCAATATAAAAGAGACCACACTGGCAATAGATATGGTAAATACCCCAGTTTTCTATAACATCAGTGGATTATTTGAGATTTGAAAAAGAGATTTTATTAACAGGGGGAAAATTACATGGAATTCAAACCTTCTTAAAATTTTAGCAATTTGCTGACTGATTTTAGAGAAAAATGGCAAAACAACTGAAGTATTAGAGTTGGAATTATTTTTTTTTTTCAGAATTGACAAGTTTCGCCAATTTCTTATAAAAAAAGAATCTATAATATTAGAGAAATCACAACGATCAGCAGCAACAGCTTTGAGAGAATTAATTTCACCACTAAGTAACTGAGGAGTGGAACAAATATTGGAAGCCTGAAAAACAAATTATTGAAAGAAGCAAATTTCTGATTAGGAGGATGGGAATAATACCTGGGAGGTGGAAGACTGACAGCAAAAGGTTTATGAAAGACGATATTCTGAAAGCCAACTTCACTACGAATAACTAGGACATCCATATAAGAAAGACAATTGTTCGTCAAAAGTAATTTTAATGCGAGAATCAATGGAATTCATAACAGACAGAATATGAGTAATATCCGAATTCATTTCAACCAGGACATGACAATCATCAACAAAACGAACATAAAACGGAAACTTCTAATTCTCCTAACTTAATTATCTCCTAATCCTGCTGAACTTAATTATCTCAAATATACTGGTGTTGATCAAGGTTATTCCTCTAATATTATAGATTCTATTTATAAGAAATTGACGAAACCCGTCCATTTTGAAAAGAGTTTTAACTGCAAATCTAATACTTCAGTTGTTTGTCATTTTTTCCTAAAATCAGTCAGAAAGTTGCTAAAAGTTTAAGAAAGTTTAAATTAAATGTTATTTTTTCGCATGTTAATAAAATCTCTTTTTCAAATCTTAAACACCCCATTGATCGTATAGATAATTGATGTATTTACCAAATCTCTTGCAAGTGTGGTCTCATTTATATTGGTCAGACTGAACGTGTTCTTAAATGTCATTTAAAGAGAACGACAGTTATCTTAAAAATCAGGAGCAACGTTCTTTTACTGCTCAACATTGTTGGTCATTTCAACATAGGTTCAACTTTCCTCAGCCACCATTATCCAAAAATTTTCTTCTAACCTTGACCTTTATTTTTGGGAAGCTTACCACATTATTAAAATTTCTCACTCAGTAGTCATTGAATTATTTCCATATTTCCCAAGTATTTTGAAAAATATAATTTAATTTATATTTGTTGGTTTATTTTGTTTCTTTCGTTCTCCGGTATATGTCTATACTTGTCCAGTCAGTTTTTTCATGCTGCTTTCTTCTCATTGATTGCTTTTGGCGAGTTCTATGCACGCACTCGCAATATAAGCCATCAGCTCTCTGGCGTTATGCCCAGGCTTGCTTTTTCTAGCTCACCGTGCTTTGATATTTAGCGCACTGAAGAAGAATCTCGATTGTGGATTCAAAGCATCTGTTTACTGCATTTCTTTGTGTATGATTTATGTATTTTGAACGTTGGTTTTCAACCTTTCAATTTAGCTCATATTTAATGCATTATAATAAAGCAATCAGGGGCGGATTAACTTATGAATCTTAGGGACAGAGTATCATTTTGAGGACCTCTTTCATTTGTCAAAAATTTTCTAAATTCTACATACATGGAAACGCATCAATGCTACCAATTTTATTCTCGGGAGTAACTTATCCGAGTTTCCACATATTTCAATAATTAGAATTTTCATTATCCCTGTCTATACTTAAGATATATTTAACACATATAAATTTTGAAAATTTAATGAAAATGTTATATTCAAAATGAAGAGTATCAACCTGTATAACCGAGATTAAACTGCTTACTGCTCAACCTGCAAATATATGCACAGTTCGATAATAAGGATATGTCTGACATGATCGGAAAAACATTGTAATCTATATACGATCGCTTAACATCAATATCGTCGATTTACATATTTGCCCATAATGACTGTGTTTGAGAAATTTTTGCTATACATTTTGTAACATTAAGTAAAATAGTATATTTTATCGTTATGAAATTTTACTAATTGCATCTTCAGTTACTAATCAACATTAAAAAATAGATTAAAACAAAATATGAAAGTTCTTCCTGTTTTCGTTATTACAAAGTATGATATAAAACAAAAAATAATAAAAATATGCAAATTATAGTATATGCCTAAGTTCATTGCGATTCTCATAAAATTAAAATTAATTAGTTTGATTTAAAAAATATATATTTCTGTAACCAGTGACTTAAAATTTGAAACATATTGTACGTTCTCGTTGTTTTTCACTCTCTGACTGTATATTCGCATTTATTGCTCAACGTTTAAAAGCTGTACAAATACACAATGAAGTTACAAATGATACAAAGTAACAGAATGTATATAAATAACCGTGCCTAATAAAAATTTCATTTATAATAATAAAGAATTTTATGCTCATTTCATTTAATGAAATAAACAAAGCAGGTAGTTTGTATTGGATTAATTTCATAAATAATTTATGCCAGTTTCAAATAATTCATTCAAAAGTAAATAGAAATGTGGTAAATTACGATCATGAAAGTCACAAATACAGTATGTCACATAACATTTCTTGTCCCAAACAATGTAATTTTTTTAAGACTATTTACAACATACGTTATTCATTTTAACTATAAATTATTAGATTGATGTAAAATACAAGTTGAAAAATGTAATAAAAACAAAACCCATCATTACTCTGAAATCTAAAAATACCTGCGATTGTATTATTTTAATAATGCAAGTATGTTTATATTTAAATATCCACATACTTTTTTGCAAAATGGGTTATGCAATGATCCGGAGATCCCTTGAACAAAAAAGCAAATTCATGAAAAAAGATCTTTCAACAACAATAGATACAAATATCGTATAATATTAAACTTTGCCTGAATGACATTTCTTTTATTGCTTCGATTTTGTTTGGAAGCGAACATATGGATAAGGGGAGACAAATAAATCCGTGCTACACTAACGTAGTAAACAAATATATACTCATTTTTGTGAGTACAATCGGCATTTCAGAAACATGATTCAGGAATAAAGAAGAGAAATATACAATTGTTTTCCAGGAAATTTAAATGTATTTATAATCCTTATCGTCTTCATTTCGAAGAGACACTGGAAATCGGGATATTTCTACAAAAACAGTTTCCAAAATAAAATTCTAAAAGCATGATTTACTTAAACATATAATTTAAGCTAAACAACAAAAAAAAAATAATTATGTAACATTTCGTAAAAAATGTGGTTACCATAATTAAAAAAAACACTATTAAAACATGATTTCAATGCCATGTTATAAATTATACTTAATAGCATTGAAATATATTTAGCGGAATTTTGTTTTATTAGGATTCGGTAAATTTACACAAAACGGTTATTTTATGCTGTACAATATATCTGTATAGTTAATTTTGAATTTACCAGAAATGATATAACTACAAATGTAAATTTATCATAAATCCCCCACTTTATAATAAGTCTCATTTATATGTTCTTCAGTATCATCCTATGAATGTCTACAAATTCAATACGCGAAATACACATATCTACCATACTTAAATGAGAATGTTCATCAACGGGTAATTTTTAAAACATGTTACTTTATAAATATACACTGATTGAATATTTATAAGTAAATATAACAATTATAAATAGAAATGATATAATACTATAAAAATATGTTTAAAATTTCGGATTCATGATAATTCCATCGTTGGGGGCCACCATAATACTTACCCATCATGGATATGCATACCGTATATACTCACGTATAAATCGACCCCTAACTTTTAAATACAAATTCTACAAAAAATCAAAAACCCGCGTATAAATCGACCCCAAATTTTTTACTTCAATTTTGCATAAATCAATAAAAAGATGGGAGAAAAACTCGCGCTGTGAATGGGTAGGAGAGATTCGCCAATGCGAAAAATTGGTAAAAAAAATCAAAAAAAAAATCAATGAAATACTTTTTAATCATAAATTATTATTATTTGTATATTTTAAATATTATTTTATTATTATTACACATAAAAACTAAAAAGCCAGAATTTTTGCAGTGCTTGAAGTTTTTTGTTGTTGTTTTAATTGACTCGCGTATAAGTCACCCCCCCCCCCCAATTTGCTTGCCGAAAATTGTCAGAAATTCCTCGACTTATACGCGAGTATAACGGGTAATATAAAATATGAAAATAAAACATGTGTAATCTATTTATAAAATGCATTGCAATTCAAATAAAATCGTGGCTTGGTGACGTCATAAACTTTAAATGTTCTATTATGGAATTACGTAACAGATACATCCTTATAATTACCAAATTTGATAATCATATTAACTAACAGTTTACTGCGTGGGATTAAGCGTTTCATTTCCAATTAAAATATATCTTTGAATTGAAATTTAAATGAAATACAGGGTCATGAAAAATCGAAGAATGTGAAAAATATAATTACAAATATCTCGGCAACTAATTATCCGATCGGCTTCATTCTTTATGTAAAATTTATTTATTTATTTATTTATTTATTTATTTATTTATTTATTTATTTAATTATTTAATTATTTATTTATTTTTATTGTTTTTTATATCCATTCCTTAAAATAGACAATTTCGAAAAATTTTATATACCTTTTATCAGAACGAATAATTCGAGAGTCCAAAAAATAGTTCCGGATAATCGAGGTTACTGAAATTCAATAAGCGTATTCCCATTATTACATACGAAGTACATACCAAATATCAAGTCTCTGTCTCAATTTGTTCGGGAGATAGAACGTTTACAGACACACACACATACAGGCACAGACACAAACACGCACACAAACGACGGAAGGCGAATTTTTTTTTTCTAAAAATATGTTTTTTGGAATCTCCAATGTCTGAAATGTGTAAATCCGTCAAAAAAATTACGATTTTCAAAACGATTACAAGACTTACTCTATACTACGTATGATGGGTAAGTAATAACAGCATAAACGTTCTTGTAGTCACATTTTATAAACTTGAAAATATTGTAATATACTAAATGTAGTAAATTATAAGTGCACACGTAAAAATTCCTTCTTTACCAGCTGCTGTGATTAATCGATACAGAAAATATCACCGAAATAGCCTTATTATGTATCAACAACTGGAAAAATGCATTTCGTTTTTATGTTACAGTTGCTTTTGCTATCTCCTGGTATGTCTACGACCCCTGATATCAAATATTCGCCTTACTTTATCGCAATTTTCTGTCATTAAAAAGAGCGATTCGAAAGTAGAGGTTCTTCTAAACAAAAAACGGAATGGTGGGTCTTTGTGATATTCATTCAAATTGGCAGAACAAATCAATAACTATAATACCTATATTACTAGTAAATTCATTCTCTGTGATGCTTGAAACAATATATACTTAATTTATCATGTTATATTCCCTGCTTATTTCTTCATAGACTAGGGCTATACCATATGCATCATAACAATGTTTTAATTAAGAAAATGTGCATGATTATTTAAAATGCAGCACACATAACCGAAAAAAATCTTTGAACTATCTATGTTGGCATATTATACCATAGAAAAATACACATGCTACTTCATATTTCACGTAAAAATTAACGGTTATTATTTATTATTTTTTATTTTTAAGAATATTTGCCTTTTTCTTGCAAATGATATTTTTATTCCTTAGCGCTGTCGCTACGAATAAAAGAAACCGTCCGATATTTTAAAAACAAATTATGAAAAATTATAAATAAGAAAAAACAATATGCGTCAAGCATAGATTATGAAACATATTTGAAACTTCCAGAAAATTAAAAAAATAATTCACTATTTAATACACTATACTTAAGTTAACATTTAAAAAAACCATGACACATTTGAAACTCAGATTTCAGCAATTACCTTCCATATACAGCAAAATAATGCAATTCTTTTCTTCAACCCTGTATTTGATCTATAGATTTGTATATATTTTACATAGTATGTTACAATTTAATTAACTTTGAAAACGTTTAATAGGTTCAAAATTCACCTTCCAAAATTTCTCCCAATAAACGGAAACATACTTTAATTATTTTGTGCAGCCTGTATATTACCTACAGATTTTCATACACTCCACATATTAAGCTAACATGATAAGCGCTTAAAACTACTGAAATTAGAAATTATCTCTCATATGCGGCCATGTATCCAATCCTTTGTGTGTCCCTGTATATGATTTTATTCATATTATGTAAACATCTCTTAGAACACTAAATATTGTTTAGCTTGAAAATGCTTAAATAAACTAAAAACCAATATTAAACAATTCACGCTCATACTCAGTAATGCTTAATAATTCTTTTGTGGAACCATGTGTATGACCTATAGCATTTATACACACAGCGTATTATGCAAAATTTTAGTTAATCTTAAAAATACATACGGTAAGTGAAAACGCACTTCCAGCAATTGTCGCTAATAGACAGGACTTCAGATACAGTACTGTATCTAAACTATTTTGTGTGCCCTTGTAAAATAACAACAAATGAACAACATCATATTCTACAGCAAGTATCTTGTAGTAAACATCAGTAATATGTATCAGTTTTATTATATTTCAAATAATGTAACATAATTAAAATATGCTCCAAACAGTTGTTCCTCGTAGACAATTTAACAGAGTTCTTTTTTTGCCTCTGTAAATGAATCAGAAATGATTGGCACCCCATATTCTACAGAGAATAGAGTTTAATGCTCTTCATAAAAGTAAAAAAAAAATTAATTATGTTTGAAATAGTCAAACACCATTAAAATGTACTTGAAATATTTTTTTTCACCGTAATGTTGCGGAATACTTTAGACCGTATGTATGTAAACGAAGTATAAATGTTACACTTTATTTTCGATAGCGATCGTGCTGTAGTAAACGACACTAACATATAAACAATTCAGGGTAATCAAAGTATATTTCCGAGCATTAGAGCAGGTGTACGGACAAACTGAAGTCAAACACATTTTTCAACTGTATTGGAAAGTATTACAAAATAATTTTTTAACAATCCATTTTTTTTAAACATTTTAATTTGATACACTTAAATCTGTTTATAAGTTCGTTTGCCACTGATATGCTACCGGTTGCGAAAGCAACGTCACATTTAACAGAGGACACGGGATTTTATTTACTAATTGGTAATTATACATTTAAAAAAATCGCAATTAATTAATCTTTTTTCTTCATTTGAAAACATAGGTTTTAAGTTTTCTAAAAACGATTTATGTGTAAATATATTCCTTTTAATGGGAACTTAAAATAAAAAAATGTTTAATTTATAAAGGATAATGTTTGAAATAGTAGCTTAATGTGTATTGGTATTTCATAAAACTGAAGCAATATATCCTTGGATTTTAATGCATACGAAATGAGAAAAAAAATCTTCATTTTGAAGACATTATAAATATTAGTCACTATGAATACATTTTCATTTTTTTTCATAAGCCACAGAAAATGGAATTTGAAAAAAAATTTTCAGGTATTTTATACGTTACTTACCATACTAATTTTAAAAATATTTTTCACAAAGAAACGTTTCAACTAACCAAATATATGACGACAAAAAGGTAATTTACCAATTTTCTTTAGTGTAATTTTGTGTATGATTGAAAAAAAAAAAAATTACATTTTAATATACTTAACGGGCTTATATTTTTTTTATTATTATTTTTTTTTTTTTTGGGGGGGGGAGGTTATATTTTATAAAAGTTGGTATTCATTGACAATAATGAATATATGTTTGTTATTGAAGTCTACATAAAATAAAGTGGTTTAAAAACAAATTAGGAAGCTTTAGATGATATTATTAATGGCAAATTAAAACTTAAGTAATGATTAAGTAAAATGTATTGAAGAAGGGACGGTTTTTAATAACTTGGATTTTTTTTTTTATTCGAAAGATACTTTATCTTTCAATTATAAAGAATGTTTTACAAAACATCGAATTATATATTTTGAACATATAAGATATAGTAAACATATATCTTTTGAATATATATATTATCATTGAAACATATATTTAAACATATGATATAAAAAAGTAGTTTCGAAAGTACAAATTTGATATTTTAAAACACCAGAGTTGATACACTGTTGTTAACAATCATGATTTCACTTATTATATGTAATTGTTATACTTTAAAATGGCATACATAGATAGCAATTTTTATGCTGTAAAATATACAAGGATTTTCTTTTCTTGAAAGAAATTGATGTAAAACCAAATTGATGCAAAACAGTGCACCAAATTGATGTAAAACAAAATTGCATACCAATATGCGTATTGCATTCTACACAGATTTATTAAACATTTAATTACTTGGTTGGGATATATGTCATCAGCAACTATATTTTTTAATTATATTCGAACCACTTTTTGAAAAATAATCTTTGCACTACACTTATATTACGATTCTTTCGTACGATTCTTTACGAGAAATGTACCACGAGAAATGTTCTTTGTAAATTGTGGTAGGAATGAATATAAAAATTATCGCGAATCCTGGCCCGTGATCAAAAGGTTAAAGAGAAATTCTTATTGTGAGTTCACCGTTCATCTATTATGCACAAAGTTTTTTGTAAATATCGTCGCAATAATTTAGATATGAAAAATTGTTTCTTTGTGTCAGTCACGTTTTCATATAAAAGTATAATTGGATTTCACTTCTATTGCTTTTCAATTGTAATATTTTTGTTTTGGAGTACTGCCAAACATGCTTGACATTTGCAAATTATTGTATCATTGGATAATGGCATAATAACATTTAGATACTGTATTACATTTTTATAAAACAAAAGTCCCATATACAAAAGAAATTATAAATGTATGCTTATATAATAAAATAAAAAAATAAAAATAAAACAAATTATTTTCATTGCATTTAATTCATTGTTTTATTTTGAAAAAAAAATAACATTTAGTAGTGACTGATTTGCATATTTCTCTATTGTTTCAACTAGTGCCTCTGTAATGAACGCGCAAATTATGCAAAAGAGATATACTTCAGTTACTAATATTTAAAAATATATCCATTCATTAATCCATTTTTGTTTATAAGATAATATAAACTGTTTTTACTTAAGGGGATATATACTTTCTTCAATTTTGACTGATTATATGTTATATTTTTTGAAAAAGCTCTTAAATAATATTATCATAATTTCTCATATGTTTATTCAATTATAATCATATATCGATATGAGGTATGCAATGATTTAGGATATTTTTTGGTTCAAGATTTCATCTTTTTATGTGAATTTAACTATGCAATTTGACACCTCATTAATTTTATGATATAACGATTTGTTTATGAAAATATTTGTGATGTTTAATGTCCTGCGCCATTTTACTGTAAAAATTCAGATTTATTTCACATAATAACGTTACTTTGATATATTTCATATTCAAAATTTTAAATTAGCATTTTAAAATTCCGCATTTTTCTAGAATAAAATTTTCTAGTTAATGAATTTTAATATATAAAAATACGTTGAAATTATGAATGAATTAATATAATCACATGGTAATTCGAAAGATTATACGTCCATATTTCATGATTTCCGGTAAATGAATTTTATTAAGTTCAGAAATAATTTCCTTGTTATTCTATAAGTAACACCAACCCTAATATAATAATTAATTTAGATAAAGATATGTAAGATGATAGAGGATAAGACTAAAAGTGTTTCCTTTTTGAATTTTGCACTTTTGTTTTTCAAAATAATACTATGTTAACTGCTCTGGAATCTTTAAAACTCAAGACATGTAGGTAAATAAATAATGCGTAATTATCGGTATTTTTTTTTTATTTGTTTGCAAATTGTAAAACAGTATTTAAGTTTAAACTATTTTTATAACTAATCTATAAAATAAATAATTGGATGCATAATTTTATATAGTGTATATCAACATTAGATGTGGCCAAGATGCATGCAAATTGAATGTATGATATTCTAATATTGGTTTTAGATATTATTATCTGTCTGTGGCGACCAGTTTGATCACCTTTAAATGTATGCTAATCATTGCACTGTGTTAGTTTTATTCATAATTTAATGTACTTGCTTAATCCTTCTCCAAATTGAAAATTGTTATAGAAAATCAAAAACTCTTCGCGACTGTAACAGTATTTTCTATATTTTTTGTTATTATGTATGTCATCTTTATTAATAGAAAGCACTTGAATTATTTACTTAGCCATTTATACTTCTTGTACTTTTGCAATGCACCCGCAATTGGGTCCACTGCCAATGGATACATGTTATCTAATACGATTTTCTGTAATGAATTTTTTTTAAACATTTTAATGATATCTACATTTACATTAAACCATATTGTTGCTAATAACTTTTTCGCTATACAATAAACTTGACTGTAGACTCGATTACTGGACATTAGAATATCTATCATTATTCTCATTAAATCGTCTTGATAGAGGTTTCAGAATCGGGCTGCATATTTATTGACGTATTTTTTGGCGAATCATTGGTATATAAATGTATAATATATAATATAATATATAGATATAGATATATAGAGATATATTATTCATAGATATAGTGTGTGGTTAGAATATACAACTCGGTACTTTTCCAGTACAAGGTATTTGACGTTTATAAAAATAAAACTTGGCACAATTCGGACTTCAGAATATGAAATTTGTTGTCAAATTATATAAATAGCTATGTAAACAATTTTGATGAACTTTTATGCTTGTTTATATATGTATTTATATACATATAAACATTTTATTTATAAGTATCATTATTATTATTATTTATGTACAATTTACTTCAGTTTGTACATAAAAAATAGATCCATGGCGATACAGAATTTGAAGATGCACATGTCTTTCTTTTAGCGGAAAAATGGTGACTTTTTACTTGGAATGGTAACTCGGCGATTTTACTTCGTCTGGCAACCTGGGGTTATGTAATAAAAAATGTGTGTTTTATAATAAAACTAAATGTGCATGTAAATAAATAAAATAATATAAAAATAATAAATAAATAAAATTAAATACTTGTATTAACTAAAAAAATGTGTGTCTTAATTAAAAATATATAATCCCAAAATTTCTCCAAAATAAAATGGCCCCAACACCCGTGAATCAGCAATATTTGTTCCTATATAGATTATTTATATTAAATAAATTGTATAAATATTGCAAAAAATACTTATACATACGAAACAGTGAATATGTTGCTTGAAAATTGGTATGAAAAAATTCGTTTACTCGCCAAGTACATTTTCTCTATCTTACCAAGGTTCTTTATACTCTGGAAAAGTACCGATATCTCATGTTTATTCAGACGGTATAAGATACAGCCAAAAATAAAACTACATTAGTAAATATATTAGCTATAAGCCATCAATCTGATGTTATTTGTTTTAAAAATGTGTGATAAAGTAATAATTTTTGTATCATTTTAGTTTGTTCCTATATTATTTAAATTTTCTAATGATGTTATGTATTTAATAAATGGAAAACAAATTACTGTTTTGTAAGCGATTGGCTATTGACAATGGTAAACATGATTAGAATTTAACCATCATTTCTGGTCATCTATCTTCCTGGTGATCTTCCTGTCTCCAAATTAACTAGATATAAGCTTTGAAATTTGATTAACTAATTATTATTGCATGATTTGGTTTGTTTATACTTAACTTACATCAAGAAAAGATCTTAAAGCAAGTTGAGTTGTATAGAATTTCACCTAACAGAATTATGCTAAACTCTGATTGCTTACAGGCGCGAATTATTATTTTTTTTAACAATAAATAGCAAAATTCATAGCTCTAGAGCTTGTTTTGCTATGGTTAACTTCATGCTTTAATATTTTTAGCTCTCAGGATGATCGAATCTTTTGCATTTGTTTACTTTGATGGAATGGGATATTGGGCAGTTAACCTAATTTCAACTGCAGTTATCTCGAAATATATGTATATATGAAAGAATGTAAGTTGTATAGAATGGAAAAATGGAATTTTAAAATCTATATTGAAAATACCTGTTTTTAACATACAAATAAGAATATCAACATTTTGGTCATCCAAACTTTTGTTTTATTATTGACTTTAATCATAGTAAATGTATTTAGAAACCGCACAAATATAATATTACATTACTACGCTCACAAAAATAAATACTTGTAAAAAGAAAAATATTAATAATTCATAAATATTATTTTTGAACTTCAAAAATACACATTTTTGTGAAATCAATAAAACATTAAATATGCCTGGAAAAAAAATCTTACGTTTCCTAAAATGCAATAATGTGTTAAAATATTTTGCTTTAAATAGTTTCAAACATTCCGCACTGATACTTTCGGAAATATATATATATATATATATATATATATATATATATATATATATATATATATATATATATATATATATGCTTCAATGATTATACCCGCTTGAAGTTTCCAAATTCTGCAAGCATTATTTGTATAAATGAAATAGAAGATCTACACATGGGCTTTAAACTCTTAAAATCTTTAAATAAAAATATTTCTTTAAATTTAGAAATATTGCATTTTACTAGCTAACCCGACCGGCGTTGCCCGGGCCCGAGATAATTACAATCTCAGAGAAAGGCGTTAACCCCCTCCCTCCCCATACTCACAAATATAATGAATAATTTGTTCAAGAGAACCACCGTCACCTACATTAACGCGATCATTAAAAAAAAGAATTACATTTTTCTGATAATAAAAACATAACGAAGACGCTACGCTAAAATAGCCGGAGGATGACACCCCTTCCCGACCTAAATTTCATATCTATATCTTAATTAGTTACCTACATTCAGTTTTTAATGAAAGCAGATCCCTGTCTGAAACTTTCTCGGATCGTTTTCACTGGCACCTGCAGATTTTTGGTAGTTTTTTGCATAAATTTAAAAAGAAAATACCAACCGAATTTTTCAAAATTCACATAGTCAGATGCAGAATATTTTTTTATATACGCTCAGAAATTTTCAAATTGATATTTCAATTAGTTTTCTTAAAATTCGCTAATCAGTAAAATAATTTCGAATTCATTCATTTCGAAATATCTAAA
Source organism: Maratus michaelseni (assembly GCA_963931845.1). Classification (NCBI taxonomy): domain Eukaryota; kingdom Metazoa; phylum Arthropoda; class Arachnida; order Araneae; family Salticidae; genus Maratus; species Maratus michaelseni. The sequence goes on along the minus strand of OZ007591.1, from coordinate 289,818,509 downwards.
AACCCCATTGATGATTGTATTTTTTACTCAAATAATGTTAATGAAATGTCTAAAAATAAGTAAGCATTTATTTTCCCAAATCTTCCTTGGATGGGGCATTTGTTCCGCACAGTCCACAAATTTCTGACCTTTATTTATAAAAAGCATTTAAAGACTCACTTGATAAAGATTCAGATAATGCTTCTGTTCAGTGTAATATAGACAATTATGCTCCTCTATTATTCGATTAATCTGAACATTCTGATTTAATTAAAAATGTAGGTTTGTGCGAGTGATCTGCTGAAATTTTAGGTTTCAAAATATAAGAACAATATTGTTAACAAAATTACTGTGTCTCAACTACTGTGTATTTAACCAGAGAACATCAGTTTATCTCTAACTTTTTACCGGTATTGACTGCAGGGATAGTATTAGATTAATGCTCAAGTTTGATATTAAGTAGAAATCTTTGGAATAAAAATCATTGATGGACTATGCTAAGAAAAGTCTTAGAACTGTTTTTTTTTCACATAATAGGAACACACATACCTTTACCGGCTGTACCAGGGTAAATGAAATATATAATTGCATGTCATTTAATCTTAAAAATGCAGAATAATTAGATAACAAAATAAATAAATAAATAAATAAATAACCACGCAGCTTTACTAGCAAAATAAAACTACTATGTAAGTCTTTGAATAAGAAAAATAAATGTATTTTATTCTATTTCAATGCATTTTATATGTATACATATATCAATGTATAAATTTGGAAATAAAATTCTTCTATTTTATATATTTGTCTTTATTAGGTTCAACAGGCTATGTATTACAATGTAACATACGTTGACGCAGATTGTGAAAAAAATTTACGTGATAAAAAAAAAGCTGATGTCAAGTTTGGAGTAAGCATCCCAAAAACGTAACGAATCAGTGTAAATAAAAAAAAAATCACAAAAGTTAACTTTGTAGTTGCTAACCTTTACACTATATTTTACGCCAGATAACATTGTATAAGTTTAGAAAATTTAGTTATAATGTTGTTTGCTTCTATGTGACACTTAAAGATTTCTTAACCGTTAATTTTGTAGATCTGATGTATTTTTATGCAGTATATTCAGTTTCACATTTTAAAATTTATCTTATTAATATAACAACTCAACATACTATGTATCACAGTAACACATGTTGACACAGATTGTGAAAACAATGTATGTGAAAGAAGAAGAAGAAAAAAAAACTCTTGTAAATTTTGGAATAAGCATCCAAAAAAAGTAAGGAATCAGTATAATTTTTAAAAAATAATTTCACAACATTAATTTTGTGGACTTCTGTTATTTTATGCATTATATTGAGTTTTGTACTTAAAAATCTAATTTATTAATATTACTATAATATTTTACCTTCTTTTTCCAATATTGTCTGAATATATTATTTTGATATGATAAACAATGTAACTATGTTAATTGTCTTATAACGACTCATTGTAACAAACAAAATCAATAAATGCTTTCCTGCGATACATTTAAAGTTTAAAAATTATTGTAAAATTATTATAAACTAGACTTCACAATGATCCTAGATTTCTCGTAATGGCGTCTATAGCACGAAAATAGTTACAATTAGTAAAGTATATGTAATCCATGCAACATCCACAGAAAATAAATTGTAAAGATACATTAAATAACAGTACAATTTTATTTATTTCTTGTAATTTTGTCATTGTTTTTATTTTTACAGCTCGTTTAATTATCGATCTATTTAAGTACTTTTACTTAGTTCTTGCGATGGGCAGATTGGATGTAATTCATCTATTGGTTGAAAACTCATTTCTAAAGAAAATGTTTTTAAGAATGTAAAACATAGTAATGAATTAAAAATCTCCCTTCTAAGATGTAGACATATCTTATGATTATATATAACAAAATATTGGTTAAACGGATGTACTTTTCATCGTTCTGGTGTAAGTTAAGGAAACATATATTTTGAATAAACACGTGAATTTATAAATATATTGATAATTCCTAATTGATATTACAGTAAAACTTCGTTATATCACGCTTGTCATAAGACAAGATTTTTTTTTTTTAGTAATAGGCTAATGATGTCCAGATTTTCATTTTCACATTTTTGCAAAAACAAATAATTTTTTCCATTTATTACTGAAGCGATTTAGGAATGATGATATATAGTTATCCTCGTAAAAGATATTACGCAACATTGCTTGATTATTAACGTATAACTGTTCAAAATACATATGATATTTACTAAATATTTGCATTACAATGTTTACGTTGAAAAGAGCTAACCGCTGCGATCGCCCTATTATCGTACAGCATCGTTGCACATTTATCGCCTACAATTTTTAGCACTTTTTAAAGCATTACTGGGATAGCCGGTTTCCACACTATGTATTCTAGGCGCTGTAATAAGAGTAATTGCGATACATTCCAATACGCGATACACCGAATATATCAAATGCAAAGGAAGATGTAATCTAGCAAAAATTATAAAAAAATTCCACACAACATTAGTTTATATGCCTATTGTGATTTTCTTTAAAAGTATAAACAATACAGAATTACACTCATTGTAACGCACTTTACATAAGGTTACTTAAACCTAATGCTTAGGTATAAAATATTTTTGGGGAAGCACGAAGAATAAGAGATATATCTGAATGAGCGACTAAACGAGGCACAATATATCGAATAGTTAAGAGATAATTTATTTTTTTCCTAATATATGTTACCATTTTCAAATTTACTTACGTACGATTAATTTTCATCGTATTTAAAAAAAGTTATAAATAAAGATCGAAGAACTTCTACAAACTAAATTGGAGCTGAACTTATATATTTCGTAAAAGTAAATTCCAAGCATATTTATAAATTTTTATACCTAAACACCTGTAACTTTAAAACAAAGGTTCAATGCCAAATTTACCTTAATTATAAACTTTAAGTTTGAAATAAATCAAACAACATCGTTGTGTGAAATAAATCTGAGTCTTTGCTGAAAATTCCGCATTCTCAAACATCACAAATGTTCCCATAAATAACAGTATTATCCTCTAAATAATGTGATCAGATTACATGATTGATTTCACGTAAGAGTCTAGAAACTGCAGCTTAAAAGATCTTATCAAAGTGGCTATAGCACAATTCTCCATGGCTAATAAAATATTCAATCTTTCATTTTGAATAAATTATTTCCCAGTAATACTGAAGCATTACATGTGCCCTATTTGAACATGTTATGATATTAATTGAATAAAAAAAATACAGACGGATATTTTTATATAATCTTCTTTTTTTTAAGCATTTGAGCATTTATTACATCTTGGTGAGAAAATGCGCAATTTCTTTTTTAAATATTTTATTTGTGATGAACGGTAACGAAGTTAGTAACAGCAATTTATATTGACTTAATGCATACTTTATGATAATAAATACATAAATAACTAAAAGGTTCAGAACTGGAAATCAATAACACTTTAAGATTAATATTTTAATTTTTCATTTGTTATTAATTAAAATTAGGTCTCCGTTCCGATGACGAAATTTAGTTGAATTTAAATATATTTACAATATTATACAATATTAAGATACATACGATGATAATCACATGCGCTGCTCAATTCGCCTATGACAGGGCGAGCAAATTTTAAGTCGACAATAGACCTTGATGTAAGATTTCGATATTCTGATACAAATTATATTAGAAAAGCAGTAGTTAATAAGCATTTGCACAGTATTTACGAATTTAATAATAATAATAACAATAAATAAATAAATAAAACTAAAAAAATACATTGAATTACAATATTATACTAAAGTTTCTACCAATGATTTGAAAATATAACATATTTGCATAGCATGGATATTTAAAGACAAATAGTTATTTACAAAATTCATAAGGTGTGTATGAGTTGATATCAATAACAATTAATTTGTACATCGAGCAGCAAGAGATTTTAAACGCAAATTTAGTAATTATAGTGATATTCATAAGCATCTACACTAGTACTAAATCAAACATTAATATCAATGTTCATCAAAATTATCATATTCAGTATTTATATTTCAGCTCTAAGTGTTAACAATCATGGGAACTAAATTAAACTACCCGGAATGATTAAAGAATAGTTATACAGAACTTTTAATTTCAGAATTTTCAATAATTAGAATCGGAATTATTCTGCAGAATGAAAAGGCAATACTATCTAAAATTGAAAGAGAATCAAATGAATTTGTATATTATAGATTATTGAAATATATATTGTTTATGACAGTTCTTATAAACTTTTAGAGATACATGAAAAGTTTTGTTTAGGATATTATAGCTCTTTGAGTGCTTAATATAATTGATCGGATCCAAGATCGTTCTTTGCGAATTCTTTCTGAGTATTTTATTTTTGTTGTATTTGAATTAAAATTTCATTAGCGGACAGTTTCCGAAGGTATAATGAATTGAATTTCCTGAAGATTTACCACATGGACACATAGCTGATTTACGTTTACCTATTTTATGTAAAAAATCAGGAAAACTGTCATGGTTGCTTAAGTAATATGCTGAGATTGGGTGATCACAAATAAAATATGGATTCACTTTGTTAAGAATAAAGAAAGTATCTCATCCTTTCAGGGAGTTGGGCCCATAAGCGTTGCCAATCAACGAGAGCTATTTTAGTACAGAAACGTTTGACTATTGAAGTTGGAATTAAGATATCTAGTTTTTCGTTACACTCATTATTAGTTATTGCATGTTTTGCGAGAGAGTCCACTCTTTCGTTGCCCACAGATCCGATATGAGATTTTGTTCATGAAATAGAAATATGTTTTTTAGGAATGGTTAAAGCATCCAAAAACTAATTTTCTGGTTTGAGGATACTGAGCCAGCAAAAGAAACTTTGTATTTATTATTACCTCTTTAAATCTAAAAATATTTTGGTTTCTGAAGTTTCTAAAGATAAAGAACGTTTTTCATAATCATAATTCACCCGAAAATGGGCTTTGCATATTTTCGTTCGTGGTTATGTTATATTTTCATGGATGAAAAAGTTTTTTTTTTTTTTTTACAGGGTAACATGTAAATCATTCAAATTTCAGCATTTTTTTAAAAGGCGAAAGATATAGGAATTACATGGGGAGATTTTGAGTCGATACTAAGGACGTTTGGCAACTTTCCATCGAAATACTTTCAATCTGTCGAGAAACTTGTTGGCCACGTGTACACTAGTGTGATTATTGGGGAAACAATATCTTTTTCGAGAGCTTTCCTCTGCGCTTGTTTTTTATATCCTTTTTCAGCTGCAACGTGTTACAATACCGCGAAAAAAATAGATAACAAGTCTTTGCACAGATCTGGATGAATCCATAATACACCCTTCCGCAGAAACCAGCTTACCACAGCTCAGAAAACAGAAAACAGAAATATTCGTTATTATTGCGAACATTCTTTGCCTTCTGTTTTAGTTTGTTTTTTAGATTTTACTAGGTGAAAAGCATTACACGTCTAACTACACTACACACACATATATAACTATTCACTTTGATTGGAACGATGCATCTAGATTAAAAGTCTCATCTTCATTTCGGCACATCATACATATTTTAATGAATATGTCGACTGTGGAAAAGTATAGACTGCGTAACTCCTACAAATCTTGCAATTTTAATTTAAATGATAGTTAATATGATGGAGTGCAACATTTAAATTATTTGTACAGTTAGATATTTAACTCTAAAAGTAAACGAATAAGGAATTAGCTATTAACACATCCATTGACATCTAGCTTATGTTTCGTTTATCCGTCTGAAAAATCTTTAATTACATTAATTTCCAAGATGGGTTAAGTTAAATAAAGTGCATTATATTTAATGATCTCAGAAGACAAACTGTAGATTTTCTAATTTTTAAGTTTGGGCGGACGGAGTTGCAATGGAGAATAACACACACATATGTCACCCGAAGCATATATGTAGTAAATATTTCCACTTTATTTTGACAAATTTGTTTTTTAGAAAAACATGTAATTGTACAAGTATTAATAATAATCGAAGTCTTACTTCTTTCTATTTTAAAATTTAAAATTATAATTATTGACTGAAACGTACTTCTGTATCAAAATTACACGTACCTGAGAAAAGATCCCCCTGTGTTTCTCCATCGTCGTACATGTAGATAACGCTCTGGTGAGTGCTTTGTTCCAGTCATTCATTTCTGTAAGTCGGTCCGTGAGCATAACATACCCTAAAAGAGCCTTAACAATAATAAGTCATTTAACTTGTTCTTGTTTATCAAACAAGTGAATTTTCTGTAATAAATATGCTTTTAACATATCTTTATAAATGCAAGGACAACATACAACTTCGCCTTCAGGCCCAAAAAAATTTTGTTACTTTCCAACTTACGTCGGTGTTAAGTAAATGTGTTATATGGTTTGTCACAAAATTTCTTAAATATTGAATTGATACATTTCATAACTGATTTTAGTATCTTAAGAGTTGGTGGTAAATTTGCGGGCACTAAATTTTCTTTCTATGAATACAAAAGAAGCATTTCAAGATTGTCATATTTTTTAAGTAGTCATTTTTTCTATGTCATAACACACTTCTCTGGAAGCAGACATTTCTTTCGCTACTGTCGTCAGTTGACCACCTAGTATTATTTGATTTTAAAATTGAAAATATGTATGTCATTATGTTTTTTATGTACTGTGTAGGAAGCATGCACTAGAGTCATAAGAAATTTCTTATTTACCTTTTCCATTTTCTAATATCCGTTTGGGATTTATTAATTTTAACATTTTGGTTTAAGGTAGTGCCTCTTGTGCCAATTTCAAATATTTTTTTAGGTTAAATATGTTCAAGCCAGTCTTTTACACTGTTAAAAATTTGCAGCAAACTGTCAAGTCATTTGACCGTTTTTGTAGAAAACGGTTACATAACCGTAATTTAACTATATTCTGACCGTATTATTACTCATTTTATTTACAGAATATAGTTAAATTACGGTTATGTAACCGTTTTCTACAAAAACGGTCAAATTACTGGACAGTTTACTGCAAATTTTTAACTGTGTATATATGTTCCTTTTACGCGCAAAAATATCTGTATTTGATTTATAGCAGGCCGAAAAGGTTGTGAAAAATTGTAAACAGCAGCTATAACAAGAAAAAAAAATAGTGTATTTCTAAATATTAAAGAGTGTGGAAGAAGAGGACCTGAATTTGCGCAAACATTTTTCATGTAGCTATTCAGGCTTAAATTTTAATTTGAAACTTTAATTAGAAGGTGTATGAAATATTATTGAAATAATATGTCTATCCTATTATGTTTTGATTCCAAAACATCATTTTTTTCAGAAAAGGAATGGTTTACTACCCAATTTGAAATTGCGCCCCTATAAAAGTCATACGTCCAAATTTGGGAATTACTGGTTAAAAGACAACATTTCGTAACCGAGATGAAATAACTTCATCTTGCTGAAGAAGGTTAGCTCTCGTAAAAATAATGTAATTACATCGAATCAAATTAAGGTAAGGTAGTTGTAAGTCGTAAAAGTTGTAAGGCAGTCAAATTAAGGTAGTTGTAAAGTATGTTGTTCACGAGAGTCGACTTTACAGGGCAGTAGAGCAAACCAACCAGGTATTTTCGCTTTACTTTTCCCCGTTTTTTATGCTTTTTGTCAGTTTTTATTCTGTAATTCTAGCTTCAGGAGATAAATATTTAATTTAAGTAGAAACTTTCTTCAAAACATCAGATAATATTAACACTTTAAATATTGCTTAATTAATAATTAAAAAACAGATACTTTTTTAAAAAATCAACTACTAATATGCATGACAAAACAGTATTAATATCTGAAAGCTTATTCATTTTTCTGAAATGAGAAAAATTATCTTTTGTTTTTTAAAACATTTTTTCAAATCTACATCTTATTATTAGTAGATATTTTGAATATGCTAGTATGACACATATTGAAAGGGCAATACAATTAAAAATAATTTATAATTTAAAAATATATTTTGAAATGATCTCTAACATCATTAAAACTTTCCTACAAGTTTTTTAAAGTTATATTTGTAAAATAACAGAATATTGTCAGTTGTAAAAATATTTTGCAGTTATTATTAACTTTTTTATAAGTCATATCAAATTAAATGATTATTTGAAATTCATTTGAAAAACAAAGTTACACCACTGCGAAAGTTTATTTTACCCCATTATTGCAAGTATAAAAAAAATATTTCGCTATGTTTTATAATTTCAGAAGAGCTATTTCGTGTATTTTAATTATTTTTCTACAGCCGTTAGAGAAACTGAATAATATACAAATTTTAGATTTAAATATACTTACAATTAATATATTTATAAAACAAATAATGAAAAATATCTATTAATTAATTTATTTAAAAAAATTAATTTAATTATCTAAAAAAGTATAAAATAAATAAATTTTGAGGATGATTTTTATTATAAAATTTGCATTTTCTAACCAATTAATAGAATTTACACTAAACAATCTGTAGCATACTTTCCTTAACAAGATATATTTAATAAGAAAAAATGTATAATGATAGAAAAGCCATTAAGTTTCAATATATATTTTCAGTAAACGTTATAGATGTTTCAGATAATTATAATTAAAACTTTCAGTTAAAATTTTAGTTTGCCTAGTAAAGAAATGTGAATATCTTATTAGAATTGAATTTATAATAATTTATAAAAAAGATCATATGTTATAATAAAAGAAAAAAATAATTAATTTATGCAACAAACATTAAACTTAATAACTGTTTTGAATCTTAACTCAGTTTAGCAAATAAAATTGCATTTCAGTTACATCCAAATAAAAATTTAACATTTTTTTCAACGTTTTCAGCTTCTCTTTCTTTACTAATAAATATTACTTAACAGTTGTTATTTATGCATAACATACATTGTAAAGCTCACAGCGATATGTGCGATGGCGCATAAAACTGTGCTGCCTTGGATGTGACATTTAAACTTTAAACTTCCAAGAAAACAAATATTGTTCTTAGCCTTTAAATTATCTGCTGTAACTTTTAAAGTATCATTTTCCTATATAATAGAGGAAGACAGTTTTCCAGTATGTTAAAGTACATTCAATTATTTCTTTTGAAAACTTTTGTTTTAAATAATGTAATTTTTAGGTGCCTATTTACATGTTTATATATATATATATATATATATATATATATATATATTAACATATCAAAATATATTAACAATTCATAAATAATTTTCTTTTGCTTAAAATCTCTTCAAGTTTATTTATCTCCCAAAATTACTGTAATTTCTTTTATTTTACATTTGCTTCTAATTTACGTTTATAATTTCGTTGTTTAAAAAGGATAAGGTAGATAAGAACTGATATTTCTTAAACCGACAAGGTAGTTTCAAAATTTCTCTTTCAGATGATGTTTCGATTGTTTGGATTGTGTGGATATTTACTGTCTGTCCATTTTATTTATTTTTGAAGACTGTTAAAATGTGTTATACAAGATAGGGAATATAGCTTATTTAGAAAGATTTAATGATTTTAATTATACCAATTTCAAGTTTTTTCGATATGAAGCGTTCATAATACAAAAAAAAACTACAATGGAGTGATGAGCATTCCATATCCAATTAAAAAATACATTTGATATAAATTAAAATACATTAAAACAATCTATAACTGTTCGGATATACCAATCCCAAAACTTCCTTCTATATCATACATGTTAATACTTGAAAAAAGTAATTTGTTAATTATGCATTTTAGAAATAAAAAATGCTTCACGTTTTTTGTCAATAAATGTTTCAAAATCGTGAGGGGTAGAAAAATCGTAAATTTCGTAATGAAGTCTAATCAATGGGTAATATATCATAAAACCTTAAAAAATTGCTTTTTACAAAATATGCAAATTTAAAATAAATTACAAATATTCTGTATATGCTCGTATTACAAATATTGAAAGGGTAACACAATTAAAAATAATTTATAGTTTAATATGATGTTTTGAAATTATTTCTAACATTATTAAAACTTTTCTACGAATGTTTTAAAATATATATTTGTTAAATCCCAGAGTATTACAAATGTTTTAGCCTTTTGCGTCAATTGCAAAGATATTTTGAAGTTTTTTATTATTAATTACCCATCATACGTAGTATAGTGTAAGTCTTGTAATCGTTTTGAAAATCGAAACTTTTTTTGACGGATTTACACGTTTCAGACACTCGAGATTCCGAAAAATATATTTTTAGAAAAAAAAAAAAAATTGCCGCCTGTCTGTCTCTCTGTGTGTGTCTCCGTAAACGCTCTATCTTCCGAACAAATTGAGATGGAGACTTGAAATTTGGTATGTACTTAGTATGTAAGAATGGGAAGAAGCTTATTGAAATTTCAGTAACCTCGGTTATCCGGAACATTTTTTTTTCGGACTCTCGAAATATTCGTTCTGATAAAAGGTACATAAAAATTTTCGAAATTGTTTATTTTAAGGAGGGAATATAAAAGACAATAAAAAACATAAATTTTGCATAAAGAATGAAATCGAACGGATAATTAGTTGCCGAGATATTAGTAATCATATTTTCCACACTCTTCGATTTTTCACGACCCTGTATTTCATTCAAATTTCAATCCAAAGATATATTTTACTGGAAATGAGACGCTTAACCCGACGCAGTAAACCGTTAGTTAATATGTTTAACAATTTTGGAATTATAAGGATATTTCTTTTGCACAACTCAGTAATAGAGAATTTAAAGTTTATGACGTCATCAAGCCACGATTTTATTCGAATTGCAATGCATTTTATAAATAGTTTACACATACACATGTTTTATTTTCATATTTTATATTGTGTATATCCATGGTGGATAAGTCTTACGGTGGCCCCCAACGACTAGTTTTGTTTTGTAAGTCGTATCAATCTAACAGATTATTTAAAATTCATAAAAAAAATTACGCAACTGCGAAAGTTTAATTTACTCCTTTATTGCATGTATAAATATAATATTTCGCTACGTTTTATAATTTTAGAAGAGCAATTTCAAATATTTTAATTATTTGCCTACAGCCGGGAGAAAAATTTAATAATACAAAGTGAAGATTTAAATATATTTATAATTAATACATTTATAAAACAAATAATGAAAACTACCTATCAGTTTATTTATTTAAAAAAATAAATATAATTATCTAAAAATCATATAAAATAAATATATTTTTAGGTTGATTTTTGTTATAAAATTAGCATTCCATAACCAATTAATAGAAATTACATTAAAAATTCTGTCGCATTCTTTCTTTTAAAATATATGTTTAATTAAAAAAAATTATAATGATAGGTAAACTGTTCAACTGTTATTATATTTCAAATAAAGTGGAGAGTCAAAATACGTCCATTAGAATTAACTTTTAAATATACACTAAAAACACTTTATTTTGCTTAAAAGACGTCAACATAATAATTTTAACATAATTTTAATAATTTTAACATCTTTAAGGTTTATGTTGACGTCTTTTAAGCAAAATAAAGTGTTTTTAGTGTATATTTAAAAGATAAGTAAACCATTAAATTTCAATATAAATTTTCAGTAAAAATTATAGATGCCCCAGATAATTATAATTAATATTTCATTTCAAATTTTAGCTTGCATACTAAAAAAAATGTGAATATCTTATTAGAAACGAAATTATCATAATGAATAAAAGAAATTATAATAAAATAAATAAAAAGTAATGGATTAAAAAAAATAATTTACACAACCAACATTAAACTTAATAACTTTTTTTTAATCTTAACTCCGTTTGGCAAATAAAATTGCATTGCAGTTAAAAATTTAACATTTTTTAAACATTTTTGAAATTCTTTTGAATTTTTTTTAATGCACTTTGACTAACACCTAATATATAACAGAGGGATGTTACATATCTTAAAAGCTAAACCTGATATGTCAAAATCAAGGTTATATATAAATTCAGGTGGCCAATTTTGTATAGGAATGGTGTATATTTTATAAAAAATACCAAAATAATTGCTCCTCCGGTGTAATCACTTTACAAGAACCTTTGGAGGTCTCAACTGCTCAAACGTTAAACAAAACGATTTCAAATATAAACCTACGATTTTTTTTTTGTTATTATGTAGAAAATTGAGATTCACTAAAGTAACAAATTTATTCAGTAAAGTTTACTTGCCTTTCTTTATCATATTTAAACACCACATTCAAATAAAACATTCGCACTTAAATGAATCTGCTATTTTTAGCAAATGGCAGCATTGACAAAACTATAACTATTCTGGCGTGTTTGTGATTTGCACTTTTCATAAATGCTCTTTTTTGAATGCAACTAGTTGTTTCTCTGTGCTGTAAAAAAATACAAATATTTCTTAATCTAATAAAATATAATATAACCACGAACTAGAATATGCAATATTCATTTCCGATTTAGTTTTTGTAGAGTATTAATCAGTTTTGTGAAACCGGCATATCAGTTTCTATATTATTATTAATTCCCAATTAAACATTTTCAACTGCTCACTTGAATTTGCACATGTTTGTCTTTCAAACATGAAAAAACATGTTTAACATGGGAATATTTAATTGCAAATTTATAGCATTGGAACAACCATATTCCGGGTTTAGGAAGTTAACTAATACTCTATTAAAACTATTTGGAAACGTTTCCGAAAATCAGCGGTAGAAAAAGTACATTTTTTAAATAAATGTTTCATTAAATCTTGAAAATGTATTGTTTTGTGATATTTCTACAGGTAAAGAACGCGTTTTAGAATCGTGTGTAACTCGGAAGATGTTATTGTATATTTTCGTTTGGGATTACATTGTATTTTCTTAGATTAAGAAACATTTGTATATATATATATATATTTTTACAGTATATTGTGATTAATGAAACTAACGTAAATTCGATGGAAGTAACACTTAGTGATTGTTCACACGGCAATTCTATGTACATATTATATAGAACGTGTTTGTCTTCGAATATGTCTTTTGTTCTGGTAGCTTCATTTCAACACTATCAATGTTTTTCAGTCCCATTTCGGGATATTTTGGATTTTGAAAAAAAAAAATAGTGGTTCACTTTTGGAAGCGTTTTGTTGCCGTAACAGTAACGGCGAAAGATCTAATATTCTTCATATGCTGCTGATAGGAACTGATATGTCCGAAAATGTTTTAAATACATTGTATGTGTAAATAAACCTATATTTCTCAATAAACATAAAACTATGTAATTTTAAATTGTACATTATCGTATTATTCATACAGTAACATGTCTTTAATATTTATGAATGAATAATAAAAAGAATGTATAAGATTAGAAATGATATATTGTATGTTTTATGAAATAATAATCAAAATTTAGACGCAATATGAATAAATTACGTTTATTGAGTACCTTTGTAATAACAACCAAACTAAATAAACTGTAAAATCTCTGAATTTATTGTAGCGTAACAACTTCATTTTAATCATTTGTGCATTGAACTTTACGTAACGCTTTAAAATCTTCCTATTATTTAAAGGCTGTAAATTAACAGATTAAATCTTCCCGTACACTCAAGGGAAACACAAATATCTATTTCAAAGTGTTTGTAAATTAGTCCATCAATCTATACTATATAAACATAACATTTATTAGGGCTTTCAGGGAATGCAAATGTAGTCCTTCATTTATGGGCATTTGGGAATAAAGTTCATATCATTAAAGAGCGTATTTAGGTAAGTAAAGATCTAAGTACAACATTTGCCGGTATATAATTATAATCTATAAAAAAATCACGGTTGTAAATATATATATATATATATGAATTTTAAAATTTATTTGTTTTAACCCTTTCCGGCACGGACAAATTCTGTTCATAAAATGAGAAATTACTGACTGACACCGGAATTTACAAACGATTTTTTTAGAAAATAAGAACTCCTTATTTTAAGCTTTCATTACAGAAACAAAATTTTATTAAAATATTCTTGGTGTCGCATGCAAGTTTGGAATTAAAATTAGGTGTGCCCGGAATGGGACCACTGTACCGGAAAGGGTTAAACATAAATTATTTTTTTATAGACTCTGAAATACGTGAAAAATTTGCGTCGCTTTACTAACAAAAAATTAATGACACATAATATTGAAACTACTAGTATGTGAAACATCAATTTATAAGCACTCTAAAATTATTCCATCAGGTAATTCTGTCTGTGTAATTGTCTGATTGTATACCTTTTGAATTTTTTTAAAACAATCGGACAGTCATTAAACATAAAATATTTCTGTGGTTATCTTGCCATTCATGTATGTTATTAATTCATTCGGATTAAGATTATATAGGATTTACTTTATCATCAGTAAATGTTCAACTAATTTTGAAACTTAATTCTATTTCAAAGAGTGAAGAAAAATCCGTTCAATTTTTAAATCCTTTATAATCGAAATAGTCATTTTTTAAGGACATTCACAAAAGTAAAATATGACAATTTAGTTTTTCAATCAGTAATGCTAATTGAAAATACATTTTATTAGGCATTGTCAAACATAAAGTCATTCAATCACGAAGTTAATGTCCTTGTATGTCACCATTCATGTTGTTTATAACCAAAAATAAATATACAAGGCCATAATTAAACTGACAGTACTCAGTGTGTTCTGTAGAGTGGTCTAAATACTTGAATGAATCTAAGGAATGTTGAATGATGGAACAATACGAAGGACGAAGGGTTCTGCGAAAAAAAATAGCGCCACATATCACCCATCGGCGACTTTTCGAATTATTTTTATTCACGCAATACTTCGTCCGCCATCTGCTTTAATCCTTTTACATAATTTGGCTTCATTCTCGTAATTAGACCGCGATACAGAACACGCTGAGTACTTCCCGTTTAATTATTACCACCTTGTATATTGATCATGTTATATATATATGCATTAAATTATATACAACATGAATGTTGTTATATTTTATATTTAATAAATATGCAACTGTTCAATAGTTTCAGAAAGGTAATATGTGTTTGCTACTTAATGATTCAAGATACGAATAAAGCCATGTTTATTATGTCACAAACTCATTCATTAAATTATGGGAGGAAATGCATCATATTTTTTAACCTGTATGTTTACGTATGCGTTATAGCAGTGTTATGTGAATTGAATTTAAATTTATGTGAAATAAAATTATTTAATATATACTAGCATTCTACATATAAATTTTACTCAAACACTTACATTAAACAAATTATCGGCAGTAGTATATAACACCACTGAAGAACGTTTCGGTTTAACAGTAAGAAAAGATGTATAACTGACATTACCCAGTTCCCAACATCCTAGAGCAATCAATATTTAAATATAAATGATATAATAAATAATGAAAATGGGTACAGTGGGGCACAATGACTATTATATGAATAATAATATTTATATAAGTACCTATAAAACATTATTAAACACATTTTACAACATCCCACACACATCCATAATTTATTCAAATTAGGTTTTAAATTTGAAAATTTAAAAGGAAAAATAGCATTGCCAGGTCTCATCATATCTTGATCTAAGTTTCAATCAGAACATTCAACATCAGCTTAATGTTTAAACATGAAACCGTTGAAACATACTCCAATCTTTTTCTATTGAAGACTAATAATGCAGTCGTTACTCTCAATTTCACATATTTTTATCCTCGTCATGCTGCCTTACCACAGCCATTTTTTTGGAGGTTTTTAGTTTTACCAATATATCCTTCATTGCAAAAACCCCATGTTAAGTATACATTTTTACACTTTATGTTGTATTTTGAAAATAATTTAGTGATAGACTGATATAAATTTCACAAATGAGTAATTCCATGCACATGTTTTATCAAAAATTTACAAGATACTTTAAAATCGAATTTCGGCTCCGAACTATTATATAACTCGCATGATGCGCTTAAGTAAGTTTTTGATAGTGGATTGCATGAACCTCCAAGAAGGGTCTGTGGTACACCAAGCCAGGTGCTGCTATATATGAATGTATGGGAGAAAAATCTATTTTATTATCTTACCGTCTTTTCCCCCCTTCCATTTAAATAATTATGGGAGTCTGAGTTAAAATATTTTTATATGATTAACTTGGAAATATTTATAAATCTTCAGAACGTATATTTTAGCATGGCAGGAGAATAGTGAAAAGGCCTAGCCGTTATTTAGAAAATATCTTAAAATAAATATTTTGAAGCATTTTCCTTGCAGATTTAATTTAGATAAAAATTTATTTTTAAATATTTACACTACCTGAACACGATTATTGAAAATAAGTAAATTTTAAACAATTAATATTTGGAGTAAAAATAGTCTTACAAACTAATAAATTTTAAGATTTTTTTTTTATTATTCAAAAACAAATGATGATGTTTAATTAATTTTTTATATGACACTGATAAAACTGTGTTTACCGACTTATAGAATACTGAAGGGGTTTTTCCTTTCACAAATCATATTATCGTACGTATAGTTTAAATGAATAATATCCAAAAGAAATGAGAAATTAAATAAGGAATAATGGACCAGGTACCAGAAATTCAATCTTTTCTGTTGTCCTGTATTCCATTTTTGCTTAAAAATAATAAATTACATATTTAAATTTACAAAACAAAGTAGCGAATGTCTGGTGTTTTTATAAAGTAGATTTCCGAAATTAGAATTGTTATACTCTTTATTTTTTACGTATTTTTATCATAATAAATAATATAATAAAAGTTTACTTATTCAAAAATATTTAGCAATAAAGATCTAATATTCACATATGGCCGAAATTTCCCAATGATTGTACAATATTTAACATGATTAATCAACTCATTTTCGAGATCATTGAAATGAATGTTCATGTTTATAGCCTATAATCTATAAACATTTGATCTAATAATTAACTCTTTCTAAATAATGGAAGTAAATTAAAATCTTTGCAGAATGTTTCATGTATTCAGAAGCCAATCTGATGTTACTATGTTTAAAGCCAATTTGCTATTATGTATAATACAAATTGTCAATAAAGCGAAATAGTTATGGATTTTCAAAATTTAAAATAATCAGCAAAATTTTAATATTTGTTAAATTTTCTTTTTTAAAAAGAAATTTTAATGAATGCTTTTTCAGAGATTTCAGTTTGAAACTTTTGAATGTTTTTCATAAGGTAGTAAGAATATAAGTGTCTTTTAGTATCTGATAGCTCATTCATTTGTTTCCATAATCGATCCATCATCGAAACGTACTACATAACTGACAGGTTGTTATTTACATACATTGGTTTAGAGTCCATTAAATAACTCTTGTGGGGGAATATATTTATCGTCTATGTATTTCTATTACATGTAAATGATTATTCTCTTTAATTCACAAGATTGCGACTTTCCCAATGTTAATCAATTTATGCAATAATTTAAAATTATCGTCAATTGTTAGTTCAGTTTTACCTGTATTAATAATTTTTTTTTCATGATTTTTACTTTCTTCTATCTTTACAAGAAGAAAGTATTGGATTCATGAAAATTTCCGACTTCCAGTTTTTGATGGATTTATACGTTTTAGAAGGACCTGAACACGATTTGACTGTTTATAGAAAATGTCTGCCTGTGAGTCTGTGAGTCTGTCTGTATGTGACACAAATTTTGTGGGCGCTCTATCTCAAGAACTAATGCACGAAATTTAATAAAACTTTATATTCAGTTAGTCCCTGATATAGATTGGTGCTGATTAGTTTTTGGTGAAAATCGCCCAACAGATAACGCTGCTATGCTGCATTTTTTCCGAATTTCCGCAATAGCTATATCTCAAGAACTAATGCACTCATTTTCATCAAACTTCAGATTCAGTTAGACCTAGACATAAATAGACGCTGATTACGTTTTTGTGTAGATATCCCAACAGGTGGCGCTGCTATACTGCTTTTCTCAGGATTTTCATGATAGCTATATCTCAAGAACTAATGCACGGAATTTCATCAAATTTCAGATTATGTTAGACAATAACATAAATAGATGCTGCTTACGTTTTGGTGTAAATAGCCCAACAGGTGGCGCAGCTATGATACTTATTTTCTTGTTAATACGATACCTAAATCTCAAGAACTAATGCAAGGATTTTCATCAAACTTCAGATTCAGTTAGACGTTGACATAAGTTGTTGTTAATTAGGTTTTGATCTAAATCTCCCAAAAAGTAGCGCTGCTATGCTGCATTCTGCAGAATTTACACGATTTTAGCAATAGTCCTATATCAAGAACTAATTCACGGAATTTAATAAAACTTTAGATTCAGTTAGACCGTGATATAAATTGGTGCTGATTCTTTTTAGTGAATACAAAACCTGTCTGACATAGAAGAAAGTTTTGTGATTGACACATCCGACTAGTTTTAATTGTTCTTATAAATACTAACACCTGTTCAAAAGTTTCACATTGGGCTATTTGCTGACGCGTGCTTTTATTATATTTTAATTGGCAGCTATTTTTAATCAAACATCGTGTTTTAAATGTGAGTGTACTATGCAAAACACCTAATCAAAAACATTTCGTTTGATAACTCATCCAAAATTGGGCGTTTTTTACGTCCATATAAAAAGTGATGTTATCGTCATATGTATACACTGCTGTCCAAAAATTATGATCCAGTGACCGGACCATTTCGCTTTTTACATGGTTTGTCAAATATATACTGAAATTCTTGAAAAATTGTCCTTGCACTTCGAGGATAAAAAGCACATAACTTCAAGAACAGTAGAAACAGTATACTGCAGTTAAAATATTAATATATTCAATATTTTATGAGATATGTGCATTTGTATGATTTTTTAACTTTGCATACACGAACTATAACAAAGATTCTTTTTCATGATTTGGTAGTCAATTCTATAGACCACTCAACCAAAAAAACAGTCAAATATCGTGACAAATCAGAAATATACCGGCAATACAGTGAGGTAATTGACAAATTGGGGGGGGGGGGGGATCCAATTGGATGATAAGGGATTTCCCCCCTCAATTTGGCAATAATCAGTCAATAATTTCAATTATTTGTCAATAATGTATTAATCATAGTCATTATTATAAGGGTTAATCCTAAAGAAGTATTCCTACTTTACTTTTTATAAAAATGAAGAGAAAAAAGTTATATATATATATATATATATATATATGTAGGATTTGAGTTTGTTTAAACATAATTCATTTCCTTTATGACGTGCGTGATCATCAAATTAACTGACGCTGTAGAACTTTAATTATCCATGATTTCAAAGCACGAGTTATAAAAAGTTTGGATCGCGAGATCAAGGTTTGAATATCTTTAAAAAAAATCTTGGAAAAAGAGCCAGTCTTAGAATTGTTATCACCGAGGAAGCGTCGAAGTGTGAAAGAGTCAATTAGCGCACTGCTAGACCTAATTGGACTATGCGACAATAAGTATATTGTATGTTTTGGGCGAGACGTGTAATACATTTTGAAAAAAAAACCAACGAAGCGTTATGGAATTGTTTTTCTAGAATGAAATTAAAGTTCATGTTTTTGTTATTTTGAAGTCTAGTTGTACAATTAATTCAGTAAGTTAACTTTTTACATATCACCTTCCTACATTTTTGGGTGCTTGATTCCAGGATATTAAAAGGAAGAGGCACCAATTTTGAAAGATAGACATGGGAACCCTAAATAAAGCTAAGAGAATTGATCTAATAAATCTCTCCGAGGAATGCGGAATTGAATCACCAGAAAAACCGACAATCCCTGTTTTAATAAAGCTGATTAAAAGCTGGGAAAATTACCATGAAGATTTTATAAAGGATCGTTTAGAAATAGTTATAGAAGCTATAAAAGAGAAACCAGAAGGAAAAAGAGAAAAAACTACAAGTGCAATCGAAACTTGAAGAGAAGAAATTACAAGCAAAACTAGAAGAAAAGAAATGGCGATTGCAGATTGAAGAGAAGTAATTACAAGCAAAGATTGAAGAAAATAAATTGAAAATGGAAATGGAAATGGAAGAGAGAAACTGGAAAGTACAAGTGGAGCAAAAAGATCACGAAAGAGATTTCGAGACTAAGAAAATACAAATGCAGGAAAATCCACGCGAACACATCGATGTGAACATAAGGACAAATCCAGGTAAGCAATTTGAATTGCTTAGATTATTAACAAAATATGAAAGTTCGAATGATATTAGTTTATATTTGGCTATGTACGAAAGGCAAATGGCGTAAACGGGCATTGATAAAAAATAATGTGTAAAACATTTAATTATTCTAATGCCATTAGATGTGATTAATATTATAACTAGAGAAAACGAACCCGAAATTCACGATTATGATTTCATAAAAAATATTCTTCCAAAACGGTACAAACTATCGCCGAAAGAGTTTAGGCTGAAGTTTTTCTCATCTATAAAGGAGCCATCGACTAATTGGCGCGATTTCACTTATGAGATCAAGGTGTATTTTCAAGAATGGGTTGAAGGTCTTCAAGTAGATATCTTTGGGGAATTATCGGAATTAATTGTAGTTAAACAAATTAGGCATAACTTACCTGCGAAAACAAAGGCACATTTAGTAGAGGAATTATTAGTAATAAAGTAAATTAATGACTTAGTTAGTAAATTAGATATTTACGAAACGGCACCAAGGGTTTGCCATAAACAATCCGTTAGGAATACAAGCGACAATTTTGAGGACAGGAGATCAAGAGCGGCTGACTACGCCAATTCGAAAAGACGCCAAGTTCACAATAGACACAGTATGAATTATGGAAGCAAAGAGTCGCATATAATCTGTTTTGCGTGTGGCAACCCTGGTCACGTGAGTGCGAAATGTGCCATGGCGAATAATACAGAACACGAATATTCAAATTTTAACCTGCAACGTAATCAAAATTGGCGAGAAACAAAATACCAAATTGGGACCCAAAACACAAAAAGATAAATAGTTAATATGAGCACGTTAAATGATAAAAAAAGAAGAATCCTAGATATTCCCGGCACAAAAACAAACGTAATAATCTATGCAGGGAGTGACCTTTCAATAGCCAATTCAGGGTATCATACTGCAATAAACACGCCAAAGCAAACCAGCGATAATATATCTATATCTGGCATAGGTGGAAAAGAAATTAAGCCGACGGGTTATTTCTGGCATAAGTCTATGTAGACGATATAGGAATACAGGATAAATTTTACGTGGTACAAAAGGCTGACTACGATTTAATAGTAGGTAGAAAAGCAGTAGAAAGCTTGATGTTAAAAGTAGTGGAAGATGTTGTTAGAATAATAAGCGACAACGCAGTACGAGTGGGATACACCAGCAGGGAAGACCGAGCTATGCTCGGTCAAAATTAAATTTGAGTTCAAACATCATGACCCATGACCAAAATGACCCACTAATTGAATTTTCTCGAACATGTGGCTTAGCCCAACAGTCTTCTCGTGCCGGAAAACCATAGGATGCAAAATTTAGTGTAAATTGTGCCGCTTTTTAGATATTGACCCACAATGACCCAGAAATGACCCACTAATCGAATTTTCTCAAACATGTGACCTTGTCTAATAATTTTCGCGTGCCCGAAACTCGTAAAATACAAAATTTAATCAAAATCGTTAGAGCCGTTTTTTAGATAAAATTAATTTGACCCGCTTTGACCCAAAAATGGCTCCCTAATCGAAAGTTCTCGAACATGTGACCCAGCCCAATAGTCTTCTCGTGCCCGAAAATAGTCGGATACAAAATTTCGTCAAAATCGTTTGGACCGTTTTTTAGATACAATTAGCTTGACCATGACCCAAAATGACCCAAAATGACCCACTAATTGAACTTTTTCGAATATGTGACCTAGCCCAACAGTCTTCTCGTGCCCGGAAACCATTGGATGCAAAATTTAGTGTAAATTGAGCCGCTTTTTAGATCTTGACCCACAATGGCCCAGAAATGACCCACTAATCGAATTTTCTCGGACATGCGACCTAGCCCAATGCTTTTATCGTGCTCGAAAGTCGTAAGACACAAAATTTAATCAAAATCGTTAGAGCCGTTTTTTAGATAAAATTAATTTGACCCGCGTTGATCCAAAAATGACCCACTAATCGAAAGTTCTCGAACATGTGACCCAGCCCATTTGACTTCTCATGCCCGAAAATGGTCGGATACAAAATTTCGTCAAAATCGTTTGAACCTTTTTTAGATACAATTAGCTAGACCATGACCCAAAATGACCCAAAATGACCCACTAATCGAATTTTTCTCGAGCATGTGACCTAGCCCAATGGTTTTCTGGTGCCCCAAAACGGTAGGATACGAAATTTCGTCAAAATCGTTAGAGCCGTTTTTAAGATAATTTTTGCATATATATATATATATATATATATATAACCACCCACAAGATTTGCTCGTATTAGAATATATGATTAAAATTAAGTTCCGTCCAAAACTGACGAATTAGCAACATCAAATATAAACAACGATAATCACAGTTGGAAAGCTATGGAGCTAGTGGCTTTTCATTCCGTCTTTTTAAATGAATTAGAAGTAAAATAAGACTATAAATTGACTACTGTTTCAATAAATCTGTATCCCTCTACTGCTGATAAGGTAGATGAACAGTATGTGAGAATGACTCCTTCAGTTCATTCTCAATGAAGAATATCCAGAGAAAATTCCCAAAATAAAAATTCTAAAACCACGATGATTATTTGATGAAGGATTAAATAGCATTACTCAGGATTTGTTGGTGATTACTGAAATAAAAAGGATAGTTCCATGCTGTTTGAAATTATTGATGCTGCTAAAGAGTATTTGAAGGATGGAAACCGACCAAGTGGAGAGTCTGCAATCTGTTTGCATGGATTTAGTGACAATGATGATTTTACAAAAAACTGAATGTTACCATTATTTCCATTCTCATTGTTTAGCTAGATATGCTAAGAACTGTTTTGAGAATCCAAGAAATAGTTAGGATGATGCAGAAAGTAAAGTGAAAAGTGATGAATTATTATGTCCAATGTGTCGTATTCCAATTGACTTTGATGAATGGAATGTTGACTATCCACCTCCGGAAGAAAGTGATGAAAGCAATTTTACTTTATCTGAATATATAATTAAACTTCAAAAGAAAATGGCCTGCTCTTTTTCAAAGAGAAGTTAAAAAAGGTTGCATTATAGACGTGGAGGCAGAGAAAAATAAATATTTCCTGGAAATATCAAATGTTTCTGTTCTGTCCGATAGTGAAGAAAAATCAGAATTGAAGCCTGCTGCAGAAGGTGGTTCTGCCGTTCACAGTAAAAATGAGCAGTCGGATGAAGTTAGTAGTCGTGCACATGATAGAATAAACTATGTAAAAGATCGAAGTAGGAATTTTGATCATAGGGGAAAGAGCAAAAATTTTTATAGACCATTTGATAACAGAAGCAATAATAGATATGGCCAAAGATATGTTAAACAGTCATTTAACCATGGAAATTACAATAAATATAGATATCGGAAACAGAGTTACAAGAATTCTTACCAAAATGAATCTCGGATTCCTCAAAACTTTGAGACTAAAGATTCTTCGATACCGCAAGTCATAACAGAAAGTGAAGATTTGATTAATAGCTCACCGGATGTGGTTGAACCTAATGATGGATCTGAAATGCAGGAAAGTGCTTTACCTAATTCAAAAGCAAAATATAATCCAAATTTTTCCCTTAGGTACAAAAATAGAGGCTACTATCATGGTCGAAATAATTCTAATTATGATGGCCAACAATCATGTAAGGCTAGTTATAATGAACAAAGAAATTCCCAACCACCATATAGGTATTGTGCACAGCGAACTGAAGACTCATTTAGCAATTTTGAAAAGATATTTGAAAATGATCTCAGAACTCATGATCATGATAATTACAAATCAAATTATAGGTCTGGAAGTTACAGACATGATAATGGGTACTAGGCAAAACAAAGGTGTTATGACAGTAGGAATAATTCTCGTCATACATTTAAAGGATCTTTTAGTGCAAGAGATGCTTATTCAAATTCTTATAATTCTAGAAGCAATAGGCATACAGATTTTAAAGATAGACATCAATATGCAGAAAGAAATTACAGAGAAAATAAGTATACAGCTTCTAAAGGTAGAGAGCAATATCCAGAAAGAAATTACAGGGAAAATAAGTATACTTATTCTGAAGATCGAGATCAACATTCAGAAAGAAATTACAGGGATATCAGTTATGAAGAATCCAAAGATAAAAATAAATACTTTTTAAACTACTTAAATAAACAACTTTTTAAATTTTTAAACTACTCAACAGCTGTCACTCAAACCGGAAGTACTGTTTAAAGGACCGGAAGTACTATATAAAGGTACTAACTGGAGGGGGGAAGCAAAACTATGGCCTTTTAGAAATAAACAAATGCTTAATACTTAAAAAAAGAGTATGGCTCATAAAAACAGTTAAGTTTAGATGCATATTACTGTGTAAATTCTTGTAGTAACACATAAATCTAAACTTTAAATGCATTTTTTGGAAAACGTAATTTTTTGTGAAAATTTTACATGCAAAACATGATTTCTCAAAAAGTTTTTACACTATCGCTATGAAATGTAAAATGCATGTTGTTTATACTATTGTGAAGACAATGAACTACAGATATAATTTCAGAATAATTTTTTTTTTTGTTTTATGAGTGTTTTCGTGGAAACACGTCGATGAATTTCAAGAAAATCAGTATGTAAAAAGGTGCGATATGCTATAAATTTTAAAACATTTAAAATATCTCTTAGATTTTAGTTCATTGCCTTCACCAATGTCATAAGTATGAAGTGTAAAAAGGAAATTAAGATACATACAATATATTTTTCTGTAGCGTGTTTTGCGTATTGGGCCAAATTTCACTAAATTTTACCACAAAATCCCCCATTTACCGAAATTTCATCAATGAATGAAATATTTTTTACTTTTTTTCACAGTTTCTAGTCCTAATCTTAATAGAAATAAGTTCAAAAAATAATTAAGTAGCTTATTTGGAAAAAATTGCTCCGTACGTAGTCAGGCAGCTTAAACTCCTGGATAAGTCAAATAGATTAAGTATATGTGTATGTTGCATTTTATCGCTACTTCCATGGTTTTAATTTAATCGTTTTTATTTTGCGCCTCGGGCAGACGATATCTTTTGTTGACAAATGGATTTGGTCTTAGAACTATATGAACTAAACTAGAAATGTAATTACGGAATATAATATGTAATATTTAAGATAAGCATATGATGTGCGCGAAACGTTATGGATATTTTGTTTGTGATCGGTAATATATATGTTTGTGTGCTTACATTGTGTAGATTCAATTACTTCTTAAACAGTATGAACATTTATTTTCGAAAACACAGAAGAATTAAAGATCCCTTTTTATCTCCCGAAAGAGGACCTTTTAGGTAAGCCTAACTCATTCGTATGTTCTAGTTGCATGATATTTTAACTTTGAAATGAATATTGATAATTAAATATGAATATAAATAATATTCAAGACAGCATTTTATAGAAAGGGGCAGATTGAATAGTGTATGTGTGTTGTAATAAAAATTTTATGTAAAAGAAAAATGTATAAAAATCTAAAAAAAATTAACTGTTTAGGCAAAAAAAAATAGTAAGCCAACATGCTGATGTCGAGATGCCATCATGTCAGGATGACCGATTTGTAGGATTTGAGCTTAAGCATACTTCATTTCATTTTTGACGTGCGTGATCAGGAAATTAACTGGCGCTCTAGTATTTTTATTAGCCATGATTTAAAAGCACGAGTTATAAAAAGTTTGGATCGCGAGATCAAGATTTGAATATCGTCAAAATTGTTTTCAAATTTTGTTAATCAAATTTTGTTATTCTAAAAGAAATACTTAGTTAAATTTTACAATATTTTCTTTTCAATTTCAAGCTTTATTTGAATAAATGTTTTAGTATGTTTATTTAAAACTAAAATCACAACTTTAGAAATTTTAGAACATATTAAAATAAAGACTTACATTTCAATCCTACATTTTCTATCAGTTTTAAAATATTTCATCTGTATAAAACTTATTTCTACGTACTAAACTCAAATCAGAAAAGAAACTGTTTTTTATTTATCTCTAACGTCTAAGGATTATACTTTTCACTTTATTTAAAAAAAACTCACAACATAATTCAATTTTAATAACTCATTTCTTAAGTTTAATGTAAAAAATATCCCTTTAAATCTCTAAGGGTTTTAGTAACAATCATCCCTCTTTGCCGTGACAAACAATTCTTGAAATAGAGAAATATATTTTTTCTGAAGAAAAATGATTCTTATCTTCCATTTTATAAACTTTGAATTAGTTTTATTTATATATTTAATCATGTTAAACTTTGGAAAATATTATTTTTCTAGAATGTTAGAGATTTATAATTTTCAATTCTATAGGTTATTGAAATACCTAACGAAATGTTCATTCTCATTCTAAAAAATAAATGAATAACTAAAAAATAAAGTAAAATAAAAATTACATAACTATTTTGCTTTACAAATGGTAATAACATTTGATTACACAATGTTTCCTACATAAAAATATTTGTAGCATGTATTTTGTAATGTTATACATTGTATAGTTGTATAGTGTATAGTTGTGATATAGTAATTACTTTTTAGTTGTTTATATGTATGTAAACAATATTTTTAAATTAAGGTTTAGAATTTAAATCTCTTTTTAAAACAGATTAGAAAAAATAGTTACATAAAATTCATGCAAGATATGCTTTTACAACGTATACATTTTATTTTTTTCGTCATTGGTGGAAATTAAGAAAAACATATCAGAAAATTCTGAAAGCTGTTTTGTGTGAAATAATTAGAATTTCTATATGAGAATTATTATATCTTATAACTATATAATTACATTAATTTTGGTAGATTTTAATAAATTAATTAGAAAAGGTGGATATATAAAGTTGTTAATAATTTTGTAAAATTCAATTTAGAAGATTAGCGGGATTCATATGTATATAAATTTTGTGTTTTAAAACATATATTAATTAAATTTATTTATCTGTTACCTTTGGTAAGCACCGTTGTAAAAAATCATTAAAATAAAGATAATTTCAGCTACTGTTCTTGATAAAACTGAGAAAAAGTCCTCCAAAAAATGTGAATTTTAATTTTAATCTCTAAATTTAGAAAGAAATATGTACGTGTGGAATGCACTTAAATACATTTTTTTGATTATCTTTTCAGTGTTATGTTACATGATTTACAACATAAAAATTAATTAGCATTTTTAAAGGCTCGCAATTTATTTTCCATGCCAAAATATTAACTTTTTAAAATAAAATAGCAAGTTCTATATCACTAGTTCCAATAAGCTACAGTTGTATTGAGTAATGCTTTTAAAGGCGCAGTAAACCGAAACATAAAAAATTGATGCTTTTCAATGAAACCTGAAATTACAAAATATAAAACTGAAATTATTTAGCATATATTTATGATATACGGGCTATTTCTCATACAGCATTACAAATACTAAATAAATTATTATAGTGATAGATTAAGTCACTGGCACTTCGTAAAAAGCATATTTAGTGTTTTATTATCCGGATTGGGAAAATGCATTACGTTTTGATTTGGTTGGTTGATTTTATGACGGCCGATTATCTACACGAGGGATATAGGCCCTGAGAATAGTGCCATCCTTGGGGGTCTTTATAAGGGATCCTAACCCGTATTTACGGCAAGGTTTGAAGAAAACCACTGAAAACTCCGAGCGGTTAGGTTGACGAGCGCGATAGGGGTTTGAACCTAGCACCACCCGTCTATCAGCTTTGAGAGCAGAACCTCTCAGCCACTGGTGGGGCCGTTTTGAGTTGAAATATTTCTTAACATAAAATTAATTTTAATAACATTTATTATCAATCATGACATTCAGTGTTTTGCTTTAAATATTCACTAAATTGTCATGGCATTGTTTGCATTATTTATTCATCGCAATCTTTAGGAGTTTCATAACATTTTGAAGTATAACACAGGGTGTCCACAAATGAAATATACAACCTCAACATTATATTAAAGCAAAAATACAAGAAATAAGAACTTACTTTTAATTTTGAACAAAATAAAAATACATATCGATTTTTAGAAGACATTACTGGATTTCGACATGTTCTCCTTTAGTTTCTTGCAAGATATCAAAACGATATCCCAATTCAATCCATGTACTGTTCAAAATATCCGGTGTAACCAATAGATGTTCATTAATACGTTGTTTGAGCTCACGCACAGATGTTACGTCTTATAAACGATATTTGTTATAAACCTCCCCCCCCCCCGAAAAAAAAAAGAAAAAAAAAAGCAAGGCGTGATATCAGAAGAGTTTAGTGGCCATGGAGTTCGATCTCCACGTACAATCCAACGTCTGGAAAAATGGTGATCTAAAGACTTTCGTACATCCGAAGTGAATTCCGAGAATCCCCCCAAAATGTCGGCTGCTTTTGCCCGTTGCGTAGCCATTTATGCTACTTTCCGTACTTAATGATATTTCTCATCGTATGAGACACACAGCGCAATTTACCGTTAAATAACAGACTTTAAACATTTTCTCCATCTACTAGTAAGTATAATGCGAAATTGCTTTAAATACATTTTTTTTAACGCAATATTAAAGTTGTATATTTCTTTTGTAGACACCCTGTGCATAATATGTATAAATGATTAAAAAAAAAGAATCATTATTACATAAAAAAAATAGAGAAAAAGTCGTAAATCCCTAGTATTTTCTTTTATTAGTCGCATATGATATCATCCGGTATAATAAACGAATTGTCGTCATATAATGGGAAATTGACATGAATGTCGCTCCTGAAATATTCGCTGCGTCGTATAATATAAAAGAAAAATTAATGTGTTATTTAATAAAGAAAACTGAAAGATATTATTTTTTTCGTGGTTTTCTTGTCCGTATTTGAATGCATGCCAAAATGGCAACGCCTATGTAAGAAGGAGATATAACAAGGAGAAATCCTACCTCCACGAAAATGACAGCTACTAAAATATTGAACATAATCGTGAAAATACCTGATCGAAGGATAATATACCTGATTTAAAATGGAAATCATAGAATTAAGTGCCTTAAATTTAATTCTAATTTTATAAACACATGGAATATATAAAAGTTTTATAATTTTCCTGTCATATTTTCGGTATCAAATGTTCAAATTACAAGAGTAGAAAAAATTGTAAATGAGAAATTATATTAAAATGTATCTTGAATATTTAAAAAAAATAATTTATAGAATATACAACGCTTTACTTTTTATAACTCTCGATCAATAATTGTGTCAATTATTGTGATTATATTATTATACAATTTCAAAAATCTATTATTTTTTCCTGCAATTTTTATTATATCATTATAATTTATTTTGTTTTAAGCCACAGAAATCTGATAAATTGATCTTTATTTCGTGAAAATAAATATGTGTATGCACTATTATTTTTAATGCAATGCTAATTTATTACATTGCAATAAATAAGAATTTGTCTAACTGCATTTATGTGTATGATATTTTATATAAAAAATTACACTAATGATAGCTTCATGTATATTTATTTCCAAAAATTCATTTTTGATGCTACTTTTAATTCAATTTTAAATATTGATGTCAGTAAAGGCTGATCAGTGGCTTTAGCGTTATTTCTTTCAAATCCATCAAACTGAAGGATACATTTATTTGAAAAGATAAATAAAAATCAATTTAGATTTAGAATATTTTTTAAAATGTTGTCTTGGAAAATCTGTAACTTTAAGTTATTTTTCTCTCTTGCTATGACTTATCACCTTTTATACTGAGTGTCGTTTTGAGAATAGAAATAATAAAGAAAATAATAAAGAAAAAAATTACAAAAATGTACTAAGTGAAAAGGATTACTTTTTCTCACATTTGCAAAGTGCACTCCTACTTATATGTCTTTTTTTAAAACATATATTCTATGCATGCATGTGCAATTCATTTGTCTCTAAATATTTAGAATTCAATTTTACAATTTATAGAAATATTTACATTCATTTCAAGTTTCAATTCTAAAAATATTTTAATTTTCAAATGCACAATTAATCTTTAGATGCATGGTGATCGTAATAGGATTTTGATTAATAAAAATGACTGCATTTGAAACGTTAACTATCTAAATACATTTTTTTAATTGTATTTAGGGATAATCCCCCCCAAATATATATATATATATATATATATATATAATTTACACCTAAATTGCTGTATGTCGACATTGTTCATCATAGAAATATTTAATAAATTTCCATTTTATTATTTTAAAATATTGAATTGTAAAAATAAATTAATTAACATTTAGAAGGTGACTGATCACAAAAGGGTTTTAGGTTATAATATATATAAACATGACTTTAAAGGATTTAAAGTTATATTGATATCCATCAAATGTAGGGATACAATTCTATTAAGAGATAAATAAAAATCAACTTTGATTTAGAAGGTTTCTTTAAATGTTATGCATATAAAAAACGCAAGTTAAAGGTCAATTTTACAGTTTACTATGAATTATCACCTTTTATGCTAAGTACCGTTTTGCAAAAAATAACATAAAATAAAAAATAAAGAAATTGCAAAAATAAGTGAAGTGAATTTTCTCTTTTCTCATGTACAAAATGAATTCCTATATATATAAGGATACTTTCACTGCATGTGTTTTCATGTGATGTTATGCAGCATAATTTGTTTATCTCTAAATAATAGGATTTTGATTTTACACTTAATATAAATATTGAAAAAATATTTTAAGCTTAATTTTAAAAATATATTTATTTTCAAATCCAAATTAATCTTCAAATGGTTGGAGATCATAAAAAGGTATTCAGTAATAAACTTAACTTTATTTAAATGTTAAAGTCCTATGCAGATTTCTTTTATTTATATATAAATGATCCGGAAATTAAATAAAAAAAAGGCTTTTTGATATTCCTTTTAGGCAAATAATTATTTATACATACATTATTGGATTTAGATATAGTTCTTAATACAAAGATTCAATAATATTCATATTAATCATTTAAAACTGTTAAATTTTAAAATTAAATTTATTAACACTTAAAAGGTCGCTGAACTTACATTTAACATTTTGAACATTTTCATTATGTTTTAACCATTTTTTTTTTTAAATCTGAACACGGAATATACGAATACCTACAATTTTTCTTTAATATTCACTTTAAGGATAAGAATAACATTTTATTGTGCATACTTGTACAAATGTTCTAGAAATAACTTCTTTCCGTGACTTTTTATATTAGTTAAGAAGACCTTAAACTTTCGTGCATTTCTTTTTGCTGTAAATCATAATGAAATTTTCGGCTAATTGTAGCTTTCTAAGAAAGGTTATGAAATATATTTAACGATTCACTATTACTAAAATTAAAAATAAAGCTTTATATCAAATGAAATCAGTAACAAGAACAAAACATCATACTTCATACTTCAAGCATAGATTGTGTAACACTTTCCACACAACAAAAGAAGTTTACAAATCTTTACAGTTTAATAAGATGAATGATGATATCTGAGTAAAGAATTTGAAAAACGCATAATATATTTAATAACCCAATAATATTTAATGGATTTAATTTAATAATTTTTAATGGAATAATGTATTGTTTTAATAAATATTTATTTTTAAGCAAAATGGTTTTAACAGCTGTTTTTTTTTTTTTTTTATTTATTCTAAATTAGCTTAATTTTGTAAACAATTCTTTGTAAGCGACTTTTGTTTGTGAAAACTTGCAGAAACTTTTGTTTGTGTGTTTTGTTTCTTTATTCATTACGATTTTGCATACTACATTATTTGTAGCTTATAAAATGAATTAAAATAATATTTTTTTATGCATTCCTAATTATACGATGAGTTAGTAATATATTTACTAAGTATATGTTTATCGTCCCATCAATAGAAATGTATGCAATAACTGTAAAATTGAAGAATAATTTTATAAAAAATGGACAAACGCTGTAAATATTTATTAGAAAATACCTTAGTATGAAACCATTTTAATAATAATCTTCATTATAATCAACAAAATATTTCTTCCAGTAAAAAAACCACCAACTTTTATCTTTATTTGGTAGGTGATATTATGCCCAGTATATTAGGTTGGAATGGTTTTATTTATCTCTGTGTGCTTCAAATTTGACCCGCTGAGTCAATAACTATTTTCTTTGCTTTATTTATACGCAAAAATTATGTTCTTTTATAAGACGAAGATTACTATTGCAAAATAGAGGAGGCAGGTGCCATTTCTAAAACTTATGTTCCTTCAATCGTTTACAAAATAAGTATACTCCCACGTTCTATAACAGATACATGTTGAAAACTGTTATATCGTCGTCCAGTCAAACGTGGCTATAGATATTTAGAATTTGTTAATTATAGCATATGCTAATGTTGCAGAAATATTTATATACGCACTATAGTCTACATGTATTTGTTACAGATAATTGTGTCAAAGGAAACTAGAGTAAGATATCGATTCATAATGCTACTGGCAATCAAACGATTTTTCTGTAAACGTTTGATTTTTATCAGATTAACATTTTTTTTCACACCCTTCTAATATAATATCATGAAAATAGTCAATTATATGTCTATTTGAATGTAAAATAAATTTAGCTTGTCCTTCATATAAAATAATAAAGAATGCTCAAATCAAATTGCATGTGAGTATTCAAACATTTGCTTTAGAAACATTGCTTCCTAAAATACGATCTGGTGCAACTGGAAAGAAGTTAAACGAGTTTTTTAAACGTGGTTTGTTAAATGTGTTGTTTTACAAAATAATGAAATTTTGAATAATCATAGCAAATTGCTTTAGTTGTAAATATTGTACTTCACGGTGAAAGAATCTTGAACAGTGTAATGACTTTAAACATTTTAAGTGCTATTTTAAGCAAACATTTTGATATTTTGTATAAAATTTTCAATATTTTGTGGAAATCATACTTATGTATATGGATGTTTTCATCAATGAAATTTAACACTTTGTTGCAATACACATAAACTATTTTTTATGACAGGATAATGTAATTTTATCAAATAGCATCGATTTACATGAAAAGGACTCGATATTATATTTTAAATACTGCCAGTTGTTTCCAGCTATATACAATTCCCGTTAAGTTAATTATTACATTGTTGGTTTCATACAACTTTTTTGTATGATCAACATTAAACGATCAAACAGTTTTTGACAATTTAAATTCAACTCATTTTTCTTATACACTCGTTTATTTTAACATGGATTCAATTATTTTTATGGTGATGCACCTCGACAAATTTTGATGAAAAACTGCACTGAAACGAGAAATTTTACCAATAACAGCTTTTAACTATCTTTTGTATTATTCTATCACATGTTTTATGATTTAAGGTATTGGAAGATAAAAAGTGAATTATTAATGTAAAACTATAAATAAAAAGCACGTTATTTATCACAAAACGAAAATGGATTCAAAATTTTATATGAATATGCAAAGTAAAAAGTTTGAAACCACATATTATTATTTTTGTTTTGAGTAATGTAAGATATTATCGGAATAATATCCTAGTTAATTATAATACTACTCTGTACTGCAGTGTATAATTTACAACTTCTATAATTTCATTAAATATAAACGTTTATTATTTTCTTTATTATAGAGAAGCACAAGATGAATATAAAATATGTTAAATCGAAAAATATCGTACTGAGGAACAGATTGCTAGATCTAAAAAGTGCAAAAGTCACGAAAAGAAAGAGATTGTTTGAGCGTGTAATGGAAAATATCACGGGAGGAAATATATTCTTGGAAAATTCTTATAAAAGTTAAGCGAAAGAGTAATTTTCCCATTTATCTCTTACTTCTCTATTGGCCAATTTCTTTCATAACTACATTTGAAATTATACAAGAAAAAATATATGAGCACGTTTTTAGGTTTAATTTCTTATTATAGCACATAAAAATATTTTACATAAACAATGTTTAATTATAGACTCTGCAAATCCTATAATTCTATTAAATCTCATTTATATTAGATAATTAACGTTGGTTCAACAGTAAATATAACAAATTACAAATCGTCAAAAATTTTAAAATTTTTATTTATTTATTTATTTACTGCGTTTACTATTGTTAAAAAATAAAAAAAAAACAAAATATCATACAATTATATGTATGCTTCTAAATTCATCCAAATGTATTTATTTCTTTACACCCTGAAAATAAATGTTTAATTGTGAAAAATAGTATACATCCAACAAACGTTATTGCAAATAATCGCATAAAGTATGGTATCACCCGATTAATAATAACTTCTTTTTATTTACATGCATAGATTAGGGTATCTAAGACGCTTACATATAAAACATAGTATAAAATCTCTTTCTTCTGGCAGTTACACCCATGTTTAATACTATACTTCAACTCCTTCAATCAAATATATTTTTTAAATTATATATTTTATATAATGTTCCTGAAATCTTCATGTAAAACGAGGACAAAATTTAAGGAAACTTGCATTTTCTTAAAGTTTATTTTTATTATATTAGCATTTAATAAATTAAACAAATGTAATCTATTGCCTTCTTATAATAGTATGCAAGTGGGTCGTTAAAGGGAATTATAGTTTTAAATCTTTAAATCATCGATTCTTTAATTTTTTTTCATATTGTTAAAAATATTATATAGAAAAAAAATTGAACAAAATAAACCGGCATGAAAATATTCAAGTTAGAAACGAATGAATTTGACATTGACAATGAGTACTCTAAAACTGATTTTATACTTTCCAGATGTTTATCCTATCCTATGCTTTGCTAGTTCAGAGCACTTAGAGAGAGAGAAAAAAAAACCAATCGTTTCCAAACAGAGCTTTTCTTTCGCACAAATATGTAATATATACAGGATGATTTGAAACTTCGATTTGGAAAACTTGAAAGGTGATAGAACACGCTTACAAGCTCAAAACACCTTACAAGGCACGGTCGTTAATCAAGCAGTGAATCTCCACTGTTCACTTTTTTGAGTGTGGCGATAATCCTGTTCACTACAGAATTAGGAATTTCAGAGCACTCTCAACCGCAGCACAATGCATGAAAATCATGTCCGCCTTTTACTAATTAGTAAAACCATCCATAAATTATGCAATCGACGGTAGAAATCACGCTGCGTGTGAAAAATCAGCGCTTTGTTTGTTTAACGACAGAGACAACTATCTATTTGCCGCTTGCGATACGCCCATGCATTGTATGGCGAAAATAGCTTGTTTAGATGTGTTCTATTACACTTTTTTTTTTCATGGTTTCTAATTTGCCCTCAACTTTTCTGATGGAAATTTGTTCCAGTTTAAGATATATCTCACCCCCACCCCCTCATTCTTGAGCTGCTTACTTTGCAATTTCTCTATCCCTTCTTTTAAGTTCTATTCATAATAGTATCCTAGTTTTGATTTGATTTGTTAGCCTAAGAGGGACTGCTCAAACTAGTAGAAGTCTGTAGAGCATAGTGTCCCTCCCGGTCCCCTTTATTAAGGTCTTTAAAAAAATAAAACTACAGCCAAAGCTGGACCCGCCGTTAAACGCGACAAGGAGCGGGATAGAATGTTTAAAACATATACAAATACAAACTATGGTCAACGACCAGATCATATATAAGCCTTTCCTGATAGGGAAGGACCCTTTTCGTGACAGTTAGCAGGGACTGAATAGGAGTTGTAATAGTATCCTAGTTAGTAACACTATTCCGAAGATATTAAATCAGCAATCATTTGTTAGATATCGTGTAGAACACTTGTTTCTCACCACAATCATAAAGCGCCTTGTAGCTCTTCACTGCTTGGTACACGATCATACATTGTATGGCGTTTTTGAGCTTCTTTAGGCGTATTATATCACCCCATAGCGTTTTGCCCAGGAGTTCGGAATCACCTCGAATATGATTATACCTATAATTTCTGCCTATATTTAAACTTATTCCTTTAGATATGGACCTTATCCGATATATTTTTTTCATTATATCTATCTTATAAGGGAAATCTTATTATCGCGATAACATCCGAAATACTGAATCAAAACGAACGTAATCAGCGTAATATAAATATCATTATTAAATATATAAAAAAAAACTAACTAAAATTTATAAAATAAAAGATAAGAACATTTTTCTTAAGAAAAATGATATCTCTCTATTTCAAGAATTGTTTATATCGAGAGGAATTATCATTTATAAAACCCTTAGAGAATTAAATGGAAGTTTTTTACATTAAACTTCAGAAATGAGTTGTTAAAATTGAATTATGCTGTGAGGTTTTAAAAAATAAAGCAACACTTGTAATCTCTAAGCAGTATAAATAAATAAAACACATTTCTTTTCTGACCAAAGGTCAGAACGTAGGAATAAGTTTTATATAGATTAAATATTTTAAATCTTATAGAAAATGAAGACTTGCAATGTAAGTTATTATCTGCATTTACATATATTCTATTTTTTTTTAAAAAGTGATTTTAGTTTTATTTTAAAATACTAAACTCGTTCATTCAAATAAAGCTTGAAATTGTACGAAATTTAAAAATGTAAAAATTGTAATGTAAATTTATTTTAGAATTACAAAATATGACGACCACAGAAATATAACAACAACAAATAATAATAATAAACACTTATAATTTTCAATAGAACAGATTTGTAATATATTTTTTTAACATATCTAAAGTACATAACAGTCCATATGTCAGAGTAAATGCTACGGCACAGTCTGTGAGATAAAGAAACAATCAAAAATATACTATTTCGTTAGTTGAATGAAAAGTTAGTTGAAATTGAATTAAGACGTTAACATTGAATGATGTGTCTATGTCTGCGACTTATCTAGTGTCATATTACAAAATGAAACATAAACAACAATGCGGGTTAGTGATACCCTTCCTTTTAAACCTGAAAACAATGCAATTTTAATCTTAATATTGTGTCGGAGCATATCGTTGGAAAAATCAGAGAAAAATGATGAAAAATTCTTAAATGGAGACAAAAACAATCACAAAACATTGAAGGAAAATAGCTGCGTAAAATTTCAAAAATTTTAAAAAGCAGAATTCTAAAATAATTTCTTACAATACGACTAGCACTTAATTAAATTTTGAATCACATAGACTGTTCAAAAAAGTAAAATTTATGGTTTTACGTATTATATTTAACAGTCCGATATTTCGTTTTTGATTGAACATTTTAATGCTATAATATTTTGTCTTTCATATGTAAGTATAAAACATCTAAATTCCAGAATATAAAATTATACAAATTCGAATTTCGTTTGCAAAAACAGATCGGAGGACGTGTAGTTCTCCCTGTGTAAGCTGCCGAAAGCAGTGTGGCCCCCAAACCCTGGATGCTTTTCGATGGATTTTCGATTAAAAATATAAAACCATACAACTTCGAGGGTGTACTTTGCCGAAGTCAATGCTCGACACCCCAATTGAGCTCCGTTAGAAAATATTTTAATTTAAAATTATAAAATATAAACAGTCCAGAGCGTACGTAGTACGGCCGCTGTAGATCGCCGCAGTCAATGGAGATTATGGACTATAGATTCGTTTGAATGGATTTTCGTTTTACAATATAAAATCATACAAATTATCCGGTGTACTTTGCCGAAGGCTGTTGGGTACGAAAGTTTGGTCCGTTTTCCAAGATTTTTGTTTTAGAATATAAAATTGTAGCATGACCGTTGTTCATTAATGAATCCAGGTTCTCTCAATATTACGTTTGTTTACAATTACTTTTGCTTAAAATACAAATGAAAACAGTCAGTGCGTAGCACGCCCGGAACACGCTACACTGTTAAAAATAAATACGTTAATTCACGGTAAAAGTACTGGCAGCAAAGTTGCCGGACTTTTTCCGTTCCGTTAGTAGATTTTCCGTTTTGAAAGATAACAGAAGGAAAACCTCCGTTTGAAGAAACGGTAACTTTCCGTTTTGAAAGATAACAGAAGGAAAATCTTTGTTTGAACAAACAGTAACTTTCCGTTTTGAATGACCTCGGTTTTAAAAATATTACCTCTCTGTTTGTGCTGCCATCTGTTGACTATAACGGGAGCATTTAATATTTGACATACTTCAAGAATATTTTCCGGCTAACCTTGGGGTTCGAACCCGACACGCTAGCGCCTTGAGCCAAGTGTTTTACCGCAAGACCACTGGGCCCTTGCTAGAGTACGAGTTTGAAACGATGATAAAATATTTCTTCAAATCGCGGCTTGGAACTTAAACAATCTGGGATTTAGAAACTTGGTAATTTTGAAATTACTTGGAAGGATATTTTGTTATAAGATTATGACTGAAATCTTTAGTATGAAAGGAGGATTAAAACATGAATTATATGTATTCTTAATTTGCTTGCTAGATGCAAAATATGAATATTATATTTTGAATTAAATTCGATAAAGTATGTTTGCTTTTTTGAGAAAATCGATTTCTTTCAACTATTATATATTTTTTAAATGTGTTCGGTTAGAATATATTTTCAGTGAGAGTGTTTTTCATAATTTTAAAAATCAAATTGCGAATAATTTCAAAGGAATGAGAAAATTATTTGTTATTTTTTTAAAATTCGAAAGCATTATTTTTGTTTGTTGCTTTTTTGAGTAAAATCTTTTTCTTTTTTTTTACTTAATGTAACTATTTGTAACTATTATACACACACACACACACGCACACACACACACACACACACACACACACACATATATATATATATATATATATATATAAAGATATTTGTTTAGAATATATTTTAAGCGTGAATATTTTTTTATAACTTTAAAAAATATATTGTTAATAATTTTAAAAGCATGGGAAAATTAATTGTTGCTTTTTTTAAATTCGAAAGAATTATTTTGTTCTTTTAAATAAACTCGAAATTTTAATTTATTGAATTTTTAGTTTTTCTGTGCTGCAACATGTCAGTTTTTTAAACATTGAAAATAAATATGCAGCAGATAACCGAATATCTATGTTGGCCACTTTCTTTTCCGTCTGTTCCGTTGTTTTCAGGAAATATGAGGAAATTTTCTGTTTTTTAACGGAAAATGCCCTTTTTTCGTGAAAAGGGACTTTTTCTGTGATATTCAGGAAAAAAATACCCGTGAATTTCAGATTATTTTTAAGAGTATACTGAAAGCAGTGGGGACAGAAACTGTAAGTTTGTTTAGACTGATTTTTGCTTAAAAATGTAAAAACATACAAATTCGAGAATGTATGAGGGTGAAGGTCAGTGGGACTCCAATATTAGTTTCGTTTGGAAATATTTTGTCTAAAAATATAAAATCGTACAACACTGATTTTAGATATATTAATGGTTATTACAATGGACACGGGCAATGCCGGGGGGTTCATCTAGTAATTATGCCATTTTAATTAAAACTAGTCGGATGTGTCAATCCCAAAACTTTCTTCAATCTCACACAGATTTCGCATACAGTTAAAACGAATCAGCAACAATTTATATCAAGGTCTAACTGAATCTAAAGTTTTATTTAAATCCATGCATTAGTTCCTGAGATATGATTATCGCTAAAATCGTGTAAACCTTGAAAAATGCAGCATAGCAGTACCACCTGTTGGGAGATTTACACAAAATCCTAATCAACAACTACTTATGTCAACGTATGAATCAGAAGTTTGATGAAAATCCTTGCATTAGTTCTTTAGATATAGTTATTGTAAAAACCATTAAAAAGTAGCATAGAGGCGCCACCTGTTGGACTATTTACACCAAAACGTAATCAGCATCTATTTATGCCAAGGTCTAACAGAATCTGAAGTTTGATGAAATTCTGTGCAGTAGTTTTTGAGATATAGCTATCGTAAAAATCATGAAAATAGTAGCATAGCGGCGCCACCTATTAGGATATCTACACGAAAAACGTAATCAGCGTCTATTTATATTATGGTGTAACTGAATCTGAAGTTTGATAAAAATCAGTGGATTTGTTCTTGAAATAGTTCTATTGCGGAAATCGCAAAAAAATGCAGCATAACAGCGCCACCTGTTGGACGATTTACACCAAAAACTAATCAGCACCAATGTATATCAGGTACTAACTAAATCTGAAGTTTTATAAAATTCCGTGGTTACCATGCTATAGCATTAATTGACGAAATAATACAGTTGTAAGAAAACTGATAGCATAAATTCGTGAAACAGACAATTATTTGTTATTTCTAAACTTAACAAGCATCATGATTAAATTTCTACAAATCCATACTGATAAAGATAGCAATGTTCGGCAGCATGTAATGAAGAAGATAATGAGCATGGGCGAAATGATAAAATCATCTGGTACGTGAATGATAAATAGATTCGAAGCCTTGAAGCCACCCACCGGTATGTTATACGACCCAGCTTTATTGAGCCAGTGCTGATGAATGCTGAACAGTGTGGACATCTTTGAGGGGCTTCCAAGTTGAATTCAACTTTTCGTCTAGTCTTTTAATGAGAAGTCTTTCTAATAGATAGAATCATTGCTTGAAAGTTTAGCTGTTGTTATAAAACTACTGAAAAATATTTAAGAATGGCAAAGAAATAACGAAGTAAAATAATTGCACAACAATAACTTAAAAAAAATAAATGTATTTTTTAAAATGCGATAATTTTTTTTTAAACTATCAAACCGAACCGTTGCCGAACAGTTGATATCGGTTGAGTGGCTTTCGAGTTGCAATCAACTTAACGCCCAGTTTATAGCAAGTAGAGTGTCTTCGCCCCGTTTATTGCAAGCAGAGTGTCGTGTATGAAATTGAGCCGTTGGAAAAAGTTAATATGTAGTATTAACTACCTGGTAAAGGAACAATTACAAAAAAAAGGATATATGTAAAATTAAGAAATGAGATGATAATAAATTTGGAATAATAAAATATAGCGAAAGAGATTAAGGATAGAGTCTAAATATTGAGAAGAAAGTGAAAGGGTATAGCTGTAGTTATAGCTAACTACTTGTAAGGAAGTTGAAAAAGTTAAAAAAAAAAAAAAAGGGTTCGGAATTTGTTCGTGAAACAGCACATAAATCCCAGGTGGTGAAAAAACGGGTAAAGCTTAAAATAAATAAATAAATAAAAAATTATAAGAAGGCACTCAAAAGAGCCATTTATTTACTTTTTTTATTTATTATTATTATTTTGTGTTATAGCTTAGATATTAAGTTTTAATTAAGAAATTAGTTAGTTATAATGTGGAAATAATTACTGAGCAAAAATAAGAGAGAGAGAAATTAACAGTTATGGTGAGCACTAATTCTCACAGTCCATAACGCTGGAATATCTTGGACATTTAATGTGATGTGGTTCGAAGGCGTCACAATTCGGTAATTCCGCGATTATTTCGTTAGGGTGGTCATAGAGTTTTTCATAAAATTTCCTAGAAAGGTGGTTTATTCTTTTCTTTAAAGTAGTAGTTTTAAAGTCCCTACAAAATAACTTATTGAATGTAGCTTTCAATTTTTTCCGGTGAGATCTTCTATGATCAGATCTACTACCGTTATGGGTATTCTATCACGGCCCTCTATTGCGTCTATTCAGCTAGTATCGACGGTGGCACTGGAATAAAAAAATTAGCACTTGATGCATTTGGTCCACTGTGTAGCAAATGGATTTGAATGATAAAATAATATTTCTCAAATTGTCTTTCAAAATATTAAACTAGCATAAAATTTCAGTGAACATGAATGTGAATCATTGTAGCGGGAATTTGTACTTAATTAGGAGATTAAGAAATCCTTGATT
Source organism: Maratus michaelseni (assembly GCA_963931845.1). NCBI lineage: Eukaryota > Metazoa > Arthropoda > Arachnida > Araneae > Salticidae > Maratus > Maratus michaelseni. The sequence continues at coordinate 289,776,652 of OZ007591.1, read as the reverse complement.
GCTAATAACAAAATAAAAGATAAACGTAATGAAAGAAGTGAAAATTTACGACCTGATTTCACTGAATGTGCAAAACGCAGATATTGTCTGTTAAATGAGAAGGTATTGAAAAAGCATTCATAATTAATGAGTATATAAATTCCCAAAGTTTTTAAATACTATAGTCTAAACTGAATCCTTTCTGGAGTGATCTACTAATTATGAAGAAGATTTTTAATTTCTACAGGATTCAGCGTTGTTTTACGCTGCACAAAATTATAAAGAAATTAATTAATATCATATAATGGATTCCTTTACATTAGTTTCGATAGTAAATCCACCGGAAGTGAGGAGTGTGTCGTTAATGAGAGGTTTTATTTTAGTAAACTGTTATTTAACAAATATAAGTGATGTAAAAATAGCGAAACTTATGTTAGAATACAGAATAGATTAATTTCGAAAGTTAGCAAAAGAAATGTTATGTTATTACTTTTTTACCTTTATTACAATGATTGCTTTGCCTTCTTAGCATTTGTTTTGAAAAATCTTAATTATGCAACAAACGTTACTAAAATCAGTACGCCTTTTGAAAAAAGAAGTTATATACCGCAACACTGGTATTAACCAATTTATTTAATTTACTGTCATTATAAATTTAATATTCTTAATTAAACTAATTTTGGTAAGATTTTTCTTTTTACTGTTACGGAAATTTAATCTTACAAGTATGGTGGATTACACAATATATCAATTAAAAGCTTATCTTCGTCTTTCCTTATATCTCTTTCAATATGTTTGAAAACCTTTGTTTCATTAACATTGTATTTCCATCATATTGATTGAAATCTAATTATGGTAAGAAACATTAAGCTTCATAAATCATTTGAGTTTGCTTAGCTTTCATATATGTCAAAAGCTTTCCGCGAAAATGTCAATATTCAATGAGTATTTGATATTTAACTTAAAAATAGTAATATTCATGATTGATAATTTAGGAGAAAGTTTAGATTTAAAGATAAATCCATTATGTAGTTAAACAGCAGCCTCATAACATTAAAATGATGATATCTGATTTGTTGAAAAAATTAAATATTTACTCAATTGTTCTATATATTTAATCTTATTTATTTAAAAAGAAGTAGGTGAACATTAAAATAGATAATTCTAGATTTCTCAAAAGATTTATGCAAAAATTATATATTTATTTTTGTTTATTCAAAAAGAAGTTTTATCCATTACGCTACATGATCATTTTTATGTAGATGTTTTGAAAAACGAGTATATTTATTAAAATTTATTCAGTATTAACTTTTATGACAGGATTAGACATGTTTTAAAATAAAAACGCTTGTATATATTTTATTTACTTTTAAAATATACCCTATTCTAAAACTATTTTAATATTTCGTTGAATATCTGTCAGATACATAGCAAAAATAGGGAAAAAGATGAGTTAGATATTTACTCGGGATGTAAAAAATGCGTAATTTGTAAAGGACTAAAGATTACATTCTTTTTCAGAGGACTGACTGACTACTTCCAAATCAATAGATCGCTTGTGCCGATACTTGAACCACCCTCCTTTTAAAGATTAAACATTAGCAACGGTTGGTATGTAAAAAAATACTATATTCCAGTTAAGTCAGTTTTTTTTGTTCAAAAAAGCATTAAATTTTCATTAATATATGCGTTTTCCGTATATATGTGTTTACACTTTTTTCATTTAGTTATCTTGAAAAAATATTTATTTAATGTAAGATTATATTTAACATGGTACTCACTATCATGTCATTTCCATTTAGTTTATGTAGTTACAACGATAAAATACTGAAATCAATACTAACCAATTTAATTCCCTGATATCAACAAATACCAAATATATATATTTAAACAAAATATGAACAAAATTTCTTTGTTTCTGATTTATCACGAAGTTAAAATAACGTTCACGTGTCATATGTCATTTAGGTGAATTAAATGAATCTATCGTGTGGAAAGAAAGATCTGAATGAAAGTTATAAGATTTTTCTAAAGCTAAGAAAATGACGAAGAAAAAAGAAGCATCAGTTGTTACAAAAAGGAGTACTAAAATCTCTTAAAAAAAAAAAAAAAAAAAAAAAAAAAGTTTCTTTTTGGATTTACTTTTCAATCATGTCTTGCAAAAGTTTATATGAACAAAACAATCTTCTAAAAACTGTATTTCCGTGTCGCACATCTTTCAGTTTCAGTATAAAGAATGAGTTTTTACATTACTTTATCGAGAAGTATAATTACAAGTATGTATATACAAATACAATTTTTTTTTATGGGGTGCTTAAAACTTGATAATATTTTAATATTTTGTTTCCAGCACTTCTAAAAATTCTTATTAAAATATTTTCGTTGAATAATGTTTTCCTATCATTTTGATTAGCTTAATATTCGTGTTTATTTAGTTGTAAAAATTAATCATTGTGTCGTCATTATAGTATTACAATTTCCAAAAAAATTGTCTTCCGATAATTAAAGGACTACTATATACTTATTCTTTTTCAAGCCTTTTACATTTTCTATTTATTTTCTTACTAAACAGCAATTATAATTTCTTTTAGGTAAATACCCTGCTATATAATGTATGATGACCAACAATGTATATTCTTTTTATAGAATTGTTTTTTTTTTAGATTAAATTTCATTTGTTACTATTAATTATGCTTCAATAAACATTTAAAACTTTACAAGTTTTAAATTTCCAACTGGACGAAAAATGTCCGGGCCAGGATTCGAACCTGGGATCGCTTGGCTGAAGCCGCCACGCTCTACTCCTGAGCTATCCCTGTCGAATCTGGAGGGCATAATTCATCCAGTTAACCTTATTGATTAAAGCATCTGGTCTGATATTTTAATCAGCTCAACAGAAAATATCGCAGGTAATGGAACTCCAGTGAACGCTGGATACGTGAATACACTGGATTATTTTTTAACACAATTATTTCAAATTGGTAAAGTAATCATACAAGTTGTAAATATATCAACCTTAAATATCAGACCGGATTCTTTAATCAATAAGGTTAACTGGATGAATTATGACCTCCAGATTCGACCGGGATAGCTCAGGAGTAGAGCGTGGCGGCTTCAGGCAAGCGATCCCAGGTTCGAATCCTGGCCCGGACAGTTTTCGTCCAGTTCGAAATTTACAACTTGTATGATTACTTTACCAATTTGAAATAATTGTGTTAAAAAATAATCCAATTTAAAACTTTAATCTATTTAATAGTGTGTTGGACAGTTTTAAACTGTGTAGGTATAGTTAAGAAGCTTCCCAGTTAATTGGGTACATTTTTCATTCTTTCTGATTGCAATCACAAATTATCTGCTTTATGAAATTAAAGAAAAAAGACTCCATAAAGTTCTATCAACATGCGTATTTAACACATTTAGCTGCAATTAAAAGTATAAATACAGAAAAATCATGCATCAAGCGTAGATTAGGAAAGACTTTTGAACACTTCCAGAATATTTTAACAAAACATTGCTGTATAATAAGATAGTACCTAAGTAAACTTTTTTAAAACCACACAAACAGATTTCCGTAATTACCCTCCATAGCTGGAAAAGCGATCCGATTATTTTGTACAGTTATTTTATCTATAGATTTGTCTATATTATGCATACTACGTTAAATTTTAGTCTAGTAAGTAAACTTTTATAGGTTGAAAGTCACCTTCAGCAATTTCTGCCAATAGACAGAAACGCACTTACAATATTTTGTACACATCTGTACTTAAAGATTAACTAGATATTTTTATATACGTCGTATATTAAAATAAATTCAAATCAGACAAAAACACGCTTAAATATACTGAAATTATACTACCAGAAATTATCACCCATAGACGGACATGTATCCAGTTTTTTGCGTGGCCCTGTATATGATTTTATTTATATTCTATAAACATGTCTTATACTAAATATAGTTCAGCTTGATAATGCATAACTTAAGAATTATTTTATATAGACCTGCATATGATTTACAACATTTATACATACCTCGTAGTATACAAAAGTTTAGTTAAACTTTAAAAAAGCATATCTTAATTTAAAACTTACTTACAGCAATTACCAATAATATATTGTACTTTCGATGCAGTATTGTTTTCGAAATCAGTTTTGTGCCCAGGGTAACGAATGGCAAATGATATGCACATCAGATTCTACAGCAAGTATCTTGTGGTATACCTCAGTAACGCATATCAGTTTCATTATATTTGAAATAGTGTTGCATAATCAAAATATGGTGCGAATGATTTTCCCACGTAGACCATTGCGTAACGGTATTATTTCGTGTTGTCCTGTAAGTGAATAATAAATGCTTTGCACTACATATGCTACTGAATGCATGTTTTAGTGCATTTCATATATACAGATGGGTGACAAAATAATACGAACACTCATGAAAAATGGTGAAAAGAGCAATATCTAGAAAAATACATGAGGAATTAACCGAAACCTGCAGGTGTGTAAACAGTATAGTATAAGTTATATATTTCCGTGAAGTTTTTTTCCTGAAACCCCATAGGGGACTGTCAACAAATTGAAAAATAACGAATATCTTTTGGATAACCCTGTAAAAACTAAAGTAGCAAAAGCGTTCAAACTCGAGATTATTAATAAGTGGCTTATTGTAATATACTGTGTTCATTTTTATGAGGATAGCATGTATACTCGTAGAGAAATTAAGGTTTTTATAAAAACAGTCCCAAATTTCGCCTAGTTTTTTTGCTTATAATTTGCAGAGTTTTTAATATAAAAAAAAGTTCTTTTCAGAAAATAGGGCAAACAACATTGTACACAATACTCTGCAATCAGAATTAAAAAATAATAAAAATTGGATGAAAAATGAGCAGGTTTAAAAAAAGTTTCACTGCGCATGCGCGAATGCAATCAAAATATAATATGCATAATGTATTAGCTAAGTATATAGAGCAACTTTTGTGAAAATCTCAAAATCGTAGCTTAAAAATTCTGTAAATTATCGTCGATAGAATAAGCTCGAAATCCGTTGTTCCCAAAAAGAAGCAAAAAGATGAGGGGTTGTATCAAATATCTGTTGATTAGTGCCAAGATAACGTACACAATATTGCACGTACTACTATATTTGGATACAACCCCTAGTATTTTTGCTTCCTTTTGGGAACAACGGATTTCGAGCTTATTCTATCGACGATAATTTACAGAATTTTTAAGCTATGATTTTGAGATTTTCACAAAAGTTGCTCTATATACTTAGCTAATACATTATGCATATTATATTTTGATTGCATTCGCGCATGCGCAGTGAAACATTTTTTAGTAAACCTACTCATTTTTCATCCAATTTTTATTATTTTTTAATTCTGATTGCAGAGTATTGTGTACAATGTTGTTTGCCCTATTTTCTGAAAGGAACTTTTTTTAATATTAAAAATTCTGCAAATTATAAGCAAAAAACTAGGCGAAATTTGGGACTGTTTTTATAAAAAACCTTAATTTCTCTACGAGTATACTTGCTATCCTCATAAAAATGAACACAGTATATTACAATAAGCCACTTATTAATAATCTCGAGTTTGAACGCTTTTGCTACATTAGTTTTTATAGGGTTATCCAAAAGATATTCGTTCTTTATTCAATTTGTTGACAGTCCCCTATGGGGTTTCTTGAAAAAATCTTCACGGAAATATATAACTTATACTATACTGTTTACACACCTGCAGTTTCAGGTTAATTCTTCATGTATTTTTCTACATATTGCTCTTTTCACCATTTTTCATGAGTGTTCGTATTTTTTTGTCACCCATCTGTACATATTAATTAAATTTAAAAGGATGCAACGTCATTAAAATACAGTTGAAATTTTTTTTCCGTTCACCGTAATGTAACTAAATACTTTTGACTGTCCCTGGAAAGGAACTGTAAATGCTAAACACTTCTCTTCCAATAGCAACCGTGTTACAGTAAATGTCAATATCACAAAAAAATTACAGGGCTCTCCGAGTGCATTTTCGCGTGTTCAAGCACGGAAAGACGAAAAGACAAACCGAAGTCCTAAACACATTTCAACTAAGTTGGAATGTTTTAACAACTATGTTGAGAAGTGTTAAAAAGTGAAGTACGAGTAGTGATAATATAAGTGAAGAGATATTGATAGAATATCTTATATATGCTCTGAAAATGCTTTTCTCATGAAAAAAAAAAAATAACAAAGTCTCGCAAATGACCAATTTCAAGCTCAATATATTGAAGTGAGTAAATCAATTACTTTCTTTGAGATTTTCAAAACATATTTCTGGTCTTATTAATTTCATCAAAGATCAATTAATGGTAGATTTTGCGCAGTGAATTGTAACTGTCGTATTTCTTTGTTGCAAACTGTGTCACATTTGTTAAATAGAACTTTTAAAAAATACATTCAAAAAGTTACAACTTAATAACTAAAGAAATATTTTTTTTTAAAGCAAGTTACCTTGTTTTATTTCTGAAATTGACGTTTCAAACAAAAGAATATTTTTTCTATATTTGTGTAATTCTTAAGTATGAAATTGTAGTATTCATGTCGCTTAAAATATTTTTTTTCAAGTAAAGTGTGTCTTTACTTGAAAAAAAAAAATACAAAAAAGACAATAATCAACAAGATAATATTTTTTATGGTGTAAATATATCAGAAATTGTCAAAGAGTTAACATTTTATATTCAATGGTAATAAAGCTCTATGAAACGCTTGATCTTTGAAGATGTAAAGAATTACTTATGAATCCTACTCAGCAAATTAAAATACTTGCTTTCCTTTGAAAAAAAAAATCGTATACATTTCAATTACATTTTATTGGCTAAATTTCCATTTCGTAAACAGCAAGGATGTGTTTCGACATTCAAATTTAAATAAATCTCAAACATTATAACATATACAACTTTTAGCTTTCCAACACCGCTTTCTTCTTGTAATTTTATGTTATATGTGTATTGGTATTTACGACTGCATTTAATAAATTATCTAGACAAGTTTTGGAGGCAGACTAACAAAATAAACCTTTCTTACATTCAAAGAAATAGTCATCTTTTAATTAAATAATCATTTAATTAGTGTTAAAGAGTATATTAAGACATAAGGTAAAGGATAATAGCATTATTTTCAGCAAATATGATCTATTGTCTTCAAATACTTTGCGAAATTTTTATCGTATCCATTAGAAGACGAGATCATTATTAAATTACTTTGAGTTTTAAGATAATATTTTAATATATATTTGACATGTTTCAAATAAAAATGTTCTTTGGTTTTGTTAGGGGACAATCAGAAAAAATATATTAAATATAAAATATGTATTAGAGTTTGCAATAAAAAGAAATAAAATAAATGGAAGCTCGGGTTGGATGCCCTAGTATTTTTAAACGATCCAGTGGATGTCGATTATTGTCTTTCAGAAAACGAAGACATTATTAAAGAAACATATTTTTATTCACATTAGTTTTTTAATATTGCTACGAATTTTGCTTAATATGAAATTATAAGTCACACCACCAAAAATAATTCGATTATAGTTTACACGAATATCGATGATAATTATCTTGTTACCGATAAACAAATTACCGATTCGATGATGCAGCGAATATTGAAACAAATGAAAGATTTTCCGTAATGATTAGGCACTAAAAGACTATTACGTTTTTACCTTCAAAGGTTTAAAATTGTAAGCCACGAAAGGCATTTTGTAAATTTCTGAAATTTTTTTTTGAAAAGATACTTTGCTTGACATGCTGTATAAGTATATGATAACATTAACTATTAAAAACATTTTTCAGTCTCTCTTGACCTCTATCTCTCGTTGTCTCTGTATATATTATTTCATATGACAATTCAAAACATATACATTACACCATTAAAATATACAAATATAATAAAATTTTCTTTCAAAAAAGAAAATTTAACCAATAATCAGAACATGTGGATAATTTAAATTTTGAAAATCACATACAATTTCGCCATACCAACAATCTAAATTATACGTAATAGGAAACGGCCTTTAAACCAAGAAATCAAATTTACTACTGAATAAATGGAGTAGTCAGCAAATATTTTAAGCTATTTCCATTATTTAGAAAGAGTCAATTACGAGATGAAATGTTCTAGATTAGATGCTATAAACATGGGCATTCATTTCAAAGATCTAGAAAACGAGTTGATTAATCCTGTTAAATATTTACAATCATCGGGACATTTCGGCCAGGTTAGAGTATTAGATGTTTATTGCAAAATATTTAAGCACAGGTAACGTTTTATTATATATTTTTTTTTATTAAAACACATAAAAAATAAAGTGTATATTATTTAGAAAAAATACAAAATCAGAAAAAATCTTTTTTTAAAAGAATCATAAATTCTCTCATTTGTATTAAAATTTAATTATGCCTTTTTTGCGAAGCTAATCATATCCCTTGAAATGTTTTTGAACGAGAAATGACAGACCCATGAAGATTTGAAAAGAAAACTAGTTAGGAATTGTAACAAACTGTACGCTGAAAGCATTTACTGTTTAATACAGTAAAGTAATATGTAAAGTTTTCCTTAATATATATGATAAAAATGATTTTTTTTTTAAAGGAAATATATATTTAACATTTCTTCTTACATTTTTTTCAATGCAAAATAAGTACTTTCTATGAAATATAAACAACGATATATTAATATTTTGGGGATTTTAAAGTACATATAATTGTCTGTCCATAGTATTGTAAGGATGGGATTTTTAAAAGAGTGCACTATGCGGGTTTCGTGACTTTTGTACCACAACGTTGCACAAAATAATAAACACACACGCACACGACATAGCTGAAGATATTTCGAATTAATATAATATATAAACTAACCTTTTATACAAGAAAATTCGCGAACGTTACGATTTTATAAACATAATACTAAAGGGGAAATAAACAAAATTAATTCTTTGACGAAAATCAGTGTATATAACAAATTTAATAAAATAATTCAGTGTATTCTATTCTGCTCCATTTTATAGAAACATATAACCTTTATGAATTTACAAAAATCATTTTAATCTAATAGTAAATAATGTTTAAAATTTTTGTGGTGGAAGGTTATTATTTGAAGTGAAAAGAATGTCATTAAAGGTTAAAGTTACTTAACGCATTATTTTTCTTTTCCTGTTTGAATAAGCAAACTAAAATTCATTAAAGAATTAATATCGCATTAAAAATTTGTATTTTATTATTATTATTTTTTTACTATATGCTATACATTCAAAAGAATAAGTTTTATTTATAAAAGAAAAACATGTTCATTCTCAAGAATGTTTCATTTTCTTCAATGTTAATTTTTTAATTTCAATTATGCTTATTTTTTTATTATTATTTCTTTTAATGTGAGAAAAATAATTGACCAACATATAGATATTTTTAATGATTAATTATTATATATTTTAAGAAAATGAAAACAGTGATGTTTAAAGATATATATAATCAATCTATTTAACACCAGGTAAAAAGATTTAAAAAAGTTATCGGTTGTTGATAATAATTCTATAAACTATTGACAAATTTTTAAATATTTTTATGAGATGTTAATTCAATAAATGTACATTAAGAATAATATTTGTCCTAATTTGTTGTAACTCTTTCATTTTTATTATCTAGTATACCTCATTTAACAGACCTATAACCAAAGATTGTCATGTTTCACAGACTTTAACACACCTTAGAGATATAATTTGGACCTTGAGAGCCATCCAAAGTATCAAGAGTTACTTATTTAGATGCATATTGTTTATGTGAAAAACTGCGTATTAAACTTGTCACCAAGATTCTATCACATCGACCTCGGAAAAAATGAGAAAAAAAAAATTTATTTGTTTCAAATTTGGGAACGATGGAAATATAATAATCTGCCGGAATTAAAAATAGTTCACTAATATAGACAAAAGGGACCGGCCATGCGAACTTAAAGAAAACATCGTTGGTCTCATGAAACACACAAATCATCTGTAAAATAGTTGTTATAATCCAAACTCATTCTGGACGTGATGGTCGAACAAGAAATTATACACCCAGGTTACCAAACTGATCCGACATCAGAATATAAGTATAGTTTGTTTGAACCCTAGAACTCTCAACATTTTCGTCTCCAGACGTGCCATACCGAGCGGAAGATGTTGCAAATTGAGATAAGACCACCAGATGGCGCACAAGGCGTAGAACATTCGACTGACTATTGTGTTCATATTTAAATTATATATAGTTTGTATCGTGCGTTTTCATCATTAATATAGCTGTGTATTTATCTCCACAAAAAATACTTTTTATTAGTTAAAGATGCTTTCGAATGATTTCGAAGCTATATAGAAACAGGGACCAGGAACCTTGAAAAGGTCAAACCTTTTCTTATCATTTTTTTATGATTCTATGAAAAGATACAACCTCACAAAAGTTCCTATTTATTATCTCTATATAGCTTCGGAAGCATCTTTAATTAATAAAGATATTTTATTCGGGAGGTAATTAGAACAACACGAAATAGAATATTTATTTTGTTCCTGCATTTACTGTATAGAATTGCCTTTGAGAAATAATTTTTACATACATTTATTCTGTACATAAAGACTTTTTTTTTACATAACCGAAACCGTGTTGATGTTTATATTACATTTTATAATATCAAATGCAAAAAAGTTCTTAATAAAACATCTAAGATAAAATGAACTGAAAATATAAATATATATATATATATATATATATATATATATATATTTTAATTAACTGAAAAGATTCTGCGCGAAATAATTTAATGTGTTAGGTAATGTTGTGATTCTGTTTACAAGAATCTTTTGTTCGGTGAAAAATTACAGTTTTAGAATTTCTAAGACGATAAAAAAATGTAAAAAAATGTATAAAATGATAACAAAAAGGTATATCTTCATATTTATAAAACGCATATATTGTTTGCCTTTTTTTGTTGACGTGCATTAATCGCTATAATAGCTATAATGCATATAAATTTCTTATTCGAGACATTTTACAGAAACAGAAAAAAAAATTCTATCTGTTATAATATACACAAGGAAGAAAAAAATAATCTTCACGTATAGATTATGGAATATTTTCGCAAACTGTCAGAAAAATCTTACGAAACACACACACACACACATATATATATATATATAATATAGAATGAAAGAAGCTTTGCTTTCAAAGAACACAAAAAACACATAACACTAGATAAAACACAATTTCAGCTTTGTCTGTCCATAGGTGGTAATGTAAGTTAATTCTTTTGTGCGGCCCTATGTACGATCTATAGTTTTGTACACAGCACGTGATGTACTAAACATTAATGTATTTGAATAACACATCACAACTTAAACCCCTTTTTCAGTAATTACGATCCATACACGCAATGTATGCAGAGATATTTTGCAAATTTGTTTGCGCATTTATTAATTTATTGTTTTGTTTTATGTTTAACTATAAAATTAATTAACATTATTGAGCTATAGTAATATTAATTTATTCTTTTTTGTGCAGACTATATCGGCAAAGACATTTAAATATATATGTCTTTGGAATTTTAATTTGTAAAATTGCATAGCACGAAAAACAGTTATTTTCTTAATAGTCAATTACAAACTTTTAGTTAAATTTACTCTATATCGTATGACTCATTGTTAGATTTTCTAGTAAAATGTTTTTCAGTTATCATGGATGATATATTAAGAAATCTACTTTTTTTTTCTTTTAAATATTTTACATATACCAGTAATATTTCCTAGAAAAATATTACTAAAATTACAAAATACATTTATTAATATTCATTTTTTAAATCAGCAGAAAACTCGTGTAATAAAGCCGTCTTCAAAGACGGATTAAGAAATTAAACAAACACGAAAATCAAGCATACTGCATAGATTGTAAAACACTTTTGAACACAGTAGTGTTTTGTTAAATACTTTTTCTATGCTAAAAAAAGATATCTAAATAAACAATTTTGCTCACAAAAATGCGAACAGTTTTGATTATTTTAAAGTATGTTGTAGGGACATATCCCTAACTATTCAAGTCAAAGGTTTCCTTCAAATGGGCCTTAATTTTTGAGAAATTTGGGGTTAGAGTTCAGCATGCATTTCAAATAGCGCTTAGTTTGACGTTTTGGACAAGGTCTCCGTGGCGCAGAGCTAGCGTTCGCGTTTCCAGTCTCGAAGGGAAGATTTCTGTCCTAAGCTGTGGCTTTTTTTCTTTCTTAATTAATTTTATATTTTTGATGCGTTACAAGTTTTACGCAGAATTATGAATTCTAGATCTTTGAACTTTTTGATATTTTCCTAATAAAATACATTTACATTTTCAAATTTTGCATGGAAATTTATATTTTTTACACACTTTTTAAACTAATAGTTCTGTCGACGAAAATACAATCTAATTTATGTCTAGATTTTGTTTATTTTTGTTATTATTTCCCTTTTATATTTTAATAACCGTTATGAAATAATATATTTATATATATATTTACTTTATGGAATTTTAAATGAAAATTCATTGAAAATTCATATATATATATATATTTAAACTTATACAAGATTTTTTCATCTCAAATCTTCTAAACTTATGTATGATTAGGTTATTCCAATAGCATATCTTGAAAGAAGTAATAAAATATTAAATCAGTAACGCTTATATGCAAATTTTAACCAGTTACATACATTTTTAACGTCATCTAAATACATTAAACTGTAAAGCTCAAACTCAACATCATTTTTGATTTGCACAAATAAAAAATAATGTATTACATTTCAATTTTATTTTACATTCTAACAAGTAAAGACAATGTTGATGTCATACAGAAAAATATAACTAGAAATGAACAATCGTCTTTTAAGTACAATACATATAAAAAATATTGGAAAAAAATTGTCTGCAATGACTTTTACAGCAATATCAGAATAAATAAAATTTTCTCTTTATTGATTATGTTTAGCTTATTTTGCAGACAATTTACACGATTGAAGTAATTTGTTTTTCAACTTTTAATGCATTTATATATATATTTATCACAATTGAAGTATTTAAAGAATATATAATATGTTAATTTATCCATTCTTCCAATATTGTTAAGACAATATTTTTAATTTATGTAAAGAAATTTTTTAATGGTGATTTTTAATGCGATATTTTGTTTTTGTTTTGCTAATTTTTTTCCTAATCAATTAAAATTATTTTAAATAGAAAATGCAATTGAAAAAATATGCATTATTTCATAAATATTATAAATAAATATATAAATAAATATGTATAAATGTAAACAGCAATAGTTTTAAAAAGACGAGATATCAAGACAGAAATTAGATTGGAATTTCGTCGGCAGAAATATTAGTTTAAAAATTGCGTAAAAATTATAAATTTTCATGGAAAAATTCGAAAATGTAAATGTAATTTATTAGGAAGATATCAAAAAGTGTCAAATATGTAGAATTCCTAATTTTGCATAAAACTTAGGACAGAACCCTCGCCTTCGAGACTGAATTCGCAAACGCTAGCTCTGCGCCACGGAGACTTTGTTTAAGGTGGCAAAGTAATAGGTATTTGAAACGCATGCTGAACTGTAACCTTAAATTTCACAAAAACTAACGGCCATTTAAAGGAAAATTTTGACCTTAATAGTTAGGGGTATAACCCCTACAACACACATTAAAATCATCAAAATCTATGCGCATAATGTTTAGCGGTCCCCTTGTTAGTTTATTGAGTTTTATTTAACCTTAGTTTAAAAAAAAAATACCATAATCAATATTAACTTCTTACAAATAGTTACGGTAACAATATTCTTCTCAAATAGATTAATAATTGCCGTAATAATTATATGTCGATAAAATGGACATTGTTCACATGGCTCACCTTTTCCAATGAATATATTTTTATTTTAAAGACATTATACGGAAAAGTATCAGGAAATTAGAAAGAAAACGTTATAAAATATTGACGAAATGTAACATTGACAAAATTAGAAAGGAAAATCACGTATCAAGTGAATTTTTTAACCACATTCCAACACTTTGATAATAATATAACAAAACTTCTCCGTTAAATAAGATGATAGATGATGTCGATTATCTAAGTAAAAAATATGGAAAAAATTCGAATTATTTTGTGCAACCCATTATATGGTCTATAGATTTGTATATATATTACAAAGTAAGAGAAAATTGGTTATGTTAAGAAACACATAACACAGTTGAAAATTATTCTTCATCATTTTTTGTGAATAAGGAAAAATGTACTCAAATTCTTTTTTGCAACCCTGTATATGATCTATAGAATTTAAGCATACCAAGTAATATGAAAAAAATCTGTTAAATTTAGAAATGGAATCCACATTAGAAAACGCGCTTACGTTAATTTCCTGCCATAGATAGTGATGTAAACAAATTATTTTGTGTGCCACTGTAAATAAACGATGAACACTATGCACACTATATTCTACAGTACGCATCTTGAACAGTAATGTATAAAAATTTTATAATGTTTAAAATAGTGTAACATCATTAAAATATAGCGTAATAATTGTGTAAAGTTAATGAACTGTAAATTACGTATTCAACGTTTACTCAGCGTTACGTACGTGTTCCATTACTTAAAATTTATTCTATTAAGATACTTCAGATGTCATTATAAAAAGGTTGTCTGAGTAAATTGTGTCTACCAGATTTGCTCAGCTTAATTTGAAATTTTTGCAAGAATTATTTTACAAAACCCTCCTTTTGGTAAAAATACTTTACTAGGAAAAGATAATAATGGAAACATAAATTGTTAATTATATATACAGATTCATACTTAAACACACACAAAAAGATAGGTATAATCATTCATTAATGTGTGCATATATTAGCGAAATTTGAAGTGTGTTTTTACAGTTATACTTAGATACTCTTAAAAAAATGCATCAAAAGTTTTTATTTTATCGAAAATATTTATACATGTATAGAAAGATATGCACAAACAAAATATACTTAACATTATTATTAATTAACTTAATTAAAAATCAAGTTCATAGGTATACTTTTTCATCAATTTCACTTTAATGTTTTTGTTTTCTTTTAAGAAACATTTACTTTTTAAAAATTACAATCTGTATTGTAAGTACTGTATGATGTTATTAGGATACTGTTTTGAAATGAAGCACAAAAGCTGAATTTGTGTAACCTTTGTGTTTTACAATTATAATTTTGGCTTAAATTACAAATAGGATTGTATGTATTATAATAATGCTATTTAGATACTTTTTTTTTTAAATGAAGCACACAAATTGAAGCTTTATATCCTTTTTTAACAAACTTTCTTCATTTTTACTTAAGTAGTTTTAAGTACCTGGATTGCATATAACATGTATTCATTTCATACAAAGCAGTTCATTATATTTATATATAAACAAAGTTCTAAAATTTCAAAAACTAGTATTCATAAAAAAACATTAATCAAAAATAATCATACCGATTAATAATTGTGTAATAACAATGACAATAAAAATTTTTGGTAAACATACAGTTTTATGACGTAGCATTTTTCATTATTATATTTTTCATATCAAATATTTTAAGAAATACTGAATAAATATTGTTGCAACAGTTTTTTAGAAAAGGCTCTCTCAATGCGATGATATTTTTAGGTAAGTTTATACATATAATTATACTTATTAATCAATTATACTATTAAATTATACCCATGTTTATGTTTTTTCATCCAATAAGACACTTAAATTCTTTTCATTTAAAATTTATGAACATGGTTTAATTAATGTTATTTCAATGTTACCGGGGTCAAAATGATATCAACCAATATACGCCAGTTCTGAAAGTGAAAGCATCTTCAGAAAGAAAAAAAATCAACCAAAATGAAAAAAGCTACAAAGTACTAATTTAGTCATTCAGCTGAGATATCCTATTCAATAATAATAATTTCATAATATTAAAATTCAAAGGAAAAATTTGAAAAGAACTCCCCCTTGGTTTAACATTAGCTTGCGAGTTCCTTACCGTTTTTAGCTTAGACTTAAAGTCTAAACTTTATATAAAGGAATACCATTAAAAGAAGAATATTCTGAATTTTTAAAATATTTTTCATAATGTATACACTATTATGTGAAGGAATTGTGGTTTTAAAAAAACATATTGCTGTTTAAAAAAATATATATATATATTTAAACTTATATATGTGTGTCAAATTAATATTTTCTGTCGCTAAATATTGCACTTAGAGCTTTTAGTTACTTAAGTTTTACTTTCTTTAATGATATATCCTTTATTCTGAAATGCCTTTGAATGAAGGACTAAATTTGCATTTCCTTGAAAACCTCAATAAATGTAATGTTTAAATAGATTCATGGACTTATTTACAAGCATAAATGAAATAGATGTTTGTGTTTCCCTTGTGTGCAAGGGAAGATTTGATCTGTTAATTTACAGCCTATAAATAATAGGAAAATTATAAAGCGTTTCGTAAAGCTCAATACAAAAAGGAATAAAATGGTGTTGTTACGCAACACAATATCCAGATAATTTGCAGTTTATTAAGTTTGATTGTTATTACAAATATAGTAAATAAACATAATTACTTCCTATTACTACTAAACTTTGTTTATTATTACATAAAAGAGAGAATATTTCAGTTATATTCTTGTACAGTTTTATGTTTGCCTCATAATTATTAAAGACCCGCTATAGTTTATCGTCTTACTTTATAAATAATACAATAATTAAAAAATTAAAAATTTTAGTGTATGAATATTATGAAATATATATTTATTTACACATACAATGTATTTAAAAAAATTTTCGAGTATGTCAGTTCTTATCAACAGCAATTTATTATAAAATTTAATCAAAAGTCCTTATTTCAAAATAAGCGCTCGAGTTTTAAAGTAAGAAATATTGTACATTTCGTCGTTATTGTGTTTCAACAAACACTTATGAAAATTGTAATTGAACCAACAAATTGAAACACATTTTACAAATTGAGAAATAACTTGAAATGTGCCTGAAAAGCAAGAATGTCTTTGGAATAGATCTTGTAGAACGAAATACATACCCGAAGAAAAACACACTACATATAATAAGTACAAAGAATTACCATGTGTACAATCACTATTCGTTAATTCCATCGAATGTGCATTAGTTGTATTAATAACAAAACACAATAAAAACCAGACAAATGTTTCTTAATCTAAGAAAATATAAAAGAAGCACGGACTAATACACTGTTAAAAATAGCTGTTACATTACAGTACTTTCCCGCATAATTTACTGTGAATTACTGTATTTCTGTAAATATTGCATTTACCCGTTAAATATCAGTCTTTGGCAATAACAATCCGTTATTCACCGTAACTGATCATTTTTTCAGTATCATCCTCGCTTTAACAGTCATTTACGGTGAAGAGAAAATGAACACATACTTTTTACGGTCAAAAACGGGCTATTCTAGTAAATCACTGTTATTCACGTCCGCAAACCGTGATCGAACAGCGGATCACGGTCCAGGGGAATTGGCGCAGCCGCTATGCAACACAACACGTTGTTTGTTGTTGATCTTGATACTTGATGTGAAGTTTCGCATAGGAATAAGGTATGTTGCTGCTATGTTTCTTTGCCTATTTTTAGTAGTTACAATTTTTATCTATCTTTTGAGTGTGTCACTTAACAGATTGCGTTAAAAAATATGTTTGTCATCTCCAAACACATGCGAATGTATTGTAACTTTTAAGTTTAATTAAAACTGTACTACTTGTTTTACCTCGTGGTAATGCTGATCCTGAGAGGGGGTTTTCTATAAACAGTTGTATGCTATAAGGTCGTTTCAATGAACATACGATAAAAAAATTGAGATTTGGAAAAGATGCTGTTAAAAATTATAGAGGTGTGAGTAAAGCACCTATTTCAACTTCCTTGTTAAATGATATTAAGAATTCACATAAAGCTTCTCAGCAGTATACATGGAAAAACAAAGTCAAAAGAAAAAAAGCTCAGAGATTGAAATGGAGAAAGCCCAGATTTTAAAGAAGAAAATTAAATGTGAAACTAAATGAAATCAAAGGCTAAGATGCTTTACACTCACGCAGAAAAAAAATAAAATTAATCGGTTTAAAAAAGGAAAAAATTCGCCAAATTTAGGGTTTTTTTTCCTTTAATGGCAACCTAGCCATTGTATTAAGTTATTCGTTTGGCGCGGTCTTGAAAATCGCGCCAACCAAAAAGCTGAAAAACACCAGCTATATTACAGGATTATTTAAAATCTGGCATTATTTTTATTTGTCTGCACAAATGCCACAAAGTATAATTTTTCATGTTGACACTTATTCAGATGATTACTCCAAAACATAGCTGATGAAAAATAAGCTTTATTGAAAAAATATTCAGCAATAAGGCAAAAATCTTTTTACAACAAATCATACTTCTCAAGCAAAATATTTTTATCACTTCAACAATGCAGAAGTTTCTGATACATCCTCAAAATTTTCTAAATGTAAAAGCATGACAAAGGTAAAGCTATTGATAAAATTTGGAAATACCGGATTTATTCAGGTATTTATTTATCTGGTTATCTAACCTTATTAATTTAAAAATGTATTTTAATATCAAAGTTTATGTAGGGTAGACAGTTTTCGAAATTTGCAGTCGTTAGTCGTCAAATGCAACTAACTATTACATTATAGCATTTGACGACTACAAAATTATTCCTGGATGTGAAATTTGATGCCTAGCTTTTTTAACACTTAGTTTTTGCCAATCACCCGCTTTTGAAAATTTGGTCTCGCACCAAACATAAACTCTAATGTGAGACAGTTAGACAGTGAATTTTAGCTGAGTGTACAAATCCAAATGAATTTATTAATTTATGCAAACTTCTAAACTTTATAGTGAACCTGCCATTTAGCACTGCTGAATGCGAAAAGGGATTTAGTCAGTTTAATTTAATAAACAACTAGCTGACCCCCGCCCGGCGTTGCCTGGGCCCGTGATAATAAATAAATAAATAATAATAATAATAAATAAAAGAAAAATCAAGTTTTTATTTTTTTACATCTTTAACCCGATTTTGTATGAAATTATATTTTAAGATGCAAAATTCGTGAAAAGATATTGATATTTAGTGATAAAAGCACTCATTTTCTTGTTTTTTTTTTTTTTTTAATGCAGTATCGTTTCATAGTTTTAAAATAAAAAGTTATTTTTGTCCTAACTCTTTAAAATCTTTATGGGTAATAAATAAAACGGTTTTACAGCCCGTGTACAAATTTCAGGAAAAAATATTGTTATCCAGTTGTAAAAGAGATGCTTTCTTCTTGCTTTTTTGTTTGTTTGTTTTCTCGTCGGCTCCTTTAACATAGCAATAAAAAATAGTCCTCATCGTCCGAACTCTTTGACATTTCAGTCGGTTATAAATAGAACCATCTCCAAGCTCTCTTTAAAATTTTGTGAAATATATGCATATTTAGTAGTGAAAACATGAGTTCTTAAAAAAAAAAAGCTTTAGCTTTTAACCTCAGAGCAAAAATATATTTCCATCCATTTTCAATCAACCCTTTTCCATCCCCCTAGGCTAAACAGGTTAATCAATCAGTCTTATCGTTTTTGAGGAGAGAATCCTTCAAAAAAAGTTGACGCATGCGTAAAGAGACGATATTCTTGTGAAATTTTGACAAAATGCGCTTTCTGTTTTAAATATATAGATGATACACGTAACAATTTATCCACTGTTACTGTTAATGATTTATTAATGGCAAAACTGTACGTACCCAATTTAATAGATTTTTATCCAGATAAAAGAAAATTTTGTACCTTATGGACATTTTTGCAATTTATACTATTTATCTCTTATACAGAAATAAAATGTTGCATTTCTTGACATCCTATGTATAAATATACAGTTACTGTTGGAAGTAATCATGCGAATTCTTGAAATAACTATTTCATGGTCATTTACAGTTCTGATAACTACTGCAATTTACAGCGATATATGTAAATGAGTAGAAAATGATGGGCATTTATGCTTATTTACAATCTTGATATTACAGTCATATACGATAATTTATAATCTACAGGGTGTCCCAAAAGTCTCCGTACAACTTCAGAAATTTATTTTTAAAAAAATAATAGGCCTACAGCAAAAATAATTACAACAGTGCATAGAGTAACTTAAAAAGTTTTTTTTTACAGCCTTAGTAAACTTCAAAATGAGATACTTGCGTAGAACGAAGAATATCAAGACGATATTTCAATTCAATCCACAAACGTTTTTCATGCTAACATCAACAGTAGCTACTGCTGTTTGGATCTTTTGTTTCAATTCCATGAGACTATTAACTTTTATTCATCAAACATTTCTTCATTCATTCATCAAACATCTTCAATTCAACATTTTATTTCATCAAACAGTTGTAACTACTGTTGATGTTAGCATGCTGAAACGCACGTGAAGGGAATTGGAATATCAACTTGATATTCTTCGTGCAGCGAAAGGATCTCATTTACAAGTATACTAAGGTAGTAGAAAAAAACTTTTTAAGTTACTCTGTGTACTGTTGTAAATATTTTTGCGGTAGGCCTATTATTTTTTTAAATCAATTTTTGAAGTTGTACGGAGGCTTTTGGGACACCCTGTATATTACTGTGATTTACGGTCAGACACATTCTTGAAAGTAACAGTTATTTACGGTCAGATACATTCTTGAAAGTAACGGCTATTTACGGTCAGATACATTCTTGAAAGTAACGGTTATTTACGGTCAGATACATTCTTGAAAGTAACGGTTATTTACGGTCAGATGCATTCTTGAAAGTAATGGTTATTTACGGTCAGATACGTTCTTGAAAGTAACGGTTATTTACGGTCAGATACGTTCTTGAAAGTTACTGTGGTTTACGGTCAGATACGTTCTTGAAATTTACTGCTATTTACGGTCTAATACAGTCTAAATAGATTACGGTACAAACTGTAATATTACAGGAAAATCTTGGAGTCTGTGCTGCCAAGCTTTTCCCGTAATCCAACGGTGAAATTTTTATCAGTGTATATACAATAACTTATTCCTAGTTACCCATTATTTTGAAAATCATTCTTTATCTTTAGAAACAACACAAACAAATATAGTTTTGAGAGTTAATGAAGAATTTATAAAATAAAATTTGTTTTCCTGCCATTGATTTTCAAAAACTTATCCGGGAAGTTTTCATTACGTATTAATAGGTTTTCTTAACCGGGAATACAGGTTTTTCGGAAGCTATAAATTCTCAAGTAAACATTTTCATGTTAAAAAATAATTTTCGCCACACAAACGTGGTAAAATAACAGCATTAATATTACATTAAAATTAATATTATTTCGTTAATCTTGCGTATGTAAAAGTAGCATCAGTTACGTAGCTCAATATTTTAACTGGGAACTAATATCATCCTAACAACCTTTAATCTGTTTGGGAAAACTGATTAATACACTACAAAAGCTACTTGGAAAAGTTTCTGAAAATCAGTGGCAGCAAAAGAAACCATGTTTTTATAAATCTTTAAATCTCGATAAGATATTGATTTATACGGTTTCTAAAGATAAAGGACTCTCTTCGGAATCATGTTTAACTCGGAAAAGTTTATTGTATATTTTTATTCGGGGTTACAGTGCAGATTAAGAAACGTTTGTCATTTTTACAGTACAGGGAAACAGCAAGTACTATTCAAAAAATCCCTGACGGCTCGGCCTACATGCACAGGGAGATTTCGAAGACGCAGACCGTGGGGCGCCTGTTTGTCGGGAATTGCGGTAGATATGACCTTTTTGCGATGATGCTGCAGTTGGAACTGTCTACTTCGAAACCAAACTTGTTTGCAGGCGGAGCCAGCAAGGATTTTTTTTTTTTGGCTGTAAGAGTTGGTCCTATAAAAAACATGTCAATATAAAAGTTTTAGATAATATTAAGAGGATTTATAATAAATTTAAGCGGATTTGAAATCTTGGGAATTGACGAAGTTATGATTTTTTTTCTTCTAAAACTCCCCCCCCCCTCTTAAGGCAATTTTTAATTATATCAAAAATCTGTCATACATAAATTTTCGGCCCTTCTCCTAGAAGTAATAATAACTTCAAATGGATTCGATACGTATCATAATTAAGAAATTATGGTTTTTTTTCTGTTTTCACAAAAAGTACCCCCATCCCCTCCCACACATTGGTTCGATTTTGCCCATTAACGAACTTGACCGAGATTTTATGCCCCTTGATTTTATGTATCAGTTTCGAAAAAATGCGGGAGTTGGAATCACCTACTTCGAAAAATAACTTGTTTGCAGGCGGAGCCGGCAGGGATTTTTTTTTTTTTGCTATAACGGTTGGTCCTATAAAAAACTTGTCAATATAAAAGTTTTAGATAATATTAAGAGGATTTATAATAAATTTAAGCGGATTTGAAATTTTGGGAATTGACGAAGTTATGATTTTTTTTGTTCTAAAATCCCCTTCCCTCCCCCCCCCCTTAAGGCAATTTTTAGTTATATCAAAAATCTGTCATACATAAGTTTGTGGCTATGTTCCTAGAAGTAATAATAACTTTAAACGGATTCGATACGTATCATAATTAAGAAATTATGTTTTTTTTTCTATTTTCACAAAAAGCCCCCCCCATCCCCCCCCCCTTGGTTCGATTTTGCCCATTAACGAACTTGACCGAGATTTTATGCCCCTTGATTTTATGTATCAGATTCGAAAAGATGCGGGAGTTGGAACCGCCTACTTCGAAAAATAACTTGTTTGCAGGCGGAGCCGGCAGGGATTTTTTTTTTGTTTTTAATTTTTTTTTGCTATAACGGTTGGTCCTATAAATAAAAGAAAACTGCCCAGTTAAACTGACGGCATTGAGCTCACAGGCTATTCACACTAACTGTAAATTATATTCTTATTTCAAAGAATTTGAAATAAGCCTTCGAAAAATGAAGAAATCGACAATATATTAAGAGGGGGGAACCATCCCCCGTTTCTCCTTCTTATAATTAACCAATGAACCCATAAAACTAATCAGAGAAGCGCCTTACCACAATGAACCTATATACAAAATTTGAAAAAATCGGATAATTCTGCATGAAAAATCCATTTATCTAAATTAAGGGGGGGGGGTTAGCCCCCCGTCCCCCCTTGATACTTAACCAAAGAACCCCCAAAACTAATCAGAGAAGCGCCTTATCACAATGAACATATATATAAAATTTGAAGAAAATCGGATAATTCTGCTTAAAAAACCCATTTATCTATATCAAGGGGGGTTAGTCCCCCCGTTCCCCCCTTTATACTTTACCAGTGAACCCCCAAAACTAATCCGGGAATTGCCTTACCACAATGAGCCTATATACAAAATTTGGAGTAAATTGGATAATTCTGCATGAAAAACCCATTTATCAAAATTAAGGGGGGGGGTAGCCCCCGTTTCCCTCCTTTACACTTCGCCAATGAACCCCCAAAACTAATCTGGGAAGCCCCTTACCACAATGAGCCCATATAGAAAGTTTGAAGAAAATCGGATAACTCTGCATGAAAAAAATCATTTATCTAAAATAAGGGGGAGGATTAACCCCCCCGTTACCCCCTTTATACTTAACCTATGAACCTCCAAAACTAATCAGGAAAGAACCTTATCACAATGAACCTATATACAAAATTTGAAGAAAATTGGATAATTCTGCATGAAAAAACCATTTATCCAAATTAAGGGGGTTAGCCCCCCGTTCCCTTCCCCCTTTATAGTTAACCAATCAATCCCCAAAACTTATCAGGGAAGCGCCTTATCACAAGGAACCTATAAACAAAATTGGAAGCAAAACGGTTATTTCTGTCAAGAGTTATCGCGTTACGTACGTACATACATACATACATACATACATACAGAACGGGCGGGCACATAAGCTCTCAGGCTTTGATAGCCTGTGAGCTAAAAACTTGTCAATATAAAAGTTTTAGATAGTACTAAGAGGATTATTAATAAATTTACGCGGATTTGATATATTGTGAATTGACGAAGCTATGATGTTTTTCTTCTAAAACCCCCCCTTCCCCCCCCCCTTGGGGCCATTTTTAATTATATAAAAAATCTGTCATACATAAATTTTCGGCCCTTTTGCTAGAAGTAATAATAACTTTAAACGGATTCGATACGTATAATAATAAAGAAATAATGGGGGGTTTTCTATTTTCACAAAAAGCCCTCCCCCCATTTACCCCCCCTTGGTTCGATTTTGCCCATTAACGAACTTGACCGAGATTTTATGACCCTTAATTTTATGTATCAGTTTGGAAGAGAATTATGCAGAATTTTTCCAGTTATCGTGGTCAGAAAAAAGTGACATAGATAGATAGATAGATAGATAGATATATAAACTTTTGAACTGGGGGTGGTTTTGGGTTCTGGGAGTCATGATCGGCGTAGATCTGCAAAATTTTTTCAAAATTTCCAACTTAGGTGAGAATGTAATAGGTAGTATTTCTTACGAAATCTACCTAAAAAGCAATGTTATGCAAACTGCATATCCACAATGGTTATATTTATGTCAATGCAATCATTTGCTAAAAAACAGCCGATTCTTTTAAATATGAATGATGCTATGAGAATCTGGTGTTTACATATGATATACTGGGAAGGCATGTAAAGTTTAATGAATAAATATACTAATGTAGTGAATCTCTATTAGTTCAATGATAACAAACATTTGAAAAACACTGTATGTTTACCTTTGAAAAAGTTATCTCTAACGTTTGAGCTGTTACAATTTCCGCAGGATTTGCTGCCGAGATTTGAAAAAAAAATCTATGCATATAATTGATTGTCAACTACGCGATCACATTTCACATAAAATTATTACAAAAATACATATGTGGTATACTATCTTTCGCGTCTTAAAAATTCGGTGCATTTGCGTGAGTGTTAAAATAATGAAATATTGAAATGCGAGAAAAAAATTGCATTTTCAAATTTTTGAGTTTTTCTGATTACTTTTAAAATGAGACATCGAAGTGTCATTTAATGTGACATATTATAAAATAATAATTAATAATAATTATTAAAACTATATTATTAATTGTTAAAAAATAATCATTGTTATAAAAAATAATCTTATTATAAAAATATTAGTATAGAAATATTATTATAAATATTATTATGAATGTTATTGTATTAACATTTACTTAATTATCAGATACTCGAGGAGCAAATCTCTTATTTCATATTTCTAGTTATTTTACAGTATGAATTCTTGAATTTTAGATTCCATTACGAAACACAGATTGAATATACGTAAAATATAATAACGAATATATAGTTATACAAATACATATTTTTTATAATTATATTTAATGTTAAAACTTGTTGAGAACTTTAATACATCACCATCAAACTGTTCATAACAGTTCTTAGTGTAAATACTCTATGTTACACATACATATATTAGTTTACTAAAACTGCTTAACTGTATCTCATTGAAAAAGTTGCTTTATTTATGTGACAGTCAAAAAATTGAAACTAAATTCTAACACTCGGCGATAAAAACTTTCAATTTTACTTTCACCAGCAAATCTTTTTTATTACTAACTATTTTCAAGAATCTTTATTCACATAAGTTTAGAATTATGTTGGAATACTGTTCAATAAAAAAAAATTGCGGTATGTTTTAAAATACTAAAGTACCTTCTTCTTCAAGGTTGAAGGAGCATAGTTTAGGTTTATTCCAACAGAACGAAAAATTTCCAGGCCAGGACTTGAACCTAGAAATCTTGGCATACCGTTCCAATGCTCTTCTGTGCTACCCGGTACCAATGCTCTGCTGTGCTAAACTATACTGTGGTACCCAGGCAATACCTGGCTGACATAATTTACATTTATTTGTTGTACATTTTTCGCTTTGTTCGAATAAACCGCAACTATTCTACTCGAACCGTGAAGATGATTCATCTAGTTGAAAAAATATTCTTTCTCTTTATTATGACACTGTAGAATATTTCTTTGTGTAATTGCATATTTCACAGGGTAACATATTCTTGTCATACAATGTAATATATTTTCAAATGTAACTTCATATTCAAGTTTGACGGAGCATAGTTGAGGTTTATTCTAACAGGGTGAAAAATGCCCAGGCCTGGAATTGAACTTGGGTAACTTGGTTTACCGTTCAAATGCTCTTCCTACTGAGCTACCCGGACGATATTTTCCTGACATAAATCCCTCTTATTTGTGGTACTTTTGTTCGAATAAACCGCGACTATGCTACTCCAGCCTTGAAGATGATTTATATAGTTGAAAAAATATTCTTTCTCTTCATGACGACACTTTAGAATATTTCCTTGTGTTAAAAATTCAAAAAATGTACAATAGCAAAAAATAAATAAAAATTAAATAAAAAATAAAATAAAATAAAATAAAATAAATAAAATAATAATAATAATAATAATAATAATATAGTGATTTAATGCTTTTATGAATCTCCATGTGTTAAAAATCTAAGAGATGGCATTGTTGCTCGTTATAAGATAAATGGTACAATTTATAAATAAAGTCGAGACCTATAATTAAAATTTCATTTTAAAAATACAAAGAAAAGTGACAGAATTTGGATTATTTCTCAGGGTAACATATTCTTTTCATACAATTAAATATATCTTCAACTACATCCTCATATATATTTTTATTCCAAAATGATTATTTTTATAGCAAATAGCTTAAATAAAATAAGTGGTAATTAAACTAGCCTTTGATGGTCGAGTTCAAAGTAATATACTAACTAATTTTAATAAAAATGAAATTTCTACCAATTGTTACATTAGTTCCTTGAAATTTAGGGTGTATTCAAATCCAAACTGCTTATTTTGAGACACATTTGTAAATTCCTTTTTGCTCTAAAATGCATCCAATTGACAGGTTCTCTTATTCAGAAGCTTTATAATGTCCGTATTGTCTCGATTTTCGATAAAGGGAGAATATATTTCAAATAATGCTGTCAAAGTGGACATTTTGGACCGAATTTCCCGAAACGATAGCACTGGAAACAAAAAAAAATTATCGTACTGTGAAATAATTGTCTGTAAATCAATTTCTAATTAATTGAACGAAAAATAAAAACATGGGGCCCTTATAAATGACTTTATAAATCACGCCGCCAAGTTTCCTGTTGTTACTTTTAAAAATTAGTCTGACAATGTGTCTCAAAATTTTGAGTTGTTGAGCGTGGAAAAATATATATTTTTTTTAATACCGCCTTAAAGAGAAAACTATATGTTAATACTAACCACATTTCCTAAGAAATGAAGAGGGCGTTGAAAAGATCAATATTATTCACTACGACACTGTGAAAATAACGCTAACAAACAAAAAACTAACAAACAATATAATATAGAGAAATAAAATGAAGATAATTTATCCATAAATATTCCAACTTGAAATCACCATTTAGTTGACAACATACATAGTAGACAATTTTAAATCTGCCATTTCAGCGAGGTTGGCTGGATGCCATGAGCTGTCAAGCAGAGAAACTGTAGCAAACCACTAGCGAACAATACAGACAAGATGTAACACATAGCGGAAATACAAATATTTAAACTGAATTATATAAACCTGTCTATATTAGCAACCATAGTCAGTGTGAATATGGCCCGAAAGCAAGCTCCTTTCCTTATTCGACAACATACCCAGAAACCCATAATTAATAACAAACTAGAACCGGTCAACACAGCAACTAAGTAACTCTCACGAAATAGCATTGCAGCCAAGGACAACCAAGAAGCTAATCAGGTGGATCTCCGCTATAAGGACATTAGGCGAATTTCGCCCCGCGGCCAGGTATACAAACTTGTTAAGGTGGGCATAATGCCCGGCAGGTAGGGGCCTGGTCTGCGGTTTAATAATAATAATAACATAGTAGACAATGTTAACTAGCAAACAAATGCAACTCTATTTCGCATGTCAGTTAAAATAACATTGTTTCATTGGATGGTGAAATAATTCAAGATAGACAAAAATAAATTTATGAAAATAAAAAATGTGGCATTAGAATTTTTTTGGGGAATTTAACGTATTTAGTCTTTTGATAATCTCTGAACTATCCTCTCTTAGACGACACTTTGCATTAATTGTTATAACGTCAGTACTTATAGATTTACTTTACAGAATTAAAAAAAAAAGAATAAATCACGTGTTAAATTTGCTATAGTATTAGACCTTTACTAAAATTTGTTTTAAAATATTAATGCATGTGCATATGTATAGAATGAGATACCATACAAACTTGTACTTCAGGAAAATGCCAAAACATTGGAATTCGGAAAGTTTAATCTTTTGATGAGTCAATTCTTTCCCCGCTTCACCTTCGGGCAAACACTTTGATCGATTATCCGATACTACAAAACTATTGAAATATTCCAATGCTGTAAAGAAAAGATAAATAAAAGGGAGGAAAATCTGCTTTTTAGAGATCTTGCCTTCAAACATATTAAAAAGAAATATATTTTGAATTTCAGATCATTTTAAATGAAAGTGACTTCAGACCACCTGTGCTTGATCTGATGTCTTTTTTTTTATATGTCCGGCATTTCTTTTTAATATCAATTCGAATATTATTGAATTTACTTAAGGAAATTATTTTTGGAGCTACAGTTAAATAATGTACTGTGTTTCTCAAAATTGATCCAAGTTGTTCATAACTACTCAGGTTTTTCTTTCTTTTTTTATTACCATTATCTAATGGTAAACAGAAAAAATAATTCAAAAAGCTGTAAACGTTCCAGAATTTCAAAAACAAACAAACAAATAACTAAATTCCGATTTACATTTAAAATGCTTTACAATATAAATATTAAATAATTTATACAAGGTAAAAGTGTGAAACAAATTTATATCTGCTGCTTAAATATTACAAATTACATAAACGTTAAATATTTTTGGTGATTTCATTACATACTTCAGAATATTGATTTTTCAAAAAATATATTTTCACATTTTTGATTTTGGTAATAAAAAAGGGGGGGGGGGTAGAATTGTTAATCATAATAATGCATTTTTAAATCATCTGTAAAAATAACACGCATAGTGGAGTAGCAGCTGACAAATTATTTCTATTGTATTTGAATTACTGTTCATATTACTATATTGTAAAACAAAGTCAATAAAATATAGATATTTCCATTTCTTAACATCTTCAAACCTGACAGCATATGTGCATAACAATAATCCAATGTAACATAAATGACTCTGTAGATGCATTTTTCTTTATCTATTTTAATAAATCTTTAAATGAATTGAAAATGTTTGGAAATATAACAAAAAGTAATGAATTCTTTTATTCCCGCTTTTTTAAAACGTACTTCCACTCAAGAAGAAAAAAAAATAATTTTTCAAATCCACTTTTGTTAGATAATGCGTTTAATGTATATATACTTTAATAATACATCTTCTCTTTATCCTTTTGACATACAGTAATGCGAAAAATTGTGTTCTGAATGAACTTTATAAAAAAAAATTGCTTTTTATCAGTAATATTACATATTTTGGGCATTTTGAAGTCTTTTTATAGAAACAATTTTCTGATGCATTTTTGTTATCTATCAGAAGCTCATATAAATGACTCCAAATAACGTATTCACGTCATAACTACCAATGTTGCAACAACTGTATCATCTTTTCATAAGGTTGAAAGATGATAGTTATTTTGATTTCATATAATGCGTTTTTTTTGTTTTTTTTGTAACTTGAATTAATCGACGTATTTTTTATTTCAACTAATTTTTTTTTATAAGGAGTACATATAGTCGATTGTTTGAGATTCTGAAATTTTCATTAATTTTATTTATGTTTGAAAATGTAGTCAGTTGCAAAAAATGTTACATTGTGCAAACACAATAAATTTTAATATTAAATTTATAAAATAGTTTTCAAACTGCTTACAAATGAAAAATTTACCTAACGGGACTAAAACAACGTCTCTTATTGCTTAATCTATATAAGAGCGATGAATCGACAGTGGAATCTTAAAGCCAAAAAAATTTTTGCTTCATTAATAAATCTGAAATAGCATTATTCTAAAATGACATAGTTTTGATACACTTTTTATTCCATGTGTAAAGAAATTAGAACACAGTGTCACACAATTAAAATTATGATTTTAAATTTTGTGATTTTATACATCCCTCATTATTTTCCATTCCGATGGAATATTCTGGTGAATTTGACCATATTTAATGTAATAAAGAATCGTACTCATTTATGTAACCACTTAGCACATTAGCCCGAAAGACGCTCGGGCCAGAAGTGTGTGCTTTCTGTATTAGAAAAAGCTTTTGAATACCACTAATTTTTAACTATATTATATATATATATATATATAGAAAGACAAAATACAGGAAGAATTAACTATAATTGGAGAGAGAGGAAAACTCAATCCTCATCATCAATTAATGAAGCATATTTAATACGGTTATTGGGGTCGGAGACCTAGTAGTCTGGCAATTCTTCTATGATTTTGTTAGGTATGTTGTAAAAGATTTTATAAATTTTTTTGGAAAGTTGACATATACGTTTTTTTAAGGATGTGGTGTAAAGATCTCTACGAATAGTAGTGCTTCTTATTTAGCGGTGGCCATTCCTGATAATTCTAAGATTTTTATTATGGACTTTATATAGATAATTCATATTGGTGTTACTAGCGAAGCCCCAGGTCGGACAAGCATAAGTAAAGATAGTAATATAACTTTATTTTTAATAAAAAGTGTATTACTTTGAAGGAGAGATGAAAGTGATTTAGAGATACCAGCGACTAAGAGCAACTAAATAAGTTGAATTTGGTAAAAATAAAAAATAAAAAAGCTGCGAACAATTTCGAAAAATGTCTCCAATTAATAAAAGAAGACTACAGTTAAAAATTAGTGGTATTCAAAAGCTTTTTCTAATACAGAAAGCACACTCTTCTGGCCCGAGCGTCTGTCGGGCTAATGTGCTAAGTGGTTACATAAATGAGTACGATTCTTTATTACATTAAATATGGTCAAATTCATCAGAATATTCCACCGGAATGGAAAATAATGAGGGATGTATAAAATCACAAAACTTAAAATCATAATTTTAATTGTGTGACACTGTGTTCTAATTTCTTTACACATGGAATAAAAAGTGTATCAAAACTATGTCATTTTAGAATAATGCTATTTCAGATTTATCTATCCTCTCACGTCTGCCTCTTCTGTGGGTCCGTGTACGTTAATGGGAGCTGGTGCACTTTAAATCTGTTCGTGGCTCCAAAGTCCTCCAAGTTCTGTATAAGCGCTACCTCTGGGAGTGCCAATCCAGATGCAGGTCTCTCATCTGGAATTGGTTCAAAATTAGGAGACCTGGGGGGATGGTACAATAGACCTCTGGTCGCGGTGCTTTGGCTTTCGAGCCTCCCCCCCCCCAGTAATACAGTAATACAGTAATATATATATATATATATATATATATGACGATTTCACTGAATCACCTTATTTTCTGTAAATCAAAACTCAAGCTCAGAGGTCTCCACCTAGGAATTTTGTAGTCGTGGTTTGCTTATTGAAGAAAATAAATAGGTAGTCGATTCTACTCCACAGTTTATTAAAATCCGGAAAAACTCTGAGGTTATGCTTTTACTGGTTCGCATGCTAATTCCATAAATAATGATTTTAGAACCAAGGAGAGGCTTCGTGAATTAAATTAAATATTCGGAGAAGACATAAGATGTTAATAGGCAGCATCGTATGGTCTATCGGCAGCCAAGGAGATATATTCCATGGTCGCGAAGTGGCGACGGGTTTCCGCATACATCGTGATCCAGGAACAATCTGCGCTCAAGACGGGAAAAGGAGCATATAAGCATTTGCTAACGCTCACGAATACAGAGCCGCTAAACAGTCTTTCGACTGATAGCAATACGGGACTCTATTTCCTGGGCGCTATGATTTGAAGGATAATAAATTTCCGACTGAAAAAGCGCGGAAAAGACATTCTAGGTTGATCTGGAATGAACCTGATTTTTTTGAACAAATATAGAAATAAAAAGAAAATACCTAGGTTTTACTGGGCCTTGGTAGAATGCCAAGATAAAATTTTACATTGAAACTGAGATTAACTTTTATATTTGAGAAAAGAATACTTTTTTGTCAGAAAACATAGGGGAATAAAAATCAAAAGATACAGGTTGTTTTTCGAGAGAATTAAAATATTTAGCTGGGAAAGTGATATTTTAAAAGGATAAAATTTTAGGATGCGTTATTTTAATGGAATAAAAAGTGAGTAATTTTAACAGAACAACATACTAGCGCCATTTTTTCAAGAGAATAACTTTAGAATAAAGAATTTTTAGCTATGCGAGATTTTGACAATTTAAATAGTAGAACAAGAAAATAATTTAAAATAATGGGAAGTAAACAGAATATATATATATATATATATATATATATATATATATATATATATATATATATATATATATATATATATATATATATATATTGTTGTGAGCTCGGGGTTCGAAAGGACTGATGCCAATATATAAGAACAATAAAAAGGCTTTATTCACTATAAAGAGTGCAATACGATCACAAATATCTTCTGAAAATTACAAGACATTCAGTAATCTTCAAATCCAATAAAAGCGCAGCAAAATTTCACACAGAAACAATGCGTTCAATACGACGTATCAACGACAAAATCGATCCGAGTAACACAGTTCTCAATGCAAAGCCTCTCGTATGAATTCAATCGCAGTTGACAGACAACTAACTAACTGGACTGGTGGAGGTCCCTTATATAGGCTTCAGAGATCTTTCCAGATGCTAGAAATTACCAGAAAGTGCTTTAACTTTCGATAGAGAACCAAAGCGAGAAAGGATCCCAATGTACAGGTATAAGGGGGGGTGGTTGCACAAAAAGTCGCCAAATCCGTCGCCAACTTGGCGACATTTGGCGATATATCGCCAAATTTGGCGACAAAAATAAGTCGCCAAAACCATCGCCAACTTGGCGATAAACCCATTCCTTGGCGATTTTACCATAGACTTCCATTATAAAGATGAGGGTGTAAGGTTGTTTTCCTTGCAAACCATCTGAGGCCTTTAGCATTGAGTTACATGATGCTCAATAGGAAATACATTAATAATACTGCAATTTTCACAATAATAAAATAAAATAAATTTAAACAAATGGAATATTTACAGATATATACAAGATTCATAACAATATATATATATATATATATATATATATATATATAAATCTTTAGTCTAGTCTTTTTAATGTTATTATTTTGTTATTTTTAAACTAAATGTATGGTCTCTGAAAGGAGTCTCTTTTTTTGCTCTTTTGAGATGGGTTCGACCCTCGATAAGTTTCGCCTGTCATTTTTTGGATCTAATGATTTTTTTTTATTATTATTTACTTTTTTTTTTTACTATTTTTGTTATACTTCCATTTAATTATCATATTTTTAAATATTTTTATTTATTTTTTTAACTTTTTAAATTTCTCATGGCTCTTTTTTGCCTCGGAAATCAATTAAGGGAAAGTCGGACAAAACCGAGACCCCGACGGGTGTTTTTTTATTGTTATTCACTATGTGAACAAAACAATCAAAATTTGCATTAAAACGATAAACTGATTCCTTGTGAAGAAAAATAGTATTCATTCAATCGCGAACAATAGCAATTAAGATCATAAAAGCAGATTTTTTAGAAATGTGCAATGTCCCGGTTTTGTCCGACCAGATCGGACAAAACCGGGGACTGGAAAAAATAATTAAAAACACATTGTAACTTTGCAATAATACTATTTATTAAAGGGAAACTTGCAGGATATGACATATTATACATATAGAATTTGAATCTATATTATATCTACATCAAATAACAATGGTGTCACAAAAATCACAAATGAAAGTTTGAACATGTTCATCTCCATTGCTGCACGTTTCATGTGCCCACCATTTGCAGTGAAGGCACTGTATTCAATTCTCCTTTGGTTTAGATTGTTCATATAAATATTTTCAAAAGATGCATGCTGCATCACTTTCATCCTTCTCCTCGTTTGATGTCAAGGGTCTTTTCTGCTTTGGCTTCTTCTTTTTCACCTCAGTTTTTTTTTTTTTTTTTTTTTTTTTTTTTGTGTCATCTTGAAAAGTTTTTATAAGGTCAGAAAAGTGTATAAGGTCCCTTATATAGGCTTCAGAGATCTTTCCAGATTATTCCAGAGCTTTCAGATGCTAGAAATTACCAGAAAGTGCTTTAACTTTCGATAGAGAACCAAAGCGAGAAAGGATCCCAATGTACAGGTATAAGGGGGGGTGGTTGCACAAAAAGTCGCCAAAACCATCGCCAACTTGGCGATAAACCCATTCCTTGGCGATTTTACCATAGACTTCCATTATAAAGATGAGGGTGTAAGGTTGTTTTCCTTGCAAACCATCTGAGGCCTTTAGCATTGAGTTACATGATGCTCAATAGGAAATACATTAATAATACTGCAATTTTCACAATAATAAAATAAAATAAATTTAAACAAATGTAATATTTACAGATATATACAAGATTCATAACATTGCCCCCCTCTCAAGGACTGCACGTCCCGGGCAGTTCAACCTTTGATCGGAAAGCAAACCCGTTACCAACAAATGCTATACTATTCAAAACACATTCATAATGCTGAATTATACAAAATATACACTTATTTAAAAATAAAATAAAATTAAAGCATAGACATTATTACATACAAGTATTTAAATAATAATAACAATAATAATGATAATGCTAAGCAAAATAAATAATTACATTAACTTATATACAAGACCATGGTCATACTAATTTACATTATTTACATTACACTATTTACAATCAATGAACTAAGTACTATGGCCATAGTATGGAGCCAGCCTGTCGTAATGAACGACTCTAGGCTTCGAACTTGGTGACTTTCGTATACGAATTACGACATCGTTCAGTCTGTTTAGGACTGTATAAGGACCATCCCAGTGCGATTGCAGTTTGGGAGAAAGTCCTTTACGTCGAGTCGGATTATAAAACCAAACCTTGTCACCTTCTTTGAATTGATGTCCCTTGGCTTTCGTGTCGTACCTGGTCTTCATCTTCTCCGTCTGTATATTGATCCGCTCTCGAGCCAAGTTGTGGACGTCTTCAAATCGTGCCTGGAGATTCTGCACGTATCCCTCTGGCGATGAAGGCGCATCTGGAGGGCGACCAAAAATCAGATCACAAGGTAGACGAAGATCACGACCGAAAAGCATCTGAGACGGGGAATAGCCGGTTGTTTCATGGACGGCGCTGCGATAGGCGAGAAGAAACAAGGGAAGTTTTTGGTCCCAGTCTTGTTGGTTTCTTGAGACTAGCAGTGAGAGATTGTTGAGGATGGTACGATTAAATCTCTCAACCATGCCATCCGATTGTGGATGTAAAGGCGTCGTCCTAGTTTTGTCCATTCCGAGAAGTTGACAGAGACCCTCAATCACAGCAGAGATGAAATTTCTCCCCTGGTCAGAATGCATTTGAAGGGGGACTCCATACCTTGATATCCACTGGTGTACCAAGGCATCCGCAACCGTAGAAGCTTCTTGATCAGGGATGGCATAGACTTCAGGCCATTTCGTGAAGTAGTCCATGACAACAAGGAGGTATTTGTTGCCATCAGCACTTTTTGGCAGAGGGCCTAGGATGTCAAGGGCGATGCGTTCGAAAGGTGCTCCTACATTGTAGAGATGTAGTCTTCCTCGGCTACGTTTCTTTGGTCCTTTCCGAGCTGCACATGCATCGCAAGATTTGCACCATCGTTCGACGTCAGCTCTCGCTTTTCCCCAGAAAAAGCGCTCTCGGACTCTGTGTAATGTTTTCATGACTCCAAAATGGCCACCAGTGGGACTGCCATGTAATTCCTTGAGGACCTCTGGTATTCGGGATCGAGGAAGTACCAACTGCCACCGAGATGTCTTCCCATCTTCCGATTCGAATTTTCGGAAGAGGACACCATTCCTGACGTGGAGAGAGTTCCAAAGAGCCCAATATTGCTTCGTCGTAGGACTGTAAGTCGAGATGTCTTTCCAACTGGGCTTCGTGCTAGAAGATTCTAATAACTCCAAGATTGGTTTGATGTCAGAGTCTGCCATTTGATCTTCTCGAATCTTCTCATCACTCCAGGGATCTGGTGGCGTTGATAGTGAAGTCTTCGTCTGGCGTATGACATGTTCGGGATTATACTTATTCTCCGCTCTGGAACAATAGCGACAACTTTCGGGACACGGTCTTCTTGATAAGGCATCAGCATTTCCATGCGATGAGCCTTTACGATGCCTGATGTCAAAGTCGTATTCCTGGAGTCGTTGTATCCATCTGGCTACTTGGCCCTCTGGGTTCTTAAAATTCATCAGCCATGTTAGGGATGCGTGATCAGTACGAAGGAGAAATTTCCTGCCATAGAGATAGTGATGGAAGTGTTCTATGGCTTTTACTATAGCTAATAACTCCTTACGAGTGACGCAATAATTCCGCTCTGGTTTCGATAAACATTTGCTCCAGTATGCTACGACTCGTTCTTGGCCATCTATATCTTGGGAAAGTACAGCACCGACACTTTCATGACTAGCATCCGTGTCCACAATGAATTGTTTGTCGGGGTCTGGATAGGTAAGGACTGGAGAGGATGTGAGAGCTTCTTTCAGCCGCTGGAATGAATTGTCGCATTCTTGTGTCCATAGAAACTTCTGTTTGCTGTCAGTGAGCCTATGCAAGGGTCTTGCGATGTTGGAGAACCCCTGTACAAACTTTCTGTAATAAGTGCATAGTCCCAGAAAGCTTCGCAACTGATGGACATTTTCCGGACGTTTCCAGTGCTTTACTGCAGACACTTTTTCAGGATCTGTTCGAACACCTTCAGCTGAGATGATGTGTCCTAAATAGTTTACTTCTCGTTGGAAGAACTTGCATTTCAAAGGGTTCAGCTTTAAATTCGCTGCTCTTAGTTTTGTTAACACTTTTCGAATATTCTCTAGATGTTCTTCAAACGTGCGGCCACCAATGATGACGTCATCTAGGTAGATGAGACAAGCTTCAAAAGTCAGACCTTTTAACACTGTCTCCATGAGGCGCTCGAACGTTGCTGGAGCATTGCAGAGCCCGAACGGCATAACTTTAAATTGCCAAAGTCCTTGTCCAGTAGTAAATGCAGTCTTCTCTTTGTCATCAGGATGGATCTCTACCTGCCAATATCCACTCTTCAAATCCAGTGTGGAAAACCATTTATGTCCTGAAAGAGTATCTAGCGTGTCGTCTATTCTTGGTACAGGATAGCTGTCCTTCTTCGTGATATCGTTAAGTTTACGATAATCCACACAAAATCTTGTGGAGCCATCTTTCTTTCGGACCAACACGATGGGAGAGGCCCACGGACTTGATGACGGTTCGATGATGTCACTATCCTGCATCTCTCGTAAGAGCTTAGAAACCTCTTCTTGTTTTGCGAACGGCAAGCGTCTTGGATGCTGTTTAATCGGTGGATGGTTGGCAGTATCAATTCTATGACGTGTCAGTGAAGTGCGCCCTATATCACTCTCGTTTTGTGAAAACACATCCTTAAATTCCTGGAACAGTCTTTCTGCGGCATGTCTCTGTTCAGGAGATAAATTTTCATTTCGTCCAATTACAGGTGTTAAACTTGTAGGCGGCTCCGATAACGTCAAGCTCGGGTCTTTGCAAACACAGGTGACTGGAGCACCGGTTGCAAGCACTTCACCTTTCTGGATAATTCTAGACTTTTCACTTACGTTCGCAATCCTCACAGGTATCGCATCTCTCGACAGATCTACCAGCGCTGATGCTATTAGCACTCCCTTTGGGCTCTTCTCAGGATATCCAGTCAAGCCATACTGGAAAATTCTTTCGTTTCCAGTTAATCCAGGTATCATCATTTCGGTCCGAGGAGGGATGATAACATCTCCCTTGGCTGTGATCCGTTGAATAGACCCGGACTCATTTCCAAGTTTGAAAATAGTGACATCTTCTTGAGCAGAGCGTAACTCATTATTCTTAAAATCCAGTGTAAATCCATGCTCTTTTAAAAAGTCCAGTCCGAGTATAAAAGGGTCTGAAATATCGGCAACATAGACTGTATGGTGGTAAGCGGCGTTCCCAAACTTTATTTTCAGTGTCATTCTTCCGTGTATATCGATCTTATCTCCGGTCACAGTTTGAAGAATAACACGCGGCGGGGTGCAGAAGAGTTTTTCTTTCAGCCGCTGAGCTAGATCTTTCCGAACGATGGTCACATTGGCTCCTGTATCGATGATCATATTACAGGGCAAATCATTCACACTTCCGACTAGAAAAACTCCGTTCTCGCCGCAACTTCTTGCAGAAATTTCACATACTTGAAAATGAGGCTTCTTAAGATCTGGAAACCTCCGCCCCGCAAGATGGTCAATAATCAGTTTTCTTGCTCCTCCGTTAGCGGGTGAGCTATTACCTTCGGTGCTGGGTCGTCTTTGGCAGTCGATTTGGATATGGCCTTCTCCACCGCATCTCCAGCACTTGATCTTCCTGTAAGGTTTGTTGGCCATTAAGGAGTTCATCTTTCTCATTATGTCATTCATCTGCTGCTGTAAGCACTCCACAGCTCTATCCGACGTCTCAGGCAGGTTGGCTGCTCGCACAAAGTGTCGATCTTTCCTAGTAGCTTGCTGGGCTGCCTCGAATTTCAGAGCGTAAACCAAAGCCCCTTTTAAATCATTGAGATCTGCAATCCGAAGTGCTGTCTGGATCTCAGGGTCACGCACACCATCAATAAAATGTTACAGAGCTAAACTTTCTCGAATTTCAGTCGGACAGCCAGGATAAGCAAGATGTGAAAGTCTCTCGACATCCGTAGCAAGCTCTTGCAGGGATTCAGTGGATTTCTGCTGTCGAGATTTGAGCTGGAATCTGCTATATTCCTTCATGCATTTCTCGCCAAAGCGTAATTCTAAGGCACTGACGAGCGTTTCAAAATCCAGCGGTTCATTTGCAGGCAAAGTCTGTAAGACGTCGGCAGCATCATCTCGTAGAGAAGCAGCTAACTGGCAAGCTTTTGTCTGGGAATCCCATCCATTGGCGTCCGCTACCATCCCAAATTGTGTCTTAAAAACTGGCCATGAGGATTTTCCGTCATAGGTCGAGAGTTTGATAGAGACCCGAGGAAGCATAGCTTGATACTTGACATCTTCGGGATAGTTTTCGGCAGTTATCTTTTGTTTCTTCACATTTTCCAACTCCTTTTCTACACTCTCAATCCTTTCTTCTACGGTTTTGGCTGTCCTTTGAATTTCTTCTACCTTTTCTTCTACGGTTTTGGCTGTATTTTGAACTTTTTCTTCTATTTCTTGAAATCTTTCTTCAACTTTGTTTTCCACGCTGTCAATTCTGTCATTTAAAGATGTTATTTTATCCTCTATTAGTTCTTTCAACTCACCAAGGTTGGTTGACATATCCTTCTTCATATCATCTTTTAACTCACCAAGGTTCGCAGTCATTTTCTCTTCCATCGCTGTCATATCTTTCTTCATTTCTTCTTTCAACTCGCCAAGGTTGGTTGACATCTCAGCCTGATTCGCAGTCATTTTCTCATCCATCGCTGACATATCTTTCTTCATTTCTTCTTTCAACTCGCCAAGGTTTGCAGCTAATTTCTCCAATAATTCTTTCAGTTGACCCTCCATTGCTCTGGTGATCGGCATTCAACCCCACTCCTGACACCAAATGTTGTGAGCTCGGGGTTCGAAAGGACTGATGCCAATATATAATAACAATAAAAAGGCTTTATTCACTATAAAGAGTGCAATACGATCACAAATATCTTCTGAAAATTACAAGATATTCAGTAATCTTCAAATCCAATAAAAGCGCAGCAAAATTTCACACAGAAACAATGCGTTCAATACGACGTATCAACGACAAAATCGATCCGAGTAACACAGTTCTCAATGCAAAGCCTCTCGTATGAATTCAATCGCAGTTGACAGACAACTAACTAACTGGACTGGTGGAGGTCCCTTATATAGGTTTCAGAGATCTTTCCAGATTATTCCAGAGCTTTCAGATGCTAGAAATTATCAGAAAGTGCTTTAACTTTCGATAGAGAACCAAAGCGAGAAAGGATCCCAATGTACAGGTATAAGGGGGGGTGGTTGCACAAAAAGTCGCCAAATCCGTCGCCAACTTGGCGACATTTGGCGATAAACCCATTCCTTGGCGATTTTACCATAGACTTCCATTATAAAGATGAGGGTGTAAGGTTGTTTTCCTTGCAAACCATCTGAGGCCTTTAGCATTGAGTTACATGATGCTCAATAGGAAATACATTAATAATACTGCAATTTTCACAATAATAAAATAAAATAAATTTAAACAAATGGAATATTTACAGATATATACAAGATTCATAACAATATATATATATATATATATATATATATATATATATAAATCTTTAGTCTAGTCTTTTTAATGTTATTATTTTGTTATTTTTAAACTAAATGTATGGTCTCTGAAAGGAGTCTCTTTTTTTGCTCTTTTGAGATGGGTTCGACCCTCGATAAGTTTCGCCTGTCATTTTTTGGATCTAATGAATTTTTTTTTATTATTATTTACTTTTTTTTTTTACTATTTTTGTTATACTTCCATTTAATTATCATATTTTTAAATATTTTTATTTATTTTTTTAACTTTTTAAATTTCTCATGGCTCTTTTTTGCCTCGGAAATCAATTAAGGGAAAGTCGGACAAAACCGAGACCCCGACGGGTGTTTTTTTATTGTTATTCACTATGTGAACAAAACAATCAAAATTTGCATTAAAACGATAAACTGATTCCTTGTGAAGAAAAATAGTATTCATTCAATCGCGAACAATAGCAATTAAGATCATAAAAGCAGATTTTTTAGAAATGTGCAATGTCCCGGTTTTGTCCGACCAGATCGGACAAAACCGGGGACTGGAAAAAATAATTAAAAACACATTGTAACTTTGCAATAATACTATTTATTAAAGGGAAACTTGCAGGATATGACATATTATACATATAGAATTTGAATCTATATTATATCTACATCAAATAACAATGGTGTCACAAAAATCACAAATGAAAGTTTGAACATGTTCATCTGCATTGCTGCACGTTTCATGTGCCCACCATTTGCAGTGAAGGCACTGTATTCAATTCTCCTTTGGTTTAGATTGTTCATATAAATATTTTCAAAAGATGCATGCTGCATCACTTTCATCCTTCTCCTCGTTTGATGTCAAGGATCTTTTCTGCTTTGGCTTCTTCTTTTTCACCTCAGTTTTTTTTTTTTTTTTTTTTTTTTTTTGTGTCATCTTGAAAAGTTTTTTGTTTCATGGCTAAGTCCTTTTTTTTCTTGTTTTTCCATCCTTTCTTTTTCTTCTAGTTCGAGTTCTAATTTGTAAGGGGTTGAAGTTCTTTTTCTTCTAGTTCAAGTTCTAATTTGTAAGGGGTTGAAGTAAGGATAGCTGTTTTCCCTCGCCGCTTGTCGGATTTCCTAATGGCTCTTTAAATAATACTTTTTTTGTATAGTTTTTAAATATTTATAGATCGTAAAAGAATAACTAAACAAGTGAACTCCTTTTCAATCAGCAAATAAATGAGTTGTTCAAAACCGGGAACTCTCCGGTTATGTCCGGCGACCCGCATCCCGGCTTTGTCCGACCACGCCATTTTGATGAAATGTTACTCTAGCGTTTTTCAAACAACTCATAGACACCAATACAAAACGTTGAAATAACAAGTAGATAATGGGCTATCATACGTTTTACTTACCTAAACTAAATACTTAGGCATTTAGGATTGGTAACGTAATATTGCAGACGCCGAATTGTTAACATTTTCACGTAAGACTTTAAAAAAGTCATCACTGCGAAATGAGTTGTTTTACACGCCTTCTGTTTACTGAATACTGTCAAGCCGCTCGCCTAGAAGTAATTCTAGACGTTTCCGCTAGATATCGCCACAAACCAAGCCATAAAACCTGGATCCCTGTTTTATCCACCTACTCGGTTTTGTCCGACTCTCTACCACTTTTAACCTGGAAGTTCAGTTGTTACGCAACTATGTATTCCATGCTGCAAACTACATTGTTCCATTCGACTGTATAAGGGGGATATTTTAGTACGGGAAATGCGGTGTTTTGTCTCTATTTTTTAGTTTAAAGTGTCAAAAAAATAATAATAGCGAAACTCATAAAGGATTAATTGGAATTTTGATATTATTTTCGTCTTGGTAAATATTTATGAAGAGAAACAAATTTAAAGGGTCTAAAAAAAACGGTGACATTAATGATCAGTATATTTTGTATTTAGATACCAATTCTATCAAGAATTAGTTTTAATGTAGTTAGGCAAAGTTTACTTTAAAATCTCAAGAACTGAAAAAACAGCGATTAAAATTTTTA
Source organism: Maratus michaelseni (assembly GCA_963931845.1). NCBI lineage: Eukaryota > Metazoa > Arthropoda > Arachnida > Araneae > Salticidae > Maratus > Maratus michaelseni. The sequence continues at coordinate 289,734,134 of OZ007591.1, read as the reverse complement.
TTTATGATATAAATTTTCAAAAAAGGCATTTTTATGCGAAGAACCGAATTTCTAGTCCTTAGATGGAGTCTCTTAATTCATTTTACAGTCATTTTCTTTGTTATTTAAGATTTGCGTTTTCTTGGGTTTTTATTTTCAGTTTAAATTTTGTAATTTGTAATTTTTTTAATAACATTAAGTTTAATTTTATTTAAACTTAACAGAAATATACACATTTTATTTCAGTTATTATTCAATAACAATTAATCGTTAATATTTTGAATAATTATTTCATTCTACGAAAAATTCAATAATCTAAAAAATTATGTTATTTAAACTTTATGTTTAACCTTTGAAAACGTTTTTATAAAAATTCATTTTCTGAAATTTAATTAAAATTTCAAAATGTTCTACTGAAGAAAAGTAATTCATTTCGAATGCTCTATATTTTGTTCCTAGAAGAAAAGATAGTACTGTATTATTAACATAATAAATATATTTGTAAATATGTCACAATATTCGGTATCTTTTTTTGAAAATTTTTAGAAAATTAGTTTTGGAAGAATGTCAAGAAGGAATTTCTTTCATTAAAATTTACTGTAACTGATATTATTTAACTGCTAATTGTTTCTAAGAGTTAATAAACAATACAAAAAACCTACTTCAAAACTTGAAATTAATTTTATATTGTTTCACTTTTTTTTCAATGGTTAGTGTATATTTAAATCTTTATATTTGTTTTCATTTAAATTTTTCTTCCCGTTGAACACTTTGTCTTTTAATGAACAATTGCTGAACTTTTTGGAATTAAAACTCTTGTATTTAAGAAATAAATTTACATTTGTAAAGTTCTAAACTTTTAATATATATAAATAAAAAACTCTATTATTTTCCTATTTTATTTACTTAAACAAAAGAAAAAAACCTCTTTTGAATAAATTAGTAAAAGATTCCTACTTAATATAACAACAATAATAACAAACAAGTTGGAAATTTTACGTCAAACGTGACAAATGAGGTATACTATAGCTAGTTATATAAATATTCAGATCTTGATGATTTTGAATTCTGTGAAATTAATTATATCGTCTGCAGATTAATTTCGGTAACAAAATAAGTATCACAGTCGCTTGACGATTAAACTTCGAAAGCTCTTTTAACAAGAAAGCACAGAATTAAAAAAAAATCGAATTTCTTAGTAAATTTTTTTATTAATATTTTCTAAAGTTTTGATTCGATTTTTATAAAATTTGAAATGTCTCGACAAAATTCTACAAAGTTAATATATCTTAAATTTCCAAAACCATTCGGTTGGATAATTTTTGCGTTGTTATATGCGGACGAACGGACACACAGACGGACGGACCAGACGACGACACTAGGTGCTACGTATTTATATAATTACGAACGCACCTAAAAACAAAAACAAGACGTTTTGTCTATTGATTTGATTGTTAACAACATTTAATATTTAAGAAATTACATAGATGTACTGTATTGAATATATATGTATTATTCAAAATATTAAAACTGTCTCTGCGTTAGTTGTGCTGAGGAAGTTTTATGCAGTGCAAATAAAATAGAAGAGATCGATTTTCAGTTCGGACGTGTGCCGTGTAGCAGTAATTCGTATGGGTACAACATGGGTTAATGTAAGTATGTATTGGACTTTGAGAAACGATAAAATTGGGTGGCAATACTTCTGTTTAAATCATTTCGAAAGCTGCACGTCTAGTCAGCACTCCTTATTCCTCTTTCATATCTGTGCAAATCGTCTTTCCATTTTACAACATTAGTACGAATTTTCGTTTCAGTATTAATTAAATATTGAATAGGAAAGTACGGTAATTTTGTTTTTTATCTATCTGACCGGATTATTGACATTCTTAGGTAGCTCGATGAATGATACAAAATCTAACAATACTTATGCTTTAAATTTTTAATTTAACTGTTTTTTAATTTATATATTTTTTTGGTTTATGGTTCCAGTACATTTTTAATACAAAAAATATATATAAAGTAAGTACTAGAGATGAGTTCGGGCTCTCTTTTTGGAGCTCGGGTCTGCCCGAGCCCGATGATTTTAAATCCGAGCCCGTCCTAGCCCGAAACATTTTGTTTAATTAGAGCCCGAGCCCGATACCGAAAACAAAAATTGAATAATATTTAAAAAATGTTTTAAAAGTAATATCTCATTTTTTTTAACTTCGTACGCGAAAATAACTGTTCACCCCGTGCACATAATTAATTTTATGGAAATTTACATTCTATTTTATCAAAAGAGAAGTTTGGTATCAAATAAAATATATTTCCTTAGAAGAATGTAAATATTTTTCTCTCCCAATACGCAAATCTGATGAACACTTTAACGAAGTGCGTTTTATAAATAAATGAATGAAATTTGTAGAAATTACTATTTCTATGCTGAAGAATAGAACAACGTTTTCTATTTTCTACAAATGGTGTATTTCGTAATTTATAATTGATTCATGAATTAAAACAGTATTTCGTATTCCTGAAAATTAGCTTAAATTAAAAATCTGACACCGTTATCTGAAAGATCCTGTGCTTTTATAGAAAAAAATTAAACTCTCTTCCATTGCTTTCTATCGGAATAACAATACATGACATTTATATCTACTTACGAATGAAAGTGACTTCGTAAATGTGCAGAGCAGAGCTTTAGAATGAGCAGAGTTCATAATTAAAAATAAAATCACTAACGTTGTTTTCATATGAAGAGCTAGTATGACTCTCACACACTAGAAAACTAAAAATTTGCAAAACTAAACGAATGCTGATTGACTAAAAAACGAAAAAAAAAAAAGTCATCTCACATTAGATCCCTAAAAAATAAAATAAAATAAACATTCCAATTAAAAAATATCCTAATGTTACAAACGAAAATCTAGCAACAAATATTATTCTCGCCACTTCGCATTGACCCCATATCACGCAGTCGGACAGACGGACAGACAGACATTGTGTAAAAACATGTTTTTCGGAATCTCTGACCCCTAAAACGTGTAAATCCGTCAAAAATCGGAAGTCGAAAAAAATTTCGATTACAATACTTTCTTCTATTATAGATAGAAGAAAGTAAAAATTAATATTTAATTTGTTTATTGTTATTCTTTTGAATTGTGCGCAGACTATCCTAGCTTTACCTTACACCTCTCTCTTATATTATAAGTATAGTTACCTGTATAACCTTATTACGAATGTTTAATTGTTAAATATACATAGTAATTTAAATACTAATATATATATATAGTAAATTTTCATGCCATCTTATGGAAAATTCTTTTGTTTTGTTGAAATGTTTTGTTATAAAAGTTGTTTATATTACTTCATTTTACATTTATTCTTTCATTTGAGTTTCAGATCCATTTTATTTTCACTTTTGTCTTTTAATGCATTACGGACTTAGTTTTTCATGATTTTAAAGGTTCGCTATTATATCCATAAAATTGTTTTTTAAGTTTCTAGGGTCCTATGCACTTTTATTTTTATACAAATACATGTTTATTTTATTACCCATAATTACAAAGTGTTTAATTTATAAAGGAAAAGGCCAAAAACGTGCTACTACTTTCATTTTGGTTAGTACCGATTTAACCACTTACTCAAAATGGATCACTCTTTTGTCACTTACATTTAAAATAGCCCTGAAGGAGATATGAAGGTTCAAAATTCTAATAACCTGTATTAGTTTTTCAAAACCATTGTATTAAAAAAAATGTGACGATGCCTTTTTCTAAATAAGGGCTACTTGGTAAATTATGTCGCAATAAATAAAAGAAAATGCAAAATTTTGATCGAACTCACCCTTCTCCTTCCCAAAAAATGTCTTGGAACTTTATGTTAAAAAAAAGCATTTTTTGTTTCAATTTTTCCTTGCAGAAGTCACATATGTACACCATTTTTTCCCTTCCAGCACTTTCAGAATTTGCCCAACCTTCACACTTATAGCAGCTTCACAGTTATAGCAGGTTATTATAATCAAAACGTCACATCTAACATCGTCTCTAATGTGTTCATCGCATAAAAGGCATGATTCATTGTCGTCTACAGGTTTAACCCCACAGTCACCGCTAAATTGTCATCGTCAGAGTCGTCGGTATAGTAGCCCGTTTTTTAGACCATACAGTAGTCAAGTTCATCGTCTCAGCAGCATTAAAAAACAAACAAGTCGATCGGAACAGGAACTCCACCTGACGCTCAAGACATTAACTTTGAGATAAGATCCAAGCCACTTGCTTTATCGAAGAACTAAGGAAGCCAGAAATGAAATTACACATACCTTGAAAAATTTGAGTTCCTCACAAGAATGTTTTCTGAAGAAAACAATACGTACTCACTTCCGTGGTTAACGAGCCAAGGCCATCTGCTCACCATTTTTCCCCTATATATTTTTGTTACGTGCGGTGCCGTTCCCACGACCCTGCACTTGTTCGTTTTCCCACTTTTATCAAATAGCAAGTATTAGCCCCATCCCGTTTTTGGATCATTTGCTCTATAAACATAAACACTTAATACAGGAATAGGACAAAGCAACAATTGACAATATTCACAAATCTTCAAAGCTGAAACTAGCTTAAACAATAAAGCAGCCAAAAACCAAATTTTACATGTACTGAAAGTAGCAATACTTTTTTTCTAGATAACATAGCATGGAAATGTTTATGTACACCATTTCAATACAAACACAGAAATATCTTATGAATGCAAACTGTGCGTACCAACTCCCAAGTTCCTTACGAAATGTGTCCGTATATTTTTAGTATATTTAATCATATTAGCAATTTATTAATTACAGATATTAAGGTAAATTTCAACCTTGCTTATTAATTCGGTTTTGACAATCTTAATGATGGAATAACAAATTATAAGACTAAATTTTCCCGAAATGAAATAATAATTTCGGTCAGCAGTCGAATCCAGGACATCCGTCTTAATATGTTATGTCTCCAACAACTGAGTTAACGTAACCAATTCTGTCCATCACAAATCATTCAGAAACCTTTTTGGAAACTCAGAGTGAGTTTTGTTTGAGTAAATTGTGTTTTCGGACAGGGTTGTGTATGATAACTCAGTTAGTAGAACATTGGTATTATAAGTCGAATCATATGCCGTTGGTTCGAATTCTGGCCTAGAAACCTTCGCATGCAGTTAAAAAAAATCTAGTCGGATGTTTCATCCTCTCTTGTTCTAAAATTGAATAAATGTAAAAGTATCCAACTATGGTATTGAAGAATGTACAAATTCTAAAAGTTTTTTTTTCATTTCCCTAATTCGGAAAAATCATATTTTATTAAGAAAATCTATTCTTTGATACTTCTTTTTCATATTGTGTTCTTCATTCCAATGAATGAGCACTTTCAATTGGGACGTTAGAAAATAACGATTTGACATCAAGTCATATTATCAAGTCATCACATAGGACAATTTACTGGATTGATATTTTTAATTTATTGACAAAATCACAAGAATTTTGCATGATATGCATATTATTAATGCATAAAGGAGGAAAAAATGGAAGCTAAAAACTTGGCAAGATGGTAAGTTGCAATACAAATATTAGAAACAGTTGGTTTTAGGAGAATATTCGTTTTATGAACTTTAGGTAGAGAGTAATTATGAGCACAGATGGCTGAAGAAGGATAAACACAATTTTTAGTGTAATCATTTAACATAAGAGATTTTTCAAAACATGAACTTTGTAAATGTATATTAATATTTTCCTGATTTAATCCATAAGAAATTATCTGCATAATTCCTATTTCGAAATAATACGTAATGTTAGAAACTAATGTTAAAAGATTCATTCACTAACGATTTTGCGTGCCTAGAAAAGTCCTGTAGACTTTTTTATATTGGAATTATATGCTATTATACAAATCTGTATCGACGAAAAATATGATTTTCCTTGCTTTTTTGTCCATGTTATATTTTTAGAGGTTTGTTGACACTTAGAAGCACATCCCTCTCGATTCTGAACTTGTATTCTATACTTTTTTACTCTCAAATGTTTAAACAATAACGGTTACGATCATAAGAACAAATATTGCACACTAACACTTAGTTAGTGGGATTTTTTCCGAAACAAAAATCATAATTTTTTATGTGACTCATTATTTGTCTTATTACATAATTATATATATGTTATAAATTTAATTAAAAGTTCACATGTTTTTACCCTCATATCATAACCTTGAATCATTATAAGATTTGAGGGTATTTAGAATTCCCTCTTTAATTCAGAATACATTTATTCAAGGAAAACATAAACGTATGCATAACTTATGATAATATTCAAGAAATTATTGATCTAAACAGGTGTATTGTATACAAGATAGGTTATATAACATAGGTATTATAGGTGTATTGCAACAGTAACACAAGTACAAGCGTAATTTAATTATAAATTCATTTATAAACTAATTAATTAATTAATTTGTTTTGCATAAAATGATATACATTCAGCTCTCTGAATGGATTAGCTTTTAAATAATATTTCTAACCATAACTGCAACTTTTATTCTGTATAATTTTTTTCTTATATATATATTTTAAAATATTGTGTATTCGATTTATATATATATTATATTACGATGATTTACCGTCATATGTTGTAGTTGCAGTAACGTGGATTATAGAAGGAGCACACATGGTTGCACAACGAAGTTAAGAACGTGGTTGTTATGGATGATATAAATTTTTAGAAGGAGTCGTAACAATTTAGTTGCAGTCTCGACGTGGCCATAGCGGCAGTAGAATTTAAAACCCAGAGGCGTTTCCCCATAAATTCAGAACGAACAAGGCTTTCCATTTCAATCCTTTATTAAATGTTTCTCTTGGGCAGTTTCCACCATAACCATAATAGCCTTGCATCACATCATCAAGGTATAGAGGTAAGTATCAGAACATCTCAAATTCTCAAAACGAGCAGCCATGAAGTTGTTTACAAGTGAAAATACGACTTAATTCTGAGGGAGCGCCGCAGGTAGCTGCTTTTTGTTACCCCGCGCAATAACACAAATTATGACGTAGAACGCGCACTGAACCAATGAAGAATTAAAGAAGACGCGTCATGCTACGTCACGACCAATGAAAGAAAATTCGTAAAAGAGTTCGGACAGAGAGGAGTGGATTAATTTCGTAGTAAAGTGACTTTAGAGCGGGAAATTAATATTCGGAATAAAAATGAAAATGGCTCTCAAAAAACATTCTAAAACCCAGAAATGATCGGGAATCATGATAGAAATTAAGAATAACTAAAAGCTTTATATTTAAGTAAATTTGGACAATTTAGAATTAAATAAATGGGAATTTAATAGAGTTAACGATAGAGCTAAATTAAGAATAAGGATTTAATGAATTTAGAGTAGTAAATTGGAATAAAACAGGGAAAAAATTAGTATTGTAAGAATTTGGAATAATTTAACTAAGGAAAAATGGCGAAATTTTTTATTATTACATATCCCCCCTCCCAAAAAATGTATGAACCGGTAAGTCCAATTGACTTACATGTTCATTGGGAGAAAGCAGATACTTGGGTTACAAAACAGTTCCCTCGTTGCAATACAGTTACCTGGTCGCTGCATCGCCATGCTCAAATTTCTGAATTCTGCTAAGTAAATTTTTAATAATTAAATTTAAAGAAACACGGTTAAGTGGAAACTGCTATAAATAATTACATTTTTCAATAATAATTAGTATAACATTATAGTATAATTTGTATCAAGAAAACGTAACAACAACATATAAATCATCTCTCTTTGTACCAATAATTTAACAATAATCAGCATTATTCATTTATTTATAGTCCTTAAGTGATTTTTTAAGTCCTACTGAATTGTACAGCCCAATTATTGAATATTATAAGAGTCCTTAATGTTGCATTGGCAGTATGAAGTTGCAATAAATAAATTTAAGTAATAATATAATAATAATATATAAATCATATCTCTTTTTATCAATAATTTAACAATAATCAGCATTATTCACTTATTTATAGTCTTTAAGTGAATTTTAAGTCCTACTGACTTGTAGTAGTCCAATTATTGAATATTATAAGAGTCCTTAGTGTTGCAATGGCAGTATGAAGTTGCAATAAATAAAATAATACAATAATAATAATAGTAGCAAGAACAATATCAACAATAAAATTTTAAAATAATAATACTTAATAATAACAATAATAATAGTATCATCAATAGAAAGAATAAACTACAACAATAACATCAAAATTTTATTTACATAACATCAGAACTTGTTTGAATGCAGCTTACCTAAACTTTCAATTCCACTCTTTAAATACATTTTATCCTTTATAATCTTCATATTCTCTTTCAAAATCAACTTATAAATAGTGTTACTAATAATAATAATTCTCAACAATAAGTTCAGCAATAACAAGCAGTATAATTCAAAATATCACACACTTTCTTTAATTCTTTCTTAAGTATATCATTAATATCTCATCCATATAGTAGTAAATGAGGCATGAGAATATACTCAAATAAAATACATAATACAAAATAAGGAATAAATAAGAAATATTCGTGAAAACAATCATTATTGGTATAGATGAGGGTTATGTAACTATCTTGCTTTCAGTCAAACAAGAAAACATAAATTGTGAAATGAAAAAATAGGACCTTGTAGCATATTAAGAAAGGTTGGACAATTCTCAATTAGTATTAAGATATCATATTTGATTAGTTTGATATAGAATTTAATCCAGTTTATTTTATTAATTTCGTTAATATTGTTTAAATTATTATTCTAATCTAATTCAATTCAGTATCAGAATTTACTAACTTAAATCAACCAGTTTATGCCCGCTCAAACAGTTAACTCAAGTGAAAACTCAACAGTGATGCTCCTGTGAGCTCAATTCAAGAATACACTGGTATACAGAAGAGAATTGATAATTAATTTTTTATTTAGTAAATTTATTTTATTAAGTTAGTTTATTTTATGAATATTATAAATTTAAGCTGAAACTATAGATTTAACATTAGTCTGTTGTGGTTTCTAATGGGATAATTTTAATTGATCAGGAGGATAATAAGGGCTTAATTTTGATACATGTACTATTTCAGTAGATTTATTTTGAATCTGTCTATTAATTTCAAAATTGACATCAGATAACTTATTAAGGATTTGATAAGGACCACTAAAGACTTGTGAAAGTTTTCTAGTATTAGGATATTGGAACTCTTCATAAATTACAAGATCTCCAATCTCAAATTTTGGTTCTAGATAATTTTGATCATAATATTTTTTACTTCTCCAATAATTTTCATCAGTGCGTTTTTTAGCAAGTTTAAGGTCTTCTTGAACAGGAGGGTAATAATTTTGTTGAAGAGGGGAATCATAAGGTAATTGGCCAAAAAGTAAGTAAGCAGGAGGAAATTTAGTGATAGAATGAGGGGTATTGTTATACTCATAAACTACTTCTGTCAAAATTTTTGTCCAATGAATTTTGGAGTTAGTAGAATTGACTTTACACTTCAATCTAGTAACTATCGTCTGGTTCACTCTCTCACATTTGCCATCCGTTTGCGGATGATGTAATGTGGTTAAACGTTGCTTAATATTGTGGTTTCGCAGAAATTTTTTAAATCTAGATGAAGTAAAGGCTGCATTTCCATCACTTAACACTTTTTGATGGGTCTGGACATTAAGAATTTTATTAAAACAGAATAATTGTTGTGGTGTTTGAATATTAAAAACTTGTTTTAGGCAATTAGTATAAGTTTCTGTGGTAACACTTTTTGAGGGGAAAGCCCAAACATATCTAGTAGCATGGTCGATTATAAGATGTAAATATTTTTTTGTGGAATTGTAGTAATTAAAGCCTCCCACAGTATCAACAGAAATGCATTCGAAAGGTTGATCTGTGGTGGTCATAGCTTGTAATAAGCCAATTTTTTTCTGTATCGGTTTTTTATTCTTTTGACAGACATCACAGAGTTTTACAAAATTAGTTATATCTTGGTATAACATGGTAGTTTTGCTGTTATTGACCATGCCGTCAGTGCTTATTAATATAACGGTTTTGCATAGCTAACGGGTTCTATTGTAGATAAAAACGTAGTAAATCCAGGAGAAAGAAGAAGCACATAAGTAGATGAATCATCTGTTTATTTCTTGAAGAGGCATTATCGATAGTTAAAGAAGCAAAGGGGAGGTACCTACAAAAAACGAAGATAAATTTTCTACAACACTTCTGGTCAAGTCAAACGGCCGAAGTGAAAAGTTTTAAAAGTTACATGTACGGGTGTTGGCGCGGATAGCATGATAAAATCGCCAGTACTTGGCGAGAGAGTTTTTGGAGACTACTGTCGGAAGCGTATGGGAAAAAACGATAAATGCTAGATTCTGTCTATGATTATGCATTTATTTGAGAATGTGGGGAAGGGTTGTAAAGATTCTTTCATGGAGACAAAAAGGAAAAAGAAAAGAAAATAATTTTGGGATTGGCGTTTGATTTTGCTAAAAGACAGCTGCAATTAACGGTTACTTATGACTCGAATCTAATAACAGGGTGTGAAAGATATGAGCTTGCATATTACAGTTTTAATCTTTTTAATTAATTCTTTTTTTGAGCGGATGAGAAGTGCTAATGCTTGCATAAAGAATGTCGGTTATACGTTACATTACTTTAATAAGTAGAGCACAGCTGCTTATATATTTTGTCTAAGTTTTAAGACAGATGCACTTTTGATTTCATGAGAAGAAAACGGTTGGATTAGAAATATATGAACATTTGTAACTTATTTTTAGCATAACCGCAAGGTCAAGGACTGAGAAGTTTCTGATGTATGCGAGTGACTTGCATTTTAGAATGAAGAAAGTAGATTCGTTATCTAAATTAAATCAGAAATAGATTTTAGTTAAAATATTGAATTTTGTTGGGGGGGGGGGGAATTACAGACCTTTAAAATCTATAAACTATATTTGTTTATTATTTTTAATGAAGAAAGTAGATTCGTTATCTAAATTAAATCAGAAATAGATTTTAGTTAAAATATTGAATTTTGGTGGGGGGGGGGGGGGAATTACAGACCTTTAAAATCTATAAACTATATTTGTTTATTATTTTTAATTATTTATAATTATTTATTTATTTGGGGGGGAATGAATGAATATTTATGAATTTATTTTTTTTATCTCTATTTTGGGGAGGGGAGGAGAAGCATGAAATCAATACATGCATGCTAGATGTTGGAAGAGGAATGGAAAAGCTTATGTTAACTTGTTAAAATTTTTGGGGTGGGGATTTGAACTGAAAGCAAGATATATGACAAACGTCTTTGTCATATATATCACCCCAATGACCAGAAAAGCTGTACTGTTTACAGTACAGTTAAAAAATATATACAATACAAATACACTCTCCCCAAGCTGAAAACAATACATACATAACATAAAACAAAATACTTGTAAAATTATATGAGTTGCAACAGTATAAAGAATTTTGTTACTTCATTAGTCCGTAACATCAGGCTACAAATATGTCAATAAGTGCACTACTTACGAAGATTTTTTTTTTTAATCTCTTCGTCTTCTCTTCTTTTTTTTTTGTTTTGTTCTGTTCTGGTACAAGTTTAAAAAGTTACTATTTAACTAGACATGTCTAATGATGACTGAGCACAAAACAGTACTCATTTTCTCAATTTTGTTGCACTTAAATACTATAATTACTACTTAAGTATAATATGAAACACAAATGAAAACAATTAAAAAAAAATAAACACAAACAACACATAACATAAACATATATCCTTAAAAATTAACTTGAATTATATGAAAAAGTGAAAATGGATTAACTCAAGTGTAGTATAATGAAAAATTGTGTGAAAATGTTTAAAAATTCGTGCAAGCACAGGACGGTAAAAAAAATGGTGCATGTGGCACGCCTATAAAAAGGGGACCGCCCTTAATCTTGTCAATGCATGACAAGTGTGATGTCTCAGGCTTAGGGCCTTACGACTTAGATGAGGAGGGCAGTGATGAGAGTCCACATCATCACAACATGAACTCCCTGCTCCCCAATGAAGATCACACTGATCCCCACACAGGAGCACGATTCGGGAACACATGTACTTTTGGGAAAAGGGAATATTGTGAATTAGTAAATTAAATCACAATTGTCTCTCTAAACACAATCTGGTGAGGTGTGGTAACCTAAGGGCAAAAATTTAGAACGATACCTCCAGCCTGAAGGGGAAGAATTATTAAAAAAATAAAAAAACAAAATACAAGTGTATCTTATGCATATCCTAATGTATTGACAGTCCTAGAGTGTTGAGAGACCTAAAATATGTGATAATCGGGTGTGATGAAGTGAAACTGTACAAGTCATGTAAGCGAATGCTTTAAGTTTGTTTGAGAGAACATTTTTTTTTTTAATTAAAAACTTTATTTAATGAGAATGTCTAGCATTTTGTATTTAGTATGAAAGAAAGTTTGAAGTGTGAGAGGAAAATGTGAAAGGATTATATTTATCTACTTTTTATAACATTGAATGAAAAAATTAACAGAAAGATGTGACCCGATACAAAATATTGTGTAACAGTGGTCTTCACAAGAAGACATGGACCAGCCGTGAAGTCAGGTGAAAACAAGTTATGCACAGTATACGTAGAATCCTGGCCAGGGATAAAACACTTAGTATCAGATCATATATTAATTTGAAAGTTTTTTTTTTATTTATTACAAATTATCTTTTTCTTAAATTGTAGCGAGGGGCGAGAATAGTGTTAGAAGAATGATTATCTATAACATGACTTGCAGGATCACATAAATGTCCATATCGAGGTGGTGCTAGAAGAAGTCTATCAATATGTACCCTAAATGCAGTGTCATCATGAGCATATAACCTTTTAATTGAAAATGAGACAGGGGAGTGTTTAAATGTTACAATATATGGACCGGTATATTTAGGTTTAAATTTGTCGACTGATTTTAAATAAACAATATCTTTTAAACATATATTTCTTAATTTAGCTTTTCGACTGTGAATTTTGTAACGTCTATCTTGAGCAGTCTTAATGTTGTTATATGCTTTGTCATATATTTTGTTTAAGTCATCTAGTAATTTATAAACTTCAACATGTTTATCAAGGAATGCTTGGTTGGTACTATGATCATATGTGTCAAAAATTAATGAAAGTTCACGACCAAAATGAAGTACGTTAGGTGAAAATAGTGTAGAAGAGTGTGTCGAACCATTATAAAGTGACTTATGAATAAACAGAGCATTTTCAAAAGAGTGTCCTTCTTGTAGTAATGTGGTAACAGAATATTTAATAGATTTGTTAATCCGCTCAGTTATACTGTTAGATTGTGGGTGCGAGACCGAACTGTGATGTATTTTTATACCAAGAGCATCATTAAATGCATTATAAATATGAGAAGTATATTGTGGACCTAAATCTGACAAAATACAGATGGGTCTCCCATAGGTAGTTATATAACTAAATAAGCATTTTACAACTTTGGGTGCAGAAGTATCAGTGAGAGGATAGAGTTCAATGTGTCTTGAGAAGTGATCGGTTACAGTTAAAACATGTTTATTATTTGAGAAAGGACCAAGTAAATCAGTACTGACTGTATGACCAGGATATATTGGTGTGTATGTAGGTTGAAGAGGTGCGGGTGAAGTGTTATGGTGTTTGGCCTGTAAACATTTGACACATGAAGCTACAAAGTTGAGTGTATCTACATAGATGCCTTTCCAAAAATATTTGGATGAAAGAAATTCATAAGTTTTGGCCATACCAAAGTGTGACAGATGGGATATAGTTAAAACTTTACTTTTAAGTGAATCAGGGACTACAATGTGATATGAGAAAGTATTATTTATGATATCTTCCTTTTTGAACATTAATATTTTAGAATCAGGATGTATGAAGTAATTCGGGAATTTTGAAGAAGGTCCATTTTGTAATATATGATCATAAATACTAGCTAAGGTAGGGTCTTTTTGTTGTTCAGTGCAAAAAGTTTGATTTGATATCTCCAATAATGGGTCTGGTTTTGTTCGTTCACCTGAGATGAGAAAATTTACATGACAATTGCTGTTATTAACAGATTTACAAATATCAGATGTTTCATGATCAACTATTGGAAGTGGTTGAGGATCATGGATAAGGTTAGGATTGGTTAGAAAATTTTCTTGGTTGTTGTCAAAATTACAGCGAGAGAATTAATCTGCTAAAACATTTGAAGATCCTGGAATGTGTTCAAAATCATACGAATATTCTGAAAGGTCAATTAGCCAACGGGTGGTTATGTCTGCTGGGTTTGTAGTCTTTTTGTATTTTTTTAGAGGTTTGCTATCTGACATGATTAGGAATTTTCTGTTGTATAAGTAATATTTGAATGCAATAACAGATTTGTAAATTGCCATGAGTTCTAGTTTTAAAGCAGGGTACTTTTTTTCAGAGGAATTTAAGGATTTAGAAAAGTATGCTACTGGTAGAAGATTTCCATTATGTTCTTGCAGTAAAACGCCAGAGATGGCAATATTAGATGCATCTGTATTCAAATAAAAATTCTTGTTCCAATCTGGTAACCTAACCATGGGTGAACCGAAAAAAATTTTCTGTATTGTTTTAAGTATGTCCTGATGTTTTTCTGTCCAGATGAATTTAGTTTTAGGAGTGGTTAAATCAATAAGTGGTTGCACTAGTTTGTTAAATGTTGGAATTAATGATTTATAGAAAGTTATCAAACCAATAAGCCTTTTTAGTTGTCGTTTTGTAGTTGGTGTAGGAAATGAAGTTATTTTTACAATGTTGGAATGGATTGGTGAAATACAATGATTTTCTATTTGAAAACCTAAGTAGTTGACTTTTGTTTGATGAAAGTTGCATTTATTAGGTGAAAGAGTGAGATTGTACTTGGAAAGGAGGTTAAAAATTTTGTCGAGTTTAGAACACATTTCATCAAAAGAATTCGCACCTATGATAAAGTCATCTTGATACGTATACACACCTTGTAGGTGTAGTTCGTCAATTAAAGAGTCCATTAGAGCTTGAAAGATTGAGGCACTTGTCTTTAAACCAAAGACAAGTCTGCGGTAGGAAAAAGATCCAAACATGGTGGTAAAAGTTAGTTGATTGTGAAATTTTTCTGGTAAGTTAATTTGGTGGTAGGCTTGATGAAAGTCGAGTGTTGTAAAGAATGTGTAAGAGGAGAGATTAGCGATGATGTTTTGAATTTTTGGTAGTGGGTATGATGAGCCTTGTATTACAGTGTTTAACATTCGAAGGTCAAGTGCGAGGCGAAATTTTTGTTTACCAGTACCATCTGGTTTTTTTCTAACAAGTAACATAGGGCAAGCCCATTCCGAGCAATGTCTTTGTATAATTCCAGCTTCAAGTAATTGATTAATTTTATCTAATGCATCTTTTTGTAATGCCTGAGGTATTGGAAAAGGAAGTGTTTTTATAGGATAGTCATTAATAAATTTCAAATCTGGAATAATTTTATCTGTATGCTCAAGTGTATTTAGAGATTTTGAAAATACAGGGTAATATTTGAGTAACATTTCTTTTAGAATTTCAGCCTCATTGATCTGTAAGTGTTCAAGATTAAAATCAGTTGCAGATAAGTCTTCTTTTCTTTTTTTGAGAATGTCTTTAGAAGCTTGAATGAGATTTAAAAATTGTTGATCTGAGTCATCTTAACTAATTTTATCTGGGGAGTACTCAATTATTTCCTCGACCTCAAAAAGTTGACCTATTTTAGCTTTTTTTTTTAAGGTGAATGGGATTATCAGAATTGTTTTTAACCGAAATCAGGAAAAATGTATATTGTTGTGGAATTTTTCTTTTTCACTTTGGATTTTTTGATTTTATTATAGCATCAAATCCTATTAAGTTGTCAACGGGTGAATTGTATTGAAATAAATACTCTTTGTCTGTGCTAATAGTATCTGTGAAAACTGAAATCCATTTTTGTTCCTGAGGGTTTAAGGAAACTCTACGAGTCAAAGCTACAATTTGATTTTTGAAGGAGGTGGGTTGTGTACTACATTGATTTATCTCAGAAGATGGAGTAGTTTGTTTGTTTACCAAAGGAATCGATAAAGTGTTGTCAATATGAATAAGATTTTTGACAGTATTTACAACAATATTGAAGCGTTTGATGAAATCATAGCCAATAATACCTTGGAAACTAGATGAATCTGGTATGTCTACGACATAGAAATGGTGGTTGAAGTTTTTGTGCTGTAATTTAATGGAGGTTCTAATACATGCGGAAAAATCTACATCAGAATTGACTGTTTTGATGACAACGCCAGTTGATAGTCTCTTATATTTTAAAATTGTTTTCAATTCATCAAATAAAAACTGTGAGAGTAACGAAATAGTACTTCCCGTATCGCAAAGTAGAGTAATATCTTTTTTTGCAATTGAGGCCTTTACAAGGGAGAGTGATGTCGAGTCTTTAATGACATTGTAAATAATTTTTGTAATAGTGTCATCATATTGTTCTGTGTTTGTTTGTGTCGTTTCATGTTTAGAAATTTTTACAATATCACATGTTTGTGTGCTTACAGAGTTTACTACACTGTAAAAAAAATCAGAAGCGTTTCGGCACAAGGCGGAAAGGTTTCCGGAAATTTATAGAAAACTTTGTGTTCTCCTCAATAACTTGTTATTTCGGAATCGTTACACGTATTTGCGGAAAAATATTCAAAGCTTCGGAAGACTTGCGGAATTCAGAAACGTTACATTCCATAACGGAAAGGTTTCCGACAATGTATGTGTAAATTGTTGGTTTACGCGTGAACATCGATATCTCCGTCCGATTAATACCGTCTAATTTAATTTAATTACGTATTTATATTAAAGTTGCTGTTTATCTCATGTTTAATGCATACTAAGTTAGATGATGCGTTCAAAATATAATTTTTTTTCACAATGTTGTTTCATGATAAATAGTTGGACCTGAATCCAAAATTTGAATACCGTCAGTGTTACTTTCAGCAAGCTTACTTCTCCACCCCACGCCCATGGGGAAATTTAGAACAACATTTTAATTGGAATTGCACTCCAATGGCGCTGGCAAGAGATGGGGAGGGGGGGGGGGCAAGAGGAGAGCCCGATTAAGCTCATCTGGGGCCCAAGGCCCAGCAACATTTTAGGACCCCCTCAAATTAAAATAGTACCTAAACATTTTTTCGAGAATTATAATTAGATATTATGATAAAGTTGCCAAGTTAAGCAAAATATTTTTGTTTTGTTTTTGTGAAATAATTGCAGAAAACTTCATTTTTAAGAAACTTTTTCTAATCATTTTAACCATTTTGGGGGCCCATCAGCCATGGGCCCAAGGCCACGGCCTAGTTGGCCTGTGCGTTAATCAGGCGCTGGGTAAGAGTCCCTCTCTGGATTTATAAATTTAAATAGCTATTTTTTTTTTCTCTGAAGGATTTAGAAAAAAAAAGAAAGTAACATTTATTTTTCTCAATTGACTTGAAATAACTAAATAACTACTAAGAGAAAAAAAAAGAAACTAAAGTACAGTGGAACCACGATAATCCGAAATTCCGGTTAATCCGAACCGATTTTATTTTCGAAAATTACACTTGAACAGATTAACTGAAAAGATTAACTTACGAAATTTTTCGGATTGCAGGATGAATGTCTTTAAATAGCTTGAATAGAATAAAAAAAAATACTCAATAATATAAAAGTACAACATATGTACACGAATATAAAATGAAAACGTGCACTTTAGGCCAACTCGTAGAAGCCATCTTTAAAAAATATGGAATATCAGTTTGTTTGCCAGTCAGTATAAATTTTTTTTCTAAAAGTATTTAATTCAGATGATACAAATTTATTTTTGCTTTCAATAGTTTCATTTCGCAAATTATCTACAGAAATCTCTCCCCCCTCCCCTCCCCCCGCCCAACGTCGACCTGGTTACTGAGCTGGACTATTTATAGATTCTCGATTTTGAACCATTTGTAATGGGTTGTTACGTAATTCGTCATTCTTAAGTTCCATTGGTATTATAAAGATCTTTAGGAGTGATTAAACAAGGAATACGATTTTTTCCCGAAAGTCGTGCCGGATTATCCAGCATGCTGAAGCTTAGGATGCCGGATTAGAGGCAGTTTACTATACTACCGATTACTTATAACTTACATTTCTTTAGCACGCATCTTCCCCTTTTCTATTTTTATCGGTATTTCGGGTAATCCTAATTTTTTGTAATCCGAACAGGCACCGGTCCCAATTAGTTCGGATTAGCGGGGTTCTACTGTACTTTCTCTTAATGCGTTCGAATTAAAACATATTCTACAAAGAATTAAAACGTATTCTATACAAAAATACATCGGATATATATATTTTTTTTTTTTTTTTTTAACCCATTCGCTGCCAACCACGAGTATACACGTGGCTTTAATTTATTAATTACTTTGTCAGCACTATTTTAGAATTTAAAAAAAAAATGCCTCATTTATATATTGGCAGAAATTTCGCTGTATTAGTAAAGCGAAATTTACCTTTCTGAATTTGTGGTGGCAAACGACTTTCAACCAGAAATTTGAAAATTCTTACTTTATACTTTTGGCAGCGAATGGGTTAAACAGAACTCACGAATACCCGAATTGAATTTGTGTTCTTGCGTGCTGGGTTTGGGGTCTACATTTTTAGGTAGATTTCGTAAGAAATACTACCTATTACATTCTCCCCTATGTTGGAATTTTTGAAAAATTTTTGCAGATCTACGCCGATCATGCCTCCCAGAACCCAAAACCACCCCAGTGCAAAACTTTATGTATCTATCTATCTATCTATGTCACTTTTTTATGGACACGATAACTCGAATAATTCTTCACAAATCTATTCCAAACACATACATAAAATCAAGGGGCATAAAATCTCGGTCAAGTTCGTGAATGGGCAAAATCGAACCAGGGGGGGGGGGGCTTTTTGTGAAAACAGAAAAAAACCCATTACGTCTTAATTATAATACTTATCGAATCCGTTTAAAGTTATTATTACTTCTAGGAAAAGAGCCGAAAATGTATGTATAACAAATTTTTGATATCGTTAAAAATGGCCCCAAGGGGGGAAAAAGGGGGGGTTAGAAGAAAAAAATTCATAACTTCGTCAATTTACAAGATATCAAATCCGCTTAAATTTATTATAAATCCTCTTACTATTATCTAAAACTTTTATATTGACAAGTTTTTTATAGGACCAACCCTTATAGCCAAAAAAAAAAAAAAAAAAAAAAAAATTTAAAAAAAAAAATCCCTGCCGGCTCCACCTACGAACAAGTTAGATTTCGAAGTGGGCGGTCCCTTATGGAACCCAACTGCGGCATCATGGCAAAAAGGTCATTTCTTCCGCAATTCCCAACAAACAGGCGCCCCACAGTCTGCGTCTTCGAAATCTACCTGTGCCTGTAGGCCGAGCCGTCAGGGATTTTTTTTTCTTTTGCTAACGGTCGGGTATAATGATTGTAATAAATATCTTAAGGCAATTCTCTTTTTTTTTCGATTTCGAGTTGTTTGGGATACGGGTTCGATATATCCGATTTTTGTCAGCATGAAACGGACTCCGGATTGGCTTTATACTATTTTTTGCTATGCGTTGGAAACAGATCTAGCTAGCTTTATGTTTCACGGGTTTTAGATTGAGTTTTTCTTTTTTTTTTTTTTTTTTTTTTTTTTTTCAAGGTGAACAAAATTAAAAACAGAACTCGGGAAATATCTATAACAACTACAGATAGTTATTATCTTTTTTTCATAGAAATAAACTTTAATACTTTACTGCAATTAAATTACTTTTACTTTAATTAAAGTTATATCTGTTAAATCTTGTTATGCAAATTTAAATAGCTTAATATCTTTATTTCGACATGTAATAGTTTCTAGCTTAATTAGAAAAGTTAGATGTCTTAATAAGAAATAGAGTTTTCATTAAAAATAATAATAAGTTCCTCTTTATATTGTATGAAGAAAAGAGAGAAAAAAGCACATGCAATTAATTTCTCTCATCTGCTGTCATCTGCAAAATCTTTGATTTCGCGGGAACAATTCGCGGGAAGCGTGAATCATTATGACGTTTTAATGACGTGAAACAATTTAACATCCAATAGAAGCAGAGGATCCATCGCATAGAGACTCAGTGACGCTCAGTGACGGATTAGAATAGAATCATGGCGGACAGAAATCATTTTGATACCGGATTAATCTTTAGAAGAAACATAAAAGTATGTAAGTAAGTAACTATAAAGTTTCTTTCCTTATAATAAATGCAAGTTTTTTGCACTTGATAACTTTAAAACTTTACTCATACTATTGGTTTTGTAAAATTTATTTAGAAGCTTAACTTTTAATGCTTCTATTCGAAACAGTGTTGAATTCAGAGGATTGGGAGGACATTCCTTTCGGAGCATTGAAATGGCTCCCTTCTCCCCATGAAGATTTCAGATTTTATGCTTTTAATGATCCAAAGAATTTTGTTTTTGATTAAAGCATTTTCTGTGTTGTGAAATAATAGTGTAATCTCCCCTTGGTGCACAGGAATCTATCCCAGAGAAAAGTGTCTGAATTCAACATTGATTCGAAAAGTAAAATGAAAACGGCACTCTTTTTTTGTTACACAAATGCAGAACTGTATATTTACACACACACAAAAAAACACGTTTTCCAATAACAGAATATTATTGTTTTAAAATGAAATAGGCAGAGCTATAATTAAACTGTTGTTTGATTTACTTATTTTATTTTATAAATCTTGTATGTAAATGTTTCAGTTATTATTAATATTGTTAATCCATATTACATGTATTGAAGTGTTATAAATCTGATAAATGTTATACAGTAAAATCTTCTAAAACGGAATTGCATAGAAAAAAAAAAAAAAAAAAAAAAAAAAAAAAAAAAAAAAAAAACATTTGTTATAGACAAGTTCCCTTCTTAGCAAGCGGAAATGTAGTATATATATTCTTTTCTTACGTATTAGTATATTCATTTTGCATGGATCAACACGTTTTTCATTTTAAAAGAGGATTCCGTCATAGGCAGGTTCTTTTTCACACATTTTACTATATTTTAATAAGTGTAGAAATCTACCATTCTTTTAAAATAATAAATTTTAATGTTTAATTGTAGAATAACGGCGATTTAAAAATGTATGCATTTTTGGTAAAAATTTTTGGGACAGGTCTAATTTTTTTTTACTGACCTTTGAACGGACGAGGCCACGCCGAGACAATGATTTTCATACGGTCGGGTTCAAAACTAGGACTAAAAATTTTGGGCCGTGAAGATTAGGAATGAAACCAGTCCCGGCTCTGTAGAGAAAAAATAAATTAGGCCCGGCCCGATCCTTCAGAAAAAAGTAAGGCCCGAACCCGGCCCGGCCCGTTCATTGTTCACTTTTTGGATATTTTAATTTATTTCTGTATTTATTTTATTTATTATGTAAAAAAACCTTAAGTATAATAGCTATAACTGTTAATTAATAAAATATTTTAATTGTGTCCATACTGGCATATTTTGCCTAAATGTGATAAATATTTATAGATTTTTTTATGAAATGGAGAAGGCATGACCCCCCCCCCTCCCCCCAACCACCACCACCTTCTTACACTGTGGAACATAATTTTTTGCTTCCTAATTAATTTGATTAAAATTGGCAACAATGACCTAGATTATAAATCACGTCAGAAAGTTATGAAAAAAATTAAGAAAAAAATTTCTACCTTTTTTTTAAGCCAGAAACTTTGGAGGATGTTCATTACCGGGTAATTTTAACTATATATTTTTATTAAAAATATGTTATTTTGCATATTGTTGTTGATATTGTGGTTTGTCCATTTTCAAAATAATAATTTATTTCAAACATTTACATACAGAGCAAGTAATTCTTACATGTATATGTTACAGGTCAATACGAATATTCAGGTAATTAATAATTAATGACCGTGGTTATTATTAATAATAACTGGCCATTATGTCCAGTCATTATTAATAATAACCGGTTATTATTAATAATGACCGGATTAATCATAGTGACCGTAACATATATATTGTATTAGAAGCGAAGATACATTTATGCTCTTTATGTACAGTCGTGGGGAAAAGAAATGTAAACATCCCCTACTAATTCTGCGACAAATTATTGTAGAAGAAAGTTATTGGTACCAAACGGAAGGAAATAAAATCTACTTTTAAATGATGTATATAAGATTTGCTTACGGAGTAGTTTGTTTAGTTTCATTGTTCATATCTTCAATGATGTGCAGATTTTAGGGTTGAGGATTTGAGGTAGTCTACTGTATCGTTTGCATTTCGACGTTTTGAAATATTTTTCTTTGCATTGGATAGCTGAGGTCCATCTTTACGTTGCTCTTTTTTACTTTTTCGATTTTGGTTGCAAATATTTTTTATAAAGTTACTTTCACTTTCAAAACCGGTTCCGAAAATGAAAGTGTCCTTATAAAAAATATCTGCAACCAAAAGAAAAAAATGGGGCAATGTAGAGGTGCACATAAGCTATCCAATCAAATATTCTTGCTCAGATAGGACCACCAATAGATAGGACCACCAATCAGATATTCTTGCTTTAGATTCGAAGGGAAACATTCTTATTTTAAGCAAATTATAAGACACACAAAGCAGTTTAAAAATCCACCTTTAACTTTAGCCCATAGGCATCAATTGATGCAAACCTACTATAGTTCATCCCTTAAAAGATTTTTAAAAGAGGACATTGATATATCTGGTGGAATTAAGTTTAATGTTGATGTACTGAGTGAAAAGATTAAGAAAGCTATACTGAATGAAGTGACTGAAACTGACAATATTGTGCAAGTTTCAAAAGCATCAGTGAAAGGGACAGTATATGAACTAAAAAAGTTTCTACCAATTACTTTTCTGAAAGAGGACATAGTTTTTGGTGAAATTTTATTCATGCTTTTTGTCAACACTAAGCGTGATTTGTCTTGAAAAAGTATTCATCTGAACCACTATTACATTTTGGATCTCTGCAGGTGAATGACATGAATGAATATGTGTGTATCGAACATAATAAACTTATTGATTATTATCCCTTAAATCTTTATATAATTCCAATGCATGGAAAAAGAATAAATTTACTGAGCCTGAAGCATTATTTATGTGAATTAGATGATAGCTACAATTCATAATTCATGCTTTGCATACAAAACTGCGTATAAAAAATGTGTGTTATACTCCAAAGCAATACATAAAACAAATCTGACTTAGAAATAATAAAACAGTAAATAATTTTCTTAAAAGGCTATTTCACTCATGCAAAAACAGCCGCTTGTTAATGTTAATCCTATGAGAGAATTTTTTAAAAATATCTTGTTTGCATTTCCATATTTTTACATGATTTTTTTTATTGGATAGCTGAGGTCGCTATCCAATTAAAATCATTAAAATGCAAAATTTTACCATAAGGATTAACATTAGCAGCTGGCTGTTTTCATGTGAGTGTAGTAGCATCTTAATTTGGTTTGCTTTAAAATTGTCTTTATATTGGTCAAAATATATTAATTTTTATCAAGAAAATTTGAATGTATAAATAAATTTACGATTTTATATTATTGTAATCACCAAAAGTGTAAAGGAAAATTCAAGCAGGCTTGTCAAATACAGGCTCTCAAATGTACTGCTGAACTATATTTTGCATATTTGAACAATTTAAGTCAGGGGACCTAAAGTGTTTTCCCCCCATGGGAATCTAAAAGTTAACTAAATTATTTAGTGACTAATTTCATATTATGAATAATTTTACTAAGTCATAACACTATCAAGTTTCACTGTTTTTAAGCACAATAATTACATATGTTTCGAAGTGATGTTTTGTGGAAATCTAATGTAACATTTTCTCACTAAATCATCACAGACATGGATGAAAAGCTGTATAAAGTGTGGAGCAGCACATTAAGAAAAGCTGTATTTGCTTCATCTCTAAAAGACTTGATTAAAAGAGGATCAGAGAAATTAAATATTGGAGATGAAGTTTTGTCATTTTTAGAAGATGGAACAGAGTTGGATGAAGAGAAAATCTTTCAAGCACTTCCTGAAAGAACGGTTATTTATCTTTTAACAGATAACGATAAGGTATGGTTTTAATTTAATATTTATAATTTTATGCTAGTGCATTACTGTAAAAGTAAAATATACAATTTTTCTCTGAATCTAAAATCATAGCTTCAATGGCCTGGTTTGGAATGACTCTGATGTATATAACTTAATGTTGTAGTCGTTCTTTTTTAATCCCTTTAAATTATCATATCCTCTCTTTTATCTGAATTTAGTATTGGGGGTGCTAATATTTTTAAATAACCTAAACATGCTTAAAGAAAGACAATTATAAGGAGTTATTCTCTCTCAAAACTTTCAATAATTTTAATTGATAAAATTGGGAGATCTTTAGCCTGCTTTAAGAACTGACATCCAATTTCTTTTGCAGAAAAAGCAATCTATATATATTACTTTTTCTCATAAAATTATTTCTCTCTTCCCACACTAAAAAAATGCATGGAGTTCCAATTTCAAAAATGCTTTAAAGAACACAGGAGAAAGATTCAAAGACCTAGAACAGTTCTGTAAGAAGTTAAAACTTTTATATGTCTGCTAAAGGGGGAAAAAACTAAATAATAACAAAAGTATGTGTGTTAAACTTTTACTTATACTTAGGGATTGGCTGAAGCAGCAATTTCACCGAATACTGAATATTCGGTCAAAAAGTGTACGCCAAATATTTAGCATTCGGCAACCGAATACTTAAAAATTTTTAATAAACTTTTTTGCATATACCTTAGCTTTTTTAGTAAACTTTATTTAAAATTAAATTCTTAATACTTTAATTCAGTTACATTTTTATTCTTAAATTTAATTACTCTAAAAATTAATGACTTTCCACTCACAAATTCATTAATTCATCACTTATTTTTTATTATTTTAATAAATTATGAGAATAAATATTAAATTTTATGGACTATTATTAAGGATAAGGATTGCCGGAAAAACAAAAATTCATTCAAATTAAAAGAAATTGGATGTGATCACTAAGCTGAATTACTGATTGTCTAATTATAAACACACTGAATAGAAAGATTCTCAAATATTAAAGGTAACGTGTCAGTTTGTACATTAAACTATTTTCTGGCAAATTATTGCTTTATATTTTGTGCTTTAACTATGTGGTGATGAAGATAAAAATTTGAGTGATTTTAATTTAATGGATATAAAAGCTACAGGATAGACATTGTGGTATATTAAAGAAAATACACATTAAATAAATTTAAATGAAAAAAAACTAATGTAGAAGTAACAGTTAAATGATAAGGGAAAAAAATGCCTCATCTTCCTTACTTTTTTTCTCAATGATTTCTCTGAATATGTTTTGATTTTACCCCTATATAGACTATTTTACAAAGAAAACAAGTTTCCCTTTTCTCCCCCTTTAAATGGCCTTTGACTTGTTTTTTGTAGTGCAGCTGAACTCTGAACTCATGTACATAATATTGAAACTCATCAGTCATTACTTTTAATTACCTATTTTACTTCTAAGTAAAAAGGAATTCTTCTACTTCCAAGAAAATACTTATCCGCACCTACCAACAGTGTTTATAGCAAACGTTTATTTTCTGAAGCTGAACAGATTTATGAACAAATAAGAAACAGATTACAACCAGGTAATGTAAAAAAAACTCAGATTTTCACACCGAAATTTGCCCATGTTAAAATTTGACTACAAATAGCAATGTATCTGCTTTTATAAAAAAACACTTATCACTGAAGCATATTAAAATAACATCAAATGAGCATTGGTCATCATGTACTTTTATAACTAGTAATACTTTACCTATTACTTTTCACAAATAAATATTTGGAAAATTCATCCGAATACTTTTAAGTATACCGAATATTCGGTTTACATGCTGAATAGACAGACAACTTGGTATTCGATCAATCCCTACGTACACCAGTCTTTATTTATTCATTTATAGTATTTTGAGTACTTGCGTATTATCCAGGCCAGGTGGATAGATCGCCAAAACAGGTTGTCAAATGCTAATTTTGTTTATTGTTGCTAGAGATGGGAATGCTCGGAAAACAACTTTTTGTTCTATTTTTTCCGAAGGGGTATTTTTTAAATTGAAATGTAATTTATAAAATAATATATTCAAAATGTTATTATGGCTGCATTTTGATATTTTTTCATGTTCGGTGTCTTTGTTCATGTGCTTTGTTAAAAAAACGTACAATATTAACAATAGTTGTCAATCAGATTTAAATTTGAAATTCTGTTCTAATTTTGTCTCTGCAAATATTGTTTAAATATTTCAACATTTTTTACCTTTAAATATGTCATTACTTTCCAAAGAATTTGATATAATTCATAAAAATAAACTGTCACTTTTAATTTTATGTTACTTATAATTAATTGCAGAAACCTTGGAAAAAAGCTGCAGAATCAGTTGAGAAGAGAAATGAGAGCAATCAACATCCATTTGATTCTAGCAATAATTCCAATCAGCAGAGCTTTTCTCCATTAAAAGGTAAAGTTATTTCCATGTAACTAAGCAAAAAAATTGGCTATTTTCTTTTCAACCCTTGTTTTTCATGAGATAAAATCAAAATATGCAATAAGAATGTCACATTGACTTAAGATTTTCACCCTTTTTAGCGACACAGCCTTACAACCTTCATACATTGCTTTTTTCTTTACCTTTGTACAATGTTTGTGCTAAGTTTTACCCTTTTTACTTTCTTCTATCTATAAAAGAAGAAAGTATTGTAATCAAAAAATTTTTTTGACGGATTTACATTATTTAGAGACCAGATTTTCCAAAAAACTTTTTTTTAACAAAATGTCTGTCTGTCCTCATTGTATCATCGAAAAATGTGGATAGGCAGCATAGAAATGCATGAAAAGACTTCAATGTGCACATTGACCTCAAAGAAATGTGTTTCTTTGGAATAATAAATATTTTTTTTAACAAATTTTTTGAGCAAAAAAAATTAAATATCAAAATTTGTAGATTACTAAAATAAAAGGCAACTAAGTAATGTTGTTTCTCAATGTTGTTTCATATTTCATTTAAAATAAAATATTACTTTTAATTCATAGGTACACTTAACTACTGATGCACTTTCATATTAAAAAGGATTGTAAGGAGCACCCTGCCCTTTTTTATTCTGGGGGGAAACACTACTGTAAATGACAGATTTCTGCTAATTAAAAAGCAGTTAGAAATGTTTTATCTATTGACGTTCATTGAATTTATTTTCTAATATTGATATTTTGTTTATAATGTTATCTCTTCTTAAAGTGCATTATTTCTCTTGAGGTCGTACAATATTCCCAGCAAATTGATAAAATAAGTGGAACAATCACAGATTTTAAAATGTTTGAAAGTTTATGATAATGGTGTTCGAATGTCTACATATAAAACAAGAAATTAAACAACAACAAAAAAAAATAATAATCCATGTAATGTATTAAAAAGAAAAAAAGATTTTTTTTAATTTACACATTTCATCTCTCTTTATCTCCGAAAATAAAATATTAATATAATATTCTTTTCATTTATGTTTATTACATACATTATTTTCGTTTTATTTTATGTTTAAACTAGTAACTTTAAAGTGAAATGTATTTTGGAATCATGAAAATATATTACTTTTTTATTAATTTATTTTAATTATTATTCTAGTGTTTGAATATCCACAGAAGATGTTAAAAAATATCCCTGCAATAACTGAGAACAAAGAGGATTCGAAAATTATAGAGCAAGAGAAAGAAATATTGATGTTAGAAATGTCAAAAACACCTTCGAGTAGATCTATTTCTACTATTGAGACAGCTTTAAAAAAGACTTATCATGATCGACGGAATCTGATTAGATCTAACATCCTTTTAGGGTGCTTGAAAAATATTTATCCAGCGTTATTTACAGTAGTTGGAATAAACCACGATTTCAATGTTAGCAATAAGTGTGATTTACAAAAAACTGTGATAACATCTTTACATGCATGCAGCTCTGCTATATTTTTATGGTACTGATTATGAAAAAAATTATGTTGTTATTTGATACTGTGAGACATTTTGTTTTATATATTTATATTTTTTGTTTTAGTGAAATATCAGTTTATGTATCTTTTAGAATAATATTTGTGTAGGTATTGTGTGTAAACATTAAAGTTTTTCGTGTTTCAAGCATTAAAAAATAGAATACATATTTCTATATTCAGTAACTATTTTTCGTTTTTTCAAAGCATAAATATGCAAGATCTCAGGAAATGTTAAAAATACACATCATCTTTATGTACTAAGTATTTGCAAATAAAAAACTTATTTGAAATGTACTCTGTTTACAATAATTGACCTAAATGAAAATACTGTGAGTTCTTTATCAGATTACTTTGCAAAAAATAATCACGTACAATACAGCAGTAAAATATGGAATTGCGTAAAACTGTGAGAATGTAATTTCATAGGAGCTTATGAACTAAAGTTTGTTTCCAGGCTGTATCTTTATGAAAATATTCCAAATATTGTAGATTATTAACTAAGTTGTTCACTAGTTTCTTTCAATTTTTAATTTCTGTTACATTTTACAGCTATAAAACTTTTTAATAAATATCAAATGTCCATTTTTAAATACCACCTAGTAAAGACCTGAAATGAAAAGAAATTATTTGGCAATTCTGTGTAAATCATAGTATACGTGTTAGAAATTGAAATAGGGAAATATGTATAAGTAAAATTAATTTCATAGGTTATCACTAGAGAAAAGAAAGGGGTTTATTTTCTATCAACTTTAAAAATTTGATGAGGTTTGCATATAGCTTGTATGTTTAACATGAATACTTAAATCTAAAATAACAAAATTTAATGACATAGTGACTGTATGTGATTTGTGTCACATACAAAGAAAAAATATTGTCAATATCTGTCCTGGTCATTGATTTCAGTCGGCTACACATTAGACGTACATGCAGTTTATAGCTTTTTTGAAATTGTTCAGATATTAGATTTTTTACCAACAGTGTTGTTTGATAATTAAGCTATAGTTTTATTGATCCTTTTCAACTTTTGTAACCATTTTCTATTTCATTTCTCTTAAAT
This sequence comes from Maratus michaelseni, assembly GCA_963931845.1. Taxonomy (NCBI): domain Eukaryota; kingdom Metazoa; phylum Arthropoda; class Arachnida; order Araneae; family Salticidae; genus Maratus; species Maratus michaelseni. The sequence continues at coordinate 289,704,987 of OZ007591.1, read as the reverse complement.
GGTTTTTAAATAGAACATGTTTGACACAAATCTTCCTATTTTTTCCTTACAAAATATTAAATGTAGTTTGTAGAAACCCTTATTAATTCCTAAACCCTTATTAATTCCTAACCCTTATTAATTCCTAAAAAGATGCTTAGTATTTTAACTATTTTTAAATTTATGTATTTTGGAAACATAGATGGTTTCTTTTAAGAGGTCATTGGTAAATCAACACATAACTTTTAATGTTCTTTTTCTTTAGTATTTTTATTAATACTAATTATTATTAATGTTTTGAGCATACAATTTAATAACATGCCGTTAACAATCTGTATCAGCACATTGCATATCTGTAAAATACCCAAATATCAATGTTTCCTACACAGTACTATTTAAAAGGCGATTTTATTTATTGCTGCTACCTTCCAACACAGAAATTGATGTAAATTACTCATAAAATTCTCAACAGATTGCAATACTGGGTTAATTTTCCATACCAAATTTTTACTTATCTTTGAGCAGTTTCGCGTCATTATTGCTAAAATGAATTTTGTAAATTCTGTCAAATTAAAAAGGCTGGAGACAGCCAAAGATAGATTTTTTACAACGGTAAATTCGTATACTTTACAAATTTGAATTAAAAAATTAACAATATTATGAAAAGTATATAATTTTCTGTTTATTTTAGATGTGAGAAAAGTACCTTTTAGTCAATATATATATATATATATATATATATATATATATATATATATATATATATTTATTTATTTATTAATAATACACACACATATATATATATATATATGTGTGTGTGTGTGTGTTCTAATTTTCTATATTATTTTTTAAATGCTTAAAAAGATGTATTCTGACATCTGAGTAAATGTTTTTCAAATCGGAGTAGTTGAGTCACAAAGGGTTAAGCTTGCAATTAGCCACTCATACAAAAGGCATGCACAATGGTGTTAATCACATTTTGGTGGTTCATCCCCTAGTAGATACTATTTACATTACAAATATCTATCAATTTATTAAAGTGAATTAACACAGTTAAACTTAGCTTAATCAACCACAATGAAAGAAAATAAGAATTATTTTAAATATTCTTTTTGTTTTTTACTTTTATATGTTTTACTTTTCTTTTATTGTGATTAATTTAACTAAGTTAATCAAATGAATTAAACTTGGATTGTAATGATTGCAGTGGACTATAATAGTGACACGGAAATATATTTTTAAAAATACACTTTAATGCTTGGATATGTAAAAATGTTTTATATTACAGAAGTAGAAAATAATAGTATTGTTTATTTTATGTTGTTTGAAGTTGTTTATTAAATACTGAAGACAGGTATTGCATAATAAGAAAACAGACTGTTGTTAAAATTGTGTATGACTAAGAATAGAAATGTTATGTGGTAATAAACTTCGTAAAATAACACTTTTTACTTATCTACTTAACAGTTGCAACTTCTGTACCACTGAATTTTTTAAATAGAAAAAAATCTGCAAGGAAGGTGTTTGAGGCACTGAGTTATTTATAGGACTTAATTTTTATCATGATAAAGAGAAAAGTAATATTGGCACATATCTGCTGATTTTAAATTGGCACCATGTGTCATCAAAATTGCAACTTTTGATGCTGCAAAGTAGGTGTTACAGCTAAAACTGAACTTTGCACTTTTATCTTTCCTTACCATAGGATTATTGACCTGGTTTAGATGTTGCAGTTTCTTTTACAAAAATGAAAAAAAATTCAAGCATATAATATTTGAGGCACCTTGTATTTCAGATATATTTTATTTATTACTGTGACAATTAATAAAAATAATGACAAACCTCTCTCTCTGTTTTAAATTAGTGCCAAGTGTTTCCAAAATTGAACTTCGAGAGGCTGAAAAGTAGATGTTGGTTATGTCTCAAACATCTGCTCTGAACTCCTAAGATGTCATTTTGTGACAGGTATGCCAATTTCAGACAAAATTGAAGCTTTGGGTTTATCCTGCTGTCCGCCATTGTTTTTTAAATCAAAACATATTTGTTTTGTTTCTCATTTCCAAAATAACTTTCATCCATATTTACTTATTATAAACACGTTATTTAATTTTATTGACTAATTTATTTATATTTAATAATAAAAGTTAAAATGTTTTGATTTAACTTGATTATGTCAGAAACAAAACAAATGTTTTGATTTATCGCCCGCGGTCAGCCATCTCACTTTTTAAATCAAAACATTTTAACTTTTATTATTAAATTTAACTTTTATTATTAAATTTAACTTTTATTATTAAATTTAACTTTTATTATTAAATATAAATAAATTAGTCAATAAAATTAAATAACGTGTTTATAATAAGTAAATATGGATGAAAATTATTTTGGAAATGAGAAACAAAACAAACGTGTTTTGATTTAAAAAACATGATGGCGGACAGCAGGCTAATCCCAAAGGTGTTCCTAATTGAATAATAATTTCTGTTTTTAAGTCATCTTAAACATCTGCTTTTTTTTAATAATGTTCAGTTTAAATACTGCAGTGTTAACTATTTCTCTTAGACATTGTTACACCTTTCAATGTGATAACAATACACGATCTTTCATAGTTATGTTTCAGTTTCAACTGAATCCTAAATCTAAATGATTAAAATTGAAGAGATGAGTTGAGAAACGCTTTAAACTTCATAGAAGCATGTTTTAAAAGGCTAAAAAATATAACAAAAATCGGAAGCCACTCCCACGTACACGTCATGTGAACCAATCACAAGCAACTCCACGAACGGTAGATAGCAGACAATCATGTGATAACTGTTTACATTTTTATTTTATGACTGCCGGTAGAAACTGGATATCTGACGTGAACTTTTGCTTAAAAATAATTTTAGCAGATAATCCGTACTTAAAATTTTTGAGGGATTTTTTAACAGATTATATGCAGGAAAATACGGTAAATAAGAGTCTTGTAAATAGAGTGTCTCAAACACTTTCTCTGCATTTTTTTTATGCGATACAAAAGTAACTGCAAACCACCAAGTATTTATGTATAACCATAAAATTGTAGTTACGTAACAAGAAAAGTATGCGTGAAAAAAAAAGAATATTTTCCAATCTATTACTGTTTTATTAAAAACAAAATTCCTAAATATAGTATCGATGTTATAATGTTGCTGTTCACTGGTATTTTGAATTTCCCTCACTAATGTTTAATTCATGGGAGTAAAATGCATTCGTTTTTTTTTTTTTATCTTTTTACGAAATTAATATTTTTTACTTCTTTTTTTTGTGTGGGTACTATTCATTGAGCAGAGGGAAAGGCATCCTGCAAAAATAAGTTAAAAATATTTATTTTCTAAAGAGATATTTAAATAATATGAATAATCACATATCTTCATGAGACTTATCTAAGCGGGAAATATGAATGGGATAAATGGGCTGTTAACCAGTCATATGGCATCTTGATATGCCGGTTAGAAACCATCTGGGTAGTTTAGAATACAATAACTATATGTACTAAATGTATCTGAATATAAAAAAGCTGTTTAGTGAAGCATAAATGAACTCTGCTAAGCCCTCTGGGAAATAATATTAGTAGCATTGATGATTTTCCATGTATGTAAAATTAAAAAAGAAATGTCAAATGAAAGGTGGGCTTCAAAGCAACACTTGTGTTTCTTTCTACTAAATTCAGAAATTAATCTGGTCCTGAATATAGAAGGACTAAATTCTGACCTGCAATATTTGGAAATGTTGAATTAGTTGTTAGTAGATTAAATTTAGCAATTGTTTTGCTTAGAAAAGAAAATCGTAGAAAAATTACCAGTCCAGACACATCGTTTCTTTTGCAAGAAAAATTAGGATTCAATATCTTTTCATAGCTCCAGAAAAATGTTACATATGTACAGCACCTAGAATATATTCTAGGTATTGTGTTTTTGGTATCCCGAACACTAACAGCATAAATTAAGAAATAATAGTAACTTCTTTGGAAAATATTAGTAACATACTTGGAAATGTTATTAATAATTTCAGAAACCGTAACACTTGGATATGAAAATCATAATATTTTTCTCGAAATGTGTTCAAAAAGCTTAGTATCTTATCTAGAAATGTTCCGTTCTCGGAAAAGCCACAGAGAAAGGAAAGGACATGTTTACAAACAAACAGTTCCATCAACCAATCTAGCATTTTTGTCGCAGCTATCATTGCAAGAATCTCATGTGTACTGTAGGAGCCGTAAAGAACGAACAGGTTTTTCTTCCAAACCAACAGTAATTTAACCAACAGTGACGTCAGTTGCCCTTTCCTTAAGGTTCCTTATCAGTCAGGCTGCAAATTCCCCTCTCAATGCTAAACCTTATGGGCTTGGAATGCAACCATATTTTTCAAATTTCTCCACGGAAAATTAAAATTGTTACCTTTTATTTTCTGTATGCTCTTCTTGAAGGATGTGTTATTTCCTTTTTAATTGCTAAAATATTTTGAAACTTCATTGTTAGTTTTATTTAAAGTGCTAAAATCTTACATACAACTTGCCTGCTTCACTTAGATTTTAACACTTAAACTATAAAATTAAATATAAATTTTAGAAACATTTTGGCAAATAAAAAAGAAAGATACATTCTTCAAGAAGGACCTACAGAAAACAGATGGTACAAATTTTAATTATTATTATTATTTTTTTTTTTTTGAGGAGAATTTGAAAAATATGAATGCATTCTCCAAGCCCAGTATTAGAGAGGGAAAGTTGCGTCCTGACTGATAAGAAGCCTTAAATATAAATCAGAAACCTTATTAACGTAAGCAGAAAGGTTTCCAAAATATACAGAGAAAAATACAGAAACGGTTCCGAATTACAAGGAAACGTTTCAGAAATATTTCCAAATTACGTAGAGGCATATCCGAAAAATACAGGAAGCTTTCCGAAATACACAGAAATATTTCTGAAATATTATAGTACGATTTTCAAAATACACTTAAACCTGTACGAAAAGTACAGGATAGTTTCTGAAATATAAAGGAAGGTTTCCGAATTATGCAGAAACATTTCAGAAATATAGAGGAACGATTCTGAAATACACTTAAACATGTACAAAAAATACAGGAAAGTTTCAGAAATATACAGGAACGATTCCGAATTATGCAGAAACATTTACGGAAAATACAGGAAAGTTTCCGAATTATGCAGAAACATTTACGGAAAATACTGGAAAGTTTCCGAATTATGCAGAAACATTTCAGAAATATACAGGAACGATTCCGAAATATACAGAAACATTTATGGAAAATACAAGAAAGTTTCCGAATTATGCAGAAACCTTTCCGATGTATGCTGAAACGTTTCCGATATATACAAAAACATTTCTGATATATGCAGAAACGTTACTGAACATCTGACTGAAATATAAAGAAACGTTTCCGAAATGCACGTAAATGTTTCCGAAATATGCGAAAACTTTTATGAACATCTGACCGAAATATGCGGAAACTTTTATAAACATCTGACCGAAATCTGCGGAAACATAACTAGAAACGATGGGCCACATTGCTGCCCCACCAGAATGAGTAACGTTTCCGAGTTTTTTTTACAGTGTAGTCTGTTAAGTGAAATTTTTGGTAAGGACGGATCTGGGAAAAAACTGGCTGATGTGTAATCAGTAGTGGGGTGAGGTGCAAAGCCATCAGCAAAATTACACCTCTGACTTAGTTTTCCTGTTGTCGGTTGTTGTTGTTGTGAAATTGTCCTCGTCGTGTATTTAAGCGTTTCCATTTGAAACAGGCTTGCGCTTCGTGACCACTTTTGAAACATAGCTGGCAAGTAGTGCGGTTAAATTTGTTGTAAGATTTATGTGGAGAGGGGCGTTTGTTAAAATTGCGATTTTGAAATTTCCGTTTGTTGTACATGCCAGCAAATTTAGTTTTGTAAGTTGCCGCGTCTTCTTTAATTTCTGGTTGTGTTTGGGTATTTACAGAGAGGGCATTTATTTTTCAGTCAGTTGTTTTAGTTGATCAGCAAATGTTGAATCAGCCGGGGAAGGGGTGGGGTAAGCATGCAAAATTTTCTCTCCATACAAAATATCTTGTAGCGCCTGGGCTCTCAAAACAGCGGGTTGGTATTCTGTAATTCCTTCCTCTTGAATTTTAATTCTTAAATTGGAAGGAATGGTTTCCAGGAATTTCATGTACTTAATTTTGTCACGCGCATTGGCGTCTTGAATGTCCGAATAAACTGTTGCAGCCAGAACATTAAGCCAATTGGCAAAGTTTTTAGTGGTTTCTGCGGGTAAGAGCGTTAAGTTTGCAAGTTCGACTGCTACCTGTGATTTGCTAGGAGGGGAAAAAAATTAGCAAATTCTCTTTCAATGAAGTTTATGTCATTTGAGATTATTAAATCAGAGTTCTGTGTTAAATATTTTAATGCAGGACCAGTGAGTTTACTTTTAAGCAAAGCAATTGTTGCTTGAGGGCTGTATTTATTTATTTGACTAACAGACCGGACTTGGTCAAAAAAGAATTTGAGTGATTCATGATCACCGTCGAAGTTTGGAAGATTAATTGGTATTTGCCGAGAAGCCATGGTGGCCAAAAATACAGTTAACTAAAATATTGAAATTCAAGGAAACACTGCATGCACAATAAAATAACTAAAAATATCAATATACACTAGCAGATAATAAATATAACATGAAAGGAAAAAAATTTAAACTGCATTTATATCATAATAAATAATAATATTAAATCATTGTTTCTTTTTAGCGTATAGATCCCTAACGCTCATTTTTAATTCCTTTTTAAAAAAGAAACAGCGATGAATGAGAGAAAAATAGAGGGAAAAAAATCCTTTTTTTATAACTTTAAAATCAATTTGTATAGCAGAAAATACTGTGAATAGATCTTACCTGGGATTTATCAACACAAGTATAAAAGGTAAAAATTCATGTAAATTATTTAAATTATTATGAATGGAACTTAACATTCCTTTTATTCATTTAAAAAAAATTAAACCAATATTGCAAGACAATTTAAGTTATTATTTTTTTCTAACTGGTTTACTAAAAATTAAAAACTCAGATTAATATTTGTATCCAAAACACCTTAAAAAACAATCTTGCCTTAAATATTCATAAAAATATCATATTTTACAACAACTAAAAAAAATGCAAGATAAAATAATCATATTTATACCATTTGATGTGAAAGTTCAAAAATTAAATTAACTTAAATTTCAACCTGCATATTTAATTAAGAAGGTTTTGGTAAAAAGCAAACACAAAAATTAACTAAAACTTTGTTATTGAATAAATTCTTTTAAGAATAGGAATGCAATATTTTAAACCAAATGACACATTTTACTATTGACTGATATATAAAATATATATATAACACTGACACTAATGCTATATGAGAGAAAGGAAAAAGAATATATATATTGTGATACTGCAATATTAAATGTATTCATGTAAATGGGTTCTTTTTTTTCTTTTTTTTTTATAAGAGAAGTATGAAGGTTGAAATGTACATTTTAATCAAAGTAAAAGAAACAAATTTTTATTTACTGCGATTGAGTAAAATTTAAAATATGGAAACATTCTATTCATCCTTCATACTTATTAATTCAAAAACCATGGACCACAAAAAAAATATTCATTATCGCGTCGATAATTTGAAGAAAAAAATAATGACATATAAAATCACTGTAACCTGAGTATTTTTGTAATTATCTCACTCTTGTAAGTGAAGCACTGATGATTTTTTGTACAAACTTGAGGCACTGCAGACACCACTCCTTTTTTTTTTCACTATGCACAGCACTAGACGATTAATCGACAAAAACACTTAGCACACTTGCCGAAGATACATTTTAATTATATAAATTTTATGAAGTGTATAGATTGAATCACAATTGTCGGGAGTGGTGCACACGGAAATGGTGGGCTGCAGAGAAAGAAAAACACACGATTGCACTTATGAAGTTGCACGGCAAGGAACCTGTATCACACACAAAACACAATCACGATCACGAATCGAGCACGGCCAGTTGATGATCAGGGGAGGCAGCACTTCCAGAAAGAGCAGGTTGTCAGCAGAGATGAGGGGGCGACTGTGATGACTTTCAGAGGGTTGAAGCGCTCCAGGTATCAACAAAAAAAAATAGAAGCAGGTGCGGGAGGGGTGATGACGATTCAAACTGAAGCGAGGCCGGAGGCAGAATCAGCGCGCTGCGAAGAGATGGGGGGAGGCGCGCTTCAGGTAGAGGTTGTCAACACGGACGAGATGACTCTAGCATGTCCGCTCTGGAACGGAGGGGGGGGCTTCCACAGACGACGGTGCGGTGGGGGGCAGCACTTTACACAGGCCAGGTGCCTGCCACATCAAGATGGAGATAATCCTGCATCGAGGGCGCGTAGAAGCGATGAAATGGAAGTAGCGCTAACGTAAATACAGGACACAGTGCATTGCAGTTAAAGAAATATGCGTTGAAGTCCGGTACCTCCCCTTAAACAGTGGAAAACGTTTCTCTTAGAGAAGAGTATACGGCTGAGACGCACCAAGTACTATAACATGGTAGTTTTGCTGTTATTGACCATGCCGTCAGTGCTTATTAATATAACGGTTTTGCATAGCTAACGGGTTCTATTGTAGATAAAAACGTAGTAAATCCAGGAGAAAGAAGAAGCACATAAGTAGATGAATCATCTGTTTATTTCTTGAAGAGGCATTATCGATAGTTAAAGAAGCAAAGGGGAGGTGCCTACAAAAAACGAAGATAAATTTTCTACGACCCTTCTGGTCAAGTCAAACGGCCGAAGTGAAAAGTTTTAAAAGTTACATGTACGGGTGTTGGCGCGGATAGCATGATAAAATCACCAGTACTTGGCGAGAGAGTTTTTGGAGACTACTGTCGGAAGCGTATGGGAAAAAAACGATAAATGCTTGATTCTGTCTATGATTATGCATTTATTTGAGAATGGGGGGAAGGGTTGTAAAGATTCTTCCATGGAGACAAAAAGGAAAAAGAAAAGAAAATAATTTTGGGATTGGCGTTTGATTTTGCTAAAAGACAGCTGCAATTAACGGTTACTTATGACTCGAATCTAATAACAGGGTGTGAAAGATATGAGCTTGCATATTACAGTTTTAATCTTTTTAATTAATTCTTTTGAGAGCGGATGAGAAGTGCTAATGCTTGCATAAAGAATGTCGGTTATACGTTACATTACTTTAATAAGTAGAGCACAACTGCTTATATATTTTGTCTAAGTTTTAAGACAGATGCACTTTTGATTTCATGAGAAGAAAACGGTTGGATTAGAAATATATGAACATTTGTAACTTATTTTTAGCATAACCGCAAGGTCAAGGACTGAGAAGTTTCTGATGTATGCGAGTGACTTGCATTTTAGAATGAAGAAAGTAGATTCGTTATCTAAATTAAATCAGAAATAGATTTTAGTTAAAATATTGAATTTTGGTGGGGGGGGGGGGGGAATTACAGACCTTTAAAATCTATAAACTATATTTGTTTATTATTTTTAATTATTTATAATTATTTATTTATTTGGGGAGGGAATGAATGAATATTTATGAATTTATTTTTTTATCTCTATTTTTTTTTTGGGGGGGGGGGGGGAGGAGAAGCATGAAATCAATACATGCATGCTAGATGTTGGAAGAGGAATGGAAAAGCTTATGTTAACTTGTTAAAATTTGGGGGGGGGATTTGAACTGAAAGCAAGATATATGACAAACGTCTTTGTCATACTTGGGTCATATCAGGCCAATAATAATTAGGATATATTAAGTTTAACATTTTTTGAATACCAGGATGACCAAATTTTTCATGAGTAACATTAAGCAATTTCCTTCTTAAAGACATGGGCACTACTATTTTTATAAAACCTTTCTTTTTTACTATCATAAGTCCATTTTCCTTGACATAGTTTTTTACACACACGTTATCTTTTTGTTGCATCTCTATAACTTCCCTAACATCCAAAAGAAAGGTAAGTGGTTGAATAAGATATGTAGTAGGATTTCTGGACAACATGTCGGCTTCGACATTTGTGGAACCTTTTAAATATATAATATCATACTCGAACATACTTAGCTTTAAGGACCATCTGAATAATCTTCCTCTTAAATGTTTGACATTTCTTAACCAGACAAGAGATGCATGATCTGTGTGAATAGTAAATTTAACACCGTGGAAGTAGTGATAAAATTTGTCTAAGGTGTCAATGATGGCAAGACACTCCAGTTCTGTAATAAAATAATTATTTTCATAACTTCTCAATCCTCTAGAATAGTATGCAATTGGATGTAAGAAATTATTATTATCAGGTTGCTTAAGGACTGCACCTACTGCCACCTGTGAGGCATCAACAAACATATGGAGGGGTAATTTAGGGTCATAAATTTTCAAAACAGGTTTAGCAATTAGGGCATCTTTTAGTTTTTGAAAAGAATTTTGACAATCTAATTTCCATTCCCAAATAGTATCTTTTTTGAGCAATTTATTGAGTGGCTGTCTGATTTCTGCATATTTAATAATGAATTTATGATAGACATTAATAGATCCTAAAAATCTTTGGAGTTCTTTAACATTTGAGGGGGGTTTTAATTTCTTGATAGCTTCTATATTATTGTTAGCAGGAGTTAAAGTGCCATTTTTTATCTCATAACCTAAGAAATTAATTGTATTTTGGACAAAGTTACACTTAGATAATTTAAGTTTAAGATTTTCCATTCTGCATAATTCAAATATTTGATTGAGATGTTGTAAATGTTCTTCCAAAGTTGAAGACAAAAATAATTATGTCATCAAAATAGTAGCAAGCAAAGTTAACTTTATGTTTAGTAAGAATTCTCCTAATAGTTCTATTGAATATTGATGGTCCTACTTTTACCTCAAAAGGGAGAACATTCCATTCCCAAAGTCCACAATTGGTAGTAAAAGCTAATTTTTCGGTGTCTGCTGGGTGTATGGGTATGTGCCAGTAGCCTGAGGCTAAATCCAGGGTGGAAAAATACTGGGCACTACTTAATTTGTCTAAAATGTCATCAATACGGGGTAAGTGTTCTGCATCATTTTTCATTATGGAATTAAGTTTTCTATAATCTACACACAATCTAGTTTTTTTACCTTCATCGCATTTTTCTACTAAAGTGACTGATGAAGAATATGGGCTATTGCTTTCTTTGATTAATCCAGCAGATAATAATGATTGAATTTGTTCAGAGATTTCTTTTTCTTCCACTGTTGAAGTACGATAAGGACTCATAGATATAGGTAGGTCAGATTTGAGAAAGATACGCTGTGGCTCAATATTAATCTTCCCCACATCATATATATTTTTTGAAAAAATATCCAAATAATTTCCCATTATATCCCTTAAAGTTTTGTTTTCTACTGTGTTTATTTCCCCTATTAAAACATAATCATTAACATTAAGTTGCGCGAAGGATTGAGGAGCCATGATTCTTCCATAATCGGGTTGCACATATTGAGACTGATCTTGAACATTAAAATGCAATAATCGTAATTTATTACTGGATATGTCAACATTTTGATTTAAAACAAGATCTCCTTGAGTAACTCGACAATTTGCACAGTCTATGATTAAGTTAAATTGAGAACAATCAGGTAATCCTAATATAGCATATTCCAAATCACTGTCACATAACAAAAAATTAATATAGTGTGTAATATTACCTATTTTAACTAATAAATTACATGACTTATTAATTGTAACTTTACCTTTAGCTTGACCAACAATAATAGGTGAAATATTTACAAATTTAGCACTTAAATAACGAATAAATTTAAATGGAAGAATAGGTATTGTCGACCCGGAATCAATAACATAATTTAATTTTTTACTATTGGCATACCCAGCAACAATTAATTGTCAGGCATTGGATTGACTTGGTGACTGACTACCAACAGGAATATTACCTGTTTGTGGAGGGTTTAAGTTAAAGATACAATTCCTCTCCCAATGATAAGCTTCTGAAATTCCTCTATTCAGACATAATCTACATGGTCGACTCAGCATCCTTCTCTGATAGTGGTTGACAGGCAATCGGGGACTAACGAACCTGGACGTTGAAGGGTTAAAATTAGTTGTTGTTTGGAAATTTGGATTCCTGTAATTATGTTGAGGGCGAATCCAATGTCTAGGTGAATTATTTGGTTGAGAAAAAGGTCTGGAATTTTGAGACATATTTCTAACATTATTATTATTGTTACTGCTAGAATGAGATGGAGTGGCAACAAGTTGTTTAACTAATCTATACCAATCGGTAGTAGATTCAGGAGGATTTACTATTAAATAGTTCTGGTATTCAAGTTTTAAGCCGTCGGTCAATCCCTGTAAAATAATGGTTTCACATAGTTTAAGTTGTCGACCTATCTCGATTTTCTGACGAAAATAATTTTCTAAGTTGTTTAAATCCTGCAATTTCAGCGAGGCGAAATCAGAAAAACGGGGGACTGTTACTTTCAGAAATTTTTCAGTTAAGATTTCAGCAATTTTTTCATACTCTTTACAATCTAGACATTCATTAACATACACCTTTAATGCTTCGCCCTTCAAATATTTGGAAATAGTGTTGATTTTCCACTCTTTTTTATCTGGAGGGGCTGATCCTTCAAAATGTCTAAGCCAAGACACAATATTCATTCCACTTTCTGGATCAGAAATAATAACATTAAGCTCTTTTTCAGCCATTTTTGTTTGAGTACTCTTACTTTCAGCCATAAACTTAACAAACCCTGACTTTAATAACATGTAAAGAAAATAACAATATATAAAGAATTCTTTAACTTAACAACTGCTGTAAAAATATCTAACTCTTAATAATTTAACTAACAACTAATTTTTAACAGTAAAAATGTCAAATTCATTCCACTTAAATAGTAAATGTACTGTTACTCTATCTTTCTATAAATAAATTTGCTGTATATGAAAAAAATATTACAAAAGAAAATAGAATGAATAAATAAATAAACACTTTTTAAAATAAGTAGCTTGATTTGTACTCTCTGAACATAGCATCAAAAAACAAAAGTAATGAAATAAAACAATAATTTACTGCACACAATAATTTTACCTTTTCAATGTTACGCAACTTCAGCGCAACTTTCTTTTGAGATCATCATTTTTTTTTTTTAACTCTTCAAGTAAGAAACTCCAAAAGCTATTTTTGCGATATTATGCAATCAATGATGTAAGCTGTAGTTTCAGAGACTAATAAATTTTTATGCATTTATAAAATGGCATAGAACATGTTCCGATACACTTTATTTAGTAATTAATGAAAATATATTACTCATATTTTTTTTTCAATAATTAGAAATTATTTCCTATGAATAAATATCACCGAATGAAAAGGGACTAAATTAAATGATAAAATAAGAACATAAAATTAAATTACTCTTGTAAAATGAAGTAATATAGGACTAAATATCAGAACAGTTCAAAAACTTTTGGTAATATTGTGAGTTTAACCAATAATATTAATTTTTTTAACAATACATAAGAATAAATATTAAATTTCGTACATTCTAAATGTTCATGATAAAAGGAACAAAATTCTTCTAAAATATTCTAAGAACAAATTTTTTGTCTCTGGCTTTGAACTTCGGAACATAGAAGTAATGAAAAAAAAAATTAAACTGCACACAATTTTTACTTTACCAATTTTACGCCAGTTTTCAGCGCAACTTCCTTTAAGATTTCTTTTCTAGTTATCGTAAAATATCATCATGTAAATTTCATAATCATACTCCAAGTCATGTGCCAAGTAATAACTGATAACATAAATTATTCAATTCATATTGTAGTAGCAATTCTCATAAGTGCATCTCATTGCATCAATCCAAAATATCAACTTAGTTTAATCTTTAAAGCATAATAACATAATTTTAATTCTTCTTTAATATATTAATTTTAACAGAAATAACATAAACAGTAAATAAATTTCATAATATCTTTCAGAATAATTAATAATACAAGAACATAAATAAAAATCTCAGACTGTTAAAAAACTCTGTCACTTGGGTTCTTGTTACGTAAGAATAGATATTTTAACAAAATAAAAAAGGTTGTTATAACATTTAGCAACAAATAAATAAGACATATTACTTAATATAAAATCTAACTTACCCAATCAAATCTTCTTATGAAAAAAAAGATACAACAATTTTCTGTTGTTTTCATTGACGCGATGTTCCAATACTTCTTCTGGCTGACATCGATAGGGGGGTTGACTTTATAATGAAATATATTTCGTAGATGCCTTGCTTCCGTTCTTTTTTGTTACGACACCTCAGTAAATAAGCAGCAACTTGATTCTCAAATATTCTTTCCACATCGTTTGGAAGGATAGTTGTGGCATAAGTCCTTTGAGATCCTGTCCGGCTTATATTATATTATGATGATTTACCGTCATATGTTGTAGTTGCAGTAAGGTGGATTATAGAAGGAGCACACATGGTTGCACAACGAAGTTAAGAACGTGGTTGTTATGGATAATATAAATTTTTAGAAGCAGTCGTAACAATTTACTTGCAGTCTCGACGTGGCCATAGCGGCAGTAGAATTTAAAACCCAGAGGCGTTTCCCCATAAATTCAGAACGAACAAGGCTTTCCATTTCAATCCTTTATTAAATGCTTCTCTTGGGCAGTTTCCACCATAACCATAATAGCCTTGCATCACATCATCAAGGTATAGCGGTAAGTATCAGAACATCTCCAATTCTCAAAACGAGCAGCCATGAAGTTGTTTACAAGTGAAAATACGACTTAATTCTGAGGGAGCGCCGCAGGTAGCTGCTTTTTGTTACCCCGCGTAATAATACAGATTATGACGTAGAACGCGTACTGAACAAATGAAGAATTAAAGAAGACGCGTCATGCTACGTCACGACCAATGAGAGATAATTCGTAAAAGAGTTCGGACAGAGAGGAGTGGATTAATTTCGTAGTAAAGTGACTTTAGAGCGGGAAATTAATATTCGGAATAAAAATGAAAATGGCTCTCAAAAAACATTCTAAAACCCAGAAATGATCGGGAATCATGATAGAAATTAAGAATAACTAAAAGCTTTATATTTAAGTAAATTTGGACAATTTAGAATTAAATAAAAGGGAATTTAATAGAGTTAACGATAGAGCTAAAATAAGAATAAGGATTTAATGAATATAGAGTAGTAAATTGGAATAAAACAGGGAAAAAAATTAGAATTGTAAGAATTTGGAATAATTTAACTAAGGAAAAATGGCGAAATTTATTATTATATATATATATATATATATATATATATATATATATATACATATATATATAAATTTATTTTATATATACATTTTCTAAATTTTCTTAAAGTTTTATTTAAAGTAAAATTAAAATTGTTTTTAGTTAATTATACAGACAAATTTAATTCTTATTTATCAAACGAAATTTGCATTTTTCCTTAAAATCATCTTGTGATAAAACAAAACTATATTTCTTGAACTTTTTGTAGATGCAATATTTCATTATATTCTCATAATTATCTTAGACTATTATTTTTTTTTCCTTTCTAGGTATTTTTTAGGGTTTCGTTCATCTCACGAAACCCTATTGCTGTCTGTCACAGAGCCATTCTAGAAAACTATGTAACTTACAGAGTTGAAACTTTGTGTATAAATCAGAATATCAGCTGTAAAGAGCTGAAAATATTAAAATTGGAAAAATTCGTATTATTTTAATAAATAGAGATAAAAAACCAAAATTCTAACACCCTTTTCCTATAAATTTAAGCATTTTTCGTTATCGCCGATGCCAAAAATTAAAAAATCCACGATGAAATTCCTTCTACAATAATTAATTTTCTATCAGACGATTTCCACGTGAAAAATGAAATAAAAAGTTTCACCAAATGAAAAAAAAGATTAATACGAAATAAAATTGATTGACGTCATAGTCGTAATAAAACGGAAAAAGGCTAAGATTTCTCAATAATGCAAGGAGTATGAGTATGTGTAAGTACACAAAGCAGATAATTATACACGTCATTAGAGAATTAAAAAGAAAATCTGACGTCATATGGGAAGTTTAACTAATTTTTCAAATGTTTGAGAATAATACTGTTGCGTTTATCGCTACTTCCATGGTTTTAATTTAATCGTTTCTATTTTGCGCCTCACGCAGACGATGTTTTTCTGTTGATAAAAAATGGATCTGTCTTAGAAGTTTTATGAAATGAACTAGAAAATGTAATACGGAATATAAGATGTAATATTTATGATGTGCACGAAAAATGCTGTGTATATTGTGTTCGTGATCGTCAATAAATTTGTTTGTGTGTCTACATTGTGTAGATTCAATTATTTTTTGAACAACATGAACATTTATTATCGAAAAGTCAGAATAATTTAAGATATCTTATCTCCCGAAAGAGGACCGTTTAGGTAAGCCTAACGTATTCTTGTGTTCTAGTTTTATGATTATTTAATTTTGAAATGAATATTGATACTTTAATACCAATATAAATAATATTGAAGATATAATTTTACAGACAGGGACAGATTCAATATTATTTTGGCATCTCTCTACCGGGATATTATATTATTTAAGAAAATAAAATACGATAATGGAACAGATTAAAAAATTGCGTACTCCATTAAGAAGCGCTTTTACGCGAATTGCTAATTTACTTGAGAACAAATTAACTGATGAAAATAAAGATATTGAAGAAATTGAGATTTTATATGCTCAATTAGGTGAAAAATGGACAGATCTACAACCAAAAGAAAAAGAAATGTTAGATCTTCTTTTAAACGATAAAACATGTTCTCAAGATAATTATGATAAGGAATACGAAGGTTTTAGCGTGTATGAAGAGAAATTTATTAAGTTAAAAACGAAAGTTCAAAAGATTTTAAAGGTTTTCGAAACTGAAAATATCACGAAACGGAAGTTTAAACTTCCTAAGATATAATTTAAATTATTTGGGGGAGATATTAAGGAGTGGTTAGCCTTTTGGGCTCAGTTTGAGAAAATACATAACGATTCTGAAATCGCGAAAGAAGATAAATATCAGTACTTGTTACAAGCAACGTTAAAGGGTTCTAGGGCAAGAGAAATAGTCGAGTCGTACCCCGCTACTGGTGATAGTTATGAAAATGTTATTGAATGTTTAAAGGCTCGATTTGGTCGTAATGATATGTTAATAGAAGTATATATAAGAGAAGTGCTCGCTTTAATGATGAATAATGCTACAGGAAAAAGTCCAAGAATTCCTCTTTTTAAATTATATGACAAAATTGAAACCTATTTAAGATCATTAAAAATGTTAGGTGTTTCAAGCGAACATTATTCTGCAATTCTTTATCCATTGATTGAATCGTGCTTACCAGTTGAAATATTGAGAATTTGGGAAAGAAACTTAAATTCTATTACTTTAAATTCAAAAGACGAAAGTAATAATAAGTTAGATTCTTTGATGAAATTTTTGCAGCACGAAATCGAAAGCGAAGAAAAATTCCGTTTGGCTAGAAGTGGGTTTAATTTAGAAAATGTGAACAAAAATATTTATACAGTGTCCAATAGGCGAGAAAGAGATATTCCAACGGCTACGGAATTACATAATTCATCAAAAATGAAAAGGGAAACGTGTATTTTTGTAACAAGTCACATTTAAGTAACGAATGTAGACATGCTAATAGTTTATCTCATGAAGAGAAAAAACAAATATTAATGAAAAAAGGGGCTTGTTTTAAATGTTTAGAGATAAGAAAACACATATCACGTTTTTGTAGAACGAAAATACCACCCTGGGATTGCGGTAAATTACATTTCAAAATAATGTGTCCGGCAAAAAATGATAATGAAAACCCGATTATGGAAAAGTCAGATATCGAAATAAAAAAAGACACTGCTTTATCCAATAAAACAGGTACTCGTCGCGTACTTTTACAAACGCTTATTGTCCGTCTCAGATGTAATAATAAGATGAAATACATAAGAATATTAATTGATTCAGGTAGAAGTAAATCTTATTTATCATCTTTTGCATTGGCCGAGATAGGATATGAATTCATAGGGGAAGATAATTTGACACATAGTTTATTCGGTGGCACGGAGACTGTATTATCACATAAGAAATATTTGATCAGTCTGAGCGACTTCTTTGATAATTATCGCTGCTGTGTCGAAGTATTAGATCAAGAAAAAATTTGTTCGGACATTCCTAAAATTCCTCGTGGCTCATTTATGAGTGAAATTAAGAAACAAAAAATCTTTCTCTCTGATTTGAATAACCAGGTTGAATTGCTATATGAGTTTTCACCTAACGAAATTCATGGGCTTATAGGAGCTGATGTAGCAGGTAAATTGTACACCGGAAAAATCAAACAATTGATTTCTGGCTTAGTATTGATGGAAACACGTCTTGGTTGGACTTTGATGGGAAAAACTGACCTATGTAACATATCCGATAGCACAAACAGCGTCATGTCACTTCATGTAAATGATGCAAAAATTTCAGATTTATGGCGGCTAGACACACTTGGAATTCTCGATCCTGGCGAAAACGGAAGCAGACAAGAAATAGAAAAAGCAACTGAAGAACATTTTAATAAAAATATAAAAATAGATGCAGAAGGAAGGTATGAAGTGAGTCTCCCATGGATTGAAAACCATCCTCCCTTACCAACTGGTCGAAAAATCGCAGAACGACGATTAAGAAATTGTGTTGAATCACTAAAGAAAACTGAAACATTACAAGGGTATGAAGATGTATTAAAAGAATGGATACAAGAAGGCGTTATTGAAGAAGTTAAAAACTCCTGTAATGACGAAAGTGAACACTACTTGCCACACAGAGCTGTGATCAAAGAAAATTCTACCACCAGAGTTAGACCAGTCTTTGATGGCTCAGCTAGACAAAAATATTCACCTTCGATCAATGATTGTTTAGAGAAAGGTCCTAATATCGTAGAGCTCATTCCGACTATATTAAATAAATTTCGATTGAAGAAAATAGGCGTGATTGCAGATATTTGAAGAGCCTTTCTACAAATTGGTTTAAATGAGCGAGATAGACCATTTCTGAAGTTTTTATGGTGTGAGGAAGGTGACCCCGAAAAGTTCAAAATTTTCCAGCATAAAAGGGTTGTTTTCGGTCTTACATGTTCGCCTTATTTACTTGGTGCAACTATCCGATATCATCTGAGGAATGTGCCTTCTAGATTTAAAGAAACAGCAGACAAGTTGTTAAAGTCTTTTTACGTAGATAACTGCGTCAGTAGTGTTGAAAACTATAAGGAACTTGAAAAATTTATTGAAGAATCCACAATTATTCTCCAAAATGCTAAATTTGATCTTCGAGGGTGGGAGTATAATCTCAACAAAACAGAAGCAGAAAACTTCCCGTTATTAGAAGAAAAGAATATTCCAGTTTTAGAACTGATGTGGAATGTAAAATCCGATACTCTGAAAATAGATTTACGAAAATGTTTTGAAGACTCTACTATTGTAACGAAAAGAACAATCCTGAGTGCTGTTCATAGAATTTTCGACCCCATTGGCTTTACGTGTCCTGTCAACTTGGGCCAAAGATTCTCCTTCAAGAATGTTGGAAATTGAAAGTTTCGTGGGATGCTGAATTGCCTGAATCTATTACCAAGAAATTTGAAAAATGGCGGAAGGATGTCTCTGAATTAAAGGAAATAGAAATCCCTCGATGTATTATTTCCTATTATGAAGCACCAGAAAATCTTTCTTTGCACATATTCTGCGATGCAAGCAAGAATGCATATTCTACATGTATATTTTTAAGAAGTGCGACTGAAAATACAATATCTTGTCAACTTGTACAGGCTAGGTGCAGGGTTGCTCCAATGAAAACCATTTCTATTCCTCGATTGGAACTACTTTTCTGTAATATAGGAGCTAGACTGGCACAAGTGTTATACACGATCTTCAGTTGAAAGTTATCCCGAAATTTTTCTGGTCTGATTCAGTAAATGCTATATATTGGATCAAGAGAACTGAAAATTGGGCTCCTTTTGTTTTCAATAGAGTTAAAGAAATCCGATCTTTGACAGAACCTGATAATTGGTATCACATACCTGGATCATTAAATGCAGCACACCCCCCTTCTCGTGGTTGTAATGCAGAAACTTTAGTGAAATCAAAATGGTGGGAGGGCCCGGAATGGTTGCGAAGACCGGAAAAAGAATGGCCAAAATCGAACGTTGTTCCTGATTTCAACATAGTATATTCCGAAAAGAGAAAAACTGTTGTTAGCACTACAAATCATGAAGAATCAACTGAAAAAATTTATAACAGAATTTCGTCGTACGACAAACTGATCAGAACTATTGCTTGGATTTATAGATTTTTTACTAACTGTAAAGTGGAACGTGCCAACCGGATTTCTGGACTCTTAACTCTAGAAGAAATAAATAGAGCTGAAATATCTTTGTTAAAAATAGTACAAAAGGAATCCTTTTTAGGAACTGAAGATAAACGGTTAAAATCACTTCAGTGTTATGTAGAATCGAATGGACTACTTAAAGTCAAGACACGTATTCTGATGAGAGAAGATAAAAGAAATTTCCGATTTCCGATACTGTTACCCTGTAGCCATCCAGTTGTGGAAATACTTATTCGGACAAGACATCTTAGTTTAAATCATGCTGGTACCCAGATATTGATGAGTAAGTTAAGAGAAGACTTTTGGATTTTGAAATGCAGGAAGACTGGTAGAAAGGTAATTAGAAACTGTGTACGATTAGTAAAGGTAAAGATGAAAGGCGGCGAATTTCTATGTCCTGTTCTCAGATTGATTCCTCTAGAAGTAACCCATGAAAGAGGTACTGAACTCCATTCTACAGTTCAGTAGGATGATAAAGAATGTCCTTTAGATCCTGCTCCTACCAAACCGACGATAAAATTGACTGGTAAAAACTGTTATTTAGACCCTGCTACGAGTAAGCCAATGATCCAACATTCTGTTAAAGTCTTCTTTTTAGATACTGAATCTACTTAACCTATTTTCCATAAAGGTGCCAGTGACTCTCTTATGGTGACTGTACCTGAAAAACGATCCCGATATGGTTGTTTATATAAACCCAGAGTAAAGTTTGAGTTTCATTGAATTCGAAACTCAAAGGTGGGAGTGTGTTGCGTTTATCGCTACTTCCATGGTTTTAATTTAATCGTTTCTATTTTGCGCCTCACGCAGACGATGTTTTTCTGTTGATAAAAAAATGGATCTGTCTTAGAAGTTTTATGAAATGAACTAGAAAATGTAATACGGAATATAAGATGTAATATTTATGATGTGCGCGAAAAATGTTGTGTATATTGTGTTCGTGATCGTCAATATATTTGTTTGTGTGTCTACATTGTGTAGATTCAATTATTTTTTTGAACAACATGAACATTTATTCTCGAAAAGTCAGAATAATTTAAGATATCTCATCTCCCGAAAGAGGACCGTTTAGGTAAGCCTAACCTATTCTTGTGTTCTAGTTTTATGATTATTTAATTTTGAAATGAATATTGATACTTTAATATCAATATAAATGATATTGAAGATATAATTTTACAGACAGGGACAGTTTCAATAAATACAAATCGAGCATCAATATAAATAATAGAGAATACTAAATATATGAGTTTTAGAAACATATTGAATCGTGATGAAAATCCGATTATGGAAATATTCGCATATTTTAGCATTTTGAAGGTGTACAATTTGTTTAATTTTGAAATTATTTTTTAAAATATTGCATTTAGACCGTATGACGGATATTATTATGACAGAATATATTAACGGACTTGGCCCGCTATCCGGCTTGTTTAGATATTCGAAAAAACGAAAAAATTGACCGGTAAATTTTTACTTTATAAAACGCATGACATTTTTTTTGTTGTTGTTGCTAAATGAAATTCGTTTGAATTTATTAAAGAAAGGATAAAGTGTTTTGAAAGGAATATTAAACGAAACCCTTTGAGCGATCTTCGATCACACTTACCCACTTGTTTATTTCAAGATATTAATTAATTTATATATTTATTTCCATAAAAAGGAGATTAATATAAAATTTATTAAATAAATTTACCCACATTTAAAAACAGAAATATAAATATTTTTAAACATTTGTGATTTTTTTGCACACGATATACTCTAATATCCTTCCTCTTTAATAAAAAGGTATGCGTTGCTGACGACTGGGAGTTTCGCTAATCGTTGCCAAGATTAATCTTGGAAAATGAAACATTTGAAGTTACTGAAAAAATTAATAGTTGGAAAAGTATTTGTCAGAAAATTGTTAGAGGAACTGCGTTAGAAAGGTAAAAAATTGTATTTTTCTTGATATAAATTTCAAATCTAATGATTATGCCGTTTTTCATATATTGAATTTCAAAAATTAACAAATTTTACAACGGAGTACCATAGCGGAACTTTCACGCATAAAAAGATAACGATAACGACAATGTGTCCTGACGTATGTATATTGACTATAGCATGAGTCACAAATTATAGTAGCTTTATTATTATGTTAAAATATAATTGTGAATTATTATGATGTCACGAGTGCATGCTTTTTATTTAATTCTCGACAAATAGCATGTTTTAGTCCACCTCAGTGAGTCATGTCAATTTCATTATATTTGAAGTATTGTAACTTCATTAAAATTCAACGGAAATGATTTTTCCCCATAGACATCATAATGTAAACCCCATAGACACCATAATATAACACAATTATTCATTTTTTTTTAAAGTTGACCTTTTCCATAATAGAGTCTACAGAGAATTCGCCTAATTTGGAACGAAGTTTTTTAGATACCTTTTGGTACTTTTCCGTTATACCAATATCATGCCAAAATGTATGCTAATGCGCCATTTATTTCAACCCTGAATGTGCAAATAATTTTTATTCCTAGCCGGGGCCTCCGAGATCACGCTGTCCAAAAGAATTGTGGCTCGCCATTTATTCAATGCGAATCTCTTTTTTTGAAAATTATTATTTAGTCGTAAGTAGTATGCAAAACATTTTAATTTACTATTTTTTGAACCGTAAATACTTTTTATAAGTTCTAACTTACATTTTTTTGCTGATTCAAAAAGGAAATGTTTATTAACCTTGAGGAATGGATTTTGGCGGAACTTGCACTGTTAGTTATAATTTATCAGAGATGGTTTTAGTATCTCGCACATTGTTCTACTTTGCTTAGTTATAGATTTATGGGGGAAAGTTTTATAATCAGATAATCCCGATTGTGAAAGCTTAGCTTTTTAAAAATATTCTGCCTAATGGATTTTGACGGAACCTTCATTGTTAGTTAGATGAGTTTTTAAGGATGGTTATAGTATATAGCATATCCTTTTATCGTTCTTTACCAAATCCTACTGTAAGTGATCAACGAAAAGAGTTTGTCCTTAATAGCCCAAATTTTGTCTGACACATAAAAAATGTAATAACGCAATGGCGTTCGTATCGTTTTCAGAAATGCAGAAGGACATTCCAAGTAAAGGTCCATATGGTTTTAAAACACAATGTCAAATTCAAAGTCAATATTTCCTTTTATTAAAGGTGCGTTAAGAGAAATTGACCAGCGTAGCGGGCGTAGTTTGCTAGTATATATATATTTTTTAAATAATTGATTAATATCAGGTTTACGAATTATTGTCTAAAAGGTAAGATAAAATTACAATTTATTATTATTATTTTTATATTTTTATGTGTTTGAAAGAAGTTAAAAAAAATAGATGATTATATAACGTTCTTCCAATAACTACATTTTTTCTTCGCAATTTATGACATACTAATAGACAAAAATGATGAATAAAAAGCACAATATGAAAAAACTGTTATTCTGCTGATTTCGCTTATCATCTAATTTATGAAGAAATGTATTTATCTAAAATCGTGCTATTTTAATGATGGACGGTTAAGTATTTTTTTAATTCTACGTTATATTTGACAAAACACTAATTTTTATATAAAAGTTATATTATTTTTCTCTTGCATCTAATAATCTACATTTTGTTTGTGAAATATAAAATATAATGAATCACATATTTCACAATTTTAAAATGTCTTTTTCACCTTTTATAGGAAAAGATTATCTGTATCCTGAGAGAATCTTAGTAATGTTTTCTTCTACTATTTCCTGTTATAACGTTTCCCAGAAAAATGAAAGTAATGTATCTTATTTTCAAAAGAAAAACGATTCCAGTAAAAACATAAATGGAAGTAATATTTTTAAATCTAACAGCTTATTATTTATCTGAATTAAGATAGTAAATGTATAGTATCTTGAATAAACTCCTTTCTTCGATTTGTCTCTTTTAAAGCCTGTATGTACAATTATGAAGCGTAAAATTTTCGTAAATTAAAATAATTTTATTCTAGCATGAGGATGTGAATATCAGTTGTCAAAAACATATGAATTTATTTTAAACAGCGAAAATAACAAACTTACACAGATAATTACTTGATATACAATTACAAAACTCGCTGGTTAGTTACATGACACTATGTTCAGATGATGCAGGACTGCGCAATCGAGCTATTTCATTAAATAACAATAAATGAAGAGATTTAAGATATGATGTTATACTTTATTTTTACTCTTAGATTATTAAGTTAACGTAAAAACGACATTAATCAAATTATAAGAAACACTTTCAGTATTACTTGAAAAAATATTACCCTCTTAAATGCACACTCTTGTCTAACCAATATGGGCAAGACTGCGCAGTCAAGTGTGCAAGTGTATGGAATGGAAAACTGAAGTTCTTCTGTCACATTTGTAAAGACCACCCACTGTGTAGTCTGTGCACTTTTCGTGCCCCCAATCTCTGCTAGAAATGTACTCGATCCAATCATCCACGATTGGTTATCTATAGATTTTTGAGAAGCCTGGACATATCCATACTTTTTAGGTAGAGTTTTTCGTTTCTTCTTTTTACTTTTACTATTTTATAGTAAAGGTTTTTGGGTCAGCCGATGCTCGGCCTGGCACTCGCTATCTAAAATATTCCATGTTGTGCTGCGTTTGTAGCCTTGCCCACATGTTATAGTGAGAAAGTACCAGGCTGAGTATCGTTCCCAAGGGGTTCAGTTTGTAGAACGTCAGTGCGCTATACTGATGATCCGAGTTCCGGTCCCGGCTTGGGTACTTTTTCACTATGTTGGCTTTACGAATTTTAAGCAATTAAAATTTGAATGTTATTGGCTTTGACTTTAATATTCAGAGTTATTATGAAATAAATAAATCCATAATTATCACACTCATCCCAAAACTGGGCCAAGAATTCCTGCTTATATTTACATATAAACTTTAGTTTCATATGCGCAAAGACTTTCAAGCAAAGTAATGTGTAATGATAATTGTCAAACATACTTTGATAAGAATTCCAATCCAATCCATTTATAGCACATCCTTTGAAATAGTTACATTTTTAATGGTATAAGTCTTTTCAGATCGTAAATATTTTACTGCTCATTGTAACAACGCATTTGAATATTGCTCAAAGGAATGTGAGTTAAAGACTAGTGTAATCTTAATACTTGCTTAAGTAGTTTGAAATAAAACTCTAAGAATAACGGATAAAAGTAATGGATTGCGGTTTCATGAACTAATGTATCAAAGCATTAATAATTTGTAAAACTCTGACGTTCATATTTAAAACATTTCTCTACAACACAATAATATTTATTTGGAACATATGGGAATGTTATGTTAGGTAGATAAATATTTATTGTTTATCATATAAAATAAAGTAAGCAAATTATTCAGTTTCTTCTTGTTTTCTGGTTAAGTAATCTTTATTTTTCAAATCTTATATATGTTTAAAAATATATCTATTAAGTTAAAATTAATATTTCTCAACTGCGCTTGAATTTTATAAACCAAACGTCTTTTACATCTGTAGCTAAACAGAACGAAATAGCTATTGAAAGCAAAATTTTATTACTGTATTTGATACAGGATGTTTCACAAAGGACCCCTAACTTTAAAAATCAATAACCCGGAAACGGTGATAGATAGAAACATGAAACAAGTGGTATGTTTAATAAAAAATCGTAAGAATCTTATACATAAATCTCAAAATTAAAGTCAAAAATAGTACAGACATATCGCGCTGAGAGCGTTAAGAATCCTTCTACAGAGAGTTCAGAAGCATAGAAAGACTAACCGTTGAAGATTTCGCCATTGAAATCTGACCGCTATTAGCTTATAGTGAAAATACTTCCGAAAGTGATGTATACCGTGGAGGAACGTGTGTTTATTGTATTGGAGTACCACCGATTAAATCAGAGTCCTACTGCCACAAGGAGAAGTTTTCAAGCGCAATTTCAAGTCGCAAACGGCCCAGATGGGAAAACAATTCGTGAGTTTTGCAAAAAATTTCAACAAACAGACCGGTGACATACAGCAGAGAGTCAATGACAATTTCATTCTTTGTTTGCGATAAGTCTGTTGTGTAAAAGGTGCACCTTTTGAATCACTTTTGATACGCCTATTTATCGCAGCGCCATCTATCGGCGCTATTTTAAATAAATTTTGAGATTTATGTATAAGATTCTTACGATTTTTTTAATAAACATACTTCTGGTTTCATGTTTCTCCCTATCACTGTTTCCGTGTTATTGATTTTTAATGTTAGGGGTCCTTTGTGAAACACCCTGTATATACTGTTTCATATCTGAACGAGACTATATTAAATTTAAAGCTAGAGTAGATTTCTACCTGACATAATTTTCTCTAAAAATGCAGAAAGTAACTTTTGACCGCGAATGAATAGAAATATTTCTGAAAAAAAAAATTACAATATTGTAAAGATATTGAGATAGATAAAACAACTAATTTCATTTCTCTCAGTGCATGAAAATGATCCAGATTGTCTGTCATGTCGAACGACAGTGTGTTGAAATAAATATATTGCTAATTATCCTCAACGATATTCACACAAATTTCAACATCTACAGTAATTAAACGGAATATCGGTTTTTAGGTTGCTAGCATTTTTCACTTAAGGGGACACATCACCTTTAAAATGGTCAAAAATTCAATTTCAAGGTTTTGATGTCAGTAATTTTATTCTGAGTCTATTTATGTCTGTGCATTTTATTCTGAGTAGAAAGGTATCAATGTTTTTCAGAGGCGATAATTATTGACGAAGATATAAAGTAAAATGCAATCGTCATTCTTTGTTTTTGAATGGAGAGTGAAAGCTTTAAATGCATTTAATTCACAACAATGATATTCAAACTTGTGCGCTCGATTTCTCAAAAAATAATTTAGATAGAACCTCAATTTTTTTCAAACTTATGAATGTTGTAACAATGTACAAAATGAACCAGAATCTTTTAATTTGGTGAATAAATAAAAAAAAAAAATTAATTGCAATTCATCGAAAAGCGCATTCAAAATGCGTTTTTAATTTACTTACAGTTAATTTTTTTTAAATTTATTTATCAAATTAAAAGGTTCTAGTTCATTTTGTTCACTGTTGCAACATTAATAAGTTTGAAAAATTTTATCTCAGTAAAAATTAACAGACAGTAGAGAATTCTTTTGTGTGTCCCTGTAAATGAACGATGACTGCTATACACACAATATTCTGTAATAAGCCTCTTGTAATGCACCGTAGTGATATATATAAATTTCAATTTGTTTAAAATAGTGAAACATTATTTAATTAAACCACAAACGACTTTTCTCCATAGACGTAATATAACGGAATTCTTTGGACTGTCCCTGTAAAGTAACTATAAGTGCTATTCACACCTTATTCCATATTAAGCTTCTTGTAATGCACCTTAGTGATATATATCAATTACAATGTGTTTGAAATTGCGTAACATCATTAAAATAAACCGCAAATGATTTTTCCCCATAGACCGTAATGTAACGGAATTCTTTTGAGTGCCCCTGTAAAAAAAACTATAAGTGCTACACACTTCAGTTGAAATAGGGAACATGCTATAGATAACGACAATAACATATAAAAATTGCAGAGCAATCCGAGCATATTTACGGGAGTTAGAGCACGGAGAGACAGTAGACGGCAGACGGCCATACGGCCAGACAAACCGAAGTCATAAAAACTTTCCAACTAGGTAGGAAAGTGTTAAAAACAAAACCGAAAAAATCCCTTCCGTCTCCGCCTGCAGGCACAGGTAGTCTGAACTGCCGCATCATGGCAAAAAGGACCTTGTGCAACTCCAAATAAACACGCGCTCCGCGGTCGGCGTCTTCGTAATCTACCTGTGCTTGTAGGCTGAGCGGTCATGAATTTTTTTATTCATAATTGAATATCATTTGATTTGCCTGATCGACTTATTTATTTACATTAAACTTATATAATAATTTAATAATGTGATTTATTTATATTAAGGTTTTTTATTGTTAGAGTATTCCATTCTTTAATTCTAATATAAATTATGCATCGTTAGAATATTCTTCTATATTAGAAATTACATACACGGAAAACATAAATATACTACAATGCTGCATGTCGCTTAAAACCCTTTTTCAAATGTAAATATAAGGTGTTTTTAAATCTACATAAGAATTTCAAAAGGAGTTTCTGAAAATGTATAACACTAATTAGTTATGTGTAATTTTGGTGAATGAAACAGTTTTTTTGCCTCGCAATTATCACTTGAATTTCTTTTTCATGTACATAATATCAATTTAAAACTGAAATAAATATGATATGGCAGAATATAATTATATTATTCAATGACTAGTAAATGCCCTCCGTAAAATATATACAAAATCTACATTATTCATCTGAAACAGGATTTATTAATTTTTTACCAATATTTAGTTTTATATTTCTTTGTAATGTGTAATTACAATTTTACATTTTAAACCTTATTAAAAGCTTTTATAAAATGATTTGTTTTTTAAATATAAAATTACCTGACTTTTTACAGTAGTCTGTACGTATTTACGTTTAAAATTTAAATGCAACTGTATAAATGATATGCTCATGAAAATGTTTAAATACTTTTGAATTTATATTGCACTGTTTTCTCAATTTAGTCTGCGTATAGCGTCTCCTTTGTTACTATTTTTTAATTGATGAGTGAATTTCAATTCATTTCTGTTGTCCAGTTTTTGAAATTAAATAAAACTGAAAATGTTTTAATCGCATCATTATTATTATCATTGTTATTTTACTGTTGGTATTTTGTGCAGTGCTACACCATTAATCTTTTTAAATTAGAAATAACGTATGCGGGAAACATATATATATATATATATACATATATATATATATATATATATATATATATATATATATATATATATATATATATAATGCGATGATGTTTCCTGGTAAATTTGTACCGTAGAAAGTTTTTAAAGTGAGTTTTAGAAAATTTATAACAGTAAGCCGTTATGTGTTTTTTGCATTTTAATTAATGATTTTTTTAAATCTTGCGCTTATCACTTGAATGCATAAGTACTTAAAATATTTAATGCACATTTACACTTGAAATAAATATCCTCACACACAAAATAATTACAGTTTTCACTCCGTCAGAAATTTACTCCGTCAGAAATTATATGCAAAAACCTCTATAATCCTCCTAAAGAGGAATATCACTAATTTTCTTCTTTTGTTTTTAAATGAATTTTCAAATTTCTTATGGTAATATATAATTAAGATTTTTTATTTAAAACCAATTTAAAAGCTTTTGTAAATAAACTATTTCTTTGAAATTCATAATTACGACATACTGTACGTTTCATGTAGGAATTGCGGCTAACATTTAAATAAATTAACAACATGTATAAGTTAAAATATATTTACTTAGAGGAAATGCAAATTTGCAAACATCCAGAATCTTTGTCAGAAAATTGACTAAAAACAATATTTTATGAAACATTTTGCTTTAAATGGGTATTAAATATTATAATGCCTCAATGATGTGTAAACCTAAAATGATTCAATGAAAAAAAAAACTTTAAAATTCCTAAATGTTTTTATCAAACTCATTATAATGCAATACATTTTGAAGTCATTTGCAGCAATGAAAATGCATCCTCCATTGTATATTGCATTCTCCGTTGCATTTAAATTCATTTTAAAGTAACTACTTAATTTCATTGAATAAATAACTTTTAATGGCAATAAAGAATTTTGTAATTACAAAATTTAGATACTTTTTCATATTTTTATTTCTGAAATCAGCTTTCAAAGTAATTTTGTATTTTAATTGTAATGCCCTAGCTTAAACTTATTCTACTATTTATAAGTAAATGTCACCACAGCATAAAAACTTAATGTTAATTTGGTGTCATTTTTTCGAATGAATGGCGATAATTATTAATATTGTACTGATTTTGAAATGTATGTGACTAACCTTCGAGTAATAATATTAAAAATTGCTCCAAATAATCCTTTTTATGGAACAATTTAATTCTTCTATCTAAAAAGTAGCAGTATACATGTAATTCATTTAAATATAAATATTTTTGCGTGAAACTGAACACATTGTCAAAAATTTCAGTGCTCGTCAAAGGAATGTATTATAAAAATATAAGCGAGGAGTATTTTGCATACTGTTTCGGGAAAAAATATTTTTGCAAGAAAAATGACATGATGAAATAAAAATATTCACTGCACAATGGGCAAAGCACTCAAATTTCACTACCTTATATATTCGTTGAATATCTATTCCGAGGAACTGTTATAGAGTTTCAGAATCATATTTGAAATATTAATGGGCGAAAACGATCTTGAATTTAAACGTCCGTTGTATAGACTTATCGTAATTTAACTGACATTTCACAAACTGAGTAGAATGTATATCATCTATAACGTTGCCTGAATAATTACAAGATAAGTTTCTGATATACTCTTAGTGCCCAAATATGTACTTAAGGGAAATATAAAATTTTGTTTCTCTTTATTTATACGGCTTTATTTATACGGTTTAAGGTTTTCAATATCGCAAAGTGTTCTTGCTATTCCTATACCTCTAAGATCTCCGGCGCTATGTCCGGAATCCGATATTGTGTGATTTGCGCGAATCCAGTGGAATACAGTAAATTAAAAATAATAATAATAATAACTTATTTTATATTTAAAATTAACATGATCTGAAAAATATATTTTACATATAATCATTCTTCAATTGCGCGAATTTTTAAATATATTCCCTGTAATATCTTTACCTGATGTATAAACCTAAAATGAGTCAAAGCCTAAAGTGATCAGTTACATTTTACTAATATTATTTAATAAATTATAACTAATTGAAATTCTCAAAAATGTTATTTATTTGGAAATATTTTACCTGCAAAATTGTGAACATTTTCCGCATGTTTGATTACCAATTACAATAATATTTTTAATAAAATATGAATGGCTTTTAAAAGGATTTTATGAAATCGCCAAAGAAAACTCATGAGAAGTTTTAAGTTTTATTTTGAACGTACTAAAAACTTACTTAATGTGTCTGAACGTCTTAATAATTCTAGAATGCGCATTATCAACTCCATGAGATACTTCACACAGCGAAAAATTAATAAGTTAATTCCAGTCTTACAACCGCATTAGCATGGTGAACTTTCCCGTAGAACCTGGAAAAGTATCTACAACTCTATGCGGCAACAATGGATAGGTAGAAAAATATCTGAAGCCCTGATTTAGCTGATACGGTACGCTTAAAACTAATATAATATCGCCATATTTTTACAAATGGTATTTTCATTTAATTAAATCATCACAAAGTAATATGAACAAGATTTAAAAAAAATACTGATTGTCCAATTTTCGTTATAAAAAATGTTTTACCTAAATAAGAAATAAAGTAATTACGTATTTCACAGTTACTTAATATCACAACACACTCACAAATCATAAACGGTTCAGAATCATATATGAAACCGACATTACAATTTTCTGACCGTGGCAGAAATCGTATCTTACATAAAGATATCAAATTATAAATATCCTTAGATTCGGATAACAAAATATCAACTTTACATGGAGAAAATGAGAACAATGCGACAGATTTCGTTAAAATGTTAAAAGAATGATATATTATGAAGTAATGAAATAAAAATATTCATTTTTCTATTTTATGTCTAATTACGTACTTTGAAAGATTTAACCGGAGAGAACGGCAAGCTAGGCTGCACAGGAACAACTCTGATCTGAACATCCTGCTAAAGTATACAGCGCTTATTATTTTTTTAGACCGCTGACAAGGGCCCTACCTGCCAGGTTTTTGCCCAACTTAACGGGTTGATACCTGGCAACGGGGCGAGGATTCGCCTGATCTCCGCATGGCGAAGATGTGTTTGATAAAACTATAGGCCGACGTGGCTTCAGTGTGTCTTTTTGCCTTAATTGCTTTTTCTTAGTTGGCCAGTTGCTAATTGATTTTGGATGAAACGGTTCAGCACTGCACAGTGTAGCAAAGTCATGCCGGATGGATGTGAGATGCTGAGATATTTACTAATTCCTCGCTGTATCGCTCACCCATACGTCATGCCATCGTTACTCAAGTTGGTCTCGAAATTTAAAACCTTGATCTGGTGACGAGACCTTCACCTGACTAGGCACACCCAGAGATGTAATTCACAGGGAACTTGGAGAACGAGGAATTTTACATGCACCGTGTGCCATTATCGTACACGATCGACGCGTCTGAAATGGAATGGGGTTAGATATTTTATAACACTTTTAATACTAGAAACTAGGTGCTACTTTTTGACTTTGTGTACTATTACTTTACTTGGTTGTTTGTCTTAATTTACATATAGTTCTACTCTATGATTATAATTTTACGATGATTTTGAAAGAAGAGTACACGATGCTACGGGGAGAGAAAATTTCTAACAGACAGATGCTACAAGCAGTTAATTATTTAATTAAAAACTAGATTATTTTTGCTGTCTGTAGGGATTGTCACTTTATTTAACTAATAAATTCGTCTAATTTTGCGTAACACGTCATCCAAGCTGTCCTATGTCAGTTATAACAAGGAAAGTATTATGAAAAATCACTTTTTCATTGTGGAAACAAGATGAACTTCAAATGTGTTCATATTTAATTGTTTTGAAAAGCAAGAAAACGATTAAAACAAAACACCGATAATAAATATGTACATAAACTATATTAATGCCAGAATACAAATGTCGTATTATGCGCTTCACCGTTTTACCTTTAAATATCTATTTCAACAATAACATGCTAGAATGCTGCTGAAATTGAGTGAAAAACGAGATATCCGTTTTTACCCAACAGTTTCTTAATACTGCCTGAAAGTTAATAATTCGTTACTTTAATCTTTATTTAGAAAACATTTACTATTCTATGTATATACATATGCTAATGTTAGGATAGTCAAAAATGAAACTGTTTAAAATACAGTCCTGCTCAATATGATTATACCTTAAGTGTAAATAGAATTAAACGTATAATTATTAAACGTATTATGGCATACAGATTTAAACATATAATTCCAAGTGAAAAAGATATATATATATATATATATATTTATTTACTTATAAATACTGATATTTTATCTTAACTTTAATTCTTAACTTAATTACATAAATGATATTAGAACATTTAAAATTTAAAAGTTGTAATAAAAGCTGTTATTAAGAAAATTAATATTTATAGTAAGATACACACAAAATATATAAAATAATGTACATAAATTATACAAAATTACATTTAACGCTTACAACTAAAGATGGCAGACGTGTTTGATCTTTCTATACAGAGTATTAATGATTTAGAAGAAACATAAAAAAATTGCCATGAATTATTTCAAATATTAAAGGTCTATACACGTATTATATGTTTACATTTAATGCGCAACGTAGAATGCATTATCTTAAATAGGAAAAACAAAAGGTTTTTTTTAATGTAAAATTAAAATCTGTAAAAAAGAAAAACAGAAAATATCCTGTTTATACATACTACAATACCTATGTATATTTAATAGTGGTGTACTAAAATTTAATTCAGCTAGAAAATTTAAAACTGAAACTTATATTCCTATATTTATCAGCTATAGGCGGGAATGTACCCAAACCCTTTGCTCAGCACTATGCATATGTTTAACTTGCAATTCAAAGTTTTGAAAGTGCAGAAAAACGCGTATCACAAGTGGAATCGAGTTTACAGCAATTCAAAACGATAGAAGATTTTAAATTCATTTGGGAAGTTGTGTACATGATCTACATAATTTATAGACATCACATAATATTCATGAGTGTAATTAAGATTGAAAACACAACTAAAAAAGCACTTCCTGTAATTATTTTTCATATACATTAATAAATAGTAAATATTATGTGTGGTTTTGGAAAGAAACTTTAAACATTGCAGATAACGTTGTTGAGTTTCTTAATGCATCTGTCCATTTCATAAAACACACTTCGAAAAGTAACTGTCTTCACACTGAAATCCAAGGAAGTAATCCAATGGATTACTTCTATGTGTCCTTGTAAATAAACAATAAATTATAATAGCAACATTTTCTATAAGAAACATTGCCGTGCATATCAACAATCCACCTATATTTTGCGCTGCTACATGTAGTGTAACATCATTAAAATAAGCTTGAGACACTTTTCGCCTGTAGACAGCAATGGAATCGAGTTCTTTGTGTATCCTGTAAATAAACGATGAACACTATGTGCATCATTTTTATAGGAAACATGCTGTATTGCATATCAGGAATGCATAAAACTTTTGTAATATTGGAAATAAGGTTATATCATTAAAATGTACTTTAATCAATTATCGCTTGTATACCGTAATGTATCCGAACTCTTCCGAATGTCTCTGTAAATCAGCCATAATTGCTAAACATCTCATTTTTAATTGGTGATACGCTATGATGCTTTTCGAAAATATATTTCAATTTCGTCGAATTCTAAAAATATTTATATTATAGAACGCGAAGAGACGGACAGAAATATTGCCAGACGAACAAACGAAACAAAGTCATAAACATATTTAAACTGTTGTGGAAAACTTAAAAAAAGAATAATGCCTTTAAAAAATATATATATATATATGTTTGAAAACCATAAAAATTAAATATATGTAAAAAGATATATTTTTTCAAAAAAAAAAAAAAAAAAAAAAAAAAAAAAAAAACGAAATTTCTAAATGCAACAAAACTTTTCTTATACAATACAATATTAGAAAAAACAATTAGTATGCATTTAATAGTTTTTAAGGTTCATACCATGGGGCAACCTAATCCAAAAAGTCGTACAAATAATTAGAAATATGTACATTTTTTGTATCTTTTATAGGTCATTTTTAAAATGTAGTTTTCGTAATTTACTTAAAGCATTTTTCACTTGTCTACCGTTATTTTAAAGTGTACTCTTTATTCCCTAAATGACACACAGAAAACTTAGATACATAAATATATTTTTATATACACACAATTGCTATTTATTAAAGGTATGATATACAACATATAAAATAAAATAAAATTTGCCTTCATCAAATATTAATATTATGACAAATTTCTAATATAAATTCACGTTAAAAAATAAAAAATAAATAAAAAGATAAAGTAAATCTTAATTTAATTTGTTTTAGAAATATCAAATGTAACATTGTACATTTTTTAAATAAATTGCTTTTGAAAAGAAAATCAATGTCCGTGTACACGTGTGTAATCTCCTCTTCAGTTTGCCGTATACCATATCATTCGTGAAAATAATTTTACAGTTACTAGGCAATAATTTATAATTCAATTACATATTTAATAGATGTCATAGCAGGAAATATATACCTGTCCTTCAAGGAAAGACCTGTTTCCATAAATCAAAATTATTTAGTAAATTGTAAGAATGTATTCAGGAATGTAACTTTTCATTAAAACAAATACTCTGCTTCAAGTCCGAATTCATTTGGGAATAATTCTTCGTAAAGGACATTGAGATACCCTCTCTATTATCAACATTAAATGCGTTTATTAATAAAGTAAGAAATACAGATTTGTTTAACAAACATTATTTTTATAATTATTACATATAAATTGTGTTTAAAATACTCATTTCAGCTGAATCAAGTAGTAAAATAATTTGATAAGAAAATTATACAAAGTTTTGGCAAATTGTATGCAATTAAATTTTATGCATTGTCACTGCTTCAGTGATCTTGATCCGTCTTTCACATTTTTCCTGTTGTTGAAAATGATAATATAAATAACACATAATCAATTTTCATAAAAAAAAACTATTAACACAAAACGTTTTGGAAAATTTCTATAAAATTGCAATTCAAAATTGCATTTATATATAATATTAGTTACATAGTATTAGGTCTGAGTAAAATGTAATCTGATCTTCCAAAAAGTGAAGATATTGTTTACAAAATTAGCAATACTATTTAGTCAGTCAGCCTGTGAAACATTACATTTCCAAGTAGCACGTCATGCTTGGGAAAACGTTGGCTAACTGGTGGCTAAGTATTACTCCACTTTGACCCACAATAAGAAATGTCCTACTTGCCACTATATTGGCCTAGCTTCCATTCGCCAACAAAGACCCAGCAGTGATCCAACTGTTAGCTGGTCAGAATCCTGTTCAGATACTCTCCAAATTAGAGGCGTCTCAGCAATTATCACTTCCGAATTCATACCTACCCTAACTTTTCCCAACGGTTTGCGCAAACTGTTGACGATGGACCAAGAATTAACATTTCTCAATATACATTCAAACATTGATGGTCCACTTAAATAAATTTGAATATTGTCATTTTAAAAATGTTTCCAAATTTTTAATTCGTTAAAAAAAACCTAAATACAAGATATAACTTACATGAGATATTTTAATTATTTAATATGTTTCTTGGTCTAAATTTCCTAGATGGATTTATAAAAATTGCCAAATATGTCACGTCGTCTGTGAAAGTTATAAATTGTTAAATATATTTTTAAGCATATTTAAATGAATTACGATTTACAATATATATATATATATATATATATATATATATATTAATCGAAATAAATGTAATATTAATCCAAATAAATGGAGTAAAAGTTTTTTGAATGAAACTATTAAGTGTTATTACTAATTTGCACTAAACTGTAAATATGAAAAAAAAATACCTTGCATTCCTAAGTATATACTGATATCCTGTGTATTACGTGGACCAAGAACTTTAAATTTTATTTTTTGGTATAACCGCCGTATAATAGAAAAACTCTTCAAAGTGTAACCGTTTCAATAAAAACAGCAAAACATCCTTTGCAAGAAACGTAGAATGAAAATACAATTTAAAATTTTAGAGAATTAAAATTGATAAAGAGCAATACTAACTAAAAGAAAAAAAAAATTCTTCCGGCCTGTACAGGGAGGTAAAGGTAGTTTCCATTTTCCGTGTTTTTTTTTTTTTAATTCATCTCATTTTACTAAATCACCCGAAGCTAAAACGCTTGGAACTCGATTATAGAAGATTCATTCTCGGATTTCGTTAATGCTGAATTTGAATTCGAATTTCAGCCTGAAAGTTACAGCTCAACAAAAATCAGATTGTTTCAAAATACCTGTCACCCTAGAATTTCAAACGACTGTATCTCAGCCATTTTTTAAAATAAATTCAAAACATAAAATTCTTCAGAATCCTTGTATCACTGTCTAACATTTAACGGAAATTTATAATTTTTTTACATATTTTTTAATTAAAAATAAATAAATAACTGGCCGCCATTTGGTAGCAAGATTGCGCATGAAGCTGGCAAACGAACTCGGTCGAGACCTTCATATGACCTGTACACCTGACCAGTCACATTCATATCGGTTCATAAATATGAGAGTTACAGCATAACAAAAATCAGAGTGTTTCAAAATGTCGGCCACCCTAGAATTTTAAACTGCTATATCTCAGCCATTTTTTAAGATAAAGCCGAAACAAACAATATTCGTAATTCTTGTATCACGATCTAACATTTAAATGAAACAATTTGTTCACTTAAAAAAATTACATCTTTTTAAATTTTTAAAAATGAAAATAATTAATTGTTTGCTATTTTGAAACAAGAAGGCGGATGAAGCTGGATAACGAATTCGGTCGAGATCTTCGTATATCCTATACATACACTCAGTCACATACAAATCTATTCATAAATAACAGAGTTACAGTATGAGAAACGTCATATATACGTATATATAAATTAACATTTGAACGGAGGGTGTTTTTGAGAAATGTCATATATATATATACATTTGAAAGTAAGGTGGTTCTGCGGTCTATGATACGGACCTGCACACTTGGATAAATATGCATGTATCAAAATTATGCGTTTTACTCGGGGAATACGATAAATAGAATATACTAAAATAGAAAAAATATATTAGTGTCTGTTTTAACATAGAAGTATTAGTCAAATTCAAAAAATAGTATTATTTGGAAAACTAAATTTAAGCACCATACTATTGTATCTTAATTTTAATTGAAATTAAAATAATATTTCTCTTTTCACTATCGAGAGATTAATCTAAGTAATCTAATTAGATTAATTCTTCCAATAATTGCTTTTAATTTCCTAACTAATACCAGGTGTTTCCAGAAACTTACTTAAAAACTCAATATCTAATTAACTTTAGAAAAAAATAATTAGTTACAAAAATCGAATTTATCATAAAGTTCTGGAAATATATTTCTGCAGTTTTAGTTTATTTAAATAATGGAATATTTTGATAAAAAATTGTCTACGCAGTTACTGAGTAATGATTAAAAAAAATAGATTTTTCTTGAGATTTAAATCAAAATACATAGACAAAAAGATTGCTTTTAGAGTATTAAATTAAAACTCCCTATTAAAATATTTCAAAGATATTTTAATATTTTATACTGAGTATGTCCCATAGAATTTTTTTAATTGAATATTTTCAAATACCAAAGATGTATTATTAAATGATTAATTGTAAGATGATTATTTAATAAAGGGAAAACGCAATTATAATGGTAAAATGTAATATTTATTATTAAAATTATAACGATATAAAACCACACACTAGCCTTACAGTTTGCAAACATGCAATGTTTTCGATACATTTCTGCACAAGAAACTCATCTAAGGACAAGAATTCAAAATCGCAAATTAGTTTTGAAAGAATTAAGGAATTGTTAATACATAAGTAAAAATACAGTATAAATGACCATAAGAACGCACCATAACTCACTATAAGTAAATAATTAGTTGAGAAATATGTATTGAGGAAAAGTTAAATGAGAATTACATATTAAAGATTTAGCATTTTCATCATACGATATTAAAAACACTCAAACGAAGACTAATGAATTAAAAACAAGTGGGTAAGTGTGATCGAAGATCGCTCAAAGGGTTCCGTTTAATATTCCTTTCAAAACACTTTATCCTTTCTTTAATAAATTCAAATAAATATCATTTAGCAACAACAACAACAAAAAAAGTCATGCGTT
Source organism: Maratus michaelseni (assembly GCA_963931845.1). Lineage (NCBI taxonomy): Eukaryota > Metazoa > Arthropoda > Arachnida > Araneae > Salticidae > Maratus > Maratus michaelseni. The sequence continues at coordinate 289,665,532 of OZ007591.1, read as the reverse complement.
TTATAAAGTAAAAATTTACCGGTCTATTTTTTCGTTTTTTCGAATATCTAAACCAGCCCGATAGCGGGCGAAGCCCGCTATTATATTCTTTCACAATAATATCCGTCATGCGGATTAAATGCGATATTAAAAAAAAATAATTTCAAAATTAAACAAATTGTACACCTTTAAAATGTTCAAATAGGCGAATATTTCCATAATCGGATTTTTTTCACGATTCAATATGTTTCTCAAACTCATATATTTACTAATTTTCTATTACTCATATTGATACTCGCTTTGTATTTTTCTCAAACATTTGAAAATTTCGTTAAACTTCCAATAGGACGTCAGGTTTTCTTTTTAATTATCTAATGACCGGATATTAATCTGCTTTGTGTACATACACATACTCATACTCCTCGTATTATTGAGAAATTTTAGACATTTTCCGTTTTATTACCACTATGACGTCAATCATTTTTATTTCATATTTATCTTTATTTAAATTGGTAAAACGTTTTATTTCATTTTCATTTTTCAAGTGGAAATCGTTGATAGAAAATTAATTATTGTGGAAAGAATTTCATCGTGGATTTTTAATTTTTGGAATCTGCTATAACGAAAAATGTTTAAATTGAATAGGAAAAGGCTGTTAGAATTTTAGTTTTTCATCTCTATTTATTAAAATAATACGAATTTTTCAAATTTTAATATTTTGAGCTCTTTATAGCTAGTATTCAGCTATATACACAAAGTTTCAATTCTGTAAGTTATAAAGTTTTTGAGAATGGCTCTGTGACGGACAGACAACGGAGCGGGAGTAATAGGGTTTCGTGATATGAACGAAACCCTAAAAATAATAACTCTGATTCATTTATAGGAACATGAATGAACAAAATTTTTTTCTGTATATTTGTAATTATAAGCTCTTTACGTAAGTTATACATTGCACAGACTATAATTCTTTACTCAGTATCTGCTAGTATTGTAATTTTCAGATAAAATTGACAAATTCATATTTTTGTCAATTTTCGTCAAATGAGGAGTAGAGATTTGGATTAAGATTTTCATAGAAAACTTGCTAGGTTGGTATTCTAATGATTCTATCTGATAACAAAACTTTCCGTTAAAATGCGTTTGATTCTTAATGAATTTCACACTACTAAGTTATAATTTGATAATGAATGTTTTCTATTACCAGATATTTTATATCAGTTTTTCTGAATACGTCTCATTTTGTTGCTTTTAAAATAGAGTTTTTATTAAAATCTACAGAAATTCTTAAGTGATACTAAAAGAAACGACAAAAGGTTTATAAAAAACCTTTTTAATGATCAACATACGTTTCAACACTCCTACAGCGCCATTTTCAAGAAATATAATGATAAACAACGTATTCTTGCAAATTTTGGAAAATAACCTTGAAAACACGAATCACGAGATCAAATATGTAAAAAAAGAGAAAAACAGGTGCTTGCAATAGCCAACTGTAATCGTGAAAATTAATATTTCATTATTGCTTTTTAATACGGAAAAGTGCTTCGTGCCAAATTTTAGGAAATTCAAATGAGGCGGATTCATTGCAAATGTTTACGTTACGCATGTAGATTTCTATTGATTCACGGATAATGGATGGGAAGTAGACTCTTGATGGGTAAATTATTTTACTATTTTTAAAATTAATTTCTATTGCCTCGGTTCTATGTAGTCGTGCCAGTGCTGTAGTACACCTGTCATATTTGATATCTGCTATATGTTCTTTTAACTTGTTTGGAACTTTCTGGTGGTCATTCCTATATAATATTGTAACGTTTCATCCGCTCTGGTGAACAAGATTTCATAAAACCTGATAGTTGATATGGCTCTATTGGGTCTATTTTCTCACAAACTACATTTTTTAATTTTATGGATGGTTTTGCAATAAGGCAGATATTAAATTTTCTAAGTTTATATTTTAATCTTTCAAAGAATCCTCGAAAATATTGTAAAGTTGATATTTTTGAGTTTCGTTCATTAAAAATTTTCTTCTTTTTATTATCCATGCTCGTAATTAATGTGTTGATTGTGCTGTCTTTGTATCCGTTATTTATTGCGATGTCACGTATTTTATTTATTTCATTATTTAATTCATTATGTTTCTGATTATGTAGGAATATGTTATCTCACAGTAATACATTAATGGAAATTACATCAGTAAATATACAGAAATAATAAAACATAATGAAACTGTAAATATATATATATATACAGGGGTGTAAAAAACTAGGCGCCAAATAGCTGATTGCCACCACTAAATTTTTAGTATTATTCGCCTAAACAGAATACTAAAATCCTTTAGGCGAATTATACTAATAAAATTTAGGGGAAGAATACTTATAAAATGTCATACTGAGAATCAGCCCATTGGCGCCCAGTTATTACACCCCTGTATATATATATATATATATATATATATATATATATATATATATATATATATATATATATATATATATATATATCAAATATAAATAATAATATAATCAAATATATATAATAGTTTTGACACAGTGCAAACGAACGGAATGTAACTATGTTAGTGCATTTCTACTAAATACTAATATGAGCATCACTAAAAAAAAATAAAGATACACAATTCAGCAAAATAGCTTTTTGTGATGGATTTTATTTGTTATCTAAAATAAGAAAGTAAATTTTTTATGCTTTCATTTTTAATTAGAAATGTAAATGACTCAGAATGTAACAGCATGTCGTGTCATAAAGTATTTTTTATTATTATAAATATATCTGATGGAAATGGTTCGTATTGAATGCAATTTGTATTGAATACTTTAGATTAAGAGAAGTTAAAACGTTCACAGTTCACACATTTATTTTACCGAGTGAAACGTACATATATTTTTCTGATCAATATAATAGTGTTGGATGATGGTTAACTTGATTACTTGTAGAATGTTTCGATAATGAACATTTTCGTTTTAAATTAAAGAAATTAAAAAATATATATATTATATATATATTTAACATATTTAACATATTTTTTCTTCAAATATATTCGAGAGATACTTTATTAAGTATTTTTTAAATAATTGACGAATTACAAATATGGAACCTGTATATCAAACATGTTGCAAAAGTAGTTTCGCAAGAATAATGTTTCCTACAATATCATTTTATTTTTATTTTTTACAATTTGAAAAATATGTATTCTATTTATGTAAAATATAAATATATAAACGCAAAAAGAAGTAAGTAGTCTAAATTGTAAATAATTGTAAATATTCTAACTTCTAATACATTGATCTCTAATCCAAGGCTAAAGTTTTCCGTTTTACAATTTTCGACTATTGAAACCTTTTTTGTTTCCGTAAGTGATTCAACCTGAAAACTTAAAAAAAAGCACTTTTGAATTACATTTTCGGAAAGCACAATTAAGTAAGAATTTATTTGAAAATATAAACGTGATTATCTCAAAAATCTCTTTAAAATCTGTGATCAGAATATCTGGAAAAAAATCTAAAACCATCTTTTGCTAACTGCGACCAATTTTTAACATCAATATTATCTAGCGAAGAATCGTTTCTTTGGAAGATCTAAAGATTTTTTTCTTTTTTCTATAAAAAATAATATTCTTAAATATTTTGTGAAAATCTGTATCTTAACTTATATTCAAAATCATTTTATTCAAAATAATGTTTTCTAAAATCGAACGATATTGCTTTAGTTTTAAGTGTTCAAAGACTTTTTATAATTTCAGATAACATTATACGGAGTTACGGTGAGCACCGTATAATTCTACCAGCACGACAGCATCTCCGGGATGCGGTTCTACTGTGGACACCCATCTTTATTTTGTCGTTACAGAAATCAACTTCTATTACGTAAATTGTATTAAACAAAATACAAAAATTGTTTTTTCAAATATTTTGTTTTATTTACCTAAAAACATTCCCAAATAAATATTTCCCATAACAAAGTTTTTTTTTCGACGTTGCAGGTAGTTATAAGTCCTTAAAAATGACTAATACTAATGAAAATATATTTGTTTTATCTACTTTTTTTATTATTATGATATTCAGATTAATAAGGCTAGATTATTTTATATTCTGTAGTATCAGAAAGGTTCATGAATCTACTTATTTAAGAATAATGTGCTTAAACTTTCACTGAAAATTAGAAATTTCTTATTCCCATTTAATCAAAACGGATGCATCCCAGGCGGCTTAAATATATGACGTTTTCAATTATATTCCTAACATTTCACAATTTCTAATAACTATCATAATATTTTCTATCTATTTTAAAATAACTAATAGAGTAACTCCGGGAGACTCGCCACATCCGGGATAGACGCCACACCCCTTATATTTCTTGTACTTCTGGATATATGACATTCAGGCGCAAAGTATAGGGGCACAATGAGAATACTTTAACCACTGTATAGCGTGAACCCCATTTCGATGTTTACTTGTAGCTGTACATTCCTTATTTTGATGTAAGCACATGTTTTCACAATCCAAACTTTTAAACATGTTATGCGTAAATACCTTTTATACACTAATTACTAAATGCATGCATGATTTCGAAGTCAAGCGTCTCGAAGCGTCTGTATAGAGTACTGTGTGTATTATTACGCCATTTTCTTTTCTGAGGGCAGGCAAATGTGATGTGCGAAGTCTATACCGTATAAAATGGGATACATGCCACACTGCGATCCGGTATACATGCCGCAGTTTATTTTGTGCTGGATGCCGCGATCAATATAATTCAGTTCATCAGGGATTGATGAATGTTCAAACAGTATGATGTTTACTACACCTAAGGAGAAAAATCAAAAAAAAAATTAAAAGTAAGATGGCAAGGAAAGATGCAAGTCAAGATAATCACAATGAAAAGTTGGATCACACATGTGACACAGACGTCCATCGCAAGGAATGTGTAGAATCCTACTCCAAAACTACGAGGAAATGTAATTGACTTAATCGCATCATGTGTGAAATATAGTTACGTGAAGACTCAATTTTGTTCAGATTGCGGTCGCAAAAACAAGTCTATTAGCACATAAAACAATGTAAACAATATTTTACTTTTTGCTGTTCCCTGTCAAGGCTGTTCCCTGTCATATAACAATTAAAATCCAACCTTTAAAAATATTAGTAGTTAATTTTAGTAGTGAACAAAGTAGGTCTAATATTGATTTGAACCTACTAGTACGTTGCATTGTACTCATTTAGTCTATTTTTGCTCTTACATAGTTAATTTAGTCCAAATATGAATATGTTTTATGTATAATCTATTTTTGTTCTTATGACAACGCGGCATAACTCCCGCAAAGGTGCGGCGACTGACCTTGAATGTATGAGTACGGGTGATGCGCCGCGGTGTAATGTTTCAGACAAATTGTCAAAAAAATTCGTATTTTTGTTATATTTTTTGTCGCAGTACACATGTTGCATATTTAACGTTAAATATGACAGCACGATTTTTTTTAGTTTATGTGCACCATGGGATTTTATACACAAATTCAAAAAAATATGCGGCATCTCACCCGGAATTACTCTATGTCATTATTTCACGTTTAAAAATTGTTTTGATACACGGCGTTATTTAAGTGTAATTCACACACTTATTGTTATGACTTTTTTTTTTTTTAAGAATACGTTTAAAACGTAAATTTATGTATTTCAATGCACACGTGATCTATGTTATCAGCTGAATTATTTCATGCGGGAGTCATGCAAATCTTCGAAGTACGAATGCGTTTAATATCACTTACAATGCTTAAACCACAAGTCAATTCCCCGGAGAGGTTAAATATATATAAAAATAAATAATACGAAATAAAAATAAATCAATAAGACTGCTTTACGCCAAAAACAGAACTTTGAGTTACATGAAGATAACATCATGAGACGTTCGGCGATTTAAAAAAAAAAAAAATAGAAAGAAAGAAATAATGATAAATTTCAAACATTTTATTTTGTTTCTACATCATGTGTCATTAAGTTTTCTAAGGCAGGGTTGGAGGCATTACCGGAATGACATTTTTATCTAATAATTAACCTTTTGTAGAAATATTTGTTCCTGAAAAATGGGAGAAGAGAGCATTATTAAAATCTTGGCAGTATATAAGGAAATATTTTAAACTTCGTTTAGTAATATACATTTAAACTTTCGTAATATTGTTTAATAAATTATATAGTTCTTATTTTCCCGTCATATAATTTTGTTGTAGAATGAAACACTGATCTAATTATAATTAATCATAATATTTTTTTTTATTAATTCATTTTTTAAATACTGATTGAAGAATTTTATAAATCATGTGCAAAATTTAAAGTATTTTAATTTGCTTTTTATAAATATTGAGATTATTTTTATTAAAAATAATAAATATTGTTTTATTCTTAATGTGAAAAAAGAAAGAAGATAAATATTTTTCGTGTAGTTAAAAATATGCATAAATTCCATAATTGTTTTATGAAATTATGCAACAAAAAAATTATGTAAAAATTATTCTTACTAATTTATATTAAACCTTATTACAAAAAATTAATACATTAAAAAATGACTTTTCGTTTCATTAAACAATTCCTTTCAATTAGCAATATAATTTTTTTTTTAATAATACACTGTTAAACATTTGCAGCAAACTGTCCAATCATTTGACCGTTTTTGTAGAAAACGGTTACATAACGGTAATTTAACTATATTCTGACCGTATTATTACTCATTTTATGGTCAGAATATAGTTAAATTACGGATATGTAACCGTTTTCTACAAAAACGGTCAAATGACTGTGCAGTTTGCTGCAAATTTTTAACAGTGTACATGAAATTAATCGAAACATACAAGGAAATATTACATTAATTCTGGAAATTGAAATTAATGGCTACAAATATATATATATATATATATATATATATATATATATATATATATATATATATATATATAATGCATGTTTGTTATTGTCTCTCAACACCCTTGGCACTGTTTCATTTATTACATTTAGTAAGTATTAAATGAAAAACAAAGTTTACTTTCGATGTCTTAAAGCATTAATATTAAAAGCCAAAATAGCATATTTTTTACTTCCATTTAAGAATATAATTAGATGAACATTTTAAGTGATATAGTAATTAGTTTTAATTGATATATATACGTTTTTTTTTTTTTTTTTGCGACATTAGTACCTTTTCTCTGTATAAAATTTCCATCGTAGCACAAGTACTATTTAAAAAATTTGTAAAAAAATAAATGCTTCAATGTTTAAGACTTTCTCAAATTACATACCAAATATTTAGTTATTAAAATTTGCTGTTTATCACTTTCCAACATAGTTGGAAAATGATTATGACTTTGGATTTGCTATCTGTCTGTTTATCTGAGCCAACTCTAACTGGAGTAAATATACTCGGATTGCCATGTAAGTGAGGTTTACTGTTACATGTTTGGTATGGCAAAAAATTCTGTTACATAATGGTTTATGAGGAAAAAACGTTTGCAATGTATTTAGTTGTTTGGAAAGATCATTCCGTTTGGGAAAACCAATGCGTACCGGAAAATCCTGCCCGTCAATTATTATCGGAATTGATAATAATAGATAACGGAATTAATGTCTGATAATTAAGTTCTACAATTTTCCGATACGAACCATCTTTCCCAAACGAAAAGATTTTCCGAACAACCAGATATTTGAATGATTTTACAAAAGGTCAAACATATCGAAACTGATATACAGTAAAGACGTGCACTACAATATGCTTACTATAGATTATGGTTACATATACATACATATCATATGTACATATGGTTTATCGTTCATTTACTGGGACACACAAAATAATTCAGTTACAGTACTGTTTATGAGAGATAATTTCTAGAAGTGGATTTTCACTTGTGGTGTTGCTAAATTTATTTTATTTATTTATTTATTTATTTATTTATTTTTGCATATTATTTGGTTATACAGGGCTGCACAAAATAATTCAGATATTTTTCCAACTATACGCGGTAATTCCTGCAATTAAAAAGAATTATTGAATTTTCAAATGTGTTATGCCTTTTTCCAAAATTATTTATTTGTTCATCATTTATTTATTTTTCTTACACTATTCTGAAAATGTTGGAAAGTTTTTCACAATCTATGCTTATCGCATAAATTTCTTTTAATATCACTAATCTAATTTCTATTCACCCCTTTAAATATATCTGAAAAGTTTTGTAACAATTTCTATATCCATGAAAAGAATTGATTAAAGATTCATATGATTTTAAACATGGAAATAAGGGCAAAATATTGCAAAAAAAGATGTAAATCTAACGTATTCTGATTATTTTTTATTAAACCTTATTAAAGCCCATTGGTACATTTGAAAATTAATTTTTAATTAAACATGTTTTTCTAAGATGTATTAAAAATTATATTACTGCAACATGAATGTAATTAACGTTTTCAAAAATATAATGGCTAGAAAAATATAGATATAATTTATTAATAAATAATGATGCGTTAGCCTTTCTCATAACCTTTGGCATACCTCTATTGATTATGTTTAGGGAGAATTAAAAAAGACAATCTTCTTTCATTTTTTTAAAACACTAATAATAAATGTCAATTGATTTATCTAGTTCATAAAATATTCATTTCTTCTTTTGGTTGCGTATAATTGGATTAAACTATTTATTTAAGAATTATAATCACTGGTATTTAATTAATATAATACGGCCGATATGAGCAACGTAGAAAATGAATAAAAATTCATATATATGCATAAATTCTGCAGAGATTTAAAACAATGGAAGATTAAAATTTTCAAATTAAAACTTTTTTCAGGAACTAATTAATTAATGTACTAAAACAAATGAATTTAACAAATTGAATACGTCGGTAATTATAAGGGTTTTGTGAAATATTTTCATCTCTACTTAAATCGTTTCTTTTGCATTTTTAATCGTTTTTAGTATAGTAATAGAAAATGTATAAATTTAATGTGTTTACAATATAAGTGTAATTTTTTTTCGTAAGTGAAATTTACACCCTATGTCTTTCAATATCATAAAAGGTGAACACTTACAATAACTATTTGGTTTTTTTTAATAAAAACTTTAGGAATATGTAAAATTATGCAAACTATGTAAAATTAATTGTAAATTACATTTTTGTCATGTCATGTGGAAAATTATTTTTAAAACAAGTTTTGTTTAATGGGCCGTTAAAAAGGGCTTAATAGGTTAAAATGAAAGCTAAACAAAATGTTAATTTTTGAATCATCTGACTACATATACAATACATTATGTTAAGTATGTAAATCTGTACTCATAAAAGAAAATTTCGCGTTGTGTGTCTGTCTGTTTGTCGGCAATGGTTAGGAAAATCTACAGCATCTAGAAGTTTGGAAATTTAGGTGAAGATAGTCAAAAACCTGTCCTGGTGCACCTGAGACTCAGAATTTTAATATTTAAATAATTACCTAAGATAGTAATTAATACTCATTAACCATCGCTTCACAAATGCCATCTTTTTCAGAATATGGTGCAAAAGAATTGTGAAAACCGCAAAATGATGTCCCCTTTTGAACCGGGCATATCAATACAAAATTTTCAATTTTAAGTCGAAAAATGATGAATTTTTATCTGATGAAAGACGCGGGTGTTGGAAACAGACAACTGTCTGCGGAGGAAAGGAAGAAACAATGCATCTCTCCAGCTATTGACAAATGGAAAACGTAAACCACAGATTTTGAATGTACTCAGAATTTCAATGCTATATTAATTTTTCTTCTAAATATTGCATTTATCAATTTAAAAATTAGTCATATATGCGTATTTTTTTTACGGAGAACAAAGAAATCTAATTTTTATAAACATCGCGAAATTAGAACCGAAATTATGAATTAATTTTGCGTTAATGAAAATTAATTTTTATAGAAGACAAAGAAGCAGCTGTCAATCAATGAAGAAGTAAGTCCAAGGCTACCAGAAACATGGCTGCCAGATTTTATATTCATCAATTTTAACTCGACGATTTTAAGGTACATACGTATTTTAAAATGTACATAAAAGACGGATTTTTAAATTGGAATGTATGCGCAATTTCATACATACATAGATTTTCTAAAAATCGAAAAATTCAGCCTAAAAGTTTTTATTTTATAAAAATCCTTATTTTTCTGGTAAAGAAATAATAAATTAAAGAAAACTGCCCAGTTAAACTGACGGCATTGAGCTCACAGGCTATTCACACTAACTGTAAATTATATTTTTATTTCAAAGAATTTGAAATAAGCCCTCGAAAAATGAAGAAATCGACAATATATTAAGAGGGGGGAACCATCCCCCGTTTCTCCTTCTTATAATTAACCAATGAACCCATAAAACGAATCAGAGAAGCGCCTTACCACAATGAAGCTATATACAAAGTTTGAAGAAAATCGGATAACTCTGCATGAAAAAAAATCATTTATCTAAAATAAGGGGGGAGGATTAACCCCCCGTTACCCCCTTTATACTTAACCTATGAACCCCCAAAACTAATCTGGAAAGAACCTTATCACAATGAACCTATATACAAAATTTGAAGAAAATCGGATAACTCTGCATGAAAAAAATAATTTATCTAAAATAAGGGGGGAGGATTAACCCCCCCGTTACCCCCTTTATACTTAACCTATGAACCCCCAAAACTAATCAGGAAAGAACCTTATCACAATGAACCTATATACAAAATTTGAAGAAAATTGGATAATTCTGCATGAAAAAACCATTTTCGGAATTGAATTTTGTATTACGGATCCTTTTTGTGAAATAGAATTTTGAGAATGGTGTCTTTTTATTAAATTAAATTTTGTGAAAAGGCCCTTTTTATTGAATAGAATTTTTTGAAGGACCCCTAATTTTTGCTTGGATCGACCTCATATATAAGCTTTTTTAATCATTATAATTATTTAAATGCATTTTCCTGCTTTTATTCGCAATAGTTCTAAATATTAATACAATAGTTTTAATAAAATTTGTAACAGTTTTTTTCCCTTATTTAATCTATGCATATTTTAAGCTGAATTTAATATTATATTTCTGTGAATTATTCTGTGTTGTTTAGAAAATGCAACAGATTTTTTGCTTTTTTTAACCTATGCATATATTTATGGCTACTTTACCAACACATAGCTGCCAACTTACGCAAAAGAAAATTTAGTAGATTTCTTTAAAAAATCGTTTGATTAAGCAGCTTTAAAAAAAAGCCAGGATTCAAAGTAATACTTTTTTCACATTTTAGAAATCAAAAATAGCATTAATAGAGAAAAAATATGGATTTTCTTATTCCTAAAATTAACCATTTTAAAATTTTTGCGCAGAACTTTAAGTAAACATTCATGTTTAAATTACAGTTAAAATCACAAGAAAAAACCACATTTTCTTCAACTGGAGGTTGAATTTTGCAAACAGTTTTTGGGTGTGATTTTCACGACTTGCCACTTTGAGTTATCAGTAGTTGACAGTAAGACAACATTACAGAGGTCTTTTGGATCTCGCTTCTTTAGAAGTCTTTAATTGAATCACTAATTAAAACACACGCAAGATTTCAATTTATATCATCTGTTTAAATGAAATAATATGCCATTAATCTAATTTAACGTTCTAAACTTAAAATAACACTTTTCCGTCATTTTTGACGAGGGCATATGCTAGTTTATTATAGCGATGTAAATAGGAATTGATCATATTTACTTTACTTAAAAAAATATGTTGAAAATATAAGTAAAACTACAACAGACAGTCTTTGATAAAGATAATAAGTGAACTACTTATTGAAAGTGTAATGTTTCATACTATTTTACAAATGACTCTTTTAACTTATTCTTCATACATTTTATTTTAATGTTTCATTTAGTACAACTTTTGTCTTTCAAACTACACCATCTGAGAAGACCTACCTAAACTCGGTTAAAATTAGCTTTGAGTTCAATTCAATATAACATCAAAGTTGATGTGACAGCTCTATTTCTTGAGCAGGTTTGAGTTGTATAGAATAATGTCTGTGTTGCCCAGGAACGTTTTATGTATTCTGCTTGGTTCAATCTTGTATATTGGATCCGATTGAAAATTTCTGGAAAATTCCTTCAGATTCTGAAAGGCAAATTTTTTGCCAAATGTAACCGAAATTTGACGGAAAGTCGCGAATTTGGTGACTTTCTTTCATTTGACTCCAAGCATGTATTTTTGTATTGGTAAAAAGTTCATTTCCCCACCCAAATATCGCCAAAATTTGGCGAGATGGTGTCAACTTTGTACTTCGTTTACTGCCCACTGTTCAACTATTTGATAAATGTGTCAACCTTCATTCTTACTGCATGGGCCCATAAAGACCCTAGAATGACCCACTAATTGAGTTTTCTCGAACATGTGACCCTGCCCAATGGTCTTCTCGTACCCCAAAATGGTAGGGCATAAAATTTAGTCAAAATCGTTAGAGCTGTTTCTAAGAAAAAATTAGCTTGACTCGTAGTGATCCAAAAATAACCCACTAATTGAATTTTCTTGAACATGTGACCCAGCCCAATGGACTTCTCGCACTCCAAAACGCTAGGATACAAAATTTAGTCAAAACCGTTTGAATTGCTTTTTATATAAATTTAGCTTAACCCTGACCCGTTGTCACCCCAAAAGATCCCCTAATTCAATTTTATCGAAAATGTGACCTACCTCAATGGTCTTCTCGTGCTAGAAAACGGTAAGATACAAAATTTAGTCAAAATCATTAGAACCGTCTTCAAAATAAAATTTCCATATGTATACAAACATACAAGATTTGCTCGTATTATAATATATGATAGTTGATGCAGATAACATAAAGAAAACAAATATTCCACCAGTTTTATTCTGAGGTGATTCCTGTTACTACTTTCATTTTTAATCCTATATTTTTATCCTTACATAGTTACATGACACGTTCAATATTTTAGTAGCTGTCATACTTGCGAAAGTAAGCTACTCTCCTTGTTAGATCTCCTTATTATGTAGGCGTTGCCATTTTGGCTTTCCTTCAAATAAGTAAAGATGTACTACAAAAAGTATCATTTTTCAATTTTCTTGATGAAATAAGACATCTATTTTTCTATCATAATGTAATACACAATGAATATTTTAGGCGAGATATACATGACGATGTCACTTGCATTGTGACAATTTTATTATTATATCAGCTGATAATATATGGGAAAAATAAAATAAAATATTTCATCAGGCTTTATGTATTGTAAGTGAAGTTAAAAAGTGAAAGGGAATTGACATCTTAATGTAATCTAATGATGTATATTATATTTGTAATTAATTGCTTATTTACAAATTTGAAATTCTTTAAGGTTTATGTCGTAATACATGATGAAAATATTGCTATATGATTTTAGTAGCAAGTTTGAGCGAAACATTGAATACTTTTAATGATTATAAATGTAGTTCAAATTAAGTGTAATCTATGACATATTTTGCATGAATAATTTATTATGTCTATCTAGCAGTTGCTGCTATTTGCATCTCTTTATCATAAAATGATATTTTTTCTGCAATCTACGATAATTTCCACTTTCGAATGTCATTATTCTTGATTATACTGGATATTATATTTTAAAGTACAGAAATATTTTTGTGTATATAACTCAATAATAATACTTTTTGTATATCTGGGAAAAATTATTAAATAAAAAAAAGAGGAATCCTTCAAAGTATTGTAGAATATGTACTTTGAAATAAATATTATTTTTTAATTAAATCTAAAAAAAAAATAATAATAAGGGACAATTAGCAATGAATATTTTATATATTTTTTTAAACATTCTAAGGATATACATCTCATAGGTAAGTTGTTAAAATTTAGAATAACATTTAGTTTACATTTCATATAAAACCACATTTTTAAATATTTCAATACATAATTGCCGTTATTTTTTACCAGAATAAAGTTTTAGGAGGTATCAGAAAAACTCTGTTATTGCAGGAATCAAACCCTTCATAATAACCGTACAATAAATTCTATTCCAAAGACTATTAAAAATAACGCAATAAACTTATTATTTCATTTTATTCCTAATTCTGAACTGTTCAATCACTCTGATTATGAAATACGGGCAAGGAAGCTGCGCGCTATTCTGCCTATTCCGTGTGCTGTTAAACCCTGTCTTCCTCTTTGCTACGCCAAAAAAAAATCGATTTTTTTCAGCACTAGTGAGAAGTGGAAGTCATCTGTGACGGACTGAATTTCACCAACTGATGAAGGCAAATAGCCAACAAAAAGTGAACAAAATAATTAAATGGTGAATGCACAAAGCACACCTACCAAAGAAAGTTAATGGGGAAAGAAACAGTGTCAAATCAAGTGAATACAGCCTCATAGATACATGACGGACTAACGGCCACGGAACAAGCCCCACTCCATCAGTGCGACAAGTTTCTCAAACAACAAATCAACAAGTCGCACAAAATTCAAAAGCAGTGATAACAGCCATTAGGATTCAATGGACTGATCGCAAAAAGCGTATTCACGAAGGGAAAAAAAAATCAAAATCCCCAATGCTTGGGTGAGATAAAGTGACAAAGACAACAAAAATGAGTGTGCAACATTCAGAAATGTGACAACCACCAGTAACAGAAGTTACAATGTGACAACCACCAGTAACAAAAGTTACAATGTGACAACCACCAGTAACAAAAGTTACAATGTGACAACCACCAGTAACAAAAGTTACAATGTGACAACCACCAGTAACAAAAGTTACAATGTGACAACCACCAGTAATAAAAGTTACAATGTGACAACCACCAGTAACAAAAGTTACAATGTGACAACCACCAGTAACAAATGTTACAACGTGACAAAACCCACGATAGTGACATAATAACCAGTGAAACTCTCGAAAGAAGACCAAGATTCAAAATGGGAAAACCAGCTCTAGCACAAGCTAGAGGTAAAAATATATCAAGAAAGAGACAAAAAACCAATGAATGATAGACAAAAAACAACCCACAACAGGGGCGAGCCTATAAAAACGCCAAAAAGCCTTGACAGAGACAAATACAACAAGAAGGGAAATCAGCCCATAAAAGAGGCGATAAACACTACAGCGACAACCCACCATGAACGTGACAAGCCAACAGACATGGTGAATATGTAAATCTATGTACGCTAATGGCACCTGGTGCATGTAAAATCCGTCGTGGGTGCAAAGCCCTCCAAGTTACCTGTGAATAATACCTCTGAGGGTGCCTAGTCAGGTGAGGGTCTCGTCACCTGATCAAGGTTCTAAATTACGAGACCTATTAAATCTGTCAATTCAACAAAGTTAAACAGAAACCTTGAACCGGCAAACAAAGATAGCGGTAGCAAATCACAAGAGAGCAAGCACAGCAGCGATGTGAACTACTCAATAGTCAGGTGGATCACAGCCATGCTGTGATCAGGCGATTTCCGCCCCGCACCCAGGTACTAACCCGTTAAGCTAGGCATTCATGCCGGGCAGGTAGGGGCCTGGTTAGCGGTATAAAAAAAAAAAAAAAAAAAAAACCCTGTCTTCATTATCCACTTTCTCCAGGTACATCTAGGGCTTTGTGGTCCTTTTGTATATATTTATTTGTATAACATATACTCTTTATAACATATACTCCTGTATACATCCTTTTTATATTTTTGATTATTATTTTTTTTAAACTGTATAATTATTTTGGACACTTATTTCTTACCCATCATACGTAGTATAGGGTAAGTCTTGTAATCGTTTTGAAAATCGAAAAAAAAAAATTGACGGATTTACATAGACACTGGAGATTCCGAAAAACCTATTTTTAGAAAAAAAAATTTGCCGTCCGTCTGTGTGTGTGTCTGTGTGTCTGTGTGTCTGTAAACGCTCTATCTCCCGACAAAATTGAGATAGAGACTTGCAATTTGGTATGTACTTAGTATGTAATAATGGAAAGAAGCCTATTTAATTTCAATAACCCCGATTAACCGGAACTATTTTTTTCGGACTGATAAAAGGTATATAAAAATTTTCAAAATTATTTATTTTAAGAAATGAATATAAAAGACAATAAAAAATCATACATTTTGCATAAAGCATGAAGTCGATCGTATAATGAGTTGCCGAGATATTTGGAATCCTATTTACCACACTCTTCGATTTTTCATGACTCTGTATTTCATCCAAATTTCACTTCAAAGATATATTTTAATTGGAAATTTGACGCTTAATCAGATGCAATAAACCGCTAGTTAATAGGATTATTATTTTTGGAGTTATAAGGATGTTCCTTTCAAGCAACTCAGTAATCGAGCCTTTAAAGTTTATGACGTCATCACGCCATTATTTTATTTGAATTAAAATGCATTTTATAAGTAGTTTACACATTTTTATTTTAATATTATACATTATGCATATCCATGATGGGTAAGTATTAGGGTGGCCCCCAACGACTAGTTTTTATATTTTATTATTTCTATATCATTAATTCAATTTAATTTATTTATTTTTGGTATAAAACGGTCTATCTTTTTTTCTTTTTAGGTTTTTTTGGGCTTCCTTAACTTTTTACAGCGTAATTGTTATTCTAGACATCAGATATAGTCATACACATATGATCTACATTGCTATTACCAGAGATACGGAGCCCATGTCTCAAGGGACTCTGTATAAAGATATCGTTCCACGTTCCAAACTCCAATGAAAAATGAGGAAAATTGTTTTCTCATTTTATTCATGGTTGTATCCAAATGAAACCTCAATGATGTAATTTGTATTCTTAAAGACATTTTTCCTGAACAAAAAATTAAAATTATTACTTGAAATTAAATATACATTGTTTCCGATACTCGTCATAATTGTGTGGATTTTTAATGCCAGTGTACCGTGTCAGGAAATATTTGTCAGAAAGTATTTTTTGATTTAGAAATTATATTCGAGGTAGATATTACATTACAAACAACCTGAAAAATAATCTCTTGTTTGTGAATTAGGTCTTATTTTAATGGCTACGCAGCACCAATAAAAATGTTATATTATATTTATAACATATACAAATTTTGTTACTTTTACGTTAGACGAAGACAGTGTTGAATTCAGGGCTGGCCCGGAGGGGGGGGGGGGGGGCATTCTCCACCGGAGGATTAAAATGTCCCCCTGGAATGTTTGAGATATCATGCTTTTAATGGTCAAAAAGTGTAATTTCCACCTGGAATTCCCTATAATGTCCCTCCCTAAGCCACAGAAATCCCTCCCGGAGAACAATATCTGAATTCGACACTGCTACGCATTGAGTGCAAATGTTGGTACGAAAGCTAACAATGACGCCATTCACAAATATAAAAATAGTATATGTAGACACTAACTTAGATTGTACATAGAAATGAAAATCCGAGCATAATTTGATGAAAAGTATAGGTATTCTTTATATATTAAATATAGATGAAATTCATAAAATATAACAATAAATATTTTAATATATTGCAGGTATAAATTTTCTAATTTCATTTAGCATTGCTAAAAATGTATATTTTTTCATGTCAGTGGCTTCATTAAAAATTCAAGTTTAATAGAATTAATTTTATTATTTTAAGATTGATTGAATTAATTTTAAGATTTTAAGATTAATTGATATAATATTCACAGAAATCGCTGGACATTAAGACATTATAAATATGTAAATTTAAGATCAGTTATTAAAGAACTTTCGATGCCGAAATCTTGAAATCAAGTTACTGTATCATTCTGTAAGCATACAGAGTAAGCATATAGTGTACAGTGTAATAGCCACAGAGCTATTTTAGGGCTACGAAATCAGAAATAATCATTTTATCATCTATTTTTATGAGCAATACTCAGAATAAGAATTTTGCTTTCACTTGGAATAATTTAACCGCAGTGCTTGCTTCATTTGGCAACTATCAAATTGTGTAACATAAAAAAAAAAAAAAAAAAAAAAAAAAAAACTCGGACAAAGAAAATTTGAAGAATAACAATTTATGCATAGCAATTTATAGTCAGATTACTACACTTGTTGACGTGAAATATACATTTTACCACATTTGAAAATTTGACACAATGCGCTGACATGCGTTCGTCTAATGGAAAAGTACAAAAAATTCTTATATTGATTTTGAATGTTTCACAAGTTAAAAATATATGATTTCGTATTTCATGCGTGCAGGAAATCGAAACCAATATATATTGATATATAACGTTATTTTTATAAGACATATGATTGTGAGGTCTTTTAAATATGATTTTCATTTCTAAACTTCTGTTAAAAATATTTTTGAATTAGTAAAATATTTATTGACATTGTGTCATCGCACAGAGTCATCTACGTATGCATTTTGTTTCTTTCGAAAGTGGAACAGATACTTTCATAAGGTATTCTTACAATCCTACAAATTGAACTGCAAATGAAGATAAACTCTATTTTTTTAGACATTACAGAAAATAATGTACATTCTTCTCTTTACCTGACTTTGTTTTTTGAAAACACCTTAATGTAAGTTTATAATGTAGAAGGTGAGAATCATTATTCTTCAGAAAAGAGGATCGCTATTTCTATTTCGAGTATCGTTTATCACGGCAAATGAGACAAGTGATCATTACTAAAACCCTTCGAGAATTGAAGAAAACGTTTTCTGTTAAACTTAAGGAAGGCATTATTAAAATTGAGTTATGTTGTGACTTTTCGAAAGATAAAGAGTAAAAATATAAGTGTCGTTTTTTATAAATAATTTTTTGTTTCTTTTTTCTGCTCAAGAGTCCGCAAGTAGAAATAACCTTCATACAAATTAATTATGTTTAAAATCATTGTAAAGTAAGAATATAAACTGTCAAAAACATTCAAATATGTTTACATTTTTTCAAAACATGGATTTTAGTTTTAATTGAATGTATTTTAGTCTACCATTGATTTAAAACTTAAAATTCAGAGAAATTTTAGTCTCATATAAATTAAAAAAGCGAAATATTTCTTTAGAATAACATTCAAAATGTAAAAAGAATAAATAACATGATAAGTTTAATTTTTAAAGAGGATTTTGCTGCATTATATCTTTCTTAAACATATTTATGTTTCACTGCATCCACTGTATCTTAGAAAAAGCTACAAAGAAAACACTAAAATAATCTCATAAACAATTACATGCTCAAACTACACATGAATGGACAGTGTTTTAATAAAGAGAATAATGTTCAAATGTTAGAGTCATCCGTATATTCGTATTAGTTTGCATAATAATAGAAAATAAAAGTAAAATTAAACGTGGTGTAATTGTTTTATTATTTCCTGAAAAACTAGAGAATTACAATAAAAAACATAACAAAAAAAACTTCTGAATAAAACCATAAAATAAGGAATGGACTAGACCTTTGTGTGTTTTATGACAGCGCCGCCATCTCGTGGTTCACCGGTTGCGATACGCCCGAGCCTTGTATGACAAAAATAGCATGTTTATATGTGTCCTATCCATCTTAATTTTTTCCCATGAGTTCTGATTCATCCTCTGCGTCTCTGAAGAAAATTTGGTTCAATTTGAAACATGGCCCCTCCACTCTCTCACTCTCTTGAACTATTTACTTTTCAACTTCTTTATTTCTTCTTCTAATTTTCATACATATCAGCATCCTAGTAAGTAGCAACAGTTTCGCATAAATAAAATCAGCAATCATTTGTAATATATTGTGTGGAAAAAATGGTACTCTCCACAATCAGAAAGCACCCTGTGTAGCGCTCTATATCCTAGAGTTATGACATTGCATTGTATAAGATTTTGAACTTATCCAGGCGTGTTTTAACACCACTTACAGTTTGGCACATGAATTCAGGGACACAATGTATATATAGATATGTATATATTACCTAATGGCAACTACTTTTTTCTGTGCACATATCAAACGCACATGATGAATCGGGTATCATTCAAAAAAATTGTTGTTACAGTACAATCAGATTTCATTAAAATGCTTTGTTTGATTAAATATTGCAGTTAAATAAAAATTAATTGAAAAGGAAACGTAATAGCAAATAATCTAAAAGATTGCTGTGGCAAAGCGTCGCACGTGTCTACTTGTTATATATATCATTTCTAATTTCAACATTATTTGTTCTATCTGCGCACGCATAATTATGAAAGAGATATTATACGAAATGCTTTTAAACAGGCTTTTGACATAGTACACTCATATTTCGTTGAAACACGTTATTTCATTAAAAATTGCATCAATTAAAATAAATGAAAAAAACGTATACGCAAAATATTTTACATACTGTATTGCTAAAAGCTGAGAGGTCTAAACTGTCATTCCTTAATTTAACAGTGATTGAAAAGTAAAGTATATTTTGACAATCTACTAGCAGCAGTTTTCACAGTCTGTTTTTTTTTTTCGATATAAATCACCTCTATATTTTCTTATCTATATAAAAATTTCGAAACGTTTCATTCTAAGACATACTGGTG
Organism: Maratus michaelseni; assembly: GCA_963931845.1. NCBI lineage: Eukaryota > Metazoa > Arthropoda > Arachnida > Araneae > Salticidae > Maratus > Maratus michaelseni. The sequence goes on along the minus strand of OZ007591.1, from coordinate 289,645,064 downwards.
TTCTATAAATTCTATTTATAGGGATTTTATTTATAGTGAATTTATTTATATTTTCTTTAAAACTTTATTTAATATTTAATACATTAGGATAAATTAATAGAATTCCGTAAATAATTATATTTAAATAGGGGCAATTCCGCAGCATTTCCTGAAATGGATAATTAAAATTCCGTCGCAGGCTATTTTATGGATAAATTTATATTATTAATCATACATAACGCTTTAAAAACGATATAAAAATCATAATGATTTCATGAAACGCGCTAAAAATAAAATGTACAACATTTTGATAACATATGAAATTAGTCGCTCTGTTGAAAATAGCTAATACTATTTAATTTTTATTTGAATCAGAAAAAAAAACACTACTGAAAAAAATAGTTCGACAGTAATTTTATAATTTCATCTTTAACAATAAAATCCAATGTCAAAATTTTCTAATAAAATTATTAAATGATCTTGGATTTAAAAAATATTTCCAATTATACAAAATTTAACAAAAAGCAAAATCATTAGAATTCGGACAGTCGCATAAAAGCTGAAGATTTTCTGTATCATTCTAAACGATCGTTGAACCAAGGCAAAAAACTGGATTTTTGCCAAATCATGACAAATCACGTATTAGCTTGACAAAAAGAAAGGTTAATGTGATCCCATGTTGAAGATTTTCTGCTCAAATGTAGAGTATCTATTATATATTTAAATTATAGGGCATATTTTCAAATAGTGAATGAAGTGATAATTTTAAATATTGATGTCTGTAACCATACTAATATTTTACTTGTTTGTTAATATAATAGCATAAAATAGATCCACTTTTATAACATGTTTGTCTAATTTATATAGTATAATTTGTAAAAAAATTGCTTTGAACATTGTAAGGACTTTACCTCCCGCGAATTTAAAATGTTGAAAATTACACTATAAAATAGAAATTTAAAAATTAGAAAATACTGAAGGCACTAAATGACTAATATTTTTTTCTTGTTAATAAATATCTAATTAACAAAATAAATAATGAGTTAAAAATGATTCGAGTACGATGCATATCAGAAATTGATAAAGAAAGATTTACTTTCGGGCCTTCTCTATGATTTTAGTTTATGCTATTCTTAATTACATTTACCTAGTAAAGTTAAGTTATTAAAACATGATTAAAACAACAATATTAGAAAAGTAGTTGCTGTTACAATGATTCGGGTTCTAAAACCTCTTTTAAATTAGAATTAATTGTAATATAACCTTTAGCAAAATTATGTTCGCTTTTTGACTGATACAGGTAAAATTCATATTTAATATATTAAAATAAATGATGTATTAAATATAAATTTATTTAAGAAAGATAATTAAAAAGAATCCTTCGATTGATTGCTGCAATCTTATCAGAAAAAGAAATATTTAGGGTGTTTAAATATCAAATTTAACTGAAAACTCATTAACATTTTAATAGATGTCTAATCCCTTTTTTGTTAAAGTAATTTTTAACTGATTACACTTTTTATCAAAAATAATGAAATTTGTCGCAAAAAATATAGTTGTAAATATGACTTTATGACTACTAAAACGATGCTGTTTTTAATTAAAAGTTCCGATGTTAATAAAAAAATAATTTAACCAAAAATGTGAAAAAAAAGATCGATATGTAATCTATGGAAGATTATAGCCGTAACAGAAAAATGATGTAAAGTTTGTTTATTTTGATGTAAAGCATCTATACTCAGTTGAATGCGCGGAATATTAGAAAACGAATGATTTGTTATTTTTATTCGAAATAGCCAATATGATTACTGTACGATTTAGTTCTTGATACTATGTATTGTTAGTAGAAGTATGATATATGACACTCTCTTACAGATTTGCTATTTTAATGGTATGTTTGTTCTAAGTTCATTCGTTTAAGGATTTTCTAAAGTCAATGCATGAGAAAGTGTGGTGTTCGAATATTAGAAAACGAAACATGTGTTAATTTTATAAGAAATAGCTAATCTGATCACGGTAGGATTTAGTGATTGATGCCATGTATCGGAAGAAAGAGTATGATATGTGCCAGTCTCTTATGGCTTTGCTATTGTAATAGTATGTTTGTTCTAAGTTAATTCGTAAAATGATTTTCTAAATTTAATACATGATGAAGTGTGGTGTGACACAGAGTAAAACTAAATGCGTGATGTTTTTGGTTCACGTGTACATCTTTTATCTGGATGATAGACATGAACGAAGATAGGAATGTTGCCACTCAAACTAATATTGAAAAAGTTTAACTCTTCCAAAATGTATGTTAACTGGAGAGTGAAGAAATGCGCCAAGCGTTTTTTAAAATTAAAATTAGATTATGTTCTTGTTTTCTAATAAGTAAAATATATACCAGAAGAAAAATTAGATAATATATTTCCCTGATTTTATTGTATCTAATATGAAACACAATGGTACTGGACTGCTATCATGCTTACATCAATGCTAAAATTTTGGTCTAAATGTATATGATTCATGAATATGTAAATGCCCAAAATACTTAAATTAAATACTTTAGACTAAACTTAAGACTTGTTGAAGAGATCATATTCAATTTACAGAAAATCCCCAAAAAATCGAAACAAGCTTTAATTTTTTACCTCTTGGATATCCATAGAAATTGTACATTGTGCATTTGCTCAAAATGAGGTAGGGTTTAAAAATAGGTTAACTAAATGAACCTTCGTTCATTTTCTAAAATTTACATATTTAAAATTTGCATACTTTAATTGGATTCTATAAGTTAAACTTAGAATTATTTCTGCATGTTCTGACAAGTAAAACATAAAAGTTCACATCTTCTATGGCCAAAACTCACCGAGGTACAATATTTTGCATTTTATGAATTCAACACATTTTTATATTCATATCATTACATGGTTTGAGAACACATTTTATACAGAAATTTATGTATGTTTATTATTTTAAAATGCTTCAGTTCAATTTGTTCAGTAATCAATGAAATTTCATTTTACATTTAGAAAACTATCAAACTTGATCAACATACTTTTATTTCTTATAATGAGCATTAAACTTTATAATTATTCTGCTTCTAAAGAAGTAATAACTCAAAGTAAGTTAAGTGTAATATTTTATTTATTTATTTATTTTTATCAACAATAAAGTTTTTTTGGCTTCACTAACTTTCGATGACTTTTGATAGGTTTTTAATTTTAACGTATCTGCTTCTGAGATGAAATTTATTTGTAGAAGCATCATGGATTTTGTTGTGTTGTCTTTCAAATGTAATTATTAACGATACTAAAAACAATTTATTTTCAGCAGTAATCATGACGAAATAAGATTATTTAAAGGACTCACACGGTATGATAGAATTTGAATTTAATTTGTGCAATTACAAGAGTGAACTACTTAAATTAAAACAATGCTGAGAGCATTTAAAAGTCTCCATATCCGGAAATAACATTTGAACAGATAGAATAAGAATTGCAGAGCAAGTATCCTCTTATAGTAAATCAACTATGCACTATCATATATAAGTGATTGCAGCATCTCTAATGGCAAAATTTGAAAGTTATTGACATTATTCCGCAATTGATTAGAGATATCAAAACGGTCAGTAACAAAAGTTTAGTGCACCTTCAATTTAATATCAAATGATGCCTTTCTTGTATTAAAAAAATCATTAAAATCTTATTTTTTACGCTGACACATCTTCGTCTTAAATAAGTCATATTTACATATAGTATGACATTACATAGAAGATACATATTTACGAATTAAATTAGTATACGTAAGCAAAGTAATTTTTTTTTTACTAAAATCAAGATAAGTATGCTCAGCTAAATTTTTCAACCGTCAGTAGTAATGTACATGTACTCGCATCATATAGTTGAATATATACAGATGGTGGATACATCGAGCATTCTTATATGTGCATTCTCCCATTAAGGTATATTATATATTGCTTAAATCTGTTCATTTGTTTGGTAAATATGTATGTGCATATAATGTCATATTTCTACTTCCGATTATTGATGAATTAAAGCCGATTTCTTTCGAATAATGAACATTTCATGACTTATAATGAGATTATTTTTCCAAAAATATCGTCATTTGTTACTTAATCGAGGAATATCTACGTTCTTGCAAATGCAGAATATTCTTTCTTAGTTTTCTAGATAAGAGTCAATAATTTCTAAATTTCTCCACTAAAGACGCTGAAATAACTCTCATATCTGTTTTACTCAGGTAGATACTTTTTCTACAATTCAAGATTTATCAGTTTAATAAATAGTTTCGTATAGAAGGACTTGGCTATGCACTCTATATATCCAATCTCCTTATAATAGGTATTTTTCTGAAAAATAATTTAATTTGATTAAAAGAAAAAAAAAATAAGTTTTTATTTTAATAAATAGCGCTCAGCAAACAAAATAAATATTTTTTAACAAAAAAAATATGAACAAAAAATTCTTGTTTTCTTTTTTTTTCAGTCATAAAGTTTAAATAACATTTACGTGTCACATTCGTGTTCATTTGGTGAAGTAAATGAGATTATCGCGTAGAAAGAAATATCTGAAAGAAATTTATGAGATTTTTCTTAACCTTTGAAAATAACTAAAGGAACGAAGCATAAGCTTTTACATAAAGGAGAAATGAAATTTTCTGCTAAGTAACAAAAACAAACCCTCTAAATTATCCCGTCGGCCACTTTCCATAAAGAAAAAACTATCACCAAACTATAGGATTTAACGCCAAATATGCATGATCGTGACGTCACATTCGTCAGATGCGCTACGCGTGTTTGGTATGTAAACAAGTGATTTTTAATTCAACGTTTATCGGTATTTTTAATGAAGTTTTACTGATTTATTAAGCATTTTGCTAATTAAATCAGTATAACAGTTGTGTCATTAAATAGCAATGTCATGATATTAAAATAGAAAAAAACCCATTGAATAAACTGTTGCAATGTATAGTTACGTTCTATAAATAGATCAGTTACAACTGAACATGACAAATATATATCCACCAGTTGAGAGGTATAATTAAGAAAAATAATGCAAATAATTAAATATCCAATATTTTTTTTATCATTAATATATTGTAAATTTCATTGCTTAAAGCTGCTGATAGTTGACAATAGAGTAAAATGTCCAAAATTCTTAAGTTTTTCTTTTTTTTTCTTTTTCTTTCTTTCTTTCTTTCTTTCTGTTAGATTCAAAGGACAAAATTATTTTATTTCTTTATTAGCATAGGCGTTACTGTTTGATGATAGTATTTTTATGGAAAAGGGCGACAGGATAATGGAGAAGTACCGATTTTCCTTAACTTTGAAAATGACTGAAGGAACGAAGCATAAGCTTTTTCATAAATTAGAAAGAAAATTTTCTGCTAAGTTACAAAATAAAATATGTCTTCTAAATTTATATTTATGTCACGTCTTAGACAAATTCAGATGAACAACACAAACATCGGAAAAATATATTTCTTCTATAATATAAATTTCAGTTCAGGTGTAAGTAAATTATTCTTTTCTTATCTACTAGATACTTAATCGAGAAGAACAATTACAATAATTTGTTCACTTATACAGACATATTTAGAAGAATATGGAAAGCTTCTTAATATAAGTTTCAACTCGGGAACCATATTTTTACAAAAATGAATTATTATTAAACTTCTGTGAAATATTGTTTTTCATTTTTTTCTTATAATTTCAATTACTTTAAAATTTATGATAATTTATTTAGAAAATATCGCTACAGTACTGTCACAATTTTGAAAATCATTGTTATTACCATTTGGTTATTAATATATACTTTTAAAAATAATAATTTACTTATTCATTCTAAAGTCAATGCACATTTATTTATTTATTTATTTTTTTACGAAAGAGCAGAAAATTTCAATTTCACTTAAATAAACTTAAATATATTGACTGTATTATCTTAAGTGAAGGAGTATTTTCTTTTACGATAACATACGACGATCTTCAATAATGTGAAGAAAATTATAAATGTAAAAGTATTCTACGTACAATGCTTGTGATTTCAATTATAAATTAACTGCAAACAACTATGTTAACTTCAGGGGGATGAATTAGGGTGGAGCGCTCGCCTATGAATTTTTTTTTCGCTTCAAATCAAAATGAGGCGGTGTGAGAAAGTTACTCTATCAGATCCTCATTCTGAATGTAAAACATCTTTGAAAAATATTAATATTAAATACTGCCCCAAGGTCATTGAATATTGAGAAAAAAACGTGAAAGTTGTGCATTTTTCCATTTTTTCCCTCAAATATACAAACTATTAATATTAAATTAATTTAAAAGGATGATCATCGAATTATTATTATTATATATTTATAGTAAAAATATGTAGTATTTATATCAAATTCGCTTTTATTGTACTAACTCAACGACTATACTTTTTTTAAAATATATGAAATTTGGGTAATTGTAATTGTTTTATATTTTTTGCTTAACCTATCTAAGAAAATAGAATTTCAAATTATTCTTAAAGAACTATAGTAATAAGGTAAAAATGACTTACTATTACATTTTACAAGCAAGTAGTTATCTCTATAATAAAAGCCTAAGTCATGTGACTGTCATCAACAGTTCCGGGATGCCCGTATCGCTTTTTCATATGCCAGGCGGCCATTTTTATTCAAAATTATTTTTCGAATGAAACTGCAAAAAAGTTACATTTTTAGAAAGATCGTTCAAAATAAATTAATATTTGAGAGATGACTTACGTTCAATTAGGTATATAATCTGCAATAACTTCAGTTGAAATAAGCTTCGCAGTTCAAATTCTCTAACCATGAAAGTAAACAAAACAAAACAAAAAAAAAAAGATTCATTCGTCGTGAAGTTTTAAAATATTAAACCATTAAACCATGGAGATAATCGTTCGTAAAATAAGTTTTCCATGAATGATTTTTTGGAGCGCTGTCTGGTGTCAAAAAAGTAATTTGCACCAGGACCTGTAAGACCATCAAAGTTTACCATAATGCTGCTTGATGAAGTGCTTTACAACTCAACTTCCTTCGGATTCTTTTCGTGACAAAGTTGAATGTAAACAAATACAAGTCATGTAATAATATTTAATGAATCAAATTTCAAAACGAATTGTCAGTTAATTTGATATTTATGTATTATACGTGGCAGGAAGAGAGATCACCTAAAATGATTGTGAATTGCCAATCATATTTACCATTGTTAATAACCAATCGCGTTCCAAATAGTAATTTAATATACATTTATAAAATACATAACATCATTAAGTACTTTTATGTTATTTGGGTGCAAATCTCGCCAATATCATTTTTAAAATCGCCAATACCAACTTCTATTCTTCACGTGTTCAAATTAGAAATTAGATTCTGAAATCAAATGTTTTGATTTATGATATTATTTTTTGGTACTTTTCCGTTATACGGACACCATTGTCGCCAAGCATACATTTACATACATTTAATACATACATTTACATATATTATGCATTAGCATACATTTTGGCATGGTGTCCGTATAACGGAAAAGTACCTATTTTTTATTTTTCTATTTTCTATTTTAAATGAAAAATGTGAACGGCATGCATTTTAAATTGGAAAAGCTGTATCAGACGCTCCGGTGTTGGCAAGATTTTTGTTTTGCGCTATCTTGGCGAGAAAATCCCATTTTCAGACACCTGTTAGGGATTGCTAAAACAGTATGTTACTTTTATTTTATTATGAAATAAGTCATTTTATATTTAAAAAAAAACACACAATTTTATTTAAAAACACACACAATCATTAATTTGTTATAAAACGCACAATATTTAATTTATTATAAAGCATGCGGAATCTGCTCTACCAGGTTGCCATACGAAGCAAAATCTAGCCGAAAACGCCAGGTTGGCCAGGCATAAAATCGCCATTTTGGCGCCTAAATGATACCCCGGTGCGTCTGCGACAACTGTACCCAAAAGGACCCATCATTAAAAATGGTTAATAATATAGAATTAAAGTAAAATAATACAGAAAATTCTTTTTATATACACTTACTAAACACATAAAATTATATTGATGGTTTTCAGATTACGGAATGAATATGAGATATATATATTCTAATCATATTATATACCCATGAATATACTATACATATCTATATCTACTATATCAATAGAACCGTCTTCAATAGTCTTTTATATTTCTACTACGTAATATTAACTATAGAGTTACAATATAGAGAGAAAAAACGGGTTGCTGTAATTAGAATTATAGGTGCCAATGTTGGCGCGGCATATTTTACCTGTTACGAATCTTAATAGTCAGTAGACATTAAGCAGACATGCCGAAATAAGAGAATTACGCTATTATAAAAACTCCTGAACTATATCAAGAAAGGGGAGCAGAGAAAAACAAAGTCGTACAAGGCATCTAAAAGGAAGTTCGTGAATTTTAATCAGATTGTACGTCATGGGCCAAAAGTCCTGACAGAAAATATGGTTTAAAGGGAATGCGATTATCAAAACTGGCCTTCAAAAGTTCAATTTTCCACCAAACTATAATCGAAAATTACGTGTAATAATATGTAGCCCGATTATGGCACATTACTCAAGACGTTTTAGATGAGAATAATGATAGATTTTATAATCTTTCGCAATCGAGTCTACAGCCAAAGTTAACGAAAAACAAAAACAAATATTAGCAACAATATGATTCAGTGTAAATGTGGATATCATTAAAGACTTTCACAAAATAGACTTCATTGCATAAAATCGTATTAACTAAAATACGCCAATTGGCAATGGACCCAATTACGAAAAATTACTTAATATGTTTAAGAATCTCCGCCTTAGCGAACATATTGCAACTGATAAGCAAACGGACATGAAGGACAAATGCTTAAGTGTGTTAAGCGGTTTTAATCATGGAAGATGAAATACATAACAACAAAAAATATGCAAAATGCTACCATGATCGCAAAAGTTCTTGATTTGTCTGTTAGAATCTTTCGGTTTGGCGAAGGATTAAGGAAAAAAAATAAATTATGAATAAAAGTAACGTGTTACAATGCTTAACATACATTTAAGGGAGACCAAACTGGTCGCCAGTGGCGGCTAGTCATTTTATAGTAGTCCATACTGTTTTTTGGTTTCAAAAACTGGGATTTTTTTCGATACTTCAGACACGTTTTAATGAACCCATCGCGTCTCAAAGGACCACAAACAGCGGAAGAAGCCTCCGTAACAAGTTTCACACATCTTTCAGTGGTTTGATTGTGACAAGGGAATAGTTTAATCTTAGTTAAGATGTCTTCATTTATTGCCTTTGGATTTAGGATACACTTTGTAAGAATGTTATGATCTAAGAACTTAGTTAATGGTGGTTCTGTCACGGTCACTTCAGCCCAATTTATAAAATCGATATAGTATTTGGCTTCAAAATTGATCTCAGGTAACTTGAACGTACGTAAAGAATTTCTTGACTTTCGAGAGTTTATTGTTCTGTGTAGTGCCAATACTCTTACATAGTCCCTATCGTGAGACAACATGGCAATCAGGCAATCAAAACATTTTCCGGGTGACAAAAATAGCCATTTCGCTGAATTACGGGATCTATCATTGTTTGTAATTCCTTTGGTAAATAACATGATAACATAGCTGTTTGATTCTAATACTCCGTAAATGCATGAATGCTTAGTTTTAATTTGAAACCATATAGTTGAATAAACTCTTAGTATAAAATTTGTCAGAATTAACAAATTATCAGACGGTTCAGTTGATGAAACGTATAACCTAAGAATTCTATTTGCCACTGTAAGCCATCTAGAATGCACAATTTTACTAGGATTTCTTTTATACAATTTTTCGGGACACAATCCCGAAGAAATTTCTTCACATATCTCAAGCAAATAGAGTTGATCCGTAATTAAATCCTTTTTATTAGTAATTTCTGGCAAAGTACAGCTTATTCTCTTAAAATGTACAAGAGGAAGAAGTTCACAATATTTTAGAGATTTGCAAATAGATCCTGTCTTTGAGCCCCATAAATCTTTGAGCCCCATTTGTTGTACCTTCAAGATGCTCGAACAAATGGCTTAAAGTAAGCTCATAGGCATGTATTTGGCAAATAAGCTATTGAAGTGGCTTTCCTTCTTTTTCTTCTAGAAATCGTATGACATCTCCTTTGTAACCCGTGTTAACTGTAGTTCCGCCACAGCCAATTGCAACAAGCTTACTGGTACAATATTTTTTGTGGTTAATTTTTTTTTTATTTCTTCACTTAAGATTAAAGTTTTTCCAGATTGTAACGAAACGTGCCCCAAATACTCAGAACCTGGTTCCTTTATTAAGCTTATGTTTTCTTCTAATACAACGTTTCGCCGTGTGTCTTCCATGATAAGAGTTTTGTCCTTACGGCCCTCAAAATATAAACCAAACTGATCGGTTACTAAATACACGGACGTATTGATTAAAATGGATCTTTCTTTTTGTTCTGTTTATAATACAGTTTTAAAAGTTTTGAAAAACAAAAAACAGTAGAGACCACGTAAAAAAATTAGTAATTTTAATGCTTGTAAATTGTAATAATAAATAATTTTTCTTGTTATTCTTCATCTTTAAGTATAATTTAAACAAATATGTTCTTACGAAGTATAAAATATAACACAAATTTTTTGATTTGATTATGCTTTACATTTACCCAATTTTTATACATTTTTCAAAGTTTTGAAGTCATTGGGGCAGTATAAGACACCTGGATTTCATATAAATATTACATAGTTTTACTATAAGCGTACAATAATAATAATTTAAGAAGTATACTTTAAAATTAATTTAATATTAATAATATTTGTGCATTTTATATGTTTGACAAGAAAATGGGAAAATGCACAACTTTTACGTTTTTTCTCAATATTCAGTGACCTTGGGGCAGTATTTAATATTAATATTTTTCAAAGATATTTTACATTCAGAATGAAGCTATGATAGAGCAACTTTCCCACACCGCCCCAATTTGATTTGGAGAAAAACCAATTGCATAAGCGAGCGCTTTTACGTTATTTTCTCTATATTCAATGGAGTTGGGGCAGAAAAGGAAAAAAAAATCGCTACACCCTAGGATGAATACGTCGAGAAGAACATTTTGGCGATAAATTTTCAGTTTCATGTACTATAGCTCGATTCAGCTGATTTTGTGATTCCAAAGATACTTTATTTTAAGCTTTACATTTGTTGAAAGTTTGGTTAAAGACTAACATTTCAAACTGTACATTATCTCTTAGTAACTGTAAGTGATAGTTAAAAATACTCTAAAACTGTAAACACAACATATTTTTTTATCTTCCATTATTTATTTCTGTAGAAATATAAAAATAAAATTTCTAATAATTCTTCATTTTTAAAAGTTTTAATTTATTGTGTGAAAACTTAATAGTTTGTTTTTAAATGAAATATATTAATATGCACTTGATGGAAAACTTTCTTTTTTGTTACTTTTGTAGCCATAACTTTGTAAACTGAAAGATATTTGAACATATTCCAATTAAACTTTTTCACATTGATTTATATATTTTAACGAATTATATGAACTCTAATCTAACCTCTGTGGTCAAAACTATTTTATTTTACAGACATTTATTTAAATAGATTCTGCTTTTTTGCCAAAACCAAAAACTTTTCAGTCATTATTTTGAAATATTACACAACATTTATGTTCGTTGAACATAAAAATGTTTACATATCATGGAATAATTAAATTAAAATAGTAAAAGGTACATGAAATTATTATATGTTGCGAAGGTAAAAAGAAATTTCAATAATCGAATAAAATTGAGTTCTGGTGGCGCATATGATAATTCACTCAATTTCTATAGAACATTTTGGAGGAAAATATAAATAAATTTTTACTGTTTGTTATAGTTTCATATCATAATTCAAGTATAAATCAATTTATATTGCCAATATATAGCATTTAAAAAAGTGGCATTCTCCTTGAAGAAGAATGACTTCCGTATTTAACAGATGCAATCAGATTTTTACTTTCTTCCGTCTTCATAAGAAGAAAGCATAGGATTTGTGAAAAATTTCGAACATCGGTTTTCGACGGATTGGTGAGTTTTAGAAGGTCAAGAACATGATTTTAATGCTTTTAGAAAATGTGTGTCTATGAGTCTGTCTCTCTGTGAATGTTTTTGTGTGTGTGTCTGGATATCACACAAATATTGTGGGCACTCTATCTCCAGAACTAACGCACGAAACTTAATAAAACACTAGGTTCTGTTAGACCATGATATAGATTAGAGGTGATTAATTTTTGGTGTAAATATCCAAGAAGAGTTCAAGATATGTCACGATTTCCGCAATAGCTCTATCTCAAGAACTAATGCAAGGATTTTCACCAAACGTCAGATTCAGTGAGACATTCACATAAGTTGTTGTTAATCTCCCAACAGGTGGCGCTAGTTTAATATAAATTTCCTTTTTTGAATAATTTTGTGCAGAAAAATCCAAATTTAAAAAGAAAATATTTGATTTCATGATTTTATGGTATGAATAGAGGCATATAAATTTAACTTTGTGCTTTCAACGTTCTAATAGAAGAAATTAAACTTCTTCGCAAGAAATTGACATGGCCCTTGAACCTTTAATTAGAACACAAAAGTGCAGTGGATTCAAGACGTATTTTATATAAATACAGAAATATTATTCAATAAAATGTATCATGTTGCTGAATGTCCTATTTATAACTGACTGTCATTTCTCTAGCCCTCTAAGCGTTTTGCCCATATTTTTCCGTTTTCCAAAAACAACTTAAATTGACTCTAAACCAAAAACAAATTTCACAAATTTGTATTTTAAGATATATATAAAACAAAAAGATATGAAGTGTGTTTTAGAAACAAACGGGGAAAGAAAATTTAAATTATTTTAAGTTTTACAAATATTTTTATGAAAATGCTGGAAAGCCCTCAGACGCTCAGAGGGCTAGACTCCGGATCTCAAAAATCGATTTACAGGTTATAGGCAGTATACAGAGATATACTTCCTTGCCTAATCTTTGCCTAATCTTACATGAATATTACTTCCCCCGTTTGAGTTAGAAACTATAAAAAATTCTGATTTTTATTTTAAGAAAAAGATATAAATCAGGAAGTAACTGGTATATCACCCTCCTCTTAGGTGCGTTCTTAATTATATAAATATGTAGCACCTAAAGTCGTCGTTTGAGCTGTCCGTCTATCCGTATGTCCGCATATAGCAGCGCAAAAGCTACCTAACCGAATGGTTTGAAATTTAATATATAAGGCTGTATCAAAAGTATTTTCGTTTTTTGAATTTTTGCTGGCACTTTATCACCCCTATTGTTGAACTTAAAATTATATTTAAGAGAATGTCTCTCTAAATTCTATCATCATACAGGATTATTTCTTCCATTTTAGGTTACGTAATAATTGATAATTTTTTTGAGATTTTATGCATCTTAAGGCATGATTTTAACACTTTCAGGGGAAAGTACTTGTGCTTTTGTAACGTGGAATTCCCACCGGAATTTAGGAAAGAATTTTGTTCAAAATCAGAATAAGCAATTTCGCATCTTTTTTACGTCAAAGCTTAAAAAGTAAAATTTAATTAAAAGTTTCTGGTTTGAATCGGATTAAAATTAGGTGGTATATAATATATACCACCGCCCCTCAAAGGGTTTAAACTAGGCCTTAAAACCAATGAAGCTAATCTCGAAATTAATGCAGTTGGAGGCCAGGATAAGTGTTTGGACAGTTCAAAACAAATCAAAAGGTTTTATAGAAGGGATTCTCAGCCTTGAAAACAAACCCAGGAGTGACAGGTGAATTTAACCAGTTTAATAGACAAAGGATAATCCATTCTTCGCTATAAAATGTTATGAATGTATTTTCCTCTTTTTTAGGTTCGTTCGTAATTATATAAAATTGCAGCACCTATTGTCGTCGTCTGGTCCGTCCGTCTGTTTGTCCGTCTGTCCCCATGTAACAACGCAAAAACTACCCAACCGAATGGTTTGAAATTTAAGATATATTATCTATGCAGAATTTTGTCGGGACATTTCAAATTTTATGAAAATTGAATCAATACTTTAGAAAATATTAATAAAAATATTTATTAAGAAATTTAAATTTTTAAAAAGAAATCGGTTTTTTCTTGTTATAGGAGCTTCCGAGGTTTTAATAGTCAAGCGACAAGGATACTTATTTTATTACTAAAATTAATCTGCAGACGATATAATTCATTTCACAGAATTAAAAATCATCAAGATCTGAATATTTATTTAACTAGCTATAGTACGAACGCACCTCATTTGTCACGTTTTACGTACAATTTTCAAGTTATTCGATTTTAACCTGGTAGAAATTCCCCTGTCACTTCTACGTTTGATTTTAAGGCTGAGATTCTCTTCCTTAAAACGTTTGGATTTGTTTTCAATTGTCCAGACATTACTCTTGTCCTGGTATCACTCTTAACGTAACCTAAAAATGAAAGAAAGAATTCTGAATATTTATAGTATATAGAGGGTCACGTACTTTCTTAATGTGCCTGACTACGTACGGAACAATTTTTTTCAAAAAAGCTATTTAATTAATTTTTGAACTTATTTTTATTAAGATTATGACTAGAAACTTTGAAAAAAAGCAAAACATTTCATTCATTGAGGAAATTTTGGTGAAGGGGGGGGGGGGGGGGGATTTTGTGGTAAAATTTAGCGAAATATGGCCCAATACGCAAAACGCTCTACAGAAAAATATATTGTATGTATCTTAATTTCCTTTTTACGCTTCATACTTATGACATTGGTGAAGGCAATGAAATAAAATCTAAGAGATATTTTAAATGTTTCAAAACTTATTTCATATCCGATTTTCAAAAATCCATCGATGTCTTTCCACGAAAACATCCATAAAACAAAAAAAAAAATATTTATACTAAAATTAAATCGTTAGTTCATTGCCTTCACAATAATGTAAACAACGTGCAATTTTAATTTCATAGTGATATTCTAATAACTTTTTAAGAAATCATGTTTTGCGTATGGAATTTTCACCAAAAATTAAATTTTCAAAAAAATGCTTTTAAAGTTTAGATTTACTACTGTGGGCAAAAAATAGTAAGAATTTGTTCATAATTTTAAAATTCTTAATTCATTCTTCCAAATCTATTTCGTCCCCCTCAAAGTAATCCCCCCTGGCCCCAATACACTTGTGCTAACGTTTCTTCCAATCCTCGAAACAGTTGTTAAAGTCAATTTCAAGAATAGCCTTCAATGCGCGTAGCGATTCACGTTTAATATCTTCAATTGACTCAAAACGGTTTCCCCGGAGCGGTCGTTTCAGTTTGCTGAATAGCCAGAAGTCACACGGAGCTAAATCAGGTGAATACGGTCGTTGCGGCACGATATTGGTTGAAAATTTGGCGAAAAACTCACGAAAAATTAATGCAGTATGCGACGGTGCATTATCGGTGCATCTTTCAAAATGGTTTTCACTGATCCTTCTAATATTCCAACGATGCCAGTAAGGTCTATGACTGTTAATCGTCGATTCTCAAGCACCAATTCCTTGATTTTATTGATGTGTTGATCATCAGTTGATGTTGATGGCCGTCCTGGACGTGGTTCGTCGTCAACGCGTTCTCGACCCTCTTTAAATAATTTGTACCAATCAAAAACACTTGCTCGCGACAAACAATTATCACCGAAGGCCTTTTGCAACATTCTGAACGTTTCAGCACCAGAAATTTGATTCCGCACACAAAATTTAATGGAACTTCTTTGTTGAATAATTTCACTCATTGTAAAAATCACCGAATGCACTTTTTGTACTTCAGAAAGACAAGCGTATACTAAACACTAATGATTATTTTGATGTGACATTTGGCACAGATGTCACTGACAGTCATACCAACTAAAAAAAAATATTTCGACGAATGCGTTTTCGCGCGAAATTTAAATTAAAAAGTATTACTATTTTTTGCCCACAGTAGTATGATTTACTACAAGAATTTACACAGTAATGTGCATCTAAACTTCACTGTTTTTGTAATCCATACACATTTGTTTAAGTACCGAGCCTTTGTTTATTTCTAGAAGGCCATAGTTTTGTTTCCCTCTCTCCCAGTTAGTACCTATAAATAGTACTTTCGGTCTTTTAAACAGTACTTCCGGTTTGAGTGACAGTTGTTGAATAGTTTAAAAACCGCTACAACTCCGGTTCTATTTATCGTACAATAAAAATAAAAACAGTTTTAGAAAGCAAAAAAGTTAGACTATAATAAAATATAATAAAATCGTTTTGACAATTTTGGTCGAAAACCACTTTTTACACGTAGTCAGATACCTTAAATAACATTTTAATTTCAACAATAGGTTAATGAAGTGCCAGTTACAGGCTTTGGTATAAAAACATTCAAAAAACGAAAATACTTTTGCTAAAGCCTAATATAATCGTTACAGAATTTTGTCGAGTCATTTCAAATTTTATGAAAATCGAATCAAATCTTAACTACAGATATACTAAAACAATCAGCACAATTTTATCAAGGTCTAACTGAATCTGAAGTTTTATTAAATTCCGTGCATTAGTACTTGAGATATGACTGCTGCAAAAATCGTGTAAATCCTGCAGAATGCAGCATAGCAGTACCATCTGTTGGGAAATTTAGACCAAAACCTAATCAACAACAACTTATGTCAACGTCTAACTGAATCTGAGAGTTTGATTAAAATCCGTGCATTAGTTCTTGAGATATAGTTATCATGATAATAATGAAAAAAGTAGCATAGCAGCGTCCCCTGTTGGGCATTTTACACAAACACGTAAGCAGCATCTACTTATGTCAAGGTCTAACAGAATCTGAAGTTGGATGAAATTCCGTGCATTAGTTGTTGAGATATAGCTATCGTAAAAATCGAGAAAAATGTGATATAGCAGCGCCACCTGTTGGGATAGCTACACCAAACTTTAATCAGCGTCTATTTATGTCAATGTCTAACGGAACCTGAAGATTGATGAAAATAAGCGCATTAGTTCTTGAGATAGAGCTATTGCGGAAATCGCGAAAAATGGAGCATAGCAGCGCCACCTGTAGGGCGATTTTCACCAAAAACTAATCAGCACCAATTTATATCAGGGACTAACAGAAAATAAAGTTTTATTAAATTTCTTGCATTAGTTCTTGAGATAGAGCGCCCACAAAATTTTTGTCACATACAGACAGACAGACAGACAGAGTCACAGACAGAGTCATAGACAAAGTCACAGACAGACATTTTTTTAAAATGGTCAATTCGTGTTCAGGACCTTCTAAAACGTATGAATCCGTCGAAAACTGGAAGTAAAAAATTTTCATGAATCCAATACTTTATTCTTGTATAGATACAAGAAAGTAAAAAGATATAATTAAAAGATTTCTTCCTTCTATTTAATCCTATCATACGTAATCTATATAATAATAACTAGTCGGATGTGTCAATCCCAAAACTTTCTTCTATCTCACACAGGTTTCGCATACACTAAAAAGAATCAGCACCAATTTATATCACGGTCTAATTGAAACTCAAGTTTTATTCAATTCCGTGCATTATTTCTTGAGCTATGACTATCGCTAAAATCGTGTAAATCCTGCAAAATGCTGCATAGCAGCGGCACCTGCTGGGCGATTTTTACCAAAACTAATCAGCACCAATTAATATCAGAAACTAACTGAATATAAAATTTTATTAAATTCCGAGCATTAGTTCTTGAGATAGAGCTATTGCGGAAATCGCGAAAAATGCTGCATAGCAGCGCCACCTACCGAACGATTGTTACCAAAAACTAATCGGCACCAATTTATATCAGGGACTAACTGAATCTAAAGTTTTATTAAATTCCGAGCATTAGTTCTTGAGATATAGCTATTGCGAAATCGCAAATAAATCTGCATAGCAGCGCCACCTGCCGGGCGATTTTTACCAAAAACTAATCAGCACCAATTCATATCAGGGACTAACTGAATCTAAAGTTTTATTAAATTCCGGGTATTAATTCTTGAGATAGAGCGCCCAAAATTTTGTGTCACATACTGGGAGACAGACAGACAGACTCACAGACTCACAGACAGACATTTTCTAAAAACAGTCAAATCGTGTTCAGGACCTTCTAAAACGTATATTTCCGTCGAAAACCGGAAGTCGAAAATTTTCATGAATCCAATATTTTCTTCTTGTAAAGATAGAAGAAAGTAAAAACGCAAATCATGTGACTGAGGAAAGCAACTTAATTTTTCGAATAAAATTGCATAAAATTTACATTTTTAGAAAGATTGTCCAAAAAAAATTGTTTGTTTGAGTAATGAGTTACATTCATATATGTATAGAGTCTGAGATAACTTCAGCTGAAATGAGATTGAAAGCCTAATATCTTAATCCATTACAGAAAAACAATACAAGAGATTCTTTCATTATGAGTCATAAAAAGATGAAACCATGGAGGTAATCAATCGCAAAGCAAGATCTCCATGGAGCATTTTGCAGCGCTGTCTGGTGTCGAAAATAAATCGCATCTGTAAACGTGGTAAACGTAATAAGTAAAAAAGGGCATACTCATTTCCCTCATAGCAGATGATATAATTTATTTCACTGAAATAATAAGAAGGATTTTTTTTTTTTTTTGCATTGTAAAACTAGTTATAATATACGAACGCACATTATTTGCCACATTTAACGCACAATTTCCAACTTGTTTTTCTTCAGATGCTGGGAAGTAGTAACAACACATATTACAAATATAGTGAATTATATCTATCCTTTCATTAAATATATTCTTGTCAAAACCTGACATTTGGCTAATATTTCAGTATATTTTAAACTATTCATTTAAAACTAGCCGGATGTGTCAATCCCAAACCTTTCTTCTATCTCACACAGGTTTCGCATACACTAAAAAGATTCAGCACCAATTTATATTAATGTCTAACTGAAGCTCAAGTTTTATTAAATTCCGTGCATTATTTCTTGATATATGACTATCGCTAAAATCGTGTAAATCCTTCAAAATGATGTATAGCAGCGCCACCTGCTGGGCGATTTTTATCAAAAACTAATCAGCACCAATTTATATCAGAGGCTAACTGAATATAAAGATTTATTAAATTCCGAGCATTAGTTCTTGAGACAGAGCTATTGCGGAAATCGCGAAAAATGCTGAATAGCAGCGCCACCTGCTGGGCGATTTTTACCAAAAACTAATCAGCACCAATTTATATCAGAGACTAACTGAATATAAAGTTTTATTAAATTCCGAGCATTAGTTTTTGAGATAGAGCGCCCAAAAAATTTTTGTCACATATATACATACATACATACAGACAAACAGAGTCACAGAGTCACAGACAGACATTTTCTAAAAATAGTCAAATCGTGTTCAAGACCTTCTAAAACGTATAAATCCGTCGAAAACCGGAAGTCGAAAATTTTCATGAATCCAATACTTTCTTCTTGTAAAGATAAAAGAAAGTAAAAATATGTAGAATGAGTAAATTTCAAATATTTTCGAATTTGTTGTTTATTTTTATTAGTTAAAAAAATATAATTAAAAATTGTCGAAATCTTATCTTGTGGAATGCCCCTTGTTCTAAATTTATATAAGCAATTTTAATTTCATTATTAGTATCTAAATTAACTGCGCAGAAAATTTTAATTTTAAATTTTAACGTTAAGTCCATGGCACATATATGTAAATATCCATTAAGGACTCGATTCGTGTTTTTTTTTCTTTTGACGTCAACCATGTCGACTAAGGCACATATCGCTGTACATAATTTGACAGTCATTGGCCAAACAGTTTAGGAAAAGTGATGTCACAAACAAACTGTTGCAGTGGGCGCATAAAAGTTTCGATCGTTTCGTTCGCTCAGCTCAAATCATATATTTATTTTTAACAGTCCAAATTGTTTTTTTTTTTCGTTTAGGAATACATTAAAAAGTATATTTTACAAAGCATGCGGTATTTTTGAAGTCAGCATAATGATTTAATGAAGGAGAGTCTTTAAACTTTAAAAAGACGAACTAATAAATGATTTATAATGCTTAAGGAGCCAATAAAATTGTTCCCTAGAGAGTTTGTATGAAAGAAGAATACATAAAATAATAAAAAAATCAATAACTTCTTTAGATACGAAAAAAAATGAAGATTTAAATCTCATGAAAATAAAACCATAACGTGTCTGGAGGAAGAATGTATACTATTTTTAAGACTTTTTTTTTAGCTTTTTACTACGTGCCTCCAGGTTTACTGAAATAAGATTAAAACCATTATTTATCAGAAAAAAAAGTTAATATAATATTTAGAAGTTTGAAGAAATATATTTTGAAGAAAAATGGGATAATAGATCGTTATTAAAATGCGGCGACAACATAGGGAATCATTTCAATTTGAAATACAACAGTAAATTTAAATTTTCGAAATAGCTGCATGGAATTTTATGTATTTACATTATTTCGTTTTATATAAATTGCACCATAGTGTAAATTACTGCTTTGACAATTTATACAAACAATAATGTAAAAATTAATTTTTAAAGCACTGATTGGGTAAATGTACAAAATGCATTCGAAATATTTAATTTATTTTTTTTAATATTTCCATTTTTAGGTAGCTCCCCATTCAAAAAGTAAGAAGCTACTTATTGAAGCCGTCTAGAAAATAAAAAATAATTGAAAAATTCTCCCCCCATATCCCAAAACCACCTCCGTCTAAATATTAATGTATAAATATTCGTTTTTTTTTCAAGTGATAGTACTGGTATTCATGAACCAATGTGGATGTGACTGAGCATGTGAACAGGGATTACTAATAGTTAGAGCTGTTAAACATTTTAGGTTAGGTATTTGAGACCCCGTGGAAATTTGTGTAACACTTCGTTTGCAATGCCTGAATATAAAATCGAAGACCTTGCTGAAAGGTCGTGTCGTTTAGCCAACCAGTGCATTTTTAACTTTGCGAAATTTTATTTGAAAAAAAATGTCCTAGAGGCATTTTAAAATTTTAATACTTTAAACGGTTTGTCCAGTGGTTTCAAAATAGTATTTTATAAGTATCGAAAAAATATATTTGAGGCACGTTGACATTTATACAGAATAATATTTATACCCAGAAAATAATATTTTGAAACGGACAGACCATTTTGGCGGAGCTTTCTACTTGCCAGGCGATAGGAAATGTTATACGAGTAAGGCCGGGATTGCGGTGCCTCGCTTAAGATCAACTTACTGACTTACGATATAAACAATGCGAAAACCATATTTTAGATCCTCGCAATCATACGCCAACGTGAAAACCCGTATTGCAGTGCCTCGTGGTCATACGCCAACCTGAAATCTGTCTTAAGATGAAGCTTAAGTGGATGTGTGTGAAACCACAACAAAACTAACTGCGGCATCTGATTATCTGACTGCTGGAAGACATACGCTGAGGCACTGCAAGAAAGCCTTTAATGATATTTAAATTTACGTTAAACAATATTGTTGATAATATATTTTTTTTTTGTTTCACGCTATTTTTGGCGGTAGACTCAATCACCGAAGATTTGAAAATCTGTCATTATTCTCATCTATTCCTCTCGAATAATGTGTCATAATCGGTACTCAAAATTGTCCTAGAATTAAATGAACTTAGGATTGGGCGCCCCACTGTGTTCGGATCTGGTTTAACTTGGATTTAAATAAAAAAAAACAAAGAAAGAAAATTTCATTTAGAATCTTGCAAAAACTGCATCAACTTTTTTTTTAAACTGTGATTGTTGATTTATTTTTTGTCCGAAAGGTGAAGCATTTTTCTCAACGAAAATTCTGGCAACAAAATGCCTGCTTGTAAAGTTTATCTAAAGGATAAACTGTCATTTCGAAAAAAGAGAAAGTATTTCTCCCCATTGGAAGTGGGGATGAATATGTAATGGGTTTCTCATTGTAAGGGTATGAATCATTCCCTGTTCCCTTTTGTTCAGACCCAGCCCACTCTCAAACTATAGAATTCGTAGAATCCCCTGGTATTTCCCCTTCCATTCCTTCCTTGTAAAAAGTTGGAGCATGCGCATTGAGGTCAATTTCATATAAAATCTGAAAAAAATGCCATTTTAGCTTTAAATATACAGATATATACATTGATATTCTAAAAGTATTTTTTCTTTGTTAATTTTTAAGCAAAATTTTCTTTTGATTTTAAGGTTTATTTCAATGAATTGCAATTTTTTCAAATTAAAAATAAAATATAAATTTTGAAAAGTTTAAAACATATTTAAATGTTGAGAATAACTTATATTCCATGTCTTCAATTTCAATAATTTTTAAAATAATAATTATGTATGAAATCTATTTCTATTTTTTGCCACCTGAGCAGAAAAAAGAAATGATTTTTTTAAATTATTTTATAAAAATCCAAGGGTTATATTTTTACGCTTTATATTTCGGAAAGTTACAACATAATTCAATTTTAATAATGCCTTCCTTAAATTTAACAGAAAAAGTTTTCTTCAATTCTCTAAGGGTTTTAGTAATGATCCCTTGTCTCATTTGTCGTGATAAACGATTTTCGAATTAGAGAGTTATATCCTCTTCCCTAAAAATAATGATTTTGACCTTCTATATTATGAAATTGAAGAAAGGTGTTTTCAAAATCCAATGTCAATTTATTTCTCTGTAATGTCAGAGTGCATAGTGTCATCATAATTTACAGTTTTATATGCATGATTGTAAGAACATCTAATGAAGGTATATCTTCGTTTCTCGAAAGAAATCAAAATGTAAACATATATAAATTGTTTCACACGATGACACAATAATCAATATGTTACTCTTAAAAGAAGACATATTTTAAATTGGAATTTATAAAAGAAAATTATCTCAACAGAAAATTTTTCGAAATAAAAACGAAATTGAAGTGGAATGAAATATTCACCTTGTATTTAAAGTTAATAAAATATACATTAAAACATGCTTAAAGGGTGACAAAATACAAACATTTACATCCCGAGACTTTCGATCACTAACGTGATATTCTTCAGTGGGGAACTGTTGACTGAGCTGAGTGTACGAATGCCGCTTCTCGCTTACACTGTGCTAATATATAACGGAGTTTTAACGGGGCCAGTCTATTATTCTGTAGGGGTGTATCAGGAAAAGTCCATTAGTTCCAGCGCTGGGGTTCTTGATAATTTCAAAATATTAAACCAGATTTTAGGTACATTATAAGATAAGCAATCATTACAGACTCGATTTCCTTTACATAAAATCTCCAAAGACTCTCTGATTTTAGCTGTAATCTCGTTATTTGTAGGAACTATAATTTTTGCGTTTTTAAAATCAATATTTATAATCTGTCGCTGATTTAATCTTGATAAAGCTGTGGATGCACGGTTAAACTTAATGTCAGAAATGTGTTCTTTTAATCTTTCTTTAAATTTCCGGGTGGTCATCCCTATATAGGATAAACCAGTTTGTGTTGCCAGTTGTAAAGCCTCAGAAAATTATCTCTTTAAAGACAAAACAAAAATTAGTTGTATAAATATAAGATTACATTTCAGTAGAAATTACATTTATTTTGTCGTTTCATGCACGCTTGGACAATAATCTCTATCAGAAAATTTTGAAACTTATAAATAATTCAAAATCAATATAAGAAATTGTGGAGCATCTACATTGGAAAACACAATTCGTAGTTATGCGTAAAATCGTTAAATATCGTTAAGAAGTGACAATTTTCTGTCAACAAGTGAAGTAATCATACTATAAATTATTATGTGTAAATGATTCTTCTTTTAAAATTTTTCCTTTATCGAGATGATATTTTTAAATATTTAAACATAATTTGGCAATTGTCGAATGACGCGAGTTTTGTGGTTAATTTTTTTCAAAGCAAGGCATAATTCATATTGGGAAATTCTTTTATAAAATTACATGATAATATAACGTTTTCCGGATTTCGTGTGGCGAAAGTCACACCATATTCACAAAAAAACATACTTTCAAGATTACGCCATCGTATTTATGTAACAACTGCGGTTAAATCTACATATATCTAGTGTATATCCATAGATTTCTGTGAGTATTATTCATCGATTTCTGGATAATTAAAAATCAGTATAAGAAATTGTGGTGATTTTCTGTTAGACGAACACAAGTTGAAACTTTGCTTAAAATCATTAAATGTGGTAAAGTGTCTAACACTTGTCAACAAGTGAAATAATCTGACTATAAATTATTATATATAAATAATTCTTCCTTTCAATTTTTTCCTTTACCGAGATGATTTTTTTTTAAATAGTATTTTAGCACAATTTCGCAATTGCCAAATAAAGAAACCTTTGCGGTTAAATTGATTCAAAGCAAAGAATGATTCATATTGGTTAATTTTTTCATAAAATTAGATGATAAAATAATGTATTCCTGATTTCGTATCCCTAAAATAGTACTGTGGCGAAAGACACACTACATTGAGAAAAAATGACACTTTCAAATCTGAGTGAATTGATGTTTTCATTTTGTTATGAAACTTTTTGTTTCAAATATGACGATCCAATGCTTTCAATTCTGAAATACTAGAGATACTCAGAATATTTAAACATGGACATACTCAAAACTGTTCAAATAGAGGTCAGTTCATACTCATTTTTTAAACATGGACACACTCAAAAAGGATTAGAATCAGTTCAAACTCATTTTTGAAACATGACAATACTCAAAAATGAGCACATAGAAGTCAGTCCATACCCATTTGAATGAATGTAATATTTCCATTTTTCAAGAGAAAAATAATTGTGGTGATAATGGTTTAAAATGTGTCAAAAAGAAAATTTAGTCAGTGAAATTTCACTATCCAGGGAGTGTTTTTTAAGTTAAGAAATATGCTGAAAACAATATAATAGGAAATTTGTATAATTCATATCTCCCCTTCCCCACATAAATAATAAAGTTGCACAATCTTAACCTCCATCTCATATTGACGAAATCTATCCGAAAAACCGTTAAAGGTTTCCAATTTTCTCACTAACGAATCAATGAATCCTATAAAAAAATCAACATGCGTACAAATCATTCGATGACTTGCATTTATAATTACGCACTCATGTGATCTGTATAGCGAAATGGATAAGGCAATGGACTTGTAACTAGTAAGACCCCGGATTCGATGCTTGGTCTGGGTAAAAGCGTAAATTTAGTTTATCCTCCCGTTTAATCGTAAATGGAACCAGAGAGTGCTTTTTTTCTAGCTGTTGTTTGAAACATGGGCATACTCATACATGAACACACTAAAAGTGTTATTTTAAGTTTCGAACACTAAGTTAGATTATTGGCATATTATTTCATTTAAAGAGATTATATAAATTGAAATGTTGCATGTGTTTTAATTGGAGATCCAATTGAAGACTTTAAAAGAAGAGAGATCCAAAAGATTTCTGAAAAGTTGTCTTACTGTCATCTTGTGCTATACGCGATCAGTCCAAGTGGCAAGTCATGAAAATCACCCTCAAAAACTGTGTTTGCAAAATTCAACCTACAGAGGAAGAAAATATGGTTAATTCTTACGCTTGTAACTGTAATTTAAACATGAATGTTTGCTTAAAGTGCTGCGCAAAAATTTTAAAATGGTTAATTTTAGGAATAACAAAATCCATATTTTTTCTCTATTAATGCTATTTTTCATTTCTAAAATATGAAAAAAGTATTACTTTGAATCGTGGCTTTTTTTAAGGTAGCTTAATCAACTGATTTTTTAAAGAAATCTACTGAATTTTCTTTGCGTAAGTTGGCAGCTATGTGTTGGTAAAGTAACCATAGAAATATGCATAGGTTAAAAATAAATCAAAAAGCTGTTGCATTTCTTAAACAACACAAAATAATTCACAGAAATATAATATGAAATTCAGATTAAAATATGCATAGGTTAAATAAGGAAATTAAAAATAAAACAAAAAACTGTTACAAATTTCATTAAAACCAGGAAAATGCAATTTAATTATCTATAATGATTAAAACAGCTTATATATGAGGCCGATCCAAGCAAAAATTAGGGACCCTTCAAAAAATTCTATTCAATAAAAAGGGCCTTTTCACAAAATTTAATATAATAAAAATACATCATTCTCAAAATTCTATGTTACAAAAAGGATCCGTAATACAAAATTAAATTCCAAAAAAGTAAACTCATCACAAATTCATCTTGTTAAAATTTCAAAGGCATATTTTATAAACAATAATTTGCTCAAAGAAAGAAATATGTTAAGTACAGGTTGTAAAAAAACTAGTAATAAATTCATAATTTGCAGCATTCAAGCTTTCAGTGTAAAATTGCCTTTGTCACAATATATAAAAAAATGCAGCAATATTTGCATATAAAGTTTGCCTTTTTCTTTTCTTTCTTTCTTTCTTTTTTTTTTCTCAGAGTAGTTTATAAATGCTAATTCTGGAAAAATATATTTTTTATGAATATTTCATTTTACACTTGCTAGAGGGCGCCACCAAATTTATTTGAACTTGATGGTGTGCATTTGTTTATATCGCTGCTTATTTTTAGTAGTAGCTGCTTATTTTTAATTTAGATCTTAAAGCATTATAATTGCTTAGTTTTGGAAGGTTTTAGAGAAAATGAAGAAGAAAAGATGTGATACAATGTAGATAAAATAACACAATTGTGCGATTTATAATACGGCATCGGAATACTTAAGCCTAACATGGCCGCGATATGTTATTTTTCTTTTTCGAGGATGAGCGTGATTAATATTTCATTTTACACTTGCTAGAGGGCGTCACCAAATTTCTTTGAACTTGATGGTTGCATTTGCTTATATCGATGCGTATTTTTGGTAGTAGCTGCTTATTTTTAATTTAGAACTTAAAACATTATGATTGTGTAGTTTTGGAAGGTTTTAGAGAAAATGAAGAAGAAAGATGTGATACAATGTAGATAAAATAACACAATTGTTGGATTTATAATACGGCATCGGAAAGCTTAAGCCTAACATGGCCGCGATATGTTTTCTTTTTTTTTCGAGGATTAGGGCCGGCATCGTTACATTACCCTATTATATAAATAGATGGTGTTTAATTCTTGAGTGTGTGCATGTTTTCATAAATGAGTATATACATGTTTCAAACTTGAATAATTCTCATTCGGATTTATTTTGTCTATGCGACATACTCAGATTTGAGTATTTTTTGCTCAGTTTGGAAAATGTTTTTAGAGTACATATATGACACTCAGAAACTTGAATTCAGGATTACGTCATCGTATTTCATTGACAATTGCGGTAAAATCAACATATTTCTAGTGTTTATCCATCGATTTCTGTGAATATTATTACATCAATTCATCTTAAAATCTTAAAAATTTTTTATTAATTTTGAATGTTAATTGAAGTTCTATAACATCAGTAGCAGGGACAATAATAAAACTCTTTCTGAAGATCTAAAAGAAATCATCAATTTTATGCCAACTGTATAATAAATATATTTTTATTGCTTCTGAATATAATCTAATCTATATATAATATTGTCTAGAATAGCTATAATAATGGTACAGATGTCGCAAAAGCACATTTTTTTTAACCATTGGGAAAATGGTTGTTGTTTTTGGTCAAGAATGGAACTCTTGGCTTCGTCACTTTACTTTTTAAGCGTTTTTAACGAAATTCGGTAATTTTAGAAGAGTTTTTCTATGAATAGGCAATAAAAATGCATAAAATCGTTACAAAAATTTTAAAGTTACAAAAAGGATAGATGCAAACTATCAGATATGAAAGAAAGCCGAATTCAAAAATTGACGTCGGATAAGAAATCGTCTTATAAAGCAAAAAACGTGGTCTTCAACTTTAATTTCCTCATAATACCTTTAGCTTAGACAACAAACTAAACAAGAGTTAAAGTTATTGTAGGAAGGAACCGATAAAATATTAAGGTAAATTGGTTAACATATACTGGTTACCACTTTTACCCAGCCTTAATTTGCCCGACTTAATGTTACTAAATAGCGTTCAGTTGCTTCTCATATTAACCTACTCGTTTAAACAATTCTTCCTGAGAGTAAGTTGTTAAATATTACTATGTATCGCACATCGTTTATCATTTACTGGTTGAAACATCTGTGACATCGACATGCAAAGATGGAAACGTGCATTGCTTACAATCGAATTACGAATGCATTCGACGCTCTCAGGGGTGCGATGAGGAGATTAATTGTGTAGATGGTTCAGATGAATATTTTTTCGGAAGCAGAGAATACCACGATCTCTTCAACTGTAGTAATGGAAAATGTGTTTATCTGTAGATGGTTCCAACGAATATTTTTGCGAGGGCAGAGTACGCAAGGATATATTCAACTGTAGTGATGGAAAATGTGTTTATTTGTAGCAGTATGCAACGGTTATGATAACTGCGGCGATGGTTCAGACGAAATGTTTTTACATAGTTGTTCGTCGTTGTTAAATATTATTATGTATCGCGCAAAGCTGGTTGAAACATTTGCGACATCGACATACGATGATGGAATAGCGCATTGCTTACAATCGAATGACGAATCTACACACACACACACACACACAGATATATATATATATATATTAAGCTTTCGGAACATTTTCCCAATGGTTGTTGGAATTTTTTTAATTACATTTTTTTTCTTTTTGTCAAAATGACGATTTTTGTTTTGCCTAGCGGGGTAACCCAGCGATATTAGCGATAATTTACTACGTATGGCAAACTGGTAAAACAGATTGTGGGTATTTTATAATTAATTTAGCAATGTGTGTGTTCTATAATAAATTAAACATTGTTTATGTGTATAATATAATAATATGTGTATGTTTATAGTAAAATTTGTGTGTTTTTTATAAAAAAAATTGCATGTATTTTATAATAAAATTGTGCGTTTTTATTATGAAATAATCTGTTTCAAAATAAAATAAACTAATATGTTGTTTTCGAACGCTAGGCCTAAAAGGTTTTCGGAAACGGGATTTTATCACAAAAATGGGGCAAAAAACTCTTGACAACCTCGTTGCGTACGTGACATCAGTTCCCGTTTTGTTAAATTATACACTTACATCATAAACGTTATATTACGTCACTCGAATTTTCTTTTCTATATTCCACCTAAGTTTACGTCTGAGTATACTTTTTTTTAAAATAATATTTGCGAATTGTGTCTTTTTTAGCTTCCGTGCCAACTTTTGCACTTAGCGCAAAGTCATTAACGAAAAAGTACAGACATGTTTATGTTTTAAAAATTTAATGCCATTTTAAGTGGTACCTTGAAAATATGACCTAAAAATAAGACATAATTAAAAAACTAGACCAAGCATGGGTTTTCAGGGTACTCGTAATAAAAGACTCTCATCGAGATTAAAACTACTTCAAAAGTAAGCTTATTTCATGTTCTTAAAAAACATCTTTCCTAACACAGTACACTAGCATTAAAAATGCACACAATCATTGCGAGCATTGCAAACAGTGCATATTTAGTTTCAAGTAATGATTTATTCAAATTTCATGAAAAATGGCCCTAAAAATATATATTATTTCATTAAAGTAGTGAGGTTTTATTTGAAACGAGTTTTTGGAACGATATTATTATTCAGAGTCCTTTGATCCATGGGTTCCATATCTCTGGTAATAGCAACGTAGATCTTTGATATATGACCGTATCCAATGTCTAGAACAACATTTACAGTGGAAAATTTTAATAGGGACTAAGAAGAAAAATAAGAAAAAATAAACAACACATATATCGTTTTCGACCAAAAACAAATAAATGAAATAAATTTAATGATATATAAATAACGAAATATTAAATTAAGCCTACAAAATATTTACAGTTAGAAAATAAATCAAATAGAGAAAAATACTATACCCAAGAGCTATATACAAATAAATATATACAAAAACTCCTAAATCCTTAAAAGTAGCTATTGGAAAAAGGTGAATAATGAAGTTATGGTTTAATAATTTCCCGGATGTGCAGGACAGTATGAGGCTAACTTGCCCATACATCGTAGTCATGAAAATTCAGCTTTTCAGGATTAGATAAAGACTAAAGTTTATCGTGTTATTTTGAACAGTCTTTGCAATAGGATTTATTGTAAGGATATTATGAATGCTTTGCTTCCTGCAACAATGGGCTTTCCTGATACCGCTTAGAAATTTATTTTGTGCAAAAAACACGGTAATTCTGTATTGAAACTTTTAAAAATGAGGTGTTTCTAAAATTTAAACTAAATGTTAAACTGTTAAATGTTAATGTTTTTTTCGCATAATTCCCCTAAAATTTGTAAAAGTAATTAAAAAAATAATAATTGTTAATTGTCTCTTATTTCTGGTATTTGTAAATCTAATTAAAATATTAAAACATTTTTTTTTTATTTACATCTTCGACAATATTTGAAAGGATTCCTCACTTTTTTTTAAGATAAGTGAATTTGCTTTTCTCGATTTAGAAGAAATCTCGTAACTTTTTTATATACCGAAAAAAAATTGTTATGCGTGTACCATGAAGCATGATACCCAACATTAACAAGACTTAGGACATTCAAAAATGAAAATGGTCTTGCATTTTAAAAAGAATATCATTTTATGATGAAAAGGAGAAAAAAGTAGCAACTGCTCAAAATATGGTCGTGCGAAATATGTCATAGATTACACTTAAATTTAATTACATTTATTACCATTAAAACTATTCAATGTTTCGCTCGAACGTGCTACTAAAATCATATATAAATATTTTTATCATATTTTCCGCAACAATCCTTAGAGAATTAAGAATACAATTCCATTTCATTTTTCAATTTAACTTACAGTATAATAAAATTTAAACAGCGTTAAAATACTTTATTTTACTATGCAAATACGTATTATAACATCTGTTATAATAACAAAATTGTCACAGTTTAAGTGACAATATCATGGACGTCATGCCTAAAATATTCATTGTGTAATATAATATGATAGAAAAATGGATGTCTTATTTAATCAAGAAAATTGAAAGATGATACTTTTCTAGTTCACTTTTACGTATTTGAATGAATGCCAAAGTGGCAACGCCTACATAATAAGGACATATAACAAGGAGAGTACGTACCTTCGAAAGTATGACAGCTACTAAAATATTGAACGTGCCATGTAACTATGTAAGGATAAAAATATAGGATTTAAAGAGAAAACCATAACATAAGGTGCCTTATTTACCTGTACATTAAACCCAGGATTATACATAATATTTGCTGTCATATTATCTGCATCAAGTATGTTATTTTAAAAGACTATAAAAGTTATAAATGAGATATTAAGATAAAATGTATCAAAAATATTTTAAAAGAGTAATTTGTAAATCATGAAACATTACACTTTATGCAATTAACTTTTAATAATTCGCTATCTTCTTGTCTGGAAGTAAAATCTTCTTGTAGGAGTTTTACATACATTTGGAATATTGATATTTAGGTAAAGTGAATGTGATTAATTAGTTTATATTCCTATAATAAATAGGTATATTTAATTTATTACTAATAATGCAAACCATGTTAACTGTTCGTTTCATAATTAATAATCATTTAATTTACTAAATATCTTTATCAATAACCGTATTTGTAAAGAAATAAATATTTCTCTTATTTTATATAAAACTTTACTGCATCTTTCTTTCTTTAAAGTCTCTCTTAATGCTACATTATACAAATTTTACAAAGGTCGATCTTGTTAAATTATCACCAAAACCTTTGGCGTTGTTTCATCCCCATCTTCAAACACTATGATATAATTCTTTTAGAAGCTACCTAAAGTCTATTGTAAATTCTGATAATATCATGCGTAGGTAATTTTTTTAATAAAATGTGTATATAATCAGAAAGCGTGAGTGCTTTTACTCATTCTCTATAATTAATCACAATATTTCTTTAGTCTGTATTTAACAAAAAATAAATAAGTAATGGAAAATAAATGTTCAACTTATCACAAAATTAAATTTATAGAGATGATTTTTTTAATCATGTAACCCCTTCCACTTTATACTTTTGAAAATGTATTTTATATGTATCTACACTCATCTAGTGCAACATATAGTTTTTAAATTATGTCTAAATGATAGGATTTAGGTTTTATACTTCAGAGAAGTTTTCAATAGTGTTTCAAAGTTCTTATCTAAGATACACTATTGCAAATGTAAATAACATTCAAAAAGTAGGTAATCATTCATAGCTTTGTAACTAAATAAATACTACTTTTTTTAATATTTACGTTCATAACATAATTCATTTTATCTGTGCTGTGATGATTAAAATATTAACAATTTATTTTTAATATTTATTTTAACCCATTAGGCCCCGATTTTAAAGTACCAGTAAAAAATACTTGTTTTAAAATTTTATTAACTCATCATTGACATAAATACATTTTAAAATGAATTTTAGTCACTTTACTTCATTAAGTTCCAAAAGTAATAATTAAAAAAAACGACTATTTTTAAATAGAAAATGTATTATGTTATTGTAAATGTTCAGCTTTCATGATGTCTAAAGACACCGAATTAAAGGCATGAATTTCGAAAATTTTCTACACTCATATTATAAACCCACTATATTTATACATACAAACTACTAAAACTTATTAAAACTGTTAAAGAAACGATTTGATTAGAGATGTAAATATTCCACCAAACCCTTATAAGAATATTTATCAATCCGTAGTTGAATTTTCAAACAACATATTGCCAAAACAACCCTTCTCTTTGATGACCTAACTTCTTTTGAGTTCTAATGACGTTATATTTCTAATAAAATTAGAAATTTTCATTTACGACAGATTATTACTAGAAAAATAAAATATTAAATCTAAAAAAATAAATAAAAATACGTACTTTCAAACTGTCCAATTGGACTTACTTTGCACCAAAAACTTCATCAATATTTGGTGCTGAGGTCACACAAAGTAGTTTATCAGACACTAGCACTCCACTTTAGATTTGTTGGGCATGGGTTTTATATCTAGCAATTGAATGTTTTGGTAACTGTTTTGAAGAACTTATTTTAGAGCATTTCTTCTGTATCTGTGGCCATTTAACTCTATGGACGAGGTAACGTTGCTTTAAGAGTTGATTTAGGTTTGTTTCTGGAATATTTCAAACGTGGTGCCCTGTATCCATACACACCAATCACCTACAGGATGTCTTTATTCTAATTTTCAAGAAAAAAATAAACATTTTAACAATAAATCAATATGCTCTAAAACATATGCTGTTAATAGATAGCTCCCACTCAGCGCATAATTTAAATCAGTAGTTTTAAAGATGGTTAATTACATGGAAAATAATTATTTCTGAAAAAAAATAATTAAAAAGTGAGGGAAAGTTTAATGACGGCAATTCAAACACTAGAGTTTGTATTAAACGGGTAATTTCTCTTACTGAAATCTATTCAAAAGTTTCGAAATTTTAAAATGCAATTCGCAGTTGTATTTTCAAACAACATACAAGGAAATGGGCATTTGTGCATTTATTTTGTGCAATCATTAAGAAATATGTTCAGTTGTTACATATGTAGGATGTAGTAGTATGTCGCAGCAAGACCTTTATTGCCATTAACTAAAAATTCCTTATGCTTTTAAAGTGTTTTTAATTGCCAGAGATGTAAATCAAAGAGAATGTTTTACTTCTTAATGAATAAGGGGATTAAAATAAAACACAAATGAAAAACACTTAATAAATATAACACAGGAGTATAAACAACATGTATATTCATATAAGATTCTTCTTATCGTTGACTGATGGGTAATTCTTAAACCGTTATTTGGGAAGACATAGTTTTAAATACAATAATGTTTCAAATGTTGTTTTTTATCATATAAAATTTAAATTACGTCAACATAGTTTTTTTAAGTAAAGAATTTTAGGTTTTTATACGTTATATCCTATATGATAGATGTGGAAAAACTCTTTATGTTCTAAAAAGTAAAATTGCAAAAATTACATTCTTCTTTAACCAAAATTGTTGCGTTATGAAATTTTAAGTTTTACGAATTTTCTGCGACTTCTAGCATTACATATGCGTTCTTCAGTGAAAAAATTATCTAAGACTCAGGGGCATTTGCAATCTGTGAAGTAACATCGACCGTGATATTGGATTTTGTATGATTCGAAAGAAAGGTAATTAAATATCAAGGGAATAGTGGGCGCCGCTGTAGGAAAAATCATAGAGATTTAGTAAGTATATAACAAGAATAAGCAAAAATTAAGATAACAGAAAAATGCAGCGTGTGACGCTTATTGTAAGAATATCTGAAATCATGAGATTATAGAAGAATTCCCAATCGCCTTCAGCAATGAAAATACCAAACGGCATTAAATAGAGAAGTTTTACCTCTGCTCTGCTTAAAGCGCTACCAGGCAAATATGACAGCAGTACAATGTATTGCAATCTGGTTGTAGACATCTAACGCACTTACAACTCAATATGAATCTGAAAATAAGTTTTTCATTTGAAAATTAAAATCATTCATGTTTTTAATCTCTTCAGAATCACTGCGTATACAGACATTTTTATGAATTTTCTATGTTGGTCTTATAGGCCAAAAAGGTATATACTATATTAATTAAATACCAACGATCGTGCTTATTAAATAAATATTTTAATCCAATTATACGCTCCAAAAGAAGAAATGAATATTTTATTAAATAGATAGTCAATTGACCTTTATTATTAGTGCTTTTAAAACGGTGAAATCAGATTTTCTTTATTTATGCTCTCTAAAAATAATTAATAAAAATAAGCCAAGGGTTATGAGAAAGACTAATATATCATTTTTTGTTAATAAGTTGTATTTAATTATTGTAGCCGTTATTTTTTCCAGACTCCAATTACTTTCATGTCACAGTAATATATTTTTTATGCATCTTAGCAAAACATTTTTATTAAAGCAATTTATTTGCTAATGGATTAATGGTCTTTAATATGATTTAATAAAATGTAATGATAATAAATTATATTTACATATTCTTTTATAATGTTATGCATTAAATAGAAAGTATTTCCTTGTTTAAAATCATAATTTTTTCATGAAAAAAGGAGTTGTTACATGACATTTTTAACACTTTTTTATAGAATTCTTTAGAAGGCAATCCTGGCGACTAGATCCATATCGCTTTCAATGGGGCAGTCGTATATTAGGCTTTTCATATGGTCCCACAGGAAAAAGTCCAAACACGAGAGATCCAGCGATCTTGGTGGCCAAGCTATGGGACCACCTTGACCAACCCATCACCACCAATCCATCTAAAGTGTTCCGCACATCCAAGGCAACGTGTGCAGGCGCACCGTCGTGTTGACACCACATTCTCGAGCTGATGGGGGTTGGAATCGGACGCAGCAGCTTCGGCAACACCTCTCGTAGGAATGTATCATACCATTTACAACGCCACCTCGCGTCCATACATTCTATGACGAAATATGCTCGTTTAGCTGCGTTCTATCACCCCGTAACGTTTTCCCAACTTTTGCAGATACACCCTGTTTATCGGCAAAATATAATTTTTTGTCGCTCATAGACACTATTGCATCCGAATTCTTTTGTGGTGTCCCTTTTTTGTGTAAATGATGAATAAATGCTACCCAAACCATATTCTACAGTATGGATATTGTTTTTCACCTCAATGATGTATAAAAGTTTCAATATGTTTGAAATGTTGAAACTTCATTAAAACATATTGCAAGCGATTTTTCCTTGAAAACGATAATGCAACGAAATTCTTCTGAATGTCCCTGTAAACGAACTATAATCTCTACACAGTTCATTTTCAATATCGAGCATGCCATGGTGAGCCTCAGTAACATATATCAATTACATGGAAATCTGAGTATATTTAAGCGAGTTAGAACACGGACAAGCAGACCAACATAAGTAATAAAAAGTTTTCAATTATAATAGACGGTAATAAACAGCAATCTTTAATATTGAAACATTTGTTTTTTAAATTATTTTTTTAAATTAGACGTTTAAACATTGGTGCATTTGTATTTAAGAAGTCAGTATTTATACTACGATAGAAATTGTATAAATAAAACGGGTTCTAATGTCGTATCTTTTTTAAAAAAGGCCGTAGAGCTTACACAGGAACTCCTCTGGTCGTGCTCATTAAAAGTTTTCCAGAACGTGGGTACGGCGGTTGACGTGCCCGACGGGCACCTTCAGGCCCTTGGCGGCGCATCGCAGTTTTATATATCTTAAAAAGTTTATGTAATTATATTCTAATTAGAACTATATGTTATTTTATTTTGGCATTTATTTTTGGCATTATTTTATTTTATGTTGAAGAAGCATTGGAAATTTGGAAAGCTAATTGCAGAGGAATGGAGAGTAATGTGAATGGAACGTCAATGTTTACTCTGCAATTTGCAGACGACCCAATTATAATTGAAAATTAAAAAATGATTTAGAGAAAATAAAGATAAAAATTAAACAATATTAAGAATATGAGATTGAAGACAATTAAGATTGACATTTAAGAATATGAGAAATGGGGACATTACATAAACGTTAGTAACACCAAATACCTATGTATACGAAGAAATGAGTCAGAACTAAATTTAAATAATAACATAAAAATAGAAAACTGTGAGTATTATAAATACACTAGCAAGCTACGCCCGCTACGCTGGTCAATTCCTTTTAACGAACCTTTAATCAAACAAAATATTGACATTTTATAAATAACTTTTATATTTTAACAGAATAATAAGGCTACTATAATTTGTGACTCGTACTATAGCCAATATACACGTCAGGACACGTCGCCCTTATCATTATCCTTTTACGCATGAAGGTTTCGCTATGGTACTACATTGGAAAATTTGGTAATTTTTGAAATTCAATATTTGAAAACGGCATAATCATTAGATTTGAAATTTATATCAAGATAAATACAATTTTTTACCTTTCAAACGCAGTTTGTCTAACAATTTTCTGACAAATACTTTTTGAGCTATCATTTTTTTCAGTAAATTCAAATGTTTCATTTTCCGAGATTAATCTGTTGCAACAATTAGCGAAAAACCCAGTCGTCAGCAACGCATAGCTTTATATTAAAGAGGCTGTTGGAGCAGGGACTGTCACCATCAATTTGCCACCATCACTTTTGAAATTGGTTAAGAAGTTCCAGAGATTCATAGAAATTGTAATTTAGAATGATTTTAGAATACTTTTCGCTCATTTCACCCATTTAAATTTCGATTTTTTTTAAAATTTATTCTTAGAGAGCATTTACATCTTATAAGTAACTACAATGCTAAATTTCAAATTTCTATTTCTTCAGTATAAAAAAGTCGCAATTTTCGAACATTTTTCGATCCTGCACCCCATTGATGTTAGTGGCACCGACATAAAATATAGCCTATGTTGGAGTAGGGATTGTCCCCATCAATTTGCCACCATTACTTTTGAAATAGGTTCTGTAGTTCCAGAGATTTCATAGAAATTGTAATTTAGACTGTTTTTAGAAAGCTTTTCGCTCATTTCACCCTTTTAAATTTAAATTTCTTTTGTATTTTGTTCTTAGAGAGCATTTACATCTTAGAAGTAACTACAATGACAAATTTTAAATTTCTAGCTCCTTCAGTATAAAAAATATAAATAAAACTGCCCAGTTAAACTGAGGGCATTGAGTTCACAGGCTATTCATACTAATTGTATATTATACTCATATTTCAAAGAATTTGAAATAAGCCCATCGAAAATAAAGAAATAAACAATATATTAAGGGGGGTCATCCCCCCGTTACCCCCCTCATAGTTAACTAATGAACCCCTTAAACTAATGAGGTAAATCTCTAATTACAATGAATATATATACAAAATTTGAAGAAAATCGGATAATTCTGCATGAAAAACCCATTTATATAAATTAAGGCGGGATTAGCCCCCTCCGTTCCCCCCCTTTATACTTAACCAATTAATCCCGAAAACTAATCAGGGAAGCGTCTTAACCCAATGAACCTATAAACAAAATTTGAAGGAAATGGGATAATTCTGCATGAAAAACCCATTTATATAAATTAAGGGGGGATTATCCCCCGTTCCCCCCTTTATACTTAACCAATCAATTCCGAAAACTAATTAGGGAAGCGTCTTAACGCAGTGAACCTTTAACCAAAATTTGAAGGAAATGAAATAATTCTGCATGAAAAACCCATTTATATAAATTAAGGGGGGGGATTAGCTCCCCGTTCCCCTCTTTATACTTAACCAATCAATCCCGAAAAGTAATCAAGGAAGCGTCTTAACCCAATGAACCTATAAACAAAATTTGAAGG
The DNA here is from genome assembly GCA_963931845.1 of Maratus michaelseni. Taxonomy (NCBI): domain Eukaryota; kingdom Metazoa; phylum Arthropoda; class Arachnida; order Araneae; family Salticidae; genus Maratus; species Maratus michaelseni. The sequence continues at coordinate 289,606,744 of OZ007591.1, read as the reverse complement.
AAAACGGAATAATTCTGCATGAAAAACACATTTACATAAATTAAGGGGGGATTATCCCCCCGTTCCCCCCTTTATACTTAACCAATCAATCCCGAAAACTAATCAGGGAAGCGCCTTAACTCAGTGAACCTATAAACAAAATTTGAAGGAAAACGGAACAATTCTGCATGAAAAACCTATTTATATAAATTAAGAGGGGGGGGGGAATTAGCCCCTTGTTCCCCCCCTTTATACTTAACCAATCAATCTCGAAAACTAATCAGGGAAGCGCCTTAACACAGTGAACCTATAAACAAAATTTGAAGGAAAACGGATATTTCTATGAAGAGTTATCGCATACGTACGTACATACATACAGAACTGGCTGGCAAGCTCTCAGGGCTTGATAGCCAGTTTGATAGCTAAAAAATGGCAATATTAGAACGTTTTTTGCTCCTGCACCACCTGGGGTTAGTGGCACCGACATAAAATATAGCCTATGTTGGAGCAGGGGTTGTCACCATCAATTTGCCACCATCACTTTTGAAATCGGTTCGGTAGTTCCAGAGATTACCCCCTAGAAACAAACAAACAAACAATCTTTACTCCGTTATAATATTAAGTATAGATAAGGGGGGGGAATTAGCCCCTTGTTCCCCCCTCCATACTTAACCAATCAATCCCGAAAACTAATCAGGGAAGCACCTTAACACAGTGAACCTATAAACAAAATTTGAAGGAAAACGGATATTTCTATGAAGAGTTATCGCATTACGTACGTACATACATACATACAGAACCAGCTGGCAAGCTCTCAGGGCTTGATAGCCAGTTTGATAGCTAAAAAATCGCAATTTTAGAACGTTTTTTGCTCCTGCACCCCCTGGGGTTAGTGGCACCGACATAAAATATAGCCTATGTTGGAGCAGGGGTTGTCACCATCAATTTGCCACCATCACTTTTGAAATCGGTTCGGCAGGCACCGGGCGTTGCTGGGTGAAACTGAGAAGGAGGATACCGGGCAATGGGTACAAGGCTGGAAGAGTACTATAAAATTCGGAACACATCAGACGAGTATGATGAAAGACAGTTCGCAGCTAATTTCAGAATCTACAGGCACCCCTTCTCGGTATTAAACCTTGGGTGTAGGCCTGGTTCGAGCACCAGATTTTATGAAGTAGATTTTCCATATTGAAGTGAAGATATTACCTTGATGTTTCGTGAGATTTGATGGCTAATTAATAGGTACACATGATAAGTCCATACAATGCTTTTATTCAAGATACCAAAGCATGAAAAATAAATCCAGGTTCATATGACCGGGCTTATGCCGGGTAAAATCTTTGCAATCTCTCCACACCCGGGAAAGTACCGAGGAGGGGCAACATAGCAGGGAGAGATGATATTAACAGAAGCAAGGCAAGGAGCTGAGTGTGTGTTGTTTCCATGACACAACTAGGAGTTGCACTGACAAGAATCTCGCCAAAATAGGGTTGCTACAGAGTGTCTAGGCGAGAATACTTTCAGACGGAATGCCGCATAACTAATGGTATTTACCGAGCCAGGTTGCTAGATTATTGGCATAAGAATGCACTTCATTTCAAAATTTAATATAGCCATGAAGATTATAACCGACAAATATTTTCCCATGTGAATGGCATTTCAAGAGACAAAACAACTTGTGCATTTAACAATCGGAATATATTTTTAGACATGGGTGTGAGTGATTGAGTTATTATTAAGACCAAATATGGACATTGTATCTGTGCTGGATGAAAAGATGTACATGATTTAAGTGATCCTGCGACCCCAAAGAATGCATTACGAATGTATTACGTTTTAAGCTCGGTTTTGGAAAGTAACTTAGAAAAAGGCATCTGTGCTGATTTAATTCTTTTCTTTTTATTTTAATTGAAAGGCCGTCAGATATTAACAATCCAACATAAGTTAATATGAAAAGGGAAAGAGTATAAATTACGGCGGGATTATTGTTTGTAGTTAAGATAACACAATTAAATTTTGAAAAAGAGCCGGGGAAAAATATAATTTAAAAATGGTAGGGATGTTAAAAATTTAATATATGATTCTCATATCATACATGTATGTAATCCAAAGCGTCTGAGATGATTCTTCATTTTAATTATGAGTAATATCGTTAATTTCAAATGAATTCTCAACTCATATTTAGAATTCATTTACGAATTTCACTCACTCCTAAATCACAGAAAAAAAATATCAACTGTCTAGATTGCACCTGCCGCCATCTGTTGCTGCCTTGATGAAGTAAAAAATAATTTCTTTTGTAAAAATATATAATTAATTAGAACAGTAAAATGTCGAATGAAATTTAAACAGTAATTGATGATATATATAAACTATCTTCCTGTCACGTAGTTTTTTTTCTAATGAATTTAAGCCGTGCTGTGAAATATTATAGGTGCAATAAGTTTTAAATTAATTATGTTTCCAAGATCCTTTTTTCATAGTATTTAAATGATTTATATGCCCATTGGTAACGCCAACTAAATGCATTTTTAGTTGTGTTTTCAACGGAGAATTACTTTTTTACATTAAAAATTAATTGTCAATTTATATGTTTAAAGATTTTATGGTAGAACTTATTCCGGCTAGAATTGCTGAAAAATAAAAAGGGGCGAGCGAGCGAAGCGATCTGGGACCACGTAGCGGTCTCAATCTGAATTGCTCTGCAATTCACGGGGGGTTGGCTAGCGTTAGCGAGTAGGGGGCATAGTCCCCTAGTAATATATACAATTCTATTGTAAAGAGCATATTGATATATGGAGCAGAGGAATGAAGAATTATGCAGACAGAAAGGAAAAAAATTATCGGCAGTAGAAATGGATGAAGATCTAAGATCATTCTAAGAAGATCATGCAGGATATCAAGAATAGAAAGAATAAGAAATGCAAAAATCAAAGAAATGATGAAAATAAAGAGAACCATATTAGACGATCTTCAAAAGAAGCAATTAATCTGGTATGGTTATGTTAAAAGAATGAGTAACTAAAGACTATCCAAAATATAGAACAAATTATAGAACAAATCAAAAAAGGAAACGAGGAAGACTACGAAAAAACTGAATGAAAGACAAAAAAAGCGATGAGGGATAGAGGTCTGTAGGAGGAATGGACTCTTGACCGGAAGAAATACAATAAATCTTATAGATTTTTCGTATGGCGATACCTGATGCCATAAATCGAGTTTATATATATTTAATATTAATAAGTTAAGAGGTCGAAAGGAGATTCTTTTCCAATTAATGCTTAATAAACATATGTAAAAAAACTGTGTCATGTGTACGTGAAAGAATTGAAAAGAAACGTATATTATAAATACAATATATTTATAATTTATTAGTCATTAGTTAATTTTTTTGTAATTAATGACATATTTCCATGCATGTTTCAATTAATTTCATGTATTATTTAAAATTATGTATTACTAATTGACGAGAATTATTTAATGACACACATTATAATTTATAATGATTTAATTTCCTTTAATAAGGTTTAATAAAAATTAACAATAACACATTAATATTAATTTATTTTGTTTCATTTTTTTTATAAAATATTTAAAATTTTAATTCATTCATGAATTTTTTTATTACACGAGAGCATAAAAAAGGCGCTATCAGCGTTTTCTTTTTTCTATTTAAAAAAGACGTTATTATTTTCAATGTAATTTCAATATTTATAATAATCAAATTGAAATATTTAAATTTGGCACATAAATTGCAAAATTATTCAATCAGTGTTTCAAACAATAAATAATTAAAAAAACTAATTATGATTAAAGCAATGATTCATTCTACAATATAAATTGTATGAGGGAGAAGATAGAACAAATAACTAAATAAATTATTAAACAATATTACGTAGTTTAAATGTATACTACCAAATGAAGTTAGACACAATTTCTTATATCTTGCTACAATTTAATAATGCTGCTTTCTACCACTTTGCAGTGACAAATCTTTCTACAAAATTTGAATTATTATATATTATTTTTTTTCCAATAATGACTCTAATCTTGCTTTTTTTTTTAATAGTAGAACATTTTATGATATTAACTTCATGTAATTTGGATTATGTAACTTGACTCTAATCTTGCCTTAAAAACGTAAATGCATATAATGTAGAAACAGAAACAAAATGTTTAAAAAGTATATATATATATATATTTAATCGTAGAACATTTTATGATATTATAATCTTCATGTAACTTGAATTATGTAACGACTCTAATTATGCCTTAGAAAACTTAATAGGATATAATGGGGGAAATTAAATGTAGAATAGTCATTTTTTTTAATCTTAGAATATTTTAGGATATTATCTTCATGTAACTTAAATTATATAACTTGACTCTAATCTTGCCTTGGAAAAAGTAATAGCATATAATGTAGAAACAGAAACAAAATGTTTAAAATGTATCTTTTTCTTTATCGTAGAACATTTTATGATATTAGCTTCATGTAACTTGAATTATGTAACGTGACATAATGCAGCCATATTGATTATGTTATTTATTTATTTATTTATTGTTTGTCATATAACCTATCCGGGAACTATTTAACTGTCTTTTTGCTATCCCTAAACAGTGTAAGGAATATTAAATTCAATGGTATTTCAAAATTCCGAAAGTCTCCTGCATTAAATCATTCATATGAGAACATAGAAGTTGTGCGCATTTTAAATACCTAAATTTACATTTTAAGGTATTCTTTAAAAAAAAAAAACTAATAATCTGAACTATTGGCAATAAGGATATGAATCATACCTAAATAATGGTATGAAAAAAAATAATTTTTAAACTACAAATAACGACAATATTATTTATTTTATATTGAATAAAAAATATTAAAATATTTATTAGAATTTGTTTAATGTTAGGAATATAATAAACAAAATCATATGTTTAATCGTGATGGTGTGCATCTGTTTAGCTTTAGATAGAAATACAAAATTTCAAAAATTTAGTGAGAGTTTAAGCATACGATTATGAAGTACGTGGATTAAATTCCTTGATTTTTTCTGATACTATAAAATATACGTTAATCTAGTATATTAATACATATAGTAAAAATTAATAATAATATTCATACTAAATTAATTTTAACACAGTTATATTCAAAATGGTAAAGAAACTATATAAGTTATAATTTTCCAACTGGACGAAAAATGTCAAAGCCAGGATTCGAACCTGGGATCGCTTGGCTGAAGCTGCCATGCATTACCAACTGTAATATCCCGGTCGAATCTGGAGGACCTAATTCATCCGGTTAACCTTATTGATCATAGCAGCTGGTCTGACAGATTATCTTTAGCATTTGGTGTTACTTGGGTGATCGAAAATATTACTTTATTTTTTTAAATTATATATGCCGCCTCTAATTGCCCTCGCGACAAAATCTTCACTGAAAAACATGCGTGTGAAGTCAAACATTTTCTTTCCTACAACATCTAAAATGGTTGTAAATACTTAAATTTGATAATCAACTTCTTAAAGGGTAGTTATTAATTAGAATGTTCCCTAAATTTCGTTTACATACAAAATTTGCTTTCAAAATTTATGAAAATTTTTATATCTAGAACAAAAGTACAAATTGATTAATTTCTTGCATGCAGACAATCATATTATTTTCTGTGATGTCAATATTTGTTTAAAAAACAGAGAGAGAGAGAGACAGGCTATATTTTTAAAAGGTTTAAATTCGGCGTATGAAACCTCATGTGAAAACTGACATTTTTAAAATACAATTCACTCAAATAATTTTCAAACTCCTTTGTTTAAAATTTGAAATAAAACTTTTTTTTGTAGTTTGTTGTAAAAACGTTAAATATATAAAACGTTTGATACAAATTGTAAAACTTAACAAGCGATGGAAGTGATTTGAATATGATTGTAGTAATATTAATTTGAAAAAAAAATGGTAACATAAATTTAGCCAAAATATACTGTGCTATAATTGTATCACTCTGTTTCAGTATCAACAGTCACTTTAACAAAAGAAAAACTCTATTGTCAAACTTTCTAAGCAATCTTATATTTTATATTGAAATCATATATATAGCAAAATTTTATACAAAAATGTTAAAAAAAACAGTCAATAAGTCCTATAGAAACGTTTTTAATTTCGGATATTTTGTCAAAGTTACTCCATATTTTTTCCATCGTTCAACAAGCTGTATAATAAATAGTATTTATTATTACAATAACATTTACATGATATATTGAAATTTATTTCTTATATTTACATTTATGAAATAAAATGAATGTACAAAGTTTCTAAACAAGCTTCAACCAATTGCTATTTAATGGAAATATATTCAAGAGGTAATGAGTGTAAACAAGTATTGAACTTAGTTAATTAAAGCTATCGTTATAAATATATTTTATTTTTCCTTCAATGAAATCTAACCATAATAAATATTTAATCAAGGACAATTCACACACAACTGACTACCAATAATAAAACATAATCCAGCCCCCTCCTGAATTTGATGCACAACATTTGCATCAACAATGCCATTTTCATGCCTTCGGCATAATGAAGGCGTCATTTCATATGATAAAATCACATGACGAACATCCATAATAAAGTAAAATCTTAATAGATTCAGTATTTACTGGTAATTTTAATTTTATGATGTACTCCAACAAAACGAAATTGTCAACTTTGACATAGTACATTTATTATTGATTCAAGTTAATTATGAACATCTGGAATAGCTGTAGGAAAATTATAAATATTAATAAACTTTCAAAAAGTTTAATGAAATAAAATTTAGTTCATGGAAAAGTTACAGCTCGAGAAACGTCAGATGACAAGATTGAGTTTTAAATTTCACATGCATTTTATAAAAATCCTAATTTATGATAATAATTCAAATTTAATACAATGCACATTATATTACTTTAAAATAGAGTGAAGAAATTTAATGAATTACGAATTTTGTCGAAAATTTTCAAATGACAAGTATGATGATAAAAATATTTTCGGTGAGTTGACAAATACATGTTTTATTTACTTTGAAACAGACATAAAATTAAAAATAAGTAAATTATAATAAATGTTTTTCAATGTTTTTTTTTCAATATAAGTGACAGTTTTTATTTTTGATATAGGTTAAATAATGAGAATGATTCAAAATCTTTTCACTGAACATATTGATATTTTAATGTATAAGTAATTGAATGACTCAAAAAATGTTAAATGTTAAAGATAGATGAAAGTTTCAAGAAATACATTTGAATATAACTATTTTAAATTTCGTTGATGAATCACCAAATGCGTTTTGTATAATACGAAAAATATATAAATTTCATAATTATTGGAAAAAATATTGAATTTTTTAATGATAAAAATGCTTGATAATTGTACATATAAAGAAAAATATGATAAGAAATCATGTTCAGTCGGATTCTAAACTCATGAATAGGTGAAATAAGTAAATACTCCAGCATCTCATATCCATCCAGCATAACTTCGCTACACTTCACAGTGCTGAATTGGGTTATCCAAACATAAATTAGCAACCGGCCAACTAAGGAAAAGCCGGAAACTTAGGCAACAAGATGCACTGATATCACGTCGGCCTGAGACTTATCAAACAGATCTTCCCCATGCGGATATCAGGCTAATCCTCGTCCGGTTGCCAGGCATCAACCCGTTAAGATTGACAAAAGCCCGGCAGGTATGGGCCTGGTCAGCGGTCTAAAAAAAAACTCATGAATAATAGTTTCTTCATGGACTGATGAAGATAAATGTTTAGAAATTTGACAACAGGTTTGATGTACCTTTCATGTTGATTACAAGCGTTAATCTGAATCGCTAATCCCTGTACGTACAGTTTCAATCAACTTATCTTCAAATATTGATTTCCCTGTTAACAACATCTTCTGCAGTTTGATCACTTTTAGCCTAATTGAGTCATTCTATTTTTAATGGATGCTTTTCCGGGTTTGATACTATGCACACTACAGTGATATGAAATTTTTTTCTAAATTGCGTTTAATATTTTAGTTTTATTTATAAAAAATTATCTCTACCAGGACCCACTGTTACTATCAAATGACGACGAGAGCTAAATAATGATTGCTCTCAAAAACGCAGTTGTATTTTTTAATCATTCAATGTAGAAAAAGAAAGATTTACTTCCGAATACATTCCTTTAATCAAATTAAAAGAGAAAAACATATTTTTATTTACATTTATTTCATCTTTTAAACATTTTTAGAATAACGATTTATGTACTCAAACATTAATTTATCAAATATCTTTTTACTCAAATATTCATTAATTTTATTTTTAATATCCATAGAATGTGATATTCTAAAATAAATCAAACATTTTCCAACATAAAAAGTCATCTTAAGGATTTTTATTCAATCATACCGTTTCAAATACATATCATTAAATCTAATGAAAGAATAAATTCCTGGAAAACATTGATTTTACAGTAGATTAAACATTTTTGCCATGCTTAAAAGATTAATTTTCGTACTTATGATTTCAACAAATCTTTAAATATACATTTTTATGTCGTTTTACTCTTGGCATGTTTAATTAAGAAAGTATATTAAAGGGCTGGTGAAGAAATAAATATATTTTTAAATAGTAAAATTCTAGTTATATTTAATGGTAAAGGGGGGTACTAAAGTTAAATAAATCGCAATGAAAGTAAAAATAATTTGTGCTATATTTACTTTAAATCCAGAAAAATGTATATATATATATTGTGTATTATGATTTCATTGTATTCCTTATTACGGTTATATATATTATATATTTACAGGGTGGCCAGAAGTAAAAGACCCCTACTCCGACATCTTTATATATTGAACTACTCAATGTATAAACATCAAATATTATGCACAGACTATTCCAGACATGGAAAACGGAATATGGGAAACAAATAGTTCCAGAAACCCCCACCAGATTGTGCTGTACAACTGGACATATGATGAAAAGTCACAAAAACACATTTTATTTGAACATATCAAACATTCATGCCACAAGGACCTTATCAACGAAGGTAATGCTTCTCAATATGGTTCCCTTCTTGAAGTTGTAAAATCTATTGTTGTCTATAAGTTGTTGTCTATGGACAACTTATTCAAATGTGCACCGCTACTGGTCGACTGAGATGCTTCTCACATGCAGAGCAGCCTACGACGTCTCACCTTCTTCACAACATCCACAGCCTACGACATTTCAGCTTCTTTCAGATCTGCCAAATCTACCATACGTCCTCACACAAGATTTTAAAAATTTCCCCACACCCAAAATCGCACCGATTAAGATCCGGAGAGCGAGGTGGTCATGACCGTTTACACTGTCAGTAGTGATACGTTGTCAAAACAACCAATGTACACAAAGTCTACTATGTGGAGGCATAAAGATAACCGAAACAAGACAATGCCGCTATAGCAAATGGAGTACAGCAAACGTTTTGAGTGTCTCTTGTACTTGTTGGTCGTCGCCGTACCTGTCAAAGGGTCATTCCGAATATCCTCTTTGAAAAAAAGGTCCAATAATGAATGTGGCTGTGAAATCACACCATACAGTAACTTTCGGTGAGAACTCTTGGAAGGTACATGGATTTTCCGTGTCCCAAATACGACAGTTATGGGTGTTCACTGTTCCACTTAGGTGTAAATGGGCAATGCTCCACATAATCTGCCACGGCTACGATGCATCCAAATTAACTTTAACAAGAAAGTGAGAATGTCTGTCGCTTCTTCCTGTCGATGGTCAGTAAACATTGATTATCACTGATTTTGTACGGAAAACAATGCACCATTTTTTCAGTACGCTCCACACTGTGCTGTCAACACTCAAGTGTCGTTCACTATTACCTACGACAGCCTACGATATTATCGACTGCCTGTTTAACAATAGCGGCGGAAACATGTTCAATGACATATGAACGAACTGGTTTGAGTCCTCGACCCAGCTGCCCTCCAAGATTTTTGATTTTCTCGAATATTGAGATCATTTTTCTGATCGCTTTTGGAAGAAATGGTACCTTTCTCAAATTCTTAAGTCGGCTAAACTCTCGAAGTTCAGCTGCAGAATTTCATTTGTTTTCATAAAAGATCTTCACAAACAAAGCGCGTTGTGGCTACGTGACAGCCATCATTCATATAAATGACATTCCCCAGTTTTAATTCTCTTTTCTACCGAGAACATGGCTGAAAATCATGGATTTATTAAAATTTCTGTGCCTACAATGTTAAATTGGAGTTAGAATGACATTTTAAGCATCTTTACTTTATTTTTCCATAAGAGTAATAGAAATTAAAAAGGGAACATTTCATTTCGCATGTGTTTCTTATTTATTATTAGTATTGTCTTTTTTCATATTTTCGTCTGTACAGCGTCATCTATTGGTGTTTCTGGAACGAATTTCTTTTCGCTTAATCCGTTTCCCTATGTCTTGAATAGTATGTGTAAAACATTTTATGCTTTTACACTGAGTAGTTCGATATATAGGGAGAGAGGTCAGAGTAGGGGTGTTATAATTCTGGCCACCAGGTATATGTAGCAATAAGCATGTTATTACAAATATATCTTTAGAATAAAGTTAATTTTATACAGTTACAAAATTTTGCCTTAATATGTGGTAATATTAGATTTCTTATAAAGAAGCAGGTTCTGAGCCGATTAAAGTCGTTCCTTTGAGGAATGTCATCGAATGAGAACATGCAAATTTTATGAAAACAGCGTGGGAGAAATATCGGCGTGACAAAGGGCAAATATCGTTGGATAAAGTTCACTCTGAATGTTGTTGTCACTGAATCTTTTTATTATCAGGGAAGACATAATTTATAAATGTTGTTGATGACGTCAGTTAATGGTCTCGTTAATTTCTCAGTAATTTATTTAAATTCAGATAATTTTTATTGTAATACTTTAGTTTCCAAAAGCGTAAGTGAAGCATTCTGGTTAATTATATCTCAGCGAGTGTCCATAATCTTTTTTGTACTCAATGCAGTTCTGTAGGCGATAAATTTGGAATATTTCAAGGGTTATTAGATAAGATAATGTAAAACAAGTTGTAGAACCACAATATTATGAAAATAAGAACAAAAAGTGAAATATGTGTGTACTATATACATGTGTGTGTGTGAGAGAGAGAGAGAGAGAGAGAGAAATGAGACATCTCAACTCGATGAACTATAAAGGTTCACGAGCCATGATAGATTCGTGGCCTGGATGGGAGATGATGTTATTATTAGAGCACTTTTCTAGAAGCCGGATGTTTTTAGGCGAGATTTACGTAGCTTGCTGAATTTTTGTTTTGTTTTTTTATAATACGAAAAAGAAAACGCGCTTCTGAGTTATATTATGATTGTAAATCCGCTTACGGCCATTGTGTTACCGCACTATATAAGTATGTGGTGTCGATTCCCTCATGTATTTTATATCTTATTGAATGTTTGTTATCGTCTTTAAACCAATTTAAATATTGTGGTTAAGTTATTATGCATTTTAGTAATCCCATATAGTACATAAATACACACACATACAAATATATAGAGAGAAAGAGACAGAGATAACGATAAAACGAAAGCAACAAAAACGTAAGAAAATTTATAAAGCTAATTAGAAAATTTTGCAAAAATAAAATGAAATAAAATAAAATAAAATAAAATAAATGAAAGAAATAAAAAATAAACCGTAATTTAGTTTTTGCATGTGCTGATACAATATTTTTTTCTCTAAAAATAAAAACTGATTCGATCTTTTCAGAACAAGAATATCTTTTTAAGAAACATTCGTGATCACTTTATGTATCTTTTTTTAATGAAACAAGTTACAACTTTAGAGGGGTCGAGGATATTTAAGTGTTCAGAAAACGAATTTTAAAATATAAATTTATTGGTATTTTGTAATATATTTTCATAAGAAATGGAAAGTAAAAGGGCTTTACCTAAAGTGAAATATATTTTAAAGTGTGTTAACAATTAATTGAAGAGTTAAAAAAATAAAAGAAATAAAAAATACATTTTGACACACAAAAATGCACTAAATGTTATTTAAATTTTGAACATGGATACATATTTTGTTTTACCTTATAAAGTACTTCGTAAATTAACTGATATGTTTTGCACAAAAACATATGTTTTTAATAATATATGTGAAATGTATACACACATTATATTTATGAAACCATTATGAAATATATTTTTTCGGTTATACTTTATTTACAGAAAACGATTAGCATGTAATTCACTAACTAATATGCATTTTGTTTCCACATCATATGCTGAATTTGATTATTATATTCTTTCGTTAAGCAAATTTAGTAAAACACAATTTCAGAAAACCTATACTGGATTTAAAAATAAAAATAAATAAACCTCGTGTTACCTTCCGTATTGAATTAAAAATGTATTCAATAAAACAATATGTATCGTAATGCACAGTTAAATAAGATTGTAGGCACTCGATAAATATTTTTTACTTAGTATTATTACAAAATTATATTTTCCTATTTAACGGAATGCTAAAAGAGTATGGAAAGATCTCAATCATCTTTAGTTGTCTTTTATATTCAAGCAAATAATAAAGTTAAAGTATTTTAGTGATTAAGTTAGGTTTTCATTTGAAGCAAATCTATTTTGAAAGGTCATAATTTATAATCAGATTGGCTTCAAAATATGTAAACTTACTACAAAAAATTATAATACTTTTTTTAGATTCAGTTTATAATTAAAAAAGTCCTTCCGGCCTGTACCGGGAGGAAAAGGTAGTTTTCCTATATCTTCGTTTTAAAATTTTAGCTAATGTTACACGAAAACAGCAAATTAAAATGCAAAGAAACGTTTACAAAAGATTCGTTAATACTGAATTTGAATAAGAAATTCGCCAAATTATTGAGCAATAGCCAAATTGGCTTCATTTATGAAGACTTATTTTGGTCGCCAAATTTGGCGATATTTCGCCAAATGTCGCCAATTTTGGCGAGAATTTGGCGCTAACGGATATGAATATATAGTTTTATGCGTGTGATTGGGAAAATGATTACAACAATGAAAGAAAAAAGTCCTTCCGGCCTGTACCGGGAGGAAAAGGTAGCTTTCCTATATCTTCGTTTTAAAATTTTAGCTAATGTTACACGAAAACAGCAAGCTAAAATGCAAAGAAACCGCTTACAAAAGATTCGTTAATACTGAATTTGAATAAGAAATTCGCCAAATTATTGAGCTATAGTCAAATTGGCTTCAATTATGAAGACTTATTTTGGTCGCCAAATTTGGCGATATTTCGCCAAATGTCGCCAAGTTTGGCGAGAATTTGGCGCTAACGGATATGAATATATAGTTTTATGAGTATGATTGGGAAAATGATTACAACAATGAAAGAAAATAATTTGCGAGAAATCGCGTTCACTAAAACTCATAAATTAATCGTTGGTATTTTGTAATCTGCTGTCTTGTTTCAAAATGTCAGCCACCCTAGAATTTCAAATTGCTCTATCTCAGCAATTTTTTAAGATAGAGGTAAAACAAAAAATGCTCCGGAATCCTTGTACCAAGGCCTAACACGTAAGTAAAAAATAAATTTGAATTTTTAACTTTTTTGTATATTTATTTTAGTTTTAAATTTTTAAATGGCCGCCATCTTGAAACAAAATGGCGGACCAAGTTGGCCAACGAACTCGGTCGAGACATTAGTGACCTTAATACACACAATTGGTTTCATCAAAATTGATTTATAAATACGGGCGTTATCGTATGACATAGATCAGATATATATATATATATATATATATATATATATATATATATATATATATATATATATATATATATATATATATATATATGGAGATATATATATATATGAATCAACATTTGAACGGAGGGTGGTTTTGGGGTCTGGGGGTCATGATCGGTGAAAATATACCAAAATTTTCCGGAATTGCTTTCCTCCGAACGGCTGCAATAGGTAGCTTTATACTTTTTTGTATTGAAAGCTACCTAATAATTTGCGAGTAATCGCGTTAATGTGCTGTTTTGTTTCAAAATGTCAGCCACCCTAGAATTTCAAACTGCTCTATCTCAGCCATTTTTTAAGATAGAGGTAAACCAAAAAATGCTCTGGAATCCTCGTATCAAGGCCTAACACTTAATTAAAAAAGTAATTTGAATTTTTAACTTTTATGTATATTTATTTTAGTTTTAAATTTTTAAGTGGCCGCCATCTTGAAACAACATGGCGGACCAAGCTGGCCAACGAACTTGGTCGAGATTTGGTAAGCTTAATACACTCAATTAGTTTTATCAAAATTGATTTCAAAATACGAGCGTTATCGTATGACATAGGTGTCAGATATATATATGTATGGATATATATATATATATATATATATATATATAAATCAACATTTGGACGGAGGGTGATGTTAGGGTCTGGGGGTCATGATCGGTGAAAATATATCGAAATTTTCCGGAACTGCTTTCCTCCGAACGGCTGCAATGGGTAGCTTTCAATACAAAAAGGTATAAAGCTACATATTGCAGCCGTTCGGAGGAAAGCAATTCCGGAAAATTTCGATATATTTTCACCGATCATGACCCTGAGACCCCAAAACCACACTCCGTTCAAATGTTGATATATATATATATATATATATATATATATATATGACCTATGTCATACGATAACGCTCGTATTTATAAATCAATTTTGATGAAACTAATTGTGTGTATTAAGCTCACCAATGTCTCGACCGAGTTCGTTGGCCAGCTTGGTCCACCGTTTTGTTTGAAGATGGCGGTTAATTTATGATTAATTTATGAGAACGATTAATTTATGAGTTTTAGTGAACGCGATTTCTCGCAAATTATTTTCTTTCATTGTTGTAATCATTTTCCCAATCATACTCATAAAACTATATATTCATATCCGTTAGCGCCAAATTCTCGCCAAACTTGGCGACATTTGGCGAAATATCGCCAAATTTGGCGACCAAAATAAGTCTTCATAATTGAAGCCAATTTGACTATAGCTCAATAATTTGGCGAATTTCTTATTCAAATTCAGTATTAACGAATCTTTTGTAAGCGGTTTCTTTGCATTTTAGCTTGCTGTTTTCGTGTAACATTAGCTAAAATATTAAAACGAAGATATAGGAAAGCTACCTTTTCCTCCCGGTACAGGCCGGAAGGAATTTTTTGTATTGAAACCTACCTAAAAAATGTCAGCCACACAATTAGTTTCATCAAAATTGATTTATAAATACGAGCGTTATCGTATGGCATAGATCATATATATATATAAATGGATCTTTATATATATAGAGTACTGTTTATAATAGAGTAATATTGTAATGCGACTTTGGTACTTTGTTATTTATTTGTTTATTTTTATTTTCTTTTTTTAATAATCTCCAAAAAGGATATTTGTTGCCGCTTCATTATAGCGTTACTATATATATATATATATATATATATATATATATATATTTAAATCAACATTTGAACGGAGGGTGGTTTTGGGGTCTGGGGGTCATGATCGGTGAAAATATATCGAAATTTTCCGGAACTGCTTTCCTCCGAACGGCTGCAATAGGTAGCTTTATACTTTTTTGTATTGAAAGCTACCTAATACTTAAAAAAATATCAACATGAAAAAATAATTAACTTAAATATCAATATGCTATTTTTTTTATATTTTTACCCTATTTGCTAATTTTACCTAGTTTTTAATATTTTTATATAGGTTTGTCAGTAAATAATTGTTTTACACAGCATTTATGCATTATTTATAAAAGAAGAAACTCTGAGAAGAAAAGTCTTAGTCTCATAAAAAAAATTATACTTATGAAATTTTAATTTAAAATTTAAAATTCATATAAAATAGAATTCCTCTACGCAATTTTTATAAATTTTCTTTACTATTCTCAGTGGTATATGATTTAATCTGAATAGAAACTGAAAATTGTACTTGCGAAAAATGAATATGACCAAGTGATTAATGAATCTTAATGCACAGCGTTTAATATTCATATTTTTTAAGAAAAAATAAAATTATGCTTTTTCCGATTTTCCAGATGGTGAATTTACATTTTAATTTCGAAAGTCATTTCTAAAAAGCGAAATCAATAAATGTTTATTTAAGTTTTCTCATGCAATATGGGAATTCGATAAATGGTTTCTTTAAAATATAGCAGCGTGTGCATCGTTCATTTTAAAAAACAATTTATCTAAACAGGAAAAGTCAGTATTTTGTTTGTATTATAACACAGAGCAAAGTAGTATATTATAAACGCTATAATGAAGCGGCAACAAATATCCTTTTTGGAGATTATTAAAAAAAGAAAATAAAAATAAACAAATAAATAACAAAGTACCAAAGTCGCATTACAATATTACTCTATTATAAACAGTACTCTATTATATTATTATTCTATTTTAAACAAGCAAAATACTCTTTTATAAACAATATAATGAAATGACAACACATTTTCTTTTTGGAGTTTATTATAAAAGAAAAGAAAAATAAATAAATAAATGAAAAAATAGCGATGTCATAACACATTACAATATTACCCTATTATAAACAATACTCTATTATATTATTACTATATTATAAACAATACTCTATTATATTATTACTCTATTATAAACAATACTCTATTATATTATTACTCTATTATAAACAATACTCTATTATATTATTACTACATTATAAACAATACTCTATTACATTATTACTCTATTATAAACAATACTCTATTATATTATTACTCTATTATAAACAATACTCTATTATATTATTACTCTATTATAAACAATACTCTATTATATTATTACTCTATTATAAACTAGCAAAATACTCTATTATATACAATATAATGAAATGGCAATCGATATTATTTTTAGAGCTTTTTAAAAAAAGAAAACAAAAATAAATAAATGAAAAAGTAACACGTCACATTACAATATTACTCTGATATGAACAATACTCTATTATATTATTATTCTATTTTAAACAAGCAAAATACTCTATTATTAACAATATAATGAAATAGCAACAAATATTCTTTTTGGAGCGTATTAAAAAAAGAAAAGAAAAATGAATAAATAAATGAAAAATTAGCGATGCCACATTACAATATTACTCTATTATAAATAATACTCTATTATAACAATACTCTATTATATTATTACTCTATTATAAACAAGCAAAATATTATATTATAAACACTATAATGAAATGGCAACAAATATTCTTTTGGAGCTTAATAAAAAAGAAATGAAAAAAAAATAAAAAATGAAGAATTAGCGATGTCACGTTACAATATTACTCTATTATAACAAATAATCTATTATATTTTTACTCCATTATAAACAAGTAAAATACTCTATTATAAAAAACATAATGGAATAGCAACATATATTCTTTTTTGAGCTTATTAAAATAAGAAAATAAAAATAAATAAATAAATAAAAAAGTAGCGATGCCACATTATAATATTTTCACAAATAATAATGAAAATATTATACAATACTTATTTGCTTTCAATATACGCAAATTATAATGAAAACATTATTATATGATTACTCATAAATGATACAGGGAGTCCAGCGAATAAGACCCTGATTTCAAAATTAAATATCTCGAAAACAAAGATCAATAGAATTATACGGTAAACGGTTTCTTTATTAGCTAAGCCGTAAAAATGTTATACAGAAGTTTCGAAAATTTAGTTTTAAAAACCGTTAACGGATGGCACTGTGATCTCAATGCCTAAAAATTGTGCTTCGAAGTCCAGAGCGATCTGTTCAACCGTTGAATCGTGAAAGGAGGTTAGCGTAGAGGTTAAAATCATGCATTCCATTGAACAACGTGTTTTTCTCGTACTGGAGTATTACAGATTAGAACACAGTTCTACGACAACAAGGCACAGCTTTCAAAAAACATTTAATGTTCCGAAAGGACCCGATGCTAAAATCATTCACAAGTTTTTTTCAAATTCGAACGAACCGGCAACGTGGATGATAATCGAGTGGGAAACTTTAGACCCAGGCAACTGTAGTCTCTCCTGGAAATGTCGCCAAAATTTATGGAATTGTTCAGCGTAATCCAAGGAATAATGTGGGAAGAATTGCATCAGAGACTGTTTTAAAGCGTTCCAGTACGCAAACAATATTGAAAAACAGCCTACGAATGTTTCCATACAAAATCCAAATTCAACAGACTATACCCACCAGAACTTTGGGACAAAGGTTTGACTTTGTGAACCAGATTCTCATATTGATTGATAATGAAGGATTTGATATTGGCCGCATATGGTTCACAGATAGAGCACATTTCCACTTGAATGAATTCGTGAATAAACAAAACTGGAGATTTTGGGGTTCCGAAAAGCTTCATTTGTGTGAGGAGAAACCACTGCATTCGCCTAAAGTTACTGCTTGGGTTGCGGTATGCACCAGAGGCATTATCGGCGCTTTTTTCATTTGACAAACGATAACTAGTGAACATTACCTTACAATTTTGGAACAATTTGTTAGCAGACAACTAGCGTTAGAGGATCGACCAGGTATCGATGGGTTCATGCAAGATTGAGCTCGACCACATCGTACAGAAGAGGTATTTCGCCTTCCTGATGCCTACTTCGGAAATAGAGTAATTGCGTTGGGTTATTCCAAATTTAATGGCACAGGAATGGATTGGCCTCCACATTCGTCCGATCGGTCTCCTTGTGTCTACCTTCTGTGGGGCGCATTGAAATACACTGTTTACTGGAACCATCCCACTACGCTGAATGAGCTTGAATCGTCGATTTGTGTGGCATGCGATTCCAATTCCGTTGAGACATTGCAGGGTGTAATGTCAAATTTCATTATTTGTTTACGCCACCTCGTTGTTTCGAACGGTGAACATTTGGAAAAGATTGTGTTCTGATTGAAAAGAATGCTTGACTTGACTTTTTTCTTTGTTTTAGATTGCTTGCAGAGAACGAGTTTTTCGGCCTACAGCGCCACCTGTTAACGGTTTTTGTAACTTAATTTTCGGAACTTCTGTATAACATTTTTACAGTGAGTTAATGAACAAAAAGTTCACCGCATAATTCTATTGATCTTTGTTGTTGAGATATTTAATTTTTAAATCAGGGTCTTATCCACTGGATACTCTGTAAGTACTATATGAGGAAATAATGATTGCGTAATACATGTGCATAAGTAAATTGCATAGAATATGGATGTACACATTTGAAATCTTAGTTCATTCGTCAAATAATTTCAATAGCAATTAAAAATACATTAAAAGTTTAATAAATCCTTGTTGACAAGTGAAATAAAATCCTGTTAATGTTTGAATTGCAGGACTTATTCTTTAATTATGTTCATTTTTTTTCACTTTGAGAGGGTGTAAAAAAAAATTAAGTTTATAATTTGACTTACGGCACATCCATTTTAATTTCCCCTCAATGTAAAAAATGTAATAAAAATACATTTTTGATTTTAATTTGAAATGCATGTATTGAGTAGAAAATAATTCTTGACATATTTTTTTTTTCAAAAAAATAAAAGGGCAAAGGTGATTAAAAATAAATTATGAAAAAGAAACTTGTTCAGGAATACCGGAAACTATGCTTATAATTAAAGTGGAAAATAAGTAAGACATATAATAATGAGGAAATCTAAATTTTTCTTAGCTAAAAAACAAAACAAAAAGGGTTTTTTTTTTTTTTTTTTTTTTTTTTTTTTGTTTTGTTTTGTGTAAAATCCGACTTTTTGAAGTTTAATTTATTTTATGTAACTTATTATTTTTTCTGCATTCTGTGTTTTATATAATTTCAGTCCTATTTTAAATCTACATAACGTTTATCTTAAATTATCAAATATAATATAATATATATATATATATATATATATATTGCTTCAATTATTATGCATAGATTTTGAAAAGGGATATAAATAAATCTAGTCCTAGATTATTTTATGAATAAATAACAAATACTCTTATATGTTACATTAAATAAAGTATATTAGCATTG
Source organism: Maratus michaelseni (assembly GCA_963931845.1). Classification (NCBI taxonomy): domain Eukaryota; kingdom Metazoa; phylum Arthropoda; class Arachnida; order Araneae; family Salticidae; genus Maratus; species Maratus michaelseni. The sequence continues at coordinate 289,586,717 of OZ007591.1, read as the reverse complement.
GATGCGGAATATACTGATTAAAAAAAAATCATGACCAGCCCTAGAGTTATTTATGAATATGGGAAAATTTTACGCTTTCATATTGGATTAAATTGTATAAGTAATGAATAAATTGAAAATATTGTATAACTGATGTATAAGAATTAACCACATTAAAATAGTTTTTTATATTATACATAATCATCTAAAAATTCTAACACCATTCTATAAAATAAAACAAAAATGTGTACGTTATTAAAGCTGAGATGATAACGGAGATAAAATGATGTCGGTTATTTCTGAATGAGTGCGACAAAACTAGAGTTAATTATGATGCACATATATTTGCCTCTAATTATTGAATAATTGCAAAGTGCCGTGTAGAAACACTATAATATAAAATTGTTACACATTTTAAATTAATTTACTTAATTGTAAGATTTTTTTAAATAATTTTCAAGCATGAATTTTGTATAAAAAATTTAATAAATTATCCACGACATTTATCTATAGTTATAAAAGAGTAGCTTGATTTTCTCAAAATCAACGCTGAGCCTCAAACGTTTGTCCTAGAAAAATGAAATTTGGAAGACATGTTCTTTACAAATTGTAGGCACCTACTAAGAAAGGATTTTTGAAAATTCACACCCTAAAGGGTTTAAGTGGAGGGGTCGAAAGTTTTAGATAATTTCGTCTTTTTGGCATATCTCAGCAGGAGTTTTAAGTAGGAGCGTGAAATTCGGGATAACACTTCTACTAAAGAATAGTTAAAAATGTATTTCAGGCGATTTTAGAAATTCAACCACTAAGTGGGTTAAAAGGGGGATCGAAAATTTCCGGTGATTTCACATTCTCACAATATCTCATCAGCAGTTTTAGGTAAGAGCATGGAATTCAAGACAACAAATCTACAAAAAAAATAATTAAACACATATTTGAGCGATTTTAGGAATTCAACGTTTTCGCCATATATCAGCAGCAGGTTAAAGTAGGAACGTGAAATTCAGGATAACAAATATAATAAAAAGTAATTAAATACATATTTCAGCGATTTTAGAAGTTCATCCATTAAGAGGGTTAAATGGGGGTGGAAAGTTTTAGGGCATTTTGCCTGTTCGCCATATCTCAGTAGCATTTTTAGTTAGGAGCTCGGAATTCGGAATAACAAGTCTACAAAAAATATAGATAAACATGTATTTCAGTAATCTTATGAATTCAGAAACTAAGGGGGTTAAGTAGGAAGTGAAATATTTTATTTAATTTTGTCATATCTCAGTAGAAATTATAGATAGAGTCATGAAACGCAGGATAACAAATCTACTAAAAAAATAGTTTAATACGTATTTCAGCGATTTTAGAAATTCAGACACTAAGGGGGGTTAAATCGGGGTCGAATGTTTTATGCCATTTAACCATATCTCAGTAGAAGTTATAGTTAGGAGCGTGAAATTCGGGATAACAAATCGACTAAAGGATAGTTAAACATGCATTTCAGGCGATTTTAGAAATTCAATTACAAAGGGGGTTAAATGAAGGGTTGAAAGTTTTCGGTGATTTCATCTTATCAACATATTTTATCAGCAGTTTTAGAAAAGAGCGTGAAATTCAGGCTGACAAATCTCCTTAAAAATAGTTTAAAATGTATTTCAGTGATTTTAGAAATTCAGCCACTAAGGTGCTCAGAAAGTGCATTTTATATGCAACCAGAAAAATATAAATAAAACACTTATAAAAGTAACACATTATTAACACAATAACACAATAAATATTAACACAATAAAAGTATACGAAAAAGCTAATAAGAATATAAAAAAGCACTTAAATAAAGACTTCGCGACGTTTTTCGACGACAATTTTTGGTGCTTTCATCTTTTCACCATATTTCATGAGCAGTTTTAGAAAAAAGCGTGAAATTCAGCATAACAAATCTCATTAAAAAAATAGTTAAACAAGTATTTCAGTGATTTTAGAAATTCAGCCATTAAGGGGGGGGGGGGTTAAATAGTCGGTCGAATGTTTTATGTCATTTTGCCATTTCTCAATAGAAGTTATAGGTTGGAGCGTGAATTTCAATATAACAAATCTACTAAAGAATAGTTAAACATGTATTTTAGGCGATTTCTGAAATTCAACTATTAAGGTGTGTTAAATGAGGGGTTGATAATTTTCGATGATTTCACATTTTCACCATATCTCATCAGTAATTTTGGATAAGAGCGTGAATTTCAGGATAACAAATCTGCTATAAAAATAATTAAACACATATTTCAGAGATTTCAGAAATTCACCCATTAAGAGGGCTAAATGGGAGTCGAAGTTTTAGGTCATTTCGAAGGTTTCCACATCCCTCAAGTTACGGTAAATCAAGTACGGGTCTTGAAAACCCGACTTAAGGCCTAGGGCCTGGCTCCATTTTGAGTAACCAGCCCCGAAGCTGTTGGGGGACACCATCCCGTTCCCCAAGTGTTTCGTAGTGGCTCCCACTAATAATGGGTTCCACCGTGTATCGCAGTGACCTACGTCGTCAACACATGATGTCTAAGTGTTGGAAAGTCCGCAGGTGGCGGTCCTCCGTCCGGCCGAAGCGCATACGAAGAGGCAAATCCGGTCGTGCGCGTTATAAGTTCCTCAGGACTTGGTTTCGGGGGTCGAAAACGAGCAGGGCGCTCATCAAGCGCCTGGCGGCGCAGCCTAGTTTTATATCTCAGCAGCATTTTTAGTTAGAAGCTTGAAATCACAGATTCCGGATAACAAATCTACTGAAAAATGGTTAACATGCATTTCCGCGATTTCAGATATTCAGTAACTAAGGGGGGGGGGGGGGTTAAATGGGGGTCGAATATTTTATGTCATTTTTCATATCTCAGTAATATGTAAGAGCGTGAAATTTAGGATAACAAATGTACTAAAAATTTTTAAATATGTATTTCAGTAATTTTAGAGAATAATCCATCAAAGGTTCACACAGTGTGTCGAAAGTTTTAGGTAATTGTACCACATCTCAGCAGCAGTTTTAAGTAAAATGTTAAACTCCGCTTTACAAATCTACAAAAAAAAGTAGTTAATCACGTATTTCAGCGATTTTGTAGCTAGAGAGTTTGTGGTCAAAATCTTATGTGAACCCGATTGCGGAAGGTTAGACGAAAAAGTGAACTATTGCTGATTTTTTATTATATATTTCATGTGACATTTTTTCCTAGGCATATATTTTTTAATTTCCCATTTTATAATTTTTTTTCGATTTTGTATTTTAGCGATCGGATTTAAAATTTAAAAGAAAATATTACACGTCCACCTTTTTTTTCAAAATACATTTTTTTGAAAGTACAAAATTGCGATTTAAATACTGATTGCCATATTTAAGGGCTAGGGTATGCATAAAGATGCCTTATGGTGATTACCGTATAGTCAGATTACAAACGTGCAACCGCATGGGTCCTGTTAAAATTATTCAATTTTAATGATTTATGCACGCAAAATAACTGAACTACCTTATAGTGATAGCTGCATTAACGACGTATGGTTGAGAAATACATAGGACCCCGTTATTTTGATCACCTCATTAATAAATTATGGGCGTGACAGTACCCATGTACAATGATCTCCATTTATATTAGGCAATCTCATCCTAATCCTAATAATATTATAAATCCGATTGTGTGCAAATGTTAGGCTGAAGCCAGCGTCAAAATGGAGAATTTAATCATCCTGTATCTTTGCATATAGGTTGATTACAACATAGGCTGGTTTCTGTTTATTTTATTCAAATATTTTTCTTAATAATTCAAAATTTCGTTATTTTCTTAGAGAATGAATGGACATTTTTCCATACAATTTAACATTTTACTTTATCGTTGCTGGGGATTTGATCGTTGCCAATAAATAAAAACACGATTTTTTTTCCCTCATCTATTAATTTTTAATTGAACGACTTTCACGTGAAAATTGAAAATTCGAAAGAAATGAAAAGAAGGTGAATTTCCGTGATATTTGAAACAAAAATATGGAGTATTTGTTATTATACATGAAGTATGAATATCGGTTACATTAAAAAGATCTTTTTCTGTCAAAAACTTAAAATTAGAAGGGAAAATGAACAATAATTAGATTATTAAAAATAGATTTCGCTTGGACCATGGAACTATGAAAAGGATCCTCTTCGGCTTGGACAAATATAACGTCATAAATAAAACATGTATTTTCAAATAGTCTTAATAATACAAGGAGCATGAATATCAATATGTAATGAAAGTCGGTAGATAATGGACGTAATATTTAAGATGAAAAACTGAAATATTTTTTATCGATACTGATTAATAATTAGCTTGAATACCAGTTACATACAAATGTGAGTTTTCCGCTAAAATTTACCTCCTGATTGCCAGAAAAAGAAAATTAACAAGAATTATGCCATTAAAAAGAGATTCCTCTGAGGAAAAAGTGTCGTCACATTTGAAATAAAACGGGAATTTTCAAATGTGTTTTACAAGGAACGTGAATCAATTTCTTACATTAATAATACAAGGATCGGTAAGTTTAGAAAGTAGGTGAGTTTCACGCCATATTTAAAACGAAATTTTAAATATTTTCTTTATCGATACCGATTATTAAGCATGAATATCAGTTACATACAGATGAGGGTTTTTTGCCAAAAACCACACCATGATTATTAGGAAAAGAAAAATAAACACGAATCTATTATATCAAAATCGGACCTCCTATTTGTATTTCGCAACTACTCCTTTCAGATTGTCGAACGCAACGCGATTTACTTAACACCTGTTATCATTGATCCGAGAATGTCATAAACTCTCAGAATTAAAAAAATGATTTAAATTCCGAGATATTATTATTATTATTTTTTTTTATTATTTGTAAATTTTAACGAAGTTTCTTTAAAAATGGCAACTAAAATTTTCCAATTTGTGGATAGAAAAGAAGAAATAAAACGGATTAATATATTTTTTCTCATTAAAACTGAAAAAAAAAAATATTTTCAATTTGAATAGATGTTGAAAAAAAAAAATCTTGATTACAGTAAAATTTTCAAAAAATAAAAACGTATTTTTACATATTCAAACTTCATGAATCAATTTATTCTGGAGAACAAAAATCGTCTATCAACATATTTTTATTTAGAAATAAAGATTTTTTTTTCAGTTATAGATTAAATGAAGGAGGCAAATTTAAGCTCCTTGCATTTAGGTCTGCAGTCATTGCAAATAATTCACAAGAATTGAATTTAATGAAAATAATATACTATTTCCGTTATCTTTGAAGGATGGTTATTAAAACGTTTCAAATAAAATGGTTAAAAGTAAAACGGTTTACTAGGTAAACTTGACATATGTTTTTTTACAATTCGCGGATTTCCACGATTTTATTTGGCCCGCCTTTTTTCATTGGCTGCAGTTTTCTTTTCGTGATTATTTGTCACAAAATTTCACTTTTTTAAAACTCAGTTATGTCAAGGCCTCTATAACTTAGAAATGCTGTATTGTCTCCAATAGAATGTGATAAAGAGTTAGTTAATTATTTACGTTTCTAATGATCGGGAATGAAATATTTTGGTTAATTAACGCATTTATTCTTCTTTTAATGATACGTGAACGAAGTCACGGGTAACAGCTAGTTTTTATATATTTCATCTGAAAGCTCTCCGCTCGTCTTAGATAAATACGCACAGGGCCAGTAGTATTTTGTCAAGGGATTATGGAAAAATAGTATTAATGTCACGAAATATTTATTTACGTGCTTATATATAATATATATATATATATATATAATACGATAATATATACTGATATATTAATGTGAGATGATAACAACTTTATTTTAAGTATTATTAATAAGTATTTCGCATAACCTTTTTTTTTTTATTGGTACACGTTTAAAATGTAAATATAATTTGTAAAATAAATTTAGCAAAAACACTTGTTGCAGATGTATACATAATATTTTTAAAGAAATCTAATTACGTATTTTTGAAATTAGTTTAATGTTTTTATTGTTATTTTTAAAAGAGTAAAATGATCCATTCTTTATATTTACAAAAAACTAATGTTTTATTAATTCCAAATTCCCGTAACAATATCATAACAATGAGATATTACATTGACCGTTAAATGCATATTGTATAGAATTATAAACACTTTTTACTTGATTTTTAATAAATAAATTAAGTTATTCTCAAGTACTATATTTATTAAAAAATATTAATCCTGTAAAAATCACATAAATCACATAAATATACAAATAAATAAATGAAAAATCTATCTTATAATATCTGGTTTCTAATCCTTAATATAAGTTTTAAAAAAACACAGTTCTAAAAGAAAGATTCATGTATTTAAGGGTTAATGACTGAGTGGTACTCTATTACTGAATATAAAGTAGTCGATACTAAACAAGAGTTAATAAAAATAACTCTCATATTTTTAATTTAATGCACAATGCCATCTACTATTGATTCACAAAATCCTTGCTTACATAAATGAAGCATTTACAAGAAAGTGTGTTAAGCATATTTATATAAAGTAAATTCCATTGTGTAGTAAATACAATTGAATTTCAGGATTTAAATTAAATTACTTCATTAAAAAATATGTATTTCCACAACTTTAATTTAATCCTTTATTTCATTTACGATTCATTTCCTTCATAAAGTACAGTTTGATAAATATACCATGAGGATTTATATTGATTCAAAACCAATTATTGTTTCAATTTGGAAGCTCGTTAATCTTATAAATTCGAACAATATTTGCTTCTTTCTATCTTTCGTATAATGATTTAAATGTTCGAAATCAAACTACAGAAATGATATTTATTAAAGGAATAAATCATTTCATATCGTGATGCTTTGGTGAAATAGTTTTTCTCCATTCATGTGCAATTCTTACGGAAACTTATTGTATCAAATGACTCTAATTGCCAAGTGCGATGTCAAGTATATCAAATGCAGAAGTATGAATGAAAAACTTATTAGTGGAAGTGCATTGTAAATATATCTTCTTTGATAAGATATTTAATACAATTAGTTTTTATTAAAAATGATCTAAAATATATAAAATTTATAAAAAAATATTTTTTTCAAAAATCTCTAAAATAAATACCACTTAGAATTATTTACAGAACTAATAATTATTTTTATCTTCTTTTGATATTTTAAAGTTGATACATAGTATGTATTTATAGGTGTGTGTGTGTGACTAATCTAATGGTATTTAATATTTATTGTAAGTAACATTTCATTTTAAATATCATATTCATTAAATGATTTATATGAGAACGAAACAAAAAAAAAAACTACTAAAAAGAACAAAATAATAAATAAAAGCGTTTAAACAGGTTTTTGGACGACATAGTGATGTATTTTTCCAAATATAAAAAGAATTTTCGTTTTTATCTGTGCATTTCACAGAAAGAATGAAAGTACTTTGGGACTTTTCGTTTAGTAAAAGTGACTGCTGATTTTGAAGGACAAATTTATCGCATAATATATATTTTAAACCAATTTATTTCTAATTGCTTAGCACTTAATATTACAATAAACATCTCTTAACACAGCATTCGTACAACTTATTTAATTAGTGACAAACTCTGTATATTACCTACTACCGGGCGAATACTCTATGTCCTTAATTAGGAGTCACCAGAAATAAGCGTAATAAGAGTAGGTGCACCTTTTCCCTAGCATATTAATTAACTTTGCTTCTGATTACAGGAGACTAGGTGATCGTAGCTTCGCTAGACACTAAATATTAAAAGCAAAAAAAAATTAAAAATACCATCACGTTTTGAATTATGAAGAGTATCTAGCATCTTAGGATTGTTTTGATGGGAGTGGAAATACAATCACCCCGTTTACAAAACAACCCCAAAGATAATTTTACTATAATTGTGTTTTATACTTAGGTTGCGTATAGTGAATATCCGTTGACGGGCATCCGTACAAAGCAATAATTTATCTTGAGTATCGGAAAGACAGGTTGCTAATTTTGGCTTCCAATCGCCAATGTAAGGACGGTAGTTTTTCTTCTTTTTATGATTTTATTTTCAAACTTTCTATAGACACATTTTATTCCCAATCCCTCATAGGTAAAAATCCTGGCTTTGCCACAGTATTTTATGTCCGGTATATGGTGCCAGTAATGGACACTTTTCAATGTTTTTGGTTTATAAGAAAATAATTAATAAAAATTTATATTTTATTACTTTTTTTTCATAACTCCCCTTGTATTTTTATAATCTGAGTTATTGTTGACACTTCTAATCAAACCAACCGGAAAGCATTAAATAATATTTCGAAGTTCCACTTTTTATCAATGTAAATCTTAATGAACATGCTAAGAGCTGGCTTCATTTAATAAATTTACATATTCTTTATTTTCTTGCAAAAATTGTATATTTTTGTTTTGGTAGAAATAGTAAACTTACATCAAATTTCATTTTTTAAACTGCACGTACCTGTATATAATAACACCAAAATTTTTTCGTGTGGTTAATAAAATTTTCAATAATTTAATCAAATTAATTGTTTTTATAACTCTGCCTTGCATATTTTATGAAATGGCAATCAATAAACAAGTCAGGAAGCAGAGAATATTGTTTAAGAGCATAGAGAAAAAAGGGGTTCAATCCCTCTCTTATAAAAAAAAAAAAAAAAATCCTTCGGGCCTGTACCGGGAACAACTTTTAGCGGAACAACTTTTTCAATATATAATTTTTTATACATTTTTTTAAAATTTTTTTTTAAATTTTTTTTAAAAATAAAAACATATAACTGGACGCCATTTTGAAACAAAATGGTGGATGAAGCTAGCCAACGAAGTCGGTCGAGAGCTTGGTATGTCCTATACACATACTCAGTCACATCAAAATCGGTTCATAAATAAGAGAGTTACAGCATGACAAATGTCAGATACGTATTTATATGGATATATATACAGGATGTTTCTAAACGAATATCGGGGTTTTAACGCTTTGTAGTATCTATTATATAAAACTTAAAATTATACTTAATACATAAAATGAAAGAGAAACTCAAGCAGTTTGTTGGTACCTGTACATGCGCATGGGCTCGCAATGTTTCTTCCGTTAGAAAGCGCTAGTAACAAAAATGGCGACTGACGAACATAAAGCATTTTGTGTTCTGCAGTTTGCAAAGACCGAATCTGTAGTTACTGTGCAACGTGCGTTCCGGTTAAAGTTCAGATGTCATCACCCAAGGGACAATAACATCCGTAGATGGTATCATCAGCTTGAAAATACCGGCTGTCTTAGCAAACGGATAATTACGGGACGACCAAGAATTAGTGAAGAGAGTGTTGATCGAGTGAGAGAGCTTGTAGGTAAAACTGTTTGAGTTGCTCTTTCATTTTATGTATTAATTATAATTTTAAGTTTTATGTAATAAATACTACTAAGCGTTAAAACCCCGATATTCATTTAGAAACACCCTGTATATAAATCAATTATTCACTTTGGTTTTAACAATGCATTTCTTCCATTAGAGTCAATAGAACAATACTTTATCAAAGTTGGTCTGAAATCCAAAGGAATTAATTTCTGATACATTTCCGAATTTCATTTTTGATTAGAAATCAGGTGTTCTTATTCAGAAACTATGTAATCAAATAATGTTTTTTTTTTTTTGGCGGAATATATTTTAGAAGTTTTGAACTGAGTTTCCGAACGCGGTCACGTCTTAAAGGAGAAAAACATGTCGCACGTGACAACAATGTCTTATAACTCGATAAGTAATTCATTTATCGAAAAAGAAAAAGCAACATTCGATTTCAAAACTCTTCCAAAAGCAATCCTGGAAGTGTCGTGCTTTCCCGTTTACAAATGAGTCCGCAACTATGTCAGAAAGTTTGGCGTTGTCGTGTAGGAAAAAAATCTAATAATGTATAAACAGTCCTAACATTTATTCTATATTTAAAATAAAAATTAAGGGAATGGATAAAAAACCTCTCTTTATACTTTTTTTTAAATGACGGGCGAGGTGTGGGGCGGATTTATGTTTGACCCCGGATGTAAAAAACACAATTTTGGCACTGGATATTATTAGAATCAAAATAATTATGAATGATTTGTGATCCGTTTTTTTTTTTTTTGACAATTGAAATTTTGAGTTCTAAGTAGACAATTAACATAGAGAAAACATTAATGTAGATTCGAAATCATGCACAAGGAGTACTTGAGCTCACCAGGGTAGGTTAATCCTGAAGTCTTATAACTATTCAGGCACAATCCCATTCTCCATATACTATTGGTTTATCGGATGATTGCTCTCTAGAGCCAAAACTGAAACAAGTCTCGGAAATAAGACCTTTATAGCTTCCTTTAAAGCAGAAAAAAAGCTGTTAAGTGCTCTCACTCGTCTAGAATTTCCGGTGTCATACTCCTAGTTACAGGTCCAGGAGACGTTGGTCTAGATCTAGTCCAAACTCGTGAATGCTGAAGAATTATTATTTCTTTCTCCAACTCTTCTTTTCCAGAAGTATGTCGGCCTACCCTCGTATATCTAAAAATTTGCATACTCAGATTGGAATGGCTGCTGTGGGCTAACACCCCCACATACCTGATCTAATTATCCAATCTGAGCTGATACGCACCCACAGTGTACTCCTCAATGGATGAAGATATTTGTCCAACTTATCCTTGTACTGTCCGTGCCACCTCCCGACCGAAATTTAAGGAGCCTCACACGAAGCGTGACCATCAGATCTATAAAAAATCCGGAAATAAAACCCACAATTTAGGTTAGAACCGGGATTTTAGGCCAGACTGCACTCATAGAAGTGTCACTCAGCTGGATAAATGGTGTCCAAGTACATACTTTTACACAACATTAGTATGCTACATAGACACATAGACACCATATGCTACAGGGAAATATGCATCCATAAATTTTTTGCGATAAGTGTAGTTCTATTTTTTACATTTACTTACAACGTATATTTTAAGATTTTACAATAATGCCACGAAAAAAACTCCAATGAATATGAATTACAATGAGCTACTATAAAGCATTTTTCCCTTACATTAACGAGCATATATATAGAGTATTTTTTTAATTTTATTTCCGTAAAATAAAAAATAATTTCTTTAGAAAAGAGAATCAAAGATTAATTTTAAATTATTATTCTATTTCTAATATTCAAAACTATTGAAAAAAAAAAGTTACTATACAATCACCAATAAATGTCACTATTTTATAAAAAAATAAAAAATAAATAAATAATTTTAAAGTTTGGGTGGAAAATGACCAAGTGAAATATTTTGAAAATAGTTTCCATAGTGTTTTCCGAATCCAAATTTACTACTATTATTTTTTTCTGTATTTCCAACGTGTCCACTACTATATAAATCTTTATAAATATTATCCTCGATACATTAATAGAAATAATATTTTATTTTCTAACTGAAGATAAAAATAAAGTAAGACGGAAATGTAATTTTCAGAAGTTTGTTTTGTTCATCTAAACCTTTCAAAGACATGACAGAAATATAAATCCAGAAAATATATGTTATAATGTTACTTAGATGGATATCTCATCTTTTGTTATGTAGCAGCTTGTGTTTCTTTTTAGTTTATTTCCTTACCTTAAGAAATATCTTACAGTTTTCTTCCATTTCTTTCTTTCCATAAGATAGATTCATTTAATTCACTGCAATAGAAACTGGCACGTATAGTTCAATTTCTCAACTAACACACATGAAAGAAAGAATATTTTCATTCATATTCTATTGAAAAATATTTATATTGGTGTTCAATTGATTTCTATTATAGTGAAATGTTTTACAACCTAATCATAATTCAATTCAAACGTCTTCCCACAATAGTATCTCTTATAAAATGATTCATAGTGTATTTTTGAGTTCAATATTTATTCCTTGTAATAAAAAAAGAAATGTAATTCTTATCATAGTATTTTATTATCTTTAAGAATTTTTCTTCTGCGTTATTTTTCTAAAACAATTTTCTGTTTATCTCTAGTACCATTAAGGAAAATTTATGAAAATATTTAATAGCATCAACGTCATATTGTTTATACTAAGAAATATGAATTAGACATCAGACATATTACAGTGAGAACTAACTTAACTGTTGACATTTTGTTTACTTTGTGTAATAATTTTATTAGTCACAAAATGTTTATAAAGTTTATTAACTCAGAACTTTTTATGACGTTTACACGCAAAATAAAGACATGGTGTCTCTGATTACTTTTATTTTAGCACCCAATAATGTATTATTACGAAATAAACATTATTTTAAAACCTATTTCAAATATCGCATTAAAATGTAAATAATCTTCTTAAAATTATATACCTAATTGTATTTTTTTTGCTTCCATGTGTAACTAGAAACCAATATTGTTAAACTGAAGAAAATTTTCCTGTAGTAACTTCCAGTCATAACTAAATAAAAATCATATATTTTATTGACTGGTATAATTTAAAAGTTTTCACAAAATATTTACAAATATAACTTCTTTTAAAATCATCCACTTACAGAGCATAAGTTTATATTCGTGAATATGTTGTGAAAATAAAAACAAAACAAGAAATACATGTTATGAAACCATAGCTTAGTAAAAATGCATTAAATTTGAATCACATTAAAATTTCAATCTTTTTCCTTACTAAATCATACTATATTACATGAAATCAAAACACTAGAAATACAAGTCTGCATGGATTCGGTCCATTTTTCTTACATTAAACAAAGTCGAGCAAAAAACAAAATAAAGATTTTTCACATTTGATTAAAAAAAGTTTTAGAAACATACTTTGGTTTTATTTATAAAAGACAAATATTTATAAAATCTGCCTATTTTTTACAGAGGCTTAAAATTATTATTTTCGTTAATCAACTTTTTCGCTCGTTCTAAAATAAATTAAATTTTTATGAGTCCTCATTTCAAAGCGATTTTTTAAATGAGCATTAACACATTAAAGCCTATTGGTACAATATGCTACCGGAATAGCTTCCCTCCATTTTATTGTTTGTATACCAGTATATATTAAGAGAAATATTCTCTTTATCTGATGACATAAACTCCGTAATAAAAGGAGACTAAAGTTTCTAATTTGAAAAAGTGGTATGAAATGCAATTTTTGCATTTTATAAAGAAAAATAATTCCGGCTTTAATGGGTTAACGTTATTATGAGGTATTAATGGTTAACGGGAATATAATATGAAAATTGTTGTACTTTAAGATGTTGGTATCTCTATATATGGAATATTATTATATTGCATAAAATAATATACACATTAAAAATATTATCATTAAATATACAGCGTGTCCACGTATAACCTGACCGACCTTTATTTTCGCAACCGTTGGTCCTAGATGCATACTTCCAATTACAAAAATGGTTTACATAAGGTAAAGAATTACTTTTAATGCGATTTGGGTCAAGAAAAACATTTATTAAAAAAATACGAAAGTTAAATTTTTATACGGTCCCCCGGTCCTATAAGTGATATTTAGTAAAAATTTACTGTGACACTAACAAGTACGACAAAGAAAGTCCCATTCATCTAACATTAAAATTGACCGAGTTATGAAACTTTGAAATGCATGACTTATACCACTTTTTTGCATCTAAAAAGAGATGATTTCGGCCATGCTTTCAGGGGTCGTATATAAAGTACTTAAACTTATTTCAAGGTATCTGCGCTTTGAAAGAAATTGTTCCGAAAGAAACTATTACGATTGAGTTAATTTTTATTAGTTAAGTTTCAGATTAATTAAAATAATTGTATTTTAAGATATGTTTTATTTTGAAAGGATTTGAGGCTATGATTTCTTTTAACAAAAATTATGTTATTTTCATAAAGTTTTATTTAACTTGCAACGATCGTCTTTCCAGTTTAAAATTTGTACTCGAAGTTTAACTCACTTTCAAATGTCCGATCAAAGTTAAATTTTAAATACTGACTTAAATCCGATGACAATGTAATATTATTATGATTTTCGACGCTTACTATTTTATACATACTTATATTAGAGGATAACACAAAAAAAATTCGGATAGATTATCGTCAACAAGTTTAAGAAAGAGTTTTAGATTAGATAATATAAACCTACGATGGTTGTGTTTTTTAACTTTTATAATTACGTTTTATGTATTTTTTAACGCTGAATAAAACAATTGCCTTTACTTTTAACCATCATGTCAGGATTTTTCGCAAATCGTAAATTTCAAGGTTAAATAGCGAAAAATCTGTTACTATAAAATAGATGTAAGACTTTTTTATTCAGTTTAATTTTATTTAATTCAATAATTTATTCAATTTTTCGACTTATACTAGGTTTCTTACAGCTAAACAGCTTAGAGGTCCGATGAGGTTGGAAGGGGAGGAGGGTCAATTTTAACTTTGAAATTTGCGATTTGAGAAAAATCCTGACTTGATGGTTTAAAATGAAGGTCATTTTCGGATTCAGCGCTAAAAAATACATAAGAATCAATTTTCAAAAGCTAAAAAACAAGCCACAACCCAAAATTTGAAAGACAGTGCAATCTAACAGCATTTTATAATCTGTATCATTTTGTAAACAATTGAGGCTGTTGTTTTAAATATTTTTATTTAACAAAAATTCAGTTATTTTTATCCTCTTATATGTTCAGTAGAAATTGTATATTTTCCATTAATATGTCAGAATGATTATAGATTTCACTTTCATATTAGATTGCAATGTTAATTTTGCTCTCAACTATTTTTTTTTTTTTTTTTTTTTGATATATCTGAAAATTATTTCTATTTCTACTACATTTGTGAATGACCCCTATTTCGCAGCAAAAAATATACTCCAACTTTAAACAGCTATTACTCGGTGAGTTTTAATGTTAGATGAATGGGACTTTTTTTGTTTTACTTGTTAGTGTCACAGTAAATTTTTACTAAATATCACTTATAGGACCGGGGGGCCGTATAAAAATTTAAGTTTCGTTATTTTTTAATAAATGTTTTTCTTGACCAAAATCGCTTTAAACATAATTCTATACTTTATTTAAACCATTTTTGTAATTGGAAGTATGCATCTAGGACAAACGGTTGCGAAAATAAAGGTCGGTCAGGTTATACGTGGACACGCTGTATATTAAATTTAATGTTAATTTGCTATTAGAAAAATTAACATTAAGTAAATGTTAAA
Source organism: Maratus michaelseni (assembly GCA_963931845.1). Lineage (NCBI taxonomy): Eukaryota > Metazoa > Arthropoda > Arachnida > Araneae > Salticidae > Maratus > Maratus michaelseni. The sequence continues at coordinate 289,571,561 of OZ007591.1, read as the reverse complement.
TAGATAATTCACATTATTCAAAATATTTACATAAAATAAGAATAACTTAGCATAGTGAACTAAATCTGTTCTTAAATAAACACGATTAAAAAAATACAGACAACTTGAGTAATTAGTCTAATCTTTCGAAAAATCATAAATCCTCATTTTATTATTTTAAGATTTCCTTTTAGCTAATTATTTCATTTATCTTTGAAACAACACCAGATCCTAGATTCTAGATTAAAAATGTTACAAATTTTAAATAGTATATTTAATATTTATTTAATATTGATAATTCTTCGGAAAACTTTCAAAGTGATTGAAAGCTAAGCAAACTCGAATGATTTATGACCTTGCATTTTTCGTAAAGTAATTAGATTATGAAAAGTATGATGACAGGACAATATTAATGAAATGCCAACAACAGGATTAAAACAAATATAAAAATTTGGAAACAATATGCATTTAATTTTTAAATTTTATAATACATGATTCTTACATTATTAAATATAACTATAAAAATATAAAATACGGAATCTCTCAAAATCAGATGGTACCACACATGTACTAAAATTACTGATAGTTTTTACAAAGTACGGAATCTCTCAAAATTTAGGGTGCAATAAAAAATGATTTAAATTTTGTACTATCAAGAATAGCAAATTTTATTGTTTTCCTGTTTTTGTATCATTAAAACATAAATAGTTTTCTTCAACATCATGGAAAATAAGAAATGCAAATTAATTGAGATTGAGTGTTAATTAATCGAGTGTTTGGTGAGAATTGATTGAGACGTATTTGGTGATTAAAATAGACTTTTAAACAAATGACATTTACAAAAATGAAAGTTGAGTTTCTATATCGCATTAAATAACTATCAGAAATTTTAGTACATTTGTAGTACCATCTTGACAAAGCTAGCTATCCAAAACATCTGATCTCAAGCAAAGGGTATAAAAAAATTTCATTGAATTAAGAATGAGAGAAATTCCTACAAAAAAAAAAATATATATATATATATATATATATATATATATATATATATTGTGGATTCTCCTGGAAGCAGTTATCAAAGCAAAGGGAAATACTACCAAATACTAATTCATTGTTTTACATTTTTATGTAAGAAAATGCATGTATACTAAAATTTGTTGGATCACATTTTCCTCGATTCCTTTTTTAGGTTTGTATTTACATGTTCTCTCACATACTTTTGTGGACATGTATGAGACAATATGGTTATTAAATACCTTGAAACGTCTATGTAGTCGTACATATTGTTTTATTTTCATTCTAAACATGAATTTTTGTTTAAATGAAGCGCACAGTCAATTTTAGAAATCACTATTGTATATTGTCTTAAGATATGTAATTGAAACAAATGAAAATATTAAACGTCAAATGGTGATACAGTAAAATAACATTAAATCATTCTCATAATGACCAAAGCTTTACAAATGTGACCAAATTATTTAATTTGTTTTTTTAATATAAAAATTAACTTAAAAAATGAGCGGACATGGCATTTTCTTTCTTATTTTTGTCATTTTTATTTTGGTCCAAATAAGTTCATCAAATGCAAATTTTAAAATAATAAAATCAGAATTACTTGACTGACTTCGACAGGAAAATATGAAAAAAAATTGTTTTCCTACTTCACTGTTTCATGGATGCCACCTCCTCTAATATAGATTTTGTATCTCTCAACTATCCGGACATTTTAAGCTAACGACAATCACCATTTCCCGAACATGTGTTTTAATTCAACCTCTACAGTGCTTATCACTTTCTTCTATCTATAATAGAAGAAAGTATTGTAATCGAAATTTTTTCGACTTTCGGATTTCAACGGATTTACTCGCTTTAGAAGTCAGAGATTCCGAAAAACATGTTCTTACAAAATGCCTGTTTATTTATGTGTCCGTCTGTCCGTGTGTTTTTGTGTCCGTGTGTCTGTCCTCTTTATATTATTGAAACGTGTATGAAGTTATATTAAAAGTTTATTCCTCTGGTGATATTTAATTTTCATAATCAAGTATTTTTGTTGTAATTTTAGTCTAAACGTACGATAGTTTCGTCTTACGTATAAGTAAATATCCTATTTTGAGTGCGTTATTTATTATTATATTCTGTCACTCTTTTTCTTGGTCATATTACACTGTTAATAAAACAATCTACAGGGTGAGTAGCTATCGCATGTACCAAATTTGAGTGGTGGTGCAGCTTACTCAAACAAACATTTATGTGTAGGAAAGCTGTTTCGCAATCCGCTTATTCAGTCATAAATACAGAGTGTCTCACTGTAAGTCAATGCAAGTTTTCGTTCATAACTTTAATAATTATGAAAGTATTTTACGAATATTTTTAACAGGTATAATTTGCTGTCTGTGAAATGTGATAACGTCAGAATACTTTTTGGAAATAGCTACGATATGCGTCCAAAAACACTGATCTAGACACTTTGTAATTTGTAATGTAGCTCACGGTACACATTCATCACTGACGCAATTACAGTGAACTTCCCGTGATATCTATCACAATTATTAGAAACTAATGTAAGTATGTTGAATATAATGGTAAAATATTCTCACTACCGTTAACGTTGTGAACGAAACGTATTCTACGTGCAGTGAGTACATGTTTATGTATGAATAAGTGGATTGCGACAGAACTTTCTTATACAAAAATGTGTTTTTAATAAGCTGTATCACTTTTTAAAGTTTACATATGTGGTAACGAGTCTCCCTTTATTTTAAACTAAACAATATCTTGTATGGAGTGGAGTTAGCGTGATAGATTAGGTATTAGATTATATTTAAAGAAAAAAGTGCTCATTGCGAGGGTGGTGGCATAAAACAAATAAATATTTTACTTTACATTTAATGAAATATTGCAATATAATTTTACATAATTCTAATGATATTTCGCGTCGATATCGAGCAAAAAATGTCAAATATAAAAAATTGTGAAAACAGTCTTTGTTGTAACTAAAATTCATTAAGATACAACTAAATGTAAATATATGTATGTTTTATTGAGTCTTTGTTGTATTTTCTAATTATTCAAACACAATATGGTGGGAGGGAATGAGAAAGCATATTTATAATTTATTTACAGGATTTTAATGTACATTTAGTTGTAGTTTTATAACTATGAAAAATTATAACACCTTAAAGAAAAATCTGATAAATTCCTATAAATCAGGTAATATAAAGTAAATTTATAGTCGTTAATAAACCATCAAGTAACACTTTTTTAACACTATTGTGAAAAAGTAATCGAAAAAGATTTTTTTTAACGAACTCTGCTATTCATCAATTTTCACAATACATTTCTTACAGACTATTTCTAAATTTTAATAAAAGAAAAACTAGTTAAAATATACTTTAATAAAACTCAAAGAAAAAATTGACTTGCGTGAAAAATAAGAAAAAATGTATAGTATGAAAAAATTTAATGGTATTTCAGATAAATTTCATTTTTTTATTCCATTTTTTTTCCTTGCTGCTATTTTTTGTGAACTTTCAACGATCAATCTATAGAAACTGTTGGACTTAAATAGCAGTATGTTTCATTCTAATTTTAAAGATTTGTTCTAACTCCATAATTTGAAAATTTCTAACCACATATTTTCTACCTCTTTTATGATTAATTACCCTATTACCTTATCACCCTATTACCCTTTATTACACTAAATTAAAAAAAAAATATTTAAAATAACATTATATGGAGTTATAAGCACTGTCTAAAAAGTCAAACTTTCTTGAGTAATTATTTTGATATATTATACTAAAGTGTAGTTAATGATATCTAGAACTTTTATGATTATTTTTGACACATTCCAACATATCTAAAAAGCATTTATCACTTCGATGCGTCTGCCTGAATCGATCCGTTTTCTTACTTTTCTAAATAAGCTTGAATTTTATATGACATTTTCTTTTTCAAAATTTTTCAATATTTTTAATGTCATGTTTCCTATTAAATATAAATTATGTAGCTATTGCAATTTATTTACACAGACACAAAAGATGACTTAGTTACATTATGGTTTGAATGGAAAAATTTGTGAGGTGTATTTTCATAATATGGCACCACACTCTCAGAAATACTTACTTTAAATCACGGAAATGTTCCTTGCAGCAGTGCTGCCAGCATATTTTTGTTATTTGAAGAATGTTTGTTTATTTATTCTCTGTCACAGGAGGGAAATTGTACGTTATTACAAGATCGTTTGTTTTAAAAATCAACATCAGTGTTTACGCTGCCATCTATGGACTATTACGGGAGTGATTATTATTTGATACAAATTAAAAATATTTACTCGCTGACATTAGGGACCTCAATGCCATAGGTCAAGTGTCTTACCAGTAACGCCAGCTGACTCTTACTAGAACAAGAGTTTGAAATTATGATAGTTTTTTTTTTTCAGATGGTGGCTTGAGGCTTCAAAAATTTCGGATTTAGGAAGCTGGCAATTTTGAAGTTAATTGCGCGGAGATTTCGTCGTTATGAAATAATGATTGGGGTTTTAACACTTAAGTATTAATATAGGGTAAAACATGAAGTATATATATTGTTAATTTCATTGTTAGATTTAACCCTTTTTATCCTGACGGTACTTATAAGTACCACTTTAATCCCTTCGCGACGAGCATCTTTTACAGAATTTTTAATCTGTTTCCACCGGTTTTTCAAATAAGGAATTTTCAACTAATTGAATCGCAAAAATGCTATGATTAGATAAGGAAAACTTTACAAAAAAAATAACTGGTGGGAATAATCGAGGATTCTGAGCATCTTATGCGTCACGTATTCGTGTTGCTCGTCCCCAAGGGGTTAATAAAGCACCTATATATTCGTAATATGACCGTTTTTCCTAACGGTATTCACAATGGTACAAAGAGTGTATTTCTGACAGCAGGCATGAGATGGCAAATTCAAGCACATATCCCCTTTCTTTGCATTGTAGGGATTTTACATTTGCCACGCTACATTCGAAATCCATTTTGCAATAGAATTGACATGCATGTTGTTCTTCATTTGACTAACTTTAGTGGTTTATTACCAGTTATTTAATACTATTATTTTCTATTGTTTTCTTATACTCTACAGGTGAACATTTCCTATGTTTTATCTGAAGTTTACTATTTGAAATTTACTATTTTATTTATATCATAGGGTAAAAAATTTATGGTGGTTACAGTTGCATAATTAACCACTAAAACACTATAAAAATTATTTTCCTCCTTCCTACGTTTATTCTGCACCAAAACTTATCCAATGATGCAAAAATACAATTAAAAAGTAGCTGTAAAATTAATTCAGGATATAAAGGGTTAAAATATGAATATTATATTTTTTTTATTAAACTGGAGAAAAAATGTTTTTTCTTTAATAAAACTGATTTTTTTTTTTCAACGATTATATATTTTTTAAATGTGTTCATTTAAAATATATTTTCAGTGCGAATGTTTTTTCTTTTTATTTTAAAAAAATAAATTGCGAATAATATTAAATGAATGAGAACATTGTTTGTTCCTTTTTTAAAATTCCAAAGCATTATTTCTGTTTGTTGCTTTTTTGAGTAAAACCGATTTCTTTTTCATTTAATTAAACTATTACATTAATTAAACTATTTTTTTAATCTCTTTTTCAGAATATATTTTAAGTACGAATATTTTTTTATAACTTTAAAAAATAAATTTCAAATGATTTTAAATGAATGGGAAAATTAATTGTATCAGAAACATATATCAGAAATGAACTGATATTAATCAACTATTACAGGATATTAAATAAAATTTGTATATAGTAAAATATAATTTGCATTCAAATTTTAAAGTATTTTACATCACAACTAAGATTGGAACATATAACCTGCTGATTTTTTTTATTATTATTTATTTATTTCTGCAATCGAGTGCTTAAAAGTTTTTTAATGTAATTTTGGAAAATTTAAGAAATACAATGTTTTGAGATATTTTTAGAAAAAAATAACTTAAACGCATATCAGAAATGAACCTATATGACTGCACTATTATAGGACAAATTAGAGTCACTATAGGACAAATATAGGATAAATAAATTTGTATATCGTAAAATATAATTATAATTTTTATTCAAATTTTAAAGTATTTTGCATTTTTTTAAATGCATTAAAGATTGGAACATATAACCTGCTGATTATTTATTTATTTCCAGAATTATGTACTTAACAAATAACATTTTAAAGTTATTAGTAAGCATATTTTAACATTAAAATATTATGCCTAAAAAATTTAATGTCATTCTTACAATATTAAAAAACTAGCAACCATTTTTACAGCGTTTAGAAAAAGATTCTAGAAAAAAGATTCTCCCTTCTTTCGTTTAGAGAAAGATTCTTAAGCATTCGATTAAACTTTTTAATTTCTTGTTTATGTTCTCGCTTATTTTTAAGTTCAAAATGATAGGATGCGAAAAATTAGTTAAGATAAAATTATCTAAAAGTGTAAATAGGTCGAAGGATTTAAGCTATGTTAATCACAATAAATGTTTTTAAAGTTTTTTTAAGATTTTTGTGCGTAGTTCTAAACACTGAATGAATGCAAACAAATATATATATATATATATATATATATATATATATATATATATACATATTTACTAATTTTTAAACATGATTTATAAAAATAAGTTTTAACTCGCACATGTTTTTATTTTATTACACTAGGTTATATTCATACAATATAAAAACAAAGAAAATGAATGAAACAAATTGCGCTTCTAACGCAAAACAGTCCTAAAATTATTTTCTGTAACAACATGAAAAATATTTTACAAAATTATTCCACATTGTTTTGAAACTAAACTCACAATGTAAGAAAATATTATTATGTTGTTGTCGTTGTTGTTGTTTCTAATCCTAAATGATCTAGCCAATAGGCTAGACCAAGTTTCTCATTTTTTCCATGAAAAATATTACACTGCTCAAAACAATTAAAGGATATATGAAGTTTTATATAAAATAAAGATACAAACGAAATTTTTTTTGCCGAAAATAGAAGAAGAGAATCACAAATGCAAATTTTTCTGGTTTTCAAACTGTGGAGTATGCAAATTTTGAGTTCGACGTCAAAAACGTCGCTTCAGCGGCAGCGAATGAAATTTGACTTTCAACTGGATAAAAGAGAATGAAGACAAGGATGATCGGCATTCAGTGATTGCTTTGTTTCGATGAGTACGATGTCTCAGCGAAGTCATTTGACAGATTCAGAAGCTTGGAGAATTATTGGTAGGTTAGAAGGGGGCCAAACTCAAGCCGAAGTATCGCAAGCCATTGGAGTGTCACAAAGTGTCATTTCCAGGATCTGGTACCGTTTTTTGGAGAGTGGATGTGCAAGCCGAAGACCAGGGCAAGGTCGTAGACGGGCAACAACGCCCAATGAAGATCGGTATTTATCGTTAACAGCACGCAGACACCGAAACATGAACGCTACTCTTCTCCAACAACACCTTCGCTCGGCTACAGGCACCACGATTTCAACTCAGACTGTCCGAAACCGGCTCCATGCTGTAGGTCTGTATGCTCGCCGACCGATGGTATGTGTTAGATTAACATCAGGGCATCGTCGCGACCGCAGGGAGTGGGCAACCGAGCATGTCAACTGGAGGAGAAATGAATGGAGCAATATTCTGTTTTCTGACGAGTCCCGTTTTTCTGTGGAAACCATACCCCCTACTGAAAATGATTTTCTTTGAAGAAAACACCTTTTCTTATTCTTTTTTTCTCATATGCACAAATTGTGTTTTTTTCCTTTTGTACACAAATGCGCAATAAAATGCATTTTTTTCTGCCAAACATGTGTAATTTATTCTCATATAACCTACTATGTCTGTCGACCATGTATCAATCAGCTAAAAAGTTTCCCAGATACAAAATCCACCTAAAACTTCAATATCCTTTAATTGTTTGAGCAGTGTATTATTATTCAATCTTTGACATCAGAGATCTGTATCGATAGCTTACAATACTTAAAATATTTGTATACCATTACAGTATATTTACATATAAAGATTTTATAAACTTATTTAAATTTAATTAATATGTTCTATTACATAGACGTTAAATTATATAAATCGAACCATTATTTGACGGTAAATTAAACTCAAAACTAAGACTAACGTCATGGTGCCACTCAGTTTTTTTTCTTTCGTGGAAATAAATAGGCGTGGTCTTGTATTATAATTATTTAACTACCTGCACTATTCATCTTATATATATATATATATATATATATATATACGGTAAAATGGAAATATTGTTTATATGAACAAAGCAGTTTCCTACATATTTGATTAAACGACCTCCATTTTTAATTAAATGACCTGACGAGTTTTATTGCGGTATTAAGAACTCCAGGATGGTTATTATATTATAGCGTTATTAAGATTAATCTATTGATAAAAACAATAATGTTGCATTTTAGACATGCCACAAAACGGTTAATAAACGCTTCCGACATTCTTTTGCATATCTTTCCATCTATCCTCAGACATGTTTGTTCTTTAACTTTCGTAAACTGCTTCAATTTTATTCAAATACCTACACTCTATGCTATTAATATGAAAAACATGCCTATTGTTTAAAAATAATACCTCTACTTATGTTCAAATAAAAAACAAACAGATTACAATAAAATGGTGTTCTTGGCAAAAACTGTTTGAAGTAAATTGAAAGAAAGTTTTCGATTTTGACACAACGATATGTGTGCGTTTTCTAATATATATATATATATATATATATATATATATATATATATATATATATATATATATATATATATATATATATATATATATATATATACATATATATATATATATATATATATATATTACATGCGTTTTCTCGTGAAAATGATTTGATTAAAATTTAATTATCATTTACAGAATTAAGAAGAAACATTTTTATTGTCGCCGACGAGTGTCAAGCGTTTCAGGTATATTTTAATAAAAAATAAAGAATTTTAATCATAAACAAAAATGTTCGCCTTTTTTTCATACACGCACACACACACACACACACACACATATATATATATATATATATGTGTGTTTGATAATTATATATATATATATATAATTATCAAACAATGCATAAACCTAAACTTTCTATGACTTAAGTGCAGGTGTATCAAACTAAACTATGAATATTTTGAACAATAAAAAAAACAACAACATATAAACAACAACTCAATATCACAAGTTGACTGACCAGCATTTACTCTTCAGTAGGTGGTAAGGCAATTTAAACTCCCCCACCACAAAAAAACAAAACAAAAAAACAATAGCACTATCAGCATGTTTCATAACCTGAGCCATTCTTATATCAAACACAAAATAATTACCGATGGAATAAAACATTTACTAACTATTAATATAAACCAAAAACTATTTCGAAAAACATAATTTCAGAAATTAAACTATTTAAGACAAAATATAAGAAATCCAGAAAGCTGTGTAAAACCTTAAATGTAGTCAATTATTTATAAGTAAACAATTCATTATCTCTTTTTTTAAGTGAAATGTAGGGTAGCGCATTCTCCTCAAATACCAGCAATGAAAGCACTATAAAAAATGTCTTCTTTATAATTGTGCTTCAGCGTCAGTCCACAAACTAGTAACATAAAAAAAAAAAAAAAAAAAAAAAAAAAAAAAAAAAAACTTTCATTTTTGTTTCCAATTTTCCAAATGTAGTCAAAAGAAAATCTAAATCAGCGGCTTCCTACACTTTACAGTATCATCCCGTTCTAAAAAAAAAGCTATAAATCTAAATCAGCGGCTTCCTTCACTTTACAGTATCATCCCGTTCTAAAAAAAAAAGCTATAAATCTAAATCAGCGGCTTCCTTCACTTTACAGTATCATCCCGTTCTAAAAAAAAAAGCTATAAATCTAAATCAGCGGCTTCCTTCACTTTACAGTATCATCCCGTTCTAAAAAAAAAAGCTATAAATCTAAATCAGCGGCTTCCTTCACTTTACAGTATCATCCCGTTCTAAAAAAAAAGCTATAAATCTAAATCAGCGGCTTCCTTCACTTTACAGTATCATCCCGTTCTAAAAAAAAAAGCTATAAATCTAAATCAGCGGCTTCCTTCACTTTACAGTATCATCCCGTTCTAAAAAAAAAAGCTATAAATCTAAATCAGCGGCTTCCTTCATTTTACAGTATCATCCCGTTCTAAAAAAAAGCTATTTTAAGGCAGTCGTTTCATATTGTAAATTTCAGAAGTTGCAGCCATAGCAGCTCACGCTTTCAGTCCATACTGTTGCCATTTCTTCTTCAAAAGTAAATTTATATAATGTTATAAAAAATTGCATGGATTGTTATTATTATAAAATAAATTTACCAAAAAATATACATTTATTTATTGAAATTGAAATGGTTGTTACAAAATTTCCTGAATCTCGTAATTACATTTATTAATGTATCTATGAGAAAGAGATTATGTAAATTAGAAAACCAATGTGCTACACGTCTTGTAAAAAAAAATTTAAACTATTCATTTTATTATAAATAATCTAAATTAACACTAATGCTTGAAATATGAAAAAAAAAATCTCGAAAAACTGTGTTTGCAACATTAATGTTGGCGTCATAATAATAATAATAATAATAAAAAAAAAAAAAAAAAAAAAAAAAAAACGAATATTATCAATATATCTATAAATATATAAATGCCTATTTAATTTATTTGTAGAAGTTCGTTCGAAATAAGTGAAAAAAAATTGCTGTATACTATAGTAGTTTGTACCCATTCCGATGCCACATAATTGATGAATAATCCTTGTTCTAAAAACCAAAACGAAAGAAACAAGAAAAATTTTCTATTACTACGTAATTCTTCTTCAATATAAAATAAATCAAAAATCACTTTCAAAACATTATAAAGTGAATCTATAGGGATATTACTAAAAAGGTTTTTGAAATCGAAAACTTCGAGTGAAACACTTTTTGTCCAACACCTCAAAATTATTATCAATAGACTAAAAATGGCTATTCTTTTAAAATGTAAAGTTAAGAAAACCATAAATCATTTTTAAAAATTTCTGAAATGATAATATTTAAATTTTTGTTGATAGTTTTAGGTGTACAACAAATAAACCTGAATTTGATACGGATTTTATGAAATTTAGGAGTCATAAAAATAAAAATAAAAACAATTAATTATGTTTCGATATATATTAAAATTATAATAAAATAAAGATTTGCACTGTTTTTATAAGATACAAACTTTATATTTATTGGATTTAAATCTTGATTTGTAGAGATTTTCATTTGTAATTCATTATTTACTTGTTATTTTCGTTGCTTTATCAACTGTAAAAATAATAAAATTGTTTAAAAATAGGTTTTTTTTGTAATATTAAATTTTAATTAAATTGTATTAAATTAAATTTGTAAATTAAATTTGTAATTAAATTGTAATCTAAATTAATGAAGCTGCCATGCTCTACCAACTGAGCCATCCCGGTCCTAATACATCCACTTAACTTTATTGATCATAGCATCTGGTCTGATATCTGAATCAGCTCAACAGAATAAATCGCAGGTAATTTGAAACTCCAGTAAACGCTTGATACGTGATTACACTAGAATAATTTTAACACAATTATTCAAATTCAAAGAAATCATGATTTCTTTGCCAATTTGAATAATTGTGTTAAAATTATTCTAGTCAAATCATAATGTTTTGATTTATTTCATAATGAAGAAAAATTAAATATTAATTGAGATTTTTTCTTAAGTTTGTGTCATTTTTGTCCCCCTTGATACAACGGGTACCCGTGTCGGAAGCTCGTATAAAACAAATTGCATCCCCTGGATGTGGAAAGTGGATCTAAAGGAGTATCAATCGCGTGCGCCGGAGACAGCGGGGACACGTGTTTGAGTTTCGCTCGGAAGTTGATTTGTTTGAAACAGGGTGTGCCCCCTAGCGGCGGAAGTTGGTACTAAAAGTTTTGCACGCCTACTACGGTGCTGCAGGCAGCGGGGACACCTGTCGGAGATTCATTTGTATCAGAAAGCGCCCTCTATCAGCTGAAAGTGGAAATAAATTATATTAAATCGCGTGCGCAGCACTTTTAAATAAATAATTTCATACAAAATCGGGTTAAAGATATAAAATCATAGAGTCTTTAGGTTTGCTTAATTTTATTATCACGAGCCCGTGCAACACCGGACGGTTAAGCTGCTACATTAATAAATCAAATTTTTAAGATTCGGTAAAATGTGTAATAACAATTTCTATTTTAATAAACAAGTTTATAACATTTTGGCCAATTTATTTTTATAATAATAATTATCCATGGAAATTTTTACAACATTATATTAAATTACTTTTGGAGTAGAATTCTTTAAAGAACGGACTTAAGTCGTTTCTTGAAAAGGCTTCAGGTTCTGTAATTTATTATATGAAACGACTGCTTTGGTACAGTGATAGGAAGGAAGCCACTGATTTGGATTTTCATTTGGCCAACCTTGGAATGTTTTAGGAAGAGTTAATGATTTTTTTAAGCTACTATTTGATGGTTTGGCGCTGGAACTCAATAATTAAGAAGACATTTATTATAGTTCTTTCATTGCAGTTATAGATGGAGACGAGCTACCTTGCATTTTAATTAATATATATATATAAATTTATATATATATATATATATATATATATATATCGAATTGTTTATTTTAAAATTATTTAATATATTAACTTATTACACAGTTATTTGAATTTTTATATTTTGGTTTAAACTCTTTAATTGGAAAAGTTATGTTTTGTTAGAATAGTTTTTGTTTTATATTAATAGTTAGTAAATGATTTATTTTATGTGTTTTTATTTTGTGTTTAATGAAATAATGTGCCACCTTACGAAACCTGCTGATGGTAATGTTGTTTTTTAAAAGGGGAGGGGGGCGGACGGTTTAAATGCCTTTCCACCTACTGAAAAGGAAAGCCTGGTCAGTCACCTTGTGATACTGATTTAATATTTCTGTATTTTTATATGTTTTGTTTTTGTTATTTTATACACCTGCTCTTATGTTCTAGAAAATTTAAATTAATGCATTGATTGATAATTATATTGTATTGCACATTTTAAGAGCATATTCAAGCAATAACACTATATTTGGAATCTATGTCACTTGTATATAATGAAATATATATAAACTTATGTTATAGAGAAAACCTAAAATCAGTCAAAACCTGAATTATTTTGTCCTAGCGCTTTACGTTAGAACGTGCTCTAATTGGAGTTTTAACTGGATCTCTCAGTAACATATATATATTACTAGTTGTCCTACCGCTCTAAATTAGAACGCATTCTATCTAGAATAAAACAGTTGAAACGTGTTTTAACTAATTATATCAATAATTTTTGATAGATACAATTAATAATGTCTAACAAATCAATCAAATAAAATGGATTTTTCCTAGTGCTTTAAGTTAGAACGCATTCTAACTGCAATAAATAAGTTATACTACGTTTTGACTGGAGCTCTCAGTCAGAACGCGTTTTCCCTAGTTAATTCAGATTTTGACTGATTTAGGTTTATCACTGTAATATATATATGATTGTGTGCATGTATGTGTGCATGTCTTATTCAAATTACAGTCGACCCCAGATAAGATATGTTTCAAGGTATTGGACAAAAGTCACTTATTAGTTGGAATCATGTGTTTCGTTACTTACCCAATGAATAAGAACTGAAGAATATTTTTTTTATTTTAATTTGAACAAGTTACAACAACTACAATTTGATCGAATCTTAGATGAGGGCAGATGGATTACAACACTTTCTCCTCCGTCAATAAGTAAGATGTAGTTTTTTTCCTTTTTTCTAGTAATGGCCTCACTTCACGGCAATCATTAGCAATTTTTCTATCTAGATATAATCCAAAAAGTAACAACTTCAGACAATTTGCTCTTTGATATCACAATTTCAAAAGAAAATTGCCTGATTTGCAAATGGACAATGAATAATATTTATTATCATAATTATCAATGCCTGCTAATATTTAAAATTTTAATAGAGTTTTAAATACCGGGTGCGTCATAAATTCTTGTAAATTTTAAAAATTCATAATAATAGAAGTAATGCTCGGAAAATTTTTCGGTTTACGCGAGTATCATCAGAAGGATTTTGGATTTTTTTTTTTTTTCATATATAACAAAAAATTATTCAAAAAGTAACCGTTGGAGGGCGCTCACACGTCATACTGAGGCGTTTTATGCAAATCAGGCTCGCAATAAAACACCTGGCTGGAAATGGATTCGTCGTTCGATCTCGGCAGCATGCTATCGTGACCAGATCGAGCGCTGGGGGTTAAACTTTTCTACAAGAATGGTGAATCCACAACTATTGCGAAAGTTTAGCACGAAGAAAGGACTTAAGGCGCAAAAAATCCCTATTTCATTGAATGGGATACTGAATATAGAACGCCGTTTTGAGAAAACGGGGAGTTTGGAGGATCGTCCAGGTAGTTACAGACCATCCATGTTGTAAAATGTGTCATGGAAGAATTAGCAGCCGATACATCAACGGGGAGTAACAGTGCTCGTGAACCTGGGAGAATAACGGGGATTCCGGAATCGTCGATTCGACATATTCTGCACGGAAACTTGGATCTGTATCCGTACAAGATACAGGCACTTCACCAGTTATTACTGGCAGATAATGATAAAAGACTAAAATTTGCTACATGGGCGCTGGCACGAATGGAGCGCGACCAATAATGGTTGCTGAACGTCAGTCATGTGGACAGATGAAGCACAATTTTCACTGCATGGTGACGTCAATACGCAAAACAGTCGTATCTGGGCGACGTCAAACCCTCGTGAGTACCTGACCAAGCCACTGCATGCTCCTCATGTGACTATTTGGTGTGGTCCTGAAGTGGATCCTTGTACTGAATCCGGCTGGAATACCTGTACAGTCACTACAGAACTGTATCTTACGCTTTTGCGTGACCACGTTGTTCGTGCATTGCAGGAAAGACATGCGTTCCCTGTCGTACCTTCATGCAGGATGGTGGCCCACCCCACTTTGCACGTGAAGTCAAGACGTTCCGGTTGGACACTTTCACTGAAGACCGAGTGATAAGTCGAGGTTGTAAGTTTGAGTGGCCCGCACGATCTAAATACTTGACCCCGGCAGATTTTTGGTTGTGGGGATACTTAAAGTCTCGTGTATACCGGGTTTCCCCGGCCACTTTGGGGGAACTGAAAGATGTTATTCGACGGACCGTGGGTGGCATCGATGCCGACATGCTACACTCAGCTGTAACAGGCGTATTAACGCGCCGCACTTGCTTAATACCTGGTGGTGGTGGTCATGTTGAGCATCTTTTACCTTAAAATAAATGTACAGTGTCATGTTATTGTGATTTGTTTCATTGTGGTTTGTGTTTGCCTGATTTGCCTCAGTATGACGTATGAGTGCTCTCTATCGGTTATTTTGGAATCATTTTTTATTATAAATGGAAAAAGAATCCAATATCCTTCTGATTATACTAGCGCAAACCGAAAAATTTTCCGAACATTACTTCTTTTATTTTATGAATTTTTAAAGTTTGCACGAATATATGACGCATCCGTTATATATATATAACTCAAACGTATTTACACATAACTCAATTTTATAAATAGTATAATTCAAATTTTCTTAAATAAAATACATTTTTAGAATAGCATTTTTCTATTAAAATTTAATGCATAAAATAGTAATAATTGTAATATTTTTTAACCAACAATTATATGCGTATATATTAAAAAATATTTACTTAAAAATTCCATAGTTGAAAACTTATATATTAAGGAAATATATTAGAGTTATTTCCTAATTCGTTTTAGGAAACGTGGAAATGGGCGATTTCCACGTTATCCAACCGGATACGTGGCCGTAACCGGCCACGTTATCCAACCGGAACGTCTTGACTTCACGTGCAAAGTGGGGTGGGCCACCATCCTGCATGAAGGTACGACAGGGAACGCATGTCTTTCCTGCAATGCAGGAACAACGTGGTCACGCAAAAGCGTAAGATACAGTTCCACGTACGGGTCGATTTCCACGATTTCCACGATTTTCCACGGGACAATTTTCAAAATTTATCTTCCTTTGAAAAGAAAATTGAGCATTTAAATAGTTGATTTAAATGTTAAGTTTTAGATGCTAAAATTCCCCAATGTGTGTTATAAAAATTATTCCAGTTAATTGAAATTTTGTCAATCCATAGTTCGGACATTCTAAGTTATCTGTGTATTTTGGATGGAATTTTGTGCATCCGTTTGAAAAAAAATATATATAACACTTCGTTTTTATATTTCTGATGTCACATGTAATTATTTTCATCCTTTACTTTAAAAGCTGCCTAGTAACTGTATCTCATGACGTCTCAGAAAACAATATTTATTAAAATGTTTCATTGATTCTGGCTTTTCCGATTATGAAAGATTTGGAAACAAAAAACAGTTAAATAAAACATAAAATAGCATAACATAAAACATCATATCCGAAAACATCTTAGAAAGGTGAATTAGAAAATATATATGTTATAAATAACTACGACTGTGATGTATTTCCTCGTTTTCTTCTATTTATGATTTACTTGGAATAAGGAGCTTACATCTCAGATTTCACTAGCAATTTCATTGAACTAGGCATATACCTCGAATGCGCAAATACAAAAGTTGCAAGCATCAGTGAAAATTAATGATTTTTTCTCATTTCATGTCTTTGAATTATTATAGTTATAATTTTTTTTTATTCATAAATTTTCTTTCTACGTATTACCACTGGCGCAATACAGATTCTCAATCTAAAAGTTTTACGTATCATATTTTGAAATGTCCTAACATATTTTAATTTTACTAATGTCTTCCTTGAATTTAATATAATTTTTTTTGAGTGTCTAAGGGTGTTAGTAATGATCTCGTAACTCATTTCTCCTGATAAACAATTCTCGAAATAGGAAGAAATCCTCTTTTCGAAGGTTCGAAGGTTTTATGTTCCGTCATAAATTTTGAGAAAGTTATTTTCGAAATCCTAGGACAAGTTAAGAGTTAAATGAAAATTACACTTCTATAATGTCTGAGTGGCTATTGCTTTATCTTAATTTCTAGTTCTATTTATTAAAGTGCTAGGAAAACGTTTGATTAATGTATTTAAAATTCCGAGAAAATTGTATGTAGTTTCACAATAGGTAATTATTTTAAAAGGCACCTATCGCAAGCTACTTATATAAAAATAACTTTAAACGAAGCTTTAAAATAAAGCAATATACATAAATTTGCTTCAGAAATGTAAGTTGCATGGAATTAGATTAAATGTAATTATGAATATAATTTATTTTCTTGTTTACTTTTATTGATGATTTGCTTGAAATAAGGAATTGCATATTTAGAAAAAACTTTTTGGGCGGATATTAAATTACATTTATTACCAATAAATTACATTTATTGGACTATATGTTTCATGTGTCTAAAATTTTATAACGATTTTTTTAAAACAAACATATTTGGCAATTATGCCTTTTTATGGCAAACGCAGATATTTTAACAGAGGACATAAATTGAAGATTTGCTCATCTTTTGTTTCCTTTTAAATTTGGTATGATTTCTTTGTAACAGAAAATTTGCATAATTTTGTTTCATAGAAATATCAGTTAAAAAATATTAATTAAATCAAGGATTAATTACTTTTAAAAGTTTGAATATATCTAACAAGGAAATATATAGAGCAAAGTCCTTCAAAGTTACGCATGTTGAAAAAAATAATTAAGAGCTACATATAATCCACAGAAGGCATTTTTCCCTGTGTAAAAATATAGATTTGTTTATTGGAAGTATGTTTCTTAACTAGTTTGATAATACAGATTAATAGAAACAAGGAAAACACACATGAAAATAACAATATAATTCGTCTTATTCTGTACCACACCTAGTACACAATAAGTTTTGATATTTGTATATGTTTTACCGACACTTTCAGTAATCCGATATATGTCATGGCTGTGCATGGATTTCTGAATATGCATGTATCAGCAGCCGTATTGTAAATTCATTAAAATGCGCAAACATTTCTAAATTGAAGGGCTGGAGTTTGTAGTTGATATATATTGGTAAGGTGAGAAAAGTACTCCACCCCTGTCTTATATATGTCATGGCTGTGCATGGATTTCTGAATATGCATGTATCAGCAGCCGTATTGTAAATTCATTAAAATGCGCAAACATTTCTAAATTGAGGGGCTGGAGTTTGTAGTTGATATATATTGGTAAGGTGAGAAAAGTTCTCCACACCTGTCTTATATATGTCATGGCTGTGCATGGATTTCTGAATATGCATGTATCAGCAGCCGTATTGTAAATTCATTAAAATGCGCAAACATTTCTAAATTGAAGGGCTGCAGTTTGTAATTGATATATATTGGTAAGGTGAGAAAAGTACTCCACCCCTGTCTTATATATGTCCTGGCTGTGCATGGATTTCTGAATATGCATGTATCAGCAGCCGTATTGTAAATTCATTAAAATGCGCAAACATTTCTAAATTGAGGGGCTGGAGTTTGTAGTTGATATATATTGGTAAGGTGAGAAAAATACTCCACCCTGTCCTATGTTTGGCAGCCTATATCTCAAGGTAATAAAATCATATTAAAGTAACATATGATGCTTATAATCTAATATAGATTAAACATACAAAATTGCAATGCAACACGGTTTGCTATATTTTGCTCTCTACCAGCGCAGAATTTCATATATCACTATTCACCAATGCAATTTGTTGAAAAAATGTTTACCTACATCTTTCCATACCTTTTTTCAGAGAAGCACGTGGTAGTGGAGAAATAAAACAATATATTGATAAAATTCAAACTCAAATGTTACATACAATTAGAGTGAGGTTATGTAACTTGTACAGAGTTTAATGGGTAGACTTTCAATTACAAAAAAAATACTTTTTTGCATAGGTTCCAAATACAAAATCCACGATTTTAAAAATCGATAATTCGTGAGACTGGAGTTTACAGCTGCTATGTGCTGGTAAGGTGAAAAACACACCTCCTATATCCGGAGGGTTCAAAGCTTGTTAAAGTAACATAAGATGCTTATTATTCATTATTGAATAAAAATACGTATAATACTACGCAGTTTTAGACTGTTTCACTGTGTTCCTACCCTTCATATCTCCTTGCGTAGCAATGTGACCTAAAAAAAAAAAAAAAAAAAAAAAAAAAAAAAACCTGTCATATCCTGTAAAAAGACCTGTTACAACCTGCGGATTAGTTCCAGTTAGTTCTGTGTTAATAAGTTTATAAATTGTACATAATACGTGTGACATTGAAGCCCAAATACGAACTAAAGGTATTCAACCTGTTAAAAAAAAAAAAGACTAAAATTTTGACTAGATTTTAGGTCCGAGAAATTACATTAATTATGTAACCTTCATATAACAAAATAACTTTCAATATAATAACTTTCATATAACAAAATATCTATGTTTCGACAGCCTGACATCAAGCAATACAAACTCAAAATCCGTTATAAAACCGTCTCTGTCAGGCTGTATATGATGTTTGACGTTGTTCCAAACTAGAAAACTTAAACAATGTAGCCGATAGCTGCGATTAATAGCTTATTTCTTTATTGCACGTGAAATACATGCTAGATTATATTGAGTGTCTAATGCAATGTTGATTTGCTTTTAAATGCATTCGAGAAGTGCTAAATGAAAGAAAACCATACTCATAAAATTGTTCAATTGTCCTAATACTTGAAAATACTTCGCAGTATTCACTTCATTTTAATTACGTGTAAAGCAGCGAAATTAATTCAACTTATTTGCCTCAATTTATTTCTAAATGAACACGTAGTTTTTTTTTCATTATATTTTACAACAAAATATATTAACAGTATTGCATGATTATGTTTTTAAAAAAATTAAAATATCCAATGAAAAAATAATTTATTACCACTATAATATACGTTAATATAAATATTTTATTTATTAAGTAAATTTTACATAAAATTTCTATTATAGAGCAATATTTAAATAGCATTAAAATATTTTCACTTATTATACGAATCTATCAGTTGATTTAATACCCAAATTGTATTTAGATAAAATAAAAAAGTTATGGATGTCATCCTTATAATATTCACCGTGGCTTATAATAGTATGTATTAAAAATGAATAGTCATATAAACTCAAGAAAATTGAAAGATGACACCTTCTCGCATTACATTTTTGAATGAATGCCAAACAAGGAACGCTTGCATAACATGGAGTTATAACGTGCTAAATGCCCGACTCCATGAATAAGGCAACAACGAAAATATTGAACATGACCATGGAGCTATCTGACGTAAGGATAAAAGCATAGGAATAAAAGTAAAAACCACAGAGACAGAAACAGAAACCTCCCACTCGTGGACAGCCAACTTCTCGGCATAGGACCTATGAGTCCACGAGGGGAAAACCTGTATCTACCAGGAACCCCAGTGTCCAAAGACCCGGAGTCCCCAGCAAGTTAAAAAAAATAAAATAAAAATAAAAATAAAAATAAAACAATCACACGAGCTACCCAACATTGCTTATTGCTGGGTGAGCCCAAAGTTATTACATGTATATAAGATCTATATGAATATACTGATAAGATTACATAATATTAAAGATAAATATTTACAGATATTTACAATAATAATATTGTACTTAAAATTTTTCATTGTATTATGCACTAGTCTATTAAGTCTTTTAAAACATAGTTTTTATAATCTATAGATCTATAATTTTATATAGGTTACAATAATTCTTTGATATAAGTAAAAACCACAGCATACAATACTAGAAATTTTAATTGTATAATTTTTTGATAAGTGGAATATACAGAAGTTTCATAATTTTTATATCATATTGGCAGCAGCAAATATTCAAGTTGAACGAGGTGTAAATAAGAAATTATCTTAAATGAATGTTAGATATTAAAAACGTAATTGTAAAGAAAATGAAAAATTTCACTCTTGTAAATATTACTCAATAATTATGTTTTTGTGATTTCATTTTCAAGGTTGTGATTTGATTATTGTTCGAGTTCAAAACATTTCATTCTTGCAATCTGGAAACTAATTTTTAGTTCAAGTGAATGTGATTAATTAATTTTTAATTGTATATATTATATAGATATAGTTTAGATAACATTTGATTTAAAATAAATATTAATTTATTGTTTTCTCTACTAAATCAGTATTAAATTACCCATAAATCTCCATCCTTAAATCGTTATCAGAAACGTTTGGACAAGGGGAAGTAATTATGAACTTTAATTAAAAAACTGAACATATCTTAATTTTATTTACTATAATAGATATGTTTTGGAAGAAAATGAGAAATTATTACCAATGATGTTTGTTTTAAAACACATTCTAATAATTTTAAAAAATGCACCAAGTAGTTTATTAGACATAATTTAGCATAACTTTATATTTATGCTTCAGAAATGCTTCACTTGCAAATGTTAAAAAGATATCAATAAAAATAAGTAACATAATCTTAGACTACAATCATGTTTTTATAATAATTTCGCATTGCTAACTCAAAAAACATCTCATAATTTACAAATACTCGATCGTATTTCAAGCAGGTCGTCAATAGAAGAACAAGAGAAAAGACATTATACTCATAATTACATATAATGTAATCTTTTGCAATTAACTTTTCTGAGAAAATTTCATATATAAGTTTTATTTTTATAGCTTCATTTCAAATTACTTTGATATACGTAACATATGATTAGTGTTTTTGACTATAATTACATTTTGCAAAACTCAATAAATATTGTATTTTTTATTGTAATTTGAAACGAAACCATAAGAAGTTTTTCTGACAATTCAGCAAACAGTTCTAGTAATTAAGATAACAAAATAGACAATCTGACATTACAAAAGAAGATTCAGAAAAAAAGATATTCATTGAACTCTTAGTTTGTCTTCGCATTTAGAAAATAAATTTATCTAAGTTTGTAAAAGAGAAAACAAGAATCATTATTCTTTAGATAAGAGTATCTCATTCTATTTCAAGAATTGTTTATCACGACAAATGAGATAAGAGATCATTACTAAATCCCCTAGAGATTTAAAGGAAACTTTTTCCATTAAACTCAAGGAAGGCTTTATCAAAATTGAATTATGTTGTTTCATTTCTTAATATAATGCTACGAAGTGTTAAATTGAAGATTTAATAAATAAATAAATATATTTCTGTATTGCTCAGGTACGTACAAGTGGAAATGTTTAAAATTATAATAATCTGAAATTAAAACAATATAAAGACATGAAAAACAAATAATTATATAATAAACTGTTTTAAACTTTTTAATTAAGCATTTTACATTTAAATTATAATTAATGAAAATTTGTCAAATCAAATACAGTTTAAAATTCTACGCAATTTTAGCGTGAAAATTGTAGATGAATAAATATATGTAGAAAGGTGATACGTAAAAAGTTAATTTACTGAATTAATTGAACAACTAGACTTCAAAATAACAAAAGCAAGAACTTTAATACCATTCTAGGAAATCAATTCCACAACGCTTCGTTGGTTATTTCTTCAAAATATCTTACACTTCTCACATAAAACATACAATATTCTAATTGTAATATAGTCCAATTAGGCCTAGCAGTTCCCTAATTGACTCTTCTACACTTCGACGCTTCTTCGATGATAAAAATTATAAGACTGGCTCTTTGCCAAATCTCGCGATCCAAAATATTTATACCTTGTGCATTTGAATCATGGATGATAGTAATAGTACTAAAGCGTTAGTTAACTTGACGATCACGACGTCATAAGGCAATTGAAGTATTAAAACTGAAATCCTACACACACACACACACATATATATATATATATATATATATATTAATTTATCAGTAAGGAACACGCAGTACTTTAGTTATATAACATATTTATATTACATATGGGTCTTAAAACTTTTACAAATGTTAATATTCAGCCGAAAACACAGAAAATTATATAATGAAAATTAGGACTAAAGTATATCAAACTTGTTTTAATTAACTTTTAAGTACATCGTTGAATTACATTAAAGAACATAAAACAATTTTGAATTATTAGCTCCTTACCTATACTAACAGAAGACAAAGAGTAAATACTCTTTTTGGCCATAATAAAATATATTTTTTGTATTAATATCTGACAGTACATATTTGTATTGATTAGTGTCTTTTGATTAGCTCCTCATGGCGGGAGAGGATAACCATGGTCAGTCATAGCCATATTTAATCCGCCAAATTAAATCACTTCTAACTAATATGTTGGCTGTTTCAATGGTAGAAGTAATGACGATATAGGTTCTCAATGTAGTCATGTTGTGCACAACTACATCTTTTACGATTTATTATTCCATTTAGTGGTAATGTTGGACTTGATAAAGCAAAAGTTCTGTTATATAAAAAAATATTTCAATTTGGTAGCAATCGAATAATTTTAGATAATGTTTGAAACATTAGAGTGCAAGTAAAAGACAGAAAACTAAAAAGACAGAAAACCGCAAAAAAATTGGGATTTTTTTTTCTTTTTCTATTTTTTTTTCTTTTTTGAAGTAATAAGAGGCTGCGATCTAAAATAATATGTTTGATCAAGTTATTCGCAATGTCAATTTTTAATAATTTAGTTTAAAACAGTACAAAAATGTGTTTTATTTTGTATTTTCAATTTCAGACTTAGGTACCGTATAAAATGATTTAATATGTTAGTTATACGAACTTTATCTGCACCTTAATGGTGTCATTTATAGAAAGTTAAATGGAATGCACATAGAAAGGAGTGATATTAATTATTTAACTATTAGTAGTTTCAAACATCAAATAATATTGCTTAAGTTATAGCTTAGATATACTAGAGCTGAAGTTAAAAGGAAATTAGATGTTCGATGTTTCTATTTACTATATTTTATTATTTTTATTTTAAAGAAACAATTCCTTTGACTAAAGATCATAGAACCGTAATCTGATAATAAAAGTCAAATACGACGATTACTGAATGTTGATTATATTTTGTTCTTGAAACTACGAACGGGCAGTCGTGGAGAAAAATAATATTCCGACTACTTCTGTGAAAGATCATCTATAAAAAGTACATCTATACGGATTGATAATATAGTCTGCGATTACATGTCTTCTGTGGATTACGGTGTTGGGGCAGCGTAAATACAAAAGAACGTACATGCAATACTCTACTATTTTACGTCTTTGTGTTAAACCTCAAGAAAATAAATTTTATCATTTTTTTAAACCTTCTTATCGTTAAATTAGAAAACGTGCAACGATTTTATCCATAGACTTATAAACTACTAGGGGGCCCTGCCCCCTGCTCGCTACGCTCACCAACCCTCGTTCTGATTTCACAGCCTCTTAAAACCTGGTTATATATCCTGTTTTAAAAAGATTATGATGATGATATCACGAACGGCGACTTTATTCTGTAATCAGGTTATAATGCTTTTTCATTTAACTGGTTATAATGCTTTTTCATTTAATTCATCTTTTTTATTTTTAATATTCATGTGTAAACACAATTTTTATGACGTAATTTTCTTTATTTCCTGCTTTCAACACGTGATCATTTAATTATTATTTTAAACTTTCATTATTGTTTTTAATAGTCTCGCGCAAATACATTTTTTATTTGAGATAAAACATAATCCTTTGCGCTTATTTAGAAATTGGCAACAATATAAAAAATGAATTTTTCAATAAAAGATTTTTACTCGATTTTTAAGGATATTTTGAGTTTTTATTGTCCGACCGTGATAACTTTTTTAATTTCTGAAGGCTTGTTATATTTCGCGTTTGGTGGTATGATTTTTGAATCCGTAGGATGGCTAGAAAAAAGTAATAGCTCCTCAAAAAAGTCCTTAGTAAAAAAGCGATGAGAATAACCCGGAATATCTACGCAGAATTTGATTGGTCCATTTCGTTTTTGGCTCAGTTCCAGATTACTTTTTTTTATATAGCAGGATAAATTAAGTTCTTAGAAAATGAAATACCGAGATTATTGAATTACTAATCGAAAAAATTGCATATAAATCGAAATAAAGAAAGAAAAAACGAATCTTATATAAAAAAGGTATTTATAGAAGTTTTATCGTTTCTGACTATGTTTTTTTTATTTTCTCTGGATGCATTACATAAATAAACCGTTAGAATGTTGAAAAGTAAAATTTATCTTTATCTCTAAACGTATTTAAAGGAACGCTCTGTAATTTTATTTAGCTATGTTGTAGATTAAATACGTGTCGAAATTTTGGGCAATCTATGCATTTTCCTTAATTTTTTATATATTTCGCCTAAATTAAATGCCATTGCATGTTGTCCTACACATCCAAAAAAATGAGAAAATTTAGATGTAACCTATAAATCTATATAAAAAACTCTATTAATGCAATTTGCCCGGTTACTAGTTCAATGATCTTAGAACATTTTTATATAAGATATTAACTTTTTATCTAAATGTATGGATATAACGTTACCGAAAAAAATTGCATATAAATCGAAAAAAAAAACGAACCTTACATAAAAAAGATATTTATAGAAGTTTTATCGTTTCTGACAAAGTATTTATTTTCTCTGGATGCATTAGATAAATGAACCGTTAGAATGTTGAAAATTAAAATTAATCTTTATCTCTAAACGTATTTATAGGAATGATCTATAATTTCACTTAGCTATGTTGTAGATTAAATACTTGTCGAAAATTGTGCAATATATGCATTTTCCTTAAATTTTCATATATTGCGTCTAAATTAAATGCCATTGCATGTTGTCCTACACATCCAGAAAAATGAGAAAATTTAGATGTAACCTATAAATCTATATAAACAACTCTATTAATGCAATTTGCCGGGTTACTAGTTCAATGATCTTAGAACATTTTTATATAAGATATTAACTTTTTATCTAAATTTATGGATATAACGTTACCGAAAAAAATTGCATATAAATCGAAATAAAGAAGAAAAAAAACGAACATTATATAAAAAAGATATTTATAGAAGTTTCATCGTTTCTGACAAAGTTTTTATTTTCTCTGGATGCATTAGATAAATGAACCGTTAGAATGTTAAAAATTTAAATTTATCTTTATCTCTAAACGTATTTATAGGAATTATCTGTAATTTCACTTAGCTATGTTGTAGATTAAATACGTGTCGAAAATTGTGCAATATATGCATTTTCCTTACATTTTCATATATTGCGTCTAAATTAAATGCCATTGCATGTTGTCCTACACATCCAAAAAAATGAGAAAATTTAGATGTAACCTATAAATCTATATAAAAAACTCTATTAATGCAATTTGTCCGGTTACTAGTTCAATGATCTTAGAACATTTTTATATAAGACATTAACTTTTTATCTAAATTGATGGATATAATGCTACCACATTTCTTGTTTAAATGTATGAATATTAAAGGAAAAATACATGAATTATGTGCTTTTATTTTCTTATTCCATCTAATAAACTGAAACATAGTGTAAAAATGTTTGTTATCATTTTAAAAACTAAATTTTGTACAATTTGTAATATTTAGGCTTTTCCCAAGTCCTAATCCATGCGTAAAAATTAATAGTGTATGTTATCTCCAATCCGTTGGTACAGCTAACACTTTAGATTTAGTGTGGAAGTTATCAATTTTTATCTCGAGTGCACATAATAGAAAGTAACATATATAAAGGTATAACTTTACAACATTAAGAAAACACTTTTTAAAATAGAATTTTACTCGCTTGTTCTTTAGAATTTTACATTTAGTTAACACATATTGTTTAATACATATTGTTGATAATTGAAACTAATTCCATCATATCTGTAATTAGCAACAAAGTATTTAATTAGAAGTTTTGTTTAAAAAAGATAATTAAAATTATATGTTGTCACGTGTCGGTGTTTCGTTCTCCTATATGAGTTTTAGTACACTAAGCTACCTCCTAAGGGGTCAAGTACCTTTAAAGTTTCAAACATTCGGGGATTTTTTATTAGCTTATAATTAAAATAAACCCCATTTTAAAATAAACCCCATGGTAAAATTCACTCTAGAAAAGAAGTTATGTTTAAAAAAGTTCTGAGCTCTTTTTATATGATCAAAAGGCAGTTTGATCTTTAAAGTCAATTTCCTCAAAACGGCAATTTTGTTCATTACGCGTACGATTTCTGAAAAATGCTCGGTAAGAATTTCATGAAAATTTGATTGAATGTATTAACCGCACAAAATGACCTATTATTATATTCCTAAAGTAAAAAGTTTAGAATTTATGACTAAGTTTACATTATATATATATATATATATATATATATATATATATATATATATATATATATATATATATATATAATATATAAAAAAAACAAAAAAAAACAAAAAAAAAAAAACTTGATATTTGGAATTTCTATATAAAAAATTCTCAGGATATATTTCTTTTTTTTTTCATGGCAAGTAATTTTGAGAACACATTATATTTGTAGTCATTATAAACATTTTTGGCTGACTTTAGCAATTCAAATGTGAAAAATCATGCGCGCAATGCATTCAAGAATAATTATTTTATAAAAAGTGATTATCTTTCAAAATAAATTAAAAAGCTGTATATAAGTGTATACATTTTTGAAGAATTTTAAATGATACAATAAACCTTTATTAATATGTGTTATAAAATTTACGATTCAAAATTAATTAGCTACGGAACAACTGTAATTATTATAGTGGATCTTTTTCATGTATTTTGTGAGTTCCAAGGGTACCTGGCCCCTTAAAATATAATGATAAAATTTAATGTAGTAAAATTTAAATGATTTTCGTCCGCCATTATAAAATTACGAAATATTTCTGAAATTTCAGGTATATATTAGCAAGCGCATTCGTTGAAAGGATAGTCCCACAATCGTTGGTGTCAGTTCATTTTTACTCTTCCCAATATTTCAAACATCCAAAAAAAACATGTATAATTGCAGTAAAGTGTGCATTTTTAGCTTCATATAAATGTAATGTTGGAATATTAATTCAAAACCGTTTCGTTTTTTTTTCTGGCAGCGGGCACCAGTTCTAAAATCACCAAGCTCAATCAATAGATTTCTAAAAGAAGATGCATTTGCTGTTGAATTATTACATTTTCTGTTCGTTTATATAATTTTTAGAAAAGCATTTTTTTAAACCATTCAAAGTTCTTTCAAAACATTGAAACGATATAAGAATTTCTAACTAGCTTTTTTCATAATATTCTGGCTTCAAAATCATATATAAATGTTTCTTCGCATAAATATTCGAAATAGTATATGGCAAATAAAACGAATCCAAATGTTAGTAAATCGCCAATTATGTAATTATTTTATTCGTTCAGTTAAAACTAAATGTTATAAAAATGTTGTTTATTCGCATAAAGAAAGAATTCATAGAAATAAATAATCTTAAAAATAAATAATCTTAAAAATAAATAATCTTAAAAATAAATAATCTTAAAAATAAATAATCTTAAATAAAAGGATAAATGAGACCAAAAAAAGAATGGAAAACATGAGAAGTTGACTATTGTTTAAATGATAATGGTCTGAACGACCCTAATACGATTATTTTAACCAGGAAAGTAAAACTGGATTCTTGCCAATGCGAAATGAATCATGAATTCTCTTCATGAAACAAAATGTTAATTTGATCTATGTTGAAGATAAAATACTAAAATGTATGATATATTTTATAAACATTCTTTTAAATATATTATTTGGTTCTATTACATTTTTTAAATTTTTTCTTATGAAAACAATTTTAATTTCCGTATATTCCGGTGTAAAAGGAGAGCTTTTGAAACAAGAAAAATGGTAAAAAAATTACAGGCGTGCAGTATATATATATATATATATATATATATATATATATATATATATATATATATATATATATATAATATAATAGTATAGTCGGATATAAAAGTGAAAGTTTAGAATTTAAGCATAATAATTGAGATTTGTCTATTAATGAAGAAAAGAAGTAGACGTCATTATTTTAATAAACGAAAGTACGATCCCTAACGCTTTGTGGGTATTCAAGCAGATTACTTGCCAGTTGCGTACGTTCTTAGTTTTAATTTGTTAATATTACTTATGTTTGTATTAGTAAATAAGACAGTTAAATGATCTTTACACTACTTCCATGCTATATATCTCATGAATGTTACTTCGAAAAAAAAGGAGGAGCGCGTAATACGGCGAATATACTTAAAATTAGAAGAAAAAAACAGTTTCAAATCGCAGGTGCGTATAATGCGCCGAAGGGCGTTATACGGCGGAATATATGGTATATAAAACGAAGAAAACAATATTATGTATAACTCTTGGTTTCAATATTTAATGTATATTTAACAGAAACAAATTTGTAATGATAAATGTGTTCATGCAAAAAAACATAGATGTTACAAATAGAGTTTTGGGTTGGAAAAATCATGTAATCTACATCTACAACATATATGCCATTTCATAGCAATCAAAATAATTGAAATATGATTGTAAAAATTGGAAATGTGAAGTGTAAAATAATCATTAAGAAGAAAACGAAAAACACAATATTATATATAAAGCTTGGTTTCGACATTTAATGTCGGTTTACCAAAAAAAGAAAAAAAGAATAAATAATAATAATAATAATGATTTCTGCAAAACAACATAGATGTTACAAATAAAAGTTTTGATTGTAAAAATCATGTAATCTACATGAAAAACATATATGCATTTCATAGCAATCAAAATAATTTAAATATGACTGTAAAAATTGGAAATTTGAATTGTAAAGTATTCATTAAAAAGAAAACGAAGAACACAATGTTATGTATAACGCTTAATTTCTACATTTAATGTCTGTTTAACACATTTTTTTAAATGATATTTGTATTCATGCAAAACAACATAGATGTTCCAAATAAAATTTTTGATTGGAAAAATCATGTAATCTACATGAACAACACATATTCATTTCAGGTCAATCAAAATAATTTAAATATAACTGTAAAACTTGTAAATGTGAATTGTAAAATATTCATTAAAAAGAAAAATATGAATAAAATATGGTACATAAAACAGGTAATAAAATATTTGCATAGAAACAAACATAGGTATAAAACCAAATATTCATTACCGTAAGTTCGATTAAATATCAAAGTTTATTAAAATAATTATTGAAGAAATTTTATCTTTACGATACTCTTTATGTTTTCGAATAATGGTATCCATTATAAAAAATTTCTATTAAATTTATGACATGTATAAAAAGTGATTAATCACAAAAAGGGAAAAAGCATTTGCGATTAGAAATTTCCAATGTATAGTGGTTTAAAAATTTTTTCAAAATGAATGAAAAAAGCTTTTTCTATTTTAGCCATTAGGTAAATTATATACTCTATTTTGATTGATCCAGAGAAAATGATGTAAGATGTCTTAGACTAATTTTTGAAAATTTAATGAAAATAACAGTAAGTAAAAAAATAATTATCTCCAATGCCTTTATCATTTTCTATAGTTGTATGATTATTCCTTGTTTGATCCTTAATAATTTTTTTACTATTTACTCTTTTTATTAAAATTAAAGAAATATTTTTAAAGAAATATTTTTTAAAAATCAACTGGTAATCAAAAATAGCTGAAAAGTTAAAATAAATAAATAAAAAGTTAAAATAAAACGGTTACTCAGTTGTAAGAAATTAATAACTAATATTATATATAGACAATAGAAAAATAAACTAAATCTTGTTAAAGTTAATATGAAGTAGTTATATTCATTCTAATGCAGTAAGACAGTTTGTCAGTTTGAAGAACAAACCAAATGTTATCTTATTTTTGAATACGTAAGTCCAACAACAGTAAGTATTTAACCCATGGACTTCAAACTTCGTTCCAACCCTAGCGCACTCCGCACTAGTGCTATGACTTTTTTGGTAATATAAGATAATGAAATATAACACTTCATTACAATACAAAATTTAATGAGGATGCAAACTGTGATATTTATCCATAGGAGCATTTTGCATTGTTTTCATACGCAATTTTCGGTACGCAATTTGCGGTATCTAGAGTTTTTTTTATATTTATTTCAAAATTTCCAATTACATGTGATAAAGACTTTATTAAATAACTAATTTTATTATCTAATTATACAACAGATTTTAACAAAAGTACCACATTATTTGAATAAGACATTATCATGAAAATGATAAATAATTATCTACGGTATTTCTATTAATCATTTAAAACTCTTGTTTGTTTGAATTATTTTTCTTACGAAGTTTATTTTATAATGTTGTAGGAATTCATAAATATTGTGGTTTACGAAATATAGAATTCAAACTATTATTTTCGAAATTCTTTCTACCAGTTTTAAGCCCTGTGAAAATCTATGTTTCATTAATATTGTCACATCATCATACTGATCTTTGTATAATTATAGTAAGGAAATGAAAGATGATAAATCATTTGAACCTGCTCTGCTTTCATTCATTTAAAAAGCCCCCCACGGAAAGACAATATTCCATATATATTTAATTTAAAAACAGTAACATTCTTAAGTTATGTTCTAGGTGAATGCTTTGTTTTACAGATAAAGGCAATATGCAGCTACGTGACAATCTGATGAAATGAAAATGATTGTTTAAGATTTTTCGAAATATTCATTTACTATTTTTTTAAAAAAAGTTTTGAATCGTGTTTGTTTAAAAAAGTATTGGTATGTTACTTTACATGATTCTTACACTCTAAAATTGGAAGGAGTGAGAAGTTGACTCTTTGGAATTGTGAGAGGCATTTTCACTCTTTTAGGATTGAATTTTATAAATATGCACTCTTTAAAGAGTGGAATTTTCAACTCTCTAGAAAGGAGTGAAACATCTCACTCCGTTGTCGAGAGTGACTGTTCACTCCGTTGACAAGAGTGAGATATTTCACTCCGTTGAGAGTGAAGAAAAACAGTTTTTTCCAATAAAACCACAAGATGGCGCCAGCTCTCGGATATCCCGTTATCGAAACGAAACGCCTAAAATGAAATCCTTTATATTGTAGTAGCACGATTTAATAAAAAACCTGAAAAAGGCAGTGAAATAATAAATGAATCGATAGAATTATGGACAGGAAATATATTTTATGCTTTACAAATTGTAGGATTTGCCAGTGCTAAGAAGAGTGCAGGGAAAACAAATATTTGAAGTAAATTTATGCTTAGCTGCAACACAAATTTGCTTCTTTTTTATAAACAGAAATTTAATATCTCTGAATGCTAATTATTTTTCTCTTCATTTAAATAACCTATTCTACATATTTTATATCATTTCTAATCTCTTTATGAATATAAACAAAATATAACTATACAGATTAAATTTTCTGTTATTTTTAGCACGTTTGAAATTAAAATGTAAAATGTTTTTTTCCCTGTTTTTTTTTCATCTGGTATCTTTTTACTATGTATATGTACTGATTTTTGGAATAGCAGTTTCCAATCAATTGTTATGTTTATTTCGCACTAAAATGTTTTTATGTTATGCGCTTTGCAATCATTTTAGACTGTGGAATTAGCATACTTCAGTTCGGAAGAAAAAAAAACGCATCTTTTTCATTCACAGCCTTTTTGCATGCGCAATCTTGAAATAAGAATAAATTTGAAAGTATCAGACGATAATATAAATTACACATAATAAGTTGTTGTCAGAATTTTTTCCTCTAAAATAATTCCATTTTTTAAAATAATTTATCAAATTTGTCTAAAAAATGTGCGAACAGTCTCTGTATTATATGATAGAAAAAGAAGGTTTCAGTTCTCTTATTTACACAGTTGAGAAACACCGTAAATATTTATGATTTCTACACAAATTTAATAAGTCTGCTCGAATATCACAAAAGAAACAAAGCTAAAATAATGTAATAAGAGCTTTTTTTAATTGTTAGCGGCTGTAGCATGCTGTAGGTACCAGTTCTCGTCCGAGCGCAGAAGTCAAGCAGCAACGAGCTCGGTTAGAGTACTTGGGAGGGTGACCGCCTACGAACAAGCGTGTGTAAAAATGAATTTCTCTTTTTTATTCAAGAACTTTAGTCACTCCTGAAAGAGTGACTATTCACTCCTATCAGGGGTGAAAAAACTCACTCCTTTTGCAAGTGTGGATAGTCACTCTTCTGAAAGAGTGAGTATCCACTCCTGTTCAGAGTGAATATTCATTTCTCAGGAGTGAGTATTCACTCTTTCAGGGAGACAAGAATTTCACTTTTTCCTAGAGTGAATAGTCACCCTAAAGAGGTTGGGCAAATTTTGACTCTGCGATAGAGTGAATATCCACTCCTCCGGAGTGAATAGTCACTCTTTTTTATTTAGAGTGTATTTTATAAAAATTGGATTAACAATGTTTTATTTTAAAAAAATTTTTAAATGTTTGAGTGTACAACATGCAGAAACGTGATTTTAATTTTATTGCATAAATGAAAAATATAATTTATTTTTAAATTCTGTTAAAATTTCATAGAACGTTTGAATAACCCACCAAAAATTGCATTGGATGTGTTTGTTGTTTGAATTGCAAACTAAGATAAAGGTGAATGCGAGATGCTTGATGCTTCATCGCGCTATGGAATCGATCGTACTTTCATTTTTTTTGTGCAGTATTACGTGGCAAAGTTAACATTTTAATTCGCTTAAAGCGCATAGTTGAACATCAATACATATTTAGGTCAGTGGGAAGTATGTGGCCACAGCATCTGTAGCATCATCAAAAATTCGTGTGTTTAATAGTAGTTTCAGTAGCTTCAACTGAGCATAAATTATTTGATAGGTATTTGTCTTTTTTCTTGTTAGAAAATTAAACATTCGGTTAAGTTTTTTCTTTAAAAAGCATCTTCGAAGGAAATACAGATGCTGGCGCAGCCTCCATATAGAGTTAACCTCTATACGAGGAATGTGACAGCATCTGTCACACATTAATATGTCTTCCTGAAATTTCCCCTTTCAAAGGGTCCTTTTAAATAATATGACCACAATTGGCCGACGCTTACCACAATTCCTCCTTGAAGGGTATTGGTGGTACATGTTTAGGTGGATGTTGGGCAATAGAGTTATTTTTTATTACTCTAAAAAAAGGACAATTCTGTATATTCTGCTTAAGGTAGTTTAAAAATAAACCTATTATATTTTTGTTTTTTATTACTTTGAACTCAGATGAAAATTTATACTTACTTCGAGCACTAATTAATTTTTCCCAAACGTGTTTTATCATGTTTTACTACTAGTTTTCTGTTTATGTGTCTGCTTTACTTACATTTTATTTTTTTCTTAGAAGGAAAATATGTCTTACTTTTTTTTGTTTCTTTAACAATGACGGAAATGTGTGACTTCTCTGTCGAACAAATAGTAAGAAATTTGGAACATTTTAGCGACATACAATCCATGTCTGACACAACATAACATGAATGAAATTAAGCTTTTAAAATGTATTTTACGTTTTCGATAAGATATTCTAATGGGATTACATTATTAAATTTCCACATATTATTATAGCACAGTATTTCTTTTTCCAACATAACAAAGTTTTTTTATGACACTTGTTATTAAATTTGAGATTTTTATATCTTTTATTATCCAAAATTAAGTAATGTATACATAGATAATTACTGTACATTTTTAGCATATTACTAAAATATTTGTTCAGTTTTAATAAAATTACACATAACATTATATATAACAATACATTATTACTCCATTAACTATTCATATTCATATTTAGTTTGATGTCATACAGTTTGAAAATTGGTTCTTTTGCATAATATAAAAAAGCGTAACGTAAAAAAGGCAGTGCAGTTTATGTTAAAAGCTCTTAAATGCGAATATATTTATTTTGGAATCAGTTTGATTTTGTGAGTAAGTTTTTTTATATGAAAATGCATGTATAAAATTATAATTACCCACTAATTTTGAAAATGCTTGAGTAATTTTGAAAATATTGCTTTCGAAGATGTTACAATTAATACTTTTCATTTAATACCTTTATTTCCGTAGGTATTATAATAAACGAGGAATATAATTATAATATATCCAGGCTTTTAAGTTGTTTTTTTTTCTTTCTTTTACTTACGAAAACTGTTAAAAAATCTGAAAAAATCTTACATTGTTTTACAAATTAGTTTATTTTTTATTATTCAAATACTTTAAATTTTGTTTTTAAACATTTAATAATATGCATAAAAGTTCTTTTTGTAACTTGTAAATTTGTAAAAGCTGAAAAAGTCCAAACTAAAAAAAAATGTAATTGCCACATTTTTATGTCTCCGTAATTGTAATAATGAGATTTGTTTTAATATATTGTGTATTTAATATTAAGTAAAAAAAAAAAAAATCGTATAATTCCCGGTTTCAGGAATTTTTCCCTCATCCTAATTTTGTTTTAAAATAATCG
The DNA here is from genome assembly GCA_963931845.1 of Maratus michaelseni. NCBI lineage: Eukaryota > Metazoa > Arthropoda > Arachnida > Araneae > Salticidae > Maratus > Maratus michaelseni. Next base: position 289,536,053 of record OZ007591.1, on the reverse strand, counting down.
TATATGTGTTTCAAAAACACAAAATGCTAGCGGAATATTTGCATTTTTAAACATTTGTGTTGGCGGTAATGAAACTTCATGTTATTTGAGAATATGATTCATTTAAAGTTTTTGTTCAAATTTTACTCAGAAAAGAAGTTTGAATTTTATGAACTTAAATGAAAGTTTGGTAAATATATTGAATTTTAAAGACGGAAGATAGAAAAGCAATTTCAAAAATTTTTATATTAATAAGGGCTTTTAATTTAAATTAAGGTAAATCACACACCAAAGAATTCAAGTAACATTCAAAGCACATACATACAAATTTTGAAAGCTTTTTGGCATTATTAACAACAGCGCAATAAATTATTTTTTAATGTTACGTTTAATGTTTGATTCTCTTTTAACAATACATATTAAGTAAATGTACTTTTAGTATTGAAATATTGTTTTCTTATTCTTTGGTTGCATAAAATGTAATAAAGAATTCCATTCAAAATGTTTTCTGCTGATTTTCACAATGACCTTTAAACAAATACATTGTTCCGAAAAAAGTAAAGAGATATCTATTTTCTGTAAGATAATTTAAAGTACCTTTTCATTTTTAAATGGGTATTTAAATAATCATTACTTAAAAAAAAGTACTTGTATTTGGTTATACTTAGAAAATTACTTACAATTATTTCGTATGAAAAGGGAATGATCTAATTAAAGACCAGAAAACTATATTTTATAATATATACTTTATCAGCATTTTAAAGAAAATTGTTTATAAAAAATGTTTACCAAAGAAATGAGAATTCAGTGTAAATTAGTTGAAAATTGTTGAATCCTGTTATCGACAAAAAATGATTTTTTATTATCACATTAATTAAGTATTCTTGGGAATATATGCATAAAATATTCAAAAAACAAAACGATTTTTTTTATCTATATGATAATTAATATGATAATAATAACAATGCAATTTATATGATATTTCTGATAAAGTAAGTTTATTAAAGATAATAAATGGTTATGACATGATACATGTATATTTTGTATGATTACAAGAATTAAAAAAAGAAATAGAAAGTACATTAACAAAAACCTTTAACAAGGTTTTCACGCACAAATACGTACAAACATGGCAGAAATAATCACATATGGCCGTTTCGAAGATTCCTAGAACCTCTTCCTCCTTACGAAAAATGTTTTTAAGAGAAATATTTTGAATGTGAAATCTCAGTCAAGTGTTGTTATTACTATATAAATCCTTAAACATATAATTATCCTTCTGGGTGAATTAATAGATAAAATCACAGGCTTTGGAGATATAAGGAATAAGACGTAAATACAATTTTGTATTGTATTTTTTTTAACTTTGTAAAGACATGACAGAAATATAAATCCAGAAAAGGCAATATTTTTAGAAGAATATGAGTTATAAGGGAATCGGTTATATAATAGAAAATACATTACCGATTTCCTTATAACTCACATTATTCTAAAACGATTATTGAATTTAATCATTATTTAGCAATACAGACATTATAAATAATCGCAATAAATACCAAAATAGATGTTTTTGAAACAGTAAATTAACAAGAAGTTCTTTCTTTCAGATTTCTACATTGAGAATCTCGAAATCAAGTATACGTGACATTTTGCACTCATGTGAATTAAATGGGTTTATCGTGTATAAAGAAAAATGTGAAAGTAAATTGTAACATGCTTCATAAAATTCATAAATAAACTAAAAAGTAGCATAATCTGTTAGATAAAAGATAAATGAAATTTCCTTTCTAAGTAACAAAATAAATTGTCTTGTTTGGATTTATATTTCTGTCATGTTTTTACAAAGTTAAAAAATAACAAACAAAAAAACTTCAGAAAATTGTATTTACGTCTTATTCCCTATACCTCTAAAGCTTGGGATTTTATCTATTAATTTATCCAAAACGATATTTATATCTATAAGGATTTATATAGTAATAACAACACTTAACTGATAATTTCATTCAGAAAAAATAGCATTCAAAACATTTCTCTTGACGATTTTTTCAAATCATTTGAATTTGTTTAATTTTTCGGCAATACTTTTATAAAATGTCACCATTTTTTCGTCATTGCACACTCACTGTTTCATTTTATTTCTATTATTAGAAAATTACAGATTTCGCTTAAAAAAATTAACTTTAAAGAAGAAAAATTCAAAATTCTTGTTATATGATAGCAGATTTGTAAAAATTACATTTAACGCATCCATTATTATTTTAAAAACTTTTATTAAAGCTGAATTTTCTAGAATTATAAAAAAAATAACATAAAAGGACAATGACACTAAAAATTAAATCTATCTTTATCAGAAAAAATATCGGCTTCTCCTTCCAGAGTTTATGAACTCAGGAACCAAGTTTATCTGTTAATATCTAGAGAATGTAATGAGAAATATAGATAATTTTCTATGGAAATTTTCTGAACGATTGTTTGATCGTCAAACTTCAAAACCAATGCCAAATATAAAAAGTCCTAGTGAACTTTTTGAGCACTACAAAGGCAAATTTGTTTTTCACATTTTACTATCTGTACGTATACTGCCTTAATGAGTGCTATAGACTACTTTTCTCCAGGGGCTCTATTTTTCCTTTATTGACAATTGCTGAATCATACATAATGCCGAGTTTTGTTATTGTCTTGCATATCTCTGTAAAAGAATTGTTAAATTGGACTTTTCAAAAGTTAGTCAATTTATTATCAATAATTGAATAGATAGGTTTTTAAATGATCGATACTTTTAATATTTTTATTTAACACTTTAAAGTATTTTCTTATAATTTAGATGATATAATACACTACTATGACATAATAGTATTTATTTAATTATATACAAAAAAGTATTTTTATTTAAAATGGAGAATACATTATTTCCAGTCACGGTAGGAAACAGACAGCACATTTGTATAAACGTACATGCATCAAAATGTGCGGAATGAAGTACATTTAATGCGCAAAGAAAATTAGGTATCTTAGTATATTTAGGTAGTATATTTTCGTAAACTTTTATGCTAGATCACGAAATGCTTAGAAACGTATTTATTTTATATTGTGTAAACAGGGTGATTGCTTAATTCCGTTTTGACTAAAAAAAATAGTAAACTGAATGAGCTATAGCCATGAGTGTGGTGTTTCCGTATAGTAAAACGGGTATACGTTTCCCGATGCCTTACCTCGCACTGTTCCGAAGCATCAAACTTCGCAGTTAACGTTCTTATCACCGAAACGTGAAGAGGTAAGTGAAAAAAAGTCAATAATAAAGTTGTAGAGCGTCCCAGAATAAATATCAAACGCTTTCACACATGTAAATATAACATTTTTAAAAGTCCTAAAATATAATTTGTTTATTTTCAGTCTCTAGCGTAAACACGCCACTAGTAAGTATTGCACATGCATAAGTACTGCATTATAATTAGGTTGCGCAATTACTGTATGTAAGATATATTATCTTTTAATAAGAGAACTAAGTTATGTGTGTTCATATGCGGATAGCATGCTGCATTCGGCAAATATCAATGTTTATTATAAACAATATATATTCATATATTACACATATACATGCATTACAATATGTTATTTTACTACATATTTCTACATACTTATATTAATATGATAAGTTCCAATGGTGGACATCAATGCATTTGGCATGCTTAACTTGATTTCTTTATCAAAATTTAACTGCTCGCATGTGTTATGTTTTTTTAGTAAATGTGGGTCTATCTTAAAATGCCACAGATGTGAATGCGATTTGGGGCGTATTTAAGCCTCGTAAATAAATAAATAAATAAATATATATATATAAGTACTTTGTTTAATTACTAAATGTAATATATATATATATATATATATATATATATATATATATATATATATATATATATATATATTATGTCTTCTAATAAAATTATTTTTAGGTTTAAGATCTCCTTTCATACTAAATTGAAGACGGCCTATAAAATAGTAATTGACATTTGTTTCCGGAACTCGTACCGTTTTTAAAATACGAATTTGAATTCTGCAGTTTGTGGATAGGTGACGCTGTCAGACAGCTAATAGCGGAGCGCATAACCTAGACATCATGGCCAAACAATGTATTAAAGTACTGTACTTAGCAGCCACGTTTATGATTAGAGTTGACGTGGATTGGTGGTAGACAAGATTTTAGTGTGCACCCGCTACATATATATATTAGCTGACCCGCATGCCATTGTCCGTCCACGGATCCAAACTTTCAAATAAATAATCGCAAAAAACATAATAATAGCATATGACAAAATTTAGTATAGGGATAAAACAATAACACCGGATTGTTCTTACGTACGTGGAAAAATCACCACCTATTTAATTTCTGACAATTAGATAAATTATATTTTCATTTCTGATCATCAGTTCCCAGCAAGCCGAAAAAAAAAACACATTTAAGTTTGCCTCCGCAAGCATATTTCTCTATTCACGAATTTAAAAAGTATACCAATCCTATGTATTTAAAAATTAAAAAGACAAAAAATAAAATCCCTATCTAATCTCTACCCCAACACGCACAGAAGCAATCGCAGGCATAAAATCACTCTTTGTTGAAGGTGAAAGTTTCCCAGATCACAAACAAAAATCTCTCCGGAAATATTCTATGGCGCAGAGCAAGAGCAAAAGAAATCCTCACGAATGCGTGAAAGGGGTTCCAAATGTGACTTCTGAAATGATTTTTGAAATAAGCATTATTAGTATTTTTTAACCAAAAACATCGTTAGAAAGGAGAAGGAAGTATCTATATATTTATTAAATCTATACTAAATATTCTATTATTATCTATACTAAATATTCTATTATTATCTATACTAAATATTCTATTATTATCTATACTAAATATTCTATTATTATCTATACTAAATATTCTATGGCGGAGAGCAAAAGCAATGAACATCCTCACGAATGCGTGAAAAGGGTTCCAGAAGTGTCTTCAGAAATTATTTTTTTTTAAATAGTAAATATTAATTTTTCTTAACCAAAGACATCGTTATAAAGGAGAAGGTAGTATCTATAATCTAGTACTTTTTTTCGCATTTTGCTCATAAAAGAAAATGCAGGATTTTGAAAAATGCAGAATAATCGCAGAAACGGCACTAAGAAATTTTCTTTTGGTAAGGTTAATTTTATTATTTTTTTCAAACGCATTGCACCACGAGAAATATACAAGTACGTACATATAGCCTTGTATTTTCGGTTTTCTCATATTTCAAATCGTTAACTCAATACGCGATTTAAAAAACGGGTGGGGAAAAAACGAAAAATGGCATTTTTCTATTTTTTTTTCTAAAAGATTAATATTGATATTTTTTAAACGGATCGCACCGATAGAAATGTTAATGTACGCAATGTAAATTTTTTTATCGTATTTCGAATATTTAAAACGATGTGTTCTGCGGGAAAAGCGAAAGAAAATTGTGTTTTCCGGCTCTCGGTTCTTAAATTATGTAACAAGCTTTCAGCCGCATCGCTGCAATTTTTCATCCCAGCGATGTTCATTCTTGTTTTAAATTAATTACAAATCTAATTAAAAAATCTACATAAAAGCTTCGAGGTATGTAACTACAGACATAGAGGTACCTTCCTGCCAAATCTTGTAGATAAAACACAAAGGTAAGTTTCATTCCGTTTGTTTCTATATTTTAAAATCGCTATCGCCGAACATTTTAAAATTATAATTTAAAATCGTGATAATTTTTTAAAAAAAATTAAAAATACTCCAGTGTAAGTATTTTATGTTTACTTGATAGTTCTTTTCTTAAAGAAAATATGAATAAGTACTATTTCAACGAAAAAAATCTTTTATGGCATTCTATATATATATATACATATATTGCCATTGGAGATTGTATAAAAAAAACCTTGGAAATTCCTTCAGTTTTTACGTAGGATAGAATGTTGCAGGCTAGTTTTGGTTAAGTGGGATGCTAATTTTTCAAAATAGAATTGCTGATGGAGTTTAGGTGGTCGTAACGAAGGAGGAAGTAGTCCAAATCTGCTTAATTTTTCAAACTGTTTTATATTATCAATTGAAGACAGCCCATTTTAATCAGGCGTTCAAAATATAACTTAAACTGATCTAGAATCTATAGTAAGTGTATGGACTCTTGATATTCACATATTTGTGTTGATACTGTGTTGGAATTAAACAGAAAAAATAGGGAGAGATTATGATGTTCTTTATTTATGGATAAATATTTTTCCTCCCATCAGAAATTCGAAGAAATTCAATTTATTTAACGTTAAAACATCAAAATCTGCATTAAAATATTTTTTTTAAAATAAGAAATTACTCTATATGAAAAATATATAGAGACACTAATCATTATTTTTTTTTCAAAAACAGACTGTCCTTGTAAATGTTTTATAATTTATTTACGGCTGTTGTTGAAATGTTTAAATTCGGTATTTGGCAACTCACCAGAAATGCTTCTGCTGCTTCATATTATTAAAAAAAAATTCTACTAACAAAATGAAAAATTAAATGCATTATCTAAATGCAGTTTATTCATGCTAGTCATTTATTATATTAATAAAACAGCAAAATGTACATTGACTTACATTTAAATGATCATCGTAAATTACAGTTATTATTATAGAATAATTATTTGTCATATAAAAATCTATTGTTATTCACAAGTTATCGTTTCCAAGAAGTAAACTTTAGTCCCTTCTCATTTAATATTTTAAAGAGTTTATTAATATTTATCATTATATCTCGCTTTTCCAGAAGTCAACAATCAACTGAAAAAGAAAAGACTACCGTCAAAGAAAGAAATATTGCTGATCTGTAGTGCATTGGAAAAGCAAATCTTCCAGTAAACTCTGATTCTTTAATGACGTTTCATTATTACGGAATTTATTATTCCTTATGTAGAAATTATCATATCAAATGACTGCCCTTTTCTGCTAAAGGGAAGAGAAGACTACTGAGTGAGATGCAAATGCTTTACGTCAAATGCAGATGAGATAGTGAAGAGAATTTATTAGTGGAAGTGAGCTGTAAGTATATGTGTTAAACATTTAATGACATAGCATTAACTGAAAATATGTTTTGAAATATAAACTAGTCGTTGGGGGCCACCGTGATACTTACCCATCATGGATATGCATAATGTAAAATATGAAAATAAAACATTTGTAAACTTAAATTGAATCAAATAAAATGCATTGCAATTCGAATAAAATCCTGGCTGGATAACGTCATAAACTTTTCATGCTCTAATACTGAATTACGTAAAAGAAAAATCATTATAACTCCAAAACTAATAATCATATTAACTAACGGTTTATTGCATCTGATTAAGCGTCTCATTTCCAATTAAAATATATCTTTGAATTGAAATTTGGATGAAATACAGGGTCACGGAAAATCGAAGAGTGTGGGAAATAGGATTCCAAATTATCTCGGCAACTAATTATTATTCGACTTCATTCTTTATGCAAAATTTATGTTTTTTTATTGTCTTTTTTATTCACTCCTTAAAATAAACAATTTCAAAATTTTTTATATAGCTTTTATCACAACGAATATTTTAAGTGTCCGAAAAAAAATAGTTCCGAATAATCGAGGTTACTGAAATTCAATAAGCTTCTTTCCATTATTACGTACTAAGTACATACCAAATTTCAAATCTCTATCTCAATTTGTTCGGGAGATAAAGCTTTTATAGACACACACAGACAGACAGACGGCAATTTTTGTTTTCTAAAAATTTGTTTTTCGGAATCTCCAGTGTCTGAAACGTGTAATTCCGTCATTTTTTTCGATTTTTAAAACGATTGTAAGACATACCCTATACTACGTGTGATGGGTAAGTAATATACTACGTATGATGGGTAAGTAATAAGGAGGAGAAAAATATAACATATATTAAAAGTTATTTTTATTAAAACCTCAAAACCTGCGAATTCCAAAATAATTACATAATTGTCATTTTCGCTTCATTTTATCCTCTTCCCACAGATTCTTCAATGCTAAGCTAATATTAAGTTTAAAATCGCTGCTGTCTTTCTTTATTTTTATTGGTAAGTCACTACTAGCTTACATAATACGTCGCTCTGGAATTTGTGTAATTTATTATTTTTCCCCCATTAATTATGTCTGTTATAAACTGATGTGTATAACTTTTATATAGTGACTACTAGGCGCTATATTTCTTTAGCATCAAAAGGTGATATTTAGGCGTTAAAATTAGTCAGTGTATGGAGTTCACAGCCTATGTCTTTATATTGCAACAAATCGATGTGTTATATTAATTCTAATTATATTAGTTTTTTTTTTGCTGTTGTTTGAGGTTTATTAATTTTATACTACTACTGGGCAATACATTAAATAAGATATTATTAAAAACAGCTACTGATGATTTAAAATGCTTTGACGTTCAAGTACGACGCATGTGTTTTTATAGTACTGTTTTTATGTTGCTGCTGTTTATTTAAATGTTAACTAGTATAATTCATATTCACAGGTATACCTATTGAATGTATATATATATATATATATATATATATATATATATATATATATATATATATATATATATATATATATATATATATTTACCATAGCCTGTGTAAAAGATTACTTCTCATACAGTATTTGAAATACATATTTCATTATGTTGAGAGTTTAATGAACCGATGATTTGCATAAAAAAATTACAGAAAGAGTATGCTGTTTGGGAGAGTTCCATATTGATAAAATAATTTAATTGTTCAAGCGAAATATTTTACAGACTTCACTTTATTTTAATTACATATAAAATAATTGAGTTATTTCACGTTCTTGCGCTGAATTTGCCTCTAAATTGATATGTCGTTCTTTTGATAGTATTTTCTATCACAATATTTGTACAATTTTATGTTTACCTTAAAAATAAAATAAAATAAATAAAATAAAATAAAATAATACGATTTTAAAAACAAATAATTCATTACCCAATAAATACATAATTATAATTTCGTTTAAGAGTATTAAGTAATATTTACCTTAATTTCAACTAAGTTATAATACTTAATTACCATTAAAATAGTTTCGTTTATTATAGGAAATTAATAGCTGATGAAATACCAAGATTGTTATCAGATACTATAACATAACTCAAGAAAATTAAAAGGTGCATATTTTCGCCTTATATATTTGAATGAATGTCACATAAGGAACGCCTGTATAACAGGAAGTTTTAACATAGTTCTGACTCCGAGAATGAGGCAACAATATAAAATATTGACACATGTCCACGTATCTATCTGGCGTAAGGTTAAGAATATTGTATTAAATGTTAAAAGTTAACAGCATAGCATGTAGTACCTGAAAATTTATTTATGCATTTTTCAATACATGTGATATATATAAGTTTATAATTAGACGCAACAAATGTTCAAGTTGCATGTCTTGAAGGGGTTTTAAATGGGAAATAACTTATATATATCTAGAATATATAAATATGTTATTTTGTAAAATATGAAAAATTACACTTTTTAAAATTTTTACTCGTTTTAAAATTATTGTTCGTGTTACAAAGCCCTTGTTTTTTGCATTCTAAAGTATAATTTCTAAAAGTATCATTTCTAGTTTATGCGATTAATTAATGTTACATTATCTATGAAAATATACATCGTAAAACTATATTTTGATATTAAAGTAAATAATAATTTGTTATTTTTTAATAAACACGGTATTAATTAACTCTAAACCTTTATAAGTAATACATGTAAAACGAAATATTACAAAATTTGAAATAAACTTTTGCTTAGTATTTCTGTAATAAATGTGTTTCTTGCTACTATTTTAAAACATATTTGATCATCGATTCATAGAAGAGCTGTGAGAGGTATGTAGCGTTATTTTATCCACGTGCATAAACGTTTGGTACAATACTTTTAAAATGGAAATAAAAGACTATTCTGATTTCGGAGATTTTAAAGATTATTATGCATAATAAATCAGTAAGTATAAATGAATTTTGCTCATACTTTAAAAATTAACCATACTTTATATTTAGTCTTCCTTTACCAAAATAAGTTAATAAAATAAACTACATTTTATAGTTGCTATAAAAATTGAATTAATTGAAAGAAATGTCTTATCACTTACCCGTCATACGTAGTATAGGGTAAATCTTGTAATCGTCTTGAAAATCGAAAAAAAAATTTTGGCGGATTTACTCGTTTCAGACACTGGAGATTCCGAAAAACATATTTTTAGAAAGAAAAAAAATATCCGTCTGTTTGTCTGTCTGTGTGTTCGTAAATGCTCTATCTCCCGAACAAATTGAGATAGAGACTTGAAATTTGGTTTGTACTTGAAGGTTATTGAATTTTAGTAACTTCGATTATCCGGAACAATTTTTTTCGGACTCTCGAAATATTCGTTCTGATAAAAGGTATATAAAATTTTTCTAAATTGTTTTTTTTAAGGAGTGAATAAAAAAGACAATAAAAAACAAATTTTGCATGAAGAATGCAGTCGATCGGGTAATTAGTTACCGGGATATTTGTAATCATGTTTTTCCACACTCTTTGATTTTTCAAGACACTGTATTTCATTCAAATTTCAATATTATATATATATTAAGTGGTTTAGTTTATGTATAAGGGGGTTTAATTTGGATGTCGAAAGTTTTACGTCATTTCGGCTTTTCGTCATAGCAGCAGTTTTAAGTAGAAGCGTGAAATTCAGGATAAAAAATCTACTAAAAAAATAGTTAAACACGTATTTCAGCGGTTTTAGAAATTCAACCACTGAGGTGGGTTAAACAGAGGTTGAAAATTTTAAGTCATTTTACAATATCTCAGTAGAAGTTATACGTAGAAGCGTGAAATTAAGGATAACAAATGTACTAAAAATATTTAAATAGGTATTTCAGCGACTTTAGGTATTCATCCACCAATGGAGTTAAACGGGGGTCGAATGTTTCAGGTCATTTTGCCAATTCTCAGCAGTCGTTTTAACTACGAGAGTGAAATCCAGCATTACAAATCTACTAAAAAATAGTTAAACACGTAACTCAGCTATTTAAGCTGTAGCGAGTTTGTCGCCAACATCGGCTATGAACCCGATCATGGAAGATTAGTCGAACAAGACAATTATAGCTGATTTTTTATTAGATATTTTGCGTGGCATTTTCCCAAGGAAACGTTTTTTTTTTCTCATATTTTATGTATTGTTTTCGTGCTTTTTGTCTTCTAGCGATCAGATTTAATCTCTTATACAAAATAAAATACATTTCCTCTCGGTTCAAAATACAATTTCTGGATTTAAAGATTTGCTATTTAAATACTAATCGCCACATTTAAGTGCTCGTGTATGCACAAGGTTGCGTTACAGTGATTGTCGTATATGCAGTTTACAGGCGTGCAACCAATTTTGTCACTTTTTTACCTGCACTGCCCCTCCCCTCACACGTAAATACAACGTCTCCCGCCAGCCAGACCGGCCGCATTCGTATTCCACAATAAAGAGGAAGGATATTTAGAAAAATGAGCCGTTCTAAAATCACGTGTTTTCTGACGTTGCTGACTCTTAGACTGTAACTATCAGTCAACCGTCAATATCAAAATAAATTCTGAATCTGAATTTAAAAAACCTCTAGACTCCAAGAATACTTGAGCTTGCTGGGGCATTTAGGAACCTCCCACCTTGGAGAAAAGTTCCTATGCTTAACGGCTGGATCTCCACGAAGGGGTGATTCACTGGCTCTGATACGTTTGCACACACACTCGTAAAAGACGGTACCCCAATTTCGCACTGATTGGGGACGGGCGGAGCCATTGAATTTTATTTTGTCAACAAAGTTTACAAAATAAAATGGTCAACAAAGTTGACCATTCAACTTTGTTGTGGTATTGGGTACGGGATAGAGTCCTGCACGGGCAATTTCTATTTGAAGTCAACCCGCAACCCCACCCGTACCAGCAAAAATAATTTTCGGTGACCCGCAACCCGCCGCGAACCCTAATACCTCAACCCGCAACACGACCCGCACAAGCAATCAAAGAACAATAAATCATGTTTTATTGCTAGAATGAAAAGTAATGTATAATTATATCTCTAATACTAATTTTATATTTCATGTAGAAAAATGGACAAATCTATATTCTTTAATATTCAAATATAGTGAAACCTCGGAATAGCGAACACCTCGAGATCGTTGAATAGTGTCCTGCAACGGGTTGGGTTACTTTTATTTATTTTTTTCGGGTCGAGTTGACTTATTTTCTTTCTGTGAGTCAGGTTCAACCTTGAATAATTCTTCCGACTCATATTTAGGTTTTAGCATGTCTGATTGTTGTGATTTTCACAAAAAGTTTGAACAGAACTATGAAAATAAATACGTACTTGAATGTGAATAAGTTAGGGTCTAGAAAACTACTTTATTTTAGTAGCGAACTACAAGTACTTTATCAAAAATGTAGTTAACTACAACTACAACTACTTGTTTTAAAAATTAGTGTCTACAAACTACTTTTCAAAAGTAGTCACTATTTCGCTACTTTTAGATTTTGTCGATAGATTCAATCTACACTTGAAATTGAGGACAAGGATTTATAATTCTACAAGAGTCGGGTTGTGGTTCCGACCCAAACTTGATAATTTCGCTAAAAGTCAACTCGAAACCAACCTGAACGCTGAAAAAATTTATACCCGAATCCGACCCGAAACCAAAGGAGCAGAAAATTAATCCATATTTCAATACAATTATAAAAAAGTAGTCCACAAAGAAGATACCCGGTATTAAAAAATTAGATATAATAATGCGTTAGTATAACCGCAAGAAAATTCGTTCTTTTCTTGAGTTAGAAATTTGTTTTGTTTTATCAGTAAGAGTCAATGAAAAAATCTATGACACTGCAACTGAGAAATTGGCGCTGACATTCGCAAATTGTTGCACAGAACAAAGTTTGTAAAAAAAGAAAAAAAAAGCAAGTTATGATCAAGTGATTAGATGAATGGCATTTTTTGCTCCTTTCCAAGTAGCGAAAAGATCAATTTTCGAGAGTGTCCGTTATGGAGGTCTTATTGTATACATATTTTTAACCTGCAAAATATTGTGTACATTCTTTTGGAAAAGCGGATCAACCCGAACCCGCAATACCTCAATCCGCAAGGCGACCCGCAACAAAGAAGTAGAAGTCAACCCGACCCCAACTCGAACCGCAACAGAAAAATATAGTGCCAACCCATCCCGACCCGAACCGCGTGTCAGGTCGAGTACAGGTAAAAGCGGCTAACACGAACCGAAACACGACTCTAATACGGGAAAAGCCTTGTAACGCCTATAATACATTTTTTTCTCGTGGAGTTTTAATGGTACTATAAATTTATGTCAGTCATCGAATTTTTGCTATTCTATTTACGGTGACCATGTGTCTACCATCGTAAATCTGACGTTAATAAGCTGTCAGCTTGTGTGTGGTACAGTTTTCCTTTATTTCTCAGGCTATGCTGGAAATAAACATCAATAAGATTGTAAATAGGGAAAAAATATTTTTAATTATTGGTACACAACCTGATTTTCTTATTTTTTTGTAACACAAAAAATACTAAATGTGGTGAATCTCGCCGTCATGAAGTGACCCAAATTTACCCACTAATAAAATTTTTTCGAACACGTGAACTAATCCAATCTAGCACTCCTAGGTCGTCTCGTGCTAGAAAACACGTTACGAGAAAAAAAAAATGAAAATCGCATCAGCCGTTTTTTACATAAAATTAGTTTGACCTGACCCATAGTGAGCTAAAATGACCCTCTAATCGAATTTTCTCGAACAAGTAACCTAGCCCAAAGGTCTTCTCGTGCTCAAAAACGGTAGGATAAAAAAATTAATCAAAATCGTTCAGCCTTTTTTGCATAAAATTATCTGGACCCTGATACGCAGTGACCCAAAATGATCCGTTAATCGGATTGTATCGATCATGTGACCCCGTACATTGGCCTTCTTGTGCCGGAAAAAGATAGGATACAATATTTGGTCAAAATGGTTTGAACCGTTTTTTAGATAAAATTACGTTGACCCGCGGCGACCCAAAAGTGACCCCTTATCGAATTTTTTAGAACATGTGACCTAGCTCAATGATCTTCTCGTGCTCGAAAATGGTAGGATAAAAATCGCTTCAGCCGCTTTTTAGATATAATTAGATTAACCCTGACCTATAGTTACCCAAAATACCCACAAATCACATTTTTTTCGAACATTTGACATAGCCCAATGGTCTTTTGGTGCCCCCAAAATGGTAGGATACAAAATTTCTTCAAAATTGTTAGAGCCGCTGCTAAGATAAAATTTACATACACACATTTCCTCGTATTATAAAATATGATTAATATAATGTTATTATTTTATGGGTAAATAGTTTGGATTTCGGTGTTATACTTCATACAAATGTTAAATATATATATTTTTTTATTTACATTCTACGTTTTATTTTAATGTATTAATTAACATTTATATGCTTGATGTTCAGAAAAGGCTTTTAAAAAATGAGTACTTCATTTTAAATGCTTATACTGTAAATATAATTTTTTTTCTTTTTTTTCTTTTTATACGGAAATTTTAAATTAACAATTTGTTTTAATTATTAATTTTAAGTAAATGTAACTATGTTAAAGATTGGATTCCAATAATACATTTCATAATTATAAATATTCGGCATTTGTTTTATTTAATAAGGTACAATTTTGTAATATGTTTTAGTTAAACTTTATAAAGATAGTGAGTATAAAAGTATTTTTAAATAATAAATAAAACAATCATTTTTAGTACATTTTAGTTATATTTAGAAACATTTTTTTCTATTCTTTGACAAATAATATTGGTAATATTCCATTAAAATAATATAATAAATAAATATTCCATGTAAATATTCCATTCTGCTGCAATCAAAACTCACGGATACATTACAGTTTATAAAAGTTTATTTTCAGGGGCTTTTGCATAAAACACTCGACTGTCCGTTTTTAGTGATGGGAAGCTCCAAAATTTCATACTTTTTAAAGTATTATAACACGGTTATTTTTTGTCATAGAAGAATAGAGTGTTTACTGTTTTACTACACGAAAAAAAAGAATTTCGAAATAAAACTTATGGATTCCCGACACCGTAAACTAAAACTTCGTATTTTAATATTTATACTTCGCATTGCAGTTTCACCTAGAAAAAAAATTTGTTGAATCAACAAAAATTTGGTTGACCCAACAAAACTTTTTGTTTAAATATAGGTCAATAAAATATTTGTTTGAATCAACAAAAAAAATTTTTTTTTTTGCAATTCCAAAAAAATTTTTGTATTGTCAGCAAAAAATGTTTTGTTAATTCAAGTAAAATGGTTCAATTTTACTTGAATTTTGCTAAAACAACAAAAATGTACTCAACAAAACTTTTTTTTAGTTTTAATCAATTCCTTTTTCTGGGTGTTCTCAAATGAGGATTTATGCAGGTAAAACCGCTTTAATTTTATTGAAAATAAATCACCTTAAACGGTTTGAAATGTAATGCCCATAAATATTTTAAGTTACATCATTTATAATAAAATACACATATACTATATGTATGTGCTATGCATATGTGATATAAATGTATAGAATACGGATTAACGGAATAATTTAAAAAAAAATTATGTTACATAAATAAATTAATGTTATGTACAGAAATTACAAATTTTAAGACTTCTTATTAATTTCTAATTTTTCTATATACAATTCTGGTTCCTCTCACATTATGTAAGTAACATCTAATAAACATGAAGTTATTATAGTAGCAATTATTATAATACTAAAGTTTGCTAATTATAGTGGTGTGTAATTAAATATTATTCGAGTAAAATATTTTTATATTATAGAAAGAAATACTAGTAAAAATACGTTAATATGTTTTTCCTGTGTAGGTTTAATAGGAGTTATGAAATAAATGAGTGAATGGAATAAGAAAAAAGAAACAAATGAGAAAGTTATCTTTTCGTCTATTTTTTGTTAGAACTTTCCCAGAAATCTGTTTCCTTCCGTGACATTTTCCATTACACGCCCAAACAATCTCTTCCTTTTCGTGACATTTTCAGTTTTTTGCTCTAACAAAATGTTCCTTGGAACGATACTTTTCTATTTAAAACCTACGGTATTTCCCATGTGCTTCAAGATAATAGTGAAAATAATGTGGTAACATATTTCATAAATTAATTGCATAATTAATTTTACGCTGTAGTATTATAATTTCTAAAGCTATTATATTTCTAATAACCTTAGATATGATAAACGTTATTCATGCTGTGACTAATATAACTAATATTTTGCTTTTTTAAATTTTTCACGCAAACATACTCTTATGGATCGTTTTGTGAGTGTTGTGTAGTAAGTAATTTATATACTATTTACAACTTTAAATCTCTAAGATTTATTACATAAATTACAATAAATAATAACATTATGTTTAGTTTTCTTTTCAATATATAAGGAAATTTATGTATTATATTTTTATATATTCTCATTATTGACCGCTCTATTTCCGTTTTATTGAAAACTTCACATCAAGAACATCTATTATACATTAAAAAAAGAAATATTGATATATATTTGTTTATTATAGCATGAAAAAAGGAATGGCGAGATTTTTTTCGTTATATGGTATAAAAAAAATAAATAAGTTATTGTTTACAACATTAATTATTTCAGCTTAAATTTATATTCCATATTTTATCTTAATTCCGTATCAATTCTAAATTTTAGCTTTAAAATTTATTCAAATTATATTCTTAAGGATAAGTATAAGTAATGAATAATTTATAACACAAAATAATCAATTGCCATTAAGTTTTAATGTTTCAAAAGGCAAATTTTTTAAAAGCTGATTTCGCAGTACATTATTTTAATTAATGTTGACGAAACATAATTAATAAAGCTATACCAACTGTTCAGAGAATCACAAATTTTTAGAAATATATTTTGCAGCCATTTTTGTATCTATGGCAATAAAACAAATTTTACCTTGCATGTTTCAATTAATTTAAGATTTGATTAAAACAAATTTTACTACGTATTTCAAAAGTTATTAAATAAAACACTAATTACTTTACTTTTATAAAGACTGTAAAAAATTTGTCGGAATACATTAATACACATTGTTGTCTTTTAATTTCTTTGCTTATTTTTTTTCACTAGATGGATAGTTTGCAAAATAAGAAAAGTAATAACAATGTCGTATTTGGTGCTTCATAGATTTTCGAAGAAAATATAATTAAAAATCTTTCAATGTACAGGGTGTTCTAAAAAACGTCATGTTTTAGCAATTATTTCCCATAGTCAAAAAAGTTGTCGAATAATTTTGTGCAGCCCTGTATATGATCTATATATTTTCTTATATACTGCGTAGCATACTAAAATTGATTTTTGTTGCCAAAATGAACTTTTAGCAATTTTTGCCGATAGATGGAAATGTAGCCAAACTCTTTTGTCATGCCCTGTATATTATGTAAAGACTTTTTTTTACACACCATACATTAAACTACAATTTAATTCAGGTAAACAGTGGATAACATAACTTAAAACGCATTTCCATCAGTTACCAACCATAAACGGCAATGTATCTTGTTTTTGCGTAGTTCTGTATATGAATTTATGTAAAGTATACATGAAAATTTCTATTAGTACACTAAGTATAGTTCAATAATATAAAAATTACAATACATACTGACAGTCTATACTTCTTATATAATGTAAATAATTTTAACTGGTATTTATTTAAAGAGCTTCTTTAAAAATATTTTTGTTTTCGCAAGTTTCTTATATTTTAAATTATTTTTAGTTGAAAACTAATCATAATATTTATCTGATCAAAGAATACATATTTACAACGTATGTCACTAATAAGTTTTCATTCATACCTCTTCTGTATTTGACATGAGGCACTTGCATCTCACTCGGTGAACTTCTCTTGCCTTTGGCAGAAAGAGAGATTCATTTGATATGATAAGACCCACATAAGAATTTTCCTTAAAAGAAACATCATTTGAGAATGGGAGTTTACTGGTAGACTTGCTTTTTTGAAGCACTCCGGATTAGTGTTATTACTTCCTATATTTATTTTTGACCCCAGATATTGGGGAATTTCTGTGAAAAGCAAAGAAAATCATACACATTAATAAACTCTTCAAAATATTAAAAGAGAAGAGAATAATATTTCCTTTATGGAAGCATAACAGCTCTAGAATCATTAAAAGGAGAGTCCTTTTAATTTCTGTGTACGTTTTAATGATTATTCAATATTAATTATTATAATTTCTTTCAGTAACAGTTTTACTTTTAAATAAATTGCAGTTACTTCCTTTTGATAATGATTATATTTTTTGTATTTTGTTAATTGAATTTATTTAAGTAATATGAAACAGAAAACCATTTCAGGTGAATTGCAATATATCCTGTATTAAAAAAATGCAATAAGATCATTAAATAAAACATAGATTTTGAATGTTTTTATGTTTCATATCGACTAATTTATGGTAATGTTTTAAATTTTATTCATTGCACATTTTGACATGTTAATTTAATATTATTACAAACAAACAAATGTAATATTGAAACAGATTTCAAATTTTGTTAGATGAAAGTTTTGAAATAGAATATAGGAAATGAAAGCAGTTTTTAAATTAAACATTTCTTATCATTAAAACATTTTTTATAGAAATTAATCTGAACACAATATACCATATTTACTCTCATAATTTGCGCATCCATATAATTTACGCATTCCTTACTATTGGAAGAAAATGTTGACAAAAAAAGAAATTCGAATAATTGTCGCATCAACTAATTTTAAAGAAAATTTCTGAAAAATATAATAGAAAAATGCGTATAATTTTCAGATAAAACATTTCTTTGATAATCGAAAATAATGATATAGAATACATTCTTATTCTAACCACATATATTACATCAATTTCCATTTCATAATCACAACCCAAGTCAAATTTTAATTTCACCTTTTGTGACTCAAAAACTCAGATTTGAAATATATTTGCTCAAATGTTAGAATAGATGATTTGAACCATGAAATATATATATATATATATAATTGAACATAAATATAAAAAATATATTGACTAAATAGTATGTTTTTCATATATGCAATAGACAGAAAATTACATACTTCTAATAAATATTACCAATTTTCTAATACAAAATTGTGAAGTATAGGAACTTACCTTTGTAAAAAGTATAATTTTGAACGTCTACAGTCTTTTTAATTTGATAATATTTGTAAATTTCATTTTAGCAATAACGTTGCAAAACTGTTCAAATGACAAATAACACTTTGGCATAAAAAATAGCTCAGTATCACTGTCTGTTGAGAACTTTATGAACAATTTATAGTATGCTGTGTTGGAAGACTGCAGAAATATATAATATCGTCTGTTGAAGCCCACTGTATAAGTAACATTGAACTTTGGGTATGTTGCAGATATGCAACGCAGTGATACAAATTTAAAATTATGTGTTGGAAGACAGCAGAAATCTTTAAAATCGTCTTTTGAAGCCCACTGTATAAGTATCATTGACTTTTGGGTATGTTGCAGAAATGCACCGCTGTGATAAAATTGTGTGTTTGAAGACAGCAAAAATATATAAAATCGTCTTTTGAAGCCCACTGTATAAGTATCATTGAATTTGGGTATGTTGCAGAAATGCAACGCTGTGATACAAAGTAACAAATTCCGTGTATCTAAATGAGCATATTTGGTACTTTGTTTCTTATGACTTTTTATTTTAATGTGTTCCAAGAATGAATGGTATCAATAATACTGTTCAATAATACTGAATTAAAAAAAAACCCTGATATATTAGTGTGTCCTGTCGAAAATTAATTAAACTGAGCTAAGATAAAATAAAGTCCAAATCTGCTTAAAGTGATGAAAACATAACACGGATATTTAAAATACCTTTTTAATGTAAATAACATATGTTTCGTTCACAAGTATCGGTGACATCTTCGGATCTTAATGATGAATACAATATTCTCGCATATTTTTGAAATAGTAAACAACTATTTCAAAAATATGCAAGAATATTGTCTTTATCATTGAGATCCGAAGATGTCACCGATAGTTGTGAACGAAACATATGTTATCTACATTAAAAAGATATTTTAAATATCCGTGTTATGTTTTTATCACTTTAAGCAGTATTGGACTTTAATTTAAAGTTAACAAGTGATTGTATTACATTATTTATAAGCTAAGACATTTGGACAGATTGTTCGAGATGTGAAATTATGATTGAAACAAAAAGCGCAATTGCTGAATTTAGAGCGCTACAAAATATAGTGAAAGATCCGCTGGAATATAATTTGGCGTAAATGAATACCTTGTTCAATATTAGAGTAAAAAAACAACAAAAAATTTTGTAAGTAAAAGCATGAGAACTTTCCGTAGTCCCGAATCTAAAAAAAAATCTTAGAAATTGAAGAAGAACTTGTGAAATAACTTCAGAAAAAAAAAAAAAAAATAGCGATGTGTTATCAAAAATGTTGAAACTATTTTGAACAAATTTACTTTTGAATATTAATTGTTTGTTAATATGTCATAACATCATAAAGAGAGTATTTTCTTTATATACAACTTGAGTTTTCCTGAAGAAAATTTACCATCAATAAAGACATTCAAAATCTATACGTATTTTAGGTTCTAGGCACTGAAGAAATGAAGAAATTTGCACAAAACATGCGAGTAATTTCGGTAAATATAAAAATGTAATTTATAATGAAACTAATTAGATAGGATTGTAGTACCTTTTAAATAATTTACTAAACTGTACGCTTTTTAAATGCGCTTAAAATACTGAAAGCAATGTTTCATTTAACAGGTTAAATGATTTTTTTTTTATTATAGGAAGATTGAGACAAATCAATGGTCGCAGAATTCTTACATCGCAAACAAAAACAAACAGAACAAAAAATCCTTCTCAAAATCGATTTTGAAATACAATACAAAATTTACATTTAATCTGTAATATGAAACTTTTCACCTACAACTTCTTTTATTGTTTATGGTAACATTTGTAGCGTATATATAGATCTATACGCATTCCATCTGGCTTCAGAACTAAAAGAAATAACAGTTCGTATTTTATGCAAAATTTGTGTCCCATGCGTCCCACTGTTTGATATTGTGTCCCATCTGCCCTATCTAATAAATTAAAAAGCTGTGGTCTATCTATACGTATTTTAGGTTCTAGGCACTGAAGAAATGAAGAAATTTGCACAAAACATGCGAGTAATTGCGGTAAATATAAAAATGTAATTTATAATGAAACTAATTAGATAGGATTGTAGTACCTTTTAAATAATTTACTAAACTATACGCTTTTTAAATGCGCTTAAAATACTGAAAGCAATGTTTCATTTAACAGGTTAAATGATTTTTTTATTATAGGAAGATTGAGACAAATCAATGGTCGCAGAATTCTTACATCGCAAACAAAAACAAACAGAACAAAAAATCCTTCTGAAAATCGATTTTGAAATACAATACAAAATTTACATTTAATCTGTAATAAGAAACTTTTCACCTACAACTTCTTTTATTGTTTATGGTAACATTTGTAGCGTATATATAGATATATACGCATTCCATCTGGCTTCAGAACTAAAAGAAATAACAGTTCGTATTTTATGCAAAATTTGTGTCCCATGCGTCCCACTCTTTGATATTGTGTCCCATCTGCCCTATCTAATAAATTAAAAAGCTGTGGTCAAAACTAAGGAAGTAGTTCTTGCCTTTTACTGCAAAGCGCTAAAAATGTGAAAGTAATGTTTAATTTAACAGGTTACATGATTTTTTTATTATAGGAAGATTGAGACAAATCAATGGTCACATAATTCGTACAACGCAGTTAAAAATAAACAGAACAAAAATTCATTCTCAAAATCAATTTTAAAATAGAATACAAAATTTACATTTAATCTGTAATATGAAACTTTTCACCCACAACTTCTTTTATTGTTTATGGTAACATTTGTAGCTTATATATAGATATATCCGTATTCCAAAATACGTATGACTGGCTTCAGAACTAAAAAAAAAATAACAGTGCGTGTTTTATACAGAATTAGTGTCCCATGCGTCCCACTGTTTGAATTTGTACCCCATCTCAACTATCTAATAAATTAAAAACATATAAGCAAAACTAAGGAAGTAGTTCTTGCCTTTTACTCTAAAGTGCTTCCAAACAAATAAAAAGGTTTTCTTAGAATTAAAAAAATCTACTAATTGAAAAAACATTTTTATTCTGAATAAGAATTTTAGTTAAATTCCTAGTAATGCAATAAAAATATTTTGGAGATTTTGTAGTTACTTAAACGAAATAAAATGTCATTCGGGCATTGTAATTAATTATTTTTCTATGTGATTTCACATATTGCTTAATATTAAAAGAATGACTAGTAGATAATTTGCAATAACATGTTGAAAAACTTGGACACCATAATAAAGAAAATATTTTTCTTAATAACACCATAAAAATAATAAAAAAAAGCGCAAGTATTTCCAAAGGACTTTTACATTCTTTATTATTATGCAAAGACGACTTGTTACCACTTTGAAGGAAAGGTCAAAACTTGTACTTTTGTCTTGGTTATGGCTTCAAACTGGTAGCCCCTCTTTTTTTGCGGCTGATGAAAAAATAATGAGTTCATTCGAGAGACCTTAGGATTTTCAAAATTTTATGGTGTTAGCAAGAAGTTTCGTACCTTTAATAACAAATATATTACTCTTTTTTTTTAATCCAGTGATTGCTAAATGTTGTAGCTAGTGAACGATTTTTTTTTGTAAGAAGAAGCATATAAATACAGTTGCAATACAGAGATTACTATAACATTTTAGTTTAACAGCTAATTCAGTAAGAAACTGTGCTTTTGTAAAAGGATGACATTATATTGTACTTAATGATTCTTATTTTTTTTTTTTATACTGAGTAAAATAAATTGACGCTATGGTAACTACTTATAATTCTATAAAATATTGAATATGACATGGAAGATTTAAAATACTGTAAGCGTTAAAGGTGAGAAGAAATGTTGAACTCACACTCGAAATGTCATAGAATATTGATATAGAGCTACTTTTGAAATTTTCAAATGTCCTATAATAAAAATATGATTTGAATACGAATGATGCAATTTTATGAAAAGCATAGTTCTTTAATAAAAACTATTATATGACCATTTGCATATTACAAAATTTATTTTTTTTCCGCATTATGCTAAATAATACTATACAAATTTTCCATTTAGTAATGTTCCGTATATGACCCCGGCTTATTAAATTAATTCTTATTCTTAAAATCTTTTACTATCCATATGTAAAGCCAACATATCCTAGTCCACTTAATAATATGTATTCCAAAGTATTTAAATCAAAAAATGGCGATAGCTACTTAAATTTATTCTTTAAATAGAACATCTTTATTTTTAATCCATTATTAAAATTCATTATTATTATTTCCGTGTAATCAAACTGTTATAAATTCTTTATTTAAATGCTAAAATATCATATCTCTTAAATTATCCCGCTCTAAAAAGCTTAGTTCTTTAAAAAAACAAACATTCTATTAAATATTAACCCTCTAAGCGTGTGGAACGTAATATTCCGTTCACTAAGCTCCAGGTTTCACTGCAATATATGCAATGTTTAAGATACTATAATTCTATAGATTTAATGAATTTTCAAAGCATTGAAGAATGATTAATACTTTCAAGGGTTACATTCATATTTGTAATTAAGTTTTATTTATAATGCTGAAAGAATCATATTTTTTTAGCATTTAAAACAAAATGCAGAGAAAACAACATTACAATTTTACCCTTTTTCGAAACGCTCAGAGAGATAAATGTCTACTAAAATATTTCCAAAATGCTTTCATTTTTTTTCTACATCAAACATTCATTTTCTTCTTTTTTAATTGCGTTTTAACCATAGCCTCAAAGCAGAGACTTTGATTTGTTGACATGTCATTCATTGGTAACGAGATTTTCGAAATCTTTAGAACAGTTTTCCCGAGCGGAAGTAAAATTACCTAAAAAAAAAATGCGCCAGAAATGCGAATGAAATACCTTTAAAGACCTAATGATTCGAAGAATCTGTGTCACGTGACGTATGTTGTGGTCTTACGCCAAGACAGTTAAAACTCTAAACAGACTCGATTTTCAGTGGAATTTTTGACGGATTACGTTGACTAAAAGGAGCGGCTGTTCGATTTTTCGGCTTTTTTAAACGATGGAATTTTTTTAACATTTGGTTTGCTAAAGGAAACGGGACGGATTTGGGAATGCAATGGAAAGTTGTCATTGGAGAGTTCTTTTTTTTTTTTTTAACTGATGGGGTCTTCTGCAGCGAGCAGTGAATTTTATCAAATATGGGAGAGCAAGGGATTTTGTTGTGTTGAAATGATGTAAATATAAACTGTTGCTTGCTGCCGAATTGGTATCTGATAGAAATGATGTCGTTCTATGGAGAGTTGTTAATAAACAAGTTGTTAAAGCTATCGTTGCGTAAAGAGAGCATTTCCCCGGAATCTAAAGAGGATTGATTGTGTTTGAATAAAATTGATTCGACCGCATCGTGTTTTTATTTTCTGCAATCCACACAATGTACTCGGTTGCTAAGATGCAAATTAATTTAAGGGTGTATTCAAATCCAAACTGCTTATTTTAAGACACATTTGTAAATTCATTTTTGCTCTAAAATGCATCCAATTGGCAGGTTCTCTTATTCAGAAACTTTATAATGTCCGTATTGTCTCGATTTTTTGATAAAGACATAATATATTTCAAAAAATGCTGTCAAAGTGGATATTTTGAACCGAATTTCCCGAAGCGAAAGCGCTGGAAACAAAAAAAAAATGATCGTACTGTGAAAATAATTGTCTGTAAATCAATTTCTAATTAATTGAACGAAAAATAAAAACATGGGGCCCTTATAAATGTCTTTATAAATCACGCTGCCAAGTTTCTTGTTGTTACTTTTAATAATGAGTCTGAGAATGTGTCTCAAATCTTTGTGTTGTTGAGCGTGGAAAATATTTTTTTTAATACCGGCTTAAGACTGCAGTTAAATTCAAATTCATGGGCCAGACATGTTTTCCTTTTGTGGCAAAATGTCACCTGCATCAGGACCAAACTAACAATCCTTTTTTGAGCATTTTTCTTACATCCAACAAACTTCCCCTACAGCTATGCCATTGTGCTTAAGCATCCGTACAATTACTATAGATTGAAGATCAAACTGTACAGCATCTTTAACACTTTAATAAAAACGGCAATATGCACTAGCGAAAATATTACACTTTCAACTTTTCCGATGGTTTGGCATGACCTCCAAGGTGGTTGATACTGATAATCTGAATACCTGTATAAACTGTTTGAAACATCTCATCAAGTTATGTTGCATTATCGTCATCCAAGATAACCATGGATTTAAAGTGCGTGCACACACACAACCACACACAACCACACACACACACAAACATACATATATATATCACTCTCTCTCTATGTAGTAGTAGTAGTAGTAGTAATGTTCCTCAATTTCTTGTTTTAGCGATATATTTAAGCTTCATTGACGACTTTGCTTGAATCATTAAACTTGAATATTTGTAAGTCCTGGTTGGAATTTTATATTTGTAAAATATTTTTTTCGTCTTTTTTTTTCTGGATACTATACAAAGAAGTATGTGTTCATCTTTCATTTAGATTTTTATTCCACCATTTGTGTATGTTGTTCCTGTTATGTCTCTTTACGGTTATGTATATATATGCTAGCTGACGCGCCCGACGTTGTTCGAGCCCGTAATAAAATTAAACAAACCTAAATTTTGTATAATTTCACATCTTTAACCCGATTTAGTCAGAAATTATTTATTTAAAAGTGCTGCGCACGCGAGGAAAATTCCTTATTTCCACTTTCAGCCGATAGGGGTAAGTTCTGATATAAAGGAACCTACGACACGTGTTCCCACCATCTGCGGCCCCGTATAGTAGGCGTGTAACGCACACTCTGCAAAATCTTTTAGTTTTACCATCCGCCCTCAGGGGGCACACTCTGTTCCAAACAAACCACCTTCCAAGCGAATCTCCGACACTTTTCCCCGATGCCTGCAGCACCGTATAGCAGGCGTGCTGCGCACACGCTGCAAAATACTTTAGTTCCAATTTCTACCGAAAAGAGGCGAAATTTGTTCTATGCAAATATTTAACATGAGTACCCATTCTACCAAGGGGGTTGAATGAACTAATTCCCGTCGAAATCGGGGCCATAGAACTCGAGAAAATGATGTGCCCCTCGCGGTGAAAGGTGGAGCTAAAATCTGCTACGTGATCGAAAACCAAGCCGAATTATCCAAACCCAGTTGTGATCGGGCCTATAAAACCCGATATAAAAATGCAAGTGATCAACAACAAATCATTTACTTTGATTGTTGGTATACATCAAGTAAATACGGGTTGTGTGTTTTTATTAAAAACATACATTTAGTTTTACGAAAGTCGTCATTTGAATTTCCGTTATTCTCTATATATAGCATTTATAAAACACTACGGGAGAAGCTAAAAATGTTAAATTTCTTCAATGGAAGTCGTTTTGTGTAAATAGGAACAAGACGTTAACCCCCTCCCTCTTTATACTCGCAAATATAACGAATAATTTGTTCTCCACCTTCCCCTACATAAACGCTATCGTTAAAAAAAAAAATCTTATAATTAGAACATAACGATGACGCTACGCTAAAATAACCGCCAGGTATCACAACTTCCCATCCTCAAATTCAAAACTGTATCTTAATTAGTTAATAAAAATTGGTAATTATTTCCTTTCATTTTTGCAAACTAAATGGAGGGATCGGCCAGAGAAACAGACCTCTTTGTAGTTCAGTTTTTAAGGAAAGCTGATCTCTGTCTGAAGCTTTCTCGGAATTTTTTTTCACTGGCGGCGTCAGATTTTCGGCAGTTTTTTGCAAAAATTAAGAAAATATACCGGTTGAATTTTTTAAATATTACATTAACGGATACAGAAAATTATTTTACATGTGTTCATGTTAGTTTTCTTAAAATTCGCTAATTAGTAAAATAATTTTGTATATATATATATCCTGGTAATATTATAAATCTGATTGTGTGCAAATGTTAGGCTGAAGCCAGCGTCAAAATGGAGCCTTTAATTATCCTGTACCTTTGCACATACGTTGATTATAACCCTCATGTGAACATAGGCTGGTTTTTGTTCATTTTATTCAAATATTTTTCTTAATAATTCAAAATTTCGTTATTTTCATAGAGAATAAATGGACATTTTTTGGTATAATATTTTAAAATGGTTAAATTTACTTTACCGTTGCTAATACTTTATCGTTGCCAAAACTAAATCAAAGCCTGGAATAATAATTTTTACTCAACAATTAATTTTCAATTGAAAGATTTTCACGTGAAAAATGAAATTCAAAAGAAGAGGAATTTCCGTGATATTTGAAACAAAAATATGGAGTATTTGTTATTATACATGAAGTATGAATATTGGTTACGTTGAGAAGATATTTTCTGTCAAAAACTGCGTTATAATTAAAAAGAAAAATGGACAATAATTATATTATTAAGAAAAGATTTCGCTTGGACCATGGAACTATAAAAATGATCCTCCTTGGCTTGAACAAATATGACGTCATAAATAAAACATGTATTTTCAAATATTCGTAACATTACAAGGAGCATGAATATGAGTGTATAATAAAAGTATATACATAATGGACGTCAGATTTAAGATGAATAACTGAAATATGTTTTTTGATACTGATTAATAATAAGCTTGAAATTCAGCTACATACAGATGTGAGTTTTCTGATAAAATTCCCGTTATGATTGCCAGGAAAAGAAAATTAACAAGAATTATATCATTGAAAAGAGAATGAAATCAAAGTGACGTCATAATTCAAATAAAACGGGATTTTTCAAATATATTTCAAATGGTGCGTGAATCAATTTCATACATTAATAATTACAGAGTACAGTGAAAGAATAGAGAGGCAGTGAACCGTCTAATCGGCTTGCAAGATGAAACTGGTTATCGCTCAAATCATTAGGCCCAAGGCCTGACTTCATTGGACGGGGACAGGTTTTCAAAGCAAGCCGCCAGTTGTTTAGGCCAACTGTAGTGTTGCATTTTCAGCATCACGCCAAACATAAACATTTCATATATATTTATTCTCTGAACTCTGCAATTAATAATAGAAGCATCAGTAAGATTATTAGGAAAATAAAATTGAACACAAGTCTATTATTTTAAAATCTGACTGTCTGTTTGTATTTCGCAACTACTACCCTTAATACAATGCGGTTTACTTAACACCCTCATTGATCTAAGGATGTCATATAAACTCTGAGAATTTAAAATTTTGAATTAGATTCCAAGATATTATTATTATTATTATTATTATTATTATTATTATTATTATTATTTTGTAAATTTTAACGAAATTTCTCTAAAAACGGTAATTAAATTGCTCCATTTTTGTGGATAAAAAAAAGAAGAAATAAAACGGATTAATACATTTGTATGCCATTTTCTCATTAAAAATGAAAAAAGAATTTATTTTCAATTTGAATAGTTGGTGAAAAAAATAAATCTTGATTACAGTAGAATTTCCGAAAATTAAAAAACATATTTTCACATATTCAAATTTTACGAATTAATTTATTCTGCAGAACAAAAATCGTCTGTCACCATATTGTCAAGAAATCAAGAGTTGTTTCAGCTATAGATTAAACCAAGGAGGCAAATTTGCTGTTACATGCAAACGTAACACTTGCAATTGCAAAGCTTTTCGCAACCCCAAATTACATGCAAACGTAACATTTACATGTAATTTGCACCCAAATTAATTTTAATTTAAACCCTTATAAATGTTAATTTGCCCTGAAAATTAAATGCAAAAGTAATGTTTACATATAATTTTGGGTTGCAAAAAGCTTTGCAATTGCAAGTGTTACGTTTGCATGTAACTGTTACTGTTATATGCAAACGTAACACATGTAACTGTTACGTTTGCATGTAATTTTGGGTTGCAAAAAGCTTTGCAATTGAAGCTCCTTGCAATTAGGTGTAGAATTATTCCTCCATATTCACAATAATTGAATTTAAACAAAAAGCATATACTATTTACATTGAATTATTTTTAAATGATGGCTGTTAAAACGTTTTTCAAAGTCGTTAAAAGTAAAATGGTTTATCAAGTAAAACTGATATTTGTTTTTTGACAAATTTTACTTTTTAAAAACTTTCTGAGCTATGTCAAGGCCCCTATAACAAAGAAATACCGTATTTTCTCCTATGAAATATGAGTTAGTTAATTATTTACGTTTTTAATTATCGGGGGTGAAATATTTTGCTTGATTAATGCATTTATTCTTATTTTAATGTTACGTGAACGAAGTCACGGGTAACAGCTAGTATATATATATGACATATATATATCACAATATTAGACTACATTAAAATCTTCATACACAAATAGGAAAAAATTAAATATGAAATTCACACCTAGCATTCTTAAAATGAAACTCCAAAAATAAAAACTCCAAAAATTGTTAAATCTATAGTAGAATGATTTACGTATCAGATACTATTCAGAACCGAATGTCTAGAACGAGATTCTCATGTATATATAGACACATTTGTGTCCATTTATAGGTTTCTTCATTTCTTATTTATCATTGTTTAAAATAATTAAAACTATCCATTAAAAACATTTTAAGTTTTCGACATTCATGAAGTATTTATTTCTTTTATTGAAAGAATAAAAGTTTTGTTATTAAAATGGATAATATTTATTACACATCGTTTATATAAGTATTAAAAATGGACCTGTGTTTGAATTATATGAGTACGATCATATGTGCAGTGCATCGATTCTTGCAAAAAAATTTCATTTATTTTTGTGTTAAAATAAATATAAATTATATATATTTAATACATTCAAACCAAAATTCAAAAGAGCAGTCTTTTTAATACTTTCCAACATAGTTGTTGACATTTTCCAACATGGCCGAAAACTGCCTCATTGAGTATCTGGCTGTACTCTAACAATTATAAAAATATACGGATTGACACGTAATTTTTTATATGTTATTGAGTTTGCTGTAGAATGTTCGTTATTGAAATAGTATGTAGCATACAATGTATGTAGCATACATAGTTCGTTTAAACGGAAACAAGAATGATTTTCATTACATTATGGTCCACATGGAAATATCTTTTGCGAAAACTTTTAATGATGTAAAGTTATTTCAAACGTAATGAGATGGACATGCATGACAGAAGTGAATTACAATATGCTTTCTCCGGAGTATTGAATAAAGTAGTATTTATAGTTCATTTACGCAGAAAATAATTCCTTTATATTATAATCTATGCAGAGAGTCATTTCAGGTGCAATTTAATGATGTTTTAATAGTCAAAAGTAATGGAATTAAAAATAAGGCGCACTAGAACAAGAAATTGAGGCGCACTACAACGTGTTTCTGCAGATTAAAAAATGCGTAGCATTTGTCGTTCGTTTACAGAGACGCAAAATAATTCAAAAAATAATTCATTCACAAAATAATTCACAGACAGTTTCGAATACAGACAGCAATCGCTGAAAATGGATTTCCATTGAGTTATGTGGTTATTAAATTTTGTATATAGATATCTCATTTCATTGTAAAAAAAGGGAATTTTCTTAACACTTTGCCGTCCGGCGACACCATAGTGTTGTCGTACGTAAAGTAACTTAATTTTAATCCTTAAATGCTACGTTGGCACCAGAAATTTGCAATGAAAAATTCCCTTTTATAATGTACACGAAGAAAAATATTTTACTTTTTTTAAAAATAAAATTGTTCCTAAATGCTGGTGTCAATCAATCATTTCAACATTTTACGAATAGAATTATTTTTACGGCAAAGTGTTAAGTGTTAATAATATTCTATTAGTGTTTCGAAGTGTAGCCTAATCTATGTAGGACGCATAATTTCATTTACTATTTAAATATTCCTTGCAGTTTCTAAACTGCGAAAGTGCGTGAAATAAATATTTATTATGGTAATCCATAAACTTTAGTTAATAATTGACTAACAAAAAGATAACTAACCCTTAATATAACATTAATCGGTACATTAATTTTCAAATTGTTATGGTTCCGATGTTTATTCTTTTCTTTCGAAAATTGGTTATATTTAAATATTTTTCTAAAGAAAAAAACACTTATACTTAATTGGAA
Organism: Maratus michaelseni; assembly: GCA_963931845.1. Taxonomy (NCBI): domain Eukaryota; kingdom Metazoa; phylum Arthropoda; class Arachnida; order Araneae; family Salticidae; genus Maratus; species Maratus michaelseni. The sequence goes on along the minus strand of OZ007591.1, from coordinate 289,504,719 downwards.
AGAAAATCACAAATTTTCGCATAACACCATAAGTGAGCACTAAGCATCGTTCAATTTTTTTGGGGGGAGGGGAAATTGCTGTGGGACATAAACACTTAAGTAGCACAGTTTTCGCCCATCGTTGGTAGTTTGGAAAACCATTTTGAAACGGTAAGGTTGTCTGACAATAATAATACAATTGTGGCCCCAGTTATTTAGAACATATCTGAACACAAATATCAGCAGTCAATGGTTGGACCACTGCTGGGCCTTTGGTGTCAAATGGTACGTTGTCCAATGGCATGAAAAGTCGGACATTTCATACTGTAGTCCAACGTGAGACAACAAATAGCCAACAATCATCCGAAATTGATCCAACCGTTTTGTTCTACTTTGTATAAAAAAAAAAAAAATTAAAATACCAGAAAGTACTGTATAAAAAAACAGATATCTTATCCACAAAAATGAAAGTATGGTGTTTATAAAATTGAATTTTTATAAACCGCAGTATTTTATCCACAAATAATGAAAAAAAAATATTTGCGCATGATTGGAGCAAACATATTCCACCTAAGCATAAAGGAATTAAATGATATTTTTCTTTTCAAAATGTCATTTATTAAGCTTGATTTCAGACATTTAAATCATTATATGAAAATCCCATAAAAAGTACAAAACGTTTCTTTCATTTTTTGCTTCCCTAGCCCTTTTCTTCAGAGGCAAATATTATTCGAATTTAGAAGATTAATGAGCTTCAGAATTATTACAATAGTTGGTTTTGAATCGATATAAATAGGCATTGTATATTTATCAAACTGTATTTTATTAGGAAAATGAAGCTTAAATGAAATAAATGATTATATTAATGTTGTGGAAAGATATTTTTTCTTCTTGCAGTAATTTCATTTTATTCCTGAAAAATCTAATAAAATGTTATTTATTATACAATGAAAGTCCATTTTTTAAATATACTTACATACCATTCTTATAAATGTTTGATTTATATTGGCAATGATTTTGAAACTCAACAGTATACGGCATTAAACATTAAATGATTATAAGTATAAGTTTATTTTTATTTTTATTTTTTTTAAACTCTTGTTTATATTTTTCAACTTTATAGTCAGTAAGAAAATATCATGTATCGTTGTTATAACAAAGTTACGGAAATTCGGAATAAACAAAATGTTTTCTAAATGCAAAAAAATGGTTATTTTTGCGAAACAATAAGTTTAACAATAATATATATATATATATATATATATATATATATATATATATATACACTAGCTAACCCGCCCGGCGTTGCACGGGCCAAAAATATTAATAATCTGTTCTATACGAAACTTAAACCAAACCCCGTCATAATCGGGTCCATAGAACCAGATATACTCCTATAGTTCCACTTTCCACCGCCAGGGGGCGCAGTCTGTTCTGGAAGAGGCCTTTTCAGAACACATGACCCAACAAAATTTCCTAGTAGAATTGAAATTTAACTACGGGTAAACATTGCCAAAATAGCGGAAATCGCGAAAGTGGGTTACGTAATCGATCGGTTTCTAAAGGGTTAATGTAGATATTTTTTAAAACCCAACCATGCATTTTGAAGAAAATGAACGTGTCTATGATCTGGAGTCTACTGTTTGTCCGTACTTGCATTTCCCGAATCGATGCCGATTTTTAAATCTGGAGAAAAAAAGGAAATTCGCGTGAGTGAGTTTTGGAAAGGATTATTTTTCGGAGAGTTAAAATTAATTTTTTTCAAAACGGATACCAGATTTTAAAAAACAAAGGGATATAGATTAGGCACGGTATTTTTAGTTTTTCGTATCTTGTTTATAAACGCCAATTCGGATTTTTAAAGATAGGAGAAATAGTTAAAAAAGCGGAAGTAACTTACGGTAAAAAAAGTTTTCGAAAGGGTTAACGTGATTTATTTTTTAAACTAAAGGTTTCTGCCTAAACCCGATAGAACGTAGATGTCTTTAGGTGTGTTTGCTTTTTGTTTGGTTATTTTAGAAAGCCGATGCCAGATTTAATATATAGCAGAAAATCGGAGTTTGCAAAAGAAGTTCTGTGCATGAATTTTTTTAAAGGGTTAATATTCGTATTTTTCAAATACAAATACAGATGTCCAAAAAGGAATAAATCTAGATATTTTCTGGTATTTTTAGTTTTTGGTACCTGTCTCTGAATCGCCGATGCAAAATTTTAAAAATTGACAAAATCGCAAAAATCGCAAAACGACATATAGAAAATATACTTTTTTCGAAGGGTTAATTTTTGTATTTTTTAAAACCAAAGGTGGCTTTGAAAAGGACAAAAACAGTTCTTTAATTTGATGACACCTTCGTTTTTCCGTCTCTTTTGTATTCCGGTCGATGTAAGGCTCGGAAAACGGGAGAAAATAAAAAACACGAATTCGATGCTTTTTGATTATTTTTTTTGAAAGGGTTAAATGTAATTTTTTTTTTCAAACCAACCAGATTATTCGATGCGTAAAATTATGTTCTTTTAGAATATGTAGACGGTTTTTCCGTATTTTTAGCCGTTTGTCCATGGCGAATTTAGAAATACTTTAAACAAAAACGGAATGTCTTCTGCTTTCTTTCATCTGTTCCGGAAGATACGAAAATTGGTTTCTGCGCATGCGCCAGCTCGCTTCAGAATAATGACTTTTTTATTTGTGATCTTTGATCAGTTTTTAATTGATAACTACTTTAATTATGAAAATTTTAAAATTCTGAGGCTCAGGTATACCAGGAGAGTGTTTGGACTACCTAAATCTAAATTTACAGACTTCTAGGTGCGCTAAATTTTCCTAGCCATCGCCAACAGACACACACACACACAGAGAGACACACAGAACGAAACTTTCTTTTATTAGTATAGATATACTGATTCTAAAAAAAAAATAATTAGAAATATCAAGTAATATTTTATACCTTCATAATAACATTTTAAAATTATATTTTGTAAATGATGAATGCCTATTAAACGTATACCTAATAAATTAGCTTACACGTAATTATCAAAATAAGTGTTTTTTTTTCTCACATTAAATGATTAGAAAAATGATAAAAAAAGAAATTTTATTATCTTTGTGAGTAACTAATTTAATAATTTTTACATCACTCATGCATGAAAATGATTTGAAAAACAACAAGAGTAATTAAATTAAGTTACATTTTTAAAACAAATTTTATTTTATATTTATTCTATACTGCACATTGCAATATTGTAATAATTAGACGCGGATATATGTACACCATAATTAATTCCATTGTCGTAATAAAGACACATCTTTGTTATTTTATAGATTGGTATTGGAACGGTTATATGATTATAAACAATACATTATTTTATTTTAACCTTTTTATTCATTATTCATTAGTTAAACATTTTTTTCTCAGTTTATTCAATACTTGTGCAATTTAGTATAACATTTAAAAATATTTTTTTAAATGCTAAAAGGTGTAAATTAACAACATAATACATAGTAAAATAGCTTTTATTAGGTTTATTGACATGTTTCGGCCCACTCCGAACCATTTTCAATAAAAAATGAGAATATTCCATAATTGCACGGTATATTCTCATTTGTTTTTGAAAATGGCTCAGAGTGAGATGAAACATGTCAAACAACCTAATACAAGTTATTTTACTATATATTATATTGTTAATGTACACCTTTTAGCATTTAAAATAAATTTATTATTACAAGTTGTTATAAGTTATTATATTTTTTAACATGCAAATGTTATATTTTCCCCTATTCCTAAGTAACTCTAGGGTTCTTCAAGGTTTTCTTTAAACAGATTGTCCCACATTTAGCATTTATATACTATTTTTCATATAACATAATACAAGAGTATTTTTATATTTAATTTTAAAGTAATCAATTGCTAGTCTTCTTTATATCTATTTTCAAAAGTCTATACATAGTTGTTAATTAAATATATTTATATTATTATGTTTTTAAGTATTTGAATTTCATTAAAATCGAAATATATTGCTAAATAAAAATAATTGTGTTGTAGAATTAAAATATGGATGAAATTAAAACACACTATGAAAAACAAACTACAGTACGTAACACAAAAAAATTAAACAAGAGTAAAAAAAAAATATTTTTAACAGAAAACCCAATTTGCAAAATATGCTTAAACCAATCTTTTTGTTTATTTTTTTAGAAAAGAGAGATTTTCACATGGCTAAAGTCTGGCATGTTTTCCACTTTTATTATAAAAATCGCTTCGGGCATTTCTGAACAAGTTTCTATTTATGATGCATTTTTAATCACCTTTATTATTTCATTCAGTAAAAAAGGCAACTTTAATGATGTCAAGCATTCTTTTCCGCTCAGTACATGTATTTCAAATTAAAAAAAAATCGTTGCATTTTTATTGCATTTTTTTACATTGAGTGAGAATTAAAATGGCTTTGCCGTAAGTTAAATTATACACTTGAATTTTTTCTTTAACACGCTCTCAAAACGAAAAACAAAAAAAAGAAAGAAAATAATTAAAGAATAAATGTGGCATAAAAACATGCACGGGAGTTTATTTTACTTGTTAATATGTATTTATTAAACTTTTAATATTTTTTGTAACTGCTATTGATATTATTTGACTAAAGAATTGAGTTTCCAATTGTGTACATCCATAGTATACGCAATTTACATGTGTACACGTGTTATACAATCCTTATTGCCTCATATAGAAGTTATAATAAATACGGAATGCTCTTTGGATTTGCTTATTTTGAATATCATGCACCCAGTTTTATAGACCGGGAGGCGGCAGCACAGACAATCACATCATCGAATTCACGGCTGAAATTCCAGAATTAGTTAACACTCGATTCGCATATTGAAACGTAATCGGTCTTCCAAGTCATACCTTGGTGGAAAACACCTTAAAACCCGATTTTAGCGGTTGACTCGTAGGTTTACCATTGTGTTTTCCTGCACCCAAAGGTATGAAAACATGGAGGACTGGGAGCAGGAACACACAATGGTAAACCTACGAGTCAACCGCTAAAATCGGGTTTTTGCGTGTTTTCAACCAAGATATGACTTGGCAGACCGATTGCATTTTAATATGCGAATCAAGTTTTAACTAATTCTGGAATTTCAGCCGTGAACTCGATGAGGTGATTATCTGTGCTGCCGCCTCCCGGTCTATTAATTCTATTAGCTATGCACTTGCAAATAAAATATTAAAACTCTATAACGGGCTGAACTGTGTTTTTCCATTTTATAAATCATATTAAAACGGATGTAGACAAAAATATTTTTAACAGAACTATGTTTCGAAAAAAATATTGAATGAAGGGTTGGGAAAAATAGTATAGCATAATACCGTGATTAAAAAATGTATACAGGGTGGTTATAAATTAACGTGAGTTGTTCAGAGCCCTTTAGCGAGTAAAAAATTTGACGAAACTTAACCAAATTTGATGAGCATGCATAGTAGACCATAGGATTTCGAATTCTAAAAAAGAAATTCGACACTAGGGTCAATTTTGGCGCTGTTTACCAACTAAAATGCATTAATTTGCATAAAATCCATTCTATGTAGCGATCATGAGTATAAAAGGAAAGGCTGGGAGACTCCTCATCATTCTGAGACCAACTGCTTTGCGATGGCTCTTACCTTACGGGACTGTGCTGCAATGCCGCTCTTCGTGAATTTCGCTTATTAAAGAAGTTGCGAAAAGGACCGATGAGTATAAAAAATTTACGAAAGCTGATTCAACGATTTGATACTACAGGGACTCTAGCACGGTAACCAAGCCAAGGATGCAAAATGACTAGTCAGCAACAAGTTGACGAAGTTGTAACTGCTATTGTCGAACAGGAGATGAAAAATGTGCAGGGTACCATCAGCGCTCGGGCAGTATCTCGGCACACACAGATCCCATACTCAACGGTGAGGAAGATCCTGCATCAAATGTTACAGTTTTATCCGTACAAAATCTCTTCTATTCAAGAATTGCTCCCAGGCGATGCGGCCACACGATTGGATTTTTCATTGGTACTTTTGGCACGTATACAAGTTGATGCTACATGGCCGTGGCAGATTGTATGAAGTGATGAAAGTGGTGGCATTAACACCTGCAACTGGCGAATTCGGGCTGCGAATAATCCGCTCGCTTGTGTGCTGGAACCGCTCCACTCGCCAAAAGTCACAGTGTGGTGTGGCTTTACAGCATCCTTTATATGCAGCTATGCTACAGAACTTCACGATTCCGTAACTGCAGCAGCGAGGATGTCTCGAATCGACCATATTCATGCAGGATGGTGCACCACCCCACATTGGACTTAGGGTACTGCGTGTGTTGCGGCAACATTTTTCTGACAGCAGAATCATTAGTCGTGCATTTCCTACGGCATGGCCACCGAGGTCACCCGATCTCAATCCTTGTGATTTATGGTGGTGGGGATTTCTAAAAGGTGTTGTTTATCGAGGACATGTCTCCGATATCGCAGCGTTGAAAGATCGAATAGCGTTACAAGTGAGGCAAATCAACTCTGATATGCTGCGAGTGGCAGTAGAGAACGTCGTGCATCGTACGCAGTTCTTGGAATATAAAAATGGTGCTCATATTGAACTTAATTTGTAAGTAAAAAACATTTTTGTAAATTAAATTAATGTGTACTGTATTGTTTGGCATTTAATCATTCAATATTTCCACTAATACACTTTTTCAGCGCCAAAAATTCCCCTAGTGGCGAATTTTTGAATTATTTTTTTTAGAATTCAAAATCCCATGGTCTACTATGCATGCTCAACAAATCTGGTTATGTTTCGTCCAATACTTTACGCAAGAAGCCTCTGAACACCGCACCTTAATTAATAACCACATTTTCTGGAATTTACAAGCATTTTTATGGAAATACTGAAAAATCTCCGAACGGTCATAAGGTTGATGAAATTAACAGGGATCTAAAAATGACATATATATATATATAATGGCGCATATATATTTTGTATTGTTAATTTCATATAGTTTCAATCAATTGGTTAAGGTTAGTTTAATATTTGGTGTAAACATTTTTTTTTTGTAAGATTATACTTATTTACTTTTTAAGACACTTAACTTTTCTTTTTTATAATCGATGCGTTCCATCAAATTATTTAAAAATTATAAACATTTTCAATTTATTTCCATTATTTTCAAATTTTAACTAACTGAGAAAACAAAGAAGTGGGAGAAAGTAGGATAAAGCAGTATAATAGGATGAGCACCGAATATCTCACTTTGACTCAGATCACTTTGAGTAGCCCTCGAGTAGATAAATTTTGAATTACTTAGGAATGTACGTTCCGTAACGTAATTACGTAATTGCGTAATGGAAGTTTTATTTCATATTTATTTTTCTTTTAATGTTTGCTAATTTTCAAAAGTCTTAAATATAAACACTTTTAAAGTTACAGAATCTTTTTATATTATTGTGTATAATATATTTAATAAGGATTAATTTACCACAATCAAACTTTTGATAGCTCTATAGGTGCAATTTTATGACGCTTTTTGACACACTCATTCCTATGCGGTAAAACAGGGTATCTTAGGTGGTATAAAAAAGGCATTGAAAAACAATAAATGGAAAGTACGTAAATTATGTTTGAAATCAATGCAGTAAAACTACATGAAAAAGAGAGATTGTGATTTTTATAAAGCTGATAAAGAGGTGAACTTCTTTTCTGCAATTTCTCTTTCTCAAATTTTAAGATAATTATACTTTTGTCATTAAATATTAAATCATTAGTTTATACTTGAAATATTATTAATATATTTACTTAGTTAAAGTTTTTATGTGAAATAATATTTTTTTCTTTTCTTTTCTGTTTTTTTCTTTGTTTCGTTAATCTTTCTTTTCCTTTTTTTTTAGAAAGTCTAAACTTATACATTTCCTGTAAGTGCTACAGTCAATGCTGTTTTACCCCACATTTACGATAAGACCAGATTATTTCACATTATAGAAATTATCATTTAATAATAAAAATGTAATGGACTAATTATATATTTAAAATATTTTTATAGTACAAGGTTAAGTGCAGAGTATAACGCAAAGTTACATTAAATTTTGTCTGAAATTCTATCTTGAAGACGCAACTAATAATAAGGTGTGCGGTTTTACCCCCACTTTCCCATACTCTAATATTTTGTTCTATCTCTAAATGACAATTAAAATATCTGGAATCGAATTATTTTATCCGTCTCAGCAACTGGAGATTTTTCTGCATTTCTCTAAAAAGCAAGTTAATAAATTAAAAGCTTTAATTAAATGCATACGAACATAAATCCCACATTACAACATGCAAATTGTCCTTTAGATAAAAATATATGTTTCTTGAATATCTTTGGCTGGAAATAAATAATTTATAATTGTTTTTTGTTTATCACGCACAATTTTCCCGAAAATCAGTATTTTAGTTTTTCACGAACTTTCCGATAAATTTGCATGCTTTCTTAATTTAATTTAATTTATTAATAACCTGCTAATTTCATTGACCTTTTACACTGCAAGTATAGATGTACACACATTTAGGAATGTAAATCTATATTGTAGCGGCAAGCGCGCTCTATGCCGGAAAAACAACTTATAAACAACGGAAAGGCGCTCTCATTGTTTGTAAGAATTGTCGTCAACTTGTCGACCATTTTGGCAGCTTTTGCAGCATTTTTAACGAGAAAAGCCTTATCTACCAAAGTTCCGATGCTCTAACTGTATTAGTAAGCAAGATATCTGAGAATTCACTAGAAGTTTGTGCGATTTTTCCGCCGAGGGCATTTCAAGTTAACTTAAATTATCTGCCGTTTATTTGTATTAAATTAAATAACGAACTAAAGACTGCGGATCTGCAATCTATTCAGGATCATGTCCTCAAGTGCTCATCACTGATCTATTCACCATGCGTCATACTGTGCTATACAGCATATCTCCCATTCAGGGGCAACACCGTCAGTGTTTAGTATCCAAGCAAGCATGTTATTTAATTTAACGACCCTGAGAGACTGAAAAATTCAGGTTAAATAAAGAACGCTCATAATGTTTTTGATTGCTTAATTTTGTGGACGAAAGATGAATTTTATGTTGAATTATTAGCTTATTATGTAATGAATATGTAGTAATTTTTATTTATTCCTTTCTAGCATTTCGTCAGTGGCGGCCATTCAAAATGATACACATTCAGAATTTCGTAAATGAACGATAAAGAGAACGTGCTATCAGAATAAAAAGACTGAAATAAAACATCAACCGGAGCCCATGTAATACTGCAACAAACATGTGGAGAATGTGTACTTCCCTATAGAACAGCTGGAGATCTTTGGATGATCATGGAAAAGTGATAATCAATTTCATAGAAAAAATAAATCCGAATGTTTTGTCATTGCGCTTGCAGAAGTCAACATTTACTCCGACGCTGCTATTTTCCGAGAATATAGTCGAATAATATAACAAGCACGATCAGAAATATTGCTGATGTCAATGGGTGCCAACTACACGTTGATAAGAAAAATGAACATCAGACGTGCTACAGGAATTTAAGAAAATCTTCAGGACGTTCGCCTGAAGGTTTGCCCGAAGTTGAAGCTAATACTTCAGGCTACAGTCCGAATCTAGTCTCATATTGATTTTTTTTCCTTCAGAACTCATACAAAAGATGAGCAATAACTGTTTTCAAATTTTCGAAAATTTTTAAAGCATGAGACCGCTTAAACCACCTATAATTATAAAAAATAAACTAACTTAAATTTGAATTCTCCTATACGTCGATGTATTTGCAACGTTTCATTTCTTTTAATTTTTATATATGTTTTATAATAGTTTATATTTTAGTATACAAATAACATAAGTTGCAGTTTCATATCGGTTTTTAATTTTACATGCATTACTTTTTTATATGTATACGTGTTTTTTTAAATTATTTTTAACTTTTATTATAAACTAATAAACACACCCAGTATTCAAGCTTATTTCATTTATTAAAAGTAAAAAACATTTGAAATTTAATTTTATTTCTATCTAGTTTTAAATTATACTTCACACATACCTAGTATAGTTTTTATTGCGCAATTTCGCAAATTAACATAGCACTACTATAAAATCAAACTTTTACATCAGCACTATTATAAAATCAATGAAACAAAATCTTAATTTAAAATTAAGTTTTATTTTTAATTTTGTAAAATTTAATAAAGGAAAAATAACTGAGGTCTTAAATAGCATGGAATGCTGTCATTGAAAATTAAGTTGGTAAAATGGCAATTTTAAAAATATATAAAAGAATAAGGCACATTAAGTTTTTTGTACACAAACTGTATAATGTATGGTATATTTTGGATACAATGTTCATGTAATGCTTTTGGAAGTACACCAATATGACATGTTCCATTAGTTTCCAAACCATTTTGAAATGCGTTTTGGTTTATTGTAGATTACTAATTTATCACAGAACAAAGGTTTAAACTAAATATAATTGATTAAAAGCGGATTAAAAGTGTATACGTAATAACGTTAAAAAAATTTAACACTTTATCAAGACAAGTATTTATTAAACATAAAATTGCCATCACAGTTAGGCTTAGGAAAAGTTTCCATCTAATTTTGCAACCAAGTAATGAAAAAACAAAAATGTTCAATGCGAATACTTGTACAATGACTGATATCTATCTTGACAAAATCTTGAACATTTAAGTGACTTATATTATGAGAAAATCCTTAAGTTCCCTTAGCGTTTTCCAATTATCTCTGAATGCTACATTACATATATTTACGGGTTGATGAAAATATTGCTTATTGCATGAGTAAATTGTGTGAATTTTTTTTTACGTATAAGTGATTTAAATGTTGGTCTATATCATTTCAATGGATTCAAGTGATTCAATTGTTGGTCTATATCCATGCTTTCATTTTTTATATACATAAAAAAAGACCGATTAAAACATACGATATTCTAAATGAGGACAAGCATGTTAGATTATACTTATACATGGAAAATTATTCTTTTACTTTTTTAATTTCCTAAATAAAAAAATAAAAAACTTAGTTGGGATATTTATTATCGGTTTCCAATAATGAAGAAAGAGAAAATAACTATTACCGTTGTCTAACAGAAAATTCTCTAATTCCTTTATCTAATGAAATTGTGATCTTAATGTCGATCGATATGCCGCATCAATTCTTAAGTCATTTTGCCTTTATTTTTTTCCATAAAACCGAAAAGAAAAATCTTGCGTCACGCAGAGATTGTGAAACACTTGTTAACGCAGCCTGAATAATGTTTCTGATATATTTTCCTTTGTTTGGGAAAATATACAGAAATCTGCAGCAAAATATACAGATCTGCAGATCTGTATATATATATATGTATACAGTGATCTGTTTAAGAAAAGATTGGGTCCTTTAAAGAACCCTTCACAATTTTTTTTTCAAATCAGGACCTTTCACAAAATTATTTTCCCTAAAGCAGAACCCTTCACAAAACTATTTTCCCTTAAACAGGACCCTTCACAAAATTTTGTCTTAAAAATAGGTTTTTCACAAAAATTTTCATCTTTAAACTGAATATTTTACAAATTAATCATTTAAAAGTAAAATCTGATCTGTCACTTTTGCACATATAAAGAAAATATATGTATTTTACATCCATATATCTTCTTAAAAATGTAAACAAGAACCTGAATATAACCATCATTTCAAATTCACCAAATTATGGCTAGATTTTTCACAAATATAAAAAGCTGTTCACAATTTCACAAAAACAGGACCCTGGCAGAAAAGTCTGGACAGACCCCTGGTATATATATAGTATATATTATATATTATATGAAGAAGTCGTTTTTGACATTCCATATGAAAAAGAAAATTTTGTTGAGTTTATCAACGCAAATGATCATTGAAAAATATGATACAAGAAAATGCATTTGTCCCTTCTATTAATGTATTTCAATTCTTATACGTGATAGCGCATGGAATTTTATTGGGTTATCCGGAAAGTTGGGAAAAATCAATTATTTCCGGAAAATTCTGTCCGTTAATTAATAGGCATTAGATATCGGAATTAAATGATAGAATTTTCCAGTACGAATTGATTTTCCCAGCCAGCACGAACTTCTGGACAACCCAATAGATGACTACATTCCGCAACATAGAAAACAGAAGCTTAGTCCAGCAGAAGAAAGCATTTCAAAGAATAAACGCTCAAAGACAGTTAAAGTGTTCATATTGTTTTGTGCAGCTCTATATTCGATCTATAGAAATTACAATTAAAATAAGATTTAACTATTAAATCGCAAAACATAACTTAAAACAAACCGTTTGCTGTTTCCGCAAATAAATGATTAGGTATTCAAATTAATTTGCATGTATCTTCTTAAATAATTATAAATGGTTTATGCACAATTTTGTGTTGTAGTGATCCCCAAAAATGTTCATCTACTTCATTTTATTAGTACTGCGATTGAGCTAAGTATATTTCAAATAATCCTGCTTTAACACAAAGTTGCAGCCAAATTATTTTCTTTCGTATTTAATCGCAAATGTCTGTATCCAAATAAGGCGACGTTTGTTATCCAAAAAATAGTGGTGACAAAAATCACAATAGATGAAACGTATCTACTATTAAAAAAAGTTGGAAAAGATCCCCTCGGGAATATTGGTGACAAAAAATCGTAGAAGTTTGCCGAGAGTTATCTACCAAAAGACAATTTCTGCAGGGCATATTTTTTGCGGTCTACTATCTACATGTACAGTGACTTATGGAGAACACACGCTCAAAAAAATTCGTCAAAAGACAGAAAAAGTACATGTGGCAAATTGCCGGAACACCACGGGGATTCGAAGAAATTTTTTCTGCTATTTGAAGAAATTTCGGTCTTTTGATTGGAACATTTCAGGAAATTATGAATTTAGGTTTGCGGATTTTTCGTGTTTTAAGTGGGAAATAAATAACATACGTAAATAATCTGTTTCTAATACTAAAAAGTACTTAGTAGTACAGTTTCCGGAACACCCTGTGATTTGACGAAGATACAAATTTATATTGGAGTATTTAAGATAAATTTTGCGTTCGATTGGCGAAAGTTTGTATTTTGAAAGAAAATCAGCAAACTATAGAGCATATTTTCGTGTTATAACGAGATATAAACAATGAAAAAAATTGTTAAATTTACGACTTTCTTTAAGAGTGTGTGTTTACCATTTATACAATTTCATGCTTTTAACTCACTAGTGGTGGAGGCAAAAAAAAAATTCAACAGTTGAAATTGCGTTTCAGATTGGGTAATTTCTGTGTGAACTCTAGCAGAAACTCAATGTAAGCTTAGAATCCGCGCTTCGAGATGAACGCGATGATAAGTTTCAATGTCTTAATTCAAAACTGTGGGAATCGCATACATTTCTGTTAAATCGAAATCAAAAGTTTTCTAAACAGATTTTTGAAAAATGCTGTTATTTTTTTTTTCAAAAATAAGAAACTAAACAGTCAAATGAAATGAATATTCATCTGTTTCTTTCTTAACGATAATGTGGTTTAAAAAAATATCATATGTAATTAATTTGGCTTAATTTCGACTTAAAGTTTATTTTTATACCACTATCAATGTTGCTATACCTAGAAAATTTGCGCCACTATTCGCAACTGACCCATCCGGGCACGTATCACACCCGCAAAATTTAAACAATAGTTACGTAAATGTGATCAAACGTCAAATGTAACTTACTTTAATCAGTTATTTCATTATATTTCATTAATAATATGTAATAGTCCAATTCGAAATATAAATTTTTATATATGATTTTAAGAACAATGTAAACGATTTAAGATTTGCCATTGTTGATTCGTTGCCAATATGAATTACATTTATATAGAACTTCAAGTAAACAGAACTATAATAAATGGTATCCCAGATTGTCTTCTATGAACTATTATTTTTGAAAACGTAAAAGGAAATATTTATCTGTCTGTGTGTCTCTGTGTGTGTGTGTCTGTGTGTCTGTGTGTGTCTCTGTGTGTGTGTGTCTGTGTGTCTCTCTCTCTCTGTGTGTGTGTGTGTGTGTGTGTCTGTATGCGTGTGTGTTTGTAAACGCTATATCTTCCATACAAATTGAGATAGAGACTTGAAATTTGGTATTTACTTAGTATGTAATAGTGGGAAGAAGCTTATTGAATTTCAGTAACCTCGATTATCCGGAACTATTTTTTTTTAGCACTCTCGAAATATTAGTTCTGATAAAAGGTCTATAAAAAATTTCGAAATTGTTTATTTTAAGGGGTGAATAGAAAAGACAATAAGAAAACATAAACTTTGCATAAAGAATGAAGTTCATCGGATAATTAGTTGCCGAAATATATGTAATCCATATTTTCACACTCTTCGATTTTTCATGACCCTGTATTTCATTCAAATTTCAATTCAAAGGTATATTTTAATTGGAAATGAGACGCTTAATTCGACGCAGTAAACCGTTAGTTAATATGATTACCTATTTTGGAGTTATAAACATGTTCCTTTTACGCAATTCAGTAATAGAGAATTTAAAGTTTACGACGTCATCAAGCCACGATTTTATTCGAATTGCAATGCATTTTTTAAATAGTTTACACATGTTTTATTTTCATATTTTATATTATGCATATCCATGATAGGTAAGTATTATGTTGGCCCCCAACGATTAGTTTTTAATATAAATTGAAATAACACATGATTTGGAGTATATTGACTATTTCCGTTTTTCTGCGTCTATCCGTATTCTAACTCGCGTAAATATGCTTGGATTACATTGTAATTTACATATGTTATTAAAGTTCGCCATGGCATGTTTGATGTTTGGTATTGAAATTGAAGAGTGTGACATTTTTATTTCGTTTACAGGGACACTCAAAATCACTTTAAATTACAGTCCATGAGGTAAATTCGATTACAATGTATTTTAATAGTGTTACAATATTTAAAATATATTGAAATTGATATACATCACTGAGGTGTACTACAAAAATTCTTACTATTGAACATGATGTGCATAGCATTATCGTTCATTTACAAGGACACACAAAAGTATTCGGTAACACTACTGTGAATGAGCAATAATTGCTGGAAATGCACTTTGAAATGATGTAAGTGTTTTTTTTTAAATGTAACTAATTTTCTTGCATATTACTCAGTGTATATAAATTATATAGATCATATACATGGCTGCACAAAACATCTCTAGTACATTTTCGTTTATTGACGGAAATTGCTGATGTAGAATTTTGAACTATGGTGTATGTTTTCTAACTGAACTAAATTTTAGCATGCTTTATTATACAAATTTACAGATCTTTACAGGGCATAACAAAATAATTCTTATATTTTTTCGACTACTGATGGTAATATCTGAAAATGGGATTTCAAATGTGTTATACGTTTTCCAACTTGTTTACCTAGACATAATTTTTCACCTTATTAATCTGTGAATTTTTGTTTCAGTATGAATATGTTGTAAAGAGTTTCATAATCTATCCTTGGCGCATGATTTGTCGTACTTGTTTATTTTTTTCTTTTGGACAAACTGGTGATTAAAATGTATGCGTTGTTTTATTTTTATTTATTTATTTTGGCCAACTGAACAGAATTGTTAATATTAGTCAAATATACCTATATAATAGAAAAGCAACATGGGCCACACAATTTGTCAAAATTTCATGATATAGTATGGATTGTTGTTCCTTATTAGTAACACATTGTATTGAAAAATCATTTAAAAAGTAAATTAAATTTAGGTTTTCGAGCACA
This sequence comes from Maratus michaelseni, assembly GCA_963931845.1. Lineage (NCBI taxonomy): Eukaryota > Metazoa > Arthropoda > Arachnida > Araneae > Salticidae > Maratus > Maratus michaelseni. The sequence goes on along the minus strand of OZ007591.1, from coordinate 289,488,948 downwards.
AAGTAGATTTGATAACTGAAAAATGACTTGATTTTTTTATGATAGAAATATTATATGTTTAAGTTTCAAGATTTAAAAGATTGAAAGATGTTACATTATGAAAACAAAATATAAGTCATATGTCACAGTGAACAATTTAAAGTTTGTATTTAGTTGAAAAACTGTCAATACTTCATAGCGATAAGACGGTCTCAGCTTGAGTTCGAGCACATATCCGAAGCGGACTCGGGCTCGATTTTTATAACAGTCTTCGGTTTCAGTCTCAAAGTAAATATATATATATATATATATATATTCACGAATTAAGAATAAAAAGAAAAAAATTGCTACTTGAGATTCAAGAAAGTTTCTTTAAATGCTTTAAGAATAAGTTTGAAAGGAAATTGGATGGTTAAAAATAGGACTTAAAAATAAATTTTCTGATTCTGAAGCCTTTGCACAGCCAGTGTTAGTAACTCAAATACGTCACAGGAACTCTATTGTCTATTATTGCTTTCTGTTTTTTTTTCTTTCTACAAATACCGTGAAACAGAACTCATATCTTTCTGACATTGTTTTACACTAATAATTTTAAATAATAAGAACTGTGATTGTTGCAGAATTCTCCACTGGATGTTTATAACTAACAAATTTCATTTTTTAAAGAGATATTCAGGGATATAAAAATCAGGAAGCGTTGTCACGCGGGAGTATTTAGTATTAATAATTATGTCTATGTAAGTAGAGTTTTTTAAATCAGAAAATTAATCTTTAAACAATTTAAAAATGGTATTAACATTTTTTTGCTGCGTACTCTTTCTGTTGGTCTAGTATTTCAAATCGTAGGTATCAGACTCTAAAAAAAGACACCGAACTCATATTTGTAAATTAATATTTAAAGACACAATGCAACAAAATAAAACAAAATTATTAAAAGTTAATTTAGAAGAAGAAAACGTACTCATGGATAGACATATGGATCAATTTATAAGAAATCTAATACCGTAAAATTTCTATAAATAAAATATATAAAATCAATAAAACATTTGTAGATTTTTGCATTTCTATATTTGTTTTGCTTAATGATTATCATTTCCAAATACTTTTAAATACTAAAAAAATTAGATACATTCATTATGCAAGCATTGTTTTAAAATAGAAATATATTTAATTTTATTCATTTTAAAAATAATTTATATTTCACCTAAATGTTTTTTATTTCGCTATTTAATTTTAAACTTATCTTTAAATGATATTAGTAATATGTGATTTACTTAATTTTAAGAACAGCTAAAATATAGAATATAGAAATAAAGTATTTGTGTAGATGTGATTAATGAATCTTAAAGCATATTAAAAAAAAATAAAACACCTTACATTTTAAATAAAATTCGCTACTTATCGAGTTTCCTCGACGACGGTAAATTTACTTTCCAGATTAAATAGCTCTTATTTTAAAACTAAATCAATAAATATTTGTTTGCCTTCCTTTTCAACAAAATGGAAATTCGTTATTATTTTTTTAAATATAAGCATTAACATGCATTATTCATTTAAAAGAAACGTTGATTTTAAACTAAATCTCGTCATTGCGTGGCTTATTTGCGCTACAAGTACTTGTTTTTTGAAAGAAGCTGTATTGATTAGTTTACCAATATTTGTATTAATTAAAAACGAAATGCTGTATTTTTATTTATTAACTTTTTTTATTATTTTTTCCGGATATGCTGATTCAAAGAAATAAAAGAGTACTCTGACCTAATAATTTAAACTGAAAGGGATTTTTCAAATTATTCTTTAGAATGTGTAAAAAATATATGATCATGGATAGATTATATATAAATTGCAATATTATTACAAAATGCAATTTTAATACATCATATACAATATAGAAAAATAATAATTTCAAGTATAATTTCAAAGCTTTAATAGTAAATTAGCACATGGAATGAAAATTATTAATATTTAAAATATATACATTACTATGAATTATAATAATATAATTTTATGTAACATATAACTAGTTAAAGACATTACCCCTTTTGATATATTATACTTTACTTCTTTATAAAATAGTTAAAGGTTCTTCATTAAAATGTAATATTTTTACCAATCATTCTGAGGCATATTCATCACGATGATTGACAATGATTGAAAGTATTACGTTTTAACAGACATCATTTACCTGAAGTGTAAACATTTAATTTTAATATCTGTAATTACATACTGTTTTAACGAATGACTTTTTTAAAAGTGGTATTTTTAGTTGCATAAATGTTAAAATAAATTGATTTTATGTTTAAAATATTGTTAATTATATTTTTAACTCTAACATTGATTTTTTAAATAATTCTCGGTATTTCCTTTATTTTTACTTTATTTTTATTTGTTGTTTAACTTTAAAAGTATTTTGTTAGTAATTTAGCGATATGTACACCACTTTTACTGTTTCCAAAACAAATTATTTAAGGCATATTGAATGAGAAAAACGACATTAGGGAACGATGTTGCCCCATTCTAAGACAACGGGACAAAGTTTCATCAACATAAAAAGTCATCAGTTTGATTTTTCCTGTATTTTAATTTTCTAAAAGTGAAGTATATTAATCCATAGGGGTTTCTAATTTTGAACAATCTAACATAAAAGGTTTACAGTAATACAGTATCTTAGAGAAATTTAACCGTCTTAAAATTCATTATATTATCATATATCAACACTGGAAGCGGTTTTTAAGTAACTATTTTAGGTATTGAAGGAATAAAATAATTAAAATTAACAAAAAAGTGTGATTCCTCGTATTTATAATGTAACACATAAGTTAAAATGCATTTGACAAAGAATTTTGTAATATTCGGCGTTACTTTGCAAAGAGCTATTGTTGACTTCCGGGAATCTCTGAAAATTAAGTTAATAAATAATGGTTAACTTATTTTCTCCGGTAACTTTGGCCCATTTTGTGGTGCAAATGTACCTCAGTTTTTTATCAAAACAGTAACTTCAAACTACTATCAATCAAATAATTATGAATTATAATTAACCAAGGGTTTACAGATATAATTGGGTGATATTTAGTTTATTTTCTACTATGCATTAAAGCAGAGAATTTCAATATGTATCTTTGTCGTTGTCCTCGGGGACTGCCGTTGCTCGTCGGAAATATTTAAATGACCCTCTGTGCCATTTCAAATATTAGAATCTAACGTTTTTCTCGACATCAAAAGATACTTTCATGATTTCTTGTAATCCATATACAAATTCGAAACAGCTTCAGCTAAATATCCCTTTTTCCATCTATGTAAAGTAATAGGTTTGCTTCAAATATTTCTTCTAAATAGGTATGTCTTCTGTCAGTATACTGACAAAGGATATAAAAAATTTAAATTTTGATATTAAGGATAGAAAATAATTGCCTATGTTTTCTTTTACCTGCCTAAGCAATATTTTATTAACCTAAGCAGATGGATACAACATTGGGAAATGAAAATGGTAAATCAGGAGAACATAAAATGGTACAGCTGCCTGGATACATTAAAATAAAATATTAAATAAAATAATTTATAATAAAATATCAAATGTCCAGCTGCTCATGGAAATAGAAAGGGAAAATTATATCACCTTAAAGCAAATTGAGACTTTTTTTTTAAATTTCAGCAGTTTACTTTTTTTAATATAAATATTTTTTACTAAAATTTTTTAGTAACAATAAATTGTCATCATTACACTGGTTTCCCGGATTCTAAAAAGTTAAAAATAACATACTCTAAAAGTCTACAACTGACAACACAAACTCAATTTAAAATGTTCATTCGAAGGGAAATTAAATCATTTACAAAACACTCCCTTTTACCGTTCCTCTTGCAGGCGAAATTTTATTTCCTTTGGCATGATCAGATGGGTGGGACAAATTTCTGTAAAAAGAAAGACGCCTATGGCCTAAAATACATAGCCAAAAATAGATTTTTAAATATACATATTGTCTGTGGTATTATATATATATATATATATATATATGTGTGTGTGTGTATTATATATATACATACATGTTGATTGATTTTATGACGGCCGATTATCTACTCGTAGGATATGGGCCCTAGGGGGAGTGCCCTCCATGGGGGTCTTTCTAAGGGATCCTAACCCGTATTTACGGCAAGGTTCGAAGAAAACCACGGAAAACTCCGAACGGTTAGGTCAACGAGCACGACATGGGTTTGAACCCAGCACCTCCCGTCTACTAGCTTTGAGCAGTGGTGGGGCATATACATACATGTAGATTCCCGTTAATGTGTTTCCTCTTAAAACGTAACTTAAGTTAATGAGGACAATTTCAGTTTCTCAATCAATTTATATTATAAATTAATGTTAAGTAATCGTTTAATGTGTACAACTCAACGAATGATAATTATAACTAGCTGGCTTCGCCCTCTAGCGGGCCCCTAATTTACGTCGGTGCCTTGAATCTTGTAAAACCTCGAATAAGATAAACCTCGAACTGAACGAACCTCCGACCCGGGTCCCCGCTGCCTTCGGCACCGGTTAATCCCTTAATTTGCACATTGAATAGTACAAACCTCTAACGGAACGAACCTCTGACCCTGGTCCCCGCTGCCTTCTGCACCGTATACCGGTCGTGCGACGCAAGCACCGGATAATCACTTAAATTGCACATCGAATAGTATAAACCTCTAACTGAACGAACCTCCGGGTCGGGTCCCCGCTGCCTTCGGCACAGCATAGCAGTCGTGCTGCGCACGCGCTGCAGTATATGTTAGTTACACCTTCCACCCCCAGGTGGTGCAAACTGATTATACGATCATATCTGAAATCGTTAAGGCTTTTGATGTCGAGTCCAATGAGTCATACCCCGTCGTAATCCGGACCATAGAAACAGAGGTAATAAAACGCCCCCTGGTGCTGAAAAACGAACTAAAACCGATAAGCTCTAATATCCTCTATCGATGTCGAGTCAATTGAGCCAAACCGCGTCGTGATGTGACCCATAGAACCCGAGTTGGCTAAAAAATCCTTTAACTACACCTTTCACCATCAGGGGGCGCAATGTGTTCTATACGAACATGACCGAAATCTGTAAAGCTGTCGAAATCCAGTTGAAAGAGCCAAACCCCGTCATACTCGGGCCCGTAGAACCCGATTTCTGGAAGCGTCCCCTGGTGGTGAAACTTGGAACTGAAATATGTAAGCGCTATCGATATCGAGTCGAATGAGCCAAACCGCGTTCCGATTGGACTCAAAGAACTCGAGATATTGTGAAATACAAATATAAAATCTGATATTATTATTCGAAAAGAGTGGTATAAACTCATAAACTTTTTAAAAAGTTATAGAGGGTAAACCTCTAACTGAACGAACCTCCGGCTCGGGTCTCCGCTGCCTGCGGCAGCGTATAGCAGTCGTGCTGCGCACGCGCTGCAGTATATGTTAGTTCCACCTTCCACCACCAGGTGGCGCAAACTGTTTATACGATCATAACTGAAATCGTTAAGGCTTTCGATGTCGAGTCAAATGAGCCATACCCCGTCGTAATCCGGGCCATAGAAACAGAGATAATAAAACGCCCCCTGGTGGTGAAAAACGAACTAAAACCGATAAGCTCTAGTATCCTCTATCGATATCGAGTCGAATGAGCCAAACCGCGTTTCGATTGGACTCGTAGAACTCGAGGTAATGTGAAATCAAAGTATGAAATCTGATATTATTATTCGAAAAGAGTGGTATAAACTCAGAAACTTTTAAAAATGTTATAGAGGGTCCTTATTACTTTAATTATGATGTTTGGAATCAGTTTGGTGGAAATCCGTAACATAGTTTCTTATTTATAGAAACGGACCACAGTTAAAAGAAAAAATCCTGAAAGCGGGGGGCGGGGGGCCGATGACACTGCTTTTCCTTAAACGACTGATTTAGAGTACCGGACTTCTTGTTCAAAGACAGGGACCTGTAGAAAAACTTAAAACTGAAAAAAAATCGTGAACGGGCGAAGCCCGCTTTTCCCTATCATAATATCTGGTTGCCACTCTAAAACAAAAACTTACTCGTAATGCAGTAATGCATACTCGTAATGCAGTTTTTAGACGCGGCCTACTTCTTAAAATCCTAATATCTAGCCGGCACTGTAATAGAAATCTTTCTTTTGCTTTAATTATACAAATAACGATGATTAATTATACAATAAAATAATATATCGGCTCCTAATGAAGATATGAGAATAATTTTTAGATATTCTGAAAGCAGAATCCATTTTGCGTCGCTCTGTCAAAGTTTGGAATTACTGCGCCCCTTAGATTCGGAGATGGGGCCTCCCTCTGAAAAAAACCCAGTTGAAAGTCACGTGACCCCCGGTAAAAGAATTTGCGCCTTGCCTCTTGAAATCTCTTTCAGAAATGACTTATTCACAGACGATTTGTCTGCGTTGAATGTTGAAATAAAAAAGCAGCTGTCTTTTTGGAATAGAAATAAATTCATTTGCCATTTCATTAATGAGTTTTAATTGATATCTTTAAAAATTACTGGTCGATTTTTACAATTTTTTTTTTTTGTTGAATTCGCGATTTTTTTATACACATGTTAGCAAATTTTCGTGAATGTAGAGTCATTATTTCCACTTGTTTCAAAAAGGAATGGAACGATTTTATCTCGGATGTGTCGACCCGGCATTCTTTACAGCAACCTTTTTCGGACTCCCGACCCGGCCCGAACTTGACATCCGCGCCTTTTTTCCCAATTTTTTGGTCCGCGTCCGCCTTCAGTGCGTCGATTCGTCCCGGAGCCTTTGCGTGTACAGACCGGAAATGCACAGACGCACACACTCACTCACTCACACACACACAGACGTTCACGGACATTAATAATTATCGGATTTTTCCACTGTTACTGTACAAAATCTAAACACACTTCAATAGCAATTTTGGAGCCACACCTTTTATTGAGAGTCAATAAATTGTTAATGACGCTATTGAAGAAAAAGCCAACATTCCACAAACGACAACTTGAGAGGTTTAAACAATGCTGGTGGTTTTTTGCTAATTTTACCAACCAAAAACTGATATAACTGACTAAATTTTGGAGTGTGTGGCCAACTTGGAAGATGACGCGGTAAAAGTATCACTTGTTACATTATTGCAAATGAAAATTACACCTAATAATCCAAATAAATGTAAACTATGTATGTACAGAATTTTTTTTCATATTTTATTTGTTTAGAGTAATTAGTTCTTTTGTATAACAATTTTAGCGTAAATTAGCATTCCTAGGAAAAATACTAAAGTAAAAGGACTGTACATATTGGCATAAATTTCTAATCAATTTAATTTCTTTCAAAAAATAATTGCATTTATTTTGAAGGAAGATATCATTTTTGTACCAATAAAATACTTACATCGTTCAATTCGGACAAAATATGGCACAGAAAAGGCTTGTTGACCTACTAGTGCCTATTCTTTAGGCTCTATATCGAAATCAAGCAGTCCGTCATTCCTTGTAAAAACTTTTTCAACTCTCACATGTGTTAGTATCCCAATTCGGATAACCGGGCTGAGGCAGTATTAAGACTTTTTTAAGCAAAAAATGCTAAGATGATTTCATATTTTGTATGCTATTGTGTTCATTATATAAAAGTTGCAAAAAAAAGTCATTATGTGTTCCAAATGTACTTTTTCTTTCATCCAAAACCATAGGATTTGCAATAATAAGGTAAGTGTTTAAATTTCAGATTTCTATAATGTATTATTCAGCACATAAGGAAATATAAATTTTATGATCATAAGCAAAGAAAATATGCTAGGAAACTCTTAATAGGAATATATGCAAATAAGTTATTTTCTAAATTAAAATATTGAAAATAAATTTAAAAGCCTTGTAACTGAAAACTCTATTTTTTACTTGCCTTGTTATTGTAGAGGCCACCTCAATGTTTTGGGTATGTATGATATTGCAAATCTGTTGTCTTGTTCCTATAGTTACTGGAAAGTAACTATTCAAACATTCTAAATAAAACATTCTAACAACATTCTAAATAAAACAATATTAATATATATATATTGTATTAAACTAAATAATTACTTCTTCATGTTTGTGTATTTTATCATCAAAAAATTAAAATTATTTCAAAGTGTTAATTTAAAAAATGTTTAAAACTACCTGTACTTTAAAAGTTTACCTATTCAATTGAATGATAATAAAGTGAGATAAAGTTTGAGAAGGCCCATTTAACAAATCTTGTACAGATATATGCTAGGTAATCTGAAAACTTGGTAATATGCAGAATCTAGCAATCGTTAAAAAAGGAAAATTGAGTCCTTGATTCCATGGATAAAGGGAGCGCAGAAAACTCAATGTGCGTACAGTTACAAAAATATGAAATACAAAAAGACTTTGTATATCTCAAAAAGTCTAGTGGGACATTGCATGTTTGCCATTTAATTTAAACTTTTAAATAAAAAACGTTTTTTTTTTTTTTTTTTTTTTTTTTTCAGAAAATGTTCAAAGTAAATTATGGTTATTCCCAATTACATATTTCAGATACTAAATGGATGAACTACTTGCGTCCAAAGTTCATAAATGTGTAACAAAAAAGTTTTTTCTGATAAATGTAGTTTTTTATTTATTAACATTTTCATATTATATTCGAAAATTTTTGAATAATTCTAGAAAATTCAACTAGGCTGAATATACGTACATAAAATAATAATGAATGCATTAAATGCAATTTTTATTTAATCGCGATTGTAAAAAAAAAAATTTCCCTTAAAGTTATTTATTTATTTATTTATTTTTAGTAAAGAAACTGAAAAGCGGCTTTTAAATAAAAGGGAAATGTATTATCTTCAAATAATGGGGGAAAATAAAAAAAGGTGAGTGTACAATTTCGACAAAATGGCGACATTTTATAAAAAAAAAAAATACATAAATAATAAAGTAATGAAAATGATAGGAAACTATTGTCAAAAGTAACATTCATAATAAGAATTTTCATAAGATTTACCTATAAAAATATCATATTCAATATATTTCGTATCTAATGTCCAAAGAATATGTCGATATTACTATACAAAATCTTATGATTATCCTTTTAGGTGAATTGATTGATAAAATCAGTTTATTTAAATCTTAATATCGAAAAGCGATAATAGGTAAATTTAATTTTCTGTAATATTTTTTTTTTCTGTTGTTCATCTAAACAATTTAAAGACTTCACAGAAATATAAATCCAAACAACATATTTCATTTTGTTACTAGGAACCCTTTTATGTAATAGCTTATGCTTCTTCTTCTTCTTCTTCTTTTTTTCTTTTGGTTCATTTTCTACGAAGCATCTTGCAATTTTTTTTCACATCTTTCTTCTACAAATTAAATTCATTTAATTCATCTGAGTGCAAAATATCAAGTATATTTGATTTCAACATCTTCCATGAAGAAATCACAAAGAAAGAATTTATTGGTCATATACTGTTTCAAAAAATATTTATTTTGGTGTTTATTGCTTTTTATTATAGTCAAAGTTTTTATTAAAACATGATTCAACTCAATCGTCTTTCCAGAACAATATGTGCTATAAGAGAATTTATAATGTATTTTTGGTTTAAATTTAATTATAGTATTCACAAAACATAAACATGTATCATAAACATATCACAACTAATTATTATTTTAAATACTCTTACTTCATAAGGATTATCATTTGAAACCTTCATTTTGTTTATAGTCTCTATAAGGAATATTATCCGACGAATACTGAACAAAATCTATTGTTATAATAAAGAAACTATTTCCTTCGATGGCAGAGTTCAACAATTTTCAACAATTTTTCACTGATTTGTAATTTTCTTAGTCACAAAATGTTTATAAACATTTTTCCTTAAAATGCGTATAAAGCATATAATTTAAAATAAAGATATCTGGTCTTTAATTACATCTTTCTCTTTTCATACAAATAAAATATTTTTTAAATTAATCATTATTTTAATAACTATTTTTAAAATGAAAAGATAATTTAAATTATCTTCTAGAAAATAGATATCTCATTGTATTTTTCGAAAGTATGTGTTTGTTTAAAGGCCATTCTGTTAATATGAAGAAAACATTTTCAATGGGATTTTTGATTATATTTTATATAAACTCAGGATAACAAAAAAAAAATTCACGTGAATAAAGTAGTATTGATACTAAGAGTATAATCTAACCAATATATATTTATAAAACAGAATCAAACATAAAACGCAAAAAATTTATTTAAAATATAAATTACGGTGGTTTTATAATGCTAAACTGCTTTTAAAAAGTTTATATGAACGTTTAAAATTTGTGTTTTGAATGATAATTTTTTTTTTATGTGTGGAATAGTTTTTTTTTAATTAAAAACGCTTATTATTTAAAAAATGTTTGAATTTGTTTTTCAATTACTCCTTTAAAATTGTAAAATATTTACGAAACGTCCGCTGAAATTCATAAAGGGGTATAGCCAGGTTTGCTAGTAAAATATGCTCTTGAGTCAACCAGATCGAGTCCTACACGAATCGATAGCCCTTCAATAGAGATGCGTTTTGCCAAGCTTGAAGCATATTTCTCAAACCCATGGGCAGTTATGACTCTTTATGTGCGAATCCTTTGGTATCGGTGTATTTCTATACGATTATTACCTTCGAAAAATTGGAGGTATTCTTTTTCTCCACGACAATACGCTTATGTTATTATAATATATTATTTTATAACAAATATTAAAAATCCACAAGCAATAAACTTTGTATTTGTCTTTTACTTGAGATCATGTCTGTATGATCATAAGACAAATACGCTTACATCATGAATTGTTTCTGCAAAATTAAACTAAAATCTTGCAGTGTGTAGCAACTTTCATCATCTACTTTTACTTTAACCTAAGCAGTATTTTATATTAGCTATAACTTAAGCAATATTACTTGAAGTTTGAAATTTCAATAATAATAAAATAATTAATCTCACGAACATATATGTTCCTTTCTTTTAAATTTATATAAACGATACCATCAAACTGCCATTAAAATATTAATTGACTTAATATGGTATCTGAGTGTTAAATCTAAAAAAGAAAAACAAATAATAAACAAAATTGTTGTAATATTTAAAACTAAATAATTAAAATTTTTCATTCGGTTTCCTTTGACCTAACAAGTTATTTTATAATTCTGCCTGTTATTACTTACAAATATATACAGGGTGTTTCAAAAATGACCGGTATATTTGAAAAATCAATAAAAACTAAACGGGCAGCGATAGAAATACACCGTTTGTTGCAATATGCTTGGGACAACAGTAAATTTTCAGGCAGACAAACTTTCAAAATTAGTTACAATTTTCAACAACAGCTGGCGATACAGTCTAGAAAAATCTAAACCACGATATTTTCCACATATCCACCATGCGCAGCAATAATATGGCATAGTCTCTGAACGAAATTACTAGAAACCTTTTTAAACCTGTGACTTTTTTCTGTGGGGACACTTGAAAGACCAGGTGTACTGCCTCAATCCAGAAACAGTTGAACAACTGAAGCAGTACATCTCTTCTGCATGTGAAGCCATCCCGCCTGAGCCGTTTACAAATGTTTCTGGTAATTTCGTTCAGAGACTACGCCATATTATTGCTGCGCATGGTGGATATGTGGAAAATATCGTGATTTAGATTTCTCCAGACTGCAGTTCTGTTGTTTAAAATTGTAACTAATTTCGAAAGTTTGTCTGTCTGAAAATTTACTGTTGTCCCAAGCATATTGCAACAAACGGTGTATTTCTATCGCTGCCCGTTTAGTTTTTATTGATTTTTCAAATATGCCGGTCATTTTTGAAACACCCTGTATATATATATATATATATATATATATATATATTAATGTTTGTGTTTGTTTGTTTCACCCTTTGTCTGCTTCTCGCTTTTTCACTAATGATTCTAATACCATCTAAAATTTTTCGATTGTTACCACTTTTAAATATATTTTAAAGAGAGTTTTGGTTTGTTCAAACTCGGATATTGACGCTGAAGGGATCGATTAATCGAAGAAAATATAAATGCTCATAACATAATTACAAACTTTATCTTCATGTATCCTACCATTGCAATTGTCAACAAACCAGTTTCACTTGAGTTAGAAGTGTGTTATCATTGCTTACATATTCCCATTTCTTGCCAAGTAAGAGTATATGAATAGGCACTAAATAATCAGTGTAAATATTCACTCTCAGGTATTTAAAACACCATGAAGACACCATACTGAAAGAATAGGTATGCTATCATCAAATCTTCTCTTGCTTAATGACAATACTGGACTGCATATTACTGTTGTCAAACACCAACTTCATTCAAAATTAAAATTGGAAATATTTGATAATCATCCTTTAACAGTTCCGATGCAATCCACATTTTTCGGGATATTAAGTGGCTGGGTAACAGCATTTACGTTATAAAAGTGAGCTTCAAAATTATGTCAAGCACCGGTTCAAGACACAAGCACCAAATATTTTTGGTATTGGAAATCTTATATAAGGACATGAGAATTGTCTATAAATTGCTATGTATTTTTTCTGTCTTTAATAGTTTTGTAATGTAACGTGAATTATTCTTAACTTGTGTAAGTAAAGAATTATGATACTTATTATTGTTTAGATTTTATATACCATTGAAAGAAATAAAAAAATAGCTCTTTTGTAAAACTGAGGCATATAAAATTAAAAAATAATGATAATAAATACAGTTCTTTTGTAGATAAAATATTTATCATTATTTTAATATATTTATTGCTGTTTTAATTTTTATTTAACTCTTACCAACTTCTGACACAATCCATAAAAAAGTGCGCAGGAATATCAATTATATCCAGTAATACTAAAAATATTCCACAGATACAAAAGTGTGTATTTTATTTTGGTTCAAAATCGTATTTACTTTTGATGTTAAAGGATTTAGCTAAGGAGCTGATCATTAAACATGGTTCTATGTACCTTAAAATGTAATGAAGTGATGTACTTAAATAATGAATTATAAAATCTAGCTATAATTTAGTGTTTATTTTCGTTTTGTCTTTTTCTTTGTTTTGGACTGAATGTTAAAAGTAACTAAAAGTTTAGGGCCGTAATAATTATAAAATATAATTATGTTATGTACCTATTAACTGAAGTTCCTTACTGAGAAATAGAAAAAGCTATTTTCATCTCTTTTATCACATTAAAATTCTATTGAATTTTAAAATGATTTTATTTGACAAGTTTATTATTATTATTATTGTAATCTAAAATGTCTAATTAAAGATTTTAAAACAATCTAGTATACAATTATTTGCATTTTATGCGTCTATTTTAATTCTTTTACTGATTTTTTTTATTTCAAACATTTCTAGTTGTATATATTTGATCAATACAAAACTATTTTCATTTATATATTAAAGCATCAATTTAACACTTTTATGCATTATGTTGTGAAACGAAACAACATAATTCAATTTTAATAAAGCCTTCGTTGAGTTTAATGGAAAAAGTTTCCTTTAAATCTCTAGGGGGTTTAGTAACGATCTCTTATCTCATTTGTCGTGATAAACAATTCTCGAAATAGAATGAGATACTCTTATCTCAAGAATAATGATTCTTATTTTCTCTTTTATAAACTTAGAGACAATTATTTTCGAAATACGAAGACAAACTAAGAGCTGAATGATTTTTTTTCTGCAATGTCAAATTTTCTATTCTGTTATCTTAATTGCTAGATCTATTTGTTGAATTGTCAGAAAAACTTTTTATAGATTCGTTTCAAATTCCGAAAAAAAATATGTATAGATATTTGCAAAAGATAATTATTATAAAAGACCTAAAAAAAATGTTACTTATATCAAAGCAATTTAAAATGAAACTTTAAAAATAAAACATTTTATGTGAAATTGCATCAGAAAAGTTAATTGCAAAATGTTACATTATCTTTAATTATGAATGTAATTTACTTTCTCGTATTCTTCGATTGATGATTGGTTTGTAACAAAGCATCGAATATTTGAAAAATAAGAAACTTTTTGTGAATTAGCAATTCCAAAAGCATACAAAAACATGATTGCATCCTATGATTATGTTATTTATTTTTATTGGTACTATTTTTAAAACATTTGCAAATGAGGTATTTCTGAAGCATAAACATAAAAAAAATGATAAATTCTATTTACCAGATTATACGGTTCATTTAAAAATAATAATATTTTAAAAAATAAATATCATTAGCTAGTATTTATAATTTAAAAAAAAAAAAAAAAGATGTATTAAAACAGGAAATAAAATGTTTTTTTTTTATATATATATAAATATCATATTTATGTTTAAAAAAGTAATAAAATTAATGAAAAATTTCTTGCTTTCAGAAGCTAGAAATTTTCTAAGGTGAAAATATATAGGGAGAAATCGTACAAGGTGAGACAGTTTATTTTAAATCTTGATTAAGAAATGGGTATAATCGATAAGACATTTTAACCTTTGCATTTATAAATCTTATTATTCGGAGAATATAGCATAACTAATTTACTAATATACCTGAATAGAAACAGGTAAAAAACACTTTAAATTATCATTAGAATTCGTCTAAATGTGTGTATCACATATAGTACGCAGTGAGTGTTGATTTTTCATGTGTTTATCCTACGCATTTAGCAATCTAATACATGGCAGTCACTCTGTCTGGATATCGAAATTTCCATCTAGCAACGCCCGCATTGAATTTTTTTTTAATCGTCAAAACATGATAAAATGATTGACTGAATTCTGTAAATGCAATGTGGGGATAAGGGGAGAAAAATGCGCCCCTCTAGGTACGGGTGCTCATGTCTTTAGTTCATGAAAGTATATTAACGTAATTGCGGTTAATTAATTATAGAATTAAAGCCACTTTATTACTATACAGTTTTACACTGTTTCAGTGTTTACCAGCTTTTCATGTCTCACATCTCACCAATGCGAGATGTTGCAAAAAAATGGATACATACTCCTTCCTACGGCTTTGTTTCACTTATGTCCGTGGAAAGCACAGGGATGATATTCAATCTCAAATACTACATACTATTGAAGGGGTCGGGGGAAGAGAGTGCTAAGCCACATTTTTGAACTTCTGAGATATTTCAATTTGAAAATTTGATCATATACTTAAATCAAGATATATAACAAAAAGTTTTTTCGCCAATGTCTTAGTAACATTTGAGATATTCAGAGTAACAATTTGGCATTACTTTAATGATATTACTATTACCTTTTTCGTAAATTAGCTATGTTTATTGGGGGAATAAACATCTGGGCAAAAATGAAACCAGGGACATATGCTTCCGCCATGTGACATTATAAACAAATTATATGTAGAATATTATAATTTACAATATTAAGCAACAGGTTACAGTGTTAGATTTGCTTCACCAAAAATGTGGCTTGGTACTTTCTTGCACCGGCACCCTCAATTAGACTGAGAGTATGTTATTTGTACCAAGTGTTAAATAAGTAACTTTCAGGTCCACAAAATTACTTCGTATATCCCGGACGAAAAATCATCTTTGCTTCTTTGATTGCTGAAACACACACACACGCATATATTTATATGTATATGTATATCCTATATGTGTGTGTGTGTGTAAAAATTGAATAACGTAGCCTATAGTTGCGATAAATGGATTATTTCTCATACAGTATTTGAATTACATATTTGGTGATGTTGAGAGTTTAATGCAGCGATGATTTGCATAAAAATGCTTTGTAGAAAAGAAAGTAATTTTGCAGAAGAATCCATATTGATAGTAATTGATAAATTATTAAGGCGAAATATTTGACAGTCTTAAGTCCATCTTAATTGTATTTAAAATAAGGAATTTTATTATGTTTTTTCCCTGAACCTGCTTTGGAACCGATATAACGTCATATTTATCAAACTGCCCAACACAATGTTTACAGAATTTTACGTTTATAAAAAAATCAAAATAACATTTTAAACAATTCATTACCGCTATAGTATATATATATATACATATATATATACATATATATATATATATATATATATATATATATATATATATATATATATATATATATATATATCCTTCTATATTAAAAAAAAGTAATCTGAACTGAGCCAAAAACGGTTTAGAAATGGACCAATCAAATTCTGCGTAGATATTCCGGGTTATTCTCATCGCTTTTTTACTAGGGACTTTTTTGAGGAGCTATTACTTTTTTCTAGCCATCCTACAGATTCGAAAATCATACCACGAGACGCGAAATATAACAAGCTTTCAGAAATTTAAAAAATTATCACGGTCGGACAATAAAAACTCAAAAAATTCTTAAAAAAGAGTAACAAATCTTTTATTGAAAGAGTCATTTTTTATATTGTTGCCAATTTCTAAATAAGCGCAAAGGATTATGTTTTATCTCAAATAAAAAATGTATTTGCGCGAGAACATTAAAAGCAATAATGAAAGCTTAAACTAATAATTAAATGAAAGCAGGAAATAAAGAAAATCACGTCATAAAAATTGTGTTTACACATGAATATTAAAAATAAAAAAGATGAATTAAATGAAAAAGCATTATAACCTGATTACAGAAGATAGTCGCCGTTCGTGATATCATCATAACGGGGTTGGTTAGCAGGGGGCAGAGCCCCATAGTATATATACATATACATATATATATATATATATATATATGTACGATTTCAGTTTGAACGCTTCACTTCATCAAATGAACTGATACTCTAATGCTATTGTCCATGATTTAAATGCGTGAGCTGGAAATACTTTGGATCACGAGTTTTGGCAAAGAGCCAGTTTTCTATTTTTTTGTTTTGAAGCGAGATATAAAGGAAATTAGCCGGAAAAGGTGTACTTAGGCCTGGCTAGATTACTGTAAGCTAAATTGTTGTTATATAGTTTTAACCAAAAGTGTGTATATTAGTTGCAATTAAAGTGCATATTTTGTTGTTCATCGATTGTCATATTGGTTCAGTAAAGTGCCTATTTATATATCATTTACTTACATATATATATATATATATATATATATATATATACAACAATATCATGGATGTTATACGTAATGTGTTCATCATGTCCCATATTATTATGTATGTATAATAAGTGTCTTATTAACTAAAGAAAGTTGAAAGATGACACCTTTTCGCATTGCATATTTGAAAGAATGCCAAGCAAGGAACGTCTACATAGCATGCAGTTTTAACAGGACGAGTACTTAACTCCGCGAATAAAACAACAACTAAAATATTGAACATGTCCATGAAGATTTTATATATAACAGTAAAATATAGTGTTAAAACTTAAAAGCATAGCATACAATGCCTAAAAATTCAATTATACTGGAATGCATGGAATCTATAGAAGTTTTATAATTTTGCCATCATATTAGTCGCATCAAATATTAACGTCCCAGGTCTGGAAGGGGATGCAGATGACAAATTATCTTAAATGTATCTGGTAAATTAAAAAGCCTATATATATATATATATATATATTGTAGAATATTCTACAATAAATATATGACAAATTATATTCTGTGCAACGATTACTCGAACCTGGGTATCTCGAATTGCTGTGTTATTGCTATTTATATTGAGCTACCCCAACAATATCCTTGCTCGCATAATTCATTGTTATATGTTGGACATGGCTGCGAACTGCAGCGCTAATTTCATTCATCAGAGCTATATCTATAGCATTTTACATGATAAAAGTGTGATGTAACACGTAGACTCCTGTATTCTATCTGATCATGGTCATAATGAAGAGAGGATTATTTTTTTCCAACTAGGTAAATAATATTCAGTTGTTGGAGAAGTTGGAGTATCTCAGTTGGAAGAGCATTGGAAGAGCAAGAGAAGGTACCCCGGTTCGATTCCTGGCATTTTTCGCTATGTAGGAATAAGTCTCAACTATGAAACTCCAACCACTAAATATGATTTACCTAGTTAAAAAACTTTCCTTTCTTCACTATTACACAGTAATTATCATCTTATTCGATTATTGTTCGAATTCAAAACCCCTTGATTCCTGCATTCTTCAGAATTTAAGAAATTAACAGTTTAAGTGAATATGATTAATTAATGTTTAATTCTCTTTAAAAAAATATATTTATCTGTTATACATTATTTGACATTTAATAGCATGGTAAATTATTGTTTTCTGACAAATAATAATTGAATTAACTTAGAATCTTTCTCAATAAGATATTTGCAAAGCAATGTTACATTATTTCATGTAAAAGTTTGCGGTGTATTCTTTTAAATAAAAGCATTTCTTGCTGTTTATTTAATAAGTATCGATCCCAATAAAAGTTCCCAAATGTATTTAGTGATGTTTCATCCACATCCATCAAACGATATAATGCTTTTAAGAAATAAATACATTTTTTTTCTAAGTTAAAGGATTTAGTTATAATAAAGGACTATATAAAAGATTTTAAATCATCTTATGCATAGTTAATCAGCAAGCGAAAATGCTTTTACGTATTTTCTATATTCACATTTTATATTTAGTCTTACAGTAGTAAAAATAAATAAATAAAATAAAATAAAGCTTAAGGTTGCTATAAAAATATAACTAATTGAAATTAATTTCTTCTTCTCGCATGAATTCGATTTTGTTTCAGACATTTAAAATTTTTTACATTTATTTGTATTAATATAACGTTTTTCATTTACTAGTAATTTTTTTCTTTTTTCTGTATTACACGACTTAAAAATGTCGAATATATATATTTTTGGAATTTTATATTTTCTTTTTTTAAAAATAATTAATGCATTAATTAGCTTTTATGTGTTTTATATTTATTAAAAGTTTTTTAAATAAATATGTCTTAATTTTTAAAGATTATATAATAGATATAATTTATTTTTAATTATAACATAACATAAAGATATAACAATTTATTTTTAAACTTTTATTTAAGTAAATGTAAGTAAGTATTTTAATAAATAGAGTACACGTCTTAGAATTAAATACTCAATATTTTTTTTGTTTATATACTTTTTAAATATTCAACTTTTTCATAAACTTGAATTATGTTTTTTTAAAGGTAGTGAACACATAAAAGGATTTTTAAGTACTAAACATTACTTCATTTTTCCTAATTATGTTATTTTTTTTCTTTTGTCTCCAAATATATATTCCGCAATATGCAATTTTGTTCAATAAAAATTACATACTATTTTACGTATTTTAAAAATTTCTAGAAATATATTATATCCGTCAATTTTTATTTTGTACGCAGAGAGCGGCCTTCTCTTTCCGTAATCATAAATCTTGCCCTGGACCTTAACGATGTTTTCGACAAGCTATATTTTTGAATGCGTCTCATATTTTTTTTTTTTACAACTTAATGACATTAACGATAATAATATAGAATTATATCTAATGAAATTAGTAAAACTGCATAGTTTAATCTCTACATTCAAACCTAAAAAACATTTTTCCTTCTATCAATGAATTTAGAAATATGAATTTTCAAATATGTGATCCATAGTTTCATTTTAAATTTCACTCATGTATACAGGAAAGTATGCATACTTGCGTTTAATTGGTGGAATATCTATATAGATACACACACACACATATATATATAACATCATGTCGGTCCTTAATTTTCTTGTTTCCTATATATATGTCATTAAGGGCTTAATATTGTTGATTTTAGGCATAATGCTGACAATATTTGTTGAAATAACATATACTTACTATGAATATTCTGATAAAGCCCTTCTGAAGATTCTATAAGATATTCATAGTTTTCCAATTTTGCTTTTTCAATTTTTGCTTTTTCATCATTTTAAGTATAATTCCTTCAGTGTCCATTCCATTGCTTTTTATGTTGTTTTATCCTTCGTTCTTCACATGTGTATTCATTTTTAAATATATATATATAAATTTATATTGGTGTGACGTACTATATTCTCATTATATGTGGGTAGAAGAATAAATAATCACACTATTCAATTGTTGTTATAATTTTCTAATAGATGTCGTGGAGTTTCTTTTACGATTTAATAATTCTAACGATAATAATATAGCATTATAGCTATGGAATTAGAAAATTGCATGTTTTGAACTTTACACCCACTATTAAACAAGACTTGTTTTCTCTAGAAATAAATTTATAAGATTCAAATTTCAAATAAGTAATCCATAATTTTATTTTAAATTGAAGGCATGCACATTTGACATTATATAAAATATAGCTTAAAGCTTATTTTAACATAAACTTTAAGTTCATAGATCCATTTTCAGGTACGTTCGTAATTATATAAATACGTAGCATCTATTGTCGTCGTTTGGTCCGTCCGTCCGTCCGTCTATCTGTCCGTCCGTCTGTCTGTCCGTCCATGGTTTGAAATTTAAGATATATTATCTTTGCAAAATTTTGTCGAGACATTTCACATTTTATGAAAATTGAATTAAAACTTTAGAAAATATTAATAAAAACATTTATTAAGAAATTTGAATTTTTTTTTTTAATCGGTGCTTTCTTATTATATGAGTTTCCGAGGTTTAACCGTCAAGCGACCAAGATTTTTATTTTATTACTAAAATTAATCTGCAGACGATATAATTTATTTCATGGAATTAAAAATCATCAAGATCTGAATATTTCTATAACTAGCTATAGTACGAATGCACCCCATTTGTCACGTTTGACGTACAATTTTCAAAATGTTAATTTGGTTAGCTTACAGATCGTGAAATACCACGCAAAAATTACACAGGGTATAAGATTACATTGTAAGATAACAGTTGTAATATTATCATGTTTTTTTTTTTTTTTTATATTATAGTATAAGGGTTTATTTTTATATTGTACTAGGGGGCCTGCCCCCTGCGAGCTACGCTCGCCAACCCCCGCTCAGACTTCCAGGCCTCTAAAAACATGACAGCGTGCTTTGTTTTAAAAATATTAGTAAATCATCTGTAATTGAGTTGCCATGCTTTTAACGTTTTAATATGTCATTTTTTGATTATCATGGCCTGATACACAGCTGTTGCGATAACTGACGACTGTTTTCGGGACTGACGACTGTTTTTTCAATTACACCTTGAAAACCAGCTTGTATAAAATGGTTAGGTTTAAATTGTGGCTACCTCTCGGACTTTTATAACAACGATCTGTATTCTATTCTTCCTTTGCATTTAAGGATAAGAATAATTCCATCTGCTTGTGAAAAGCTTAAGAACCACGGTATTGAAAAGTACTATGTTATAGACATTTTCAGTAACAGGTTTTAATTTTTTCTCTATTTTAGTGCACCATCATGCATATTTTCATGTTATTTCATACATATTTTCATGTTATTTTAAATATGTAAATTATTTATTTAAATTAATATGTATATAAGAATTTTCTAATAATTATTTATCATACAAAATTAATTAAATTTCGTGCATGCATGCCTGCATTTATTCAGCATCAATTGATGAAATATTTAAACATATTTGCTATCCGCAATACTTTTACACCATGTTATGTCACTTGAATATTGTCCATAAGAAAATCGGGTACTTTTCCAGTATAGGATCCTTTGCTTTTAGATTTGGCGTAATTCGAACTTCAGATTTGTTGCCCAAAGTTATGAAAACAAATCCAATGAACTTTTGGTGCTTTTCTATTCTAGGGGTCTTGACGCTTTTTTAAAAAGATTGGGCATCAATTGGGCGCAATTCGGGCATCAGAAAGTGAGATTTGGTGCCAAATGACATAAACAGTGATGGAAACAAATTCGACGATTTTTTTGTTTACATGCGTATTTTAATTATACGTATATTATTATTATTATTTCTATAAAAATTACTTCTGTTAATATATAAAATAGGAAAAATGCCATTTTACGCTAAACAAATTGTATAAATATTGAAAAAATGCTTCTGTATACGAAATGACAAAGTGAATAGGTTGACAGAAAGTATGTTGCCAAATTTCCTTTTCCACCAAGGCTATTTTCTCTGTTTCGTTAAGGCCCCATATACTGGAAAACCACCGAACTTTTATGCTTGTTTATACATGTATGTATATGTATATAAATAATTTATTTATAATTTTCTTTCAATTTACCTCTTTTTGTATATAAAAATAGATAATTGTCTTCTTTATATTAAATAAATTGTATAAATATCGAAATAATTGCCTGTGTATATCAAAAAGCGAATAGATTGTTAGAAAACATATTGCCGAATTTCAATTCATCGCCAAGGTCACTTTCTTTATCTCGCGAAGGTCCCTAAATTGGAAAAGTAACGAAAAACATTTTAATATATAACGCAATTTACACCTTAAGGGTGTTTCGAGTATAGTAATTTAATTATTTAAAGTTTTTTCTTCTCTTTGATATTTACGTGTAAACATATAATTCATTATTAAAAAAGTAATGCTACTGAAATATTCATTTGTTTTAAACTTTAATAGTATTTCTCTAATATATAGGAAGCATTTTTTTCCTTGCTTCCAATGAAAGAGAGAAAATAGTAAATGTCATTTTAGCATAATTGATGTCATATTCTCATTAAAATTGAAAGAAAACCAAGCAGGATATTTTATTCTCCTTGCGTTCAGTTGGACAATTATTATTTTATATATTCGTTTCAAATTTCCGAATTAGTGATTTTATAAATTCGTTTAATTAAATTTTACAAACAAAATAACAAAATGATATCAATAAATAATAATTACTATTAATTCCTCCCCTCCCCTTTCTTTTGCGTTTACATAAATGACGTCATTTGGACGAATTTATTCAAAATATTTTCAGTTTATAAATTAAATTAAATGCTGACAGACGATTAAATCCTGACGATAGAAATGTGATTTTTTTTTTCAAATTTTCCTGAAAAAACATAGTTTAATCACAATATTTTCTTCATTATCGATTGAAATAAAAGATAAATTCAATTTCAATTTGAAAATGACGAATAAAAAGAAATCAATAATCCCTATCGGGATCCGTATCAATTTTTTCCCCTTTTTTGTCACAAAAAACTGAGTAATTAGTTGCCATCATTACAGAAATGTCATTAAAATTAGAAAAAAATTAATATCTCGAAAACTAATTCCAATTTCAAAATTCTATTACCAGTTTTGATATCCGCGGATTTTTATGGACAATTGGTATTAATTTCACCATCAAGCGTTTTATATTTTATTAAAACTAGTCCTGAAACATAATCAGTCGTTTAATCAGTCGTTTCATAAAATCGTTTCATAAATTCGTTTCATAAAATCGTTTCACAAATTCGTTTCATTAGGATTTTATATATATAGGGTAGATAAAGCCTGCAATATGGCTTAAGTATATTGCAGAGGTATATAACAGTTATTTCTATAAACATTTAAAATTTTATGAGAAATCGAAACAGCATTACTTTTTGCTGGCTATGGAGCATTTTAGGACTTATGAGACAACTTAAATGAATAGCTATACAAAGGAATTTTACTTCCAATTCATACAATATAAATGAAGTAATGTCATGTGCAGAAATTTTGAATTTAAATAATTATTTTTCTATTTTTTCTATATCCATTTCTATTTATGCTAATGGCGTTATGCAAGTAAAGTAAAACAAAATTTTAGTTATTATACTAGTAATTAATATAATACTATAAATGTAGTTATTATAGCTGACTGTATTTAATTATTATTTGAGTAAAGTATTTTTTGTTATAGAAAAAATATTAGCAAACACATTAATACGTTTTCACCGTGTAATTTTAAAAAATGCTTATGAAAGGAATTAAGAGATAAGTGAGGAAAATATCTTTTCATCTACTTTTTCTAAGAACTTTCAAAGAAATCTGTTTCCTCCCGTGACATTTTGCATTACACACGCCCAAATAATCTCTTCCTCTTCGTGACATTTTCAGTTTTTAGCTCTAACAAAATGTTCCTTGGAACGATAGTTTTCTATTTAAATGTTACAATATTCCCCATATGCTTCAATGTAATAGTAAAAATAATGTAGTAACATATTTCATAAAGCAATTGCATAATTAATTATACACAGAAGTAATATAATTACTAAAACTATTATATTTATACTAATATTAGAAAAGATATCAGTTGTAGCATTTGTGAGATCGTCACCACTAAATTTTAATAGTATTCTTCGTCGTAAAAATTCCTAGAATTCTGTCCTTGAATAAGACGAAAAGTACTATTTAAATTTAGCGGTGTCAGTTGGTTCTCTGCTGTGGCACTGTTCCATCACTGTGCTACGACAATTAATATTTTGCTTTTCCCCTTTTTGTTACAAATACACACATATGGGTCCTCAAAGTTTTGCGAAATTTATCAAGTACGTAATTTATATTCTTACAAATATACATCACTAAGATTTATTAAAAAATTACAATAGTACCAATTATTTCGATTTTTTTTCCATTATATAGGAACTTGTGACCCGTGCGATAATTTCGCACTGCAGTCTAATATTTTCTGCCATATCTAAATTTTTTAGATGCAGGTTTAATAATACTACTACTAATAATAATAAGGATAAAAATATCTGCAAATAGCATTAGTCAAGCCAGGATATTAATTCATTTATATCATCAAAGTTTCAGAAAAAAACTGCTGGAAGATTACAAAAGGCACGCGCAAGAAAACAATTAACAATTGTATTTTAAATGTACTGGAGGATAATCGTCATCCGCTTTCGGAAAAACATGGGACAAAGAAAAATAAATTGAATATATATAAAATACAATTTAATCTAATATAAAAAGACATACCTTTTAGGCTACACGTGAAATACCGCTGCTGCGATCGATAGATGGTGTCTTCTCTTCTAAATATTCCGATTTCAATTTTGCTTTTTAATCGTAAGTATAAAACAAACCCGTGCGGAGAAATCATACTTCATCTCTTTTGTACTATTTTTTTTAATGATCATTGCTGAACATAATATAATGCGGTATTTCATTTTTGTGGTACCATTGATTAGAAAAAAAACCTATCTTTTAATTAATGAAAAAAATTGTTGATTTAATTATTAATTAACTGCAATTTTTAATAAAAATAACATGCTTTAATGAAATGTGAATATACTATGTCAGAAGACAGTTCTAAAAACTTTCGAATGATACCTCATTCACCGTTGTGCGTTTTGTAAGTACATAGAAAAAGGGATGTTGACAGCACAAATAATATATATGGTTTTATGTTTTAATATTTTTATATTTTCCTTATTTCCTACCATTGTTCCATTTTATTTAAAACTTATCATTAAAAACACATATTATACACAAAAAATGAAAGATTCACATGTATTAACGTATTATAGCGTGAAGAATAGACTGATGAGAATTTTCCCTTTTTGTGATATTAAAAACTAAATATTTTATTCATTTACGACATTAATTATTTCGGTTTAAATTTATATTTCTTATTTTATATTAATTGAATATATCATGTATTTTAAATTAAAACGTTAATCAAATTATCTTCTTAAAGATAAATAATGAATAATTTATTACCACAAAGTAATCAATTTCCATTAAATATTAATGTTTCAAAAGACAGTTTTTGTTAAAGTAGTTTTGGAAATCAGCTTTTTAAAAATTAATTCTCACTAAACATAATTAATAAAGTTTTACCGAATGTTGTAAAAATCACTAACAAACTATTTCTATATATACGATGAATTTATGTTTGTGGCCATTTTTTTTTAATTTATGGCAGTAAAAAGAAATTTTTCCATGTATGTTTCAATTACTTTAATGTATGATTAAAAGGAATTTTATTATGTGTTTCCAAAAGTTGTTCAATAAATTACCGGATAATTTTTAAGTAATTATTTTACTTTATTAAATATTAATCAAAATGAATCAAAATAAATTAGTATGAATAAATTTACATTTTTCTTTCATTAGTAGGAAAGTTTGAAAAAAAAAAAAAAAAAAAAAAAAAAAAAAACGATATGAGATCCAAGTAATTGCACATTTAAAGAAAACGGTTAGAAACATTATTTCAAGCCTTAAACATGATTCGCACGTAGATGTCGAATATCTGCTGCAAGTGATCTTCCTGTAGTTTTTGGTTTAATTCATAAAATGTGTTATATACAACCACACAATTACATGTTAAAAAAAGTTTTTTTTTCAAACTGTCAACATGTTTCTTCTCGTCCGCAGCCTTTCTCAAGACTACTGAAATTATCCCACTGCCGCATCATATATTATCAATTGTTTTGAAGAGCTATCTATAGATATAAAACGTTACAATTTCATATGTTGTGTTCATCCTGCAGTAATTATAGTCGAAACATAGATTTATGAGGTATAGTCGAATTATAGTCGAATCATAGATTTTTCAGGATTTATATCACACTAGGGGGGTCGCCCCCCCCTGCTCACCAACCCCTCGCGTAATCACGCCCTAGCCAACCCTCGTGAAAATCTTCCCAGTCGTTTACGATATCATTCATAATCGGGAAAATCCCTTGCTCGTTTAATATATATGAATAACCGGGAAAATCCCTTGCTGGTTTAATATATCTGAATTTGGCGACAGTAATTTGGTCGAAAGGATAACTAACAAGTACCAATTGTATATATAGTGTTACGAATATTGTAAATAGTTAGTGTTTGTGCTTAAAAATAATGTAAATAGTTCAATTAAGCTCTATTCATAAGCTAATATTAATTTTTGTTGCATTGCAATATCTCTGTTGATTTTTTGCAAGCGAGTGAACGCTATTGGATTTCAATGGGAGTCTATGGAAATTTGGCGAAATACTGGAAAAAGTGCCAAGTTGGCGCCAAACTTGGCGACAGACCCGGGTCTCTTCCCCTTGGTCACCCCCCTAATAGCGCCCATCCTATCTAAAATCTCTACTTTCATGTTAATTCCCCTTGAGAAAAGTCAGAAAGCTCTAACCAATCAGATACGTTTCGCGGTATCTACGCAGATTTTCATTGGTCCATTTCCAAACCATTACTATTTTTTTATAATTAGAAGGATTCTTTAGGAATTAAACGAACAGTTATTACAACAGTTAATAGCAAACGTACAGTTAAAGAAATTGGATTGACCATTATTTCCAGCATTATAATTATACGTATGAGAAAGTCGAAGAACTGCAACGAGTGGTCTACCAGTATTTTGTCGTTTAGTCTCTAATATATGTTATATAAAACCGCAAAACCTCCTGTTAAAGAGTCTTTTCTTCAAATTGTCTACATTTTCAGCTCATGTCAGGGTTCCAAGAAAACGGATTGAAACGTTAGTTGATATAGTAAACATCATACGTAGGAGAAAACCAAAGAACTGCAACGAGTAATACTGAAAGGTACCTTATTTTTTTCGTTTAACTTAAGAAAATACGTCATATAAAACCACATAATCAAACCTTATATTTTTTAAAACTTTCTAAAGGTTCTCGCTTCATCGGAGCTTTCTCAAAACTACGGATAATATTCCACTGTTGAGCGATCTATTCTGCATGGTTTCGAAGCGTCATTGCTAAATTTCGAACCTTACAGTTTCTCCACTGATGTTTATCCTTCAGCAATTCTAGCCGAAACATATAGACTGTTTGAAAAAAAAACTTCTTTCACTTGTGTTCTTGAGAATTTATATAATTTATTTTATCAATTAAACGAACAGTTTACACACAGCGGTTATTACAACAGTTAAAAGCGATCGTACATTAAAAAAAGGGAATTAAAACATTAAATATAGCATTAGAAATTATTTGTATGAGAATGCTTTAGAACTGCACTGAGTGACCTTTGTATGAGAATGCCGAAAAACTGCACTGAGTGATCTGCTTGTACATTTTAGTTTAATTGCTAAAATATGTTTTATAAAACCACAAAATCACACATTAAAAAAGGTTTTTGTTTCGAACTGTTTACATGTTTCGGCTCATGTCATTGGTTCCAGAAAACGGCTCAAACGATATTTCAAGCAATAAAAATGACACGTAAGATAAAGCGAAAGAACTAAAAAGAGTTCTTTCTTCCTATATTTTTTCGTTTAATCACTAAAATATGCTACATATAATACAAAATCAAACGATAATTTTTTTTTCAAAGTGTCTACATGTTTCGGCTCCACTGAAACCTTTCTCAAGACTACTGAGTATATCCTACTGATGGCACGATCTAACAACATGCATTGTTGGGAAGCGCCATCTTTAAGTTTTACACGATACAATTTCTTCCCTGGTGTTTATTATGCAGTATTTCTATCGGAATCACATACACAACTTTAAAAAAAAAAAAAAAAAGATATGTTATTGAGGTTTTTTTTAACAATGTTTTCATATATATATTTTATAGCCTTTCAGCAATTAAGCGAAAGAATATTGTATCAGGGAGTCTTTTTTATGGTCTACAAATAATGTGCTGCAAGAGCACACAGATGACATTATCTTTTACCAAAATTTCACGTTTCAGTATACGCACTGATCACCCGAGTATATCGAAATTATTTAAGGCCTCTTTGGGTTGTTAAAATACATGTCGTAGGACTTGAATCCGCTCAGTGTTCGCATATGAATGAAAAATACCCCCAAAGGCTAAAATCTAAATAAAACTCATCCCATTGTTTAATATTAACCACAATCGTCCGCTTGCGATGTTCTCTCTAAAAAGATATTGCATTACGAAATATACAAGAATTTGTAAAGTTATTTAGGGGGGGGGGGAGAATGAGGCATTACATAAAGCAGCTTTTGTTAATACAAACAATCCCGATGTAAACATAAACGAAAAATTGTTAACAAGACACGAACAGTAAGAGTTAAATAATTTGGAAAAAAAGGCGAATTCTCATGTTTCCAAATCAGCTGTTTTTAAATCGTATATTCTAAATTAGCTTATCTTGGGTGTGTGTGTGGTTAAATATGCAAATTTTATCTTAAAAACGGCTCTAACGCTTTTGACGAAATTTTGTATCCTACCGTTTTGGGGCACCAGGAAACCGTTTGGCTAGGTCACATGCTCGAGAAAATTCTATTAGTGAGTCATTTTGGGTAATCATGGGTCAGAGACAAGCTGTATCATAAAAATGGATCAAATGATTTTGACTATATTTTGTATCCTACGATTTTCGGGCACGAGAAGACTATTAGGCTGGGTCACATGTTCGAGAACCTTCGATTAGTGGGTCATTTTTGGGTCAACGCGGGTAAAGTTATATTTATCTAAAAACGGCTCAAACGATTTTGATTAAAGTTTGTACTCTACGAGCTTTGAGCACGACAAAATCATTGAGCTATGTCACATGTCCGAGAAAATTCGATTAGTGGGTCATTTTTGGGTCACTGTCGGACAAGCTAAATTTATTAAAAAAACGGTTTAGACTATTTCGACTAAATTTTGCATCCTATAGTTTCGGGCACGTGAAGACTGTTGAGCTAGGTCACATGTTCGATAAAATTCGATTAGTGGGTCATTTTGGTCATGGGTCATTATTGGTCTAGCTATTTTCATCTTAAAAATGGCTCAGACGATTTGTACTAAATTTTGTATCCTACGGTTTTGGGGTACGAGAAAATCATTGGGCTATGTCACATGCTCGAGAAAACCCGATTAGCGGGTCATTTTTGGGACATTGTGGGTCAAGCTAATTTTATCTAAAGAATGGCTCAGACTATTTAGACTAAATTTTACATGCTATTGTTTTCGGGCACGAGAAGACTGTTGGGCTAGGTCACATGTTCGAGAAAATTCGACTAGTTTGTCATTATGGGTCCAGCTATTTTTATCTTAAAAACTGATCAGAGGATGTGAACTAAATTTATTATCCTACAGCTTTAGTGAACCAGAAGTCTGTTAGGCTAGGTCACATGTTCGAGAAATTTTGATTAGTGGGTCACTTTGGTCATGGATCATTATCTGTCAAGCAATTTTTATCTTAAAAACGGCTCAGACGATTTGAACTAAATTAAGTATCCTTCAGTTTTCAGGAACGAGAAGACTATTGGGCCAGGTCACATGTTCGATAACATTCGATTAGTGGGATACTTTGGTCATGGGTCATTATGAGTCAAGCTATTTTTATCTTAAAAACGGCTCAGGCGATTTGAACTAAATTTTGTATCCTACAGCTTTCGTGAACGAGAAGACTGTTGGGCTAGGTGACATGTTCAAGAAATTTCGATTAGTGGGTCATTTTGGTCATGGGTCATTATGGGTCAAGCTATTTTTATCTTAAAAACGACTCAGACGATTTGAACTTAATAAAGTATCCTACAGTTTTCGGGAACGAGAAGACAATTGGGCTAGGTCACATGTTCGATAAAATTCGATTACTGGGATATTTAGGTCATGGGTCATTATGAGTCAAGCTATTTTTATCTTAAAACGGCCCAGGTGATTTGAGCTAAATTTTGTATCTTACAGTTGATTCCTAGAGTTTTAGGGAATGAGAAGACTATTTGAATAGGCCACATGTTCGAGAAATTTTAATTAGTGGGTCATTTTGGTCATGGGTCATGATACTTGAACTCAAAGCTAATTTTGACCAATTATAGTCCTATCTATTTAAAGCTGTATACATATATTATTAAATAAGTTGTAAGAACACTGTGTTAAGAGGTGTTTATTGTAATATTAAGTGCTAGGTAATTAGGAAAAATTGTTTTTAAATATTTTTTAAAGCGATAAAATTGTCCTTCAGTATAAGCATATACTGTGTATTAATTTTAAAATATCAAAATAAGACATAATCAATTATCATATTCTGTAAATAATTTTAAGTGGTATTTATTTCAAGACTTTCTTGAAAGAATAGGTTTTTTTTTCATAATTTTCATATAATTTAAATTATTTTTAATGAAAACTTATCGTAATAAGTATCTGATCAAAGAAGTTATATTTACAATGTACTTCGACTAATGAGTTTTTCATTCATACTTCTTCTGCATTTGACATACGGCACTTGCATCTCACTCGGTGATTACAGTCATTTGATACGATAAATTTCCGTAAGAATTGTGCATGTATGGAGGAAAACTATTCCGCAAAAGCATCACGATATGAAATGATTTATTTCTTTAAAAAACATGATTTATGTACTTTGATTTCGCTCATTTAAATCATTATATGAAAATACCATGAAAAGTACAATATATTCTTCTCTTCCAAAGATCTTTTCTTCAGAGACAAATTTATGTTCGAATTAAGAAGATTAACGAGCTTCAAAATTGAAACAATAATTGGTTTTTTATCTATATAAAGCGTCATGGTATATTTATCAAATTGTACTGTATCAGGAAAATGAAGCGTAAAAGAAATAAAGTATTAAATTAATGTTGTGGAAATATATATTTTTTAATGAAGTAATTTAATTTAATTCCTGAAATTCTATTGTATTTACTACACAATGGAATTTAATTTTTATAAATATGCTTAACACCCTTTCTTGTGAATGCTTGATTTATATAGACAATGATTTTGCGAATCAATAGTAGATGGCATTGTACATTAAAGTATTAAAAATGTGAGAGTTACTTTTATAAACTTTTGTTTAGAATCTACTACTTTATATTCAGTAATATAGTACTCAGTCACTAAACCTTAAATACATAAATTTATCTTTTAGAATTGTGTTTTTTTTTAACTTTTAATAAGGAATAGACACCAGAAATTTTAAGATAGATTTTTAAGTTTATTTAGTAGCACATATATGTTATTTATATGATTTTTACAGGGTTAATATTTCTATATAAATATAGTAGTTGCGAATAACTAATTTATTTATTAAAATTTACATAAAAAGGGTTGAAAATTTGCTACACTATGCGTTTAAGTATTATTGAAATATCCCATTGTTATGATATGCTTACGGGAATTTGGAATCACTAAAACATTTGTTTTTGTAAATGCAAAGAAAAGATAATTTTACTTTCTTAACAATACAAAATATGAAACTCATTCCAAAAATACGTAATTAGATTTTCTTCAAAATATTTTGTATATATTTGCAACATGTTGTTTTTGTTAAATTTATTTTACAAATCATATTTATATACTAGACGTATACCAATAAAAAAGGTTTATACGGAATACTTTATTAAAATAATAGTTGTTATCGTCTCATATTAATATATGAAAATATATTATCGTATTTCACATTTCTTAAAGTCAGGCAATTACACATTTAGATACCCCCAATATATATATATATATATATACATATATATATATATATATATATATATATATATATATATATATATATATATATATATATATATATATATATATATATATACATATATATATATAGAGAGAGAGAGATAGGGAGGGAGAGAGAGAGGGAGAGAGAAAGAGAGAGAGAGAGATAATGAATGGCATTTCATAATGAATATATCAAATCTAGCACTCGATGATGCCGTAAACAACATAGGATTAGCAGTCGAAGGTTCGAAATGCAAGACGATGGTTAAGAAAAACATTATGAGATTTCCCGTAGAAATAACAGGACGATGAATTGGTATCAATTATTTTTATAGACACTTGACTAATCCAAGACAATTACACTAATTAACAAGTTCAGAAATCATACATGAGTGGTGCTACGCCATAGGAACAGCATGAAGCTGTTAAAATTATTAGAGAAATTACACCAATTCTAAACAACTTTTCCTCCAAGTAACGTGGGTTTGTTTGGCAGTTGGAAATACGTACAAATTCTGAGCTCCGAGCCTGTGTAACCGTGTTTTAAAGGTAGCTAGGCGCATGAATATTTTCGCCAATGCAGGTGAAGAATAGTCAATAAGCGGCTTGTAAGGGCGCGGAACTTATTACTATATACGGCATAATGTTGAGGTGAACAATATAGACCGGCGAGCCGAAATGAATTATGGGATATCGAGTGATAATATTAATAAAATAAAAATGATAAAAAAAAATACTGTTTCAAAAGAAGAAATAAATTAAGGCTTTTAACAAATACGTGTAGCTTATATCAGATTAAGATTTACAGAATAAGAATTTAAAAAAATATATTGATTAAATGTTTGGAATAAAAATATAATTTAGATTTAAGATATGTTTAAAAGAAAAGGGAAAAAAGTAGAATTGTAAGAACTTGGAATAAATTAATTAGGAAAAAATGGCGATTTTTTTGTATTATTACACACACACACACACATATATATGTATATATATTATATATATATATATATATATATATATATATTTGTGTGTGTACGTATATATATATATAAGGGTTGCCCAAATGAAAGTGGCATTGCTGTAATACCTCCGCCATTTGAAGAGAAATATGACTGCACATGCTCCTAGAGAGGGCGCAGAGACCTGGGAATTTATACGATATCGTCAAATCCCGCCAGATGCGTGCGATAGCATGGGATCACGTTAAAATTCATTGTTCGCATTATGGATGCCTTCGAACGGTGTCAACGCCCAGTCCTGCAATTTTTAACAGCGAAAAATGTGAGTGCTAGTGAAATCTATCGTCGAATGCAAAATATGTATGGCACGGAGTGTATGTCACGCAGATCGATATTCCGATGATGTAGGAATTTTTAGTAGTGGAAGAAGTAGTACTGTGTAGTATATAGAATCTATATAAAGCGTGCTTTTGAAATTTGTACGGAACAGTACTTATATAACGAACTGAATACAAATAGATGCATTGCGGCAGAAAATGGTTTCCCCCCCATTGCATAAATAAGTTGATTTATGAAACCGAGAAGAAAAACTCAAAGGATATGGTACACACGAGGGCTCTTAAATTATGTAAATTCCCTTATATACCACAGTTGTATGAAATATTAAGATATACGTTAAAGAAATTTGATATCAATTTGATTGCAAAACCCCCGCCAAAATTGAAAGTTTTAGTTCACAATAAAATTGATCCGATACCTAATAACGACATCGCAGGAATCTAGTCTATCCCATCTTGTACAGAAACGGAAAGTGGTTTATCCTATATAGGGATGACCACTCGAAAATTTAAAGAAATATTAAAAGAACATATTTCTGACATTAAGTTTAACAGTCCATCCACAGCATTACCGATATTAAATCAGCGACAGATTATAAATATTGATTTTGAATACGCAAAAATTATAGTTCCTGCAAATAACGATTTTACAGCTAAAATCAGAGAGTCATTGGAAATTCTATGTAAAGGAAATAAAGCCTGTAATGATTTCTATCTTATAATGTACCTAAAATCTGCTTTAATATTTTGAAATTATCTAGAACCGCAGCACCGGAACTCATGTATTTTTCCTTATACACCCCTACAGAGTAATAGACTGGCCCTCGTTAAAACCCCGTTGCATATTGGCACACTGAAAGCGACATTCGTACATTCAGTTAGTCAAAAGTTCCCCATTGATGATGATCGCGTTAGCGATCGAAAGCTCTCGGGGTGTAAATAATTATGTTTAACACCTTTTTGTCACCTTTTAAGCATGTTTTAATGTGTATTTTATCGATTTTAAAAACAAGGTGAATATTTAATTCCACTTCAATTTCATTTTTTTCGAATTTTTCTGTTACTAATTTATATTAATTTATTCAAAATCTATGCCTTAAAATTATTTAAAAAATCATACAAATAAATAAATTAAGGGCGAATATATGTGCATCATAATTAACTCTAGTTTTTTCATACTCATTCAGAAATAACCAATATCTTTTCACCACTGTTATCATATCAGTTTTCATAACGTACACATTTTTGTTTTATTTTATAGATTACCTTTTATTGGCGTTAGAATTGTTAGATGATTATGTATAATATAAAAAAAAATTATTTTAATGTGGTTATTTCTTATTCATTAGTTATACAATTTATTCAGTTTACTCAATACTTATACAATTTAATATAATATGCAAACGTAAAATTTTTCCATTCCATATTCATAAATAACTCTAATGCTAGTCATGTTTTTTTTTTTTAATCAGCATATTCCGCATCTACTAATACTATACTTTATTTAATGTAACATATAAGAGTATTTGTTATTTATTCATAAATTAATCTAGGATTAAATTTATTTATATCCCTTTTAGAAATCTATGCATAGTAATTGAAGCAATATATATATATATATATATTTGTTTTTAATATTTGAAAATATAGGATATTGTTAAATTAAGATAAGCTTTATGTAGATTTAAAATAGATATTAAAACAGAGAATGCAGAAAAAAATAAGTAACATAAAATAAATTAAACTTCAAAAATTCTGTTTTATCACAAAACATAATTTACAAAAAAATAAATTATTTAAAAAAAAACCTTTTTGTTTATTTTTTTTAGCAAAGAAAAATTTAGATTTCCTCATGGCTACATGTCTTACATTTTTTTTTCCACTTTGATTATAAGCATCGCTTACGGCATTCCTGAACAAGTTTCTTTTTCATAATTTATTTCTAATCACCTTTATCCTTTTATTTATTCATTTTAAAAAAATCCATTTTAATTCTGCTCAATACATGCATTTCAAATTAAAATCAAAGTTACATTTTTATTACATTTTTTACATTGAGGGGAAATTAAAATGGATTTGTCGTAAGTCAAATTATAAACTTGATTTGTTTTTTCTTACACCCTCTCAAAGTGAAAAAAAATCAACATAATTGAAGAATAAACCCTGCATTAAAAAATTGAACAGGATTTTATTTTACTTGTCAAGATGTATTTATTAAACTTTTAATGTGTTTTTAAGTGCTATTAAAATTATTTGAGCAATGAACTAAGGTTTCAAATGTGTACATCCATATTGTATGCAATTTACTTGGGTACATGTATTACACAATGATTATTTCCTAATATAGTGCTTATAATAAATACGGAATGTTCTTTGTATTGACTGATATTGCATATCGTGCATTTAGTTTTATAAATATTCTGTTAGCTTTGCACTTAGTAAATAAAATGTTGAATAAATCAACACGGATTTAAAAAGGACAGATTAATTAATATATGTTACGTGAATATTTTACTTTTAAGGGAAATTAAAAGGGATTTGCCGTAAGTCAAATTATAAACCTGAAGTGTTTTTTTTTTTTTTTTTTTTTTTTTTTTTTACATACGCTCTCAAACTGAAAAAAAAATGAACATAATTAAAGAATAAAGACTGCATCCAAAAATTTAACAGAATTTTATTTTACTTGTCAACATGTATTTATTAAACTTTAAATATGTTTTTAATTGCTATTGAAATTATTTGAGCAATGAACTAAGCTTTCAAATGTTTACATCCATATTCTATGCAATTTACAGGTGTACATGTATTACGCAATCATGAATTCCGCATATAGTACTTATATTCAATACGGAATGCTCTTTGGATTGACTAATATTGCATATCGTGCATTGAGTTTTATAATTATACTGTTAGCTTTGCACTTAGTAAATAAAATATTCAATAAATTACACGAATTTAAAAAGGACAACTTAATTGATATATGTTTTGTGAATTTTTTGTGGATGATAATTTTAGATAGTTTCAGTCAATTAAACAAAGTTAGTTTAATATTTCGAGTATAGATGTTTCGGTAAGCCAACACTTATTTATTTTTAAGACAAATCTATCTTTTAAAAATCGATAAAAGTGAATTATTCTAATTATATACAAATAGTAGACATTTTGTATTTATTTTCACATTTTAACGAACTGTGAAAAAGGAAGTGGCGAAGGAACGGTAAAACTGTATAGTCGGATGAAAACTGAATTTCTCTGTTTGATATTATTTTATTGGCCTTTCAGCAGCTGATGGTTTAAATACTTAGCTGTATGCGAGAAGAAGAAGCCTCTTTGGTATTTCCATATTGGTTTTTATGTAAGTTCTGCGAGGGAAAGTTTATTTTATCAATTTTTTAATGTTTGCTAGTTTTCAAAATTCTTAATGTAAACACATTTAAAGGGATTCAGTTTTTTATATTATTGTGCGTAGAATATTTATTGAGGATTAATTTACCGCTAGGAATCTGTTGATAGCATTTATTGGTACGATTCTATGACTATCTGTCTCAGCCTCATTTCCTTGGGGTAAAATCAGACATCCTACGTATGATAAAAAAGCAAATTGAAAAAGAATAAATGTA
This sequence comes from Maratus michaelseni, assembly GCA_963931845.1. Taxonomy (NCBI): domain Eukaryota; kingdom Metazoa; phylum Arthropoda; class Arachnida; order Araneae; family Salticidae; genus Maratus; species Maratus michaelseni. The sequence goes on along the minus strand of OZ007591.1, from coordinate 289,451,871 downwards.
AACAATATTTGAAAAAAAAAATTAGTAAAAATACATGGACAAGAGTGTTTATAATTTTTATAAAGTTGAAAAAAAAGGTTAACTTCTTTTCAGCTATTTCTCAAGTTGTAATGAAAATAATAATACTTTTCTCATTAAATATTAAATCAATAGTTTATAATTGAAATATTATTAATTTAGTTTCTTACTTAAATTTCTTAAATAAAAAATTATGTCCCATTTAAAAAAAAAAGAAAGTCTAATCTTCATTTCCTGTAAGTTTAACATATCGATTATGTTTTACCTTACAAGTAGGACAATACGGAATGATGTGACATTGTATAATTACTCATTTACTAACAAAACTATTATAAACTAATTTTATATTTAAAATGTTATATAGTAGAAGTAGAAGTGCAAAGTCTGTTCTTAAATTTATATTAATTTCTATTAGAAATTCTATTTCCAAGTAGCAACTAACAGTAAGTTGTGCGGTTTTAAATCGCTTTCCTCTGTCCTAATAACGTTTTTTTTTTTTTTTATATTACTAAATGATAGTTAAATGAATATTTTAACTGATATGCAAGTATCAATATACTGATATACAGGAGGAAAGTATTTGCAAGTTAAAATACCTTCACGTATTTTTTATCATCTTGCCAATACCCTTTCCCGAGTTTCGAACAAAATACTTTACGTCCACACATTTTCGGTTCGTTCAAATCAATTTTTTAGTCACTTAGCATTTTGCGCTAAGTACGGCTGTATGCGAATGGATTTCCTGTTGATATTTTATTTTTGGAAACTTGCATTATCTAAATTATTTCAGCAAGGGGTTACCCATTGCATTAACTGATTATAAATATTGTTTTGAAATAGAATGAAGAAAATAGTATATTAAATAATAGCTCTGTCTTCTAAAAACTTGAAGTTTTTTACTGTCTGATGAAACATGTTGTTACTTCTCTAGACTATAATTGTTATCGTTATATTGCTTTTTTTACTCGTTTTTATATTGAACGTTTTTAATTTTAGACTCAAGAAAATATGTCTTCTTTTTCTTTTAACCCGTCAGCACACACGCCCCTTTCCATTACGTTACTTACACGCGCGGGATAAAGTTTACCCCAATGGGTTTTCTTGTGTCAATTTCCCCTCGGTTTGATTATAAACAAAAATTTATATTTTGAAATAAGCTGTAAATCAATAAAGAACATAATTTAACTTAAAATAAGAAGTCTTTTTATATTTAAAGGGAAAAAAACCCCATAAAATCTAGCACTAAAATTTTTTTCTGCATATCATTACATACAAAACTTTTACAATCCAAATTCAGCCATGATAATACAAAAAAAATATAAAACTGATTTATAGAAACTGTTGTTAACGTTTAAAAGAACAATTATGTTATATTTGATTTGCATAAACATTTGCATTAATATTTTCCTATCATTATGGGTTACGTTATAACACGCGTGGGGTCCCACGTGACAATTTTATAACAAAAGAATGGAAAATCCACAACCGGAGGTAAATTTCTTTTTTGCCACATCTTGATATCTTTCAACTTGAAAGGTACTATAAAGCTCAGAATGAACACGAACGATTTTCGCACATTTTTAAGTAATTGTTGTGAGCTGGGGTAGATTTTATCCCAGCGCGTGTGCTGACGGGTTAAATAAAATTATGAAAAGCTACAAATGTTGTGAACTTTCAACCAGCTTGTAATACTTTCAATGCATTTTAACTTTGTTCTGATCTGGTTTAAGTTACCTGCCCTCTCCCACGCTGCAACGGGGGATTCTCCTACAGTTTTCTCAAACCACTCACAAAACGGAGGTTATCTTAAATTTTCTCTCTTAATTTTGTGCTATAATATGAGGGCTGTTAAATAAAAAACTAAATGCTGTGGTGCTATAATCCAGCTTGCAGTGTCTATCACAGCTTTCTTAATCATGAGCCCTAAGGTGCTATACATCATATGTATCCATCAGATGATCAACGTATCACGCAATTCTCAGTGTTTAACTCCCAAAGAAGCATAATACTCAATTTATCCACCCCGAAGGAATGAAAGGTTAATGTTAAAGAAAGAATAGCCATAATTTTTTTGGTTCGCATAATTTATTGTACAAAAGTTTAATTTTATGTAATACTGTTAGTCTGATATGTAATGAATATGTTGTATTTTGTTTTCGTTTTTTTTTCTTTCAGTGGCAGCCATCATACGCATTGAGTATCGCTTATGAAAAAGATGGATCCAATGCGCGATAAGAAATCTGAAATTTAGCTTTCTCCTGAAAAAGTATCTGTTTCAGTCCTTTGAATGTTATAGAAAATTTATGGAGAGTATGTGCTTTCCTATAGAACAGCTGGACGATCGTTTAGCATGTTTAACAAAGAGTAATAATCAAGTTAAAAAAAGGTGGACCTGAAGCTCCAGTTGTTGCGCCTGACAGAACTCAACATTTAAACTGCCGTTGTTATTGTCAGAGAATTTTGTCAAATAATATTACGAGCACTATCAGAAATATTGCAGATTTCATTTGCAGATATCAATATTTCAAAAAAATGATGGGTGATATTATCATCAGTATGAAGATTTATTGCTTAGGAAATCAACATCACGCTAATTTACTTACCTTCCCGTTGGTAAAGAAAAACTGAACACGAAACTCATTAATGTGCGGGGATTTGTGAGACTCCTCATACACGAACAGAACGTTCTTCTAAGGCAGGCATGTAAAACACATGACCCGAGAACCACGTTTGGCCCGCCGACCACTTACCTGTGGCCCGCTAAGCCTTTGGAATTTTCTCTATGTTTGGTTCAGTCCATGTTTGATGTTGAAAATATGCTTTACACAAACATACTTGCACTAACCGTGGCAGCACTCTCGCCAAGTCGAAGATATTTTTTCAAAATATCTACCACTAATTCCGAACACTAATCATCATTTTATTTAATGACAGCCATTCCACTATAAATAAAGAAAATATTACTAGTACAAAAATTGTCAGCTATTTTGATTAAAGAATAATACCACAATCTGACAACATTGTTGTGCCGATATAGATGGCAAGCATCAGAAAATATAGTGTGTAAGTATATATATAGTCAGATTGAACTCAATTGCAAATTTCAGAGCCAATGAATTGCAGAAGGAAAAAGATCAAATTGGAAAGTTACAAAGAGAATATCTTCAATCTGAATATTTAAAAACTTTTGATTTTTTTACTGTATATAAAGTAGTATATGTTACACGGTGAAAGTAATACTTTATATTTTGTGACTCTATTCGATTTAAATTGCATTACAAAACAATGTGCAGTCTTTATTAGATATTAAAAAACTTATAAAAACTATTAAAATAGAGTGCTAATTAACAATGATTAAAAGTTTTAAAAAATTGCAAAAATAAATAGCTTTTAAATGAGTAGCTGAAAGTGACATGAATTCACGTCTTGTTTTTGTGAAAAAATAAAACAAAAATATTACCCGGGCTCTTCACTTGGGTGAAACTTACATAGACGGACACGACGATTTTGATCATTATCTTCTTTTTATTTCATTTTACATTCATTTCATTTGTACTCCTGCACATTTTCGGATTTTTTTTTAATTATGTCAAAGCTCTCTACCAGTGTAAATAAACACGATTAAATAAAGATGAACATCACAGATTCACAAAAGCCAATTGACAATACTTTTATATTCAAATAAAAACTGAAATTTTATGTTTCATATCTACAAAATCTGTTGCAGTTTGCAAAGACTATTCTCACAAATACCTAGAAAAACTTAGGAAAGATAAATTTCTAGATTTAAAACTGATACTTCATTTAAAAAAAATATATTCCTAGAGATTATTAAAAGGTTTTAAAAGGTTATGCATCTGCTTAAAAAAATTCCATTCAATTGACGGCAAGTCTAAATAATTTATAGCAAAGTAAAATAAATGATGTGAGACCACTTAATGAAATTTGAAAATAAGCTAAACTCTATGATAGTCGCCGATTTCATTAAATAATTTAGTAATTTAAAAATGTTTCAAATCAAATTTTCTTTTTACAAATTTCCGAGTGTAGTTTTTAATTTTTAGATTAAAAAACTTAAAAAGATTTTTTAAAATCTAAAACACATATATATAAATATATTAAACCAATTTCCTGATACTTGGGAATACGAGAAATGGAATATTTAAAAAATAGTGCTGTATAAATTACTTGAAAAAAAAATTCGTGATTTCTATATCGAAAGACGATATATGTCCCTTTTGAATGGAAAATGCATTCTAGGACTTGAAGGAATAGTCATTCGTTATCAATGTAATTAAAATAGAACATTTAAAGCAAAGCAAGAAAGAAAAAAAAATGCATATGCATTGTAAAACATACAAAATTATACATTACAATTTGTACATTATAAAATATCTTTGAATACTTTTAAATTAAAGAGCTAGTATTTTAAATAGTATTTCTAATTGTAATAAAATACAAAGTAGATAAAACATTAAAATACTATGACGGTTCAAAAATATATATTTAAAAATAAATATAATAAGAAAATTACCTCCTAATATTTATTGTAAAGACATGAAACTACAAAAAATTTATAATGAAATTAAGCGAAAAATTAATAAATTACTTAGAATTCATATAATTAAACAAAAAATGCCGAAAATCCTACAACCTTTTTTTCTTTATATTTTGAGGTTATTTTTTTGTTTAATCGCGGTCCACATCAAGGACAAGATATGGACAAGAATAAACAAAGTCAAGCAAAATATAGTTAAATACTGTAGTATATATCACTGTAAAAAGTAAGAAAAGTCAGAAAATATAAACAACATAAGCAAAATTGTATACGTATCCAGTAAAAGAATAAATATTTGTCGAAAGAGTTTACACATAGTTCTAAGAATACTGTTAAATTGCGAAAATATGTGAGAGTAAGAATAGTGCATGTGTTTGACATGTAACCAGATTATGAAAGATATTGAGTTTTGGACAATGAGAATGTCTCAATATGGGATTCCTAAAAATTAGTCTTATCATCAAGTTAACCCTTTCATAGCGAGTAAATTTTGATGCTCCATTTCCTTTTATTTCTGCTAAGCATACTCAAGTTTGGTGGCATTGATGTTTGTTTAAGTGTAGACATATCCCTAGAGGGAAGCATTATTATATAAATTAGCGTATACTGGGAGGGAATTTTATTAACATGTTTAATTTTGTTTTCTGTATGAGCAATGTTAACTTTTGAAAAAAAAAAAAAATCAAACCGGAGATAGTAAAGCTTTTGTCTGTAAAAAACTTTTATTTTAATTCCCAAAACATTTATGTGACGGAAAAGGTAACGGTCTCTTTGAAATACCCTTTTGAGAAAAATTTATAATGTAACGTTGTGCCATATTTCTTTCTTTTTTATTATTGAATTCAATAATAAAATATATTTAAAATATATTTTATATTGAATTCAATGACCAGCATTTAATAAACTTGAAAAAATGTGTCTTAAACATATGTTCACTATCGAACGAAGAAATAGTTAAAATAATATCACGACTGAAAGTATTGAAACTTGTCCAAAAACGACTATATCCATTCAACCGTGTTTTCTTGTTTATTAAATGTTGTATAATGAGTTAATGCAAAAGTATCCTTTCTATTTCGAAAATCGTTTATTTTTCAAGAAATATCTTCCTGAATATTTTACACTTTGATACTTCGAAACATAATTTTCTTTTTTTTTAAACATGCATTTACCCAATTTAACAAGTGTTGTTTGTTTTAAATACAAATAAACAACGTCAGAAAAAGCAATGTACATAAGGGACAGCTGTTTCGGAATATTAAAACATTTTCGTCACTGCAAGTTGAAAAATGTTACATACACATTGTTATTAATAATTTAAAATTCTGGTACTCAGTCCCATCAATTTATTTTAATTTTTCTTTGTTTCATTTTAAAACATAAACTACAAATAGATGCATGTATTCAACTATTTTTAGTTTGCAATAGTTCTTGATTTTTTTATCAATAGGTTTTTATTAAAGATATTAATGTATTTCTGACCATGTTTCTAAATGATACTTTTCAAATAAACATACGGATAATGTCAAAATATTAGCTCCATATACAAATTTCACTTTAATTATTTTTCATGACCAAATTTATGCTATTTAAAAATTTTATAAACGCAGAGTCTTGCATTTTAAAATAGAAATATTTAATGATTTAATTTCCAGCTGCTTTAATAGCCTCGGCAATCCTTAGCGGTCGAATAGATCATTGTGTGTCATTTAATTTGTCTTCCGCAACTGCAATAAAAATTAAATATATGTATACAGGGTGGTTATAATATAAGTATCTCTATTTGGAGCTGTCTGTAGCTTGAAGGAATAACCGGAATGAAACCAAAATCGGTACACTTACTATTCGAGAAGGGCGAAGAAAAATGGAACAATAAAAAAATAATTGTAATGATCGCCGACACATGGCGCTTTTGAGTTTGACATGTAATGTGTAATATTGTGTACCGTGGAGGTGTCACAAACGTCAATTACTTTACCGCATATCACAACATGTGCGAAACATCACTCCTGATGCGTTACATTCCGCAGTTGAGCACGTCGTGTACCGCCTGGATTGTGTCCTCCAGCAAAATGGCCTTGTAAAACCTGAACATTATCGGTACCGCCATGCGAAAGCGTAGTCACATTCACTGTGACATTTCCTACCAAATTAGGTATGCCATCCGGTTTTACACCTTCATTTTTGTTTATGTATTACACATTACATTTCACACTCAATAGCGCCATCCGTCGATGATTATTGCAATTATTTTTCTTAATTGTTCCATTCTTCTTCCCCCTTCTTGAATAGTAAGTGTACCGATTTTGGTTTCACTCGGATTATTCCTTCAAGCTACAGACAGTTCTAAATAGAGATACTTATTTTATAACCACCCGGTATATATATATATATATATATATGTGTGTGTGTGTGTGTGTGTGTGTAGGTACGACGTAACACACAGGTTAAATTTATATTTATACTGTTACAAGTTTAAAAGTGTAGATATACGAAACAAACATGCACTCATTGCAGAAAATTTTGTATCATTATACTTTCTACAAAATAAAGTACAGTACGGAAGAAAAAAAAATATAGTAACCCCCTCTATATTATTCGCCAAATTGTTTCAGAGAAAAACAAAACAGGAATTCGATTAGGGAAAGCGTCTTATTTCAATCAGGTTTAAAAAATATCTTTAGAAGGCAGTCTTCATATTTCAATTGTAACAAACTTTCAAATTTTTAATACTCAAACATAATTTCTAGATATTTGGAATCGTCGGAAAACTTTGTCTTAAAATAACAAATGGAAAGTCATCCATGAAAATAGTTTAGTAATTATGCAGATAGAAAATTTTAAGCTAAATATAAGAAACAAACATGCACTCATTGCAGAACATTTTGTATCATTTTACTTTCTACATAATAAAGTACAGTACGGAAAAAAAATAGTAAACCCTCTATATTATTCGCCGAATTGTTTCAGAGAAAAACAAAACAGGCATTCGATTGGGGAAAACGTCTTATTTCAATAAGGTTTAAAAAATATGTTTAGAAGGCCGTCTTCATATTGAAATTGTAACAAACTTTGAAATTTTTAATACTCAAACCTAATTTCTACATATTTGGAATCATCGGAAAACTTTGTCTTAAAATAACAAATGGAAAGTCATCCATGAAAATAGTTTAGTAATTATGCAGATAGAAAATTGTAAGCTAAATATAAGAAACAAACATGCCCCATTGCAGAAAATTTTGTATCATTTTACTTTCTACATAATAAAGTACAGTACGGAAGAAAAAAAAATTAGTAACCCCCTCTATATTATTCGCCAAATTGTTTCAGAGAAACACAAAACAGGAATTCGATTATGGAAAATGTCTTATTTCAATCAGGTTTATAAAATATGTTTAGAAGGCCGTCTTCATATTGCAATTGTAACAAACATTGAAATGCTTAATACTTAAACATAATTTCTTGATATTTGGAATCAACGGAAATCTTTGTCTTTAAATATCAAATGGAAAGTCATCCGTGAAAATAGCTTAGTAATTATGAAGATAGAAAATTTTAAGCTTCTAACGAAATTCATTTTTAATAGCTGGAAATAAACTGAAATGCGTGAAGTATTTTAAACATAACTGAAATTATACTTGGCGGAATAAGTTGAAATTTGGAATTAACATATTTGAAGTCTCTAAAATCGATTTCTGCTGAAATTTTTATAGGTTGCAATCTGCACATATAATTTTTAGTATTCATTTCATAATGTATATAATATTTTGCCGAAAGAATTATTATAAGTTCTGAATACGCACTGTTTTGTTAAATCTTAGCGTTTATCATGTGCTCGAAAGGCGAGCTCAAATACACCATAAAACAGAATGTATTCAATAATTTTTGTAAATAAATAATTGTTTTTAGTAACTTCCCGATTGTTTTAGTAACATTCAAACGAAATACACTGTCGAGCTCTTAGTGAATACCCAGCTTTCTTGTTAAATTAAATTATAATATAAAATTTAAATGTGATTGTGAGTATTCAAGTTTTTTTTTTTTTTTTTTTTTTTTTTTTTTTTTTAAGATAGGTTTGATAAAGCAGATGCACCGTAAATAAACACACATGGATCACCATTTTGTTTTGCATACATGAGACAGCGATAAAAAAAAACTTTAATCCACCAATCCACAAATCCGTGAATATTTTTTGTATAAATTGGTTTGAATCCCCTTTAAAATACCTCGTTTTCACTTTCGTTGCCTGAATCAGTTTAGCAAAGTTATTACTTGAGAGAGTCAGTCATATCTTACCTTTCCCTCGCTAATGATAGACCTATGGAAATAAAATACATTCATATTTTAAAAATATCTCTTCAGGAAATTAATATTTTTTAACTTATGTTTTCTGTTTATTCTTTTTAAATAATGTCACTTGTTTTCATAGATGTCAAAATATTTCTAAAATTTATATTTAATTTCATATTTTATGTGCTAAAATTTATTCGACATGTAAGAAAAAATTTAATACTTCAGATTAAGTGAACGAGGTATTTTAGTAACATTTGGCAATTAAAAACAAGAGGGTAAGTGTGATCTAAGATCGCTCAAAGGGCTTCGTTTAATATTCCTTTCAAAACACTTTATCATTTCTTTAATCAATCCAAATAAATTTCATTTAGCAAAAAAAAAAAAAAAAAAAAAAAAAAAAAAAAAGTCATGTTTTTTACAATGTAAACATTTACTGGTCTATTTTTTCGTTTTTTCGAATATCCAAACCAGCCCGATATCGGGCGAAGCCGGCTATTATATTTTGTCATAATAATATCTGTCACGCGGACAAAATGCGATATAAAAAATAATTTCAAAATTACACATGTTGTACACCTTCATAATGTTAAAATATGCGAATATTTCCATAATCGGATTTTTATCATGTTTTTCGGAATCTCCAGTGTATTAAAGTGTATATCCGTCCATTTTTTTTTTTCGAATTTCAAAATGATTACAAGACCTAATCTATACTACGTATGATGGGTAAGTAAAATTGCTTTAAGAAAAGCACAAAAACTATATTTTAAAAATGGTCTTTAAAAGATACGAAAATGTACATGTTTCTAATTGATTGTGCGACTTTTGGGATTATGTTGCTCCATGAAGTTAACCTTAAAAACTAATGCATATTAAACAAGTGGGTAAATGAGATCGAAGATCGCTCAAAGGGTTTCGTTTATTATTCTTTTCAAAACACTTTATCCTTTCTTTAATAAATTCAAATAAATTTCATTTAGCAACAACAACAACAAAAGAAGTAATGTTTTTTAAAAAGTAAAAATTTACCGGTCTATTTTTTTGTTTTTTTTAATATCTAAACCAGACCGATGGCGGGCGAAGCCCGCTATTATATTCTGTCATAATAATATTTGTCATGCGGACTAAATGCGATATTTAAAAAAATAATAATTTCAAAATTAAACATGTTGTACACTTTCAAAATTTTAAAATATGCGAATATTTCCATAATCGGATTTTTATGATTCAATATATTTCTCAAACTCATATATTTACTATTCTCTATTACTCATTTTGATACTCGCTTTATATTATTCTCAAACATTTGAAAAAATCTTTAAACTTCCAATAGGACGTCAGATTTTCTTTTTAATCCTCTAATGAAGTGATATTAATCTGCTTTGCGTTCATACACATACTCATACTCCTTGTATTATAGAGATATCTTTGAAAATTTAACTTTTATTACCACTATGACGTCAATCATTTTTATTTCATATTAATATTTTTTGCAATTGATGAAACTTTTTATTTCATTTTCATTTTTTACGAGGAAATCGTTCAATAGAAAATTAATTATTGTAGAATGAATTCCATTGTGGATTTTTAATTTTTGGCAACTGCTTTAACCCTTTCCGGCACAGTGGTCCCACTCCGGGCACACCTAATTTTAATTCCAAACTTGCATTCGAAATCAAGAATATTTAATAAAATTTTGTTTCTAGACTGAAAGCTTAAAATAAGGAGTTCTTATTTTCTAAAAAAGTCGTTTGTAAATTCCGGTGTCAGTCAGTAATTTCTCATTTTACGAACAGACTTTGTCTATGCCGGAAAGGGTTAACGAAAAAGGTTTAAATTTAATGGGAAAAAGCTGTTAGAATTTTCGTTTTTTTATCTCTATTTATTAAAATAATACGATTTTTTTTTCAAATTTTAATATTTTGAGCTTCATAGCTGGTGTTCAACTACATATACACAAAGTTTCAGCTCTGAGAATGATTCTGTGACAGACAGACAACGGTGTAATAGGATTTCGTGAGATGAACCCCTAAAAAAGAGAGATATCCTTTAAGAAGAAGACACAGAAAATACAAGTCAAAGATAATTTTTTTTTTCTGATGAAGATATATGTTAAAAATAAGAATGCTTTCCCCTCCCATAGGTAAGTAATATAACTTCATTTTTTCTTTCCAGCGACAATGTTAAAAAATGCAAATTCTTTAGTTCCGAAATTAATTTTACTCATTTTACTATGTGCCACCTTGACTGTTTACAACTAGTTCTTACACCGAGTAATAAATATAAAAAGCAAAATGAATAAACAGATTAATAATTAGTTGAAAAACTAACCGAACATTGCAAACTAAGGGAGAAATTGAATGAACAAGAAAGACACTGGCAAAAAAGCAAGCTCCTGCACATTAAAGAGTGTGCGAATAGAAGTCTACGAGCAATGTGCTCCCGTCACATACGTATCTCGACTTCCATTCGCATAATGTAGCTTTGAAGCTAATCGCATGTTCTGGCACGTGTGGGCGAAGAAAAGACCGAGCCCTCTGTGTTGAAAAGTTTCAAGTTTTGCACTATTACAATAAAGTTTTGTCTTTTTTACGTCTAAGGGGAATGAGGGTGGTGAAATAAGTTATTCCTGCAAATGGGTAAAAGTTGCAATGTGTTTTTAATTACTTTATTTAACTTTTCATTTATTTATTCTTTTTTTTTGGGTGTTCACGTACTCATGGGTGTCAATAGAGAAGTCACCACTGGAATAGATGCAATTTTGTACAATTTAAATCGACAGAACTCTACTCAGATGAAACTAGGGGTCTAAGAGGACATGTTGTGCATTCTGTACTGTTGAAAGTGTAATTTATAAATCCTTAGGTTTTTATTTCATACACAGATATTTGAAGTTTTTAATAATAAATAAAATATAGCATTTCGACCTTAATTAGTGTGAGAGGAACGGTGATAATTTGTGAAATGAAATTTTGTTCCATTAGGAACCCGACTCCCTGGTCTAGTCTTCGGTCTAACGGAACACGCGAATGTTTATGGACAAGTTTGTGTACTTTACATAAATATTTCCGAAATATTCCAAATTCAAGAGTTTTATAAGCACTATTTTAAAAACCATGAAACAAATAGTCTTTAAAATTAATTTTATTTCAATTTTTTTAACTTACAAAATAAAAAATGATTGAAATCTTTATTGGCACGGAATGCTTTTATTGAAATTTAATTTGGTAGAATGAAAATAATTTTATACGAGATAAAACTGTATGGCACATTAAGTTTTTATATACATCAAATGTATAATTTAAGGTTTATTTGTATTCAATGTTTACATAAAATGACTTTGGAACAACCCAAATCTGACATATTCCACTTGTCCCCATATCATTTTGAACTGCTTTTATGCTTATTGTAAATTAACTATGTATCTCAAAACAAAGTTTCCAACTGAACAAAAATAATTCAAAGCTTTTAATTATATGTAATATTGTTAAAAACAGAGTTAATTCTTTTTGAAAACAAGTATTTATTAACCATGAAAAAATCCCTAAAAGTTACGCTTATTAATGGGGGGGGGGTTCTATTTCTTGCTTTGCAAGTAACCTAATGGAAAACAAAATGTACAATACATGTACTTGTATAATAATTCTTGTACTGTTATCTATTGAAAAAATCCTGAAAAGTTGACAGACTTATTTTCGAGAAATTCCATGTGTTCCATTAGTTAGTGTCTTTATCCAATTATCCACCAATTCCTCCTATAACTAAGGATTGATGAAAAGTTTGCTTATTATGAACAGATTGTGTTGTTTTGTTCTACATATAAACAATATTAATTTTTTATGTACATACAAATTACCAATTAAAACATACGATCTTCAAAATGAGGGCAAGCATGTTATAAAAAAGTCAGAAGATTGGAAAATATTCTTTTATTTTTTAAAGTCCTAAATAGAAGAACTCAGGTAAGATATTTATTATCGGTTTCCAATAATGAAGAAAGAGAAAAGAACTATTACTGTTGTTTTTCAGAAGATTCTCTAATTATTTCATCTAATGAAATTGTGAGCTTAAAGTCAATCGATATGTTGCAGCAATTCTTAAGTTGTTTTACCATTAATTGTTTATGAAGCATTCAAAAGAAAAAACCTGAATTACGCAAAGATTTTGAAACACTGCCTGAATATTGTTGCGAAGAATTGATATTTTATACGGAGAAATCTAATTTATATATATGGAGGTCTGTATTGTAGATATATATGTTTCGATCAATATGATTAATTCCGGTCATTATTAATAATAACCGGTTATTATTAATAATGACCGGACACAAAGGCTGGTTATTATTAATAATAACCGCGGTCATTATTAATAATAAAAATACTAAAAGCTGATTATTCTTAATAATAACCGCTGTCATTATTACTAATAACAGGTTATTATTAATAATGACCGGATTAATCATATTGACCGTAACATATTTATCATATAATAAAGTCATTTTTAGCATTTCATATGAGAAATAAAATATTGTACAGTTTATAAACGTATACGTTTAACGGATTATTGAAAACATTTCAAGCAATAATTCGAAACAGGTGCTAATGTATTTTAATACTTGTAGGTGTTCACGCATCAAAATTACATATTACCATATTCCACAACGTAACATACTCAAACTTAGTTCAGCTGAATAAAGCTGAGATAACGCTCAAAGTAACTAAAGTGTTTGTATAATTTTGTGTAGAGAGTCCGTATAATTGCTGTAAAGAGTCCACAGAATTTAAATCGTAACATAAGATACAAAAATATTTTTTAGCTTGCAAACTCAAAACACATCTAAATACAAACTTCTAACAGTTATCGGAAATTGTGATTATGTATTCGAATTCATATGCATGCATCCAAAAATTAATTATAAATGTTTCATGCACATATTTGTATTCGGGATGTGTTGTAATGATCTACAGCGATAGACAACTACTTCAGTTTGGTTGAACTACTATAGTGCTATATACAATTCAATTAAATAATGCTTATAGACACTAATGTAACCAATATTTCTAAATAAAAAAATCAAGTACCCAAATTCCCATAAAAACAAATCATTTATAAAAACTTTTCTGGTTTCAAATGTTTAATTTCGCAATTTCAGTAAAACATTATTGATTGAGTATATAATATTCTTAATCCCGAAACATGAAAGCAAATATTTATAGATTTTGCCATTTTTATAAATATTTTGCTTAGTGAGTATATTTTTTTTCCATATTTTTATAGTAACAGACAACTTTATATCCATTCTTTATATAAACCTTTTTTTTTCCTTTTAAATAAAAAATGAATTTATGTTTAGTTATTTTAAAAACATTTTATATACCGCGCAAATAAATTTTCAATTAAGTTAATTAATTTTGAACTCTTCTTTTAATATTATCAGTAACATGCGGTTCACTTAAATTTAAGAACAACTGTAACTATAATTTGGAAATAAAATATTTACGGAGATGTGATTAATGAATCTAAAAGAATATTAAAATATTTAAAATATTTTGTATTTTTCAATGAAATAAGATATTTATGGAATTTCCTCGATGGTAAATTGACTTTCTAGATTAAACAGCTGTTATTTAAAAGCAAACTAAAGAATATTTGTCTTGCCTTTTTTCAACAATATGGGAATTCGATAAATGATTTTTTTTAAATATATACATTAACGTACATTTTTCATTAAAAATCGTTGATTTTAAACTAAAGTTCGTCATTACATGGATTTTTTGCTCTACAAGTACATGTTTTTGAATGAAACTTTATTGATTAGTTTACCAATATTTGCAATAATTAAGAACGAAAGCCTGTGTTTTTCCAGGAACCGATGTTTCAAGGAAATAAAAGTGTATTCTGTCCAATAATTATAATGGAATAATATATTATTTTTCTTTTTGGAATATGTAAAAAATATATTACCATGAAAATATTACACATAAATTGCAATACTTTTAAGAAATACAGAATACATCGTTTAATTAAATGACAGAAATTAAGTCAGCAATCACTATAACAGAGTCTTCTTACAGGCGAGAGTTTTTATAAAGAGCGCAGCACGCTCTCAGTATTTTGATGAAAAAGTGGAACTCCTAACGCTAGGTTAGTTTCGAAAAAAATTCCTTTAAAAATATATCATACAAATCCGATATTGATTTACAAAATCACACCGAAATGTGCGTATGCATATTGCGCACATATGCGTATGCACAAACATCCGGGTGAGGGCTGCAGAAGACAGTGGAGCGTCAAATATTGAGTTCGTTGAAAAATACATAAGGTAAAGCCAGGAGAGATGGCGCGGTCGGAGAGATTGCGCACTTAGAGGTTCGGGGGGAAGGAGTAGAGTGGGCTCGCAACGACTTCAGGTAGTTGTACAACAGCAGTAGTGGAGTGTCTACATGAAAGTGCACGTTGATTGCTTTGAGCTTCTGAGATAAAGCATTGCTATTTTGTTTTATTTTCCCAAAGTAAGTGCTTGAATTTCCACAGCTATTCATCAGAATTTCTATACAATGTCAGTAGTACAAAATATTTTAAACTTAAAATATTTCTCATAAGTTACTAATCTAGACTAACAATATGCACATCAACGGTTCGTTTTAGTAGCGGCCATGTTTATATAAAAGGCTGCGCAATATCTCCTACCGAAATTGGAGAGTTTGCGCATCTGATACTTAGGAGAGATGACGCATTGTTTCCATTAGTTTCCATGCTAGGAGAGATTACGCAGCTTATTGCTAAATTTGCATTAAAAAAAATAAAAATTAAAATGGACTAATTTTAAGTTAAACGTGTTATTAAGTAACTTAATGTTATTTTGTAATCTTATCTGGACTTGCTTTTTCTGATTCTTTAATTTTTTTCCCTTTAATTAAAATTTTTTAATCGTTTTTAAAATTATTTCCTTTTTCTGATTCTTTGATCGTTGGATTGAAGTATTCACTCCTAATACAATAATATTTGTTCACAAAAACCTTACAACAATTTCATTTAAGTGTAATTATTATTGTTGGCAATGTAATTTTAGTTATTATTAGTAACAATCTATCCTACCCATGTGCGCAATCACACCAACCCTGTAAGGCCAGATTGCGCAAAATAACTTTCTTTGTTTTATTACAACTGTTGTATTAAATTACAACATAACAACAAATAAGCAATGGAAATACATAAAAAACAAATGAAGTCAAAATTATTCATGGATAGTTTAGCAAAACATTAATATTTAAAGTTTTTATTGTTATTCTTTTGAATTGTGCGCAGACTCTCCAAGCTTTACGTTATATAATAAAATGCTCAAAGCGGCTTTATTCGTCATGTATTTCTAACAATAAAGAGAGATTAAGAGATATAGCAATATTTTTTATCCGCAGGTACAAAGTAATTTCTCTCTTAAAATAAATATTTATTTTATTATACCCTATTTTTCAAAACAGTCACGTAAATTAGAGAGCATCTATACGTTGAGTCAATATTACATCTGAAATAATGAACCTCTTTTCATTTCGGAACATGGAATATTCATTAAACAAATTGGAAACCTTTGAGATCTGTTGGTATAAAAAAAAATAAATCATTTTAAATTTAGATGAATCTTTGAAACAGTGTTTTGTAAAATTAAACGTATACTCAGTTTGCTTTCTCAAATGAAACATGTGAACATAAAAAATTCAAAGCAAATGGATATTATCATAGAAATAACTTTTTTCATAACATTAAAGTTATTATGATTTCTAAAAATTGTCTTCTGGTATCATCTATATTTCATCAGTCTTTCAGCATAGATATATTAATATCATATTTGTTTTCCAGAGTTCGGGTATAATCTTAAAATCAATTGTTTTGTTTTCAAAACTTTATTGCTAGCCTGAATTATTACGCTTTTAAAAAGAAAAAAAAATATGATGATTGTTTCATAAGGTTAGTATCGTTTTTTTTTTATTGTGCATGTTTAACTGCCATAAACAAGTGTATATGAGCTGGTTAATTGGTTAATTAAATTTATCAAATGTTTGAGAATTCTAAAGCAAATTTGTTCTCTTTTTTCTGTTTTTTTCTTATGTTTTTGTTTTGCAACACAGAGCGATATAAGCTTTCTTCCCCCCCCCCCAAGAAATGCTTCTGTAAATTTCCAAAATTAAATGGTTTCTAGTCTCCGAACATAAGAATTTATGATGCATTTGGATGTGACCTCATTTTGGAATAGTCGATAATTCTGAAACGGTTATATTATATTTTCGTAAAGTTTTGCTCGATCCAGAATTATTTCTGTATGTTTTTTTTAATGTAGAAAATGTATTCATGGAAAGGTATGCTATAAATTATTGAATATGGATTTCTAGTTCTATAATACACAAAAAAGCTACTGGCTAAGTAATAACTTTGAGATGATTTGCAAAGGCTCAGTAAAGTTTTGCTCGATCCAGAATTATTTATCTTTTTTTTTATTAATGTAGAAAACGTATTCATGGAAAGACATGCAATACAATATTGAATATTGATTTATAGTGCCATTATACAAAAAAAAGGCTACTGGATAAATAATAAGTTTTGATGATTTGCAAATGCTCAGGAAAGTTTTGCTTGAGCCAGAATTATTTCTCTTTGTTTTAAATGTAGAAAACGTATCTATAGAAAGGCATGCAATACATTATTGAATATTGATTTATAGTGCAATTATACAAAAAAAGCTACTGGCTAAATAATCAGTTTTGATGATTTGCAAAGGCTTAGGAAACTTTTTCTAGATCCAGAATTATTTTTCTTTTTATTAATGTAGAAAACGTAATCATGGAAAGGCATATGCAATACATTATTGAATATTGATTTATGGTACCATTAAAAAAAAACTACTGGCTAAATAATAAGTTTTGATGATTTGCAAATGCTCAGGAAAATTTTGCTTGATCTAGAATTATTTCTCTTTGTTTTAAATGTAGAAAACGTATCTATAGAAAGGCATGCTATAAACTATTGACTATTGATTTATAGTGCTAAAATACACAAAAAAGCTACTGGATAAGTAATACGTTTGAGATGATTTGCAAAGGTTCAGGATATATAGGGAATTCCCAAAATTTATGATAGGCCTACTTTTTTCAAGTTCGTTGCAAATGTGTAATTTCAGATTTACGTAATGTTACAAGGTCTGAGTATTTAATTATCTTAACCCCTGAAAAAAGATATATATGTATGTATATATATAATCAGAATTTGAGAAATCTGCAAATTTTTCGGGAAGTTGCAAGCACTTTAAACTTACCTAATGACTCTCGCTAAGCTTTGTAGGTACGGAGTACTTTCTTTCCTTCACAAAACACACATACACACACACACACACACACACACACACACACACACAAAAAAAAAAAAAAAAAAAAAAAAAAAAAAAAAAAAAAAAAGCATTTACTGTACAGAAAACGTTTGTTGCACCTAAACACAGTTTATATAAAATAATAATAATAATTATTATTATTATTATAAATAAATAAATAAATACCGCTTTTAGAAATCTACATTATTAAGAAAAAACAAACATTAAGGTTACAACAATGTCTCATGAGTCCGGAAAACTGTTTTCCACGAATAGAAAGTGGGGGAATTCTTGGAAATGCCTGTTGTTAGCAAGTAAATGACTTTGAATGCAGATTTTTTTTTAATGAATTTTGTTTTTACCCATGGATTGATTTTCTGTATTATCTTTTTCCAAAACCTCGGGATCGACTTGCCCGATCCGCGTCTTCTCGGATTAACTTAATCAGCTTCCGAATTCCTTTTGCTAATGTTAAACCTATGGGTGTAGAATGTATTCATATATTTAAAATGTCTCCTTAGGAAATTGATATTTTTGACTTCTTGTTTTCTGTGTACTCTTTTTAAAGGATGTCTCATTTTTTCTTAGTCATCACAATATTTCAAATATACTTAATATTAAGTGATAAATTATTACTCACAGTTCATCAGCTTTTAACACATAAAATATTAAATGAACAACAGAGAAAAATTAACAAATAACCATGAAAAATTCATACTAACAAAACTATAAACAGAACTATAAACAGAAAGAACACAACCATTGGAGACAGGCTGCAAGGCTAAAGACTTGCATGCTGGATTATACCGGTAATTACACATGAAACTTCCCCCATGCCTGTCGCGACCAAACTGACCATAGAAAGCATTAACCCAAGTTGAAAAGAACGACACAGCCAGACAGAGCTCCCCATAAAACCTACAATTATTTGACGATCTTTTTAATCGTCAAAAGGAGAGTGTCACTGTATTTTTTATCTTTGACAAAATTATTTATCAAACTATTTAACAAACCGATAGGATAACTCTGAACCATTGCACTATGATAGAGATTTATAATGTCACTTATTATACTATTATGTTTAGAATTTTTACTATCCTAATTAATCTATTGATAAATATATTTCTGAAAATAGAAATATGAACATTAGAATTAAAATTTAATATCTTTATTGTTTCAAAGTTTGTAATATTTTCTCTTATCGTAAATGCAAGTACTCAAGCCACCCCTCTCGATGTCGATAGCAAGGTCTAAATAATTTACATGTTTTTTGTCATATAAAGTTCTCTTTAATTACAAACCTTGGGGGTAATAATCTAAATTTAATTCTCTGTTGGAATCGTTAATCCTTACCAACAAAACATCATCAATATATCTAAAGCTTATTTAATGTTTCATTAACCTCGTATAAAAATAAATATGTATCTACAAGTACCGAGCTGCAACTAACCCCCATAACAACATTAAAATCGAGACCCCAGCCTGTGAACCCAACCTTCATCAGGATTTATAATAAAAACAGGTGTTAGAACACAAACGTCCAGATCCCATTCGCTCGCAGTACAGAGACATACAGTTTACAAAAATGTGATCTGAACGTTTGTGTTTTAACACCTGTTTTAATACCTGTATTATAAATCCTGATGAAGGCTGGGATCACAGCCGAAAGTGCTCTATTTTAATGTTTTTAAATCTAATTAAAGCTTTAATCATCTTTTAGGTAATAAAATCACATGTTTTTGTGTGCATTTTTTATTTTAATTTGACAAAGATGAATTTAAGTATTCTGAACTTGTTTTATATATAGATTTTTTTTTTATTAGAACTAATAAAGTTTTAAATTAATGAGTTTCTAAACTTTATGAATAAATTTTGTGCATACCACCAAATACTGCGATATGTGATTTACGTATTTTATTAGTATCTACAAAGATATTTTTTCTTAGAAATACGATTTTACTGATGTGATTAATGAATTTAAATGGATACTAAAATATTTAAAGCAAGGGGTATTTTTTAAATAAAATCCCCGCACACATTTATTGACTTTTCTCGATAGTAATTTGCTTAAAACATAAAAAGCAATTTTCAAAAACAAAATCGATAAATATTTGCTGAATATTTCTTCTACAAAATAGGAATTCGATAAATATTTTTTTTATGTACCATAGGGTATATATTTCAATAAAACTATTAATTTTAAATTCAAACCTATCGTTACGAAGATTTCTCGATTTCTCCACAAGCTAGTTTATTTAGAAGTCTTCATCGATAAGTATATCAATACTTGCAAGAACGAAAGTCGGGCTCTTCTTTTTCATGGAATTTTAAATTCTAGAAATTAAAAAATGTTCTATTTTAATCTATGTAATCAAAGAAAAGCTTTTTTTAAATCTTTTTTGTACATATAAGTTCAAAAAAAACTTTTAAAAATATCGTTATTTAAACCTTTATTAGGGTATTTTATTATAAATATCAGAGAAAATAACTATTTTAAAGATATATTTAGAAATATACTGTGTTTGAAATTTCATGATTTCCGATAAGCTTATACACTTTAATTATAACATAAGTATACACATTTCTAAAAAACAATATAAAAAATATTTACAAACATTTTTAATTATATTTTGGTATCACAGTACTTTTAATTTTTTCAGTGAAAAGTCAAAATGTATGATCGATATTACAATATTTTTTCCGTATTATACTTTTTTTCACGCTGTTCCAGATTTTGTGTGTAGTATATCACTTCAGAAATTCCATTACTTTTTCTTAAATTAAAATAAACATATGCATTTTTGTAAAAAAATAATATATATACCTATTAAATGTCACACATTTAAATTTTTGCAAAAAACTACTTCAAGTCCAATACTGTCGTCGTTATAATTGTTTTCTGATGAGCCCTTTAAAATCTGATACGAAACATTGCATGGAATTTGCTCGACAACGGATTACATTTTTGGGGATACTTGAGGGGAGGGATTGCAGAAGCCTGACTTTTGGCATCAAAGATATCTCCAAAATTTTTATCCCCATCTTATGAGGGAGGCGGGGCATAACTTTACACTTCCATCTAATAACATCGCAGCAATAATGTTTTCATACTACGGATTTTTCCCGAAGTTCTATGAATAACATACTAGATGGAACCCGTCAAAATTTGACGGCAAACAACTTGATAGTACCATAAAAATAAAATTCATAGCTGCTTTAAAATGTTTGAAACTTTTGCAGAATAATTCAAATAAATCAAAAACCTACCTTAAATTAAAGCTAGATTGGAGAACAGCAATTGGCTAAGTTTCACTGGCACATGCACTCACAGAATTTCTTTCATCTGACACATTTAGCGCTATTCTGATTAGTAAATGGAAAACCATGGCACAACAGCGATAAATCATACACAATTGTCAGTATACGATGTCAGTTAATGCAAAATGCATTTATATACACTACACACTTTTCCATCTACTGATCCAATATCCATTTTGTCATTATAGTGCATCTAAATACAGTTTGTGATATAGTAAAAAATTAGCATTCGTCACTCAGCGAGTAATACTGAAAATTTGGCGATTGACTTTATTGCCAAACTTAATAGTCACACTTACCAATTGCAACGATTGAATGGAAAATGAGATTTTTTTTTCTGCTGTCGTTTGACAAATTTCATAGTGGGAAGCATAATATGATTAAGCGGTCACAGACCTTTCCATCGATATTATCACATGAGGGGTGTGTTAAAAATTTAGAAAAGTACCCACCTTGGGGGCAAAGTGGCGGGATGGATACCGGAGATGCATAACATGAATAAACGGTCAAATACCCTTCCAATGATCTGTAACATGAGGAATGTGTGCAAAATTTAGAAAAGTACCCCCTTGGGGGGGGTCAAATTGGGGAGATGGACATCGGAGATGCATAATATGATTAAGCGTTCACAGACCTTTCCAACAATATATGACATGAGTGGTGTCAAAAAAATTTAGAAAAGTGCCTCCCTGGGGGGAGGGAAGTGGCGGGATGGACCCCGGAGATGCATAACATGAATAAGCGGTCAAAGACTTTTCCAGCGATATATCACATGAGGGCTGTGTGCAAAATTTAGAAAGTGGCCCACTTGAGGGGGGAGGGGGAGTGGGGGGATGGACCCCAGAGATGCATAACATGAAAAAACGGTCACAGGCCTTTCAACTTGCAACTTTTTTCTCGAAGGCATTTGACAATATTATTTTTTTTTTTTTACCCGAGACAATTTGACGATATTCTTAATTTTTTTTCTTAGTTCGTCAAACGTTCATGGAAAAAATCATGAAACTCGCTAATCAATAGTCGATAAATTGTAAAATTCAACAATCGATAGCAGTAAAATTGGTCAATCGATAACGGAAAAATCACGAAATTCATCAAATGGTCTCATGTAAAAGAATTGTCCTGCACTTTGATGTGATGATCAAAAGGATTTTGTAATATAGGACAAAATTAGCACTCGCCAATCGGCGAGTAATAAAGAAAACTTGGCAATGAACTTTATTGCCACCACTTGTCAAACATAATAGTCACACTCGCCAATTGCGATGATTGAATGGAAAAAGATTTTTTCTCCCGTTGTTGCTCGACAAATTTAGAAACCATTTGGTGAATTTCACGATTTTTCCCCCCGAAATTGACGGATTGTGATTTTTTTCTTGAAGCCATTCGACGATATTCGAAAAAATTTTCCCCTCAAACCAGTTGATGAATTTTGCGATTTTTCCACTGTCGATTAATGAATTTTGCGATTTCCCGCTATCGATTGACGAATTTTGTGATTTATCGGCTATCGATTAACGAATTTCACGATTTCTCCATGAACGAACAAATTGCGCATTTTCTTTCCGCTAATGTTTGACAAATTTCTCGAATTTTTTCTCTACAGTTAGACAAAATTATTTTTTTTTCCTGCAATGCCTGATTTCTTTACCGAGACCATTTGACGAATTTCGCAAATTTTTTATCAAGTATTTGTAAATTTTTTATTGGCCAGTGCTTAACACTGGCGAGTAAAAAATAATTCCATGTACTGGCTAGTGGCCAGTGAGTAAAAAAGTTAATTTTTACCTATATTTTGAAGGTATTTATTTTATTTGTTGTATTGTGTATAAATACCTAGGTGTCGATGATCTTTCCCAAAACAAAATGTGAATCTCAACAAAAAGATACAGAAAAAATGTGAATTTCGTTAAAGGATCACAAAGAAAATGCAAAAATTGTTAAAGGATTGCGCAAAAAAATGTGAATTTTGTGAAAGGTTTACGGAAAAATGCAACTGTCTTTATTAAAAACAGCACACACACAAACATCTATACAAACCTGCAGAAAAATCATTAATTTCATCGGTCAGGCACGGAAAAATCCTTAATTTCATTGATCGGGTGAGGAAAAATAATGAATTTTGTCGAACGGATGTAGAAAAAAACGCGAAAGGAAAAAAGAAAGGCAGAAAATACTGCATTTGGCCAGTTTTTTCCGAATTTTTAAGCGCCAGTTTTTCAAGTTTTATCTCCGAGTGGCAACTGATTTCCATCTTTAGGTGGCAATAAAGTCAATCATCAATTTTGAGTATTACTCGCTGACTGGCGAGTGCTAATTTTGACCTATATCACAAATACTGTATTTGGATACACTATGACAAAATGGTCATTGGATCAATAGATGGAAAAGTACTCACAACTCAGCCAATTGCTGGTCCCCAACCTAGCTTTAATTCAAGGTGGGTGTTTTATTTATTTGAATTATTCTGCAAAATTTCAAACATTTTAAAGCACTATGAATTTTATTTTTATGGCACTATCCAGTTGTTTGCCGTCAAGTTTTGACGGGTTCCATCTAGTTGTTAATGAAGCAAAATTAATGCAATAACAAATCTTAATGAAAATATACATTTTACATTCTACTATAACTTTAAACTGAGTTTGATGTTTCAATTAAGAAATGAAAACATTCAATAAAGTGTAAAATATATGTTTTCATAGAGATTTCTTATGAAACTGATAGTATATGGGGAAGTGGCAAAAAGATTAACCGAAAAAAAAAAAAAAAAACTTTTTAAATTCTCCTAAAACAAAAAATAGTTTTTTTTTTTTTTTTTTTTTTTTTTTTTTTTTTTTTTTTGTCGCATTCTTGGGCAAAGATGTATATTATCAAGATACCATTTTGATTTGTAAGCACAAAGTCAGTAAAATCACCATTTTGTGACAAATTATGAGTTTAATAAGTATCGCCCAAGAACGGAGATGCAATCTAGTATAAGATGAAATTGTCATCGATCAATAATGAAAGCAATAATAAATCAAAACATTCAAGAATTGTTTATGAAGCAAAATTAATTCAATAACAAATCTTAATGAAAATATACATTTTACACTCTACTATAACTTTAAACTGAGTTTGATGTTTCAATTAAGAAATGAAAACATTCAATAAAGTGTAAAATATATGTTTTCATAGAGATTTCTTATGAAACTGATGGTATATGGGGAAGTGGCAAAAAAGATTAACCGAACAACAACAAAAAAAAAAAAAAAAAAAAAAAAAAAAACTAAATAACCTCTTTAAATTCTCCTAAAATCAAAATAGTTTTTTTTTGTTGCATTCTTGGGCAAAGATGTATATTATCAAGATAGCATTTTGATTTGTAAGCACAAAGTCAATAAAATCACCATTTTGTGACAAATTATGAGTTTAATAAGTATCGCCCAAGAACGGAGATGCAATCTGGTATAAGATGAAATTGTCATCGCCCAATAATGAAAGCAATAATAAATCAAAACATTCAAGAATTCTTTATGAAGCAAAATTCAATAACAAATCTTAATGAAAATACACATTTAACATTTTTCTTGTCGCATTCTTGGGCAAAGATGTATATTATCATGATACAATTTTAATTTGTAAGCACAAAGTCAATAAAATCACCATTTTGAGACAAATTATGAGTTTCATAAGTATCGCCCAAGAACGGAGATGCAATCTGGTATAAAATGAAATCGTCATCGCCCAATGATGAAAGCAATAATAAATCAAAACATTCAAGAATTGTTTATGAAGCAAAATTCAATAACAAATCTTAATGAAAATACACATTTAACATTTTTCTTGTCGCATTCTTGGGCAAAGATGTATATTATCATGATACAATTTTAATTTGTAAGCACAAAGTCAATAAAATCACCATTTTGAGACAAATTATGAGTTTCATAAGTATCGCCCAAGAACGGAGATGCAATCTGGTATAAAATGAAATCGTCATCGCCCAATGATGAAAGCAATAATAAATCAAAACATTCAAGAATTGTTTATGAAGCAAAATTAATTCAATAACAAATCTTAATGAAAATATACATTTTACACTCTACTATAACTTTAAACTGAGTTTGATGTTTCAATTAAGAAATGAAAACATTCAGTAAAGTGTAAAATATATGTTTTCATAGGGATTTCTTATGAAACTGATAGTATATGGAGAAAAGGCAAAAAAGATTAACGAAAAAAAACTAAATAACCTTCTTTATTCCTCCAGAAGTCAAAAATAGTTTTTTTTAAACTTGGATAACAATTATGAAGTATTTTTTCAGTTTGGTTTATTGAGTTGATGAACATGTGTTCATGATTGAGTCCTATGGATGCTGTTTGTATCGTACAGAAAATCATTTACATTCTGCTGTATTTTATCTAATTAATATGGCCACTTACACACTGGCTCTGTAAATTATTTTGGAAATTAGCACATGATGTAAGCAAAAATCAATAAACAACAACCAAAACGTGGCAATCATTTTCAAACTGTTTTATATAATCAAAACTTTTCAATATTTTACTGCCGAATGTAACTATTAAAACATTCAGCTTTTCAAAGTAAAAATAAACCCCTTCAAAAAAAAAAAAGAAATCCTAATAAAATCTCGACCATTACTTTTAGGTTTAAAAAATTTTAATTTGCAATATACATACGACATAAAAGAAGAAAAAAATACACCAGAATGTACATCTCTAATTTTGTGTTCACGAAAGCGAGAGAAATTATTTTCTATGCTATACAAACAGCATCCAAGGAACTCAATCATGATTATGTTTCTATGTTCATCAACTAAATAAAACAAAATAAATAAAGAAAAAATGAAAAAATACCTGATAATGTTTAAAAAACATTTTTGTAATATCACAGAATTAGAAGAAAGAATCAACTAATTTCATAGATACTTGACGAAGCTTAAGAATTTTGGAGAATTAAAACCCATAATTACATTACTTATTTTCTTTAAACGTACTTTTTTAAGAAAAACATTCTATGTATGTTTTATAAATGTTTGTAAGAATTTATTCTGAAAAGCGAAGTTTTTCCAGGAATTTTAGGAAAGAAGTCAAAATTATGCCACATTTAAAAAAAAGAATGAAAAGCCTTACACTCTCCTTTTCAGAATATAATGAAAAAATATGGCCATTGTAAAATTAAATAGATTTTTTTTTCTAAAAAAGAACAGATCTTAAAGTCTTTAGATAAGATCCATTTGAAAAAATAACATTGATATTAGGCAAAGTCTTAGTAGGTCGTAAAACTTTTATATTAACGCCCACTTTCGAATTTTTAAAAAAATATCTTTGCAGAAGAAATCCATTCAAAAACACTTATACATTTATATATATATATATATATATATATACAATGAAACTCGTTTAAGATACGAATCAATTGACCGAGAGCATTTCGTATCTTAAGCGGGATCGTATCTTATCCGGATTTCATAGATTCTCGAGTAATAATGCATACAAATACAGTGCACGTTGTTATTAACGTATTTTAACCATTTATAACTCTCGTTTTACCCATTTATAACTCTCGTTTTACCATTTATAACAATTTTTAGATATTATAGAAAATTTGAGTTTAAGATTTTGAAATAAACAATTACTTTATTTTTCTCCAAAATTTTATTGGGTCACGTTTGTACAGTAACAAAATTAAAATGCCAAATTAAAAAAAGACAATAAAACGAAATTTTTGTTAATCTTTAGAAAACAACAACTGAAATACACTACATACTTAAGCAGGAAAAATAATAAATTTGCATAATTACTTTTAGAAAGACAAAATAAATGTATGCCAGGAACAATAATTGTTACATTATCTAAATTAAAGTGCGTGAAGTAGTTTTAATTTGTTGAAAAAAAAGTCTTTTACCTTGGTTTGGTGAAACTTAGGGCGAAATTTTATTACGAAGCTTTCTGCCTTGTTGATGTGGTAGAAAAAAATCTTGGATGGAGGGTCCAGCATCTATCAAAGAGGCGTACTGTCGAATTAAGCTGAGCGAGCTCATTACAGATACGAATGATGGTATGGCTGGCACATCCGTTCCATTAGCCGCGTCGTCTTCTGCTCCTTCTGAAGGCCTTGGTTCATCGGAACTTTTGACATCCGCGATTATATCCGGGATAGAACGAACTTCACTTGTTACAAGCTGATCGTCAATATTGACAAATTCCCAATCTTTGCATTCTTCTTGATACTGCTTCTCTTCTGCGATGTCAACGTTTTGAAAAGTGCTGTCGACGTCAAAGGCTTTACAGAAACAGTTCTCAATGGTGGTTGGTGTTACGTCTTCCCAGGACGCTCTCAGGAAATGCATGGCGTACAAGAGGTTAATAGGCTTACAGGTTGGGCAGGACAAATCCTTTTCACGATGATCTATTTGGTGTAGATGATGTACAACTACACGTCTTTTGTATTTCATTCTGATAACATGAATTATGTCCTGATCCACGGGTTGAACAACGCTAGTTGCATTAGGGGGTAAAAAGACTAGTTCGACGTTTTGTAAACCGGGGATAACCTTGGGATGGGCGGGACAGTTGTCGGCGAGACACAATACTTTCCTGGACGCTTTATTCATTCTTTCATTGAACTTGCGGATCCACTTAACGAATATATCGCCTGTAATCCATGCTTTGGCTTGACTTTCATAATCGCAGGGCAGATTTCTAGCATTTTTAAAGCAGCGAGGATTCTGCGACTTGCCGATGACGAAGGGTTTAATTTATTCGTTCCGCTCATATCTGAACCAGCAAGAACAGTTATACGTTCTTTGCTAAGTTTGCCTCCAGAACATTTCTCACCCTTAAACGCCATAGTTTTATTAGGCATTAATTTAAAGAAAGGCCCAGGCCCATCTCGTCGACATTGTAAATATTGCATTTTGAGTAATTTGTCAATAGCGGCGCGAGCACGTTATTTTTCCAACAATTGAGATCATCTACATTCACAGCTGTCGACTCTCCGCATACCTTCCTATAAACTATGCCGTATCTTTGTCTGAAGTGGTCTAGCCAACCGTTGCTAGGCGTGAAATCCACTCTAAGACGTGTAGCAATTTCGCAGGTGTTTTCCTTAATCAATGATCCATTAGTTGGGATGTTCATCAATCGGGTTTGGGTGAACCACTCAAATAAAATCTTCTTCGATTCTTCAAATTTTGCCACCTTAATTTTCTTTCTGCCAGAGCCACCAGCTGATGCACTGCTTTCCAGTTTCTGTCTATTTTTTAACCGAGCTCGAAGAGTTGACTCGTGGACTCCCACAGATTTGGCAAAGACTGTCTTGTTTATCACATTCTCAGCTCGTATTTCCTTAAGACATCGAATTTTTCAGTCAAAGAAAGTGCTTTTCTTTTTACTTTAAGTTGCTCATCCATTATTTACTCCTATTACTATTCAGCGGATAAACAAAAGACTAGATTTACGCAATGACCTTTCGACAGCTTTACCGGTACAGAGGTTTCGAAGGCACAGTGTTCTCAGATAGATTTTACCATTTTCCCTAGATTCTAAAGCCACGTGACATGGAAGAAATTCTGCATTTTGATTGGCTGTAACGACTTCGCTGAATAACATACGAGATTCATAAGCACAGGTTTGTGTTATAGAAAAACAACCTCCCCCTCCCCAAACCCTCTGTTAGCGAAAGAATTGCTTGAAGACAATTTCTCCCCACTGCCCATCTCTTTACTTCCTCTTCCATCTATCACGTTCATTGCCAGAAAAACACAGGTCTAAAAAAATCCTTTTTTTTCCATTAGATTTCGAGAAAATATTGCTTGTCTTCTAAAAATTTCCTAGAAATAAGAAGGAATTCCCTAAATAGGCTTGAGTTTCCCTAGATCTAGGGATTTTCCCCTAGATCGGAAAACGCTGCGAAGGCACGGTATGGAGTTGCGTCACATCACGTGATTATGACGTAAAGGAGAACTTTCCCGAACCTTCCATAGGGACTTCGAACTTAAAAGGGGAAAAACAAACGGGTAGAGGGGGGGGGGGGGGTAAAACCGCCAAGAGAAAGACTCGAGCACAATTCAGTTGCTCTTTTTAGCTATTCTGTCCGAAAGACACGTGATAAACGGATTATATAAGCACCATTTCGTATATTAAGCGTGTTTTTTTACATCAAGGGACAAATTTTCTTCGTATATTAAGCGGGATCGTATCTTATGCGTACGTATATTAAGTGGGTAATTTGACACAGGTTTAATAGGCATTTTTCAAGGGACCGAAGATAATTCGTATCTTAAGCGGGATCGTATCTTAAGCGGGCGTATCTTAAACGAGTTTCACTGTATATATATATATATATATATATATATATATATATATATATATATATATATATATATATATATATATGGGAATTATCAGAAGTAACAACAACAATAATACGAACTCAATGAATTATTACTTTTAACGCGCAGCAATAAAGGCGATGAGTTCACGCAATACCAAGAAAAGCACGCCAGCACGAGCGGTTGTTCTATACATTTCTAAATAAGCTCGAATTTCGCTGTTCCCAAAAGGAAGCAAAAAGATGAGGGGTTGTATCCAAATATACTAGCTTATGAAAGTTGGCATAATAAGAATTAAATGTCTTTCATTGTATATTTGGATACCGCCGCTCATCTTTTTGCTTCCTTTTGGAAACAGCGAATTTTGAGCTTATTCTATCGACTATCATTATCAGAATTTTCAAGCTATGTTTTTGAAACTTTCACAAAAGTTGCTCTATACATTTAGCTAATATATTATGCACAGCATATTTTGATTGCATTCGCGCATGCGCAGTGAAACAATATTTAGTGAACCTACTCATTTTTCAGCCAATATTTATTATTTTTTAATTCTGATTGCAGGGTATTATTATATATTGTTGTTTGTCATCGTTCCTGAAAAAAAACATTATTTTATATTAAGAACTCTGAAAATTATAAGCAAAAGACTAGGTGAAATTTGGCATTGTTTTTATAAAAACCTTAATTTCTCCACGAGTATCCGTGCTATCCTCATAAACGTGAACATAGTTTATTAAAAGAAACCTCCTAAGCATGTGCTACCGTTTCAACGCTTTTTGCGATATTCGTTTTTACAGTGTTATCAGGGTTTTATCAGGGTTGTATCAGCAGAATATGTGTGAAGTTATGCATAGAATTGAACCAAATTCTATGTATATGTTTTGGATAATTGTCTGTCGGTCTCACTTGAATTTGGGGCTATTCCGTCGGAAGGGGCGTTGTGATAGCGATTTTTCTGTAATTTACTTTATTTTTGGAAGTTGTATTGCACATCAGCTGCTCGTGCAGCGAAGGTAGCCCGATGCTTTGTAAGCAGATGAAGTACAACGGAATAACGAAAAATTTTGATTTTATTGGCGTTGTGATTGCGAATTTTGAAGCATTAATATCTATGAGATAGAAGAAAATTTTGGAATTGGCACATACTAAAAATGCTTCGAACATTTAAAACATATTGTTTTGTACCGAATAGAAAACAGTTTTACTTTTGGATGAAGCTTTCTGATGCAGATTTTTAAAATAAGAGGTATGTTCAGCCCACTCTTCAGAATAAAAATTTTGAAATATTTCTATTGATGAAAAAAATCTAAAAAATTTGAAGTTATTATCGAAATACCTTTTTTTCATAAAATTAAATGTTCTGTTGTACGCTAAAAATTATTTTCTCACATCATTTATATTTTTATCTAAATTACTGAGTAAATATTTTATTTATTCGTATTTTTTTTACAGATTTTATACACAATAAAATATCTATAAAGGAAATAATTTCTCTACTTCTAAAAATAACATTATTAGTGAACGAAATGATATGTTTATAGCTAAAAAATGTTTTAGGGAGATTTCAAAAGATTTGATTGAGTAAAGTAACAATTCTTTAAATATGTAATATTCAAATTTTTTAAAGAAATGTGTTTGCTAAACAGCTAATATTGCAAATTTAGTTTTAGGGTATTACAATATGTTTTTTTAAATTCAAAGTTGTAAATTTTCTTTTATGAGTATTTCTTTTTTCTTTTTAAAGTTTAAAAGCTTTTAGAACACTAACCATAAGATTTTAAAATAATAGATGTAGAGGATAATGTAAAAAAAAAAAAACAATATTAAAGCAATAATAAGCTTTTTAGATCTGTTTCATTATTACTTGAAGTCAATAAAACCTGAATCTTTTATGCGATATACTCTCTTTATCAAATAATTTAATAAACATCCCGTTCCTGTAACATTTTCATATATTTACAGCAACAATTGATTATTTCCATATTCTTAAGTTTTTATATCTAATATTTATATCACGAAACATATATTTTGCACATATTCTTATATAATATCATACTATTTCTAAAGTATTATACACTAAAGAATTATTTATTTAATGTTTAAGAATGAAATAACAACACAAAATATATATTTTTTCTATTTTAAAAGTGAAATTTTAGATCGTAAAGCAAAATGATATAAAAGAAACTGGAAATTCATAAATATATTTCCTTTTATTCTGAATTATGAAAATATTTAAATGTTATTTTGAAGTAAGGTTAACAAATATATAAGGTGTCGCTATCAAATTATCCGCACATTGAATATAATAAAATACATCAACTCTTCTCTTTATGCATGGATAACATGCATCCATAACTTTCTAGTTTCAACTATGTAGAAAGTCTGCTATAAAGGCTACAATGAATATTTGTGTTTTAAAAATGTATCTGCTTTTTTTATTCTGGAACAAGAATATATCTTGTAAACATTTGAGTACTTTTTTTATGAAACAGTTGAGCGCGAGATGATGAAATCATGAAGTACTAGTCGTTAAGATTTTTTTCTTACTTACTTTCTTTCTTTTGTTTAGAACATTACAGGCCACTGTTGATTGAGTACAAAAAAAGAAGTTGCTTATAAAAGAAAATGAAGAAAACATTTTATGTCGACATGAAAAAATATATATAAATACTTTAACAAAATCAGTTTTAAGAGATTTTGCTGTAGTCGAATTCGGCAACATATTAAAAGATTAAACTATCTGATACTGATTTTTATATTCTTAAATTATTTGATTTATGTTTAATTCAAGTGTTCTATTTAATTACTTTTTCTAAAATATGGATGGCGTTGTGACGCCGGTATAAAAATACCCGGATGAGTAAAGAAAATCAGACTTTTGCGTTTTTGAATGTTGTGAAATTTTCGGTTGGATATGCGAGTTCAGGCCTAACAATGTGATATATTCTGCAATGTTTTATAGTGAAATGAATAGTATTCGCCAGCAGATTTTTATAATTCTTAAAATACAATCTTTCATGTCATTAGTGTGAAAACCTACACTAGTATTTATGGATTATATTCAAAGCATTAATATTGAAAAAAAATTACGGACAGGTACAAAATAATATACAGACTGAAAGAGAAAATAATATTACAAATAGTTTTCATCTATGTTCAAGCTTTCTATAGAACATAATCTTAGACAATACTAGACTGTTCAGATAACACTACTACTGTTCACTTTCATTTTATATCAGTCATATTTGACTCAGTTATTTAAAATAGTGGCAATATTTATATTTTTGTGAGAATATTGCGAGTTGAACGTTTGTTTGTGACAGCAAAAAAAATGTTTTGATGATGTTATGCAGATACGAATATAATATATATTTTCTTCAATGTCGCTATTAGTTATATTATTATACTTTCAGTTGTTTCATTCTGATATTTAATTCATTCTTTATCTGTAATATTTTTTCTAACTTTTTCTCTATTTTGTTACTTGAAAATCAATACCATGTAAAGCAAAATTTTTTGAAACTTTATTTATTTAAGAGAAAAGTAATTTTCATTAAGGAAAAAGTAAGATGTTTCCTTTTATCTGTCTCTTTTATCTTAGTATTTATGTATTATAGTTTCAGATAGATGTTTGTCGAGTTGAATTTTGTAACACAAAATAAATATTTTTTATTTATATATTTCTTTAATTTTTTGTTTTAGGATAGTTTTCAAATTTTCCAGAATAGAATCTTTTTGTAACAGTGTTTCTAAATGATTTATTACAAGTATTAATAATAAGAAGAGTCCATTCATAAAGTGAGTTTGATTTATTACGATTATATTTTATTCTTTGGCACCACTTACATGTTTTAATTAAAATCATAGTCATTTCATCGTCTTAAAAAATCTAAATTGTTTAATGTTTTATATTCTATATGTTTGCGAAAACACAGCGACCAATAAGAATCGATTTGTTTTTCTAAGATCAATAGAATTCTTGTTACAGTTAAGGATTGGTGGATATATATTTTTTATTTTATGTAATTTTTCAGATAATTGTGTTTTACAAAAAAAGCCATATTCCATGTTATAGAGTTTTTATGCAGATGAGAAAAGGCTGTAATTAAAACATACTCTAAATGAGGTCAAACATGTCCAAAAATAATAATTAGCAATTACGATTTCCTTTATTCTTAAGCCGCATAGATGAAAGAACTTAGATAAGATATTTATTATCGATTTCCAATAATGAACAGAGGGTACAATTAGTTTTTAAAATATACTCTAATACATTTATTTAATGGAATTTTGATTTTATTTCATTTAAGTATTGTTGCAAAACTTCTAAAAATACTTTTATATACATATATTTTTTTATGAAATTTTTCTTGAATTTCTATAATTTTTTCCAGTTTTCACCAATATATAGATAAAATTGTAAAATGTTCATATTCGAATGAATGCTTTTTCTTTTCATAATTTGTAAACGCACTTATTCACACACCGAAGATAAAATATATTGTATATTTCTTTAAATATATTACCTTTAAAATATTTAAATGCAGATTATCATAAAAATATTATGACTATAGCTGTCACTCTGAACATTTATTTATTTATTTATTTTTCAGTGTGATTTAGAAAATTAACTATAACATTTTCTATAATGATATTTTACCGGTCTCGTCAAAAGAGTTTCAAAGAGCCTTTATCTAATATATATTTTTTGACGAAATAATAACTATAATATACATAGGATACTGGAATTAAAAAAATTATTGCAAGTTAGTAAATGAGGGAAACGTATTGATTAGCAACCTTAGACATCAGTAAGCTAAATTACATTTTAATGCTTCAGAAAAGAAAAAGCTATTGATTATGATGTATACTCGTTGATCAGTTTCAAACATTGTGCATTAACAGTTATTTACCTAAACTTTCGCCTAAAAACTGACATTTTATTAATTTTTATTGACGGTTTTTTACTTTACATTTTAAAGATATATATTTTACGGAATATTACTGGCGACTGATTTTTGTAATTATACTATCCCTGAAAAAAAAAACTAATAGATTTTTATAAATTTCGGTAGTTTTATGCATAATTAATGCTTTTATTTGAGTAATTAACAATTTTAAATGCATCCATTATATAAACTATTATTATTGAAAGTGCATTTCTGCATTTGTTGAACAGATTATATTTCACACGACATTTGGAAACATAATTAATTAATTATTTTAAAATATGTTTAAGTCACATATAGTTTACTAAATTTAACAGGACTGTCTAATGTATTAAAACTAAGTTATTTATGGAAAAGAAATTAATAAATCTTTATGTTCGTGCATTGCTGGTAATATATAAATATTTAAAATGCCTTGCATTTAAAAATAAACCCATTTGATCTATTGTCGACGGTGTATTTACTTTGCAAAGCAGTTGATTAAGAACTAAATCAATAAATACATGTTTAAGCTTTTTTTTTCTACGAAATAGAAATTCAATAAGTGCTTTCTTGAAACAATAGCATAGTGTACATTGTTCACAAAAAATGTTGATTTTAAACTATACACAATCATTACATAGAGTTACCCGTTTTCACTTGAAGTACTTGTAAAATGAAGGAAGCTGTATCGATTAATTCATCAATATTTGTAACTTTTTAGAAGAAAAATAAGTTTTTTTTTTTTTTTTTTTTTTTTTTTTTTTTTTTTTTTTTTAAACTGCATATTCTAAAAAAGGAAAACAAACATTCATTTGAAATCACTATAATAAAATATTTTCTTTTCTTTCGCAGTTAATTTCTTTTTCCAAATGTACCGTCATTTTATTCATAATTTAAAATATAAAAAAAAAAAAAAAACATAGAAATTTAGTGTTTTAAATAAAGATTTTACAGGATTAATTACATCTATTATTATTATTCTTTCGAAATTTCAATTGTTTGCTATATATTAAAGTGTTAACTTTAAGAAAGAATTTTAGACGTAATAAATTATAAAAGGTTTGAAGACACTAATTTTTTTTTGTTTGCATGTAATGTTTTTTGATACAAATTGCTTGACTGCTATGGCTTTTTTGAAATACTAGTTTTCGCCTTATTGAATCATTAAACTCTTCGCGACGAGCGACTCATATACGTGCTGTATAAGCTGTGTAAAATATATAATTTGGAAACCAGTTTATTTTAAGAAACGTTTTCACTATTTTTAATAACAGTGACATATTTGCTCATCAGACCTGGCCTCCTCGTCTAAGCAGTCCCTCTCAGGCTATCAAAAAATAAAATATTGTTAGAAGAATTTTCCTTTTAAAAGCATATACAAGAAAACATCAAAATTTATTTGGATTAAATGCTTTTTTCTAATTATAAAATGAAATGCAAAGTATTATTATGTAGTACAATCACTTTTTCATCTTACAGATACGAATACATTAATGCTGCTCTCAAATCCAATCTGGCTACTTTCTGATACATTTCCGAATACATTTTTGCCTGCTAAAACACGCGATTTCAAGAACGTGCTCTTATTCTAGAAACCACGGAATCGAACAATTATTTAATTTTTTTCTACAAGGTAGAATATCTTTAAGAATATGCTTTCAAAGTTCATGTTTTGAATCGAAAGAAATGAACATTTATCGTAAAATGAAAAAAAAATACTATTTGATTAAAAATTTATTCGATCATCATGCCTGCTTGTGCCATACTTTCGTTTAAAAAAATAAATCCGTAAATGTGCCAGAAAATTTCGCGTTGTTGAGCGGAAGAATATATTTTCTTTGAGAACAACAATTGCAGAATCACATGAAAAACAATCTACACTACTGACCATCCAAAATGCTACACCTTGAAAGAATGCAAATAATATAATGATATTTATTGGACAAATATATTATAATGGGAAGGACATGTGATTACATTTTCAGAAAATTAGGAAATATAGATCCTGAGAAAACACTGCCCAAAGCACCCAACTCTGGCCGCAATAACAGCATTTATCTGCCTAACCATGGAGTCGAACAGAGATTGGATGTCATCTACGGGTACATAAGTCCATGCAGCTTCAACACTATGCCACAGTTCATCAACCGTATTGACGGGTGAATGGTGGGGTGCCAATCGCTCAGAAGCCATTGACAGGACATTTTCGATTGGTGAGAAATCAGGAGAACGTGCCGGCCAGGGCAACAGTCGAACATGTTCTGTATCAAGGAATGTCAGGATAATACGACCAACATGCGGTCGTGCATTGTCCTGCTAAAATGAGAGTTGCGGTGCCATCGAAGATAAGGCAGAACCATGGGCTGTAGCACACCAGAAATGTAACGGCTGCTGTTGAAATTTCCAGCAATGAGAATAAGAGGTTACAGAGACGTGTATCCAATGACACTTCATACCGTCACTCTAGGTGATATGACAGTATGACGATTCGAATGCAAGCTGGCAATGTGTGTTTTCCACGATGCCGCCAAACATGGATGCTTGCATCATGATGCTGCATACAGAGACTGGATTCATCAAAGACGACTTGAAACGCCATTCCTGCGTCATATACAGCATCATGATGCCAGCATTCATGTTTGGCGGCATCGTGGAAAACTCACATTGCCAGCTTGCATTCGAATCGTCATAATGTCATATCAGCTGGAGTGATGGTATGAAGTGTCATTGGATACACATCTAGGTAACCTCTTGTTCGAACTGCTGGCAATTTCGACAGCAGCCGTTACATTTCTGATGTGTTACGCCCCATGGTTCTGCATTATCTTCGATGCCTCCGAAGCTCTACGTTTTAGCAGGACAATGCACGACCGCATGTCGGTCGTACTATCCTGACTTTCCTTGATAAAGACCATGTTCGACTGTTGCCCTGGCCGGCACGTTCTCCTGATTTCTCATTAATTGAAAATGTCCTGTCAATGGCTTCTAAACGATTGGCCCCACACCAATCGCCCATCACAATGATTGATGAACTGTGGCATAGTGTTGAGGCTGCATGGACTGATGTACCCGTACATGACATCCAATCTCTGTTCGACTCCATGGTTAGGCAGATAAATGCTGTTATTGCGGCCAGATGTGGGTACTTTGGGTAGTGTTTTCTCAGGATCTATATCTCCTAATTTTCTGAAAATGTAATCACCTGTCCTTCCCATTATAATGTATTTGTCCAATAAATATCATTCTGTTACTTGCATTTCTTCATGGTGTAGCATTTTGGATGGCCAGTAGTGTATGTTGAAGTACTTTCTTCTTACAGAATTACTGTACCAATTTCAGTATATTTTTAATGGTTTTCGAAATAGCAAAATTATAAATTGACTGTTTGGCATGAAACCAAATTATATTTTTAATAATTATGTGATTTTACAAAAATATAAAATAAAACAATTGCTTTCCATTAACTTCGCTAAAAAAATTCATATTCCAACAAACAAAACGATCGATAAACAGCTAATTATAATACTAAAACAAGAACGAAAAATCATGCGTCAAGCATAGATTATGTAACACTTTCCAACGCTTCCAAAATAATTTTACAAATCATACCGTTTAATAAGCTGAAAGATGACATCTAAGTAAACAATTTGGAAAACGCATAATATATTTAAAAACATAATTTCAGGAATTTCCAACATATACAATATTCAGAAAAATATACGAACACTTTTATTCAGCCCTGTATAGGATCTATAGACCTGTATATATACTACATAGGATGCTAAATTTTAGTTCAGTTAGGAAGCGCGTAGCATAGTTTAAAATTCTCCGTCTGGAGTTTCTGTCACTAAACGGAAATGTGTCCGCGAACTTTTGTGCTTCCCTGTATAGGATCTACAGAATTTATACACATCACGTAATAGACAAAAAGCGAGTTAAAATTAAAATCGTGTTCAGTAACTTAAAACGCACTTCCAGGAATTACTGTTAACAGACAGTTGAGAATTCTTTTGTGTGTCCCTGTAAATGAACGATGACTGCTATACACACAATATTATGTTGTAAGCCTCTTGTAATGCACCTTAGTGATATTTATAAATTTCAATGCGTTTAAAATGGTGAAACATTATTTAAATAAACCGCAGACGATTTTTCTCCATACATGTAATGTAACGGAATTCTTTTGACTGTCCCTGTAAAGTAACTATAAGTTCTATGCACACCCTATTCCATATTAAGCTTCTTCTAATGCACCTTAGTGATATATATAAATTTCAATGCGTTTAAAATTGTGAAACATTATTTAAATAAACCGCAAATGATTTTTCCCCAATGACCGCAATGTAACGGAATTCTTTTGAGTGTCCCTGTAAAAAAACTATAAGTGCTACACACTTCCGTTTAAATAGGGAACATACTATAGATAACGACAATAACATATAAAAATTACAAAGAAATCCAAGCATATTTACGAGAGTTAGAGCACGGACAGACGGACAGACGGCAGACGGCCATATGGCCAGACAAACCGAAGTCATAAACACTTTTCAACTAGGTTGGAAAGTGTTAAAAAAATAAGTCAATTCAGTAGTTCTCTACAAAATGGTACGTCAATAAACTTTTTTCTGTTTCTGTTTATTTTCCCGTCAACCACTTTCTAAAAAAAATAATTCTGTTTGGGTTAGCGTTAACCAATGGGATTTAACGCCAAAAATGCATAAGCGTGACGTCACGTTCATTTCATCTTCACTATATTCAACCAATAACTGTGGCAGAATGCCTAGTACTGTATCCCAACTATGGAAGATAGGCGGGAAGGTACAGCCCCGAAAAATTAAAAAAAAAAACTAGTCTGTTTTCAGTTGACGGCAGAATTTAATAAACGCCAATAATAACTGATGTTTGAAATGAACATATTGTTCTTTATTTAATCAGAAAATGTAACCAGATATAACATATACAAAAATCATAAACAACAGATGTACATACAAAATGTACACAAAATTAGATAATTATCATGAGCCAAAAAAAAATTCGAGCCGTCGAACGACTTTCTTTTTTTAATCTTACTGTTTATCCGATTGCAGATAAAGTCTCATATCATGACTATTAAGGCACGCTTTTTTATGGCAGAATCTCATAAACTTTAAAATACTTTATTGTATCAGATTCTGTATATTGAAGATACCAAATCTTTATATTTTTTGTTTCCAAATACGAGAGAAAACAGAAAAATAGCAGTTAACATATCCGTCATTGAAAAAAATAAAAGAAACTGGCTTCTCCACACAATAAATTAAAAATAGAATACGTACAATGTATCCTAATGCTACATTTGTAATCAAATGTGACGTCAGGCTTTTGAATTATTTGCGTTAAATCACGCTCTTTGGCAATAGTTTCTTTTTATAGAAAGAGGTGGACGGGCAAGTAGACAAGTACCCTTTTTCTTTTGATTTTGGAACTATTGTTGCTAACTTAAGACAAGTTGAAAATAGTACGTCAAACGTGACAAATGAGGTGCGTTCGAACTATAGCTAGTTATATAAATATTAAGATCCTGATGGTTTTTAATTCTGTGAAATGAATTATATCGTCTGCAGATTAATTTCTGTAATAATAAGTATCTCGGTCACTTGACGGTTAAAGCTCGGAAGCTCCTATAACAAAAAAGCACCGATTTTTTTTTTATTCAAATTTCTTAATAAATGTTTTTTTAAATATCTCCTAAAGTTTTGATTCGATTTTCATAAAATTTGAAATGTCTCGACAAAATTCTGCAAAGATAGTATATCTTCAATTTCCAACCATTCGGTTGGGTAGTTTTTGCGTTGTTATATGCGGACGGACGCACAGACGGACGAACGGACCAGACGACGACAATAGGTGCTACGTATTTATATAATTAGGAACGCACCTAATGAAATGCATTTATCCGAATGTGACTAAATTGTGTCTTATCCAAATAAATTAATGTTTCCTTAAACAAATATACCATATTTCATTAGAAATATTCTTCTTTTTAAAAACTGTCAGAAAAATGTAAAAATATTCTTAAGTCTAATAAATAATTATATTTCCAGTATTAACCTCTGTTCAGTTAGGTACATACGATATTTATTAAACGTGTTTCAAATCTTCAACATACAATATGTTTTTGTAGAACAGTAATATAATTTAATTCCTGATGAATCTTTCCAATGCAATATCGTTAAATAAAACAAATACTCTCTTCCAAATGAAGCAGTCGAACATTCTTTCCTAATACAAAATTCAAAGTGACTCGATATTATTACAGAAATAACTTTTCCTTTGTATCGCGAAAAGTTGTTTTGTAGTTTTAAATTAGCCTTCTTGCATTCCTCATATTTTTTGAAAATTATGAAATAGAAACATCAAATACACACCCTCGTTTTGAAGAGTTTGGATCAAGTAAAAAATCTATAGTAACACCATTTGTTTCGTTTTAGAAAGAAAATATTTATTAAAAATTTTATTAGATATTTTCTTTACTTAATTATTTTATAAAATTTTAAAATTTCAGATAACATCTTATGTTATTATAAAATATTTCGCTACACATTCAGATTAATGAATGTGGCAGAAAGAAAAGCAAATAATCTTTTTTTAATTATTATTTTTTTTTCTGAGAATTGGGGAATGTAGGTTCAAACATTTAATTTAATTTGTGTGTGATTTCTTTTTTCTTTTTTCGAATAGAGTTTTAAGTAAGGTAAGTTATGAATTAAAGGAAATTGTATCTATGTAAATCAATCTTTAAATTCATTGCAACTAAATAGCAAAAAAGAAAAAAAAAGATGAAATATTCATTAGATCAAAAATATTTTATTTATATAATAAAAGAAAACAGACAAAAATTTAGAATCGCCGAACTTTAAACGATGTTAAAGTTGTAAAGGTAAATACTCCAATGCAGGACTTTCAGAAAATTGTGGAGCATTGATGATTTTAATTAGAAATACTAATAATTTTTATAATACAAATCATCAGAATATACATTTGTGCACTGTAAAAACATATAATTTTTACAAAAACTGCTTTTTAGTTAAGAATGCGCTTCAGTTGAACGTTACATTATTTAAATATTTTATTAATATTATTGAAGAATAATTCCTAAAACATAATTTTTTCAAGTAAGTGCATATACAGAGAGATAAAAATGAACTGCAAAAATCAGAGACAAAACAACTCGCAAGTCGTTCTTAACCGTGTCAAATATACAGCGTGTCCACGTATAACCTGACCGACCTTTATTTTTGCAACAGTTGGTCCTAGATGCATACTTCCAGTTACAAAAATGGTTTAAATAACGTAAAGAATTATTTTTAAAGCGATTTGGGTCAAGAAAAACATTTATTAAAAAATTACGAAATTTAAATTTTTATACGGTCCCCCGGTCCTATAAGTGATATTTAGTAAAAATTTACTATGACACTAACAAGTAAGATAAAAAAAAAGTCCCATGCATCTACGATTAAAACTGACTGAGTAATAGCTGTTTAAAGTTGGAGTATATTTTTTGTTGCGAAATAGGGGTTATTCAAAAATGTAGTAGAAATATAAATAATCGTCAGATATGTCAAAAAAATAGTTGAGAGCAAAATTAACATTGCAATCTAATATAAATATGAAATCTATAATCATTCTGACATATTAATGCAAAATATACAATTTGTACTGAACATATAAGAGGATAAAAATAACAGAATTTTTGTTACGGTATCCGACTACGTACGGAGTCATTTTTTTAAAAAAAAACTTTACTTTTGACACAGTTTTTGGTATTTTTCAGTGTAATCTAACACAGAATAAAGAAAATTATAAAAAAGTATATAATATATATGCAACTTTTAAAAATTTTGAAGAATTTTAGTCATTTTTTAGCATTTTTTTTATAAAAACGGCTCCAGCTCTAAAAACAAAAATAATGCATATAACACAAATATTTTTTTAACATATGCATATTAGACACTCTTGAGTGTAATGAACTAAAAACTAGTCAATATACGGAAATCTAAAAGAGATACAGCTGATTATATAGAATTACATAGAAAATTTCAGTAATTTTACGTGTAATTCTTCATAAAAGTAGCTACATATTAACAAATTATTTACCTATAATCAATTCTTTACTTCATTACGCTCTAGACATTATCAAATAGCTACTCAAAAAATTTCATGGTTATAGAATACTAAAATTTTGAGTTAGAGCAATAGTATTCAACTTTTCTTGATAAAAATCAAATCTTGCAGAAAATGCTAATTTAACTTGATAAAGTAGTAAAAAAAAAAAACCAAATAAACCCTTTGAGGCAGTGCTATAGATAAAGCTAAAATATAATATTAACTGTAAAAACTAAAAAATGCGCGAAAACAGTTTCATAAACCTCAATTTTCGATCCACTTCCGGTTTAGATATCTTCACTTCCGGTATTACTTAGCGACGTCAGCTGTTTATTAAAGGTCTCTAATTTCATTTCTAATAGACGTACAGGAAAAATAAACACAGATTTAGAAACAGAAATGTTCATTCTATAAGAAAATCAAATAAAAAAAAATTCGAATTTTCATCGAAATTGACGTTTTAAACGTAGGCGGATACCTTAAATAAAAAGATGAAAAACAACAGCCTCAATTACGATTTTAAAATGCTGTTAGATTACACTGTCTTTCAAATTTTGGGTTGTGCCATGTTTTTTAGCTTTTGAAAATTGATTCTAATGTATTATTTAGCGCTGAATCCGAAAATGACATTCATTTTAAACCATAACGTCAGGATTTTTCTCAAATCGAAAATTTCAAAGTTAAAAAGCTCAAAGTTAAAATTGATCCCCCCTCCCCTCCCAACCACATCGGACCCCTGAGCTATTTAGTTGTTAAAAACCCTGTATAAGCCAAAAAATTGAATAAATTATTGAATTAAATAAAATTAAACTGAATAAAAAAGTCTTACATCTATTTTATAGTATCAGATTTTTCGCTATTTTTTAAAATTGGAATTTACGATTTGCGAAAAATCTTGACATGATGGTTAAAAGTGAAGGTAATTTTTTTATTCAGCGTTAAAAAAAATAGATAAAACGTAATTATAAAAGTTAAAAAACACAACCATCGCAGGTTTATGTTA
This sequence comes from Maratus michaelseni, assembly GCA_963931845.1. Taxonomy (NCBI): domain Eukaryota; kingdom Metazoa; phylum Arthropoda; class Arachnida; order Araneae; family Salticidae; genus Maratus; species Maratus michaelseni. Next base: position 289,407,905 of record OZ007591.1, on the reverse strand, counting down.
TATAATCTAAAACTTTAAACATTTTCTTAAACTTGATGACGGTAATCTAATATGAGTATTATTAAGATGGTAAGCGTCGAAAAAAATCATAATAATATTACATTGTCATCGGATTTAAGTCAGTATGTAACATTTAACTTCGATCGGACTTTTGAAAGTGAGTTAAACTTCGAGTACAAATTTTAAACTGGAAAGACGATCGTTGCAAGTTAAATAAAACCTTATGAAAATAACATAATTTTTGTTAAAAGAAATCATAGCCTCAAATCCTTTCAAAATAAAACATATGTTAAAATACAATTATTTTAATTAATCTGAACCTTAACTAATAAAAATTAACTCAATCGTAATAGTTGTAGGATTTCTTTCAAAGCGCAGATACCTTGAAATAAGTTTAAGTACTTTATATACGACCCCTGAAAGCATGGCCGAAATCATCTCTTTTTAGATGCAAAAAAGTGGTATAAGTTATGCATTTCAAAGTTTCATAACTCGGTCAATTTTAATGTTAGATGAATGGGACTTTCTTTGTCGCACTTGTTAGTGTCACAGTAAATTTTTACTAAATATCACTTATAGGACCGGGGGACCGTATAAAAATTTAACTTTCGTATTTTTTTAATAAATGTTTTTCTTGACTCAAATCGCTTTAAAAGTAATTCTTTACCTTATTTAAACCATTTTTGTAATTGGAAATATGCATCTAGGAACAACGGTTTCGAAAATAAAGGTCGGTCAGGTTATATATATATATATATATATATATATATATATACTAATAAAAGAAAGTGTGTGTGTCTGTTGGCGATGGCTAGGAAAATCTAGCCCACATAGAAGTCTGGAAATTTAGGTGTGGATAGTCCAAGGTCTGGCCATGTGCACCTGAGCCTCAGAATTTTAATATTTTGATAATTAGCCTAGATATTAATTAGATTATCATTAACCATCGCTTCTAAAATGTCATCTTTTAAATCAAAATGGCGAAAGAAACGAACTGGCGCATTGGATTTGCAACCGGAAATGAACGAATTCAAAATTATTTAACTAATTAGCGAATTTTAAGAAAACTTATTGAGATATCAATTTGAAAATTTCTGAGCATATGTAAAAAAATATTCTGTATCTGACTATGTGATTTTTGAAAAATTCGGTTGGTAATTGTTTTTAATTTACGCAAAAAAACTGCCAAAAATCTGCTGGCGCCAGTGAAAACAATCCGAGAAATTTTCAGACAGGGATCTGCTTTCATTAAAAACTGAACTACAAAGAGATCTGTTTCTCGGGCCGGTCCCTCCATTTAGTTTGCGAAAATGAAAGGAAATAATTGACAATTTTTACTAATGAACAAAAATTTATGTAACTCATTAAGATATAGATTTGAAATTGATGTCGGGAAGGGGTGTCATCTGCCGCTTATTTTAGCGTAGCGTCTTCGTTATGTTCTAATTATCAGAAAAATGTAATTCTTTTTTTAATGATCGCGTTAGTGTTGGTGACGGTGGTTCTCTTGAACAAATTATTCATTATATTTGCGGGTATGAGGAGGGAGGGGGTTAAGGCTACTCTTCAGTAAACTTCCCGATTCCCCCCGCTAATGTTATTCCTATGGACGTAGGATGCATTCGTATTTTTAAAATATCTCCTCGGAAAATTAATATTTTTAACTTCTGTTTTCTTTGTACCATTCTTAAAGAGTGTCTCTTTTTTTCTTAGTTGTCAATTTGTTTCTAAAATATATACTTAATTTTATATGAAACGTTAAAATCTTACTCAGTTTCGTTTAGATTTTAACGCATAAAAATATAAATTAAGCACATAATTTAGAAATATTTTGATAACTAAGAAAAAAAGAAACATTCTTTAAGAATGGTACAAACAAAACAGAAGTTAAAAATATTAATTTTCCGAGGAGATATTTTAAAAATACGAATGCATCCTACGCCCATAGGAATAACATTAGCGAGGGGAATCGGGAAGTTTACTGAAGAGCAGCCTTAACGCCTTTCTCTGAGATTGTAATTATCTCGGGCCCGGGCAACGCCGGGCGGGTTAGTTAGTATATATATATATATTTATAAATAATATAAAATAAATTTTGTTGAAATTTAATTTCAGTTGCCATATCAGATACATTTTTTTTAAACTTCTGAAAAGAGATGAAAAATGTTTACGACATCGGTTTGTCTGTCCGTTTGTCCATACTCTACCTCTCGTAAATATACTCGGGTTGCCCTGTAATTTTTATATGTTATTGATGTTTATTATAGCATTATCTGTACAATTGATACATGATTGATTACATGATCCACAATTTTGGTAATTTAAAAGATGCTCCATCGTTACATATTGTATTTTGCGTGTTAGTATCTCTATGGTTTCTCTTATTATGGATGGATAATATAGACTGGAGGAAAAATCTATTTTACTTTCATTGAAATTTATTTGGATGGATTCTTCTTGATATAATCTTGCCACGGCTGTAGTTTTTCTGTTATACTTAATATCAGCTATATGCTTCAATATTCGGTAACTCAATTTCCTGCTGGCAATGCCAATATAGAAAATTTTAGATTTATTCTTCTTTAATAATAGGTATTTAATATACTCCTGAATAATTATCCAATAAAATTAATTCGGTGAATTTTACTGCAAATGATATTCTTTAAGTTCTGAAGAGGTTTGGATATTAAGCAGATATTGAAACGTTTAAGGCTGTATTTTTTTTTATCAAAAAACTTGGATAATATTGAAGAGTATAAAGCTTTTTTTTTTATAATCAACTTTGTTTTCTGGTTTCTTATGATTGGCGAATCCACGATTAATTTAGTAATATGGTGTACCTTAAAACCATTATTACAAGCAATTTTACGAATATTATCTAATCCGTTATTCAGTTTATTTTCAGTACATACTATAAAGGCACGTCTTATGAAAAATCTGTATGTTGAAATTTTGTACGTAAATGGGGAACATGCGTCATTTGATATGGTAGATTGGTTAGCCATACTTTTTCGGAAAACAACTCTGTCGATAGATTTATTTGTTCTGGTTATAATTACATCAAGGAAAGTAAAACTTTTATTATGTTCAATTTCAATAGTGAATTTAATGTTATTATCAATTGAATTTAGATGATTTATAACTATTTTATGTTCATCAAGACTATACTGCCAAATTATAAAAATATCATTAACATATCTGAGCCAAGTGTGAGAAATTAAGTCAAATGTGCCGAAAACATTAGTTCCCAATGGACGAAGAGTATATTTAGCTAATAAACCTGAAATAAGTGATTCCATTAGGGCTCCATCATTCTGCTTATAATATTTACCATTGAATGTGAAATAGGTATTATAAATGATTAGATTAAGTCCTCTTTTTATTGTTAATTTCTTATCACTATTAAACTCGTCTATCTGTTCAATATCACCACAAATTTTATTACACACTGAATGCGTGCAAATTGATGGATACAATGAAACAATAACAAGCCTAGCCATTATATAATTATCTGGTAATTGTATATGTTAGATAGTTTGAATAAAATCTTCCGTTGACTTAATAGTTAATGTAGAATCTGGTAAAATATCTCTTAAGAGGAGGACACAAGTCAATTCTAAAAGATAAGTCGGTCCTGAGCACTGTGAAGCTATAGGACATAATGGCATGTTGCTTTTATGTACATTTAACCTATCCAATAATCCTAGGAATAACAGCTAGTTTATATACCTTTAATTTTTTTTTTCATAACATGCACCATTTCAAACATAATGCATTTGATATGCATTTTTAAGGTGCAGTAAAACATGCGTTCTGTAAAATATGTGATGGGAAAAATCTCTATTCATTTACAGTGTCACACAAAAGAATTTCGTTACATAATAATTTACAGAGAAAAATCATTTGCAGTGAATATTAATGATGTTAGACTATGTCATCCAGAAATTTATCTACATTAATGAGGCGCACTATAAGTTGCTTACTGAAAAGTATTATGTGCATTTTATTTATCGGTCATTTACAGAAACACACTAAAGAATTCGGTCACAGTACTGTCTGTGAGTAAGAATTTGTAAAAGCGTGTTTTCAACATTTGTTGGCGTTTTTAAGTTTAATTAATTTTTTGAATAGTACGTGGTGTGTATAAATTCAGCTGATCATATACAGGGATACACAAAGAAATTCATATGTATTACCGATTAAGGGAGTGAATTACTTAAGGTTAGTTTTTATTTGTGTGATGCATTTTCTTCACGAACTATTTCTAGTATACTAATAGACGCTTGTAGTATATAAATAAATTCACATACAGGGCTAAGCAAAGAATAAGATCCATTACCGTTTATGGTTTGTAATTGCTGTAATTGCGTTGTAAGCTGTCTGATATGTTTGTTACCTGAATAAAATTGTGCTTAACATGTGGTATGTAACAGAAATGCTTTAGAACACACGGCTATACAAGATAATTCCAATTCATTTCCGTATATTGCCAAAAATTCCTAAGAAAAATTGTTGGCAAAATTTAGTGAATTTTCTAATTGAACTACATTTTAGCATGCTATTTAATATATATGAAAATTTATAATATACAGGGAGAAACATAATAGTTCAACTTATTTTTTTTACTATGGGAGTTAATTACTAAAACTAGATTTTTAAATGTTTTATATGTTTCCTAAACTGCTTACTTATGTATCTCTTTTCACCTTAATTAATGGTGTAGTTTCGTTACAATTTTCAGAAGGTCTTGGAATACGTTTCATAATCCATGCTTGATGCATGATTTTTCGTTCCTGTTGATGAGTTAAATTGAACTCGCTATTTGTAAAATGTGCTAATTTAAAAATATTGTTATTTACTAGATATACTAGCCATTAAATTTTCGAAAAAATATGTAATTAAACATGTATACGTGTGTTGTAATGATTATTTTAATAAATGAGTAATTGTTACATTTTTTTTTGCTTCACTAAATATTAATCCAGATTCTTAAATAATTTTTATGTTTTTTTTATGATTCCTTTCAGTGGAGAATTTCTCGTTGTTTCAAAACTTTTACTCGTTTTGTTGGCTGAAAAAATAATTTTTTCACGTAAATCAAATTTTCCTCAAGCTTATTACTACTCTTTGTATAGAATTAATTATTTTTGAAAACAGTAATTCTCTTTTGAAAGAAGTAATATTCTTAAAGTTAGGTATGTTTTCCTTAGACAAAACTTTTCTTCGTATCAGATCGTGTTTAGTGAAATTTAATTTATTTGAATTCCCGAAGGCAAATAATTTATTTAGATTTTTATTTGTATTTAATATTTTGTATAAAATAATTTTCGAAGTTTTCAGTAAATACATTTTAATTAAAGGTGTTTTATGTAGTTTTGAAAAGTAGTTTCTTCACGATTTATTAAAAGTATTAAAAAGTTCAGAAGAGCGAATTTGTTTATTTTTTTTCTTTTGAATAATTTATAATTTTTTTTTTATCTAAATCGCAATCGAAAACCATATTTCGAAATTAAGAATATTTTAAGATAAATATATGTTATATATTATAGTTTGTATATTATAGTATATATTCGAAGATGCTGTTATAATTTTAGTATATTGTCAGATTATTACATTTATTGTTATAGTGAATACTTTATCAAAATATTACTTATTTCAGGTAGTTATTTGAGCGAATTGCGATTTATAAAAAATGTATATCCTATGTAATAGTTTTTCAATACAAAAAATAGCAATTAAAACAAAGATTTTCTAGTTGACACAAAGCATGTTAAAAGATACTAATAATCGTACAAACTTTCTTCTATTTATCACTCATCTAAATGAAGGAAATATATATATATATATATATATATATATATATATATATATATATATATTATCGGTTTCTAAAATGCATAGTGAAAAGGACTTTTACTAAGGTTCATTAACATAACCTTGTATTATATTCTTTAATGTTATAATGGCGTCATTGATAAAATATTATTATCAAAGTAATTACTTCTTCACAGAATTTTTAATACAGCAATGAGTGACATTAATTTTTTTAACGTTTTCACAATATAAATAACCTTCACATAATCGTCTTATGTTTAAGATATTACAGTCGAGTAAAATATTTTATTTCGTTAGATATATTTAAAAGTTAAATGAAATAATCAATATTGGAATAAAAGCTTTTTTTAATTTAAAATATCAAAATACCGAATACGCATTATTATTAATTATTTTATATATATGAATGCAATTTTTTTTTATAAATATTAATATTTTTATAAAAAAATCTATATTATTTAATAAATTTTTTTTTAACAAATTCTATCATTTCCTAACTTAAGATTCGTCGGTGGGATATCCATTTTGTTTAATTTAAAATCAAAATCACACAGCTGAATTAAAATATAACGATTATTCAACATTTATTTTTTGTATTTATGAAGGACATAGCAATCAATAACAATCGATGCCGTGTAATTTAGTATATTGCTAAATCAATACAATTCTGTTTACAGTAAAATGTTGGCTAAAATAATACTTATTTCATGTAAAGATTTCAGGTAATTGTGTTTCACGAAAAAACATATTTCGTTTTATTGATTTTTTACTAAGAGGAAAGAAATTGCAATTAAAACAAAAGACCTAAATGAGGGCAAGCATGATAAAGTATAGTTATAAACGCACTTTCTTATTCTTTTTTTAACTATCTACGTGAAAGGACTTAGGTAAGATATTTATTATCGGTTTCCAATAATGAAAAGAAGAAAAAAAGAACTATTACGATTGGTTTTTTTTAGAAAATCTCTAATTCCTTTATTTAAAGAAATTGCAACAGTAATGTCTTTCGATACTGCTGAAAAAATTATTACAAAATATAGACTCTTATTATTACGAATTTTCTTTTCTTTTTTGCAAAGTTTTAAAAAAGAGGTACTTAAAAAAAAAATCTATTCAACAATATGCATACAAATTTACAAATAAATGAGACAATAATTTTATTGACCTACAGACATAAAATGACGACCAGTTTTTATATTTTGTTTGTTAAAATTAAATTTAGAGCGAAATAATCACACATAAAATAATGATTTTATTTAAAAAGTATTACATTTGTAATATTATCTATATACCATTATATTGATGTAATAGTATATGACCAGTGTACCTGGCTATCTATCTATCTATATATATATATATATATATATATATATATATATATACATGGAAAAAAGGGTTAAAGCACTATATAAAAAAGTTAAGTTGAAGCAGAAAAGTCAAAGTTTCGCATATGTTGTTCTAGTTCAAAAGTTTCATAAAACACGAGTGAAATTTAGAATTGTAACTTGTGGGCATGGTTCATATCTAGAGTCTGCTAATAAGAAATTGTTAGGGGTTTTGAGTAGTGTGTTTGATAGAGTGTTGAGTGCGGAGTCCACATTTATTATAAAGAACAGTTATATTTTATTAGATAACTAATAATTAAAAAAAAACATCAAAATATAGTTTGTTTGCATATGATTTTGCAGACCTATATAGCATCATTAGCTTACTGGATTTAAAGGACAAGGTTATAGAATTTTACAACAAAAACCGCAATAGAGATAGCGATAAAGATTGGTTTCTAAACTTGTTTCAGTTGGTAGTGCAAGAGAATTACTTGAAAGAGAGGAGTAGAATATTTTAACAGATTTGTGGAATATCAATGGGTGGGGGGGGGGGGGGTTCAATTTTAGCTGACATCTACTTACATATGTATGATAATTACAATAATTTAAATAGCAAAATATTGAGTTACAGGGACATTCATGTTGCTTTAATAGTTGTATTAAATAATGGAAATGTAAACCTAGATTTTACATACCTAATACTTTAAAGCTAGAATTCTTCTCCCGGAATATTTAAAACGTAAATCATCTGGATGTAAATTTAAAATAAAAAAATTACAATTTGATTACAAGGGTTTATGACAAAAGAAACGATTTCGATTTTAAAACTTTAAAGATCTTGCATTTTTATTGAAACGTGCACATTTCAGTTTTTAGAAATGAGTCTACGAACGGTTTAGATCGTATCCAGAGATATAGTTCAGGGTTTGGCGATGTGATTGGCGAATTTTTAAGCTGGATTACCCAGGCATTGATACAGGGTTATCCTGTGAAGTTTGTAAGGAGAAATATGATTAATGTTATAGAATGAAGTAAATATCGAACTGAACTGAATTCATTTTTAAATGCTAAAGGTGATCTGGATCGGTTGTTCGTTAAGTTTAGCTAGGGATGGATTCTATTGCGTGTTTCTCTGTGTTTCGGTTGATTGTACAGCTTAATTTTGTCTCGGCAGGGACGTTGCTTGCAGAAAAACACACAGCTACCCCCATTTTACCCAGCTTTGCATGTCACTCCTGCCTTCTGGTTTATTTTTCCTGGTTTTGTTTTAATGAAAGTAATTTTGCGTTTGGTTATATTCGATTTATAGTTTAAATTGGTTATATTTTAGGGTTCAGAAGTATTAATGTTATTAGTTTTTCGTCTATGTGGTGTTGTTAGTGTAAATTTTATAATTGCATTTGTGTATATATATATATATATATATATGTAAGTAAATGACATATAAATAGGCACTTTACTGAACCAATATGACAAATAATCGATGAACAACAAAATATGCACTTTAATTTCAACTAATAACACTTTTGGTCGAAACTACACAAAAAATTTACATTACGATAATCCAACCAGGCCTAACGGCTATATCCATTTTACATATCTTGCTTCATAACAAAAATTAAAACACTGACTCTTAGCCAAATCTCGCGATTCCCACTATTTACAACTCGCGCATCAAAGTCATGGATAATAATAATGTGTCAGTTCAGTGTCAGTTCATTGGATGATCAGTTACGTGAAGTGTTTCAACTGAAATCCTACAAATCGGTCATCCTGACGTGATGGCGTCTCGACATCAGCATCTTGATTTGTTATGTTTTTTCCATGCCTCACAGTTATTTTTTTTGAGATTTTTATTTCTTTCTGAGTATTGCTCTCTGTCTTTAGGATCCGCATATCCAATATCTCTGTGATTCCTTTCCAGATATTGCTCTCTATATTTAGAAACTATATAACTATTGCTTCTAGAATGACAAGAATTTGAATAAGTATCTCGTCCATTATAAGCTCCTTTAAATCCATGATGAGAATTATTCTTATGTGAAGGTTGTGAATACCTTTGTTCATTATAACTAGCCTTGCACGATCGTTGGCAAACATAATTATAATTATTTCGTCCATGATAGTAGCCTCTATTCATGTATCTGGGAAATTTTGGATTATATCTTGCTTTAAAATTAGGTGAAGCATTTTCTGTTATGTCTTGAGGTATCAAAGAATTTTCAGTCTCAAAGTTTTCAGGAACCTCAGATTTATTTTGGTAAAAATTCTCGGAACTCTGTTTCCATATCCATATTTATTGTTATTTCCATGGTTAAATGACTGTTTAAAATATCGCTGACCATATTTATTATTGCTTCTGTTATCAAATGGCCTTTAAAAATGTCTGTTCTTTCCCTTATGATCAAAATTCCTATTGCGATCTTTCACATAGTATTTTCTACCATGTGCAGTACTACTACTTTCATAATTTTCTTCTGGAGATGCATTCCATTCATCGGATAATCCTGTATCTTTTGTCCTATTCGGCTTATACGGTTTTATTAATCTCCTTATTTTCTTTCTGTTCACTAAATTCGTAATCTGTGTCAAATTCACCCCGTCATTTACGCAGTCGATTTTAACCATATCTTCATAACCTCGATTATCGTTGTTTATACTTGCTTCATTAATTTTTGTCGGTACTTCGTTAATTTTAATGTATCCTACTCGAACTTAGTTGCCGCTTGTTATTCTAACACTCTCTTCCGTTACTTTTAACGTCATGCCTTCTACTGCTTTCCTACCTATTATTAAATCGCAGTCCGCCTCTTGTACCACGTAAAATTTATCCTGGATTTCTGTTTCATCCACGTAGACTTTATGCCAGAAAAAACTTGTTGGCTTAATTTCTTCTCCACCTATGCCTGATATGTATATATTGTCTCTGGTTAGTTTTGGCGCGTTTACTGCAGTATGATATTCTGAACTGGCGATTGAAATATCGCTTCCTGTATCAATTATTACGCTTGTTTTTATTCCGCTAATATCTAAGATTCTTCCTTTTTTACCATTTAACATGCCCATATTAACTATTTTTCTTTGCGCGTTTTGGGTTTCATTTTGATATTTTGTTTCTTGCCAATTTTGATTACGTTGCGGCTAAAAATTTGAATATTCTTGTTCTGTATTATTCGCCATGGCACATTTCGCACTCACGTGACCAGGGTTGCCACACGCAAAACAGATTATATGCGACTCTTTGCTTCCATAATTCATACTGTGTCTATTGTCAATTTGGCGTCTTTTCAAATTGGCGTAATCAGCCACTCGCGATCTTCTGTCATCAAAATCGCTACTTGTATCCTTAACTGATTGTTTATTGTAAACCCTTTGTGCTGTTTCATAATTATCTAATTTATTAACTAAGTCATCAATTTTCTTCATTACTAATAATTCCTCTATGAAATGTGTTTTTGTTTCCGTAGGTAAATTATGCCTGATTTGATTAACAACAATTAATTCCGCCAAATCTTCAAAGTGATTTACGTGAAGGCCTTCAATCCATTGTTGAAAATACACCTTTATCTCATAAGCGAAATCTCGCCAACTGGCTGAGGGCTCCTTTTTAGATGAGAAAAATTTCAGCCTAAACTCCTCTGGTGATAGCTTGTAGCGTTTTAGTAGAATATTTTTTATATAATCATAATCCTGAATTTCAGGTTCGTTTTCCCTTGTTATTATATTGATCACATCTAACGGCATTAGATTAATTAAATAATTTAACCATTATTTTTTATCAATACCCGTTTGCGCCATTTGCCTTTCGTACATAGCTAAGTATAAACTGATATCATTCGAGCTATCATATTTAGTTAATAATCTAAGCAATTCAAATTGTTTACCTGGATTTGTCTTTGAGTCTTCATTAATATGTTCTCTTGAATTTTCTTGTATCTGTAATTTCTTAATTTCAAAATTCTGCTCCGATTCTATTTTCCATTTTCTCTCTTCCATTTCCATTTTCAATTTCAATCTATTTTCTTCAATCTCTGCTTGTAATTTCTTCTCTTCTCTTTCTCTTTCTGCTTGTAATTTCTTCTCTTCCAGATCTGCTTGTAATTTCTTCTCTTCCAGTTCTGCTTGTAATTTCTTCTCTTTCTCTTTCTCTTCTCTTTCTTCTTTCTCTTTTCTACTTGCTACCACTACTTCCAATCGACCTCTTATAAAATCTTCTTCGTAACTCTCCCAACTCTTGATCAGCTTTATTAGGACAGGTATTGTCGGTTTTTCTGGAGCTTTAATTCAGCATTCCTCGCAGAGGTTTATTAGATCAATTCTCTTGGCTTTATTTAGAGTTCCCATCTTTCAAAAATTGTACTTGAAGTGATAAGATTACGGTTTCACCTTGCTGATTCGTAACCCAACTTTTGATACTGGCGTTTTACAATACTTTACGTTTGGTTTCCATTTCACTACTAGTGGCTCTTACTTTTAATAATCTTGGCATCCGAGCCCCCAAAAATGTAAGTAAATGATATATAAATAGGCACTTTACTGAACCAATATGACAAATAATCGATGAACAACAAAATATGCACTTTAATTTCAACTAATAACACTTTTGGTCGAAACTAAACAACAAATTTACATTACGATAATCCAACCAGGCCTAACGGCTATATCCATTTTACATATCTTTCTTTATAACAAAAATTAGAACACTGGCTCTTAGCCAAATCTCGCGATTCCCACTATTTACAACTCGCGCATCAAAGTCATGGATAATAATAATGTGTCAGTTCAGTGTCAGTTCATTGGATGATCAGTTACTTGAAGTGTTTCAACTGAAATCCTACAAATATATATATGGTGTTTTTACGAAGATGTTTTTTTTATTCCATGAAATATTGGCAGTTCGTTCAAGATGGTGAATGATTGCAGTCGTAATCAATAATCATAGCGAGGAGTTTAAGCAAGGATGGGATACCACAAGAGTTTCTTCAATAAAGACCAGCCAATTTCCAGACAAATCGTTTATGTATGAACAAGAGCGATGGAAGTAACAGTTCCCAGAGTATTAGGTATAAACTTATAGCCCTCAGGCTTCACGATGGCTCACTACATCGTTTAAAAGATCTTAAAGAACTGTATGAAAATTGTACGTGACTACAATACCAGATAACCATTTGGTTACATTTCCAAACACGTCAAAAATCTGCTCTCAAATAGCGTGCAAGCCACTTTTGTTCACGAAGCGTAGTGATACAGAATACGACGTCACGAGCGCACAAACCAATGAGTGAGAGGCGAGCTCCAGCCAAGCGAATGATACGCGAGGGAGAAGCTCTAACACGAAAGAATTCCTCTCGTAGCCGCGCATTAATTTTGAAGTGAAAAATACCTTTTTTAATACCTTAAAAAATGGCTTTTAAAAACATTCGAAATGAGAAAAGCATCTCTCGGAATTTTATAGATTGGGGAGCTGATAAAAGCCTCGAATGAACTTAAAATTTTAGATTAAGATTTGGAATAAGATAATTATTAATATACGGGTTAATACTTTTGAAAGGACATTAAATAAGAATAAATATTATTAAGAATTAAGGAAGTACGTACTGACTATGTCAGAAGTTAGATTAATTTAAAGGACTAATGCGAAATAAATGCGAAGGATTTGCGAAGGAAATACATTTTTTATATAAAATATATATATACTGATTACAGCACTACCTATTGGTTATTTGCATAGTTCGCATTATTTGCATAGTTCAAAAACCAAATTGTAGAATTTCCGTCATTAAGTCTGAAATGACCCCTTTTATAGTAAAAATGACTTTTTTAGAAGCTCTGAAAGTAATATTTTTATATCCTATAAACTTCTTACGTACGTCACAAATAGCTGGAAGAAATGTGGAATTAAAAGAAAAACGTACAATTACAAATAAATCTAGCGCATGTAATCAAGAAACATTTTACTTTAATATAAAAATCAAGTTAAGTGTACTCCACATGTTCAGTGTTTCCAAATATGCAATGCATTATGCAGTCTGCATGCTTTTAGCTGCTAGGAATATTGATTATACTTAACATGATTTTCTTATTGAAATAAATATTTCTTTGTTGGAATGCGTTAGTTTTTTTCCCGTAAATATGCGTATGCCGTGCTTTTGCATGATATTAGCAACATGCTTAAGTTGGTAATTGGTTATAACAAACGAAATAAATATATTTTTCCAAGTAGGAACTGAGAACATCATTTTATATGTAACACTGTAACGCTGTTATTTCATGAATCTTGTACCTGTTTCGAAATAGAAAAGGCTAACCCGGCAGTTTTCTGCTAGGTGGTGCTGTAAGCTGTCTCAATGCGTAGAGAATAGCCACTTTACTACATCTAGACATCAGCTTCATGAGTGTAGCTATCGCCGTTCTAATGTGAATGAGAATGTGACGTATCTTTTTTGGCCCCCCTTGTACACTCTCAAAAAAATCCGTGAATTGAACAAATTCTTCCGATGCCTTTTTTCATTAAAACACGAAAATTTCCGTTTTGATTTGCTTTGTTTCCCCGAAAATACGGAAAACTCACCAATCTAACATAAAATATACCTGAAATTCTCCAATCTAAGTCTGAAATTTCTTCAAACCATTACAGGCAACTGTGCTGCATGTTACGTTTCCGTATTAGAAACGGTATTTTTACGTATGTTTTTTTCCTTCAAAACACGGAAAATTCAAGAAACGAAGGTTGAAATTTTCTTGTAATTCTCCAGCCACAAGAAAGAAATGTCTTCAAATAACAGAAAAATATCTTCCAATCACAGAAGGGTTCTCGCAACTTGCTGTCTGTATTTTTTACTTTTTTTGGCGAAGATTATTTTGAGAGGGTATATCAAGATAATTTCATATACATTGATCAGATGATACAGATGATATAGGGGAGATAGGGGTTGAATGGGACATTTTCACAAAAATATTTATTTTAAATATTTTATTTAAGTTATTATTAATATTATATATCGCATTTCATACATTAGGTGTTTGTCTACATCTTATGCACAATATTTATTCAAGATTATTATTATACAGAAATATATTCTGAAATTTAAAAAAAGTTCCTCTCTGTCCGAATCATACCCACAGCAGGGATGGATAAAACACAAATGTTTTCTTCTCTGTATTCAATGATATCAAATTAAAATTTATAATTATAAACTTATATGTAATTATATTTGTAATATATGATTTATATTGCTGTTATATATCAGTGTTAGTAATCTAAAAAGTGAAAACACAGTTAATTACGCATTAAAAAACTGTAATTGTCTGAGTGCAACGAAGACTCATACACAACGCACTATTACTTTGCCCCATATATAGCTACGATGGATATTAAAACCTTTCGTCAAGCATAACTCAAAAATATTTAACGGATCTCGTTAAAAGTTTTACAGCAGGTACCTATAAAGGTGACAACGACGTCTATTTATTACCAAGAATAAATGTCAAACCGTTTGGAAATTATATTAAAAAAATAGATAAAAAAGCACAATTAAAGTACATACGTCACTAAAATTTTGTGCGTTAAGTCATTTTCACCGGCGGGAGATTTTCGTAGACAATCGGAATTTAAAAGTTCATGGAGTACATGGAGCAAAAAAATATGCACGCACTAATATTCAGCACAATAAAATATATTTCAATTTAGTAGAAATCGAAAATTAATCTGGATTTTTTTCTGTTTGAAAGAAAAACCCCGCAATAACTTGGTAGACTTGGTATTAGATATTTGGCGCAAATCTCAGCAATAGCAGCTTTTTTTATTTCGCGTGTGTAAATTTAAAAAAAAATTCTTTGGTGTTTAAATAAAAGGTTTCGATTTATGGCATTATTTCTTTTTTTTCTTCTCTTTTTAGCATTTTAAATGGGATTAATGAAAGGAACGTATTTTAAATTAAATGAGTGAAAGGTTTATATTTAAATGAAATGAATTCAATATGAAAATGTTATAGGAACAATATTTGGCGATTTATCAACTGCGCCAGGATAACATAAAAGTACCAATATATCAAACAGTATGTAGTATGTGACATGAAACAATTATATTATAATCACCCATCGTACAAGAAAAAAAAAATATTCTGCATTCAGAGGGAAAAATCCATCTCCTGTGCCGTAAGATTTGGCGAGTTCTTTTTTGGTGATAAGTTTTTCGATATGATTGTTGGGATCTGCAGGATTTGGCTTACTTTTTCTAAATCTTATTTTTTTTTTTGCAGATGTAGTATTATGTAAATATATATTTTGCAGATATTTTTCTATTTTTATGTATATATATATGTATTGTAATGGCATTTGGAAAAGAGATTTTTACCTTTTTATCTGTGCCTTCGGAAAAAAAAAAAAGATTTAAATATATCAAGCGTATAATGTTATGTTTTGCATATTTATACGGACCACTTCTCCATTTTTAGATTTTAAATGCTATTTATTATTTACTAGCCGTTTATTAATTGTTTACAATTTACCCCCCTGACAATAACAATTATTTATCACAAAAATGCCTCTTAGGTTTGTTAAATAAGTTTGTTTATGTATTTTCATTACTTATTAAAATATCGAATATAGCGATAAAATTTTATTTTAGCATCGTGCTTAAATTTTTAAGATGGTGCAAAAACATGCTTTAATAAACGTATGTTTGTAAATATTTGAAAAACATGTTTTACCGCTCTCTTGAAAAATTTTGTAAGATGCTAAAACTACCTTTTGGCACCATTAAAATTTTTTTTCGCCAACCGACATTGAATACGAAACTTTTCCCCATTCAGACACACAGGCAAGGCTGGTCTCAAACAAGAGTAAAGCTAGCAACAATATTGTTTTAACTCTATAAGAGTTACAATAATGATATTAAATGCTCCGATTGGCTTTGGGCCCAATTACGAAAGTTTCTCCTAAAAAAAAGCTGTAGAAGTCTTTTACATTTGTTTCAAATGAAGCTCGGTCTACAAGGTATTAGTTAATAATACAAACAACACTAATGGCATGGAGGCAAAAGTTTTAATTTAAATGTATATATTTAAACCACCCCCCCCCCCCCAAAAAAAGAGAAGAAAGTTACAGTGATGAATTTAAAATGGCGTTAAGCCACGCTTTCTGACATAAGCAATTGGCTGCAAACGCGATAACGAAACTTTCACTTAATTTAATAACATGTAGCTAATATAGCTTTCAAGGTAATTTGCAGTTATACAGACCTTGTGGTTTTTTTAAAAGTTTGAGACAATTCAGGTTTAAGAAGTTGAGATTTACTGTCAAATGATATAAACAACTATGAACACAAAACTGATGAATTATTATTCAGATTTATGTATGTATTTAAAAAAATTGCATCTGATTACACTTCTGTTTGCATTTAATCTGTTTGCATTGTTTGCATTTAATTACTTCTGTTTGCATTTAATAACTGATAAACGGCTTCTGTATATTAAATGAATTGTTTAAATATTGGGAAGAGGTGGCGAGAGGTAGAAAGACGAGTAAACAAACGGGTAGACAAACGGGTAGTGAGATGGGTAGAGAGACGAGTAGCGACATAGGTAGGCTGACGGGTAGCGAAACGAATAGACAGACGGCTAGAGAGAAAGGTAAAAAGAGGGTTGACAGAGGGGTAGCGAGATGGGTCACAAGACGGGTAGATACACCGGTAGACAGCAATGTAGCGAGAAAGGTTGCGAGGCGCGTATCGTGGTAGATAAAGAGACGAGTATAGAGATGAGTACAGAGACGAGTTGACTGACGGGTAATGAGATTGGTAGCGAGACGGGTAAAGAGTTGGGTAGAAAAACAGACGGATAGTGAGACGGGTATACAGACGAGTAGAGAGACAGTAGATGGGTACGGAGATGGGTAAGAAGATGGGTAGAGAGGCGTATAGCCAGACGGGTAGAGAGACCGATAGACAAGTTGTGAGACAGATAGACAAATGGGTAGCGAAGTGGATAGAGACACGGCTAGACATACAAGTAGTTAGACGGATAGACAGACGGTTAGAGAAATAGATTGGCGGGTAGCGAGACCGGTAGAGAAATATAGAGACAGATAGCGAGACGTGTAGAGAGATAGACAATCGGTTAGAGAGACGGGCAGAAGAACGGATAGGGAAACATACAGATTGTGGAGAGACAGACAGACAGGCAAAAGAAAAGTCTGCAGATTGGCGCAGTAAAGGCGCAGGGGGCAGAGCCTCCTAGAGAATAATCAAGAAGTATCTGTTAAGCTTAACTTTGAAATATATATAATTTTTCAATTTTGCCGATATGGAGGTTTAATGTAAAAGTTATTTTACAGAAGTCATCGAAAGATATTTTGTGTACTTTAATAGTAATTTAGACTATAGTTTTGCAATCTGGTTTGTATCAAAGCATGCTATCAATGTGGTTTGAAGTGTAAGAGTTTCTATAAACAGTTATACAAATAAAAGATATATAATCAAGGAAGAAAAATTTTAATTTCACACACAAAAAAAGGTGCAACATTGAAATTAAATTTGCGTTAAGCCACGCTTGATAGAATTGGCTATTGGCTTACGCTATTGGCTGCAAATCCAATTACGTAACTTTAAAAAGCTTGGCGTTATAAAAGATCCGGCGTTTTTTTTTTTTTTTTTTTTTTTTTTTTAAAGTTTTGCGCAATACGCGCTTAAGAAAATGAGATTCTTTGCCACACGTAAAAAAAAAAATATGAGAACACATCTGATGAACGGTACTTCTTTTCTATTTTTTTAACAGTGTAAATGATTTTATAGTATATGATATTTTGTAATTCTATCATTTAATTTGCTCTTTTTCTCTTTATATTGTAATTGTTAACCCTATGTTCTCTGCAATATCACTCAGACTAATCCCTTTGAGGGAAGTCCTAGTTTATATTATATATTTTAACTGAAATTTTAATTAAATAAAAAGTTTAAAGTTGCACGGATGTGGAAATATCAGTAACACAAAAAATGTGGTATGTCTAAAATGTTCTAAATGTTAGTCGTATAAGCTGGTATAAAATCCTTTTCAGTGAATGTATTGCTGTTAAAAAGGAAAATGACACTTTTCCTAAAACCACTGATTATGTTTATGTTGGTAGTACTAAAAGCTTACAAAAATGCCTCCTTGACAAAAGCTGAGAGGTTATAAATTGTAATACGCTCTCCAAGATTATTTGTCAGCCAATCATTTTGGACTGATCTCAGCTTTGTCTTTAAAGGCCCATAAACAGAAACATCCAATGGCTGAAGACGACATATGAGGAGGAAATGCTAAAAGAATAATTAACAAATTATTAATTTATCAACTTATATAATACAATTTAGTTAATAAAAATAATTATCGGTATCCTCTAGGGATGAATGAAGCAGTCCCATTCATCCCCATTTGAAATGTCCCAATCATCCCCATGATGCATATATTCAACTGTCAGCCATTTTGTCTCAGAAATTATTTTGTCACAATGGTTAATATTCATTCATTTTAATTACCAATATTGAGCCTTGTATAAAATAACTATAACATATCTTATTTTTTTATAATGCATAAAATATGCGAACAACTTCAAATATAAAAAAAAAAAAATTACTTTTAAGCAAAGTTTTCAGGAAATGCAACTTGGAAGGAAATTGAAAACAGCCATGTGGTCTTGCTTTTGGTTCTGAAGCACACTATGATAGTGTCATCTATGAGGATAGGAAGCAACTAAAAATAAATGTTTATTGCCTAAAATATTGAGTATGTCCCATCCATCCCTTCTCCCTTTCATCCCCAGCTCTCCGATTTCGAATTAAAAGTACCGGTTTTATGGAATGAAAGTTTTTATGAATATTTGAAGCATAATTTACTGGCATTTAATCGCACGTTACCAGCACAGATTTTAACTTATATATTCTTCTCACTGACTCACATAAACTTAATTTTATTTTCAACTAATTTCACATAAATCTAAATAGATTGAAAGGATAAATGGATTTAGATGGTTAATTTAACAATTAAAAAGTATATATATATTTTAAAAAATTATAAACTTTTTTACTATTTTAAAGATGTATCATTCCTCGTCTTGTTACGTTACAAATTGGAAACCGTGAGCAAATGAATAAGCCTTTTAAGTGCTCTATCCTATGCATTTATGTTCTCTTCGTAGCAACGTTGCCAATTTGGCCTCCTCTTTTATGAAGAAATTCTGATTTTATACCGTATATTCCGAAAGAAGTATTTTTACTTTATATAATCACGAATTACGCGTAATTAAAAAAGAAAAAAACATACTGTACAGAACTTCCGGTATTAATTCGTAGCTTTTGAATTTCAAATGTTGACAAAATGACAACCATGGTACATACATGCTGCTCTAAGACTTTCTAACGGACAGTTTTACCGTACCTCTTACTAAGTATATTCCATGAGAAATTTTCTAGAAATTGATGCTGCTTAAGATGTTTCTAAAACTAGCAAGGGAGACAAAGAGTTTCGTAGAAGTAAGGGTTAAAATTTACGTATTGAATATTAAGAAAGTAATCTGAAATGAAACAGACGGATTGATCCAACGTGAAGTCAGCAAACCGGTTACGCTTTCTACAGAGTCGCGAGCATGACTACAGCGGTTACAAAAATTATTTTATTGGTGATATCAGCACAAGTTTCGAGATCAATATGAATAGTCATTAATTTCACACACTGAAAAAAAAAAATCTGCCACTGTCATCCCAACATATCTCTGGTACCTATATGACGTCATAATGGTGACGTCATGCGTCACTTCCATTGGAACCATTCGTCATTCAAGTTTTAACACCGATTATTGGTCTAAAGAGCCGCAAATGTAATTTTTACTAAAAAATAATATAGAATTGTATATATTATGATATATAATGTATAGTTATGGTGTATTATGAATGCAAAAAAAAATGAAAGAATAATAGTTTTTGAATATTGATAATTCTATATATGATCTATAATATGCGAATGAAATGAATACAAGACATTTAATTTGAAAAATATGTAAAATATATATTACTAAATATACAATAAGTAGGTTCTGTTATTGTTTCTAGAAAAAGAAATTATAAATCCTGTGGAGAAGTACAGCATGTTGCACAAAGTATTTATGTATTTCAAAACGCTTTTTAAGCTGTTTCTTTTTTTTTTCCTAAACGGGTGTGAAGCATATTAAGTTACCCTACCATGTTTTTTACCTCCAGTAAGTTTCAAAGCTGTAGGATATATATTGAAAATAAAATTTGTAGCCGTTATTTGAACTTATTCCTCTATTTGTTGTTTCTGATTTTATACAAAAATGTCTGGTGTGACGCACGCAATATACAGATCAATAGAGGTATTAAAGCGTACATGCAGCTGTTTATTACAAAATAACCTTAGTCAATTTATTTTTTATGGTTATATTCATTTTCAGCACATCGAATTCATTATATATTATTATTTTTATATAACGGAATCATTAACATCTTTGATTTCCTTGCACAGTGTAATTAGTCTATTCAGTCATGTAAACTCTTACTAAGAATCCACGAAATAACGTTGAAAATGTTTATATAATTCTTCAATATTTCATTTTAAAATATTTTAAATAGGAACTGACCTGATAAAGACAATGTAGCGAAATAAATTAACATTATAGCTCTTCTGATTTAGACATAGTACTAAAATTAACAATGAAGGAAGAACTACATATCAAATATATTTTGACCGTATATAAATAATCCTGATTTTTGTTTTGATCACATATAAGTAGAAAAATGAGAGAAAATGTAATTCAGTATAAGATTTTTAATCTACTTTCAGGAGTTCAATGCCCTCATGTGAAAAAAAATATGTATATAATATGTATATATGTATTTCATGATGCCAATAAAAATGTTTGCTATTAATATTTTTTTTTTTACTCTTTATTATTTTCTTGTTCACTGCAATCATGTAACAGCACATTCCGTTTAATATTTTTTAACTGCATTGCTGTGACAATTAGTTGTGAAATTCCAGCATACGTAAGCTGTGGAATCTATAATCATTCTTTGCTTATAATGTGGTTTCCCTGCTCTTGAAAAAGTTAATTACATTATGAGCTTCCATTTGTGCTTATACTCTGTTTTTTTTTTTTGAATAAATAATACTTTATATATTAGGACTATATATTGTAATTTGTAATTTGACACTGCTATATGGTATAGTAATTTCATTGTATATGGTCAGTTTCTTCTGTTTCAATGGTTAATTATTGTTTTATATTTCATAAAATGAGACTAAGAATAATTAATATTCAAATTTACTTTACACAATATTTTTTAAATTCATGCATAATTTAATAATGAATATTTCTCCAAATTGAAGATTACATATTCCCAAACGTCAACCGTGTAAGATAATAAATATACGTTTTAGAAACATTTCCTATGAATAAATATTTAACTGGATTTATCAGTACGTGTATTTGACTTCATTATCTATGTTTATCTAATATGAACCGGAATATTTGATTTGGTAATTAAGGTACCTAAATAATTTGAAGGACGTTAAAGCAATATTCAGAGTGTGATCCCTTACTATCTGAATTCAACTTTGTGACCGAAGGCGATTTATATATTTCTATTTATTTCTGTTCATGGGAAGAAAAAAAACTTGTTTAAAATTCCATTCTCTTTATACGCCTTATACTGATTAAAAATTTCTCAAATGCTTTAATCTTATTCAAAGAAATTAAGTATTATATATAATATTTCTATTTGTATAGCCTGTGCATTCATCTGGTATTTCTAATTTTTGTAACTTGTATTACAGAACAATTTATACTAAAAATATAAAAAGAAACATCCAAAGTAAAAAAATCTACGTTTATCAATTATCTTGAATTAAAATAAAACCATGTTTAAAATGAAAAGTTTTTACGGCATTATATATTTTATTTCTTTATCATACAGACATTCAGTAATAATAACATTAGTTAAGGATACAGATTTGTAGCTTCATTGCTTATAAACATATTTTATTTTCGTAAAATACGAAATATTGGAAAATATGGCCGATTTATGATTCCAAATACATCGATGGCATACAGGAGTCCAAATAGTACACTGTTAAAAATTTGCAGCAAACTGTCCAGTCATTTGACCGTTTTTATAGAAAATGGTTACATAACCGTAAATTAACTCTATTCTGACCGCATTATTGGTCGTATTATGGCCGGAATAGAATTAAATTACGGTTATGTAACCATTTTATATAAAAACGGTCAAATGACTGGACAGTTTGCTGCAAATTTTTAACAGTGTATAGAAGCGCACTTGATGTTTGAATCTGTTTCATATAAGTCTAGACTATCTGGCTTTTAAATTTTTCTGTTGGTTATCTTCCATGTTCGAGACTATCTCTATTCCAAGATTCTTGAAGCAGCCGCGAATTCACCTGTTGTGCGAGTAATGTCCATCGGTGATACATTGAAGGTGTATTGAATATAAAATTGGAAATAATATTATATTAAAGTAAAAATCCTAAAATTAATTTTCAAAAATATACAAATTAAAGTTTTTTATAAGCCTACTTTCACAAAATTGGCCAATTAAAAAAAATCCTGTTACTGTAATGGGATCGTTACAAAAAAATTTTTGCATCTTTAAAATTTAATGAATAATAATGAAGGATTACCTTTTTCATTTGAAGAAAGATAAACAAAATGAAAGAAACAGTGCTTCATAGGTATGTTTCACATTCAGTAAAATGTTGAGTAAAGTATGTTGCCACTAAAATAATAGAAGTTTCCAAAATTTAAGACTAATCAAGGGTATGCCATAGTCAAATGTGTCCCACTCTCCCCTATATTTGTATATATGTATGTGTATACATTTTTTTTCTTGTAAAATTTCAGATGACAGTCCCATGTGTGAGTATCAAAAGTGTATTATTGTTTGACAACCTCGAACCAATACAAGATGAAAGTAATTATTTGATAAACGCAGTTGAAATTAGAGTAAAAGGGAAGAAGAAGAAAAGTGGATGTTATTAAAATAAAGATAGATTAAACTGGTGTAGAAATTGAAAACCAATCATCGGAACTGGAATTGTGCATTAATTATATTTTATGTTGATGCTGATTCTGAAAATGATGTCAGTTTTCCTCGTCATAAATCACCATTTTGTTATGTTTAAGGAGTATATTCATATTGAATAGTTAAATGTGTTCCACTCTTCTCCCTATCTATCTATATATAGATGTGTATACATTTTTTACTTGTAAAATTTCAGATGACAGTCACATTGTGAGTATCAAAATTGTACTATCGTTTGACAGAACAGAAACAGAAACCTCCCTTTCGTGGACAGCCAACCTATCGACATAGGACCTATGAGTCCACGAGGAGAAAACCTATAACTACCAGGAACCCCAGTATCCAAGGACCCGGAGTCCCCAGCAAGTTAAAAAAAAATCACAAAAGCTACCCAATATTTCTTATTGCTGGGTGAGCCCAAAGTTATTACATGTATAAGTTCTATATGAATATACTGTTAATATTACATAATATTAAAGATAAATATTTACAGATATGTACAATGATAATATTGTACTGAAAATTTTTCATTTGCATTATGCACTAGTCTATTAACTCTTTTAAAACATAGTTTTTAAAATCTATAGATCTTCTTTGATATATGAAAAGTTTTTATTTAGGACATTATAGTTTTTATCTAACTTTTCGTAATTGAAAGCGTCTAATAGCTCACGTTGTAGGTTTCTGTTTAATGTTTTATTTTTATTGAAGTTAAAATGGTATTCCATAAGAGGGCAGTTACCGAAGATGTAGTGTATAGGAGTTCCAGGGGTTTTGTCACAAGGACATCTATCCGTGGCTCATTTACCAATTTATATAAAAAGCTTGGGAAGCTTCCATGGCCGCTAAGATAATATGCTGCTGATTTCTGAACACATAAAAATTTAACATCTACCTTATTAAGAATTTTATACGTTTCTCTACCTTTTGTTGAGTTGGTCTAATCATTTTGCCAATCTGTGATGATTTTATTTTTAAAATAACTCTTTAGAATGGATTCTGGAAATGGTAAGATAGAGATCTCATCATAATGGTCTTCTGTAATTGCATTTTTTGCAAGAAGGTCTGCTCGTTCGTTACCAGTTGTGCCTACATGTGCTCAAATCCACGCTATTTTGATGAATTTATTGGGATTTTGTAGTAAACTATTGTAGATATTTAAAATTATGGAGTTTCGAGGAAAAATTATCTTGAGTGCATCTAAGGATGAGGGACTATCTGTTAAAATAAGGGCTGATGTAAATTACTATCGTTTGACAACCTTGAAGAAATACAAGGTGAATGTAATTCTTTGATAAAAAGTTGAAATTAGATGTAAAAGGGAAGACCGAGAAAAGTGGACGCTCCTAAAATAAAGATAGATTAAACTGGTGTACAAATTGAAAACAATCATCGGAACTGGAATTGTGCATTAATTAAATTATATAGTGATGCTGAATCTGAAGGTGATGTCATTTTTAGTCCGTCATAAATCACATTTTTATTATAAACATAAGGAGTATCTCCAAATTGAATATTTCAATACGAACACGCATTTTGGATATAATATTTAGATTCGTCGTAATATTTATTTTAAGATACAAAATGGTACGTAAGTTAGTTAAATAGCTTAGGTACTTTACGGAACTTTAAGTTAGTATTAGTTTGGAACTATAATGTTAAATTTCTTAATAATTGAAAAACAAACTGCAATGCGGTTAACTATTTAAGCATTACTCAACACTGCTTATGAGTAGTAATTTTTGATTCACATGTGAGAAGATTCCAGAAATCACTTTCTGTTAAAAATTTTATGTGTTACAGTACATTCTTTCTTCGAATATTATTAATTTCATAGTTTACATCTTTAAAGTTGTATAAGTAGAAAACGTGACGTAATAGAGTTTTTTTTTTTTATTACATTTTATATTTCATCATTACAAACAATTTGTAAATCTTCCATAACTTTCTTAGTTTGAAAAAACGCTTAGACAAATGTTAATAACTATCACCTAGCTATCTGTAACAATCATTGTTTTCCCGTTCGACCCTTAAAATGTGGTTGGCATAATTTCTGTAATACAGAAATTTATTACAAAATTTCTAATTTAATTTACAATGATATATTTTGAAACCTGGCATTTATTTTATAATATTAGTAACTACTAAAATTAAGAGCGTCAAATTTAAAGATTTTAAAACTATTAAAAGTATTTTTTACTAATTGAATTTGATTTTGAAAAATAAGCTTATATTATCACACGATTAAAAAATTGAATTGGTTATTAGAACATAATTTTTAATTCTGATAAAATATTTAAATAAGAAGACTAAAATTTAATCAACAAAAACATATTTAATAATCATATTCGAAATTTTTAGACGTTTAAAATCCCTCTAATATTTTTTTTTTTTTTTTTTTTTTACCTTGTTTGAATGCGTGCATATTTGCCGTATTCAAAAAGTTTTATTTTTTTAATTCAAAAATTCGTTTCGTTTTCTGTGAAAATTTTAATTTATTAGCTGTTCCACGTGAAGAATGTTTAATAATACTTAACAGGTTGACAGATGCATATTATGTTAAAGGAATAATATCCATTTAGAAAATTAAGTAACTAGCATTTACATAACGTGTTTTCAAATTTGACGATCCGTTTCCTTATACAAATCACTTAATATGAAATAGATGGAAGAAATATTGAAAAATGCATCATAGCAACCAAAATAAAATCGAAATAAGACCTTAGAGTGGATAATATTTGAGATATAAGTGAGTGAATGAGGTAAGTTATATCACTAAGAGATTTCTAGAAAATATATACAGTGAAGTTAAGGTTATGAAAAAGAAACAAATTGTATTGAATTCATGTATATATTTCTGATAAAAAATTACAAGAAACTGCTAGTATTTCAATATCTATAATATTTATTTTATTTACTTTGAATGGTTTTTTATGTTCCCTCGATATTCAATTTTGCAAATGTAATAAATGATGATTTTATATCAATATTTTTATTTTAAATGACAAACCTAAATTAAGTACTACTGTAATTCGGATATAATATTTAATAATACATTACTTACATATTATTTTACACATAACTATTTTCAAATATAAATTTTGCAGCAAACTATTCCAGATAAAATTTTCTATTTTTTTTCATTATACGATAAAAACTTTAATTGCTAGCAAAATTAAAATATTGCAAATGACGTAAATGAAAATTTAATTTAATGAAAGGAAAAAAAAATAGTTTTTTTACAGGTTTCGAACATTTGTCAGAGAGAATTGTTCAATCACATATAATGTACAATGTTCACAAGAACACTTATAAAAAAGAAAGAAAACATTCGTGAAGTGTTCAGAAGAAACATTCGTAGACCGTGAAACACTTTCAAACAGTTCTAGAATACTTTAAAATACCTTTGCTGCTTAGTTAGGTGAATATACCTTAATAAATATGCATTTTAGAAACGAATTTTGAAAATCAAATGTCAGCAGTTACCGGTTATAGTAGAAAAAGAACTCCAATCATTTTGTGCATCCTGTATATGATCTGTAGTTTTGGATACATCCTACATAGTATGCTAAAATTCAGTTTAATGAGAATATGCATAAAACAGCTGAAAATTCGCGTTCGGAATTTCCTATGAATAGACGGAAACATATTTTTAATTCTTTTGTACAGCCCTGTATATTCCCCAGAATTTTAAGCACTCCACATAATAAGCTAAAATTTAATTCCGACAAAAAAAATTGCTTAAAACTGCTAAAATCACACTTCCAGAAATTATCATCTGTAGGTGGCCATGTATCCAGTCCTCTGCGTTGTCCAATGCATAATTTTATTTCTATTCAACAAACATCTCTTAGTACAATGAATATAGTTCAACTTTAAAATAATGCATAACTCGATTAAAAATCCACTTTCAGCAATTCACACTAATACACAATAATGCTTACGAATTCTTTGTTTAGCCCTGTATATGATCACGCATTTCTACAAACCACGTAGTATGCAAACAATTCGTTAAAAACTCATGACATAACTGAAAGGGAACTTCCCGCAATTATCACTTGTATACATGGATACAGTACTGTATACAAAACATTTTGTGTATGCTTGTAAATGAACGATAAATGCTATACACGACATTGAATACATTCGGTATTTCCTAGTAAACCTCAGTAATGTATATCAATTTCATTATATTTGAAATAATGTAATATAATTAAAATTCATTTCAAATAGTTTCTTCCCGTCGACCATTCTGTAACTGAATTATTTTGTGTGGCCCTGTAAAGGAATGGTACATGCTTTACACCGCATATTCCACAGAAAAGATGTTTGAGTATACCTCATAAATTCAAATCAATTTCATTATGTATGTAATGTGTAACATGTTTAAAATACACCTCAAACGATTTTTACCATACATCATAATATGAAAGAATCATTTTGTGTGCCCCTGTAAATGAAAAATAAGCACTTTTCATACCGTATTCGATAGTAAGCATCTTGTAATGCACTTCTGTGACAAATATTTATTTCAATATGTTTAAGGGACGTTGGACGTTCAAATTGAATTTTTATGTTTTTCATCATAGATATATGAAATTTTGTGTGTACATACATTTCACCATAAATATACAGAATACCTTAAAAAAATTAATCTTAATATAATTTTAAGATTTAAAAAAAATTAAAATTTATAAATCAAATTTTAAAATGCTGCGTGCGTCTTAATTTTTAAGATATTTCCTCGATTTGGAATTTGGATCACTTAAAACTATATTACAAACAAATCTGTGTATCAGTTATTTAATACACTGAATAGTTAATTTTTGAGAGATTTTTTTTCTGAATTAAATTTTGATTTTAACCAAATTTTAACATTTTAATAAGTTCTAAATGAAATTTAATTATCTTAACGAAGTCTAATTCTATAATGCATACACAGTTTCTTTGTAAACGGTATCAGGATTCTTCCTTATCAATTTCATGAATTCTAAACAAAAATTAAGACGCATGGAGCATTTCGAAAATCTAAAAAACGTGTAAAATCTATATTGAGAAAAACAGGCATAAAGTTTACTAAAGCACCGAAAAATTGAATATGTACATAATTCAAACGCTTGAAACGTTGCGAAAAATCATCGAAGCTGCATGCAGGTTTTCTCAAATGGTTCACTACAAATTGAATAATAATAATACACACAAACATAAATCTCGATATCTGGGTCGCATTTTGACCAAATAAAGGTCCACGGTCCCCTTAAGATATTTTAATATCATTAATGTAAATTTCGAAGGATTTTCCCCCGTAGATCATAATGCAACTGCATTGTTTTGAGTGCCCCTTTAAACAAACTGTGATAGTTGCACTCGTCTTTTCCATATCGTACATGCCATGTGATACCTATACACCTCATATAAAATACCAAAAGTAAATTTGAAATTCTAAAGAAAGGAGTAAGTTCACTATATAAGTAGTGGTAAAGTGAAAATACGTGTTACCTCAATTACGTTTCACGTGTTTCAAGTATCCTGTGCGTAACACGATGTATCAATAACTTTCACCGTATCGTTACAACAGGCGCTTTGACATTTCTAATGTCATGGATCTTTTGCTGAGTTTTCGATGTTCTAAATACCGCAATAATATACCTTTCTACACCAAATGCGTAGCTGGCGGGGTGACTATGCATGATAATGCATTATTCGTCCATTGTGATCGTAACCAGAAACAGAAACTAGTTAGTTATTCAATAAAAAACGCATTTTCTTCACGATAGCGTAGTGAACTCTTGAAAGTTATACTTCTTCTTATCATAGACAGGGTATACTTATCATTTCTGATAAATGTAATATGTGAACTGTCTGCACTAGTCTGCACCGTAAAAATAAATAAATAAATAAACAAATATATATATGTATATATATATATATATATGTATCTGAATGTGGGACAATATGCAATAACCACGAATGAAGATCTACAGTAACCTCTCCCAAGTTACTAGCGATTCCAAAAAGCGTTCTTTATCTTTAGAAACAGCTGAAACTAATATATTTTCGAGATTTAAAGAAGCATTTATAAAACTTTTTTTTTTTTTTTTTTTTTTTTTTTTTTTTGCCACCACTGACTTTCGAAAAACGTTTCCAAAAATTTTATAGTGTATTAATCAGTTTTTTCCCCACAAATTATAGATTTTTTTGATGCTATCAATTTGAGGTAAATAGTTCATGATCAAAACCCATGTTTTACAGACACACATGATGAATTAACAGGAATAATCTTAATAACAGAGTAAATATTATTTAGTTACTCTTGCTTGAACAAATTCAATTACGTAGCTGAAAATGTTTAATTTAAAATTGACAGATTCCTGAAAGACAACATTCTAGTTGCAAACGATTAGAACTGATTGATACATTATAATTACTCTGAATCGTTTACAAAAATAATTGGAGCTTCTTTTTTAAAGCTTCTGTAAATCTCGAAAAAACATTTGGGTGGTTTCTAATCGTAAAGAACGTGCTTGAGAATCGTGGTAAACACGGAAGAAGCTGTTGTATATTTTCATTTTTATTTATGTTATATTTTCGTAGATTAAGAAACAGATGTCTTTTTTAAAGTGCGTTGAACTGTAAAATTAGACAATGTATTTAATTTCTTAAACATTTGTACTGTTCAGTTCTGATTTTGACATAGGAATTGTAATACACAACTATTTGTCCATACTCTTATTGAAATGAAAATTCGTCTGAAACGCATTTACCCTTCTATGAGAACAATTCCATTCTATTCAAAACTCTTTTTGTTTACTTACTGATAGAAAGTTGACATGATAGTTGACGTTGCAAACGAAAGTCTTTTCTACGTAATTTGACAAAATTTTATTTTAAAAGTTAAGTTCTAACTCCTTTCCACTTATTCATGTGAACTGTAAAAATTTCCAATGAATATTTTAATAGAAACTTAATAGGACAGACATTTGCGTTACAATGAAATGAATGATAGGAATTTCCTACCATATTTGACGTTATACAATATTTATATACCTTTTTTATTTCGTAAATACTCTACCTTGTAAACGAACTAAGAAGTTCCAACCATTTATAAATGGTATTAATGTTTTGATTTTATTCAAATATGTAACACATGCAAAAACAAATTAAATTATTTTAAAATACGGGTGATTTTGTATTTCTCGCCAATTTGTTGTTTTCGAATAATTTTAAAGATAATATTTTTTTATATACTCATTTAATTTGATTTTGTCCTACCGCAATATGTTGGCATAGTAGATCTATCTAATATGTAAAAAAAAGGAAAAAAGAAACAAAAAGTTTTTCTCCGAGTATTCACACAGAAATGTATTGCGTTATTATTCGATACTTTCCCAAATTCAAGTACACGATATTTGATACGCCAATTCGATCCTGAATTTACGTCCGCAACTTTCACATAATTATATTCAAATAATATTTTTTAAATACTTCCTTTAATGTGAAATGTTTTGATAATGAAAAAAATATTTCGAAGTACACAATAATATAGTCAGTTAATTGATAAGTATTTTACAAAATACGATGCTCCATTTTTTCCATTAAATTAAGTTGGAATTTCCAGCAGAATTTAATGAGATTTTGTGCAATTACTATGCAATCCAAACATTCGGTCTTATACTACCACTGAGGTAAAACCGCGTGGATTTATTAATCTTAGAGGAAATGAATGGTTTAGCCATAATTTTGAAAAATACCATAATATTTTATTTTACAACTTAAATTGAGAGATTTAACTATCAATATTACAAGTCTAATCAATTAATATCTTATGTCAAATGGATGACTATCTTTACTACAGTTTGAGGACTAAAATAAAAGAGGAAATTTATTTAACAGTCGTGTACCTATTTATCCGAAGAGAAAAATCGTATTCGCGTCCAAGTAATTGCCTTTCCTTCAAGAACATTATTTTTCGATATCAGGTTTTACTTCAAGAAGTACAACGATTCTTACCGCAAGAAAATAAGGAACATAAAGCAAACATTAAAAATGGGGATATAACTTCTATCAAATGTTTCATTGAGAAAAATAAATCCTATAAAATACTTTACACACAAAACATTACAAGTTTCAGTAATTCTAATTTCAGTAAACTAATTTAGGAATTTTGAAAGTAGCAAATATTAC
The DNA here is from genome assembly GCA_963931845.1 of Maratus michaelseni. NCBI lineage: Eukaryota > Metazoa > Arthropoda > Arachnida > Araneae > Salticidae > Maratus > Maratus michaelseni. Next base: position 289,376,468 of record OZ007591.1, on the reverse strand, counting down.
ACCGAAAATTCTAAAATAAATTCCAACACAGAATCTTTACAAATGTTTAAGTGAAAATTATACAAACTGTATCAAGTTTCTTGAATCCTTACTTCACATTATTTTGATGAGTCATATAAATAATTTAGTAAAAAATAAATAAAAAAATAATAATAATAAAATAATAATCCATTTAAAATTACTTAAAGGTGTTTTATTAAAATATACATTGTGCAATTAAAATATCAAAAACCGAGTACTTTTGAGCATCTGACGTGTTTATATCATCTGGGTTAAAATCGTTAAAAACCAGAAATGGAGTTCATTCACTTTTACTTCATGGGCTGTTCCAAAATTCAAACTGAAAACTGGAGAAGGTCACGTTGCTTGGACTATACAAAAATTCAAAAGGAAGTGGGGAAGGAGTTTGTGTTATATCTAGTAAATTATACCAAATCTTGGGAATGGTGTATGACGAAGTATCATTACAAGTATAAGTAGTTCGACATAGAATTTCATTTGATTCCATAATTAGCAACTCTTCGTAACTTGATAACTTCTTTATGTTTAAGGTATATAAAAAATACATTATAAACTTAATAACTTCGAAATCTATTAAATTAAAAGCAAAACTTCATAGAAGAGTTTATCCCAAGCTTATTCCGCAGGCTTATATTTAATCCCTGCTATAATAATAGATAATAATAAGAAAATGGATTTTGTCAGTATGTCATCACGAAAGTTCAAAGGCTGTTTAGCAGAACACATTCCAGATATGAAACTAAATCAATGTTGAACGGTAATTTCTAAGGTGCATCAAGATTATGATTGATATTATGATTGATTTTAAGAGAGCTAAGATAATAAAGATGTTATCAAGTTAGCAAAAGTTGTTAATTATAGAATCAATTAAAATTCTATGTGAAACTACTTATACGTGTAACGATACATTATCATGCAACATTCCCCAAGATTTGATATAATTTATTAAGAATAACAGCAACTCACTTCCCGCTTAAGTTTGACTTTTCGAACAGTCGAAACAACATGACCTGTCCCCTTTTTCAGTTTGAATTTTGGAACAGCCTATCAAGTATAAAAGAGTGAACGCAACTTCTGTTTTTTAACGATTTTAACTAGAATGATGAACAAGTCAGATGGTCGAAAGTATTTAGTTTTGATATTTTAACTATACAATGAATATTTTAATAAAATACCTTTAATTAATTGTAAATGATTTCTTTCTTGTTTTTACGAAATTATTTATACAAATGTCAGCATGAAAACACATTATCCTGCTCAGAGAGTTAATTATTTCAATCATTTGACTCAAATGGAGTCAAAAATATATCCCTTTTCATCCATAAGCCACTGCATAATTTTTTGCAATTTTTTTTAATTTTTAATTTTTTAAAGAATTATTTGCAAAATTTTCACAAAAATAAACAAAGCATAATTTGTATTAATGTTGTGGGATTTCATACTAATATAACCGCAACCAGGTAGTTTGTATTTTATAATCTGATTTAAAGTCATGTTCTAGTTTGTTGCTGTGTATCAAAATGAACAAAGTTGTTATTTTATTTACAGTGTTTTTATTTCTTTTCATCTGCCTTAACAGTGGAGGTACTTTTATGAGCAACAACGGTGCAACATCATCAATATAAGCGCCTTGTATAGAATGTTATCACGCCTTATTTTAAACTTAATTGCATTTAATTACATTCTTATCACTCCAAATTTTAATGCTAGAGAAAAATAAAGCATTACATACATAATTACATTTCGATCTGACTGCGTTTCTAAACAAATTATAAAATAAACACTCTGTCTGAAGCATTTTGTTCAAACAGATGAAGAGTTCGATACAGGGCCCAGCAAATGTATCCGCTTAGTAAAACAAATAAAACCATGTAAACATTGCGTGGCCCTGCTGAAACTGTGATTTATATCTTTAGTACTAATAATTTACTAGATAGTGCCCGTCAAGATTTGACGGTAAATACCTTGAAAGTTCCTTTAGAAATATGTTTTTATTTTTAATTACCTGCTTTTAAATTAATTAAATATTGAAAATTTTATGAATTTTTATATTGTGTAATCGATTCCTATAGATATAAGACAATAGATTGTTTTGTCAGTCCATCCTACTCAACTAATGAAGTGAAATAATTTTAAGCTTGTAATTTACATCCTGTTATACTTGAATTAATTTAGAAAGAATACTACAATTTCAAAATTAAAAAAAATATATACATCAATATTTAATATTCCCCCCCCTTTTTTTTTAACTTCGCGACCTTTAAAATTTTTCATTAATTTTATTTTTATCAGCCTGACTCTAAAAGCCATGTAAACCATGAATATCAAGGTGATTTCTTTTATAATTCTTATATGGATATTTTTATTTCTTTCTTTTATTCTCTTCTTTTTCTTGGAAAAACACAGAGAAAACAATATATATATATATATATATATATATATACTGTAATTTTGTAATTGTTTTAAGGTTTTTATGCAATACTTTTAATAAACTTATAGAAAAGAAATATTTCGGTAAATTATCATGCAAAAATAAAACTAGAGATGAATTACATTTTTACAAAACTAATATGTACTCATATGTAACTCATATGTAACTCATATTTTCACTTTTAATGGTATATAATGCCTGTCATAATTTCGTGTATCATAAATTGGGTAGTTTTTGTAAATAGTGGAATTTCTTTTTTCCACTTCTTAGTGGGAATGCTTAAACTATTTTTTTAAATTGGTTTTAAAATAAATTAATTAAAGTAATATAGTAAATCGTAATGTTCTTTTATAAACAATGCGATGTACTCTCATTAAAGTGGCAAATGTAATCATAACTTCTGATTTTAAAACATATGCTGATAATTTCGTGGAGCCATTATAAAAATAAACACTGTAGAAATATAATTTAACTAACACATTTTTTTTAGACAACTTTAATAAATCATATTAATAAAATATATTTCTGCCGATAAATTATTATTTTTATCAATAAAAATATATAATATATATTAACTCATTTCAAATTTCTATTACATTATAAATAAATACTACTTACATGTGCAACCCACCATGTGGTTTTAAATATTTTTTTAGTATTCTGTATAGCATAAGATTTTCACAACTGTGCAATTAAAAATTTAAATAAAATTCAATTACTAGTTGACGAAATAATAGTAATATATATATTTTTTTAATTACTTTCGAATTTAATTTAAATTATCGAACATTTTTAGAAATATTAGAAAACAATTTTAAATGATTTGAATGAATTGAAAAATTGGTGCATCTCTTTATTTATTTTTTAACTATAATAAATAATGTGACGTACTTGAGATTTATTGTAACATATTTGCATGTTTTGCTTTGAAAAATATATTTTTCCTTACTTTTATATTTGTGTTTGCATACTCTTTATAAGGGTTTGCACAGAAATAGTGGAAATATTCTTTCTCATTAGTAATTTCTGCTTTAGAAAAAAAAAATAAGTGCAGAAGAAATAATTCAAGTAACGAATATGTGTAAACTGAATAAAAACATCTGTAAATAAGTTTTACAAATTGTCGAATTGTTATGGTTAAAATTTCAGGAATGTATCAATCTGGCTACAGATTTTAAACCTTCACTGGATTAAACTAACAAAGAACAACTACGAAGTGACTCACACCAATTGTGATGAAATCTTGCAGGTAATTATACAATACCAAGATATAAACTTCCACCAAATATGACCGGAAATCTTTTCTTTGGGACTTATATAGATATAGGGTATAGAAAAATGCCATATAAGAAAATGTTTTAACCCCTTGTCTGTGTCACTAAATGGTGATTTCGGTGTAATTCGGTTCGAATTACACCGAATGGTGTAATTTCCAATTATTACACCGAAATTAATAATTGGAATTCCCGAACTGATTTTAGAAAGGTGAAAAATCAGTGATTCTGTTCCATTAGTTCTATTTCTTTTTTCAAATGTGTAATGTAATTCAATCTACTATTTTTACAATAGATAATAATTGAGTAAAATTTGACTATAAACCATTAATTTTTCTCATGCATGTGAAAATAATAAATATAGCCATTATGTAATTTATTTTATTATTTTTTTATATAAAACAATCTATTTCTAACATTTTTTATTGGTGTAATGCACAAAATTAAAGAGATAAAAATAATATTAATGCTGGACTATTACACCATGAAATATTACAACATTAAAGATGTGAGTATAAAACATCACAAATTTTACTGAATGGTGTATACAAATTCAAAATTTTATACATACATTAAAAATATCGACGCTTCGACTACCTTCTATGGTCATCATCAGAATTTTTTTTTTTTGTTATATTGCTTCCAAAGTTTCAAATGCGAAAAACATTCCGTCCGTTGCCATATTATTATTGCCGTCCACAAATTAAAAAATTAACTAGGGTAACACTCAACCAACGGACCAACCAACCACAAGTAGAAACCATGTAGAAGCACCTCCTAACGGACAAAAATCCAACAACTGTAAATTTATTATCGATGAAGAATTTTAAAATAAATAAAAGCTTAATTGACTATTGTAAGATGCTCATCCAAAGTTTAGGGATATTAAATGAAATGCTATCATTACAAACTTCATTACTCCTAACTATAATTTCAAAGGACTCTTTTCAAGGGACTCAAAGACGTTGTTACATGGAATTCTAATTTTAGTATTATCAAAATCAATGCGGCTGTCCATCATCAATAAGTAATTGAGAGAAAAAATGTTTCAATTTTTGACATAACTTTCTCAAAAATATTCCACAGGCGAGTGGTTAAGGAAGGAACTCCCGCATAGTTTAACACAGCATATTACATTTGAATTACGTTATATACATTATACTATATATTATATATATTATACTACATACATTATATTATGTATACATTAGTTACTTTCATGTAATAATAAATAGGAAAAACTCTTTGATGCAACGATGGTGACGACAATGAAATTAGGAATATCTAGCCCTTATGCGTTTGGAAAATGTGATAGTCTTAATAGACATGCCCAAAACAACATTATAATTTACACCAGGAGAAACGACAGAAAGTGGGATGACGGTTGGATGAAAAACACATTGTAGAATTTGACAAAATACGGTCTGTGAAACAAAATTTCGTAAAATTTGTGAATAGTTCATACCCCACGAGAAATGCATAATAACATGTATAATATTAAAAAATTTTTAGTGCTCTCATTGTATTTCTGAAAGAAAAGTAAAGTTTTAGTGGACATATAGTACTGGATTAATACACGTGGATATAGTGGCCCTTATTTCTACGAATGTTGACTTTTGAAAACGACTATAATGTTCATCTTGCTTCTATTACAAATGACGCGATAATTTCTTTTTAAAGATATATCATACATAATTAACCCCTTCACGACGAGCGTCCTTTACAGAATTTTTAATCTTTTACCACCGGTTTTTCAAAACAGAAATTTGCGCCTAATTGAATTTCAGAAATGCTAGAATTAAATCAGGCAAAGCTTACAGTAAAAAGTAACTGGTGGGAATAATCGAGGATTCTGAGCATCTTATGCGTCATGTCGCTCGGCCCCAAGGGGTTAAGAACAAACGTACTCTTATAGGGCATTTTTAAACCACGATATCTCTGCTTCAATGTAACTATCGCTGGTGCAATTTTGTGAAGATGTATATATTTTTATCCTTTACTTACCTGAAAAATTTCCTTACAATTCATGAGTATTCCGTGTACAAAAATTATTTCTTTTGCATTCTATCTCAGCAGATTTATGTAATACAAAAGCGGGAGAGTTAGTTGAAAAAAAACGATTGCAATGATGAGATTCAGTAAACGACGAGAATTATGAGATTCAACTATTACAATGTACGTGTTTTTCAATTGTGAATATGGACATATTATCAAGAAAGACTCTTTCTCACCGTTATATATCTGCGAAATAAATTTATCGTCAATGACGCAATAAAAGCTGTTTTCTGTTAGATCTCTTTGAAACAGATTTATGAGTATTCAAAACTTTGATCTTTAAATGACAGGTTTAATAAAAACCATAAACTCAGATCTTCTAGCAAATAATATGACATGCAGTGGAAATTAAAAATAACGTTTAACAACTCTAATCGATATCTCCTTTATTGTAAAACTTAATCAAAAGTTTTATTGTTTTGGTCGTAATGGCGCATTTTTTTGTGAAAATAAATAAATTATTGTGATTGTTATTTATGAGTTATTATCTTAAATGCACACTAAATTTATGAGCATTTTTTTTCATTGTACTGAAAGAGTTCGGTGGAATCTTAACTACGAGATTGAATGCTTAACTGTGAGATTTTGTCTGCAGTAGATTGAAAAATGTTTAAAACAGTGCTTTCTAGTAAAATGGATGTAACAATTTACACAATAACGTGATCCACGTGTTTAATAATTAAAACACAATAAATATATTTATTTCAAAATGTACCTAAATAGCTGAGATGATTCAAAAATATTATCAAATGAGTCTCGAAATAAATTTATACAGACTTTATTTCATAAAAACATTATAAAATTTATTTTGTGCATATGAACATCAATATTACAAAACCATTTAACTTTGAACATTCTCTTGAAAAAATATAAAAATTCATAATAGGCCACTTAACATTTTTTAATTCATACAACATTATCACCTATTCAAACATTTATAAACATTTAACATCTTCATTGGCACATGCAAAAATATTTTATTTGACTTAATTTCTTAATGATATTTCTCATGTAATTTTATATATTTCTTTGCATGAAATCAAGATATGTAATATTAAACTAGATTTCAAATTATCAAAATTATACTGGAAGCAGCTTTAGTCTTGTATTATCACTTTAATAATTCGATTATATATATTCAGCTAATTAGTTAATTTGAAAAAACTCCAATTGGTTTCACTTCCTTGTGCTTGATGGCACGTTACAGTGAAATCATCCTGAAAAATTGAAAAGAAAGATAATTAAAATCGTGCAAAAAATAAATACAAAAAATATATGCTAATATATTTTGATAAATAGTTACTTAAAAAAAAAAAAATAAAACTGATTTCAACAGAATATTTTTTGCAGGTACTTCTATTTAGTGGCCACTTTTTCGATATCCAACATCCCGATGTGTCCATTATTCAGAGGTTTTACTGTATACACTTATTTTTCACCATTTTGCGTAATTTATTGAGAATCATTTGACACAACATAGTGGTTAGTACTAGCCTTTCTTTCGTATCCATATACAGTAAAACCTCTATATGTAACACCTCTTTTTAGCGACAACTCATACAATCCCCAGGACGTAAATATTTTTATGTGTTTACCTCTGAATAGCGGACATCTCCGAATAGTGGACAGATATCGTGCTTCCGAATTGTCCTTAAAGAGAGGATATACAGAAAGCATACATATACAGATATTATACTATACATTTTGAATTTCATTATCAATAATATCGCTTATTTGGCACGTAATTAAGAATAATATATAGTTTCTGACGTGTCTACAAAACTATACACAACACGACAACAATTTACAAACGTAATATATTGTACCTTAAAAACATATTCGAATTTCATTTTGAGTTGCCAATTTTTATTAACTTCAGAGTCTCACAAGTCGGAAAAAGACAAAAAAGAATCAGTCGAACCATTATACCAATTTCGAATCCTGTAATTGCATCCCGTCTAATATTTAATAAAATACGAACATCGAAACGTGCTCTTTCCTACAAAAAAAAAAAAAATAAAAAAAATAAATAAAAATAAATAAATAAAATAAAAAAAAGAGAGAGAATCAGAGTATTTGATTTAAAGTTACGCGTTACAAAAATTGCAAACGAAATGTATAACCACTTTTTTTAGAAATCGGTTAATAAATGTCGTTCAGTAATACTTTTAGTTCCGTTAACATTATTACAACTTAAAAATTGCGTCTTTCCAGTTTTATCCCTTTTTTGAGTTTCAAAATTATATATTAGCAGGATTTTAGAGACAATAAGATTTTAAAAAATCTTCGCACATTTTATTGGTAGTATGAGAGTAAATTCTTTATTGTGTCGTACCTATTTACAATAGAATTACGTTTGTTTCAGACTGAAAGTAATTTATTGAACAGTCGCTTTACTAAACTTAAGAATGATAATAAATGAGTTTTATTAGTGCTAATCGGAATATTTTTGTATAAATAATATTTAAAGCGATATTATAATTTATTCAGAATTATAATATATTACTTAATATAAATTTTAATGACAGCAACTGAGATTCATTTAATTTTTAAAATGAAATTAGTAATAGTTAAAGTTAATTTTGCGAATAAAATTTAATTTTCACACATGCGTCATTTACAAAAAAAAAAATCAAATGATGAAAAAACTGTTAAAATTCAATTTAAAATGATTACATTTCTATTTGGGAAAGTTTTCTTTTTAAGATAGCCAGTAATATTATGAAACTACATTATAAAGAACATATGAGTACATATTTTTAAATTCAGATATGTCTTTCAATGTTAGATATGCCAGATATACCATTTGCTAAATGATGATTACCTTAATTAAAAAATGGAATATATAGGTTCATATATTAATATTTGTAATGAAAATGAGTTGCTATCCATATTTCTCTAAACGAAGCGTAAATGACCTGGTGAATCTGACATTCCATAAATGCAATGATTGGTACGGGTATTCCAGGAGGAGTAAAGATAAAAGAAGATCGAGGTAGTTTGCGAAATGAATCTTTCTATGGATCCAAATGAGTTACTGTTACTAATGAGTTGGCGTCTCTAATCTATTTTTAAAATGGAATAGATAGATTAATATATTAATTTTTTTTTTATGAAAATGTGTTAATATATTTTTTTCTATAAATGAAGCCTAAATGAATGACCCATTTACTCTCACATTAAATTCTTACTATTGCTTTATAGGGGGATTTAAAATTTAGGATTCAAAGTTGATTAGATCGAAGTCTTTCGCAAAATCAATGTTTCCGTAATTCCAAAAGAGTTGCTATCCCTATTTATTTAAAATGAAGCCTACATAAAGGACGTAGCGACATACAAATTTCTTGAATGGAATAGTTGCTATGGGTTTTCTGAAGGACTAAAGATCACGTCGAAGTATATCGCGGAATCAATATTTCCTAGGAACGCTAATATAATCGGACCACAGCACATTGAACAACAAGTGTAGATCCTATTAAAATAATGGCGACGGTTTACCACCAGGCTGTATCTGATTCCATATACTGGTTATGGAGCTTACTATGTAAGGTTACGGAACTAAGACATTATGAAGGAGACTGTATTTGTAATGTTAATCGATTTCACATAGCGCAGCTTCCGGAGAGTTTTTTTTTTCATTCCAGCTGTCTCAGAGGCTGTCTACTGTTACTGGCTTTTGTTGCCAATCAATTGGAACTAGATTTCATTGACGCAGATATACAGCTTTTTGACAGTCCATTAACCAACCGCATAATTTAAATGATTTAATTATAATTAAGTTTTTTGAACATACTATAATACTTTTGCCCTTTTTTTAAATTTTCTGCACTTAAAAGTTTTTAAGTGCAACTGCTGTTGATACACCATTATGCGAATGTATTTATCTATAAAGCGTTCTCTGCTAAACGTAATATTCTAGCAGGCGCAGAAACGAACAAAGAAAAGTTGAATGAAAAAAATTTCAGACACAGCATTTTATGCATGTCAAATTAGCGTATTGCCAGAGTATTTAATATTAACAGAGTGTCATTTATCGATGTTTTTTGTAATTATATTTTAATGTGGGAACCAACATTACACATTCAGAGAAATAATCTGCAAAGAGATATTATTCAAATATTTTGCCCTCCTTTTATGAATTTTTAACTTTTAGAAAGGGCTTTCCTGGTACACTCTGTTAAATAATACTTTGATTTAACTCTGAAAATCAGAAACTGAAATGATTTCAATAAACTATTTTTGGCAATAAATATGCTTCCTGGATAATTTAAAAATGAATTATATGTTTGAAAAGATAGCTTGATCACATATTCAGCTATCAAAGTTTGAAATATTCACCCTGGTATTGTGTATTTTTAGGATTTTCTCAATAACAACAGAAATAATAACAACAAAATAACAACAATAACAACAAAATTAAATATATATATATACATATATATTTAACACACTGAAAAACTGCATTATTCATAAGAATGAAAAACAAACAATTATATATTTAATTAGTGGGAATTGATTCATGTATGAACTACTTTTTAATCTTCCCAAACAGACTGTTTCCTTAAAAATATAGTATTGAGATTAATTGACTTATCTCTATATAAATTTATTGATGTCAATAATGATTTATATATTTTTTAGAATATGTGTATATACGCGCGTGCGTGTCTGTGTGTGTACATTTATAAATACTTAATCGCCTTTGATTCATGCAATAAAAAGTTTGACGGAAAAATATTTAATCCAATATTGGATAGGGAGCACTATTTGGAGTTCCTATTATTCTTCTTATTTTTCTTCTTCTTCTTCTTCTTCTTATAAATAATAATATTATTATCATTATTATTATTATTATTGTAACGATAATTTTATCTATGCAAAAAAAGTATTTTTAATTTAATTTGAAAAAGACATACTAGTATAATACAGAAATAAAATTAGGAAAATATTAACATTTAATTTATTTACCAAAATATGAATATTAATTTTAAAGTTAGTTTTCATGTATAAGAAATAATAATTTGGCTTTTCGGAAAAAATATAATGCTTCTTCGCAACGCAATATATCTATATTGACTCTTAAAACAACCTTTTGTTTCCTGATATTGTACTTCATTGTACTAGTTGTTAATTATCATAATTTTCAGTTAAAATGTGCTATTTAAAACAACAGTTCAAAATAATAAATACATCAGACATTTCAAAAGTACTGCCTTAACACTTTCAAAAATCAAAAACTTCATCTCATTTAAAGAATGTGGCATGTTAAAAGCAGAATAAAAACACACAGAGAAAGATTTTTATTCTGTATTTCCCTAGTGATTTTGTTCTTTTTGAATGTCTTTTCCATGTTAATCCTTTATAATCCTACCAACGGGGGAGTCGTTAGGGTAAAAAATCATTCATTTTTATCTTCAAGCTGTCTATTCAGTTGTCAAAGAAGGGGAATTGTGTGCCTCATTATTGTTTAAATTGCTACTGCTTTTCGCAAATAGGGAGTTGAGGTGGGACTTTGAATGTAAGAAAAAATACAAATTATTAAGTATCCGTCCCATACTAAATAAATAAATAAAAGGATGCGTTAGACATAAATAATTTTGCCTTGCTTTTAATTCTACACTGCAAACGATGTAAGAACTATATAAATATTGTTATATATGAGTGGTTACTTAATTTTTTTTTTTTTTTTAAAGTCGTCGTTCGATATCAAAAGCCTGTTTGCAACGCTATAACTTTTGATGTATGTGTATTTTTATCATGTCATCAAGCATGCTCACGTGTATGCTAAATAGTTTATATGTTAAAAATTAATGAAATAATAAATGGCATTATTTAACTTTTAAAAACACGGTCGGTTTGTAATACATAAATCCTCGAGTGGAGTACTGCAATTTAAAGCATGAATAACAACTTTTAAGTATATATTATTTTAATACAATGAGCAATAATAAACTAAAAGTAATAAACCTGAATTGATATAAAAAAATTAAGATACTTAGTAAATTAGAATTAATATAACACGAATTGTTTATAGTAAAGATTTGTAGTAAAATCATAGACGGAGTACTCCGTGCGCCACCACCTTTTAAAGCCTATATATCAGCTTTAAGTTATAAACTACTTTAATGCAAAGTCTACTAATGGCATAAAAGTAACATACAGCGTGTCCATAATTTATTGTCCAGGTTTCCGTACATCAAAATTTTTGATTTAAGAACTAGACGAAAAATATTATTACATATTCAAAAATTACCACTCAATTTTTTTTAATAACACAATGTTACATATGGGTAAAGTTGCAACTGAAAAAGCTATTCATCAAATAACGATTATAATCAAATAACGGTTATAATTAAATAATATTAATTATTAAAATTTTATCAAATTTATCAAAAAACTGTTAATGAATTATGAGAACAAAGTTAAATAGGCTGATATTACATATTTTATTAATACATTTTTGATGAATTTGATAAAATTTTAATATTAATTATTAATTGATTACAATCGTTATTTACTTAATAACGTTTGGAGTTGCAATTTTACCCATATATAACTTTGTTTGTGTTATTAAAAAAACTTTTTGAGTTGCAATTTTACCCATATGTAAATTTGTTTGTGTTATTAAAAAAAACTTTTTGAGTTGTAATTTACGAATATGTAATGTTACTTTTCAACTTTAAATAGTGGTTGATCACTGAAATGTCTAGAGGAAGAGGTTAACATGTACAAGTACCGATCACTTAATTATTAAGGAATTCGGAAATTTTATATATTTTATATTATTATATTTGGGAAGTAGTGCATTTAATACTTCGACCGTATTTTTTAAGGTTAATATTGCTTCTATAAGTTGTTTCAACTGATACATTTAATGTATAGAAATTTTTCGTCATTTTATTTATAATTCTAATTTATTTTTTTTAATTATACTCCTATACTGAAAAAGGGTAACTAACGCTGCTTCTGCTGCCATAATTGAATGTTTGCCATCGCAACCGTTTCTTGGCCTATATTATAATATATATATATATATATATATATATATATATATATATATATTGCATGTAAAAACATGAAATATGGTAGTTATAGAGAAAAATACGATAATAATGGGGCAGCAGACATATCTTAAATCGAAGATTTTTTTCAGCGCTATTTAATGTTGAAATCGGAAAAGATAGTTGAGTTACGTATGTTTGATATTATTAGAAACTATGCATAGAAATTTAACCATCTTTTACAGGGAAATATGTGATTAGATTCTAATTTGGAGTGAACAATTATTTCTTTTTATTTGCCTATTTTTTGGAGTGTTTATTAGAATTATCATTATTGTTATTATTATTATTATTATTTATTTAAAATTTCACTCTTTGAATACTTTTTACTCCGAGATCTTTCTTTTTCACTCTGAGATCTATTTCATATTTTGGAAAAAAAACAGGGGTTTTGTTGCCTGTTGTTGCCAGATATTAGAAAAAGAGCTAAACAATAATAATTCACGTCGCGTCGGAACGGTGATAATAAGGCTTATTATATAATCGGTAGATCATGAAAAATATTGCAATTTCTATAATAAAACGATGTCAACTATTAAAAATCACGAAAAAAAAATTAAAAGCTTCAAATGGACATATTTCTGTAAAGCAGAATTATTTGTATGCTAGAATCCGGATGATCACTAATACTGAATGTCCCGATGTCTGTAGCAGAGAGCTCATTTGATTGTAAATGCTATCTGACGACAACTATATGGTCGGATGGCAATTATAACCGCTCTGACAGATCAATATAGGGCATTCACTGCATGACTTAGTGTCACCATTAATTGGATTCACCAGTATCTATCGTAATGTTGCAATGATGATAACTGCAGCAGATATTACCTTCATGAGGTTTGTGTGAAATTTTGCCACGCATTACTGCACTACAAAATATAATATAATGCAGTTACCAGACATACTATACTACATTATTACAATAGTTTATATAACAATAATTTGACCTGACTTTTTTTGTAATTCATCGTATAAAATTTTATTTACCTCGGTAAAAGCTGCTTTATTCCCATCATAAAAGAGATTTACACTTAAAATCCTTGTTCTGGAAACTCTCTATGTAATTATGAAAATAACAGTTCTTTAAGACATGTCAAAATGGGGTCGTGTTCTGTTGAGGAACCTGAAAAAGATAATGAGAGAAAAATGCAATATTGTTTTCGTTGCAGACATTCATAAATTTTATTTTTCAAATATTTTACTTAAATTGACTTAAAAAAATATTTGCTCAAATTTCAGTAATTTTCTTTCGGAAAGAAAATTAATTACATTTTACAAAAAATAAATAAATAATAAAAAAAAAAAAAAACTTTTCTCAGTTTTGTTTAAATTTTATAAGAAAACAAAAAAATAAGTTTTGGATTAAAATGCTCGCATAAAACAATGGCAAACATTTCGTGTTTGCCCTAGGGTTGGCGGCTCACGGAAAATATTCCATCTTGTGCTGCGTTTGTAGCCTTGCCAACATGTTATGGTGAAAAAGTTCCAGTCTGAGTATCGTTCCCAAGTGGTTCAGTTGGTAGAACGTCAGTGCGCTAATCTGATGACTCGGGTTCGTGTCCCGGCTTGGGTACTTTTTCACTATGTTGGCTATACACCTATTAAGCAATTAAAATTTGAATATTAAAAAAGTTATATGTGTATTTAAAAAGCTAATTTTATACTTCTCCCAATATATATCTCTAAAAATCGGTGCTGGCAATGGAATAGTATTTTTTATGATTTTATTATTAAAAAAATTCTTCCGGCCTGTACCGGGAGAAAAAGGTAGTTTTCCTATATCTTCGTTTAAAATTTTTAGCTAATGTGACTCGAAAACAGCAAGCTAAAATGCAATGAAACCGTTTGCAAAAGATCCGTTAATACTGAATTTGAATAAGAAATTCGCCAAATTATTGAGCTATAGCCAAGTTGGCTTCATTTATGAAGACTTAATTTGGTCACCAAATTAGGCGATATTTCGCCAATTGTCGCCATGTTTGGCGAGAATTTGGCGCTAACGGATATGAATGTATAGTTTTATGCGCATGATTGGGAAAATGATTACAACAATGAAAGAAAATAATTTGCGAGAAATCGCGTTCACTAAAACTCATAAATTAATCGTTGGTTCTTTGTAATGTGCTGTCTTGTTTCAAAATCTCAGCCACCCTAGAATTTTAAACTGCTCTATCTCATCCATTTTTTACGATAGAGGTAAAACAAAAAATGCTCTGGAATCCTTGTATCAAGGCCTAACACTTAATTAAAAATAAATTTGATTTTTAAACTTTTTTTTGTATATTATTTTAGTTTTAAAATTTTCAGTGGCCGCCATCTTGAAACAAAATGGCGCATCAAGCTGGCCAACAAACGCGGTCGAGGCATTATATATATATATATATATATATATATATATAAACATTTGAACGGAGGGTGGTTTTGGGGATCGAAATTTTTCGGAATTCCTTTCCTCCAAACGGCTGCAATAGGTAGTACTTTTTTGTACTGAAAGCTACCTAAAAGAGTACATGTCTAAAGTCTATTTTTTTTTCAGCTTTGATTCGTATTACAAAAATTGTCTGTTTTCCTATCGCTGTGCATGCAAAGTTATGTAAAAAGTTTTTGTTACCTTAATTAATAATAAAGAAAAAATTATATTTTGGAGGGATTGCTAAGTTATGTTTTTAAATAATAAAATAAGTGAGCTATTGTTATACATATAATTCTTATAATATGTCAATCAAATAATAAAGCAAATACATTTTTTAAAGTTTTCTTTATGAACTGTGTAGCATTTTAAAAAGTTAATATTTAGGAAATAAATTCGAAAAATATAATAATATTAAATATCTTAACTTTAAAATATAAACCTTTCACTTTATTTTCGTTGCAACATTTATCAATTTATTTTACTAAAAAATGCAAACTATAAAAATCGATTTTAACACTTACTAAAATGGATATTTTATCCATAATATTATTTTTTTTAACTCTCAGCAAAACCGCTGAACATATATCTGCTCATTAGTTATTATCTGATTTTATTATATTAAATATTATACAATACGTCCTTTATATTTATAAATATAATTCTTCTCAGTATTTGACTGAAATATTTAAAAATCAATTATTTGCATATTAGAAAATCAAATAAAAATAATTAAACTAAATTTTATTCATTGAAATTTTTATAGAATAAATACTAAAAATATTATGCAATCAACACATTCCAACAAAATGTTTTATTATTTTTTATTATTTCAACTTATTTCGTTGACTTAACCAAATGAACAAGAAATATTTACCAGTGTTCTGTGTGTTGCACCGCCGTCATTGTGTGATTCTACTATTAAAACAACATTTTTGCCAGAAGATTTACTGCTTTCTTCTTCATACCAAGGTGCTGGTTGTACTATTGTTGTTGGTGATAATGGAAGAGGTATTCTTTTTAAATCATCTTGATAATTTAGATCAGTTAATGAAACTTCTATATCTCCCTTTTCTTGACATCTTTTCTACAAAGAAGAAAAATAAATGTATAAGAGTTAATGTACCTTTGGAAGTATTTGTACAAAAAGAGCTTTAAAATTTGTTATAATGTGCAGTATATGGAGATACAGTACTAGAAACAAAAGGATTTCAGCAGTTACTAACTCTAATGAAAATATTAAAAATATCGGCTTGAAAAAGTTCCTATTATTAAAAGATTTAGGAGATCGTTTATTTTACGTAATAAAAAATTATATTAGAATTTCACTTTTCCTATGGAAACATCCAAATTAGCTCTAAAAATTATATAGTTTTCCGCACTTGTTCATAATATAATCTTAAAGTGTAAATGTATTAGGAATTTATTTATAAATTTTTGAAACATAAGTTTAAGATAATGCAGAGAGAAAAGCTACAGCAGCTTTTCAATTAGTTATTGCAAAAGAAACAAGAAAACTTAAATGCTGAATAAACTAATTTTATATTAAAGACTATTTTATACATATCTTCCGGTTACTGTCTAATATTTTCTTATTTGTTGATGTATAATTACAATGTGAAATATCTATCGAAAATTGAAATTTCTCTGTATATCAAAAACTAATGAAAAAATATTTGCCAAAGTTCATATTCTTATTTTCAACTGTACTTTTTTTTTACGTAAACATAAACATTAATGTATGTCATAATTATAATCTTTATATCAAATGTACATTTTCATAATTAAAATACGTTTTTGAATAAGAAAATGTGTATTATATTGGAGTCCAGTCATTGTATCTCGTTTTCAAAAAGAAAATTTTTAATCGAATGAGTTTTTTTTTAAGATGTAACGTCACGTAGATTTAACGTTAGCATTCTAAAATTTTACTCCAAAAGAGGAAAGCAAAATACATAATATATGCATATTTTCATGCTGAATTCAAATAAAAATCAAGCAATTCAAATAAAATTTCAAAAGTGGATGTTACTATTTGAGAAATAAATAATGGTTGAACTAGCAATATATTGACGAGCCCCGAAACATCATTTATCCATACCATTAATTAGTAGATATTATTTGCAGTCGATGGAAACTTATATAATTTTTATACGGTTATTTTGTGTAGGATTAGTAACAAATAATTACTATTTACCAAAGAACTCTATACAGAAGAAAAATATAAGTACAAAATGATTATAATTAAAGATTATATGATTGAAGACTGATTATTGAACGCATATTGTCGATTTTGCCAAATTTAATGATGTTAAACTTCACGACACCGAAATTTAATAGCGATAAAAAATAAATCTAAAAATACGCACCTGGAGAAAATGGTTTTACCTATTGTGTCATCTGTCTATGTGTTATCCGCCTATATGGCAATCCTTCTATTATCACGGCCAGGCTAAAATACTGAATAAGGAGTTTTGGGGAACTTTGGAGAACAAATTCTTCTACTAATTGGATCTGAATAACGCTTTCAACTGCACTCACAATGCTGTACTTATTACTAACTGTTTATAATTGTACCATTAATATCATGTTTTTTCTTTATGGACATTGCTTCATTCGCGTTTTATTTTAATTGAGATGACAATTAGCGCTGTAGAATTTAAGTAAATAAATCAAGAAATTTAATATGAAAAATATATAAATTATTTCTGACTAGTTTCGGAAGCGTTCAGCGTACCGTCATCATTGAAAAAAATGACGGATTTTTCCTCATGCATTAAGTAGAAAAGCGATTGGTGTGATCGGCTTATTTGTCAGTTAAAGTGCAAGAAACTACGGGATATAGCCTATAGGTAAATATATAGAAAAATAAACTTAATAAATAAACTTCCATAAAAATAGGAGAAATTAAATAACGGAGGTTTCTATTAAATACTTTCAAAGAGTTGACAATGGAAAACAGCGAAATCACAATTAACAATATTTTACGATTTTTATGTATATAAAATTTATCACGAAAGTCATGTTCAATTATAGGAATCTATTTAGAGGTTATTATAGCAGAATTAAAGTCAAAGATCTGGTTCATCTCCTAGAAATGTTTTGCAATAGAGTAATTCTTATTTTTTTCTTTACGAATGAATGGTATACGTTCTTTTAGTCGGAATTTTAAACTACGTTTCGTTTGTCCAATATAAGAAAAACCACATTGCCAAATAATAGTATTAAATACCTCAACAGCAATAAAGCACACTCTAATCGCAACAAATAATTTCTGCGTCGTTCAGTTAACAAAGCAGTAAGTGAAAACAGTAGGTATTACATTTTTATAGATATCTGTTAAAAAAAAAATGTCTGCAAATGATTTCTTTTTTATCGTGCGCACAAGGGGTACAAATAGTTTCCAAAATTCAAAGTTTAAATCAATTTCAAAATTAAAGTTAAGTCTGTGCTAAAGTACATATATAAATTTCAAATTTACCAGGTTTTAATTCATATATTTTAAGAAAAGTTCACTTTAAAAAAAATGCTGCATATTGATATTTATTTTTTGAAGATTTAAATGTTGTAAACCAACGTCAACGTCTCAGGAACACAAAAATAAAATTCATTTGAGAACATCAAAGTTCTTGAGTGTCGTTAACTATGTAAACTATCTAATGATTCTTTTCAAAAGTAAAAACCACGGTTAAAAATAAAAGTATGAAAAAATAAAGATAATGAATATAGTATCTGATATCGGTATAAGATTGTTTTAGGTTGCACTTTCAACTTTTTCTAAAAAATAAGATAAAAGCAAATATTTGATTTTTTTTTTTTATCCTAATTAATATTTATCTCTCAAAAAGATAAGTGAATTTTGAATTTATTTATCACATTTAATCATAAATTATTGTCCCGTTTATATTAGACATGTGCCAGCAATGTATTTAATTATGACCCCAGCAATGTATTTAACTGCTGGAAATATTTATCAGTAATGTTCGGAATTTTATTAATACTAATTTTATTTAATGTGGAAATTAATTAATGTTTATATATAAAAAAACGATTTTCAATTATTCCTTTATCAAAATTGAAAAGGAAGTACTTTCTAAAAATAATCCTTATGTTGCACTACATAATTTTCATTTAAGAAATATTTGCATGGAAGTTCAAAACACTATTAATTGTGTTTGCAAATTTTGTATGTATTCTATTATAGTAATTAATTTCATGAATTTTTAAAAAGTTCTATAATTATTTTGTTCTTATCCTGGTTTAGAAATATAGAATAATTATGTACAGCGCATTATAGCATACAACTCTCTTTTTGAAAATTGTATGAAAAACTGTGTGATAATGATAAATGTAATTTCGTAAGTATGTGATATGCTGCACGTTTCTCAAAGAAAATACTTATCTGATCTAAAAGAAAATACTTATTTGTAATGCGACTTAAAATCCAATTTCACACGCAAAATTAAGAAAAAGGAGCAAATGATATCTTGTATTGTTAACTCGACCTCATCCTTATTTAAAAAAAAAACTCAGCTTTTCTCTGTTTTAAATAATTTTGTCACAAATGAGTGTTGATGTAATAATTTAAAATTTCTAAAATGACAAAATAATTAATATATTTGTCATACATTCTATTTCTGAGATCACAGTCTGCCAACTCCAACTCTGGTCTCCACCTCTTACTGGTTCTTGGTAAAGCATTGTGAAAATGTGTGGTGTGGTTTTGTCATTAGAATAACAGAAAACAAATAGATTACTAAAGTTGCAACACAGGCCTATAACATTATATTTTTTAAGTGATTTTACTTTATATTGAGTTATATCTACTAGTATAATAAATATCCTTGTAGAAAAATAATTGGAACAAATATTATTAAACTGGCTATATACTTATATTGTAATATTGGATATAACTTGTGTATATACAGGCTAATATTTAAAAAATTCTCATAAGATATCTCCTCAACATTGTTGTGTAAATACAGAGTAACCCAAAGAGAGTTATACGCGTTTAAATGTTTTACTTGTTGGGGATAATTAAGCAATGTAAATTGCAAATGTATTCAAATTAAGGTGAGAAATAAACTTATGTCGAAATGTTACACTTTCAAAATGTTAGAATTTTTAAATATTTATACCACCCCCCCCCCCCCCCCCCCTAGACAAACTTTGTCTCTCTAAAAATTCCGAAGTCCCATAACTTTCAATAATTATGATTTCTCTAGTCAAACTTGCTCTTTCTGAAAAATGTTTCCTTTTGCTGTTGCATAATCTCAAAAAAAAAAAAAAAAAAAAAAAAAAACTTTTAAAATAACTTTAAATGAATTATAAAACGAAAACATTGTTTTATATCATTATTTTAGTGTCATTTAAACATCTATTTCAGCTGTAAAAACAGATGCCATTCACAAGCGTTATTTAGAGAAAAAATATGTTAATAAATAGGGAATTATTGCATTACAAATGCACCTAAATAAAGAATTACACAATCTAAAATAACGTAAAGAGATAAATGTACCTAGAAATGTTATAACAATAGGGAAATCCATAAAGTATTTTCAAAGTGTCTTCTCTTTTCTCCAAAATATTAATGAACTTTTCTAAAAATGCTTCTGTAAATATAATAAAGTTCTTGAGGATATTGGAGATATTGTAGAAAACATCGATTACCTTCCCTTTTAGTTTAACTGAATATGTATTTTCGTGCGTGGTCCCATTTTCTGACAACAATCAGAAATTTGAATTTCTTGGCAATGGTAATTTTTTATTTAACTTTAACTCTCTGAACAATAAAAATACATATATGGGAATTTTTGTAATTTTCTTGTTGAAAAAAAATGCTTGACCAAGAAAGTTTCTTGAAAGGAATTCTATAATAAGAGTAATTTAAAACGTGTCATATTTTGAAAATTATTATCAAAACCATTCCATTAGCATAATAATTTTATCTAGTTTATTTTGAATACGTTTTAATTTACATTGCATACATAACATCAGCATTTAAAAAAAAGCTAACGAGCGTTTCAAAATTTATCAGACACCCTACCTTTTTCTAATGTCGGTCCAATATTAACAAATAACGTATCGTAATGTTGTTTCCAGTTTCTCTCAAATATCGACATTCCAATGCAAAAATTTCAAATGTAAATTATATATAATATATAGCCAAATTTAATAATTCTTTGGAAATATTTTCAAAATAAAGACAAAATGTAATTGGTATTGGTATTTCATCTGAAAATGTGTAAGTACCGCAATTCTAGTACAATATTTCAATATAATTATCTACTATTTGTTACTAGGGTATCATAATTTTTTTTTGTGAAATTATTTTCCATAAATTCTAAAGTATATTATTCGAGCATCAGTGAGACATAGGGAAAATACAATGTTCATAAGCTTGTAAATGTAGCCAGAGGTAAAAAGGATTGTCGAACCCTAACTTTGATAGGCATTGATCCTTTTATTCTAATGTCACTTGATTCTAAAGTATAGTAAATTGTTTTCCCATTGTAACAAATAATTTAACTTACTTTTAGACTCCATGATCTTTTAAGAGCTACTACACAATTTCTATAGTTTTTACTGCACTTTGCACTATCAGGAGACTGACCTTCTTTTATCATGGCACTTTCTAAACTTTCATTATCACATACTATGGAAGCAAAAAACAATACTTTTAAAATCACATAATATAATTAAATAAATCAAATACTTCGGAATTTTTCTTTATATATATATATATATATATATATATATACCAGGGAAAGTTATTAAGTAAGTCACAAATATAATTAAATAATAACTTACAATGATATTCAATTCAAAACTATTTTTATTTCTAGACATATTCTCCACCATTATTTATGCACTTATATAACTGTTTTATCAGTGCCCCAACATTAGCTGCATAACATTCTTTAGGTTGCTGTCTCAGCCACGTTAGAACTTCAAGTTGAACATTTTCATTATCTGTGAACATCATCTTTCTTCCAAGATGGTTTATTAGTGGACTTAAAAGATGAAAATTTCTTGGGGAGAAGTCGAATCTGTATGGTGGATGTTGAAGAAGTTGCCAACCGAACATTTGAATATGTCTGTGTTCAACGTAAAGTCCTAATGTGGCTGAGACAGCAACCACAGGAATAATATGCAGCTGGTATTAGTGCACTGATAAAACGGTGATATAATTTCATAAATATTGGTGGAGAATATGTTGAGAAATAAAAATAGTTTTGAAGTGAATATCATTCTATGTAATTATTTAATTATCTTTTGAGACTTACTTAATGACTCTCTCTCGTATATATATATAAGAAAACAAGAAAATCTGTTTTAATTTTTTATTAAAAATAAATCATATTGATTATTCGATTTTGTTTGGGGTAAACAATCTCATGCACAGTAGTTGCATATAATGTTATAGTGAAAAGCCAAATGACTATTTAACGTATTTTATTTTTATTCCCGTATCATACAAAGTCCACATAAAATATTAATATTGCTTAGGACATACAGCAAATGAGATAATATATATTTTCTTTTGGAATATCCAGTTATAAAATTTAGCTTTGACTACTTCTTTTCCCCGCTTGCACAAGATAAACGTTTGTCAAAAATTTCAAACTCTTAATTCGAAACAAAATCTTTACCAAAAGTGTCTTTCTTTTTTGTTTGTGGCAATTTTAAATTTATCTGAAAATATTTCAATAACTATTAATACTATTTTAGATTACTTTTCGACACAATTATTCAAATTTGTAAAGAAATCACATGAGATGTAATCTTCCCAACTGGGCGAAGAAGTCCGGGCCAGGATTTGAACCCGGGATCCCTTGGCTGAAGCTGCCAATGCTCTACCAACTGAGCAATCCCGGACGAATATGGCTCAACTGATTCACCCAGTTAACCTTAATTATCATAGCATTTGATCTGATATCTGAATCAGCACAACAGAATAATCACAGGTAATGGGACTCCGGTAAACGCTGGAAACGTGATTACACTAGATTAACTTGAATACAAGTATACTCACTAACATAAAAAATTGTTTGCATATTAATAGCAATGGACAAACGCTTTATAATCACAGGTTATATTGTTGAAAAATGAATTAAATATTCATAAATAATTTTATTTATTAAACATAAAAACGCAATTAGTATTAGGAATGTTTTGCTTCTTACTTTGTAACAAGCTAATGAAAAAAAAAATCAATACCGATGTCCGTGTAATGCTGCCACTGCTATCTATTCATAAAAGACTGAACATTTAAATGATTTACTTTATTAAAAAATACATTTTCTTTTTAGAGTCATCGGTTTCCCCTGCCTTTAAAAGCAATTTCCTTCAATACTGAACGAAATGTTTTACGATTAAAATCTAAACGAATTAACACTCTTAGCTACACATATTTTTAAAATTACTGGTTAATGTATTTTAAAATAAATATTTCAATGTCAACTAGGGAATCCAACCCGAGCCGTTCGGGTTACAGAACAAACTTAAGATATATTTGAAAAAATTTTAATTAAAAACTCTAATAGGTATTTTACATTTCATATATTTTTTTTAGATTGTCCACAAACATTACCAAAAACCAGCGTTATTATATGATGAAAAATATCAGTTACGTATTGAAAGAGACTTTTGAAATTTATTAAAATTGGTACTTTCATATTAGTGGTTAATAGTTAAAGAATTCGTAGATGATTTCACTATTTAAAGAAACAGTTTTGATTCTGATTATTTCAGTGTTTAATATAGTAGATGGAATGCCTATCTGCTAAATTTGTATTTCATTTATACTGATTTTATTAAATTATTGAGAGGCTTTAATTTTGTTATGGAAAATTAGCTGTACACAAATAGTGAGTGTTTATATAGTTTTAAGTGCAAACATGCCAATCTTCCGTTAGTGGGCTACAAGTGATAGAGCTAGATTTTTGTAAAAAATCATGCTTGAAATTTACTTTAAAACATATACAATATTATTAAATTGCGACTTATTTTTTAAACAATTTGCATTTAGTAGTACATTGTTTTCCGTGTTCGAAAATGTAAATATTTAAATTTAGTGATGCTTAGAAGTTAATGAATTTCCAAATATGCGAAATTTATTTTTCAGGCTGTTGCTATTTTCAGCCTTACGCACGACGGACGTATTTTTGCTTTATAGTATAGATTATGTATAACATGTTATATTTTAATCATTTTTTTTCCAAATACCTTTAACTTATTCCCTATGACCAAGGGAGATATAAATTACCTAATACGTACAAATGTTTTCTATTTTATTTCGTTCAGCAAGAGGAATTACAATCTTTCAGTTTTCTAATATATTATGTAACTTTAATAGAAAAAGTTTTCTTAAGTCCTCTGAGGGTATGAACAAAGTCATGTTTTCTCATATGCTGTGATAAACATTTCTGGAAAGTTAGTGGACAATAGATTGTCTTTCCTGAAGAAAAATAGTTCTTATCATTCTTTTGTTAATCCTCCAGGCTTTTACTCTCAAAATAACAATTGCAAGATAAAAATTGTATGTATATTATATTTCTTTAAAGTAGGATAAAGGTTATTTATTTCATAGCTATATTTTTATGGCAAACAATTGTGCTTGTTGCGTTTTTATATACCGTAAAAAAATACATAAACATGCTTCTGTTCCAAAATCGGATAAAGTATACAAAATATCGTATAAAGTATATAAAATTAATAAAGTATATAAAATTACTGTTGGCTTTGTTTTAAGAGTTAAGCCGTAATATATAATGCTATAGTTAATAAGATAATTGGAAAATTAACTTTTAATAATAATATTTGTAACATAAAACATTAAAAATAAGTGACATATATGTTTCATTATAGTTATTTATTTACTAAGGAATCGATCATTTGGCATAATTATTGTAATGGATTGCTGTAATTTTGCTTAAATCTTTAATATAATTTTTAAATATTTATGATAGTCAGTGAAACATCGTTTGAAAGTGATTTTAGTTATAATAAGTTATAATAATGCGTACGAATGTTCAGAAAGTTCTTTTATTGATTTGAAGTTTCATATATGGAGCTTTATTATAAACTAAAACATATCAACTTTTATAATTCATTCATAACTGTTGATTCGAGATATTTTGTTTTATTAAATTCCGTTTATAGTACACTTTCCTAATAACTTATACATTATACTATGCTGTAGCATATTCTTTTTTGCTTTTATACGTGCTTATATTATAGCTATTAAAATCTTTATGGAAGTCTTCATCAAAAAATTATTTATTAATAATATTTAATTTAAATGCAAATGTATTATTATAATTAATTATACGAATGCATGTAGAATTTCATATAAAATTTTAAATGGTACACAAAAATCTGATATTACTTAGAGTGTAAATGCACTTTTACTCCTTTTTATTATACATTTCATAATAGATAAGATAATTAATAAAATTTAATATTTCAAAAAATATTAGTATCGTGCAATTATGTGCAATTTCGCGAGCTGCAGAAAAGAAAACTATGTTCACATAACAATTTGTTTTCATTGTGGTCTTTTTCAATTTCGTTTCCGTTTATTCTAATATTTCGCATTAATTACACTTTCTTAAAACGGAATTATGCCACTGCCCCAAAAGCAGAGTTACCGAGAAAAGATTTAAGTTCAAAAGTTCTTTTTATTAGTTCTAACGACAGATAAGAAAATATCAATTGTTAATAATATTTTAAAATTTTTTGAACAAAAGGAAAAAAAAAATCTAACATAACTTCAATTGAATAATCAGCAGAAACGATCAATGCCATCCCATTAGATGATTGTAACATTGCTATATAAATACAGTTTTTTCTATGTTATTGAGATCGGCAAGAGTCTAGCCATAGAGAGCCATTTTCAATCATAATCTGGTTTTCAACAAGAGAAAGGTATGTCGCAGCTTCTGGTAATATATACGCGATCTTGCGGCGCACAGTGGAATATTTGAAACAAAAACCTGGCCAACAATGCAGAAATTTAAATTTGCTCAACAATTGTAAAAATTATATTTTATAATATCTGACTTACTGGTGTGTACATATATGTGTATTTCAGGAGTATGAGTCAAATCCGGCAGCTCCAAGCATCAGTTTAAGTGAAAGTTTCTTTGTGAGACGAAGTTATTTTTTTTTATGTTTTATCTTTGTTATTGTGTTTAAATGTATACTTTGACATGTATATTTAAATAATTTTACTTTCCATATAATAAAAAATAATTAAAATTTATAATGATTAATATTAAGATTTTTTAGATCTAATTTATTGAAATATATTTATTGAAATATATTATCTAATATATTAAAAGCTTTTTAAAGTTGTGTCGTAGTTTGTCGGTCCATTTTTGAATTATAATCGTATTGGTTATAGTTTTGAAGGCAATAAAACAATGTTCCGCACATTGTTGCTATTTTTAGATATCAATGCTTTAGGGAGGACTTCAAATCTATTAAAAACACTCAAAAACCAGCATCTATATACTACAGAGACTCAACTTTGGTAATTACTAAATGCTACTAATATATATATATATATATATGTGTGTGTGTGTGTGTGTGTGTGTGTGTGTATTATATGCATCGGTTTTTATAAATAATTAAACATTTATGTATAGTAAAATTAACAAAATTTAATTAAACATTACTTGTAAATAAAACAAACCTATTAACAATTAATTTCCTCTTATAAACAGTAAACAATTAAGTAAACTTTGCATTATATATTTATTTATTTAAATAAATACATACATTTATGCATACCTATCATTAATGAAGTGTATGTACTAATAGTAAGTCAACAACAATGGTTTTAAATTTAAAACACAGGAAAATTAATTTTGGCCAGGATTTCTCCTCAAATACTTCACTGTGCTGCGTAGAATTCACAAAAATGATTAAAATTCGGTAATGCCACAATCATTAAAACCCCACGTATGCGTTCTTTGCGCACATGAAAACATCACTGAAAGCAGTAACCTTGTTGTGTAGAAATCCTAAAAATGCATGAAATTTGACGTTGCCGCGACACACTAAAAAAACAAAAAAAAAAAGAAAGGAAGAAAAAGAAGAAGCATGTAAGATTTTCTCTCAACCCATGAAAAACGAGAACAATATCACTGAGACAACAACCACATTGCGTAGGAATTACCAAAATTTGTGAAATGCGGTAATACCGAGAACACTCAAACGCATATATGTGTGCTTCGCCCCCATGAATACAAAACAAAATCACTAAATCTAACAACTTTTTTGCGTACAAATCACACAAATGCGTTAAATACATCAAAACATTAGTAACAATTTTATAAAATCACTAAAAATAACCAAAATCCTTAAATATCATGATCATCAATCATCAACCATTAATCATTCAATATAATGTATCATTATCAGTAGAAGCGGCGACATACCTTCCTCTTGTTGATAGAAAATGCTTTGTTGAAAAGTTTTACTCTTTCTTAAGACGCTTTACTTTGATCACGATCGTTGGTTTTACTATATCGTTTAAAATGGATAAAGAAAGCAAAAAAAAAAAAAGAATAAAATAATAATATATGTACATGTGTGTGTGTGACAATTTTAACTGATATTTATTATTTAATTTTCATTTAATAGCAAGCAGTAATATCTATTTTTTATAGAAAATAACTATAATTAAACAATACAATAAAAGTCTATTTTTAAACAATATAAAGTAAGATTTTTTCTGATAGTACACGACGTTAACACATCATGGTAGCACATATAAATACTATTTCATGTGTTTTTAAAACAATTAATGTGTGTTGTAATAGGTATTACAGATATGTAATATGTTAATTAAATGACATTATGGACGATAGTAGATAAAAAATGCACTGTTAAAAATTTGCAGCAAACTGTCCAGTCATTTGACCGTTTTTGTAGAAAACGGTTGCATGACCGTAATTTAACTCCATTCTGACCATAATATGGGAAATAATATGGTCAGAATATCGTTAAATTAAGGTTATGTAACCGTTTTCTATAAAAACGGTCAAATGACTGGACAGTTTGCAGCAAATTTTTAACAGTGTGGGTTACCGCAGTTTTGCAATACATACGACCGGGGAAGACGTTTAATTAATGTTGTAACGTAGAATAAAACAGTTTAATGTGGTAACAAAAATAGAAGTATGCATTACCATTATTTGGGGGCACAACGTCTGGACACGCAACTGTATTTTCCACAATATCTTCTGATAATTTTTTAGTTGTTTTTGTAATTCTAAAGAAAAGACAAATCTAATTTTAATGCTAAAGTCGCTTAAGAGAAAAACAAGCATTGTAAATGAAACAAACTATGAAATTAAATCAAAAATTAAATATTATTTGTTTACTTACTTTATCTTATCTTCTTCAATTGAGGATGGGCCTAAAAATTAACAAAAATAAAATTTGTATATTTGAAATCTAATCAGTACATAAGTAGGATTATCGATTAATAAAAAATAAGAAAATGATTTTTTTTAATCTAAATTTACATATTCTATAAATGTAGATCTTTTAAATCTTTGATTTAGGATCATTCCATGGAAACTTAAGTTACATTTAGAATAATTAACTTCAGTAAGTTTTGTAATATAACACCAAAAAATATTCAAAACGTAAAGTTGATGTGATTTGTTAATTAAACCTATCCAAAGGAAAAAATGCATGAGAATTACCTAAATTTAGTGCTATTTCTTGAACTCTGGAAATTATATTTACAATGGTAACTTACGTTACATTGAACAAAAACGTAAGTTACCATAATAAATTTAATTCCCACTGTTCAATAAACACCACTAAATTTGAGTAATTTGCATCCAAATTTCGGTTTGGAGATTATTAATAAAAAAATCACATCAACTTTACGTTTTGAATATTTTCTGGAGATACATTTTTAAAATTATTCAAGTCAATTATTCAAAATGTAACGTAAGTTACCATGGAATGACCCTTTACTTTAGAATTCTAGATAGCGATGCATAAATATTTTTTTGTGTTTCTACCCACTTTTCTACGTTACAACACAGATAAATTTTATATAGTTTATTAAGGGAGATTTTGAAATGAATATAAAATGGAAAAATAAAATACAAATAAATAAATATCGACTGAAAATCATAGTTACATTGTTTTCCTAATTGATCGAAGTAAATATGAATACAAAAATAAATTTAGAATCAGTAAATTCAATCCTGAACGTTGAACTGTATATGCACTCCAAACAAATAAATTAAAATATTTAAAATAATTATAAAAAAGAGTTGTGTTAAATTACGCTGATGATCGTCTATTAACCTTACCCTGTTCATCAGAAATGTACTTCAACAACATACAAAAATCACGGCATTTAAGATTTACATCAAGAAAACAGTCGTTTTCAAAAATCGTTTTAACTCGAAAAGAAAATTATATTTAGGAAAATAATTAACGAAATAATTTCGTCTATCTTTATCGTTGGATATTTGTAATAAATGGCATACGCTCTTTAAAGAAGTATACTATTTGTTTTCTTTTTCTTTTGTTTTCTTTTGTTTTTTGTCACTCGGACCTAAGAAACAAAGCAAAAACTTAATATATTTATTTCTTCATGCTACAAGAAAAACTGATTTCGCACTTAAATTAAATATTTTACCAATACTCAAAATCATGTAATACCACATGAAATATAGTGGAGCACCGATTATCCAGACTCAAATTAACCGAACCGTCCAATTATCTGAATTTTCCCTTTTTTTGTATGATTATGTTTTTTTAGGACGGCCTTTGAAATCGAAAACCTATTCCAGATCAGTGGATTGATGGGAGCAATGTCTAATTCGTGCAACTTTTTAAAATGAAATTAATGAGTGGCTAATTTCGACGCAGATATCAGATTTTACATGATGATCAGATTGTATCCTATATTCAACATGGAAAAATAAAAATGAATGTTATGAAAATGATACAGGCTCATCGCATGTGAAGCTTTTGAATGTTTGGAAACCGATATGAAATAGTTGCAATGATCGGAGAATGCTGATGATATTCAACTTACGTATTTAAAAAAGAATTCGTGATATGGCAGCATTGGAAAGAATATCTTCTTTAAAGTATAAAACAATCCAAAGCGTTTTTGCTTAACTTTAAAAAAAATTAAAAAAAAAAACCCGCACAATTTTTAAACATGCTAGCACTAATAGCTGCTGTCCTAAACATGTAAAATTGTACACATAACAAAAAAAAAACATTTTAAATATATCTATCCAATATATCTATCCTACTAAAATTTAAAACAACACACATTTGTTCGATTAAAAATAATGTTTCACGTAAAAAATGCACTTTAACTATTTTGGCTCAGTGAGGAAGACCCCTAAAGTTATCTCTCCAATTATCCAAACTTTTGCTTATCCGAACTAGCGCCGGTCTCGACAATTTCGGATAATCACCGCTCTACTGTATGGGCATGAAAACTAAATTAATTCTAAGACATTTTAATGATATAATTTTCTAAATTACCGGAAAATTATACACTTTTCTCCAATTTTAGAATTAATGATGACTAATTTAATAAAAAAGGAAATAAAACCCTTTTTATATCATAAAGGCCATGCCCATAATTTCAGTATCACTTAAAAAAGAAAAGAAAACTGGTTATCTTATTTAATCATGGAAAGTAAAAGATGATACCTTTCCGTGGTTTCCTTTTTCGAATTTGAACAAGTGCCAAAGCGACAACGCCTATAAGTAGGAGAGTACCTAATACAGCCAGTAAGACAGCCACTAAAGGACTGAACGTGCCGATGAAGCTTGCTTCTGGAAAGAGAAAGAAAGACATTTTAAAAGTATCAGGATTAATAAAATGCACATACATGTGTACATCGTTACAACGATAAAGCATATCGATTTCTATAAGAATTCAGCATATTGATTTTAATACAAATTATAAAGTTATATGTATATTCAGTAACTTTCCTTAGAGCAGTGGCTTTAAAACACTATGCCGCGACACAGTGGTTTACTGTGAGAAGATCTTCGAAGTGGTATAAAAAAAATCCAGATCATTAAAAAAAATTTTAACATTTTCGTTAAATCTGGAGAATAAGTTACTAAATTATTCTAAAAAAATATGCATTAAAAGTAACGTAAAATACTTGTTTTATTTTTAAAGTTTTTGTTGTGTAAAATGATCTGTTCACTTTCTATTCTAATGAATCTATTAAAAACAAAAATCAATCTTCGCTATAATACATAAAATAATATTTAAGCGTGTCTGCACAAAAATGAATTGTACAATTTTTCAAAGAAAATGTAACATTTTAATTTTAAAAAAAAAGGTCGTATTATTTCGTATTATTATCATTTATCGTTTTAAATTTAAACTTAAATATTCGAAATTAAAATAAATAGAGATAAATCAAAAGAGTAATCACTTTTTTTTATAAATTATATTATATTGTTATTATTATTTTTTTTTATTTCGAAGTGCATTTTGCTATTTTATTACTTTGTTGTGTTTGTATTTTTTGTTGTTTTGGTGCAAAATATTTAACAAATGTACATTGCTCTTTTTAAGTTTTCTCATCATAACATAAGTGTCACGCAGAAATTTAACCCTAATTTAATCCTTAATTTATTTCCCTATTAAAATAAACTATACCTTGTTTATATGTATGTGTTTCATTAAAAAATATGGAACTGCCTGATATTGCCCGATATCTAGAAGTGATTAAGGACGTATTTATGGCGCTGATTGGTTATTTTTAAAGGTTGGTTACAAGATTCTAATTGAAGAAATTTTATACATGTAAGTCGTCACTGGACTCTACATCTTGGGCGCTCTACACATTTGTAATTGACTTTTTCCTAATATCTCAGAATATTCAAGAGATAGTCGCCAACTTCCAACAGAAGCGCTGACGTCGATAAAAATCATAGTCGTTTTACTCACAGACTCATGAATAGCCCTACGCGTTGACATAAAGATTTCATCCGTTGTACACTGTGAAAAAATCCTGAGGTTACTAAAATTTTTTTAGTATATTTGTATTCCACAGATTTTTTTAGTAACCGGTACTAAAAATCTGAATCGTTGCTAGCTGTTTTCTAGCAATTCTTACAGATTTTCTTGTAACTGAGTAAGAATGCAAAACAATTTTTAGTAATTGCAAAAATCAATGAGAAAAACTAAAATTATTTTAGTAGATCGACCCTTTTTTTTTTTTTTAAATGTAGGTGTATTTTGTTTAGCGGGCTTGTACGGTCTTTTGAATTTAAATACCAGTATAATTTAAAAGCATTCTTCGTTTTTTTTTCTGAGACTAATTAAAGCGATGAATATTTTTGAGTTATACTGAAATTTAAACTCAAGGGACCGCACAAATACTGGAAAAAATCTACCTACGACAGCCGCCATTTTTGTGTCAGCGCGTAGGACTAGTATTCAGGGGTCTGTGTTTTACTAAAAGTAGACACTTGTTTCTCAAATCTAAATCTAGTCTTATCAGTTCAAGAGGTACTTCAGTTTAAAGACACTTTCCTGTATAGATGTTTCAACAAAGCAGTTGGTGAAACTTATTTTAAAAGGAACGAAATCTTTATTCGTCCAATGTTTCCTTGGTAAAAGCTGCAATACAAAGTAATTGTATACTTACGATCCTTAATCGTTCAGCTGGCGCGCATTTTATTTCTTATAGTAGAAATATTTTGTTTTAGTAAGCTTTACAAATATAACATATTTCATAAAAATAATAAAATAGGTATGTTACGTAAGTATTTATGCATAACAGTATAGAAAATAAAATTTTAATAATATTTACATGCATAAACATATCCATAAATATATATTTAATGAATGTAAGTATCAATTTTTAATTACAGATAAATAAGATTTTTCATGAAAAATATTCATGAATATATATATATAAAACATGAATCAAACCAAGAAGACAAAGATAAGAAAATCCATTATATTAAAAAAATAATAATTATTTGTTTAAAAAGGACCTAGATTTATTTTATATTTTTTCTCACATTCTTTATATTTTTATGACAGAAAGAATTCTTACTATGTACAACGTTTTCGTTTGTATCCTTGGGGTACATTCTATTTTATTCAGTTTTGCCTAAATCTAAACTCTTGTGCAAAACTTTAAGGGGTGATAGTACACATCAAGACAAACAATATTAAATAGGAAACTAAGGCTCCCAAACGTCTTCCGAAGGAGATAGGCGCCATTAAAGTTTAGGGTACAAAATTTCAAATAATTATAAAAAGCGGAAAAATTGGTCGATTCATTTTCGGTTTTCGCTAAAACTATTCTTTAAGTCAGTATTTTCTTAAAAATAAATTTTAAAGAAAAAGTTAAAAAAATGTCGATAGAGGGCGCTTTAGTCTTTGGAGAAACAAACAACCATTTTTTACCGTTATTTTTTGAATCTTATTAAATGCTTTCAAAAGCTTAGACTTAAACGTAAATTTTGAGCTCAAAATCTGAATCGTTGGGAGCGGTTAAGTAGCGCAATCTGAATGTTGTTCAGGAGTTGAAATTTGAACGACCCTGAACAAAGTTCAATTATTCCCGATCTTTGTGTCGTAGACCAGGCAGAAACTACTACCCTCTACACGTATAATAAACGATAGCGGGATGACAAAATTAAATAAAAAAATTATTTTAAAAATAAATTTTAAAGATAAAGTTCAAAAATGCCGATAGACGGCACTTTAGACTTTGGAGTAATGAACAACTATTTTTTCCGTCGACTCCGACGAGGACCTGGTTGCGAGGATTGCCCTCGTAGCAGGCGATATCCGGGAGATGCCCGGGATATTCACCAATGTTCGCAACTCCCTCCGCTGGCGGCGTGAGGCCTGCATCGTTGCTTGTGGGCACTCTTTCGAGCAGTTTTTGTGATTCCTCACGAACATCATATGTGTACCATTTTCTACGTTTCAACCTTCATTCATATTGCGCACTCCATGCATACATCAATTTGTTTCTTTTTATTTTGCACGGAGAAATTGCTGAATGCTCATGTCTGTTATAAATAAATTTTCTATTTAATTTTGTCATTACTCTATCGTTTATTTTACGTGTAGGGGGTAGTAGTTTCTGCCTGGATTAATTTTAACAACAATTATTCAAATTGGTAAAGAAATCATATGAGTTGTAATTTTCCAACTGCACGAAAAATGCCCGGGCCAGGATTCGAACCTGCGATCTCTTGGTTGAAGCTGCCATGCTCTACCAACTGAGCTATCCTGGCATTAAATGGATAAATTATGCCCTCCAGATTCAACCGGGATAGTTCAGTTGGTAAAGCATGGCAGCTTCAAGAGATCCCAGGTTCGAATCCTGGCCCGGACATTTTTCGTCCAGTTGGAAAATTACAACTCATATTGTTTCTGCCTGGTCTACGACACGAAGATCGGGAATAACTGAACTGTGTTCAGGAGTGGGGGGGGAG
Organism: Maratus michaelseni; assembly: GCA_963931845.1. Classification (NCBI taxonomy): domain Eukaryota; kingdom Metazoa; phylum Arthropoda; class Arachnida; order Araneae; family Salticidae; genus Maratus; species Maratus michaelseni. The sequence continues at coordinate 289,341,725 of OZ007591.1, read as the reverse complement.
GGGGAAGAGGTGTTTCAAATTTCAACTTCTGAACGCAGTTCAGTTTGAGCTACTTAATCACTCTTAACAATTCAGATTTTGTGCTCAAAATTTAAGTTTAAGCTTTTGAAAGCATTTAATGAGATACAAAAAATAACGGTAAAAAAATAGTTTTTCGTTACTCCAAAGTCTAAAGTGCCCTCTATTGGCATTTTTTGAACTTTATCTTTAAAATTTACTTTAAATAAAATACTGACATAAAGAATAGTTTTAGCGAAAACCGCAAACGAATCGACCATTTTTTTCCGTTTTTTATAATCATTTGAAATTTTGGATCCTAAACTTTAATGGCGCCTATCGCCTTCGGATGACGTTTGGGACCCTTAGTTTCCTATTTAATATTGTTTGTCTTGATGTGTACTATCACCCCTTAAAATTTTGCTCAAGAGTTTAGATTCACCCTGTATATTGAAGATCTTCCCCATGTTCCAGTTTCGGCAAGAAATCCAGTAAATATATATTTTTTTTTCATTTGACTATTTAAAACAGATCAATTACATCATTGAAGAAATAAACATTTAAAAAAATAAATAATTAATTATTGTATCTACTTGGTACCACGCCCTCGCGAAGCAAATTTATACAATACGTACAAAACTGAAACAGAAATTAGAAAAACATGTTTAATCCAAAGATGTAATTTAAGTTGATGAAAAACAATGATCTTCAGAGAGTTTCAGAAACGGATTTGAGAACGGTTTAAGAAATATATCATTTTCGTCGTAAAAATAGGCGGCAGTGTGCCCGCTAGAATGTTAGGTTTATAAAACTTTGATAAATGATGGATATTAGTTTGATTTTTAGGTGCGTTCGTAATTATATAAATACGTAGCACCTATAGTCGTCGTTTGGTCCGTCCATCTGTCCGTTCGTCTGTCTGTCTGTCTGTCTGTCTGTCCGTCTGTCTGTCTGTCCGCATATAACAACGCAAAAACTACCCAACCAAATGGTTTGCAATTTAAAATATATTATCTTTGCAGAATTTTGTCGAGACATTTCAAATTTTATTAAAATCGAATCAAAACTTTAGGAGATATTAATAAAAATATTTATTAAGAAATTTGATTTTTTTTTTTTTAAATCGGTGCTTTTTTGTTATAGGAGCTTCCGAAGTTTAATCTTCAAGCGACCGAGATACTTATTTTATGACAGAAATTGATCTGCAGACGATATAATTCATTTCACAGAATTAAAAATCATCAAGATCTGAATATTTATATAACTAGCTGATACATATATATCTGAATATTTGTATAACTAGTTAAGATATTTGTATGAACAGTGTCATAAAATATATACTTAACTAGCTGTTTAACCCGTTCTACGCACGGGATATCATGAATTTAATTCTAAAACGTGCGTACGAACGCACCTCGTTTGTAACGTTTGACGTACAATTTCCAACTTGTTTAATTTCGAAAACTTTTGTTATAATTAAATTTTCTGAAATATTACTTCTTATCTATTATTTTGTGTGTTAATTTCAATTTCAAACGTAAAATGGAAACTTTCATCACAATGCATTTTTTTTTTCAAAACTCCTTAAAAATTAAATTTTTTTGTTAAATATTATTTTGTCAATATTATATGCTACTTAAAAAGTTGCATTTTCTTTGTAATTATTTAAGCGCCTGACGATACTTGTATTGAAAGCAATACAACTGTAATTGTTGAATGTCTCTTTAGTGAAACCTGTAGTACAATGTACTGGAATACTCACGCTGATAAAGTTATGTAAGTTTGTTGGAAATTTGACTGTAACATATTAGAATTGATTTTACTTAGAGTTTTGTTGTACAGAATGTTATTTCATAAATAAAGCTACGTAAATGTTACTTCGTATACCTTATTTACCGTTTAATTTAATTTTTAAAAAGTAAAATTAAAATTGAACACAACAAATTCCATGAAAATGCACTTATTTCAAACCTCCATAATTATCACTAGAATTTTAATTTTTAATAGTTTTATCAATATGAAGCATGCAAAAATGTGTGTTTCTTTTTTTTTTCAAAGTGCAGTTTTGGTATCATTGGGATGTAAAAACTATATGCAATGAATTTTTTGCAAATGATATGCAATGTTAGTGTAGACATCCAATGAAGGCTGGTTGTTTTGTCTGAATTAATCTATGTAAACATTTAAGTGGTGTAAAATAATCCCTTTAGTGAATACATCGAATTAAGTTTTTGGCAGAAATTAAATAGGTTACTAAATTTATGCTAAAATAAAGAACTTTTTCATGAATTTAGTAAATTTAGTTAAAGAGCAAGTTAATGACTATTTGTAAATTCAAGATAATAAATTAGTGAGGGCAAACAAATTATGCAATCAAATTGCCGTATTTATATACAGGGTGGTCATAAAAAAATTGCCAATATATGGAGCTCTAGAGGCCGGTCCGTTCAACCGATCGAGTTGAGATTTCAGATATAGTTATCCAGAGGTATGAGCTCGGGATTCTATGAACGGTAACAAAGTGGTGCTCACGGTTACGGTTATAGGTACAAAAACTAGAAATTTTCCAATGGCAACGCCCTTTTTTTCATCGTGAAATGCTCAGCGCATGCAAAAACCTTACACAGCATTGGAATCGTACGTGTATCGCAAGGAACGGACTCGTTATGCACTGCACGCACAAAAAACGGCTCTGCGAACGGCCAGAAAAAAAAAAAAAACCGACCGGTACCAATCACTGATTACAACATAGATCGGATCAAAGAAAACTTTTATTTTGATTACACATTTTCCACATGGGTGCCGTCACAGGCAATTACACATTGCATGCGGGTGACTGTGGACAATACAGCCGAACGTAACATCGCATGAGGGATGTTTGCAAGCTCACGTTTGATAGAAATTTTCAAATCCGGCAGAGTTTGTGGATTGTACATGTACACTCTAGATTTGAGATATCCCCAGATCCAGAAATCCATAGGAGTGAGGTCGGGGAATCGCGGAGGCCACGAAAATAAAAAAATGGCGTGTTATGACACGGTCGCCAAAATGCTGTCCAGGACCCTGCGAACAGACTTCGCTATATGTGGAGGTGCACCATCTTGGATCCAAACGAAGTCATTCAGTGCATTTCGCTGCAGCAATTCCGGTATGACGTAATTTTGCAGCATTGCCGTATAGCGGGAGCTTGTTACAGAGCAAGTTACAAATCCCGTTGGTGTTCACTTCCTCAAAGAAGCACGGCTCGAGAATAATTGTGCCTGCAATGCCGCACCACACAGTAACTTTGACCGCATATAAAGTTACTGGTGACACAGCGTGCGGATCCATGTCTGCCCAGTGCACAAAATTTTTGGTGTTGACGTTGCCAGTTAAGGTGAAATGTGCCTCGTCCGTTCATAATATGTGAAGAGGCCAGTCGTCATCTCAATTATATCGGATAAGAAATTCATTAGCAAAGTCTATACGTTGTTGATGGTCCCCCACTTCCAACGTCTGGACGCGCTGGTATCGGTAAGGAAACATGCGGATTACAGAGCGCAGTAGCTTTAGTACCGTTGATTTCAGTATATCCAATACACGAGATGCACCTCTTGCAGTTTGCATGTGTCCTGTAGTCACTGTGTGATGCACTTCCACAACAGTATCCTCAGGAACACTTGCTTGTCCGGATCGTGGTCTTTCACAGGTGCAAACAGTTTCTTCGGATTTCTTTACTAAATCACAAAGAACTTGCGGGTTACATGGGCCACGTATTTGGAGATAGTTTCGACGGTAAAGACGCAAGGTTTACGCAGCACTCATCCCATTTTGATAATAGAGTTTTACCAATTCACCACGAACTGTCGCTGGAAGAGTCATTTCGTCGACATGTCCGTGCTCCTGACTGAAGAACTAACATTCCCACCTCACTTTTTATCTGTTTTCTACGCTGGCTATCTGGTGAACGGCGTTCCGTGATTGGTGTTTTGCCTCTGTCATATGCAAATTTCCTTCGTGCGCCTTGATCGTGTTTCTTTGGCCGTTCGCAGAGCCGTTTTTGTGCGTGCATAACGCTACGTTTATTGCGTTACACGTATCGTTCCAACGCTCTTTAGGGTTTTCACATGCGCGGAAAAAAAATGGTGTTATGAATTTTGTATATATCTGTAAATATTCCATTTGTTTAAATTTATTTTATTTTATTATTGTGAAAATTGCAGTATTATTAATGTATTTCCTATTGAGCATCATGTAACTCAATGCTAAAGGCCTCAGATGGTTTGCAAGGAAAACAACCTTACACCCTCATCTTTATAATGGAAGTCTATGGTAAAAATCGCCAAGGAATGGGTTTATCGCCAAGTTGGCGATGGTTTTGGCGACTTATTTTTATCGCCAAATTTGGCGATATATCGCCAAATGTCGCCAAGTTGGCGACGGATTTGGCGATTTTTTGTGCAACCACCCCCCCTTATACCTGTACATTGGGATCCTTTCTCGCTTAGGTTCTCTATCGAAAGTTAAAGCACTTTCTGGTAATTTCTAGCATCTGAAGGCTCTGGAAAATTCTACAGTTATCTTTAAAGCCTATATAAGGGACCTCCACCAGTTCAGTTCAGTTAGTTCTCGGTCAAATGCGATTGAATACGCACAAGAGGTTTTGCATTGAGAGCTGTGTTGTCTAAGAGCGATTTAGTATTGAACAATACGCTATATTGTTCTGTGTGAAATTTTGCTGTGCTGTTATTAGATTTGAAGATTAATGAATATTTTTGTCTTTGAAAAGATCTTGGTGTACTTATCGATCTGTTTGGAGTAAATAAAACCTGTTGATTGTTCTTATATATTGGCATCAATCCTTTCGTTCCCCGAGCTCACAACAATGGGCTTTGCCATTTGAAAATTTCAAGTTTCTGTAGCTATAACCGTAACCGTGAGCGCCAATTTGTTGCCGTTCCCAGAATACCGAGCTCATACCTATGAATAACTATATCTGAAATCTCATCTCGATCAGTTGAACGGACCGGCCGCTAGAGTTCGATATATCGGCAAAGTTTTTTTTTTATGACCACCCTGTATATATATATAAATATATATATATATATATATATATATATATATATATATATATATATATATATATATATATATATATATATATATATATATATATATATATATATTTGCATTACATGAACAAATGATCTTTTATAGTCATCATTTTCTAGTTTTGCCAAAGACTCTTAAACGTGGCCTATTATTTCACTTTTGATTGAAAATATTAGGAACAATCATTAGCAATTTTTGAAATTCTCACATTTTTGGTGGTGGTCTTTTTTATCACAATTTTTTTTCTCTCTCAATAACCAAAGTGATATCAAAGTCGCATTTAATTAAATATCTCTCTCTCTCTCTCTCTATTTCTATCAGCATTGTATATATATACAAAAGAAGTTTTGATTCTGCTTAGTGAGTCTGAGAAAAAATTGTCCGCATTATCCGAAAATTTACGCTTTAAACTAAATCTTTAACATTCAGTGCAAATGGGAAAAACAAAACTGTCTTCATTAACAGTGTCGCAGATACGCATTAATGAGAGTGCATGTATTTTCACAAAGTAAAATATAATATAACTAGCGGCCCTCCCTCGCTTTGCTTCGGGTTAACCTTGAAAACCTTCATCTCTTTGTGTTTTCTGTAGACCTTTTTAATGTGTACAATAATTAGTACATTATTTTGATAAATCTTGTAGGGTTCAGCCTGCGTTTGCAATGTATAAGCGGAAAAAATGAAATTATTTACGACATCACATTAAAAACCTCAAAAATAACAGTATTTCTCCACTATTTAATGGATATACATATAAACCTTCTATTAAAAAAAACCGCATCAAAATCCGTTGCGTAGTTTTAAAGATTTAAGCGTACATAGGGATATAGGGACAGAAAAAGCGACTTTGTTTTATACTATGTAGTGATTTATCTGAAATTACAAAGCAAAACATATGGTTATTATACATATAAACCTTCCTCTTGAATCACTCTATCTATTAAAAAAAACTGCATCAAAATCCGTTGCGTAGTTTTAAAGATTTAAGCGTACATAGGGATATAGGGACAGAAAAAGCGACTTTGTTTTATACTATGTAGTGATTTAAACCTGCTTAATTGTATTTGTAAGTTCATTTCAGATATCTGAAATCAGTTGAATTAATTTTCATTGGGGGGGGGGGGATCACGTTGAAAGATTTTAAAATCTATTTTTCAAAAAATTAGCATCGATACCTTGAAATGTTACAAATACACTGCAAAAGGATTTTTACAAAAATTCCAATTAGAACTGAAATTAAGCTAAAAATATCTTGGAAAAAGCCATTTCCCGTCATGCTATAAAGTTACCTTTGAAGCCCTTTCTTCAAAACAGTGTTTGCTGGCATTGCGCGCACTCGCATTAAAAAAACTAATTATCATAGAATATTGAAATTTTGAGTATAATTAATTTTCATGTATACTTTTATGCTGAATTTAGTCCGATTTTTGCCATAGAAAATTTTGTATTAAAAAATTAAATCTAAAGTTTTTGGTAAATTTAGTGAATATTATTATAAAAGCCATTAATTATGCTAATGAATTTCAATATACTTTTAAGTTTAGGTTCAGTGTAAAATATAGTAGTATAAGTAAAAATAAATGAAATATTAAATATGTGTCTGCAGTAGAATTTTTTAAATCTTACACGCAAAATGCATACTTTTATATTTATATTTTTAAAAAGCCATTTTTGTTGTTATCATTTAATTATTTAATATTGTTAAAATTATATAATTTGCGTATGTTTGTTTAACTACAAAAATGTGTGAAAATATGAATTTTTTTTTTTTTCATTACTTCGTTTTCAAACTACAGAGTTTTTCGCACTGGTTTAATTATTGTCATTTTCAGACTACTCAACGTCATCGCTCCCCTTATAAAAATATGCATAACTTTGATATCTATACATATTACATCATTTATATATTCAGAAATTGTGACATTTTCAAATTATATATAAATATATATAAAGTTCGTACGATGTTGTAATATGTCTTTGTTTCGATAAGATGTCCAACATATAATGGAACAATTGATTTATATTAATAAATTTTAAAACGAAAAGATTACAAATGCGTTAATAAATTTAAATACAAAGGACATTAGCACTGATTTTTTTATCCCACGAAAAGTTCAATTTTAATTTATTTTCTCTAAGATATTTTGAATGTTTTATTTAATTTATGTTGTATGTTTACTGTTTAACTGATCCAGTTTTGTTTAGATTGTTCAGAAGATTGTTTAAATGCGTTATATGAGATCAGAAACTTACATTTATTTATCAGAAACTTATATTTATTAGGTAAGGTATTTTTAATGTACTTAAAGTATACCAATTTGATTTTTTATCTGAATCGCTCATTCAGATTTTTTATCTGAAGCGCCATTATAATTTTTACATGTTAAAATGTGAACAAAAATGGAACACATATAAAAAAGACGATGGTATTGCGAGCGTTTTATATTGCACCAAAAATTGAAATTGATATAACAGAAATACATAGATTTCGGACATTGTATCACAGATGTAAACAATCGCTAAACAAAAACATATAAAAGAGACAGTAAATGTAGATATAGAAAATTAAAAAAAATTCTATCGGGATGAGGGAGAGGGGGTGGTAAAAATCAATCCATCTCCCTTTTGCGTCAACTTATTTTGCCTTTACGAACTGGACACATAGCGTGCATGTTTGCAATCAGTCAAGCAATTATCATATTATTTATTCCAAAATCATTAATACTCACCAGTTTCAGTGTTTTCTAAAGCCAGTGTACTCCCCATCAGTGCAACAGAGTTGCTTTTCCCTTTTTCATTTGAAGCGTAGATAACTAACACAAAAGGCGTTCCTGCAGGTAACCTGTATACAGAAAATATAGGCGCATCGATAGATGTTATGTTGACTTGTAAATGATCCACTGCGGAATTATAAACATCAAGATGATATTTTTGTGTTAGTCCACCATTGTAGCCTGCTTCACATTCAACCATCAGCCAGTTTTGTGATTTGTTTGACACTATACAATTCCGAACTGGATCTGGCGGGCCTATTAATTCCAAAAATTGATCTACATCAATAAGTACATAGTATCAATATAAAATGAAATTACACAAATCGAGACATAGATAATACTTTGTTTAGTGTCAAAATTGTACCACTGTGCTTTGGCTGAAAAGTTTTGAGCCATTCATAAAATAAATGAAAGAAACTGATTTTCTCGTAGTTTTTAAAATCCGAATGAAGATATCATTTAGAGGTACGGGAATGTATTGCATACTAAAAATAATGAAATCATAACAAGGTTCGCACACTCTTTGGAATTTATAAGGAATCTGGCACCACAATTAATTATTACAAAAAATATATTTAGCTTTTAAAATACAAAATTCACAACAACCTCGCTTATTCACAGAATTTGCAATATTTGTATGCAGTTAAAAAGGGAAAAAAAACTATTAAAATATTTTGTAGAACTGTGCGAACTTGGCATTTTTTTTTTCATTATCTACAAGTAAAAAGTCCGTAGAAAAATTTAAAAAATAAAACATAAAGAAAGAACGCTAAATGATACAGAAATGTGGTTTACACAGTTAGAATTGCGAAAATGTCGTAATTTCTGTAGCAAAATAACAGAAATTGAAATTTTCAACTATACGTAGTTTTTAAATGTCAACGTTATTAAAAGACATCAAACTTTTGATATTATAAATTTATATTTTTTTTTACACTTGACATTAAATTATAGAATATAGTAGAATCAACTCCAAATAAATACCTGTTATATAATCTTTTATATCTTTTAATAACGCGACCTTAATAGCGCTACCTATAAGAGAAAATTTGAACAATTTCTCTTTTTTCAAAAAATACAAATATCACTCCAATACGACATTTTTTTCTTTTAATGAATTATATCTTATACGGATTTTCTGCTTTGGTGTGAGGCCGAAAACTTTTCAGTCATATCAGTTTTCATTCTACTTTTAATTTAAAATTGATACCTAAAATGTCTAAAAATGTCTAATGTTTAAATGCAATTTTATTAAAGTTTTATTTCATATAATATGTGCAAAATCTTATTAATCTGTATCTCATTAAAATACATAATTTGAATGAAAAAAATATTTTCAATTATAAAGTAATTTGTAACTAACGCTTTTTTAAGTAAAATATTCACTTTAAAAATCCTTATTATAATTTATTCGAAAAAAAAAATGTAATAAACCTTTTGATTAAATATAAAGAAAAAGAATTCAAAACTTTTTGTTTATAGTTGTCAACATTCCGGTTTATTTTGGAGTCTAACCAGAGTCGAATGACCATGATTTCTAAACAGAAAGTTTACTTAACTCCTTCTGAACCGTGGATGCGCACAAGTATCTTCTAAAGGTGCATGCAGCAATTGTTTGTTGTACCAATAATAATAATAATAATAATTCTCCTATTTAATTAGAGCCCTTTTTCATAGAAACATCAAATGTGTGATAAAAAGTTTTAAAAATATATTTTTATTTAACATGGTTCATATGCCGGCATTTAATGAATTAACAAACAGGCATTACACCGGGGGTTCTCACTTGTGATCACATAATGTAAGAATCATTTTTTTAAAGGCTAGATGTAGTTTGTTACGACTGATTATCTGCATAAAGGATATAGCATGATGAAGGGGGGGCGGCTTGTACTGTGTATAAATCTTTCTAAGGGAACCTAGAATGTATGTAGAGCAAAGTTAAACGAAAACTACAGAAAAAAACGCCGAACATTGTGGCCAATAATTGCGACAGGGATTCGAACACAGTAGATCCCATCTACCAGCTTTGAGAACAAATTTTCTCAGTTGCTGTTGGCGGCCTCTTCCGTAGGATACCGTAAATATTGTAAAAATGTGCGAGAATTTTATTGCAAAATTATTTTTTAAACTGTTTTAGTGCAGAAACATGCATTAACTAAACAATTCATAGCCATGGAAAATTTAGGAGTAAACTTCAAAAAATAAAAGGAAACCTGCGATGCATCGTCATTTGAAGTAAAACAACAACAGTTTAAAAAAATAGGCATTAGTTTGGTCATATATTAATAATTCTAACAATCAATACTTTTATTTTAGAACAAGCAATTTTAAGCGAAAAATCTGTGTATTTTTTATAAAACCTCACATAATATATTTTTCTTGGGAAAGATGAAGGTAAACAATGGCGAAGACAAACATAAGGCATACGACTTAGAAAAAAAAAAGGTCTTTACGTAATGCTTAAAAAAAATATGCTGGGGATTTACTAAGAAAATTCACACACATAAAAAAATATAAAATAGATTTATTTGAAAGGGGAGCAATCTTTTGCACAAATACATCCTAAAACAATTTCTAGATTAACAAATTAATGTTAGCTGTTATAAACTATGTGATATATATTTATGTATGTAAGAATATGTATTGTATTAAAAAATTGTACAATAAATTATTGCACAAGATAGGTAGATATATATATATATATATGTATATATTGTATTGATTTTCTAATAAATTGGTTGCAGGGAAGGAATATATTAAAAAATCCATATTATATTAAAAATAATTAAAAAGATTAATGTATATAATCATCATGCAATTATTAACATTACAGTAATTTACATAAGTAAGATTTTTAAAACTTTCTAAGTAATGATAAATACCTTTTGATAAATATTATTTTATTTTCGAGAATAAATACATTTCTAAAGGACTCAAACTCGAGCTCCTTAGTTATATATTTAAGTCTCAACATGCAACTTCAATTACAAAACAAAAAAGAAATCCATGCGTTAAGCATATATTACAAAACACATTCCACAACTTCCAGAATACTTAAACAAAACTGTAATTAACTGTAATAATCTGTAATTATAGTAATAAAGTTTAATAAGATAAACAGATACCTGGTAAACAACTTAGAAAATGCATAATACACTTGAAAAGGAGATCTAACAAATTACCGTCCTTAGCCGAAAAGGTACTCAAATTCTTTTATTCAGCTCTTTATATGATCTATAGATTTGCATATATTCTACAGAGTTTGAAAAATTTAGTTCAGTTAGGAAAAGTATACACAGTTGAAAATTCCCCTTTAGAGTAACATAGCCTAGCACCACGGTCTGTTGGGAGATATACACCACAAAGTTATAAATTACTATTAATATCAAAATCTAACAGAATCTGCAGATTGATGAAATTTCATGCATTAGTTTTTGAGATATAGATATCGCAAAATTTGTGAAAAACTCAAAATAGCAGTGTATCCTGTTCGCCGGTATCCACCAGATCATATTCAGCATGTATTTATGTTAGTGTCTAATAAAAAGGTAGTTTTAGGAAATTGGGTGCATTAGTTCATATAGCTATCCTGGTAATGATGTAAAATACAGATTAGCAGCGTCACCTGTTAGACAATATACACCCAATCCCATTCGGCACTAATTTACGCAAGCTACAACATAATCTTAAGTTTGATGAAATTACATGAAATAGTTCTTAAGATGTAGCTGTCACTAAATTAATGTCACACGTAGACTGCACTGAGAAAAAATGACATTTTCAAATCTGAGTAAATCGATGTTTTCATTTTGTTATGAAACTTTTTGTTTCAAATATGACGACCCAATTCTTTCAATTCTGAAATACCAGAAGTACTCAGAATATTGAAACATTGCCATATTCAAAACTGAGCACATAAAGTTCAATTCATACTCAATTTTGAGACATGGACGTGCTCAGAAATAATTAGAATCAGTTCAAACTCATTTTTGAAACATAGGAATACTCAACAATGAGCACGTAGAAATCAGTTTATACTCATTTTTGAAACATGGACATACTCAAATATGAGCACATAAGGTTTTATTCTCGAGTATGTGCATTTTTTTTTCAGAACTGAGTATATACATGTTTCAAACTTGAGTAATTTTGAATCCGAGCTATTTTGACTATGCTATATACTCAGATTTGAGTATTTTTTGCTCAGAATGGATTTTTTTTTTTTTTTTTTTTTTTTTTTTTTTTTGAGTGTGACAAAGACATTTTTGAAAAATAGCCAAATCGTGTTCAGAATATCCCAAACTGTGTAAATTCATCCAAAAATAGTAATCGAAAATTTTCGCAATTCAAATAGTTTCTTTTTTGTATAGAAGAAAGTAAAAAAAAAAAAACTTATCTCAACGTATGTTGTTGTTACTTTCCAGGGGAAAAACACTGGGATCGAAATTGCCAGCAGATTTTACTAGAATTGGCTCTTTTTTAACACTTTCCAGCATAGTTGAAATTTTTTTATGAATTTAGTTTGTCTGTCTGGTTCTTTGTCCGTTCTCTCTATAAGTATACTCTATTCTCGATTTCTATAAAATTGTTATATGGTATTGATGATTACTATGGCATGTTTGGAATTGGAAATGAAGTATTTAACATTTATAGTCCGTTTACATGAACAATCAAAAGCATTCCGTTACATTACAATCTATGGGGAAAAACATTTGCGGTATATTTTAATGATGTTACACTACTTCTAACATAGTGAAATTGTTACACTGCTTCTAACTATTTCTAACATACTGAAATTGAAATATATCACTGTGGTGAGATGCAAAATACTTACTAAAGAATACAATACGCATAGCATTCATCGTTCATTTACTGAGACAAGCAAAATAATTCGGTTTCAGTACTGTCTACGGACAATAATTGCTGTAAGTGCGTTTTTCAATGTGCACGAATTTTTAAATTAAATTTTTTTTTGTATATTAATTGGTGTGTATAATTTCTATAGATAATATAGAGGAGTACAAAACATCTCCAGTACATTTCCATATATTGAGGGAAATTCCTGAAAAGGAATTTTGAACTATGCTAATGCGTTTCCTAACTAATATAAATTTTAGCATAGATTTGTAGTACATATACAAATCTATATGTCATATACAGGGCTGCACGAAATAATTCGGATATTTTCCGACTGTCGATGTTAATTGCTGAAATTAGGTTTTCAAATGCGTTATCCTTTTTACAATTTTTTTACCTCGACACCTTATTAACCTTATTAAACAGTGATGTTTTAATATAGTAGTCTCAATGTGTTGAGAAGTGTTTCATAATCTATGCTTGATGCATGATTTTCCGTTCTTATTTGTTTTAAAGTTTATTAAGAAGAAATGTAATTCTATGTATTTAATGCAGATAATTCAGCAAAACAAATGAAACATTAAATATTTCCAAAAAAAATGTGAATTGCTAAGTTTTCCCCCATAGCGGACACCAAATAGTTGACAAATTTCGCGATCCGGAGATCCGTTATTTAGAAATTTAATTGTAATTTCTAAACTTTCGCGAATCTATTCAAAATCCATATTGTGTCATCATTTTCTGAACAAGACTTAGCTAATGACGTCAAAACTCAGTATCAATATACTCATAACTTGTCATTTCATGGACAAAACCTTGTGGACTGTCTCATTATCTTTATAATAAAGAGAAGTTTTTAAAAACTATACTCTTAGCTAAAAACGACGTCGGAAATAACTTTCGATAAACTTATCATCTCACAGCATACGTACCTAACAAAATATTTATTTTACAAATGTTATCAAAAGGAAAATTATAAGTATATTGAAATACATGAGAATATATAAGAAATTATGTTGCAAATGTTATACAAAAAATAATTATAAAGTTTATAGTTTTCGCAATTGGTTCTGTAATAGAGTTTTGTTTTCTAATATCGTGTGCATCTCGAAATCATCTTCATTTTTTTTTTCAGGATAAAATGAAAAGACGACGTACATAAGACAACTACAGTATCTTGAACTTTGAGTTTCCTATTTTTCCTATTTTTCTGTTATTATTTTATTATGTTTCAATTTAAAATCAATCGCTTTTCTAAACATATACGCAAACGCGTTAAATTCTTTAATCACCTCAACTTTCCAATAAAATGCAATAGACTGCTATTCTGAAATTTATTCAATTTAAATGTTCATTAAGTAATGTTTTAGAATTTCCAAAGCTATATGTGGTTATTTTTTTAAAAAAAAAATTGGAGAGCTGTTGAGTAATACCTAAGAACATAATAAGGTGCAAAATAAAAACTCAAAAATTAAAGAATGAAATGCATACATACTTTTTTTCTCAGCCCAAAAAAAAAAAAAAAAAAAAAAAAAAAACTTATTCATTGGATTTTGAAAAAAAAAAAAATCTGAACAGACGTTTAAGAATTCAGGGATGTTCATCTTCGTACTCTTGATAAAAATAAAGATTTACTTGCTAAACTTCAGCATGCCTTAATTAATTCTATTCTTACTCCCACAACAACCAATGTCATTGTTACACATTCATCCAACACCTTGAAGAGCAATTAAATGTCTGTTTTGGAATTTAGTATTAATTGTTTCACAATATTGATATCTTTAGATTCTAAAGTTAATTAGTTTATATTGAGATATCTAAAGATAATATTTGCAGTTTAATTACTTGTTTATATATACACAAAATATACATCAAAAATAGTTTAAAACATCAAATCCCTTTTTTATAAGATCTAACTGATCTATTTCTTTAAAAAGCAATATTTTGTTTAAATTTATTTCTTAATGTTACTACAAAATATAATAATATCAAATATCAGAAATTCATGTTTAGTATTAAATATTACTTCCTTTCTTTTTATAGCAACATTTAGAAAATTACCATGTTCTTAAACTTCTTAGAATTAACTTATACTCCTTGATTATTTTATTATAAACATGAATTTTATTGATTAACATAAAATAACCAATCGAGACCGCCAGTCTTTATCCACCCGAGCACTGTCAATTAAAAACGTAGAAATTAACTACTCTTATTCTATACTTGCATTATGTTTCATGTACTTAATTTTCAAGTCATAATATTTCTGCGTAAATTTAATGTTAGCAATTTATTTCGTTAACTACTTCATCTCATACATTATAATTATCTCCAAATAACACAACACGAGATATTTTTAATTTGATTTAATTAATGTTTTTAGGTTAAATTTAATTCTGATTAAACATTTTAAAACCCGATTAAAGATGAATTATATGACTAATTATTTATTCAGCGATGGGCCAAAACAAAGAAAGGTAAGATGTATGTAAGGGTTTTTTTAATTACTTAACCAGATTCTAATAAGAGCTAAGATTCACCCAGCACTGAAGCCGTAATTTAAAAAAAAAATGTTTGTAAATATAAAGTTTTACTCATTACATATATATCAAATTCATTATCTAATTTAGGATGGGAAATTTTAAAAATCCAAACCTACACACGAAAGGAGGTCATTTTTAATAATCTTTTGTATGATTGACTTCCATGGACTGGATATAATACACATACGTGATTTCTTAAAGTTTCTTCATATTTAATTTAATATTTAAACTAGCATAAAAATTTCAATTTAACTTTTAATAATATATTAAGATTTTGTTATCTACTCAAATTTTTAATAGATTTTACTGACAAATATATTAATCTACCTTATAGAATTAGGAATTATTTAATGAACTATATTTCAAGCATGACCTAATATTCCCAAGAAACATTATAGCAGGAGTGATGTAATCCAAATAACTGCCTTAGCAACTGAAATAGATTTAGCAATATATATTTATCAGAATAGAGATTCATTATAATATAGTATATAAGATAACTATTACTGCCGAAAATCTATATACTGATGAATTATGTGAGGGTGTAGACATCCGTTATTATATTAAATTGTATTCCTGATATAGTCCCTAAATTGATTTTGCAATAGTTACATTTTTTATGATAAATACTTTCTTATTATGCTTTTAAATTTCTATAGTTTACTTTGTTTTATTTCAATACTATTCTTTTAGATATTTAAAAAAAAGAATAAAATGTGTGTGTGTATCTATCTATATGTGCAGATATATTTTTTATTAGATATTTATCTACTTAGAATTTTTTCACTTAAAAATTGTATTATAATTATATATTATTTTCTCTTTCTAGTTTTTAAAGGACACCATACATATGATTCCCCATATATTGAAAAATTAGCTGACTTTTAGCTCATTTCAATTTTTTTATTATTATACAATATATTATTAGCTATATTTATGTATTATCATTGTATATTATATTTTCGAATTCTAATTTTGGAATTTTATGATACCATTTTTTTCAACTTTAATTCTCATCTTTTCTACCAATTCCATATTTAATATTTTCTTATTAAATAAATTTTCTAATTAAATAATAATATATATTGTAATAATAATTTCTTTATTATGTTTTCTTGTCAAAATAGACTCATGAGCGGCTGGGAGGTTCTGAGATGTTTCTCTCAAAACATAGTAAATAGAGCTACTATGATCGGACCGGTGTCGCGCGCGTCTTCCTAATTGTTCAGAGTTTTTGCATGATATTTTTTTCGAAACTTGTTTATCTTGCGTAAATACGCGTATTTTCCTTTAAAAAGACACACACGGAAGGCAATTCCACCGCATAGATAACCAGCTATAAGAAACATCAACTTATCAACTTTCTTTTTAATAATCATTGTAATTTTCTGTTTGTTGTTAATGTCATAATATATATGTATAGTAATAAATTATCCTTTTTTTAATCACCTCACATAACAATGGATTTCGAAAAACGTTATTCATCGTGATAATCAAATATTGTTTTTCTCACGAACAAGAATGATAGGAAAAAAAATATTTGTTTAAAATTATAATTTATATTAGATATAAGTTATATTTTTACAAACTATATAATTTTTGAAATATAAAAGATTCTCCAAGCGATTTTCGATAGACTACGATATCTCAATAAGCAGTTGAATCAGTCATTCTAGAAATGGGCACTAGTTCAAAATTGGTGAAATTGTTTTTGTTTTTTTTGTTTTTTTGCAGAATATAATATTTTTCTCCATATTCTATCACTTCTGAAAAGACAGGACAGTTATTCCAGGCTGTAAATACTATTTCTCTATCTTTAAAAGAAAGAGGAAAGCAACTATTAGTTTTGAAAAAGCACTTGTCCATGGACATGCGTCCATTCAGAAATAAATTCTTCCTTAAATTGTATGAAATATTTTTCTTTTATAACAAAATTTATACAGATATAAGAAATGCTACTGTTGCACTTAATATATACCTATAACAATGTGTTTTTTAGGTTGAAAGAACAGTGTAGATTTTGTTAATCGATGGCCAAACTACAAAAGAAGAGGCATTTCAAAAGAATCAAGAGGGATAATTTTTTTAAAAAATGCCACTGTACGAATTTAGTCAGCATCCTTTATAGACTTTGAATATACATCTGACTGTACGGGCATTGTAACTACAAGATAATACATTGATGAGTTAAGGGGTAACTCGTTCTCACTTAAGCGCAAAGATAAAGTTGAGCTACCAACTGAAAAAGCATATGAAAGACCAGTCCCCATTCACATACAAAAGATTGAGGGCTTAAATAGCCTCCAGACATATTTAAAAAGGGTTTATCAAGAAATGTCTTTATTGTCAACCAATGAAGTATAACAACTTGTTGATGAATTAAAAAAAGTTATTACAATATACTTTTTCCATGTCTCACATCATGTATCAGTCAATATATCTCCATATTTGTTCAAATATATTTTTGTGTTCGTTTTGTAAGACATATTTCATTTATTTTAAGTCGAACTATCTTTTTTTTATCCTCATTTCGTTATAGAAAGGGCGCTTATCCCAAATTTTATTTTATTTGTGTTACATTATTTTTAGATCGTGAAGAAATTTAAACAATGTCAACCAATGTTAACTCATATATTTTGTAACTGTTGGTAGACACTTAAAAAAGTAAAATGTACACACTGTTGAAACTTTGCAGCAAACTATCAAATCATTCGACCGTATTTTTAGAAAACGGTTACATAACCGTAATTTAACTGTAGTCGGACAATAATATGAGCTACAATATGGTCAAAATATAGTAAAATTGCGGTTATGTAACCATTTACTACAAAAACGGTCATATGGCTGGACAGTTTGCTGCAAGTGTGTAACAGTGTATTTCTCAGAAAAGTGTTTTTGTGTTTCCAGAAAAGTTCACTTTTAGGACAAATGCACTTTCTAGATTGACGAATTCTTTCAAAATTTATATGTAATTAAGAATTACATATAAAAATCCATGTAATCCGAATATATGAATATATATATCAACATATTCCCTGTAATAAGCAATATTTTTCATAATAAAAGAACATTCAAATATACATAAATAAATATGCTGTAAGACATCTACAAATGATGGTCTTAAAAAGACTAATCAAATTAGTTTGGGAAAAAGCAATGGAAATATATAGAAGTAAAAGTATACTGAAATAATAATATTGCTAAAATTTACTGAACAAGCAATTACTTCAAAAATAATTATTACCAAATATTGTATAGTTTTGTAACATAAAAAACAAATACTAAGAGTTTACTTCACTAATTCTAGCCTATCACAAAATTCTATGTTAACCTATGGAAAAAATTACTTAGGTGAATCGTCATTAACCTATACAACTATGAAAATGAGGTTTTGTTCATCAAAAAGTAGACGTCATATGCCGATAAAGTGCGTTTAAAAAAAAAAAAAAAAAAAATTATTTATTTAAGTATTTTAAGAACATTAAAAAAATTATAAGAAATAATCAAGCAGCGATTTAAATGTTTATAAGGATTTATTTTAAATACTTCCGTAACAACTTTGATATTTCCGTTAGAATTATATATATATATATATATATATATATATATATATATATATATATATATATATAGTCATTTGAATTAAAGGAATTTGAATTATATTCATAAAAGTTAAAGTATTCTAGATATTAAAAGTAAATATATGGAAATGAGTGTATTGAAAATTTCCGCTAATTATAGAGAATTATGCATAAAAATATATCACGATGAAAAAGAAACATGCTTCTAGAAAATTTAAAGTATGTTAAGAATAATAAATTATGATAATGATTTCCACTTATCTGAATGCCTTTCAAATATGAGGATAATTAGAAGCCATGTACACATTTTTATAAATGTGTAAGGACATTTCACATGTGAATCAAGTTTTCCTTATTTCTGTTTCACAACAATTTGACTAATGCCTAAAATGAAAAACATGACTCGATATGCGCAAAAGTAACTTTCTCAACTTCATCTTAGAAAGTATTAAAGCAATGTTACTTTGAATCAATATGAAGATAATTGACTGCCAAAATATTAAAATACACATTTAAAATGTCAATAAAGTATAAAAACTCTACAAACAGGCTTCGGCAGCACATAAGCTCGTTTACGTTCGTGCAAATGAAATGCTGCCGATTTTGCTCAAAACAAACGGACAAGTGTTTTTAACAGCTCACAAGAACCAAAAAAGGACAAAACCATTTGGAAAACAGGGTAAGAAGGTCGTATAAAGAGTAAGAAAAAGCTGCATAAAGGAAAGGTATTGTAGCTAACAAATATTACTTGCAATCATAAAAAAAAGGGATCGCAAAACCAATATTTCTTATACTTTTATTTTTTTTGCAAATGAAAAATGACTCGAGAAAATGTACTTCTGCAAGATTTTCAAATGATTTTAGAAGTGACAAAATAAAATTTATAATTGGCACAAGCAATTTTTTTAGCTACTACTTACTTGTTAGTTTCATTTTACGAATATAGGCATTATTATTGTTTTCTACTCCTTTTTCTATTTTCCCTCCTCCTTCAACTCTTAACTGCAAGTTAAATTTAATTGGCTGCTTTACGCAGGCTAAATTTTATTGGCTGGCTTACTTATCTCTGATTGGCTGATGTTCTCGGTCAAATCATCTGCTTTTCCATTCATTTTATAGTGCTATAATGCTATATTTATACTTTTTTTCTCATGGCTCCTCTCTGATGTGATATACAAACTACTCATATACCAGGAGTGGAGTTGTTTTACATCTGGCAATCCCATTGAAACAATAACCTGTGTATGTTTATCTTTTTGCATTATTCTACTGTCAGTTAAACTGGATTGGCTAGCTACTCTTTCCTGATTGGCTGATGAGATTATCACTCCAATCCTTTATTTTTCTTTTCTATTGTAGCACAAATCTGCTATAGGTATACTTTTTTTCATGGTTCCTCTATGATGTGATATACTTTTACTACTCTACAGGGAGTGGAGTTCATTTGCAACTGGGAATACCATTGAAACACTCAACTGTTTATTGTTTCGGCATTATTCTCTTTGATTCCAGATTTGAATACTTGCTTTGTTTAACTGATGTATGATACAGATAATATTATAAATGCCCGTGAGAATTTTCATATTAATGGTGAGCAGTATACAAGGAATAACTTCGACGTCATATGAAATCAAACATGGTTTAACTGAGTCACTAAATGCACCACGTAGATGATGTGATACATGTGCAAATTGTATGAATATAGAAGTACCAACTAAACTAAAATGCAATAAGGACTTGAGATAGTTCGTGTATTATAAAGAAATATATGGTACCGATTTCCGATGTCGACAAATTTAATTTTTTGAAATTTCCAAACTGAGAATATTACAGACAATGCAGAAATACCATTTTAAAATACCTTTATGGCATTTTAACTAGCATGCGTCAAGCCCAAATGTCTGTTGCATAATGTTCGCAATATACATTTTTAAAATAATATAAAAAATCATTATATTTAATAAAAACCTTTTTATTCTTAATGATGTATTATAAATTAAAAAATTATTATCGAAAAAATGATTAAAAAATATTTTTCTTACTTAAACTATTTAATTTTCTTAAAAAAAAAAAAAAAGAAAATTTCCTTTAAGACTTTTTAATATAGAAAAGAACTCCTAATATACTCACCTGCCGGTATGATTCTCACAACACAAGGATCCTTTTGTTCGCCTACAGAGTTAATTCCCCAACACAAAATAGCACCAAATTCTAACATCGTCCTAGGAGTGAAAGTGAGAGTGCTTTTAATTCCATCAGATGTGAAATTATGCAACTCCATATTTTCAACAGTATTATTGAGAGCCCATCGAAAAGTAACATCAGACGGATCCGATTCTACTTCACATGATATATTCACAGTTTCTGTTCTGGCTACACCATATAGATTCTTTTGACTTGGTCTACAAGTGGGTGCATCTAAAAAGAAACAATATAATAGGTTTAACATTCGCCACTTTATAATGTCATGCGATTTTAAGAAATTAAGCGTAACTTTTTGCAAATTACGATATATTTGTTAATCAATTATCTTTACGTAAAAGATCAGCTGAGTATTTTTCAAATATATAAATAATCAATTGAAAATTTTATTTGGCATGCTTCCTAGGCTAATAAACGAAGTTTAGATGCGCTAAACAGCAATGCTTTTTTTGTTATTGTTGTTGATTCTAAAGCTATTTTTAATCTCATATTTTCTTCCTATGTTGTGCTTAGTTCATAAACGTCTATGGCACGGTAATTTTGTCATCTATATTAGCATGAAAAACAAAGATATTAGAAAATATTTTGAAATTTTGTGCTGTTCAAACATAGATTAATGGTATGGCAATTCTTTGGATAAATAAACACGAAAATCATTCAATTTTAAAAGGTTTTCATTTATGTTTAATAAAACCATGAGGACAGGGATAGTTGCAAAGGATAGTTGATTGATCTATGTCTACAATAAATATTTTCTTTAAGCATAGATTAAGTGCCTTAAACATGCCTTCAACAACGCAGTGTATGTTGGATTTACTAAAGTAATTTTACACAACTGATTTTTAAAAAAGATAAATGTTAAATATAATAATGTGGAATCATTTGTTTACTGTACTCAATAAAAAAGTTTAAAAAAATTATTACTATTTATAGCTTCATAGAGAATCGTTCAATTGATTTATATCATACCTTTTGATATTACTCGAGCAAAGGGAAAAAATGTTTAAACATATTTAGAAAGAACTGAGACCAGCATTCGGAAACGCTCTTTTAATCACCCTTTTAATATTTAGTCCTTTATAAAAGCTCATTATTCATTATTAATTCATCTTTCCAGTATATATAAATGCACTAGATGTTCAGCAGAATCATTAATGACTAGTATATATCTCACACAAATACGATATTGAATTAAACTTAAACAGATTATTAATTATAGTCAAATATGTACTTAGAATCATACTGAAAAAATATATACTATTTGATTTATTAAAGTTTCTTATCACATATAAAACTCTGTAACTATACATAACACATAAACTATGAATCCGTTATACTACGCTTGATTACGCCGCATAATGAATCCCATTACTTATGCTTGAATGTGTAAAGACATACATTACACTACATAATACGAGAGTGTGTTGTGGTTAATAAATAGTTGCCGAACATATTCCAGAAATTCCAAAAATAATGAGATTATTCAAGAAATCCATTTAATTATGTAATCTTGAAACGTAAGAAATTTTTTTTTTGTACGATTTGTAAATAAAATGCTTTAAATATTTTCGGACATTAATTACAAGTAATTATCTAGTATATTGAAATTATAATACCTTCAACGAATGCTATGAGTTATGACGAAATTTTTCAACATGCATATTGTTCCTTTAACAGCAAAATTATTGTATATGTTAATGTTTATTGGTATATATAAATATCAAAATCATTATTTGACTTTCATACCACACAAATGTATGATTACTTTTTTTAAAAAACATGTTGATATTATATAAACACATACTTTAATATGCCATAAAACTTTATTTGCTTTTCTTTTTTACCAATTGTAACTGTCTACTTTTCGTTAGTTAGATGTAATTGCTAACATATTGTTATAAAGCTTTGAAGAAAAAAAACTAATCCTCATTATACCTCAATATTAGTTCAAATTTATTCATTTAGAAATTTAAATAAAGCTTATTGAGACATATTATATGGTAGCTGTGCACAATTTAAAAAAAAATCCACGTGTTACAAGCATTTCATATTTTACAAGTATTTATAAAAACATCTGTGTTCAATGGGATTTAATTTTAAAACTATCGCTTAATTTTCCTCATATGTTAATCCCCTGAGATTTATATAAGCAAAATTAAACTTTTGAAAAACGCAGAAACTACCTTTTTATTCGGGTATGTCTCTAAACTTATTCCAAAAGTGCACTCAGTTGAGAAAAAAACATAAATTCAATAACCAATTTGTAATAAATATTTTTATCCTGAAGCTACATGAGATTAACATACATTTATATTTCAAAGATTTGTATATGACAGACAATAATGCTTTAAGGATTAAAAATATGTTTGGATTAAAAAAACTATATCTTGTTAAATATAATATTTTCTTAAAATATGTATTTACCTGTAAATAAATAGGGAGTAACGCCAATGAATAAAGAATAATTATTTGAAGTAGTAAAATTTTAAAAAGCACAAAACTATAACTATATATAATTAACAGTTTGATACTGTGCAAGCTTTTATGAAAAAATTAATATATAAATGTATTGAATAATTTAACGTCGCATTTTTATCTTTTACATATAATTATGCATTTGTTAAATAAGTAAAATAAAAACTTAATATGTTTTAATAAACGGAGCACGCCACAACTTTAATTCATGTATTTCTGTAACTTTATCCAAACAATGTAGTATTTTTCTCTTTAAAAATGACCAGTGAAGAAAAAAAGTGTAACAAGACATATGTAAATATAACTGCTTTTAATTACAAAGTAAGTTAGATATTAACAAAATAATGTCTTGATGAAGAAAAGTAGACTGTTGCTCAAATAATAAAAAAAAAATGAAGCACCTAAATGAAAATTTACCTTCTTGAATACATTTTATTTCTTACTCAATTTATTTGCCGAAAAACATATATTAGCATATGCAGTCAGGGTGAATAAGTAGTATTATATATCACATTATTTACACCTGGCGTCCAGTAATAAATCTTGGCTTTGTGCTGCCCTTCTGTATTTGACGACGGGCACATGTATTTCGCGGAATTTTTTTTGCATCTTTTGCAGAACAAGAGTCTGATTTTATATAATAATTACAACGGAAGCGTTTTCATGGAAATTAAGTCCATTAAAGCACCAAAATTATTTCATTACATGCGTATATTTGTTTTCATAGTGCATTTCAAATAATCGTATTACTATTTAAAAATATTTAGTTATATAAGTATATTTATTTGTACTTATATTTACTCATATGTTAACTTCGTGACTAAATTTAACTAACGAGGCATGATCAGCTACTGTTTATTTATCAAACATCTTAAAATAAACAATCTATTTACCGAAAGATACATTTAGTACACCCAGTGCATAATGAATACTTAATGAATACATAATATTAGGGACGATAATACTTACATCTCACTTCCAGTAATAAATCTTGGCTTTGTCCCTGCCCTTCTGTATTTGACGCAAGACACTTGTATCTCCCTCGATGTTCTTTTCGAACCTTTTGTAGAACAAGAGACTGATTTGATATGATAATTCCACCGGAAGCGTTTCCATAAAAAGGAACTTCATTAAAGAACCAAACTAGTTCCGTTACAGGTGGATTTGCTTTTATAATACATTCCAGATAAACATCATTCCCTTCTTTGATGGTGGAATATTTAATGTTGGCCCCGAGGTGAAGAGAAACTTCTGGAGGGACTAAAGTAAAATAAATAGAATAATCAGTATTGATATACTTCTATGAGATTCATTGAAATGTGCATAAATGCTATTTCATGCAAATAATTTCGTACTAATGGTTAATCGCAGAAGCTAAAACGCCGATATTTGTTACAATTAATTATGCATTTTAGAAATTCTTAAAATTTAATCACAATTACTAAAGGTATTTTTTTTTCAGTTTGATGTACTATAATAAAATGTTGTATAATAAAATGAACATATTTTAATACTATGTAAAATTTACTCTTTTCTTGATAATTTCGATGAATAAATGGAAATAAATAATGAATAAATGTCAATAAATAGAGATATATTTAAAAAATATTATTAAATACATAAAAGAATAATTGGATTTAGGTGAAACTGCAAAATTTTGAGTAATTTTAAACTTGAAATACAAAAAGTATAAAAGTAAACTTTAAATGTGAAAATTGTACCAATATTGTAGTTTTTTAAAAAATATATATATATACTAAAATATTCCTATTTATTTCTTTTTCCTTGAAAAGCGTTATAGAAAATTAGTCTAAGATTTACATAGATTACATAATCATACTATTTCTGTTACTATTACTTTTTGTTTTAAAGAAAAAGAACGTGATAGGTCAACTGAGAGTAATGCAAAGAATAATTTTGAATATGTTGCTAAATATTCTTAAATATTGGTAAACGTGTTCAGAATATAAGGATTGATTGTCCTCAATAAAAATGTGACATTGTGATTGCAAGTAAAAAAATTCATTTTAAATATTTTATAAAAGAAGAGTTATGTATTATTTTTTCTTGAAATTACTGTTTCAGATAAATAATAAGGCAAAGAGTATGGTTAAGATAAATAATGTTACGGCAATTTATACTATGTTTATATTATTATTATAGTTGAATTGCAGCAATTTATATTATATTTATAGTATTATATAATTTTTTTTTGTAGAATTTAAGGCAATTCCTTTCCCTGAGGTTTAATATGTTGAGCTGTTTAGCATAGCAGACCAAATGTTATTGTAAAAAAAAATCGGTGTGAATTTTGTTTTCCAGTGTACACCGGGATAGCTCAGTTGATGGAAAACCTTAGCAGAAGACCTTGGTTCTACTCATGTATTTGAATTTTTTTCAGTCAGAGAATTTTCAAGTAAATTTATTAAATAAGAGTAAGTAGAGTGGTAGTACATATTACAGTTGTTTGTTAAATATTTGTTAAATTTAATATTATATATTTAACGAAACATTTGTTAAGTTATTCTAACCATTTTTGGGTGATATTCAATGTATAATCTAGCGGGATTTTAATTAATGGTCTCAAGAATAACAGGATTGAAGATAAACATATGTGTAGTCGTGGAAAACAAATACCACGCCCTACATAGGCTAATCGTTTATGAATGATATTCAGTGTATATTCTAATGGAATTTTAATTAATTCACACAATAACAGCAGGATTAAAGTTAAACATATGCATAGTCGTTGAAAAAAAACGCACCGCCCCCTACAAACTCTACCACAAATAATCTTATAAAATAGGTCTTCTACCAATCGATCAGAAAAAAGATCTACTATAGATAGCTATACTTAAATTTTACTTAAGAGTTTGTGTCTATATTTAGAAATTGTAAAAAAAAATCTTAAAG
The DNA here is from genome assembly GCA_963931845.1 of Maratus michaelseni. Taxonomy (NCBI): domain Eukaryota; kingdom Metazoa; phylum Arthropoda; class Arachnida; order Araneae; family Salticidae; genus Maratus; species Maratus michaelseni. Next base: position 289,315,289 of record OZ007591.1, on the reverse strand, counting down.
TTGTTAATACAGTACTAATTTAAATTTAATCGTTTGAATTCCGCAATAGCTGAAATCATCCCAATGCTGTGAAGCCTACAATAGCCCAGGATAGCTGAAAGGATTTACCTTCCCCTTAAATGGGTCGGTGTGCTGTCAAGGAATTGTTCTCTCAGTGATTGATGGGGTAATATGTTGGCATTTCCGGACAGTAAAGAAAGAAAAACAAGATTTTTTTTTTTCAGTACCTGGAGAAATGATAAACAGAGGGGTTGTAACAAATGCCGAAATTTGAATAAAGGGAGAAGACAGTAGGGTAATTTCTACTACTTACCTAGTGTAGAAGGGAGGAACGAAAAAAACAGCATTTTGGGCTATTTTGTTGGGATTCTAAGGTTATTCAGTTTTTTAAAACTTGGGATTTAAAGAGTTATATACATATATATATATATATATATATATATATATATATATATATTGTGATTCATTTTTTTTTTTTTTTTTTTGAAAAAACAAAATTAATTTTAACCTCCAACTACTTAAATGAAATCGATTTCTAGAGGGTAGAAATATGCCCATACAAAATTACGGCTTGTTCCACCAAATAGATTTGAGATTTTATTAAACATGAGTTGAAATAATGGTGTTAAAAAAATTCACACATTGTAATCTGTTTTGCAACGATTATGGACAAAATATTTTGAGTTCCAAACTTTAACCTGCATAATTCCTACAATGCTTGTCCAAAGGGCTTCCAATTTGTTATCCAAAGTTAAAAGTTACATAAGAATTCAAATATAATATAAAAATTAGGTGTTCGTATTGAAGTTTGTTACAATTTCGATATGTAGGCCACTCCCTAGATAAAACTTAATACTAATCCACCAGTACCAATCAAATTATTTTTATAAGATATAATTTGACACACATTTAGTTGGGGGTTTGTTCGTTTTTTTCCCACGGCTGTACATGCAATTTACAAAACAGTTTATTATCTAGTCGCTGTATATTTTAATAATATTTAATGTACACATTAGCAATTTTTTACATTTTTGTGCATATCAGGTTTCATGAAACCTGTATCTTTTTTATTGTTTTACTAATGACTTCAAATCAAATTTTATGTACTGAAATTTTAAACACAAGTTAACAAATCATATTTAAAAGGATGATTTTTACTTAAATTTTAAATAAAAGTTAAAAAATCAGTTTAAAAAATGAATTTATTCTAAAAGAAGAAAATATTTAATATTTTATACTATTTTCATTGCATTCTTCAATAATTTCATTAAAAAAATAAATAAACGAAAATAGCCCACTTTTGCAATTTTAAGAAGTACTGTGTCGATAACATAATGATATATTTTAAAACGAAATAAATAGTATGAGTTAAAAAGGAACTCATATAGTAGCTATCTTCAATTAGAGAAGTTAACTCTTGTTTATTTATTTTTCTGTTACATTATTTTATTTTTACCACTTACATAATTCTTTAGTAAATAGAAGTGTACTCTATGTTAAATTCTTATAAATAAAAACAATATATTATTTGCAAAGATAACATTTTACATATATTATTGTTTCTCCAATGACATTATCAAGATAATTGTTATTCCATAATTTTTAATGTAAATTGTAAACATTTTATTTTCAACCATTGTTTTATTAAGTGTATCCTTTTTGCTAAATATTAAAAAAATATGCCTGTTTTTTTAAACCATTAATATACAAATAACAGCAGATAATATGCAATTGTGCAATTTAGTACTGTATTTTATGTAAATAAAGGTAATTCTATAACATGACTATATGCCAATGAATAAAGTTCTTTAAATAAACTACAGATTTTCTGAAATGATAATGACTTTCATATGATTACAAAAACTTTGTATGGAGAAATAGATGTGCATACAAATAATTAACTTACAATGTATATTGAGCGTCCAAGTATCATGCATATCACTGTTAGGCAAGGCTGGGTTCTCTGCTTTACACGAAACAAGCTTTCCGTTGTCTTCAACAGAGGGGGAAAGGTGAATGCTACTATAAGTGATGTTTCTGTTAGTATAAAAAGTCTGTTTTCCACTGTTTGGCAATATTTTATTTTCTAACCACCACACAATTTTGGCTGGAGGTCTAGATCCAGACGTTTCACAGTCGAGGCGTAAATCATCCCCAACTTTCAACGCACGAGGAGAAGTCGTTATCCGGACATATATTGGTTTCACTTGAAAAGGAAAAACAAAATTAATACAGAAAAAACAGTATACAGTTAAATTTATTAATGATGTCTAATATAACTAAGAGACTCTGATCCCTATCATCTATCCTTGTCAACCCCCCTCCCATTCAGACCCCCAAAGGCTCTAAAAACAACCTAATTTATATGAGTTGTAATTTTCCAACGTGACGAAAAGTGTCCGGGCCAGTATTCGAACCTGGGATCTCCTGGTTGAAGCTGCCAGTGCTCTACCAACTGAGCCATCACTGTCGAATCTAGAGGACTTAATTCATCCAGCCTGCGATTACCTGTGTTTTATTCTGTTGAGCTGATGCAGATACCATATCAGATCTATCAATAATGTTAACTGGATGAAGTGATTAAGTCATTCAGCGTCTACCGGGATGGCTCAGTATGTAGAGCACTGGCATCTTCAGCCAGGCTATTTAGGTTCGAATCCTGACCTGGACATTTTTCGTCCAGATGGAAAATTACAACTTGTATGATTTCTTTAGCAATTTCAATAATTGTGATAAAATTAAACTAGCACTCTAATTTGCTCTATTTAAAAAATACCCGTTTATGGATGCTTAAAGGTAATTATCATAACCAGTGCCGATCTTAATCGCTCTTAACCTTCTTGCAATCTGGTTGCTATTCATTTCCCTTTAACTGGTTTTTTTTTCGGTTTCCAAGACCGCATCCACCGCTTACGCAAAAGATTACAACTGTTTTAGGGATTAATTAAATAATATCAGTTACACATTTGAAAATCAGGTTGTATAATATAGTTAAATAAAAAATGCCGGTTAATCCCAGACTTTTACAACGCCTAGGAAAAAAGTTTTCCTTTAGCCTCTATAAGAATATCGTTTTAAATATTACGTTTGAAATATATCGTTTTAAACATAACTTAATTTTGAATATTAAATGCTTTTGGCACGTATTAATTTCATAATTTTTATGTTTTCTTTCTCATTTAATATTCCTGTGTAAATATATATTCCAATTTAAAATGTTTGGAAGTATTATTATTTTGGGGGTTTTAATCTGGCAGCAATAGGTAAAAAATGGCTATCTCAAAATAAGAAATAAGTTTCTAATCAGATAATGAAATTTTGAATAAAATTTTTGAAATTAATCTTCCAGCTATTAGTATTATTATTTTGGGTTTTTTTAATTTGGTAGCAATAGGTAAAAAATGGCTATTTCAAAATAAGAAATAAATCTCTAATCAAATAATGAAATTTTGAAATAAAGCCTCAAGAAATTAGACAAATTTAAAACGTGATTTTTCACTTCAAACATTGAGCCTACTCACCGAAAGATTGAAAATTTTTATGCAACCAAATTTCAGGGCTTATCATTAACAGTATATATTTATTTTTAAATATTGAATTTTTGGATCAGAAATGTATGCATCCTTGCTTAAAGTGGGCTGGGAATTCAGAGTTTTAAAAAATTTTCGAATTCGGCCCATAATTTTTTATTTTAGCAAAATTCCGATTTTTATATAGAAAAAGAAAGAAAGAAAATGCTAAGGATTTTGCTATTTCATTTCAAGTTATCTCGGGTTGTATGTGTTCGATAACGACGCTGTTTGGTTCATCCGACTTGATAGCGATAGAACTTACCGTTTTTATTTTCGAGTTTCACCAGTGACAAAATAAATCAAAAATAACAGTTTCTAAAAATACATTGAGGATGTTTCTGCAGTGTTCTAAATGAAATTTTCTTATTGAATAAACCAACCAGTGTAGCAGGCGAAGTTCCGATAGTCTTTTTGGTGTATCGCTGTTTATAATATGTAAAGTTATTATAAAATTTCCTATTTATTATCTATAATCAAATGGTTACTCTTATATAGTTTCGTAAATAACTGGAAAGTATTTTACAGGAGGACATATTAATTAAAAGGAAATCTCCCAAAATTATTAACATTCCTGAGTTGCTTTGCACTACTGCGATTCTTTTGGCATTTTACGCTTATTTTTAGCCTTCTTTATGAAACTTTTTCCATTTCTATTTTCTTTTTGAATTTATATTTAACAAAATTTTGTTTTAAAAAATAAAGTTAAAAACCCAGTAGAAATAATGCAGGTCTCACAACGTAATTAATATTTTAATTACACTCTATCTCACCCTGTACGATTAATATTATTCTACTGAAACAAAACTTTAGTAGAATAATCAGCTATATAATTCCTTTCACATATGCCACTTTCTGTTTTTGGAATAAGTGAAAATTACTAGGGTTATATACTTTGAGTATTTATATATTTTCTATCTTATTACAAAATATGAATTACTTAGCGATGTAGCTATCAAATATATAGTAAATCACAAATTTCTACTTAACTGTTACCTGTAACGTATTTTTCTAACTATTATTCTATGTATTAATTTTATTTGATTAGTTCTTGCAAATAAATGATGAGCAATTTATTTCTTGTCTTCCAATGTAAAACACATTCCGCTAAATCAACGTAAAATGTTTAATAATAATAATCAAACAGAATCTAGTCACTACCGAGAATGATACGAACTAAAAGAATGACAGGATAAGTTATATGAATGTTAGGTGTGACTGGCATGTGTATACAACTGTGTAATCTGATCCTTGGGTTCGATGATATACCATTCGTTCATAAAGAGAAAATAAACTATGTGACGAAAATTCGTAATAACCTGTAAACTTCCGAGCTCTACAACGTAATAAAAATTAATACATAATATAATCAAAATCAAAGTATATATGAACTATTTGTGTTTAATTTCCTCTGGAAAGTCATTACAAATCTTCTTCATACATCTCATTTATTTAATAAATTTTTGCAAAAGTAGTACTCATAACATTTTCAGTTTCAAAATTTAATTAGAATTATATCCAAAAAATAACAGAATAAAGTTTCAATAAATATGAAAAATAAATAATTTTCTGTCGCTATTAAGATCAGTAAAAATCTACAAAAATGTTAAAAATAAATTCATATAATAATTAAAATGTAAATGTAAAACAGAAATTCTGTTCATTTGTCTCGTTAAAACAATTCATTAAAAGTTATTCCATATGTCTAGTTTATTTAATAACTTACTACAAAAGTTATTCTGAACTAGATTTTGGTTTTCGGATCTAAAACGCACCATATTCGGTTATCACAGTATAAAGCTTTTATAAAATACATAAAATAAACAATTTCTACTCACTGTTAAGATCGATACGAACTGAAGCATTGACAGGATCCGTTAGGTTAGTGTTAGATGCCTGGCATGTGAATTCAACCATGTAATCTGATCTTTTGAGTTCGGTGATAATAAGCTCGTTTCTAACAAATCCTTGTGACGTTCGGAAATACGTATCATCCAGCAAAGCCCCTGATCTCCACCACGTAACAATGGGAGCTGGATTTCCTGCAGAATGAAAATTTATAACAAAGTTATATTTCATTTCAAAACTTTGGCAAAATAATTAATCATTATCGAATTTCATCACCTGGAAATATATCTGAAACTTTTATTATTATTGAAAGGATAAATTTCTGGATGTGTTTGAATTACTGAAGTATTTTCTCATTTATTGATTTTAAGCAATAAATTAAAAGCAAAATAATATACTTCGTGTATAAATAATTTTGAAATTAATTAAACTTTTAATTGAGTGCTACTCGTAAGCTGATAATATTTAAATGTAATTAATACCTGAAAAGATTTTCTTCTTTTTTTTAATTGAGTTACTTTATCCTAATTTTGTATTGAATTAATCTGAATTTAATTTTTTAATAATTGAACATGCATAATTTTATTAGATCTCTAAATAAGTGTGCATCCCCATTGATTGAATCACGTGATTTTTAAAAGCCGTTTTCACCGATACATTACTATTTAATGAAATTTTCTGTTAAAAATGAATTATCACCTTTAAAAAGAAAACATAAACACATCTCGGTAAAATTATTATCGGTAATAAAAGACTGTAATGAATGCATACCTGAATAATTAAAAATAAATTTAGCTTTTAAAAAATCTTTTTTTAAGAAATGTTAAAATATTTTGTTTAAATATAAAATGAATTTACTAAGCACTATAAAAATAAATAATTATAGATCTACAAGTTTGTGAAAAAGTTTTGTTTCGAAAACTTGCTTTATTTTGTTTTTCTAGTTACAGCTATTTCGTAATACTGTTGAATACATTTTGATGGATATTTTCAGGAGTACATTAAAAATATATATATATTCATGTTTTAACAAATAACAAATGAAAAAATGAAAAAAAAATCTTCTTTAATTATTAAAAATGTGTAGAAAGTATTAAAACAAAATTTAGAGTGAGTATTAAATATTTGTTTCACGTGATCATTTACATAAAGTTACTTTTGTTAGTATACTTTATAGATGATACGACTAAGACATGTTTTGAAACAGTAAAATGTCAGAAGATTTTCAATAATATAAATTTATATTTAGCAATATAATAAATATGACTTCATCAAAACTTTACAGAGTTTTTAAAATATATGTAAAATCTTATACATATCATTAAAAACATAAAAACCAATTACGTTATTTAATAACAAATGAATCAACATATTTTCTCTTCAAACAAATCATTATGCCACTGACATTAAACTGATTTAATTTAAATGATAAAATTAAATCTATCATTTGGTAGTTTTAATAGATGTTTCATTTGACAAGAAATAAAGCTCTTTAAAGTTTAAAGGGATTCTTTATCGAATTATGATTAAATTAATGATATTTGAGAGAAATTAAAGTAATTATCACAATGATTTTCCTTTCAATGAAGGAAGTTAGATTTACTTGTAAGCCTATCTAAACTGCTGTAGTGTTTGGAAATAATTATACTCAAATTCAATAAAAAAAATTTAGTAGTATAATAATATACAATAAGAGGGTCAAAACTTTCGTTTTTTTCACATTGTATTGCATTACAATATACAATATACAATATCATATTTCCTGATAAGATTGTTTAAAATTTATTAATTTCCCGTGTCTTGTAAAATATTAGAAAAATGTTTGATGTATTTTAATCAAAGTTATTATAACTCGCTTTGTCATAGGTTATTTATTTGCAGTCTGTATCATATATGCTTTTTATAACACATCTTAATTATAACATTATAAAAAAAAATTATATTTTAGGTTCAATAAAAATAATATTAAGTTCAACAGATTATTATGTGACACTAAAGCATAATTAAAATTGCAATGTTTGATTTTTGTCTAAATAACACCGTGTATTATGTACGTACACGTGTAACTAACATGCATATAAACAACAACAAAAACTCTAATACCGCTCATGAAAATAATATATTTGTCAATTATCTAATAATATTCTTAACTTAATATTTTGCCTCGATGGATTCTAATGCGGAAACATAGGAAAGATAATTTCTAATATCAGAAAGAAGAAATGTTTTTATCTGTTTTTTTTTTCTTTTTATCAGAAGAGATTCATACCAGTTAATAATAAAGGCTTTATATTATATATATATATATATATATATATATATATATATATATATAAACCAAAAAATAAATAAATGTTAATTAGTTTTTATTTGCAAAATCTCTATATTTCTTAAAGTCAATACCAATTGTTTCTTAAGAAAAAGGAGAAATATCAATACGGTAAAAATAATTGAACAATATGACTTTTATGAAGAAAGAACAATAACATTAATTTCGTTTCGAATTCCAACAAAGTTATAATTGCATTTTATTTATATAGACGTAAAAGACCGTTTTCTACTGTTTTTAATGTAATTTTTTTTAAGTCCACATTTATAAAACAAAAAAACTGTCTTTCGCATTTAAATAAAAAAAAATATATAATTAATCTAAATCTGATTAAAATGTATCACTATCTAGGACTATTTCAATTTTTATGTATTTTTTTTTCATAGTTTCAAAAATTCAGTTGTTTTTTTAAATTTTAAAAATCATTAGGATGAAAACAAAATACAATTTGATTACTTCAAAATATTGTAAAAATGTTTTGTAATATTATGTTTCAAAAACTCATAGTTTTAATGAATATAAAGCAAAAATTTATTTTATAAAATTATTATTTCAACAATGTAGATGGCGTTAAGATTATAACCTGCTATCCCTTAAAACACTTTCCAAAAGAAGATAAAATACTTTTCAAGTATCTGTTAAGAGATAAGCTAGAGCGCAAAACAAAATCACAAAATAGATTTTTTTTCCTTAGCTACATCACTCAAAGTATTCAGAATTCTTAACCTCCTTCTGCCTCACATAGGAGTGAAAGAGAAGCCCCTTCATCATAAGGACCTGCTAACCGCTTCAGCTTCTGACCTCGATCATCCATTACAACAACGGCTTGAGGGGGAACTGAAAAAAAAAGTAAAAAATCCTTGAAACATTTTTCGAGAATAAGATAATCTTATAATATATCTAAAAAGAAGAAAAGTAAGCACAGATATTTTTTTTAATCATGCATAAATTAATGAACATAATTTATCACAGATAAATGCTAAAACGGGAAATGAATCATATCTTAACTGCATATTGCGAAGGAAATTAAATTAATTCAATTAATTTAAATTATTGCAGTGTAAATATTTTATTTATCTAGAATTCATGGTGCAATGTAGGTAATTTTTATTATAGTTTTAAATATGATTATTTATTTATTTTCTGACTTTAAACTTACTTAAGGTAGTCGCGCACCTTCGGAGGTGATTTTTTGGATTTTTATTATTTTTTCTCTTTATACCAATTTTTTTCTAATGACATTTAAGTTAAAACTTTGAATATATAAACATTTTAGAAATTACACAGAAATAAATTTTAAAAAGTGATAAAGAGTCAAAATTATGTGAAAATTTGACATTTGTGCAAAACATGATAACTCAAAATCAAATCAATATATTCACATTTTGTAAATTGCAAAATAAAGATAATAACTTTCTCTAGGACATAGACTAGCTGCATTATAATAGCATCTCTATCGCTGAAGCTATGGCACTTGTAGTATACTTCAAGTGCCTAATGTAATGAAAAATTCATAAAATTCTTGCAACTTTTTAACTTATACAAGTGTAAATATAAAACTAAATAATATATCACCATGATTGTAGTCTATTCCCTCAATAAATGTTTATAAAATAAGTTAAAAAAAATCAAGGCATTTCATGCATAATTTTTTGCTAAAGGATGTTTGCGTACAGTAAAAATCTAAAAAACTTGATTTTGAGAAAAAGCTAAAAATAACTTTTAAAGGTGGTTCTTGCTCTAAGAATAATTATTATTCTTTAAAGTTTTAAATATAAACTCCATGTATTTTCTTGAACATATTTCAGCTTACGTCCGGTTGTAAAATTATTCGACAAGATGTAATAGATGTAACTTTAAATGGCTATAACTCAGGTTCTAATTCAGATACAGACGCAATTAAAGCAGAATTTGTTAGATAAAAGATCGGATTTTAATACTATTCCAAAAATGAAAAATCGATATTTTCATCGAAAATCTCGTTTTAAATGTGTGTGGATACCTTAATATATTTTTGAACGTACTATCACATTCCGTTTTCAGGTAGACATGGCATTCCCCATTTCCTGCATACAAAATACTGACAGTTGAAAATTCTTTCTTTATATTAGATTTCCGGTATTGTCTATTAAAATGAAATTTTCTAATTAATTTCGGCTATTGAAATCTTAGTTACCATACTTAAATAAATATTAAACGTTTAAGATAATTTTATTAAAATATTTTTAATGCGATTTTGTCGAGTGTTGCAAAAATAATATTTTTATAAGTAAATAATTTTAATTTGAGATAGTTTTTCAATTACAGAGATTGAAAAGTTTTATGCAAGTTCAGCTAGTTTCTTTCAACTGTGTTTAGTTTCAAATAATCTATATCACAAGATGTAATTGATCAGATGTAATTGTGTTGTCCAGCGAAAATAAATTTAATACAATAATAAACTGTTATCCTGGATATCTGCATGCATTCAGTACTTCAATGTTCCAACATTACGTTTACACAAGATATTTTTACTAGTACATAATTTTACTTTATTTTATAGAGCAATAATGTTTCAGAAAAACAGAACACCTATCCTTCTACGAAGCAATACACATGATGAATATTTCAAGCACAGTTGGGGGAAAAAAAGAAAAAAAAAGAGGGAGTGCACCCCATGCATTTTAATAACCAAATCACCAAGTTTTTTTTAGTAAAAAGAACGAAAATAGACATTAGATTAGGAATTACGACTTCTGTAAATTTATGTTTAAAAAAGAAAAAGCTTAGAGAGACATTGTAACAGAGCAATTCTTTCGAACTTTAAAAGTTGTAATACGAACACCTACTTTTGAAAACATATTTAGAGATTCTGGATAATTTTACCTTGGGGTAGCAAACGGGAAGTAAATCTGCAAATTAGTTTAGGATTTAAGGATGTTTAAAATTTGGAATTCACAATGTTACTTTTATTTTTAATGGTTGTAAAAAAACTGTACTGTAATGTATGTATTTTATTTAATTCAAAAATTTCGGAACGAGCTGTAATTTTGGATTTGCATACATAAAGCTTTTAGAAATGGATTTCAGTTACAAAATGCATATGGCGTCCTTTATATTTTTTTTATCGAAATTTCAAATATATATATATATTTTTTTTTTTTTTTTTACTGCGATAATTTGGTGATTAAAATGTATCGGATATTTCTACTTTTTTCCGACTTACATTATTGGAATTAAATAATTAAAGGTCCATCAGCATGAATTTTAATTTGTATACACTAATCAACAAGGTATATAACCTCCTCCAATATTTGTCAAAACATGTTAGCTAAAAACTCGCCAGTGGTTCTGCAGTTTAGATAACAATAATTCTATTTTCCAAGCAGAACGCTTTGCCATCTTTAAAGCCTTAGAGTAAATCTCTCAACATAACGTAATTTTTTAATTCCTATTTTTAGCGATAGCATTTCCAAACTGCAGGTTATCTATGAATTTAAATTAAAAAATCCTCAAGCTATTGAGATTAAATCACTTCTCAAATATATTTTCTGAAAAACCTATTTTGACCACGTTTCAGCCCATAAGGGTATCATAGGCATTGAAGCGGCGGACATGCTGGCCAAAGAAGTAACTTCTAGGTCATCAGTTGATTTATCACTTCCAATACAACACTTACATATGAAATGACATCTTTGAGCTCAGTTTATGAAGCAGTGGCAGGAACACTGGGACTTCTCGGATAAGGGTAGATATACCTATGATCTTGTCCCAGTAGTATCCTTGGATCATTTACTACTCTCTCCCTCCAATATAGCTTTCCTTACCGGTTATGGTCCCTTTGGAGCCTACTTCCTTAAGTCCAAAAGAGCACTTTTTGAGTGCGGTAATGTCGCTCTTATTTCTCATTACTTCTTTAATTGTCCTTTAACAGATCGCCTGCATGTTCGCCGTCCTCCTGTTCTTCCAGACAGTTGGCTACATAATATTTTATTAAGGGCAACTTTGCTTTCAAAACTTAAAACATTTAAACTTTCTATGTGGCATTTCTATCTTAGTCAGAGACTCGGGTTCCTTTATATTCACTACCCATTGTCGTGTCGAAGCTTTGTATTATTCGGCAGTTATATTAATTTTACTATTTTCTCTTTCACAAATGTTGTTTCCATTCATATATTCTTTAATCTATTGTTCACCACTTCGCCCTCTGTCGTGCTTACCGGTGGGGTTTTGTATTTTTTAAAAAACCTCTTTAAAGGGGACCGAGAGGGACATCTATGCTCTACAGACTTGGTTTCTTGCCTGACCAGTCTCCGACAATAGAGTTCTTCAAGGCTATATTTTGTATAGCTATTTCAGTTACTATATTCTCTGAATGTAAACAAGTAACTGTCAACGTTTAACAGCTGCTAGAGTACTACTGTATTTTCAGTGATATTTTTAAGAAAAATTCTTAAATTGTTTCATATTTATTCTCTATTTTTTAATGTTGTAAGATGCCACTATTCAAGAGATTCCAATAACAACAAAACATAAACAACAATTAAACAATTGATATTACTTCACATCTACATACTCAAATACTCATTGCATTTAATTACATTTTTAATAACCTTCCTGGTATTTTTTCTGCTTCAAAATAAATCTATTTAATATATTTTAAGGGCCAGGTGTGGGGGTAAAATGGCGAAGTGGGTAAGATGACAAACTTAGTTAATTTCTCGTTCAGTTTTATGTGCAGCACATGGCACCAAAGGAGATGCACTTTACTATATAATAATAATTATCTTCAGAGCAGTCTGTGAGTGTATTCTGAGCCAAAATTCAAATTCCCAAGTGAGTTTTTTTTATTTTTGTTTAAAAAAGAGAAAAGCTTAGAGTGCCATTTTGATAGAGAAATTCTTACAAACTTTAAAATAATCAATACGAAAACCTAATTTTGAAAACATGTTTAAAGTTCCTGGATAATTTTACCCTAGGGTAGCAAATGGGAAGTAAACTGAGAGTACCTCAGTGTGCAAAAAATTGCTCATATGTGATTACTTCAGTTCTTCACTAAAATTTTCTGAAAACACAATACAAAATACAGGATATCATAAATTTTTGGTTATTTACAGTGAAAGATATATTGATAATCCTGTTTAAACAAATATACCGGTGGTGGAGAAAGATTACGAAGATGACAATGATATTGAATGTTATGACGGTGAAGACAGAATTATTTGTAGGAAACAAGGCGAAGATACAGAGAAAACTTGTTCCAGTGCTTCATGAGAAAATCTACTGCTCATGTTGATTGTTCTGGTTGGGATGTTGATCACGCCCTGGAGATGGTTACAACCAGTTAGTCTAAAGTTACAACCAGTTTTGAATAAATTATGAATGTGTGTGGGATGTTGTAAAATGTGTTGAATAAAGTTTCTCATGTAGTGTGATATATAATATTATATATGATAAACAGTGTTATCTATTTGCCATTTTATGTGAGAAAATATAACAAATGTGAATTTCTTTCTGAAAACTTTTTTTTTTCATTCTTTGAGGTTATATTAAATTATTTCAGATATTACCTCTTGGGGAGATGTGTTGGATGAATTGTCCCCTATCAGTTTCAGCTTTTTAATATAATTACTGAGTTGAGAGAAAATCTTAAGTGTGTCATATTATCACCTTCTTCCTTACATTCCAATATTATATAATACATGTAAATAACAAAACCAGTATTATACTTTATTTACGTAACATAAAATAATCGGTTTTAACAATAATCCAAATTCGTTTTTTTATGTTAAGTTAATTATTCAGCTCTGAATAGTTAATTCACAAATTCATTTTTTAAAGGAAAGTATTAATTGATTCATAGAGTTATACCTTTATATAGGTATTATTTATCTATACTACGACTTACATAAGCAAAAAATTTATTTATACGAAATAATATACCAAAAGTGGAAATTGTGACTTACCCAAAATAACAAGTTTTACAGATCTGGTTATCGTTCTGGATCTTCTATATTCTATTCTACATCTGTACACACCTTCATCCTCCACTCTTGCGGGCTTTATCTTTAAAGTAGGTGGAAATTCCGATATTTCGAAGAAGGATCTGTCCGTAAGACTTTTCCCTGGAAAGTGTTTTGATTCTTCTGGTGGACCTTTTCTAAAATCTAGTGTGTAAATAGGTGATTTTATGGCTTCTCGATACCAAAGTATAAATGAGAGCATGTCTGGTTCTTTTGGTATGGCAACATTGCAAGGCAACCTGGCTTCTCCTCCAGCTACTGCTTGAAACTCTCGAATGGGAACTGGAACAGAAAAGAAAGGAAATTACATTTATATTGAAAAATAGGAATGCAGTTAGTATATATCTCTTTTAAATATGTTAAGAAAAGAGCACTGATACACATGTTAACGATACTGTTATGTAGTTATTAGAATATAGAAAATTGTCTAAAGTGATATTTCATTCATGACTGTAATGTTTTGTTTTTTATAGAATGATAAAATATTTCGATATATTACGGTGTTTGTATGAATTTATCTAGCCATATCTGTTGTATATGTCACATGCACACCATTCCAGGTATTTATTTACTTCTAAAATTTAGAAAAAAATATGTTATTTAAAATAGAAAAAAACTTAATTTATTATTCAAATAATCAACTATTATTTTTCAGAAATAACCAATTAAAAAAAAAATCTAGTGTTTTCTAAATTTATTTAATATAACTAATTTCTCATTTTGCTAATTTTATATCGTGTTGTAAAATGAAATATAATTTTAAAAAGAAATGAATTTAGCTCATAACACCCATTTTAGTTAGTGATTGTACTTAATTTATTAAAAGAGTAAAACTATACAGTTTAAATTAGTGACACGTGCATTAAATTAGGTCTTCACGGTTTTTGTAAAATAAATAACACTAAATACTTACATTTAACATATTGTTAAGCATGACCCACAGATGTGTAATTAAAAGTATATATGTGATTTTTTTTAATTGTGGCAATAGAGTATTAAAAAAATAACTTAATATATGATGAAATCAATTTTACTTCTTGACTTCTACAAACTGTCTATGTTTTCATATAAACAATCAAACTGTGTGATAAATTTAGTAGGTAAAATTATTTGCTTCTTGCAAATACTGGAAACAAATATAATAAAAGTAAATCTATTTAAAACAGGTGTCACTGGTAGCATTTTTTAGTACCCTGTAAAATCATTTCTTTAAATAAACATTGTTTATATAACAGATATGGCTAACCAAACAATGGACATTCATGTTATACTTTAAAAAACATCTTCGAAGATAGTCACATCCAATTAAAAAAACATGTATTATTTCTTATAAATGTATTCTAATTATATTACGAGGGTCGATCCAGAAATAAGGTGTCATAATAACCCAATAAGGTGAAAAGTTAACTCAAATGTTTCTTTATCTTGGGGAACAAGTGATAATCCAAAGATAAATGAACATTTGGGTGTCCAACGCTTCCGGAGCGACTATGACGTCAAAGAAGAGGTGAAACGCTTCCTCAGCGGGTAAGCGGCGGAGTTCTACGACATTCGATACAGAAATTGGAGCACCGACTACAAAAATGCGTAGAAAAAGTTGGCGATTATGTAGAAAAATAGAGAACTTTCTTCTTTCCAACGATGTAAATTTCTATGAGAATAAACAATGTTGTCTATTTGTAAATTTGATGGGAACCCTATTTCTGGATCGACCCTCGTATAATTAAAATCCTTTTAAAGCATTCATAGAGATTATTCTTAAAAAATCTTGAAAAATGTAGAATCAGAGCGCTGTTCATATCTCTTTTTAGAGTAAGATAAATTATTTCTATAAAAAAAAGCTCGATGAAAATACAGAACTAACAGAACGACAGGTAACTTTGCAGCTCAATATCAGAACACGAAGATCTATACTCAGATAACTACACTAAGTACATTTCGTGAAGACATATTGGTTTTATAATAACAACAGTTTGTATACATTTTTTACGAATTTATGTATAAGTCCATTTTAACTGAGCCAATGAGCATCTTTACGAATGAGTCTACATTTCCCCCCATGGATTAACGTCGATGATAGAAAGCAATACAACATTCCGATAACGGCCAAAAAACGTTCTAGAAAACAACATTACAGGGTAAGCGGTTTATCAGTTCAATCAGGAAATATCAACGAATGACGTCACAGGCCTATATTTTGTTGTTATCTGCACTGTTAAAAAAATACCTGAAAGAACAGAAAATATACTGACAACAAAATTTCGCCTATTCCTCATTTTTTCACAAAATTACCGTTTACGTATTCCCCCATTTTCAAGATTAAAATTTTGCACTATTCATGGCGATTCACTTTGCACCATTCATGACAACTATTTTTGCACTATTCAAGACATTCCGTTTTTAGAATATATATACTTATGCCATTTATACGGAACAGATATTTGTATTGCATATTATCTCCACCGTTTTTACCGAATTACCTTCCTCAGGATTCGAACCTCGTTATTCGCCATTTGATGATGAATGCTCTGCCCCCATTAACCGCATGGGCACATCTAACGACTTCGTTCAAGGTCAAAACATGAATTACGAAAATTTTTCCGAAAATTTTCCGTTTTGTCTCAATTGAAAAAGAACATTTCCGTTTGTATGTTTTGTACTGAAATTTTTCGTTTTTAACATACAACGAGAAAGGATAATAACTTTTTCATTTACTCCGAAAACATGTACGATTGCCAATCAAAATAAAATTATCCCTTAACAGATAGAAATTTCGCATAAAATCACACGTATATTTACGGAGTAAATTTTTTATAGTGTGTTGCTTTAATATATTTCAACAAAATAAAGACACCCAACTGCTTCTTTTTTCAGTGCGGTAACAGACGCAGACGGTACATTTATGGACGATAGTACAGTGTCGCTTTAAGGGGTGTCAGGAGTCTTAGTTTTCCTCCGAAGATGCAAGTTTGCATCATGTCACACTTTATTTTATTTGTGATTTCACATAACACACAATCATATGAAATTTTTACCATTATTAGGACAATATCTGCTTGATTTAACATAATTATTTGAATTTTGTACAATTCTTATTTAATTATTAAAAAAACATTAAATTAAAAAAAAAAAGTAAAAAAAAATGTCTGGTATCGATTGCGCGAAAGATTGTAGAAAAAAAAAATATTACTTCAAAAATAACAAACGAAACTGATAATGATGTAAAATTGATGTATCTTGAAATTATACTTCACTTTCAAGCAATTTTTTTATTGGCATTTTTTCGACAAAAAAATGAATTTTTTAAACATTTTACAATTTAATTTTAAATTTAAAAAAGTTAAATTTTTAATTGCTTGAAATTCAGGTATAAGTTCAAGATACATCAATTTTACATCATTATCAGTTTTGTTTGTTATTTTTGAAGCAATATTTTTTCTACAACAAAAAATACTACAAAAAATTTTACTACAAAAATTTACTACAAATTTTTACTACAAAAAATATTTTTACTTATTTTTTTTTAAATAATTAAATATGAACTGTACAACATTGAAATAATTATGTTAAATCCAGCATATATTGACCTATTAGTGGTAAAAATTTCATTTGATTGTGTGTACATGAAATCACAAATAAAAGAACATGTGACATGATGCAAACTTGCATCTTCGGAGGGAAGTATGACTCCTGAGACCCCTTAATAATCGATTCGTTGCGTGCCATTATGCATATTCATTTGCTACCAAAATCTTCATGTACAATATAAAACTATTGAGAGTTATTTGATAGATGCATTGCAGGTCGCAGTTTTCTTTCGATTACCTATTGAAAGCTCTTAAATTCCCTTTTATATGAATAAGCATTACTGCTATAAAACAGATCGTCATTATAATTGAATGCAAGAATCGTCGTTGTAAAGCATGCATTTCAATTTGAAAGTAACATTCACATTTTCATATTAAGTCTTGTCATTGAAAATTTGAAATTCTCAAACGCTACAGCTAAGAGAAATGTGTTAACTAAGTAGATCAAAGTAACATATCTCTAAAACATTTCATGTCTTTGGAATGATGCATGTATTTAGTGAAAATGAATGTCGCAGATGTGCTATAATATTTATCGTGAGATAAAAACGGGACTTGTTAGAATACGCATATTTTAATGTGAGTACACCCAGAAAAAGGAATTGATTAAAACTACAAAACATGTTTTGTTGAGTACATTTTGTTTGTTTTAGCAAAATTCAAGAAAAATTGAACCATTTTACTTGAATTAACAAAACATTTTTTGCTGACGATGCAAAAATTTTTTTTTTGGAATTGCAAAAAAAAAAAAAAAAAAAAAAAAATTGTTGATTCAAACAAAATTTTTATTGACCTATATTTAAACAAAAAAATTTGTTGGGTCAACCAAATTTTTGTTGATTCAAGAAAACTTTTTTCTGGGTGCATAAACTTGCTTGTACATAAAAGTAATATTTTTTTCTAGCAGTGGACACGTGCGAGGATTTCGCACAGCAGTTTAATAATTTTTAGCAATATCTAATTATTTTTAGATTGCAGGTTTAAACTTCTAAAGAAAAATCAAAGATAAAAATATCTGCAAACAATATTAGTCAAGCCATAATAACGTCTCATTTATTCCATAAAAGTTAGAGTTTTCTTCTAAACATTTCAATTTCAATTTTGCTTTTTAACCATAAATATAAAATAAATCCATGCGGGAGAAATCATACTTTATCATTTTTGTGCTATTTATTTTTTTAAATCGTTGTTGAGCATCCTATAATGCGGTATTTTATTTTTGTGGCAACACGAATTTGAGTAAAACCTTTCATTTCATTTATGAAAGCAACGCTGATTTAATTTTTAATCAAAAACCATGTTATAACGAAATGTGGAGTGTACTATGTCAGACGCCGCTTCAAAAACCTTTCGAAAGATACCTCATTCGTTGTTCTGCGTTTCGTAAATTCATAGCAAAAGGGATGTTGACAACATAAATAATATACCTATATCATTATAAGAATTATACTAAGAAATTGAAAATATATATATTTAAAAATTATTTCCATACTCGGTACTTACAGTAAAATATATATCACATTAGAGGGTTAACATTTGTTATTCTAACAGTGTTGATTTTTAAATTAATGATAATAATCAATATATAGTGATGTTACACGTATTATACTTTAATTAAACTAAGCTACTTTTAAAAAATATTATAAAGAAATAAACTGAAACCAATAAAAACTGATTATTTTCTTTAACATTTATCATGGAACAATCATTCTATAACACTATTTCCGAACAGAAATATTCATTTTATTTTGTAGTAGAATCGCTGTCTTTAAATAAACATAATATTTCTACTTAGAAATAATGGTATACTCTAAAAAATCAGAGGTTTAGCAGTTATGCTGGAACATATGGCACCGTTTGTCTTTAAGAACGTACGCTAGTCAAACGAATATACTAGTTTGCTAGTGTTAAACCAGTCGCTCCGTTCTTTTCAAATTTCTCGTTTGCATTTATTTTATTTTATTTTTATTTATTTTTTTTTTGTAGGATAGTTTAGGTTGATCACTAATTGGGTTTGATTTTAATTTTCGATTTTGATTTGAGAATTTTTATAAGGTTACTTTCGCAACAGTTTCCGAAAGTGAAAATATCGTCATGAAAAAAAAAAAAAATAAATAAAAATAAAATAACAAGTTGGAAATTGTACTTTAAACGTGACAAATGAGGTGTGTTCGCACTGAACTTGTTTTACACTGTAAAAAAATCATCGTTATTGCTTCGGTGAAATGAATTATACTGTCTGTTATGAGCGAAATCAACATGCCTTTTTTTATTATTACATACGCCATGTTTACAGATGAGAATTATTCTTTAGACACCAGACATTGATACAAAATTCCCCATTGGGATCTTGCTTATCTAATGATTACCTCCATGGTTTAATATTTCTATGACTCACGATGAACGAATCTCTTGTGTTTATTTACATTAATGGATGGAGATATTCGACTGTTAACCTAATTTACACTGAAGTTATCTCAGAATCTATACATTTTTTAATGTAACTCGTCTCTTACTCAAGCAAATTTTTTTGCACGAACTTTCTAAAAATGTAACTTTTATGCAATTTTATTAGAAAAAATTATTTTGAAGGAAAATGACCGCTTGGCATATGAAAAAAAAGTCGTTAGCTTATATTTTTTTCCTCAGTTACACGACTTGCTCTTTTATTATACAGATTATGTATAATAGGATTTAATAGAATAAATTTTATTAATTTACTAAGCTTTTATTAATATCTTTTTAATTTTTTATTCGATTTTCATAAAATTTTAAATGACTCGACAAAATTCTGCATCGATTATATATATTAAATTTCAAACGATTCGGTCGGGTAGTTTTTGCACAGTTATATGCGGACGGACGGAACAGACGATGCCTATAGGTGATACGTATTATATAATTACGAACCCACCTAAAAACGGAACAGGTTAGAGGTCGACCTCAGATATCCTACGCAAAAATGCATATGGAGAATATGAAAAAAAAACATGCCATTGGATTACGCGTGTTTTCGCGCGACTCTACACACAGAAAAAAGTTTTGTTGAATCAACAAAAATTTGGTTAACCCAACAAAACTTTTTGTTTAAATACAGGTCAATAGAAATTTTGTTTGAATCAACGAAAAAAAATTTTTTTTTTGGAATTGAAAAAAAAAAAGTGTATCGTCACAAAAAATGTTTTGTTAATTCAAGTAAAATGGTTCAATTTTACTTGAATTTTGCTAAAACAACCAAACTGTACTCAACAAAACATGTTTTGTAATTTTAATCAATTCCTTTTTCTGGGTGTAATAGACTCTTGTTTGGTTAATGCATTATTATTATTATTATTGTTATTATTATTATTTTAGTTTTTATCATCGGATTGCACAGAACAAATAAAAAAAAAAAAAATTGAAACGCAATTACAATGTCTAGTACTTATTTATGTTCTTGTATTCCTAAATACAATCCTGATTATAATGGTATTGCTCATTTTCATAATCTTATTATCTGAAAAAGCAATTAAGCATGCACATAACATAAATTTGCGCTTCATTTAACCAAACACAAACAAACACTTAAAAGCACAAATAACAATATAAGAAATTGAAATTGATTTTTCGAAACTAATTTTGGAAATGAAACGAATGAAGTATTTTTCCTCGTGAAGAATAATATAAAAAAGGAAAAATATGCAACCGAAATAATACCTATCATTTTTGATATAATTCTATTTATTTCCACTTTAGTTATCATTTCCATATCTCAAAAAAGCGTAAATTTTGTTATTATAACACTTTGCTCAGTTAGTTTTTGACAGAGATGGATATTGCTTGAATTTAGAAGATTTATGAGCTTCGAATTTGTTACAGTAATTGAATTTAGATCGATATAAATTCGATGATATATTTTCCAAACAATATTTTTTTTTAAGTAGAGTAGAGTGAAAGTATATTACAATGATTAGGTTAATGTAATCGCCATGATTATATAGAAAGGCATTATGATAAAATCAGTCAATTATATTTTTATAACAGATTTTTTTTCATTAATTTTCTTTTTTGAGTTCGATTTATTTTATCTGTATTAACATAACATTAGCTTAAATGCAAGAGTATTATTAGACTTATTTCGTGATAGCATTTATATTATGAAATCAGTCTAAGCTTTATAAAATATATTGTTCTTATTTACGATTGATCAATTTTATTTTATAAGACATTTATACAAAAAAAAGATCAGATATAGTGTAAATGTGTTTAATATAAATATTGCTTAAATAAGTAAGAAAAAATTACATTAATAACAATTATCCATTAAAATTAAAAGAAATAATATTAAAACAATTGATTTGGCTATGAAAGTTATTTTTGTAATTGTAATATTTCGTGAATGTAATTATGATACATTAAATTAAGACATTGTGATAAAGGATAATGTTACAATGTTTAATTACTTTCGGTTATTTCAAGGTTCTATTACAAGGAAATTCCAGTTAAAAATTTTGTGAGTGAGACACAACTTTTTCGAAGATGTATAGCAACGAATTACATAAAAATGTCAGACGCCAGAGTGGCGCCCTTCGAGCACGTCAACCGTTGTAGCCAAGTCCTGAGGGACATATAACGCGCACGACCAGGAGAGGCCTCCCGTTTGCGCTGATATATAGAAGATACAGTTTTTATTTATGAACTAATCCAATATAATTACAATAGCAATACACTGTTTCAATACCATGTAAGTTGGTTCAGTAGTTTGGACGTTATCATTATTACAAATTTTGCATGTTTTTTTTTAATTTTCTGGGTCATTGTAAACGGAGTATAAGTGCTACATACTTAATTGACGAGCTGATCTAAAATACAGACAATATAACTAAACTATTGTAATTACACTGCTCAAAACAATTACAGGATATTGCAGTTTTAGGTGGATTCTGTATCTAGGAAACTTTTTGGCTGATTGATACATGGTCGACAGACATAGTAGGTTATATGAGAATAAATTACACATGTTTGGCAGAAAAAATGCATTTTATTGCGCATTTGTGTGCAAAAGGAAAAAAACTAATTTGTGCATATGAGAAAAAAAGAATAAGAAAAGGTGTTTTCTTCAAAGAAAATCATTTTCAGTAGGGGGTATGGTTTCCACGGGCGGCCAGCAATGTTGAACACCTTTGAGGCATGGACTCAATGAGGCTATTAATGACGAGTTGGGGTATTCTGCCCCACTCTTCCAGAAGAGCTCTTTCCAGTTCTTGGAGAGTTTGTGGGGGTTGTTGGCGGCCAGAAACTCGTCTTATTAGAGCGTCCCAAACGTGCTCGATTGGATTCATGCCTGGAGAACACGCTGGCCATTCCATTCGAACGATTCCTTCCTCGAAAAGGAAATCCTCCACCAAGGTTGCACGATGTGGCCTGCAGTTATCGTCCATTAAAATGAAGTTATCTCCGATTGCTGCAGCGTAAGGGACTACAATAGGTCTGAGGATCTCATCCCTATATCGGCGACCAGTCAGAGCTCCATCTCGAATGATGTAGAGGTCAGTGCGCCCGTCAATGGAGATGCCACCATACACCAACACTCCTCCACCGCCAAATCTGACACTTTCGTGCACGAACGCAGGATTATTCCTACTGCCACAGTCCCTCCAGATGAAAATACGCCTATTATCCGGATGCACAGAAAAACGGGACTCGTCAGAAAACAGAATATTGCTCCATTCATTTCTCCTCCAGTTGACATGCTCGGTTGCCCACTCCCTGCGGTCGCGACGATGCCTTGATGTTAATCTAACACATACCATCGGTCAGCGAGCATACAGACCTACAGCATGGAGCCGGTTTCGGACAGTCTGAGTTGAAATCGTGGTGCCTGTAGCCGAGCGAATGTGTTGTTGGAGAAGAGTAGCGTTCATGTTTCGGTGTCTCCGAGCTGTTAACGCTAAATACCGATCTTCATTGGGCGTTGTTGCCCGTCTACGACCTTGCCCTGGTCTTCGGCCTGCACATCCACTCTCCAAAAAACGGTTCCAGATCCTGGAAATGACACTTTGTGACATTCCAATGGCTTGCGCTACTTCGGCTTGAGTTTGGCCCCCTTCTAACCTACCAAAAATTCTCCAAGCTTCTGAATCTGTCAAATGACTTCGCTGAGACATCGTACTCATCGAAACAAAGCAATCACTGAATGCCGATCATCCTTGTCTTCATTCTCTTTTATCCAGTTGAAAGTCAAATTTCATTCGCTGCCGTTGAAGCGACGTTTTTGACGTCGAACTCAAAATTTGCATACTCCACAGTTTGAAAACCAGAAAAATTTGCATTTGTGATTCTCTTCTTCTATTTTCGGCAAAACAAATTTCGTTTATATCTTTATTTTATATAAAACTTCAAATATCCTTTAATTGTTTTGAGCAGTGTAGGTTTGAATTAGTTTGTTATTTCGGTATTATCGTAATGACATGATTTACATTATACACAAAAGTATAAATAAGAATATCAATTACAATAGTTCGATTTCTAAAGCAATCACCCTAAAACTGATAAGGGTTGAGAATGTTTTGAGGGCACTCACATATAAGCTCTCTGGGTGACCATAAAATCCGTGGGTAACTCTGAACGAAGGCATTAATATTTTACAAACTGAGATACATACACGTCATAAGAAGAAAGAGAGATTTTGTAAACTATTTCCAGATGTTTCTTTCTTCACAGCATCTTAAATTTTTATATACAAATCCATTAATTACAAAGTGGGAAACATTTTTTTTCTGCGGTATTACATCTTTTTGGTGATTTTGATACATACAAAAGTTTACAATTATGGCATATAAAATTATTTTGTAAGAATTGCTCTGATTCTTGTAAAAGTTTGAAAGATTAAATGCTAATATTAGCGTTAAGGTACTTTTCTTACACAGTCATTTAGACAAATTCCATAACAACTTTGGTGATTATAGTGAAGAACAGGGTGAACGATTCCCCCATGTTATCAGAATAATTGATCAAAGGCACCAAGGACGTTGGGATCGGAACATGATCGCTGAATACTGTTGGACCTTACAAAGTGGTTGTCCTTTAAGAGAAACATTATAGAAAATCATACAGGAAACGGTTTTAATAGTAATGTTAAATCAATATTTCTGTTTTCAAAAACCTATCCCATTCAAAATACAATGCTACATATTATGTGAAATATAAAAAAAAATAACAAGTCTTTACTGATGTTTTTTTTTGTAACTGCAATTTGAGTATTCATATTTCATTAAGTTAGAACTTCCTTTCATGAATAGCAAGATTGATTAGTTTAAGTATTTTTCTGGAAATTCTACATGCTGATATTTTTAAACTTCCACTCACGTTTTATGTATCCACAATTAAATGTGAAACTTCGAATAATACCATTCATCCATAAATTGAAACTGCACATTTGAGTATCAAATCAATCATAATTTCTGTTCCTGCAGAACGTTACTTCGCGAATTAATAAAAATATAGAGTTTTCATTTTATCATTTGTTGGGTAATTTACTGGAATAGATGTTGCACCTTGAATAGTATATATATATATATATATATGTATATATCTGAAATGCTGTAGCGAATACTACGATATTGATCCTAAATGTGATATACAAATGCATATTTAATATGAATATAATAGTTAATCACTTTTATCGTCTTTCTCTACACCCAGAAAAAGGAATTGATTAAAACTACAAAACATGCTTTGTTGAGTACATTTTGGTTGTTTTAGCAAAATTCAAATAAAATTGAACCATTTTACTCAAATTAACAAAACCTTTTTTGCTGACGATATATATATATATATATATATATATATATATATATATATATATATATATATATATATATATATATATATATTGGAATTGCAAAAAAATTTTTTTTTTGTTGATTCAAACAAAATTTTCATTGACCTATATTTAAACAAGTCAAAGAAGGTAACTATATAAGAAATTTGCAATTAAATTTAAATTTACAATGAAATTTGAAAAGCTTAATGTTTAATGCATATTAAAATTTTTGTGTGTGCGATTCTGCATAAATGAAAGCTAAATAACTTCAAATGATTTATGAACTTTCATTTTCGTTAGCGTAACTAGATCTCAATCAATACGTAGGCGGACAAATATTAATGAAGCAAAGGGATCTCTCAAAGATCTTAAAAGTAGTTCGGAGATTGTCGTAAAGAGATTTATATCATTATGTAATATACCATTATTTCAGGATTTACTACCTTTCAACTTCTATAATGCATTCTACTTTTCTTAAATGTAGAAACTGTTAAAATACATTTAGTTCAAATAAATAATTGATTTCAGAAAGTCTTTATTAATTCACTGAATAAAGTTTAACAAAGAAATGTCGATACATCAAAGTACTGAAATTATGGGTAATTTTTACTGAAAGCTAAGTTGATATTTGCGGCACATTTGGGGAGGGAGAGTTATAATTAAAATTGATTTTCTATATATGTGAATTATACATTGATTTCTATGAATACAAGGGCAGATATTAATCTTTTAAAACTGTTACCTCGGTATTAATTACTCTATATTTATCTGCCACTTCATTTAGTTAAAGGACACTTCAAGTTAAATTAAAATAAATTTTAGTATAAACTATAATTGCAATATGAAAAAAATCTAGTATCTATTTAAAAAAACATGAATCTACATTTCTTTTTTTAATGAATGAAAAATACATCAATTTTAGAAATTTTTCATTCCAACAGCTCTAAAATTAGAGGCAAAATATTTATAATAGAAGAACATGAAGCTTCATACATGAAAATAATATAATTTTAAAAAGGCTTTTTTAAAAAACTGCAACTTTTTTCAACAATTTAGTCTAAATAGCTTAATTTAAATTTTAATTAATTCCTCTTATAATTAGGCCCTAAAACTTTTTAAACATATCCTTACACTACAATGGTTATTATGATAATCACAGAATGGCCATACGCTTTATCTGTGAAAATGGCGTCATTCTGAAGAGAAAACACGCATTGTCTTTCATAAATCTGTTTTAAAAGAGTTTTGCCGAAATGACTATGAAAACAAAAATCAACTCTTCAATACTGTATTTCAAGCCTTAAGGGTCTTAAATCTATGCAGGCGAAATGAAAACAAACGTATGCCATTTCGACCAGAGTGAACGAAATGCAAGTTTTGGATTTCACCTCTTATGCGTAAAATTGATCCACTGTTTTACACTTAAGGAGATAATTCTCTGAAAAGAACGAAGTGCTTCAGTGTGTGAAAATAAAATCAATGTAACAAGAAGTATGAGTTATACTTAATAAAATGGAAATAATTCTCTACAAATACGTCTAAACGACGGCAATTGCTGGAATTTTTATTTTGCCGGCACAAAGATTACAAAGTCAATATGAGCCAAAAAATGCCAAAATCGAAAGCATGCAATGCTTCAGAAGGTGAACATGACGTCATATTTGTATTGGAATATTTATCATTTCTTTATACAAATTAAAATATACACGGATCAAAAATATGAAAAATATAAATATAAAATGTTTATACCGA
This sequence comes from Maratus michaelseni, assembly GCA_963931845.1. Lineage (NCBI taxonomy): Eukaryota > Metazoa > Arthropoda > Arachnida > Araneae > Salticidae > Maratus > Maratus michaelseni. Next base: position 289,288,398 of record OZ007591.1, on the reverse strand, counting down.
AAAAAAATGCAGTTATGTTTACCTTCAAATACATTATTTCATTGATAAAAGTAAAAAAAAAAAATCATTGCTAATAATTTTGTTATGTAATTTTCGCTGATTATTTATTTTTAAATTACAAAGATAAGATGTTAGAGACTTAAATTATCAATTACATGATCTTAAATATTTACCTTGATTATTTGTGGCAAATTGATTCATTAAAAAACTACAGAATTGAAAAGTAATATAATATGTTAAATATAATTTTAAAAAAAATTTTTTGAATTGTTGGAATTAATTTTGAAGTTTTTTCAAATTCATGTAACAAATCCTTTTTTTTTTCATTTATTTCTTTGGTCGAATTTCCACGGGTGGCACGTGCCACCGAATTTCATTTTTTTAATTGAAAAAAATTCGTAATAGCTTATGTGAAATTTGAATAAATGCTCGTAACAAAAATGTTTTTTTTCCTCTGTCCTTTTTAACATTTGTATTAAAAATTATAACACTAAAAAACCTTCCACATACTGGATATAATATTAATAATATCTTATTTCCTCTATAACATTCAAATTTTCTATTTTTCCTTCTACTACTTTCTACTTCCTTCTACATTCCTTCTACTTCCTTCTACTATTTTTCCTCCTTTAAGCTTCTACTTTTTTTGAAAGTAGGAATAGAAAAAAAAATGGAGGGGAGATTTCTCCCTTTCCATAGTTTGAGAGGGGGCTGAACAAAAAGGAACGAGGAACGGTTCAAACACACACAATGAGAAACCCATTCTTCTCCCCACTTCGGATGGGAAGAAAAACTTTCTATTTTTTTAAACATCTTTTTCTTCAGATGATTTTAAAAAGCAGCCATTTTGTTTTGTGGGTCATTTTTCGTTGAAGAAAAACACTTCATCCTTCGGACAAAAAAGAAGGACAGATTAAAAGTGATACAAATGAATCATTTCGTATCCCCGTGCAAAAGTTGACTTTCAAAAATGCACTAAAGAAACCCAAGGTGTTTAAAATATCTTCTAAATTAATTGTAATAACGAAAAAAATTTTTTCGAAAAGAGCGGGCAAGACATATAGCTATAAATATTCCCTATTTGTAGAACATACATTTCCATATTAATACAAAAAAAAGTGAAAAAATAAATCAACAATCACAGTTTTTAAAAAATACGTTGAGGCAGTTTCTGCAGGATTCTGAATGAAACTTTCTTACTAAAGAGAAATAAATGAAAATATCCTAATCCAAGAAATGGTTTTATTTATTTGTTTAAATCCGAGTTCACAGGATCCGAAGACAGTGGGGCGCCTAATCCTAAGTTCATATAATTCATAAAAATAATTCTTACCAGCGTAGTGCGCGAATCTCCGCTAGTTATTATTATTATTATTCACCACTTTATAATTTAAAAAAAACTATTAATTTGTTTTCCAAAATGAAAACGTCATAAAGAGATCCTCATAATAAATATATATGAAAGATAATTACCTCCTCGCCATCCCATTTAAATATTCCTTGAAACAATTTTTGGGGAAGTCTTAATCTTGGACCGAAACAAACTCCTTTATTTTGTTTTATCTACATCGATCAAAAGATAATCTATAAATCTAAAAAAGTTAACCTAGCCGTAGTCGCATGGCGGACTGTTTGCCGCCCATTTCTATTATCGTTCTCTAATCCATCGCCCTTTATAAATACAATAGTTCATGTAGCTATCCTTAAATGTTTGTTTAACCACTATCATAGTGAAGTTACAAGAAATTATAACTTTTTTCAAGTAGTATGTACAGGGCGTTTCAAAAATGACCGGTATATTTGAAAAATCAATAAAAACTAAACGGGCAGCGATATAAATACACCGTTTGTTGCAATATGATTGGGACAACAGTAAATTTTCAGGCAGACAAACTTTCGAAATTAGTTGCAATTTTCAACAAGAGATGTGCACTGCAGTCTGGAAAAATCTAAAGCACGATATTTTCCATATATCCACCATGCGCAGTAATAATATGGCGTAGTCTCTGAACGAAATTACCAGAAAACTTTGTAAACCTGTGACTTCTTTCTGTGGGGACACTTGAAAGACCAGGTGTACCGCCACAATCCAGAAACAATTGAACAACTGAAGCAGTACATCTCTTCTGCAGGTGAAGCCATCCCGCCTGACACGTTTACAAAGGTTTCTGGTAATTTCGTTCAGAGACTACGCCATATTATTGCTGCGCATGGTGGATATGTGGAAAATATCGTGGTTTAGTTTTTTCCAGACTGCAGCACCATCTGTTGTTGAAAATTGTAACTAATTTCGAAAGTTTGTCTGCTTGAAAATTTACTGTTGTCCCAAGCATATTGCAACAAACGGTGTATTTCTATCGCTGCCCGTTTAGTTTTTATTGATTTTACAAATATACCGGTCATTTTTAAACACCCTGTATTTACAATAAAAGTAGAAATTCATCGAAAAGACCATTGCATAATCACTAGTAACAGTTCATTTTCACCCGTTCCAAATATTTCTATGCTCGTGAGAAAAGTGGCTAATTTCAGCAAAGTGCAACTGTATGACTTTTTTGAAAAGTAATGGTTGCATAATTAATGAAAACTGTAAGTTATTTTTCCCGCCAGCAAGAACAGGCAGCAAAAAGATCGAACGCAACCAGTAACGTTCGAATAACACGCGCGACTACTCTCATGTTAAATAATCGGTCAAGTACGAGTATAACTCGCGCTCAAGGGTTCTGTACAGTAAATGAATTAATTACTATTAATTAATTAATAAACTTTTACTACCACTAATTTTTTCAAGATTTTAGTCTAAGTTAATTCGGAAATAGGAGGAGGTGGGAAACTAAGTTTTGAACATACTTTCGACGATATTTCGGAAAATATAACACCTAAAATTAAAACAAATATATTTTTCGGTTCGATGTTACAAAATCTTTCGAACGATACCCTACACGATACATATAAAAAAAAGTTTTTTTAAAGTAACTTAATTAATATCTCGGCTAATTACCGACAATTTTTTTTCGAAAAGTATTATCAAATATCCTTGGATGATTCTGCGTCGATAGATACTTCGAGAGCCCGTCAACTCCCCGGCTGACCGCCTGAAAAGTAATGTTTGTGTGCAACAGAAAAATGCGTTTTTCTCAAAACCTATGTTACCTAAGAAAATCGCTATAGTGTTCCTGAAAGGTTTAAATAAACTTCTACTACCTCTAATTTTTTCATAATTTTAGTTTCTGTAGATTCGGAAATAGGGGGAAGGGGGCATATTTTTGTAGTGCATTTTCGACGATATCTCTGAAAATATAATACCTAAAATTAAAATATATTTCTTTTTTCCCGTTCGATATTAAGAGATTTTTTTACGATACCCCACATGATACACAAAAATAAAGCTTTTTTTTTCAAGTAATTTAATTAGCTCCTTAAAATTTCCCTAAGCATATTTGTAAATCGTCAATAGTCTGAAAATTCGTGGATTAGGTCAACTTTCCTAAATTTGAACTTTGCACGTCCCATAGTTTACGAGAAAAAGAATGGTGACAGATGGACGGACAGACACAGGAATGATCGTATAATGTTTCCGTTTTTACTTTTCAAGTGCGGATCCCTAAAAATAGTCATCTCTAAATTGAAAGATATCTTACAGTTTCATGTATAAAATCTATTTTTTGAAATAGTTTTTATTCGTTTTCCTGAAATTAAACATATTTAAAACATACTTTTAAATGAACCTTTATACTGAGAAAAAACACAGTTTAAGAAGACAAGAGCGTATAATTTATCACGAAGTTTTAATTTCAACCAAGTTAATGCATCCAATCTTCTTTCCCAATTTTTACTACAACATACTTTTCATTAATCATTAAACAATGTTTGAATGAAGGTTTTCATTATACTTTGTATTCGTTGCTTTTACTCTCATGCACACATTTTTTATATGTAAGGAAATTATTTAAGGTAGTATATAAAGTGAAATATTTGAAATTTATTTATATTATAAAGCAAAAATATCTCCATCACTAACGCTGATGTTACAAAAATGGTGCCAATGATCTAACCTAAAGGTTTCGACTTTATCTTACATATATCCACTTCTAAATATTGCAAAAATTCTATTCAATATGAAATACAACAAGAAATATTACGTTCAAATTAAACTTGTTTAAAGACTATAATCCATATTAATTTGCGGATTTTTCTGATTTTCAATAATTATTTTCCAGGATGATTTTTTTTAAATCTATCTCAGGAATAAAATATTCGCTATACTAATGTAAAGTAACATTACCTGTCTTATAAATATACAAAACTAAAGAGAAATTGTAATTTAAAATTAAATTAGTTTGAAGAGTATAATCAAAATTAATTTACTGATTTTTATGATTTTTTATAAATGGATGATTTAAAAAAATCTATATCAGGAATAAACAATTCGCTACATTAATGAAAAGTAACTTTTCCAGTAATATAAATATGCAAAACTAAGGAGAAATTGTCAGCATTACCAAAATTGACAAATAATTAGATAAGATTAATGCACAATTTAAAAAAAAATATATATATATTACATTAAAAAACTATTATAGTCTTATTACCTAATAATCTATATCATTCTATAGTATTACTATCTAATCTAGTTTTCAATTAAAATTGGCTTATTTTTTGTAAGTGTGATAACCTTGGTGGGATCGGCTGGTTTATATAAAGTAAAAGTGCAATAAATAAAGAAACATCGACATTTCAGAAACATCGAAACAGATCAAGTTTTTTAAATTTTAAAATACACTGCTCAAAACAATTAAAGGATATTGCAGTTTTAGGTGGATTTTGTATCTGGGAAACTTTTTAGCTGATTGATACATGGTCGACAGACATAGTAGGTTATATGAGAATAAATTACACATGTTTGGCAGAAAAAAATGCATTTTATTGCGCATTTGTGTACAAAAGGAAAAAAAAAACACAATTTGTGCATATGAGAAAAAAAGAATAAGAAAAGGTGTTTTCTTCAAAGAAAATCATTTTCAGTAGGGGGTATGGTTTCCACGGGCGGCCAGCAACGTTGAACACCTTTGAGGCATGGACTCAATGAGGCTATTAATGACGAGTTGGGGTATTCTGCCCCACTCTTCCAGAAGAGCTCTTTCCAGTTCTTGGAGAGTTTGTGGAGGTTGTTGGCGGCCAGAAACTCGTCTTCCTAGAGCGTCCCAAACGTGCTCGATTGGATTCATGTCTGGAGAACACGCTGGCCATTCCATTCGAACGATTCCTTCCTCGAAAAGGAAATCCTCCACCAGGTTTACACGATGTGGCCTGCAGTTATCGTCCATTAAAATGAAGTTATCTCCGATTGCTGCAGCGTAAGGGACTACAATAGGTCTGAGGATCTCATCCCTATATCGGCGACCAGTCAGAGCTCCATCTCGAATGATGTAGAGGTCAGTGCGCCCGTCAATGGAGATTCCACCATACACCAACACTCCTCAACCGCCAAATCTGACACTTTCGTGCACGAACGCAGGATTATTCCTACTGCCACGGTCCCTCCAGATGAAAATACGCCTGTTATCCGGATGCACAGAAAAACGGGACTCGTCAGAAAACAGAATATTGCTCCATTCATTTCTCCTCCAGTTGACATGCTCGGTTGCCCACTCCCTGTGGTCCCGAAGATGCCTTGATGTTAATCTAACACATACCATCGGTCGGCGAGCATACAGACCTATAGCATGGAGCCGGTTTCGGACAGTCTGAGTTGAAATCGTGGTGCCTGTAGCCGAGCGAAGGTGTTGTTGGAGAAGAGTAGCGTTCATGTTTCGGTGTCTCCGAGCTGTTAACGCTAAATACCGATCTTCATTGGGCGTTGTTGCCCATCTACGACCTTGCCCTGGTCTTCGGCCTGCACATCCACTCTCCAAAAAACGGTTCCAGATCCTGGAAATGACACTTTGTGACACTCCAATGGCTTGCGCTACTTCGGCTTGAGTTTGGCCCCCTTCTAACCTACCAACAATTCTCCAAGCTTCTGAATCTGTCAAATGACTTCGCTGAGACATCGTACTCATCGAAACAAAGCAATCACTGAATGCCGATCATCCTTGTCTTCATTCTCTTTTATCCAGTTGAAAGTCAAATTTAATTCGCTGCCGCTGAAGCGACGTTTTTGACGTCGAACTCAAAATTTGCATACTCCACAGTTTGAAAACCAGAAAAATTTGCATTTGTGATTCTCTTCTTCTATTTTCGGCAAAAAAAAATCGTTTATATCTTTATTTTATATAAAACTTCAAATATCCTTTAATTGTTTTAAGCAGTGTATAAAAATATACGTTAAAAATATGTGGTGCCGAGTTATTCTTTATTTCTGCATAAGATAGAAATATATACATACGTGTAACTGAGACGTTACCATTTTTACGAATTCTACTGTTAAAAATTCATGTTTAAACCCGTCCCTTTTATTCGAAAACAGTGCTCGGAAATTCTAGAAATATTTCGCCTTTAAAGGTGAATTCTAAATTTGCGTTCTAAATCCGTTGCATCCGATACTTTAATGGCTTCGACTTAAACTATGTATCTTAGGTATATGTATTAGAATGTAAGTTTCAACAAATTCTATCGTTTCATTTTTGGAGAGCAAGGAAGTTTCTCTACAGTAAGATTTCAAAATTACGGTTCATAACTTTGGGAGTAATAAGTAAAAGAATATGCTCAATTTTTAGAATATTGCACTAAAATATTGTTGAATCTCTATTTTCTAAATTAGTGCTGTGTTTCCCTTTATCAACAAATTAAATGTATTTATTATAAGATAAACAAATCACTTTTGGAGTTTAGTTTTTATTACTTAGTTTCTGAAAACAATTACTGCCGAATTATCTTATGTTTTTTCTTGTTTAAGAAAATATAAGATATTTTGTCAGTGAATGTCCCTTACTTAGTTTTAAACATTACCTAGTAAAAATCTGCTCTTAGTACAAAGAAATAAGTACCTAAAAAGAATCACTCAATTGTGATGAATTAATTATATACGTATTTATAAATATATGGTGTGCACAGAAAATGCAATGACAAAGTGAGAAAGGCTTTAGTACATATCAATACAACAATATTAGAATAGGAAAACAGAATCTTAATGGGTTAGATATGACAAAAACATGATAGTCGAAGTAATGCCGATCATGCCGAAATTATATGCGCTAAATCCGTAGGGCATTGGTATTTCCAAATTTTCAGGATACAAGTGTCGATAGTGTAAGTGACATGGCTGGGAAACTGTTTCGATATGAAATACTAACATAAAGAAAACTTATATTTAAATAAAGTTATTGATTTTCATATTTTCTCCTGATGCATTTATAAAATTGTATTTAAACAGGATTAAAGATAATGAATGTGCATTAAATGTAGAGTTTTTTTTTTTATTTGTACATGTAACTAATGCAATAAATCAAGTTTTATTAATAGTTAAGTTCTTTTGTGACATATATCCGTAGCTAGTGCCATAGTATACAGCTAATATAATGATAATCTCATATGGTATCTTATTTGCTAAACCAATATCTCTAACTCTAACTAAAACCAATAAAACACATAAACACAAACTAGAAACCATCACGAATGACAACAACAATGAAAAAACAAGGAAGACAGAAAAAAGCAACCGGAGATAGGTGGCATGTCTTATAACAATCTCTGAATAGTTTTACTAGTATCCCGCATGCAACATTTCGCATTACTGTTGAGACCAGATTGAAAGTGGAGAAAAACTCACATAACAAAGAAAACAGATGGAAGTTACCAAACATCAACACTCATACAACTTTCACTTGGACAAACAACTCTCGTATCAACACTCAGATTAACTCAGCGCGATATCCCTTATTTTTTTGAAAAAACATTTATTAGACCATTCAGCCGAACTGAATAGCCCTGCGTCTTTGCCATACCTAAATATTATTTATACCCTTAGTAATAGTTACAAACTAGAGGTTAAATTCTTAATTCGACTTAATCCATTTATATAAATATTCCTGAAAATAGATAAATGTACCTTTGAACTAAAATGCATTATTTTATTTGTACCATAATTAAAATCATTTCTCTTATCGTAAATACTATTGACTAATACTGACTAGTAATACTTCGTTCTCTATGTTGATCGGACCGTCAAAATAGTTGACTGGTTTGGGGCAGCTTGACGCTCTTTTTATGCTTAGATGATTTGGATAATGATTTTAAACTATAATCCTGCAAGTAATCCGTGTCTTACTAACAACTAGCATATCAATATATATATATATATATATATAGAAAAATCTGACTATCTCTAACTCCTTAATCCACTTATTCAGTCGAAAATTAAGTGTTTCTGTGGTTCTCACTCAAACCAGATTCAAATTTATCGTTTTTTTTTTTTTTTTTTTTTTTTTTTTAGATTAATGGAGATTATGTAACGAAATTGTAAATGGACTTATTTTGCTTTATATGCAATGTGATATCCCAAAACACGTTGAATACACAGAGTGACTAGATAATCGTCACACAACGCACTGCCAGTCACATTTATAAATATGCAGCTCTAACCGCATCGTACTATGTACACCATGGTGTGCATGTCCAGTACTTGTTATGATGTTAGCACATTTCGACAAAGCGTGTTAAAATTGTTTAATTGTATAATTAATCTTTATTTAGTTATACAATTTTTCAGCATATTTTGTACAAAGCCTGCGAGCAAATAAAGTGCTTGTAATGATGTTAGCACACTTTCGACAAAGTCTTTTAAAATTGTGTAATTATTTAATTATTCATTTCTTAATTATTCATTATTTACTTATTTAATTATACATTGTAATTTCCAGAAAACGAGATAAGTCCGTTGATAATTTCGTTGCATTATTTTTAAAGTTGCCCTATGCTATTTTCGTTATTCTTAAAGTCCTGAACGAAAATCTGGGAGGCAGAGCAGGAATAACAGCGTTTTTTTTATGAAAAAAGCAAAAACAAATGTTTAAATAGTTTTGTTTCTACTAAGAGATGGCGTACAATTGACATGTTCGAGATGATGTACAGTTGAAATGTTCAATGTCCGTTATTCGGTAGCACAACTGTCAGACGAGTCTCAACATCGTTCACAGCATTAAGCAAAATTTCTTGTAGTATAGCAGCTACATATTAGGGGATGGCATCTTTCAATGTTGGTATTAATGGCTGTTTCAAGCATTCATTTTGCTCAAGCATTTGCATTTATTCAAGAATTCTTTTTTGCCTATTTCATAAAAAAAAGCCGGTTTATTTTCCATCCGTTCGTTGCAAACTACACCTCTTTATCGTTATTTGTTTATGAATTATGAATTTTTAACGTTGCTCGTAATTTTGAATGACCTGGTATATTGTGTATAGAATTTTGAATTATGGTTTATAAAGTGGTTTTTGTTTTCAGAATTAAACTCATATTTATTGTAGCAAAGTTTTCATCAGTTAAAATATACTTTTTTTCAGAAATACTTATGTGAAATTTTATTACTGAATACCTGTCCCAAGTATAAAAATATTTACCCCGCTCTGATTTTTAAAATCTGCAAGAAAAACGAAATTAAGTATTAAAAAAATTCCAATGTTCTTTAAAAATATTATTTTTAACTTTTGCCATTCTGTAGATTTTATAAAAAAAAATATATTACTTATTCTGTAGTTATTAAAAGAAGGAAAATATAATTAATTTTGAGTTGATTTATTAGAATATAAATTTCAACCTATAAGATATGTTTCATGAATTTAACATATTCAAAATAAAATGGAAATTTTATTTATTTTATTTTTCCTTGGAATTAGTTTTAGAAAACTTTCCCCATCGATTGAAGCAAAAAAAAAAAAAAAAAAAAAAAAAAAAAAAAGGCTTTTACTTTGTTTCATCTACATCGATCAATAGATAAACGATAAATCAGAAAACTGCTGAAAAAAAGTCATTTTTAAATTAAATAACTTTTTATTATTATATGCATAAAATCATGTATTCTTTGGAACTTTTTTTTCCTTTTTCCTAAATTCACCATATTTAATACATAAACTTAACATAACTAATATATTTTGCAATGGAATAGAAGAAATAATATAATATAGACTATTTTTTTAAAATAATAATTTACAACGAATTTTTTCTTTTAACTAATTCATTATATCCAATATTTTTCGCAATTTTATGGAAGCATACTTTTTCTTAATCATTTATAAATTTTTTAATGGAAGGTTTATTTAGACGCCGTATTTAATGTTTTTTCGCGTATGAGATTTTTAAATTTTAAACTCTGAATTTTTGTTAGCATGGAATATTAAAAAAAATAAATAAAGTATTACAAGATTGTTGAAATTAAATAAACGCCGAACAACAAAACATCGAAAAACGTAAAAAAAAAAAAAAAAAAAAATCTAAATTTTTATTAAAATAGCTTGAGTTTACGTCTTCTTTTAGATTTTTATTAAAATAAAAAGTTATGTAATTGAAAACTTAACATTTTTATTTCACGTAAAATTCCTGTATTTCGGGTAAAAATTTCTATTTTACGCTCGGTAAAAATTGGTAATTAGCACCAAGTTTAAATTTGCAACCAGGCATAAAATGAAAAGACCCCAACATTAAGCAATTTATGGGGCTTACAAACTATTTAAAGAGTACTCAACACACGAAAATTTTATACGTTGAAAAATGTATTCATCAAAAATATTTATACATAGTTGTAGGAAATAAACAATTATACCAGATCTCCTGTAGCTGAAGCATGACTGACACTTAATTTGTGGGAAGGTAACACAGAGCCATAGATGCATGTTATAGTTATTGCTTTGTAAATGGTATGTCATATTTTTAACACGTAAAGTATGTGATGTGATGAAGACCAAACTTATATCAACTAAGTAGAGAAACTGGTAGAAAAATAAAAGGATTAAACATGATGATATTAATGCACACATATACGTAAAACTTGGTTCACCGAAACGGATGGGACAACTCACAAAACAAGGAGCAGAAATTACAATAATGAAAGTGTGAAGCTATGGTGAAAGCTCCACAAATATAAACGTGAGACAAACATATTTATCTCGAAATTGCCGGTGAACTCACAGTTGAAAAGCGCGAACATGCTTCAGGAATTTTCGCCGAAATTGGGTGTCAAAATGATACCAATGGTTATTGCGTGTCCAAAGTTTCAGAGCGAAGGTATAATGATCATCACCGACAAATATTTTAAGGCAAATTCCCAGCGTTCCAAGATTAATAACAGAACACATGTTTCGGAGAAAATCCAAGAATTGGAGACAGAAAAAAGTATTTAAAAGCCGTTAAACAGTGGAATCGACCAAGTTGTCATTTTTGTGCGAAATGGTAAGGATTTTTTACTCAGCTAAAAAGAGAGAGAGCAAAACTCAGTCATAGGGGCTGAATATTACAACGAAGCGAAAGCTTAGCCGAAGTTTAGTGGTACTCACTAAGCGAGCAATATGTGGTTACACTCAGCTAGAAAGAAAGAGGGCAAAAACTGAGTCATAGGCGCTGAACATTAGAACGAAGCAAAATATTAGTTATATGTTGAAGAAAAAGTGAGAGAGCAAAACTGAGTCGTAGGCGCTGAACATTAGAACGAAGCAAAAGCTAAGCTGAAGTTTAGTGGTACTCACTACGCGAGAAATATGTGGATACACAAATGGATATAGATTTAAGGATTTTTTATTTTACAGACTGGACACTTAGATGTGAAGTATGCTCCAAAATTACCGTCTTAAGTCTCTTTAAATTTCTTTATTTTAATATATGTATGTGAGATGACATTTGATATATTAAAAATACACTCAGCTAGAAAGAAAGAGGGCAAAAACTGAGTCATAGGCGCTGAACATTAGAACGAAGCAAAATATTACTTATATGTTGAAGAAAAAGAGAGAGAGCAAAACTGAGTCGTAGTCGCTGAACGAAGCAAAAGCTAAGCTGAAGTTTAGTGGTACTCACTACGCGAGAAATATGTGGATACACAAATTGATATAGATTTAAGGATTTTTTATTTTACAGACTGGGCACTTAGATGTGAAGCATGTTCCAAAATTACCGTCTTAAGTCTCTTTAAATTTCTTTATTTTAATATATGTATGTGAGATGACATTTGATGAATTAAAAATACACTCAGCTAGAAAGAAAGAGGGCAAAAACTGAGTCATAGGCGCTGAACATTAGAACGAAGCAAAATATTAGTTATATGTTGAAGAAAAAGAGAGAGAGCAAAACTGAGTTGTAGTCGCTGAACATTAGAACGAAGCAAAAGCTAAGCTGAAGTTTAGTGGTACTCACTACGCGAGAAATATGTGGATACACAAATGGATATAGATTTAAGGATTTTTTATTTTACAGACTGGGCACTTAGATGTGAAGCATGTTCCAAAATTACCGTCTTAAGTCTCTTTAAATTTCTTTATTTTAATATATGTATGTGAGATGACATTTGATGAATTAAAAATACACTCAGCTAGAAAGACAGAGGGCAAAAACTGAGTCATAGGCGCTGAACATTAGAACGAAGCAAAATATTAGTTATATGTTGAAGAAAAAGAGAGAGAGCAAAACTGAGTTGTAGTCGCTGAACATTAGAACGAAGCAAAAGCTAAGCTGAAGTTTAGTGGTACTCACTACGCGAGAAATATGTGGATACACAAATGGATACAGATTTAGGGATTTTTTATTTTACAGACAGGGCACTTAGATGTAAAGCATGTTCCAAAATTACCGTCTTAAGTCTCTTTAAATTTCTTTATTTTAATATATGTATGTGAGATGACATTTGATGAATTAAAAATACACTCAGCTAGAAAGAAAGAGGGCAAAAACATTGTAACAATTTATACAACTTATCTGTGTCAGTTTGATTCAAAAATAGGTTTGCAACTGCTGCAAGATACAGAAACAGGCGACAGACTTTTTTTTTTTTTTTTTTACTCTACGAGTCATTGAGAGTAATGGATGCGATTAAATTGGAACATATAGAGCATTGTTCCATTTCATATTTTAATAACGTTCATTTCTCTATCTTAGTATAAATGAATATGAATTTAATTCGTTCTTTGAACATAAAAATTAAAGAATTTATTACTGTTAACCTTACAATTTATTTATTAATGTAAATCTTTTTTTTTATGAATTCAATGTTAAATTAATGATGAATACAATTATAAATATATATGGTAGCTATATCAGACAGCCTAATAGTTATTTGCACATTCTAGAGGAGGTTTTCTCTTTATTAAAAAATGTAACGAATATTTAAAATGCGTGCATACTACCTTTAATATTTTCTAAAATGTACTTAAAGATAATTCCAACTGTGAGAAAATTTATACTCCTCCTCACGTAAAAGCGCGTAAGTAATGACATTTAAATATGACATTTAAATTTTGGCACGCTTTTTTTGTTAATGTCAAACTTTACGTATTTCATTTTTTCGTGTACTTTTTATTCTTATCTGGCCTTCAGTAATTAAAGACATAAGTATGATTAATTTGAAATTCCAGCTATATTTCAGGTAAAATTGTAATATTACTTCCAGCATTTAAATTTTTTCTTGTACCTAGTACGGGAGAAGATTTAGCCTTTCGATCAGGAAAACCACTTTTACATGTTTTATCTATATCGATCAAGAGATACGCTAAAATCTGCAAATGGTTGAAAAAGAATCATTTCTAATTTAAAAGATTGCTTTCAATTTTGTGCAGAATACCCTACATTCTAAAGTATATTTTCTGTGCATTTAATCATATTAATTACTTCCACTTAATAAAAGAAATATTTTACTGGTAAAAAAGAGTAATATGAAATAAGATAAAAACATGTTTTTAATAGACATTTTATTAAAGTTAATGTATACAATATTTGTCTCGCTATTTCACAAAAAAACATTTCATTAATACTTTATAAAATTTTGAATGCACGTGTATTTTATACGCAGCATTGATTTATTTTACTTTTATGTATACATTTTTTTTTTTTTTTGAGAAAAAATAATTTAGGTAACAATTAATATAAAATATTTGAAAGAAGCATCAATAATTCAACTTTGGTGAAAATAAGTTCTTCAATCTTAAAAAAGGAAATCTACATTAAAAGTGTCTGGTACGACATTTGTTATTATTTTATATTTTAGTTAAAATAGCATGTACCTACTTCTAACAGCTTCTACTTTTTTTGAGTGCTAGTTTTAATAACTCAATTTTAAACTTTTCTGTTGAATGCAGTGTATGGAATTTTAAGAATACTTAGTCTGTTAAGATGCATTCAAACTTTGCTTTCTAACTACGCTAGTATTCAGTGGTTTAATAGTATCTTCAAAAATCGTTTGACAATTTAGCTTAAAGTGGTCGTATTTAAAATTACGTTTCACCAATTCTATCGCTTTATTTTTCGAAAGAATGACATTTTATCCATACAATTTAAAATTTAATGGGACTAAATATTAAGCAATAATTACAAGAATATGTTCAATTCTTCAACATTGTCTCTAAGATATGTTCATAGTCAAATAGTTATTTACTTACTTGATGCTTTTTTCTAATCATCAAATTAATGTTTGTATTATACAATGAAGAAATTTCTTTCAAAATTTAGATAGCAAACTTTATTTTAATACTTAATGCTTTATTCTTTTAAACTATGAAACATACATGAAGTTTGAGTAAGAAAGTAACTTTTATTTAGATTTAATTAGTATCTAATAAGCAACTTACATTTTACACTCTATGTATAAAAGCAATCCAGGGACCTAAAAAAACACTTCTGAATTGTGATGAAACATAACATATATAAATACAGGGTATTTGGTTAATTTGATGAGAAACTGTATGAAGATACAGTATACGTCCAGGAAACAATTTTTGTATGATGCACTAGGGCTACAATTCACCTACTCGGTCAAAAATATGAGGTGTGTCATTCCGAGCCATATAACGTTACGGGAACCCCTAAAACTTTCACAAAATCGATTTTCAGATATTTAGATAATTAGATTCTCTGGTTCATTAGCTTTCCATTGATAAATGATTTTCCTATATATTCTCATTAGAAGTGCATAAAATTTACTTTAAAGAAATAGAAAAAGTAACTTATCTGCATCAACCAACGAATTATACTTCTTTTTCTCAAACTTTTGAACTTCGTTGTACCTTTTCTTCAAAACTTTAATAGGTATTTCAATAATTATTTTTGTAACACGCTTTTATTTTGATCTTAATATATTTTTTTAAAACTTGTTGCAATGCAGTTTCTGTTTTTTGTATTAACCAAAAACTGTAAAAGATTTAGTTTAATTGAATGTGTTAATTTAACATTTAAAAACAAACTCTAATAATTAATATTTTTAACTTCTCACAAACTTTAGTTTTATATTGCATATATGAAGATATCTTTTAAAAAATAAACATGATATCTTATATAGTTCCTGAAAATAGTATTTTGAAATGTGATAAATTTTATAATGCGTGCATAGAGAAATCAGAGTCCCCTTAAGAATAACGAAAAGAGAATAACGCATTTTCAATGGATTTTCCTTCACTGTTAAAAATAAATCCGTTAATTCACGGTAAAACTACTGTCAGCAAAGTTGCCGGGTATTTTCCGTTCCGTTAGTAGATTTTCCGTTTTGAAAGATAACAGAAGGAAAAACCCCGTTTGAAGATACGGTAACTTTCCGTTTTGAATGACCTCGGCTTAAAAAAAAATATTACCTTTCTGTTTGTGCTGCCATCTGTTGACTACACCGGGAGTATTTATTAATTAATTAATAATTTGATATACTTCATGAATATTTTCGGCTGACCTTGGGGTTCGAACCAGAGATGATAGAGTCTCGAGCTAAGTGTCTTACCGCAAGACCAGCGGGCCCTTGCTAGAATAAGAAATTGAAACGATGATAGGAGATTTCTTCAAATCGCGGCTTGGAACTTAAACAATCTGAGGTTTAGAAACCTGGTAATTTTTTAATTAATTGGGGGATATTTTGTTATAAGATTATTACCGAAAACTTTATTATTAATAGAGGATTAAAACATGAATTATATATATTCTTAATTTGATTGTTAGATGCAAAATATGAATATTATATTTTGAATTAAATTCGATAAAGTATGTTTGCTTTTTTGAGAAAATCGATTTTTTCAACTATTATAGATTTTTTAAATGTGTTCGGTTAGAATATATTTTTAGTGATAGTGTTTTTTATAACTTTAAAAAACAAATTGCGAATAATTTCAAAGGAATGAGAAAATTAATTGTTGTTTTTTTTAAATTCGAAAGCATTATTTTTGTTTGTTGCTTTTTTGAGTAAAATCGATTTTTTTTCACTTAACTATTATATATATATATATATATATATATATATATATATTAAGCAGCTATTTGTTTAGAATATATTTTAACTGAATATTTTTTTATAACTTTAAAAAATAAATTGCTAATAATTTTAAAAACATGGGAAAATTAATTGTTGCTTTTTTAAATTCGAAATAATAATAATAATAATTTAATTTTTTGTTCTTTTAAATAATCTCGAAATTTTAGTTTTTCTGTGCTGGAACATGTCAGTTTTTTAAGCATTGAAAATAAATATGCAACAGATAACGGAATATTTCCGTTGGTCACTTTCTTCTCCGTCTATTCCGTTATTTTCAGGAAATATGAGGAATTTTTCCGTTTTTAACGGTAAATGCCCTTTTGTCGTGAAAAGGGACTTTTTCTGTGAAATTCAGGAAATAAATACCCGTGAATTTCAGATTATTTTTAACAGTGTTGTTTTCTGTGTAATGCGAACATTCGACAAGACGCATAAGGAATGCACACTCAATAAGTGACACTATTATTACCATCCGTTAAATTTTGAAATACGTAACGTATAACTCTGTATATTTATTACAGCCACTTACAATAAGCAAATGCCGGACAAAGAAAGGACATACTGTTAACAAATATTCCATATTAAGAAAATATCATATTTCAAAATGTATGTGATTGTACGTATTTTATCGCTTAACGAATTACTGTGCACTTCCATCAGTTCTTGCAATCTCCTAATATTGCACAACAATTCAGTTAAAATCAGTTAAAATTTTCGATTGACTACCTTCATTATTCTTAAAGTTATGAACATTGTCCAGGTTCAAATAGTAGTTGAGGAGCATTGTATGTTTCAATGAAAAAGGAGATTGCGATTCGGGTTTGCTATACAAAATTGTTAGTCTTGGGGTGTACGAACACCTTTTCGAAATTGCCACGTTGTATACTGAACATTTGTAAATATATTTCATGGCGATTTAATGATTCATATTACAATACAGAATGACAAGAATTTATCCGTAATATGATTTGCAATGACAACGATCAAGGATACTTCTGTATTAAATGTGGAATGTATTTTAATCTATTGCTAATAGCGCGATTTGTTTCGATATATATATATATATAATAGCTTTTCCTGCAGACAGTGTAGCATTTAAAAATTCGTAATACTTAAATAAAATGAAAATTATGAATGAATTTTATACCTTTAATATTTTTTCTTATGTCTAAGTGTGAGTAGCAAACATAGAAATTAATCTAAAACAAGTCCGACGGTCTTTTAAATATTATTTTCAATGTTTAGCATTGTGATATATTTTCAACTTTTATCTTTTTTAAACGAGGTATTGTTACTGAAAATGTTTCAATATAATTACCTTTTACTTGATTTGCTGATATTATAAATCTCAATAATTATATAACGATAAAAATGTTCCAAATAAAATTGAAAATATATTTATTCACTTATTTTGTTGTTGTTGTTGAAACTATTTTTTAAAGAAGAAACTTGTTCAATCGATCTAATGCAAACCTCTTTTACTTTGTTCCAAATCCATCGATCAAGAGATAAACTATAAATTAACATACTGCTGTAAACATGTCATTAAAACATTGAGAATTTCTTACAATATTAAGTACAAAACCCAATTTTCCACAGTATATTTTTTTTTACTTTACCCGAAATTAATCACATTTAATACATAGTCTTTGCTATGCAAATATATTCCACAATGAATAAAATAAATAAAGTGTAATAGAAAATAAATATCAAAAACATGTATTTTACGTTAAAAGTTTTTTGTCAACTAATTTTTTAAAAAATAAATCTTCTTTTAAAATTTCATGGAAACATGCATTTTATTTACCATAAGCCACTTTTTTCAAAAGCAAATTTTTATTATAAGTTGTTTTTATTTCTTTTACTTTCATGTACGCAATTTTTATGTTTCGAAAAATTACCTCTAGATAACATGAAATATTAATTGAGCAAATTAAATGTAAATAAAGCAGCACTGTTCAAATTAAAGTAATACCTGATTAATTTAACATATGAAAATTTAAAAATAAGATTTTTAAATGTGCAATGCAAATGTACGATACCATTTACTTATTATTTTGTATTTATATTAAGATAAAGATTTATGGTCTATATTCTAAGTGCTTGATATTAATATGAATGCAACTATTAATGAATCATATTTAAACTTCCTAATTTACTTCCGGAAAAAAATATATTAAATTTCCGGAAATATTTCGCCTTTAATAGTATATTCTAAATTCGCATTCCAAAACTACTATACCCAATACTTTCAGCGTTTATTTTTACTAGGGAATCAAACCCCGGCTTCCCGGGTTACAGAACATAGGCAAAAACCATTTTTTTTCTAATTCTAATAGATTTTTCATATTTAATAACAAAGTAAAAAGAATTTTTATAAGAAAAATACCAATAATATATTCAAATAAAAATTCAATATTTAATAAAGCGATACTTTTGTATTAACCTCATACCAGGAGTTAACGGCCAAACGAATCGTCCAAGATTTCGCTGTTACTGTAGGTTTTTTATTCTGAAAATTTTAAATGCTTAAGCGCGTAGTTCGAGAACATGTCTGTTAAATTTGCATTTTATTTATATTATATTATTTTTTATAGTTATATTTTGTTGAAGTTTTAATTTCGTTCTGTAATATTAGCCGGGAATAAATGCGGATCTATTTATATTGTTTTAAATGCAAACGGATTAGTCTTTCGCAATCGTACTGCATGTGACAGAGATAGATTTAAAATTAACTCAAGCTTGGAAAGCATTCCATAAATCATAAAAAAATCAGTAAATTCAAATAGAGTTTTCAAAGAAATTGCATTTTATTTCTCAATTTGACGGTGTAGAAATTGAAATTTTGCGATGTTTAAAAGTTAAAAAAAGATGCAGTGTCTGCGTGATGTAAATTTATTAGTCAGTTCGTTGGCCACCATAAAAATGACGTCAGCAATAATTAGACATTTGTTCGTTTATAATATAGATTTTTATTAATATTAAACCCTATTATTGACATCATTTATGTGTAACTCTCTCTTGACATGGACCCGATTACGTAAGATTAGCATCAAAATTTAATAAAAGAATTTTATTCTATATGTTTGAATCAAGGCAAAATTTGTCTAAAGTCGCCAGCAAATACAACTACTATTCTAACAAATCTACTATTACAAATTGATCTCATCATTTTAAAAACTCATTAAGTAAACATGTTTTGCCAGCCCTGACGCGCCAATAAAATAAACCTTAGAATTTCCATTTAAAACAGCAAGCGAAACTTCATCATAAATTGATTTTTGAACGTGATAATCCTGGAGCAAACGATAAATAGCCAAATATAGTTTTGCGTTACAATTTTTACATTGAAAAATATATTTATGTATCACAAACATTTCTTTGGTTTTTAAATTAAATTATTTTGATTTATTAAATTATCGCTCATCAAAACGTTTATTATTATTATTATTATTATTATTATTATTATTATTATTATTATTATTTTGCATTTTATATAAAATCAGAAAAAGTTTTTCCTTTTTACTTTTCAACGTGTCTTTATTAAATTTCTAACTAATAGTACTAATTTCAATTCTTTAATCAACGATAATATGCGGTCGCCAAGAGGGAAAAAATTACCAATGGCAACCATTAAACACGAAAAAAGTGAAAAAAATTATTATTTAAAAAAAAAAGCCATAATAAATCAACGAATTAAGATACAGTTTTCAAACAAATTGCATTTCAAAGTAGATTTTTTCCCTATATAATGGTGTAAAAATTAAAAATGTGAGATGTTTAAAAATTAAAAAAATTGCAATAATAAAAATCGCAAACCGAAATTTCATCGTCAACTGTTGCCATTCGCAAAATGACGTCAGCGTTACGCACGGACACGTTTGTCCTTTATAATATAGATAGATAGTCTGTGAATTTACAGCCTTAGGTATGTGTATTATTAGATTGAAAGTTTCAAGAACTTTCAGCGCTCCAATTTTCAAGCGTACGAATTTTTTTTCTAAGCAATAATTGAAAATCACGAGGCATAATTTGGAGAAAATATTACAAGAAAATGTTTCATTCTTCTAATACATGTTTAAAATTTGTCAATAATAAAACTGTTGTTTTCAAAATTTGACATTTGTTTGCTACATAAATAAATGTAATTGGTATATTAAAATACAAGTGAACTATTTATACATTTTGTAAAATTATTTCCCTGTGTTTTCTTTTTTTGACATAGTAAACAGAAATGTATTAACAATCTGTATTACAAAATGTTTGAAAGAAGTTCTAAATAACGCAGTATTAGTTGAAGTGTTTAAACAACTATGAAGTTAATAGTATAAACCTAAAGATGAAACACATAAATCTACAGAAAATA
Organism: Maratus michaelseni; assembly: GCA_963931845.1. Taxonomy (NCBI): domain Eukaryota; kingdom Metazoa; phylum Arthropoda; class Arachnida; order Araneae; family Salticidae; genus Maratus; species Maratus michaelseni. The sequence continues at coordinate 289,267,608 of OZ007591.1, read as the reverse complement.
TATACCATTCTAATTTACTACTATTGCACTACTAATAGTTACTACTATTTTAAGTTTTATTTACGTTAAAATTCCTTCGGTTTGAGTACTACAGGGCTCCCAAATGGTCCGCCAACTGAATACCAATATTTTTTAACAGAAAATTTCATGGTGGGTTTCTATAACATTTCCACAAAAACTTACCTCCGAAGTTTGTTTCTGCAAAATTTTCAAGAAAAATCTAAAAATAAAATTTTTCTAAGAAAATACTGGTATTCAAAAAGCGGACCATTTGGGAGCCCTGGTACTAAGGCATTCTATGTTATGGAAGCCTCAATAAATCATTTAATCATTTTTATCAATAAATCATTTTTAAATGTTGTTGTTTTTATTTACTTTCGAAAAGAAACATTTAAAATTCCCAAAACGTTTTCCGCCTAGAATACATAAATGTCTTAAAACTTAAAGATTTTATATATAAATCTACTTGAAAAATGCACGATTCTAATTTAATTATTTTATTTAAGGTAAAATAAACTTCTGTTTGAGTGCTACGGACTTTTATGAAAGCTGCTTTTAATGAATCATATTTACGTATCGTTTTTTACTTTCGAAAAGAAGCACTTAAGACTTTCCGCAATATTTCGCCTAGCATACAGAGATGTATTATCAATATACTATTTAAAATGTTTGAATTAAAAATGTAACTAACTTAGCATTTCTTAAATTGTAGAAAGCAACGAGAAATTTTAGATCTTAAAGATGAAACATACAACATAAAGATAACCATGGAAAATACGGCAAAAGCATTCACTTAAGATTTATTTAAGCTAAAAATTACTTACGTTTGAGTCTTAAGCGCTTTAATGAAAGATACTCGTAATAAATCATTAGTTAAACTTCGTATTTTTTACATTCCAAAAGAGTCATTTAAAATTTCTAAACTATTTTGCTTAGTATACATAAATATCTTATTTATAATTAATATAAAAATTTTGAAAAAATTCTAAATAATGCAGCATTCAGTAAATTGAAGAAACAACGAACAATTTATGATCTTAAATCTTAACGATGGTATACATTAATAAACATGAGAAATAAGCGGTACTAATTTACGCTCAAAATTTCCTGTGGGACAGAGCTAAGAACTTTTATCAAAGTTACTGTAAATGGATCATATTTAAGCTTACTTTCTTTCCTTTCAAAGATGTATCTGAAATTTCAGAAAATATTTCGCCTGTAAAAGAGAATTCAAAATTTACATTCCAAGTCCAATACTGGACACGTTAAGCGTCTCCTCTGAAATTCTGTCTCTTTCCAACCTCAGGTATGTGTATTAGATAGAGTATTTAAAAATAAATCAAACGTTTTATTTTTCAAGGGTGCGGACTTTTTTTTTTTTTAGATCAAGAATTCAAAATCACGGCAATCAGGGGAACAAAAATTGGAACAAAAATTAAAAGAAAATATTCTGTTCATAGAATATTCTTCCGAAATATGTCGTTAATCAAATAGTTGTTTGGAATATTTGGTAGGTACTGTTTCTCCCTTTTCCAGCAAATGTAATTGATGCATTAAAATAAAGATAAATTGATTATGGTATTTAGTTAACATATTTTTGTATATTATATGCAATATTTTATGAATAATGAAATATTGGAAACAACAAATATATAAATTATACAACATTACTGTAAATCAAGAAACAACGAACAATTTAAGATCTTTAAAATTAAGAAAATATAAACACAATGAATCTACATTATTGATTATTGGTACAGATTTTCTTATTTTAAATTCGATTTCAGCGTTAAAAGTTATATATTTGCGTGTAAGATCCGAGCATTTTTATGCTTGCTACTTTTATGAGTATCGAGTGCTATAATCATAAGAGTAGGTGAGGTTTTCATTGCGAACGTTGTTTTTGTCCACTAATTGTCCATGTGCTTAAAAGTTATCAAGGATATCTTTCTTTAACTTTCAATGAATGAGTGTGAAAACCTCGGAACTTGGGAGTTTCTGCTTTGTATCGATATTTATGCAACTTTTTACATCTGGTCAATCGATGTGTAAGTATTTAAGCTTCGGCATGCGTTGGGAAATTGGAACTTGGATTGAGTTTCTCCTCCATGAGTGTTGATATGAGATCCGGCGATTGTGCTCATCTATCCGAAGCTGAAAAGGAGAATATTTATTTACTGCTAAATAAATAAAGTTAATTTTGGTGCTCACGGAGTGCCACATTCAGTAGTAACCTAGGTGGACATCTTGAAATCAGTGTTCGACAAGCTTGCCTCGTGGAGATTGGATTTTTGCTGGCTGTTTTCTTCAAAGTTCTATGTTACGTTTCAAGTTCTTTATAATTGATATTGAAGTTGTATTTTGTTGATTGAAGTTCGGGGGATGCTGAATTCCTTTGGATTAAGACAAATTAGTGGTGCATTTCTCAAAATCCTTGCCCAGTAATTTTTTTAATAAATTTGACTTTGAATTTTACATCTTGTGCTCTCTCTTACGACTGACTAGATTGGTTCACTATCACTAACAGCAACATGGCTGTTACACTTTTAATGAATATATTATAATAAAATAAAACTACCTGTTTTTATTTCACTATTACGTCTATAACATGAAACGCGGCTCGATACAATTAACACCAGATATCTACAGGCATCCGAAAATGTTATATAAGCCTTTGGAATATAAAAATTTGAATTAGTTTCCAAGATATTAAATTTTTTGTAACTGTTAATTACTTTTCTCCAAAGATAGCAAATGAATTATACCAATTTTGTAAATCTAAAATAAATGAAAATAATGGGATATCGTCTGTTAACAGATAAGGTGAACAAATAACTTTTTTTCTTTTATTAGAATAAGGCGATTTAATGAATTTTAGTTATATTCGCTGTTTTGTAATGACTTACTACCGCAAATTCCAAATTATTACCAAAAATGCTGAAATATTTCGTTATTATTCATCCGTATGAAACAACATTTTCCGAGTTTAAAATGTACAAGAATTGAGTGTGAGAGAACTATCTGATATTCGCTTGGACAAATTCGTTTACACGAGTTTGGCAAGTAAATAAATATTAGCTTGGCAATAATTGTAAGATCTCCAAACATTTATCAAATATCCTCTCGAACAAGGGAATTTTATTGCCCGTACGTCGTCAATTTCTTATAAAGGCATTCTACTATTATTCTATAAATGTCACGTACCTTGCGAAATATAATTTTCTGTAGTCTTTAGTTCATTTACATTGTAAACGTGATCTCTTGCATATAATAAAAAATTTAAAAATAATAATATTATAAAACTGGTCTAAAACAATTTTTAATTAAACTTTCATTTTCCCAAAAAATCGAAAGATCTCATGTAGAGCAAATGCGAAACATTGCATTGCTAAACCGCATAATACTGTTTAAAATTCGTTCCTTACTTTCTTAAACAATGGTTTTTAATTTATTTTACATTAAAATGTGATATCTATATTTCCAAATGTATCCCTTTTATCTGATAAATTAAAGGACTCTTTCTAAACTGGCAAACTTAGAGACATAGGTATGTGTATTAGAATGTATGCTTCCACTATGATGTTTCAAAATTACAGGTAAAACCATTTGAAGTCACAATTACAAGAAATTTACTACATTTTTACAATATATCTCAATTTGTTGGATAAGAATTATTTACATGTTCTAGCAAAGGTTTTTCATTATTAATAATGAATGTAATAGCATGACTGTTTTAAACAATAATCATATATTGGTTTGAAAGTTTTGTTAAGTATTAATGAATTGCAGATCTTGGTAAAATATCTTACTTAAGTATTTTCTCTCTTCACGTTTTAAATACGTATAATATACGTATATGCAACGCAAATGCCACACATCGCGTTGCTAAACCAGTTAAAAATGTTTAAACTCATTTCCTTACTTTTATAACCATGCTTAACATTTTTGAATTTGTTTTGCTTCAAAATGTCTTATAAACAATAACATGTCAATTTTAAATAATATACATATATTGTTTTAGGAGTTTTGTTAAGTATTAATGAATTGCAGATCTTACTAAAAGATCTTACTTAAGTAATGTCTCTCTTTACGTTTTAAATAATTATAAGAAAAATAAACACTTATAACATTAAAATTATTTATAAGTGTTTTTCAAATATTAATTTTACTTTCAGCATTCTATATTTTCATATACATTTCATTATTTTAATAGCCTTTAGTTATTATAAGATGAAAGTAATTAATTTAGAATTGGCTTACCAAACTATAACTCTCAATCAATAAGAACCTCATGCAAAATTAAAAATATTCCAGACAAAAATGGAATTTTCTTTCTTTCTTTTAAACTTTTCCATGCAACTATTTCTGGAGCATACTTAGTCATCGATCTAAGAAAACCGGTTTTACTTTGTTTCATCTACATCGATCAAGAGATAAGCTATAAATCTGCAAACGGCTGAAAAAGAGTCGTTTCTAATTTAAAAGTTTTCTTTCAATTTTATTCATAAAACCTTATATTCTAATGTAGTTCTTTTTTTTTTCTTTTTACTGCAATTAATCACACTAAATACTTACTCTTAGCTGAGGCAATATATTTTATAGTGAACAGAAGAAACACTTTGTAATATATATATATATATATATATATATAAAGGAAAAAGCATGCAATTTATAAAAAAAACTTTTTAAGTGAATGTATTCAATCTTTTTCTCCATTTCACTGAAACAAGTATTTCATTAACCATCGATCAATTTTTGAAAGAAACATTTTACCATGCGCTTTGTTTATTGTTTTTGCTTTCATGTACGCAATTTTTATGTTTGGAAAATTATAACTTCGGGAACATGTAGTTTGAAATATATGAAAGAAATATTAATAGTGCAACATTAGTGAAATTATAGAAAATCCAAATAATTTCATATCGTAAAATTTAAAAATAAATTAATAAAATCATGTACATAAAAATGGCATAATGCTAGTTTATTTTTTTCTGTTTTTTTTTAAGCTTTATCATATCTATTATGTCTCCTGTCAACATCCCTTTTTATTTACCCATCATACGTAGTATAGGGTAAATCTTGTAATCGTTTTGAAAATCGAAAAATTTTTTTTGACGGATTTACACGTTTCAGACACTGGACATTCCGAAAAACATATTTTTAGAAAAAAAAAATGTGCCGTCCGTCTGTGTGTCTGTGTGTGTGTCTGTGTGTGTGTCTGTGTGTGTGTCTGTAAACGCTCTATCTCCCGAAAAAATTGAGATAGGGACTTGCAATTTGGTATGTACGTAGTATGTAATAATGGGAAGAAGCCTATTTCATTTCAATAACCTCGATTAACCGGAACAATTTTTTTCGGACTCTCGAAATATTCGTTCTGATGAAAGGTATATAAAAATTTTATAGAAATTGTTTATTTTAAGGAATGAATATAAAAGACAATAAAAAAACATAAATGTTGCATAAAGCATGAAGTCGATCGGATAATTAGTTGCCGAAATATTTGGAATCCTATTTTCCACACTCTTCGATTTTTCATGACCCTGTATTTCATCCAAATTTCACTTTAAAGATATATTTTAATTGGAAATTTGACACTTAATCAGATGCAATAAACCGCTAGTTAATATGATTATTATTTTTGGAGTTATAAGGATGTTTCTTTCAAGCAATTCAGTAATCGAGCCTTTAAAGTTAGTGACGTCATCAAGCCACGATTTTATTTGAATTGCAATGCACTTTATAAGTAGTTTACACATTTTTATTTTAATATTTTACATTATGCATATCCATGATGGGTAAGTATTACGGTGGCCCCCAACGACTAGTTCTAAGAAAATATGAAACGCAGAACGACGCATGAGATAGCATATGAAAGGATTTTGAACAGGTTTCTGACATAGCACACTTAACATTTCGTTAAAACATGTTTTTGATTAAAATTTGCTGATATTTAAAAATTAAATCGGCATTGATTTCATGAAAGAAATGAAAGGTTTTCCTGAAATTACTGTTGCCAAAAAAATAACAAACCACACTACATGATGCTCAGCAATGATTGTAAAAAGCACCGCATGGGTTTATTTTATATTTATGATTAAAAAGCAAAGTTGAAATTCAAACGTTTAGTTTTATATTTCTATGTCCCATGTTTTTCCCGAGTCGGATGACGTTATCCTTTAATGCAGTTAAAATACGATTGTAATTTTTTTTTCTCGCGCGTGCCTTTTGCAATTTTGGATCTGTTTTTACTCTAACTTTAATGGAACAAATTAGATGATATTCTGGCTTGACTAACTAAATGTTGTTTGCAGATATTTTTATCCTCACTTTTTCTTTAGAAGTTTAAACCTGCATCTAATAAATATTACATATTGATAAAAAATATTAAATTGTAGTGCGAAATCCACGCACGGGCCCACTGGTAAATATATAATTATTATATGCTTATCATATATTAGGAAAAATATGTACATATGAAGAATGGCCACTTTATCTAATGAACATCAGGTATATATTTTTTTTAATTGTGAATAGTTGATAGGATTAATATAAACTATTAACAATTTAAAAAAGATTTTTATCTGATGTTTATTAGATAAAATGGACATTGTCGATATCTGCATTTTCCGTACGTAGCATTTATTGAATATTACAACTAAAGTATCATATTTATATTTCGTACATAGATTTTGAAAGAAGTTTTGAAAAATAAAGAAATATTCTATTTTAAAGGTAAAATCTGTATTTGCTTTCCAGGTTCCTTATCTGATAATCAATGGTTTCACCTTAAACTCAAATGTCTTTAAAGACTCATGTGTGTGTATTATGTTGTAGGCTTCGATAAATTTTACAATTTCATTTTTCGAAAGAAAGTTTATTCATAGCAACAATTCCATATTACGAATCATGAAATTGCATCAAAAGTTTCAAGCCTTCCATTTACAGAAATTTCTCTAAAATACTTCGGTACTCTACATTTTAGAATATGGTACAATTTTTATCTATGTTAAATTAGGCAATGGACATATAGAAACTCAAATGCGTCGCTTTTGATACTTATATAATATGTATGTTTACTATTTATTATTTGTTAAATAAAATAACTTCTTAAAACCTGAATGGTGAAAAAGTGTAATTTAGATTTAGTGTTATTTTAATATATTTGTGCTACATATTTATTAAAGAGGATTAATTTGTCAGGTGAAGCACAGAAATTATGGTAAAGGGGTCTCCTGTTACAATATGTAGTGTATTTTGTCATTTTGTTAAAACGACATGTTTTTCTGGGTTCATTCAGTTCCTTTTTTGATACATCGTGTAATATTTAAAATATATTTATTTTATGTAATGATTTGCATTAAACGGTAATGTAAAATAATCGCTTATAGTTTTAAAAATTATTTCTTATTTAATTTTTTTAAGGCCTGTTACAACAAACTAGTTTAAAATAATTTAATAATCGCACGTTTTTTTTCTTTTTAATTATATTTCCAACTTTTACCATTGTTATTTTCTACAGTATTTTTCATTATTACATGGGCTATATATATTTTTTAAACAAAGTAAAATATAATCTATTTTAAATAAATCTAACAGAATATAAAATATTCATAATAATCCAAATATAATTGGACTTGTAGCTTATTTCCTTAAATATTTCTAAGGAACTTTTATGGAACTTAGTCGTTCATCTAACAAAATCTCATTTACTTGTTTCTATCTATAGCAACCAAGAAGTAAGCTATAACTCTAGGAACAGTTGAATTTTTCTAATTTGAAATGTTTCTTCCAACTTTCAGCATAAAACCGTGTATATTATAGTGCTTTTATTTTTATTTTAAATTAAGCATTTTAATACATACTTTTATCTGAACCAATATATTTTTTTAAATGTGCATGACAATAATGAGTGAAATAATAGAAGTCAAAAGCATGTAATTTGTGTTATGTTTTATCAGCTTGCTTTGTTATTTCTATGTTTACTTCTATAATACTTTCTATTTTAAATTAAGCATTTTAATACATACTTTTATCTTAACCAATATATTTTTTTAAATGTGCATGACAATAATGAGTGAAATAATAGAAGTCAAAAGCATATAATTTGTGTTAGGTTTTATCAGCTTGCTTTGTTATTTCTATGTTTACTTCTATAATACTTTCTATTTTAAATTAAACATTTTAATACATACTTTTATCTGAACCAATATATTTTTTTAAATGTGCATGACAATAATGAGTGAAATAATAGAAGTCAAAAGCATATAATTTGTGTTAGGTTTTATCAGCTTGCTTTGCTATTTCTATGTTTACTTCTATAATACTTTCTATTTTAAATTAAGCATTTTAATACATACTTTTATCTGAACCAATATATTTTTTTAAATGTGCATGACAATAATGAGTGAAATAATAGAAGTCAAAAGCATATAATTTGTGTTAGGTTTTATCAGCTTGCTCTGTTATTTCTATGTTTACTTCTATAATACTTTCTATTTTAAATTAAGCATTTTAATACATACTTTTATCTTAACCAATATATTTTTTTAAATGTGCATGACAATAATGAGTGAAATAATAGAAGTCAAAAGCATATAATTTGTGTTAGGTTTTATCAGCTTGCTTTGTTATTTCTATGTTTACTTCTATAATACTTTCTATTTTAAATTAAACATTTTAATACATACTTTTATCTGAACCAATATATTTTTTTAAATGTGCATGACAATAATGAGTGAAATAATAGAAGTCAAAAGCATATAATTTGTGTTAGGTTTTATCAGCTTGCTTTGTTATTTCTATGTTTACTTCTATAATACTTTCTATTTTAAATTAAACATTTTAATACATACTTTTATCTGAACCAATATATTTTTTTAAATGTGCATGACAATAATGAGTGAAATAATAGAAGTCAAAAGCATATAATTTGTGTTAGGTTTTATCAGCTTGCTTTGCTATTTCTATGTTTACTTCTATAATACTTTCTATTTTAAATTAAGCATTTTAATACATACTTTTATCTGAACCAATATATTTTTTTAAATGTGCATGACAATAATGAGTGAAATAATAGAAGTCAAAAGCATGTAATTTGTGTTATGTTTTATCAGCTTGCTTTGTTATTTCTATGTTTACTTCTATAATACTTTCTATTTTAAATTAAGCATTTTAATACATACTTTTATCTTAACCAATATATTTTTTTAAATGTGCATGACAATAATGAGTGAAATAATAGAAGTCAAAAGCATATAATTTGTGTTAGGTTTTATCAGCTTGCTTTGTTATTTCTATGTTTACTTCTATAATACTTTCTATTTTAAATTAAACATTTTAATACATACTTTTATCTGAACCAATATATTTTTTTAAATGTGCATGACAATAATGAGTGAAATAATAGAAGTCAAAAGCATATAATTTGTGTTAGGTTTTATCAGCTTGCTTTGCTATTTCTATGTTTACTTCTATAATACTTTCTATTTTAAATTAAGCATTTTAATACATACTTTTATCTGAACCAATATATTTTTTTAAATGTGCATGACAATAATGAGTGAAATAATAGAAGTCAAAAGCATATAATTTGTGTTAGGTTTTATCAGCTTGCTCTGTTATTTCTATGTTTACTTCTATAATACTTTCTATTTTAAATTAAGCATTTTAATACATACTTTTATCTGAACCAATATATTTTTTTAAATGTGCATGACAATAATGAGTGAAATAATAGAAGTCAAAAGCATATAATTTGTGTTAGGTTTTATCAGCTTGCTTTGTTATTTCTATGTTTACTTCTATAATACTTTCTATTTTAAATTAAGCATTTTAATACATACTTTTATCTGAACCAATATATTTTTTTAAAAGTTCCATAGAAATATTTAAGGAAATAAGCTACAAGTCCAATTATATTTGGATTATTATGAATATTTTATATTCTGTTAGATTTATTTAAAATAGATTATATTTTACTTTGTTTAAAAAATATATATAGCCCATGTAATAATGAAAAGTCGTTCATCTAACAAAATCTCATTTACTTGTTTCTATCTATATCAACCAAGAAGTAAGCTATAACTCTAGGAACAGTTGAATTTTTCTAATTTGAAATGTTTCTTCCAACTTTCAGCATAAAACCGTGTATATTATAGTGCTTTTATTTTTATTTTAAATTAAGCATTTTAATACATACTTTTATCTGAACCAATATATATTTTTTAAATGTGCATGACAATAATGAGTGAAATAATAGAAGTCAAAAGCATATAATTTGTGTTAGGTTTTATCAGCTTGCTTTGTTAAATGTCAGTATCTACCCATAAAACTATAAGTTTGCAAAATTTTAGCTTTTACTATATATATAAACTACTGTTACCTTTAGTAAAAATGCAATTTTTCAACTAGACTTCTTTTTTTAACACCAGAAAAATTTACTGAACATATTATTTAAAGAAACATGTATTCATGCCCTTATGAGATGAGATTTTTCAGTATGATCTACTCTAGTAGTGAAGATGCTCCTTCGGACTCTTCGGTTAATTAAAATAAAAAAGAAAGAAAGAAAGAAAGGGGAAAATACAACCCCGAGTATATTCGAAAGCATTTTTTTAAACCAATTTAATATTGTACTAATTTTTGCCCACTATAAAATGAAAATCGGATGAAGTGTGGTAACGTATGGTAAATCTGACCTAATTTAATTATGTATCTGCTATTTGTTCTTTTTAAATTCCTCAAGGCAATCAATCAATAGCTTAATGGCGTATCCAGGCAGTAGTTACGTTACATTATTCTGGCAAACAAATGCGCATTGCTGAGAGAGAGTTTTTAAATACCATGCTTGAAAATTAAAAAATACATTAAAGGCCACTAAACTGAGTTACAGTTTTTAAATAAATTTCACGAGCAGGGAAGACCGAGCTATGCTCGGTAAAAATTAAATTTGAGTTCAAATATCATGACCCATGACCAAAATGACCCACTAATTGAATTTTCTCGAACATGTGACTTAGCCCAACAGTCTTCTTGTGCCGGAAAACCATAGGATGCAAAATTTAGTGTAAATTGAACCGCTTTTAAGATATTGAACCACAATGACCCAGAAATGACCCACTAATCGAATTTTCTCGAACATGTGACCTAGTCTAATGATTTTCGCGTGCCCGAAACTCGTAAAATACAAAATTTAATCAAAATCGTTACAGCCGTTTTTCAGATAAAATTAATTTGACCCGCTTTGACCCAAAAATGACCCCCTAATCGAAAGTTCTCGAACATGTGACCCAGCCCAATAGTCTTCTCGTGCTCGAAAATAGTCGGATACAAAATATCGTCAAAATTGTTTTGACCATTTTTTAGATACAATTAGCTTGACCATGACCCAAAATGACCCACTAATTGAATTTTCTCGAACATGTGACCTAGCCCAACAGTCTTCTCGTGCCCGGAAACCATTGGATTCAAAATTTAGTGTAAATTGAGCCGCTTTTTAGATCTTGACCCACAATGACCCAGAAATGACCCACTAATCGAATTTTCTCGAACATGTGACCTAGTCTAATGATTTTCGCGTGCCCGAAACTCGTAAAATACAAAATTTAATCAAAATCGGTAGAGCCGTTTTTCAGATAAAATTAATTTGACCCGTTTGACCCAAAAATGACCCCCTAATCGAAAGTTCTCGAACATGTGACCCAGCCCAATAGTCTTCTCGTGCTCGAAAATAGTCGGATACAAAATTTCGTCAAAATCGTTTTGACCGTTTTTTAGATACAATTAGCTGGATCATGACCCAGAAATGACCCACTAATCGAATTTTCTCGGACATGCGACCTAGCCCAATGCTTTTATCGTGCTCGAAACTCGTAGGACACAAAATTTAATCAAAATCGTTAGAGCAGTTTTTTTAGATAAAATTAATTTGACCCGCGTTGACCCAAAAATTACCCACTAATCGAAAGTTCTCAGACATGTGACCCAGGCCAATTGACTTCTCATGCCCGAAAATGGTCGGAAACACAATTTCGTCAAAATCGTTTGAACCGTGTTTTAGATATAATTAGCTTGACCATGACCCAAAATAACCCAAAATGACCCACTAATTGAATTTTCTCGAACATGTGACCTTTCCCAACAGTCTTCTCGTGCCCGAAAACCATCGGATGAAAAATTTAGTGTAAATTGAGCCGCTTTTTAGATCTTGACCCACAATGACCCAGAAATGACCCACTAATCGAATTTTCTCGGATATGCGACCTAGCCCAATGCTTTTATCGTGCTCGAAACTCGTAGGACACAAAATTTAATCAAAATCGTTAGAGCCGTTTTTTAGATAAAATTAATTTGACCCGCGTTGACCCAAAAATGACCAACTAATCGAAAGTTCTCGAACATGTGACCTAGCCCAATGGTTTTCTGGTGCCCCAAAACGGTAGGATACGAAATTTCGTCAAAATCGTGAGAGCCGTTTTTAAGATAATTTTTGCATATATATATATATATATATATATATATAACCACCCACAAGATTTGCTCGTATTAGAATATATGATTTGTAAGTGCATTTTGTCCTTATTAGTTGATGTATAATTTCTACTACTGTGATGTTTAGATATGATGTCTGACTGATAAAAGCGAAATCTATAGCGCCAGTCGTTGTTAGCATAGTTATATATTTATAAAAAATATAAACTATTTAATAGCATACGTCCAAAAGTAAACTACAAAATTTTTGGGCAGAAAAACTGGTATTGAAACTAAATATGCCTTTTTAACACTTTCCAACCTAGTTGAAAAGTGTTTATGACTTCGGTTTGTCTGGCCGTCTGGCCGTCTGCCGTCTGGCCGTCTGGCCGTCTGCCGTCTGCCGTCTGCCGTCTGTCCGTGCTCTAACTCCCGTAAATATGCTCGGATTGCCCTGCAAATTTTATATGTTATAATCGTTATCTATAGCATGTTCCCTATTTCAACGGAAGTGTGTAGCACTTATAGTTTTTTTACAGGGACACTCAAAAGAATTCCGTTACATTGCGGTCTATGGGGAAAAATCATTTGCGGTTTATTTAAATAATGTTTCAATACTTTAAACGCATTGAAATTTATATATATCACTAAGGTGCATTAGAAGAAGCTTAATATGGAATAGGGTGTGCATAGCACTTATACTTACTTTACAGGGACAGTCAAAAGAATTCCGTTACATTACGTCTATGGAGAAAAATCGTCTGCGGTTTATTTAAATAATGTTTCACTATTTTAAACGCATTGAAATTTATATAAGGTTCATTACAAGAGACTTACTACAGAATATTGTGTGTATAGCAGTCATCGTTCATTTACAGGGACACACAAAAGAATTCTCTACTGTATGTTAACAATAATTCCTGGAAGTGCGTTTTAAGTTACTGAATGCGATTTTAATTTTAAATCACTTTTTGTATATTACGTGGTGTGTATAAATTCTGTAGATCCTATACAGGGAAGTACAAAAGTTCGGGAACACATTTCCGTATTATTTAACTCCAGACGGAGAATTTTAAACTGTGCTACGTGTTTCCTAACTGAACTAAAATTTAGCATCCTATGTAGTATATATACAAATCTATAGATCCTATACAGGGCTGAATAAAGTATTCGGATTACTGAGATGTTATCTTTTAGCTTATAAAAGAGTATGATTCGTAAAATTATTTTGGAAGCGTTGGAAAGTGTTACATAATCTATGCTTGACGCATGATTTTTCGTTCTTGTTTTCTAGATCGAACTCGTCATTTTAAGTAAGTTAATACAATGAATATATATTTTTGAAATTCCAATAAACAAATCATTTCGTTAATCTTTTACCTAGTTAACAATGGTAGGTTTCATTAACTGCTATGTTTCTGTGCGAAGATTTTGTAACATTGCCGAAATTAAAGAAACCTGAAACAAATTATTTTTCTTCAAAATATTACTTTTATAGTTTCGAAATTTACTCTTTTACACTCGCTCTTGGTGTTAAATTATATTTCAATATAGAAACACTTTGTCCGTGCTCTAACCAGTAAAAAGTATCTTTTTATACGACCATAACATAACGAGTCATGATATTTTCAATTTGAGGATTATTTTTAGCGTTTTCAAACACTACTAGATTTTAGACACACACAGTTTTTATTGAAGAAAATTCCGAAAATTCATAAAATGCAAAGTATCATGACCCGTTACATTTTGATGGTAGATCAATGTTATGTTTACTGTTTTACTTGTTACAGCATGAATAATTTCTTTTTCTAAATATCCCAAGGGCCGTTTGAATTTTACATTTTGTAGGTTTATAACTCTTTTGACGTAAGTTAATATTCAAATAGTGAAGAAAAACATTTAAAACACTTTTAAAATTGAAACTATACTTTTAAAACTAATGGCTTAGGAATTAACTCATCAGGTCTTCTTTGGGACAGTATCAAAGTCATTCGTCGTCACTCAAAATGACAAGCTTGAAAGTACTTAAAATACAGGTTTAAATCACTAAAAATAGGAATGTCTGCTTGATAGGGGACACTAAAATACTTTACCCAAGAAAACTCTGTTATAAGTTTGAGTCATTTGAAAGCTTAAGTCTGATGCTTTAAATAACAGTCAACTAGAAATAATATTAAATTTTATTACAATTCCATCTTTAGTGTAACACTTTGCTTAATACATAGTGACCACTCTCGAATCCTAGATGCACTGTTACGTCGTAAACTGACATATCACACAACATATTTTAATGTAGAATTCGTAATTCCAAAAACAGATATTATTTTAGAAAAATCTAATTTGCTTCTTATACGAACACCTCAAGCAATCTGGACTGGTACACCAGCCAAAGTACACAACATGTTTGTAACCACGGGTTTTTGTACTTAAATCGATCTGAGGGAAACGACTAATCATTGGCATATATACATAGATGCCAAAAGGAGTTAAAAGTATTTATCATCGGCATTCATACTTTGGAAGCTAAAACAAATTTAGAATTGAAAAAGTATAAATTAAAAACATTTTAAATACATTGAAAAATAATATAACCCATGCACCATACTCAAACAATTCCTTTTTCAGAAAAATACTTTATTCGAAAAACATTTCGCAGATCCCCTCCAAATTCACATTAGTTTTAAAGAAAATTCACTATCGTAGATAAACGATATCGAAATTCACAAACTATGATATCATAATTTGCCATTTCATGGACGAACACGCATACACAGAGTATATTTATATGTCAGAGTAGTCCTAAAACTCTAAAAAATCGATCTCGAAGGAAATTTCCGACAAATCTTCCAATACACAGTGCACAAATCTCACAAGCTATTGGCCAACGATATAAAGGAAACCCCTGTACCCTTGCGTCTCAGGGTTTAGCATTTTTATAAACGCTAATCTGAATGAATCCTATTTAAAATTCGTTAATTATTTTCTAGTATCTTGTTGGAAATTTTTAGAAATACTTTTTCTTTAAAAAAGAAATTTCCAATTTTCATTCTAAACCCGCTACATCCAATACTTTAACGGTTTCTCCTTAAACCAGGTGACTTTACAGCCTTAGGTTTAAGCACTATAGTTTAAGTTTCAACAAATTCTAGCGTTTCATTTTTCAAGAACATTGAATATTTTCCAGAAGATTTCATAACTATGAGGCATAAATTAAGAAATGCTCTTATTCTAAGAATTTTTGCCTAACTACTAGAATAGTTATATCGATACTAGAATAGTTATTTTAATAGTCTGCTGCTGTTTTTGGCTTTTTTAAACAATTGTAAAGGGATACGCTAAAAGACGAATAAAATGCTTACAGTACTAAACTAACAGTATTTTCACATTTTTGGTTTTTGCAGATTATAAAATATAAAATAAATCTAGAAATTTTGTACAATTTCTTTTCTATTTCATTATTTGCGTTACCTCTTCTTAATTAAGAAAATTGAATACAAAATGAGAATAATTATGTAATTACGTGATTTACTTAAACATCGTTGATGTTTATTTTATTTTATTTATTTACTAGCTGACCCGTTCGGCGTTGCCCGGGACCGTGATAATAAAATTAAACAAATCTAAAGTTTGTATGATTTTTTATCTGAAACTCGATTTGTTTAAAAGTGCCCCGCACGCTACCGAAAATCCTTTATTTCCTCTTTCCACTGATAAAGGGCGCATTCTGATATAAACGAACCTCCGATACGTGTTCCCACTGCATGCGCACCGTATAGTAGGCGTGAAGCACACGCACTGCAAAATATTTTAATTCTACCTTCCAACACCAGGAGGCGCACCCTGTTCCAAACAAACCACCTTCCGAACAAAACTCCAACACGTGTCCCGCTATTCAAAATCATTTAGTTCTACTTTTCACCGCCAGGGGCTCAATTTGTTCTATACGAACACAGGACACGGGTCACCGTTGTATCAAGGGAGATGAATGAATCAATTCCTGTCGAAATCGGGCTCATTCAACTCTAGAAAATAATACGCCCCCTGTCGGTGGAAAGTGAAATTAAAATCTGTAACGCGAGCGGAAACAAATTCGAATCATCCAAAACCCGTTGTGATCGGACCCATAGAACTCGAAATAATAATTCACAGTTAGGAAAAAAAAAACAAAAAACTAGTAGGATTACCCGCCAGGAGGCGCTTAGCCAAGTGCTCAACAACAACTTTAATTGTTGGCATGCATCAACTAAATACGAGTTGTGTACTTTTATTATGAACATAAATTTATTTTTTACAAAAATCGTCTTTTGAAATTAACGTTATTAACATGTCAGTTTAAAAAAAATCCGTATCCTGTATATATAACAATCATAACTGTTTACGGGAGAAGCTAAAAATGTTAAATTTCTTCAATGAAATTTGTTTTGTGTAAATCAGAAAAAGGGGTTAACCCTATCTATTCCAACATCCGAAAATATAACAATTAATTTGTTCAAGAAAACCACCTTACCCTACATTAACGCGATCATTAAAAACATAATTATATTTTTTTCTGATATTCAGAACATAACGAAAACACTACGCTAAAATAGCCGCCAGATGGTTTCCTTTCCAATCCGCAAATTCAAATCTATATGTTAATTAGTTATCTTAATTTTTGTTCATTAGTAAAAATTGGCAATTATTTCCTCTCCTTTTCGCAAAGTATGGAGGGATCGGCCAGAGAAACAGATCTCTTAAGCCGATCCCTGTCTGAAACTTTTTTTTTTTTTTTTTTTTGACTGGCGTCATTAGATTTTTGACTTTTTTTTTTCCAAAATTAAGGAAAAAAAGCCTGCCGAATTTTTAAAAAATTGCATTGTCGAACGCAAAAACATTTTCTTCATATGCTCGGAAATTTCAAATCGATATCTCAATTAGTTTCTTAAAATTCGCTACTTAGTAAATAAATTTCGAATTCATTCATTTTCACTTGCAAAACGAGAACAGAAGTTCTATTTTTAGCCATTTTGATAAAAAATATGGTATTTTCAATGCGAAGAGATTCTAATTAACACTTTGCCGTCCGGCTACATCGCAGTGGTGTCGTACGTAAAATAACTTAATTTTAATCCTTAAATGCTACATTGGCACTATAATTTTGGAATGAAAAATTCCCTTTGATCAAGTACATGAAGAAAATATTTTATTTTTTTCGAATAAATTTGTTTCTAAATTCTGGTGCCAATCAATCATTTCAACATTTTACGAATAGAAGCATTTTTACGTGACATGCGGACGGCAAAGTGTTAATATCTTGGGTAATTGTCAAAATATTAAAATTCTGAGTTTTGGGTGCATCAGATCAGGCCTTGGACTACCTAAATCTAAATTTTCAGACTTCTAGGTACGCTAGATTTCGCTGGCCATCGCAGACAGTCCGACACATACCCACACAGAAAGAGCGAAACTTTCTTTTATTAGTATAGATTTATTTAGTATTAATGAAACACTAAGGGTTCTATGATCTAATAAATAAAAATCGATTTATTTTTCGAATTTACCCAATTTCTTTTATGAAAGACCATGGAATATTTCATAATTGTTGCAACTGTTTAAGAAACTTATGAAAATTGTTAATGCGAATGACAGTACTTACTCTATATCATTGTTTTTTTTTCATATATTCATTTTAATATATATATAATTTAAATATTATTTACCATATTTAATAGATTGATTTTTCACTTTGTTTAACATGATTAATAGTGGTATGACTATTTATAAAAGATAAAAATAATTAATTTTGAAATGAGTAAAAAAATAACTTTCAACATACAGAACATGTTAAGAAATTAAACTATCCCAAATAAAATTGAAATTTTATTACCTTCCTTTGTTTTCTTGCAAGTATTTTTGAAGAAGAATAGTTATTGACCCAAGAAAGCCTTTTTTACTTTGTTTTGTCTACATCGATGGACAAAAAAGCAATAAATCCGAAAATGTCTGAAAAAAATCCTTTCTAATTTTAAAGATTTCTTAAAATTTTATTTATAAAAGCATACATTCTGAGGGTTTTTTTAAATTTAATTTTTGTGCAATTAATCATATATAATGCATACACTTTCCTGAACCAATATATTTTATAGTGAATAGAATAAAGAAAGAGTAATATAGAAGATGTTAAAAGCTCGTAATTTATAGCAAAGTTTTCTTTTCGCCTAAGTTAATGCATTCAGTCTTTCTACGCAATTTCTCTAAAATACGAGTTTAATTTATCATTCGTTATTTTTTAAAGTTTTTATTATACGTTTTATTTATTGCTTTTACTTTTATGTATAAAGTTTTATATTGTGATTTTTTTAATTTAGGTAGCAGGTAATATGAAAAATATTAAATAAACTATGCAACGTTACTGAAATTAAAGAAACATAAAAATTAAGATATTTAATGTGTCTTTAAATTAAAATACACAAGATTAAAAATAATTGTTTTTATGGCATTTGTTCTGAAAATATGGAGCTGAAATAAATATTTTGTTCTAAGTTTTAAATTATTTACATTTTAAATATTTCATAAAGCATTCATGTAAGATCGCCTATTAACTGCAAAAAGCGACAAATTATTCTTCATTTACAAAAATATAATACGAACGGAAATATACAATAACCTATTTTGGATTACTCCCGTTTCCGAAAAGCGTTCTTTATCTTTATAAACCCCAGAAGCCAATATGTTTTCGAAATTTAAAGAAACATTTAAAGAAACAAAGTTTATTTTGCTGCCACTGATATTCAGAAACGTTAGGAGTTGCTTTTGAAGTGTATTAATCAATCAAAAACTTGAGTTATGATAAAACACACTCTTTGAATCTATATTCACCTTGTACTACAAACACTAATTAAAATCAACATAAATATCATAAAAACCTATACATATTATTTCATAAAATATTTTACTGAAGTTGTTTTGACTCCATATCCAGGTTGTATATGTAAAATGCAGTTTTGTATATGGAGTCAAAACACCTTCAGTAAAATATTTTATGTAAATGTATGTATATGTTTTCAGGACATTTATATTGATTTTAATTAGTATTTGTGTAATAATCAGTTTTCTCTAACCAAAATATCAGTTTGTAGTATGCTATAAATTTTTAACTAAACATTTTCAGACGCATAATTAAATTTATGCATGCAAGAGTAATAAAATAAATAAATAAATTTTATTGTTAATATTAATACAATTAATTTATCATGTTTGTCTGTAAAACATGTTTGTATTTATCATATAAATGTGCACTTGAGAAGTGATACCCTCCAAAAAACCTATATTTCGAATAAGAAAACTGTTTAATATGCTATAAATAATATTCGGAAACGTTTCCGAAATTCAGTGGCCGAAAAAGAGATTTTGTTTTAAAAAATTAATTCTTTAAATTTCGAAAATATATCCTATCGGAATAGTGGGTTACTCGTAAACAGTTATTATATATTTTTGTTCGTAGTTATTTTACATTTTTGCATACCAAGAAAGAATAAAAGAATACATTTCTCCCTTATTGCATTATTTTAAGACCAATGTTTGAGCCCCAGCATTGCTATTTTGTTTTCATTGATAGTTGCATAATTTTTCTATCACTTACGTTACGAATGTCGACATAAGCCATTAACGAAATTCCATGGATGGCGAAGGATTGCGACATACAAATACAATTCTTGCAAAAATATCTTTCTAAGATTTTTACTTCTATTTAAATCAACCTTGTATGAGGAAATTTATTTCTTTTTATCCCTTTTAATGAACGAGATTCAACACACACAATAGATATAAAATCTCTTTTCTTCACACAAAAGCATAATAGGGACTTAAGAAGAATCTTTCATAATGCATAAAAAAATAATAAAATAAAAATAAAAATAAATATTGGGTAACAATGTTTTTTCTACATGATATCGCGGTGACATTATCATAAAAGCACAATATTTTTTAGGTGTTTGGAAGTAGTAAGCATTTAGTTAATAAATCTGTAATAAAAATGCGAGTTATTAATAAATTTTTATTTTATGTTTTGGTGAAAATAAAAATGTATATGCCTTAGTCTCAATATTTGAAATATTATGAATGCTGCAGTTAAGGTGTCGTGTTTAAACTTACCTCGTTACTTTCTAAAACAGGGTTTGAAACTTTTGGAAATATTTCGCCTTTAAGGGTAAAATCTAAATTTGCATTCCAAAATTCCTATATCCGATACTTTAAAGGCTGCACTTTAAACTCTATCTTTAACTTTACAGCCTTAGGTATGTGTATTAGAATGTAAGTTTCAACAAATTCCATCGATTCATTTTTCGAAATCTTGAAATTTTCTTCAGAACAAGATTTCAAAATTACGGGGCATAAAACTGGAGGAAAAATTTCCAGAATATTTTGCGTACTTAAAATATTCCTCAAAAATATGTCGATAGTTAAAACGGTTGTTTGAATAATCTAGTACTGTTTTTCTCTTTACTAAGAAATGTTTGGGATGTACATATGTGTGAAATAAATTGTATTCAGGTTTTAGTTAATAAATATTTTCTGCTTATTTCTCTTTTAAAATATTTATCTTCCTGTTTGCAACATTTATTGATATCCGCTATATCCTCTTAAAACACTAGCTTGTATTTTTCAGCCAAATGTTACCATAATTTATATTATTGTTCCTTTTGAGACAAGAAGTGATTCATTTGTTCAATTATTTAAATACACACACACACACACACACACATATATATATATATACATATATATATATATATATATTGTTTTCTAGCAGTTGTTAGAATCTAAAATGAAAATATCTAAAATGAAAATTCTTAACGTTGAACAAAAATAATGACAGAAAATAAATTAGACAAATTTGAATTAGACACAAAATAATGACATATAATTTAATTAGACACAAATTAATAATAAAAATAATTAGACATTAAATAATAATAATATAAAAATATTAATTACGTGTAAAATTACATTTGAAACTGATGCCAAATTGTTGAAAAAATAAGTAAGTTTTTCCTAACGTGACTGTAGTGTAGAAGTGTCGGTGTCCTACCGGACCACGTACCGAGAACTCGCCGAACATCAATCTCAGCTGAAATCAGTCTTTTGTGTCAAGTCTCAAGAAATCATTGCATACGGTCTCTTTTGAATTGCAGATACGAAAAGGGTTTCGTAATATCAGAGGTCACAATGAGCTTTTTCCTGACTATTAAACATTTCAGGTTTACTAGACACTGACATTGCTACACTACGGCCAACAAAGAAACTTGGTTAGTTTTCCAACATATATTGGTACCAGTTTCACCAGTATATCTTATATATAACTCATATGACTAAATTTTGTAATCAGGAAAAGACTTTAAGGAATACCTGTATATAAATTAATAAACAAACAAAATATGAAACTGCTTTATTGGTTTACGTACAATGCGATTATTATAAAGAAAAACTTTTTAATATGTTAATGAAAATTTGGAGGAATATTCCAACTTGTATACATTCGAAACTTATATATACTCTGACTACTTTATGTCACCAGAAGATGAGATCTATTTTATTGAAAACGGTGCTCATTTTTAAGGCATATATGCATCCTCACTGGCGTATTTTGCAGAGCTAACTAGAAGGTCATTTTATACACATTTCAATCAATATACCCTATTTTCAGTCAATATACGCTAATGGGTAAAATGTTTTCAAAATGAGCACTGTTTTCTAAAAATAAAGACATCAGTTTATCTTAACTATATATGTGTCTCATATGTATCCATCATGTACATTTACATTTAAGTATGTGAATCTTATGTACTTAAGTTGACTTATACACACACATATCGAAGTTTAATAACTCTCAATATAAATAATAGATATAACACCCCTTCTTCAAACAACAACAACAACAAAATAAATACCGACTGGTCAGAAGAAATCTTCCAGAATCCTGCTCCATACAAATCTTATTGAATATTCAAACTTGATGTAATGCTGATAGCCTTTTTTCCCATGATAATGAATAATTTAGAGAAGCTAAATATCACTTTTTCTGCATAATACAATACGGATACAACAATAGTATCCCTCTATGATATGGGTGATGATATTAAAATAGACAGGATGCTTTTTAGACATTAAAATCAATTGAAATCCCCGTCTCTAAATATTCCCACATTTCTTTGAACAATTAATTACTTTTATATAGATAGAAGTAATTCCTAAACTATTTGCATTAAATACATAATGACAAGAATTATTCAGTCGCATGAATTATAAAAAACGTATATAAACTAAAGCGAAAATAAAACATACAATTTTATGGAGTCTTTTTTTCTTTCAGATAAATTATTGTAACAAAAAAATTTCAGGTATGAAAATATACCTTGTTTGAAGCACAGAGTACGTTTTCGTGTTAAAGAAGTGACCTGAATTTATTTCACCATTATTATTCTGAAACAATCCGTGACTGGCGTTTTGCCAAATGTAGACTACCTTCCTTCTTTTTGATAAGTTGGAGTTTTTTAATTCATAAAATTGCAGTGTTAATTTTTTTTTTCGGAATAGTCTAGAACTATTCAGCTTGCATGAGAGATCATGTGAAAAGGAAAGAAAAAAATGTAAGGATACATATAAGAGGGAGATAGAGAAAGGCTCGGAAGGGGGGAGGGGGACTTAGGGGTCCGGACTTCGCGCATCCACGCTACAAATTCAGAACTCGACTAGAGACTTCGGCATGGTTTATTCAAACTTTAATGTTTCGTTGTCGATAAAATGAGTACCAAGCTTGCTTAGGAACTAAATACTGCGGGTTCCGCATTAGGATAACCAGGTTACCGGGAAATATTCTGCGTAGCACCTTCGAGTTTGAGTTCATTGTAATGAAAACAAAGTTGGATACTGTAAGCCATGATCCTTAATGATTTCTAGCTCCTCAGAGTTTAGTTTTATGAATAATATGTTTTGCATATATATATATATATATATAGAGAGAGAGAGAGAGAAGAGGGGAAAAGGAGCGAGAGGGAGGCGGAAGAGTCGGGAGAGAGAGAGGAGAGAGGAAGAAGGTGAGAGCAAGAGAGAGAGAGAGGGCATAAATGCTGGCTGTAAGCAGGTTATTTTTTAATATAACTATTTGGTGCTCTAATATTTTAAATATTGTTTCCGTTATTTTTCTTTTTTTTCTTTTTTTTTTTGTGTGTGTGTGTTTTAAAAATATTAATTAAATTTAAATAATCACATCTAAATACTGCATTAAATAAATAATGATCACACTGATTAAATCTCACAAGTTATTGAAACGCATACAGAGAAAAAAGAAATATTCATCTTTAGATTTTTTTTTTTTAGATTTTTTATCATTTAGATTTTTTATCATTTAGATAAATTAACGTAACAAAAAAAAAGAAAAAGAAAATTCAGATAGGAAAATACACATTAGAAACACAAAGTATGCTTTCGTGTTAAAGAAATGACCTGATTTTATTTCTCTATTATTTTCTGAAACTATCTGTGACTGGCGATTTGCCAAATCTGCACTTCTTTCTTACTTTTTGATAAGTTAGTTTTTCCTCTCCATAAAACTGCAGTGTAAAAATTTGCTATATAATTCCGAACTACTCATCTTGCATAGAAGATCGTATCCGACAAATGTTAAAAAAAAAAAAAAAAAAACAGGAACTTTTTTTTTCAATAAAAATGTACAGAAAGTAGTAACAGCAAATTTTTAATTAATACATTTATCTCTATCTATCTATCCCTATCTATCTGCCTATCTGTGTACATGTCAAGCTATCTTTTTATGTACATATACTCATATTAATGGATATAAATGTTTGATTTATAAAATTAAATCTAATAATTGTTTCGCCTGTTTTAAGGATTAAAGCTCCTTTATTCAGATTAAATGAATTTCCTCCGAAATATCAGCAACGAATATATGAATACAAGAAACATTCAATTACACCATCGAGGTAAACATATACACAGCAGAAACTGAAAATAAAACTTTTTATAGTATATATTCAAATATTATAATATTCAGATATGGAAATACATCTTGATTGTAACACATAGTTTTTTTCCGTATTAAAGAAGTGTGCTTAATTTATTTCGCCATTATTAATCTTAAACTATCTGTGGCTTGCGATTTGCAAAAAATGGATAACCTTTCCGCTTTTTGATAAGTGGAAATTCGGTTACTTCATAAAACTGCAATTTTAAATTTTTTCGGTTTCCTCTGGAATCACTCAGTTTGTATGGAAAATCGTATGAAAAATAATGTCTTAAACAAACAACAAAAAAAATTTTTTTTAATGAAAGGTAATAACAGACAGAAGTCTCTTAATCAATACAACTAACAGTTTATCTGTATCTGTAACTAGTGGTCTATCTATGAAATTTGTGTAGCAATATATACACATTTTAATAAAGATAATTATTTTGCTGCTTGGACATCACTGTGTTTTAAGTGTTAAAAATCTCTTAATTTATTTTAAACATTCTCGTCCAAAAATATTCGCATTTAATATGTAATGAAAAAAAAAATACATAGTAACATGGATTATAGTAATGTACAGAAATTGAAACACAAAAAAAATCAAAATTTCAATAGACGTTCATTCAGATAAATTAATTTGATAAAACGACAATTGTATATAAGTTGAAACAAAAATGTATATAATTTGAAGCACAATGCATATTTTCGTGTTAAAGATGTAACCGGAATATTTTTTAGTATTATTAACGTCCATATTATCTAAACTACTTGTTGGAATAACTTCACGTTTCTTCTCCGAAAGTAAAATTTACAGATTTGCCAAAATTAGGATTTAGTATTGAAAATTTAAAAGTTTGTTACAATTTCGTTAGAAAGATGTCTCACTAAACAAAATTAGTAGGCGATATTACTAATTCATTGGTACCAGTCGCATTTTTATAGGATGATTTGTGTCAGAGTTAGTAGGGGTAATTTTTCTTCCATAACTGTACATAGTTTTTGAAAAAAAATTGAAAAAAGTAATATCATAAACAACTGAAAATAGCTTTATACTGCTAGCATTTAAACATAATTGAAATTTGTGTTCCCCCAAATTTGTGTAAACCCAAACATAATCTATGAACCTTATTTTACATTTCTTGCCCTAAATGTTAAAAAATATATATATGTGTTTTTAATATCTTATTCGAATATTTCCCGCATGTACAATTTGTTTAAAGGAGAATAATATTAAAAATATCGAACACACATATGTTAAAAAACGAACATAGCATTTTACCCGCACTATTTCCCATTTAGTGTAGTAGCGTTTGTTTTCAGCTATGATATATATTTTAATGACGTATTTACGTATTGTTGAAATTAAAATTTTACAAGCGTCTTTAAAAAGGTAATTTAGAGATTTTACCTGTTTATAAATTTGGATTACGTTAGCATTTTATGTGTAAGCATCTGATATATATAAATGTACTTTATGTCAAGAATCATGTTCCTACTGAAATAGTATCAATTTGATGTTTGTATTTATAAATATTTAAGATAAGGAAATTTACATCTCAATACAATATAAAATATAACTATATTTAAATTTTAGAGATTTAACGCAAAAGTACACATAATACATATTAAAAACAATAAAGTAGACATTTCGAATAGACATTCATCTGTCATCAGTACATCATCAGTACATCAGTAGCAAACCATTTTTGTTTAAGACATTACTTTCGTATGATTTTACATATTACATTATTAGAATCATCTAATTTTACACTGTATAATACAGGTGAGGTATGCATTTTCGTCTGAAACGTCTAATTTATTGGTTTCAATATGTATTATGTGTCCTTTTTAATTTAAAATAGCTGAAATTGAAATATATCTTTACATATATATATTACATATTACATTATGCATGTGTTTATGCCTCTGTAAAGCCTTTAGAAAAATAATAAAGACTGAATCATGGAACAAACAAGTCATACTTACAAAAAAAAAAAAAAAAAAAGTACTTGTTGTGTAACGCAATTAGCTTTCGCCAAATTGCGGCTGTTTGAAATTCTGTAAACGAAATCAAAATGAAGGTAGATGAACTTCACCACACATGGTTCAGTGGAATAATGTTTACTGTAGCACAATTAGATAAGTCTAACACCTATTTACCAGTATACATATGAATACCAATGGTACAGCGACAGGCAGTGTATTGTATTAAACATAAATATATCAGTAAAAAGCAGTTAACAGCAGTACTACACCTAACACAAGAATTAAAAGTTATTCTTTTTGAAATGATACATCTACTCATATAACGTCACATTCTTCCAAAGATCCCCAACTTCTCATGGATCTGTTTTACATTTTGTAGTGATGATTGGTAAATAATCCACTTTTTCGGCATTAGACAAGATTTTTCTACATAAATATATGTGTTTCTAAGCGTAACTTTCTAATTAAAGATTATCAAAGATCTTTTAAATATCCCTTTACATCGCTCTCCTTCTTGTCTACATTACGTTTTAGATAACATTTTTATATATAAATAAATGTATTTCTAATCGCGACATGCTGTAAAAATGTATCAAAGAGTAAATATCGCTTTATATACTTATCCTTCTGACTGCTTATCCATGTATGCAAATAGCTTTTTAATGATTTAAAATATATTTATCTAAATTTACACAAATATACTTTATGCCATTTTTAATGCGCATTTAAGTTGCCGTGTAAATTATCGTAAATTTGGTAAGGCAGCTTAATTACTATCTTAAATGTATTTCAATATTTTAAATGGAATTAGCTATTTAAAATTTCAAATATCTATTTATATGTATCTTACTTTTTTACGAACCTTTTAAACTTTTCAAAAATTTATACCACAGAACGCACGTACGTTTTACATGAAAGTATTTCAAATATATTCTATGAATTAATGAGTTAATTCCTGAATCTGCTCAAATCAACAATTTTTTATATGAACGAAAATTGCGATTCCACACGCACTGGCAAATTTCCAGTTTTTCTTTTTTGGATCCAGCCTGCAGCTTTAGGACATTTTAGAACAACTCTCTTTATCATGCAATTTTCATATTCGCTTACCTTTCTATAATTTTTTTTATGCTTTAATGTAAAGGATGTCTTAAATAATGTCTGGGATATTTCACTGCACAATGAATAATTTTGAAATAACGAAATAACACGATTCTGTTCATAGGTACCATGTATATCGAAATAGGAAAAAACTGTGCGTTTACTGAATAAGAAAATGTATGCTATTATGATTAAGATTTTGCAGTTAAAAGCATAATAAAGACATTCATTAGGCAGAAAAATGAAAAGAAAAGAAAAGCTTTCAAATGTCATACATTATTCGTCATACAAAGAGTCTCTTAGGATTGAATATGTTTTAATGATGTCGGAAGTTTTTAGAATATTATCAAAAATACTTTTCTCTCATTAAAAAAAATCCACTTTTTTTCAAACCAAAGTCTTGTTTTTAACATTTTTTATTATATTGCATAAAAGTATTCTATATTTCACATGACAAATATAACTTTGTTTAATTAAACGCAAAATTTCCTATATTATTTATTGTTATTTGCCTTACAGTACCATTTTTCTAATAAAAGAATAAATAAAGTGCTTATTAAATATTTCAAAAGTGTTCATGTTATAAATTTTTATCTTGTATTGGAATATATAATTTCTTTAAAAATACGAACTTTTTTTTTTCTTCGAGATATGTATGTCTTATGAATATTCTTCAAACGTCCTTTAGATTCAATAGTATTTTTTGCAAAATATGAGCTGATTTATTCTATAAAAATGTAAATAAATTTGTACAAAGTATGTAAGGAAGAACAAAAAACTATTAATAGCTGAAAAAAAGGAATGTACGCTGACTGACTTGTTGTCACATATCTTATTTGTACATTATTTTTAAATTTTGATTTATTTGTGTGTTATACTAATCTTTCAACATTTAATTGTAAAGTATGAACAAATGTTTATTTTTTTCCCCAAACTTGCAGCTTTAGGACATTTTAGAACAACTCTCTTTATCATGCAATTTTCATATTCGCTTACCTTTCTGGAATTTTATTTATTTTTTATTTATTTATTTTTTTTGCATTAATTTAAAGGATGTCTTAAATAATATCTGCGATATTTTACTGCACAAAAAATAATCTTTGAAATAACGAAATAACACGATTCTGTTCATAGGTACCATGTATATCCAAATAGGAAAAAAACCCTGAGTTTCCTGAATAAGAAAATGTATGCTATTATAATTAAGATTTTGCAGTTAAAAGCATATCAAAGCCATTCATTAGGCAGTAAAAAAAAAAAGAGAAGAAAAGCTTTAAAATGCCATACATTATTCGTCACACAAAGAGTACCTTATTATTGAATAAGTTTTAATGATGTCTGGAATTTTTATAATATTATTAAAAATACATTTCCCTCATAAAGAAGAAAATCTACGTTTTTCATTGCAAAGTCTTGTATTTTAACATTTCTTATTATCTTGCATAAAAAGTATTCTATATTTCACATAACAGATATAACTTTATTTAATTAAACGCGAAATTTGCTGTATTTATTGATCTTACAGTACCTTTTTTCTAATAAAAGAAAAATAAAACGCTTATAAATATTTCAAAAGTGTTCATGTTTAAATTTTTTATCTTGTATTGGAATATACAATTTCTATAAAATACGAACTTTTTTTTTCTTCAAGATATGTATGTCTTAAGAAAAATTTGTAAACGTACTTTAGATTCAACACTATTTTTTGCAAAATATGAGCTCATTTATTCTATAAAAATGTAAATTAATTTGCACAAAGTACGTATGGAAGAACGAAAATTATTAATAACTGAAAAAAAATGAAAAGAAAAAAAATAGAAAGGAAAAGAAATGTGCGCTGACTGACTTGTTGGCGCATACCTTATTTGTAAGATATTTTTAATTTTTGATTTATTTGTGTGTTACACTAATTCTTCAACATTTAATTGCAAAGTATGAAGAAATGTTATGAACTTTGCCCCGAACTTGCAGCTTTAGGACATTTTAGAACAACGCTCTTTATCAAGTAATTTTCATATTCGCTTACATTTCTAGTTTTTTTTTTTCCTTTTTATTGTAAAGGATGTCTTAAATAATGTATGTGATATTTTACTGCGCAGTAAATAATTTTGAAATAACGAAACAACCCAATTTTCTTCATAGATACCAAGCGTATAAAATTTTTAAAATAACATGCATTTCCTGAATAAGAAAATATCTGTTATTATGATTAACATTTTACAATTAAAAACTGAATAAAGACATTCATTAGACAGAAAAAAGGAAAGAAAAGAAAAAAAATTAAAAATGACTTACATTTTTCTTCAACCAAAGAATGCCTTAGGATTAAATATGTTTTCTGATGTCTGAAATTTTTACATCATGAAAAATACATTTCTCACATAAAAAAAAAAAAAAAAAAAAAAAAAAAAAAAAAAAAAAAACTTTTTTTTTCAACAGATTTTTGTATTTTTAAATTTCTTATTACCTTTCTTAAAAATATTTTTATATTTCAGATAACAAAAATAACTTTACTTCATTAAAAGCAAAATTACTTTTACTGTTATTTTTCTAATATAAAATTGGAAATGTTTATTGAATACTTCAAAAGCGTCCAGGTTTTAAATTTTTATCATGTATTGGGATATAGAAATTTTAGAAAAATGAAAATTCTTTCTATTTTCAGGAAATGTATGTCATGAAGATATATTGAACGTACTTTAGATTCAATACTATTTTTTGCAAAATATAAGCAGCTGATTTATGGATTTAAAATGTAAATTGTTTTGTACAAAGTGTGTAATAAATTCAAAAAAATGCTTAATAACAGCATAAAAATAAGAAATATGCATTGGCTAAATTGCTGGCCAATTTCTTATTTTATGATATTTTTAAATTTCGATTTATTTGTGTATTACACTATTTTTTCAACATTTATTTGCAAAGTAATTGTAAGAATCTTTATTTATGCACCAAGTCAGCAGCTTTAAAATATTTTTGAACAACTGTCTTTATCATGCAGTTCGCAAGCATTTCTAGATTTTTTTTCTTTCCAATGTAAAGATCTGTTAAGTAATGTACGTCATACTTTACTGCGCTATGAATAATTTTTAAATGACGAAGTAACGCGATTCTGTTCATAGATGTCATGTATATCGAAATAGAAATAATCATGCGTTTCCTGAATAAGAATATGTCTGCTATTATGATTAACATTTTACAGTTAAAAGCATTATAAAGACATTCCTTAAGCAAGTAAAAAAAAAAAAAAAAAAATTAAAGAAAATCTTTAAAATGTCATACATTTTTAAGCAAAAAACATCTTAGGATCCAATATGTTTTAATGATGTCTGAAGTTTTTATAATATCATGAAAAATACTTTTTCACACATAAAAGAGAAAATTTACTTTTTCTCTCCAAAGTGTTGTGTTTTAAATCTATTATTATCTTGTATAAAAGTATTTTATATTTCACATGACAAAAATAACTTTACTTAATAAATTGCAAATTTTACTTTCTTTATTGTTATTTGTCTTACAGTACCATTTTTTTAATATAAAAGAAAGAAAATGCTTATTAAATATTTCAGGAACGTTCATGTTTTAAATTTTTATCTTGTATTGTATATATAATTTTTATAAAATTGCATAAGCATTTTTACAGACAGGTCTGTCTTATAAGATGTTTCAAATGAACTTTGGTTTAAAAATATTTTTGATAGATATGAGCTGATTTATTCTTTAAATATTTTTTAATGTAATGTAAATGTTTATACGCCCAAAACATGTAAGGAAGGAGAAAAACATAAAAATAAAATAAAAACTCTTTATAACATAATAAAAGTACTAAGTATGCAGTGGCTGATGTGTTGTCCCATTTCTTATTTTTATGGTGTTATAAAGATTCTTTTTTCACTTTATTTATAGATCACACTAATCTTTCAAAATTTTACTAAAAAGTGTGTAGTAATCATTATTTTTACACCGAAGTAGATACAAAAAGTTTATCTTTGAATACA
Source organism: Maratus michaelseni (assembly GCA_963931845.1). NCBI lineage: Eukaryota > Metazoa > Arthropoda > Arachnida > Araneae > Salticidae > Maratus > Maratus michaelseni. The sequence goes on along the minus strand of OZ007591.1, from coordinate 289,236,045 downwards.
TGTCATTGAAGAATGGAAATCAGTAACATAGCATGTGTTTATTTATTTTTTTTAGATTTTGTTTTTATTATAACAGAGATATTATGTTTCATAGAGAAATACCCGGTGGAAACAAATTAGTTGTACAAATTCGTAACTGAATAATTTGTGACAGTTACCATATCAAAAGCAAATGTGCTGTATTTCATCTAAGTATATGGTTCAATCATCTTTTCTGAAATAAATGTTATGGCTGTCGTACAATTTGATGTGCTTCAGCCAATATTTGGTCCTGCTACTCTCTGGCCACCGTTGTTACCAGATCGTTAACCTCTATATTTTACTCCATATTGTTTTACTTAAAATTATGTTTACAGTCCCCTGCTTTCAAATTTCTTTGCTAAACTGGTATCACAAGGGATACATAGTTTGATTGACGTGAAGTTGGTCACAAAAATAAAGGCGAAAACTGATTTATTGATCGACCATTTACAGAGAATCAAAAAGCAGCCAAATGCGACATTTAAACATAACAAATAAACTTCGTATGTTTAACTATGTTATAATAATGTGTATTCAAATGTTTGTCTATATAACTACTCATGATAACCCATTTTCCCCCCGCTAATTTTGCCCATATTGCATAATGAAGCACATGAAGTTTCCTTCAGCTTTCTAATGAAAATATAAAATTTTTGATAGTTTTAGTACAGTTTTACATGTTTTGAAGATATTTTCAGTATGCCTATCCACATATACCAGCAAAAGTATATAGTAAAACTTTTGTTTAAAAACTGTTTTACAAAATTTTACAATAACATGCATATGTATAGTCTTTATATAATTTTGGCACAAGATAACTTCCCTCATCCTTTAAAAATTTAGAATACCAGTAGATTCAAATAAATGCTTATTCAAAGCATCAAAGTTAGTTTTACCAACTTCATTTGGACTTGCATCTATCGCAATGTACACGCATATCCATAAATACAGATTTCTGATATTGTTTGATGTTGTTTCATTTTCTAAAAGTTAGATCAAAACAATTCACTATCATTTCACAAATATGGCTTCCTCCAGGAGTTTTACGTTTCTAATTTTGTCTCTATAATTCGCTTTCTCATTGTTACGCAGAAAAGTAATCTTCATCATGACAAAATTTTAAAGTAATATAATGTTTTTTTATTGAACTTTTGTGCGTCACAAATAAATAAATAAATAAATAAATAAATAAAAATTTTGGAAGTTGTACTTAAACGAACATTTTTACACGGAAAATTAAATATCATAGAACGCAAAATATTAAAGTAAGTTTTAATAAAAATAAACAATTCAATTATATCATGTGTAAATGTCATAAACATTTACACATTCACTAATGTCATAAATGTTTTGCATTAGCGAATGTTAACGAAAGGATAAAATTATTACTATCGAAGAGATTTTATAAAAGTTCGCAACTAAAAGAGCGATTAAATGTTTGATAGGGAAACGTTATTTAAAATAAATTATTAACCAATTATTATAATTCAAAATGAAATTATTATTATTATTATTATGTCTTGAAAAATCGTTTACATTATGTAAGATTGTATGTGATTTTATGAAATTAAATAACTTTGTAGGGCAAGGTAAGGGAATCGAGTGGTAGTGATTTTTCATTTTTTATAATGTTGCTATGTTGTTTTCGGACAAAAAAAAACACGTGTGTAAATAGCTACATTAATTATGTGTTATTTTCTTTTTAATTTTCATCTTTTTATATTAACAACCTTGGTATTAAAATAAATCTGAATAAAACTCGGTTTAGTATCTTAATTTGATATTCATTCTAACACCAATATGCCAACAAAAATTATCATGCGCTGTCATAGTGTAGCAGGGCTTGCAATTGCCATCGCCAGGTCGTAAATGGTGACCAAGTTTTTTTTTATTATCTGGCAACCAAATTATTTAAACTGGCGTTATTCTTTTGTTGTTGTTGTTTGTTTGTTTGAGAATAACTATTTTTTTTTCTTTTTGTACAAAATTTGAACTAAGAAATAAGCACAAACTGCATATTTTCTCTCCCCCACCCCTACTAATGCGCGGCAAGCAGTCATATTCCTCTTATCTCGTACTTTTAATGGAAGAACAAAGTTTAAAATGCATTTTCAATTTTATGTACAGAAAATGCCCTTCTTTTACGCTGTAGCCAGCTAGTATGTCATGTTTTTAGAATTTGTTTAGGGAGATGGCAGGTCTCTATAAAACAATAAGATACAGTGTTAATCCAGCCTTATGGCACCTAAAATTATAAACAAAGCGAACAAATTCACATCATGAGATATCAATTTTTTGTAGCATTGAACTACCCGGGCATATGAAACATTGGGCAATAAGCATTTCCCCATCATCCCGGTTAATATAGTCTTTACAGTATTTATTTTTTTCCCAGAGATATCTAGTTTTCATAACTTTCATTACGAAACTTATGTTATATTATCTTTGTAAATTGTGTACTATTCTAAACTATGTAACTAATACTTATAAACTATGCTTGTTATTATTTCTTTCTCAAATAGATCACCAAAAAAAAAAAAAAACTTTTTTTTTCTTTTAAAAAATCAATGAGGGTGGGAGAGGGAGATTACTTTTATTCTAGAATTTTTTTTATGGCTACCAGAATTTTCTGCTAACTACAAAAAATTTTTGATGGATACCAGTTTTTATCAATTTTATGAATGGTTATAATCCCAAAAATTCTAATAAGCATATTAAGGTGATAAATTTATTTTTTATTTTTTTCACCATCTTCTTAATAAAATTTTAAAATATTGTGAAACGATTGTAATTTAGTGTCTTAAAATAATAATTAAGTAAAACTTATTTAGAATTAAACAATGCATAAGTTTACCAGAGGCATTTTTTAGAAGAGGGACATTGAATTCTTCAATTATACTTTCTCTGTTATACAAAATTAATAACATCAATTGATCCATTTAATCTCATATTCAAATATTCGAAATAAATTCTCGCTACTATACTTCGTCATACATCTGTCGCAATGAACACGCATATTCACAAAATCAGTATATCAATATTGATTGATCAGCTTTGACCTCTATATCCTATTTGTCTGTGTTAGACCAAAACAAGTCATTTACATACACAAGTATTGGATTTCTCAGATAAACAAACGTGGGTTTTTAAACAAACGTGTTAAACAAACGTGGGTAAGGGGTCTCAAGACTCTTAAAATTGGAAAAATGAAAAATAAATGACCATTTTTAACATTTAATATCTTCAAATGTATATGATTTAAACACAATTTTTATTGGGATGAAAATATATAAACGTGTTCTTTCATTTCACATATTTAAAAAGTTACAAGATGCAGAATTAATATTTATAGGGGGCTTCAAACTGTCAGACATTTGTCGAGCAGAAAATTGACTTGACAGCTTTCGCGCGCGATTACAAAATAATTTTTGTATCTAGAATAAAAATTTTGGAGCCTAATTATACTTCATATTGTAATAATTACACTGAACCTAAATAAATTTGTATTTAAAGCATTTTTATATTTTTAATGCAAAGTTGTATTAAAAAAAGCAAAGTTGTATTAAAATTTTAAAGTTGTCTAATACATTTTTTTTTAATTTTCAACATTATAACCACTTAAAAAGATATATATTTTAATAAAAAAAAGAAATTTTAGGTTCACTTTATGTAGACTAACATGACACATATTTTTGGAAAATTTCATGAAAAAATATTGATAAGTTTTTGAGATATCATATATGCGCGTTATGCCCCAAAACATCATTTTGAGAAAAATGATGTTTTGCTTCAGCTTCGAGTATGCTTCAGCTTTGAGTGGGTATAATTCTAAAAGCCATAACGTCAGTTCTAATGGGAATTTCAAGAAAACATTTACACTAAAAAGTTCTGAAAAGATACGAGTTTAATAGATACAAAAAATTAAAAATTCGATCATTTTGAAGGTTTAAGAGTCCTGAGACCCCTTAAGACGCGTTTCAAGGGACTGGACAAAAGTCGCGTATTAAGCTGGGTCGAGTATTAAACGTGGTTTATATGATGTTGCAGAAACTGAGCGTTTTACATATCTAATCACCTGACTGAACTTTAGAGCTTACGCTTATATGATTACGGTGTCGAAAATAGTGTCTTTTACGTTTATTAAGATTAAAATTTAAGTGTATTCAAATTTAATTCATTGCGTCTTTATACGGTCAACTAAAAAATAACTGAAAAAATATGGATTGAAATATGGATTCAACGTGTACGTTTCAACCAAAAATAAAACAACAAAAATAATTTACCTGCTATCCTATTTTGTTTTTAAACACAACCAAAAATATTAAATCTCTGCAAAACAATCCAGTTATTAAAATCATCGAAATCAAACGAAAAATTACATATTTCTCAAAATACAAAATTTTACAAAGTTGCAATACAATTTTATTATTTAATGATCATTATTATTATAAAAGGTGGTGAAATTGTTTTCTGTGTTGAAGATTAAAAAAAATAACTAATATTGGTATTTCATTGGAAACACTGACGATAAATAAAATATTTGTGCATAATTCAGCTCCTTTCCAACCAATATGTTTTCTTAATTGGGATAATTACAATAACCCTACACTGTGCCGTGATTCTTAAATGAATCAATTAAAGTTTAACCTTTAATTACCGAAACGTTAGTTGTGACTTAATGGGGACTCGGGAAATCTTTGGTGTCTGTGTGTTGTTTTATGTGTTTGTGTGTTTGTCGCGATAACTGCCGCGAAAGCATCCGATTACTTTGTAATGAGCTTTGTATGTTAGTCAGGTACCAGTAATTATCTACATAGTTTTTGGTTACATTCGTTTCATACATAATATATGAAAAATATGGGGCATTTTCTGATACGTCATAATGCTTTCGTATGGGAAATCAGGCGATTTTCAAATTTAAATATTCATTGAAAATAAAACGGCGCATTTGTATAATTCATTTAAATGTTAAATTTCCCAATAGGAGTCTTAAATTACTCAGATTAGTTTGAAATTTTTTCAATACATAGTCAGGAATTCTAAATGATCTATGTATTTGTTGATGAAGTTTTGTGAACAGTGCAGCTTTTTCATTTTATATTTTTGTTGCAATAAGTAAATAGTTTTTCTCTTTTACTTTGTCAATTGCCTGGAAACTATATTTCATAACGCGCTAGAAAAAGAAAAAAAAATATATATATATATTGAAATGATTCAATCATAATGATTTTCCTGATTACGATAGATTAAAAAAATGAGTTTAAATATAGCTAACCCTGAAGCGCTGTACATTTTTATTCTAAAGAATTCGAACAATAAGCATTTGAATAGCATAATCACATGCGATCATGTGAAAAAAAAAAAAGAAAGAAAGAAAGAAAGAAAACAGTTCTTAAAAAGATAGGTTTTCTTAAATATTTGGGAATTCTTATATTCTTGTAAATATGCATATAATTTAACATTATAAAATTACAAATTTCAGGATTTTAGAATTTGTGTTCAGTGAGATGTCTTGAGAAATTGAAGTCGAGGCCTCTGATATGAAGATTTACTTTGTCCCATGCAACCACAGTATTTAATTTAAAATATTCCTTTTGCGCAATCATATAAGTCTGCTATTAAATTAGCTGAAAAAAAGCTCTTAACGTTTCTGGTATGTAGTTCTAAATTTGAATATATATTAAAAAAGCATATTTCCAACAGAAAAAATTGCGAAGTGTAGCGTTAAAGAACACAAAGAAAACATACAAATATGTTCGATATATTCTATTGTTGTATTAACTTATTTAAGAAAGTAGTCAAATGAATATATTTCTTTATAATATAAAATAAAATATGTCATAGATATTAATATTTCAATGGAATAACTTACGATGAATGCAATATTGGCGCGATATAAAGCCTAATTATAACTAATATATACATATATTTTTATATTAGGACTACTTACGTAAAATAACAAGAAAGTAGGAAACAAAGTTAAAAAATTAAATATACATTACATTTTAGAATGTTTTAATGAAATTGTACAATTTAATTATTTCATTTTAGAAGGTAGTCAAATCAATTTCTTTCCGTATATTTCAAAAATAATTTTTTTATGAATATTGATACTTCACTGGAGATGTTTGCGATACATGCAGAAGTGCTAAAATATTTAGCCTTATTTTACAAATATTTCCCCCTATAAGGGAAACTTGCATAAGAAAAATTAAACAAAATATCTTTAAATGAAATATCAGGTAACGTAAAACATTTTAGAAATTTTTGATAAAATAGTATAGTTTAATTATCTAATTTAGAAAGGCAGTAACATGGATTTTTTTTCTGTCTATAAGAATAATTCATAAAAATACACCGGATTGGCAAACATCCAGTTTTTTTTTTTTTTTTTTTGAAATAACTGTCGCTTTAAAAAATTGTATTTCAACTTTCATTTTTATGAAACTTTCGCATTTCTAGCATTCTTCTTCTTCTCTCTCCTAAAAGATAAATATAAATTTAATGAAGTCAAGAATATCTCAATGTTTACTTTGTAAATTTCGAAAGTGTAGCTTGTTTTCTTGAAAACACATCTCAGAAGGTAAAATACTGGTTTTGTAGGAAAAGGTTTAAGTTTTAATTTTTTTAAATATATTAATTAATTAAAATTGACAAAATTAAATATTAAAGTTCCGAATATTTTAATTGTATTTCATACTTTTAATTAGGCTATTAAATGTATGTACCTAACACTGTTTTATATCGAATTATCAATGTGTAGCAAGGATTCACGTACTTTTGTGCTCTTTATTTCAACTTCTGTCCTTATATTAATAAATACTTATGCTTTCATTTAAATACACACTGTTTTACTCACTTCACCTAGTCTCGAGTTTGTTGCATGGGACATGCATATCCGTTAAAGCTGAATGTTAATATTGATTGATTAGCTTTGACATCTATATTCTATTTGTATAAGTTAGATCCGAACAAGTCATTTACATGCACAATTGTGGGTTTGCTCACATAAACAATATTATTTTATTATCGTACCCATTATACTAGTGGACATTTTCTATTGTTTTACGATTAGGTGTGATCTTCATTACGAATATTACAAATTAATTTAATTTTAAATTAAGACAATCTAACTCACAATTGAATGCCTTGTAAATTTGTAATTTTAGAAAGTTATTTTATTCGATGAACAAGTATACTATGGTCATCACAAAATTCTGTATTACTATAATACATTAATTAAAAAAAAATATGTTACACACCAACAATTATAAAGTATAGTGGTATTCTTTAAATTTAACTTAGAGTTAGAGTGATCGAATTAATAGTTATATTTTTAATAATAACTTAAAAAATAAATTTAGGTGCATTTCTACGTAACTAAAACATATATATAGCAATACGTTTCTACTAAAAATTTGCACAGCAGGGACACTATCCAGCAAAGGCTAAATGTAATCAACATAATTTTTAATAAAATGTTTACATATTAAATTTGGTCAAATTTCATCACATAGATACTGAGATATAGCTATCACAGAAATTCTAGAAAGCACAGCATATTAGCGCCACTTATGAACATGATACACCCAAACCTAATCCGTACCCAAAATATGACAAGGTCGAACTGATTAAGAAGTATGATCAAATCCCACCCCCCACCCCCCCATAGACTCTCAGATATAGCTATCAGGTAAACTATGAATAACGGTGCTTAGCAGCACCACCTATTGTACTATATACACAAAAATCTTATATGAACTTATATGTGTAAACGCATATAAAGTTTGATTTAATTCCATTCCGTAGATGCCGAGATATAGATATCAGGAAAATCACGAAAATACAGCATTGCAGAGCTACCCATTGAGGGATATACACCCAAACTTAATTAGCACCAGTTTTCGTCAAGGTCAAAAGCACTATGAAGTTTAATAAAATTTCGCGCCACTGGCGATGTAGCGCCCAAATATTTTTATCACATACTAACAAACAGACAGACATTGCACCAAATATAGTCAACGATGTAGTGTTCACGACATCTATAACATGTAAATACATAAAATGTTTATCCGAGGTATTCATAAAATTATAGACAATGAAACATTTTCAGCTTTTTCTTTCTTAAATGAACCGTTGCGTCAAATTGAGGTGTTTCAATACAAATTTATTTTAATTTTTTTCATGAAACATGCGTATTTATCGCTTTTTATTATTATTTTTTTCACCATAAAATAAAGGTAACTTTAATGGTGTCAAAAATACTTCATTACGTATTAAGTTGATTTTAAATTGAAAAGCGCAGTTTTTTCTTGTAATTATAACTGTTAATTTGGAGTAGTAGTTTTTCTCGGATTAATTAATAATAAATTAAGATTTATTTTTTAGAATTAATAAGATACATTTAAATTTCGAAAATGTCTTTTTAACTGGAACGTATTCAATTTATTTCATACTATTCAATTATTCCAATAATTTCGCTTTCCTAACACTGCTTTGTTCTTTATTTAAGCTATAGAGAGAATGCATATTCATGCTTTTAATTTCTTTTTACCTTATCATGCGTTCATGTATAAATAGGCATGTTCATTTAAACAATATTCAAAGCATTCAATATAATTTGATATGTCAAGTTTTACTAACTTGACATATCAAATAGTTTGTCGCTACAGACAGGAGTATTCGCTAAACTATTATGTTAATATTCATTGATCATCTTTGATCTCTAGTTTCTATTCGCACAAGTTTGAACTAAGCAAGTCATTTACATGTATAAGTGTGAATAGTCTCACATAAGCAATCTAATTTGCTTAGATTAGTATTAATCATTTTCTTTTCCTTTTTGTAACAGCATGTGAGATCCCCATGAAATCAGCCTATATTCCGATCGCAGATAATCCCCGTAACACACAGCTACCAACTCTCATGAAATAATAAATGAATAACTACATTTTAAATTCTAACATTATAATTCACAATAAAATGCCGTGTAGTTCTATTACGTTTAAACGTATACAGGGTGGTTCCGAACTATGTGTCAAAAATGGAAAGGCATTTCGAGGAGTCCTAAATAAGCACATTTCGTTTAGGAATGTGGGTGCGGAAATCCAGCGTTGAGGCAACAGAGGGCGCTGTTGAGTTCGACGGATGAAAGCGTTTTGCTGGCTTGAAACGCCATTTCCCACATGGATTTCGAGCAACATGCATCGTTACACGAATGCGGGGCTTGCCGATATGCATTTCATGTATGGGGCTGCGCAAGGAAATGAAGCGGCTAATCAATGGATGAGGACATTCAACAGTTCTTGAACTTGTCGAAGGACTATCCTCTACTGTGCTGTATTTCTTATTCTACTGCTGGAATTCTGCGATATTTTCCAGTGCCCTCATCACGCATGGAAGCATAAAACGATCCACTCGCGCACAACTTCCGAAGAAGACGCTCAAATGTTCGGCGATCGGCAAATTCCTACCCGGGAATCGCTCCATGTACATCCTTTGAGCAGCCGCTCTATTTCCTTGCGTCGCCCCATACACGAAATGCATGTAGGCAAGTTCCGCATTGGTGTAACAATGCATGTTGTTTGAAATCCGCACGGGGAATAATGATTACAACGCTGCATTTCCGTACCCACTTTCCTATACGAAATCTGCTTACTCAGATTCCCTCTACCTGCCTTTACATTTTTGACATATAGTTCTGAACCCCCCCTGTATATATATATATTTTATTCACAATCTAATCCAAAAAATAAAACATAAATATAATGAGATTTCAAAGAACACATAATATTAACAAAAGTTTCGATGAAAATGTTTAGGTTTATGATCACACTTCAAAAAGTACTCAGATAAACTTGTCTAACTATATGACTAAAAAATTTACAAAAAATCATGCACTAAGAAATTTCCAGCCTTTGCTTTTATAATGAAACTGTTGCCTTAAGGCATTTCATTGCAAATTTATTTTTTTAAACTTTTTTCATATTTCAATATCGATTCTTTTCTTTTCTCTTTATATAAGATAACTTAATGATGGCAATTATATTTCTTTGCTTATAGTGTTGATATAGAAACAAAAAATGTAGTTTTTCTTGTAAATATATTTGGCGCAGTGAAACACTGACTTTTATTAGGAATAACGATCATAAATAAATTTCTACTTCCCTTAAAAAAAAAATAACAAAAGTAAGTTAACTCAAAAATCAAAGTTGTAGTTAACAACACGAATATGTGCAATGTATTTAATATGATTTATTGCATTTATTCCATATCATATTAAAAAATGCGTGAAACGTTTCTTATTTATATTATATTTTACATTAGCTATAAAAATGCATTTACATGTTTATACTTTTTTTTTAACCTGTTTGAATATATTTTTACATACATAATCAGGTTCATTTAAACCCATATTCAAAGCATGGAAGTAGGTAATTTTACATATTTATTAATCTTTTTACGTGTACTTGCATATTTGCTAAAGTTGAATGTTAATATTGATTGATAAGGTTTCCCCCCGTGTTCCTTTTTGCATGAGGACAAACAAAACGAGATATTTACATTCTATGATATATATTTTTCTGACAAAGAATATCAGGTCGTCAGCTTTTTCTCTAATTTTGTTCTTTCGTTTTCAAGAAGTCTGATTTTAATCATAAAATATTTAGTAAAAATAATTTTACTTGATATGAAATTATTATAATTTGCAATAAAATTTCATCTGGCTTTAAAATTTTAGATTTAAAGCTTTGTTATATATACATTTTTTATTATATTTACATTTTTATCATTTATTAATTCCGATAATTATTGAATAACATGCTAGCAAAAGGATATCCTAATAAAAGAAAATGTTTCAAAAATGAAATATTATGCCACACACGATATTAGAGAAAGTTATTTAAAAAAGTTAAAAAGTATAATGAACTCATTTTTGAAGGTACTCAAATCAACAATTTTTACTTCTTCTTACAAATAGGAAAAAATCATAAAAATACACGCATTGGCGAATTTCCAGCTTTCCATTTTGTGAAAAGAACCGTCGCTTCAAGGCATTTCAATCCAACATTTTTCTTTTTTTCATGAAACATTCATATTTTGCTCTTGATTCTTTTTCTCTTTCCTCTAAGATAAAGATAAAATTAATGATGTCAAGAATGTTTCTATGTGTTGATTTCAAATTAAAATGTTCAGTTAGTTTTCTAGATGTGTTTTTCTGAAATTGAAGTAGTGGTTTTGGAGGGAAAAAAGCATAAATAACTTAAGATTTCTCATTTTAAAAAATGCAAATTCAAATTGCAAAAAAAAAAAAAAATTGTATGTGAAATTTCGGTTATTTGCAATGCATTTCACAGGATTCGGAGCTTTTATTTGATGCGCTATTAATTTGTGTTTTTAATTTTACATTCTTCCGAAAGAGCTGCCGGAATCATTAGAAAACTATTTTTTTAAAGATGCATTTCAAATAATATACATTCCCCCTCCCGCCCCCCCCCCCCAAAAAAAAAAAAAAAAAAAGAAAAACAAAACTGAATCTTTTAAGAGAAATTTCGTTCTAGAAATTTCAAATATTCGGATCTAAAATTACAGCTCATTCTGTCTAGTAGATTTTGAGTTATGCTTACAAAAACTACCAGCATTGGAATCTGTTTTGCAACGACTACAAAGAAATTTAACATTAGGTGTTCGAAGCTTTAAACATTTATAATTCCTAAAGTACTAGACCGAATGACTTCCCTGTTACTATACTAAAGTAAATGTAACTGAAACAGCCATTTATGATGTCAAGATTATCTGAAAATTTCAGAGTTTGGTACAGTTTCTGTGCGAATAAGGATCTCTAATATTTTTTTTTTAATTGAAAGAAGACACAATTTTCTGTTGAATTAATTTTTTCAATTTTTTTCCTGTGACACTTTGGTCATTGAAATGTATCAAGTGTTCTTTTTTTTGCCTGAATGCAAATGCTTGTGCTTTCGTCTTATCAATGTCCCTATACACCCAGAAAAAAGTTTTGCTGAATCAACAAAAATTTGGTTGACCCAACAAAAATTTTGTTTAAATGAAAATTTTGTTTAAATCAACATTTTTTTTTTTTTTTTTTTTTTTTTTTTTTTTGCAATTCCAAAAAAAATTGTGTCGTCAACAAGAAATGTTTTGTTAATTGAAGTAAAATGGTTCAATTTTACTCCAATTTTGCTAAAACAACCAAAATCTACTCAACAAAACATGTTTTGTAGTTTTAATCAATTCCTTTTTATGGGTGTACTTATACGCAAGTTCATTTAAATCCCTATAGAAAACATTGGGCGTGTTTAGTATCTTCATATAGACTTGAATCTATCGCAGTGAATACACATATTCCCTCAAACAGAATGTTAAAACGATTGATCAGCTTTGAGATTCTGTTTCTATTTGTAGACGGTAGATTCAGATAATTCATTTATATGCACATATATACATTTATTCATCAAAATAGTGTTTTGTTCAGAGATTTGTCTCTCATACATTCTGTTTTTGCATGATAAGGTGTCACATTCATCATAAAATATTTAGAAACATAATTTTACTTTAGATTAAAATATTGCAATTTTGGATTTTTTTTTGTTAATTTCCATATATATATATATATATATATATATATATATAACTTGTAAAATGTTATCCAAATAAAGAAAAGTATGTTAAATTTGAATATATCACACTACACATAGTATGAGAGAACGGCTTGATGAATTTTTATAGTATAATGGGTTTATTTTAAAAAAGGCTCAAGTAAACTTTATTTCCTTTGAAACAGAAAAATTCATAAAAATACAAGCATTGGCAATTTTCCAGTTTTTATTTATTTTATTTTTTGAAGAACTGTCGCTTTCAGGCATTTCAATTCAACTTTCTTTTACATGAATTCAGGTTTTCGAAATTTATTATTATTCTCTTTTTCTTAGATACATCCAGGTTTAATGATGTCAAGAATCTTTTATACCATGTTTTGTTGATTTGGAATTAAAAAAAAATACATTTTTTTTCCGGTAAACATATCTAGTAAAGCTAATGTAAAGTACTAGTTTCCATGGTAAATACACAATTAAGCCTTCGTATGTCTTTTTTTTTTTTTTTTTTTTTTTTTTTTTTTTTTTTTTTTTTTTGAAAAAAATATATACATGATCAAGTTACAATAACAACACATATTAAAAAAAAGTAAACATTTTTAAATTGGTTTCATGCATTAAAGTAATATTGTCAACTTAACGCTAATGAAATTGCTTGTAAAAATAAAGTAAGAAAATGTTCCTTGCATTGATTTGAAATTAAATAGATTAAACTCAATATTAACTTCTAAAATGTGTTTGTTTAAATTATCTGTAGAAAATAACTTTGAAAGCACGCTATTTTTTTTTCAAATAATGCATAAAAATTCTTTCTTTTTTTTTTACTATTTTTTACACAGTAGCATAATAAGTTCAGCTTTTTTTTTTGTCTATAGGTTTAAAAACTGAAAATAGTTGTATTCTAAGAATTCTCAAAGGTTTTCTGATTTATTGCTCGTATATATTTTCCAGTTCTTACTTGTTATTTAACAGAGTGTTTATATTTCTCCTTTATTTTGTTTGATTCTTTTCTGAGACCTTTAATAAACGACGTGAGCAAAATATAAAATGATTTCCATAAAAAAAATAGCTTGCAATAATTCACTTCATATTATGGCAAAATTCCAACACAATTATGGTACAAAAGTTTGTGAACAGAATCATATTTAACTATATCACAAATAAATGTATTGAAATAAAAACCTATTCAAGTTCCATATAATTATTTTTGTTAATTAATTAATTAATTAATGCAGTGTAAAATTGCATTACATGATAACCATACGCACAAAGAATCCATTCATATCTAAGCGATCATTGAAAACTATTATAATGAGTCTAATGAGGTTAATATAATTTTGTTTTAACTTCAAGTGTTTAATTAAAATTCTAGACCAGTGAAGTATGCACTGTACATTCAATAAAAAAAGTGAAAAGTTTCAATACTGAAGTTAGGCACTGGAATAGTATGTGCAAAATTTTTAAATTTATAATACATTTTTAAAGACATTTATTTAAATGTTAAAACAAAATCGAGACGAACAAATGATTAATCATGTATGTAAAAAATGTTTTTATACACTTTAAAGTATCGAATGATTATCTTCTGAATGATTAAATAGGTATAATAATAAATTTATTATTATTAATTTAAAACCCGGGAAAACTAAAACTGGTAATTACGGACTCATCTTATAAACAGAAAATTTGCATAGACCCGATGAAATGAATACCAGAAAATCATACTTTCCAAGACGAAGACTTGTTATTACGAAATGTTTTCCAGAACAAGTTGTATTCGAATATTTTTGTAAATTAATTAACTATTTTAGTTGCGAAATACATTAGAGAATAACTAAACACATATTTGCAGAGTAGAGATTTGTAGGTATGCAATATCAGTGAAAAGTTTCAATACTGAAGCTAGGGATTGGAATATTATGTGCAAAAATTTGAAATTTATAATACATTTTTAAAGACATTTATTAAAATGTTAAAAAAATCGAGACGAACAAATGATTAATCATGCATGTAAAAAATGTTTTTATACACTTTAAAGTATTGAATGATTATCTTCTGAATGATTAAATAGGTATAATATTAAATTTACTATTATTATTTTAAAACCCGGGAAAACAAAAACTGGCTATTACGGACTCCTTTTATAAACAGAAAATTTGCATAGTCCCGATGAAATGAATATCAGAAAATCATACTTTCCAAGACGAAGACTTGTTTATTACGAAGCTAATTTAGTTGCGAAATACATTAGAGAATAACTAAATACATATTTGCAGAGTAGAGATTTGTGGGTATGCAATATCAGTGAAAAGTTTCAATACTGAAGCTAGGCATTGTAATATTATGTGCAAAAATTTGAAATTTATAACACATTTTTAAAGACATTTATTTAAATGTTAAAACAAAATCGAGACGAACAAATGATTAATCATGTATGGAAAAAATGTTTTTATACACTTTAAAGTATCGAATGATTATCTTCTGAATGGTTAAATAGGTATAATATCAAAGTTATTATTATTATTTTAAAACCCGGGAAAACAAAAACTGGCAATTACGGACTCCTCTTATAAACAGAAAATTTGCATAGTCCCGATGAAATAAATACCAGAAAATCATACTTTCCAAGACGAAGACTTTTTTATTACTAAATGTTTTCCAGAACAAGTTTTATTCGAATATTTTTGTAAATTAATTAACTATTTTAGTTGCGAAATACATTAGAGAATAACTAAATACATATTTGCAGAGTAGAGATTTGTGGGTATGCCATATCAATAAAAGAATATAATGAGGGTTCTAAGGGTTTTCTTATTTGAAATATCTTATTAATAATCTATTTAAAAGCTCGCGAAGTACGAGGCTACAAATTATATCGCCAATTGTGCAAGGAAATGTTTACCATTAAATGTCTGAAAAATCTTGAAAAATATCCCATATTTTTGTTGTAAAATCTTCAATTAATTTCATAAAGCGACGGAATGTCTATCTTGATAATATTTATTTCGTTTTAAAAATCGTGCAAACCACGTGACACTAGATCTATTTGATCGAAATTCGCAATTTTTCCGATGTGGTTTACTGTTAAATGACCACGTTATATGCACATTTTTGTTTACTAAAATAACCATAAATACAAGCCCATTGGCTTACTTTTATAATTTATATTTTTTTATACTTTTGTCGAAAATGTCTTTTATCTAACAGTTTTAATAACATTATTCCGTTTCAATTTGTGTCACAGGAAGTATTTACTCGAAATTCTAATATACGAGGGCTATTCAATAAGTAATCAGACTAAAATTATAAAAAATACAGGATACCTTTAATCGTCATCATTTACATAGTCTTTTTTCAAAATAACTAACGCGGCACGTAATGCATTTACCCCAACGTTCTGTCCACTTCTTAAAAACATGTAAAAGTCCGTTTTTTGAGAGTTTTTTCAAAACCGCCTCCGCAAACTCATGGTGCAATAGGAAGCCATTTCGCCATTCTGCGGTCCTCCTTTATGATAACCGCATCTGTGTTAGTCATTGTCTCTGTGATGGACGTTGAAGGTCGTCCCTCACGTTCAATATCTTTCACATTTTGCCTTCCTTCCTTAAAAGCTTTATGCCAGCGAAAAATACTCGCCCTCAAACATTGTTTCATCGCTGAAAGCTTCACGTATCATGTCAAAGGTCGCCGGTGCTGATTTTTGCAGACAAACACAAAATTTAATCGCATAACGTTGTCCCATCGACGCTTCCATTTTGATAATTGGCCGCTCTCCTAGGCGCCCGCAAACACGCTTCAGCTCAATCACGTGATACTCAGGAACATGAGCCTGCACACGCCATCTATCGGTAGCTTTTGTTAATACATACAACAAACTTTTTTTATGTCACAGAAATTAACATTCCGATGAGTGGTTTCGCGGCAGTAAAATTAGTCTTATTAATTATTGAACAGCCTACGTAAAATCTTTAGTCTCGTGCTATGGGTTAACGAAGTTTATATTGTTTGATAGTACTTATAATAGATATTAAAAATTAATGTGTGTGGTTTGTAATAAAGAAATATTTGAATTTTTTTTTTTTTTTTTTCGAATGGTTAGTAGCATTCATGTCCAGTAATGACTTCAACGACCAGCGGGTTCGGGTGATGGGTGGCGTCTAATATATTGTACGACTACAGTGGCTTCAAGAACATTAGAGATCAGCTTACTGAACATAGCTTAATACCATATTTTTTATTAAACACATCCTACTACATTATAAAATTTCATGTATTACTTTATATTGTCTTTTTATTGCGCGTAATATACCATTGTATTACATGTATTTGAATATCAGAAAATATAGTGAATTACACGTCTTTGAATATTAAACTTAAATGCAGGTTTGTAATATTCACCGTAATCCCGTTTCAACCTTTTGAAAAACTGTTGCGTTATTCACTGTCTTTGTATTTTATAAATAAATCAATCTACTTTACTAGTTTTATTTAATATTTTTTATGAATAATATTTGTACGAACCATAAATAAAAGAATGCTCCATTGTTAAAAAAGACACCTTATCAGATGATGTGGCTTGAGAACATTTTATAGATATCTGGTTAAAATGTTCAAAGCGCCCGACTCAATTCAACCTGTTCTTTTAAGAAGATGTTTTAAGAATCCTCATATACAGAGTATTTCATATATGAGTCCCATACTTTAAAATTTATTATTACATTAACTATAATAAAATTAAAATTTATATAACTGAAAATTTTTCCGGTAATATATTAAATTTGGGTGTTGCACTTTGAAACAAATGTTAAAATTTGTAGTCAATAAATGACTCTAAGCGATATGAAACTGTAAGAAAGGTAAAATAAACTTAAAAATAAAACAATTATACATATTTTATCCTGTTTCAATATCTAATTAGAATCAAACGTAACGACTTTGAAAATTCGTACCGTTTGAGATAGCATTATATCTTGACAAAAATATGTAATATCTTTTTATAAATACTGTATATAAACGCTGTTTCCACAATTTTAATAGCACTTTTCTATTTAATATTTAAATAGCAAAACTTGTAGATGCCACGTTTAATTTTAGGATTTGTAATACTTTTCTGCATTTACATAAGACGAAAAATTCTATTAAAAATTTGTGGTACACCCGTACGAACCATGACAAAAATTTATGACCTACATTATAACCATCTCACGTATATTATCTTTATACATGTTACAGTATTGTATTTTAAAAATAGGAATTCTTTTTTGAATCATCCAGTATGTAAGGGAATTTAACTGAACTTAAAGTTAATGAGTTAATCTAAGCAACTGAATATATCTTCTAATACAATCGATATGAAGGTTCTTATATGGTTATTCGAAATACGCTGTTAAAAATTTGCAGTTGACCGTTTTTATAAAAAACGGTTACATAAATGTAATTTAACTCTATTCTGACCATAATATGAGCAATAATATGGTCAGAATAGAGTTAAATTGCGTTTATGCAACCGTTTACTATAAAAACGGTCAAATGACTGGACAGTTTGCTGCAAATTTTTAACAGTGTAGGGTTTCAACCGAAAATATTAAAATATTAAATACCTGTTATTAATGAATGTTTTATCTATTTTAATTGTTCTATATGTTAAAAAATCCCCAACGCTAATTGATGACGCTCCATATACACATCAAGCAATTCAAATCCCTTTTGTGTAGTTTATTCAGGTATTCTTCCTACCTATAATATCTTATTTATGGCAACTCCACTTTTATCCTTTTATATACACTTTGTGGAGTTAAAAAATTTCAAAAGTTACAAATTATGTTGCAATAAAAAATCCATAAAAGTACAAAATGTGTAGAAAGATGTTGAAGCTATTTTCAAACGAAATTTTAAGGCAAATATTTAAGTCAATTTTAATACAGATGATTACTCAAATTTGTGTAAAGCAGGGATGTCCAACTTGGCACCCGCAATGTACCAGAAAATTCTTACAGAAATATTTGCCTTATTTAATCGGAGATATTCGGAGATTGAATGAGGCAAATATGACATTATTTATTTGGCAAATTTAAATTTATGAAGTATAAATTCACATATAATGAAATTAAAACAACTCTTGACAATATTCTAGATATACTATCTGACAAAAAACAACTATTTGAACTTTACGAAAATTATAATATATTAAATCAAAAATATTTATTTATTAAATACAAATTCCTATTATAGTTAGTTATCTCTCTTATAAAAAAAAAAAAGGTTTGTTTTATGTATTGTACTAGTACCAAATTGTAAATACAGTGACCTTTCTCTTATGCGCGATTGTCGGTGGTTGCTTTTTCGTTCCACTGTTTTAAACAGTATAAGAAGGAAAAGGGGGAAAAAAGGGATTTTTTAACACTTTGCAACCTAGTTGAAAAGTGTTTATGACTTCGGTTTGTCTGGCCGTCTGGCCGTCTGGCCGTCTGGCCGTCTGCCGTCTGCCGTCTGCCGTCTGTCCGTGCTCTAACTCCCGTAAATATGCTCGGATTGCCCTGCAAATTTTATATGTTATAATCGTTATCTATAGCATGTTCCCTATTTCAACGGAAGTGTGTAGCACTTATAGTTTTTTTACAGGGACACTCAAAAGAATTCCGTTACATTGCGGTCTATGGGGAAAAATCATTTGCGGTTTATTTAAATAATGTTTCAATACTTTAAACGCATTGAAATTTATATATATCACTAAGGTGCATTAGAAGAAGCTTAATATGGAATAGGGTGTGCATAGCACTTATACTTACTTTACAGGGACAGTCAAAAGAATTCCGTTACATTACGTCTATGGAGAAAAATCGTCTGCGGTTTATTTAAATAATGTTTCACTATTTTAAACGCATTGAAATTTATATAAGGTTCATTACAAGAGACTTACTACAGAATATTGTGTGTATAGCAGTCATCGTTCATTTACAGGGACACACAAAAGAATTCTCTACTGTATGTTAACAATAATTCCTGGAAGTGCGTTTTAAGTTACTGAATGCGATTTTAATTTTAAATCGCTTTTTGTATATTACGTGGTGTGTATAAATTCTGTAGATCCTATACAGGGAAGTAACAAAAGTTCGGGAACACATTTCCGTATTATTTAACTCCAGACGGAGAATTTTAAACTGTGCTACGTGTTTCCTAACTGAACTAAAATTTAGCATCCTATGTAGTATATATACAAATCTATAGATCCTATACAGGGCTGAATAAAGTATTCGGATTACTTAGATGTTATCTTTTAGCTTATAAAAGAGTATGATTCGTAAAATTATTTTGGAAGCGTTGGAAAGTGTTACATAATCTATGCTTGACGCATGAGTTTTCGTTCTTGTTTTAATTTCTGCATTTGAGTATGGGTGTTACTTCTATAAAAGATTCTGGTGACGAGGTTTGATTGCCGTTTGTCGAGGTGTGGGTGAGGGGTTACTGTATATAGTGTATTTCAAAATGTTATTGCGTGTAAATAAGATTGTTTGAATTTTATATTGTGATTATATATTGTAATCATTTTTAAAAATATATTATACCTCTAAATGTTATTGTATACGTATTAATGCATTCAAAATGTACAATTGTAAATAATTGTCATTATAATGTTAATCTCAAAATACTATATAAATAACTATAACTAAAGTTTATGTAAAATATCAATTATTGTATTAATTTTAACGTTCGCCCAGCCTTGTGGAAAAATTGGGTAACGTTTATACTTTGTAAAATTGTAGTTTAACTTGTAATTATCGTAGCTAGCGCCGGATAGTAATATTTTTCCCTCCCTAGGCTTAGGGGTTCGTCCTGGCCATTAGCCAAAAGCTGGTCCCTAGGGTGGGCGCTGTCTATCTGTCTGTAAGAATTGTATGGTGAATAGAGGGCGCCAGGTTCGGTAGTCCTGATGTTGTGTAATCTAAATATTTCCCATTTGAGTTCGAAATAATTTTGTTTAGCTATAATGTAAACAAAATAAGTAATCAAAGTTAGAATAAAAATATAAAATTTTGATGCATAATTTACAAAACTATAATCATAACATGAAAACAAGACTGTAATAAAAATAAGAAGTTTAATATATTTTAAAGAGTGATTTTCAAAATTCCACATAGATTTAATAGATTCCAGATAGATTATGTATATTTCATATAAAAACTAAGGAACAACATTCATTCTGTTTGTATTTCCTGTGAAAATCTGATGTGAAATTTAAACTTTATCAACCATGACACTTAGAACTTGAAAAAGTAAGAAGAAATAATGATTCATTACAAACTTGTATAAGAATTTTACAAAAATGTGTTTCTTTTCGTGACTTTATCTATCTACTCGGCCAAAGAATTTTTGCTTCTCCATGACTTTTCTGTGGGTTCATTTATAAAAATATTTCAGAAACAATATTTTCAATTTAAAATCAAGGGCTTTTCCATTACGCTTTAATATTCCTACTGTAATTAATACCATAATATAGCACCGTACATAATAAAAATAGAAAATAAGCCTATTAAACTTTTTATTGTGAAATTAGACAGGTTATTCATTTCTCTGACATATCGTTTCAGAACACTGAAAATGTTAAAGCGGCATGAATTATTCACATATCCGGGGAAAAATAGAATTGTAGACTCTTCTAAATAATAAATAAACTACGAAAATGAACATAATCAAGACATTAGCTTCGTTTGTCAATTAAAGCGGACAATAAAAAGGCCGTTGAGAAAATTTTATTAATTCATTGCACATATGCTGTCTTAGAAATTACGCTGTTTCGAATTCCTATTTGAAATACTTCACTCTATTAAATAAATTTATAAAATCAAATTTATGTTTGTATAAAAAACATAAATGCACAGAATGGGAAAGAAAATTTTGAAGATTCCCTCGAATGCTGCACACGTCTGATAAAACCTAATGGCCAGTTTACATTGAAGTTATTAATCAATACATCAGAGTAGTAGTTGTTTAATGTCAACTATGTTATTTAGGTATGAAAAAAAAATTACAGATTCTCACCAGGAAACCACGCCATAGTGTAATAATGAAAAATATGCAGCAAACAAAAGAGCATAGTGAAATGTGTTTTTTAACACAGAAATCATTTGCCCTCGTCTCGTCGTTATCGAGATATAAAGTCTTAAAGTTTGCTAACTCATTTGTTTAATTTAGGGAGAAAATAATTTTTCTATAAGAATATACTGGTGTTTATCTTTTTTTTTTTACTCTATTTTTCCCTGACCACTAGCTTCTCTGGTAATGTATAACGAAGAGTAGTTGCGTTGAAAAATGATAATAATGGCGATGATGCAAGATAGCGAAAGCGATGATTTTTCTGATAGTGATTATGAAGTCGTAGACTTTGAAAATAGTGGGACTGATTCTTCTGTATGTAGCCTTATTAAAGACGAGAGAAAAGACATAAAAACTCCCATAACAGAGATTCTAGAGGTAAGCCAGTAAGAAAAGAGACCAGATACCAGTGTACAGAATGTCAGGTATGACTTTGTGTTGTCCCTTGTTTCAAAAACTATCATACAAAGACTAATATTTAACTTTTTTCCATTTGCCCGAGATAACTCGGAATAGTAAACTAATGTTAAAACTAAATGCTTTTACACCTGTAAAAAATTAAAAATTCAACTTAAAACCTACATATTTTGTTTTGCATCGTGTCCTTGTATTTAATAATAAAATAAAATAAATGTAATGATTTTTTGAAATTTTTTTCAAAAAAAAATTTTAAGGGAAGCGGTTAATAATCAGATTAATATAACATACAAAAAAAATTAGATATAGTAATATAAAAATTAAAGAATACCGCAAAATATTTCTATTGGCAAATATGGTACTGAACCAAAAAATGATTGAAGCATAGTAAACAGTGGCAACGGGCACATTTTATGCACTTAATTCTACTGAAATGATTACAATGGACCACCTCCTGCGAAAAACAAAATTTCATGAGCGTTTTAAATGGAAGTGGCCCAGTTTGCAATAACCAAGACTTGTACCAAGCATACCGAATCATGTCGGAGTATTGCGGCGAACTAAACTGGAAATGGACAAATGAATGGAGTTTCATGATGTTGTTACGTCGAAAACGTAATGACCCTTCCTTCCATCCTATCGACTCCTCCTGCCATCCTATTTAATCAACAAACTAGCAAATTTTAAGACTTTATATCTCGATAACGGGCAGACCAGGGAAAATTATTTATGCTGCAAAAAACACGTTTCACTATGCTCTTTCGATTGGTGCTTATTTAGTTTTTTTCATTGTTACACTAACGGCGTGGTTTCCTGGTTAGAATAAAAATAATTATAAGTACTATATTATTAGAACATACAGAATTATTCATAACAGGAAAATGAACATCTAATATAAAAACGAAGATAATAATTTTATAATTTTAAAGGAAGATAATAATACGTTTAGTTAAATAAAAAGCAGATGTTTCGTAATCAACGCAAGTACGTGTATTTTAAAATCTATGGAATATATTAATTACACTTGTCTGCAAATCTACTAAAGTTCTAAAGAGGTTATCAAGCATAATCACCGATGTCTTGTAAAACTTATGGATGTAAAAAAAAATTATATATCTTCTTATTATAAACTTTTATTAGAATTTGCCAAAAATATGTTTCTTTACGTGACTTTTTCCATTACACGCCCAAACAATCTCTTCCTCTTCGTGACATTTTCGGATTTTAGTTCTAACAAAATGTTCCCAGAAACAATATTTTCTATTTAAACCCTAGGGCTCTTCTTTTGTGTTTTAATATTACTAATGTTATAATGTAGCACTGTACTTAATAAAATTAGAAAATACGCCTATTTTACTTTTTATTATAAAATTAGACAGGTCATTTATATCTCTAACAAATCGTTTCAGAAAACGGAAAAAAAAGTTAATGTGGCATATATGATTTACTTTCATATTACATTTACGAGCAAATAGAAAAATACATCGTTTCATGTATATTTTCTATTTTATAAGCCGAAAAAGGAACATTATTTAATTATTATGCGCTTTGATTCTATGCTATAAGATAAATGTATTTTTTTCACACGGTTTGTTTCATCTGTAAGATTAAAATGAAACATAAATATTAACTACGTATGGATGATTCAGGGAACCTTCTTTCTGAATAATATTTTTCAGAAAACATAGTCGAGTTTTTTGTAGATTAATAAGAACAATAAAATTTTGCTATTTAAAATTAGTTTGTTTTGAATTTCGTAAAATAAATGGGTAATTTATAACTACCGATACATAGGAACAAATTTATATATATATATATATATATATATATATATATATATATATATATATATATATATATATATATGATACAACATATTTAAGCTCCTTTAATGACTTAGTTTGAATCATTGATCTTGAATATTTTTGAATCATTCATTTCTCTTCCAATTCATCAAATGCAATAATTAGTTTCTTTGGCAATATGTGAATATTTATCACGTCATGCATAATTTCCTGGTTTATTATAAGGAAATCTTGCTCACCTCTGCCTTTTTCATTTCGTATTTTCTTTCATTTTTGATCTGTTAATGTACGATTGCTAAAATCGTACTAAATCTACTAAATCTTGTAATACTTTAGCTTATTGTGGTTGTACAAGAACAAAATCATATTTTTTTGCGGAAACTGTAGTAATTTGGGACCGACAGTTACACAAATACACAGTAAACAATTTTTCTTATATTTCTGGATGTTATTAAAACAGGTATCTGTATATATAACATTTGAACATATATTTTGATCTCACAAACAAATGTCTAAGTTTTCTGAGGAATCATAATTCCTGATTGTACATGTGGAATTTTAGGTAGCTTTAAATACAAAACGTATAAAACTACCTATTGCAGCCGTTCGGAAGAAAGCAATTCCGGAAAAATTTGGTATATTTTTACCGATCATGACCCCTAGACTCCAAAACCACCTTCCGTTCAAATGTTGATTTATATATATAGATATATCCATATATATATGGATCATATACATGGATCATATATTATGGATCATATATATATATATATATATATATATATATATATATATATATATGATCTATGTCATACGATAACACTCGTATTTATAAATCAATTTGGATGAAACTAATTGTGTGTATTAAGTTCACAAATGTCTTGACCGAGTTCGTTGGCCAGCTTGGTCCGCCACCTTTTTTCAAAATGGCGGCCACTTAAAGATTTAAAACTAAAATAAATATACACAATTTAAAAATTCGAATTTATTTTCTACTTACGTGTTAGGCCTTGATACAAGGATTCCTGAGCATTTTTTGTTTTACATCTATCTTAAAAAATGGCTGACATAGAGCAGTTTGAAATTCTGGTGGCTGACATTTTGAAACAGGACAGCACATTACAAAAAACCAACGATTAATGTATGAGTTTTAGTGAACGCGATTTCTCGCAAATTATTATCTTTCATTGTTGTAATCATTTTCCCAATCATACGCATAAAACTATATGTTCATATCCGTTAGCACCAAATTCTCGCCACACTTGGGGAAACTTGGCGAATTATCGCCAAATTTGGCGACCAAAATAAGTTTTCAAAAATGAAGCCAATTCGGCTATAGTTGACTAATTCGGCAAATTTCTGATTCAAATTCACTATTAACGAATCTTAATCGGGTTATTTGCATTTTAACTTGCTATTTCGAGTAACATTAGCTAAAATTTTAAAACTAAAATATAGGAAAGCTACCTTTTCCTCCCGGTACAGGCCGGAAGGACTTTTTATAAATCTATGTATAGCGATAGGATGTATTACAGATGAAATAAATACTCTTTGAATACCATTGAATTAATTCATGGAAATTAACGAGATAATTCTAACGTAGTTTAGGTTTTTGAATGATATTTAATCAGTTCGGTAGTATAAAATCATTTTTAATGTAGAATTATGATATAAGTGATAAGTCTTTTTTTTTTATATGATACATACATCTTTTTTTAAAAAAATTGTTAGAATTTTCATGGATTTTGAAATCAACTTTATTTAATATATGAAATTTTAACATTGATGTCATTTACAATTTGACATGTTCTATCCAATGAATACAAACATTCATCATAACTGGGTACTTTATATTTTAGCGTTAATTCGTATTGTTTTCATTACTGCGATCTAAGTTATTCAGTTTTAATGTAGCATTAGAAAAATTGTCTCTCTGGAATACTAAGACTTTTAATGATCTAA
Source organism: Maratus michaelseni (assembly GCA_963931845.1). Classification (NCBI taxonomy): domain Eukaryota; kingdom Metazoa; phylum Arthropoda; class Arachnida; order Araneae; family Salticidae; genus Maratus; species Maratus michaelseni. The sequence continues at coordinate 289,210,133 of OZ007591.1, read as the reverse complement.
GATTTTTTTTGCATTGTTTAATAAATTCAAAAATCTTTGTCGGAGTCATGCTTAATAAGTTACATATAAAAATAATTATTATGTGACATGTTACGATAATTATTCCGTTTGCAGACACATACCTATTCTACATCCTTATTAAAGGAAATATAATTATCATCAGATGTTTCTATAATTTTGGATTCACTGCACGAAATTAATAGAGCTTCTCAATATCAGATAAGTACGGATTGCCATATGGATTAAATGTATTTTCAAAGAGATTTCAATCTCTTCAAATTTACCATTAAACAAAGGTGGTGGAATTTGGGGGAGCTTTATCAAATTATTTTTATGATGATCATGATTAATAGAATATCAATATTGGGTAGAATTGTCACTAATACTATTTGAATAATCATACAGAATTGCAATAACAACTGTTCCCTTTGTCAAAATTTCCTTCACTGACAATTTGATGATACTCATTTTGTGAGAGTTTAGTTTATCTTTTAGCTTTAAAATCAGCTTCAGATAAACTTTATCTTCGGCGATATCTATTGTGTTTTCATTCACAGCTGTATAAATCTTGGGTATCTATGATTTAATATTACCGCACTTATGATTTAGCATTGTTATAAGAGCATCTGTCATTTTTACTACTTTTTTCTTTAAAAACTACTAGTTTAACTTTGCTTTATAGTCCAATAAATTATAATTTTAGGATATAGCGCTGATTGTTACCTCCAGATAGATTGGACCAAAATGTCGAGAGGTAGCGTAAGATTAATTTCAAGCAAGACAATATAAACAAACATTTATTAAAGATATTAAACTTGTGTGTGTGCGGACAGATGCCACTGAGTCGATTTAATTATTTCGTTTAATTCTTTCGTTCCGCAAAATTCTTTCGTTTCCGCGATATAACAGCAGGGTTGCCAGTTAAAATTGCAGGGGGAACAGTGTTCCGTCGTCGAAGCAAAAGTTATAAATATGGGACAATATTCTTCAAAAATTAGTAAAAGTTGTAATTTTAATTAGTTGGTTATTAATTAAATTCAAAGTTACACAATTTAAAAAGTTATTATGAGACACACTCATTAGTATCCATCTATTTCGTCTGATTTGAAACTTCAGTAATGCTGCTGGAATTCGGCTTCTCGAATGTGGGTTTTAGTGAGTGGTATTAAGTTCAGTAGTCGTCACTTATTTGAATTACTTTATAATAGTATTACCATTACGCTATTTTCTATATATTAGAATAAGAACTTATGTTTGAAATAATCCATTTTTTACAGTATTTATTGTATTTGCGTTTAAATACGTAAAATGAAACAATAAAATTATATAAGTTTAAAATTATATGAGTATATAATAATTATACAAAGTCTTTCAAAAATGGTCAGATAAAATTTAAGAATATTGCTATTTTCAATATATTAGAATCAGAACTTATGTTTGGAATAATCCATTTTTACAGTATTTATTGTATTTGCGTTTAAAAACGTAAAATGAAACAACAAAATTATATAAGTTTAAAATTATATGAGTCTATAATAATTATACAAAGTCTTTCAGAAATGATCAGATAAAATTTAAGAACTTAAAGAAAACAATCTTTGTAGAGGAAACCGGGTGTTCAATCCACCTCTTCAGTGAAAAATATAATGCTTCACTAAAAGCTGAACCGGAATCGTTGTTTATAATTTTACAAATTTTTTTAATTGTTTTTAATCGTAACAAAAAATTCAATATACTTACCTTGCCTTGTGTCTAATGTAACACTATCATCAGAATTAGATGAAGTTATTGAGATTTAAGCGCTCCATATATCAGAATGAAGATGGTATTACATTCGATTTCACTAACCAAATGACGGTGCACTGAATATAAACCAAACACTTGCTTCCTTAACTTATGACACCAACAATCTCGAAAAATGAATTATTTTGCCTTATCAGGAAGGTTAATAAAGAAAATTTATGTTTCTACTGCATATTCAAAAATCTTTAAAAATATATCTTACAGAATAATTCCAGAATAACCTTCTGAGTATCTTTATACATATTTTCCTAAATTAAATAATATTAATCTTTCAAAAATACTATATTTAACATATAAGGAGGACACTCATTTTCAATGAATTAAAACGCTTCCAAAATAACTTATATATGTTTTATATACATGTAAAGAACGTAAATCTTTTTTTTATGCACAGTTTCAGTTTAATGCGGATTTTTATTTACTTTTTCTTTAAGTCTTCTTGAAATGTACTTGACTTAAATTACTCCTTTTGAAAATCATTAATCGATATTCTCTTTTTTATGAAAAGAATCTCATGTTAAAAGCTTGAATTGTATCTTTTCTTTCACTTTATTTATTCATTTTCTCGATCGTTTAATGCCGTAAATCGTGGCATCGTGTTACACTTTAATTGAAAGAAGAACCAAAAAAATGGGAAGCAATGAACTTTCATTTCAATAAATTGTTGCTGTGTAACCATTGAAGAAATATTTGAAAATGCTTTCTAGGAACATAGAAAATCTTCTTCTGATACAACGTAGCAGAAAGTATATATATATATATATAACCATAAATGAAACATTATCATAACACCAACTTAAACAATGAAATAATTAAGTATGAAATAATTAGTTGACAATGAAAGATTCCCCAACACACTTAATATGGAATCAAAAACATTGAAAGAATAAGAAATTAAATAAAAATTGAATAAATGGAATTAAATGAAATGAAATTTGTGGAATTTAGACAGAATTATCAAGTCCCAATTGCCTAAATACCACAAATAAAATGAAATGAGATGTTTCATCATCATATTAGCCATACATTGCTAAAAAATATCATATTGGGACTACATCTCAAATACAATGATTCAAATCAGTGATAAAATAAAAAATAAAATACAATATTAAAAAGGAAAGAAGCCATACTTATAAATTACAGAGAGAACATTTAATAGAGACATTAAGTATAAAATCCATAAAGATGAAAAGAGATATAAATAAGATACCTTGCAGTTCATGAACCATCATGAAAACTCCAACATGACTGGGGAATAAATTGCATAAAAAATCATAACATGTTGCCAATTTTAGAAATATAAATTGCTTAGAAATATAAATTGCTTTGCAGTGATGCCAGAAATTATGTTAAAAAATAATGGATTATGAAATAAACAGGAACATTAGTGCTGCCATCTATTAGTAAAAGTGAATATAATCTGAATCGAAGGAATTGGATGGAAATAAATGTTTCATAATTCAACCAAATTACTATCTTAATTGATACCAATTAGTTAAATAATAAATAAATGAAATTAATTAATAAATAGAAAATCGAATTACATTAAAGGATGTATTAATGAATAATACTATGTTATAAATAAGTATTAAGATGGAAAAATTAATATTAGAAAACTGGAGTTTTCGTGATGGTTCATGAACTGCAAGGTATCTTATTTATATCTCTTTTCATCTTTATGGATTTTATACTTAATGTCTCTATTAAATGTTCTCTCTGTAATTTATAAGTATGGCTTCTTTCCTTTTTAATATTGTATTTTATTTTTTATTTTATCACTGATTTGAATCATTGTATTTGAGATGTAGTCCCAATATCATATTTTTTAGCAATGTATGGCTAATATGATGATGAAACATCTCATTTCATTTTATTTGTGGTATTTAGGCAATTGTGACTTGATAATTTTGTCTAAATTCCACAAATTTCATTTCATTTAATTCCATTTATTCAATTTTTATTTAATTTCTTATTCTTTCAATGTTTTTGATTCCATATTAAGTGAGTTGGGGAATCTTTCATTGTCAACTAATTATTTCATACTTAATTATTTCATTGTTTAATTTGGTGTTATGATAATGTTTCATTTATGGTTATATATTAGCATTCAAATTATTATGCTGCACATGCGCATATAATTATGAATGTAAGTCATTTATGATGTCTTATTTATGATATATTTTCATCTTGAATCTTAACAATTCATTTTGATATTTTTTCTTATACATTATGGTATTGCATATATATTTTTTAAATATATTGATAATGGTGCTAATTGATATTAGCAATCTTATATATATATATATATATATATATATATATATATATATGTTATATAAAAAAAAATTATTTCCTTCGTATTTCCTTCGCATTTATTTCGCATTAGCTTTTTAAATTAATCTAACTTCTGACATAGTCAGTATTTCCTTAATTCTTAATAATATTTATTCCTATTTAATATCCTTTTAAAAGTAATACCCATATATTAATAATTATCTTATTCCAAATCTTAATCTAAAACTTTAGGTTCATTCGTAACTTTTATCAACTCCCCAATCTATAAAATTCTGAGATACGCTTTTGTCATTTCGAATATTTTTAAAAGTATTTTTTTTATGGTTTTGTTCCATGCTTTGCTTCGCGCTCTGGTTATTTTTCTCTTCAAAATCAATGCGCGGCTACGAGGGGGATTCTTTCGTGTTAAATCGTCTCCCTCGCGCCTCATTCGCTTGGCTTGAATTCGCCTCTCACTCATTGGATAGTGCCCTTGTTACGTCGTCGTCAGTAACACTACGCGCGGTTAACAAAATGCGCTAGCAGGCATTTGGAGAGCAGATTTTTGTCGTGTGTGGGAGTACTAACTAAATGGTTATCTGGTGTTGAAGTCACGTAGAATTTTCATAACAGCTCTTTACGATCTATTAAACGATGTAATAAACCATCGTCAAGCCGGAGGGCTATAAGCTTATACCGGATACTGTGGAAACAGTTACTTGCCTCGCTTCTGTTTATTAATAAAATATTTATCCGGAAATTGGCTGTTCCTTATTGACGAAACTCTCGTGGTGTCTCATCATTGCCTAACCTCATCGCCATGATTATTGATTACGGCTGCAATAATGCACCATCTTTAACAAACTCCATTTTCTCGTGGAATAAAAAATTATCTTCGTAAAAGCTTCATATATATATATATATATATATATAAATTGAAGTAAAACAAATTATAACAAAGAGTTAGATTAAGATTATAATAATAAACCATAAAATAGACATATTTAAAATCAAGTGAATAGATTAAAAGTAATGGAAGTGTAAAATTAAACATGGAAAAAATAACAAAAATATTACATGTTTTAAAGTAGATAAAATAACGTATGATAAAGATAATGTATAATGTTGCTCAAGTAAAACAAGTATATGATTTACATAAAAGCAAAAACTAAACAAGAGTCATCATAGTAGCTTAAGAATATAGTAAACACATGCAAATATTGACTGACGTAAATAATAAAGCCAAAATAGTACAGAATCAAAAAAAATGAGTCGAAATTAAAGTAATACAAAATAAATGCGCAAATGCAGGTACATTCCTGTATTAATATCAAGAGAAGTAGATTGAAATATAACAAAAGATAAATATATGTTAAACTGAAATATCAATTAGAATGAACCTATCACTCATTACATAGAGTACTATTATTAATGATATATTGAAAAGGAATTATAACATTCATAATATAATTATTACTTTTTTATGTATTTATTTGATTTTATATGTTTGCAATATATGGTTTATTAATACAATGATAATTTAATTTTTTTTTCCGTTTATTTTTCATATTACATTTACACATACAGTTTATTTCAATTATATATAATGTGCATTCTAATAATACTGCTGCAGCATATGATATTATGAACGTTATTTTAGTGAGATAACTTCTTTTATTTCAGCATTAATAACTTCAACGTATGTATATATATATATATATATATATATATATATATATATATATATATATATATATATATATATATATATATATATATATATGACCGGCAGCTTTCAATTTTAGACATTTTGTGGAATAGTTAAAAATGTACTTGTCAGATTCTTCTGGAATTTTAGAATTAAAAAGAACAGGTTTGACTTCATATTTATCAACGTCGATTTGATAAGGAGTATAATTAGGGGACCAATAAAAAATTAAAGAAAAAAATAATACTTGGGATCACCCTGTAAAACAAAATGCATGAAATGATTTATCGCTACAGAATATACATAGGCAGACAATGTATAATATGTGTATTCATTTGTGTCAGAATAGCATGCATATTAATAGAAATATAGCGATTTTTTTAATTAAAAAAATTCTTGCATGTTTTTTGCTTATAAAATAAAAGGGTTTTTAACCAAATTTAACGTCAGTTTCAGAAAATTTGACAAAATGTAGTAGAAATCATATAGTGCAATTGAAATGTAAATATATTAAATATTTAAGGAAATATGGGCAGTTGTATAAAATATTTTTTATCTGCGCATGCGCGAACGATAAAAAGGAGCTTTTTGCATAATTTAATAGTCAACTCTATGGAGCAACTTATTAAAACAAATCAGTCAAATATCGTAAAAATTCAGAGAGATATCGGCGTTAGGGTGAGCTGTTTTTTAGTTTCTCACTAAAGTTCGCTAAATGATAAGGGATTTTCCACAAATTGTCATGTTGAATTTTTATACTATATTTCATTTTTTATTGATACTTTAGTTCGCCTTGGAAACCTTTATTGCACCAGGTTATAATACTTTTGTAATGGATCCTTTGATTTTCATAATTCTTTTTTTGTTCGAATAAGCTCGTTAGGATAGTTTTTCAAACAGAACTAAAGTATCATTAAATATTGGAAAATAGTGTAAAATAAAAAATGACAATTTGTGGAAAATCCCTTATCATTCAACGAGTCTTAGTGAGAAACTAAATAACAGCTCACTCTAACGCCGATATCTCTTTGAATTTTTACGATATATGACTGATTTTTTTTAAATAAATTGTTCCATAGAGTTGACTATTAAATTATGCAAAAAGTTCCTCGTTATCGTTCGCGCATGCGCAGATAAAAAATATTTTATACAACTGCCCATATTTCCTTAAATATTTAATATATTTATATTCCAATTGCACTATATTGTTTCTACTACATTTTGTCAATCTTTCTGAAACTGGCGTTAAATTTGGTTTAAAACCCTGTATGTTATAAACAAAAAACATGCAAGATTTTTTTTTTAATTTTTAAAAAAAAATCGCTATATTTCTATTACTTTACATGCTATTCTTACACAAATGAATACACATATTGTACAATGTCTGCCTATGTATATTGTGTAGCGATATATCATTTGGTTCATTTTATTTTACAGAGTGATCCCAAGTATTATTTTTTTTCTTTAATTTTTTTTTGGTCCCCTATTTGTCCTCCTTATCAAATCAACAATGGAAAATATGAAGTAAAACCTGTTCTTTTGTATCCTAAAATTCCAGAAGATTCTGACAAGTATATTTTTAAATATTCGACAAAATGTCTAAAATTGAAAGTTGCCGGTCATTAATGGCCATATAGTGTATATATAATATATATATGTACATATATTTTTAATATATATATATATATATATATATATATATATATATATATATATATATATATATATATATATTAATATATATATCTATCTATATATATATATATATATATATATATATATTTAATATATCTATGTGTGTGGGTGTGTGGGTGTGTGGGTGTGTTTGTGTGTGAGTGTTTCCTTTAAATCAGGTAAACTATCAGAAATTTTAAAAATAGCAGAGAAATAAGAACGTGAATCAATTTCAAACAGTGATGCCAAATACAGAAAAAAGTAACTATTGCAAGAATAATTGACATAAGTAAGTTAAAAGTAAATATTAGTAATTTAAGCACTTTTAAAATGTTGATAAACTAACAAAATAACGAAAACAATAAATACATTACAATATCCCCCCCCCCAAAAAAAAAATTACGCCATTTTACGTTGCTTGTGATATGCTACAAATATATATATATATATTAAAAATACATATCCTTTGGGAAACCGAATTACAAACATTTGATACATCTGCCGGTAACTCCCTAATTCAGTTTTATCATTGACTACGGGCTTCTGTCGCATTGTGCATTTGTAGTCTGTAGTTATGTGCTCTCACTAACAAAATTCCTTGCACTGGATCAGCGGGTACTTTTTCCGTCGTTTTACTTGTATCAAAACACGCGGCTCCTGTTGTAGAGGAATATCTATATCGTCTTGATATATATTTTTTGATTTTCGCTAGTGTGTTACTTACTAAGATTGATAATCCATAGAAAAGAACTCTCTCATATATGCCATCAGCCATTGTCTTTCATAACCATCTCGTACACTTCATCTGCCTACTATATATATATATATATATATATATATATATATATATATAACTTCATGCCCGTAGTTTTGTTATAATAGCAATGGTATCCTAAAATAATAAATGATAACATTTTAGTGATTGTACCGACAAGTATCATTATAATCAGTAAATCTTTACTTCCTGCATAATCGGATCTCATAATATGTTTTATGCTGATTTTATTCATTTATCTAAAACATAAAACTACCTGTATAGCACCGATTTTCGTCACATGCATACACTCAGAAAAAGGAATTGATTAAAACTACAAAACATTTTTGTTGAGTACATTTTGGTTGTTTTAGCAAAATTGGAGTAAAATTGAACCATTTTACTTCAATTAACAAAACATTTTTGCTGACGATACAATTTTTTTTTTTTTTGGAATTGCAAAAAAAAAGTGGTTTTCAACAAAAAAAAAATTTGGTGATTCAAACAAAATTTTCATTGACCTATATTTAAACAAAATTTTTGTTTGAATATTGGTCAATAAAAATTTTGATTGAATCAAAAATTTTTTTTTTTTTTTTTTTTTTTTTTTTTTTTTTTTTTTTTTTTTTTTGCAATTCCAAAAAAAAAATTTTGTATCGTCAGCAAAAATGTTTTGTTAATTGAAGTAAAATGGTTCAATTTTACTATTAGTTTCTTTTTCTGAGTGTAGCTCTAGCATACATTTATATCCTGCAGACTTACGGCCCCACCAGTGGTTGAGAGGTTGTGCTCTCGAAGCTGGTAGACGGGAGGTGCTGGGTTCGATCCCAACCGCGCCCGTCGGCCTAATCGTTCTGAGTTTTCGTGGTTTTCTTCGAGCCGTGGATTTATCCATGCGTAAATACGGGTTAGGTTCCCTTAGAAAGACCCCCACGAAGGGCACTCCCCCCGGGCCTATATCCCATGTGTAGATAATTGGCCGTCAATAATCAACCAAACCCAACCTGCAGACTTACTCAAAACATTTGTGAGCAACAGAGTATCTAAAATTTAGCAACTATTCAAGGATTTTCACTGGATTCAGATATCATCTGAAACAGCCGAAATGATTTCTCGAGTACTGGGTGTGAGAATTCTTGCATCAAATACATTTTGTTGGAAAAGGTTACACTTTTCAACGTAGAGATTTTCATTTTAATTTGCGGTTATATTCGTTTAAATATTACTCCCAGCGTATTAATCTGAAATTTAATTCAATACAAACCGAATAACACAATTTAAAACACGCAGCTCCAGCAATTATCATTCATACATTGCAATGTATACAGTTCTTTGGGTGGCTCTGTATATGATTTTAATTTTATTCTCCATTAAGCCTTTGTTACATTAAATAATATTTAGCTGAATATTGATTAATGCAAATAAAAAGTAGCATTAAAAGATTCACGCCAGGCGGTGATACTTACGAATTATTTTGTGCAGCCTTTTATATGATCTATAGAATACATCGATACACAACATACTATACAAATAATTATTTAATCTTAAAAACGAATACCACAACTGCAAACGCGTATTAAAATTCACCATTAAAGAATTCACGCCAGGCAGTAATGCTTACGAATTATTTTGTACAGCCCTCTATATGATCTACATAATATATATACACATAACATACTAGTTAACCTTAGTTAAACTTAACTAGTTAAACTTAACACCGAATACCACAACTGTAAACGCGCTTCCAACAATTATCGCTTTTAGACAGTACTGTAACCTGATTATTTCATGTGTTCCTGGAAATGAACGATAAATGCTATGCAAACAATATATGATAGTAAGTGTCTTATAATGCATTTTAGTATTGTATATCTGTTTTATTATATTTGAAATAATTTAATGTAATTAAAATACACTGCAAACGATTTCTCTCATAGAATATTCTCCGCAGACCATTATGTAACAGTGTTTGATTTTGTGACTGTAAATGAATGATAAATGTTTTGCACTCCCAATTCCACATACATAATGTAATCGTACACATCAGAAATCGATATCAATTTCATTGTATTTCAAATAGTGTAACTTTAGTAAAATGCATTGCAAACAATTTTTAATCGAAACCATAACGTAACGGAATTATTTTAAATAGCCTTGTAAACAAACAACAAATGATTCAATTTTTAATAAAGTTTGTCGAAAATTAAACCTTAATAACATCTAGTTTGATTAACTAGTTGATATGAACTAGTTATTATCTAGTTGATTTGAACATAACTACCAGTTACGTTCAAATTTAAATACATTTAAGAGTGTTAAAGCGCGAGGTGTTGGCCAGACAGTCCAGACGGCGTAAAATTTGAAGTCATAAAATACTTCTAACTGTGCTGGAAATACCATATAAATAAATTCGTAAAACAAAATTCCACTTAAATTACTTAACCCTTTTAGTGCGGGAGTCGACAAAAGTCGACATAAGGGTCCGAGTGCGGGAGTCGACTAATGTCGACATCTAAGGGGTTGGGTGCTGTAGACTACACTAAGCGACGACAAAAGTCGCCTAGGCGTTCACGGCGTGTATTGTGCTCACTGTAGTACGTCATGAGCTTAGCAGAAAAGAAAAAAAAAACACCCCCAAAAATATTCCGCACTGAAAGGTATAAAGGTGTTTTATTATACACTGTACAAAATAACAACATCTAAACCAAGCACTTTCGAATACTAACATGTTCATCATCAGGGTTAAATCGTTAAAAAAGTTACAAACCAGAGGTCGTTTTCACTGCTTTATAGTTGATGGACTGTTCCAAATGTGAAAAGAGAAGGTAAAAACCTTTGCTGCTCCGGACCGTTCCATAATTTAAACTGGAGTGGAGAGGGAGTTTGTGTTAGTTCCAGCAACTTATACCGAATTCTCGGGATGTTGAATAGCAATCTATCACTACACGTAAATGTTCTTCGTCGCAGAATATCTATTGACCCTATAATCAATAAATTTTGATAACTTGATAATTTCTTATGATCTTCACTCTTTTGAAATCTATCATAATATCTTCTCTTGATGCAGTTTAGAAGTCGCCGTTCGACTACGGTGTAGTTTGATATCAGCAGTGTGTTCTGCAGATAGCTCTTTAAACTTTCGTGATGTCATACCAACATAATCCATTTTCTACTTATTAACTACCACTGTATCAGGGATTAGATATACACCTGCGAAATCTTCCATAAGAATAGGGTACATACTACTATGAAGTATTGTTTTTAATTTAATAGGGGTAAAAGCAATAACATTTATATTGTATTTCCTTAATTTATACTTTAAACATTTAATTAAACCTGGAAAATTTTGAAATTTGAGTAATTTTACATCTTTACGATTAAATTTATTATTGTCATTCTTTCCATAATGAGTTTGGTAAATAATTTTGTTAATAAACCTAAGTGAAAAACCATCATCATTTTCTATGCTTCTAAAGATGCCCAACTCCCTATCAACATATTTTTCAGTATAAACTGTGAACGCTTGTTTAATGTAAAATGCTGTACGCTACAGCTTTATAACTAGTTTGAGATAGACTATTAACTGATTCCGTAACGGTCCGGAGCAACATTGGTTCCCCTCTTCTTTTCACATTTGAAACATACAACTATAAAGCAGTGAACTCGACCTCTGGTTTATAAAATGTTTAACAATTTTAACCCTGATGATGAACACGTCAGTGTTCGAATGTGTTTGGTTGATATTTTGTTAATTTGTACAGTGTATAATAAAACACCTTTAACAATAATAAAACACCTTTAAAAAATTTAATTGTAACTTTGTTTCACGAAATTAATTATTTATTCATTTTTTTTTCAAAATGAAGTGAATTAAGGATTCGAGAAACTTGATATAGTTTGTATCATTTTCATTAAGTATGCTGGAAACTTAAAAAGAAAAAAATGCTGTCCGGTAAATGTTTTGTTGTTTAAATAAGCCTAAAATGTACTTAAAACGAGATAAACCACGAGTCAGAAACATTCTCATTACATCTTTTTCATTTGTATTTCTTGCGAGAAAGTAAAAAAGAATCAGTTACTGTGAAATAATTCTGGAAAGGTAAATTTTACATGGTCATCAACTAAAACCTGGCCGTCGCTCGTTGCAATTTATACAGATAAATGTACATTTATATGAACAGTGCTCATAGCTTTCTTAATAATTAATAGTAATACGCAATTACAAAATTATATGCATTGTTTATATAACGGTTTGTGTGTAAAAGAGTCAGATTACAGATTTCGCTGAAACCCATGCAGATCGGTTTACCATGTGCCACCCTGTATCACAAGAACACTATCAAATTGCAGTTTCATAATTATAGAAGGAAAAGTCCTTTACCATCTTTATCAAAGGATAGTGCAAAATAGAACAATTAAATACACATACTGTATTTTACAAAAATACGGACAAAAAATAGCAATTACGTGTTATACCTAGCTGACGATTTATATTTTATGTTTGTAACTGGAATCAGCTACAAACCCAAGAGGAAGAAGAACAGTAATGAAAAAAATAAGGAAAAAAAAAGCAACGAAATGATATCAACATGCAAACCCCTATTTTATAAAATCGTTAAAATTGCGAACATCAAAGAAAACTACTTGAAAACAGAGTAAGCAAGGGGAATCTCATAATATTTGCCCTTTCTGATTTCTAAAACTACGGTGATAAAAAATCTAAATCAATCGGGTGTTACAGTAATTTGGTCGGATACAAATTTAGTTTTGTGGATGTGTTTGTATTTCCATGAAACCAAAACATATTCATTAAAAAATAGAATGTAGAAAAATCCCTTCGCTAGAATATAACATTACGCAACATCTAACAGACGTATTCAACGAAATAAATATATTCTTGATTTTTTTTCTATTTAGTTGCATATAATAGTAAATTATAACACTTTAATTTTCTTTAGCTTGTGAAAATTGAAATCAATGGGAAATATCAGAACTTACCAACAAGTTCAAGATTAAGCAATCATTTTTTCACAAAATAAACTAGTTCAGTAGCATCTGTTAGCCAAAGTATACCAATTGATACTTGGAATTTATGGAGTGGCAAAAATTTCAAATCTCAACAGAGCTGTATATTCCATGTATAAAAAATGTAGGAAAAATGCTATATTTTTTTTTACTAGAAATTTTTATCTGTGCTATATATTTACAAGTGATAATAGATTATATTACGCTACTGAAATCAACGCTATTGATTGGATATTAGGCCTTGAATAAACTATTATGATGTGTTCATCGTAATAAATTCTTCTACATGAACCGAATCAGTTAAATGACCTAAATAATACAACAAATTACATCGATTTAGAAAGTAAATTTTTTTAATATATTAACTTATAATATTGTTAGTAAATTGTGGAGAAAGAAGACATCCTAAGCGTGAAGTTACGTTGATTTCTGTGCATTTAAACTGATATTACAATCATTGTACAATTCGAACAAATCATCGATTTGTGGCACTTCCTCTTGAGGGATTTTGCCAAAAACTAATCAGCACCGGCTGAGATAAGGATAGAACATATGAAATTTAATCTTATTCTACGAGGTATTTCATGAGTTACAGTGCCCACAAAATTTGGGTTACAGGCAGACTAACAGACAGGCACTAAAACTCTCAGACAGGCATTTTTTGAAAACAGTTAAATCGTGATCCGGACCTTCTAAATCGGATCAATCCAGTGAAAACCATTAAGTCGAAAATTTTCAAGAATCCAATAATTTCTTCTTGTAATTGTAAAAGAAAGCAAAAAAGGGAAAATAATATTCACTTTAATTACTGAACAGATACTCTTCCTCAACTTTTGTTGTATTGTTGGCAGTAACGGGTAAGGAATTCGGTTTCATTACAATGTACCCCTTTCTGCTTTCCTACAAACAGGTAATTTTCGATTTTTATATTGTAATTACAATCCGAGAGAGTAAATGTCGATGTCAACATAATTGGAGAAGTATGCCCACCCAAAAGAACTTTGAGTTCTTATACATATATATCACGAAATACACATTCATGGCATGCATTTGTCAATCATAGCATGAAATTGTCAGTCATGACATATATTCTTGATGTTTTAAATTATTATGGTTTAATGGAAAGTGCGAAAACTGGGAAGTCATAATCATATCATGATACTGTCACAATCAGTTCATCACAAATAATTTTGTCATTCACCTTTGTAGAATCATTATTTTGAACAAAATAACGAGCCTATGTAAATAATAACTACCGAATAAATAGAACCGAAGTAAGCAGAGGAATTTTAGAACAAAAATTGCAAATGTATTTGAAAATATTTAAACTGTAAATGCATAAAAAAATGTACATACATGCAAAATCGCCCTCCCTTCCAGCAGTTCAAAATTTCATTGGGGGTGGGAACTTAAATGTTAACGCGTTATGAAGTTGAAAATTTCCCTAAAAAAATATTCACTTTCAGACAACTGTTTAAAAACATTGATTGAAACTCAATGTTTACATTATAATGTTTGTGAAATCCAAACTAATGCCAGTTTTCACCGATCTCTAAATGATGAATAAAAAAATAAAATTCGTAAAAGTTATGGTATGTTACACAATTTCCGATTTAAATGTAGTATTTAACGCATATGAAGTGATTTTGCTGATTTGAATAATTCATTATGTTGTAAGAAAAGAAAATATCTAATGCTTGCATTCCAAATTTGACCAATGTTAATAATAAATATACCACACTAAAGAAATGTAGTAAAAAGACCTAATAAAATACAAAAAAGTAAGATATAAAAAAGAAATATCAACATAAAGGAAATATCAACAGTACATTAACTCAAGTTTTGTTCATTTTTTGATAATTGAAGCAGAAATCGCAGAAGTGCTTCACCCCACGACTCAAATTTACGCGCATACGTCAACTCTTTTCTAGTTCATATAAACACAATAAAAGTAATATCATTTTAAAGCTCATAAAAGTTTTAAGGATGCTATTCAAAATATTTTATGATATTTTTCATATTTTATTAACAAGAGGAATAAAACCAACAATTTTATCATGACGAAATAACATTTTGGAGATTTGCAATTTTTAAGGGAATTTGCTATATTAATTTTAGAAAGACGCTGTAATTGAAAAAGTTATAGAACATTTTCTTAAGAAAAATCTAAAAGAAACACGAAGTTTGTCAAAATCTTTGAAATTGATTAATAAACAGTTTTCTTAAAGTGAGGATATTCCAACATTGAGGGGGAGGGGTATGGGAGTGAAGCCAGGAGAGGGAAGAGGTGGGAACTTTTATGAGAATAAACCTGTTAACAATGTCTGTCAGCAGGGTAAAAATTGTCTTTACATGAATTTCTTCCAACAAAAATCACTATATTTTCTGGAGTATATAGAGGAGTTAAACGTATCAAGATACAAGTACAATTAAACAGTGTTTCATATTGAACGGTTTTAAATAGACTAAATTAAATTGATAGCCTAACTTAAGGATTTAGCTTTTTAATTATAAAATGCATTAGCCATTTACAATAATTCCGTATTAAAGATTTTGGATTAAGTTTTAAAGAGTAATTAAGCCTTAATTAAGGTATAATTAAATAATTTTTCAGTGACGTTTATTTATTGATTATTATGTGGCTTTCTAAAGATACACAAATTGTTCTTGAAACCGTGCATCGTATTGTGTATCTTTAACCATATATATTATAAATTGTTTTTAATAAGAAATAGAATTTAAATAAGTAAAATAACGCAGTTAACACCTTCTTCTAACACACGTAGTACAAATTTAATGTTGGATATTCAATAACATTTGTTCATACCAAACGGTGCTCGTGTTGTTATGTAAACTAGATTTTCTTGGGGTAAATTTAGTTTTCACGCGGCTCACTCTTTCTTCAATTATACTGTTTTCAAAACAGTCGTTTATTGGGTAAAACCATCAGTTCCAACAATATGTTTTAGACCCTGGATAGATATATAGAGTTTTTTAATTTGTTAGGAGGTATTTTTTCCATTGAAGTAATTAACCCAATATAGTTTTTTTAAGCGATTTAATTTTAAACTTGATGGAATCCATAAAAACGTGACAGAAAAAATATTACTATAACAATATCAGTAAAATAAGCTTCTTTATTATTTAGGAATGGATGCGTATGAAACAGTCTTTCAAATACTTTTTTTAAAGTTTTTTCCCCCAGTGCAATACAGTAATATTTGCGATGCAAACACCAAACAAACAATCCGTAAACAACTGTGTAATGCAAATTAGTTCGACATTACCGCCATATTCCCCACAGCAACAAAGAAAATTTCATGGACCTATGTAGTATCATACAAATAGTATATTCCTACGTCCATCTCGTATTCAGTAAATAAATTAACATAGTAAATAAAGCAAACATCTCCCCCACCCCTGTGATAATGCATCCGAATGGGCTCCTATGCATCTGCCCGAAGGCACCGTCGAAATTCGACGTTAAAAAAAGTTTTAAAATGTTTAAATAAAAGTTTTAGAATGTCCTCTTTAATCTTTGTTCGTTTCATATCCGTATCTCCTAAAATGCATCTATTCTTTTAAGCTAATCAATTTTTATGTAAAGATGAAGAATTGTTTTTACAATAATAAATCAATCTGCAGATGAGGGAGATTTTTAATGTAATCAAGTACAATTTATTTATATGGTTTCTTCAGTCCCTATTAGGTTACCCAAGGTGATTATCACTTATACACTACGGACGAGGATCTTTTTCCTCTTATACAGTTAAATGTCCAATGGATCTTTAAAAAAAATAATAAAATACAATTTCTAGTATATTCTGATGCAACATATATATCAATGAATTTAACATATCAATTTTATGTTCAACATAAACAGAATTTTTTTTTTTTTTTTTTTTTGACACATTTTAGTTTAGCGCCAAAATCAGATATCTTATGGGTAATCGGATTTGATGATTTATCAGGTTTTTTTTTTATTATTATTATGTTTTTCACTTTTTATGATGGTTAGGGAAATCCATTTTCAATTGCGGAAACTTTTTCAGGGGCTATTTTACATCATTGAAGAAAACTGATGGTCATTGTTGAGATAAATTTGAAAAATATTTCATGCTTAAAAATTGTTTAAAAAGTCGTTAAATTAAGCAGCAGTTTTCAAATAAATTTCATTCGAAAGCTAACATTTTTGTAATTGATGATAAAAGAATTGAAATTGTAAGGTATTTAGAAATGATGTAAGCGCGATGAAAGCGAAAACGGTAGCGCTGTTTGTTGTCATAACCGTTATACATTTCTAAAAGATGCCACTGTGGTTTGGCTGGCGTCCAAAAGTAGACTACCATTTTTTCACGTCGACAGAAACATTCATAGTGAAAGGAATAGGACTTTGTCCCTAATAAGAAAATGTTAAATGAACTTATAATAAACCTACCAAAATGATTCGTATAAAATTCGTCGCCTTACATTGTTTATTCTAACAAAAAATACAAACAATATTTAAATTTTTGTTTCTACCATAACACTTTTTTTAATAATTTTAATTTTCCTGAAATCCATTACTTTTGTGAATTTTTCTATTAAAAAGGAAATTTTCTAACCTATAATTAAAAAAAAAAGTGATTGGTAACAAGTAAACTAGGTATGCCAAAAAAATGAAGCAATAAATAAAGACTCCAATTCTAATCTTTGTAATTAAGAATTGCAAAATGAGTTAAAATCACTTCATGTTGACATAATGTTCACATAATTTTTTCTCTTTAGTTTTGTCAATCTTAAAATGCAGTTCAAGCTAAGCATAACGTCATTTTTACCGGCGCAAACTTTTCACACGTACTTTATACACGTTACTTTTATGCTTAAACACCATGTATACAAATAAAAATATATTTTGTATTTAATTATAATGAAAAAATGGCATCAGCAAAGTTATAATGCATAATGATAAAATAAACCAAATGAACAATTTTCTCTTGATGTCATAAGTATGCATTTTTATTTGCTTATAAAAATAATGTGCACGCGGATAAATATTTTTACCGAAATTTATTTTGCAAATTAAAAAATTCGTCCTAAAAGCCACGTGTCTTTAATACATATTTCTCTTTTACCCCCGCAACAGTGGAAGTTATCCGATTGCCGACTTTATAACGTCATACGCAGAAGTAAAAGTTTAATTTAAAATTACGGCTAATTAATTCAATTTTCGAACAAACGAATGTACGGTAACAAATCTGTGTCCAAATATCTTTCATTTGAAAAAAAAAGTTATGTAAATTGATGGAGTAGTTTGTTCTGACGTACTGTCGAAAGAAAACGCTTAGCGATTTAAATAAGCTGGACATTGTCCTTTATTTGTAATCTTCATCCAGTACCCGCTATACAAATTTTTAAAGGTATGAAAATGAATCAGTCATTTCAAAAACTACATAAATGTAATTTTTTTTTCAAAATGCATTTTGCAAACGTATTCTTGAATGTAGGCACACATGTGTAGACAAAATTTACATAGTTTTATTTTTTGCTGCTACACAAAATTGTCGTTTATTAGAAAACCAACATAAGTAAATCAGAAAAACAAGACATATTGCAAGGGGCAACAACAGATGAAGAAGAAAATGTGATCGAACACGATGGTGAATATGACTATTTGCTTCATTGTATAGGTGCCAAGGAATGGAGATTTTATATATTAAGATTTATGAATAGTAATCTTCGCATTATTTAATAGCAAAATTCTGTGATTTAATAAGGAAAGTATTTTTATTTGGAAATAGGAGCGTTCAGAATATATAATATTTGTTAATTGTGCACTTAATATTAATCCTTAAACATTAAGTACTTGTATATGGAAAACCATTGGATGTTACAAATTTAAATATGCATCTTATAAATGGGCATTGTTCGAAAATATTGTCACTTATACCTATGACAAGGGGGGGGTTGGTTTTAAATATTGTAATTTATGGCAATATTATGTAATTAAAAATTAATCTTCAAAATATTAATTTATTTTCCAAAATTTAGAAGTATATATGTCGTACAAAATGCGCCGCATGGTAATTGCTGGTGTCTTATTTTGCGAGAGAATGTAAGGGTTAAGATACAGATGTAAATGTTTTATACATATTTTGTGATGTACCTAATTATTGAAAAACCTAACTTCTGTAAAATACATAATTTCTAAAAATATGATTAATGTATTTTTTGCATAATTTATGGAGACTAGCACATTGAGTGTAAAAATAACATTAGTCCAAAGTGTATTTTTTCTTTTTTTTAAATAAAATAAATAATTGATAGCCGAAATACATATTTAAAAGTTTGATAAATATAGTGAGGACAGAAAAAATATTCAAATATTTAGCATTTGTAAGTAGCACAGTTTTTATTGATTCCTGAAAAGTTTTAAATCTTGTAATTATGCAGTTTTTGAAAAACCGATTAAATTATTTTCATTTATGCGGGAGATTATAGTGCAGGTGATTTTTTTATTCCGGATTTTTTCAATTAGGTTGTTTTATGGGAATAAATAGAGTGAGTTTCATAAATTAAGAAGGTTAAGGAAATATTGCACCCAATATTGCCAGGGCCGTAGCTGTTGACTGTAATCACACGACAAATGCGGTGATGAAACAGTGGCGCAGCAGAGACTCAATTGACACCGTTAAATTTAAATTGTACTTTTTGTCTTACATAAGGTCAGAGTTTCACAGATTTTTTAAGGCAAATAGTACTATTAAAATTTAGTGGTGAGAACTGCCCAACTATTTCGCCGCAGTTCCAACACTGCAAATGGAATCAAATCCATTATGCAGCGAAGAATATAATTACTTTTTTAACTGGTTTTAAAATATATAATCCTTAAAACTCATCAGCCGATACATTCGGCAAATAATCATTATTCTTACTAACAAAAATAATAATACAATATGGTCACAACATTCCGTCACTATATTCTGCAACACATTCGGCGAAAAGACACCCCTCATACAGTTCATCTTCGGACATGCGCGAACATATTTAAATATGTTTATCGAAATGTGTCTATCATGACTGCATATCTAATTTTTGAGAGAAAAAATATTCACTTTTAACTGAAATGAAAATATAGAAAACTTTAAATATGTTAATCCCAGAAACAACTGAATATGGAAAATGTTTGATGGCAATGTGCCAGAATGCAATAGAACATTTGATATCCAAACGCATTGAGAATTTTAAAAATAGAAAATAAAAGACAAAAAACTTCTGTTATTACGTAGTAGATAGATAAATTTGCTGCAATCAAATCACAGCTAACAGAAAACAAAATTGTATCAAATGTTTTCGTTTTCATATCTTACATTTACTACAAAAAAAAAAAAAAAAAAAAAAAAAAAAAGAGAGTACTTGATTACAGAATTATCTCCGTAAGTTATATTATGTTAATTATGACTTTTTGTTATAACATTTAATTTTTTATCCATCTTTATGATGCTAGCTATTAATTTTATATGCAATAATTTGAATTATGTTTTAATGTTTGTAGAAGCAAATAAAGCATCTGATAATATGCTCTCCAATATCCATCGATTTCTGTTATATGACGTTACAGAATTTCCTGAGATTATTCTGATTAGTTTTTATTTTTCCCTTTTCTATTCCTTTTCAAAATACTAAAATATGTTTTATAAAACAAAACATATCCACAAAAAACACCTATTTAGAACTATTGCCATTGGTCGGACACATAAAAAAGAAATTAAACATAAAGATAATCCACTTACATAATTCTTGTCAGCATTATTTAATGTTAAAAAAAGGACAAATTTGCATAATCAAATACTATCCATCTATTCGTTCTCATTTCTATTTTTAGTAACTTAAAATTTTCATTGCAAAAATAGCTTTCTAATAAAAATTAACTTTCATCGTAATATAAAATTTTGTGCGGTAAAGCAGATTTCGGGATAAAAAATATTTTTCTTTGACATTTAGCTATGAAAAATGAAATAAGCGTGAGTGAAGACTTGTTATTAACAGCTAAAATAGACGTTTATTAATAACTGAAGCGGAAATTTTTGGAAACTTTCAGCATCACTTGATTGATGCGGCAAAATAAAAATATAATTTTGCACGTGATTTTTTTTTTTTTTACCGAAGAAAATTAATTAAATTTCTCATATTCTTCATTGTGCCTTGTTCAGTGCTCATATATAATTCATTTCTTTCGTTGCCATGCATAACATAGCTGAGTAGCAACTTTTATTATATATCAAAAAGAGAGAGGTATTTTATTTTATCTTCAAAGGAACGAAATGCAGTTAAATTATAATATATTTAAGACAATAAAGTGTATTATGTTTTAAAAGTAATATATAGTATATATTTGGTTGAATTATTTCAGCCCATTTTACCAATTTAATAGTTTATGAAATAAAAATTCTATTTTAACTTAAATAATTGTTAGAAATAATAACAGAATTGTGAATTAGCATACAATTCTAAAACAAATATATAGAATGATAAACTTGATAAGTTTAAGCATTCATTGTTTACATCTGGCATCATTAGGTTGCGGTACAAATTACGTAAGAATTTAAGAATTTATCAATTCGAAAAGTTTACAGTTAAAATGACATAATGAAAAATATATATGAAGTTTCTACAATAAAGAATACGGACGAAATGTAAAAAAAGTCGTAATGCAGACGGAATTTAAAAAAATCTTGTAAAATAAAAAAGTACATGAATTAGTACACTAAAAGGATTTAATCATTGTTCAACCCTATTTAAATGTACAGGTTTTCGTTAAGTAGGTTTAATTTCATACACGTTATAAATTATTACCTTAAAAGAAAAAAATATGATTAAACCTAAATTAACCATCTAAGCTTGTGGCAGTATTTTTGCATATCTGTTTAACAATTCATAAAAACAGTAATGGTGATGAAAAATATTAGTTAAAATTTTATTAAAAAACACAACATACGAACTTCACACAACACATGAATCATTCCGTCATTTGCTGATGCGAACTTTAATTTTCTCTCTATTTGCCTTTTGAAAACGTATTAAACATTCCTTAACTTCATTACATATGTCTTTTTTCCTCTATAATCGAAATACAAATTCGTTTTATAAGATAAGCATAATTATCTGATGTTGTATTCTTAATTCCCTAATGTCAATTATTTTGTATTATATTAAAGCTATAAAAATTAACTTGATGTGTTTCATTTTTATAGTCTAGTTTTGGAATTAAAATCGTTTACACGATATAAATACGTTACATAAATTCAGCGTTTTCTCGATAAATTTTTGTTTTCTTTAAAGAGAGTTCCACGAATCAATTTATCAATATCTCTAATTATTCTGTATAAAACGCTATTTATAAATTATGGGACTAAAAGTGATATTTTAAAGAGAGATAATTGCACTATTGCATGTTTTTGAAGTTACTATAATCAAACAATTTCTTTCCTTGTTATTTTGTCAAATGCTTGTTGCTCATTTTCATAAAATGAGAAAGCTATATCTTATTTTCCAATATTCGTGTGAAACTATTTTAAAAACCACTAAAAATATATGTGATTATTGACAAAACTAATATATATATTTTTAAAATAAAGTCCCATAATTGACTGGAAATAATAATGCACATAACATATAAAAATAGAGACTTATAGGAAAAACGCTTTATGCATCACATAATATCAGTATAAAATTGTTTTGTCTTTCTAAATAGATATGTTCCAATGATTAATTTCAGATTTATTCTTCAAATAACATTAGGTGTTACAACATCTATTTTATGGAAATGCTAAATTATTTAAATGTGAATATTGTAATTAGAAAAATTAAGAAAAAGATATATTTGCATTTCATAAATGTTTGGAATACTGTATTATAATTTATAATTAAATATAAATAAACATTCTTGTATAAACAATTAAATCTATATACACACTTTGCGACAAGATTCATACAAAATGCACGCAACAATGCCTATTCTATTTTTGGAGCAAATATATGCCTAATTTCTGAATGATTGTTAACATATTCTTTCCCCAAAATTAATCACCTCACACTCCTAAAAATGATGTATTATTTACAAGTACTTAAAGTCATGTTTCCTAATTTAAGCAAAATCTGGAGTGACAGCATTCGACTTTTAGAACACTGGTTTACGTGCCCAGAAAGTGAAAAATATATAAATACATATAAATAATACAGAATTTTTATAAATTTCTGACGCAAAATAACTATCCAGAATGGAACGCCTCCCGTTTTAAAGCTGGAGACGGAGTCATCAACTCTGCACTAATAAAGCTTGATCACATTGCTGCAATATTTATACGCGCAAATACACTTAATTTCTTTGACGATTTCATGCTATAGAATTGGTCGCAAAAGAGTTAAAAAATGGAACAAACACCTAATCCGTCGGCTTTATTTGTACGGAATCCATATAGTTTTTGCGACAATGGTTTGTAACATATTTACAAATGGGCGCTTAATCGGAAGTCTCATTTAGGCGTTACCATCTTCACTCACATCCGCGTATCTTGATTACAATCCTTCAGTTACACTATGTGTTTAGAAAGTTTAAAAAAAAAAAAAAAAAAAAAAAAAAAAGGATTAAAGTTAATAAAAATATTACCAATTAAACTCGGCTCAACGCAACCAGAAACAGAAACAGTCGATTGTTTCAACGGGATTCCCAGTTCTAAAACAACTCCACTGCCAGTATATAAGTAGTTGTATGTCACATCTTAGAGGAGCCATGAAAAACAAAAGTGTAAATGAAGCACATTGGTACTACAAAAAGAAAGAAAAGTAAGGGATTTTACTACATCAGCCAATCAGTAGAGAGATAGTCAGCCAATCAAATTTAACTAACGAAAGCAGCCACTGAAATTTTATTTGCCGTATAAGAGGCGAGACTTCGCTGACAGGCTGTAAGGAAAAAAAGAAAACAGAACAAAAATGAGTAAAAAAGCATTAAAATATAATAATTACGTAGAAAAAGAAGAAAAAATATGAAGACAAAGGTGTTTAACTGTTTCCGAAGGAGAATCGTTCGCGAAAACGGAGAAAACAGCGTAAATATACTGCTACAAAAAACAGTTTACATTGCCATACATAAAAGTACAGTTTTGATCACAGTTAGTATAAGAATAAGTATAGGAAAAGCATACGAGTTTTTTTTTAGTAAAGAAAAAAACAAATGTATTAGCACAAGATGGACTACTCAGGTAAAATAGCAGTATACTGAGGTCGTTTACGTTTTGAAGGACTATAAACGTCGTAATCAGGTAGTTCATAGACAATATCATTAGTATACAAATTACTGTGAAAAATGTTTGAGAGGAATTTAATGCGGTTACACAGTAAAAAAAGGTTTCAGGACATTTCTGAAAGTAGGGTTACGTAAATATATAGAGCCATTACGGATAATTCTAAGAGTTTTATTTTGGGGAGCGATAAAGGAAGTCCATACAAGTTTTACAAGCCATATTGGACAGACATAAGTAGCAATAGGGAGTTTGCAAACGTTATAAATAAGAATTTTGTTATGAATAGAAAGCGAGGGGCTGTGTAGAAGAAATGACAGATTTAATACTGCTAGCGACTTAGCACGGATATTAAGAATATGTTTTTTTTAAAGGTAAGGCGTTTGTCAATGATAACCCCTAGGTATTTTTCATTACCTGACAAGGGGATGGTAGTATTATTGATGGTGAGCCTATTAGGAAGGGAAAAAGTGCAAGAAAAGTAGACAGCAGTTGTTTTGTTCTCGTTTAGTTACGTCGTAGTTACGTCATAGTTTAGTTACGTTGATACGTCATAGATGGCACCACTCAATGAAGGTATCAAGATAATTTTGAATATTTTATAGAGGAAATATGGATGTAGTGGCGCAGATATTGGTGTCGACCGCATATAAAGCATGAAAAATAAGTAAATTACGAGAAATATCATTAAAATAAAGAGAAAATAATTCTGGACCAAAGATCGAGCCTTGAATAATTCCGCAGCTGATCAATGCATTAAACTTACTGAATTAAGCATTTAAATTTTTTCGGGGACATGATCGGGTCTGCCGTTTACCGTACTGGAGTGCTGTTGAAAGGGTGTAGGGACCTCTGGCGGTTAAAATACATTTTATCAAATAATAAAATAATATCAATATGTAAAATGTTAAAATAATTTTGCATTTTTATCGAGCATCTCATTTTCATTATAAACGCAAAATATTTATGAAATGTGACATTTATTAAATTCTTTTTGGATTTTAATAAATGATGAAAGTAAATATAAATGTTTAGATGTGTATAAACAAAATACTCGTTCTAAAATTTCAAAAATGCTGGAGAAATGTATATAACAAGTTCGTATACAAATTGTATGTACTTTAAAAGTTTTATATTGCAGTATATTATTTTCGTGAAAGGCATTATAAATTTCAAGTCTGAAAGTTGTTTAACATGATAAGTTTTTATATTATTTTTTTTTATCCAATAACCACTATTTATCATCATATTTCACAGAGAAAAATACTTTTCCGGTTGAATTATTGGATATTTGTGTGAAATAAGTTTGGAACAAAACTTTTATAAAACAGATTTCCATATTTCACATCGAGTATGTAGACAGAATGCTTAGCTTAATTATTATATAATTTAAATGCTTCTTTTATGTAACACAATTTGTTAAATATATTATGCTTTATACAGATGAGATATAAATTGAACATATATTTTCTAACCGTTAAAAAAACTACATAATAATCTTTAGTTTACATTTACTATTATATAAGTAAATGGTAATCAGTTGTGTGCGAAATAAACTATTTATATTTTGAATTGTACATGTCATTACCAACAATCGCATTTTGTAGAACTAGTTAAGTATTACTAGTTAAGCATTTATAAATAACATTTTTAATCATAATGCATTTTTTCTGATTATAAAAGGTTTAACAAATATGATAAAACCGTAAAAATATAGATTTCAATTGGATAATACAATATATTAAATTTAATATTGGGGTATGAAAAGAAAATTTTTAAATACAGAAGCATTGAGCTATTCGGATTAAATTATTCAAACAAAGAGTCGTGATAAAGAAAAAAAATGTAAAATTGTAGTGAAGTACTTTTTTTTATGTTTTTAATCAACACGTCTTTTAAACATTTATAATTAAATGTTTTAATTTGTAATATGTTTATAACCTTTAAACATTTCTTTTTTAAAATGATTTTTAGTATTAAAAATATTATTTATTTTTCAATAAATGATAACTTGTAAATAAATTAAATTCTAATCTATAATAATCTTATGAAGAAGACCTGTTTGTTTGATTGTTTGTTTTTATTGGATAATAGCTGAAACGACCGAAGTGATTAAAATAACAGATGATGGCAACATAATAGTGACAGTCTCAGCTCCAACATAGGCTGCATTTTATGTCGGTACTACTCATCAAAAAGCTTGCAGGAATGAATTTTTTTCTAAAAATACGATTTTTGTAATACTGTTAGGGCTAGAAAAATAAATTTGGCATTTTGGTTACATTAATATGTAAAACGACATCCAAAAGTGTCTAAAATGAACAGAAAATCTTCTCAAATGCTCTAAATTGTGAATTTATAGGAAAGGTTAGGACAAGAAACGTGAAATTATCCATGGTTGTTGCTTTTAAGACATACAGGCTAGTTGAGAACTTTTTTTTTTAAAGTTCGAAGTTTAAGAGGCTGAAATGATCGGAGAAACTTTCTAAAATAACGATTAATTTGAAACTTCTGAATCGATCTCAAATATTCTCTGATGATAATAATGATGACAGTCACTGTTTAAATTGAACTATAATTTATCTCTTCACAATCTACCCTCAAAGGGATGAAAGAATCAAACAACTTTTAAACTCTATATTCTGTTGAGGCTAAAAATATGAAATATGATATGGTGTTTACTTTTAAGGTGTAAATTCTTGCTAAAAATGATTTATAAAAAAATTGAAATTTGCAAAGATGAAATGATTAGAAAACACTCTATAATCATGATTATTCGGGAACTATCGGGGATATAATTTTTTAATTTGACATGCAGGTTTCTCTTAGAATGTGATTCCCTCAAAGAAAAGTTTGAAAAAAAAATCGATTTTCAGATAGGGGGAGGGGATGTTCTAAAGTTGTATTTTCACAATGATTTCTATAAAACTGCCAGACTAGAAACTTTGGCATAAATATAACCTCTGACGCAGACGTGCAAAAATAAAACTTTTTTTTTTCACGTATATAGTTTTTCAAGTAGAATCACTTGTTTTTATGGTATTACTGAACCGATTTTAAATATTATTTCTAAGGACGATAGAATGTTAAAATTCTGCAGCAAACTGTGCAATCCTTGAACCGTTTCCATTGGTTACCTACGGTTAATTGACCATAATATTAAGCGTTATCATTGGTTAGAATAGAAATATATTACGGTTATGTAGACCAATATATTGAGTTACATATTTATACTGCTAAGTGTCACACACATGTAGTATCAGCAGATCTGCGCTACTGACAACTATTTTTATGTTTTAATTGTACTACTTTTTTCCAAGCAATAAACTTTCTTGTACACTTCTATCAAAAATGTATTTTTTTATAATTTTACAGTTATAAAATATAAAAATATAGTCGCCAGCATCTGTCATTTCTATATCAGAAATCAACTACGTAATTAAATTTTGTTTTCAGCAAAAATTCTGCTGCGTGGGAGCATTTATGATGGAATACTTGTAAAACTTGCGATTCCTAGACCAACGCCACAACATTTTTTTTTCTGTCCAACCTTCCAAGAGAACTTCGAATCAAACGAAATATATCGGTGGATATGACCTTGTATTTTAAACAATAAGGTCCTTTATCTAGATTGCCCCACCGTATTGCTGAAAACGAGTCTTTGCCTTAATATATTTTCTAATCTACTTGCAAAATTTGGGCTGTTACGGGCAAACTCATTTTGTGGATTATTTACGGTATAATTTGGTAAGGAAAGATATAAAGATATGGAATATATTAAAACCTTCCCTTATAAATAATCTAACTAACAATGCAAGTCTCTCTGTCCCGTAGAATATTTTCCAAGGGTTAAATTTTCATTATTGGGTTCACCTGATTATAGAACTTTCCCCCATAACGTTATAACTAAGCAACGCAGTAAGATATGTTATATATTAAAATTATGTAAATAACAGTGCAAGTTCCATCGAAATCGATTTAGCATAATCATTTAAAAAGGCTAATCTTTCACTATCGGGCTCACCTAATTATAGAATTTTCTCCCATAATTTTATAACTAAGCAACGATTAACGTCATGCAATTCACTAAAAGCATCGCTGAAAAAATATATAACTTATAAAAGGCAAGTTCCATCAAAATCCGTCCCATAGAATTTTTGGAAAAGGCAATTCTCTCATGTTTTATACTAAAACCTCCCTTGAAAATTTAGCTACCTAACAGTGTAAGTTCAATCAAAATTCATTCAGCAGAAGCTTTTAAAAATGGCTAACCTTTCATACCCGAATTCACCTGATTATAAAACTTTCTCCCATAATTGTATAACTAAGCAACATAGAAATATGTTATATACTAAATCCTTCCCTGAAATATTATCTAACAGTGCAAGTCCATCAATATCCGTTCAAAATTACTCAAGATATTAGCAGCCGGAACGAAGTTTCCATTTGAATTTTATATATATAATAGATTGTACTCATTTTTTAGGGGTTCGTTCTTAAAAACTAAACACGGAACCATTATAAAATCACTCCTGTGTCTGTCCGTCCGTCCGTCACAGCCCTTTTTTTGTAAACTATGAGAAGTGGAAAGTTCAAACTTAGGAAATTTATAAAGCCTTTTTACGCACATATTTTCAGAATATTACACATCCATAAATATGTTTATGAAAAATTTAGGAGGCTAATTAAGTTCCATGAAAAAAAGTTTTCTTTTTGTATATCGTGTGGGGTAACGTTTGAAAGATGTCGTAATATAGAACTCAAAAATATATTTGTTTTAATTTTAGGTATTATAGTTTCGGAGATATCGTCAAAAATGCACTGCAAAAATGTCCCCCTCCCCCTTCTATTTCCCAATCTACTGAAACTAAAATTATGAAAAAAATAGGGGTAGTAGGAGTGTATTTAATCCTTGCAGGAAAACTCTAGCGATTTTCCTAGGTAACATAGTGTTTGAGAAAAATGAATTTTTCTATTACACAAAAAATTAGCTTTTCGGGCAGTCAGCGGAAGTGTTTACGGACACTCGAGGTATCTATCGGCGCAGAATCATCCAAGGATATTTGATAATGAGTTTCGTGAACAATTGTCGGTAATTATCCGAGATATTAATTAAGTTACGTGAAAAAAAACACTTTATTTTTATATATCGTGTGTGGTATCTTTCGAAAGAACTCGTAACATCGAACTGAAAAAAAAATATTTGTTTATATTTTAGGTATTATATTTTCAGAGATATCGTTGAAAATATACTGGAAAAATTTATCCCCCCCCCACCCCTCCTATTTCCAAAAAAAATTATAAAACAAATAGAGGTTGTAGGACTTTAAAAATGAATAACTACTAATTAATAAATGTAATGTACGGATGTCTTTGAGCACGAGATATACTCGTACTTGACTATTTATTGCTTATTTATTCTAATAGATATATTTGTTTTCTATAAGAATGCCCATCGTAAGTTAATTAAATAAAATGTAATCTGCACGTCTATCTATCTTTTCCTTGATTTCTTTCTAGCAGCCTGTCTGTCTTTATAAAATGTTATGTAATTTAACATGAATTATAAATATTGATTATAATAATTAATAAAATGTCCATAAATATACGTATGCACAAAAATGTATATGTGTCAATGCACAAATGCGTGATATGAAATGCATGTTTTCATAACATTTTATTCATTTCTAGTTTTACTCAAACTATATAAAGAACTTTCAATTTGAAAATAAAAGTTAAACTCTTAAGACTGAAATAACATTTTCATTTTACTTTCTTCTTGTTTTTTTAGAAAGATTTCATTTTTGAAAAATAAAACAAAAAGTTAAATAATATTTCCGTTGTGATTTGTTTGTTTTTCGGATTATACGTCTTTATTTAGGATGGTAAACATTCATTTTCCTATTTTCGATTCCGAAGCTTTTCTGTAAAAAATGGTTTAAGTAAGAGATTTAATATTATTCTCAAACTTTTCCTACCTGGATTATTGTGAAAACGTATATCTTTATAAATAGTTTGTAACTGCATTTTTTTCCATTCTAAACAAATTCGTGTATTTATTGAAAGAATACAATGAAATTTCTGTTTGAATTTAATACAAATCTATATTAGAAAAAAAAATCAGGATTTTCAATGATATAAGATAATAGTGCTTGATATAACATTTTATTTTATTTTTAAAATATTGATTTAAAATTTAATAGCGCTTGATATAACATTTTATTTTATTTTTAAAATATTGATTTAAAATTTAATAGCGCTTGATATAACATTTTATTTTATTTTTAAAATATTGATTTAAAATTTAATAGCGCTTGATATAACATTTTATTTTATTTTTAAAATATTGATTTAAAATTTAATAGCGCTTGATATAACATTTTATTTTATTTTTAAAATATTGATTTAAAATTTAATAGTACTCTTGAACGGTTTTCAAAGCATATAAAATATTTCAAGAATAATTCAATTTCTCAAATTTAGAAATATAATGTATGAAAAAATCCATTTAATAAAAACTTTTATGTTTTTGAATTATGAATAATATAAAAAACGTAGAATTTGTAAGTTCAAATTAATACTATATTGTCAACAAAAACATTAGAACATATCGATATTAGAATATAGTCATTTTTCTTGAAGAAAATATATATTTCTAAATTCTAAGAAATGACATTTTCAGAACGGACAAAAAATACTGAAATCTGAGTATGTTGCACAGTCAAAATGGCTCCGAATCAAAATTACTCAAGTTTAGAACATGTATATACTCTTTTCTGAAAACATGCACACACTCAAGAATAAAACATCATGTGCTCTTATTTGAGTAAGTCCATGTTCAAAAATAAGTATGAACTGACTTTTATGTGCTCATTTTTCATTATTTCTACGTTTCGAAAATGTGTTTGAACTGATTCTAATAATTTTTGAGTATGTCCATGTTTAAAAAATGAGTATGAACTGACCTCTATGTGCTCAGTTTTGAGTATATCCATGCTTAAATATTAGAGCATTTCTGGTATTTCAGAGTTGAAAACATTGGGTCGTCATATTTGAAACAAAAAGTTTCATGACAAAATGAAAACATCGATTTACTCAGATTTGAAAGTATCATTTTTCTCAGTGTATGCGTCATTCTAATCAGGAAAAGGTTCTTTCTGATCGTATAAATACAATAAAATAATTGAAACCAAAAATTTTATATTAATATTCATAGTTCACTTTTCGCCACTTAAAAAAAAAAAAATGTTTAGAGTGTCCGAAAAACCTGATTACAGAAATAATTCATATCCGCTATATTTAAGAAAGACATGTGAAACTGGTGCCAAAATATAGGAAAACTCATCAAGTTTTTGTTGTTGTTGTTGTTGCATATATCCGTGACGTAGCTGTAGTGTAGTAGTGTCAATGTCCAGAAAATCCAAACTGTTTACAAATCAGGAAAAGGTTAGTGTTGTCCACTGGTATCACGAGATCCTTTGGGCATGTGTATTGTGTAATTCACTTGAGGCTGAACGCTTTGATTTCTTGGGAATTTGTAGAAAAGACTTTATCACATCTTCCGTGCTTTCAGCTGAGGTTGATGATCGGACAGTTCTCGGTACGTGGTCCGCTTTCCTGGACACTGACACTGCTACACTACAGTCACGTTATTTAAACTTGCAACAAAAACACTTGGTCTGTTTTCCAATATTTTAGCATCAGTTTCAATTATCTATCTTACGTATAGTTGATATGAATATATTTTTTTAAGTAATAAGGGGAAGACTTATAGGACTCCCTGTATAAGTAGTCAAAAAGTCCTCTCTTTTTTATGCTTAGCTTATTTACTAAATATTTTGGGATAGTATCATTAATGTTGCGACGAAGGATTCATCTACGGAGAATGCGTATTCACAGTCTTGTTTTATAACGCCATGCTTATTTAGGGTAGGATTTGAAAATTGAATTGAATATCGTCAAGAGCTTTATATATATGAATAAAAAACTTAATTTAATTAAAAATATATATGTTTATCTTTTAAATTGAACGCAGATGATACAAACAGGTCACGACCATTTCTAGTTCAATGAGAATATTTCAAAATATTAATGGCAAACGCCAATGGTCACATCCACGTCTAACAACTAAAATTGAAAAGGGTTGACTTATGTTTTGCAATATTTTTATTACACAAAACATTTTACTATAATTTGGAAATTATTGCACAAACTTTCATTATAACGGAGAATTCACGTAAAGCTTGTAACAATAATGCAAGCATGTTTTTTGAAGAAATAAAATATATTTTTGAAAATACAAATTAGTTTACAAATAAATGAATTCTCTGAGAAAAAAATACATTATTGAATAAAAAATATATTTAACATATTCCCAAAATAAGTGAGGAAGTTAACTGAGAAAATTTGGTTTACATGCAGCGGATATATATGTTACGAATAAAGTTCAAAATTGACCTGTTTCTGAATTGGCCATTGTCGCTGCAAGTTGTGTCTCCGTTATCGGAATTTTTTAATAATTCTGTATTTGGCCGGTCAGTTTGAAAATTGTCCCAAGTCGAAAGGAAAGTCATTAGGCGATTTTGAAGATTTGTATAGCTTTGTGCATTATAATTTTACCTATTTACTGTTAAACTTCCGTAACCGATACTTTACATACGGACATCTTTATTTAGAATAATTTTTCAATCACCAATACATATATCATTTACATATTTTTACCTCTGAACAGCGGAAACTTCCGAACAATGGACAAATTGCACTGTCGGTATTCCAGAGTTTACTGTATTTAAGATACCAGCCGGTGTTTTTCGATATCTGTCGTCTGATTTTTACTTAACCAATTTTGACATTTATAAATAAATAAATGTAAGATTTTCATTTACAGATGCGTCGTTGCGTTCTCATAATGAAGTATACAGCTGCTGGCGATTTCGGACTCTGATAACAATTTTCCTCAACTTCTGATGACCCATTACTAGCTCCGCGCTCTCGTACATACGTGATGTCGACGGACACCTATCGGGTAGATCGTCTACGACGGTTTGGTGGCTGCTCCTTTAGGCTTTGAACCCCCTGTACACTTTTATGTGTGGAAAAAGTTCAGCATCATAAGTTCCCTTTAACATGTCCGTTGTGTCACAGACAGGTTTGTTCATCTTGACGCAGAACTGAATCACATAGTGCTGCTCTATTTTTTTCTGAATTGTTGGACGTGACGAGACGATACTCACACACAGGGCATCGAAATTTTATCAGAGCGAAATCTTCCATAGGCTCAAAGTGTCGGCAGCTCGACTCAAAGTGTCAACTATTGCTACACATAGCAGACTCCGTCTACGACGTTTCCAGATTCTCGCGATTTTCTCGCTCTCACACCAGATACGGGGCAAAGAAATTTTCTCAATACTTTTTAAAACGACTGCTACACGTCCGCAAGCCATGTAATATGCATAATAGCATTAATGATAATTTAAAGCTATGCATTGAAATGAAGACTTATAAAAGTCATTTTAGTTTAGAATGAGAGAAGATCTCAGTTAAAGAAAATCAAGACTTTAAAGCTCCATTAAGAAAATTAGGCTGACTTTTAAAATATACGTATGTTATTTATAAAACTAAAGTAAATTTCGAAAGATTCCGTTAAACAAATATGCAATATCACTATTATTTTTAAAATCAAGTCAGACCCACATGGTTCGGAATGCATGATTTTTATATTTTAGGGACGGCGCACTTTTAATGAAAAACAATGGCCAAAAATCATGCAAACTTTTATTTGTGGTGTATTCGTTTCACGTATAAGGTAAAGCCAGAAGAGCTGGCGTGGTCGGAGAGATTGCGCACATAGATGCTCGGGGGGAAGAAGTAGAGTGAGCGGGCAGTGACTCCATGTAGTTGTACAACAGCAGTATTGGAGTGTCTACTTGAAAGTGCACGTTGATTGTTTTGAGCATCTAAGATAAAGCATTGCTATTTTGTTTTGTTTTCCAGAACTAAGTGTTTGAATTTTCATAGCTATTCATCCGAATTCCTATACAATGTCAGTAGTACAAAATATTTTAAACTTAAACTATTTCTCATAAGCTACTAATCTAGACTAACAGTGTGAACATTAGTAGCGGCTACGTTTTAGTAGCGGCTATGTTTAAATAAAAGGCCACTCAATCTCTCCCACCGAAATTGGAGAGTTTGCGCATCTGCTACTTAGGAGAGATGGCGCATTGTTCCCATCAGTTTCCATGCTAAGAGAGATTACGCAGCTTACTGGTAAATTTGGATAAAAAATGAAAAATTAAAATGGACTACTTTTAAGTTAAACGTGTTATCAAGTAACTTAATGTTATTTTGTAATCTTTCCCTTTCATGTGCGCAATCACACCAACCTTGTAAGGACAGATAGCGCAAAATAAATTTCTTGGTTTTATGACAACTGTTCTATTAAATTGCAACATAACAACAAAATAGCAATGGAAATGCATAAAAAACATATGAAGTAAAAATTAAACATGGATAGTTTAGCAACAAATTAATATTTAGATTTTTTATTGTTATTCTTTGAAATTGTGCGCAGACTCTCCTAGCTTTACCTTATGAGATGTGGCTGTTAAATAACCGGACTGACGTCATGAAACATTTCATTCGTCACCAATTAAATCAGAAATTTTATCACGTTTAGTATAGTCCAAATAGAAATCACTGAAACTCTACATCCAAATTTTCCATTGTGTAAAGCATTGCTGTCCTTTTCTGTCAGCTGGTTGTGAGTCTCCGTTACTTTTGCTTTGGCCGATTCCACGACCTCAATCTTGCCCCTTTTAGCTAAGATTTGCTTTTGGAAACAAACAGAAGTCACAGGGGACTACGTCAGGCAAGTATTGTCCAGCACGGGGATTCTGCGCTTCTCAAAGAACAAGCAGAATGAGCTGGCGCATTGTCCTCGTGAAGTAGCCAGGAATGATTTTTCGATAAATCAGGTCTTCGTTTTCTTACCCGTTCACAAATAGCAGTTAGAACTTCCATGTAATAATTCTGATTGTAGAACTGTTGTCATTTTTCCAGTGAGTCACTGGTACGCTTCACTCCGAGCAAATCTACAGCCAAACTAAGCGGAGCGGGACCTTGAAGATCTGTCTGGGGATTGGAAAGATACCACGGAAAAGAGTCAAGGTAAGTTCGACTGCACCGCCTTCGCTTTTCGCCGGTGGCAGCATCAATCCAGTTATTTAATAACCACACCTCGTATATAACTAATGAAACTATAATGAAATAAGATGAAAAATTTTCACGTTCTTCAAATTGCGTTTTCAGTGAGCTATGATTTCATAATAATTCTTCGTGTTTGTTTTTGTTTTATTTTAATTTTAGCAACATAGTCAATAAAATTAATTTACATTAAGTTTTTGATTCAGCGAATTTTATGTAACGTTATATTGGTAAATATTGTTTGTGGTAGTACGTTATAAATACGTGCATACGAAAGGAATCAAGTTGACAAATAACAAAGTAATACCTATATTATAAAGCAGGAAATATTCTGTCATTATTACTATACCAAAAAGTAACACTAAATGACACGTTCTGCGCTATCGCTTTGATTGCATATATCTTCTACATATCGCATAATGTCAATATTTACGTCATCTACTATATCATAAACGTACTTTTAAATAAAGGTTGTTTGGAAATTCTAACTTAAATTGTCTGTTTTTGATAACTTTCTAAATAATTTTCAGATATGCAATTTTTTAACTTTTCAACACATGACTTATTAAAAAGTATTTATTTTCTACAAAAATGTAAATTAACATACATTTAATATGCAAAACTAACGAGAAAATGGCTGATTCACCTATTAAAACATTTTAGCTCTTATGTCCCAAATCTCCTATAAAAACATAAATATTCTCCTATAATAAAATAGGCAAAACTAAATATAAAGTAGCTGAGTTACCTGTTAAAAAAATTAGCGCTTATGATCTAAATCAATCTTAACTACATATCAATACATATAAGATATGAATGTTCTTTATAGAATGCGTTCTTTGATTTGCCTTCATACAGAAACAGTGATTTTTTTATTATTATTTTTTCTTTTTTAGATTAATTTTAGGTAATTTTTTTTATATATTTTTTTCATTGAATGATAATCTCGGTAAAATATTGTATACAATTCCCGTACAATACAAGAAATAAACTAGATATATTCAATGTATACATATTTCAAAACGTATAGAAAATCCAATGTCTGT
Organism: Maratus michaelseni; assembly: GCA_963931845.1. Lineage (NCBI taxonomy): Eukaryota > Metazoa > Arthropoda > Arachnida > Araneae > Salticidae > Maratus > Maratus michaelseni. Next base: position 289,173,362 of record OZ007591.1, on the reverse strand, counting down.
GTTGCGGAAAGAAACATATTTAGATGAACTATAAATACATACAAAGCAACTACTGGAAGAAATGTTTGCGTATTTGTTTAATGTTTATGTATTTTCATAATAATGAAAAAGGATTTTCGAAGATGATATTATTATTATTATCATTATTTATAAAAAAGAAAATAATAAATATCTTAAAATAATGTATGTAATTTTATTGTTGTTTTTCTATAAGGCCTTTTAAAAGAATGTACTCTTTGATAAGAAATTAAATCTGGTACGCAGTAACCTCTGCATGAATAATAAATAACTGAAACCCACACAATATATGGTGTGGGTTTATATATATATATATATATATATATATATATATATTCACAGTATATACGTACAAATAGAATACATTTAATACGATTTAAATCATTAAAAATTTATAAAAAAGTAATAGAACATAATTCAAATATATTATTACAAACACTTTAAAAAGAAATTTATATAAATATAAACGTTTTGGAAATAACTGATCATGCATCATAAACTCGATGAAAAATAAACATATCGAGGAACTGCTTTTGTTAGCATCGAATACAATAATAGTAATAGAAAGATTATGCCAATTCGGACTATATTCCGAAATAAGGTAAATTTTAACAAATTCAACATTATTAATATAAATTTTATGTTTAACATAAAATGAAAACTTGTTTAACGGCGACAGATTTTTGTTTAGCGTTATATTGCAGTATCTAATAGATTAACTCCCGTAATTAGTTCCATAGCCATATGGAGTATTTGAGCAAAAGTGTTTTGGCGTAAGAAGTTTTTTTTTTTTTTTTTTTTTTTTTTTTTTAAATCTTTAATAACTACAGTTTTTAGACTAAATTCATTTGAAATTACAGTGTTTTCCTATTTGATAATATAAAAAATTAAATTATATGGTATTTAGAAATGCATCACTATTATACTACTCGGCACATTATACTACTTTTTAAGATACATTTCTAATATTCCCACAATCAGCACATTTTTCACGACGACGTTACGAAGGAAATTTCGTAATAAAAGGAATAGGACTATGTTACTAATAAATAAATGCAACGATAACGTTTTACTTAATAAGTGTGAATTTACGTTTCAGTCATGGATAAAATATGTAAGGTTGTTTCTAACAAAAAATTTATCGAATATACAATTTTATAAAACAAGAAGTAAACATGATGTGACAGGAGAAAAATTGCATGTTTCAAATATTATAAACATAATATAATATTGCCACATAATTATTATAATTTTCAATAATATTTATTTATTTAGATTTTTCAAATAAAATCATATTTTAATTTATTACCATGTTGAATTTGAATGCGTATTTTAAACATAGGATACAGACATAGCTTGTTCCCTGCGCCAACATAAATATATCATACATTTTAAGTCTGATTTCAAATAACTGTTTTGCATTTGAAAACTATATTTTAAGGTAATATTCATCCATAAACCTAAGCAAAACTGGTTTTAAATTTCAAATTTATCAACTAATAAATAAAAACCAATAACTTAATTTATAAATTAAATTAATAGGTGATGTATGTGATATTTTTAATGAAATACCATATAAAATATATAGTGCTAACATCCGCGAAATCAAAATATTTTCAGTCCCATTTACGGAAAAATAAAATAACTGTTGTGTACATAAATATGTACAAATGATATTTTTATATAAATATATACAAATTGTGATGAATGTTTCAATGCATAGAAGCAAATTACACTTCATTCCAGTTATCTTAAAATAATTTGAAATAATTTAAAGAGACTCATGAAAGAAAATTAACGTCATTTAGTTATCATATATAGGTATTTTTTCAAGGTTATTAAAATATTTTCTACTCCCATTTAAAGAAAAATAAAATAAAAATTCTATTATTGAAAGATTCATTAAATATTGAACAACATTTAAATATTTTTAAACATTTCAAAATGCATTATGGGTCGTTCTAGATTATTTCATCTTTTTAAAAGATAAATGGAATAAAGTGTAATTTTTTTGGATGCATTGTAAAAAGGTATCACAGTTACTTATATATTTATATAAAAAACATTTTTTGTAGTCTTTTTCCCTTGATAATGTTCACAACATAAATAAAGCATGTAATAAAAAAATAGAATTGAATAATCTATAATTACAGTTTTGGATTAAATAATGTATGAAAACATTGCATAAATGTGGCAACCAAATAATGACATTATAATGTATTTCAGGAGTCTTTTTACATTATTTCATCTTATTTTAAGTTAATTTGAAATAAAGTGTCATTTTTGTATTGCATTGTAAAAATTAATCACCGTCACTTATATATTTATATACAAAACAGTTATTTGCATTATTTTTTTTTCTTGATAATTTTCACAACATGAATAATAATATATATTAATAAAATAATTTAATTACCTATACTTTTGCTTTTGCGTTCAATAATGTATGACGATATTGTATAAAAAAATAATGATACTATATTTTTTCTTTACAGAAAAAAAAATAACCTCATAATATTATTTACATTAAAAAAAATTACTTGTGAATTCTTTAATAAAAATAAATATTTCATGAGAGAATGATAAATTCAGCATACGTTGAATATGTCTTTGAGCATAAATAATAATCAACCAAATAATGACATTATTTTTTTTCCAGGAGTCTTTTTACATTATTTCATGTTATTTTAAGATAATTTGAAATAAAGTGTAACTTTTTAATACATGTAGAACTTAATCACCGATACTTATATATTTATATACAAAACAGTTATTTGCATTAGTTTTTCATTAGTTATTTAGTTTATATTTTTCTTTACATAAAAAAACAGATAAACTCATGATATTATTTACGTTTTTAAAAATATTATTACTTATGAATACTTTAATAAAAATAAATATTTCATGTGAGGATGATAAATTCAGTATACGTTGACTATGTCTTTGAGCATAAATAACAATAAGGAAAAGAGAAATATTTCGTTGTGTCATTCGCACTTCTTATTTATGAAATAAATTTCACGGTAATAAAACTGGACATAAGCACTCTAGATGCCTTATGTGATATCACAGTTGAAAAATAGCGAACAACGCATGCCTTATCTGGCAGTACGCCAAATGCTAAAGAGAAGAGTTATGTTCCCGAAGGATTTGAGAAAATGAAAAATTCACGACTATCTTCTCATATCATAAGCCAAGATGACATCTGATGAGATTGTATGTTATTCTATCCGAAGAACCTACCCCTCCTTTCATATAATACGGTTACACTGTTTAACTAATTTTTATTTTATTTTTTTTTTTAGTCGGAACTCAGTCTATCAGAGAAAAAAGGACTCTTGTCATGCGATAATTTATTGGCTGTAACTGAAATATATATCTTTTTTCACTAAGGAATGAACTGTATATTATATGTAAATTAAAATAAATTTTAGTATTGTGATTAATACACTTAATCGTGTATAATGTGATTCGCATTTTTAACCGGGTAATACAGCAATATATATATATATATATATATATATATATCGTATAATGCGTACTATGTTTTTTTAACGGTAGAAAATCGAATAATTAAAAAAATCTGCTGATATTGTTACTCACAATATATATTTTTTTCTTAAACATTAATTACTGTATTCACATATATACATTTCGTCTAATTGTTAAGATACCAAAATATATATTCAATAGCTATATATTTTCACATTTTTATACTTTGTTTTGACGTATTTATCGACACCAGAAATCAATATAATATATATTTCCTCTTTATACGCAAACTACTGCATGCAAAAGTGAAGTTATTTCATTACTTTTACTTATTGTCAACTCTATTGTTTACTCTAATTCAGTCTACGCGTCTAATTATCGCGGTTTCGTATAGAAGTCGGAAATATTCTTATATGATGAGCATCACATATTTATTACCTAGAGTTTTGGATAAATGGTGAGCATCATACGCGATTATTTGGGTATTTGGTTTTCACGCTATTTCTACGCTAAAACGAAAATGGACAAAATATATATTCATTAATTTTGTTGGGAGACTTACTGAAAAAATCCAGTAAAATTGCCTAAAATGTGAAAAAATATTTAAGGTGATTTCAAAAGAATCTTTAAATGAAAACCTAAAATAGATATTAAAAAATGTGTCTGAATATTTAAAAAGGTGAAGTAGGTTAAGGAACTTCATAACAAATAACGGATATAAATTATATTTATCTAGAATACACCAATTCCGATTAAATATTAAACATATTCTTGTTTAGAAATTTATTTAAAACAGTTGCTCTTGCTCTCAAAGTAAAAAATTATTTAAAAGTTTGACCATGAAGAAGGGTATGTAAGTAACAAATACATGATAACACCTTTCTCAGCATCTTACCTCATTGGGTTAAAAGGGGTGGGGGGATATTCTTAAAACTTACTTTATATGTAATTTGGCAGGGCTTCAGAAATGTTTAAAATGGAGTCTCTAAAGAAGTAAAAAAAAAAAACACAATTTATTGATTTTTTTTATGTAATCCCTTATTTATTATTTACAAGCTTAAAAATATTAATTACTACGAAAAGTTCTTCATAAAAAACACACTTTCCTTTAAATTATGCATATTCTAAATCTTAAAAATAAAACAGCGCCATTGTCATAAAGGCTTTCAAGTCTTTGAAACAAATCTAATAATCTTTAATAAAAATATGGAAGCAGTACTTATCAAGCATATTAAAATTCAGATCAATCATTGGATCTTTATTAGATACGTAAATTCATATATGTAAACATTCAAAAAATGATTAAAAAAACTCTTCATAAATATTTTGATAAGAAAATGTTTGTTATTATACCATAACTTAAAAAATAAATGTATTTATTAAATACTTTATTAAAGTATTAAATATGAATTTATTCAATTATCGATGTTGGATTTTCTTTGGTTTCGTGATTGCCCCAGGGTTGGTCGTTCACGGAAAATATTCCATCTTCTGCTGCGTTTGTAGCCTTGCCAACATGTTATAGTGAGAGGGTTCCAGGCTGAGTATCGTTCCCAAGTGGTTCAGTTGGTAGAACGTCAATGCGCTATACTGCTGACCCGGGTTCGAGTTCCGGCTTGGGTACTTTTTCACTATGTTGGCTATACGCCTATTAAGCAATTAAAATTTTATTATTATGAATGCAAGGCGTGTGAAACTTTCTATGGAAAATTTTCCAAAGTATTAGGGATATTTTGTTTCATAGATATCAATAAAATTGTTCAGGTTTTTTGTAAAACACCTATTGGCGTCTGTTTGTTTTACATAAATTGAAAATTCATTGAAAGAATAATTTTAACTAAATGTTTCTTAAGTTCATGCTTAGTCTATTTTTGTCGAAAAATGATCAAAAGTCTATTTTTATCAGAAATCTATTTATCGCATACAATGTATAATTATTTTACTTACAACTTCTTATTTAAATGTGGAATATACATACGAGTGTTGAGTTGAATTCATTTAAATAACTTAAGATTGTTATAATGTTGAATAAGGAGATAATACTAAGTTTAGAGTTACCAAGATTGTGATACTAATTAGCATACCTTTTTACAAATAATATGTTTTTCTTTAATCCATATAATATTTTTATTATGTTGGTTATTTACGTTAATATATTAGGTATGGTTATTAATCTAACTCACTTCTTTTAACAAATGAGACGCAAAAGCGTGTATTAGAAAATGAAGCGAAAGGTAAATACTGCAGACAAATGTGAGCTACCGCATAGTTATCCTTATCTCAGAAGTCATTGTTGAGAACTAACACGTCATTCATTAATAAGTGTTGCGGAAAATTTGGAATGCGTCCTAGATACTCTTGAAGTTATTTCTATGGGGGCAGATAATGTAGTATAGTTCATTAATTGGAAGCACCTTTAGTAATGTTTCAAATATTTGTCATTTATAAAATTTCTGCTTTCCGGTATCGGTATATACAAGGTGTCCCAAAACATTGACCACGGTTTTTATTCCTTAAATATTGATCATTGATATATATTATAAATTACAAAGTTACGTAAAAAAGTTACAGAATTTTATGATATCGGTTAAGATTTTCAGGGGTTAAATTTTAAGAAATAGAAAATTTAAATTTTTATACGGGCTTCGTACAAAAATCTCCCAATTAGTAAAAAAGGCGGCATACACTAATAAGGTCATGTACAAAATTTCATAATTTTTTCAAAAAAAGTCGCAGAGATATGTTTAAACAAACTTGGTGAGGGGTAAATCATAAATTAAAATGTAAATGTTTACAGCTAGATGATGCAACCATTGTTTTCATTCGTAATTTGTGTACAACTCCTAAAACATGACCATCTGTCATGATTTTTCCCCTTTGCGAACTCATATTCAGGCATCAAGAAGTTGTTTAAGTCGGAATTTGTATTTTCATATCTCTGTGACTTTTTATGATAAATTACTGAAATGTTGTACATGGCTTCATTAGTGTATGGGGCATATTTTACTCATTGGGAAATTTTTTGTACAGGGGTCGTATGATAACTTAATTTGTATTCCTGCAAATTTAATTACCTGAAAATTTTAAGTGATTTCAAAAAGTTCAGTACCTTTTTTTACGCAACTTTGCAATTTATAATATAAGTCAATGATCAATATTTAAGGCATAAACGCCGAGGTCAATGTTTTTGGCACACCCCGTATAAGTATATATACACTGTAAAAAAAATTGCAGTAAAATTACGGGCAGAGGGCGGCAGCAGAGATTCCAGTCATACCCCGTAAAAAAAAAAAAAAAAAAAAAAAAAAAAAAAAAAAAAAATCCATGCGCATCATTTTGTGCAGCCCGTAATTTTACGGGGTAAAATAATATAGCATTATAATACACAGGATATAATGCACTTTAAAACACAATAACACTTTGTTTACTGTTCCGTAGCACGTAGCACGTTAGATAATCATCACGGAATCGCTGTTTTGGCGGGTTAAAATTTTCGAAACACGAGTAAAATGAAGGGTTACACCCTAGCGGAAGACAATGTATGGGGTCGTACCGTATTTTTGCTAACATATGGGCTAGAACTGTAAGAATATGTGGATTGCTCTTAATTGTCTAAGTATCTAAGGGATAAGGTCGCTTATTTAGTGGATCAGACCGTTTTTCATCAAATAAAGTTGTTGCCCGTGAAAATTGAAGGACAAACTCTAATAAATTTACAGTTTTTTCTGAGAGTGTACACTCGAAATCGCTTTATACATTAAAAAAAGGAAATCGTTAAAACTAGCAATTTGCACGTTAAGAATAGGTCTCCATTTAAATTATATTAAGAGTTTTACATACTGGCTATAAGTAGGGTAGGATGAGAAAAGAAATCTGTTTCTTATATTGTTCTCTTTAAGCGATAATATTTACACATTAAAGCTGTCTGTCAAATTTGAGAAGTTTAAACATCATACCATCTCATGGCAAAAGATTCAAAGAAATATCCTGAGGTCTTAAAGAAATGAATGCGAAAAGGAATAGATAAGGACGTTTCAAATACCGCCTATTCATAAGAATTATAATGAAGCCTTGGAAATGAAAGAGCACAGAAGAAAACACGTATTTGTTTCTTCGCTTAAATTCAATCTCCGGACCATATTAGCCTGCTTTTTTATGTGTCTTAGTGCACTGTGAAAATGAAAAGAATATTTGAAATGAATAACTCGGAAATTGCAGCGACTAGTACAATTTTAGCCGAGTTTAAAAGGGAAGTGATCAGTTGCATTACTATACGTCTTGCTAGTTTTTTATTGGCTTTTATTTCAGTACTGTGCTTTTGTGTAAAGGAAATTACGCTAAAAATGTTTAACTAAATTTTAATTTTAATTTTAATTTTAGAATTGAGATTGTAATAAAGCAATTGATATTAGTAATTATATTAATTAAGTGTGTGTTTTAAAGATTTTTGTCAACTTCACAAGTATTACGAGTAACGGTTTATACGAGTATGTTTATAATTCCTTTGCTTCTTGTATTAAATAAATTCAATTGTATATATATATATATATATATATATATATATTACAGTTATATATCAGCATTTATACAATATTTAACTACCCAATAAATTGATTCTGCCTTTTACTGATCATTTGATTGATCATAAGTAAAATTACATTATAATGGAATCTTCAGCACACATAACTTTATCCATTACATCCTTCTGCTTTCGCATATAGGTACCACTACAAAACGTCTAATTGCCAATGACCAATCATTGGAACATAGATGAAGATGCAGCACACTGACATATGCTTGGAATTTCATCTGTGAGATACTGCTCTTTAATTATTTTGTAATAAATAATATTTACCTCATAAAATAACAACTGTCCTGATTCTTATTTGTAAAACACGTTATTATATGTTCATTCACGATACTGATGATATTCTGCAGAGCTGCCAACATCTCATTAATATTCCGTAATATGTGGGTTAATTTGACCCAGGTTTAACATGTTTCGCACCAGAATTCTTTTTAACAAATGAATTCAAATAAATTCCACGATGAAATCTGAAATTAAATAAATAAATATTCATCCAAAAAAATTTCTGGTGCGAAACATGTTAAACCTCGGTCAAATTAACCCACATATTACGGAATATTAATGAGAGGTTGGCAGCTCTGTATTCTGTCCCGTTCGAAAATACAATGATCTTATTTATTATTGATTATAGGTGTACGAAAAATGTTCTATCTGTTTTCATTACATGGCTTTGTCTGAGAGAGAAACCAATTAGTTGAAGTAAACACACAGTTGCTCGTATTACGAGCTCAAGATGTTAAGTGCAAATATAATAAAATAATAATGGGCATGACGAGATCCTCCAACAAGGAAAACAGTAGATGCAAACATTATTGATTATATATGCACTTCCATGAAATCATTTGGCAGAGGAAATATAATAAAGATACTTTATAATGGACATGATAGGAATTGATATTACCAGTGTCAACTCTACTACAACAAGACAACGCTATGGCACATAGATATTTCGTAGACTGCCAAACCATAAAATATCTGCAATGGAAAATTTTACCACATCTGGCACACGCTATATACATTGCACTATGCGACTACCATATTTTATGCGCGTTCAAAAATAGTTTAACAATGTAGTATTTTCAGATTGTAGAAGTGGTACGAAAAACAATCGATGGATGCCAAATATCAAAAGATTAATCGTATTTCACCACGGAATCAATCATCTGCCTGATCGTTGGCAAAAGGGTAAAAGAAGCTAATAACGCATATTAATTAAGGTTTGCATCTTTTTTGATTTTTTTTCATAAAAGAAAATTTCTAACGCGGGTAATTTTTTTTTCTTCATGCAATAGTTTTAAAAACTTCTCTTTTCAAAATTTTAAATTTTAAGGTGTTTCAGAGAGTCTGGACATTGCTTTTAATATAGTGGACATCCACAAAATCTACTTATATACTTCGACTACCAAGTGACACATATTTGAATTTAAATCATCCTTAATATTTATGAAATAGAACCACATTTCTCAATGCTTTTGAGTTTGATTGTATGTACTATTAGTCATTTGGAGGATTTATTAATTTAAAAGCAAAATTTGCAGTTATAGATATATAACAAGACTATATTCACATTGTCTATATAACTAGATTTTAGAATTGCATTTTTTGAAATTTTCACAGCATATTTTTTTTATCAAATCTTTATACATTTGAACTTAAAAAACTAAATAAATCGTAAAGGATAAAATTATCATTACAACTTTAATTAAATGCCATAGATAAAAAATAAAACAGTTATATCGAAATATAATCACTCGTATTAAAATTTTTTAATTAAAGATTTTCTTAACATATTCATAAAAAAGAAATATTTTTAATATATTTATTTTTCTATCTTTTTTTAATATATTTATTTTTCTATCTTTTTTTATAATATTGATTTTTCTATCTTTTTTTATAATATTGAAAAGGTTATGGCTGTGTTTAGCTATTAGATTTTAAGTTGCGTACATGATTTAGAACTTCATCAAATATTTTGCACGGTGTTTCAAATTTTCGAAATGTTTGATTATTTAGTGCTAGTTTATTATATTATAGTGTCTGGCCATCTAATTTTAAAATTCGATGCTCCAGACATCAATATTTCATGTCGTGATTCGTACACACACATATGATTGCTAAAATTTCAGTAGTTTATGTTAACATTTCCGTACATCTATTGTTAAAGCTGATGCATTAAATTTCTTTTTTATTATTAATAGATACATAATTATCTATCTATCTATCTATCTATCTATATCTATATGTATCTATCTCTCTCTCTTTCTCTCTCTCTCTATATATATATATTTGTGTGTGTGTGTTACGGTCAATATGATTAATCTGGTCATTATTAATAATAACCGGTTATTATTAATAATGACCGGATTAATCATACTGACCGTAACATATATATATATATATATATATATATATATATATATTTATTTATTTATTTATTTATTTTTTTGTTAGCCTTCATATTGATAATTATTTTCGAAATAAGAAAGAAATATTTATTAAGGTCTATTTATTTCTTTTAAAATTATTTTTAATGAAAAATAAATAAAAATATATAAAGATGTACGGTTATGTAATTTGAGTAAATAAATCCCAAAAGTTAACAGATATTAAAAAAAAAAAAATGCACTAAAGCAATGTATGATGCCCGTTTTTTTTTACTGTTATTCCTGATTTTAATTCGAATTACCAGCAATAAATGACACTGCAAGCATTAGACATCCAATCGAGGCTAAAGCAGAAATCACACAGCACTGTTGCGAAGGAAGGATGTTAAATACATGGAGTGGGTCTCATTCACCAATAAAATCTTATTCAGAATAAGGTCTTAGAACAAGATTCAATTAGAGAAAGATACCATTCCATATATTTAACTTCCTTCCTTCGCATCAATCCTGGGCGATTTAAGTTTTAGCCTCCAATGCACGTCTGCTGCTTGCAGTGCCATCTATTGCTAGTAATACGAACTAAAATCAGGTACTGCAGTTAAAAAAACTCTTGACGTCATACATTACTCTCCTGCAAGATTTATTTTAATATCTGTCATCATTTGGAAGTTATTGAATTTTAAAATAAGTCAGTACATTTTGGGACACCCGGTATATATATATATATATATATTGTCCTGGACAAAAAGCCATGCGGTTGTTACATGAAAAAGTGCATAAGATATTTTCTCCCTTTAATGTATTTTATAAGTGTTAGAATCACATAAAATAATGTTATGTTTTGGATGTCCTTGTTATGTTTTGGATTGTCTCTGATTTGAAATGCGGTTGAAACATCAAAGTGAAATCAAATATTAAGTTACATTAATAAATAAAAATACATTTTTTTCTACATTTTAATGACTAATTTATGCTTACTTAAATCTTTTATATTATTTAGAAAATTTTCTTTAGAATTCAAATTTCTATATACAAAGTCTATACTGCAAAGCACATATTTGAGATTTAATTTTGTGATGTGCAAACACAGCTCCATATCATTAGCTTCTTCTTTATAAAAACGTATGACAACTGTACCACAACAAAATTTGACTTTTGTAAGTTTCTAACTTTTTATTAATATACCGAGATAGATGGAAACTAAGTATACACTAGAATAGTGTTATATGAGCAGAAAATCACACATGCGAATGTTAAATTAAAAAATATATACATACAATACTTTTCACTAATGTGTTTTCATATGAGTTAGAGTAAAATGTAATGATGCCGTGTATGTAAATGATGGCTTTAAAATACATTACAAAAATCAATTTCTTGTTATTACGCAAATGCGTGTTCGTTCAGCAAGAAAAGCTGCTGACATAATATTTTAAATAGAGCATTACATGCATCTTTCGAAAATAATGGATCCTAACTAATGATAGACAAGTACAAAAAATAATATTTAAAATCATTCTTCATAAATTGATATATTTCAAGCATTATAGAAAATTCTAAAAGCTCTAAAATCAATGAAAGGCAGCTTATTCATCCCATTAAGTATTGATCTAATATATAAACTAGTCAGATGTGCCAATCCCAAAACTTTCTTCTTATCTCACACGGGTTTCGCATACACTAAAAACGAATCAGCACCCATAACAAGGTCTAACTGAAAATACAGTTTTACGAAATTCCCTGTATTAGTTCTTGAGATATATATGAATATTGCTAAACTCATGTAAATCCTGAGAAATGCAGCATAGCAGTGCCACCTGTTGGGAGATTAAGACGAAAACCTAATCAACAACTATTTATATCAAAGTCTAACTGAATCTGAGGTTTCATTAAAATCCCGTGCATTAGTTCTTGAGATATAGTTATCATGAAAATCATAAAAAGTAGCACAGTAGCACCACCTGTTGGGATATCTACAACAAAACGTAAACAGCGTCTATATATGTCAAGGTATCTGTCGTCAAGGTAACAAAGGTCTGTCAAGGTAACCTGAATCTGAAGTTTGATGAAAATAAGTGCATTAGTTCTTGAGATAGAGCTATTGCGGAAATCGCGAAAAATGCAGCGTAACAGCGCCACATGCTTAGCGATTTTCACAAAAAACAAATAAGCCCAAATATATATATGGGACTAACTGAATATAAAGTTTTATTAAATTTTATGCATTAATTCCTCAGATACAGCGTCCACATCTTTTTTGTCACAGACAGACAGACAGAGTCACAGAAAAACAAACGGACATTTTCTAAAGATAGTCAAATCATGTTCAGGACCTTCTCAAATGCATAAATCCGTCGAAAAAAGGAAGTCGGAAATTTTCATGACTCCAATACTTTCTTCTTGTAATGATAGAAGAAAGTAACAAGGAAAAAAAATCATGCATGAAGCATACATTAGAAAACACTTTCCAACACATTAAGAAAGCTGAAATTTGTTTGCAATAAAAGTACATTCGAAGATTCTGTGAAAAGAAGTATTATATATTTTTACTGGTGGTTTTTATGAATAAAAAGAATCAATATAATTCTTTAACTGTTTAAAGGTATAAAATAAAAGTTTTAAAAATATTAAAAAATGTTTTATTCGACTGTTTACATGTTTCGGCTCAATCGAAACATGTAAACAATCTAATAAAAATGTTTTAAATGTTTATAAAGTTTTTATTTTATACCTTTTAGTAATTAAAATAAGTTTATTCTTACAGGGTGTTATCATTTATTAAATTTTTAACTAGAATCAACTTTTAATATTTGGATGAGGAATTTAGAATTCACGCTAGAAGTAGGTTTTGTGTTTAGCATATTTTAGCATATTTCTCCGAGTACTTCTACTTAAAATTATCTTCATCTTTTTTATATAAGGAATATATCCGTTTCTACATTATATGTAATTAAAGCGCGGATTTGTTAGTTCTATTTATTAAAATATCGTTTGAACGTCTACAAATTCATTTTTCCCCATAAGTTAATCATTATTTCACTAAATCATGTGTTTTTATAAGGCTTGACGCGATTCTAATAGTTTCCATTTTTACCACTACTATTTTAATGAGATTTCCATTATAGATTACTTCTTCTGAAATAGAAATATATAAAAAATATTACCGTTTTATAATAGTGGTAGGAATGATTAAAAAAAAATCTGAGTGCCTGGAAATATGAGATGAATCCCGCCAAATGAATGGAAAAAAATGCAACATTTTATAATGAGTAGTGTGCCTGATCTGTAAATAGATGTTCTCATAAATTTAATAAATAACAGTAACGACTTAAAAAGTAAAACTAAACTTTTATAATACCGTAAAAAATTATTTCAACATTTGCATTAATAAATATTTCAGTGTTATAGTCAGCAACAAATCTTATACTCTATATATTATATCGAAATTTAAAAAATATATTACGGTACAGTTTTAATTTATGTCTGGTGCTCACAGGGCAATTTTTCCATGTGTGTGAGCTTTTGATTTTGAATAATTTAATCGGTTTCTCGGGGCCTTTATCATTCCATAAAATATTTCATTTTTGCAGTGAAAGCCGCTACTTCAATAAATTTTTTCAGTCCTACAACATATGTAAATAAAGCGGCATTTCACATATTAAAATTAAGCATTTGGTCTCCCAAATCCATCTTTTACATTCCATAATGAGGCAAATCTCATACTTTTATTGAAATGTCAGATGAACCATGTGAAAGATGATGTGAAAGATATCATTAATTCACATGGAATGTGAATGATGTGAGTGATGTGCGAATTCCTTAAGAATCAAATTATTAATAAGCAAATTAATTAAAATATTTTGTTAGCTTTCCAGATTTCTTCTTATTTAATTAAATTAATAATTAAATTAAAGTGAGAATAGTGGAGGTTAACATAAAATAAAAACCCTCCAATATAAGATAAATAAGTATTACACTATCTGTAATGTTAAATAATCGTATATCAATTTATACATAAAAAAAAAAAAATTCAACTCTCATAAATATGGTAAGTGCAAAAGTATGTTACAACTTACTGAAGAATCTTTGTGTCTTTTATATTTAGTGGACGATATTTTAATCAAAAATGTTAACTTTTCAGATTGCTTAATTGCATTCTTTTATTAGAAGACCGTTCATTTATCTAAATCACTAATTTTTTTAAATGAGTACTCATACTTCAAAAACTATCGTTTTTATAAAAGGGATATTCATTTCTACATTACTGCATTTAAGGTACAATTCTAATTTCTAGAAATAGATGTTCGACGGCCCACGTCTATTCTTTTTTATTTTTTATTTATTTATTTATTTTTAATAATGAAATAACGCTCCTTAAACATTTAGAAAAAATATGAAATGAATACTAACGACTTACTAAAAACAAGAACGAAAAATCATGCTTTAAGCATATATTATGTAACACTTTCCAACGATCCAAAATAATTTTACAAATCATTACCGTTTAATAAGCTGAAAGATAACATCTAAGTAAACAATTTGGAAAACGCATAACATATTTAAAAACGTAATTTCAGGAATTTCCAATATATACAATATTCGGAAAAATATCCGAATACTTTTATTCAGCCCTGTATATGATCTATAGATTTGTATATATACTACATAGGATGATAAATTTTAGTTTAGTTAGGAAACGCGTAGCACAGTTTAAAATTATCCTTCTGGAGTTTCTGTCAATAAACGGGAATGTGTTCGCGGACTTTTGTGCTGCCCTGTATATGAAATACAGAATTTATACACACCAAGTAATAGACGAAAAGTGAGTTCTTAAAACGCCCTTCCTGGTTTCCATTGTTCCTTTCAATTGTTAACAGACAGTAGAGAATTATTTTGTGTGTCCCTGTAAATGAACGATGACTACTATACACACAATATTCTGTAGTAAGCGTCTTGTAACGCACCTTAGTGATATATATAAATTTCAATGCGTTTAAAATAGTGAAACATTATTTAATTAAACCGCAAACGATTTTTCTCCATAGACGTAATGTAACGGAATTATTTTGACTGTCCCTGTAAAGTAAATATAAGTGCTACACACTTCAGTTGAAATAGGGAACATGCTATAGATAACGACAATAACATATACAAACTGCAGAACAATCCGAGCATATTTACGGGAGGAGTTAGAGCACGGACAGACGGTCATACGGCAAAACAAACCGAAGTTATAAACACTTTTCAAATAGGTTGGAAAGTGTTAAAAATTATCATGCAATTGTTTATCATATGCAACGTGCATGATTTGTCTAATAAATGTAACTATAAGCCTAAGAAGAAGTAACCCAATAAAATACTCTAATAAATGTATTTATTACAATATATGTAATAGTAAATAATTCAATTGTATACATAGAAATGTATCTTAAACTCTCTACAATATTATAAATATAAAAAATATTATTCCAAGGATTTATTATAGTCATAATTTTCTGGACGAAAGAAATTGTGTACTTAAACATTTCTGTTTCCATCCGTCCCTCTTCCCTGATAATGTCAAATATGTTCTCCAATTCAAGGATGTTTTGCGTGTTCAAGTTTAATAAGGATGTATATCTGCTGCATTTCTGATTGATTTTTGTTTAAAGATTTTGTGATATCTGATTAGAAACACACGTTTACTATTTTTTTTTTGTATCGCTAACTACGACCCTACCTGCCGGGCATGAGTGCCTAGCTTGACGAGTTAGTACCTGGACGCGGGGCGATATTCGCCTGATCACAGAACGGCTGTAATCCACCTGAAAGAAGCCTTGTTGGCATCGCTGCAGTGCACTGCCACAGTTTTCTTTGTTTGCCTGTTTATGGTTTATATCATCATTTGTGAATCATTGCTGAATTGGCAGATTTAAAAAAAAAAAAAAAAGAAAAAGAAAAAGAAAGGAATCGATCTGGTAATTCAGAATCTTGATCAGGTGACGAGACCTTCATCTGACTAGGCATCCCGAGAGGTATAATTCAAATGGAACTTGGAGGACTTCGCACCCATGACGGATTTTACATGCACCAGGAGCCATTAGCGTACATGGCTTCGTATATCCAATAGTTATTCTATACTATATCTTCTCACACTACTTGCTTTATTTTTAAGGTTATCGCTGGGTTTTTTTATCACCGTTTTTGCGACACTGTCTGTTTCATGGTTTTCATTATTTGAGTTTGGCTTGTCTCTTTCATGGTGGTGTGTCACTGATGTGTTTGTCGCCGCTTTTATAGGCTGGTCTCATTTTTGCCACTTATTTGGGCTCACCGCTATTGGGATATGTTTGTCATTTTCTTAGTAAGTTAAGTCTTGTCTCTGGATTGGTTGTTGGTTATCACTAGCTTGTTGCTGGTGATTTTTGTCTCTTTCTTGGGTTTTAGTCACATTGCGAAGTTTTCATTGGTTTGTTGTCACATTTGTTAGGTTTGTCACATTGTAACTTTTGTAGCAACAATTCTTCATATGTTTCAAGTATATTTGATTAATTATTTTGCATGCAACCTACTTATATCATCATGATAGTTTTTACATATTTTTCTAAATCAATATTGAAGTAACGTACATGTAAAAAACGACGACTTTATCAGGAGAGTTTCGTATTAAAAAATTAAAATAGATTTGATGAGTTTTAAATATATTAAAATTTGTTAACTAGACCTTTGTATTTTGTCATGTACAAAACATATAACAAATTATAAAACGAATATCAATATGATAGGCAAGAAATATGCATTCAAACTGATATAAATCAAACAAAATATCTTAGGAAAATAACGGACTCTTTAAGGGTGCCTAAAATCAATGCTTATTTACACATCTCTTTATATTCATAAGTGTGAGCTTTTGAGTTTCCTTAATTGCATCACTTTCTCGGAGTCTACTTCATTCAGCACAAATCATTCATTTTTGCACTAAGCACTCTTACTTCAAAAACGTTCTTTTTTATATAAGGAATACTCATTTCTACATTATATGTAATTAAAGCCCAGTTCCAATTATTAAAAATGAATGTTTGGCGGCCCATATTCAATCTTTATTTTCGATAATGAAATCACTCCTTGAAAAGAGAAAAAAAAGTAAATAAAGATGTAATGAAATGAAATTCTTTTATTTGATTTATGCGATATATCAGAGAGTCTCTTATTTGATCTAGACTAGAACATACATCTTTTTTTCCGTTTCATATTATTTTAACGTTTATTACGAATTAAAATTAGTTTTTTTTTAACAGTGGTTAAATACTTATCAGTTGCAGATTCCAGCTTGAACAATAGGTAACGAATATATTTTTTCTTCCCGAAAAGGAGCAAATTTTAGTAACTTAAGCTTTTTTTATTTTAATACAAATTAATTGATAAAATTTTCTAAAGCCAGTTTATGAATAAAAGTGATTAATATAATGTTGAACACATTTATTGCAATTTTATTTAAAACTATATCCTAAATTGCTTTTTATTTAATGGTTTTTAAGGTAATTTTAGCGCATGGATTTATTTTAAATCTATTTCAATCGCAAACAGCCCCATTATGAAAGATTAACCCGTTAGGATTTATTTTTTTTGCATAAAACGCGAACATACATAAATATATATATATATTTATACAAAAATTACCTTTATGTAAAATTTTATTTACATTCAAGATTAGTTTAAAATTATAAAATGCTTTTTAACTGAAATTAAAAAAAAAAAAAAAAAAGAAAAGAACTTTTGCATCTATACAAATGTTGAAAGTCTAGCGGAACTTAATTACTACAGATTTATAGAACACATTTATGTTAAATTTTTAAGATATTATATCTATATTATAAAACAAAAACACGTCCCTGAGTAATGCTAACGTCATATTGACGCTGGAAATAACGTAACCAACAGTTTTCGCTTCCACTGCAATTTTTTTAACTTCTAAACTTTCCACAAATTCAATTTTTTCACTATTGAAGAGAGAAAAAAAAATTCTTTAAAATGCAATTTTATTTAAAACTATATCTTATATTGATTTGTATTTTATGGTTTTTAAGGTAATTTTAGCGCATGCACAGACAAAAATAAAACCCAATTTGGGTCAAAAGATTCTTAGGTATGTGCCCAAATTGGGTCATGCCTGTTTTGGTAACCACTGTGTATCCATTTTGGGCACTGTTAAATACCCATTTAAAAAAAAAAAAAAAGTAACCAAAACAGGCATGACTCAATTTGAGTACAAACTTAAGTATCTTTCGACCCAAATTGGTTTTTTTTCTGTGTGGATTTGTTTTATATCTATCTCAATCGCAAACGACCCCATTACGAAAGATTAACCCGTTAGCACTTAAAACAATATAAATAGTTCAGAGTTTATTCAGCTAATACTGTAGAACGAAATTAAAGCTACATCAATACATAAATAAACTAATATAATGATATAAGTAAAACAAAAAATTAACAAATATGTAACTGAGCTACGCACTTAAGCCAGTGAAATTATTGGAATCAAAAAGTCTCGTGTAAGCAGCGGTATCTTTTGCGCTTTCTTCGGCTATTTACTCCTGACATGCGGCCAATACACTGTAAAAAATTGCTGCAGTAAAATTACTGCAGCAGAGATTCCAGACAATGTCCGTAAGAAAACGAGTTTTGTCCCTAGATAAACGGACTTTGCTGTTACATAAACAGTTTTTACCCGTAAAAACCTGAAATTTACGGAAATTGACCGTTTACCTTGAAAAAGGGGCATTTTCCGTAAAATTACGGCAGCAATTCACGGAGAATGCCCGTTAATTTACAATTTTTTTTTACAGTGTACGAATGCATTGCTTAAAAAAAAAATCAAAACTTTATTTGAAAGCATAATTTGCACTTTTCATATAATAATGCTTTTCGGTGTTCTTAGTGAGCAATCTAAAAAAAAAATGTAATGAATGTAAAATACATATTAGAGTTTTAAGAAAAATCAGCTACTTTCTGTAATCCGGAATGACAGAGTTGGATCACATAGTTTACAGAAAGCAATATTGTACGCCACATTGTCATTTTTGGAATAGAGGATAAATGTGGTTTAGAGTATTACCACCCAAACCCACATCTAAAAAATAACTTGGTGAGAAGTTACGAAAACTGAACTCCACGATTAGGCAGATTTTTAATATTTTCACTAGACAATTGCTTTTCAGTGTTTACGCATTCTGATGTATATTTCCCCCCCCCCCCCCCCCACAATCTTGGTTATTTAACCTCCTGTGAAGTGCCATTTAAAATACATCTTAAAAAATAAATAAATAAATAAAACCCTATTATGACGTAATTACGAAAATATATATATATAATATTGATTTTCAAACGAAAACAAGGAATTAACGTATTGATTACGAATTATTTTGTTTAGAAAGAAATCCCGTTTTAAGTGAAATATACAAAATGTACAACAACTTCATCCACATTCAGAGTGTGTTAATATTTCTGATAATGATGATGCTCCAACAATCGAAAATAATACCTTCTTTGCAGTTAACAATAAAAAGGTAGGTAGGTAGATAGGTCACTGGACAATTGCTTTTCAATGTTTACGCATTCTGATGCATACTTTTCCCCCCACAATCTTGGTTGTTTAACCTCCTGTGAAGTGCCATGCAAAATACATCTTAAAAAAAATAAAACAAATAAAACCCTATTATGAAGTAATTACGAAAAAATATATATAATATTGATTTTCAAACGAAAACAAGGAATTAACGTAATGATTACGAATTATTTTGTTTAGAAAGAAATCCCGTTTTAAGTGCAATATACGAAATGTACAACAACTTCATCCACATTCAGGGTGTGTTAATATTTCGGATAATGATGATGTTCCAACAATCAAAAATAATATCTTATTTGCAGTTAACAAGAAAAAAGGTAGGTAGATAAACAATGACTTGTGCACAAACACATACGGTCGTTTTACCTTTCACTAATATGTTTCGACTGTGCTTTAAAAAAATGATGATCTCTACTTTCTTGGATTGATTATTGGTTGGAGATTGTTTAAATATGTTTTACAACATTAAAAACATAGGTTTATTACGAATTTTTAAAAATACGTTTCTGAATTAGTGCGGTTAATTAATCGCGTGAAATTACCAATCTGATCGAAATCGCACTAATAGAAACATACATTGAATGCGAAAAACTGCATTAGGTGTACAGCCACACTTCACAAAAAATCAATATCCATAAATAGACAATTTAATAAGCACTATATATTGTTTTCCATGTATTAGTTTTATAAAGTACATATTACAGTTTAATTTTAAACTTTACGAAAAGTTTAAACGAAGTTTTCATGAATTTCAATTAACATAAACATGTGACATAATTTAATAAGCAGCAATCGAAAACACTGAGAAGTCAATCTAAATTAAAATTTTGCACTACTGCAATTCTTTAGGTTAATTATGTTAGTTTATTTATAATTAATTTAATTTTTAAAAATGTACATATTTAGACTTAATACATATTTTAATACAATTTGATTGCTTCAAAATTATATGCATTGCAATTTATATAAGCGAAAATAAAATTTGTCTTTCTTTTCTTTTCAGTTTTTTTTTTGGGGGGGGGGGGCACGGGGGGGGGTACATCTTGCGGTAACACAAAATTTCATTTTCTAATAATCGATGCGCTTCCACGGATTTCTTGGACTAAATCTATTAAATGCAAGCTAAAGGATTCTAATTTTCGAAAAGGTTCTTAAAAGTCTTTAAATGCTATTTCTTTATCGGCATATTATGCAAATTTAAATTTTAAAAAGTTAAGGCCACCTTGTTGAAATAAAAAGGAACACCCATATTCCGCACTGATATAGAGGGAACATCTAAAAAAGTTCAACACATGATGGATAACTGCATATCAATTTCAAGGTGTGTACACTCACGTGTAATTTTTAAGAAGTCCGGGATTAATATTTCAGTTAAAAAAAATCTATTTGGCATTTAATTTGCAGAATTTGCAGTCTGTTTGTTTAATTGTAGAGTTTGTAATATTTTTCTGCTAATAAATAGTTAGAAAATTCTATTAAAAATATCTGTAAAATTATGCGCACTCTACAATTTGATTGAAACGTCCGTAACACCATCAAAAATTGCAAATATGTTACATTTTATCATACACTTTTTAAGAGATAAAAATTCCGGTGTTTGTTTGGTGGTTTTATATCGAAAACAATCAAATTGATACATTTGAAAATACATTAAAATTTTCTATTTAATACTATGTTTCTAATCTTGTATAACAGTTAAATTTTTTTTCGCACAAGCCATTCAGATATGGACTTCCTTGTTGAAATAAAAAGGAACACCCATATTGCGCACTGATATCGAAGGAACATCTAAAAAAGTTCAACACATGATGGATAACTGCATATCGATTTCAAGGTGTGTACACTCATGTGTAATTTTTAAGGAGTTCGGGATTAATATTTCTGTTCAAAAAAAATCTATTTGGCATTTAATTTGCAGAATTTGCAGTGTCTTTGTTTAGTTGCAGTGTTTGTAATATTTTTCTGCAAATAAATAGTTAGAAAATTCTATTAAAAAATATCTGTAAATTTATGCGCACGTTACAATTTGATTGAAGCGTCCGTAACACCATCAAAAATTTCAAATATGTTACACTTTATCATACACATATTAAAAGATAAAAATTCCGATGGTTGTTTGGTGGTTTTATATCGAAAACAATCAAATTGATACATTTGAAAATACATTAAAATTTTCTATTTAATACTATGTTTCTAATCTTGTATAACAGTTAAATTTTTTTTCGCACAAGCCATTCAGATATGGACTTCCTTGTTGAAATAAAAAGGAACACCCATATTGCGCACTGATATCGAAGGAACATCTAAAAAAGTTCAACACATGATGGATAACTGCATATCGATTTCAAGGTGTGTACACTCATGTGTAATTTTTAAGAAGTCCGGGATTAATATTTCTGTTCAAAAAAAATCTATTTGGCATTTAATTTGCAGAATTTGCAGTGTCTTTGTTTAGTTGCAGAGTTTGTAATATTTTTCTGCAAATAAATAGTTAGAAAATTCTATTAAAAAAATATCTGTAAATTTATGCGCACGTTACAATTTGATTGAAGCGTCCGTAACACCATCAAAAATTTCAAATATGTTACACTTTATCATACACATATTAAAAGATAACAATTCCGGTGGTTGTTTGGTGGTTTTATATCGAAAACAATCAAATTGATAAATTTGAAAATACATTAAAATTTTCTATTTAATACTATGTTTCTCATCTTGTATAACAGTTAAAATTTTTTTCGCACAAGCCATTCAGATATGGACTTCCTTGTTGAAATAAAAAGGAACACCCATATTGCGCACTGATATCGAAGGAACATCTAAAAAAGTTCAACACATGATGGATAACTGCATATCGATTTCAAGGTGTGTACACTCATGTGTAATTTTTAAGAAGTCCGGGATTAATATTTCTGTTCAAAAAAAAATCTATTTGGCATTTAATTTGCAGAATTTGCAGTGTCTTTGTTTAGTTGCAGAGTTTGTAATATTTTTCTGCAAATAAATAGTTAGAAAATTCTATTAAAAAATATCTGTAAATTTATGCGCACGTTACAATTTGATTGAAGCGTCCGTAACACCATCAAAAATTTAAATATGTTACACTTTATCATACACATATTAAAAGATAAAAATTCCGGTGGTTGTTTGGTGGTTTTATATCGAAAACAATCAAATTGATACATTTGAAAATACATTAAATTTTTCTATTTAATACTATGTTTCTAATCTTGTATAACACTTAAAAAATTTTTTCACACAAGCCATTTAGAGATGGACTTAATAGATTTCAAGTCTATATTAGAAAGAAAAAAATATGTGCATGAGTTACACTGACGTCCTATTGACATTGGCAAAAACCTGACAAATTTTGCTTTTAGCAAACTTCCTTTGCTGCAAATTTTGAACTTCTAAACATCGCCCAATTGCAATCGTTACACCGTCGAATAGAGTACAAAAGGTACTTTCAAATTCAGTTTTTTTTTTGGAAACAGTATCACAAATTCCTGAGCTTTTTATGTTTTTTATATTAATTTTCAAGCATTTTTTTTAAAATTAATCTATCTCTACCGCGTGCATTCCGATAACGAAATATCAACTTGTTTACATATTAAAACAACATAAATAGTACAGCATTTGTTGCCGGCTCATATTTCACAACAAAATTTTAAATTTCTTAGTAATAAATAAATAAAAGACAGATTTAAAAGCTATGTAATCGAACTACGTACTCTTAGACTGAAATAATCAAAATCATGAAAGAAGCATTATGTAAGTAGAGAAATCATTGGCGATTTCTTTAGTTATTAAGCCCTCCCATGCGGCTAATACGAATAGTTTTATTGCTTTTAATAAATTTCAAAACTTTATTTAAATACATAATAGATATTTTTCATATAAAAATGTTTTTTGCTGTTTGTAAGCTATCTAAAAAATATCTAAAATGCAAAAATTATATTAAAGTTTTCAATTAAAATTTGTTTTCACCTATGTTCTGTACACAGGGTAGTACTGTGTGGCTCAGATTAGAAAATTCCCTGAGTAGGTTTCCTGTTTTCGAAGTTTCCAAAACTTGTAGGGAGAGATGTTCGCCCGTAAGAGCGGAAGGACAAAAGAGTGCGATAATTCTCGGATAAACCGTTTGGACGGGAAATAAATTGGCAAGAAAAGAAAATGCCGGGCTTCCTTAAAATAAAGTCAACTGACTACTTACACTGTCAACAGGACAGATCCGAGCCCGGTTCCAGAGTCTTTCTTATCTCAGGCACATAGTACGTTCTGTAGTGCGAGAAGCTCGAGTCGGAAAACAAGGAAATTTTTTTTTTACCTGTTATAGGGCAAAAATCAATACTTATCTATTATCATCCTTTAAACATTCGCTTTTAATACAGTGTGATTTGTTTCACTAATATGTGTGATTAAAAAACAAGATTTCGTTGTTTACCATTAGAAGTTATCTAAATTTTTAACACTAAGCGTTTTCTTTCGACATGCCTCCAAAAAATTCTTCTGATATGGTTTTAATAATACTTTTTTTTATTTACTTGCAGTTTAACATAAAAAAATACTTTCTTCTAATTAAATATTCGTTAAAATAATAGATGTTGAAAATACTTAACTTAAAAAAAAAAAAAAAAAAAAAAAAAAAAAAATAGTGGTTAAAGAAAAAACAAATTTTTTTTATGACATTTTACTTATCGCCCAGAAAATATATTTTGTTTAAATTAAAATAAGTAATTAAATATACCATGATAATTATTCATTTCAAATAATGTTAAGTATTAGGAGCTTCACGTAAGTATGCTTTCCTGATTTGTAACATAAATTTGTTGAACAGGTTTGCACAGTTGGTTGAATTTTTAATAACTGTATTTTTATATTTAACTGGTGTGAATTGTTATAAATAGTCTTTTCGGGCCTTCGATATAATTTTTATTTACGTCTAGCTTTATAATTTAAAATATTTATTATACAAAAATTTCCATATTTTTCGAATGTTTTAATTTAGACTTTTAACGGATTTAAATACAAAATTTGATTCACTCACATGCGAAAAAATTATTTAATTAAATTCATGTTAAAACTTATCTAAGTAAAAAAGTTACATTGTATAATTTATGTATGTTCCTTTGTACTATATATTCGGTAATATTATTATAATTTAAACATATAGTACTAGATATTTGCAGCGAAGTTTCATTTATAAGCATTATTCTGTTTACATAATAAAATGTATTTGAAAAACTATTAAAACATATAACAATATATGTTCATATGTAGTGATATATATACACCAAATTAGCATTAATTTAATGCGAAAATCGTCAAAGAGATTGATAAAATAAAATATGGAAATATATAACTATTATACTATTATACAAACTAAAATGTAAATTTAATTAATTATAAATTCAAGATTAGTGCGACAGATTGTATTATTGGAAGTTGGACATGCGGAATACACGCAAATGAGTCACATTCAGAAATGACGAAATAGTTATACATTATTCATAACTAGTTGAAAAAAAAAAAGAACACATGAGAAGGTAAAAACAGAAATATTAAGGTAATAGAATCTTATGTGCATAATATTATTTGTATTTAAAGAGCGAAAAGAAGAAGGAGAATGCAGATCAAATGTTGATAGAGACATACTGAGATAAAGATGGCAATTTGTTTTATCCTATTCAATATCGACAAGAATTATCGACAAGAATTAATGACAAGAATTTTAATGGCAATTTCAATGGAACTTTTAATGACAAGAATTGGCATAATGTAATATATGATAACATAGTACGCAACTCAAATACTTATTACAAGAGAAGTGACCGCATTAAAAAATAGAGAATAAATGAAAGTTCGATAGATTATAAGAAATTTTGAATATATTCAGTGTATATGGATATAGCAAAATTACATCAAATATAGCAAAATTCCGTACTTTATTGAATTGAAAAGCACTATATTTGAATTGATTTTTTTTTTCTCATTAAACTTTTTTCAGATATGCGTTTTAAAAAACTTCACCTACATGTATTTTATGGAAACTAATGTTTGAAGTAATAATAATGCTTCGTCTTTAAATATTTACGCGCCATAAAATATTTAGAGCACACATATAATTCATTTTTAAAAGCACATTGAAGCAACATTTTTGTATTGACGGGCTAATTTTTTTTTTTCTCATTTCCTATATTTCTATTTTTTGAAAACATAGAAAATTTAAACAACGTAGTCAGAATAAAAAAGGAAATGTAACAAAAATTCCATTCAATTGTGAAAATATAGAAAAAAAATATTGTATGAAAAAACACCATAGCATTTCTTAGGTTTTCAAACCATTACTGCGAATAAATAATGGAATTATTTTCTTAATACCTTTCTATTGAAATAAAATTTCGTTGCACTATAAACAGCTTTATAAAGAGTTCATTTAATTTTGTAAAATAAAATAAGTTTTCTCTTCATTAGTATCAAATTATATGCCAATTTTAGGTTTTTTTTTTTTTTTTTTTTTTTTTTTTTACGTCACAGATGTTTGGTAGACCGATATAAAAAAAATTCTGTTCTTTCAAAAATATAGGGATTTTAAAGTTTAAACAAGAACGAAAAATCATGCGTCAAGCATAGATTATGTAACACTTTCCAACGCTTCCAAAATAATTTTACAAATCAAACTGTTTAATAAGCTGAAAGATAACATCTAAGTAAACAATTTGGAAAACGCATAACATATTTAAAAACATAATTTCAGAAATTTCCAACATATACAATATTCGGAAAAATATCAGAATACTTTTATTCAGCCCTGTATATGATCTATAGATTTGTATATATACTACATAGGATGCTAAATTTTAGTTCAGTTAGGAAACGTGTAGCACAGTTTAAAATTCTCCTTCTGGAGTTTCTGTCAATAAACGGAAATATGTTCGCGAACTTTTGTGCTTCCCTGTATATGATCTACATAATTTATACACACCTCGTAATAGACAAAGAGTGAGTTAAATTTAAAATCGCGTTCAGTAACTTAAAACGCACTTCCAAGAATTATTGTTAACAAACAGTAGAGAGTTCTTTTGTGTGTCCCTGTAAATAAAGGATGACTGCTATACACACAATATTCTGTAGTAAGCCTCTTGTATGCACCTTAGTGATTTATATAAATTTCAATGCGTTTAAAATAGTGAAACATTATTTAAATAAATCGCAGACGATTTTTCTCCATAGACGTAATGTAACGGAATTCTTTTGACTGTCCCTGTAAAGTAACTATAAGTGCTATGCACACCCTATTCCATATTAAGCTTCTTGTAATGCACCTTAGTGATATATATCAATTACAATGTATTTGAAATTGTGTAACCGCATTAAAATAAACCGCAAATGCGTTTTCCCCATAGACCGTAATGTAACAGAATTCTTTTGAGAGTCCCTGTAAAAAAACTATAAGTGCTACACACTTGAGTTGAAATAGGAAACATGCTATAGATAAGGGCAAAAACATATAAAAATTGCAGGGCAATCCGAGCATATTTACGGAAGTTAGAGCACGGTCAGACGGCCAGACAAACCGAAGTCATAAACACTTTTCAACTAGTTTGGAAAGTGTTAAAAAGAGATATTAGAATATATGTGTTACATTTTGTTTTTCAAAGTATTTTATTCTATTTAGATTGGAAGTGATAATCGTGGAAGATTTTTTGCATAAACATATATATATTTATTTTAATTTTTCAAGTCATCTATAATTTATGTCTTAAAATAAATTATAAACAAGATTTAATATCTTATCCTGAAGTTTTAAAAGGCCTTTTTTGCATTTTGCTTTATTATAAAAAAATATCATGTGTGTAGCACAGCCTAAAAGACACAATGTGTAAAACTTTTTGTTTTCATAAAATCAATTGACAAGCACCTTGTGCAAAGTTTTACTAAAAAATGAAATTTTATTTTAAAAGCATTTAATTTCTGTAGCATCCGGGAAAGTACAGATTATAATATTTACTTTCTTTAATATCAGAAAAAAAAAATCTGAATTTAACAATTTTAGAAATCTGATTATATTCAGCAAAGTTCACTGAAAAACAATGGCTAATATATAATATTTGCAAAGTATTTTATTTTCTTTCTTAAATTTTAATGTTTTCTAATTATTACAAGAAAAAAAATCAATTAGTGTAAGTTATTGAACCTCTACTACAATTGGTAAAGGCCTAAGTTCAGCAAATCCAGAACAATAGTTTCCACGAGATTCATGTTAATTTTAAAGTAGAATAGTTTTTAGTTTACAATACACAATTTAACATTATTGAGCAATATTAAAAAAATGACTTATTATTTTTTGTAATACATTAAGATAATTTATTTACTGACACTGCAGAAATATAATTTTATTTAAATATGTAAATTTAAATATAGTATGAAAAATAAAGTATACTATAATAAACTTTCTTTATCTTGTAAGTGAACTTTCCTTTCAGTATGAATGAAATTTGGTATCAATTTTATTATATATTTTATCAAAATTATATGAATTTATATCAGTTTAATTCAATTTTATTCAATCAATTAATATTAATCAAATTATATCAAATTTATTCAATATTATATCAATTTATTTTACACACACACACACACACACACACACACACACACACACACACACACACACACACACACACACACACACACACACATATATATATATATATACCTGTGACCAATCAGTATTGAAAAATAGCAACATTTTAGAGATTTCTCTACAAAAGGATATTTTTAAATATTGCAATAAACCTAAATATTATTTAATATTGAATCGATATAAAAGAAACATAGTAGAAAAAAATAAAAATAAATTTTATGTTTACGATTGAAAATAATAGCCATTATCGACTCTAGTCGTTTTATTTGAAAATACATATCTTCATATATTTTACGGAATATACATTTTCTTATTAAAGATCCAAAATTTATTTACATCAAAATAACAACAATTAAATAATATTTTGAGTAAACATTATTATTGGATATATTTTCGAAAATTATATGTTATACTTAAATTTATATGTTACTCGTTTATATATATAATGATCTTTAAGCAATTATTTAAAAAATATATTTTTTTTTTTCATATTTTAGAATTACAGTATGTTATTATAAAACCACAAAATAATATTCGACAACAATATATTAAATAAAAAAATTAAAAATTAAGAAATATATATACGTAATGAAACTAATTAAAAAAAAACTTTACTTAAAGAGTTTTACACCATGCTTAGAAAAACAATTATTTTTTTCAGTTGTACCTT
Organism: Maratus michaelseni; assembly: GCA_963931845.1. Classification (NCBI taxonomy): domain Eukaryota; kingdom Metazoa; phylum Arthropoda; class Arachnida; order Araneae; family Salticidae; genus Maratus; species Maratus michaelseni. Next base: position 289,143,959 of record OZ007591.1, on the reverse strand, counting down.
TCAATATTCCTGTAATAATATATGCTTATAATTAATTAAAAATATGCGATTAAAAATATTAATTATTTTTTCAATAAAAAGTAAAGTTTGAAATTTCAATAATGTGTTAAATTTTCCATTTAATTATCTTAGAATTATAAAATATAACCGCATCATTTATTAAATTGTAAATTACGTATACTAACATGGTATTACTCAAAATTTCTATTTTCTTTTTACATATAGGTTTCACTGTTTTTTTTTTTTTTTTCAGAAAAGGCAGATGTAAAATTTAAAGCCTGAAGTTTAAGAAAACTGTTACTTATTTATTTAAATTATTTTAAAAAATTAAAAAACGAAAAGTCAGAAATTAAAATTGTATAATCTATCATCAGTTTAATATTTTTATGGAATACAAAATAAAAGAGTATTTTTAAAATGTTTTTATTAAAAAAAAATCTTATTGCAATTTTCTGTTTCATCTGCATTTTACGATGTTATATTATTGATTGCAAATAATACTGAATCAGTTTTATTATTATTATTATAATTTATTTACTTTTAAAATATTACCTATCAAAAATTTTTGTTGCGTAGAATAAATATCGGTATATCAGTATCGTCATATAAATTTGTTTTGTTATATAGACTATATCAAGCATAATAAAGTGTACACATCAAGAATTTAAAAATAGTTGTACTTACCTTTAGGGGTATTTAAAGCAAAAGACACGGTCGAAACAACGAAAATAATTAAAAATCTATTCATTTTTCAGTAGTGTCCGACAAAATGTGTAACCAACAACAAAGCAATACCGAGAAATGTAAAAAAAAAAGTGATATAAAATCCCTGCAAAATCCAGTCGCACTTAAAACTTTTTCAAAATATTATTTATCAGGTTATTCACAATCCTAATCTTTGTCGACATCACAAATTTCTATGAACTGAATAAAATATCATTTTTCATCTTTCATTTGAAAATAAGTCGATTCATGCAGTAATACTTTTATATATATATATATATTTTATTATTATTTCTGATTAATATTTTAATGCAAAATAAACTTTTCAAATCATCACGAAACACTTAAAATATTTTTTTGAGCAGCTTTTATAACATTTCTTCCTATTTCACGTAATTGTTCACACATATAATATTTTTATTGAATCTTATCAGCAATTATAAGACATAGGATTTTTTCCAGGTACATTGATTTTTCCGTACCGTCTGTTAGAGGAACAACTACAAAATGTACGGAGAGACCTGCCACTACCTTTCCTCTGGCAGCGCAAATGTCTGCACGATACAGAAACGGGATTGGAAACGTTGTGTTAGCAGCGCCTCTAGCGGTTGTAAATTATTGTATTTTTCCTGACTGTAGCTGGGGCTATTTGTCGTTAGCAATTTCTTTTCAGATTCTTCTCTGACACAGCGGTGAGACAAAGTTTATCGGAGCTGGAGATAAAGACTTGTCAAAAGTGATATTTATGCACTCAGAAAAGCTAGAATGTGTCACTTCCACTTGAATGATATAAAATGTATTTTCTTTTTCCTTTTTTATCCTTTCTCAATCGATATAGTTTCTGTGCTATTTATTTTTCAAAAAATAATGTTACAGCATTAAATTTCTTAAAAAAACGATGAATTTATTTTGGAGTATGGATAAACGAAATAAGGAATTATGAATAAATTTCACTCTAAGAATATCTCTTCATTATCAAAAAACTATATTGAAATAACAGATGGATTATTTTGGTTTTAATAAAAAAGATGTACATTTTCTTAAAGCTGATTTATTATTATTATTTTATTATTTTATTCATTATTAATATGTTATACAAACTGGATTAGATATTATTCAAATTTTACCATTTCATATCACTCTGGCCATAAAATTAAATATAATTTTGTTTATTTGCTTATTTTCGAAATAAAGTCAATTGTTATAATAAAACAGAGAAAACAAAAATCCAGGGATTTTACAGTTAATTACTTAATTGAAACGCTAAGTATATTGCAGTATGAAACATTTTATATTTATTGTGTAAGATTGAATTAAAAATCACTCTTGAATTAATTGTGTATATATGCATGAAGTAATGAGAAATTAATATTTTGGCATTCTCTTATTTACATAAAATGATTATTTGTTAATCACTTCGTAGGTCTAAAAGAAATAAATATATTCAGGAGCATTTAAAGTAACTGAAATCAATGTTCGAATCAATAAGCTATTTACAATACATGAAAATAGATACACCTAAACGAAATAATTTATTATTTTTTTATTACTATATAATTTTTTTTTATTACTATCTTCATCCGATGTTTTAATAAGATAGTATAAAAGTACTATCTTTTTAACATATAACAATATATTTTAATAGTTATCATATGTTTAATCTAGGGATCTCACATGTTTACCAGCAATCGACTTGCAAGAAGTATTAGCATATAAAATATTTAATTGGAGTTAAATGATTTATACAATGTGATCCCTTTTAGCAGATGCTGTTTTGTGAATTCAGTAGAAAAATAATTTACACAAACGTTATTTTAAATTTTGTTGTTGAATTTCATTTACAGTTTTAGAATTATTTTTAAAATCTGATAAGTAAATGACAAATAATATATGAAAGATAATTAAGCGGAATTATGAAATATATTATAAATGAAAATGATATCGTTGCATGTTTGTTTGCATGTTTACCAGAAATCGACTCGCAAGAAGTATTAGCATCTAAAATATTTAATAGGAGTGAAATGATTTATACAATGTGATCCTTTTCTGCAGATGCTGTTTTGTGAATTCAGTAGAAAAATAATTTACACAAACGTTATTTTAAATTTTGTTGTTGAATTTCATTTACAGTTTTAGAATTATTTTTAAAATCTGATAAGTAAATGACAAATAATATATGAAAGAGAATTAAGCGGAATTATGAAATATATTATAAATGAAAATGATATCGTTGCATGTTTGTTTGCATGTTTACCAGAAATCGACTCGCAAGAAGTATTAGCATATAAAATATTTAATTGGAGTTAAATGATTTATACAATGTGATCCCTTTTAGCAGATGCTGTTTTGTGAATTCAGTAGAAAAATAATTTACACAAACGTTATTTTAAATTTTGTTGTTGAATTTCATTTACAGTTTTAGAATTATTTTTAAAATCTGATAAGTAAATGACAAATAATATATGAAAGATAATTAAGCGGAATTATGAAATATATTATAAATGAAAATGATATCGTTGCATGTTTGTTTGCATGTTTACCAGAAATCGACTCGCAAGAAGTATTAGCATCTAAAATATTTAATAGGAGTGAAATGATTTATACAATGTGATCCTTTTCTGCAGATGCTGTTTTGTGAATTCAGTAGAAAAATAATTTACACAAACGTTATTTTAAATTTTGTTGTTGAATTTCATTTACAGTTTTAGAATTATTTTTAAAATCTGATAAGTAAATGACAAATAATATATGAAAGAGAATTAAGCGGAATTATGAAATATATTATAAATGAAAATGATATCGTTGCATGTTTACCAGAAATCGACTCGCAAGAAGTATTAGCATCTAAAATATTTAATAGGAGTGAAATGATTTATACAATGTGATCCTTTTATGCAGATGCTGTTTTGTGAATTCAGTAGAAAAATAATTTACACAAATGTTATTTTAAATTTTGTTGTTGAATTTCATTTACAGTTTTAGAATTATTTTTAAAATCTGATAAGTAAATGACAAATAATATATGAAAGAGAATTAAGCGGAATTATGAAATATATTATAAATGAAAATGATATCGTTGCATGTTTGTTTGCATGTTTACCAGAAATCGACTCGCAAGAAGTATTAGCATCTAAAATATTTAATAGGAGTGAAATGATTTATACAATGTGATCCTTTTCTGCAGATGCTGTTTTGTGAATTCAGTAGAAAAATAATTTACACAAACGTTATTTTAAATTTTTTGTTGAATTTCATTTATAGTTTTAGAATTATTTTTAAAAACTGATAAGTAAATGACAAATAACATATGAAAGAGAATTAAGCGAAATTATGAAATATATTATAAATGAAAATGATATATATTTTTCTATTAGTATACTTTCAATTATATAAAGCGTAGCGATTTTTTAAAATATTGCATCACGTAAACATTTTCCAATAAAAGGAAATAATATAGAATATTTCATATAGAAAGATTTGGTATAGTGATTTTAATGTAGAAATATTACGGAGGATAATTTAATTTGACGAAATTTGGAAGATAAAATTTAAATGACGCGGTTTCTGATAGAGTAAAATGAATTTATTTACGTATAATCCACAATGTTAATAAATATAATAAAATAATATATAATAATATCTTATATAATATATATATAATATATAATAATATCTTTAAAAATTTACTTTTTGTTTATAAAAACATAAATCCGTAAACTTATGTTTATGAAATATTTATCATATAAAAAACAGTTATAATTAGCATCGACAGTTTATAAAATGAAATATCAATGTTTATTACAAAAATGAGATAATGTTTTATTTAAAATAGATCAGGCATCAAAGTCCACTAGACAAGAGTTATTAACGTACAGTTAGTTGCGAAATTTTACAATATAGATAACATGAAGCCAATAAAGTTTCAAACATTTTAATATTTTTTATTGTAATTTTGAATAAAGTAAAATTAAAATTAAGAATAAAACGATGGATGTGTCTTTAAGGTTAAGTGCTTCAATATTTTTATAAAACATACCAATTTTAGAGATAATGAGCTAAAATAGTATAAGAGTATATAAAACAGCACAAGAGTATAGCGAAAACAGTATAAGAGTATAGTATAAGTACTTGAGTATGTAAAACAGTACTTGAGTACATAAAAAGTACCGGAGTATATCAAAAACAGGTCAGGGGTACCTCAAATATTTATACCTGATTTCATTAGGTATAAAAAACTATATCTTATTATGAGCATTAAAATGTACTATTAAATATTACATAGATTATTTGTTTTGATTTAACCCAAATAGTATGTTTAAAAAAAAAAAAAAAAAGTTTGTACATTAGATTACAGCTGGAAAACTGCATTACATTCTTTAATGCTTGTTTAATATGAAAGGTATTCAATTTTACCAAATATCGTGGTAAACCATCTGCAAAAATGCAATAAATAAATAAATAAATAAATAAAAATAAAAATAAAGAAGTTTTGTAATTTAACGGGTTCCGGGGGTAAAAATTCTCCAAAATATGCATTTATTTTTGTCTTTTTACTAATAAAATATTACAAATTATTTGAATAAAGCAAACCAGGTACCTCAGATAGGTTTACATCAGCAAATATAATAATTTTTGGGTTGTACTATAAATATTTCTCTGTCGTAACTAAAATTTACTTAAATTTATTTCAGAATGGATAATTTCATAATTTGTCTTATTTAAAAGGATATAGCTAATCTTTGTGATATGTATATGAAATTTTGTATAGAGTTTTTATGTTATGTTTTTAATAAATTGTCATTCGGATTTTTAATTTTATGTTAAAATTTTGAAAATATATTTTTCGAAGTAAAAATCACTCTTAATCATACTCTTTTTTTTTTTTTTTACTTTTAATTTTGTTATAAATTTCGTAAGTAATTTTTTTATAAATCCTGAACAGATATTAACAAGAAACCTTTTTTTCACACAATAGTAAAAAAATAATGATATCTGACAAGTAGGTCCGAACTTATATCAAAAATTAAATAAGTTATATTTTAAAATTTTAGGGTTTTTTAATTTATTTTTATTTTTAAATTATTATTTTTTATTTATTATTTATTATTTTTAGGGTTTCGTCATCTCTCGAAACCCTATTCGTATCGCTTCTCTGTCTGTCCGTCACAGAGTTTTTTCTCAGAAACTGTATAAGGTAGAGAGGTGAAATTATGTGTACTTACAGCTGAAAACCTACTTTCACGCTGAAAATCATAAAATTTAGAAAATATCTTCATTAACGCAAAATATTCATTAAAACCTCAAAAACCTAACTCATTAATGGATAAAAATAGTCAACTAAAGCGCAAAATTTATTTGAATTGTTGCAAATTTGTAAAATAACGCACATAATAATATTTCCTTTCAATTAAAAATTGTATTTACCCGTAAATATCAAAAACAGAAATAACACTTTAAAAATATAATTAAATGATCACGTGTTAAAAGCAGTAATTGGGGAAAATTACGTAATAAAAAATATACCTGCGCGTGAATATTAAAAAGAAAAATAATTAAATTTTTACGCGTTCAAAGTATTAAATAGGGAAACTTAAGTCATATTTAAAATGCTCAAATAACAATATTTCCAAACAGTTTCAGTATAAAAATATATTTACACGAGGTATTACTTTATTTCGACAAAATAATTTACCTATTATTGCAAATTGTAAAACAGCGTAAATAATAATATTTCCTTTCAATTAAATATGTTAAAGTTTAATAATAGGAAGTAAACTTTGAAATTACGTCATATTGGAAATGATGCATTTAAGACATCTTACTGAAAACAGTTTTCGGTACTTCTCCATTATACCGTTGACAACTTTCAAGTTAAAAAAAAAAAAAAAAACTATCGTTAAATTATTTACCAAACTCTAATGCCGAAGAAATCAATTGAAGAATATTGCCATTGGAATCAAAAGCCCCACTCACTAAAGTGTCAACTATCAGTAACTTTAAACAATAAAATGTATAATACATTAATGAAAAGAGAAAAAAATATAATATTAAATATTTATTTATTTATAATATTTTTCTTAATTATCCCCTTCGGTTGATGGATAAGTGTTTATGACGTCAGTTGAAACAGATATGTTTTGCGTAACTATGCAAAGCAAAAAATTTTCAACGCGTTTTCTCTTTTAATATCATGGAGCACAGATTAAGGTTGTTATTATTTTTTTAATTAATGAAATAACTAATAAATGGTTAAAATGTCCTTAAAAATACAGATAAATGACGAATAAAAATATCTGGATGACATAACAAACATTGTAACTCATTTGATGTCAATTGAATGTGTCGCCACGGTAACGCACTTGTGGCGTTAAATCCTATATTTAGGCGACAATTTTTTTTTTTTATAGTGGTCGACGGGATAACGGATAGATACCCAATTTTTTTACAACAATACACTGAGGAGCTTTTTAATATCGAAAAAAAGATAATTTTATCGGATCTGAAATTGAATGGCTACCCTACAAGATTTTGTAAACGTGTAGTCTCGGAGTTCAAACAAGCACACATGAATACCCCCTCCCCCTTTCCAACGTACTAAGATGAAGCAGTTCGCAGCAATTCCATATTACAAATGTATTTCAGAAAAGATTTCGCATCTCTTGAAACCACTCGTTATACAAACATTTTTAATCTCACAGAAACCTTTAAATTGTTTTTTTAAGCAACTTCAAACATAAATATCCCAGTTCTCAGTTTAAAGATGTAGTTTATGGTATTTCAAGCCAACAATGCAATGCGATCTACATAGGGGAGACAGGTCGAAAACTTGAGATAATACTAAAGGAGCACAGATGTGCATTTCAAAATAAAAATTTAAATTCCAAAATAGTGGATCATGCAATAAAAACTGACCTTTTTCCAGATTTTGCTAAATATTTTGTAATCAGATCGAGGTGCAGCGACTACAGAACTCGTACTTTCTTAGAAGCATGGTATACGAAAATTGGACTTTACCCATGTGACGTCATCTGCGGGTAAAGAGAAGAAAAACACCAATAGGCGTGTACAACATTTTAACACAGCTTTCCCTTCGTCCAATAAACAGTCTTTTTCGGAGGGAATATACCCTCAAAGGCGTGGCTGTTGCCACTTGTGGGTAAGGTCCATTACAGATTTACCTCTTATTGAAGCAGGTGCAATCCCGAATGAATGAATCTCCGTGTTATTATAACTGTAACTTTGGCCTCGACATTTTGATACGTTGCATTTTCTATGTGTTGATATTTTTGAACTGTGACTTACATTAAGAAAAATGTTTGTTGATGAGGGATTTTCATGTAAATCTGAAACGACCAATTTTAATATGTTTTTAATGTTTTATGTAATTGTAATATAATGTCTGTAATTTTAATCATTTTAATATAAATAGCTTTTCGTATATCTTTTTTTTAAAGTTTTGAATGCTGAATATATTGTTAAGATTTAAATAATTCAAATCGTTTTCCGCACGACAATGAAAGAAAATATATAAAAGGAATATTAGTTTTAAGTATAATATCGCATTAGAATAAAGTAAAAGAATTTTTACTGTTATTATAGATTAATTTCACGTTTTGTAATCTAATCTGAAAGATTGTTTTTTCTCAAAAAATATCAGATATTGAACGGGGATTCCAATAGGATCCTTTAAAAGTCATCAGTAGAATCTTGAATTACGTACATTTACATGTTTGCATATGTATTTGCATATATAAGATATATCTTTTTTATAAATGCATATAAATGCGTTAATATTTGAAATCATTAAAAGAGCATATTTATATTATTTTTCTAAAAGTCAAATAATGAAATATATGCATAAGCTCTAATATAAAATTTGTAGAAAAAAAATGATAAGATAGTTTCTGCTAAATATTTTTCTCTACTATTAATTCTATAATATATTTTTTAAATTCTGTATTATTTTTATAAACAAGACATACGTGTCAAATGTACGCTTTAGTTCGGAGATAAAATATACAGACGGATATGGAGAAAGTTAAGTACTATTCAGTATTTTCTGTCGATATTTTTATTTTGTTTCCGATTAAATCCAGCTGAGAAAGTTTAAATAAAGTGTCACTTAAGAAAAGTCATCACGAATTTACCACTAATTGCGACATATACATTAAGTATTTATGCCACATGCAAAAGTAATGTCGTTTATTGAAAAACTTCCAATTTTACTAAATAAGTTCGATTATATTGAAACGAAGTTAAAAATGGATTTCATTTACTAATATATTTTCAAAATCCTAAATGCAGACAGTTAAATAAATCATTCCACAGCGAGCAGTGAATGTGATCCAGCCGGTTGAATACGCGGTCAGGTTACCCGGTAAAGTCATCACGAATTTACCACTAATTGCGACATATACATTAAGTATTTATGCCACATGCAAAAGTAATGTCGTTTATTGAAAAACTTCCAAATTTACTAAATAACTTCGATTATATTGAAAACTAAGTTAAAAATGGATTTTCATTTGCTAATATATTTTTAAAATGCTAAATGCAGACGGCTAAATAAATAAATCATTCCACAGCGAACAGTGAATCTGATCCAGCCGGTTGAGAATATGCGGTCAAGTTACGCGGTATGATGGAAGATACCTTACACGACAAACCATAAAATAAATAAATATAAATCAAAACCACCTGCTTTATTCATTTTTCATTAAAACAGAAACTGAAATATATACCAGAAAATATATTTGAGAAAATGTGCAATTTTAAAATTGATTCCAATTAACAAGGATTGCATCCAAAATTGATTGATCGCGTTATCTAACTCCCTTTGAGGACTTGGGTGGGGCAAAATATTATATATTATACAGCATATCACCGAAAATCCGCAATGTTAAAAACTGGAACTTTTTCCTCCACAGGCCATTTAATCAGTGTTCTTCGAGACTAATGAGTGTTATTGGTGACTCTAGGTTCGGATAATCTTAATTTAAGCGTTTATGTTTGCATTATATGCACTTATCCAATATTTAAAGATTGGAAAATTAAATGTTTTCCTAGAAGGGGTATTTAGAGAATGTAGAAAAAATTCTTCTACCAGACCAAATTTTTCTGAGTGTTCTAATACCTTCACGAGTTTAACGTATCTCCAGAAAATTTTTCTCTGAGTCTAAATCCATACGGAATTTTCGAAAACAAAAACTGTAGACTATGTATACATCACTTATTTGGAAATTTTCTACCACACATCCATGTGCTTGCGAACACACACACACATACGCATCGGATATATTTGCGATTGTAATTATTGACATTGTAACCTTTAATCAAAACTAAACCTGCATATACAGTTTAATCAGGCGCATTTATTTCTAAATGAAAAAGAAATGTATAGTGATTCTAAACGGCTTTCTAAATCGATAGAAAACGTAGTATTTCAAGAGCTGGTTGATGCATCAATAATAGAACATTTTAAAATAAGCATAACGTCACAAATTATCTGAATATAGAAAGGAAGAAATCTGCAGATTAAGATTTAATCGATTCTGAAATTGTGGACTTCGCACCCAATAAGGTTAGAAAATATGGTTCAGATGACGACGGAGACGATTATTAGGTTGCTGAAGACAAAATCGAAAGTCTTGCAAAGAATTGATAAAAGTTTCGATTCTCGAAATGAAACAGCAGACTGTTTTCTGAAAAACAAACTCCAAAAAGAAGTTTTTAAGAAACATCAAAACATTTAACTTGTTGTTAGAATTTTATGTTTCATAATAAATGAGTTCAAATTATTTTATAGTTTTTACGGAAGGTTAAACTTGTGTAATTTGAATTGGAGGGGAGGTCAGAAAAATTGCCATATATATATATATATTATTTAAATAAATATGTAAGCATAAAGGGGGATTATGTTTCTAATATGGTGCTCCGGTATATCCTTTCCGAATTTTCTCTGATAATGTTATATGTAAGGTATTTTAGATTTGTATTTTAGATTTAGATTTCTTTTTAGTGCTTCATAATGTATTCTGATATAAAGAAAGGGAAAGTTCGGAATTAAAATGTTTCGAGAAAATCTATAAATACCAAACACTTAAAAATGTAAGGGAATTGAAATCTTTTTAACCAACTTTCAAAATGAAGCAAATGAATTTTTAAATCATTGCTTAATTGGATAATTTATCACTACTAACACCACCCCATGAATTGTAAGGTCAAATGACTTGTTAGGTCATGAAATGTTAGATTAAATAATGACAGCTAGTTGTTGATACCTAGTAGATGGCAGCTAGTAGAAGGAGTAGTTGTTTCCTTTCCTCGGAAGGGCCATGGTTAACCAAAAGAAGAAGCATATTTTTTTCTCACAATACTGAAGTTTACAAAAAATATTCTCACGTATCAAACTTACTTGCTAAATATAAATGGATCTTACCTCGAATTACAATTGAGGCATATATCCCTAATGCAGGTGGGACATGTATCTTTTTAATCCGGAATAGATGCCTCATCTAATAGCTCTGGAGGCAAATATGCATGCAACTTATAACTAACACATTATTCGATATTTTTCTTAAACAACATTTACTGAATAGTTCATGAAAAATGTCTAGTAAGTGCATTTTATTTCATCTTCTACTTGTCTATATCTTACAAGAGCATTTAATAAAAGTCAAACTTATCTCTCTTTAATGGGTCGCTGTAACTTCGTCTACTACGCTTTTTTATAAAGATGATAGTAAAACAATGTCACTAGCTCTACAAAACATCAAATTGCTGAAATACAGTAACTACGGCAATTAACCCGGAGAGGAATCTAACCTGTATTTACCCAATAGTTTTCTGGAATCAATTTTTATGAAATACTGTCATTTTTAATTTACCGTGTTTAAAAATTACTATTTCAAAAGCAGGCGTAAATTGCGCTGAACTATGTTTAAAAATAAATAAATAAATGAAAACTACGTAAATTAAAATATAGAAAATATTTAAAATATATTATATGAAACAAAAATATTGGTAATTTATTTTATAGAATTATTAATTATTAACATTAAATAATATAGTTTTTCTTTGAAATGTGAAGTGAATGAAAGCTAATTTTCTGACTAACATGTTTTTTTTAACATATCATTTTACGCAACAAACCCTTTTGACAATCGATACAGTGCATATTATAGTATCAATATATATATATATATATATATATATACAGAGAGAGATAGACAGGGGGAGTAGAATGTTTCAATATGTTTATCATAAATGAAATTATTTGTTTGATTTTTTTTTTATTTCGTCAAATTATGTGTTTAAGTAAAATAATAAGTTATATATCAAGTTTTTTTATGAAAAAAGTGCAGAATTTAAATCATTTGATAATTTATGTCAGATTCAACAAAATTAATCCATATTTCTTAGAAATGTTTAAATCTGTGATAAAACTGAATCATCTTAAACTTTCCGAGTGTATGGGTCTTTACATTTACTAATATTATATCCTTACAAATATTTCTTCTATGCATTAATGATAATATATATATTTGCATTTACCGTTATCACTTCATTTGTGTCTTCATCATTTAGGAATAAAACAAATAACAGAAAACAAAAACATAAAAAAATGGCTTAACGATCAAATGGTGATTCTAAGACTATTTAGAGGACGTGTTTCTATAATTTCAATAATTTTTTTTAAATTAGAGCTTACTTCTTCAAACCAATAATGTATAATTGTAAAACTGGGAAGTTGTATGCTTAATCCTGGTGTAATAGGTTATTTTCCAAACGTATTTAAAAATATATATATATATCCATAGACTATTTTGAAATTAATTATACTCAAAATAAATATATTCTTTAGATTTCAATAAATTTCCTATTTCTTAAATTCTTGCAAACCATAATCTTTGTCATTTGAGTAGCTACTTTAAATATTTTAAATATAAAAATAATTTTGTCACAAAAATTAAAAAAAAATAATTGTTCAAAATGGGTTAAATAAATAAACGCTTTATACTTTAACGCTTTTATAAAATATGAGAGAGAATATATACGTAACTTGATAATTTTCTCTTATTATGTTTTTATTCAAAATATATGAAAGAAGACAGATTTCTAAAATGTTATATAAAAGAAAAATCCCCATTTTTTGGAAACAGAATATGTATTTTGAAATGCACTTAGAGATGTGTAGAATATAAAATAAATCCAAAGACTAATGCAGGTAGAAAATGTTGACGCCATGTATAAAACTTAGGATGTAAATAGCTTTTGAAGAGCAGCGAATCGTTACTGTAAACCTTTCTCTCAAGCATAAAGAAATAGACAACACAGTGTTACTTTTAGAATCTTCAATTTTATGTATCATTGAGCTCAGTGAATGTATTCAACATTTTATATTTAAAACGAATATCTGGAAAGCATAGAAACTACTTTACAAACAATATTTTTTAGGAAGATTCAAGCGTAGAAACAAAAAACATTATCTTCCTGAGATATATTGTTTTGCTTAAGTGTAATTTTATGAAAACTATGTGCTATATCCTGTTCCCCAGACGAAATTTTAAATAAATAGGATGACTATTTAAATAAAGTTAGAATAAGAAACATAGGGCTTTGTGAGATTTGGTATAGATATATTTTTTAAATTAATAAAGCATGAATTTAAATTTTGTACTTCATAACAGCTACGGTATTATTAAATTTAATAAGCATTTTATAGATGGTGATCATAACTTCCAGTGTTACATGATGAACGAGAACAACTCTAAAACGCATTTTAAATATTATACATTGTACTTTATTACTGATATAAATGTAACGGATCATTTGACGAAATTGGTATAAATCTACATAAAAAATATAAATTACAAATTTCTGCTAAAATATTATTTGTAAAGTAAGTTGATAAAATAATTTTTTTTAACATTCTGCCTGAAACGATATACAAAATATAAAGTATAATGTACATCAATACCTTGTACACAAGATATTTTGTCAACTCCCCTTAAACTGTGAAGAGTGGGAAGCCTTGTTCCATGTACATTAAAATGAACATACTACCAAACGTCTATGATTATTAGTTTATGGGAAAATGGAAAAAAATGACATAATTTACGATGAACATAAAATAAATTGCATTGGAAACACGAAAGTGAATTCATGATTATTATATTATTAGAATATTAGGGAAGATACTCAAAATTACCACCAAACATATCGAGGAATGGTTGGAAAGGTGAAATGGGTGAGTTTTTGAAAAAAATCCTTTAGTTGCGTTTGAGGACATTTTTTTTCAAAATTTAGTAATCCGCTATATAGAAAGGTTCTTGTAAATATACAAGTTAAATATCCTCGAAATCGAATAGGATATTGGCGATATAGTCAGTTGAATTTCAGTTACTTTCTAAAAGTAGTTAGATTATAAGGGGATTTCCACAAATTGTCATTATTTTAAAACTTCCAAGAAAAGAATATTTGAAAAGCAAAGGATGTGAATTATCACTTTACTACAAAGCGATAATTCACAGCCTTTGTATTTCATTAAGTTACAGCGTAATTTCAGCTCTGCTGAAAAAATAATTTGTAAATAAAATAATATTTTTTTAACGTTTTTTTTCAGATTTTTTTTTAGAATTTCATGCCATGCGTATGTTTTAAACGAATGCTTTGAGTTGGAAGCATTATTTTTTTTTCTTTTGTAGAAGTAGACTTGTCTGGATGTTTCTTTTAAGGAGAAGTAAAAATCAATATACAATGGCAGTAAAAAATATATAAAAGGAAAAAAGGACAATAAAAATATATAAAATGAAAAAATGACAATAAAAAAGTATACAGTGAAAAAAATCACATTAAAATATAAAAAATAAAAATAAGAATTTGTGGATGATCTCTTATTATTCAGCTACTTCTAGAAAGTAACTAAAAATCAGCTGATTTAGTCACGGATTTGTTTCTGGTTTTTAATGATATTCTAATTGTATATGCGTTACCCACTATTTTTGACTGCAAAAAACATGAAAACAAAATGGTTAACCTTCGCGTCAGCGCAGTTAAAGTTTATCTCTTAAAAATGCTGATATTAGATTAAATATTTAATACTTACACACACACACACACACACACACACATACACACACACACACACACACACACATATATATATATATATGATCAAACATGTTCATTACATACATCAAGTTAAAAATAAATATATTTTTTTAGATATTCGACCTACAATTTAAAATCGAATGTCTCCTGATAATTTTACCCATATACTTTATATGTTTTGTAAGGATATGTTTATTTCATTCATAGGCATGAAGAAATAGTATAGAACTAGTCTAATATAGTCTAAGATAACAGAAATATAAAAGTGAAAAACTACAGGAAACTTCAAAGAAAATAATTAAATTAATTTAAAAATTATATCGCTTAATATATTAATCTGAACAATTCAAAAAATGATTTTAATTTTGGTCTTTCAAAAATAAAATTTACACTAAAATAGATCGTGAGGTGCTTAGCCGTTTTATATTGTTTTTAATTCTTGTGTTTCAAATCAAATTCATAAAATAAACTAAAGGAATACGGGATTGGAATTTAATTTTTTGAAAGAAGTAAAGAATCATTCTAAAGTATTCTTATTAAATGCAGTTCAGAACAAAAGAAGTCAAAATAAACATTTTACATCCTATAATTTGTATTTAATTAAATTGTCTTTGTTCTATTATATTACAATAAAGATGAATTGTATTGTTTATAACAGGATGTGAATGAAAAGTAAAACAATGAAATTTACTCTAAGAATTCTTATAATTGAAATGTTAATCTATGAACAAATCTGTAGAAATCAGGTCTCTGTGAAGGTTCATATAAAACACCCTCTTGTCTTAATATAGCAAGAGTAAACAATGAATTAAAATTTATTATTAAATGCTTATTATTTTTTTACGTGGATATTGTATTCATGGAATATTTCGAGAAAACAATTTAAACGAATAAGTCAAATGCAATATTAAAATACTTATATAATCACAAGAAAGAAATACTTCCCGACTTCCTGTAATAAAAAAATACAGTAGATAAGAAATTGAAAATATAAATGAGTATTTATAGACACGAACGGTTTGCAGTAATTTGTTTATAACGGGCTGTAAATGAAAAGTAAAACAACGAAATATTCTTGTAATTGGGATGTTAATCTACGACTGCTTATAAATTAGCTCTGTGGCAATGTTCTGATAATACACGCACATTTATATTAATATATCAAGAATTATTTTCAATCTATACTTCATAAAAGTATTTTTTTTTTTTATAAAATGCTGATTAAATTTTTAATGTGTATATTCCAAAGTGTTTTTTTTTTTCTTTTTCCATGGGGCAATTAAAGAAGAAAAAATATAAGCGATTAAGTCAAATCCAATTTTTAAATCCTTATATAATCACATGGAAGAAATACACCCTATAATAAAACATATATAATAGCAGATTTAAAATAAGAAATGGAAACTAATACTCCCCACTGAAGTATATTTTGCATTTAAACTATAACCAAAGATACCTCTAATGACCATTCCTTGTCATAAAAATGCAATGTGTGATTTTTTTTTTTTTTTTTTTACATATTTAAAATTCAAACTAGAAATGTGTATCTTATAGAATAAATGTGAATGCAGAAAATCGTCTTTCTCTGTAATTTGAAAAAATCTTTAAAATATGTTCTTCTGATTATAGATAACATTATATAAAGTAATTTAAGTTTGCTTTGAAGGGCTGAACTGAAGAGGAATTCCATCAAGGATATAATAAAGTTCGAAATTTCATCTAATAAGTCAATTATTTAAATTATTAAAATATATATGAAAAATATCTGGAATGATGGGTGAAAGGAATTAGTATGTTTTATTCTTTGTTGACTTCGGATTTGATGGATAAGAATATCAACGTAAGCAGAAATCCATATATGTATTTAGAACGATATTTCGTCTCATAACAGTAGAAAAAGTTTTACATTGCCCATAGAAAAAAAATCTTATTTTAGAACAAATGTGGGCTGAGGGAATCGGTTTAGCATTGCACATTAAAAAGTTACATCTGAATTCCGAGTTTTTCGTTTATGTATTTCACATAACGATCAAAACATAAACGTTTCAAATTTCTAGCATTGATATCTAAATGGTCATTTTAGTAAAATTTTTATGTAATTTAAAAATTTATTCAACTCATTAGAATGAATTTATTCTAATTTCAAATAATAAATTTTGAAAAATGAAAGTATTCTTACAACTTTTAGGTATCATGTACATCAAACTAACTTAAACATATCAATAACTGCAAATTGATTTATGTTAAAAGTCTATTTAGAATTTTCTTATTGTCAGTGTATCTATACACTAATTTCAAGACTTGCTATATTAATATTGTTTTTCATATAAAAATCTGAAAAAATCTGAATATTCATCTATATTATTCTACATTTGAACGAGAAACGCAAATCTAATCATAGAAGGAGTATTTTAGGGCAAAAAAAAAGTAATTTTATTTTTTTTCTTAATTTCTACAAAATTTAAGTAGAATTTGAATTATTTTGTATAGTTTCTTCTGTTATAATATTCAACAAAATTGATAATAACATTTTAAAAACATTGTTATAAAATAATATTTCTACTCGCTTATGGCATATGATTTGCAGAAGAAGTTTTCGTGTTTTTAACACTCACACGTTCTGATTATTCGCGAACACACAATGTTGAATATTTTAACATTTGCGAGGAGAATGTGACTTAAATATTCGTTATTTCTGTTTATTATAAGCTTTTTTCCAGAATTTGTACTGGTCAAATGATTTGTATCTGAATCTGTCTACAAATCTATTTTCATTGCAAAATTGAAGCAATCGTGAGTATTGTACGACAGTAATAAAATATTAAAAAAACACACATTATGCATTGTAATGTTGACATTGGAATGTATATTTAAGATAAAGAAGATCAATCTAATCATTAAAAATGTACAGGTATACTTATAAAATTAGCAGTGGAGCTGCTCCAAAGGAAAAATCGGAGAGCACCTCCGACGAATTTAACTTTGTTGCGGACGTCGTATTTAGTATACTGCTGCACTAACGCATAATCGTCTTTCTGGATTAATGAGGATCGAAATTACCTTACAGAAATCTATATTTATCTTTACCTTCAAATATTTTTTAAGTTACCGAGCTAATTTGAATTATGTAGTATACATATATTTTGTGTGTGTAGTATGATGTGCACACTCAACGTCTACGTTTATGTTACCAGTGCGCGAAATGTTCGGTTGCCTGGTCCACATTTACGACCAGATGTTTCAGATTGGTGACTAGAATGTGGTGTTCGTAACTAGCAGATAATTATGAAATCTCATGGTACATAATGGGTTTTTACGCCTAAAAACAAAAGAATTATCACTCCTCAAGTCTTCTTTATTTTATTTTTACTTCTCCGCAGAAAGTAGCTTTTTGTTTCTTCACTCCTGGATTCCGTATTTGGCACCATCATAACCTAAATATCTAAAATTATATTTCTCAATTTATTTGAGTAAACATATTAAAATTTTTAGCATGAAATATAAATTTAACTTAAATTCTATATTCTATTCCTTTTCAATAATAAAGCTTGCTTTTACACTTGAATATTTTGAAAATTATCCTGTCATATGTCAGAATGTTTGTAATATTTATACCATTCTTTCATAAAAAAAAATATATTTTATATCATATTATGAATTTAACTTAGATAAGATTTATCGATAGACATTATTTTCATAAATTTTATACGTGAAGTAAATACTAAGGAAAAAAATTAAACTAAAATAAATAAATCGCAAATGAAGAAAGGATATATAGACTATTAGTAAAACATTTTCAACTGGTACAAAATTGCGAGAGACAAGTATTTTTATTTTTCCGATAGCATTTAAAATTTGCGTTTATGCCCTTTATTAAAAAATATTATTAAAACAGATGTACTTTAGAACTATTTAACGGAAGCCACTATAATTAAAATTTCATACACTATACAAAACATTTAGTACACATATGTAACCTCATGATTCGCCTAATTTTACAGGAACCTAATCATTGCAAATGTTAAGAGTATATGTAAATAACTCAAGCTTTGACTATATATAACTCTATTATATTATTTATAGGGTGATAATATTTATGGAAACATCTTAGACATTTCATTAAAAAAAAAAAAAAAACATTTACAAATTATCAGAAAAATATAATTTTTGTTAAAATTATAAATAAATGCGTAAACGCCTCGATTCATAATAATAAAGGGGAAATTCGTATCTGTGTATGCATCTGTCTAACTTCTCTGAAGAGACCAGTGTGTGTAGAGCTACAAGATTTTGCAAGAAGGTAACTGTAAAAAAAACACTGTAAAAAAAAAATCCTGAGGTTACTAAAATTTTTTTAGTATATTTGTATTCCACAGATTTTTTTAATTAACCGATACTATAAACCGGAATCGTTGCTAGCGGTTTTCTAGTAATTCTTATAGATTTTCTTGTAATCGCCTAATGATAGAATACAAATACAAAAAATAATAAGATAATAAGAATAATAAGAATACAAAAAAATATTTAGTAATTGCAAAGATCAATGAGTAAAACTAAAATTTTTTTAGTAGATCGACTTATTTTTTTACAGTGTGCACGTGTACATCTCAGATTGTTCAACTCGAAGCTAGTTTTATTTATATTTTTTTAAATAGAAGACCTTATATAAAAGACCTAATGAACTTTGCAAAATTGCGAGCTTCCATGGTGCTACTGACTGCGCCGGTGTAGTTTTTGAAAAAAAAAATAATATTTACTATTTTTAAAAATATATAATCTGAAGTTCAATTTCATTTTGTTTCCATGCTTTCCGATTCGATTTATATATTTTCTGCATTTTCAACGTGCTATCACCGATTGTCGATGTAAATAAAACATCAAAATCACCCACTATATTAGAGTAAATTTGCGGTTCTAACATTACTTAATAATAATAATAATAATAATGATTTGAGTTTGTTTTCTGCTTCTCTGTTTTCTCTGCATTTTTAAAACGCCATCCAGATTTCCCGGATGGAAATCGAAGTTTTTAAGTGTAACGATGAGACTTCGTTAAATGGAAGTTCCACTGTATATATTATAGTACTTTTGAACGCACTGATAGATGTATTTATTTTTGACACACACACACACACACACAAATTCCTACGTACTTTCGAAAAAATTTCTTGCAATATGCTAATTTCGTTCATGTTTTTTTTTTTTTCCTGGAACGTCACGGAGCCCCTGAAAAGTATAGGAGGAGCCCCAAGTGCTCCGCGGAGCACACGTTGGGAACCTCTGCACTAGACTGTTTAGTATCGTATTTTGATGCTTTATTTAACTTAATTTTGTTATTTTATTAACTTAATATAAACTTTCTTCACATGGGTCTCTTAAGATGTGTTATACTATTTATCATATACAGGGAGTGGAGTTATTTTTAACTAGACATCCCCTTGAAGCGATCAACTGTTTCGCTGTTTATTTAATTGTTCTTGTCTTTTTCTTTATATTAAAAAAATCTTTAGTCTGCCTATTGGCTTTTTTAATGTTATTATTTTTTAACTTTTAAACTAAGTGCATGGTCTCTGAAAGGAGTTTGTTTTTTAGATGCGTTTGACTCTCGGTAGGTTTCGTCTATCATTTGTTTTGATCTAATGATTTTTTTTATTTTTACTTTTTTTGCTATTTCGTTATACTTCTATTTCATTATTATATTTTTAAATATTTTTTTTTTACTTTTAACTTTTTTAATTTCTCACGGCTCCCTTTTGCTTTGCAAGTCGATTACCTTTAACCTGGAAGTTCAGTTTGTACGCAACTAGGTATCCCATGCTGCTAACTACATTGTTCCATTGTTACAACAACATGGTTCTGAAATCTTTAAATATCAGTTAAGTTACCTAACTGTGCGTTTAATGCAGCTGAATGTGCCAAGTTTTATACGGTACATGAGTAGAAATTTTACCCACGTGTAATGTGATATCAGTACTCAGGTAAATTAGAATTGATGAATCTTATATTCATTGTTTAAAATTTTATTTTTTTACATTTGTTCAATCTCTAAAGATTCGTAAATTACATATTTCCAAGGGCTTAATGTAGAAAAAATATTCCATCTGCCCCCAAATTGTCTCTAAGAAAATTTTCTACTAAGGCCAGGGCGAGTTTTACACTTTTAGGGACAAGTAATTGTGTCGCTAGAATGCTGAATTCCCACCAGAATTTTTGAAGAAAAAATATTTAAAAATAGTGTAAAGCATTTTTCCAGCTTTTTGTTCACGAAAATTTCAAATTTTATTCAAAAATTATCATGCAACACTTTATTAAAATTAGGGGTATAAAATATATTCCACCGCCCTTCAAGGGGTCAACGTGTCTTCGGGGAATATTTCTCTGGTATTTCAGACAATTTAAAAAATAATACATTTTTATCTCGAAACTCATCATAAACCAATATATTTTTGAGATTTTAAGAAGTACTTGTATTATAAAATATAAGATTTTAACTAATTTTATAAGATTTAAAAGCAATATAAAAAATACACAACAAAACTGAACAGAAAATATATTTTTCTTATTTTTTGGCGAAATGTTTTATGTCAGACTTAAAGATAATTAACTAAATCTACTTAACATGTACTTCATCATTTTACGTTACAACCTTTTTGAAAATTAATAGAGTGTGCTCAGACTTATATTTCAAGCATGTGCTATATTCTATAAAATTAAAAATAGCACCTACTTGCCCAAACTAATAATATTTTGGGGTATTTAAACCAAAGTTTCCTTTTTCCCCGTAATTCCAAGAAACATTTTCAAATAGCTTTTACAGACTATTAATCAGTGCTCTCCTGATATAATATAGGTTTTTCGAATGCTACTAATTCTCAAATAAACATCTTCATATTTTACAAACAATTTTAACAGACTGACATCATAAATTAACAGCATTAATATTAACATCAAAATGTTGACAATTTTCTAAAATTATTTAATTCAATTATTATAGTTTTACAGTGTTATTTCAATTTAGATAATTAACTAAATCTACTTAACATGTTCTTCATCATTTTACGTTAAATTAACAGACTGATAATGCGCTCAGACTTATATTTCAAGCATGTGCTATATTCTATAAAATTAAAAATAGCATCTATTTGCCCAAACTAATAATGTATAATTCTAAAAGAAAAGCAAAATAGTGGGAAGTTGTGTATTTAACCCTGTTATAATACGATATTTTCCAAACGTCTTTTTAAAAAAAATCCATAGAATAATTTTATATTAATTATGTGCAAAATAAATGTATTCTTTAGATTGCACCAAAACTCATATTCGTTAAGTTTCCGTGAATCATACTTTTGTCGTTAGGATAGCAAGCTTTAATTTATTAAAACACAATATAGAAATAAAGAAATAAAATATCCAAAAATGTTAAATAAATGTATAAAAAAGTATCATACAGAAAATTTCAAGTGCTTTTATACTATATGAAAAAAAAAATCCATAACTGAATAATTTTCTCTTATTATGTTTGTATTAAAATATGTGAAAGCCGAAATAATTATGCATTGTAGTATACAAAATAACCTTTTTTTATCCATAAAATATATATTATGCAATGCACTTAGAGATGTGTAGAATATAGAATAAATTCAAAGACTGATGCCTGTAGAAAAAGTTGACGCGAAATTCAAACTTAGGATGCAAATAGCTTTTAAAGAGCAGGGAATCGTTACTGTAAACTTTTCTCTCAAGCTTAAAGAAATAGACAACACAGTGTTATTTTCAGAATCTTCAATTTTATGTATCATTGAGCTCAGTGAATGTATTCAACATTTTACATTTAAAAGGAATATCTGGCAAGCATAGAAAATACTTTACAAATGATTTTGTTTTCGGAGTATTCGAGCATAGTAAGAAAACAAATATCTTTCTGAGATATATTCTTTGGTTTAAATCTATTTTTATGAAAACTATATGTTATACCCAGCTCATATTCGGAAGCATATTCCTCACACGAAATTTAAAATGACTTGGAATATTCTTTAAACAACGTTAAAATGAGAAATATATCCTTTGTGCTTTATGGTATAGCGATATTTAAAATAAAAATATTTACAAATAATGTACTTAAATTAAGCACTTCCTAACGGCTATTATTTAATATTTTTTTAATAAGTGTTCTAGAGATGGTGGTCATAATTTTCAGTATTGCATGATGGAGAAACGTTTTGAACGATAAACATTAAATTAAACTGAAAAACGCATTTTAGGCATTACATTTCGTATTTTCTTACCGGTTTGTACGTCACGGGTCATTGGACAAAAAAGTGTAAAACTACACAAAGAATATAAATAAAAAAATTCTATTAAAATGTCATTTATAAATTAATTTGATATATTTCTTTTAACTTCTGCCTGAAAAGCCATACAAAGTATAAAGTACACTTTACATTGTACACAGGGTTTTCTTCAAGACCTTATAAACTGCGCTGAATTAGAATACTCACTTGACGTACATGCAATATAACATGGAATGATACATGTATGATTATTAGTTTATCAGAAAATGCGAAATACATTTTTACATAACCTCCGATGCACATAAAAAAATTAGATAGGAGACATGAATGTTAATTTATGAATATTACACTCTAAAAAATAAATGCGTAAATTTATACTTTAAAACACATATTCTGATGTTATAAAAGCGATTTGTCTATACGTATAAACTGGCGTGTTATTTGCCAAAAACACGCCTGGTATGACACTATATCGTATTTTGATGATAAAACTTTAACCTGCTGAAATGTGTAAAAAGTTAACATATAGCTCTGGTATATACAGTTTAACTTGTAATTTGCAGCTGAGTATACATATTGCAGTATAATATACAAAAGCGATAGATTTTGTGTAGGGGAGAGGGGGTCACATTTGAAATGGGGGTAGTATTTTTTTCTGATAATGCAAAATTCCTATTTTTCAGAAGTAATGTTGGCAACACTAACTTACATATGTGTCACATGCCTTTTACCACATTGTAGTTATAGTTCAGTCATGAATAGTGGTTATGTGTTTTGACATAGTTTGATTAAACTCTTAAGTTACTTTTTGCAAGCTTCTGAAGCCTGTGTTGTTGTCTACTGCTGTTCATCGTTAGTGACATATTAGTTAGTAGATTTATGCTTTTCTAACCATTATAACAAATCTTGATTAAATCTGTTTATAACATATAGAAGCTTACTTTTCCAATATGGTGGAATAAGGGGCAGATTTGAACAAATCTAATGGGGTAGTTTTGAACATGTTCAAAACTGCCCCTTCTTGTTTAAATTAAAGTGACTTTCAAAATTAATTTGTATTTATGAAGTGTATTGACTATCATTTATATAATTTAAAATGTTAGAACTTCTGATTCAGTTCATTTGAGAAAATTACATTGTTAAGTGTACATTTCCATCTCACTGTGCACATAGACTGCAGTCGTTAGATGTATCAGTCCTCGGTCCTTTCAAAATAAAACTTGATCAAAAACAGAATAGGTGGTTACTTAGTAATCCTGGTAAAACAATATCAGTATATAATCTCTCAGATAGGATTAATGAAGCATTTGATCTGCCATTTACTCGATTGAATACTATTATTGCAGGCTTTGCAAAAACAGGTATATGATGGCCTTTTGATACTGTTTTCAATGATGATGATTTTGAATCCTCTACAGTAACTGACAGGCCATTATTAGATAATACACCTTATGTTTCAGAGATTGAATCTGTAGAAAATTGTTTGAATACCATTGAAGTTATGCAGACTGAAGTTGATCTTTCTTATGCCGCTGTGGATGATTGCGAAGAAAATACCTGCATTGAGGCAAATGTGGAACCAAAAGCAAGTACTTCTAAAGTTAATGACACTGTTGCTACTACTTTAACACCAGAATTGGTCCGACCTTATCCGACAGCTTCATCTCGTAAAACATCTAAATAGAGAAATGAAGGTAAATCTAAGATTTTAACACCCACTCCAGAAAAAATTGCATTGAAGCTAAAAGTATTGAAAAATTAGGAAAGTTAATTAAAATAGTTTCAAAGAAGTTGAAGCACAGGATCTGTAAAAAAAATCATATCATGAAAAAGAATTTAAAACTAGCAGCAATGATATATCTGCAGATTTCTTATTAAAGAGTGCTGATAATAAGTCACTTCATCATGTAGAAAATAAAGAAGGTATTGAAATAGAACAATTCTATGTTGCTGACATTAAAATAAATGATTTCATTTTAATAAATAATGCAAGGAAAAAATGATTCTCCATTATGTTGACAAGTTGAAGAGAAAAACAATGAAGCAGAAGAATGCATGGTAAATTACTTGAAAAAGAAGGAGGGTTGTTACAATTTTTTTTTCCCAGACCATGAAGACAAGTGGCCCGTTCCTTTTAATGATATTATTTTTAAGTTTCCTAGACCATTGTTATCAGGAGGAACAGAACGAGCAATGTACTTGTTGACATTTCCAATAAATCTTGGAAACTTTCTAATGGAATAATTTTTGGATTTAATGTTTACTTTAACTATATAAGTAGAAAACATTTGGTCATATCTGTTTAAGCAGAAATAAGTGTATATCTTTTGTTTATGTCTGTCTTACATCGACATGATTATTTGTTCAAAAGTGCCCCATGCTTGTTCAAATATGCCCCATGCAGGGGTACATTTTAACAAAAAAAATCATATCTGAAAGCAAATTAAAAAAATGTATGTTAATTTAATTGAGTTTTTTTGTATTAATTTTTTCATACAAAAAATAAATCCTTTTTTTTCGTATTATAAACAGTATTATTTCTCAGAACTTATATATAGTGGTGACAATTGTGCATTTGTGAAAAGTTTTCAAATCTGCCCCCCCCCCCCCCTTCTCTCCTACATAGTTTAATTTATAGTTTGGGGAGTAAATTGTTGAAAAAAAACTGATGTGCTTGGTGTGTGTGTTGTGAAGTCAGCACAAATCCTAACCCAAACCCAACAACAACAGCAAAAATCTTCGGCAGTATCCCTACCCAACCTCTACACACTTCAATTCGAAACCGATACAAACGCTATCCCTAACCAAATTGGAAAAATAATAATCTATTAATATAATTAATAAAAAAATGTATCTATAATTATATCTCTAATATCAACTTTATCTTTATGCTGCAAAATGAATATATATATACTCATCAATGTTTAAAAGAATATTTTTTATTTACATCTGAAAAAAAATATCTAGACATATTTTTTCTTTTGAAAAATCGAGTCAAACTGATCCCGACTTGCAAGATTTAAATCTCAACACGGTCAAATCCGGGCCGCGGGTTGGAGTGCAATTTGGTTTATCTGTCCCGTTGAAGACTCTAATGCACTCGTACTTTCAATAGTACCTTCCTGTACCCAATTTTGAGAAACACTGAGTTAGGGAGACGAGGTAACTGTTACAGATATTAAACTTTAATCGTGACTGAGTCAAATCTCAGAAATGCAGGATGTCCCAAAAAGGTTGACGTGAGGTTTAGTTTTTTTTTTTTTTACCTGTTGGAGATACGTAGGAAATGTAAATTGCAAATGTATACAAAATAAGCTAGAAATTAAAATTATGTTAATGAAAAATTATTGACATGAATATTTAAAAATCAAACATTTTAAATTCTTATATGGTTTCTATGTCCTAAAATTAATATTTTTTTTCTCCATACTCTGATGAAAAAATAACAGTAAAAATTCCATTATTCTACGACAAAAACACACCAAGTTATGATACCTCAAATTTACTAAAATTTGATAAACTAATTTGACTAAAATTTTTTCCGATAGTTAAAAAATTAAATCGTTTTTTTTTTTTTTTTTTTTTTTTTTTATAGCCGAAACTTCAAAACTAAAAATATGTAAATAAAGTAATATCATACCTCGGTGAGTTTCGATCGTATAAGAATTGTTTTTTTTATTGTTCTACTTTTGTTAATATTGAAAAACTTTCTAAACGTAACTTATAGAACCTAAGAATCGTATAAAACATTTCAACCTGTAATTTTGTTTTTAATTATTGGCAGGGACATTTCATGAACGTAATCTTATCCCTATCTAATATTGAACACATTTGCAATTTATATTGGAAACTTATCTACAAGTAGTACAACAATAAAACAGAAGTTAAAAAGAGCAGAAGTTAAATAAAGAACGTTTTAATATTTTTTGGAGACTTCGTGTGAAATTTTTAATTAATAAACTCCATAGCCAACCCATTACACGATGATAGCGTATCAAGTAATATGCATCTAGAAAAATTATAATTCAATCTATTTTCTGTTTTTTAAAATATGAAAGTATAAAATAATATTTCTTATCAAATTGTTTTGATTCATTTTTAACATAAGCATAATAGACATAGAAAATACAAAATAAGAAAATATTCCAAATGGTTGTAAAATATTTTGTGGAGTCTGAAAGATTTGCGGTTGTTTCTTAAAACCGTTTCCTATAGTCTATTTCACTGACGAATTCAGCATGAAAAGCCACTTTTAATAACGTAATCGATTTAAAAAAATTCTTCCTTGTTAAATTTATTCCTTAAATTCTAAATGACATTTACATCATATAGTTTCAATGTGATTGGCAATACGGGTTTTAGTTTACTTTTTACGAGATTAAAACTTTTCTCCTTTAATTATGCCCAGCCTCTGTATTATTCTAAACTCGATATAACCTATTTAAAGTATAAATGGGTAAATAAATTCCTATAAATTATATTTATATAATAATAATTTTATTATTACACAGACAACTTTCATTTAACTGTTTCATTCTGCACAAAATTTATTTATTTGAAAATAATGAATATCAAATAGAATACTCTAAATCTCACAATCGTAATTATTAAAGAAATAATTACAATTTGTAAGACAACATACAACTATAATTTAATAGAAATTATCTTTTTTTCTTCTTTTACAAGTAGTCAAAAGTTTTCAGATCGCCTTTTTTTTTCTTTTAAAAATTAATAAAATAAAAAAATGCTATTTTTTTTCCTTTTCAATCACAATTTTTCATACAGCAATTTTTTTTAAATGATTTTCTTACTTGTTATAAAAGAAAATATAACTCATTTAAGAGCTATTAAATTGTGAAATAAAATACACTCTTTTTAAAAGCTATTACTTATGTTCAAAAACATATTCCACAATTTAAAAATACGTCTCTCTTATGTAGAAACATCCTTTTTTATAAAACAAAATCAATTGATAAAATCTTTTTCGGTATTCTTTCATAAAAAAACATGTAAAATTATCTAAAAAAAACTTTAAGTTCGTTTTTTTAAGAATAAATTATCACGTTTTAAGTATTAGCAAAGAGAAAATAATTACAGATTAAAATCTATAGCTATCTATATATATTTTAATATATAACATAAAATATTTTTTCTTACTCAGATGTATTCAATTTTAAAGAAAAACATACATTTAAAAAAAAATTAAATATAATTTCATAAGTAAGTTTAAATATCAAAAAGGTACAGATTATATGTTATCGACGTTTTGCGTGGATTTTATTTAAATAATAATAAATACGTTCTTCATTAATTATTCAATATTTTAAATTTTATTTTGAATTAAAAAGAACAATTAATCTCTGTTCTGAGTTTCATTAGACATCATTAGTTAATAAAATAAGATTCTTTTAAAATATGTAGTTGTATGTACTTAAAATATGTACTTTAAAATATGTACTTTCAATATGTACTTGTTTCTTAGTATCCATTGTAAATTTCCCGAATATACGGAATAAGGAGAAGTTCAAAAGTAAATATATACTAAAATATTTATTAAAATTTACTAAATAAATTTAATTAAAATACTAAATAAAAAATTAACTTTTTTTGTAAAGTTTGTATATCTATTTACCATAGGGCGATTATTGTATAAAAGTTGAACACTAATTTATTTAACAATATATGACATTCTTCTCGTATTTAGCAATCCATATTAATTGTTATTGTTATTATCTCAGTGTATGTTCAATGCTAAACAAAATGTTTAACTAAACTTGTTTTCTGCATTCTCAAGGTATTTATCACCTCATTTCAGTCGCAATTGTTTCTTTTTTATGTTAGTGGGTTTCTTATAACAATCATAAAACAATCAAAAACTTAACTTTGCAAATATTCCTAGAAAAAGTATATTTCAATGGGTCTTTTCTTAAATAAAAATACTCAGCAAATAAACCCTTATCTAGCGCTGAGTAATTAATGCTTCAAAAGAGATTGTTTTAGAAAAGGGCTTTTAGAATTTGGCAATTCTCTTGACATACAAGCAATAATTAAAATACTCTATTGTCTAGTTTTTCTTTGTGCACCTTAAAAATTTGTTGAATGAAATATAACTAATTAGGTTTTTGTCTTTTAAAATTGTATATTATTTGCATACATGATAAATTTTATTTTGTTTACATGACAATTTTGTGTGCATGAAGTGTGCGAATACTGCGTAATTGTATTCGAAATCACAAGTTGTGAATGACGCCGATGCAACTATAATTATCTGCAATGATATACAGCGCTGTGTAATTTCACTGTTACTTTAGGAGAATTAAAAAAATCAGTGGCGAATTCGGGAAGTGGCCCTTGGATTAAAAAAAAATCCCTCGCAAGACTTACGAGTTTCAGTTAAATAATGATTTAGAAGTGTAATTTCGCCAGGGAAAATGTCTTATTTGAAACATTAACTAATGTTAACTATCTTTAAAATCACTGTTAAATAAATATATTTTTACTAATAGATTTTTTATAGTTCATGACAATGAAGAAAGGCATTCTTCGAGCTTTCTTATGCTTTTAGAGCATAAAATAATGTGTCAATATGCATTTTTTTCATAATTGCATGTTTTGAAAATCACGATTGGTTATATATATTTTAAATCAATTTGTATATATATATATATATATATGTTACTCAGTATTAAATGTAAAATTTTAAATTATTAAGTGTACGATATACGGAGAGGTTAGAAAATATATTTATACTTAATTATTTATTAAAATTTCCTAATTAAATATAGATAAAATATTACAAGATTATCCATTTGCATCATAAGGAAATGTAATGTGCAAAAATATAACACTAAGGTTATTAGCAATGTACGACATTATCCACCTATTTAGAAATCCATATTAATTGTTATTGTTATTATCTCAGTCCGTATTCAATTTAAAACATAATGTTTAAATAATCTTGTTTTGTACATCATCAAGGTAATTTTCACCTTCTTTCAGTCGCAGTTGTGTACTTTTAGTTTGTTTTTTGTATAGCAATTATAAAACATTCAAAATCATGACTTTTCAAATGTTCTTCGAAAAACTTTCTTTTCTTCGTACGTTTCTTAAATAAAAGTTACTCAACAGATAAACTCTTATCTAATGCCCAGTATTTTACTTTGGAAAAGGCATTGTTTAGAATAAGTCTTTTAAAATTCGCTAATTCTCTTGACACATAAACAATATTTAAAAGAGTCTTTTGTCTCTTTGCTCTTTGTCCACCTGGAGAATTTTGTGAATGAAACAGAACTAATTAGTTTTTTATCTGCTTTGAATGTTGTTGAAATAATATATTATGTATAAGTATGATGCATTTTAATTTAATTTAGATGAATTTAATAAAATTTTCTGTGTTTATTGAAGGGGGAATACTGCGTAGTTGTATTTGAAATCGCATGGTGCAAATATCGACGCTGCAACAACAGATAACTGCAATAACATGCAGCGGTCATTGTAATTTCATGATTATGTTTGGATAAATAAAATATCAGTGGTGAACTCAGGGAGAGATAAAAGTATATTTCCCTCTCAAGAATTACGAGTTTGAGAATAATAATGATTTAGAAACACGAATTCACTGGAGAAAATGTCTGATTTTAAAATTGTTAACGATCATTAAAATGACTGTTAAACAAATTATTTTTTACTAATAGATATTTCTTTGTTCATGACAATGAAGAAACAATTCCTTGAGATTTTTTATATTAATAGTAAATAAAAGAATTTGCCAATATGAAAATTTCAGACTTGTATGTTTTAAAAGTCATAATTGTTTCTATTTTTAACAAACATTTAAAATATATATATCAATAAAAGTTAAATGAATGAATCAATTAAAAGTAAATGAATTCAGTATTCAACATATGTGAGAAAAGTTTTCCATATACTACTAATACATAATAATAAATTTGTTATATTTGCTTAAGATTTATTTTCATTCGGCTCGATTCTTCTTTTACTGAAAAATATTGGCCGAATCGTGTTATCAATTTTCATATAAAATGCACAGTGTATTTCTCGTTATTTCTGTTTTTGTGTATGTTTTGTATTAGTTATACACCGCATTGTTTTATTTTTTATATTATTTCAAAATAATAATATCTTGCTTTTTATCCATTCTTCTGCGGCAAATCGTCATTGTGTTCAGCCTGGCAATTGCTAATACTTTTATATTTATTCATTCTCTATATACATAAAAAAAAAAAAGTTTTTATTGTTACAACATGCATTGACTGATTACTTGCTTGGAATTTATTTTCTAAAAAAACATACATACATGGGTCGCCCAAATGAAACAAGGCACTGCAGTCGGTTTGAGAAATGGTTTAATGGTATTAACCCGTCAGAACACGCGCCCCTTTCCATTACGTTACTACACGCGCGGGATAATTTTTACCCCAGTGTGTTCTCTTGTGTCAATTTCCCCCCGGTTTGATTATAAAAAAAATATATATTTTGAAATAAACTGTAAATCAATAAAGGACATAATTTAACTTAAAATAAAAAGTTCTTTTATATTGAAAGAAAGAAAAATCTCGCACTAAGATTTTTTTTTTCTGCATATCATTACATACAAAGCTTTTACAATCCAAATTCAGCCATGAAAATACAAAAACGTATAAAACTGATACATAGAAACTGTATGTGCACCAGTTGTTAATGTTTAAAAGAAAAATTATATTGTTATTTGAACACTATATTTTTTACATAAACATTTGCATTATCATTTTCCTATCATTATGGGTTACGTTAGAACACGCGTGGGGTAAATTCCTACTCACATGGCACTTTTATAACAAAATAATGGAAAATACACAACCGAAGGTAAGTTCTTTTTGGCCACAACTTGATATTATTCAGCTTGAAAGGTATTATAAAGCTCAGAATGATCACGAACTATTTTCGCACATTTTTAAGTAATAGTTGTAAGCTGGGGTAGATTTTATCCCTGCGCGTGTGCTGACGGGTAATATAAATTAATATACAAAAGAAAGAAGTAATACAGACTTAACAGATAGGCCAGACAAAGTCACCTTGTAGGTCCTTGGTGATAACCACATGCGCTTGACCAGGTCGTGACCTGTCGTCAGTACTGCTTCTTCCACTACGAAAATCCTTACACCATCGGAATACCGATCTGCGTGACATAGACACCGTGTCATACACACTTTGTGGTCGATGATAGATTTCTCTAGCATTCACATTTTCCGCTGTTAAAAATTGCACGACCGCGCGTTGACATCGTTTAGAAGCATCCATGATGCGAATGACCCCTTTTAACGTGCTCCCACGCAATCACACACGCAGCTGGCGGTATATGACGATGTCGCAGTCCTTCAAAGCACTCTGAGCCCGCTTTATAAGCATGTGAAGTCATATTTCTCTTCAAATGGTGGAGTTATTACAGCAATGTCACTTTCATTTTGGCAACCCTTATAATTGAATCATACAAATATATTATAAAGTAGTATTTCGGTTTTGTTCGATGGAGTAATTATTGAAACCATGTAGTGTTACATTTGCGCGAAGTGTTACAGACGATCACATCTGTGATTTATAACAAAGACTGTAATACCGAAATCTTTGATGGAGCATTTTCTTCCCAGATTTTTAAAATTAATTCATTTCATCCGAGATGTTCAATTCTTAAGGCATTCCATTATTTATTTGTCTTGTTATTTCTCATTTGTAATGACACAGGTTGTGATATCAGTATAATATTATTTTTGTCTTAACTTTGTTGGTATATTTTATTAAACAAAAATAGTCCGCCTTTACGTGAAAACTATTTAATAAGTACTTAATATGTTTTATTTTCTGTTAGGACATTGTAGCCTGGTGTCGTATTAAAAGAGCATGAATATTAAAAAGACAAAATAAATAAATAAATAAATAAATAATCCTCTTTTCGAAAAAGAAATACATCAAGAACAATATTTTTAGAGCAATTTAAATGAATCCGCAAAATTTCTTTTTAGAATTACAATAGTTTTGACTCAATATTTACCACATTTTATTAGCGAATGTTCAAACGAAATCTTCATGAATGTTAAATGATTACTGTAAATGTGAATATTTCATGCAATATTACGGTATGTAATATTTTTCATTAAAAAATAGTATATTATTTACGCAATCTATGAAATTATTTTAGATATTTCATAAAAAGAATAAAAAATTACAAGTTCTCTCAAACTCGTATATATATTTTCAATTATAAGTAAATGGGCGAACTCGTGAATATATTACAAAAAATAGAAAAATGTGCATGTGGGTGTGGTCAGATTTTTCTGAAAAGACTAGAAGATTCGTTTGGACTACTATGTCTTTTGCTATGCATCTGGAATCCAATTTTTAGATTTTTTTTGCCTAATTAGGCAATATATTAAATAAACACTCTAATGGTCATCGCAAAATATAGAGTTTCTATGACATCTTCGCTTGTCCAGGCATTTCCCGATTCTTCGAGCAGACGAATAGCAGAACATTTTTCGTTTTTACAGCATTTTGAAATCACAATCGCAGGTCCCCCAGTCGAGAATTACATTTCTAAATTATATAAAATGCGTGCTTAAGCTCTGATATAAAATATCTAGAAAAAATGGGAAATATATTTTCTTTAAAGTTTCTTCTGTGTATTTTGTATATTGTTTATGATAAAACACAGTTGAAAAGTTTAAATTAAGTATAATTTTTAAAAAAAAATGTCACTTCAATATCGTCTTGACGGCAAAATATGCATTATGCATTTATGGCGTTTCTGAATAGAATGTCTATAAAGTAGTTATTTGTTCGAGATAGTTCACATTCTCAACGGCTGTGATCGAGCAAAGAAATCATCCAGGTTCATGTCCAATGGGAAAAAAAAACTCCAGTATAACTTCAGAATTTTTATTCAGTAGACATAAGTTTTCGAAGGCAGAAGAGGGGTGGAAACATGAGAACCGTTCCTAAACGGTCATTATAAGCCGAAGACAGGAGGCGAAGTCAGTGTTGTTTCCACGACACAACTTGGAATTGCACTGACAAGAATCTCGCCAAAACAGGGTTGCTACAGAGTGTCTAGGCATGAATACTTTCCGACGGAATGCGGCATAACTAATGGTATTTACCGAGCCGGGTTGCTAGATTATTGGCATAAACATGCACTTCACTTCAAAATTTAATATCGCCATGAATATTATAACCGAGATATATTTTCTCATACGAACAGAATTTTGAGAGACAAAACAACTTGTGCATTTAACAATCAGAATATATTTTTAGACATGGGTGTGAGTGACTGAGTTATTATTAAGACCAAATATGGACATGTATCTGAGCAGAATGAAAAGATAGACACAATTTTAACTGACACTATAGCCACAAAAATGCAATATGAACATATTGTGTTATAAGCTGGGTTTCGGAAAGCAAATTACGAAAAGGCATCTGTGCTGATTTAATTCTTTTCTTTTTATTTTAATCGAAAAGGCGTGAGATATTAGTGATCGAGAACAAGTGAAAATGAAAAGACTTCTTGAAAGATATTTGGCCTTCCACTAATTGTTCTAAAATAGAATTGAGTTCCAATGATAGAACGATTTTAACCCTTATAGGGGCAAGTAACTGTGTTTCTGTAATGTTCAATTCACGAAAGACTTTTTGAAAAAACAAAGGAAATGCAATTTTACAGCTTTATTTTTACTAAATCTGTAAAAGAAAAATTTTATTAAAAATTATGATAGAAAACTTGATTAAAATTAAGAGGTATATATTCCAGCGCTATTCAAGGGGTTACCGTGTCGTCGGAAAATCTTTCTCTTGGATTAAATTCTTGCTGAACTCTAGTAAAAAAACTGAAGTCTTGTGTACATCACAAATTGCCTTGATTTCGAAAATGTCTAACACCCTTCCATGCTCGCACACATCATATTTCTTTTGGAGAGTAATTATTGATAATGCAACCATTAAAAAATATATAAAGTTAAACATTCATTTTATTCGATACAGTTATTTTTAATTGAAAGAAAAGGATCTTTCCAATTCGATAGAAAAAAATATTAGTTCATGACCTGTTTTTCTTTTATTGAGGTGAGCGTTAAAATTGTCTGAATATTGATGGGATTTAATCTGTAATTCAAAAATTAACCGATTACAAAATTTTGGGCGTCGCCCTCAATGATGTTGCAACAGAAGGTGTAGTAACGATGGGGACAATAATGAGATAAATGAAGAGTAGTAACTTGAAATATACGGCTGCATCGAATTATAAAATGTGTGAAATGAAACAGTAGATTGTGGTTTTTGAAATAAAAATAATGCAAGTCTAAATAATCCGACAAAAATAAAATAAATTAAATAAATAATCCCTGACGGCTCGACCTGCAGGCACAGGTACATTTCAAAGACGCAGACCGTGGGGCGCCTGTTTGTTGGGAATTGCGGAAAGAATGAGCTTTTTGTCATGATGCGGCAGTTGGAACCGCCCACTTCGAAACATAACTTGTTTGTAGGCGAAACCGGCAGGGATTTTTTTCTATAAGGGTTGGTGCTATAATAAACTTGTCAATAAAAAAGTTTTAGATAATATTAAGAGGATTTATAATAAATTTAAGCGGATTTGATATCTCGTGAATTGACGAAGTTATCATTTTTTTTTCTAAAACGCCCCTTTTCCCCATCCTTAGGGCCACTTTTAATAATATCAAAAATCTGCCATACATAAATTTTCGGTCCTTTTTCTAGAAGTAATAATAACTTTAAACGGATTCGATACATATCATAATTTGTGATCTCAACCAGTATTGTAAAAACTAACTTTGTACTAACTTTACTTTAATTTGCAACATAATATTCAACATCTGTAATCTAAAATATGAATTTTCAATAAACATTTCCCCTCGTGGAGAAAAGTTCCTATGCTTAACGGCTGGATCTCCACGAAAGGGTGATTTCGTATCATAATTAAGAAATTATGGTTTTTTTTTCTTTTTTCACAAAACGCCTCCCATCCCCACCCCCTTGGTTCGATTTTGCCCATTAACGAACTTGATCGAGATTTTATGCCCCTTGATATTATGTATCAGTCTGGAAGAGATTTGTGCAGAATTATTGAAGTTATCGTGTCCATAAAAAAGTGACATAGATATACAGGGTGAATCTAAACTCTTGGGCAAAATTTTAAGGGATGATAGAACACATCAAGACAAACAATATTAAATAGGAAACTAAGGGTCCCAATCGTCTGTCGAAGGAGATAGGCGCCATTAAAGTTTTGGATCAAAAATTTCAAATGATTATAAAAAACGGAAAAATTGGTCGATTCGTTTGTGGTTTTCGCTAAAACTATTCTATATGTCAGTATTTTCTTAAAAATAAATTTTAAAGAAAAAGTTCAAAAAATGCCGATATAGTTCGCTTTAGACTTTGGAGTAACGAAAAACCATTTTTTACCGTTATTTTTTGTATCTGATTAAATGCTTTCAAAAGCTTAAACTTAAATTTTGAGCTCAAAATCTGAATCGTTGGAAGTGATTAAGTAGCGCAAACTGAACTGCGTTCTGGAGTTGAAATTTTAAACACCTCCCCCCCCCCCCATCTTCCACTCCTGAACACAGTTTAGTTATTCAAGATCTTGGTGTCGTAGACCAGGCAGAAAAAAATATGAGTTGTAATTTTCCAACTGGACGAAAGATGTCCGGGCCAGGATTTAAACCTGGGATCTCTTGAAGCTGCCTTGCTCTACCAACTGAGCTATCCCGGTTGAATCTGGAGGGCATAATTCATCCAGTTCATGCCGGGATAGCTCAGTTGGTAGAGCATGGTAACTTCAGCCAAGAGATCGCATGTTCGAATCCTGGCCCGGACATTTTTCGTGCAGTTGGGAAATTACAACTCATATAATTGATATGATTTCTTTACCAATTTGAATAATTGTGTTATAATTAATACTAATTTTGTTAAAATTAATCCAGGCAGAAACTACTACCCCCTACACGTAAACTAAACAATTGAGTAATGACAAAATTAAATAGAAAAATTATTCATAACATACATGAGCAATTTATCCGCGCAAAATAAAAAGAAACAATTTGATGTATGCATGTAGTTCGCAATATGAATGAAGGTTGACACGTAGAAAATGATACACGCATGATGTTCGTGAGGAATCACAAAAACTGCTCGAAAGAGTGCATACCAGCAACGATGCAGACCTCACGCCTTCGGCGGAGGGTGCATTAGTGAATTCCCCGAGCATCTTAGAGCAAACATTAGTAAATACCCCGGGCATCTCCCGGATATCGCCTGCTACGACGGCAATCCTCGCAACCAGGTCCTCGTCGGAGTCGACGGTAAAAAATGGTTGTTCATTACTCCAAAGTCTAAAGCGCCCTCTATTGGCATTTTTGAATTTTATCTTTAAAATTTATTTTTTAAATAATTTTTTTGTTTAATTTTGTCATCCCTTTATCATTTATTTTACGTGTAGGGGGTAGTAGTTTCTGGGTGGTCTGCGATACCAAGATCGCGAATAACTGAACTGTGTTCAGGGGGGTTCAAATTTCAACCCCTGAACACTGTTCAGTTTGCGCTACTTAACCACTCCCAACGATTTAGATTTTGAGCTCAAAATTTAAGTTTAACTCTAAGCTTTTGAATGCATTTAATCAGATACAAAAAATAACGGTAAAAAAATAGTTGTTCGTTACTCCAAAGTCTAAAGCGCCCTCTATTGACATTTTTTTTTACTTTTTCTTTAAAATTTATTTTTAAGAAAATACTGACATAAAGAATAATTTTAGCGTAAACCGCAAACGAATCGACCAATTTTTCCGTTTTTTATAATTATTTGAAATTTTGGACCGTAAACTTTAATGGCACCTATCTCCTTCGGAAAAAGTTTGGGACCCTTAGTTTCCTATTTAAAATTGTTTGTCTTGATGTGTACTATCACCCTTAAAGTTTTGTCCAAGAGTTTAGATTCACCCTGTATACATAGATAGATAGATAGATAGATGGATAGATAAAGTTTTGAACTGGGGGTGGTTTTGGGTTCTGGGAGTCATGATCAGCGTAGATCTGCAAAAATTTTTCAAAAATTCCAACTTAGGGGAGAGTGTAATAGTTAGTATTTATTACGAAATCAACCTAAAAACTGCGAAAACATTCAAAATTAAAATTGATCGATTGATTTAAAAGTAATTTATTAGTAATGTAATATTTTCCTTATTTTGTAAAAAATATTTAAAGAAATTTGAAGTGTTTTTTTTTTTCAATTTTCAGTAGAATATATGTCAATGGAGACGATTACGAGATAAATGAAGAGTAATTTGAAATATAACAATGTACCGAATTATAAATGTGTGAAATGAAACAGCAGATTGTTAATTCTGATATAACTATAATGTAAGTTAAGATAATCCATAAATAAATAAATAAGTAAACTGCCATTCAAAATTAAAATTGATCGATTTATACAAGAATGAATTATTAGTAATGTAACATTTCCTTTATTTTGTACAAATTCTTTAAAAAAATAGAATTTTGTTTTGAAAAGTCTAATTTTTGAAGATAAGTAAGGCGCATTTTTTACAGATGATCAGTAATTTTTTTTACAATTTTCAGTAGGATTATCTTTATTTTAAAGATACGCATATTCCAATTTAAAATTCCTATTTAATTTTTTCTATAAGAATCGGAAATTTAAAACATCGTTACTCTGAAGGGGTCCAAATGTTTGTTCCTGTAAAGTAAAATAATAACTGTATAACTTTAATGTGACAGGACAAAACGTTTTTTGAGTTTGTCTATATGGATGTATCTATGTATGTCTTGCTATGTTAACCATCCAAAGGCAGTAAGTAAACATATATATTTTATAAAATTCATAGGTTGTATTATATTGAATTGTTTCCGCTCCAAAAAAAGTATTTATTTTTATTTTTTATAAAGTAAAAATGTTATAAAGAAAGGGATACACAAATTCAAAAGTTAGCATCGCAGGAAAAAAAAATTAATGATAACCAAACATTCCAACTTTTATACAGTCCAATATATATATATATATATATATATATATATATATATATATATATATATATATAAAAATGAGAAGAAAATGAACAAAAATGAAGAAAATGAAGAAACGATGAAAAATGAAGAAAACGAACAAAAATGAAGAAAATGAAGAAACGATGAAAAATGAAGAAAACGAACAAAATTTCGCAAAAAAAACAAACAAAACAGATTTAATGGTATGAAGAAAGCATGATCAAAATATGGTGTCTAGGTAGTCAGCCAATATACTTCAGATTTGCACAAATTACAACTATGAGGATCTATATTTGGACCACAATAATCATAAAGTATTATGAGATATTGGTATTCCATATTATACGACAATGTTGGTTTGGAAAAAATACTCTATGAATATTGGTGGGAATCCCGATCTAAAAAACAAGCACTACATCATAAAAAGTTACTATTTCGGTGTGTTATGCTTATTTTCAAAGTAAAAATATTACTTCTAATAATGAATAAAAAATGTTGAAAAATTACCTCCAGAAACTTTCCAAACACGGAAAACAAATTTTTATTAACATAACGTGCCTTAATGCCAACTGACGAACTGCGCGTTTTTTTTTTTTTTGGGGGGGGGAGGTGGGGGCATTCTGAAAACGTTCTTAAGTAGTTTATGAAATTTCCGCTAAGTGGCAGCATTTTACAAAACAGAATCTTTGGAATTCCATAATACCCGAATTTTCCCTATATACAACGTGTACTATATTGTTCATGCACATGTTTCCAAAAATCTTACTGTTCTAACAAAAATATAAGAAATTATTAAAAAGAATGAAGCATAAATATATTTTGTAATTTATAATTGTAAAATGTAATGATAGGTACAACAAACATTATTGAGCA
The DNA here is from genome assembly GCA_963931845.1 of Maratus michaelseni. Classification (NCBI taxonomy): domain Eukaryota; kingdom Metazoa; phylum Arthropoda; class Arachnida; order Araneae; family Salticidae; genus Maratus; species Maratus michaelseni. The sequence goes on along the minus strand of OZ007591.1, from coordinate 289,103,886 downwards.
AATTTTCAATACAGAAACTTATTTTTGAATAAAATCACCGTTTTTGAACGAGTAAAATTTCAAGTGTCAAATGCAATATTTTTTCCTAAAGTAAACACAAGCCACATTCAGATATAATTTGTAATTCTTATACGAGAAGATATTTTGATGAATTTAAATAGACCTTTCGCGATGATTCGAGGGAATTTCTTAAGATAATTATAGTACCTATTTTCTAAATTAAACGTATTCCAGAATTTAAGGTGTATAATTTAGCATTATAATACTGATAATTTATAGCGTTAAATTTGTACCTTATCATATTTTAGGTATGAATTCATGTATAAACATTTGGAATTTTATACAATAATAACAATTTTATTAATAATTTACAATAATTCAATTATTTTAAATTAGCGCATTGGTGGTTTCTAAGCAAATTACAACTTTCGTAGTCTTTGATTTTACGACTTTCAAATATAATAATATTGTGCGTAAATAAGACAATATTTAGAATAATTTTTCCAGTTTGACCTCTGGAAATCTTACTTGAATACATCATTTGGGAGAATGATAAAACTGCGTAGAATTTACTATGTGTAAATATGACCGCGACTAAATAGATTAACGCAGATAGTGTAATAACTTTAGGATAGTGGTTCTCAAACTTTTATTTCCTGCAACCTATTGATCTTATATCACATTTAAGTACTGTATCTCAATTTTTAAACGTAATATCATGATTAAAAATATCGGAACAAAACAAATTAATGACAAAATTCAATTTTACATTTATTGTAATCTTTGCAGGTAGCAAGTTATGTGACGAATTCGCTTGTTTGTACTTATATACACTTACAAACCATATATAATAACAATTAGACAAGTTAAGAACACAAGTTAAATTTATGAAAAATTTCTAATAGCCAGTCTGTTTTTATATTTTGGATCTTAAAATTCTAAAATATATAAATACATTTTAAATACATTCATTTTGTTTAATGTCGGCTGTTGTCACAGAATAGAGTACACTGTTAAAAATTTGCAGCAAACTGTCCAGTTACCGTTTTTATAGAAAACGGTTACATAACCGTAAATTAACTCTATTCTGATCATAAAATGGGCAATAAAATCATCAGAATAGAGTTAAATTACAGTTATGTAACCGTTTTCTATAAAAACGGTCAAATGACTGGACAGTTTGCTGCAAATTTTTAACAGTGTACCCTACCCGAAAAATATATTCTATATCAACCTATAACCTAACTCGACGCACTTCAACCTGAACACGGAAAACTTTAAATTAAATAGAACCAAAATTGGAAGAGAATTGATCATTTTCTAATACAATGGTGGAACAGCAGTCTAAAATTTTATCTTTAATATCAGTTTTATCTTTTATGTTGAAAAATCAAGACACACAAACCCATGCACACATTTAAATATACTTATACACAAGCATGTATACACATATATATATATATACATACATACATCACGGACTTGTACCACACTGTAAAAAATGACCAATGTTTCTTATTTTATGAAAATATACTATAACCACGAACGAAAATATAATATAATCTTCTGAGTTATCCGAAATTTCAAATAGTATGTTACATTGTCTTTTGAATCCCCAGAAACCCATACATTTCCAAAATTTAAAGAATAATTCATAAAAACAAATTATTTTTAGCTGCCCGTATTTTTCAGAAATGTTTCCGAAGGGTTTTTATAGTGTATTAATTAGTGTCCTCAGCCTTGAATACCTCTTTTTCGAATGTCATCCATTTTCAAGTACACGTTTTCAGCCGCATAAGTTAATTTATGCATGAAAGAGTAAAGAAATAATCTTAATTTTAATGTTATTGTTAACGCTGTTATTTTTGCATGTTTGTTAAACATTTTTTTGAGCATGAAAATGTTTACTTGAGAATTGATAGCATTCGAAAAACAGGTAGCCCCGCCTGAGAACACTAATTAATATACTATAAAAACCCTTCAGAAACGTTTCTGAAAAATACGGGCAGCTAAAAATAATTTGTTTTTATAAATAATTCTTTAAATTTTGGAAAAGTATTGGTTTCTGGGGATTCAAAAGACAATGGAACACACTATTCGAAATTTCGGATAACTCAGAAGATTATATTATATTTTCGTTCGTGGTTATAATATATTTTCATAAAATAAGAAACATTGGTCATTTTTTACAGTGCACCTAGAACATCTTCGTTTACCCTACTTGAAGAAAACCTTCTTTAGAGAGATCAGCAGTTATTATACCTATTATATTTTAATCGTTGCTGAGTGAAATCTACTAAATACAGGGTATCCGAAAAAGATTCAAACGTGTTTTAATTTTTTTACTATTTGTACATACGTAAGAAATGTAAATGGCAAAAAAAATGTCTGCTGTTATTTTTTTTTCATGTAACGTTTTGAAATTAATGTGAAGGAGTTTATCGAGAATTTTATTTCGACATTATTTTGAGCGGAGAACTTTTGATATTAACATTTCCTACGTATCTACAAAAGATATAGAACAAAAACAGATATTAAACTTTTTGTGACACTCCCCTATAAATAATCTGTTTAATAAACTCCACTACCAATCCTTTACTCGGTGTCTGTTCTGTTTGCTTAAATATAAAAGTATAAATTAATAATCCTTGTTATAATGCTACGATATTGTAATTTATTTTTCACATAGGTATAACATCTGCGAACAGGCATGGAAAATGAAAAAAGTAGAAAATACATGATTTTCTGACATTTTGTGAAGTCTTATCTGGAAATATTTTTCCATAGCCAATTTTACTAACCATTTCATCATGAAATGGCCTTCTATAACATTGGAATCATCTAAAGCATATGAACTTTGTTAAATATATTGCTCAAATTCTAAGTAGTATTTACATCAAATAATTTCGTTGTGTTTGGTCCAGAAGTTTTTTTTTTTTTTTTTTTTTTTTTTTTTTTTTTTTTTTTTTTTTTTTTTTTTACGAACGAAATTTAAACGCGTCTCACTTAATTATGGCAGCGTCTACATCTTTTGAAACTAGACATAAGCTATTTAACGAAAAAACTGGAAAAGAAAATCCTATAATTTATATGTATATCATGATAATTTTACTACTGCTGGCACAATCTTCCTTTTACTGTTTCATTTTGCACAAAATTATTTTATTTGAAAATAATTGAATATCAGGTCAAACATATTAAATATAAAAATCGTAATTATTAAAGAAATAATTACATTTAGCAGGAAATCATAATGCTATAATTAGGAATGTTCGGTTTTTATTTTTCCTTTTAGAACTAGTAAAGATTTTTCAGATCGTCCTTTTTTTCTGCATTACATTAATTTGTAAAAATAAATTGCGCTATAATAATATTTCTTCTTCAACGACGTTTTTTCATTCCCTCTAGCCTTTTTTATTTTTTTGAAATCATTTTGATACTTTTAACAAAAAATTAATAATAACTGATTGAAGAGTTATAAAATTCTGTAATCAAATACACATTTTTTAAAAGCCATGATTTATGAGCAAAAAATTTATTCCACGTCTTCTGTCTTAAAAAAAAAATCTATAAAAAATTTAAATTGACAAAACTTCTTTCTTAAACAATATATTCTTATTGGATAAAAAAAAGTTCAAGTTCGTGTTTTATGGATAAATTTCTGTTTTAAAGAATAGCAAATAAAAAAATAATTGCAGAATAACATCTATAGGTTTCTTTGTATCCGAAAGACAATGTAAAATAATTTTATATTACTCAGTTGTAATTACTTTTTAAAAATAGAAAATTGTATATTTTTTTAAAATATAATTTCCGTAAATATTATCACATTTGAATAACTTATAGATATATGTTATCATGCAGAGAATGTTTTGTGTAGATTTTATACAATTAATAATAAATAAGTACTTCATCTCTTTTTCAACATATTAAGATTTGTAGAAAAAAAAATAATTGATTCTTTGTTCTGAGCTTTATTAGACATCATTAGTTAAAACAAGTTTTTTAGTTAAATCCAAGCCAGTGGACTCTCGTTACAGCGACTCCGCTTAAGACATACCTCCGTTTAATCGTTACAATTTCATTGGTATATTTCTGTTAGCCAGACGCAGGTGATAAATTGCCAATAACTATTTCAATAAAAGTAATTCGCATTGTAAACATCTAAGTTTAAACATGAACCTTTCACTCATTTTATTTAAAATATATACTTGTATATATAGATCTATCTATTTCATATATATATTAATCCATAAGAAGTATATATATAATTCAGCATTTCACCTCTTACCCCATGAAAGTTTTTTAGAGTTAATTTAAACCCAATATAACCCAAATAATATAAAAACATAAAAAACTTCTCAGTAACACCATAAAACAAGGAACACGCTGTACCAGGGATTCCCAAATTTTTTGACCGATGTACCACTAAATCGAAGTTCATACTTCCGCGTACCAGCAAGTATCAAACGTAATGCAAAAACTATTGGAAAAACTGTGAAAGTGGAGTTTCCCATTTTTTTTTTTAATATTTCAAATCATCATTTTAAATAACTTTACTGTATTAAAAACATATTTCCATGAAATACAAAGAAATTTACACATTTGGTAAAGAAGAAGAGAAAAATTTCAATCGTCAGACTTAAATAAATAATGCGATATGTTTCAAATAAACCTTCAACACTGAAATAACCATTACAAAAAAAGAGAAAAAAAATCTTTAACTTCTCTTAATTCGTAGAAGCTCCTTGTACTTTCACGGATTCAGACTTTACCTTCAGATAATACAATTTAAAAAACATGTTTAAAACAATTTTTCTGCTAATTAAAATTCTTTCATTAATAATTTTTTTAAGTAGGTCTTTTTTTTTTTTTTTTTTTTTTTTTTTTTTTTTACTAATTTTAATTTTCTTCCCGTATAAATGCCAAAAATTACATGTGTTTTACTTCTGGAAAACTGGTTGTATCATAAGTAGCGTGTGCAGAGTTAAGAGTTTGCTATAACAAGCATTTCTAGTAACAAGAACAACAAAAGAAAAAAAAAACTCTTTACAGTCTCACATTTTTATTCGAAGATTTCCAAAGTGATAAATTTACTCCGTTTTGGATTTTGTAATACTATTCTGGTGTTTTATTTTACGTACAAGCATTGCACTTGCGCGTACCAGTAGCCAGAGCTTTGCGTACCACAGTTTGAGAACCCCTGCGCTAGACCATTCCAAAGAAGTTTGTCTTTGTTCGTCAGGCGCAATGAAGACGCGCAATCCCTTTGAAAGAAATGGAAGACTGAAAGGAAATGGGACGGAAAGAGTTACAAGTTAGGAGAACATCCGATAGGAAAACAGAAGCCATCAGCCTGTCACATAAGGAAAATTACCTAGAATGCAGAACATAAGAATAATTATAAGGAAAATTGAAAATAATAATAATAATAATAATAATAATAATAATAATAATAATAACTAAAATTCCTAAAAAATGAAAATAAAATGGGAATTAAATGTACAAAACATAAAAGTTAATACCAAAATGAAAAAAAAATATATTTTTTTTTATTATACGGTTGAGCTGAACATGTTTTTCCAAACTGTAGAGAGCATGTTCAGATCAACCGTATAACAATAATATTTTTTTTTCATTTTGGTATTAACTTTTATGTTTGTATGTTTGTTATATTTTGCATATTTAATCCCATTTAAATTTTTTTATGCATTTTAATTTTTTTTTCAATTTTCTTCAAAAAATACCTTACGTTCTGCATTCTAGGTAATTGTGTTCTGTGATTGACTGATGTCTTCTGCTTTCTTATTGGCTATTCTCTTAGCATGTCCCTCTTTCCCTCTCATTTCCTTTCAGTCTTGCTCCTGTCTTCAAAGTGGCTGCATGTCTTCTTTGCGCCTGACGAAGAAAGACGAAGTTCTTTTGAAAGTCCTAGCGGCATTCTTAATTTTATGGTGTTAATGAGAAGATTTTATGATTTTATAATATCACACCAGTTTATTCAATACTTTAATGCAATTTATATAACCCAATCACGCATCTAACCAATGCACACAAAAACACAGTTAATGGGTACGACAAATGTTTCTTCCGTTATTTACATGAAAATGTAAAATAGTTTCTGGCACAATCGTCGTAAAATGTTAGGGATAAAAATTAGGGGTTTTTTTCTTTATTTTCACTTTTTGTGCGCGAGATTTTCGTGACTATTAAAACAGTTTGTTATACTTAACGGATCAGGAAACAAATTGCTCGGAAAGATTTGTTCAGAAATCATTAATCTCTCCGGTTTTGATTCTTTATTTTCACCTTTAGGTGTACGATTAATGTACAAATTATTACTGCTACTTCATGTTTTTTGTGAATGCAGACTAATTTACTGCTATTGCAATTTTGACTGCATTTGCGCGAGTGGAATCCAAATGATATAAAACCATGGTAGACCTGACAAAAGAGGACATGTATTACTAACTATACAGCGGCATATAGAATGATAATACATTGAAACAACCAGGACTACACATAGCACCAAGCTGAAAGATCCGGTGTTCAAGAACTAACAAACGAGAATGAATAACGGAAATATTATTTAGGTGCAATGAAAAATCTCTGCAATCAGTTTAATGCTTTCTACTTCAGTAATGTGATGATTAGAGGAAATGCAATTCCTGTTGTCATAACGGCATCATTTCTCTAAAAATCCAACTCTAAATGAACATTTGGTCTTTCATAGTACAAATTCTTTAAAACATATCAGAAAATGTAGCGCAGCAATGGCCATCGCATCGTTTACAGAAACGTGGAATGACATTTTAGGTAAAGGTGCATATTGATTGAAAATTCAAGTTCAGATTAACCGGTGCATTTCCGTTTATTCGAGGTTGTTTGAAAAAAAAGACCAGCATAGAGAAAAAATCCTGCTAGTTCAGTATAAAATTTGTTGGCTGTTTAATTTCCGTTATAAACTTAATTCCTTTTATGAAACATGAGCAATTATTTTTCATCATTAAAATGTTTGCATCATTTAATGCAGACCTTGGTTAGTCTGCATCCGATTAGTCGCATTTCCTAAGTATAAAATGGTATTCCTTGGAAATCCCTAAGGATGTTACAGAGAAACGGGAGTTCACTGTAAATTGTAATATTTACATGTTCCTCAGTAGTCAATGTAAATTTTCAGCTTATTAAGCAGGCAATATATGGAAATTTTTCTAAAATATATTTATACTTATATATTAATTAAAATTTACTATTTAAATATCGTTAAAATATTAAAAGAAACAATAACAATTTTTAAGTTCTAATGTATTTACAACATACTGAAATATACGTGTATATTTTGAATACTAAGTTTATGCGCAAATTACAATATTCTTCACTTATTTAGAGATATTAAATATTATTATTTTTTTATTATTTTTATTTCAGTGCATATTCAATGCAAAACAATAAGTTTAACTTAACTTCTTTCACACATTCTCAAGATAATTCTCACCTTATTTCAGTGGCGATTGTGTCCTTTTTATGTGTTTCTTATAGCAATTACAAAACAATCAACATCTTTACTTTGAAAATATTATTAGAAAAAATACCTTTTCTAAGTCCTTTTCTTAAATAAAAGTTACTCAACAGATAAACTCTTATCTGGCTCTGAGCTCTGAGTACTTTATGTTCGAAAAGAGATTGTTTTAGAATAGGGCTTTTCAAATTCGCTAATTCTCTTGACACATAAACAGTATTTAAAAGATCCTTTTGTCTGGTTTTGATTCTTTCACTTGGGAAATTCGGTGAATGAAATAGAACTAATTTGCTTTTTATCTGTTTGAAACCTTTTTAAATGATATATTAGGTGTATGCATGGCGTATTTTTATTTTTTGTACATGATTTGTTTTTGTGTTTATAGAATGTGTGAATATTACGTAATTGTAATCGAAATCAGAACTTTCAAATGACGCAACTGCAACTGCAACTACTAATAACTCAAATAATTAGACATTGTAATTTCATTGCTATTTTGGAATTTTTTAAAAAAATGTGTTCAGTTCAGAGGGTGGCATTTCTAGAAAACGTCCTGCCATTGGAAGACTTTCGAGTTTTTATTTATTAATGATTTACAAATTTAGCTGGGAAAAAGATTTTAAAATAGTTAAAAATATTTAACATCACTTATAAAAAATTATTTTTCTCATGCATGTCATACTGTTCCTGACGACGAAAAAAACATTCTTCGAGCTTTCTCATATGTATAGTATATAAAATAATGTGTTGATATTTAACACTGCAGAAATTGTATATATAAATAATCAATATCGATTTAATCTTTTAACAAATAATCCAAAAATTACATCCAGAGAAATTAAACTATTTCAGTATGGTATCAAGTTTTTTTTTCCACTTTTATAATAACGTGCGATCCAACTCGCACTTTCCGGGCTTTCGAAAATGATTTTTTTTTTTTTTTTTTTTTTTTTTTACAGATTATATATATAATTTTACTTTCTTCTATCTTTAAAAGAAGAAAGTATTGGATTCATCTTTCAGTTTTCAACGGATTTATACGTTTTAGAAGGTCCTGAACACGATTTGACTGTTTTTAGAAAATATCTGCCTGTGTGTCTGTCTGTGTGTCACGAAAATTTTGTAAGCGCTCTATTTCAAGAACTAATGCACGAAATTTAATAACACTTTAGATTAAGTTAGACCATAATATATATTGGTTCTGATTAGTTTTTGGTGTAAATCGCCCTAAAGGTGGCGCTGCTTTGCCACGCTTCTCACGATTTTCACGGTAACTATATCTCAAGAACTAATGCACATAATTTCATCAAACTTTAGATTCTGTTATACGATGACATAAATAGATGCCGATTACATTTTTGTGTAAATAGCCCAAAAGACGGTGCTGCTGTGATACTTTTTTCATGATTTTCACGGTAGTTGTATCTCAAGAAGTAATTCACAGAATTTCATCAAACTTCAGATTATGCTAGACGTTGACATAAGTTGTTGTTGATTAAGTTTTTGGGGTAAATCTCCCAAAAGTTGGCGATGCTACGCTACTTTTTTTATGATATCTGCAATAGCTCTATATCAAGAACTAATGACATAAGCTGTTGCTGATTAGGTTTTGGTGAAACTCGTTCAACAGGTGGAGCTGCTATGCTTCATTTTTTAGGATTTACGGTATTTTAGCGATACTCATATCTCAAGAACTAATGCGCGGAATTTCACCAAACTTTAGATCCAGTTGGACCTTGATATAAGATGATGCTGATTTATTTTTGGTATATGTAAAACCTATATGAGATAGAAGAAAGATTTGGGATTGACACATCCGACTAGTGTAACCCTTTATGTACCGATGGTACTTTAAAATACCATTGAAAGAAACTTGTTATAAAATTCATTTAACACATCTATTGACAGTATTGCAAGTTAACATTGGTTCTAGACACCTTATTTTATCATCTCCCAAAAGCATTATTCCCTGTTCAAAGCAAAAACATTTTTTTATGAATATTTTCTCTTTCCATTTGAAATATACTATTACTTTTTATCACAGGGAATGTTGTTTCAGAAAACTGATTAATGCGATATAAAACTCCGACACATTTAATAAAACTTCTGACTACAAAAGAAACTTTTGGGTCTATAAATCTAAAAAATACATAAGTTTCTGAGGTTTCTAAACATAAAGAATGCATTTCGGAATCCTGGATAATTCGGAACTTGTTATTGTATATTTGATTAAGTAGTTATATTATATTTTTGAATATTAAGAAACAATTGTCTAATTTTTACAGTTTATACATTTAGTATCAATTATTTAAAATGCAAAATATTGAAAGAAATCTTAAACATTTAGATGTATTTTACCTCTACAGCTTGAAAGAAATTTGTTTTCTTTTTATCTCTCTTTATCTCTCTCCCTCTCTCTCTCTCTCTCTCTCTCTCTTTTTTTTTTTTTTTTTTTTTTTTTTTTGCTTTTGTTACATTGTATGTGATGCATAAGAATATAAACATAAACAAAAATCCATATATGCATTTCTAACGATTTTTCGTGTCCCAAAAATGGAAAATGGTAATTTACCTGAATTATTTAAAGTTGAAAATAGAAACGTGAAGTGAATCTTATTACAGAATAAATGTGAGTTAAGCGAATCGGTTTTGCTTTCCACACTAAGAAGTAATAATTGAATTTTAGGTTTTTCCCTTATATATCACAGGACGATCAAAACGCAAATATTTTTCTTTTCGAACACATACTGTAAGGAAAATGTAATCCTGATCTCACTCTCTCTGTGTATACACTGTTAAAAATTTGCAGCAAACTGTCCGGTCATTCAAACGTTTTTTTTAGAAAACGGTTACATAACCATAATTTAACAGTATTCTGACCATAATATGGGTAATAATACTGTCAGAATAGCGTTAAAGTACGATTATGTAGCCATTTTCAATAAAAACTGTCGAATGACTGGACAGTTTGCTGCAAATATTTAACTTTGTATGTGGGAGTTAAAAGGTTAATTCAGAAATGGTACTTCCGATTGCGCTCCTATTTTGCGAATATGATATACAAAGGCAGCCCTGCAAATTCCCAGCACACATGGGGCACACTTTTGGAACACTTTTGGTAACCCGTCAGCACAAGCGCTGGGATAAAATCTAACCCAGCTTACAATTATTACTTAAAAATGTGCGAAAGTAGTTCGTGATCATTCTCAGTTTATAGTACCTTTCAAGCTGAATGATATCAAGATGTGGCCAAAAAGAATTTACCCCCGGTTGTGTATTTTCCATTCTTTTGTTATAAAAATGTCAATTGAGAGGAAATTTACCCCACGCGTGTTATAACGTAACCCATAATGATAGGAAAATGTTAATGCAAATGTTTATGTAAAAAATATAATGTCCAAATAATAGCATAATTTTTCTTTTAAACGTTAACAACTCTTGCACATACAATTTCTATATATCAGTTGTATGTTTTTTTTTTTTGTATTTTCATGGCTGAATTTCAATTGTAAAAGCTTTATATGTAAAGATATGCAGAAAAAAATCTCAGTGAAAGATTTTGTTTTTTTTGCTTTAAATATAAAAGAACTTTTTATTTTAAGTTAAATTATGTCCTTTATTGATTTACAGTTTATTTCAAAATATAAATTTTTGTTTATAATCTAACCGGGGGGAAATTGACACAAGAAAACCCATTGGGGTAAAATTTATCCCGCGCGTGTTGTAACGTAATGGTAAGGGGCGCGTGTGCTGACGGGTTAAAAAAAAGTGTTCCAGTTACCGTAATGTGTACTGTGTGTTCCCATAATGTGTTCCGCATATGTTCCGCTGTAAAGAAAATGTTCTGAAAGTGTCTGGAAAGTACACTGTGAAAAAATTGCATTAAAATTACAGGCGGAGGCCGGCAGCAGAGATTCCAGTCATACCCCGTAAAAAAAAAAAAAAAAAAAAACAATCCATGCCCATCATTTTGTGCAGCTCATAATTTTACGGGGCAAAGTAATAATGTATTATAATGCATAGGATATAATGCACTTTAAAACACAATAACACTTTGCTTACTGTTCCGTAGCACGTAGCACGTTAGATAATCATCACAGAATCGCTGTTTTGGCGGGTTAAAATTTTCGAAACACGATTAAAATGAAGGGTTACACCTTAGCGGAGGACAATGTATGGGGTCGTACCGTATTTCTGCTAACATATGGTCTAGAACTGTAAGAATATGTGGATTGCTCTTAATTTTCTAAGTATCTAAGCGATAAAGCCGCTTATTTAGTGGATCAGACCGTTTTTCATCAATTAAGGCTGTTGCCCGTGAAAATTGAAGGGCAAACGTTCATAAATTTACAGTTTTTTCTGAGAGTGTATTCTACTTAGGATATCTGTTCAATCTAAACTTCGTTAAATCTAAATTGTTAAATCTAAACATATTTGAGAAAGGAATGGGAGCACAATTGGGTGCACTTGTGAAATCATAGCTTTCAAAAAGTGCTCTAGAAAGTGTGTTTAACAAAAGAAGTATTCTCAGAAGAATTCAAAAACTATTCCAAAAAGTGCACTTCAAAGTGTTCTAAAAAAGGTGACAAAATATGTGTTCTAAAAATTGTATAAAGATTTGCAGTGTGTTCGTACCTTGTTTATACAGGTTTAGTAAATGAGTTAAAAAATGCAATTATTTTGAAGGAAAACAATCTGGGAACAACTTATTATTTTTAAATAATATGATTGTCTGATACTTTCAATTTTATTCTTCTTTCAAGATTGCACATGCAAACAGTCTATGATGCAGAGGATTTTTTCCTTTTGTTTTCCGAAAGAAATATTCTTGTTCGGAAGTTAAAAAAGATTTAAAGTTTTCTAAGTGCAAAATAACCATCACACTTAATCAAAAAGAGCAAACTTGAAAAAAAAAAAAAAACATGAAAATACAGCCTGAACGAAAGCTGAAAACGAAGGTTCAGGTAAGAATGTATGACTGTCGCTACTTTCTCTTACAATAGAAAAATAAAAATAAGAAAATATCACAAAAATGTTACAATCAATTCATGGTATCATTAAAAGAATGTGTTACGCCCGATATTTACGCGAAAATTTCTCTTTTTGTCCAGCGACTTTTAAATAGTGAAACTGCCCCAACGCAAGGCCACCACTCATAATAACAAAACGACTGGTGTATTCCCTGAAAAAATAAAAACTGATACATGTATTGCGTTTATGCCATTCAACATATTCCTAAGAAGACACGTGACATTTTACTTATGGTTAATTATGCATTTTGTTTGATGAAAATAGCTTTTTAAAGCCCGAAACAACTCCGAATGATGGACTCAGGAAAGTTTTTAAAGAGATATGGGAAGCAACACGTTTGTACATTTCACAAGAAAAACTTTTATTATGGGTTGCATGACTAAGAATTAGAATTCAGAAATAAGTTTCAAAGAAAAAAAAAATGTGCGAACACCTTCTGTACACTATTGTCACACGAACTGTGTAAATTTTCGTAAAACTTTACCGACAGATTAGGTATTCAATCTATTAAAAAAAAAAACCAAACCAGTTTGCGGCAGAATCTATAGGATATATCAACAACGAAATGTGAAACTGTATAATTGATACGTATTATTAATCAAATATATTAAATATTATAAAAATAATATATTAACCAATATATTGTCATATATACTAATATATAATGTATATTATATTAAAATTAATATAATGTAAAATAATTTTAATCGGACATTTTTAGAAAAAAATAACGATTCAATCAAATCCAGTGTCAAATATCCTTATATGATGCAATGAAGAAATATTCTCTATAATAAAAAAAGAATGTTAGAATTGAAGTAGGAAACGAAAATATATCAACATGTTCTATCTCGAATACTTTCAAAATTTACAGTGTATCGAAAATATCTTAAACGAACATTCTGAACTGCGTTTCTAACGACTTTTTAGTGAATTGATTAGTTAGTATTTTCTGACTAAAGGGTATTTTTTTATGCATATCTCTCTCTCTCTCTCTCCCCCCTCTCTCTCTCCCCCCCCCCCTCTCTCTCTCTCTCTCTCTCTCTCTCTCTCTCTCTCTCTCTATATATATATATATATATATATATATATATATATATATATATATACATAGATAGATAGATAGATAGTTAGATTTTTTACTTTTTACTTTTTAAATTATTCCGTTGTTGCAGTTTCACAGAGAGTTGGCCCTTTTAGGCGAAATAATTAATCAATTGTTTTTGTAACTCGTATACAATTGTAGCCATAAAGAATATTTGGCGATTTATCATATATGTCCGGCTAACGGAAAAAATGCCGTAAAATTGTTTTTTTTTTAAGTTCTGAAAATAGTAATATGTGTATGATCATCGAAAACACATGTGTAAATCATGTTTTTTGTAATTCTAGCATATAAGGAAGTTAGTGAAAAATCGATTACAAAATTCCTTCTTTACATACAAATCCAAGTTGAGACAAGTCGGATTCGCCAATCCCAAAACTTACTTCTATCCATACACCAAGAACGAATTAGCACCAAATTCGATCAAGGTCTAACTGAATATAAAGTTTTATGAAATTCGGAAAAATAATGTAAATCCTGAAAAAATGTATCATACCAGCGCCACCTGTTGAACGATTTATACCAAAACCTAATCAGAAACAACATATGTCAAAGTCTACCTGGATCAGAAGTTTGCATTAGTTCTTGAGATAGAGCTACTGCGGAAATCTAGAAAAAAGTAGCATTGCAGCGCCACCTGTTTGGAGATTTACGCCAAAACATAATCAACAACAACTTTTGTCAACGACTAACAGAATTTGAAGTTTTATGAAGTTCTGAGCATTAGTTCTTGAGATACAGCCATCAGGAAAATGAAGAAAAAGTAGCCTAGCAGCGCCACCTGTTGGGATATTTGCACCAAAACGTAACCAACATCTATATAGTTCAAGCTCTATTGGAATCTGAAGTTTTATGAAATTCTGTGCGATAGTTCTTGAGAAATAGCTATCGTAAAAATCGTGAAAAATATAGCATAACAGCGCCACCTTTTGGGCGATTTACACCAAAAACTAATCAGCGCCAACTTATATCAGGAACTTACGGAATGTAAAGTTTTATTAAATTCCGTTCATTAGTTCTTGAGATAGAGTGCCCACAAAATTTTTGTTACACACAGACAGACAGACAGACAGACAGACAAACTGACATACACACAGAAAGACATTTTTTAAACATAGTCAATTCGTGTTCAGGACGTTTGAAAACCGGTATAATTTATTCTTGTAAAGATAGAAGAAAGTAATAAAAAATGTGTCAAATAAGAATGTTTATAAAGAAAGCGTAAACATTTAAATGTATTTTACGCTTAAAAACAAAATGTAATTAAAATTCTTGTTGAATTAAGTTTGTTTTCTATTTCTGTAACATTGAATAATTTGAAAACAAATAAATGCTAGAAAAAATTCATATCTGTGTTTTGAACGAGTTTGTGTGTCATAAAAAAACGAGCAAAATGTCATTTACCTGCATTATTTACAATTCAAAAGAAAAACGTGAATCTTATTATAGAGTCAACGTCAGTTGAGATCGTTTTTACTGGGCACTCTAAAAAAGCAATGTACGTATTCTGTGTTTTTCGTTTATATTTGAAACATCAATGAAAATGCATTCATTTCTTTTACGTGGGAGTGAATTCTTAACGATTATTTCAGTAATCTTTTTAAGTATTTCCAAATTTTATTCAACTAATAACAATGCATTAATATTAATTTCTTTTGAAAATTGAAAATCACATTAACAGAGCATGTTATGTAATTTTTTTTTCGAAAATTGTTCTTTTTTTTATATATATATAATAATAGTGCAAGTCATGTGATTGTCATAAAGGGATACGGGCTGCGTCGCTTTTCATATGTTAGACTGCCATTTTTATTCAAAATTATCTTTTCGAATAAAAATGAATAAAATTTTTAGAATGATGGTTAAAAAAATAATGTTCGAGCTAAGAGCTATTAAAATTAAGCTATTCAAATATGTATATATTCTGAGATATCTTCATTTGAATTTTGGTTGACAGCCCAATATCTTATTCTATTAAAGTAAACAAACTCAAGGGATTCATTTATCTTGAGCGATAAAAATATTAAATTATGAAGGCTCTCGGACCATGAATTTTCCAGAGCTGTCTGGTGTCAGAAAAATAATTCGCGCCTATAATACAATCAAAATTTAGGACAGTTTTTTTAGGTGAAGTGCTTTACAACTCAACTTCCTTCGTCATCTTTTCTTGACTTAAGTTAAATAAACTTTTTTACCAAAAATAGAACCGACTTCAAAAACTACTAAAAAGCGAAAAATAAATTTTTTAACCAAAAATAGAACCGACTTCAAAAACTACTACAAAGTAAAAAATAATTTTTTTTTAGTTAATAGTTAATAAGAAATTAAATTAAGAGCATTGTATTTACCATGCATATTATTATAGTTATGTACATTAATTTGATTTTTTGGAGTCGGTGCCAGCCAAGCCAAGTTAAAGCCATGTTGCCATTTTTAAACATTTCATCCGATGTTATAAATGTGTATTCTCAAATGAGATTAGCAACTTATATGTCGACAAACATTGCTTTGGAAATTAGTTAATCATTAAAATCATTGTATTTTCTACCATTTGATAAGTTATATGTATTTTTTTTATTATCTCGTATTTATGTAGATTTAACTTATACGCGTGTTACGATTTACATTGGATATTTTGTTTTGAATTTTGTACTTGGCTTGGCTGGCACCGACTCCAAAAAATCAAATTAATGTACATAACTATAATAATATGCATGGTAAATACAATGCTCTTAATTTAATTTCTTATTAACTATTAACTAAAAAAAATTATTTTTTACTTTGTAGTATTTTTTGAAGTCGGTTCTATTTTTGGTTAAAAAATTTATTTTTCGCTTTTTAGTAGTTTTTGAAGTCGGTTCTATTTTTGGTAAAAAAGTTTATTTTTCGCTTTTTAGTAGTTTTTGAAGTCGGTTCAATTTTTGGTTAAAAAGTTTATTTTTCGCTTTTTAGTAGTTTTTGAAGTCGGTTCTTTTTTTTTTTTAGTTAAAAAGTTTATTTATTTATTTATTACTTTAGTGATATCTATATTTATATTAAACTATATTGTTGCTAATATATTTTTTATTTCACGCTAACCTTGGCAGTAGACTCGATTACGGAAGATTAGAAATTTTATCATTATTCTCACCTAATCGTCTTGGATATTGTGAATAATCGGGCTGTATACTACAGTTTTGATAACTGTGTAACTCACTGATTTCGGTGCTTATGCTTAATGTGTACTGATTTTTACGATCCGTACAAGGTAAATACACTGCGCCAACAATGTCGCCTATAATACTATTCGGAGTAACCCCTTTCTTTCTATATTGTCACTCTATAGTTAATATTATGTAGTAGAAATATTAAAAGACAATTGCAGAAGCATTTATATACAACTGTATTGTATAATATAATATAGATATTGGATATTTTAAAGGCAGTTGTGCGCCACAGGTGATAAATCGCCAAATATTTTCTGTAACTCGTACATTTATATAGGATTTGAAACAACAATGTATTTAATTATGCGCCAATAAACGCTCGTCAAAATATGCCAAACCGCTGTGAAACTGCAACAATGGAACTTTTAAAAGATTCAAAAGTAGATTTGCTGTGGCATAATTTATAGTTTTTATCCGTACGTTGTATTATATTTATCCAATTCACAATTTTATGTAATTTTGCTTTTCACATTTAGCAACACTCAAAAGTTTTAGTTTTTGTTTGAATCTTAAAAAGTTTGTTCTATGAAAATAAATCCGACAAGTTAAAGCTGATTTAAATATGTCAGTCTTTTTATTATTTGCAAATTCACGTAATGGAATATTTTATGATATGAAATGAAAGTCGTCTGCCCAACAAATTAACTATTTTTAAAATGCTTATATTTTTTTTCGTTTTTATTGAATTTCTGAAAAAGTACTGAACCAATTTTCATAAAATTTAAATGGGACCAATTCGAGAGTATTCTCTTTCGAATAATAAAAAAAATCACGCAAAAAAATAGGACGCAAAGTTCTGGAGTAATCGGTGAACATACATAAAAGATTTGAAAAGATTCAAAAGTAGATTTATTGTAGCATAATTTATAGTTTTTATCTGTACGTTGTATTATATTTATCCAATTCACAATTTTATGTAATTTTGCTTTTCAAATTTGGCAACACTCAAAAGCCAACAAATTAACTATTTTTAAAATGTTCATTTTTTTTTCGTTTTTGTTCAATTTCTGAAAAAGTATTGAACCAATTTTGATAAAATTTAAATGGGACCAATTCGAGAGTATTCTCTTTCGAATAAAACAAAAATCACATAAATAGGACGCATAGTTCCGGAGTAATCGGTGTACATACATAAAAAAAAAAAATACATACACGTCGAATTGATAACCTCCTCCTTTTTGAGTCGGTTAATAACCTCCTCCTTTTTGAGTCGGTTAATAAAAATAAACCCAACTCATGTAATAATATTTAATGAATCAAATTTCGAAACGAATCGTCAGTTAATTTGGTACTTACGTATTATTCCTGCCGGGAAGATTCATCACAGAAAAGGGTTGTTAATCGCCAATCATATTTATAATTCTCAATGGCCAATCACGTCCAAAATAGTAATTTAATATACATTTATTAAATACATAACATACGATTGAGGACTTTTTGCTAAGATATTTACGATGGTAGTTTTATTTTTGTCTGTTATATTCAGAGGAATGGATATGAAATTTATAGTCTTATTACATACTATAGCTATGAATATAATATACATTATATTAAATTGTCAGTTATGTATAAATGCTTCTGCAATTATTTTTAATATGTCTACTACATAATATTAACTATAAATTCACAATAAAGAAAGAAGAAAAGGGTTACTGTAATTAGTTTTATAGGCGCCATTGTTGGCGCGGTGTGTTTACCTTGTACGGATCTTAAACATTAGTAGGCAGTAAGCATAAATGCCGAAATCAGTGAGTTTCACATTTATTAAACTTTAGTATGCAGCCCGATGATTACACATTATCCAAAACGATTAGATGAGAGTAATGATAGTTTTTATAATCTTTCGTAAGCGACACTACTGCCAAGGCTAGCGTGAAACAAAAAATATATATATTAGCAACAATATAGTTTAATGTAAATGTGGATATAATTAACGCTTTTCACAAAAAACACTCCTTTGTACCAAACACTATTAGCTAAAAAACGCCAATTGGTAGTGGTCCCGAATATGGAAAATTACTTAATAGGTTTAAAATATCAGTATTATTGAACATATTGCAAATCATAAGCAAACAGGCATAAAACATAAATCAAACACTTTGTGCGAATTGTATTTCATAAATTAAAACCATTAACAACGTTATCACGCACAAATGAAAAAATGGGACAAAAAATTACATACGGCCATTGCGAGGATTCTTGGACCTCCTTCCCAGTGCAAAAAAATAAAATAAAAATAAAAATGGGTTCAAAGAACTCCTCGGTTATATCCAGTAATCGGGGCTATAACCGAGGTGTTTTTTGAACCCTTTTTTTCCACTGAGGAAGGAGATCCAAGAATACTCGAAACGGCTGTATGTAATTTTTTGTGCCATTTTTTCATTTGTGCGTTAAACGTTGTTAATGGTTTTAGTTTATGAATGAAACATAAGTGCTTAAGTAAGTTGCGTGGTATTTGTCAAGAAAGATGAAATACATAACGACACAAAATATACGAAATGCTTCCATGGTCGGAAGAGTTCTTGATTTATCTATCATAATCTTCCGATTTGGCGAAGGATTAAGCAAGTAAATAAAATTATGAATAAAAGTAACATGATGCAATGCTTTGCATACCTTTAACTGAGACCAAACTGGTCGCCAGAGGCGGTATTAATTATTTTAATTTTTATCAATTTAAATAACATATTAAATTCAATATTTGGAAATTAAATGTTAATACATTTTTCTAAGAGAGTTTGGTGCAATATATTATATTTGGTGTATATATATATATAATATTAGGTGTAAATATACTACCTAAAATAAACGAATTCTATAAAACTTACAACGGAAAGCTTTTACTTCTGTTTTCCCGAAAATTAATTTTTCTTACATAGCATCTTCTTTCACTAAGCTCTACAATTATAAGTATTCTTACAAATGTTACATGTCAAGTACTCCAAAATTACTTGAACACATCATTAAAAGCATTTTTTGACCTTTTAAATGCGCATGGATTTATTCACTATCATTATCATAATAGTGCCCTTTTATCTTAACCGAACAGTTTTAGCATTATATATATTTAAAAATTTAGATTTTTACCCCTTTAAAATTCAATTTTATTGTATTTAGGAACTGTCTCTAAGTAATAAAAGATTGTCAGCAAAAATTTCTAAAATATTAAACACCCAACAATAAAATTTTAAGTTTCAAGTTGGCAGATCAATGGCAAAAAAAGACAGGGGAATGACAGTTAGACAGAGAGATAGCAAGAGAAGTGACAAGGGAATGATGACAGGTCGATAACAGAAAGTAACGTCTACTATTATAACTGTATACACCTAAAAGAATTCCACTTAAATATGACTTTCAGAACACAATAGAAATAAGGTTTAATCGCTTATTGAACTTTCATTGCATAATTGGGGAAAATAAAAGAGACAGGGTAATGATAGTCAATTGAAATAATGACCACGATATAACTGAAAATCTATAAGCTTTACTTCTCCATGTTTATTTCTGCAAAAAGAACAATTCAAAATAGCTTCTATCATAAAAATTTAGTGAGTTGACAGAGTCACTGTTCACAGATTGAATTCTGGGGGTAATATGATTGTTGTCAGATTTTAGAATCATTATTTTTAATTTTATGACAGAGGAATGACAAAAAAAAAAAAAAAGCCGAAGGGCAAAATTTATCATTTTTTCAGAAATATTCAAATCATGGAGAGTCTTTAATTTTTCAATTTTTAGTATTAGATTATAATATTTAATAATTTAAACAATAAATTTATCGCAAATATATTTGGATGGTGAACTTTTAATAAACATATTTGTGATAAGGAGGTGGCAAGGACACACAAGGGAATGACATTATATTATATAGAAGAAAATATTTAAGTGGCTTATATTTATAAATAACTTATTTTGTTCCTTATGATTACTTATACAAAGATTAAAGTGTATAAATAATATATTTTTGCATTCTGTTTTATTTTTACAAGTTTACTCATTATTTTTAAAGCGGGGACAGGTGTTTCGCTGTTTAGAGAAAATGAACTAATAACCACAAAATGAAATTTGTTATATTGAAGATGTTTTGCAATTTAAAACTGGTACATACGAATTCTTATTTGTTATTCATGATCTCAAAAGGAATGCAAATCTTAGCGTGGAAATAATAACATTAAATTTTTTTTCTTTGCAGCCAGAAGTTACTCGTTTTTTATTCTGGTTTTCTAGATTTATATATAGATAAAAAATATCGCATGCAATTTCTTCTTGGATAATTTTCAGCAAAAAAAATCTATAAAGAATTTTAAAATTAAAATTTTTTATCAAGATTCAAATGAGAAATGAAAATTATACTCTAAGGATAAAGATTTACTGAATTTGACTCTATGGATTAGTTTTTTATCTTGTGCCTACAAAAAGAAATAATTTGTTTTTCTTCTAAATTTAAATATAATTCTGAATAAAATTTGGCAATTCCTTAGTGGACAATATTCAGCGTAAAATTTAAGATGAAATTTAAAATAAGTTTGCCGTTTTCGAAAAGGGAAATGTGAATCTTATTATAGGATAAATGTGAGTTGAGGGAGTCGTTCTCATTCGGCAATCTACAGAAAGGAATATTTGCATTCCGTACTTTCCGTTTATATTTGAAGCCTAGATCAAGATATATAACATTTTTTTTTCTATGAGTGAAATGTTATCGATTATTCCAGTAATGTTTTTAAGTAGTTTCAAATTTTATCCAAATCATCTATAAAACAAAATGATAAATGTGCATTTTCAATTTAATCTCTATCAATATTACTATAAACAAAGAACAAAGCTTGTTATATTGAAACTTGTTATATTGCTTCTAAACTTGTGCAAATATACAAATTTTATCTGTTTTATGCAAACATCAATAAAGAAATACAAATATTAGTTTAGAATTAATGAGATTTCTGGAATTGGTTTTTACTCGTACTCTGAAGCGAAAAGAGGATTTAATTTCCTTCTTTTTTCTTCTAATTTAAATATACTAGATTTGAATTATCTCATGCATATTCTTTCCGGATAATATAAAATCTGTGAAAATTTTTAAAAGTTTAACTTCCATTCAAAATTCAAATGTAAAATGCATATCGTACTCTGGAATGAATGAGATTCTAGAAATTAGATTTTTACCTTTCACACATAAAGGAATTTAATTTATTTGGTTTTCTTCTAAAAGTTTAAAAAAAAATCTGTAAATACCAGTAGTTTTTTATTAAATAATATTTAACAAAAAGTCTAAAATGAATTTTTAAATAATAAGATTGCCGGCTTCAAGTGATAACACAACTTTAAAAACGTACATTTATATCTTGTAATTAAAAATATTGTTTACTTATGTTTTCTATATGTTATTTCTAAGCTGGAACAAAATTAACGAGTCTTACTTTAACTTTGAAAATATTTAATTGTTCTGTAGTTTTGGTCCTAATAAAAAAAAAAAAAAAAAAAAATGTAAGTAAAAACTTTAAACAAAAATCATTAAAATAGTAGTCGAAATAATCCTATTTTTCAAATATGCATTTTAAGAAATTCAAGATTTTTTAATAAACATTTTAGAGGTTGTACAAAATATCTTTAGCAAAGCATCGTCATAAGAATTAGTAGGTAAACTTCTCGTGACATAATATTATAAATTATTTTCTCCAGTTACCATAATCAATAGGTTTCTGGAAATAAAAAAAAACATGATTACTTCAAAGGATTCATTTTCGTATAAGGTAAAATATGTCTTGTCTTTGCACAATGCAATTTCTTTTGTAGTTCTCGAGACGCAAAAATGACATTAGAATGTTTTATATAACATCATAACCTGTGACCTATTTATTTGTGCAAATTTACACCAAAATCGAATTATCCTACTATGGTTTACCATTAAACATATAATACATATGTCTTTTTATTACCTAAATTAATTGTTGTCCATGAACTAATTTCAAAATTAAATACATGAAATATATATTTCTTACATAATCATATAATAAGATAACTAATAATAATTAAAAAATATATATATAAATTTATAAGTGATACAAACACAACACAAACGGCTTATAAAAACCTTTTAATATAAAGATCGACATATGTTTGAACGCTCAAACGAACTATCAAGAAACTATTGTTTTTCGTTGTAGTTCTTGATAATGAGTGGTTTGAGCTTTGAAACATACGTCGATGTTTATATTAAAAGTTTTTTTAAGCCTTTTTGTGTTCTGTTTGTATCATTTAAGCATTTTTATCTATATTTTAATTATGTATTTCTTATTAAATAAAATTTAAGATGAGCAAAGTATGTATGTTAAAAATCAATAATAAAATAAGTACGTATATTACTGCCCATTTGTAAAAGAAATACGTTAAAAAATTGCTTTTTTATTATATATTTTAAATTAATTTTTGTTGTTGTTGTTGTTATAACCTATAAATTATATTTAGTAAAATCTCGTTATTCCAATGCATGGTATTGTAAAGCTATTGAGATTAGTGCAGAAAAATCAGAGATCTGCAATGATGTATTGCATGCAACAACCGACAACAGATGGCGCCATCTTTGAAATTTTAGAAAGATCGGGAAAGCTAGAATTAAATCAAAAGTCGATAAAGTAATGTCAGTAAACTGAAGTTGAGCAAAAAGGTAGGGTGAAAATATTTTTCAGGACATATATGACGGTTTTAAAGGACTGACTTCTCATATCTGGAAGAAAATTAAGTAACTATATATATATATATATATATATATATATATATATATATTAGGGTGAGTCGAAAAACCCGAAATTTATATAATTGAAACTCAATAGTGCGGGAAAGTTTCCATTGGTAATAAGGAATAAATTACAGAATAATAAACACAAAAACTAAATTTTATTAGTTTGAAACCATGTGTGTCTGACACGTAAATCATTGAATTTATATATTTTTAAGCATTAATACAATAGGAATATGATTGCATAACATTTATCAATTGAGCAATTAATAGATGATAGACTATGTTATCTGATTAAATACTTATTTATTTTTAACTGTAAATCATAATCACTTATGATTTATAATGAAGGTGATGAATGTGATTTGACAATTAGAAGATCCCCACAAATATTTTTGCATGTATACTTCAAAACTTATTGTGGAAAATGTTCTTAATTTCTTTATTGTAATAATCAAAATAAGGTATTTAGTCAATTACAAGATTTCCTATATATAGTGTCATGACATAAATGTAGTTTACATTGAAATAAAAAAGGGAATGTTAAACTTAAAATAGTATATGAAGTTATATGAAGATGATCATCTTCAAAATGCATTTAAAATTTAAAGTATATCAAAAGTAAACAAATATTCTAATCTGTGTTTCTTACGGCACCGAATTTTTGCGTAATATCCCGTGTCATCAACATGCAAAATGCGCGATCCATTATTGAAATTCAAAATAGAAATTCGAACCTTATTAGGGAACAAATGTGATTTCAAGCAACCTCTTATACTCCCCAGGCTGAAAAAAAGAATCTTCAAAATTTGTGTTTTTATATTTGCATTTAAAAAAATCAAATTAGTTTAAGGTTGCTTCCTTGAGTTAATTTATCGACGAATACCTCAATAATATGATGAATAGTTCAGAATTTCATGAAATAAATTAGAATTATTTTCACTTTAATGTTAAAAATTAAGCAAAATCATCAAAATAAATAAATAAATAAATAAATATATTTGACGTTTAAAAACTGAAAGTAAGTTTTAAAACAGGTTTTAGTTTTTTATTCTTTATTTGTTTTTCTGTACATCTCACTTATAAAGTTGAAACATGTCTTTCAATTACTCAGACGTCAATCAACTGTGGCAACCGTGTAAGTAAACATTTTCCCTTCTTTGGCAAACTTAATATTTTCTAAACATCTAATAATTTAATTTTTTTGCACAGTCGAATATAACAAAAACATGTACTGTAGAATGCAACTTATTTGGAAACTGTATTTCAATTTACTGAACTTTTATAGTTTTTAAAGCATAAAATCTTAAAAAAATCTATATTTCTTGTAGCCTGAATGCGAAAGATTAACCTGTTTGCGCATAAAATAATATAAAAATTTATTCATTTATTTCCGGTTTATATCCCATAACAAAAGTAACACTTTCATCAATTATACAATTAATCGTTCAATATCAATAATTTTAAAGCAATCGTAATCAAAATATGTGCTTAAACAAAAAATAAAAAAATCAGAAACCTAAAGGCTACTGAGAGTTGCAACCTCTTTAGCGATTTCTTATTAACCTCTGACATGCGGCTAATACGATAGTATTGCTTTTAATAAATTTCAAAATATTATTTCAATATATAAATGAGGTTTATGATAGAAAATATTTTATGGCGTTATTTGTGGGATCTAGAAAGATAAACAAAATGTAAAACAAAAATTTATTACAGTTTTGATTAAAAAAAAATGGTTTTTATTCATGTCTGTGCACCGGATTCTGTAAACTGGGAAGCCCTGGTTGAACCAGCTTATAATTTATAAATGAATGAATGTCCATATCGCTGTTTCTATCGATTTTGCGTGTCATTAAATGAAGCATTTATCTGCATTATTTAAAATTCAAAAGAGAAATGTGAATTTATTATAAAATCATTTTTTCTCAGTTTCTCTAAAAGAAAAAACAAATATTTGTATTCTGATCTTTTCGTTTATATCCGAAGCATCGATAAAAATACATGAAATTTGTTGTTGAGGGTGTATTGCAGTATTGCGTTTTACTCAACTAATCACCATGTACTTACTATATATATTTTTAAATAAATGCTGGGATCTTGCGTACAATTCGTACGCTAAATGAAATAGATGTTTGCATTCTGTTCTGTCTGTCTACATTTGAATCTTTGATAAAATTACATTCATTTTGATTTCTTGGAATGTATTCATATTTCATAATTAGATTTTTTCGGTAAGGTTTTTAAGTTTAAAATTTTATTCAACTAATTAACGTGTATGTATTTTATATTTTTATATTAAATGTTGAAACTTAAATGTATTTGTACAAATGGTAGATGTTACTTACAGCAAAGTACTGAAACCAATCAATAAAATTATATTACTGATAAATTTATCAATTCTGCCACAATCAATATAACCATAAACAAATGATAATATTTGTTATATTTAAATATTTTGAATGCAAGTAGCCTAAAAATAGTATTGTTTTTATAAAAGATATTCAAATTTGAAAGAAGAAATGCAAATCTTAATGCAAAAAGAATGAGATGCCTTGAATTTTTTTTTCTTTTCAACGGTAAAAGAATTCAGGTTACTTGTTTTTCTCCTACATTTAAATATAGATCTGAATTATTTCATATAATTTTTTTTATTCAATAATATTCGGTGAAGAAGTCTATTAAAAATTTAAAAGTTTAACTTTTATTCAAAATTGAAAAGAGAGATGTAAATCGTACTTTGAATGAATGAGATTCTCGGAATAAGTACTTTTTTGCTGCAGTCAGAAGCAATTTAAATTTCTGTGTTTGCATTCTAAATTTAAATATAATTCTGAATAATTTTCAGTTATTTCTAAGTGGATAATATTCAGAGAAAAGTATAAAAGTAATTTAAAAGAAGCTTGTCGTTTATAATATAGTTTTAAAATTTTTCTTTTATAGATTGAAAATAGAAATAACGCCTACAAATGTAATGTTCATGCAGTGTCAAGGCTGTGGAAACTATTTACGAGCCTTCACATTTTCTTTGATATGATTTAATTTCTATTGTTATCAATTGATTTAATTGTCTTCTTCCTAAACATATAAGGGCAATACAGAAAATAATTAAAATAATATAAGTTTTATTTTTCGATATTTTTTTTTTTAATTCACGATTTTTAAAAAAAATTGTAAAAATTATAATATTAAAAAAAGTTAAAATATCTTTCGAAAAATTAAGAATAACAAAATCACACAAAAATCATTATATATTACAAATAATTGCCTAAATATTAGCAATTGTTTTTGAAAGTTAAAAAAAAAATAGTGAAATGTAAATACGTGATTACGTGATTACTTAAAGCAATTAATATCGTTATTCGTAAAACGATATAAAAATCGAATTTTTCCCATTACTAATATTTTTTTGAAAATCTTGCTTCACAAATATACTATCTTAAAAATTTAATAAAATTTCTAACTTATTAGCAATGTATTTACAAAATACTATCATCATTTCGGGAATTATTATTTTTTATTAATTTTGCTGTGTTTCAAATAATTTAATTGAATAGAAGCGCTTGGAATTCATTAGCCAACATTGACTGTAAAATATCCGATTTGTTTCCATTTTTAAAAGGATTCTATCTTTTTCATTTGATGAAAATATTTCTCCTTATAACTATATTTTCAAATTATCAAAACGAATTCTAGTTCGAGGAAGATACCTTCAGAATTTAAGGGGCGTAATTAAGCGTTACACTGTTAAAAATAAATCCTCAAAATCACGGTAAAACTACTGGCAGCAAAGTTGCCTGACTTTTTCCGTTCCGTTAGTAGATTTTCCGTTTTTAAAGACAAAAAAAGGGCGAATCCGTTTGCAGAAGCGGCATGTTTCCGTTAATGCTCTCAGAAATCACGGAAATATTCCTGGCAGCACTGAAAGAAAAGGAAAATTTCCGTTTTGAATAAACTCGGTTTTAAAAGATTACATCGCTATTAGCGCTGCCATTTGTCGACTATTGCGGGAGTATTTACTATCTGATATACTTCAAGAACGTTTTCTGCGAATCACTCACTGGGTTTGAACCAGGGATTACAATGCCTCGAATCAACCGTCTAGCCGATTATACCAGCGGGCGCTTGTTTGAGTAGCAGTTTGAAATGATGATATGGGATTTTTCAAAATGGTGGCTTAGAACTTCAACAATTTGGGGTTTAGAAGCTTGGTAATTTTGAAGTTAATTGCGGGGAGATTAAGTTATGAGATGATGTTGACGTTTTAAAATTGTAATATTAATTGAGGATAAAAACGTGAATTATGTATTCTTAATTTGATTGTTAGATGTAAAATATGAATATTATATTTTGAAATAAATTTGATAAAAAATGTTTGCTTTTTCGAGCAAATAGATTTTTTTTTTCAACTATTATATATTTTTAAAATAGTTTCCGCTTAGAATATATTTTGAGTGCGAGTGCTTTTTATTACTTTAAAAAATAAATTTCGAATAATTTTAAAGGAATGAGAAAATTGTTATTATTATTATTTTTAATTCGAAAGCATTATTTTTGTTTGTTGCTTTTTTGAGTAAAATCGATTCTTTTCACTTAATTTAACTATTATATATATATCTTAATCTGTTTGTTTAGAATATTTTTTTATAACTTAAAAAAAATAAATTGCGAATAATTTTTAAAAAATGGGAAAATTGTTACTTTTTTTTAATTCGAAAGCATTATATTGTTGTTGTTGTTTTAAATAAACTCGAAATTTTAATTTATTGAATTTTTAGTTTTTCTGCAACATGTCAGCTTTTTAAACATTGAAAATAAATATGCAGCAGATAACGGAATATCTCCGTTGGTCCCTTTCGTCTCCGTCCGTTCTGTTGTTTTCAGGAAATATGAGGAAAATTTCTGTTTTTTAACAGAAAATACCTTTTGTCGCGAAAAGGGACTTTTTCTGTGAAATTCAGGAAAAAAATACCCGTGAATTTCAGATTATTTTTAACAGTGTATACAGTGATTTTTTTGTTTGTTTGTTTGTTTAATCTATGTGATGCCTTGTATTGTCTCGGAGAAAAACATTCAGATTGGAATGGGACATGTAAAGACCTATGTGCTGTTTTAACCACCCCCACAAATTAACAGTACCCTACTGCATTATATGTAAGTCAATCATGATAAAAATGTGCGTACAAAATATCCGTAAATCCCAATAAGTATTTTTGAGAATTTTATCAGGTTTTGTTACATTAAATGTATTTAAAGTTTTTTCTGCGCCATTCTATACTAGATCGCCTTGTTCCACCTACTCATGGCCATTGTTCAACAACGTGTACCGAGTACATACTTGATACATCAACTGGATGTCATTTCCGAATTGTACATGTACATCCAATAGAAGACGTATTTCAATACGTTTGATATTTTCATTTGCTGAAAGTTTAATAATTATAGTTCGTGCTGCTGCATTATGTTATGTATGTTTATTCCGTATCTTTGGGGCTACATAACTGAATGTATGATAAATACAATAATGGAAAAATATTTTTAGGCGGTAAACAGGTTATTATAATTAGAGTGAAAACAAGTATAAAAATTGCTATTGATATTTAAAAAGTCGTCTTTATAATTGAACAACACTCGTATTCACAATTTCATCAACTTAAACAAAAGAATAAAAAAAAAAAACACTGTTAAAAATTTGCAGCAAACTGTCCAGTCATTTGACCGTTTTTACATTAAACGGTTACATAACTGTAACTTAACAATATTCTGACCATATTATTGCCCATTTTATGGTCAGAATAGAGTTAAATTACGGTTATGTAACCGTTTTTGTAGAAAACGGTCAAATGACTGGACAGTTTGCTGCAAATTTTTAACAGTGAATGATCAATGTATTCGAGCATTTCTGCTTATAAGAAGATCATTATAGTTCAGAAAATAATTGTTTATGTAAACAACTTATGAAATATATTCTTAAATAAGAAAAATTGGAAATCGAAAATGCTGACATAAAATATAAAACTTTTCAGTAAAATAGATTTCGCAATCCATCGAATCTTTATTTTAATCTTTGTGTTTCAGTAAAAGACCAAAATAAAACACTCTGTTACTTTTTAAATGTTTAATTTTATGTATCATTGACCCGAGAATTTATTTTCGTACTTTTAGGAAACATTTTTGCATGCATATAAATAGACGTTTCAAATGCATTCCATCTAGTAAATCACGCATGTCGGAAACGACAAACATTATTTCTGAAAGATTTAAAGATATAGGTGTCCTTTATAGGATTTATTTTTTTATATATTTATTTAAATAATTTTTTATAAAAAGACATGTTTTGACAAAATATAACTATAATTTTTTTGTATTGTTATCTTGTTCTATTTTTATATAAATATAATTATTTGTCTAATTCATGTCAGGGTTGTTTAAAGGAAGTACATTATATATATATTTTTAAAAAGGTTTAAAATAATTTTTAAAAAAATCAGCAACTATAAAATACAAATAGTTACCATTTTCAAAAAAATAATTTTTCATATTCGAAGTACCTTCTATTTTAAAATAAAATCAATACTTCTTTCATCAATATATTTTCTTAATAAATTGTACAAATTAAACAATATATATATAAAAGTGACACGTACAATATATAATTTTCTGAATATAATCTCTAAGACCAAATTTAAAATATTACAGTTATTATTTATTAATTGTTTTTATACATATTTAATGACACCTTATAATTACGCACAAAACACTTTTCTGTGATTAATATTTGTTTTTCTAGTTGTTGTTTCTGGGTAATAATAGCATGGATTCGTACCAAAATTAATTTACTGTGCTTAAATAAGCTTATTATGAAAAAAAAAGACTTCAATTTTCTTACTGTAAAGTGTCAATGACTGTATAATTAAATAAATATATATATGATATTTGTGTCCATGCTGTCGTAGAGGCACTATTCAATATCAAATAAAAAATCCCTTATATTACTAGGAAATCAGAATCGTTGCTAGCAAGCACTGGTGTCGTTATAAAGCAAAAAAAGTCTGTTAATGTAGAAATGAAATCCAAACATAAAAAAAAAAAAAATATTTAGGTTTACTTAAATAAAGAATAAAAATCCATGTTCACGTGGAAATCTCAACTGAAGTGTTTATTAGCACATTATCGTTACTTTACATACTTACTGTTGTTTAAGAACTCTTACAAAGGTAAAAACAAAAATTTATATAAAAAAGGGAAAGGAAACAGTGTAACAATGTAACAACAATATTTAATAAATGAAAAATAAAAAGAGTTTTTTTAACCACTTAGACATTTCAAACTTTTTTTATTGTATCTAAAATACCTTTTAATGTTTTCAAAATGTCTACTTATTCATCGTATTTTATCCTCTAAGGCGCACCATTCTTTTTTTTCTACATTCTCCATTCTTCAGAATTTTTGTTATTGTTGTTCCATCCTTTTTTATCAGTTTAGATGTAGACACGTGGGTAGAATCAGACGTGTTATTAAGGGATCGTTTATTATTGAACAATTTCATCAAGATATAATGTAAAGTAATATACTATAGAGTCTTCTGTCTTTTAGGCTTAAGTATTACATATTGTATCACTGTATACTTTTACAAATATATTCACATATCATGCGTGTTTTAAATTCCCAATGCTTTTTATGCTTATAGTAAGTCTTAAAATTCGCTTTGTTTATAAATAATTTAATTTTGCATATACATTCTAAATAATAAATTATTATAATTTAAAAATACATTTTTAAAATCAGATATTCGTCTTTTGTAAAACAAAAGCATAATGTGCTTTTATTATTGTTGAAAAATAAGTAATATAAAACCCATTTACGTCAATATAGTTACAGTATTTAATAGAACGTATGACGCACTTTTTTTCCTCCAAAATTTAACTCAATTAACTGGGTGTGCCTCGCAATCGAATTCGAAGACAGATTTAAGTTTTTGTGTATATCTCTAATTTCAAAAATGTTTCATGTGTTTTTTATCATGTAAAAAACTTACGATAAATTAATTATCTTACTTCAACGAAAATATAACGCACTTTTTTTCTCCAAACTCGAACTCAATAAATTGGGCGTGTATTGCTATCGAATACGAAGGCAGCTGTAAAAAGAGGTATATGTATAATATATTGGGTTTTTTCTTATCCCTCATTGATCCTCGTGTGGACAACTCGACTTACACAGCTGTTAATTTGTCTAGATTTTTAGTTTATTGCACAACAACGTGTTTGAAGTTTTAACATTTGTATCTTGCTATCACCAATGACAATCTAAAACTTTACTAAATGTTCCATATTCAATGAAAACAAACGAACGACGAAAAATATAAAATGCTAACAGTCATTAATTTATTTTGATGTGAATGCTTTGTAAAATATGCATTATATGAAAGTGTGTATTTCAAAACACGTAGTTTCAACGTCCAGGTGAGGGTTAATTGCAGTTCATGCGTATATTGGATTCATTCAAGGTCGAATAGTTCATTAAATCGAGTTCATTAAATCGAACTCTGTGAAAACTAAGCTATTGTAAATCAAAATTCATCTTTTTGTGTCCGGAGGAAATATTCTCCAGTATCAACTTCGCGATGTGTACAACCTCTGTAGTAGCACAGATGATTTTATAGGCTCGGAGGATCTTTACTAATGATTTTGTTAAGTGGTTATTCTCACGTTCTGCAATTCAAATGTAATAAATGGGACTGAAAATAATGCGATCTTTGAATAATCCGAAGATGTCACTTCCAAAAACAGTGCTGAAGATTTATGTTTTCTGAAGTTATGAAGTTTCTGGTGATGAAAACGTAAAGATGTTGAGCAATGAATACTATTTTTGAAAATTGAAAAATAAATAAAATTAGGATTTATTATATTTCGTCAGTTTCCTAATTTTGTCCTTTCTTTCAAAATGTTTTGTGGGTTTAAGAGATTAAAAATTTTAAGAGTTATAAAATATTTCGTTTTCTGTTGCTTCTCTGTCCTTTTTGGTCGTTTTCACTTTTCTTCTTTTTCTGTCTAGCTCCGGCGATTTTCATGCTACATGCACCGTTCCAACGACTTTTTATGGTTTTTCACTATGAAGATCACATTCCAATAAAAAAGTAGGTTTTGCCATTTGAAAATTTCGAAATTTCGTCACTGTTAGAATTTAACTTTTGATTTTCGAATGATTATTCAGAGAATACCTCAAAATACTTTTAACAAAAATTTCATTCAGTTTCTGTGAATGGTGTGATAGTCAGGGGCCCCTACATTGGAATATTTTTTTTTTACAATCACTCTGTATGTAATAAAAGACATGCAGATATTATTCATGTTAAAGAACTCAACCTTTAAAGTTAATTTTCTTTTTAATAGTAACAGAAAACATCGGAAATGACGCGAATAAAGTTTCCAAAGTGCGCCGCGATTGACAGTCATTCTGTAGTTCATATAGCTACTCAAATTTCATCTTATTTTATATTTCTATAAAAATCAACTGCGAAATATTTCGCTAAAATGTGATTATGTATAAGTTATAAATAAATTTACATATCATAAATAACAGTCACAGGATAGAAAAAGAACATATGTTATATTTTCAATAATTTTCTTATGATCTTCTGCAATAAAGTGCACAAATGCATAAAGATTCTTCTATCATGAATTGAATAATTGTGTTTTAAGTAGTTTTAGAAAGAAACATACTTCAACAGGAAGAATAAATACTTTTGAAATGTCACACATGCTGCACTCTCAAATCGAGACAATATCCACTTTATTCTCTAAAAAACTAGACATTACCACAATAATTTATTCCTTTGCGCCATATTGTGGCATTAATTTATGTTTCATTGTATATGAACATCTGTGATCAAGTATTGTTCATAAGACAATTTTTAGAAAAATAATGTATGGGCAATAATTTACAATACGACAGATTCTGCTGTATTCTGTGCTTAAATTTGTCGGAAAACAGTTCATTCCCATCATTAATCTAGCAAATATCTCGCTCAAAAAATGAAATTTGAATCTAAAATTAAAATTTAGAAGCATCAAGTGGCATTTTTCTATAGAAATAATATAGAAATACGCACATTACGAAAGTTCTGATGAAAACACATCGACTGAAAAGAGCAAAACATTCTATTGAGATATGAATTTGATAAAAGACATTTTTAAAACATGTATATTCTTACTGAAAGCGACAACTTATGAATTGGTTTTAGGTTTGTTTTATAAATTAGAAAAGAAAAAGTTTCATGAAATTGTCCTTTCATGATTTTGTTTCAATTAATACCTTTCATGTAAATTGCAAATTATATAAGATAAAAAAATTGTTAATGCAAAATGCATTTGCCTATCATACATATGCTTAATGCATCATAAATATCATGAAATTTCATTATTACATCTTCGGAAAATAGATAGGAGTTTATTAAGAGATCGCTTATTTTTGTTTGTTGTTTATTTTTGTTTATTTTTGTTACGTGAAAGAGAATTATCAGATCTTTTCTCTGTTTTTACCTTATTACTTAAACAAAACATATATGTTAATAGTAAGTATCTGAAAATTATTATTTTCTTTTTAAATAGATTGTACAGGGCAGCAACATGGTGTTAGAAAATGTAAGAAGCTAACAGATTTTAGGTCTTCTATACTAATGCATAAAATTAACATTAAATTCAAACCAATCTAAAGATGTTTAGATTCAGAAATATTTTCATTAAAATTTCATGCGAATTATACTTTTAAATTATTAAATGGACTTGGAAATTAAATTCTTGAATGAAACTGAAAATAATATACAATTTTCGTAGAAGCATTTTGTTGAAACTAAGAGCCATTTTTTTCTGTTATTTGCCGAGGGGAATCTCTCCTCTGAATTTGCTGCGTCTATTTTTAACTATAGTAAACTTGAAAAAAGAAAGAAGCAAGTAAAAAAGACTACTACCTTCAAGTTTCCAATAATCTGCAATATATCTCACCTCACATATATCATAAAAATTTAAAATGTGCATTCTATTTATCATAACACCTAAAAATAATCTTAATAAAAAAGTTTCACTAAAGCTATTTAATATGCAATCTAATAGCAACATCTGCAAAATGTGTTTTAAATTCGCAAACTCGTTAAAAAAATCAGTTTTGAGTGTTCTTCATTCAGATTGTATCAAATATTAGATAATTCAACGATGAACATTCTTGTAATTACACATGTAATTCTTGCGTATCCCATTACATGTTTGAAAAACGAATCAAAAGGATATTTTAATAACTAATATTTAACAAACTCGGTATATGTTTTTTTTTTCTTTTTTTAAAAATTATAAATGAAAATGAGCAAACGAGAAACAATTTAATGAGAAAGTTTTATACTTTGTTAAACATGTTTTCGTTTTTTAATCTTGTCTTAATTTTAAAAAGAAAATATGTTAGCGAAATTGTCTAATACTGTTTCCTTATTTATTCATTTTTATTCTAGATTTTAAAATTCGCAGTTACGATTAGATGTTCATTATAGGTAAAAAAAAAAATCATTACCAATTTTTTAAAAATTGCTTAGGTATACATCGTCATTGAAATTGCATAGGCCCATTAAAAAAAAAAAAAAAAAAAAAACAGGAATGTAAAAAGAATTGGGGAAACGTAATAATTTCCTTTGAAAAATATTTTGTGAATATCCGAGATTTATAATATGTAATTGTTTTGCAGTCGTGATGATCTCCAGACGATGCTCAGAAGGAATTCCCATTGAAAGTGGCTTTCGAATTTTCCAAACATTTTTAATGACTAAGAGTGTGTTTTAGGTAGATTTCAATACAAAAAACTACCTATTGCAGCCCTTCGAAGGAAAGCAAATCCAGAAAATTTTGGTATATTTTCATCAATCATGAACCCAGACACCCAAAACCACCAATGTAATAACCACCCCCAAACCAATAAATGTGAAAACCTTTTAAAGTTCAGTGAAACCTTAGATTAGTTTTTCTCGAAAATATAAAATGCTGGTTGAATATGGTGTTATTTTTCGAATATTCAATTTTATATATCATTGACTTCACTCTAAATATCAAACTGTTTAAAATTTAAGAATAGTATCAGCTATGAATAGAAAGTACTAATAGAAAAAAAAAATAAAAAAACTAACAAAGGTTATTTTTATATGATGTACTTTTATCGCAACAAGTTCAAATGAATGTTGTATTTTCGAACAACAAATTTATAAATAAAAATATATAGAAAAATCTATATAACACGAACGTAAAAATTCACATTAACAAATTTTATAAACACAATTTAAACACATTGATAAATTTCGTTACTACCGAGGTGCAATAAACCAAATCACAGTTTTAAAACATTAAAACTATTAGATGTTAAGATACATGAGCTTTCGGCTAAACATTAGCCTTCCTCAGATGAAACACCAGCAGTCGAGAAGACGCGGCTCTGAATGGCGCGCTTTTGGACAGGCTGGGAATGGGCGAAACCAAACAGCTATGAAACGAAGGGAGCGACGGAAGTCGGGATGATACCATTACAAGCTTTGGGGGGGGGGGGGTCAGCAGAAACCGAAAACCCCAGTTATACCTAGTACATTATACTAAATACGAGGAATTTGATAAGATAATACATCATTACATGTATTATCACCTCTTTTCAAAATCTCTAGGGACTCTCTGATTATGCAACTCTTATACTGTGAACCTCGTGAAATTATTTTAGCTTTACTGAAAAATACATCCATGTCTTTAGCTTGATTTAATCTGGATAAAGCAGTGGATAATTTTCCTTTATTCATGTCAGCTGTATGTTCCTTAATCCTTTCCTTTAATTTGAGAGTTGTCATGCCTATATATGAATATATTTTAGAACTGCCATTAACTTTAAAAGGAATAATATATATGCCAGATTTATCTCGGTTATCAATAGGGTCAATCATTCTATGTACCAGATATTTTAGCTTTGTTGGGGCTTAGCGATAAGAGTTACATTATATTTCTTTAAAGCGTATTTAATCCGCTCAAACAGATGCGGGATATAATCATTACTGTAGAATTTTGAAGATTGCATATCTTTTCTAACTATTGTAGCCTGTTTATTTCTGTACTCATAAATTAACTTATTAATCAATTTGTTTGAAAAACCATTTTCATATGCAATCACTTTAATTTTTGTTCAACTCATCATTTAAATAACCTTCTGAACTAACCTCAAATGCCCTTTTGATATAAAACCGATATGCTGCTGCTTTGGAATTAAACGGAACATTACTATTGTATGATATTGTGTTATTGGATCTGCAAGGTTTTCTATAAATTTTCCTATCAATGCTACGTGTTGAAATATTTTTAATAAGCTCCAAGCTAAAATAATTTCACGAAGTTCATAGTATAATAGTTGCATAATCAGAGAGTCCCTAGAGATTTTCAAAAGAGGTGATAATACATGTAATGATGTTTTATCTTATCAGATCCCTCGTATTTGGTATAATGTACTAGGTATAACTGGGGTTTTCGGTTTCTGCTGACCCCCCCCCCCCTCCCAGCTTGTAATGGTATCATCCCGACTTCCGTCGCTCCATTCGTTTCATGGCTGTTTGGTTTCGCCCATTCCCAGCCTGCCCAAAAGCGCGCCATTCAGAGCCGCGTCTTCTCGACTGCTGGTGTTTCAACTGAGGAAGGCTAATGTTTAGCCGAAACCTCATGTATTTTAACATCTAATAATTTTAATGTTTTAAAACTGTGATTTGGTTTATTGCACCTCGGTAGTAACGAAATTTATCAATGTGTTTACATTGTGTTTATAAAATTTATAAATGTAGGTAAAACAATTTTGAATATTAATCTATATTATATTTAAAAACTTTATTTTGTGAAGTTTTCTGTCGTTAAAATATGAGGTGATCAATACTTAAATATGACTATAGATATTCAATGAAAACAATTTCGTCTGCATACATTATTTAATCATGCTGTAAAGAAAAGATAAAAGGGAAGTGGTTGAAAATAAACATTAAATACTTTATTCTAGCATCTACAGATAGCACTAGTAGTTCGGTGAATCAAAAAATAAATGTCCGATAAGGATGTTTTTCCTGCCTATATATCTTATTGTAGTTTTCATCTTGCTGTGTCATGTGCAATACCATATTTCTACAGTGAAACATCTGAATATCAACAGGTAAATCCATAGTATTTTTTTTTTAGGGGATGCAATTTAATGATAAAAAGTCCTTCCGGCCTGTACTGGGAGGAAAAGGTAGCTTTCCTATATCTTCGTTTTAAAATTTTAGCTAATGTTACACGAAAACAGCAACTTAAAATGCAAATAAAACGTTTACAAAAGATTCGTTAATACTGAATTTGAATAAGAAATTCACCAAATTATTGAGCAATAGCCAAATTGGCTTCATTTATGAAGACTTATTTTGGTCGCCAAGTTTGGCGAGAATTTGGCGCTAACGGATATGAATATATAGTTTTATGCGTTTGATTGGGAAAATTATTACAACAATGAAAATATTTGTAATGTGCTGTCTTGTTTCAAAATGTCAGCAACCCTAGAATATCAAACTGCTCTATCTCAGCCGTTTTTTAAGATAGAGGTAAAACAAAAAATGCTCTGGAATCCTCGTTTCAAGGCCTAACACTGAATTAAAAAATAAATTTTAATTTTTAATTTTTTTGTATATTTATTTTAGTTTTAAATTTTTAATTGGCCGCCATCTTGAAACAAAATGGCGGACCAAGCTGGCCAACGAACTCGGTCGAGACATTGGTGAACTTAATACACACAATTAGTTTCATCAAAATTGATTTATAAATACGAGCGTTATCGTATGACATAGGTCAGATATATATATATATATATATATATATATGGATATATATATATATATATATATATATATATATATATATATATATATATATATATATATATATATATATATATATATATATATATATATATATATATATATATAAATCAACATTTGAACGGAGGGTGGTTTTGGGGTCTGGAGGTCATGATCGGTGAAAATATATCGAAATTTTCCGGAACTGCTTTCCTCTGAACGGCTGCAATAGGTAGCTTTATACTTTTTTGTATTGAAAGCTACCTAATACTCCACTCTATTATTCATAAAAAGCATTAGTATTTTTGTGAAATAAAACATATTTCTGAAGGAATTTTTCCCATCATATGTAGTATAGGGTAAGTCTTGTAATCGTTTTGAAAATCGAAAAAAAAAAATGACGAATTTACACCTTTCAGACACTGAAGATTCCGAAAAACATATTTTTAGAAAAAACAAAATTGCCGTCCGTCTGTCTGTCTGTGTGTCTGTGTGTCTATAAACGCTCTATCTCCCGAACAAATCAAGATAGAGACTTGAAATTTGGTGTGTACTTAGTAGGTAATAATGGGAAAAAGCCTATTGAATTTCAGCAACTATTTTTTTCGGACCCTCGAAATATTCTTTCTGAT
Source organism: Maratus michaelseni (assembly GCA_963931845.1). Classification (NCBI taxonomy): domain Eukaryota; kingdom Metazoa; phylum Arthropoda; class Arachnida; order Araneae; family Salticidae; genus Maratus; species Maratus michaelseni. The sequence goes on along the minus strand of OZ007591.1, from coordinate 289,064,776 downwards.
AAAAGGTACATAAAAATTTTCGAATATGTTTATTTTAAAGAAAGAGAGTATAAAAAAAAAAAAAAAAAAAAAAAAAAAAAAAACATAAATTTTGCATAAAGAATGAAGTCGATCGGATAATTAGTTACCGAGATATTTGTAATCATATTTTACACACTCTTCGATTTTTCCTGGCCCTGTATTTCATTCAAATTTCAATTCAAAGATATATTTTAATTGAAAATGGGACGCTTAATCCGATGCAGTATACCGTTAGTTAATATGGTTATCAATTTTGGAGAAATAAAGCATTTAAAGTTTATGACGTCTTTAAGCCAAGATTTTATTCGAATTGAAATGCATTTTATAAATAGTTTACACGTGTTTTATTTTTATGTTACGGTGGCCCCCAACGACGAGTTTACATTCCATCTTGTTGGAGGATGTACAATAAATTTCTGCTATGAAACAGCTTAATATTGACAAGTAAATTTGTAGTGCGGTCATTGTGCCTAAATAAAACGCGATATTTTTCATAGTGTTGTCACATTTAGAAGTATATTTAACATTTTATTAAATAAATATGTATTTTATTCAGCAGAAATGATTGAATAATGTGCCTGTATATCAAAAGTAAACTTGTACTCTAGAAATTGAATCATTCTTTGTAATTTAAGCACACAATACCAGTTTGTCGCATTATATTAGTCGCATTTACAATAGTTAAAACCTAATTGAATCTTTCAAAGAACGCAATTTGACAATACATTTTTATGCATATCAGTTCATCTTAATATATCTATTTAATTGATGTCAAATTTTGAAATACTTAATAAAGACTTGAAATACAGGGTGTTTTTTTTTTAAACTGACGCTATTCAGAGTCGCCTGTAGCTCGTTCTAATAACTGGATTGATACAAAATTTTGTGAATGGACTAAGAAAATCATGGGAAATAAGATTCCAGCAAAAAAAAAAAAAATAGTTCCAATCACCGCCGATAGGGGGAAATATGGCGCTGTACATTGAAAAAAACCCATCAGAAACAGACAAAATTAATAATTTGGATAAAATGCCATGTTTTATTAATCATTTACACTTTCCCTTTCGTTGATTGCAGTTGAAACATCCATTATCACTTTTTCTGCCACCGGTTTACGCCCTCTGCCTGACCGAACTGCTAGCGAGCCTGTTTCTTCGAATTTCAGAATCATTGCTTTCAATACATTAACGGATAAAAGTCCTTTGCGCAGTTTATGGCGTGTTCTAAATTAACGAAGAGCGGCTGGTGCATTTCACTGGTTACAATAATAGAACTTCACAAGTAACACGCGCTGCGGTAACGTGAGATTCATTTTCAACTTGAGCTGAAATTGTTTCTCGGTGTTTTTCGCATGCATTTATAACTTAAACTATTGGCGCTACTGTCGCTTGCGTAAGTAAAAACTTGCATTTTCATTTATTGCCCGTATTTTATGCTAATCCTGAGTTGCATAAATGACCACAGCGCCACATTTCCCCCTATCGGTGGTGATTGGAACTAATTTTTTTTTTGTTGGAATCTTTTTTCCCATGGTTTTCTTAGTCCATTCACAAAATTTTGCATCAATCCAGTTATTAGAACGAGCTACAGGCGGCTCTGAATAGCGTCAGTTTAAAAAAAAAAAAACACCCTGTACATAAAATTGAAAGTCGAAACACTCACTCATTATTGAACTAATTAAAATATTAATGGGTAAATTCATAACATTTATTCCTTTTATTTAGTGGTTGACATTTACAATTATATACTTGCTCCTATCATCCCTAGATATCATTAGTATTTCTATGAAGCAAAAAATCTTTAAAAGTATTTTTTCACGCGTACATATCTTATTTCAGTTTTCATCTTGAAAAGTGATGTGCAATAATAAGTTTCTGCTGTGAAATATATCAATACCAATAAGTAAATCCACATTATTATTTTCCCTTTTTTTAATGTCTTAGATGTAATATTATGTGTCAAATTACATATATATATATATATATATGCGTCATTTTTTTCGTTTCCTATGCATTTTCAATGATTATTTGTAAAGAGAAAATACTCAACATTTCCACAAAGAATTTCTGTCGGATTGGAAAATTATAAATTTAGTTATAAAGAAAAATCAGAATTTCGAGTTCAAAAATGAAAAATTTAAAAATAAAGATACCATACACTATTAAATGTAATAGCAGACTAATACTAGTTGCTGCATAGAAATTATCCGCAAGCAAATCACAAGACAAAAAAAATCCCTGACGGCTCGGCCTACAGCCCTACAGGCACAGGTAGATTTCGAAGACGCAGACCGTGGGGCGCCTGTTTGTTGGGAATTGCGGAAGAAATTACCTTTTTGCCATGATGCGGCAGTTGGAACCGCCTACTTCAAATTCTAACTTGTTTGCAAGCGGAGCCAGCAGGGATTTTTTTATTTATTTATTTATTTTATTTATTTATTTTTTTTTTTGCTATAAGAGTTGGTCCTATAAAAAACTTGTCATTATAAAAGTTTTAGATAATATTAAGAGGATTTATAATAAATTTAAGCGGATTTGAAATCTTGGGAATTGACGAAGTTAGGAATTTTTTTCTCCTAACCCCCTCTCCCCTGCCCCTTGGGGCCATTATTAATTATATCAAAAATCTGTCATACATAAATTTTCGGCCCTTCTCCTAGAAGTAATAATAACTTGAAACGGATTCGATACGTATCATAAATAAGAAATTATGGGATTTTTTCTGTTTTCACAAAAATCCCCCCCCCATCCCCCCTGGTTCTATTTTGCCCATTAACGAACTTGACCGAAATTTTTATGCCCCTTGATTTTATGTATCAGTTTCGAAAATATGCGGGAGTTGGAACCGCCTACTTCGAAAAATAAATTGTTTGCAGGCGGAGCCGTCAGGGATTTTTTTGTTTTTAATTTTTTTTTGCTATAATGGTTGATCCTATAAAAAACTTGTCAATATAAAAGTTTTAGATAATATTAAGAGGATTTATAATAAATTTAAGCGGATTTGATATCTTGTGAATGGACGAAATTATGACTTTTTTCTTCTAAAACACCCCCTTCCCCCCCCCTTGGAGCCATTTTTAATTATATCAAAAATCTGTCCTACATATATTTTCGACCCTTCTCCTAGAAGTAATAATAACTTTAAACAGATTCGATACGTATCATAATTAAGAAATTAAGGTTTTTTTCTGTTTTCACAAAAAGCCCCTCCACCCTCCCCACCTTGGTTCGATTTTGCCCATTAACGAACTTGACCGAGATTTTATGCTCCTTGATTTTATGTATCAGTTTCGAAGAGATCTGTGCAGAAGTATTGCAGTTATCGTGTCCATAAAAAAGTGGCATAGATAGATAGATAGATAGATAGATAGATAAAGTTTTGAACTTGGGGTGGTTTTGACTTCTGGGAGTCATGATCGGCGTAGATCTGCAAAAATTTTTCAAAAATTCCATCTTAGGTGAGAATGTAATAGGTAGTATTTCTTACGAAATCTACCTAAAAGGAAGGGATGATATCTTTCGTCCGGAAGAACATGGTAAATTCTAATAATATTTAGATTTGTGTCTGCTATAACAAACGTTGCTACATAATAAAATGCAAGATGCCTCATTGTCATAATAAAAATTTTCTATTCTGCTACGTTTTCGGTGTTATTTTCATGGATATCCATCTCACTTTGTCAAAAAAAAATACCCTTACGTGAAAGCGGGAAAAAGTCGTACTTAATTAGCTCAGTGTATCGAAAAACACTAGGCACCAGAAGTGGTGGAAACAAATTATATATAGAATTTGTTTTCAATTATTTTGTTAATTTTGTTCAGTTATATAGTTTAATGCAGTTTCTGTTTCTGTGTAAACGTCAGTTCAATATAAAAATTATGATGCGCAAAGAATAAATTAAAAGAAAAATTATTTTCGTAGTTTTTCATAATTATCGATTCAGTTTGTTAGCTGTTATTAACGGATTTCTTAATTTTATATTATTATTGCATAAATATTATAATGTGTTTTTATAACAGAAGAAAAGAAGATGGTTTGAGGGGAATATTTGTTTAATTTAATAATTTGGAGCATAAAGAATTAAGCTGTCAGTCTACATAAAATTAATATACACGGACAGTTCAAAACACATAAACACATAAAATTAATATACACCACCGGTTAATATGACATATTGTTTGTGTTCTGTTACAATACGAATTTGTTAATTGAATGTAAGTTTCGGCAGCAACAATTGATTAAATATAATCTGAGAGCTTTTTAGCTGTAGACACTTTTATAATTAAACTTTGATAATTTCAAAATAAACTAATCTCATAGATAGTGTTCATTTTTACACTGGTGAATTATTTTTTATTGTTGTATAGAAATACAGACCGCTAACATTAAAATTCACGAAAAAAGAATGCATTGCTTTCAATTCCCGTCACATCCATTGAGCACTCATTGTGGAGGTCTGGCCTGTAATTCTTCAGCTATCTTATTTCCTTGTGTATCCAGTCCTCTTCTTGACGATGACTTATAAGCGGATATTTGTATCAAGCACACAAGTTAGAGGTATGTTCTCAATAAAACAACTAAAACAAACAAACGTTGCATACAGTATTTCAATGTATTTAAAGTTTTTCATGTATTTAAAGTCAACAATCACAGTGAAGGGCACTATAAGCGTAAATTTAGTTTCTATTTTAACGAACACTTTAAAAATGCATAAACGATTCCTAAAATATTACGAAATTTAAGTTATGAAATTTAATTGTGAAAATATAATATAACCTCTTACGAGTTACCCACGAATAAGAAAATAATTTCTTTATCTTTCAAAACTTTAGATGTAATTACATTTCCGAGATTTAAAGAAGCATTTGGGAAACAAAAGTTACCTTTGTTGCACGAAAGTTTCGAAAACATTTCCGAATAGACCTTACGGTGCAATAATTTGTTTTCTCAACAAGAAATATCGATTTCTCGTATGCTATAACATTTCAAGTAAGCATTTTCAGCTGTGACACAGATATGCATCAGTAAAGCAAAAATGTTTGTGATAATGATCATGCTCATGTTGTTAATTTAGCATGTTTTAAGTAAAATATTTTGTTTGAACAGGTAGATCTTTATTTGAGTATTGATAACACCCACAAAACCAATAGTTTTTGTCAAGGAAACTAATTAATACACTATAAAAAGGTACTCGAAAACTTTACGAAAAATACTGGCAGCAAAAGTTACTTTTGTTTGAGAAATCCTTCTTTAAATATCCAAAATCCTTTTTTTCCCGAGGTTTGGGAAAATAAAGAAACTCTTTTTGGAATTAATTTGGTACACAACAAGTTATGTTGTAGGTTGATAGGCCGTATTAAATTTCGGAAGCATATATCACGTTATACAATGTACCTGATATTAACTACTACCGATCGCTCATTATTTCTATAATAAATTCAATGTTCTGACAAATATACTCATTAATAAAGATTTCACACTCCTTTTCTCGTGTATATCTATACTGTAAAGCAAATACGTGTCTGTGATTAACGCTGATGTCATATAGACGGTGGTAAAACATTACAAATAAATTTCGCTTTTATTGCCATTTTTTAACTTTGAAGCATCGCACAATTTCAATATTTACACCGCAGATAAAGGAAAACACGTTCTCTCAAAGAGAACTTGTTTTAGAACTGATTTTTACTGGGTTTTTTTAATGGATTTTAAAATAATTTCCGATTTTAATCTGTGTCTATCGCTTGCGGCCCTATTACGAAAGATTAACCTGTTTGTATTTGAAACATTATCAATAGTTTACGGCATTTGTTTACGCCTAATATTCTATTGCGAAATTGAATCTTCATCAAAAAATAAATAAAAGAATAACTGTAATAAAATATAAAATAGAAAGATATGCAATCGAACCATGCGCTTAATCCTCTAAAACTGTCAGAATCAAAATGGTCTTTGCAATCTTTTGCGATTTATTCAGCTACTAACTTCTGGTATGCTAATAACACTAAAGTATCACTTTCAAATAAATTTCAAAACTTTATTTGAATGCATAAATGACACTTTTCATATAAAAATGCTTTCTCCTGTTTATAGTGGTCAATAAAACATTTTTCTACATGAAAAAAAAAATTATTACTGTTTTCGACGAAAAAAGGGTTTTCACACATGTTCTCTAAGTAGTGAAACCCTGGTTCTGTCCCCAAGTAAACATAAAAAATATCATATTAATTTAATGTGCACAATTTTCACTAATATCCCGCCAGAATTATTATATGACAGAAAATTGTCACTTGGCTCAACCGAAAACTGAAAATTAATTTCAGTTCACTTGTTTTGCTTCTTTAATATTGTAAAAAATTAATTGTTAATTTATTATATTGTAAAAAAAAAATCTTATTCAGCTCATATCCTTCACAAGATTTACTAAAATATCATATAATATTTTCCCCGTTTCCGAAAAGCATTCCCTTACCTTCAAAAAACTGATAAACAACAGATATCCCAGTTTTCAAGAAGCATATCTAAAACAAGTGTGTTTATTTATTTTTTTCTTTTTCTGTTGTCCATAGTTTTCGGAAACATTTCCGAGTAGTATTTTCAGTGTTTTAATCAATTTTCTTAACCTGTAATATTGGTTTTTTGGAAGACATGAATTTTCAAGTACACATTTCCCTGTTCAACAAACATGATAAATTAACAGCATGAACATTAACATTAAAATTAATATTATTTTGCTACTTTTGCATGTATAAACTCGGTTATATTTTACTTGAAAAACTTTACGTTAAAAATGTTTACTTGAGGAATGATAGCATCCGAAAAACCGATTTCATTGCTTGATAAATCTGATTAATACACTGTAATATCTACCCGGAAACGTTTCGAAATTACGGGAAGCAGAAGAAACATCCAGTTTCAGAATTGTTTCTTTAAATCTCGGACTATTAGTTTCTCAGGCTCCTAAAGGTACTAAAATTCTTCTAAAGAATGCTTTTCCGAATCACAAGAACTCGGAAGAGGTTATATTAAATTTCGTAAATTTTAAGAATGATAAAAGCTGGCTTAAAAATTCATTTTTACAGTGTATAACGGAAATGTCGCCTTCACTTAAAACAAATTATACCAATACAACAAATATATTTCGATTTAGCATAGTTCTGCGTAGCGCATTCGCTGCATTATCTTCATTGTTATAGCAATTGCAGAATAGCCGAATTATTATCTGTTTCCAACTATTTCCTTTTTGAAAAGGTATTGTTTCAAAAATCTCTCTAAATTTTTCTAATTCTTCTATCATGAGAGCTTTATTCAAGACATTGTTTTGTCTAGGATTACATTTTCATTTATATATAGATAATAAATGACAAAATGTAATGTTATATTCTTTTCACATTGAATAAACAATGCTATATTGGATAAAAAATGATAAGAATGATCTTATAAATCCGTATTCCAAAAGAATAAACAAGGAACGAACACATGCCTTGGTGCGTAAACTTTTGCAATTGAAATTTTCAATAAATATAAAATTTCAAAATATATTTTTAAATATGTTTGGAGTTATTGTGAATATTCCGTTTTGATCAGTTTTACTGCTCTTGAACAACTGCTGCTACTGAAAAAAGTATTTTTAAATTAATCTATTTTATTTTTTATGTCTATCATCAGAAATTGCATTTGGTAATTTTTTATCACATTGCTTCTGAAAGTACTCATTTTTCTATAAAACCATAACATAAAAATACGTATTTATAAACATAACGTATAACGTGTACTATATGTTACCTTTATTTGTGTTATTTATTAATAAACTATATAAACAAATTGCAAATGATTTCAGATGTACATTTTAGAGAGCCTTTATGAACACATGCATGTGGAATAAAAACAGTCTAGCATATTTTCTTTTAGTTCTTTAAATATTTCCACATTTCTGTTTTTGAAAAAAAAAAAAAAATTTCCGTCTATGATTTTTTGAAAAATTACGATTCACAAAAATTTAAGTGTTCTAAAAATATTTTTATTCAGAGAAAACTTTTTTAAATGTAACGATAAATTTTTTGTAATTCTTTTAAATACGAATGGAAATACATAACATTGAGGAATTACAATTATTTTTAAGGATAAAAATATTATTTAAGAATGACATTATAAAAAATTCTACTGCTATAAAAAAGTTTTTTTTGTTTTATTGCATCTTCATAAATTGCATTTGTTATTTTTTGTACATTCTTTTCAAAGAACTCATGTTTCTATAAAACCCTAACATTAAAAAACGTATTTAAAAATATAACGTGACAACGTGTAATCTATGTTATCTTCATCTTTTTATTAATTAATTATACTCGTATAAACAAATTGCAAATGATTTCAGATGTACATTTCAGAAACCCTTTTTGAACATATGCGTTTGGAATAAGACAGTCTAGCATATTCTCTTCTATTTTAGGTAGCTTTCAATACTAAAAAGTATAAAGCTACCTATTGCAGCCGTTCGGAGGAAAGCAGTTCCGGAAAATTTCGATATATTTTCACGGATCATGATACCCAGACCCCAAAACCACCCTCCGTTGAAATGTTGATTTATATATATATATATATCTGACCTATGTCATACGATAACGCTCGTATTTATAAATCGATTTTGATGAAACTAATTGTGTGTATTAAGCTCACCAATGTCTCGACCGAGTTCGTTGGCCAGCTTGGTCCGCCATTTTGTTTCAAGATGGCGGCCATTTAAAAATTTAAAACTAAAATAAATATACAAAAAAGTTAAAAATTCAAATTTATTTTTTAATTACGTGTTAGGTCTTGATACAAGGACTCCAGAGCATTTTTTGGTTTACTTCTATCTTAAAAAATGGCTGAGATAGATCAGTTTGAAATTCTAGGGTGGCTGATATTTTGAAACAAAACAGCACATTAACGCGATTACTCTCAAATTATTTTCTTTCATTGTTGTAATAATTTTCTGAATCATACGCATAAAACTATATATTCATATCCGTTAGCGACAAAATTGGCGACATTGGCGCCAAATTCTCGCCAAACTTGGCGACATTTGGCGAAATATCGCCAAATTTGGTGACCAAAATAAGTCTTCATAAATGAAGCCAATTTGGCTATTGTTCAATAATTTGACGAATTTCTTATTGAAATTCAGTATTAACGAATCTTTTCTAAACGTTTCTTTGTATTTTAACTTGCGGTTTTCGTGTAACATTAGCTAAAATTTTAAAACGAAGATATAGGAAAGCTGCCTTTTCCTCCCGGTACAGGCCGGAAGGACTTTTTTTAAAATATTTTCATTTTTAGGTAGCTTTCAATACTAAATAGTATAAAGCTACCTATTGCAGCCGTTCGGAGGAAAGCAGTTCCGGAAAATTTCGATATATTTTCACCGATCATGACCCCCATACCCCAAAACCACCCTCCGCTCAAATGTTGATTTATATATATAGATATATCCATATATATATATATATATATATATATATATATATATATATATATATATATATATATATATATATATATATATATCTGACCTATGTCATACGATAACGCTCGTATTTATAAATCGATTTTGGTGAAACTAATTGTGTGTATTAAGCTCACCAATGTCTCGACCGAGCTCGTTGGCCAGCTTGGTCCGCCATTTTGTTTCAAGATGGCGGCCATTTAAAAATTTAAAACTAAAATAAATATACAAAAAAATTATTTTTTGGTTTACTTCTATCTTAAAAAATGGCTGAGATAGATCAGTTTGAAGTTCTAGGGTGGCTGACATTTTGAAACAAAACAGCACATTAACGCCATTACTTGCAAATTATTTTCTTTCATTGTTGTAATAATTTTCCCAATCATACGCATAAAACTATATATTCATATCCGTTAGCGCCAAAATTGGCGACATTGGCGACAAAATAGGCGACATTTGGTGAAATATCGCCAAATTTAGCGACCAAAATAAGTCTTTATAAATGAAGCCAATTTGGCTATTGCTCAATAATTTGGCGAATTTCTTATTCAAATTTAGTATCAACGAATCTTTTGTAAACGTTTCTTTGCATTTTAACTTGCTGTTTTCGTGTAACATTAGCTAAAATTTTAAAACGAAGATATAGGAAAGCTACCTTTTCCTCCCGGTACAGGCCGGAAGGACTTTTTTGTTTTGAAAACCCCCTAAAACTTTACCCACTCATGATTTGTTTAATAATTAACATTCACAAAAATTTAAATATTTTAAATATCTTTAAACACAAAATGTATATATGAAAAAAAGATATACTGTTGGAATGTCACATTCACCTTGAAACTATATCGAAGTAAAAAAAAAAAAAAAAAAAAAAAACCCTTGCTAAAAAGGTGCATTTAATGTCACAAACATAAAAGATTTTGTTATAAAATAAAATAGTTTTTGAAAACTTCAGAAAATTTCGCGCCGAGCGCTTTCGATCAAACCTTGGTCGTCATCAGGGTACTTTTGGTTGCGTACTGAAAATTCTTAATCGTACTCCGTCGTCGGCTGGGCAACCAGGTGAATCTACTTTACAACAGAGGGGGGAATTCTGAGGGGAAACTGCACATTTCTATTCAACTTTAACAAAACACTTTCTATTTTAAGACTTTAACCATATACCCGAAATATTATATGACATGTTATCATTAATAATCTTATTATCTTTTATTAAAATTTCTATGGACTCTTTTATTAACGAAATATGATAATAGGAGGTAATAATGATGATTCTGGCTTCATTAAAACGAATATTTAAATTTTACTGCAGGTTAAGGTTTGCCAACGCTGTGGTTTGTCTACTAAATTTAATATCACTTACGTGTTCTTTCAATCTGTCCTAAAATTTACGTCTGGTCATCCCAATACTACCCTTTACTTCTTGTGTTTATCTTTCAGTTTTCTTGTTGTTCTAGCTACCAAATTAATAATAATTTTCTTTACTGGATATCTTAGCATCTCATATAAACCAGGAACATAGCTAATGTTGCAAAATTTAAGATTATTAACTGGGTTGCTCTTTTGTGCTTTATATTTCATTTCGTAGACCAGTTTGTTCATAGAAATTTTAATAAAAGGTAATAAGGCTATTAGTTATAACATTCCGGGGATATGGTTAAAGTTTTTAAAATAGAAGATGTTTTGTTAAAGATGGATAGAAATGTGAAGTTTACTGCCTCCCCTCCCCCTTCCCCCTCCACTATAATGTAGATTCACCTGGTTACCCACCCGAGAACAGAGTACGATTAAGAATTTTCAGTACGCAATCAAAGCTACCCTGATGACGATCAAGGTCTGATCGAAATCGCTCGGCGCGAAATTTTCGGAAATTTTTAAGTTTTTTAATAATATTTTATTATATAACAATATATTTTATATTTGTGACATCTTTTTATATTTGTGACATTAAATGCACCTTTTTAGCAAGTTTTTAAATTTTATTTTGATCTATTTTTTTTTATTTAAATATAACTTAGTTTCCAAACTGTAACGATATTAGTTTTGTAGTTATTTAAAATTTGAAGTGAAATGCACGATACAGAAGATTTATTATCATGAATTAATTTTTTGAAAATAAAAATATTATTTATAAAAGCGATTTTTTTATGTAACTTTTGGGAGAATATCTCAACAATGAAAATGTAAGAAATAAAACTTTTATGTATGAATAAAAGCATATTGCTGCAAATAAAACTCTTTACATTTCAGTTTTCCTTTATGTAAAATAATTTAAAATATTATTAACCAAAAACTACTTGAATTATTGTAATTAATTCGGAAATAAAAGTTATTTAGTAATTTATATTCATTGATATATGCTTTGGCGTATATAATTGTCATCACATATCTTTAAAATATTCCAAGGAAAAAAAAACATAATTATTACTATAAATATTGTATTAATTATAATTTTGGTTCAAAAATTCTGGAAATGGAATTACTTTTAAGAATACAATTTAAAATATAAATAGTTTCCAATTCAATCATTATTCTAAATCTTTCCTTTAAATAAAAAGAATAATGAAACACTTTGTTACTTTTAGAGTGTTTAATTTTATGAATCATTGATTCCGGAGAATATATATATATATTTTTTCATTTTGATTTAGAAAAGCATTTGTTTACATGGGAAATGGTTTTCCAAATACATTGCAACTAATGGAACGTGCATATGAAAACAATAAAATATATTTCTGAAGGATATAACTGTATTAAAACGTAATTTAATAGGATGTGTACAGTTCATATACTCTTAATTCTTCTTAAGACATTTTTTGATATGGCATTATTTGATATGAATAAACATATATTATTTATTACATAACGGAGATATTAAAGAGAGTATCATACATATGTATTTATAAATTCTTTAAATACTTAAAAGAATTAGCAATTAAAAGCACGAGACTATATCAAATGAAAAAAAAAATCTTTTTCTTAAATAACTGACATTTTATCCCAATTTTGTCGTAAAAGTATTCTGAACATCAACAGAAATGTTTCTTCATAATACAGACATAGTGACATAAAAAAATCTCTATATATCATAAAGCAAACATATGTTGTCAGAAATACTGACGTAATAGCAACGGTGACAACGGAGTAAGTGATTAATTTCACGTTTATAGCATATTTATTAACTTCTAAACCTCTCAGAATTTCAAATTTTACAATGTCAAATTGAAAAAAAAAATTATTTCAAATAGAATTTTTCTAAGAATGTATTCTTAATTTGATTTTATGGTTTTGGAAATAATATCAATAATTATCAAGAACAGATAATGTAATAATTATCAAGCACGAATTTTTTTTAAATAATCTGTCCGTCAAAAAGTGTCCTTTATAACTGAAGCATTTGACTTTTGATGCATTCACAGATGTATTTCAAATTATTTCCAGTTTTCTGCTTATTCATTCTTTTTTATTCACTTCATGCACATAGGTCTTTACTGCCACATTCTTTTCTTTTTCACACATTGTGTTTTGCCTGTCCGTACTTTTATTGTCAAGACAGGCATTGACAGTTGGGTGGAATGAGAAGTGGTAATAACCTTTCAAACATGAACTGCTTGTAGCAACATAAAGACACGGGCTGCGCATTCTATGCGCCACCGGCTTTTAAAGCCTAAGTAGCAACGTTAATCATATCCTTGTAAATGCAATGTCTAGTAGTTGTATACATGTAGTAAATAACAAGTTGTTGTAAAAACATAATTTAATTAGAATTAATTTAACACGGAAGTTTTGTAGTGACATAAAGACACGGTCGGCTTACTCGATGTGCCAACGCCTTTTAATACATAAATATGAACATTTGATGCTAACGAAGAATATAATCTAATGTCTATTAAGAATATAAAAGTAACAGACATCTCATTTTAAAAAAAATCAATTAAGAAAGAAAATGAATTACAAGAATACACCAGTTGTGGCTTACTACTACTAATAATAATGAAACGGAGCAGAAAAAAATGCAAACTTTAAACGTTGGTTAAACATTGAAAGGTCTTTGAGAAGAAGGTAAATGAAGTACAGATATTAATCACGTAATTATTTTACAATTTACAACTGTTTTCCACTGAGTGGCGCAATCAGTACGCCGTCCGTGTCTTTAAAAGTTAATTGACGTGTTTATTATTGAACAACATTATGAATACATAATGTTGTAACTTCTCTGCACTACGTCATACATCACAAAAATTAAACTTAAAGTTTTCATACATATTTACGAATAAATATTACACATAGATATTACAAAAACATATATCAAAATATCACTTACCGTCTATGTATTCATTATATTTTATTCTCTAAAACACGCTGGCATATTCCCACCTAGTTTCTTACATTCTCTTTTCGGTATGAGACATTTTATTTTGTCTATCCATCCTTTTTATTTCATAAAAGGCTTTGACAGGTGGGTGGACTGAGAAGTGGTATTAAGGGACGCGTTTATTATTGAAAATTTGGAACAATAAATAATACATATAAAGTATTACAATAACACTACGTCGTTGCTTTCAGTAGATTTATTTTCGTGTCACATAATATTCTACTTAATATGTAAGAATATTAGGAAATTTTCAGATTTTTAACACTTTTCCTGTTTAATAGGATATCTTTCTTAAATGATCGTTTTAAAACTTATTCATACATATAAGTGTATATATATGTATGTATATACATGTATTTGTGTAGATATATGTATGTATATACATGTATTTCTGTAGATATATGTGTATATATATACATGTATATATATATATATCACTGTCGCCCGGCTAATCGAAAAGTACCAAAAAAGAAATACAGCAAAAATGCAGTCGTACACGTAAAAAAAAAACACCTTTTGGCTTAAAATCTCTCATCAAAACTGTTTTTCTTTTTTTTCTTTTCTTTCTTTTTTTTTAAATAAAATTATTAACAGTTTTTTCTTTTATTTTTCCAGATGTATAGCCATTTCAATTCTCTCTGCAACAAAAAAAGACACCTTTTGGCTTAAAATCAAATTGTTTGGGGTCAAAATTAATTTCAAAATCGCCAAAAACAAAAGATACATCGCCAAATATTGTTTCAATATAGAAATCTTGCCCTTTGAATACTTTTTTAAGCATTACGAACATTCCCAATCATGTTTAAATTAAATATTTTCGTTTTATAATATTCTCGCATCAAAACTCTTTTTTTTTCTTTCTTTCTTTTATTTTTCTTTTTTTTAAAATAAAATTAGTAACAGTTTTTCTTTTATTTTTCGACATATATAGCCTTTTCATTTCTTTCTGCAACAGTAATGATCGCCAAAAAATTAGCAATGGTAACCTTTTCGGCCAAAATAGCAGAACTTTCTATCATAATTCAATAACTAATATACGTAGACCGTTGTGTTATATACAAAAACCTTCCCTGAAAAATTATCTCTCGAACAGTGTAAGTTCCATCAAAATCCATTCAGCAGAACTCGAGTTATAAAGGAACGGAACGAAATTTCCGTTTGTGTTATATATATATAGTAAATTACTGAATAATTATACTTTTATTTTATGTTCAATTGTCTTAAAAAAAGATTTATATGTTTTAAGTATTTATAAATGTTTATGATAAAAATTCGGAATTTACGTAGTATTACTTTCCTGAGATTCATATGTATATTGTCTAAATCTTTTTCAAATATGATTTAATTAAAATTTTTAATGAATATTAAGGATGTGAATTATCACTTTACTACACAATGTACAAGCAACAGAGTTAAAAAAAATGTCCATACCGGGGATAGAACAGGGAATCTTTAGTATTACGCACCAATGCTCTACTATTTTGATTTATCCCGACGACATCCAGTCTAGCATTCTCTCTCTTTTATAAGGCAAAGCTACAACTTTGCAGCACAAGATAGAACGTCAATCATGAGTACAACTTCAGTGGTATACACGAGGCAAATTAAATCCAGTATCGGTGAATATTTATATATTTAATTCAATTTTCAACAGAGCTGAAATTACGCTGGAAATTATCACTTTATTACACAGCGTACACATTTTTTACACTGTTGCTTGTACACTGTGTAGTGATAATTCACATTCTTTGTATTCATTAATCTCCAGGTTAGTTTTAGCTCTGCTAAAAATTTAATTATATATATAAATATTCACCAATACTGGGTTTAATTTGTCTCCCGTATATCATTGAAGTTGTGCTCATGATTTTTGTTCCATCTTGTGCTGCGAAGTTGTAACCTTGCCATATAACACTGAGATAATGCTAGACTGCATGTCGTCCGGATAGCACAAAATGGTGGATCATTGGTGCATAATACCATGGGTTCTGGTTGCGATCACCGGTTTAGACTTTTTTTACACTGTTGCTTGTATGCTGTGTAGTAAAGTGATAATTCACATCCCTTGTATTCATTAATTTCTACCATAATTTCAGCTCTGCTGAAAATTTATTAGATGTAATAAAATATTTATTCCTAATTAAGGATAATTTTTTTAACTATTTTATTGGAAGTATGGAATACACGCTTTTATTTTACTATTTCAGCTACACTTAGTAATGAATTGTAAAGTTATTTTTTTATCCTCGCGTATTCAAGAAATTGCATTTCGACTGTTCTTATTTAAAGAACATCAAAACTATTTTTAAGTTCACAAGTTGTTTTTTTTGGTATTGCATTACATTAAAAAAAAATATTGAATGTATATTTCAATAGCGAATTTTTAAGATCATATATATATATGTGTGTGTGTGTGTGTGTGTGTGTGAAGATATCCGAAAATTTAACTGTGATCTTGTATGGAAAGTTCTGGAAGACAACAAAAATTTCAGATCAGCTAAACGCGAAATGTGTGTCGGAAGGAAAGGTATCTTTTAAGAGGGCATATGGAACAATCCTTAAAATCAATAATGAAATCATAAGTATTCCGGAAAATTTCTAAAACGAGCTATATAAATGTCTAGATCAAAGAGAAAACAACCTACATAATCAGAGGGAAAAAAAAGACATTGAATAAATAATCTTCGATATGACAAAAGATGTTTTACTGGCCATTACATGTATGAAAAAAGGCAAATGCCCTGATGAATATAGGTTCATAATTGACCTTATCAAAGAAGCAAGAAAATATTTTGAGAAAAACATAGCTATACTGTGTTCCAATTGTCTAGAGATATACGATTTACCAGAAAACTGGAATAATGCTGCGATAGTGCTACTTTACAAGAATGGGGAAAAGGAAACATTGAAAATTAATGTCCGGACAGTGGAGATCCACATCATAGAATTATAATCCTCATAGAGTTGTATATCCACACGCATGTTCAAGAAATTGTATTTTGATTCTTGTTACGTTAATGAGATTGAAAATGGTTTTAACTTTGCAAGTTTTGTTTAAGTGATGCATCACATCTAAAAAAAATTTTCTCTATCTCGGATTACAATTTACCTGTCTGTCTGGCCATTATTGATTATGAAAATACATTCAATTGTGTCTACAAATCTGCAGTACTAAATTCGCTCTAAGACTTCGGTATAGATAAAGCTTACATCAATGTTATAAAGACGATTTACAAGGAAGCAACAGCAACCATCCATTTGGACAGAGACTAAAAAAAAATAATCTAAAAAAAAACAAATATTTGTTTAATTTCAAAACAAAAATATCATATAGCGAATAATTATATTGAAGGGAGTTTAATGAAACTTTAAACTGGAACATTAATCCCTTCAAGGGCGCTTGGTTAATTTTTGGACCACTTAATTTTAATTACAAAATGCCACATTGACACCAGAATTTTGGAATGAAAATTTTCCTTTTATCATAGACTTGAACAAAAGTTTTTACTTATTTCCAAATAAATCTGTTTTTAAATTCTGGTGTCGTTCAATCATTTCAGCATTTTACGAACATAAGTACTTTGCTCCTGAAAGGTTTAACGAATATCTTCATAGATTAAAATCAATATTAAAAATCAAAATGCGGAATCAACATTTTTTGAAAATTTATGAAAAGCTATTGCAAAAGGTAGCCGCATTATTTCACCCTTTCTTCTTTTATGCAATTTTCTTTGTCAATACAATCTCCAGTAAAGTCATTTTCGTTTCACATTTTTCAGAACTTATTCCTTACTCATGGACTTTGCATAATATAAAGAAAACATTTCTTAGGAGAAAACTGAGAACCGGACATTATTTTCATTCGAATCGTTAAATATAAAATATATCAAAGAAAAGGAAAACAAAGTTCTAGAACCTGTGTTTTAAAACCAATTTTCCGTGAAAAGAGGAAGTAAAATGTGATCATTTACTTACAATATTTAAAATTCAGAAAAAAATATGCAATCTTATTAAATGATAAAAATATATTTTTGGATCAATATCATTCAGCGCCTGAAAACATGATACATCTTTTGATTTAAATATGTGGAATATTTTGATTTTAATCTAACTGAAATAAGTTTTAAGTTAGTATATTTTGTTTTAATTACATTATACGTTTTCAGCAATACAGACTTTTAGGACAATGTGGGGTGTCGAGTGTAAATTTACAGAGACATCATTTTTTAGGTGCGTTCGCAATTATATAAATACATAGTAACTATAGTCGTCGTCTGGTCTCTCTGCCTGTCCGTCCGTCCGCATATATCAGCGTAAAAACTTCCGAACTAATTGGTTTGAAATTAATTATTTATAATAGTTGCAAAATTTTTTCAAGTTATTTCAAATTTTATGAAAATCCAATCTAAACGTAAAAAGATAATAACAAAATTTTCTTTCATCTATTAAATCCTATCATACATAATCTACATAATAAAAGCGCAAGTCATGTGACTGAGGAAAACAAATACGGGCAAATCTCTTCTTTTTACATATGCCAGGCGGCCATTTTTATTCAAAATTATCTAATTTTCGAATAAAATTGCATATAAGTTACATTTTTAGAAAGATCGTTCAAAAAAATTGTTTGTTTGAGATATGAGTTACATTAAAAAATGTATAGATTCGGAGATAACTTCAGTTGGAATTAGGTTAACAGCCCAATATTTATCCGAATATCCATTAAAGTAAATAAACACAAGAGAATCGTTCATAGTGAATCACAGAAGTATTCAACCATAGAGGTAATCATTCGCAAAGTAAGGTCTTCATGGTGAACTTTGCAGCGCTGTCCGGTATCGAAGAAAATAATCGCATCTGGAAACGTTGCATACGTAATAAAATAAGAGAAAATGCTTGTTCATTTCGCTCATAACAAACGACTTAATTCATGTCACTGAAATAATAACTATCATTTTTTTTTACATTGTAAAACTTGTTATAGTAAGAACGCACCCCATTTGTCACGAATAACGTACAATTCACAACTTGTTCATTATAAAAAACTAAATTGTTATTAGTTTAGAAAAAACGACCTTTTATAACAATACAAAAAAAAATGTTTTATGTAACTTTATTCTGTCTCTTGTTTTCACTTTTAAATACAGTTTGTTTTTTAATTTTAATACCTTAAATATTTATTCCTTCTAAAAAGAAAAGAAACTAAGAAACAAATTTAAATATAGGTTGAAATTAATATAAATTGCAAATTGCAAAAGAGTAGAATTTCATGTTGAATAAATGTGCGAAAAATCATGCATAAGGTATGCATTGTGAAACATAGTCTAAAACTATAGAAATATTATAATTAAACTTATTTTTTTCACACAATAAAGATAGATACCAAAATAAACAATTAAAAAAAATTAAAAATGTTCAACTCAATTATGAGATATTGCCACCAATTCCAGTAATTTAATTGAATTATTTGCAGCCCTGTATATATACATATATGATTCCATAAGATATTCATAGTTTTACATTTTTGATTTTTCGTTTTATTAAGTTTAATTCTTTCAATATGCTTTCCATTGCTTTTTATACTATCTCATTCTTTGTTTTTCACGTTTATTTTGTTTTAATATATACATATATGTGACATTGTGCCACAAAAGGAAGTCATGCCTGGCACACTTGAATTAAAACTGCAGTCTTAAATTAATTTGCATCTTAGCAGCCGAGTGTTTTGGTGATTGCAGAAAATAAAAATACGCTGCAGTCGAATCCATTTCTTTCAAACATAATCAATCTTCTTTGAATTCCGCGGAAATGCTCTATTTACGAAACGATAGCTTTACCAATTTGTTTATTAACAACTCTCCATAGCAGATGAAAACATCCGTTAAAAAAAACTCTCCGATGACAACGTTCCATAAAAAAATTTCTTCGTGTAAAAAAGACGATAAATCGAATAGCTGCTTCTTTTAGTCAACGCTACCGGTCAAAAAATTCCACTGAAAATCGAGTCTGTTTCGGGTTTTAACTGCTTTGGCACATGACCACAACATGCGTCACGTGACACAGATTCTTTGAATCATAAGGGCTTTAAAGGGATTTCATTCGCATTTCCGGCGCAATTATTTTGAGGTGATTTTACTTCCGCCCGGGGGGGGGAAATGTTCTATAGGCTTCGAAAACGTCGCTACCAGATGAATGACGTGTCAACAAATCAAAGTTTTTGCTTTGAGGCTGTGATTAAAACTTCGAATTTCATACGCAATAACAAAATGCGTAACACAGTTAAAAACGCACATTAGAGGCGTATTATGCACATAGCCGGCAACGTTTACGAATATCTTCGAGCAATCCTGTATACCATTTGTAGAATTTGCATACGAAATAATAAAATAAAATGAAATTCAGCTGAAAACGCATAACGCAACTGAAAACATACTTCCAGGAATTATTGCTAATAGTCAGTTCTGTAAAAGAATTTATATGTGTTTCTGTAGAAAGGATGCTGCAGTGAACCACAGTTATGTATACCATTTTTATTACGATTGAAGAAAGGTAACATCATTTAAATTCACGACAAAGCAATTTTTCATACTTTCATAATGTAATAGAATTCTTTTGTGCGTGCTGTAAACGAGTTATAAATGCTACTTACTCGAAAAACATGTTGTTGTTTACACCAGTGCTGCACATGAAGTGCATTATGTTTGAAGTACTGAAACATCATTAAACTGAACAGAGAACAGTACTTCTCTACAGGCCATAATATACCTGAATTATCTTCTGTGTCCCTGTCAATCGACTATTTCAGCTACAAATTTCATGTTCAACAGGGCGCGTTTGATGTTATAAACCCCAATTTTATATATCAGTATCATGGGAATCCAACTATATTTACGACAGTTAGAGCGTGGACAAACGGCCGACCAGACAGCCCAAATTATAAACACTTTTAACTGTATTGGAAATTCTTAAAAATAGCGTGAAGTCATATTAAGATAAAAGCACGTCCATGTACCAAAAGTGAGCAACTAAAGTTAAAAAATTTAAAAACAAAACCCCAACCCATTTCTGAAAAATTGTTTAAAGAAATCTGATTGGCTAAAATCTTAATCTTTAACTTTCCATGAAATGGTTTGTAATAATCGTATTGTTCTGTTGGAGAAAAAAATTACTTTTAGAAAGACTTTAGAAACGGATTTTTTTCAAATTCTTATATGGTTTTTTTAAATATATATTTACAACACTATATTTACAACTATATTTACATATAGTGTTTATAATAAAAAATGTTTATTTTGCATTAAAATGCCACTTATATATTTTATTATAATCTAAATAATTTGTTAAATAAGCGTAAAACTTAAAGAAATGGGTAGTTTATAAATTTTGAAGTGTGCGTACTTTTAAATGGCTATTTCTTATACTGTAACAATAATGGCTATTTATCCTACATCTGGATCGATTATGAAGTATTAACGTTATGCTTAATTTATTTGAATTAATTATTTTTGTAATTCTAAACTTTTGTATATAATTTTTAGACTAAAAAACAGTGTTGAAGCACCTTTTATATTAATAGAATGTATCAATACAGAACGTAAAAAATGTAACTACGCGTCATCTAACAGTTTCATTAATATATAATATAAATCTCAAATGTTCATAACTTTTTCTGTTTAATGTAGCTCTTAAATTCTTATAAACTTATTTTAATCATAATAATCAAGTTTTAATTGCTTAATAGGCGTATAGCCAGCATAGTGAAAAATTACCCAAGCGGGGGCACGAACTCGGGTCAGCAGTATAGCGCATTGATGTTCTACCAACTGAACCACTTGGGAACGAAACTCAGCCCGGAACTTTCTCACTATAACATGTTGGCAAGGCTACAAACGCAGCACAAGATGAGTTGTTTTCCTATATCTATACTGATGACCCGGGTTCGAGTCCCGGTTTGGGTACTTTTTCACTATGTTGGCTATACGCCTATTAAGCAATTAAAATTTGATTATTATGAATGCAAGGCGTGTGAAATTTTCTATGGCAAAAATTTCCAAAGTGTTAAATATGAATTTATTTTAATCATTTACATTTACTAGTTAATACCAAATAATTATATTTTTATTTTAGCGACTGCAGTAAAATAAAATTTTATGCGGATTAGTATACATATATTCTTTAGAAAAAATGTGCTTAATCATTAAATCATTTTAAATGTTTTTTCTTCCATAGTTTTTTCCAACCATCTACGTATTCATTTTATTTTATAAAACATACATTTTTTTTACCTTAGTTCTCTCCCACAAACACATCTTTCTTTATCAAACATGTTATTTTGTATGTCTTCTTTTTTTCTTACAATGCATGCATTGACAGGTGGGTGGAGTGACACGCTGTATTAAGGGACACGTTTATTATTGAACAACTAGATCAATACATAATGGGTAAAGCTCTGAGTTGTAGCTTTTGCAACAAATGATAAAATCTCGTGACAGTTGTTACTTCTATAAATATTTAAGACTTTCGTTCAAATCTTAAATATTCGTCAGTTTTTTCTGCTTAATATATTGAAACGTATATTAACCTACAATTACATCAATAGATAGTGTATAAAATATAATTACTGCACTTTGCTTTTTAGTTGAAAAAATAGTAAATCTTGACGCTTAAAAAACTCACATCCATATTTAAGAATATCAGGGAAATAACGTATTTCGATTAATGTTTCTGTTTAATGTAACTCTTTAAATTCATTTTCTTATTCAATTATTCAGATTTACATTTTAATATTCAATAACTGTATTTTTATTCCAGTTCAATGTGATTTATTTTTTTAATGTGGATTCCATAAAATGTCTTTTCTAATATGCAAAAGCATATTTTTAGAAAGATGATTTATTTAGATATATGATTGATTTAGAAGATCTATTCTTAAGAAAACAAAGAAAAATAGATTTTCAAAATATATAACATGAAGCAATACGTGTTCTTTAAAGTGTCACATTTACACTTAACAAGACTTGTAAAATTAATTTTACATTAGCAGCCACATTCAAGCAACAATAGTTCTTACATATTCTTACATATATGACGGATACAATTGCTTTAATTGCACGTTTCTATGCATATTTTGGTTAATTATATGTGATTTATTTAGAAGATTTATTCTTAAGCAAACAAAGAAAAATAGATATTTAAAATTTATAACATGAAGCAATACGTGTTCTTTATAGTGTCTCATATACACTTAACAAGACTTGTAAAATAAATTTTATATTCGCAACCACATTCAAGAAAAAGTAGTTCTTGCATTTTCTTACATATATGTCCAAGATAATTATTTTAATTGCATGTTTTTATGTATATTTTGATAACGATGTTTTGAAGCGCTCTTTGCACTATGTTTGTGCATGGATTTTTATACTTGAAAAAATAAGTTATATATATATATATATATATATATATATATATATATATGTATTTGTTTGTGTTTCAATCTGACAATTTAACAAAGAAAATATGCTGCTGAAATTGTCTTACACTGATTTTGTTCTGGACGCAGGGTTTCAAAATATTATATTAAATTAAATGTTACCTGTAGCTAAAAATAAAAAAATCCATAAATCTTGTAAATAAAGTTATTTTATTTAGAGTAATATAGATATGACAGAATGATGAATAGCAGAAATTGCAACAGTTAACTATATTGATGATGTAACTTTAAACAAATAATGTGTTCTTAATAAAAGAGATCAAGTTGATTATATTCATATTCAAATTCAAATGCTCTTATTAACTTTCAATGTATCTTTCCTTAAAAAAAAAACTAATGTACACGAATATATATAAGTCGTTGTTTGTGATTTATGAAATTCCTACTTTTTTTTTTTTAAACATTCATTTTATTAAAATGTTTTTACGAAATGTGAACAACTTTATTTTCTTTTACTTTTTTTAATATTTAAAAGATAAAAGTATTGGTTTTGTGAATTTTTTTGACTTCTCGTTTTAAAATTTTACAGGTTTTGATATGTTTTGACTATTATTTAAATATGTTTTGAAAAATCTCTGTCCTAGAGTGTGGCTGCGTGTTATAAACATTATTGTGGTCGTTATAACTCAAAAAGTAAAACATGGTATTGCATAAAATTTCTTACATTTTTTATTTAGAATTTTACATAAATTTACGATGATTAGAATATCGTGTATATCGCCTAAGAGGAGGCATTGGCAATTCTTCATATTTAACTGCGCTTTTTAAAATAATTTATTATTGCGATATAGGAAACATTTCTTGACGACCGAAGATTATTAGTTTGGTATAAATTGGCCAGGTGACCTTGTTGATTGCTTATCTTAGAATGTACCTAAAATCTGGTTTAATATTTTGAAATTATCTAGAACCCCAGCGCCGGAACTCACGGATTTTTCCTCATACACCCCTACAGAATAATACACTGGCCCTCGTTAAAACTCCGTTACATATTAGCACAGTGACTTAGGAATAACTATCTTTACATGTTACTAACATGCTTCTGCATGCAAACATTACATGTATTGGTGCTTACTAAACTGGAATGTTTTAGATCACGATATTTTGCGACATTTCACTGCAAAGAAAAAAAAAATGAATATGGTATTTCGAAATAAAAACTTCTTTTATATTTTTATTGTTACTTTTAAATTAATATCTTAGAATCGTTCACTATCTTACCGAGAAGGACAGTCTTTCACGTCGCTAACCTGATTCTGAATGTTGGATTACTTACGTGCTTTGCTACTTACTAATTTAATGTTTTAGGGCTAAACCTTTCAACTTTTTCATCTATTATTCATACAACTTTACTCTTTGTATTAGCGCGTTCACACTTTCATCTCATTAGGAAGCACAAACTTGTGACAAGCGATTTCATGGCAGCACCGGTCTAGCTCAGTAACAACTCTAAAAAAATGTAAAATTACCGTTTATTTAAAACCAAACGGACAGGGTCAGTGGCTGAGTGGCTGAGAGAAATAGCATATAGATGTCTCTGTACGCACAGAAATGTTAGCTTGACGAAACGTTCCCAATCAAAACAATGTAGTGCCTTTATGAGAGTGCCACTAGTCCACTACAAACTGAAAGGTTAACATGTTTCACACATGCTAACCAATAGCTTATTTGCTTTGCTACTTACTAACTTAAAGTGTTTAGAGCTAAACCTTTTAACTTTTTCATCGATTATTCATACATCTTTACTTTTGTATTAACGCGTTCACAATGTTATCTCTTTAGGAAGCACTCAAATTGTGACAAGCGGGATCATGACAGCGCCGGACTAGCTAATTAAAAACTCTAATATAATGTAAAATTACCGTTTATTTAAAACCAAACGGACAGGATTAGTGGCTGAGATAAATAGCACATAGATGTCTCTGCACGCACAGAAATGTTAGCTTGACGACAAATTCCCAATCAAAACAATCAAGTGCTTTTGTGAGAACGTCGCAAGTCCACTACAAACAGAATGGTTAGCATGTTTCGCACGAAAGTTTCGAGCTAATGCTTGATTGCTGTAAGTGTGTAAAGTTTGTAGGGAATGTCTTTGTATAAGAATAAAAGATAATTCGGGTCCCGATCCGTTCATAAGTGCTCCCAGAAGTAATTATTACAAAATTTTTCTCCTTAATTTTGAGATTTAATTAAAACTTGTATTCATTAATGTGACGAATTATAGATCGAAAGCATGATTTCATTGATAATATGTATCCATCGAAATGACCCACTGAGTGCATGCGTGCTTCATCATTTCTATCGTAATAGTAAATCTCCAATTATAACTCTAAAATGGGTTATGCACATCGAGAGCACATCGTAGATTCTGTAATATCTGCTGCAGCTAATTGAAAACTGGTGGAACATATGAGACATTTTACAAGTCTCATCCATATTTAATATTTGCAATACCATTTTAAGTATATGTAAAAAAATAAAAACTATGTGCCTTGTAATTCTATTGCATGAGATTTTAAAATTTTGAGAGAAACAAGATATATATTTGTTACTACTTTTAGAAAATAATTATAATTCAATGTAAATATTTTTGAAATTAGTAGAAAATGATATTTAGAAAGCGGCATAAACAAAGAAAAAAGGAATAAAAAAATACATTAAAAGTGTAGTTTTTGGAAACAATTACACAAAATTTTGTACGTTATTCAACGAAAATATACAATTTCCAATGAAAACATACTCAAGCATACAGGATTTCCTCCCATGAGATATTTAGAGTATCGTAACTTGAATATAAAAGCTGTAAAAATGACATAATTTTGCAGGATTCAAAAAAATTATATATTTATCAGTTTTGTGATTTATATATATATATATATATATATATATATATTTAATTTCAATTTTACTTTTAGAAGCCTAGAGAACAGACCTAAATAGCGTGCATTTTTTTCAATGACAAAATTACACAAAATTAATAAAGATGGAATGATAATCATTAAATAACCTTTTTTTCATAATTTCTAAGAACGCACGTTGAACGAACTAAAATTTGAATTTATTAAGGTTTTTTTCACTGAAAATTATATCTTTGAAACTATTGCAAATTTCGAGATATTTTATGACAACCTCGATTCCTTCCGCAGTATTTGTATATACAGTGGAACCCCAATTTTACGTAACCCGTTTCCTACGTTATCCCGCTTCCTACGTTATTTTTCGTCGGTGGCAGAATATTCCTATTTCGATAATGTTAAAAGTACCTCGATTTTACGTTATTTTCTCTTAATATTTCCCGCTTGGTAAGTCATTTTTGGTGAAGTATCTCTGGAAATTTTATCTTACAGACGGAACTAAGAAGCTAATACCCTTTGTGATTGGTAAATCCATCAAGCCCCGATGCTTCAAAACATTAAATGTTTGCCGAATGTATCTCCCAACAGGTGGCGCTGCTATGCTACATTTTGCAGGATTTACACGATTTCAGCAATAGTCGTATCTCAAGAACTAATGCACGGAATTTAATAAAACTTTAGATTCAGTTAGACCTTGATATAAATTGGTGCTGAGTCTTTTTAGTGTATGCGAAACTTGTGTGAGGTAGAAGAAAGTCTTGGGATTGGCACATCCGACTAGTTTTACCTGATTCTGGAGAACTTCAAGATGCCTGGAAAAAAAGCTAAATGTTCCGGATGCTCTTCATTTCATCTCATTGGCGTGGAGTAGTATAGATGAAAAATGCATGTCAAATGCTTTTGTGAAGGGTTATTTTCAAAATCCGAAATTAATGGTGAAGAGCCGCCGGAAGAGCTCTCTATGGAAGACTACACAAAAGAGGATGAATTTATACTTGCAGACATCAATGTTGATGAGTACATTGATTGCGATAAGGTTGTTATCGCTACCACATGCATTAAGATTATTTCTGATTTGATTTCGCAATATGAAAGTGAGGATGATATAGATGAAGTTCCAGAGGACATCGTGCCCTCATCGGCAGAGGCTATTACGAGTTTAAAAATTAAATTTTAAAGAAATTTTAACTAGACATGAAAATTAAGAAAGAAATTTGCAAAAACTTGCATGCATTGAAAATAGTATACGTGAAATTACACTTAAAAATAAAATTCAATAAAAAATAAGATTTTTTTAAATACTAATAAGGTATTGGTAAGTTTATTTTTGTATAATTTGTTTTCTTGAAGTGTTTTTCTGTATTTGACCCCGATTTTACGTTTTCCCGTTTCATACGTCTTTTCCTGCTGGTCCCGTGAAAAACGTAAAATCGGGGTTCCACTGTATATATATATGCAGTAGCGCTCAAAAGTATTTTGACAAGGACAATAATTGGGCTAATTTAATACAATTAAAAGACACAAATATGCAACTATTTTTTATTTATAAGAAACTTGATTTGTCTACATATTTTTGTAAAAGAATCTGTGGTTTAATAGCAAAATTCCAAAATCAAACTAAAAATAAAGAACATGATTGATCAAAAGTATTTTGACACTGTAATTAAATGAAAAATTTTAACACTTAAACATCATTTTTTAAAAAAATAAATCAATATTTAGTAGCATATCCATTAGCCTTTATAACAGCCTCACAACGAGCCGGCATCGAGTCGACTAACTTCTGTATTCGATCCAATATTCAAAGGAATTTTTTCCCACTCCTTCTTAAGAGCTTGAAATAAAGCCTCTTTATTCGAATAATTTTTACATCTTTTTCTGCGATCTAACTCCTCCCACAGATGCTCTATGGGATTTAGATCAGCACTTTGACTTGACCATTCGAGAACTTTAACTTTTTTACTTTTCAAAAATTCAGTTATGTGCTTGGACTTGTGTTTTGGATCATTATCGTGTTGAAAGTACCACCCAGGTGGCATGTTCTCTTTACCATAGGGCAGCATTTGCGTCTTTAATAGGTTCTTATACATAAATCGATCCATATTCCCTTCAATGCGAACTAGCGGTCCTACTCCATGGCGTGAAAAACAGCCCCAAACCATAACACTGCTACCTCCATGTTTGATGGTGGGCACTTGGTATCGAATATCATATTTTTTGTTAACAGGACGTCGAATGTACTTAATCCCATCAGATGACACTAAATTAAATTTGCTTTCGTCGCTCCACAAAATACGAGACCATTCAGAACTCGTCCACAGTTTGTGCCGTTTTGCAAACGCAATTCGTACCTTCTTGTTTTTTGTAGATATAAGAGGCTTCTTTGTGGGTCCGTGTAATCCATAAGATATTAGACGACGTATGACGGTTGAAACATGAATATCCGTGTCGTAATTTTCTTTCAGCTCGTTTTTTATTGCTACTGCCGACTTACGAACATCACTAGCGGATAGTCTTTTTATTATGCGATCAACAGTAGGAGTTGTTTTTTTCGGACGACCACTTCGGGACTTGTTTTTGATAGTCCCTCGTTTATTGAACACTTTATTCCATATACTAACAAGCTGCCGAGACACGTTAAAATTACGTGCAACTTCTGCTTGTGTTTTTCCTTGTTTTGCGGCGGTTATAACAGCTTTTTTAAAGTCATTGGAATATTCTTTCACCTTCGGCATGTTAAGAGAATCACAATAAACTGATATAAATACAAATCAAATAATACTACAACCGACACTTTGAAAAACTCGAAACAAAATGACTTGTCAAAATACTTTTGAGCACAAGATATGACATGTTTGTGATTCAGCGCCTACTGTGACAAACAAGTTTAGACTTGTTATTTACTTACTATCTGCAATCACATCATACTTAACGATCAACTAAAACGTTTTTTATTTAGCACTATGTAATGCGTAATAATAAAGAATTTCTCGTTGTCAAAATACTTTTGAGCGCTACTGTATATATATATATATATATATATATATATATATATACAGCTCAGACAATTTTAGACTCAATGCCACATACGCATTTACTTGCTTGAAACCTTGCTATTGCATTGGTTGTCACACAATATATACCAAATACTTTAGTAGTTTTGCTTTTTCTTTTTTATTATGGAAGAGTAGATGCGATTTAAAATTGAAACTAAAGTTTTTGATAAGATAAGAAACAATCTAGAAAGTAAGAAAAGAATGAAAATCGTTGAAATTTGTCGCGCTAAAACTTTCTTTGAATTTTTGGCACATTTTAATGTATTTTCTTTGAAAATTTAAAAATAATATGGACATGTTTAAGCACATTTTTTTTGTGTAAACGTGCAATTAAAAAAAAAATAGTGGTATTCATTCTATGTAAGAACGCATTCTCAGAAAATTTCACCTCGGATTAAAAAAAAAAAAAAAAGAAAAAAGCATAATAGCCTTTTAAAATGAAAAAAAAAATAATTAAAGTGCTTTTTTTGGTCTTATTGGAAGAAAATAGTAGGCTTTTCCAATGAAAGGAGATTTTGGAAGATTAATGGATTAATACATTTAAATTGGAATTTCGCCAAATTAGACAGCTATCGCCCAGTTGGCTTCATATGTAGCAGCTTATTTTTGTCGCCAAATTTTATGATTTTTCGCCATGTTGGCCCAAAATACCATTGTATTCATCAATACATAGTCATTCATGTATATTCAATATAAATGCTGACGTCGCAATTATACGGATAATAATGTGATTAAAATGGATTAATGTTGCACCAATGGGGCTATATATATTTTTTTTTGCAATTGATATTAAAGAATCACAACGTTATTTCTATGGGGAAAATTCAAATTGTTTGCCGGCGTTGAACACCCCCCCCCCTTTCGAGATCGAAATTTAAAAAAAAATCAATGTCCAATTCATGTATTGCCCTCAGCAGTACATATATATTCCAAATTCCAAAGGTCCATGTCAACAAAAAGTGGGTAAAAAATAAGTGAAAAGATTTGACTGCCGCATACATACATAATTGTAGGCTAAAAGAAAGCATAGAAAAAAATATTAAAATAATTTTAATCAAAATAAATGAATATATTTCCGCCACAGCATCGAAAAATAGCATTTTCATTTACAGAAATGTTAATTAATCAGTATAAATATAGCATGTCAGTATCAATAAAAAACACTGATTCTCTAACAAGAAAATATAATGTATTCAATAATTAAATACTTTTTTAATTGCCTTATATTCTAGCTTATACGCGTACTTTTGATACATTCAAAAATTTTAAAAAACTACTGGCGTCTGTTATACTCCGTGTATAAAAACGAAAAAAAATAATGAAAAATCTACAAGTGAAGATTGTACGTATGATACGTTCTTGCTCCGCATTTCCTCATTTTTATTATTATTATTATTATGTTCATATTTGTTATTGTACGTTTGAATGTTCTTTAAGAGTGCATGTAATACGGCTAATATACTTAAACTAGTGGACCCGTGCGAAGATTTCGCACTGCAATCTAATATATTTTTACCAGAATCTAATATTTCTTGGATGCAAGATTAAACTTCTAAAGAAAAATTAAGAACTAAAAATATTTAAAAACAATATTAGTAAAGCCGGTATTTCATCTCAAAGTTATAGAAAACTAACCAAAAATAGCTAACGCAAAAAAAAAAGGATAAAGAAAAATAAATTGAACATTTGATTTTAAATTTTGCTTTTCAATATTAGATAAAAAATAAACCCGTGCAGCAACAACCTCCCACTATAAATTTATTGTGCTATTTATTTTTTATTATTATTATTATTCAGCACCTTTATAATGCGATATTTTATTTGTGTGGCAACACTGATTTAAGTAAAACCTTTCATTTCATTTTTGAAAACAGTGCTGATTTAATTTTTAATTAACTGCAATTTTGAAAGAAAAATCATGTTTTAACAAAATGTGAGTGTACTATGTCAGAAGCCGCTTCAAAATCCTTTCATATGGTATCTGATTTATTATTCTGCGTTTCGTATTTGCTTAAAAAAAGATGATGGCAACATAAATAATATATATGATAATAGAGAAAAATATATATAGTTCCGCGTTATAGGTGCGCTTAAAAATCCGCGATATAAGTTATATTATTTCAGCATAAAGCTGTTAATAATTTCGTTAATTTATTCGGTCCATATTTTACAAGTTATTGTATTTTGCATTTATTGTATACTCTTTCTATTTATTAAGAAGAATAAAACAAAATACATTAGAGATATTCAATAAAATTAATTTCTTAAAACCAATTTTCCCGTTATATAATTAAACACAAAACCTTCATACAAACATGGATATTTTTTTTATTTAAGAAACGCAGAAAAATATGTAAAGTTAATATTCTAGTGGGACTTCCAATCTTGTTATATAACCAAAAAAAAAATTAATAGATTTACATTTGTTTGAGAAATGACATTTTCCTTTTTAATACATTCTACCATACTAATGAAGTATTCAAACAAACAGCAAAATAAGACTTTTTTTTCTCTCTAAGCCAATATTACTATTCAAATCATATAAAAATAAAATTTATATATTTTTCTTGAAAATTCACATTTAATTGCAATATATTTTTATTTGGGTTTTCTTCTTTCACGAAAAGTGATTTGATATTCTTATATGTAAATTAAAAACAAGATAAAAATACAATTTCTATATTACAAAAACTAATTTTATGATGAATTAATAGTTATATATTTATTTTAACATATTTTTAAAATGTGTATATTTTTATTAATAAAAAAATCTTGAAAATTATTTATTTTATACTATTATATACTTCAAATCCTACATTACACGGATGATTACTCTGTACCAAGACAAATGTTATTATATGCTGCAATGTAAATTTCATAAACTTTGTACAAAGGCATATATTTTCTGATTAAATGTAGACACACAAAATATACTTTCCAATGAGAAGCTTAGTACATTTCACATGATTCTCCAATTTGTATCGTCAGTGTTTTCTTCTTTAGTATAAACAAGAACGAAAAACAATGCGTCAAGCGTAGATTATGTAACACTTTCCAACGCTTCCAAAATAGTCTTATAAATCATACCCTTTGATAATCTGAAAGATAACATCTAAATAAACAATTCGGAAAACGCATAACATATTTAAAAACATAATTTCAGGAATTTCCAACATATACAATATTCAGAAAAATATCCGAATACTTTTATTCAGCCCTGTATAGGATCTATAGATATGTATATATACTACATAGGAGGCTAAATGTTAGTTCAGTTAAGAAACGCGTCGCACAGTTTAAAATTCTCCTTCTGGAGTTTCTGTCAATAAACGGAAATGTGTCCGCGAACTTTTGTGCTTACCTGTATAGGATCTACAGAATTTATACACACCACGTAATAAACAAAAAGTGAGTTAAATTTAAATTCGCGTTCAGTAACTTAAAACGCACTTCCAGGAATTATTGTTAACAGCCAGTAGATAATTATTTTGTGTGTCCCTGTAAATGAACGATGACAGCTATACACACACTATTCTGTTGTAAGCCTCTTGTCATGTACCTTAGTGTTATATATAAATTTCAATGCGTTTAAAATAGTGAAACATTATTTAAATAAACCGCAGACGATTTTTCTCCATAGACGTAATGTAACGGAATTCTTTTGACTGTCCTTGTAATGTAACTATAAGTGCTATGCACACCCTATTCCATATTAAGCTTCTTCTAATGCACCTTCGTGATATATATAAATTTCAAGGCGTTTAAAATAGGGAAACATTATCTAAATAAACCGCAAATGATTTTTCCCCATAGACCGCAATGTAATGGAATTCTTTTGAGTGTCCCTCTAAAAACTATAAGTGCTAGACACTTCAGTTGAAATAGGGAACCTGCTATAGATAACGACAATAACAAATAAAAATTTCAAGGCAATCCGAGTCTATTTACGGGAGTTAGAGCACGGCCAGACGGCCAGACCGCCATACGGCTGCCGGCAGACGGCAGACGGCCAGACAAACCGAAATCATAAACACTTTTCAACTAGGTTGGAAAGTGTTAAAAAATGAACACAAACGTCTATTTTATTAATTCATTCTGCCGGATGCTGATTGTTTATATACAAGTGATCACATGAAAAAAATCAAAAAATGAAATATGACGCTTATTTTGATTTAGGTGCACACAGAATTCTAAGGTACTTTGAATTTGAGTACAACTATTTCAGAATAATAATCTTCATCTTATTTGATTTCTGAAAATGTAATAATTTCCTGCGATTAAATAAGATACTGATCATTATTTGGTAAGAACTAAAAGATCTTCTTAAATCACCATAAGAAACTTTTAAATGTACTAGGCTTTTCGAAATATCTGAGTCTTTCTTCGTCAAAAAAAAAAAAAAAAAAAAAAAGTGCTTCTACTATAAAAGCAGCAGCAAAAGTGCTGCTTTCTTAGTAGAAGCACGTCTTTTCTTGCGCCTGACGAAGAAAGACTCGGATCTTTCGAAATGCCTAGTGCATTTAAAAGTTTTTGATGGTATTTTAAGAATATTAGTCTTGCTTCGGCTTTCATACACTGTAAAAAATGACCAATGTTTCTTATTTTATGAAAATATACTATAACCACGAACGAAAATATAATATAATCTTCTGAGTTATCCGAAATTGCGAATAGCGTGTTCGATTGTCTTTTGAATCCCCAGAAACCAATACATTTTCAAAATTTAAAGAATTATTTATAAAAACAAAGTATTTTTCGCTGCCCGTATTTTTCAGAAACGTTAAAGAAGGGTTTTTATAGTGTATTAATTAGTGTCCTCAGCCTGGAATACCTGTTTTTCGAATGTCATCATTTCTCAAGTACACGTTTTCAGCCGCATAAGTTAATTGATGCATGAAAAAGTAAAGAAATAATCTTAATTTTAATGTTATTGTTAACGCTGTTAATTTTGCATGTTTGTCTGTCAAACATATTTTTTGGACATGAAAATGTTTACTTGAGAATTGATAGCATTTGAAAAACAGGTATTCCAGGCTGAGGTTTATACACTATAATATTAATACACTATAAAACCCCTTCGGAAACGTTTCTGAAATATACGGGCAGCGAAAAATACTTTGTTTTTATAAATAATTCTTTAAATTTAGGAAATGTATTGGTTTCCTGGCGATTCAAAAGACAATGGAACACGCTATTCAAAATATCGGATAACTCAGAAGATTATATTATATTTTCGTTCGTGGTTATAGTATATTTTCATAAAATAAGAAACATTGGTCATTTTTTACAGTGTAGTAGAAGCACGTCTGTATTGCGCCTGATGAAGAAAGACTCAGATTTTTCGAAAGGCCTAGTGCATTTAAAAGTTTTTGATGGTGTTTTAAGGGGATCTTTTAGCTCTTATTGTTTCACAATAGTTTCAACTTATTTTCTTTCATTATTTTGTAGTAGGGAGTGGTAAATAGTTACAAATGTCGGTAAATAGGGCTGCTCAAATTCGAGGACAGTGCGTTATAACAACATTGCCCATAAAAGTAGCTTCTTTAATAATTTCGACTAGCATAACTTCTATTTTTTTTTTCATTTCCTCTTATTGCTCAAGTAGTTCTAATAAGAAAACGCTTTTCGAGTAAAATGATCCTTTAAGTTTATAGAAATAAGTCACACATTTTGAAAATTGGGTTGGGTTGGGTTGATTATTGACGGCCAATTATCTACACTTGGGATATAGGCCCAGGAGGAGGGCCCTTCGTAGGGGTCTTTCTAAGGGTAACCCGTGTAACCCGTATTTACGCATGGATAAATCCACGGCTCGAAGAAAACCACGAAAACTCCGAACGATTAGGCCGACGGGCGCGATTGGAATCGAACAGCACCTCCCGTCTACCAGCTTCGTGAGCAGAACCTCTCAACCACTGGTGGGGGCCTGAAAATTGGAGCTTATATATGAAATGTATTTAGACTTATCGATCTAAAAATAAGCATTTTCCATTTTCAACATTCTAAGGAATAAGAATTAATTATAGTGTTTCTAGTAAATCAATTGTTTTTTAAATAAAAAAAAATGACCTATACCATTTAGACTATAATAAAAATATCAATTTATCTATGAAGCGATCTGATTTACAATTTAGAGAGCTTGTTTTTAGATAAATTGTTGTGGCAAAACAACAATATATTATTGTTGTGTTGCCACAGCAATTTATGAATATATAAATAAATTATAATCAAATTATTAATGAATTATACTCATTAATATATTTAATTCGATTGTTTAACGAAAATTTACAGGGTGTCCCTAAAAGCCCTGGTGATGATTTAAATAAATATATACGCTATTAAAGAAAGCACGTGTGACTTCTGAATACTACCACATGTCACACTGGACTCTGTGGTGTTACTAACGAAACTGGCATAACGAATGGAGCTCAGAATATTGTGAAGAAACGCGCGCACTTGTGTACGTGATATGTTTTTCCGGGAAGATTGTTGTTACATTATTGATGTTTATTTTTTCATTAAAAAATTATTCAAAGGAGTGAGACGACTGCGTTGTTAGAAGTTTCATAAACTGTGATCGAGCGCTATCCTTCTCTTAATCTACAGAGTGATTTTTTTTAAAGTTGTGAAAGTGAAACACTATAAAAAAGAACCATTGATCCAAATGACCTGAAATTTCACCAGTATGCTCCCAAAGCAATGGGTATTTTTTAGGCGTAGTTTAAAAAAAGTTTAAAATCGCACCGACAGATGGCGCTGTAGTTTAACATCAACTGTTTTCCTTCCTCTACCGGTTTTTAGGCTTAGTGAACCAGTCTGTTCAAATTTCAAAACCCTCTTCCGTAGGTCTTCTGTCGTCATTGGTCTTTTTCTTAAATTTTTAAGTGTCCTAAATGTTCTAAGAGCAGTTGCTGCGCTGTCATTATTCTGATAATACAGTTTCACTAACAACGCACGGTCCGTCAATGGCACAGTCATTGCGAGGACATCCGTAGAATAATGATCACGAGGTGTGCGTTCTTCTCGTTTTTACCACTGTACGTGTGTCGTGCACAAGCTCGTCTCACGACTTTACTGCATACACAGCGCCATCTGTCGGAGGAATTTTAAGTTTTTTTAACCACGTCTAAAAAATTCCCATTGCTTTGGGAGCACACTAGTGAAATTGCAGGTCATTTGGATCAGATGTTATTTTGTTATAGGGTTTTACTTTCACAACTTTAAAAAAAATCATCCTGTACATCATCCGGATATCTACATTTTCAGAATTTATATTTTTGGGCAGAAGTTGTAATTATTTTGTTATTGCCGAAATTATTTTTATGTGAAAAAATTTATAATGAATAATACTTTAAAAACTTCAGAACTTAAGCAAAAAAGATTATTCTTTAGCAGTTATTTTTCTCATTTTCTCTTCAGATATAAAGAAGAAAATGAAATAATATGTCACGTATTCATTAAGAAACATTTCCTAATACTATTAGAATATTGTTATAAAACTTCATATTTTCATTTAATAAATACAGGCAACTAAATAAACAATTGCGGAAATATATGATAAACTAAAAATCTCCATTTTAGAAATTATAGCCTTTCCCCATAGACGGTAATGTAGTACACTACTAAGAAATCTTTCATGCGGTGTTGTTTATGACCTAAATAATTTTATACATGTCATATAATGTATTTATTAGATTAATTCACCTGTAAAATTGATGTCACAACTGTAAATGACTTACTGGAAATTATCTCCTATACACAGAAATGTATTCACATGCTTTTGCACACCTGTTCATATATTTATTTGTTTTACACTCACATCACATAAGTAAAGAAAACTTTATTTCAGCTATAAAGCACGTAACACAGTTGTAAGTACATCTTCAATTATACCTGTTAATCTACACTATTTAATTTCTATTCTTTTGATTCGTTCAGTACAAAAAACATACAATTTATTCGCACTTACATATACATAATATACATACATAATATACTAAAATACAATATACTTGAAATACACTACTTCCAATTACCACTCACATGCGATCATGTATTTGGTTTCCATTGTGTTGATTGATTTCCAGTGTTGTTTATGACCTAAATAATTTTATACATGTCATATAATGTATTTATTAGATTAATTCACCTGTAAAACCGATGTCACAACTGTAAATGACTTACTAGAAATTATCTACCATACACAGAAATGTATTCACATGCTTTTGCACACCTGTTCACATATTTATTTGTTTTACACTCACATCACATAAGTAAAGAAAACTTTATTTCAGCTATAAAGCACGTAACACAGTTGTAAGTACATCTTCAATTATACCTGTTAATGTACACTATTTAATTTCTATTCTTTTGTTTCGTTCAGTACAAAAAACATACAATTTATTCGCACTTAAATATACATAATATACATACATAATATACTAAAATACAATATGCTTGAAATACACTACTTCCAATTACCCCTCACATGCGATCATGTATTTGATTTCCATTGTGTTGAACTGGAAATAGAAATTAAATGTTACATTATGTAATTTTAACAATTGTATATAGTGCAATTTAATAAATATTGCGTACAGACATTAATGCAACAGAATGCATTTGAGACTTGCTGTAAATATGCAATAAATGCTACGCATATTTTTTTTTATAATAAACAATTGTAGTGCACATTAAAATTGCATATCGATTTCTCAAAGTTACTTTCGTCCAAATATGCAATTAACAATTATTGCCAATAGACCATAATATATCCAAATCGTTTAAAGATTCCGTGTAGTCGAAACAAAACAAATTTCATTAACTTTCATTGAACTTTTAACTTGGAAATCAAATGATATATGCATTATTATAAGAGCTATATTTTTAAAGTGAAGTGCTTCTTTCTTTGCAGCAGTGATTTACACATAAAGACGAAATAATCACTTAACTTAACACAGAAATATTTCTACAGAAGTTAATACATTACACAAACTTATTACTTTGCTTAGAGGGTATATAAAATTTAAATCTTTAATTGTCATTCAATCTACTTGTAATCTTCTCCATTCTTCAAGCTTATATACTATACGTTTTACTGACTTTAAATTAAGTTTTTCTACATACCAGAAATATATTACGAGAAATAAACTTTCAATGGAAAATATCTATAAATAATTTATTCCCCCTCATTTTATTTTTCTTAGAAAATGAACAATAAGCAAATTATTATCAGTCGCCGACTATTTAATGTTTGAAAAGCTATTGTTTGAAAGATGTATCTTTACAATTCGCTAATTCTCTTGACACGAGAACATATTAAAAAGATTCTTTTGTCTAGGGGGTCTTTGTTCGTTTCGAAATTTATAAGACTATAGTGAGACAATTTTAAAGATATCAAGGCTTAGAACATTAAATAAATATCCCGTTATTGACTTGAATGAGATTTTGTAATTTAGTAGTGGAAATACAATAGGAACGAGATACGAATATTTGGTTTGTCAATTATTTGCTATATATTCTTTCGTACAACGTTTTATTGCCGTAAACATATGAGTTTAATTTAAATTTGATGCATTTTGTTCTCTTTAGTATTGCATACTCAGAAAATTTTCTTTTCAATTTCTGCATTTTGCCTTTTAAAATATTTTCCTTTATTCTCATAATAAAGATCTCAATTCATATTTTTTGATAAATTTAAAAAGAATGGAGAGTATTAATAGTATAACTCATGAAAAATTTCAATTTAATCAAAATATATGTTAGAATTTTTAAATTAATATTGAATTAATTTATATAGATATTTAGACTTTTATCATTCGATCATATGATTAGATTACATTTAGAGTCTATAATTCTTTATTTAGAAATTTTAACCTGCATTAAGAATGAAAAATAATTTCTATAATTCTATATATACATTACAAAATACATTACATAATTATTTAAGAAAAGGTTATTGTTATTACACAAAGAATATTTCCAGCAATCAAATATATGTCTGCAAACATAAAAGTTAGACATAAGAATTAAAATTAAAGAATTTTCCATGATATATTTCTTTAATTGAGAAATTTTATAATTCACATAATGTTATTTTCCATTCCTATTTGATGAATATATGTCACCTGCATTAAATTTATCAAAAAAATTACTACATATAATGTATATGCATTTCATTACGCCAAAAAAGGAACTATTCTCTATTTGCCAATAATGTAGAAGAAAGGAAACCTTATAACTTAGTAAGGATTATCGGTACTTACGTATTATCCGTGCCAGTTTTAAGCCAACTGCGCCAGGCATGGAGCCAATATTACTAATTATGGTAAACCTTATATATTTTTTTCTTGTTACATGGTACATGCCTTGGAATAAGCTATAATATTATTCTTTCTTATTTACTATGCTATTTACCATTTATTAATTTTACTAAAATAATGTTATTTACTATTTTTAACAATTTTATAAATTTTATAAACATATATTACATTTTATTTATTTTATGTTAATTACCATTTTTAACTATGGTATTTGATAATGTTAAATTACTGCGTTTGAAAACAAGATTGGCAACGATAAACAAGATGATTGGTACTTGGCAACCATTTTTGGCGATCAATCTCCTGACACGGATAATACGTAAAGTATCAGATACTCTTCCGAATCTTTCAATTTGCATTAATTTAGCTTATGTGTATTTTACCAAACAATTATACAAAACTATGATACGTAAAATGTATCAATTTGAAAATGTTCTGAGTTATAATTTTGTGAAGAATTTAAATTATCGCTACCTTTTCTCTTATTATTATTTTTTTTTTTTTTTAAATCTGAAAACATTTGATTGGATTTCAGAATATTCGGCAAGTTATAGTTTTCTTTTTCAGTAATGAAAAAATATTTATTGTTATAAAATAACTTTATTTGTAAAAAATAGATGAAAATAATTATTAACTGTAGGTAACCTTACATGAAAAGTCAATTTCGACAAAAACTTTAAACAAATACTAATATTTTTTTTTTCATTCTATTCTATAATGTCATTATTGTATAGTGGAGATTGGTGGCTTATGGGGCACGGAGAATAATGGAACAGATTAATTTTTTCGTAAAAGAAGTCAGTCAAATGTTCAGGATTTTGTAAATAGATAGACGTACCAGAAAAAAAAACATGATTTGAATTTATTATTATTATTATTATTATTATTATTATTATTATTATTATTATTATTATTATTATTATTAATGCATTAGCTGATTGCAAAGTAATAAGCAAAACATTCCTAACCCTAACCGTGAGCCTTTTTTATGCCAATTAAATACTTGTTTTGAGAAATAATAACTTTTTTTTTTAATATTACATATGATTGCAAAGTATTAATCAATGCTAATTTAATTTGCACTATTTATTTTGTGTGAGTGTTAAATAGTTAATTTACAATAAGTCTAAATGCATTTAAATATGCATTGCGGAAAAAAGGGATATATTAGATTGGGGGAGCCTCAATGGGATTACATATAATAGTTGCATTTTTAATTTATGTTAATTATGTGTAGAATAAACCTTTTAAACAGCAAGCCAAAGTACACAGCTTCGAGTCCTGCTCCCAGCATATTTCGCTCTGTTGAAATGAATCTTAACTGTGATATTCCAACCATCAAATATAAACCTTTGAATATAATCCTAGGTCTTATTATTTTATACCTCTTAAAATTAATATTATCTTATGAATACTTATGATTAAACTTTCAATTAAATCAAGATCTCAATTAATATTCCTTTATTAAATTTTACAAAATGAAATAAAAAGAAAGTAAGTAAGGTATTGTTTATGAAATTTGAAATAGTGCTTATTTAACTATTGAATTTGCCTATTAACTCTTTAATTCCAAGCTTTAAAAAACTGAATGACTTTAGCATCCCAAAAAAATAGCCCAAAATATTCGGCTTTTTCGTTCCCCCCCTTTTTCACTAGGTAAGTAGTGGAAATGACTCCTTTCTCCCTTCATGACTGCTTTCTCCCCTTTCCCTGCTTTCCCCCACTGATTTCTCCCTTCATTCAAATTTCGACAGATGTTATGCACCTCTGTTTATCAATGTGAATATTCCTCCAGTTACCGCAAAAAATCTCTGTTTCTCTTTCTTCACTGTCCAGAAAAGCCCCATATATTACCCCAACCAACATTGAGAGATATCATTTCCTTGACAGCACAGTAACCCATTTAGGGGAAGAAAAATCCTTTCAGATATCGAGGACTATTACGGGTTTCAGAGCTTTCGGATGATTTCGGCTATTGCGGGATTCAAAAAGTCAAGAACAACAGATTATGTTTAATTAATGTATTCCATTCCATTAGATCCATGGCAAGTCGGCGTGGTCTAATAGAACAAAATTTCATTTCACAAATTATGGCTATTTCCTATTTACCAATTAAAATATGAGTAACATGTTTTATCTATTAATAGAAAACTGTTTAAATTTGTCTGTCAAAAAAAGCTGAAAATTTTATAAATTACGCATTCTACAATATGAAATCTAAAAAAATACATAATTACCCACGTCTCTTCTAACTAAATAACAGTGCTGTTTATATGTTCTTGAAACTTAAACTGGGATTCATCTGTCTAGAAGTGCGTTTACTTACCTAACATACGTAGTATAGGGTAAGTCTTGTAATCGCTTTGAAAATCGAAAAAAAAATTTGACGGATTTACACGTTTCAGACACTGGAGAGTCCGAAACACACACACACACACACACACACACATATATATATATATATAATGCCGTACGTCTGTTTGTGAGTCTGTGTGTCTGTGTGCGTGTCTGTAAACGCTCTATCTCCAATTTGCGATAGATACTTGAAATTTGGTATGCACTTAGTATGTAATAATGGGAAGAAGCTTATTGAATTTCAGTAACCTCGATTATCCGGAAATATTTTTTTTGGACTCTCGAAATATTCGTTTAGATAAAAGGTACATGAAAATTTTCGAAATTGTTTATTTTAAGGAGTGAATATAAAAGACCATAAAAAAAAACATAAATTTTGCATAAAGAATGAAGTTATTCGGATAATTAATTGCCGAGATATTTGTAATCATATTTTCCACACTGTTCGATTTTTCATGACCCTGTATCTCATTCAAATTTCAATTCAAAAATATATTTTAATTAGAAATGGTACGCTTAATCCGACGCATTAAACCGTTAGTTAATATGATTATCAATTTTGCAGTTATTAGGATGTTTCTTTTACGCAATTCAGTAATAGAGCATTTAAAGTGTATGACGTCATCTAGCCACGATTTTTTTCGAATTGCAATGCATTTTGTAAATAGCTTACGCATTTTTAATTTTCATATTTTATATTATGCATATCCATGATAGGTAAGTATTACGGTGGCTCCCAACGACTAGTTTTGTCATAATATAATATAATATAAATTAAATATTAGTTAATAAGGTAAAATTATATGGTCGATTTTCCGAAATAATATACCGTATGTGTTTATTGTTCTTAAGTCAATCGCTTTTAAACATATTATAAGGATGTTTACTTCACAACGTATTGCTTTTGTGCGTTAATATAAATCCAGGACCCATATTTACAAAGAACATTCCGTAAAAACTGAGAGTTATTTTTTTACGTAGTGGCAACACCGCGAAACTAAAAAATAAAACAGCTGGCGATTTTTTCAAACTGTTAAATGTACGTTTATAAATATTCAAAACAAAGGAGACTATTTTATTTTCTTAGTTTCGTGCTTGTTTAAAGAACTGTCTTTATTTGCCCTACAGAAATGGAGGTGAGTGATTCAGAGTTAAAAAACGAAATGCGTTGTACATAAAATTTTGCTGTCGTTTGGACACAAAACAGCTCCAGAAATAGTTAAGTTAATGAAAAAAGCTTACAAAGACGAATGTTTTGCTGAGTCTAAGATTTTTAGATGGCTTGGTGATTTCAAAAAAAGGACGTTTGTCTCCAAAACTGGCTCCTAAACCTGGCCGACCAGAAAATGTTGTGAACGATCGAAATGTTAAAACGTTGTGGGCAGTCTTGCAAAAAAATTGGCGAATGCCATGTGCGGAGATAGCAGCATCAACTAACATTTCGAAAACGTCCACATTTTGCATTCTTCGCAACAATTTACAGTTTTGCCATGTTTGTTCTAGATGGGTCCCCCATCACTTTACTAAAGAACAAATGCAAACAAGAATTCACCAATGCTGTAAGTGGAAACAGATGCATCAAAATGATCCAAATTTCCTGAAGACTGTAATAACAGGTAATGAAACTTGTGTGAATCATTTTGATCCCCTTACCAAGTCCGCAGCAAGGGTATGGAAACACAAGGATTCTCCGTTAAAAAAATAAATAAAATAAAAATAAAAAATAAATAAAAATAAAAATAAAAACATAAAAAAAATCAAGCCAAATTTGCCAGGAAGGTCATGATGATTAATCTATTTGACCATAAATGTTTATCTATCAGCATGCTGTGCCTCCAAAAACTACTGTGAATGGTGAATATTATGATTCAGTTTTCAAAATT
Organism: Maratus michaelseni; assembly: GCA_963931845.1. Classification (NCBI taxonomy): domain Eukaryota; kingdom Metazoa; phylum Arthropoda; class Arachnida; order Araneae; family Salticidae; genus Maratus; species Maratus michaelseni. The sequence goes on along the minus strand of OZ007591.1, from coordinate 289,020,938 downwards.
TTGTAACAAAACATATCGAGGAAACGTCATTAACTGGTAGGTAATTGGACATTACATCCCGAGAATTCTCGCCCTCATGCATGTCGCTACTTCTCTTCAGCAATATCTTAGTAAAATGCAATATTAAAATCATGCCACATCCCCCTTACAATCCAGATCTCACACCATGCGATTTATGGCTGTTTCCGGCGTTGAGCTCCATGGCAAAAAGTTTAATACATATTTTGAAGTTATTTCATAATTGCCGAGTTCAGCTTCCAGAAAAGGGCTTCTCTACTTGTTTTGAAAAGTGGGTTGAACGATGGGACCATTGCATATCATCTGAGGAAAGGTATTTTGAAAAAAAAAACAATGATATATTTTTGCTGTAAATATACTTCTTGATTGTTTTATGATTTCACTCTCAGTTTTTATGGAACCCCCCTTTTATATTTAACTATTATTAACGGTATTTTTCTTATAAATATTGAGATATTTTCCGTTATTTTTTTTTTTCACTAAATGTTTTATATATATAATTCTTTTTCTACATCAAGCAAATCTACATGGATAAAATAAATAATATTTCTAAGATTTTCAGACAAATCTTTTTTTTTTAATGACTCAGATTTCTATAAACAATCGAAATAATAATGCGTTGAGTATAAATTAGGAAATTCTTTCCAACAATTCCATAATACTTAACCCATTAAGCATCATTGCTCCCATTTTGGGAACATTGTTTTATGATTTTTTTCTAAAGTGAGTATTTTATATATTGTTAAAAGGTTCGTGTTATTTGAATTTTGAATATAATAGACGACTTCTGAAATTTTTTTTTAAAGTTTCATTAAAATTTTCTATTTTTTAAAATGAGTTAAAAAAGGCGAAAAATAGCTTTTTGGCCGTACTAGAAAGAAAAAAAAACCTCTATAATAAAAATTATATTTTTCAGTTAAAATATGTTTATAACAGTGTATTATATTAAACAACATCAATCCGGAATTAATATGTATAATTGATCATTCACAATTACCGAAAGCATAAGTTGTTCCCAAAATGGGAGCAATGGCTCTTAATGGGGGTAATGTTTTTGAAAACTTGTGCATATGACTCCGTGCATTTATGGTATTTATTTTACAGTTTATTAGCTATAAAAGGGATAATATCATTCTGAAACTAATATTTAAAGAAGATTTCAAATAAATTAGTCCAACTTTTACATTTATAATAAAAATCAAAATGAAATTACCAGTTCTATAAGCATTTTCATTATCCATCTCTTTATTTTTCATCATTACATTATTTTTTTATTCTGATTTTTTTACATGGAAGATGATTGAACAATTTTTTAGATTTGGATGATTTTTCGGCTGTTTCAGAAATCGTTTTTTTTTTCCTGATTGCAGTATTGCAACATACAAGGAAGATATCTTCCTCATATGTATGTCGCATAAATTATTTTCTATTACATATGTAATAGAAAATAATTTATGCGGCGATTTATCCCATGTTATATTTGGTGAAGTAGAACTTTACGTAAATTCTAAATCAACAGACAATCAAGAAATATCTGATTTAGAGTTTAAAAAAGACAAAGTATTAAAAGCAGACTTGATATTTCAGATGAAAGTTCAGACGAATCTTCAAATCGGAATATGGAAAAACTAAGCAAAATAAAATAAAATAAAAAGTTAAAAAATCAATTTTAGAAAATGCAAAAAAATAATATAATGCTGCATAAAAAATGTTCCATCATTTTCATGTAAAATAGTGGGACAGAAATTATGTAAATGGGAAAATAAAGAGATGGATAATGAAAATGCTTATGGAATCGGTAATTTTATGTTTTATTTTTATTATAAATGTAGATGTTGGACTAATTTATATGAATTATTCGTAAAATATCAGTTTCCGAATGATATTACCTCTTTTATAGCTAAAGAACAGTGAAATAACAACCATAAATACACGGAGACATAAGTAAAAAATTTGAAAAAATTTACCCCCATTAAGAGCCATTGCTCCCATTTTGAAAACATGCTATTTTTCTTAAATATTTTAATTTTTTTTTCTTCAGAAATACTTTAAAACTTCCTATTCATAAAAAAAATAACAACTGTTACATAAAAAAATAGTTTAATATATATAGCGGCGCTTAATGGGTTAAAAGAAACTTTGACTGTTTAATAAGGTGGAAAAAATATATAAGTAAACAATTTTGAAAAACTTTACCCCCATTAAGAGCCATTGCTCCCATTTTGGGAACATGCTATTTTTCTTAAATATCTTAATTTTTTTTTCTTCAGAAATACTTTAAAGACTTCCTATTCATAAAGAAAAAAACAACTGTTCCATAAAAAAATAGTTTAATATATATGGCGGCGCTTAATGGGTTAAAAGAAACTTTCAAAGTTTAATAAGATGGAAGAAAATATATAAGTAAACAATTTTGAAAACACAGATTACATTTAAAAACCAGATTTCAGCAATTACCGTTCACAGCCGGAATATTCTTTTGAATCGAAATCAAAGTTTTTTATGCAGTCCTGTATATCTATAGTTTTTTATATATTTTACATACCATGCTAAAAATTAGTTTAGTTAGAGAACGTATAACAGAGTTTAAATCCGCCTTTAGAAAATTCTGCCAATAATGGAAAATGTGCACGAATGCTTTTTGTACAGCCTTGTATAGTATCTACAGATAGTTAAGTTTATTTGCGCCACTAATTACGTTTGAATTTAATCCATGCAAAAAACGCATAACAGGACTAAAAATGTACTTTCAAAAATTATCATCAATAAACGACAATATAGCCAGTTTTTGCGAAGCCCAGCATATGAATTTTTTTATATTATACGTAGCACTGTAAACGTAGTATTAATGCATAGATATTTGTCCTATTTTGGGAAGAGAGGTTTAGCACATAATTAATTCCATTGTTTTTGTAACTCATAAACAGTTACAACCATAAAGATTCTTTCGAGATTTATCATTTGTGACCGACTAACGGAAAATGCTTTCAATTATTTTTTGTATTTTATAATTAAGTAATTATATGAAGAGTTGATTTAAAAATTCCGTTTTTACATACAAAAACCAAATTAAATGAAATAAAAGTGTGTAAAAAAACAATAGTAAATATAATAAAACTCGCTAAACTCTATTAAAACTAAACATGTTATTTTACCCTTTCATCTATTTAAAAAAACTTCTAGGAAAGTTATTTTCGTTTCACAAATTTTAAAATTTACTTCGCCTCAAAGAACTTTACAAAATATAAAGGAAACCTAACTTTGAAGAAAAAACGATATCAATGGAAATTTGTTTTTCACACAAATCCATTTTAAATTTACAATGCATCAAAAGAAATGGTAAATAAAGTTATAGTACCTTTGCTTTTGGACGAATTTTGCGTGATAAAGAATATAAAATTTGATAATTTGATTACAATATTTAAAATTCGGAATATAAGGCTGAATCATTTTACATAATGAAGACAATTTTGGAGAATCGATTTCATTCTCAGTTTCCAATAATGTTACTTCTTTTGCATTGAATGTTTTGACTTTATACAACCAAAGTATATATTGTAATTAGTAAAAAAAAAAATTATAAAACCTCGCACACTATAAAAAAAATCATTTATTTTTTTTAAATCTATTATTTAATGTATTTATTTAGGATTACTAAATTGTTTTCTCGACGCATCATGAGAATTTATTTAGTTTAAACTATTAAATTATATAAGAGTAGTTTTTATTAAAATCAACTATTACACTATTTATTTTCTATTGTTATTTTAATTTTCTAATGTTTAAATTGTTTACTTTTTGTAGATTAGCACGCTCATTTGGTCTATAAGAGTGATTTGGGATATAATTAATCCAATTGCTTTTATAATACGTAAAATTTTCAAACCATTAACTTTGTTTTTGGCGATTTATCGACCAGCTAACACAAAAACGCCTTAAACTTATTTTTAATTGATAGTAATTTTCTAAAAATAGTAAAATATTTTATTGTCATCGAAAACATACATGTGTACATAATTTGTATAATTCTAGCATATCAAGATGTAAGAGTAAAATCGATTATAAAATATCATCTTTACATGCAAAAATCAAGTTAAGTTGTATGAAAAAGTGTAAAAAAAAATTGTACAATTTTATAAAAACATGCTATACTCCATTAAAACTAACTAATCACATTATTTTACCCCTAAATCTATTTTTAAATACAATTCATAGTAAAGTTATTTTCGTTTCACAATTCTTAGAATTTATGCCGCATGAAAGGACTTTGCATAATATAAATGAAAGACAGCATTGAAAAGGAAGCACTAGCAACGGCGATATTTTTTTGCACAGAAATGTGCTTTGAATTTTAAATATATCAAAAGATACAGAAAACGGTGTTCTGGAACTTGTGTTTTAAAATGAATTTCGCGTGACGAAAAAATGCAAAATATCATCATTTACTTACACTATTTAAAATTCAGAATATAAAGTGGAATCGTTTTACATAATGAAGAAGATTTCGAAGACTGGATTTCACTCCCTGTCCCCACAAATGATACTTCTCTTGTTTTATTTTTTTTTTTCATTTTAAAACAAATATATTTTGTAACTAGTTAATTTTGTTATAAAACTGACTATTTGTTACTTGCACGTACTGTAAAAAAATTGTTTACAGATATATTTATTTATTTAGTTTTTATATATTTATTTATTTTTATTTAGTATAATTTTAAATATATATTTCGGATTTCTACATTCTTTTCTCATTTCATAATCATAATTTAATTATTTTAAACTATTAAATGATAAAAAATCTTTAGTTAAAACGATTATTACACTATTTATTTTCTAGTTTTATTTATCTATGTATTATTGGCCTTTTCACATTCAAATAAGTATAAAATTATGAATAAAATATATGTTTTTAATATATATGTCTACCCCGTTTGACGTCACGCATGCCACTCTTCCCTGCCGATTTCATTCATTCACCCTTTTTTTTCATGCCTCCATCGTTTAGTATTCTAAACGTTCACGATGAATGAATCTTTTGTGTTTAGAACATCTTCAGAAGTGTTAACATTGTTTATAATGATGATGTAACAAAAGTTGTCTGTAAGGTGCAACAATACAAAATTATCATTCACAATGGACTCAACAATGGTACAAAAAAGTACAAACGCCAGGAATATCAAAAAGTGAAGCGTGCATCCCGGAATGGTTGATGACAGTCAAATGATTTGTGCTTTTATTATATAGTTTTCTTTTTCATTTTTTAGTTTTTCAAATATTACGTTTTTTCAGTTTCATACTCATTTGGCATATTTTTGCGAGAGTAGTTTGGGGCATAATTAACTTCATTGCTTTGTAAATCGTAAACAGTTGAAACCTTAAAGATTACTTGGCGATTTATCACCCACGGCAGGCTAAAGGGAAAAGGCCTTAAAATTATTTTTTTTAAAACTTATATTACAATTCTAAAAATATTAAAATATGTTATTGTCATCGAAATCGCGCCTTTGTACATAAATTTTAAGATACTAGTATTTCAAGATGTAAGTCAAAAATCGTTTACGAAATTCCATCTGGACAAATAAAAATCGAGTTACGTTAGATAAAAGAGTGTATAAAATAATGTAAAATATAATCAAAACTCGCTAAACTCTATTAAAACAAACTAAACATTATTTTACTCTTACATCTATTTTCAAAAACAATTTCTAGTAAAGTTATTTTCGTTTCACAATTTTTAGAATTTATTCCTCATCAAAGGACTTTGCATAATATAAATGAAAGCCAGCATTGAAAGGGAAATGCTAACAATGACAATATATATATATATATATATATATATATATATATATATATATATATATATTTATTTATTTCTTGCATACAAATTTTCTTTGAATTTTAAACGTATGATAAGATACGGAAAAAAAAGCTATGGAATTTGTGTTTTAAAACGAATTTTGCGTGACAGAAAGATGTAAAATAGGATCATTCATTTACAATATTTAAAATCCAAAAGATAAAGTTGAATGAATGAAAAGTGTGTCAGGTTATTGATTTCATTCTGCGTCTCCAATAATACTACTTATTTTGCTTTAATTATTTTGATTTTTTACGTTATTAGTAAATTTTATTATAAAAATGCGTATTTGCTATTTCTACGCACTATAAAAAAATTATTTACAGAAAGAAAACATAAATTGCACATCTACCCTGTTAAAATCCGTGCGCGTATCTATATATGTAACCTCAAAAACTGGGAAACCGCAAGGCGCACGACTACGAAATTCGGACAGGACTACGAAACCCACAGAACTAGGAAATTTGGCACACGGTTGCTGGTAGGGGGCCCCATGAACGATTGGGGCAAAAAATTCGAAAATCTTAGAGTTTTTTTTTCTTATATGTTTTTTTTCTTACATATTTTTTCTCTTTTCTTATATATATATATATATATATATATATATGTACATTGCGAACATTTTCGGTAAATTAAAACATTGTAGGTGCTGATCATAAAATGCAGGAAAACAACAACGAAAAAAAATAGTTATTTTTACAGGTTTCATTATTTTTGAGAATGAACAAGTTGTTTTTCTGTAGCATGATGTAGTCCATTTATAAGATAATAGTTTTTGTGGAAATTTTAGAATATTGGTTACAGAAATTATAGAATATTTTTTTCAGAATTTTAAATTATTAACTCATAAATTTATCAACCATACTTATATATATAAACATATCTATAGGTATATGCAGATTCATGAAAAGAAATTCCAGGTTCTTTTTTTCTCTGAATTTGAAGTGCAGTATGGAACACAGCAATGGACCATTTTCTATTAAAACAATAAAAATATCGCAATTTCATTTACGTTATATCATATACGCAAAGATAAGGCATATTCTCCATTAGTCACGGTGGGTAAAAGCGCCACCTACATTCCTTAGGAGAGAAAATCTGATTCCTCTTGAACAAAGGGATTTTGACTTTTTATTACGTCTGTATAAGGGGAACGGTAAAGATCGAGTTTGGTCGTAGGACTTTCGTACGTTCTAACTTATTCAAAATATGATCTGAAATTGGAAATAGATTTTTTTATATCAGTTAACATAATTTCTTATGGAATAAACCTAAAATAATATTGAACAAGTTACAGCTATGACAGAATGGTGGATACTTGAAATTAACGTTGATTTTCTAAAAACATTTTTGGCCTTTGATTTGCTTTAAAATGCATTTAATAAGGACAATTGTAACGTATTATAGGTTAATTCCATGATAAAAAAATTTACTTAACTCGTATAAAATTTCAACACAATTACCGTATATTTCCGTTATAAGTTAAGGATCTTTGGAATTATTCTTGGTTCCAAACTGGGAGGATCGTCTTACACACGAGCAAACAAAAATTTCAAAAATTAAATAAAAAAATAAATACAAATAATAAAAGAAAAAATAGTTACCAATTTTTTTTAATTGTTAATATCTCATTCTTTTACAGAGACAAAAGTCTACAAACATCATTATTATCAAAGTCATTATTTGAAATTTCGAAAAACGCCTTAAAATTACTTCCTTTGGTATATCAGGATGAATGTTATCATCATCATTGTCACCATCGTCTTCAAAATCGGCATTATAGTTCCATACATCTCATTACTTATGCAACATTTTTGAAAGATCGTACGATCATTTCTTGTGGTATTTCTTTCACCCATTCAGAGATGTTGACGATGACAACATTTCTTTTTCAAATTAGTACACTCAATTAATTTCTAGTATTTTTTTAATCCATTCAATTAATTTCAAAAGCACCTGTCTATAAATTACTTATTTAGACACACGTAAAGTGGTTATAGAAAAGAAATAAGGCAATGATTCAATGATTTTGAAGAGCGTATTTCCCCTTTTCTTTATTTTGCTATTACATATCCTCAAAAAAATTGCTACATTTTTTATTGCTTATTTTTTTATCACCCCCCTCCCCTAATTTAACATCAGCTTATTTAAGGATTTTTGATTTTGGACAATTTTTCAATGAAAAGTCGTATACTCGGCTTATACACGGATCGTATAACACTGGATCGCTTATACACGGATATATACGGTAGTTCGCCTGTTATGTCTCTAGAACCTACATTTGAACCTATATTTGGTATTCGCTAGATTAAAATAATTATGTTTAAACAAAAACGTGTTTAAAATTTTCGTTAACTCTTTGACACCCCCCAGAAATTGCCATTCGTCCGTTTTGCACATTTTAAAAGATTACACATCCATCCTTCAAAGAAACACGAATGTCTAAGAAACACGAATTTGAAGTCAGTTTTTCAAAATTCAAAAGAGGCACATTATTAATAAAATAATCCTGATCCGGTCAGAATGCCAGTACGTTCGAAAGGCTGTAGAAACGTATATAATGAATGAATTCGAAAGCACTTCTAGCAACTCATTTTACACAATTATAACTTAAAAAAAAATCAAAACATTATAAGTAAATATGGGCTTGAATGACCCAGATTGCTATAATAATTTTAAACATTCATAAGAACGTTCAAACACGAATCATAATTTATTTTTTAATTGAAATTACAACCATATTTGTATCTAAAGTTTTTTTTTATATTTTCGGTATATAACATAATATGTAATCCGATAGATTATTTATTGGTACTCGCGCATCTGCTTGTAAATGTATTCAGTTTATATTAATATATTTTTTTTAAGTGGCTGCTTAGGTATCAGAATTCAGTTTGTCAATCAGTATCCTCTACTGTAAACATTTTGATACCAGTGATATATCTTATGCGTCTAGGATTCTTTTCATTAAAACAATGAGTAGATGAGTTTCAAATATTTTTTAAAGAATATCTTTAAATATGCTTTGTTTATTAGAAATCTACTTAAAATTTGATCTAAATAACATTCTTTATGAATTATTAAATTAATTAATTATCTTTTACTAGTAAAAATTCTAAAAATGTGTATAATGTGTAGTTCTCATGTTTTGCTTGCTCTTATCTCATAAGAGACAAAGTACATAAATTTATAAAATTAGTCGCGATGTAAAAGTATTCAAAAACAATAAAAATACGTAATTGTTGAATTTTAAAACACAAACTGTTATACGATAAATTATTAACTCGAGAGAAATTTGGAGTAATTGAAATATTAAAGAATACCATGATAGTTTAGAGTCAAAATAGAAAAATGAAGAATAATTAAATGAAGTAATGTTTAATATATGGAAATTTAACAAATTCTATTAAAGAACGTGAAACACATTATTTTATTTTGTTATTTATTTTCTTGCAACCACAACCACTAAAGTCATTTTTGTTTCACAAATTTAGAATTTATTTCGCTTCAAAGGACTTTGCATAATGTAAATGAATACCAACATTGAAAAGGAAACGCTAAGAATAGCATTATTTTTTTTTTTCGACACAAAGGTACTTTGAATTTAAAATATATCAAAGTTCGGGAAAGAAAGTTCTAGAACTTGTGTTTTAAAACGAATTTAGTGGGACAAAAGAAGTAAAATTTTCTTACAATATTTAAAATTCAGAAATAAAGTTGAATCTTTTAAATAATAAATAAAGATTTTTGAAACTCGATTTCATTCTGCGGCTCAAATAAACAAGGTAATTCATTTGTTTTATATATGGAGAATATGTTAATTTTTTCAAACCAAAATAGTTTTTTTTTTGACAATTTTTATTATAATTATGGTATGCATTTGCAGCAATAAGGTTTTGCGAAACAATTTAATGTTTTGAAGACAATATTTATATTGCGTATGATATTTTAATTAAATAAAAGATAATGAGTTTTTAAAATTTTGAGTTAAACAAAGCTATTTCCGAATAAAAGACATAAAAAAGAATTTGAGTTACGTTATATATTTTTACTTAAACCAATTGCGGTGTCTGACTTGGCATTTATATTGAAATATTTTACCACAATGTATAATTCAGACGCCTGCTATTCAAATATTTGCAACTTTTGAAGTTCCGTACACTTATTTATATTGTGTGCTAAGCTTCAAATACCGTTATTTTAAATTTAATTATCTAAACAAAATTTGTTTCTTAGTGAAATAAATAAATATATATATATATATGATTGCAATGTTCCTATGTTTCAGCTGCAAATATTATAGAATCTCAAAATTCACTTCTTCCTGTCTGTAAGAAAAGGTTAATACCATTTTGTTCTTTTATGATGAAAACTGAATGAAAATTTTAACTTGCTTATGTTATGTTATGTTTCATAACATGCTTCTGGAACTTTAATATTTTGTCTAGATATGCAAAGGTATATTTTTAAGAACTCATATATACGAGGGTCACAAATATATTGAAACACGTTTTAAATTTTTATCTGTGGGCGATACTTAGGTAATGTAAGTTGCAAAAGTGTACAAATTAAATTATGAAATAAAAATGTGTTGATGAAATCGGTCTGCTATTAATTTTCAAAAAGGTACTATTTTTAAAGAAAACAATATCCACTCTCTGACAAATAAAACAGTAAATATACCATTATTCTACGACAAAAACGAACCTATGTATGATACTTTAAATTTTATGACATTTCGAACTTTTCCAGTATTAAAACGTTTTTCTGCGTTTATAGCTGAAAACCTCGAAATTTCCTATAATTCAATGTATCATAATTATGTAGGTATTGATCATACATAAATGGAATTTTTACTTCTGATAGCACGAATTAACGTTTTCCATCGATCACTTGTATAAACCAGTTACGGTATAAACATTTATAAAGTTTAGCTTTTTGAAAATTAATGACAGCACAGCAATTTAAAAAAAATAATGTTGTTTTCCATTTTTTAAATTTACACTGACTACGTATATCCAACAAATACAAAATTTAATCGATTTTCAATCTTTTGTGGAATTTTTTTAGAGTTTGGAAGTAATAAATTTTATATGGCTATTATCTGCCAACAATAAATATATAATAGGGTAACATGGGGTGAGATGCCATATTGGACAAGATGCCGTGTCAAATGGTTTTTCTATGCGCAGGCGCTGTAGGGAAACGCCACTCAGTCGTGTGCAAGAGGTTTCCCTATTGATACTTGTAGTAACTAGTAATTCCAGTTTGCGTTTTTTTTTTTTAATTTTAAATAGTGATTTTCTATTGCTGTTTCGCCTTAACACCTTTGGTAATTTTCTAAAATTTTTACACTCTTTCATTATGTAATTCCCCTGTAGATGGCCATCTTACCCTAAGATTGGGGTAAGATGCCGAAATACAAGCATTTACAAAAGAAATATTTTTTTATGCTTTCTGTGACATTTATAAAATAAAATACATTTTTAAATCATGCCTAAATGTAACAACTTTAACAAGAAATTAATAAATAACAAATAAAAACAACAAGCGATTTTATAAAAGTTTTAACTACGGCATCTTCACACAATTTACCATATTTGTTGAAAAATAAGGGCTTTATATTTACTTTAATAATACTACATTCCATTATATCATATCAAATCATATAAATAAGTACTTCTTTCAGAAAAAAATAAGTTAAACATACACCCAGAATAAGGAATTGATTAAAACTACAAAACATGTTTTGTTGAGTACATTTTGGTTGTTTATTCAAGTAAAATTGAACCATTTTACTTGAATTAACAAAACATTTTTTGCTGACGATACAATTTTTTTTTTTGGAATTGCAAAAATAATTTTTTTTGTTAATTCAAACAAAATTTTCATTGACATGTATTTAAACAAAAAGTTTTGCTGGGTCAACCAAATTTTTGTTGATTCAACAAAACTTTTTTCTGGGTGTAGCTATTATCTGATACAAATTGCGATTTCTTGACAAATATTATAAACATCAAAAATGAATCGTTTAACCATGAAATATATCTAATCTGCTTGTAGTTTAAATTTTTTCAACTCCTGAAATTTATTTCTGCTATATTAATATTTTTTTCGTTCTTGAAATGTTTAATATAGTTAATATTTCCACTTAGCAATCTACGGAAAAATTACTACAAAAGTTTTCCACGAAGAAAATATTTCACCTTCTCAAAGAATCTGTAATATGCAACTGTATGTTTGAAAACACAACCCCTGGAAATGAAAAATCAACAATTGCAAAAAGGAGAAGAGTGCTTGTATTGTTGAGCCGATTTAATTGTTCCTCAAGTGGTATTGTACAGGGTCAATTGTGTTCTGGAGTTGGAATAACACTATTACGTAGCTTTCAATACAAAAAAGTATAAACCTACCTATTGCAGCCGTTCGGAGGAAAGCAATTCTGGAAAATGTCGGTATATATTCATCTATCATGACCACCAAACCCCAAAACCATCCTCCGTTCAAATGTTGATATATATATATATATATATATATATGTCTGATCTATGTCATACGATAACACATGTAATTATAAATCAATTTGGATGAAACTAATTGTGTTTATTAAGCTCACCAATGTCTCGACCGAGTTCGTTGGCCAGCTTGGTCCGCCATCTAGTTTAAAAATGGTGGCCACTGAAATATTTAAAACTAAAATAAACATACAAAAAAGTTAAAAATTCAAACTTATTTTTGCTTACTTGTTAGGCCTTGATACAAGGATTCCGGAGCATTTTTTGTTTTACCTCTATCATAAAAAATGGCTGAGATAGAGCAGCTTGAAATTCTAGGGTGGCTGACATTTAGAAACAAAACAGCATATTACAAAAATCGAACGATTAATTTATGAGTTTTAGTGAACGCGATTTCTCGCAAATTATTAACTTCCATTGTTGTAATCATTTTCCCAACCATACGCATACAACTATATATTCATTTCCGTTAGTGCTAATTTCTCGCCAAATTTGGCAAAATATCGTGAAATTCGCCAAAATAAGTTTTTATAAAAGAAGCCAACTTGGCTAAAGTTGAATAATTTGGCAAATTTCTTATTCAAATTCAGTATTAACGAATCTTCTGTAATCGGGTCCTTTGTATTTTGGCTTGCTGTTTGGTGTAACATTAGTTAAAATTTTAAAACGAAGATATAGGAAAGCTGCATTTTCCTCACAGTACAGACCGGGAGGACTTTTTTATACTAGAATTTTTTTGCCCTTTTATTTTTTAATTACCGTACTTACCTATGTATAATGTGTATCACCTTTTTTGATTGAAAAAAAAACGAGAAAAAAGTGTCTGGGCACAATAATGGGCCCCGTTGTATTTTAACTGCAGAATCTTCTGTAAAAATCCTGACTTACAAAAAGGAAACTCGGTCCTAAATTTCTGTACTTACTCCTGTATGTTTTTGCACCATAAAATACTTATAAAATAAAAGTTTCCAAAATATATACTTTTCTCTTTTCCTTTTAAAAGAACGGATGACTTCTATGATATGAATTTTCAAATGATACGCCTAAATAGATAAGGAAAAAAAGGAAATATTTCAGAAAATGATCTAACAAAAAGCCTTTCATTCTTTATGTGCTAGAATAATTTTTCTAAAGGAATGGGTGTTGCATTGTAAAAGAAAAACTTGCCGAATATTTTTATAAAGGAATTTTTTTTTAAAGTCGCATTGTTGGAATGAAAGATTTTATTGATTTTTCAAAATATCTGTGATTTTAGATTAATAAAAGTTAGATTGAATTTGAGATTGCTACTCTAAACAGATGTCATTATGAATATGTGTTTACAAGAAACCACAAACACTATAATGAGAAATGGGGAAAAACATTTTGAGCACATGCATTTTAGTAAATAAATAATAAACAAGTAATATAAAAAAAATAAGTCAATTCCTTCTTTTATATCATAAATATATAAAATAAACCCGTGCAGCATTAATGTCCCACGTTATCTTTATTGAACATTATTTTATAATCATCGTTGCGGTATTTTATTTTTTGTTGGCATCACTAATTTGAGATAAATCTTTCATCTCATTTATGAAAACAATGGGAGAAATTTTTTTCTCCCATATAAAAATTAAAATTAATTAATTAAATTTAATGAATGAATTAATATTTGAAAAAACTGTATTAACATCAATTGTCATCCAGTACAAATTAAAAAAAAATTATTTGAACTTGAATGGATGAATAGAAAATATTTTATTAACGATTGAAAATTCCAACAAGATATATATATAGAGAGAGTGAGCTAATAGTAGGAATTAAAAAAAAAACTAGAAAATGTCTCAAAAGTTTACTAAAGGAATAATTTAAACGTGAAAATCGTAGAAAAGTTTTATAGTCTGGCAAGATTCTGCTCCGTCTTATGCCTTCTCGAAATCTACCCCCCCCCCCTCGATGAACATCAAATTTGCATACGAACACTCATTCTGGAAAATGTCGGTATATATTCATCTATCATGACCACCAAACCCCAAAACCATCCTCCGTTCAAATGTTGATATATATATATGTCTGATCTATGTCATATGATAACACATGTAATTATAAATCAATTTGGATGAAACTAATTGTGTTTATTAAGCTCACCAATGTCTCGACCGAGTTCGTTGGCCAGCTTGGTCCGCCATCTAGTTTAAAAATGGTGGCCACTGAAATATTTAAAACTAAAATAAACATACAAAAAAGTTAAAAATTCAAACTTATTTTTGCTTACTTGTTAGGCCTTGATACAAGGATTCCGGAGCATTTTTTGTTTTACCTCTATCATAAAAAATGGCTGAGATAGAGCAGCTTGAAATTCTAGGGTGGCTGACATTTAGAAACAAAACAGCATATTACAAAAATCGAACGATTAATTTATGAACTATGTATTTATTTTTAGAATCTCTAATGTAATACATACATAATTATTCGTTCCAATTGAATATAAATTAAATATAAATACTTAAATCTAGATTGCATTTTATAGCTAATAAAAATGTTAGAAAAAAAATATTTTTTGTTATAAATGTTTGAATGAAAGCATGGTAAATTATTAGAGAAAAACTGACCGACTCTAAAGAAAAACAGAAAGAGACTCATAATGCGACTAACAAAATGAATACTTTAAAATTCCGTTTTAATTTTTAAAATAAATTTTGTTTTATTTACTTAAATGACCGGTAATGATTTTTTTTTACCATTATTAGTTTTTTAATTAAACTTCTGTATTTTTCAGATAACTGTAATTGCTAATTTAGAGCTCTAAAATTCCATTGATGTTACTTAACCGCCTGTGATTTTAATAGTACTTTCAAATGTATAAGAAAATACATTTTATAGGTAATTATTTTAATATATATTCAAGTGTAAAAAATGAGTTGGAAACTAAACCTGCATGTAAATATTAATTGAGTTTTTCATTCATGTTTTCCATTTGTATTATTCCATATGTTTATACACCCGACCAGAAATAGATAAATGTATTAGGTAATTTTGAAATACAGTTGTAAATTCTTAAAACGAAGCAAAGAAAAGAAAAATCTGACCATATACAATTAAATTATTTTCTAGTACTTAATTAAATTTTCTTATCTATAATGATAAAAATTGAAATTATTATAATCTACTTTTTTATAGAACACGAGTGATGAGAATGGCTTGTAAGGTTGTTTTTGTTATTTTACTTCAATGATTTTACTTTAAATGTTTATCTAAGCAAATACGTTTGAAATCATACACTCCTAATATTTTTACAATAAAAAAAAATGAAATGGTACCACTTTTATGATAATTTTTTTTAGCAAATTATGATACATTGGAAATGCTATATAAATACATTTATAAAATTATGTTAATTTATTAAAAGCATATTCATAAATAATCATTTGCCATTTTTTACATTTTCAAATATATTTGCAATATATACAAATATAGAGCTAAGTGTCTGATAATCATGAATGCTCTAAAACATTTGATTCATATTTTAATAAATAATAATATTGGCCTAAATCTAAGAAGTCCATCATTTAAATTCTGCAGAAGAAAATATTTGTGATTCGATATATAAGAAACAAAAAACGTTTACTAAATACGAGTCTCCAATATGTTTGATCGTATTTAAGAAATTCATAAAAAATAACAGTAGTAAGAACTCCTATTTGCACATAAGGCTTATCAAAGACTGGCACTTTTTCTGACAAAAGAAAGAAGTAGTTCCTGTTTTCTTCGACAGGTGGCGCTATTAATATCTAAAATTTCTAAAAGGCGTAAAAATTTATTGAGAATATATATCTAATATATATTTATAATGTATATTAATTATATATATATACATATACATTAATATACATTTAATACGTATATAATAATATATATATTTTTGGCACTTGAGATTAGTTTAAAATATAGTATGTTCTCAAGTGTAAATAAATACCTATCTCAACATTTCTCATGTATTTTAATAAAGTAGGATTTAATAGTGCAACCTACCGTAAAATTTCGATTTTTTTTATTTTGCTACAAAATATAAAACAGTTTGACACATTCTTATGGTACAAAACGCACTCCGATAAACGATTCTTTACATTTTAAGGATTTTTTGAAATATAAATGAACTTACGGGATGCTTTAAAAAAATACATTATAATGCATTAAGAAATAGAGGACATATATACAATCTTAAGTAATGTTTGTATATATACAGAAAATACTTGTTTGGATTATTTTCTTGAGCAATTGGATAAGCTTTTTTGATTCATGATAATCTTTATTTCAGCATACTTAAAAAAATACGTAGTCAGTAAGATGTTAGAATGGAATATATAAAATGTTTAAAAAAAAAGGAAACTCTTGAGGTAATAATATGTACAAGTATATATATATATATATATATATATATATATATATATATATATATATATATATATATATATATTAGATATTTTTATCCACAACAAATATTGCACATGTGAGTGCTTTTGCTTTCAGTAAGAATATACGACGAGAATGAAACTCAATAAATAAGCAAAATAAATTGTTGAATGTTAAACACATATTATATGGATGTTAAAATTTGAACTTAAACTCTTGAATAAGTTATGTGGATATTTTTTTCTTAATTCTTTGTATATTATAATAAGTTTTGAAAATACTTATTGATTTAAGGTGACAAGTACTGTTGAATGCAACCAAAAATTGATTTTTTAAAGAAAAAATTAATTACAGATAAATATAGATTGATTATTTGGTTCAGAAAACAGCGCAAAACTTTTTGATGCGTTTGAAAACTGTGATTTATTATATTATGCACTTATTTTTTTTTTCATTTCTTATTTTTTCTTGTGATGAAATACTGACTGTGTTTTAGTAGTATCTTTTAAATGTGTTGATTAAAACAAATCTGTGTTTTATTGGTTCAGCAATTAGAACAACAACAAAAATGAAATCAATGTATAAATATATATACACAAAACTCTGTTCCTCTTCAGTTGTATTTAATACGTTCAAGTGCATTTAAATTAAAATAGATTATTTATTCTAATTGAAAGTAGAAACCTGAGATCTGCATGAATTGAGAGAATTGTTTTATACTTAATTATATAAAATGAAAATACTACTACATTATTTTATCCAGTAATGCTTAAATTTCATTAGTTTACAATAAAAATTATTTTGTGCATATTTTACCAAATTACGCATAATATAAGAAAAGTGATTTTTTTATATTTTTAATAATCAAACCATATCCAAAAATATGAATGATAATAATTCTCAATACATATGAATATTGTGATAAGCTTTTATGAAATTTTGTAATGCCATTATAATATGTTTATTAATATTGAACATCTGACAGCTTATTTTTTTTTAAATCTTTCGACCACTATTTAATCGCCCACTATCTACGCTAATATTACATATTTCAAATCATCATGTATTTGAAATATGTAGCAAATGTTTCATCTGTATTTTCACCCATTGATTGTGAAATTTGTTAAATAAAATGCTTCAAAAATTGTATCTTATACTAATAAAATAAATTTTCGCTCTGTGTGTCTATCTTTCTGCGTTGGCTAGGAAAATCTAGCGCACCTAGAAGTCTGAAACTTTAGGTGAGGATAGACTAATACCTCTCCTGGTGCACCTGAGAATCAGAATTTTACTATTTTGAAAATTAACGGAAATATTAGTTAATATCTACAAAGAACTCTCATAAAAATACGCTTTTTGCCTTCGGTTGGTTGGTTGCATAGAGTATCCGCAGAAGTATTTAAATAAACCAGGATAGGGATCATTGCGAGTCGAGTGTTTAAAATAGATGGATTAGAGATTATACTATGACATGTAGACAATCAACTTAATTATTAACCGTTTCCAAATGCTAAAAACTTTATTTTGAAGGATTATATTGTTTTAATGAACGATAATAAGCTGGGTGTAAGTTTTTTTCTTTCTTTCTTTTTTTTCTTTTACATTACATGTATTATTGCGGTAGGGACTTCAATGCAGAAAACTTTATTTAATAAATTATTTGTTATATTTGCGGGGAGAGGGAGGGGGGTAAACGACTTTTTATTAACTATCGCATTTATTGCACTTGGACGCGCGGAACCTGGCGGCAGCTCTTCCTTAATAACACCCTTTTTAATAAATCCAAATCTACTGCTGTGATTTTAACAAAACTAATTTCATTTAACAAATTTAACATTTTTAGCTTCACCCGTAGCTTTTAATTTATGCTATATTAGAGAATATGGCAATTTTAGAATAATAGTTTTCGTAAAAATTAAATTTATGTTCCCAAGAAAAGTACGCAGCCCTAATTCAGTTGATGCATACCAACAATTGTTGGTGATTTGTTGTTCAACAGTTGACCGCGCGCCTCCTCTGCGCACCCTCCCTCATATTTTTTTTCTCTCACTGTGTCTCGTTTCCATAACTCAGCTAATAATGTTCCGACCTTCTCCAAACCAGTTCCATTCTGCTAATTTTTTGTAAAAATCAGCTTTATAGCTTCAGGGCGTATTTCTAGAAAGCAGTTACTACTATTTTCGAACGATAGTCTCATCCAAGGTCTCAACCTACCTCAAGGTTTATTTGTCTAACAGTGTGTTATTTAAATAACTCGGCTAATAATCTTCAGATCTTTTCCAAACAATATCAATTTAGTTGTGCGTGCGCAGAACGCGTAATATAAGTGCCGTAGGCACTGGGGACCCGTGTCATAAGTTCGTTCGAAAAGAGGATTGTTCAGAACAGAATGCTCTACTGGTGGTGGAAGGTGGAACTAAAAGATTTCCCGGAGCATGCGAGCAAGCCGGGTATACGGTGCCGATGGCATCGGAGAACCCGGGCACCATTTCGTTTTTTAAGAGATTTTAGTTTATTACGCGGGTCCGGGCAACGGCGGGCGGGTCAGCTAGTAATATATAATTTTTTCTACAAATGTTTTGTACGTGGAAATCGCGGGATAAGCGGTCAGCGGGGTAAATGTCATTATGTTTAAAATAAAAAATTTAAATGAAATAACCGGGAAATTTTCTAAAACTTTTGACGATGCCAAATATTTATTTGTAGATTTGTCCAGTTGCTGTCACTTTTAAGTTAAAAGGTAGGTTTATTTGTATAAATACGTAGCAAAGAAGATAATGAGCATTAAAAAAAATCTGAGGAATATCCTATTACATTCATATTAATTGCGCCAATCGAGTCTAACAGAATGGACAAATAGTCATAAATTATATTTGGATAAAGATTTATATTATATTTTTTCTCCCTTTCTTATTTTTTCGTTAACAAAAAAATACATATTATTGAATGTTAATAATCATAAATCTCATAGTTAACTGAGAGGAAAAAGCTGTCAAGTATAATATTTTGAAAAAGTTACTTTATTACATTTGTTTATTCTATTTGCGTTACATGCAAATAAGTTAGAACATACTCTCTCCATTAATGACAGGAAAATGCATTATAATATGTAATGACAGTTTTAAATTGAGATACAGCATCTCATGTTATTAGATTGTTTAATAAATTATATATAATATTATTTTTTTTGAAGCGCATTTCCAAAATTTAAAAACCATCGAAAATTATTTACTCCTGTCGTCCATATATTTTGTATTGACCCGCAACGTTATTAGAACATATTTAAAGCTAATATATTCTTTATTTCATTATTTATTACCCCTGTATTAATAATCTCATATTGATCAGTTTTTAAATTAAAAATAAAAATAACCGTATTAAATAATCACAGTGTTATCAAATTTTAAAATTGACATGTAACGTATTTAATACTTGGAAAATTTTCCAGAGAAAATTTCTCACGCATTGCGTTCATAATATTCAAATTTTAATTGCTTAATAGGCGTATGGCCAACATACTGAAAAAGTACCCAAGCTGGGACTCGAACCCGGGTCATCAGATTAGCGCACAGACGTTCTACCAACTGAACCACTTGGGAACGATACTCTGCCTGGAATTTTTTCAGCATAACATATTGGCAAGGCTACAAACGCAGTACAAGAGGAATATTTTCCGTGAGCCGCCAAAACCTGGGGTAAACACGAAATCAAAGAAAATCCAGCATCGACAATTGAATAAATTCATATTCAATACTTGGAAATTTTTCCAGAGAAAATTTCTCACATAAATTCATATTTAATACTTGGAAATTTTTCCAGAGAAAATTTCTCACATAAATTAATATTTAATACTTGGAAATTTTTCCAGAGAAAATTTCTCACATAAATTCATATTTAATACTTGGAAATTTTTCGAAAGAAAATTTCTCACATAAATTCATATTTAATACTTGGAAATTTTTCCAGAGAAAATTTCTCACATAAATTCATATTTAATACTTGGAAATTTTTCCAGAGAAAATTTCTCACCAAGTATTAATTTCCAAAGTAATCAATTTCCAAGTGTTAAATATGGCTTTATTCAATTGTCGATGCTGGATTTTCTTTGATTTCGTGTTGGCCCAATGTTTGGCGGCTCACGAAAAATATCCCATCTTGTGCTGTGTTTGTAACTCTGCCAACATGTTATGGTGAAAAATTTGTAGGCTGAGTATCGTTCTCAAATGGTTCAGTTGACGTTAGTACGCTAATCTGATGACCCGGGTTCGAGTCCCGGCTTGGATACTTTTTCACTATGTTAGCCATACGCCTATTAAGCAATTAAAATTGCATATTATTGACATTTAACGTTTAGATAAAATCTACATAAATTATGTTTTAAATTCTAAAAATGGCTTCTTGTAAAGTCTGGAACATATAGTAAAAAGAATCACTTTATGCATGCCCCATCTTTAAATTTAATTCCTATACTACATCCTGAATGACGCTTTACGCTTTTTGGCTAACCCTTTCAAGGAATATATATCTTCCAATTCACACGTCTGCATTAGAAAGATGAGTATCATTTTTTTTTACATTTATTTAAATGTCCTTATGGGGTATATTTTAAAAATATATAGTGGAGGCATCCTGCGAAAATATACTTTAAAAGCGAAACTTATATGTATTTTTATACTTCCACTTTCAAAACAGAAATCTAATTTACACATTGAATTTCTTTGATTTCGAGATTTTCTTTTCTCCGTACAAGATCTCTTCCTCTCTAAGATTTATACGGAAAGCTTTGCATCTGCTTACGAAAACTCCTTTTAACATAAATATATATTTATATCTCCCTAAACAGCTCAGTGTAAAATATGTAGGAAGAAAAGTGTTTGAAAGACTTTGAAGAGTTTGTAAAAAACATTGAATTAAATTGCTGCAAGACTGTTGCGATATGAATCATATAATTGATTGTTTTCATTCGAGACTGATTTTCTCGTGAACTATTTGTCTTTGAGATTTATTACGGAGAGCTGTGCATCTGCCATCGAAAAAAACTCCTTTTAAAATAAATGCGCATTTATATCTTTCTAAACAGTTCAGTATAAAAATTTAAAAGAAAAGTTTTTGAAAGAATTAGTATTGTTTCTAAAAAAATGTGCTAAATTGCTCTAAGACTGTTGCGGTATGAATTTTAAATTTCATTGTTTTCGTACGCACCCCGTTTTTGTTCCTATAAAATAGAGAAAACATGAGTGGTTAAGGTTGAGGAACCGATGGCATGCAGATATACAATTTAAAATGCATAATCAGTATGAACAGTTATCAAATAAAGATTCGTCTGATGCAAATATACATTTCATGAAAAAATAATGTCATTTCTTGTGCAGTGCTAAATGTAGTGATTTTATGTACTTTAAAAAATGTAAAAAAAAAAAAAATATATATGTAAATGAGATTAAGCTTCTATAGTTCTTTGAGATTAATTAAAAACATGCGTCACTATAATCTTACACATTAAAATATTAAAACTGCAAATTCAAGAATTAAATGCCGAAAAAACAAATTAATTTATTTTACACATGCAAATGGTTAAATGATCCTGTCTTTTTCTCAAACAAGCGGGTTAAAAGAAAGGACTAAAGTGGCAAATTACTTTAACAGAAAGTTTTTAATTATGTAGTAGTACACATTGTAATAATGACTATTATTATGTACCAAAAATTAATTTACTTACGGGCATAGTTGACGTCACACAACATATTAGGTACACAAACTGTCTAAAACAGAGAAAAGGATCGTAAGCTTATGGGATTGGCGCCTAATAAACAATTATTTTTTCACATGTACTTTTGAATATGAATGAAGTACTTTTACTGTTTTAGGATCCACTGTCATGCAGTCTTCTTATGGCAAATTATATACATTCTGCGGATCATACTGAATTTGTTGCGCGATATCCAAATTTAATCATAATGGATCAAGGAATTGTAAACTTATATCTATTTAACTGAAAATCCAAACTGAGTAAATCAATCACTTGTTAAAAAAGGCATTTGATATTATTTTATCAAGCACTCAGATTTGCATTCTTCAAAGTATAGCAGTTTGCGAGTTGATTTACACAACACACGACGTAAACGGTGTCAGAAAATTTAAGATGGTTTAAGACATACAATTTTAATTATTTTAATGATTGATTTGTATTATTCTTAAATTGTATATTTATGAATTTATTAACCGTGACGTCGTTTTCGTAGACTTCAAAACGAATCTACGCAATAATAAACAAAATATTTCAGCCACTATAGTTAAAAAGGTATAGATATAACAAAATCTTTATCACACTTTATAACGTACATCCCTCAGATGATCCCAATTTGAATATTTATATTTTTGTGTATAGTAATATGTAATTTAAATTCATTTCATATGCTTGGAATTTCATACGCTTGCTCTAGGATTAATTGTCTTGAACAAATAGTATTTTCTTCTTGTTTAATTTTATTAATTCTATTTGTTTTATTTAAAATTATTGCGCATATGGATATTGATTTAATTTATGTTTTCGTGTCAAAGAATATTATTTAAAGCAAATACGTTAGTAAATATTTTTGAAGACGTATGATAATTAACATAATTCACTTTACATTTAGGTGATTAGAGTAATCCAAAATCAGCATACAACGTAATGTCACTATTAAAAATTACTTAATATTTTGAACAAAATGGAACATAAGTGCTATTTAAAAAGGAAATGATAGCATAGTGGGTGAAACAATTTCACAAATGAATCATAAGAATGACAAATATCTTTATCTATTATATATGTATTGTATTTGTATTTCGCCATGCCATATTTTGTACGGCTGTAGATCTATCATTAATGTCATTTTTTTATTAGTATGTGCCAGACTCTCAAAGCCTAAATGCTTATTTGGTAGGTAATAGAGTTAGACATTTCTTTCAATCATGAAAATAACTTGTTATTTATGAGGAAAAATATGATTATGGATAAGCATTGTTATATCTATTGTTGTGCTGTAATTTAGGATAATGTAATATTTGGATTTCGAAAATTTGGCAGGAATATACTTCAATTGGAGACAAAGATTGCATCGCAGAGATATTATGAAATATAGATTTAGATATTTTAAAATTTAAAGGAATAATCGGTTATCCCCTTTTTCTTACCTAGGATAACCGGTAAGTATCGAAACTAAATAACTGGTTAATACCGAAATTTTTTACTGACTTTCCTCTTTCTCTCTTATCATAATAAATGTGTCATTCAGAAATTGTGGGTGCTGCTTATGTAGAATTTCTTGCTCAGTTAGTGGAATTGGCTCTTTGAGTTTCACGTAAGCCATAACACTGGCAGATAACTCTAAATAAAATTAAACGCTCAAAACTTTTCTAACAACTTATGGTTTCTTATTTTGTAGTGAAATCAATATTATGGAAAATTGTACGGTAAAAATACCTAAAAATTAGGTACTTGTGGATGACAAAATCTGTGACAAATACGCTACTTTCTGTTATGATAATAAATTACTTCTTGTTTCTTAAAATGGGCGCATGATTTAAAATATGACAACACATTCATCAAAGAAAGTAGTACGGACTAATCCTTGTCTACATACAAAAAAGTTCTTACACTTAATGAATCACAAACTAGAAAGTGTTTAAAATATTTATCTTTTATGACAGTATTTAAAAGTTGTAAAAATATTTTAAAATGCCCGTTTTATTTGTAATATGACGTGACTTTTTTTGCAGCAAAATCTTTTTTTTTCCATAATATCATTCTTGGTCATTTTCTTTTCATCATGACGTCATCCTTACAAGAAAACTCTCTTCTTTATGTAACTAATATTCATGCTCAAAAATTCGTATAATTAAAAATAAGTAAGTATCATTTTCAGATAACGTCATATTCACCTGTTTTTTATGCTTATTGACATTCATATTTATTAATTCTTGAAAATTTTTATTTCATATTCATTATTCACTTGTATATGTTTCAATTAAAAATTTATTGCTGTGAGAAAATTATAAGTCCTGATTTTAAAGATGTGGCAACTATGAAGGAAAATAGTTACATTTCATATAGAAAATGTCCAATGATTCTTCATGAAAGTAATGTAATTTTGAATTATTTAAAAAAGATATTTAAATAAAGTAAATAAACAAATAGCGTAAAAACTTTTCTGGATTATAATGTGCCTATATACAAAGATACAAAGCTATTAAATTATTCGTTCTGACACGGAATTCAGCTAAACATTAACATTCACACACACTTTCACTATTATATTATAACTAGCTAACCCGCCCGGCGTTGCCCGGGCCCGAGATAATTACAATCTCAGAGAAAGGCGTTAACCCCCTCCTTCCCGATACCCGCAAATATAATGAATAATTTGTTCAAGAGAACCACCGTCACCTACATTAACGCGATCATAAAAAAAAGAATTACATTTTTCTGATAATTAGAACATAACGAAGACGCTACGCTAAAATAGCCGGCAGATGACACCCCTTCCCGACCTATCTTAATTAGTTACCTAAATTTTTGTTCATAAGTATAAATTGGCAATTATTTCCTTTCATTTTTGCAAACTAAATAGAAGGATCGACCAGAGAAACAGATGTCTTTGTAGTTCAGTTTTTAACGAAAGCAGATCCCTGTCTCAAACTTTCTCGGATCGTTTTCACTGGCGCCGGCAGATTTTTGACAGTTTTTTGCATAAATAAAAAAAAATTACCGACCGTAATTTTTCAAAAATCACATAGTCTGATGCAGAATATTTTTTTACATATGCTCAGAAATTTTCAAATTGATATCTCAATTAGTTTTCTTAAAATTCGCTATTTAGTAAAATAATTTCGAATTCGTTCATTTTCGCTTGAAAATCCAATGCACCGGTTTGTTTCTTTCGCCATTTTGATTTAATATCTAGGCTAATTATCAAAATATTAAAATTCTGAGGGTCAGGTGCACCAAGAGAGGGTTTGGACTACCTAAATCTAAATTTACAGACTTCTAGGTGCGCTACATTTTCCCAGCCATCGCCAACAGACACACACACACACACAGAGCGAAACTTTATTTTATTAGTATAGATTTGAAATAGTATAACTTTTCAACAGTTAATTCCTTACCGTGCCACATGTTTCAGCTAGAGATTTAAAACTTGCATTATTGTAATATCTTATTTATCTACAGATTTCAATATCAAATCATTTATCATTTTCTCCTTATACTTTTACCACGTGAATTTTGAACTGTATCTTTTTTTATTATTTGGAATATTTTCAAATATCAGCCAATTTTAACACAATAAAAATGTGTAGATTAGTGGTGAAGACTAGTAAAATGTTGTTATTTCTTATTTGTTATGTTTTTGTAAACGTTAGGAATTATCCTTGTTATATTTCATTTATAGTACATCAATAAATAGTTTAAAACGTATATTTTGTCTGAATTATTCTTTAAATGGAATGAATAAATAGTAGGGGTAAGGGGGGCACAGTGGGATAATTTTCACTTGTTTTATGATAATTTCTTACCTTTTAATTAGAAAAATAAAACAAATACAGAGCAATATTTTGACAACTTTTAGCTTTCATTGTAATTTTTTTCATAATTTATACTTATTTTATACTTAAAAAAATGTAATTTTCAAAAGGTACTCAAGATGTCTCATTGTGCCCCCTGGCGGTGTATAGTGGGACGGTGTGTAAGGCACATACAAAATTAGTTATATTATCACAGCACATTTATTATTATTAAATACAGGTTTAGATATTGAACATAGAAGATATGAAAGCCCTTTCCAAATGATAAGACTTAAAAATAGTTATAATAATGAAACACATTTAAGAGTTGGAAATTTTTTTGCAAAATAATGTATGATGAATAGAAAATAATAAAATAACATCAAATTAAACATTAAAGGCTAACAAAAAGTTCTCAAAAGTTCAGTTTATCATGGAATAACCTTGGAAGTCTACAGGAAATGATAATTGTGTCATTGTTCTCTCTGTCCCTCCGCAAGCCATTGGTTTTGTTAATTTCATTTCAATGTCAGCAAGAACAGCTGAATATGTTGTCTCATAATCAAAGACAAAATTGTATGCTGGCAAAAGTCTTTTCATATACTTCACTTCAAAGTCAATTTCACTTTTATTTGTGATTTCTGCAACAGAATAGCATATGGCTTCTTTCTTTTTCCCTTGCACAAAAATGACTGTAACTTCCCTACAAAATGAAACGCGACTGAGACTAGTTTATACAGTGTTGCCATACAGGTTAACTAAATGGTGCATACTTTTCTAATTGTTGAGTATTTGAATGGTAGGAAAAATGCCTTTTGTCCTACTCTGCCCCCCTTTCCCCTAATTATACCATTGTCATATATATTCGAAGAATGAACAAAAATATTCTAACGTATTTTTAAGGCTCTTGATTTATGGAAAGAATTCCTAATTTTTATTGGCAGTAAATAATGTATTTTATTTTTTTGCACATTTTATACATTTTTTTAATAATTTTATGATCAGTTACAAAACGGATCTTCATCAAAAACATTTGTATCATCAAACAATTTCAAATATATAGTCAAATGTGTTGTAACATATATTAAATTTAAAATAGATTCTTTTCTATGTATAACTCTTTTTAAGGTCCGTATAAAGGAAATCGAATATATTTTTCTATCTAAGGCCTCTTTATATAAATATTATACTTCAATGATTCCTTTGTTTTATACAATTTGTTCTACAATTGTGTATGTATAGTTTGTTTGTCGTAATTATTGCATATATTTTATAGAAATTCCACAAACACCTATGGGAATTCAACATTGCTTATTAAAGATTAGTTATAAAATAAACATCGATAACAGCAACCGTATTTAAAATGTGCCTAAATGAGTTAGAGCACCATTATCATCATCTACTTATGGATTATTATTGTAAGACAAATTAATATTCAAGAGCACCCAACCTCGTTTTTTATAGTAATTAGAATTTATAATTATTTATTCTGAAATGAAAACAGAATTTTCTAAGTAATATAAACTAGCCTAGTTTCCTATGAAAATGAAACGAATGTAATAGTTTGTAGTGACGCAATTAACAGACAAATTATATTTTCAAAGGCGTTTTTTTTCAAACTTAAGGGAGCTTAAGAATGCTGAATAAAACGTTTTTTTTTCTTTCTTTTTTTTTTTTTTTTTTTTTTTTTTTTTCTTTATGTTTGCACGTTTAAGTATGTTGTAGAGTTGGTGCCGATAGGAACTTTTCTAGCATTACGGCCATAATACAGGTAATTTAGGTAAATAACGTTGGATTATAAATAATGTCGGTACTTTCATGTTATAGCGAGACCCACAATTACAATTATGTGAAGATTACAGTTATAATTTCGTGAAGATCATTTCGAAACTTATATATGCATCATATGCACGCATATTCATATACTCCAAATACTTATATATGTGCCATATGTCATTTTAAATACACTAGTTAAGTCTTATATGCCATATATACATAATATATTTATTATACCCATGTCATATATATACGTTATATATGCGTCAAACTTGACTATAACTGGGACATAAGCGTCACGAAATTTTATAAACATCATATTTCATTAAAATGTCATATATGCTTCAGTATTTTGGCGATCAATCTTGATCGCTTGGCGATTCATCGTCGGGGGCGGCTATAATATGAAAGTACCATAATGCCATCTAAAACATTAAACTCAATTATCTCGAAATATTATTTTTTTCAGTGGTCTCGTCACAATACGTTTTTGAACATGTTAACGAATGTGCATTTTTTGTAAATAAAGAAAGTTTTTATATAAAAAAAAAACTTTTTCAAGTTATAAGAAAAAAAATATATATCACTAATATTTATGGATTTTGAAATTCAGATTATATTATTTTTAAAGAACTTTTTTTCTGTTTCAAGTACAATTAGGAGACAGTATAAAAAGCAATATAAAGGAGAAATGGCTACTGAAAAATCTGAACTTGGTGAAAGCAAATTTTTACTATGCTTGTCGTACAATGTTTTGTTGTTATATATTTTTTAATTAATATATATATATATATATATATATATATATATATATACTTATATACACGCACGCACACACACACACATATATATATACATATATATATTGTTTTTCTTTATTTTCTTTAAAACATAGATGAATAAATGAAAAAAAAAAGCGTAATAATCCGTAAAAGATCCTAATCCCCCATTAAACTTCAGGCACTTTTCGTCATTTCAAACCTTTCATCTCCCCTTAATTGAACTTAAATTTCGAATGAATTTCCAATATACTCAGAAGAAAATTATCAATTTCTATACTATACTCACGAATTTAATATGTATTTAGAAGAAATTATCAGATATCTTCATTGGACATTAATTAAGTCATATTCAATAATTAAATAATCTTTAGACGAAACGTTATTAATTTCTTTAATAATGTGATTTTGATCAGTTATTTTAATTACTAATTCAGATTTGTGAAGAAATAAATATTCAATGAGTGAATGAAAAAGCTTTATGAATTAGAGATTATGCATTGGAGATATCTGAAATGAATTGATAGAATTGATTGAAGATAATATATCCGTTGTATGTGTTTTGTATTAAATTTTTTTAATACATTCTAAAAGTCTTAATATTTGGAGATTATATTTATGGCGATTTATTAATCTTATATTTGCCATCATTCCTACTGTTATGAATAAAATTTCTTATTCAAATAATATTATCTTTTTTATAAAATATTTCTGATTTAATATTTATTAGATCAAAAATGAGAAATTTGGTGAACTGTGGTAAGCATAGTCACATTTTGACACTGGTCGATTTTAGACGTTTTCTACAGAGTGTCTCGTTTATTTTGCAACCCGCGTAAACGCGAAGTAAATGAACAACACGAGTGCATGCGCGCACCGTTAGCGCAGGTTGCGGTGTGGAGGGACGTGCGAGCAACACTACCAATATGCAAGGAAACCTCAGGAGACACTACAGTGCTAAGGAGAACGAAGTGAAAGGTAGTTTTGCGTCATGGTGCTATGTGCAGAAAAACGCGCGTTTATTATTGAACATTATTTTCGAACGTCTTCGTACAAAGCGATGTGAAAACAAGTTTCCAGACTCGGTGGTGCCAAATAACAGCACAATTCAGCGAATCGTGGACCATTTTCAAACAGAATGGACTGTGGAACCGAAAAGAAAGAACCATCTGTCGTTTGTCCTAACTGACCACAAAATGAAAGAAATCGAGACGAAAATCAAGGAGAAACCGGCCACGTCAGTAAGAAAATTAGCAGATGAACGTTTCATTTGGTTTCAACAGGATGGCGCTCGTGCGCATACGGCCAACGACACTGTCATTTCTCCAAGAATTATTTAGTGATTGGCTAATTACAAAAGGACTATGGCCTCCACGCAGTCCAGACCTGTCACCGCCCGATTTCTTCTTGTGGGGCTATTTGAAAAATCGCGTGTTCCGTGAACCGGAAGCCTCGATTACTGAACTGAAAACTCGCATTACGGAAGAGATAAACGCTATCACACCAAACACATAACAGGATGTGTCTCGAAACCTCCTTAAACGGTCCCAGATGATGACGTAAAGATGACCGTCAAAATGACCATAAAGATGAAGACAGCGGTCACTTCCAGCACCTTTTGTAGTCGTTTAAGCACTTCTTTAAAATAAAAATTAATGTTTGTACATTGTTCTTTGTTTGGGGTTGCAAAATAAATGAGACACTCTGTACACTTTTAGAAATAACATAACCAAGCGCATGCTTACGTTTAATCCCGCAGATCTGAATTAAATATATATATATATATATATATATATATACGTTTAAATTCATATTGTAAACACAAAAAACAAAAACAAACAAACATCAACAACAAAAAAAACAGTCAGTAATATTCAGTAATTTTTTCAGTATATTTTTCATTAATATAAAACATGTTTCCTTCTGTTCTGACAAGAATCTTTTACACCAAAAATAATATCTGAAAGTTTTATATAACAAAAGTCTTCAGCTTAATCATTTTAAAAGAACGTTGTATTAGAAGAGATAATCCCTTTTAAAAACTTCCAACATAGCTGAAAAGTGTTTAGGAACTCGGTTTGTCTGTCTGTGAGCAGTCTTTCTGTCTGTCGCCTGTTTGTCTGTCTGTCTGTGTGTCCGTCTGTCGTCTGTCTTTTGGACTGTCGTCTATATGTCTCTCCGTCTGTCATCTGTCTTTCAGTCTGTCGTCTGTATATCTGTCTTTCTGCGTTTATCTGACTGTCTGTCTGTCCGTGCTGTAAAACGAGTAAATATATTCGGTTTACAATTCAATTGATATATGTTATTGAAATTTACTGCCAGATGTTCAGTACTGAAAATAAAGTTTGTAGCATTCTTTTTTTTTTTACAAGGATACTCGAAACGGATTCCGTTATGTATGGGGGAAACTCATTTGCGGTTTATTTTAATAATGTTTTATTATTTCAAACATATTGTAATGGATTCTGAGGTGCACTACAAGAAGCTAACTATAGAGTAGGGTACGAATAACACTTAGAGTTCCTTTACAGGGACACTGAAAATCATTCCGTTACATTACGGCGTATGGGGAAAAATCGTTTGCGGTTTCTTTTAATAATGTTTCACTATTTAAAATATATTATCACCAAGGTACATTAAAATAAGGTTACTATAGAATATTGTGTGTAGTGTATAACATTCGTCGTTTTTTTGAAGGGATACACAGAAGAATTCAGTACTGTCTGTTAATGAAAATTACGGGATGTACGTTTTCAGTTGCTGATCGTGTTTTTTTTTTTTTTTTTTTTTTAACTCTTTGTTTGTCTATTACTCCGTGTGTATAATTTCTATTGACCACATATAGGACAGCATAAAAGTTCTCGCGTACACCCAGAAAAAGAAATTGAGTAAAACTACAAAACATGTTTTGTTGAGTACATTTTGGTTGTTTTAGCAAAATTCAAGTAAAATTGAACCATTTTACTTGAATTAAAAAAAAAACATTTTTTGCTGACAATACAAAAAAAATTATTGAAATTGCAAAAAAAAAAAAAAAAAAAAAAAAAAAAAAAAAAATTGTTGATTCAAACAAAATTTCTGTTGACCTATATTTAAACAAAAAGTTTTGTTGGGTCAACCAAATTTTTGTTGATTCAGCAAAACTTTTTTTTTGGGTGTACATTTCCGTTCATTGACTGAGAATCCAGAAGAGATATTTTAAACTGTGCTACGCGCTTCTTAACTGTACTAAAATTTAGCATTATATGTAGTATATATAAAAATCTATAGATCATATACAGGCTGAAGGAAATAATTGGCTCAAATCTCTACTTATTTAATAATTTAATGAAAGCCATTTTGTTATTTCTACTGAATGTGACTTTCTATTACTCTTACATATGAAGAGAAATTTAATGGGGAACAATAATTCTTGTCTTCTGCGTAATGAGTTATCTGCATTTTTTTTCCAATATCTGAAGCACCCATACTTGAAAAAAATTTTATATAACTACGGACAAAAGTATCCAATAACCTTTTCCAGCTACCAACGATTGCGAAAGACGTTCTTAATCATTAGAAATCCCAGAAATCAAAATATGTTTTAGATTTAAAGTATTCTTTATAAAAGCAATATTTCTTTTCCTGCCACTAAATTTGGAAAATTTTTCCTAGTAGTTTTTATAGAGTATTGATCTCTTTAACTTTCTTAAACCGGAAGAATGTTTTTAGTATGCTATTAAATCTCAATTAAACATTTTCAGCTGCATAATTAAATTTATAATATTATTAGTTTTAATGTTTATGTTGCCGCTGATAATATCATATTTCGTTGTAAAACATTTTTTTATGCGCAACCTGTTTGTTGAACATGAAAATGTTTACTTGATAATTTATAGCAACCTATATTTCGGATGCAGAACTGAGATTAATACACTATGAAAGCTACTGGGAAACATTTTTTTTTAAATAAGCATAATAATAATAATAATAATAATAATAATAATAATAATAATAATAAAATACTGTTGTTTTTCTAAATGATTTTTATATCGCGAAAAAATAATTGCTTATGAGGTTTCCAAAGAAAAAAAAACGATTCTTGGAATCGTTAGTAGTTCTTAAGCGGTTATTGTATATTTTTGTTCATAGTTACATTAAATTTTCCTATATTGAAAAAACATCGGTCATTTTTTACAGTGCTCATGCTGACTTTTTGTGATAATATTCTTAGCTGATGTGAATAAAAATTCAACTAAAAGTGTTGGAGCAGGTTATTAGTGTGGTTACACTTTCCTCTGTTCCTGTGGTTACACATGCAATATTGAAGGGGTAAGTTTAACCACAGCTGTAAAAAGTAATATTAATAAACTGTAGAAAAATTAAACACATTACTGAAATTTATTTTCTAAAATCGTTTAAGAATATAAAAATTTATTTTGAGACAAGTAGTTATTGAAAACAGCAGAAAACTGAAATCTGTGGAAGTTACTACCAATGAATATACAAATATGGCAAAAAAATTAAAACTGTATCTAATGCAATTCAGTGACGATTTGTATGAAAGGTCCCATTTAAATAGAATAAAAAAGAGACTGGAGGAAGATGTCATATGGCTAGTTAGTTAAATTAGCATTTTGTCATTTACTCATATGTCAAAGGTTAAACTGGTCTCGTTATTAAACCTGCCCCTCGCCAGTTTATTTTAGCAAAATTGAAAAAAATGGCCATGTGAATCATCAGTAGATAAATAAATGAATGTTATATACATTATAAACTACACATTCGGTTTATTCTCGGCGATATATTATACAATACACAATTTCTTAAATGTCCTTTCTGTTTGTCAAAATACAAAACACAACATAGACGTTCCTTGTCAGTCTATTTTTTTGTTCTAAATTTATTTATGATTATACCTGTGTTCCTTTTTGAGTAAAACATACATACCGTCAACCGGGACAAGTTTGACACTTTTTGAAAAATATGATACTTGGTTCTCTGGGATGTTCCAGATCCAATAAAAATAGGCGCCGGCGTTTTCATTGCACAAAGAAGATATTGAACGACACTATTTCCGCGTGTTTTTTATCTTAAAAAATTTTTATGGCCGTCATCAGTGAGAGTAATTTCTAACTGCGAAATAGGCAATTTTGGACGTACAAAAAATCGTTCCATTTCAAATTTTCATCCGAATTCAATTAAAAACTGCTATTTTGTCTGATAGAGTATATCATAAGTTTTCGTAATCGCTTCTGGAACGTGATATATTGTTATTTTTATGGTTGATAATATTAGTTGTCAAAGGTGCACCAGGAATCACTAGAAGAGTAGGACAACTTTGCCATCCTAGAGTTTTGTTCTTTCCCTTGGTTCTTTCATACTTTTCAATTATTTTCTTGCATGGGACATTTGAATCAGAATCCGATAAAAGTGCAATACCAGAAGGAGAAGCAGAACCCGAACAAGATGCAGAACAAGAGAAACCTGAAGAACCCAGTGAAGATTTAGTGCAGGACATTGTTCCTCAAAATGATGATAAATCATCAATGAGTGAAGACATCAAGTTATCCCAAGATAATAAAAATGTCATACAATTGAAGATTGGGATGTTTGTGATCGTTAAGTTCTTTGCGAAAAATGTGTAAAATGCTTCAAAAATCAACCATTATGACATTATTACAGACATAGAGACTTTGAGGAGCTATACCTCCAAACGAAAGTCAATGGGTGGAGTTTCCATTTTCCCAGTATTTCTGTTGAGGCGTCCGCCAATGTAGCCGATGTTGTGTACATTGTTGAACCTACTTATATAGAAAAAAAAGGAAATTTTTCATTTATTGACAAAACGTTCGATATTTTTTATAACTGCTCTTCTGTTTCTTTTCTTTATTATTGAAATTTATATGTCATGATTTAAATACATAATATAAATTATAAAACTCAATTTCCCTGTGTTTTTCTTTTATGTGTTTCACTTGTTTTTAAACTGTTGGCAAAGTTGCCTCGTCTCCCAGGTAACTTTGCCAACACGGTTTTACGCTCAAGAACAAAACAAAAATGTTTACTCAAGTTACTAAGTTACTACCACATACTCTTAAGCTAAAGTTCAAGGCTAGAGATAAAGTTAAACTAGAGTTTAAGAAGATTTTGAAGAATATTTGAACATTAAGAATAAGTAAAATAGGTGTAGAAAAGAAATGTGGCAAATGTGTCCCAATTTACAGTAGAAAAACTTTTCGATGGCACTTTACGCCATTCAAAATTTAGGCACACTTTTCAAAGAAACATTTAAAAGAATGAAAAATGAAACATTTAAAAATCAATATCAGTAATAATTATAATATGAAAATTGTATTCTTCCTTTTTTCCGACATCAGAAAGATATTTCATGAAAAAAATTAATAATAATACGATAAAGAATTTTTATAATGATGCCGTAACAATTTTAAAATTCGATCGTACTATTCTAATGAATATTTTTAAAACAAAAATAAAAGAAAAAATTCAGTTTTATATTTTTTGCCTTTACTTTGCACTATATAATTAAATACAAGGTACGTAAAAAGTGGTTCCTTATTAAGTAATATATTTTTGAACCTCTAGTAAAGTTGTATGTTTCTAAATAATTTATATTTATTTATTGTAAGGAAAAATCATTCAAAATGTGTTAAAGTTTAATTAAATTATTCAATAAAAGAAAAGATTAGTGTGTGCAAAATAAGGAATCGTGCAATGAAAATTGATGTCTATACATCTAAATAAAAAATATACATGTATATTTTTTCATATGAAAATATAAATATTGTAATGAATTATTTGATTGTAAGCATGTATATCATTGTTACATTACATTGTTATATTACAAGATATATATATATATTATATATACATATACGTGTGTATGTTATACCTAAATTCAATTTTTAACAGAATTCAGTATTCATGCAATGTATAGATTCATTTTATTCAAAGTAATTCATGTGGAAAATTTCTAAAAAAAAGAAGAAAAGAAACATATGAATATATTTATTAAAAAATAAAATTCGTTGAAATATTCAATGAACAAATTAAATTTAGAGAATCACATTGTTGATTTCTCAAATATGTTCTATACAATGAAATTTATTTCTAAAGCATTGAATAAAAGTTTTATGCGGAACAAACATTATTCTTCTACAAATATTAAAAAATTATAAATAATATTTTTGTTAGCGCATATTTGATGCAAAGTAAATATTGTAAATTAAATTATTTATACATGCTTAAGATAATTCTCATATTATTTTAATCGGAATGTTTGGTTTTAATGGGTTTCATATAGGAATTATAATATCAGATTCATAAATTGAATTTTCAAAATATTATTGAGTAAAAATATTTTTTTCTGTTATTTTTATTTTCCCAAGTTTCCCAAGATATAATCTTTTATTTGGTTACCAAATATTATATTTTATAAATATATAGTTTAAGATTAGGGCTTTTCAAATTCACAATTTTTCTTGGAATATAAATAATACTGAAATATATCTTTACTAGTTTTAGTTTTTCAACTTGAAAAAATTCTCTCAATGAAATAGAGAATAATCATATTTATAAATATCATATTTTGCGTAAAAATTAATACATTTGTGATTTTCTGTAAATCCAGAAGTCGACAAAACATTTATGACGAAAACAGAAAAGTCCGCGGTGAAAGAAAATAAATTTTCTTCAGATTTTGGACGATATTTGATTTTTTTTTCAAATATTAGACATGCGTATCCATTCACGAACTAGTCAGTTTATATTTTCAAACATGTACTTTGAACACGTACACATAAATAAATATAAATAAATATGGACGTGCACGGTTTACGCCCTCTAAGATGTTTGGTACAAAAGTTGATC
Source organism: Maratus michaelseni (assembly GCA_963931845.1). NCBI lineage: Eukaryota > Metazoa > Arthropoda > Arachnida > Araneae > Salticidae > Maratus > Maratus michaelseni. The sequence goes on along the minus strand of OZ007591.1, from coordinate 288,984,186 downwards.
ATAACTTCAACATGTGTTTTACGAAAAATATTAGATTATTTTTCAATTATGAAAAAGAGTGGTTACGTTTTAAATTGTATTACACATTGTAGTTATATAAATATTTTTTTAAATTATAATTATTTAGTGAAGGGTTTCTTTCAACAGGAATTAGTAAGTATTTTAAGTATTAAATCTGTTAATTCAATTACAAAATAATGCCTGCATCCTGGAAAAAAAGTCTTACTTAAAATAGGAAAAAAACGGGGAATTATTATTTTTTTCAATTTAAATGTATTTTGTGTGTAAAATAAATCAACGTTGCTTGTGTTCACGTGGACATCGACATTCACGTGTCAAAAACATAGAAAATGTATTCATTTTCATATATTATTTAAAATTAAGTGGAGAAGTGTGAATCGTCCAGGCTACACGGTGATCTCACCGTTAAAAAACGCACAATAAAAGAAAAAAACATCATATATTAATTCACTGCTATCAGTTCACATTTGAAATGTTAATAAAAGTAATTTATTTGACATTCCTAGATGTTACTTACCAATGGATGCTCTACAATATAACAATGTTAGTTGAAATTTGCCAAAAAATAAAAAATAAATAATAATAATAATAATTTTTTAAATGCACCTTGAAAATTGAGAGCAATATTTATTTTGTGTTTAAATACTGGAATAAATAAAGTATTTTTGTGTTTTTCATTATTCGTATATAAAATGTAAAAAGAAAATAATGTGCACAAAAATCCAAATTGCTAAGTTTAATGCTTTTACATCCCATAAACATGCAAAATGAGATCATTTATATACATTACTTAAAATTCAAATAAGAAACGCGAATTTTACTATAGAATAAATGTGATCTGAGAAAATTCCATTTACCCTTCTAACTAAAATATTAATATCTATATTGTAAATATTTACTGTCTGCTTTTGTATATCAAAATGCTTTCAGTTTTGACGTACTGTTGACGTACAGTTTTGACAGAGATTGTAAATACAGTGGTCCTTCATTATATGGAACATACTGAGAGACACAAAAAACGTAATATATCCGAATGTGTGATATAATAGAGGGTATTTAAAGATTAGGAAAGAGGAATATGCACAAGAAAATATTTTATGTATGTCGACATTTTTCTATAAACATTTTAAACTATTTTATAAAGAATAATGATAAATATTTTAACTTATTCTAATTAAAAAGCTACATAAGTTACAAGATTAAAATGGTACATTATACGTAAGTTACCAATTTAAGTTATACATAAGTTTTAAAGTGCAGTTATAGTAGAGCATATAATCTACCTGGATATATGCAAAAAGACCAATAAATGATGTAAAAAGGTGTGATATAATGAAGGTCTACTGTATCATTAAACTGTGCTATATATATATATATATATATATATATATATATATATATATATATATATATATTATAATAAATGAAATCGATGAAGGAGAGGAGATTGGCGATAAACTATATGTAATTGAAGCGGCATTATATTAGTGAAAACAGACATCCATTCGAAGCATAATAATATGGTTGCAGTCGTGTAGTGGCTGAACAAGGCAATGAATAAAACAGTAGGTGTTTCTCCGATATGCAAAAAACAAGGCGATTCATAGTTCCATTCTTCTATTTTAATAATCGTCACCGAAGCAGTCCTCACATGATTTAAATGGGCAGTGCCATCTCTAAAGCAATTAGTTGTCACAAGATGTTCTTAAAATACATCGAACATAACTCTCGAGCAAATTATTAGGTTTAAATCATTCGGAATACGTGATGAGTAAAACGCACATGTAGGGGACTGTTATACACTTGCAAACTCGACCATAATCTGATTGAGGGTCGCTTGCGCTCGCTTTTTGTGAATAAGTGGAAAGGTACCAAACCATGACGTAACGCATTGATTATAGCGCGCGTTAACACGCGCTCTAATTAATGCGAGAATTTGAGATACGCCTACAATCTACGTCATGACCAATGAGGATGATAGAGTAATGAGTTCTAACACATTCTAAGCGAACGCATTTTATAGTAAAAAGAAACCAACGCGCGAAAACTCGGAAAGAAGAAAAGAAGAAAAGGAAAAAATGGCTTTCGGAAAAACATTCGAATTCTCAGCAATGATCAGAATCATGATATAATTTAAGAGTAACTGAGAGCTTTATATTTAAGTAAATTGGGCAAAATAATAATGAATTTTAGGGGAATTTAATAGAATTAACGATAGATATTATTATAGAATAAGGAATTAGTGAAACTGTGGTGGTATAAAATAGAGAAACATCGCGAAGGAAGATTTAATAATGTAACATATATATATATATATATATATGCTTATATATATATATAAGCATATTCATATATATATATATAAGCATAAGCATATTCATATATATATATAAGCATAAGCATATTCATATGTATATATAAGTATATACATATTTAATTTAATAAATATCAGTATCATCATAAAGTAATTATAATATTGTGGAACTGAGATTTTTGCGAGTAAAAATACAGCAAAAGGCAAACTCGTATCTATATTATTAAACATGTAACAAATAAATACAAATCTCATGAGGAAATGGATGCACGTCCAGGAAATAGTCTCCAAATTACACTCATAATATAATTAAACTGTATTTTATAATTTTAAACGTAAATCTGAATTATTTCTAAAAATTGGTTAACAGTTAATATTAAGCGAAGAACAATCTAATGTATTTTAAATTCTGTCGCTTAAACTAAAAAGATGATATATTTTCTTTTCCTTTGTAATATAAACAGAAAATGCAAGAAATGCTTCTTTACTTTATGTATTTGTAAGAAAAGAGACAAAATCAGCAAGTCTTCTGTATTACTTTGAAAGACATACACTATTCTTGTAAAATTTCTGTTGCATTTCAAGACATAGAACAGTATCGAATTGCAATATTTATAATTGTTGCTTTAATTATTACTCTCCCGAATTCTTATTTCGAAATTACAGAAGTAGCTAGTTGCATTTTAAATTATGATTTTTTCATTTATCATGATTTATCTATTATTTTCAACAGTTATATAGATCAATAATTTTATGTAATAGCTAAAAAACGTGATCAAAGTAAAAATATATTAATGCCGAAATTGAATTAAATATATCTTTCCCTATCACAAATTAATTATCGATGATGGATCAAAAATATGATACTTCAAAAGTCTTGCAGGATTAAAATTCTAATATATATATTAGAATGATGATAGCTCTTAATTTATGTATATAAAAAAGTTGCTACTAAATCGCAACTAAACATATTCAGCTGCGTAATTGAATTTACACATATTAGGAATCAAAATAATATTAATTTTAATTTTTATGTTAATGCTGTTAATTTATCATATGTGACTGTAAAACATGTTTGTAAAACATGAAAATGTTTATTAATGAAATATGAGAATACACAAGGAAATGTATCATATATGTCGCCAAAAATTTATTTATAGACATTTTAAACTTTTTTGCATAAAATAACTTTAAATAGTTGAATTTATTCTAATTAAATTATATATAAGTTGTCATTTAAGCTATATATAAGTTTAAAACGCAGTTAAAGTAGAACTTATAATTTAGCTGCTGATATGCAAAAAGACCGATGAGTGATGTGAGACGGTGTGTCATAACGAAGGACTACTGTATCTTTAAATTGTTCCGCCAAGTAAACAAAATTATATAAACTAATCAATTAAAGTATCTTTTTTTATTATTTTTAATTTAATCAATATCAGTATCACCATAAATAAATTAAAATATTGTGGTGCTGAGATTTTGTGTGAATAAAGCAAAAGGTTTATTCGTATCTATATTATTTAAAATCTAACAAGGAAAGTCTCCTTAAAGTGCATACTCAGCTTAAACCATGAAAGTTCATTATTTTTTGTATCATTTTTTAACTTTCAACAATGCTTTTTTAAAATTTCTAAATATGTCTATGATATTTTTGTAAAATTCGAAATCTTAAAATTGTCATTAGTTTAAAAAATATACTAATGGGTTTATTCTAGTGCTCATGATAACAAACCCTCTTGTTCAGAATCGTGTGCATTTTGAGTTCAACATTTTCAACTCATCTCTGTACGTTTGCAGTAATATTAATTTAAATCAGATTAAATAAATCATTCACGTTTTCTTCTGTATTTATTACAGATTGGATGGAATATTTTACTGTTCTATCCCCATTCCACGATTTTTTTCTAATTTAAACGGCTTCACCGGTTATATAGATAAGTAATTTTAAATGTATTTTAAAATGAAAAGTCCGATGGCAAACGCGTTTGTTATACATTTCTATATAGAAAGAGTCGTTCTCATAGCAACAATACCTTTTCCTTGAATTGACAATGTTCAGAATCGGGCTTATTTTTGAGATTGAAACAATTTCAATCAATTATTATTATTTTTTAAATCGTATAATTACGATCTTTAAATTTCATTATATGTACATATAAATGTGTACACAAAATTGTAGTTATAAAAATGTATTTATTATGTAAGTTAAACTTACATAAACAAGTTCAGCAGGAAAAAGTTTTTCCTTAAAGAGTGTCATAAAACCGTATTAAAAAAAAAAAAAAATATTCCGTCGCCAACCGGTGATAAATCGCCAAAGGAGCGAATTTTTCATAATTTTTTTACGGACGTTATATCGAGGTTTCGCACAATTTTTTTTTATAGACGTATATGTCCTCATGAGAAGAACATTCTGTAATTTTTTTTTTCTGAGTATGAGCTTTTGGAGACCTTCCTTGTAAGAGAGAAATACAAATTTTACTAGGAAGTGAATATTCTTCACATTACACTCATTAATTTAATTAAAATGCATTCTTCAAATTAAACATAGATCAGAATTATTCGCAAAAATATGTTTATAGTTAATATTTAGCGAAAAAGAATTTAATGAATTTTAAAAATTTGTCGCTGAAACTAAAAAGAGATAATATTTTGTTTTCGTTTGTAACATAAACTGAAAAGTGAAGAAATGCCTCTTTACTTTATACATTTGCAGCGTCTAATACGGAAATAAAATCAACAAGTCTTCTCTATTCCTTTTTAAGATATATATTAATATTGCTGTAAATTTCCATCTGCATTTCAAGACATAGAACATGATCGAATGAAAATATTTCGAATTGTTGCTTTAATTATTACTCTTCCAAATTCTGATTTCCAAATCTTTTCTGATCAGAATTTATTGATTCAAGATGATCAAGAGTTTTATAATCAATAATTTTATGTAAAACGTAAAAGAGCATGATTATTGTAAAAATTTATTAATGCCGCAATACAATTACATATAATTTTTCATATCAAATATTAATTCACAATGATTGCATCACGAATATAATGCTGTAAAAGTCTTCCAAGATACAAATTCTAATTCGTGTAAAACGTAATTTTAAAGAATAACTCTCATTTTATAAGGAACGAGGAAATATTTATGTAATGTTAGATAAATCTTATAAGGAAATACAACGATAAAAAAAATTTTGAGAGAAGAATCTTAAATTATTAGTTTATGTATAAATAGATAAGCAATAAAAATTATGAAAAAAAGGTCTTTGTAGAAAATCATCTGAAACAAGATTAATGCACATTAACAAAATTTAGCAAATTAGTGTTTCTTTAAATATTTTTTTCATGTAATAATTTTTAATGTTAAAAAGTTTTTTAATTATTATTTTTAATCATTTGAGGGTTTAGAAAATGAAAGTATTCCCAGCAAAAAAATTGCAGCCAGAATTTAAAAAAAAAAAAAAAAAAAAAAAAAAGTAATTTGGTTAGACATCGACGAAAATTCTATGCAAAAAATCATTTAAAAATATTTAAATGCAAACGAGGAATTTGTAAAGACATCGTCAGTGGTTTAACATTAGCTATAGAGTTTGCTTGCGCAAATAGCGTAGGTTGTTAATGGCTTTTGATAAAATATAGTTTGATTAATTTATTCAAAGGTCATATATAATAAAGGTCATACATAATTTATATAAAGGTCAATGGTGGGTATGTCACATCTAGATGTGTTTAATTCATTTATTCAATAGCAGGCATACATATGCCATCATCCACAAAGTCTCTCGTAACTTACTTACTCTCACACCATATATAATGTGTTTGCTCACAGGGCATAGCCCCTTTAATACCTATCTGCACAAAATTCAAATGTGCCAGTTCACCCCGCTGTGAGTGTGGTAAGCTGGGTACTGCTATTTATGCATTTCATCACTGCACTCTTACGCAGCGCTTGCACATTGTTCGCCCATTCACGACCCTAAGAGCTGGCGTCCCTACATACTCACACGCCCAACACTTCTATCAAAAATTAAAAATATTCACATATTTTCCCCTGACCTATGCAAATTAACACACTAGTGGCCTTTAGTACACCCTGTTGCAAGAACAACAATCACCAAGGCTCAAGTAAGTGCTTCATTCGATGCCATATTGAACTAAATCTACCACCAATTTCACTGCCCAAAGTCGCGTGGAAAGTTGTTGTCCGGCAGTGAAGAATATATTTGTATATTTCTTAGATTTATGTCATTCAAAGCCACTCTGCCCCGTGTCGCGTGGGGTTCTGTCCAGGCAGGACAGGTGTTTGAACATTGTATTTTTTAAATGTACCTTACTACATGAATCACGGAAGGACATTATGCTCTACGGACATGGTTTCCTCGTCTGAGCTGTCTCTCTAAGGCTGTCAAATTCAGTTTTCTGGATTTTTAGTGTTTTATTGCTATGAAGGGCATTGGAATTGACAGATGATTCTGAAATACCACACATATCGAATGGGAAAATGACAGATTTTTTAAATCCACGTTACACTTTTTTTACAATCTGCACAAGAATTTTTAGTGCTACTGTTATATAAGATTAGTGAAAATCTGATGATCATATGTCTTTATTCTTTGCTTTAATAATAAAGTGTCTTTCATTAATACAATTATCGTTGTTATTACGTCATATTATGGGTCAAAATTTTTAAAGACATGTATGTTTCTATTTTGATAATTTGAAACACCTATTTAATTGATAAGCTTAATAAAATCATTAGTGCAAGATGATGTGGAAAGTCCTAATTTATTAATACAACAAAGTTTAATTGATCATAATTTCTACTTTATACATCGTTTTAACATAATGCATGAGAATATCACATAAACTTACTTTGGTAAATCTCCTAACAGCCTCTCCACCTTTGATAGATCAAATTTCTTTCTAATAGATCTCTGAAAAAAAATCAGTTACAAAAATATGTAGAATATTCAACGCATATTCTGCGAACAAGTCTAAACTGAAAAGGTTTTGTATTTTCCCATTTTCTCTCTAGGTATATATAAGAAGTGTTCATGGCTTTGACGTCTATGGGGACGATTCGGGGTTATTCGCCGAATTTGATTAGTTTTGGGAGCTCTTTATGAAGACCGATGTATTTAATAATGGGAAATTCATTTAGATAAATCGTTTTAAATTGAGTAAAATGTTTCTCATTTTTTCCCGATGCTTAAATGTTTCATTATATTCTATTTGTATATGTTCTTGCGTGAAGTTTTGGGTATAAGATCATTGTCGAACTTATGGGTCATCACATTTACATACAATGATTTTATTGAATTACAATCATGGAAAATATAAGTATACGGTCATACTAACTCCGCCGCAAATTGTCTAATAATACTATCACTTGTACTAGGTGATTAGTAATAACGTCTATTAATAAATGCTATTATTAGATATTGCCTAAGGGACTAAGAACTCATATGTCATAGTTTCCGCATAAAAACTCATAGTTTACAAGTCATAAATTTCTCAAAAATTAATTTCAAAATTATTTTTCTTAATTGAAAACAATATGAATTGTAGACTATATATATATATATATATATATATATATATATATATATATATATATATATTTCTTTTTTGACGGAAATCAATATTTAGAGGATTTATATGTGGAAATTCAAAATTACAACTCATTTTGTTATATATTTTGTAAATTATGATTCAAAAACTACCAACATTAATATTCGTTTTTTAACCATTAAAAATGAATTTATCATTAGTAACTCCAAACATTAAACCTGTATAATTTCTAAACTACTTGACCGAATGCCTTCCCTTTCGGAATAAAAATAAAGTATGTACCGAAGTATTGAAATGTTTTGTCAATCTTAGGTGATATTATTGAAAATTTTAGTTTCGTATAATTTCTATCTGTAGATGATACTAAAAGAAAAAAAATAAATGTTGTACTAATTAGCACACGTTATTACAATTCGATTGGTTATCAGTCACATTTTTATATAATTATTTGCGGCGTAGATAATATGGGAGTTTCCAACTTCTATACTTTAATTAAAGAAATATTACTTTTTGCACAAAAAATATTAAAAAATGCCACAGATAAGAAATGCTCCTCATATAAAATGTAATCGGATGTAACAAAATGTAAATTTTATATGCCAATAGCTTCCAAAGCGAATGGACATCTCACGTGAAGGTACATTTTGTTTTTTTTTTATTTTAGATGGGATACATACTTTAATTTTATCTATCAGTGACCTTAGAGAATGCGTTTAACTATTTTAGATTTGAAAAAAAAATATTTGCATGTACAGATAATCATTTTTCAAATGCATACTATTTAATACATCAAACATGCAGGGTACAACTAACATTATTTCCCAAACTTATAATGATATTACTGCTAAAATACAAATTTAGGGACCTATTATATATTTCACAAACTTATTTAAACAATATTTAATATATAGAAGTTTTTTTTAAGGTAGATTCTGTTTATATGAATAAAAATGTAATATATAGAAGTACGTAACATTGGAATTACAATGTTCGTTTGTTGAAAATAGTTGAATAATGAAATTTAAGTAGAAATATAACAAATAGATAAATAAAAAGAATAAAATAAATATCCTTAAAAATAAAAATTTTTAGATATCGAATTCCTTTTATTGAAATTACAACGGATAGTTTACTAACAAATGTAATAGACTATTACAATATATTAAAATTACATTTAAAATTTTAAAAGTACATTTAATAAGATTGTATATATTTTTGCATAAAAAAAATAAATAAACAAAATGATTAAACAAATTCAACAAAATACATCCCACATTTTTTTTTTTTTTTACATCAACTAAAAATATTATATTTAAAGAAATATTCGGTTACGTAAACAAAGTACTAAATAATTTTACAGATAAAACATATTAGTCTTATAGGAAAGGTTAAATCTTAAGCTGCAAATAGCGTTCAAAGTTCATTCAGTCGTTTTTGGTATTCTTATGTTTAAGTAAGAAAAAAAACCACTTTGTTCTCTTAGATTTTTTTTTTAATTTTATGTATCATTGACTCCAGAGAATGCATTTTCCAATTTTATATTTATAAAAGTATTTGTATGCATAGGAAATGGTGTCTCAAATGTATTCTAGCTAATACATCACGCATGCAGGAATCAACAAGCATTATTTCTGTAAGATTTAAAGGTATTGCTTTCCTTAACTGCAATTTTTTTGTTATATGTTTTTTACATATTTATTGAAATAATAGTTAGCGTGTAAGAATATTTTACCGTGGCATTATTTTATATAAAAACAATTGTAATTTTGCGTGAAAATATTACCGAAGTGACAAATTACAGTTTCGTTTGTAGAGAATAACGGAATAATGAAATTTAATTAGAATTAGAAGGAATTTATAAATAGGAATAAAATAGATATCTTTAAAAATAAAAATTTTAGATATCCAATTTCTTTTATGGAAATTACTTCGGACAGTTTACTAACAAATATTATGAAATAATACGATATATTAAGATTGCATTTTGCATTTTAAAATTACATTCAATAAAACTGTATTTTCTTGTTTATTGCAAAACAAAGAAAATACATTATTTAATTAAGTTCAACAAAATGTATCCCACATTTTTTTTTTACATATGTGGAAAATATATTTAAAGAAATACTTGCTTACGTAAAAAAATACTAGATAATTTTATAGATAAAAATATTAAAAATATAAACTCTTATAGGAAAGATTAAATTTTAAGGTGCAAATAGCTTTAAAAGAACATTCAGTCGTTATTGCATTTCTTACGTTTAAGTAATAAGAAAATAAAACAGATTATAACTCTTAGATTTTTTTAAAGTTTATGTATCATTGTGTTCAGAGAATTTATTTTCCAATTTTAAAATTAGAAAAATATTTGCATGCATAGGAAATGGTGACTGGAATGCATTCTATCTAATACATCACGCATTATGGAAACAACAAACATTACTTCTGAAATATTTAAAAATATATTAACTGAAATTTTGTTGTTATATGTATTTCAGTTATTTACTCAAATAATAGTTTACATTTAGGAATATTTTATGTTGGCATTATTTTACATAAATACAAATTAAATTTTGTGTGAAACAGTAACAGGTATTATAATATCGAGGTACAAATCGGTGTTATAATATCGAGGTTTTGTTTATATATATTTAAACAATTAAAAATGTCAATAAAAATTCCGTAAAAACATCCAAATATAAAACTTGTGATTGTACCATTTTTTTAGAAATATTGTTACTCATCTAAAATTACTAATATCGGACAAGGATTCATCAGAATAATTCAACAATATTATTATGTGCCACACATTACATCAACAATATTTATTTTTTATGAAAAAAATGATAAACATGAAAAATGTAAACAATGGGTAAAAAAAAAAGGTATATAGCAAATTACAACGTTTGATATTTTAAATATTTTTTAAATAACTTTATCTACATGCTATCATATTAATCATAGTGACATACATAACAAAAGCAAAAAACAGAGGTAAAAAATAACAAAACTGTTATAAATTCATAAAAACTTTATAAAATGATTTTATGAAACGAATTTGTGAAATCATTTTATGAAACGACTGATTAAGCGAATATATGTTAAATGTGGGATTTGTAGAACACTGACTGTACAGTGTTAAAAATTTGCAGCAGACTGTCCAGTCATTTGACCGTTATTAGAGAAAACTGTTACATAACCGTAATTTAAATCTACTCTGACTATATTATTGCGCATATTATGTCAGAATAGAGTTATATTACGGTTACGTAACAGTTTTCTACAAAAACGGTCAAATGACTCGACAGTTTGCTGCAAATTTAACAGTGTAATGTAACTTTAGTATACTGTTAAAGTCACGTACAACATGTGTTTTTCTTGAACAGGGCGTATATAGCATTTATAATTACTTTACAGGATCTCTCAAAAATACGAATATATATGTAATACGAGTTTTGTAGAACGCTGGCGGTAATGTGATTTTATTATGTTGATTACCGTCACCTACAGCACGTTTTTTTAAGAGGGTGTATGTAACGTTAATAGTTATTGTACAGGGCCCACAAAATAATCCGATTACACTACCGTCCCTGGGCGGTAATTACTCAAATTGCATTTTGGTGATTTTATGTTATTTGAAACGCTGTGAAATGTGTATATGCTACTAAAACTTACTGTGCATGTTCTAATTTGGACATATGGGATGTAACAAAACGATTGACCAGAAGTGCGAGCGCAAGCTCTATCAACAAAACTTCAGATCTATTAAGGCGCAGCGAAAGATTGACGCAAGTCCCCAAAACTGATGAAACGATAACGGACATGTCATCGCGATGTGAATTGCTCCTAAATAAAATTAAAAACGATACCAATTATCGACTAAGCAAAAAAGCACAAGAACATCTAATAGATCTACAGGATTTACTCGTAAAAATCCAAGAACAAGTCCCCAAAGACGGTCAAGACTTAAAAGCCATTCAGTCCGCTTATGTTCGCGCTCAAGGAAGAGCTGAATGCTACAAGGAGCAATTGCAAGCCTGTATGGCAAACATCCCCAGCCCAGCTCACATTGGCATAGAAGTAAGAAAAGCCCTTACTGAACACTTGCAACAGATGCGCCAGGCACAACAAGCAGACGAAAATCCACAAATTGAATGTCCCTCTCTAGCAACAATAACCCAGACTGGCACAGAAGTTCAACAAAATGACTTTCAAACAACCGTACTACCGACATCATCACCTCCAACACCTCAGCTTCACCAGCAGACAGAACGACAACAACCTGAGCCGTATACAAAAAAATCGAAATTACCGGCGCATACTCATTGTCAAAGGCCGCAAGAAAACATCTGGAAGAGAAATCGAACGTCTTATTGCCAGTCAAAACATCATCTGTCCGGCAATAGTGCAAAGAATTACACCAAAAAGATTTCACCTAGAATTCCAAGTCTGGACAAAAGAGGAGAAGGAAGTACTCAGACGAGAATTTAAAAGCCATGAAGTACTAAACAAAGATCTCATCTTCGTAAACAAATCCGTTACACTCCACAAAATGATTCTTCTAGGTGTTCCAGAAGGACTCGAATTCAAATATATAGAAGAAACACTGCTCTCCATCTACTTCAGTTATAAAGATGAAATCACCATGGTAAGAAATATGCCATCAAAATGACCTGGTGCTCGAGACTGGATTCTCTTACTACCCCAGGATCTTGCACAGACGGTAATCCTGGATGGTGGCCTCACAGTAGGCCCAAAACTTTACCGTCTCAGACCATTTACCTCGGTGAAGCGTTACTACCGCTGCCAGGAACTTGGACACACTGAAAATCGATGCGACAGCAGGAGACCATTCTGCGTGAGCTGCGGGGTTAACCACAACATCCAAAACTGCAAGGAAGACCTAAGTTGCATCAATTGCCTCCGTCATAACGAAGTACATAACAACACCTACAACACTGAGCACAAGGCCTCTGACTCAAGATGCCCAGTCTACCGCAACACCTACAATGAGGAGAGGAACCGATTGGACGTCCTCTTCTCACCCCGTGACGACAAGTCATGTGGTCAACCTCAAGATAACTATGAGTACCACCACTTCTGCATCCTCCACCAATCAACAAATACAACGAACATTCACCAAACATATGGGATTTACCACAAAGCCAACCTCCTCCTCTTCCAGGGTTTTATGGACATTCAACGATGAACAGGTCTCAGAACCACCCAATCGACATGTATTATCCAGTTGATCCTTACCACCAGTGGCCCTCATATAGCAGCGAGTTTCCTCACCTATCCAGAGAGACGGGATCCCTAAGGTAATAAAGTACTTTAACTTACATTAAAAGGACACTCAATCTATATAGTTTTTCTAAAAATCTCTTTTAATTAATATCAAATTCAATTAAGTACACAACACAAAGAAATGACTTCAACAACACCACTCCCACCATTTGGTCACATCAAGATCTCAACCACTGCAAATCAGCCAGTGAAACAGCCAAAAATCACATGATAGACAACAACATAGACATCGCATTGCTGCAGGATGCACACTGTAACAAAAGCGGAGAGCTAACCGGCTATCCCACATCGTGGTCCATTTTTCCATCCAAAAAATACTCGGCACATGTAGTCATACAAAACAAAAATCTCATATATACACATCTTTATACAGGAACACACTGTGACTTCGTGACCATTATGGCCAAGGAAGTCTCTCTAATAATTGGCTCGTCATACGCAGCACCAAAGTCTGACTTCGATGAAACACTCGAAGAATGGGAACACATCATCACACAAAGAAAGTTTCTCATTTTCGGGGGTGACTCCACGTTGTGGGGTTACCCCAATGAAAATCGCCACGGGGAAACACTTACCGAATTTTTAATCACTAACAATATGACAATAGCAAACATTGAAAACACAGAACCAACTTATAAAAAATATAATTCAAAAGGCGAATTACTGGCTCAAGGCTGGCCTGACCTAACACTAGTCAACACACAAACACTACACAAACTTAAAAATTGGCAAGTCTCCAACCTGTACAATGCATCAGACCACAAGTACATCCACTTCTCATTCGAGATCTCGCCACTCTACACAATCCGAAGAAGGTTCAACACAACCAGGGGAAACATCCGCAAATTCACACAACATATTAAAAACAACAAACAGCTCCTCGGAAAACAGTTAAACAACATAACAGAAAACAACCAAATCAACACATTTACATCCACCTTGATAGAAATAATTCAGCAAGCAGCGAAGTCAGCCTATAGATATAAAACAGTTAGGAGAACACCCACATTCTCATATTGGAACACAGAACTAAAAACAAAACGAAACCACTTAATAGCATTGAGAAAAAAACTCAAGAGACTCAGAGACCATGAACACGAGTCTGAAACATACAAATCCCTCAGTGCAAAATACTCAAAGCCCTCCGCACTGTACAAGCTCTCCCTATTGAATGCTAAAACTAAAGCATGGAGACAGTTCTGTAACAACACCACAAACCCGTTTGGGACCGCACAGAAGATATACACGGGAAAACTCTTCACTCCGGATGAAATCTTGATCGAGCAGCCCCCAAGTATCGCATCAAGACAACACAACCTACAACATTTAACATCACAAATATTTAGACCCACAGCATACCCTGATAACAACAATGAGGACATAACATTCGATTCACCACCTGACAAGCTTTTCACTAAAGCAGAATTAAGAACAGCCTTGCATACATTTAATGACAAGAAGGCTCCAGGTCCAGATTCAATAGATTTTAGATTACTCAAGGCCACATTCCACATAATTCCAAATATTCTTACACGCTGGGTGAACCTCTGTCTCCAGCACAATTTTTTTCCAGAGGTTTTGAGACAAGCGGAAGTGGTGTACTTCCTGAAGCAAGGGAAGTCCCCCTCTGAACCCAAATCATACTGACCGATTTGCCTTCTTCCTACCCTCGGCAAACTATTAGAAAAAATTATAGTCTTTCGGCTGACTCACTTTCTAGAAACAAAAGGTTTACTCCATCCTAAACAGTTCGGGTTCAGAGCGGGCAGATCATGTGAAAAAGCACTACTAGATATCTTGACTTCCTGCGCCGAAAGCATTGCTAATGGTGACTACACTTCCCTGGTCTCGCTGGACATACAAGGAGCCTTCGACAACATAGAATGGGGGGACTTACTTATACAATTACGGGCGCTGGGCTGCCCGAGGAACCTGGCTGGGGTCGTCAAGTCTTATCTATCTGATTGAAGTGTGCTCATTAAGTGGGGTGCAGGCTACATTCCGCATAAGCTAGAGAAGGGATGCCCCCAAGGCTCTTGTCTTGGACCTCTACTCTGGCTACTAATCGCAAACATTTTTCTTTTAGAGCTGGAACGTCAGGGCATAATCGCATATGCTTTTACTGATGACTTCAGCCTGGTTCTCTCGGGACGCACGCGTCTGGACCTAGAAACTGCGGCGGCTCGAGCACTCGGAGCATTCTGCCAACTACTAAATACACACCACTTACACCTATCACCTGGAAAATCAGAGGCCCTTACATTCGCCAAGCCACGTAAGCTGGAGCGTGAACCAACAATGCGGGTTAACGGAACTAGCTTGCACCACGTAGCACATATGAAAATCTTAGGCGTCAATATAGATAAATATCAAACCTGGACAGCACACCTCAACGAACGTAAACTCAAATTAGTCCAACACCACCACAATACATCAAGACTTACGGAGAAATCTTGGGGGATCAATAATAACATGCTAAAAATATGGTACAATACAATTATAGAAAAGATTATTCTTTATGGGGCTGGAATTTGGGGAGGTAAACTAACAAAAACAACAAACAAAAATTAACATCAATTCAAAGACCATTCCTACTACAACTGTCGTGTGGTTATAAAACCATCTCAACCGATGCACTAAATGTAATTACAGGTATACCACCCATCACCTTAACATTAGAATATGAATACAAAAAGAGCAGAATCCTACACCTTTCACACAGTCAAACAGTAGAACAGAATTTTCCATCCAAAAGCATCGAACGGATACTCCATGATTGGCAATTACATCCAGCAGAAGAAACATCATACCTCCAAGTAAATACAGATCGTAACACGTACACACCATCCACATTGCCAACAATTTTTACTGTTGGATCTCGAACAACAACCGGCGCGGCATCAGCTTACTGTGTCACGGAAGGTGTGTCGATCATCCACCAGTGGGCCTGCAGATTGGAGGACAACAACACGGTATATCAAGCCGAGCTATATGCCATCCTCGAAGCACTCGAATGGATCCACGCACAAACAGACACGACCCTGTACTTGAGATATAGCGACAGTCTGTCTAATCTGCAAACAGTCAATTCCCACAGGACCAAACACCCACTAGTTCTTGATATAAAGAAAAGGCTTTTAACTATCATAAGCCGCGCACGAATTGGTCATGTTTCCGCACACAAGGGCATATTTGGCAACGAGTTGGCTGACACTCTAGCAAAAGAAGCCACAAAAAACCCCAACATTGATCACCACCTTCCACTCCCACGTAGCTACATCGAACGTACATTAAAAAAATATTTTTAAAGACTGGCAAGTACATTGGACAACCTCAACCAAAGGCCGACATACTCATACGCTAATCCCCAAAGTCTCCTACACACTATTTTACCTTACCCCTCACACTACAGCTTTTCTTACTATGCTGAAATTAAAAGAAGAGAGTACAGATTTAACATAATTTTCTTTTGTGTTTATATCGTATTCTGGGGAGAAATAGCGTACGTAAAGTTAAATAGAACTGATTTATTATTTTTTTAATATTATTTAGAATATGCTTCTGTCACGATTAAGTGTATGGTAAAAATTTCCCATGGTAGGTTTCTTTTACGCTGGGTTGCGTCTCTGGTGAGAAAATGCATAACTAACATTTTAAGATTTTTTTTAATGGTTACTAAGATAACAACCATACTCCAAGTTAAGATTAGGTAATTCAGATTAAACAAAATTTTCTTTGACGTTTCTAGCGCCCACTGCGACAAAATATTCTGACCAAACTGAAATAAAATTATTTTTTTTTCTTTTGTAAATAAATCTTCAGAATAACTTTCTGCCTCGGTCAAGTTTATGTTTTGATAAAAATATTCACATGACAGTTTTATTTTATGCTGGCAGCGCCTCTGGTTGGAAATTGCATAACTAAAACTTTAAAATGTTATTTTAATGATATTTTCCCTTAGCGTACCATATTTCAAGTTCAAATTAGTTATAACAGACGCTACACAATTTTCTTTTGCATTTCAAATAAGCTAACTAAATATAAATAACTTGTTTTTTATGTTTTTTGATAAATCTTCGTAATAAGCTTCATAAATCTTCGTCATGTAAATTTTATGCTTTGATTAACAACAACAATAAAAAAGAAAAAATACATGATAGGTTTTTTCATAAGCTGATACTGCCCCTCTGGACAAATTCCATAACAACAATTTTAAAATTGATTTTTTAAATTATGTTTTTTTCCTATGCCACCATACTCCAAATTGAAATTAGATAGGTTAGTTTAAACTTTTAGTTTTTCTTTAACGCCGATAGCGTTCCTATAGCGATAAATATATTAACCAAAATGAAATTGAATTCTTTTTTTATGTTTCACTGTGTAATGGCCGTACTCAATATAATAAAGGGGTAATACTGATTCAACACACACACACACATATATATATATGTGTATATATATATGTGTATATACATATATATATATATATATACACACACACACACATATATATATATATATATGTTCCATTTAAATAAAATTGATCTTTTATGCTTTACTGTATGAAGACATATACGGTGATTACTTTGAATTTAAACTCCTTTTAAATTATGAATATGAAAATGAATCGAAATTAGTTATTCATTAATAATACTAAACTATCAACTAAGTTGTTAAATAAAACACACAAATGCAAGATATATACGATTAATCTGTCAGCCCGCCTGTCTGTCCATACACAAGTTAAATTACTTAAGATATCCCTAATCCAAGAAATTTAAATTGGTTATTATTGTGGATTACAATGTGTTTCCATCGATGGAAGAATTAAGAACAAAATTTCAACGTATAAGCCTGCTAAGAGTCCAGGGCTTTTGCACGCAAAGATCGTAGTAATGTAATAAAAAACTTTAAAAAACTTATTCGAGATGATGGTATTAAAAACACTTGCTACGGTTAAACATAAAAACTAAACCTCTTTAAACATTAACCTTCAAGCCCTTTCAAGCATTAAACTTCAAGCCCGTATAAACTAAAAAACCTTAAACTTCATTTGATAATTTCTAAAATACTTTCGAAATTATTTTCAACCAACTACTTACAAGGTGACCCAGATTGTAATGCTTCAAAAATATATTACATATAGTTGTAGGTAGGAGCGATATACGTCTAACGTAATGCAAGTGATCCGAGAAATAATAAGTACGTTAAGTTAGTATGCGACACACAGTGGCGTATGTTCCCAAAATCTCTGGAAAAAACACGAATCGCTTTTTGCATGCTTAGTTTTCTTTGAGAACAATTTCATAATCAAAATGGTTCATTATGTTACTGAATAACGGAACGATTGTACATCATGAAACATAGAGTTCAGGTACCATATAGAAGGTATAGGTGATATATATATGTACCATATAGAAGGGCAATTTTGTGAAGTTCGATGCAAAATTCAAGCAATTTCATACATTTATTGAACTAAATAATAAAACATATTTTCTTTTTCTCTAAGTAGCATTACAAAGAAATTAAACTGAATAATGTTGTAAAATTACAAACTCTTTCTCTCATTTAATAATTCGACTGGATTCAGTTAGATATCTAACTTTTTTCATAGTGATATGTAACGCAATGCAAAACTGCTCATTCTGTTGTTGTTGTTTTTTTTTCAAACTTTCTTAAATTTTTACTATAAATAATATTGTTAAATCTTTCTTGAAACACAATCTTTCATAAAACACAAAACAATATGTGCCAGAAAAGAATATTCATTGTATCTCTTTAAACAATGAAGACCTTTAATTTTCAAAATATTCAACATTACGACGGTTTGTGTAAAAATAAAATGTAATGCCTTTAATATATGCAATAAAGGTAAGCTTAACATATTTTAAAGACATTGATGTAGAATAATCATACGTTGTGCAAGTTATGTTTGACGTATTTTGACTAGTATTTTGGTGGAATTCCACCAGTATGCGGCGGCTATAAGTTTGATGCCTAAAAAACGTTTCCATTATGGGGTAGAAAATGACTAACATTAACTATATTTTGAAGCCTCTATCTAAAAAACCTCATATGGCACGCAATATCACCCCATGGTCGATAAAAAAATAGGCAAAACACACAATACATTGATATTGCTTGCAAAAATAAAGTAGACTTGCCCACTGTAAAGATCACGTGCACCGGGTTGAACTTATCTCGCTCATATCTATCACGATCAATAAGACATTTTTTAAATATTATTTTGTGGACCCTTCTCCCCACCCCCAGTATTCCTATCATTTCATGTTATTAATCCGAATAAGCAATATTTCTTTATCATGCATTTCTATCAATTTATAAAACTTTTTATCTTATTGGTCATTCTTTTTCAGAACAGACACTGACAGTTGGGTGGACTAATAATTGGCATTAACAGACACATTTATTATTGAAAAACTGCATCAATATATAATAAAGTATGATAATAAAGGGTAAGTACCGTGTTTTTGGTAAAGAGGATGAAATTCTGTGTCACTTAGCAGTTTTAAAAATACTTATGAAAAATTATTACATAAAGTAAATAGTATACTTATTTCATATCTGGCAATACCTTGTAAGTTTAATTTTGCTATTATCCAACTTCTATATGTTAAATAGAGGTAGATAAAGATTTTTGAATAATTTTTAAATTTTTACTTCTTTTAACATGAAAATTCATTTTTTTAATATAAAATAATACTGTTGTTTGTAAGTTTTACTTTTTCCGTTTTCGGAATTGTAAATATTAAATTTTCACACGATATTTTTTTCTAATATCCCAAATACTTACCCAAATAATCTTATAATTTAGTACATAAGGAAAAACTGTCAATCATATTTTAAATTAAGATTATATAGAAATTTGTTGAAAAATTAGCAAATACAGAAGGGTAACATTTTATATAGCTCATAACTTTTTTTTAGATAATGTTTCAAAAACCTGAGCCTTTTCTTTTAATACATATATCTGAGAAATATTTTGTGTATAAAATAGTTACATAAGAATTCCTGATATTTCATGCGACTTTTTATATAGGATAAAAATTATTCCAAGAAAGCACAATATATGCGTTGTCATCTCAAAATCTCAAAAGAAATATGATAGCTTACAGAATCCATTGAATATATCAATGTTATTTTAGCTTCAGGAGGAAATATAGATTTTTTTTAAAATATGTATCTTCATATTAAGATAACAATAAATATATAATTTAACCTACATTCCAATAAATATTTTGAACAAGTATTTAGAAGCATAAAAATTTTATTTTACAAGTTTAACGAATTAAAAATAGCTCTTTGTTAGTCCCTTTTTAACAGTTCCCAACCTAGTTGAAAAGTGTTTATGACTTCGGTTTGTCTGGCGGTCTGCCGTCTGCCGTGCTCTAACTCCTATAAATAAGCTCGGATTGCCCCGAAAGTTTTGTATGTTATTCTTGTTTACTATAGCATGTTCCCTATTTCAACTGAAGTGTGTAGTACTTACAGATTTTTTACAGGGACTGTCAACCGTATTCTGTTACATTACAGTCAATGGGAAATAATCGTTTCAAGTGCATTTTGATGACGCTATGTCATTTAAAACATACTCAAATTGATATATAATTATGAAGCGCATTAAAACATGATTTTGTAGAATATGGTATGCAAAGCATTTATTATTCATTTACAGGGTCAAACAAAAGAATTATGTTACACATCGTTCTATGGGGAAAAATCGTTTGCAGTGTAATTTAGTGATATTTCACTATTTCAAACATAATGAAAATTATATACATTACTGAGGTGCACTATAAGTTACTCTCTTGAGTGGATTCGATTTATTTACAGAGAAACACAAAATATATTGCTTACAGTATATGTGCGATATTTACAGTCTCTGCGTTATAAGTGCGTTTTCAACTTTGGTTTGCGTTTTTAAGTTTATCTAAACTTTTTCATAGTACGTGTGCGTTTATAAATTCGATTGATCATATACATGGCTACACAAAGGAATTCGTAAGTATTACAGACTATGGGAGTGAATTGCTTAAGGGTAGTTTTTAATTATGTTTATGCATTTTCCTGCTGAACTATATTTAGTAGACTAGAAGTTTGTGGAATATAAATAAATTTATATACAGGGCTACGCAAAGAAAAATGTGTATTGTTGTTTACGGTGGGTAATTGCTGCTAGTGAAATTTAAGTTGCCTTTTAGCTTAATATGTGGTGTGTACAAAAGTCTTCAGACAATATACAGGACTGTACAAAAGATTTCGAGTGCATTTTCATCGATTGGCGAAAATTGCTAAATGTGAATATTCTAACTGAACTAAATTTTATCATACTATATAACCACATCTATTGATCATATACAGGACTGCACAAAATAATTCGACTGCTTTTTTGATACTGGAAGGTAATTTTGAAAACTGTATTTTTCAATGTCTTATATGTTTTCTAAACTGTTTACTTACATATCTTATTTCACCTTATTTAACGGTGAAGTTTCGTTACAGTTTCCTGGCTGTGTTGGAAAGTGTTTCATAATCTATTCTTTACGCATGATTTTCCGTTGTTGTTTATATAACGAACAATCATGTTTATACTGAGACTTCAATCGATTCGAGTTTTTCAAACGTAGGCATAAATTAAAAGATTAAAATTTTAATCTAAAATACTATGTGTGAAATTGAAAATAAATTACTTCTGCTTACATCTGAATACAAAGTGGGATATGTTAGAAAAATATTTAGAATTCGGTATATAATAAAAGACGCCTTTTAATGAAAAAAAAATAATAATATTGAAGTTATCTAGTGAAGTTATAACACTAAGTCAATTGCATGTCTGGAATTTGTTTCTTTAGTCATTATACAGAACCATACTCTTATTTAATAATCGGAAAGATCTCAAGCATACATTAAATGAATTATTTGCTTAAAAGATAACTGAATTCAATAATAAAGGAATCTATGGTGTAAAATGTCAAATAAATATGTTTGGAAATAAAGCAATTTTCCTTAAATATTTCTCATATATATTCGTTAATCACTAACCGAACCACACATTATAAAACTTGTTAAATACTTTGAAAAATTTACTTACGCGAATCCAAATGTTCGTTATTGTCTACAAAAAATGTTTATAAAACCTTTTTCAGTAACGTTTTGAAGCAAAATTGATAAAATATGTTTTCAATGTGTATTAGTTTTGAGTATTTTCTTTCTGCGGTTCGTTTATTTTTCGTCCATCTTTTAGACGCATATAATATAATGTTACTATATTTATTGCGAAATGTTTAAGTAAAATAAGATACTTTTTTATGTTATTTACTTTTATGCAAGATTGATTTTGTAATGCGTTTAACGTTAGTGGCATTTACAAAGCCTCTCTTGCGACTGTTTAACTTTTATAAATTCCTGATAAAAGGTTAGTTATTGCAACACTCTTCAGACATGTTGCGTCCATTTTTTTTAAGGTCATATAAATTCGGTTTCAAATGTAATCAAATTTCAAGTAGTTTTTGAATGTTTTTTCAAATCTTCCTTAAGTAACTTTAGTCTCTATAAATAACCACGGAAGTTAAACCTTTTTAACGAAAATACGTCTTGAACTCTAAGTTGTCATAAATCATAACTGTTATTTATTTATTTATTTATTTTTAACCGGCATTCATAAAAATATTTTGATGAATAATTAACTTTCAAAAATATATACCAAACTACTCTCACTTTCTAATACTGGCTTATCTGGCACCCCAAAAGGACAAAAATCTGAAAAAAAATAACTATAAGCGTCTACGGGCATTTTGATGGTCAATGGTTCGAAGTATCCAACCAGAATTTTTTGATAATTTAAAAAATACAATGCATTTACACAACATGTTGAATATATGTGGCTTTACAGATAAAATTTTAAAAATGATCGCAAGGACATTTTTATAAAACCTAGTGATATTTAACTTATGCATAGGGAGACAGATTAAAGATATATTGTATAGGTGTTGATACATAGCATAGTTTATTGAAATACTACGTACTAATACTACATGTCATTATATTTATGATACCACTCATGAAATTTTGATGGTCAATGGGTCGAAGTATCCAACCAGAATTTTTTGATAATTTAAGAAAAGAAAATAAAACAATGCATTTACGCAACATGTGAATATATGTGGCTTTACAGATAAAATTTAAAAAATGATCGTAAGAACATTTTTATGAAACCTAGTGATATTTAACTTATGCATACACTCAGAAAAAGAAACTGATTAAAACTACAAAACATATTTTTGAGTACATTTTGTTGTTTTAGCAAAATTGGAGTAAAATTGGAGCATTTTACTTCAATTAACAAAACATTTTTGCTGACGATACCTTTTTTTTTTTTTGAAATTGTAAAAAAAAAAAAAAAAAAAAAAAAAAAAAAAAAAAAAAAAAAAAAAAAATTGATTCAAACAAAATTTTTATTAACCCATATTTAAACAAAAATTTTGTTTAAATATAGGTCAATGGAAATTTTGCTTGAATCAACAAATTTTTTTTTTTTTTGTTGAAAACCACTTTTTTTTTGCAATTCCAAAACAAATTTTCTATCGTCAGCAAAAATGTTTTGTTAATTGAAGTAAAATGGTGCAAGTTTACTCCAATTTTGCTAAAACAACCAAAATGTACTCAACAAAAATGTTTTGTAGTTTTAATCAATTCCTTTTTCTGAGTGTAGGGAGACAGATTAAAGATATATTGTATAGGTGTTGATACATAGCATAGTTTATTGAAATACTACGTACTAATACTGCATGTCATTATATTTATAATACCACTCATGAAATTCGAGATGACGATGCGAAGAAAAGAATGCCTTGTGTAGAAACCTCCAGCACGTCAGCTTGACATGTAGCCACGGCACCAGATTTAACAATAACAACAATTTATTTAAAACAATAAATAAAGGTTAACGGCAGTGAAGTGAGCATTCTTAAATTAAAGATTATCAAAATTAAGCTTGAAACATTAAAAAACTTAGAAAAGAGTATATGTTTGCAAAATATTCAGTAAATTGAAACGTTAGCTCGAATCAAAATTGCCTGTCTGATAGTTCGCAGAAACCGAAAAATTAATCCCTTTGGCTTACTTTAAAATGTCACAGGGGACGCTTTAATTAACACTATAAAATGTCCCTTTAAATACTTCTATATTGCTATCAAGGTAACCCTGTAGATTCAAAAACTCTTTTATTTGAAATACAAAATTTTAACTTTTTACAACGCTGGTGAAGTCTATTACGAAACGGTGAATTGGAAACATCACTGTCTACTAAGCAGACACAAAACTCTACTTTTAAAAGAACAAAGTGATGAAAATGTTGGCTAGATTACCACTGTGGTCACTGTGGGAAATAATAGTCTAATTTACTAATTCTAACACCTACTGCCATATGTGTGTAGCAGCTAAACAACCGCAGATACCCATTAATCATGTCATTGTTCAAAGTAACTGTGAAAATCAGATTCCCGGAGATTCACAAACACTGTACGAAACTTGAAGAGATGACAGAATAGGCTCATTTACGCACAAATGTTAGAATTCAGAAAAACACGATCCCACACAAAACTCTAATACTCACTCGACTATAGATTACTTTCGTAATAGAGTAGTTAAGCAGTTAAGCAACGATCCAACAGAATACACTTACACCTGGACAAAAAGGCAGACCACCGAATTCTGAACATTTAACGTATATTTTTAAATGACATTCGTGTTTTCATTAAACGCATATATATTTAACAAAATCTTCACAACAATTTAAAGATTTTAATTGAGTCAGAAACCTTTAAATTAACCAGAAGATATATTTTGTATTCACATATATTAAAATTTAGTTAATTTTTAATACTTTAAACAAAACTCCATAAGCATGTTTGCCTTAAAATAACAATTACAGTTAAATAAACATCAGTTAGTAACATATCTAATATACGGAATTTTATTCATTATTTTTTTCGAAACAGATATTTGGTAACTTGAATTCACAATTTTATGAAAATGACAAGACAGAGATTCACGAATCTTCAACATGCCCCATAGCAAATTGAAGTACATTAAATGATCTACAGTTTTATAGTTTTAGCTAATATTAATAAAAATATGTTTATTTTTTACAAATATTTTCGTATTTTCCAATTTTAGAAATATTTCCATATTGTTATTGAAAAAATACTAGTTCGATTCGATTTTATTTCATTTTACTTACACAAGTAGATATATTGTTAAAAGTTTAAAAGTTTAATTAGATGAGTGTCTGGCAGGGGAGAAATTCTGCATTCATTTTTTCTTCTTCAACTAAAAGAAAAAAAAATAAGTGTATTTATTCTGTTAAATGGAAAAATTGAAGAGATCAATGTTGTTTATATATTCTTCAAACGTTTTCAAAAAAAGAGCCAAATAAATTTCAAAACACAAGCTTAAGCTTGCTTTTGATATTTTAAAAGTTTTTTGACACTATAAATTATTTGCTAAAGCCGTACATAAAATGTTAAAAATTAAATAAATAAGCAATATTTGTATTTCCTTTAAATAATTTTATGAAATGCTTCAAGAATGAATAAATATTATCTTCTTACAACAGGGTTTTAATTTAACCAAGCGATGACCGAAATTATATAAAACTATGTCTTTCAATTTTCTTGTGTAAGAAAACGGTATAGTTCAATTTTTAACTGAAAACATGAAAGTGGTGATTTACAAATCGATAGAACATGATTTACGCAGAAATAAATTATAAACCTTTTGCATCTAGTGCTGATATTTCTCCTATGATCATAATGATTTAAGTTTCAAATCTAAATATTTACATGATTGATCTCTGTTATGACGATACGAATAAAACTAAAATCAGTATTAAGAGGATTTAAAGCAGATAATTTCTGAACATATTACTTAGAATTAATTACGATAAGTTATGAGTTAAACCAAGTTCATCGCTGCTAAACAGACCAATTTAAACGCATTACACTATCAGTTAATTTAGGTTTGTCTTTAAAATACTAAGCATTAACTCTGGATAGTTAAATTTTACATTATGTTATTAAAAGTGTTTATTACATCATGAAAAAAGTATTATTTTATTAATTTTAAAGACTTTCTTTTCTTCACATGTTCTGTTTTTACTTACCCATCATATGTAGTATAGGGTAAGTCTTGTAATCGTTTTGAAAATCGAAAAAAAATTTTTGACGGATTTACACGTTTCAGACACTGGAGATTCCGAAAAACATATTTTTAGAAAGAAAAATTTGCCGTCCGTCTGTGTGTCTGTGTGTCTGTAAACGCTCTATCTCCCGAAAAAAATGAGATAGAGACTTGCAATTTGGTATGTACTTAGTATGTAATAATGGTAAGAAGCCTATTTAATTTCAATAACCTCGATTAACCGGAACAATTTTTTTCGGACGCTCGAAATATTCGTTCTGATTAAAGGTATATAAAAACTTTCGAAAATGTTTATTTTAAGAAATCTATATAAAAGACAATGAAAAACATAAATTTTGCATAAAGCATGAAGTCGATCGGATAATGAGTTGCCGAGATATTTGGAATCCTATTTGCCACAATCTTCGATTTTTCGTGACCCTGTATTTCATCCAAATTTCACTTCAAAGATATATTTTAATTGGAAATTTGACGCTTAATCAGATGCAATAAACCGCTAGTTAATAAGATTATTATTTTTGGAGTTATAAGGATGTTTCTTTCAAACAATTCAGTAATCGAGCTTTTAAAGTTTAAGACGTCATCAAGCCACGATTTTATTGGAATTGCAATGTATTTTATAAGTAGTTTACACATTTTTATTTTAATATTTTACATTATGCATATCCATGATGAGTAAGTATTACGGTGGCCCCCAACGACTAGTTCTATTCCAAAAAGAGAAATAAGTTATTATCACAAGTTATATATTTGTTATAAAAAATGCAAAAATATTTAATGCAAATATTTTAAAAATAATTATTTATAATTGGCATTTTTTTAAATGTTAAAGAACTCGCACTTGCGCTCAGTAAATATCCAAAGACAAGAACATTTATCTTATTTATCAATGCAATGGATAATTTTTGAAACTTAACACGTTGTCGTTGACCACATTCAATAATTGTATCATAATACATTTTCAAATTAGTTACGCTGTACAATTTCCTAACTGTTTGTAACTTAAAAGTTGTATGTAAATACTTTCAATTATGAAAAAAGCACTTTCTAAAACTCTATGATTTAAACATATCATTTACTTGATTATGATAAACAACACTCCATTCATCCACCTACACCAGATGTGATTATTATTAAATAGAACAGTATCAACGGACGTATTTTGTGCACATTCGAATTTCCTAACCACAGAAGGTGTTTCTTCAATAATATTACATAAGACATTTCTTTTAACAAATGGGTAACTGACATTTTAATTAAAACTTATATTTGAATTAAAAGTTTTACAGGAATGTTTTCTATTTACTAGAATAAACACACTTATACATTTTAAAACAATTGTAAATTAATTTTAAAATTCAAAGGTTAGTGCGAGTTTAGTGTAAAAATTTTATTTTTACATGAATTATTTAGTAAAATATTGCAACTACACATATGGTTATTTTGAATTTTTTTGCACGTTAAAAAGAATTCATAAGTACATTTCAATGACGAAGTTTTTACGAGACCAATGCATTTTTGTTTATGTATTTTTATATTTCTACATTGTGAATAATAATAATAATATTAAATAACATTGAAACAAATAGGATTTTATTTACTCAGGACATTTCTGATTTTCAATCTTATGGTAATTTAACAAAGAATATATTTTGCACAAAGTGTCTTATTCTGATGATTTTTCTTTTAATGTCATAATTGTAGTTTTAATTAAACGTTGCCTGTAGGTATGTGAAGATTAAAGAAAATCACAAATACAAAAATCTGGAAAATCCTTTATAATAGAAAGTGAGTTACATACCGGAAAGCTAACAATTTATTTACCGCTGATATGACTTCGTGAAAAACAAGTATAGGAAGTTTAAAAAATAAATAAAATAACAATAATCTTGTAAATTTTCAAATAATAATTTCTTTTAAAAAATACGTTTGAAAGAAAACAACAACGTTTATTATATAGAATATTCCTACATTAAAAAAAAAATGGAAATGAGTACATGTTTATTTACTACTTGAATACGACCTTCAATGAAAACAGTTTTGTAACAATTTACTCAATTCTTTTTTTTTTTTTTATAATCTTTAAATCTTTATAAATGTACTGTTTGTGTAGTGTTTTCATACGAAGAAAATTGTATTTTTAAATATCGTATTTCGAGTTGGGAGTCTTTTTACCACTATTAATATTATTATACTTTAAAGTATATATTTTAATCCTTAACAAGAAAAGAAATATATTATTTCTATAACTCAGAATTTTACGTTTTGTAGTTACTATTTGGGATCTTTTTTTGGGTTGGGGAATAGGTTTCATATATTCTTCTTTTATTCCGAGGGACAAATTCACTAATAAGTCTGAATGCATCGCTTGATCCCTTGACATTTTAAATTTATTGCTGACTCACTTACGTAAAAAGAACTGTAAAAACCACCAGTCTAACTCAATGACAGCAGTAAACAGAATAATATAATTATATCGAGAACATTCAATTTAAAACATTATTGAGGCATATGATAGCATGCATATAAAATTTTGATTTGATTGGTTGTGCCTAAAATGGGGTGGGTGCATTCACTTGCGAATTTTTATTTTTATCATCCATCAAAATGTATGATTCGATTTTCAGTTTATTTGATGGCAACCCTTTATACAAAATTTATTCTTTAAAAAGAAAATATCCCCCTCATAAATATCCCTTCTCTAACGCTAGACAAGGGCATCCAAAACAAAAAAAAATTCTTCCCCACGGCTAAGATGCCAAAATTAATCACATATATTCAAAATCACTCAATATTTTCTAGCTCCACAAAAACAATTATTTCGAAAATAATCAAAGAACTGTAAGATGCTTTCTCATCGCTCATCCACTTCCGTTCGCTTAGCTGTCTCTCAACCACACTTATCAACATCTACTTCCACTCACACGAGGTGTCCTCTACTCCACATCCCATCACATACATTGAGCCACAAGCCGCCAAACTCTCCTTTTCACACTTCTCTTGAGTGATAGTAATGCACTGATCCCATTTTTATGAACTTCGTTACTTCAGAGATGTATTCGCTGACCGATCAGACCATTTATCGCCCGCTCGCATGTTGCGAATAACGCACTTGATGTTGCGTTATTCTCATTTTTCGTTCGTAGCAGCCTGTGTGATCTTTACCAAATGGGGATATGACAAGGATAACGCATCGTAATTTATAAAATCTGGCACATAAACATATGTTAATATAGGCCGATAAAAATGGAGGTTGAATGAGATTTTTTTTAAAGGAAAAAAAATGCAGTGCAGTTTTTTTTCTGTTACAGTAAAAAAAAAAAAAAAAAAAAAAAAAAAATACTTTTAAATATTTTATTTTCCAGAATAAACATTTAAAAAAATAATTTAGGCATTTTTTACGACGTTTTTCTAAAGCAATTATAATAATATGCTGGAAATACATATCTCTGTGTACATATATCATGTATTTGTTTAAGTCTAAAGACTTTTTAAGAGTGCATTTTTTCTGATGATATGCATCTAGTGGGCAAACAAAAGAAAATATTATTGAATTTTCCTCAATTTCCTTTGCTTGTTTAACATTATTTTAATATATACAACATTAAGGATGTGCCATTATTTTATGCATAGTATGTGCTGTCACCGGGAGATAGATTGTAGGGCGTTAAATTTTCTTTGCTTTTACATAACGAACTGCAATGCTATTTTTTCACAAAATATTTTTATGGGACTGACATTTATTTGAAATTTTATTTTATTTATTATGTGTTACGGTTTTTTAAAACTTTTCATAATGATTTGCAAAATTTTTGAGAAATTTTGCTGTCTTAAAATAGCATATGTTCTTCAAATTTTATCAATTTATATCATATAAGAAAATAAGAAAAATAATTAAAGACATGGAAGGTATTATTTTATATTTACAGGATACAAGATCGTTAAAATAATGAACAATTTTATTTGTGCTATTTATGGGAAGAAGGAAAACTTCATAAAATTATGTAAGTAATTGTTTTTAATTTATAAATATATAATTGTTTACAGTGAATGTCATGCATTAAAATATGTTCCCCTATTTTACAATAATTTAAAAAGTTATTACACTTTTATTCTAAATGTGTTTTTTAGTAATGATTGTGTGAAATATATTGCTTTAGTTTGTGAATGTATTTAAAGTAAAATAAGAACAAGTTTAACGGCACATTTAAAGTGTTCTTTATATGAAGAAATTAAATCTCGAGTGTTGGCAAAATGCATTTACGATTAGTTAAATCAAACATATTAATGACATTCCTTTTAAATATCTTTTATTTTTTTATAAAGATCAACGTGTTGATTAGTGTGAACCCACTTTGCTATATAAGATAAGAAAATTAACATTGGGTCAAACGTGTTTTATCTTTTCTGATTAATTTTCACAGAGATTTGTGTATATGGACAACGTTGAAAATAAATATTTATGCATTGGATAATATTAGATGAAAACGTTTTGTGTCACTAAAAATGTGTGGGCTTATGCGAGTTCTGAATCGTTACTGCTAACCCTACTATAAATAATAAAGAAAGATTGAATATAAAGTTCATTTTCGAATATTTAATTTTATGTGTCATTAATTTCAACTTCCTCAAAATATAACAACAGCATTTGCAATGCATAAAAATAGCCTCTCAACGGAAATTCAGGTCAATAGTAAAATATAACACAAACAAAACTCTTTACTTTTAAAAATACAATCGTTACCAGAAAAAAAAAACAATATTGTACTTTTAACAGACTATTTTAGAGATTTAGAAAACCAAAATATTTTTGCACCAAACCGTGATCCATCTGAAAATACATTCTTAGGATGCACCTGAGATTTTTTTTTTCTTGAACTCGTGACTAACAATGACACTGAGAATCGGGGTGTAAACAAAATGGTTTAGAACATAACATGAGTTAAGTATTATCATCTGAACAATTAGATTGATTAAGAAACTCACTTGTTAATATTGACAATAATAATAATAATTAAGAATAAAAATAACATTGGTTTACAACTAGACCGTCCAAGGTTGGATATAACTGCCTCGTTTAAAATTGAAGTTCGGATTAGTAAGATGGGTACTTGAATTAGATTACATGATTGTCTAAAACTAAAATGTGTACGCTGACATTCATATTTCCTTTCTAACAGGTAGACATGCAGATTAACGTACTGAACTTATTTCGTAATTTTATTGCTGCACTCGTTCGTACTACCGTAATAACACACTTCATATGTCCAATCGTGCTGTCACACGATATACTTACACTAAACAATTATGAATATGAATAACATAAAATAATAATAAGAAATAAATAAGAAATGTTAGTCGATAAACCAACTCGATCTTTAGAAGTTTAATAATAATAAGAAGAAGAAGAAGAAGAATCGCAACTTAAATCAATCATGTTAAATATAAATTCCATTAATTGGTTTAGTAAGATTAGTAATTTGTAATAATAAAAATAAATAAAGAAAATACTGAATACCCTCGGACATAAAACCTGCTAAGATTATGTCTGTAATTATGATTCTCTATAAAAGGACATTATACTAGTTCCGATCACGTTGAAATTTTCTATTTCGTTCTTCATTAGAATCATGTTTAGAAACTGATTACCTAGTTTGCTGGCATATTCAAATCATATTTAATTAAATCTATATTGAAACTCGTAATACCTTCTTGATAACCAATAACTTTTTGTTCTGAAATCGGAAGATTTTATTTTTTTTCTAAATTCATACTTTTACACGTATGGAAGGCTTTATCTTGACTTTTAGAAGTTTAGTAATAATAATAATAATAATAATAATAATAATAATAATAATAATAACAATAATAATAATAATAATAATGATAATAATAATAATCTAATAATAATAATAATAATAATAATAATAATAATAATAATAATAATAGTAATAATAATAATAATATAATATAATAATAATAATAATAATAATAATAATAATAATAATAATAATAATTATTATTATTATTATTATTATTATTATTATTATTATTATTATCGATGTATAAACCAATCATTTTAAATATAATGTACTCGTGTTAAAAGCTAATAATTTTTTTTCCAGAATACCTGTTCATTTAAATTCGGGCAGAAAAAAAGTTCGTGTAAAAGCAGAATTAGATTTATAGGCATAGCAATTTTAATATATGTATTTGTATGCATTTCTTATCTACTGAATATGTATATATATTGAGGGATAGATAGATAAGAAAATTCGAAAACACAACTTTAAAAATAATCTATAATAAAAAGATATTGCCGCCTTGTTTATATAAACGGCGTGGTTAATTGCAATAAGTTGCTGATTAAACTCGTACATTTTCCTTTTTTGAAAATTTAATAACTTTTGCAATATTGATTATAATGGCGCATTTTAGTTTCTAAGAAACTGAATAGCATGACATGCTGTTACTGGAAACAAAAATAAATAAAGTTTTCCATTTTAATTTTTTTATTTTTCGTTGAAATTAGATTTACGACCAACTGTTATTCAGAATACTCTCGATAATGAATACTGTAATTGTAGTTTTTCAAACGTTACATCCTAAAGAAAATCAGGACGATCACAGTCCTTGTGTTTTGCAAACTTTAAGGTATAGTCGTATATTTACCTAATTTTATGTACCCACACATCCATTAAACTCAATTTTTATGTTTTGTTTTTGAAAGTAAATACATATATACTACTATAAATGCTGGACGATTATACATTACACATGTGTTACATATATACATTGAAAATTATATAAATACAGTTAATCTCTATTACAAAAGCGTCTAAATAAAATAAAATAAAATAAAATTAAATGCTATTTGCTTATTTTCCATAATGTCTATTTCCTATAATGTCAACCACTTTCAATAAAAAGTAACCTTCAGAATACTGAATACAGATTTATATACAAAGAATATTTTGAATCTATTACTTCTATAATAATAATCTTCAAACGATTTCTCAGAATAGATAAGAAAAAAAACAAAAATATTTCAGAAATCAGTCTAACAAAAAGCTTTTTCCTTTTTTCTGCACTAGAATAATTTTCCTTAAGGAATCGGTGTTATAACGTAAAATAATAACGTGCAAAAAATACTTAAAGAGGAATTTCGGAAACGTTGTATCTCCAGAATGAAACATTTTATTGAATTTTCGAAGTGTCTGTATGTTCATATAAAGAAATTTTAATTATTCCAAATTTCGACACTAAACCAAAGCTTTTGTGGCTGCAAGTTTACAAGAAACTTGAATATAAAACACTCTAATGAGAGAGTTGGGAAAACATTTTTGGGAGCAAACAGTTTTGTAAATAAAATAGTTAAAATTCTAGAAAAGTTTTGAAAAGTTTTCTAATGGTGTACATTTAAAGTGAAAGTTGCTACACTATTTTAGCCTGAGAAAAGGTTTTTATTCGCCTAATGCACTCAAAAAACATTCTGGAAACATCAGTTATGGATATATACGGGAAAGTTATTATTTTTAGGACTGTAAATGTAATAAATAAATAAATTCAATTATTGCATTTTCATCTAAGTTAAATAAATATAAATAAAACTAGACAGAAATGTACAGCTAAATGAAAACTGTTTACATTTCCGATATTAATTTAGGATTATATTTTAAAACTCTATGAAAAGGGATTATACTCATTTATAGTTCACAAATTAGAACGATGATATACAGTTTGTGACAGAATCATAAATAATAAATCAGAGTAGATGCATAATGATAATAAAAAACCGAGTTAATTGAAACGCAAAAAAGAAATCAATATATAAAGGAAAAACATCGCTGTCCTAAATATATATATATATATATATATATATATATATGTCTTGCGTTCTCTTTTTTTATATTACCTCAGATATTTTTCATGCTTAAATGCAGGTATTTGAATTTACTAAGTGTGTTTGTGAACAAATATATTTTTTTCTCAAATACCAGCTGGAAAGACCGAGCTATTCTCGGTTAAAATTACCTTTGCGTTCAACTCGATATAAAATAAATTCTCTGTATAACATATAACAATCAGCTCTATGTACTCTTATTGGTTGAATTCTGTTTTTTAATATGTTCTATGGGCTCTGATTGGTTGGATCATTTATCTAGTCATCTATTGGGATTTTGTTCAAAATTTCTTCAGATTCTGAAAGCTTATTTTTTCGTCAAATGTCGTCAAAATGTGGCGAAAAGTCGCGGAGAAAGTATTTCATGTGGTACCAAGCAAATGGCTTAGCTCTGGTAATCTTGAAAGTCGAATTCCTCGTCAATATCGCCAATAGTTCGCCGATTATCGCCAAATTTGGCAAAATGTTGCCAACTTTGTGACTTCGCTTACTGCCAGCTGTTCAACAGCTTAATAAATATTTCAACCTCCGTTCCCATTGAAATGCATTGACAAATATTGATCCCAAAATTACGCACTAATAAAATTTTCTTGAACATGTGATCTAGCCCAATGGTCTTCTCCTACTCCAAAATGGTAAGATACAAAATTTAGTAAAAATCGTTACAGTCGTTTTTAAATAAAATTAGTTTGACCCGTAACTACCCAAAAAGACCCATTACTCGAATTTTATCGAACATGTGACTTAGACCAATGGTCTTCTCGTAATCCAAAATGGATGGATACAAATTTTAGTCCAAATAGTTTGAGCCATTTTTAGATACATTTAGCCTGACCCTGGCCCATGGTGACCCAAAATGACCCAGTAATCAATCTTGCGACTCAGCCCAATGATCTTTTCGTAATCCACATCGGTAGGATACAAAATTTAGTCAAAATCCTTAGAGCCTTTTTTAGATAAAATTAGCTTTACCCATATGTCCCAAAAAATGACCCACTAATCAAATTTTGTCGAACATATGACTCAGCTCATTGTTTTTCTTGTAATTCAAAACGGTAGAATGAAAAATGCAGTCAAAATCGTTTGGATAAAATTAGCTTGGCTCTGACTTGTTGTTAACCAAAAATTCCCAATAATCGACTTTAGTCGAACATGTGACCTAGCCCAATGGTCTTCTGGTACCGCAAAACGATAGAATACAAAATTTCGTCAAAATGGTTGGAGCCGTTTAAAGTTGAAATTTGCATATGTACAAAATTTTTGCTAGTATTATAACACATGATATATTTATACAATGAAATAAAGAAACCCACTTGCAATAGAAAATAATATTTTTCAAACCGAGTAATTTCATATTATCGTCTAAAACAGAAACAAAAATCACCTACGTAAGTGTCTAACCCGTTTCGATGCCCGGATTATTTACGACTGAGAAACAATTTTCAACTACGTTGGAAAATGTTCAAGTAGTCATCGTATCATCTATTGTACAGGATGACCAGAATTAACACACCCCTAGGCTGAACTCTTTACTGAACTATGTATAAGCTTCAAATTTAGAACACATAAAATGTGCTGTATGTTGTCATCTTGATCAACTGCGGATCATAACCGCCCGAATGAGATGCTTCTCACATGCAGAGTGATACCTTTTTGCACATCTGCCAAGGATAACTGAGGCCCTTGATAAACAAGATTTTTTAAGTGTCCCCAAAGTCAAAAATTACATGGATTAAGATTCGGAGAATCAGATGGCCAGGTTGTCGGACTGATTACTCTGCCATTAGTGAAACGCTGCCATAGAAACTGCTGTACACAGAGTTCAATGTATGGAGAAGCTCCATCTTGCAGAAAGATAATTGAATCAAGACATTGCTGCTCTTGCAAATAGGATACAACAAAAGTTTCGAACATACTTTTGTACCTGTTGGCTCTCTCAATAAAAGTCAACAAGGCCATTCCGAATAGCATATTAGTAAAAGAAATGTCGAAGAATGAATGTGGCTGAAACTTCCAGTGAGTAGAGTGGAATCTCATGGAAGGTACCGGGGTTTTCAGTTTCCCACATGCTACATTTATGGGTGTTCACTGTTCTACTGAGGTGGAAATGGGTTTCGTCGCTCTACAGAATCTGCCGTGGCTATAATGCATTCAACTGTAAAATTTCTCTTTTTTTCATATTTTCGCTCTACAGTGCCACCTATGGTATTTCTTGAAATTATTTTTTCACGTAATCTGTTTTCCTATGTTTTGAATAGTATGTTCAGAAAATTAGAAGCCTTTACACTCAGTAGTTTGAAACATAGGTAGGTCAGAGTGGGGATGCTTTAATTCTGGCAACCCGGTATTTATAAAGACAAGACAAAATATTTTACATTTTATTGTCTAGTACACTTGATACGTCGAAAAGTTTAGTATATTATTGTCTACTGTGCGTGGAACAGAAACGATACCGGCAACAATAAGAAGCGTAGTAGGATGTGAATAACATTAAATAGGTGGTCACAATAATTATTCTGTTGCACGAAGCTACTCGAAATAAATTATATCAAATAGTACAACTGAAGTTTCGGCTATGATGTCATACACTCATGCACAGTTTTTTTTAATCGGTTATAAAAAAAGGAAAAAAGTCTGCAAATTTAGGGGATTTTTTCCTTTAATGGCAACCTAGCCATTGTATTAAGTTATTCGTTTGGAGCGGTCTTGAAAATCGCGCCAACCAAAAAGTTACCAAACTTATGTTTATATGTTTGCGTGAGTGTAAAACATCTGTTACGAAGTTTCTTTTATTTTATTTAATAAAAAATTACTTGTTAATTACTTGTTAATTATGTTTTAAGATTATTTTTATTTTTTACATTTATCCCCAAATATACTTTCATTTTATATTTTAATCTGTTTTTGATATTTTTGTGCAATAATAAATCCTTTAAAGATAAGCTGTGCTCATCTAAAAGAAAAATTAAAATGTTTTTTAACTTAATTAGCTTTTTTTACCATAATAATTAGTGTTGAAAAAATATTTTAATAAGTTTACGAGGATTTATGTTCAAAAATGTGTTGTAAGGATAATATTTAAATACACTTAATCATATTTAATAATACATTTAAAATTTAATGAAGTTTTTAAATTACGATAAATAAAATTTAATCGATATATATATATATAGTCATTAAAATGTTTACTTCATACAACAAAAGGAACCCATAATATTGCATTTAATATGCATAAAAATATTTTTATCGACTGCTGAATGACCGATACACATATATAAATTAAGTTAACATATACAAGTTTTAAGTAATCTGCGATTAAAGCATTACATTGGAAAGGATATTTAAATTTAGATTGACTTTTGATAAAACGAGTAAAAATATTTATTTTTTCCTCTATAAAACAGACACTCCAATGATTAGCATTCATTTGAATATTAATAGGGTTATTTAAAGAAATATTTTACAATTGTTAGATTAAATGTTTTTTTTCTCTGATTTTCAAAGCTATAAGAATAATGCGAAGCGTTAAATTAACTAATCGCGGTATTTTGTATAATTGAAGTAAATTGGTAAAGAATATTATATTTTGGTTTCTCATAAACTTTTTTTTTATTCATTGTTGAATTTTTGTTTAGACAAATATATTTTTTTTTTACCTCCTAAAGTGATATTTTAGTTGAGAAGAAAAAAAAATAATATAAAGAGATCATTACAGTTTTATAAATAAAATTTATATATGAAGAAATATTTCATTATGTTTATAAGACAGTGTTATTTTTAACATTTAAAGATAGACCTTCAAATATATCACAAACGTAATGTGTCCAGCATCATTATTAATATCATATGTAACACTTAATGTCTAGACAATTGCCGTAAATATTACTTTAATTGCTGATATCGTTGTTTCAAAATATACCTAATTTCAGTCTTTACTCCATTCATTGATAAAAAAATGTATTTCCAGGTCAACTCAACAATACTTTCCAGTTATTTAACGTAAGGAACAACATTGTTGGCTCTCGTGACAAGACAGGATAACCATTTTTCAGCATTTGATATCTATATTTTAAATTTATTAATATTTTATGATTTAGTTACATATATGTAGGTTGATTCGGAAGCTGTAGGATTGTCCGGTCTCTTGATACAGCAATATTGACATAATAAAAAAATTGAACCTCCTGTACCGTGGGACTGTCGAGCATCACAATTTAAATTCTACGGTTTTCCTTACTTTTATCTTGCATAAAATAAATATGTTTCCCCCTAATCACATTTTTCTGCTTTGTTTTGTTAAATTTGCTGTTATGTAAATTAAGAATGAATATATATTTCACTAAATATAAACAAAATATTTTTACAATTCAGTTACTTCATTAGATTTATTGTCTTGGTATTTGCACTATTATCCTGAATTGAGATTTCAAAAATATTTAACCTCCAAACTATAAACTGTTTTCTTTGCGATACTGTTTTTTTTAATCTTATATACATATACAGCCTAAATAAACACAACAAAAACTATATGCCATACATTTATAGTACACTTAAAAAAATAATTTAATATTGAAAAGTTGTATATTATGGAAGAATAACTCACATACTCGATTTCATTCCCATGTATTGCATCAAGATTATGAAGTATAAATGCAATTGTATCCATTTGCATCGATTTTTTTCACTACGTAATACAAGAGAATGGTCATACGTTGCAACACAATATTGATGTTATG
This sequence comes from Maratus michaelseni, assembly GCA_963931845.1. Taxonomy (NCBI): domain Eukaryota; kingdom Metazoa; phylum Arthropoda; class Arachnida; order Araneae; family Salticidae; genus Maratus; species Maratus michaelseni. Next base: position 288,945,110 of record OZ007591.1, on the reverse strand, counting down.
GATTTTATGAGTAACTGAATCTATGCTAACCTGCGTAATTAAACACAATATTATATAACTAATGACGTTATCAAGTATAAACAAATAAGAAATATCATGCTTCAGACATACATTATATAACAGTTCAACGTTAAGAAAATATTGTTACAAAATTTAGAAACAGTGAAAACTTTTTATTGGACATATCCCATCCTGCTAGAAGGTTTAAGTTTATCCAAAGAAGATACAGCAATCATGTCCAGGGCTGGAACGATGGTATCTGACGCCAAAAGACATATTTGTTTATCGGCACATATTAATAGACATTTGTTTGTTTCGGTCGTTTTGGAACACAAATATTTTAATACAATTGTAATGCACTTACTGCTGTCAGTTACTACTTAATGCTGTTAGACATTACACAATACTGTCAAACTTTTAAAGTTAATATACGTATTTTTTGAAAGATAAATTTATTATATATACTTTACTGTAATATAAACAATTTCCACTCATGTAATTTTTTTTCTGTAGATGCTAGGGAAATTATTCAAATTAAACACAATTCTGAAAGCAATGAAGTCACGGTCTATGTACCGGTATCCCATGTCTCACTATGTACCACGTCGATGTGTTGAGAAAACGATTACGCAATTCTTACTTCGGTTCTGTTAGAATCAAGTTCTTGGTATTAATTTGAGAAATAGTACAGCATACGGATTTTATTCAATATAAAATACTACATAACATTATTAATATAAGATTTAAGAAAGCGTATATAAAGTAACGTTTTTGAACTTTGAAGTTTCGAATTTTCGCAAAATTATGTCGACATTTGGCAAACAGATTGGTTTTCAGAATCTGAAGGAATCTTCTAAAAATTCCCACTAACACAGAGGATAAATTATTCAACCAATCAGAATCCATAGAACGTTCTCAAAAACAGAATTTAACCAATCAGGGTACATAGAACTGATTGTTATATGTTGTACAGAGAATTTATTGTTATATCGTGTTGAAAACAAAGGTAATTTTAACGAGCATAGCTCGGTCTTCCCAGATTATTGTAAATAACTTAAAGTAGAAGTTTTTAAAAACAGCAACACTTTTTTAACAGTGCCATGTATAAATGCATACTTTTGGAAATTCTTCTGGGAATCTGAAGTTATTTCTCATTAGTATTATTTTTCAAAGTAACGTCAATCAAAATCCTCAATCATAAACATTGTCTTTTAAATTTTTGATATTATCTCATAAATGATTACTTTATGAGTGTTAAACTACGAGAAATTAATAACACAATACCTCTTTACATTTCAACCAAATTAATTTGCTGTGGAATGTAAATCTTGAAGTGGCAGTTCAATTAAAAGTGGCACATGCAGAAAGCTTCATTATTTTATTTTATTGTATTATTTAAGTTAAAAAAAAAGGCTGCGAAAAGGATTTTAAATCCGATTAGTTATCCTCTTATTAATAGAGCGACTAATTATTGGATGAAACAATCAGGTAACAAGTTTTCATTTATCAAAACCAACGGCTTTGCACGCGTGATTGAAATATGGCAAGTGGTATTTGTGTACCAATTAACGAGAAATTATACTTTTTTTCAAATAATTAAAATATTACGGAATTAAGTCATAATTTGAATAAACGTCATTTTCGTGTCGCATTAGGTGAATATGAGACTTGAAATAATGCGAAAATCGTCACTGCAACGAATTTGAATCCACATCCTTCCAAGAAAACAGATACAATGCAGTCTATTTGGAAACTCTGTTTATAAGCTATCGTTTAGTGGAAAATTTTTTTTAATCAGTTCAGTAGTTTTAGAATTTATTTTCTATAAAAATCTAGCTTTTCTTTTTACAATATTAATGTAGCTTTATGCACCATAAAAATCAAAACACCGAGAAATAATGACAGGGAAAACATTAGTTTACTATATTTAATTGTCATCTGTGTACGGCTAAAGGTTGAATATGAAATACTTCCTTTCTTATTGGAAATCATGTTTCTTTAGTACTATAATTTGAATTAATTATAATGTTTTCTCGAACCTATGTTTATCCCACTACTCAAAAAAGTTGTTCCTAACATGGTATTTAAAACTATTTCATTTTACTTTTCTTTTAAATAAAAAAAAAATAATTAAAAATACAAATATTGTTCTTGTGTATCTCTGTCCCAGTTATTTCTATGCTAAATTTAAGGTGTTTCTAGGCATAATTTGTTTGAGAAATCATAGTAAAAAGTATAACTGTAGAGCGTTTTCTTCCCAATTCATTTATTTGAAAATCGTTAAAATAGAGGCACCTTTAGGAGCATCACATCCCATAGAAATTCCATGTCGAATTTAAAATTTCTAGCCTCAACAGTGTGAGAGTAAAATCATAATTATAGAGCGTTTTCCAATAGTTTCTTTCTTTTAAATATCAAATACTTTGATGAACGTTCTTAATGAGCATTTATGCCTTAAAATCCATTACTATAAGGAGTTTCTTGCTCTTAGTCTTAACAAATTCAAAGTAAACCGTATTTTAGAATATTTTTTATTTTATCAGGTCGTTTTCATAGAGATAAAATATAGCCTATTTTTTAAGTGGAGAACGGCATCATTTTTATCCCAGGACAAGATTTGAAATCGTTTCTGTAGTACAAAAGAAATCGTGATTTTAAACCCTGTTCTATTCATTTCACTATTTTAAAGATTGAATATGTTAGAATATGATCTGTCGGCGCATTTACATCTTAAAAGTAAAAGCCATGTCAAATTTCATATATCTAGCAATCACCCTATCAACTCCAAATAAATCATAATCACAAATCATCATGTGTTTTATTTTCCTGAGTGACAGTGCTATCCTGAAAGAAATTTGGATTCGGTTTAGAGGGTCAAAAAAAAAATTGGATTTGAGAACTTTTCTATTCATTTCCCCATTTCAAATTTAGATTTTTGTTTAAAAAAAAGCTACTGTGTGCGAGCATTTGCGACTTAAAAGTAGTCCCGATATCGAATAACAGTTTTCTATCCCTATTAATTCTAAGTAAATCAAAATTTAGAATAAAAAGCAACAATTACTGATAATTTCAATTTTTTAAATTTCTAATTTTACAGAAACCATTTTTTGCGAGAGTTTACATCTTAAAAGAAAACCCCATGCAAAATTTGAAGTTTCAAACCTAACAGTATCACAGAAATTGCAATTTTAGAAAATTTTTAGTTCCTTTTAAATTTCGAATTTTTGAGAAACTGTTAGGGTACGATCAGACCACATACGCATGGAAAAGGTTATCCATGTGTAAATTCATGTTTCTATTCTAAAATTTATAAAAAACCCATAATTCAGTACATTTTCCTCTCATTTCAGCATTCTAAATTTCCAAATTTTTAGAAACCTCGTTTATGTCTTACAATTAACCACCATGCCAAATTTTAAGTTTCCAGCACCAAAACTATCACAGATTTTGAAACTTTAGAATGTTTGTTAGGTCATGTACACTTTGAAATTTATTTTTTTTAGAAACTATTTTGTACCAACGTTTACATATTAAAAATGACAGAAATGGCAAATTTTAAATTTCTATCTCTAGTAATTCCATATAAATCGTAATTTAGAATGTTTTTAGAATGTTCTCAGTTTTTTTTTCATTTTTTTAAAATTCCCCCTTTTTTTAATTGCCTTGAACCAGAATTCACGTCTTAAAAGTAACAGACGTGTTAAATTTCAAGTTTATATTACTAACAATTCTACTACATAAATTGTAATTTAGAACTTTTCCCACTCATTTCACACTTTTAAATTTCGAATTTTTTAGGAAACATCAACCATGCCAAATTTCAAGTTACTAGCTCCTTCAATATCACAAAAAGGGCAAGTTTGGAATGTTTTTTGCTCATCCATCTACTTGTGAAAAGTGGCTCTGACGTAAAATATAGTCTATGTCGGAGCAGAGACTGCCACCTTTACTTTTGAAATTCTTTCGGTAGTTCCAGTAGTTTCCCCTACAAACAAACAAACAAGCACCTAATATATATATATATATATATATATATATAATATTATTATAGATGTAGAGATCAAGTTATATCTATCAAACAATTAAAAATAAACTCAAAAAGTTTATGTTCAAAAAGTTTATGTTTATGTTCAAAAAGTTTATGTTCAAAAATTTATGTATTCAGTATTCAGCTCCTGGTGGCCGACTATTGGATATGTAAGCAAAATTAATACCCAATGGTCGGCCACATTAAAATTAATTAAAAACAACAAATTTATTTACTTTTTATGCTCAAAAACATTAGTTTATTTGCCCTGCTAATATTATAGCCTTATAATTTTAGAAAAAAATAAAAAATAAATTAATACTTGCCTTTTAAAAAAATTGCCATCTGTTAACAAAAAAATAGGGAAAATGGCGAATTGACCTCTATCTTGAAAAAAATGGCTGATTACAAATTCAATAAAAATACACACAATTCTTTGGTGATGGTTTATGACTTATGAAAGATGGCTACATATAACCAAATTGTAATATTTCATTTAGAACCAAAAATAAGCTATGCGTAAGGCATTTTATCTCAATGTGGCCGACTATTGGGGGGGGCGACTATTGGTACATTTACGCTATATATGGTTTATTCTGCTGTGTGGGACCCTTAGCATAGTGATTTCGCCTATAACAAAATACTTCGCAAAAAACAACATTTTATTAGTTATTTAAATTCCATATCTTAAAAATTGGAAATTCAAACTATCAGACACTTCAAATTGAAAAGTTTGTGAAAAACATATTTTCTTCTACACGGTATGGACTAGACTTTAATGATAATAGAAAATTAATAAAATAAAAGTACATATTTTTCATTCGTTTATTTATTTTTTGATAGAATAAATTTACAACAAAAAACTTGAAAGTATTTGATTTATCCATTATGAATGGTGGGATAAATGTAAGATTCAGAATTATTGTAAAACTTTCACAGTGTATTTTTTTAAATATATACTTGAAAAAAAAAATAGATGCAGCCTGAAATATAGCATATAAAAGCGTTTAATAATTATTATATTATATTATACAGTGGGTTTGTTGTACTACATATCTTATTCTACAAGTCGAATAAATATCTGTTCATTGATAATATATAAACCAAACCTATTTACGAAACATTATTTGAATCTACCTACACACAGAGTGTATTACATACGATAAAAATCTATGATCGAAATAAGGCAGTTTTATAAAGAGATATGAAAATGAATGGATACGGAATTATTAAATGCAAGTAGCGCATTATAGAATCGTTTACATGTTTTGTGTCTTTGTTGTGATTGTGCCAAACTGAGATAGAAATATTGAATAAAAATGCCAACAAGAACGAAAACTCACGCATCAAGCATACATTATGAAACACTTTCCACCAAATCCAGAAAACTAACCAAATTTCACCGGTATATATGGTGAATAAATATATGTAAGTAAACAGTTTAGAACACATATACTACATTGAAAAATACAGTTTTCGAAATTACGTTTCATTGTCGAAAATGCAGTCGTATTATTTTGTGCGACCGTGTATATAATCTAGAGCTTAGGATATATACTACATATCATGATATAATTTAGTTCAGTTAGAAAATTCACATTTAGTAATTTTCGCCAATGGATGGAAATGCACTCGAAATCTTTTGTGCAGCCCTGTATATTATCTAATGTCATTTGTACACACCATATATTAGGATAAAACGTAAAAAAACGTATAGAACAACTTAAAACTCACTTCCAGCCATTACCAACCGTAAAGGACAATGGATCTTCTTTTTTCCATAGCCCTGTATATGAATTTATTTATATTTCACAAACTTCTATTAGTCCACTAAATACAGTTCAGCATTAAACTGCGCAATACAATTTAAAACTACCCTTAAGTAATTCACATCCATAGTCTGTAATACTCATGAATTCCCTTGTGTAGCCCTGTATATGAAAAATCGATTTTACACACACCACGCGCTAATTTAGTTAAACTTGAAAACGTAAACCAAATTTTAAAACGCACTTATCATACATAGACTGTAATTATCGCACGAATACTGTGTCTGATATATTTTGTATGTCCCTGTAAATGAACGATAAATGCAATACACAACATACTTTTAAGCGAGCAATTTATAGTGCACATCAGTAGTGAATATAATTTTCATTATGTTTCAAATAGTGTAACATCATTCAATTATACTGCAAATTATTTTTCCCCGTAGAACAATGTGCAACGGAAGTCTTTTGTTTGAACCTGTAAATAAATAATAAATGCTTTGCACCTCGCATTTTACAAAAATAATGTTTAAAGCGAGTTATAATTATGTATCAATTTAATCATGTTTCAAATGACGTAGCATTATCAAAATGTACTTAAAACGATTATTTCCCATTGACTCTAATGTAACGCAATACATTTGAGTGTCCCTGTGAAAAAACTATTAATGCTACACACTTCATTTCCAATAAGGGTAATGCTGTAGTAAACGACAATAACATACACAAATTTCAGGGCAATCTGAGTATATTTACACGTGTTAGAACACGGACAGACGGCCAGACTGCCAGACCACAGACGGCAGACAAACCGATATCATAAACACTTTTCAACTAGGTTAGAAAGTGCTAAATTACAGGTCGAGTATATACATACGTATATTTTGTTTTCTAAAAGTTGATAATTTGGCCATAGAAATGGGATAATGTATTAGAATTTTATCTATTTTCAATACAATATTATAAAATATTTTACTTAAAATATGCTTTTATAGGTACCTTCAAAAGTTTTCCATGAAAATATAATCGGATTTTTTCGTTTTTCTGTAAGTTGGTTAATAGTTATAGCAACAGTTTACTCGGCGTTCAAAAGATTTTTTTCTTTTGGTTGGTTGGTTGATCTATGACGGCCAATTATCAACTTGAGGGATATAGGCCCTAGGGTGGGAGTGCCCTCCGTGGGGGTCTTTCTAAGGAATCCTAACCCGTATTTACGGCAAGGTTTGAAGAAAACCACGGAAAACTTCGAACGGTTAGGTTGATGAGCACGACAGGGGTATGAACCCAGCTCCTCCCGTCTACCAGCTTTGAAAGCAAAACCTTTTTTTTTTCTTTTGTTTAACATACATTTATTTGTTATTTACCTTACAAATTATTTACCTTGTTATTTACTTTTGTCAATAGGAAATTGTAAACCTGAAAACTAATCCATTAGCTTTAAACACTGTCTAAAGCGGAATTTGGTCGTACCTGAGATACGACCAAATTCCCCTGACACAAATTTATTGTATTTGCGTGAGGCAGAATTTATTGTATTTCAATGGATGTGCTGCGGTATGAAAGTATTTCCGCGTTAGACAGTTTTCCGTCATACAGAGTGTCTGCCATAGGTAGAACTTACTGTAATGAAATGCATTTATAAAGAAACATTTGAGTATTTACACGAAAAAACCATTTATACGATAGACAACGTTTTCTAAATCAAAAGTAAATACACGAGATTTGAGGTATGTTGCACGGATGTAAATAACATTTCTATATGTTGTTTATTTTCCTTACAGTACGAAGTTCTCAATAGGGTATATCAAATTGAAAATTGCTTTAAAAATTAAATTTCATATACACTGACTTGACGAAATTAGCAGATATAACAGAAATGTTGTTGATATTGCGAAATATTACATTAATTCTAATTGAATTAATTTATTTTTTACAATTTAATTTTTATTACTTTTATGCTACTACTGGAAATTGCAATAAACAAAGATACCATAAGATTTGTTATTTATGTTTAAAAACCGATGACGCATGGAGTGCGCGTTTATGTTACCTGTGTTTATGTTACTACGGACAGACTTTGGCTTTATAAAGCTAATTATGAATTTAAGTTAATTCTGCTTTTAGTTATTAGTGACTTATTTTTAAATATTAATGTACTCATTTTTCATAAAAAGAAGTAATTCATACTGGATATTCAATGAGTGTTTTATTGGATTATAAAAGTTCTATTTCTTCGCAGTTTAATATATTAAATAGTAAAATATATGACTAGTATATTTACAATCGCATCCGAAGTTGCAATTTATTGGACAGTTGAAAACCTAGAAATGAAATAGCTGAATATTTTGTGTGAAATTGTTTGCATTTTATTGATTTTTAAAAATTATTAATTTTGCAATACATTTAATTAATTAATTAAACTATATGAGGAAATGAAAACATTTTGAACTGCAACTGTCTTGATTCTTAAAAAATATAACTTTATGTTATACAATCAACAAAAAATCATAATTTCTTAATATTAATTTTTCACAGAATTCAACGATTAAAAAACGCAAAAATTACTTTAAAAAAATCGGGATGGCAGAAAAACGAAAAAGTTACCAGCTATGCATTTACGTTCTTTTTTAAAATAGAACTTAATTTACATTTATTTAGAATATCTTTAGAACGCCAAGTTATAAGAAATTTCTGGTCGTTTGTCCAATGAAAGATACTTCCAAAGTACACCATAAAAAAGAAGCTAATGAAACACTTTTCCAAAGAAATCGTCATTTTTTATCAAGTTCCGGAAGACAATTTGCCACTACTTGAGCAGACCTCGCAGCGGTACAACGTACTACAGGCACACATAAATTATAGCACTGTTTAGGATAAGTTAAGGATTTACTACATAGTTAACATGGTGTTGATAATATTTCAGTAGTAAACGGAAATCTATTTTTACCGGAAATCAGCAGTATGAATGAATGAATAGTATGTTGAGATAACACACTAGGACAAAATAACCAAAATCTAGTTAACGCTTCAGAGGGGAATGATGAAAAATTAACATATGTTAGGAAACTCTTATCCCAAACAACATTAACAGATTAAGATGCACAAAATAGGTTTATATTGCTTAAAATACTTTTAAAGCAAGATACTATTTCAATTTGTCATACATTTCATAAAGAAAAGAAGATTTCTACGATATGAATCTTCAAATAATGCGTCTAAAAATATGGAAAAGGGAAGTATTTCAGAAATGTTTCTTACAAAATGCTTTTATTTTTTTTAAATGTGCTGGAATAATTTTTCTAAAGGCATGGGAGATGAAAAAGAATAACGTGACAAAAATATTTTAGACGGGATTTCTGAAATTTCGTCTAGTAGGAATGAAATATTTTACTGAATTTTCGAAGTATCTGGGATTTAACATTAAAACAATGTTTAACATACTCAGCTTAGAATAATAAACCAAAGTTTTTATTAGTGAAAATTTTCTATAAGCCTTTCAAATATTTTATTGGAAGAGTTGGGAAAAACATTTTATTGTACTAGAATTTTAGTAAAATTCTGTAAATTGTAAAAAAGTTTTCTAATGCAATAAATTTAAAGTGTAAAGTTTTGCAAAACTTTACGCTTAAAGAAAATATTTTTTTTCTTAACATTTTCATAAAAAATCTATCCATAAACACGAGTTCTGAATGTTAAAACGCAGAGCAGTTTTTATTATTATTATTATTTATTTTAAATTTAATGAACATAAATTTCTTTATTGCAATTTTATTTCAGTTAAATTTCATCAAATTATATTTGCAACTAATACAAAATATTACGAAATATATATTTTTTGTTGTTAAAAGAAAATTACTTTTCAATTGTCACAAATATTTGAATTGACATGGAAAAAAAGGCGTATATTACATGACATATGTTGTAATATATAACATTATTACATTCATTATTTAAATTTAAGTTACTTTAGATGTTATTGCAGATATTTGCTACAACATCAATAATTTAAATTACAAAATTGTAAACTCCTTAAATCGTGATTTATGCAAGAAAATTATTATATATATATATATATATATATATATATATATATATATATATATATATATATATATATATATATATATATATATAAATTTTATACAATAAAACTATTTTAAAATAATTCGTATTTATTTAAATGACTCAATTGTAGGTCATTTATTTTCTGAAATCGACATTTCCTCTATACAACAGATGTCTTTGCATCACAATATAAACCTAATTGGATATTTATTTGGTTAACAAATAGCGTCAAATATATGAATATATATTGCGTGTTACATTTTTCATGTTAGAAAATCTTCGGATAGAATCAATTGCTAAATATAAACCGTTTTTATTTATGTTATACTGATACTGATAATTACTTTCCAAAAAAAGGAAATGTTAAATTTAAAAAATAGGTACTTTTGAAAATAATGCTCTGTAAATAAAATGTTTTGTAAATATAATATTTAAATAAACAGATTCGTACCTGATAATGCAACTAGAGGATCATTAGTGTTAAATTATATAAAAAAAATACTCTACCTCCCCCCGATGGTGACAGAAAAAATGAAACATAAACTTTATATAATATAAAAATATAATATTTATAAGATTGCACTTAATATACAGAAACTGACTCATAAATGCCTAATACAAATATTTAAATTAGCTAATTATACAATATTTTAGAGACGTATAATTAAAGCTTTTAATTGGAAACGGTATTTTAATTTAGATTGACCTTTTGATAAGACAAATAAAAACAATTTATTCCTTGAAAATATTTATTTCCATTAACGCGAAATTCAAATTTTCATTATTCATTTGGATATTAATAAATTTATTTAAAATGTTTTTCCCTAATTGCTAAATATAGAACGTCTTATTTTTATCCTTTTTGAATTCATTCTATGAAAGAATAATGCATGCACTTAAATTTAAAATATTAGAAAATAATGCAAATTTTGGTTGAATGATGTTCAGACTTCATTTAGTAAAAAATTCAATTATTACGTTGTCTCACAATATTTTCAAATAAACCTTTGAAAGATTCACTTCATATTTTATGTTTAACAAAACTTTATTATTAATATCTTTATTCTTACTAACTGAAATGCCATTTTTATTGAAAAGGAAAAGAAAATGTACACAAATAAAAATATTAATTAGTTATTACATGACCACAGAGTACTTTCATAAAGCATTAGCTAGGCACTTGCTACAACCATCCGTGGAATCTGAAAAAAATTCTAAGGTTAAACATGTCCAAGAAATATATTTTTAAATATACTCAGTGTCAAAAACCATAAAAACCTATCATGGGCAACAACTTTTAAAATTGTTGACCAAGATTCATAATTATTCTTATCGTATTCCATCAATCAAATCTGAAGTTGTCTAGTAGTGCAACTGGAAATCAACTTCCTTTGAAATTTCAATTAAAAACTTCCTTATCCAAAAAAAAAACCTATTGTGACACGATCAGAGAGAGGCCAGTAGTGTCGGATAAGTTCCGGGAAATGCAGAGTGGCATCGGTGGAGTGTCAGTAGTATATCGAGTACTGATGCTACAGAACCGTGCTTTTCTAAATGGCAGTTATTGCTATCAGTCCCATTACGGCTAAATATCGGCAAATAACGCTGGACTAGAGATGTAATATTTGCGGAAATTTTTAAATTTTGAAAAAAATAAAACTTTTTTTTTTTTACAAATAAGATTTTTTTGCAATTATTTTTCTTTGAAAACATAAAATGAACATATTTTAGGCTTCTGCACGCTAAAATATTTTTTCACTTTACACGAATATGTTACAAAGTAAATAAATGATTTTTTTTCTATTATTAGTTTCCAAGTTTAGTCATTCAATCTCAGAGTTTCTACTAACGTTTTCCTTGCTTAATTAATTATAAATGCAACACTTCAGGAAATGAAAAAAAAAAAATCTTAACTGTTAATTCCAGGTAATGTACATTCAGATGACACAAGATGACTATAATTCCAGCTGATTTTTTTTTTATCATAATAATTCTTCTTATTTCACAATAATTCAACATTACGATAAAATAAATTTTATTCCCTATTTAGGGTTTCTGGCACCAAAATGAAATTGATTTGATAACTTCACGAATCCAACTAAATAAATTCATTTCAAGCATCAATAAATATGATGGGAGGGCACTTAAGTGTTACACAGTTTATTTACAGCACAGTCACAAGTATCATAGTTCGTCTTCGTAACAAGTCTAATTAAAGTAAATATATTTCAGGAGCCAAGAATAGAAAAGAAATCTTCTTAAAAACACTTCACGAATCTTTACAAACTAATAATTAACATTAATTACAAAGAAAAAGTAGTTTCCCCCTCTATCCTACTTTATTAACAATCCATATATTCGCATTATTAATCACATCATTGTCTATTAGCGTTTTATTCATTTTTAACACTTTCCAACCTAGTTGAAAAGTGTTTATGACTTCGGTTTGTCTGCCGTATAGCCGTCTGCCGTATGGCCGTCTGCCGTCTGGCCGTCTGGCCGTCTGCCGTCTGTCCGTGCTCTAACTCCCGTAAATATGCTCGGATTGCCCTGCAATTTTTATATGTTATTGTCATTGTCCATAGCATGTTCCTTATATCAAATGAAGTGTGTAGCACTTATAGTTTTTTTACAGGGACACTCAAAAGAATTCCGTTACATTACGGTCTATGGGAGAAAATCATCTGCGGTTTATTTTAATGATGTTACACAATTTCAAACACATTGTAATTGATATATATCACTAAGGTGCATTACAAGAAGCTTAATATGGAATAGGGTGTGCATAGCACTTATAGTTACTTTACAGGGACAGTCAAAAGAATTCCGTTACATTACGTATATGGAGAAAAATCATTTGCGGTTTAATTAAATAATGTTTCACTATTTTAAACGCATTGAAAATTATATACATCACTAAGGTGCATTACAAGAGGCTTACTACAGGATATTATGTCTATAGCAGTCATCGTTCATTTACAGGGACACACAAAAGAATTCTCTACTGTCTGTTAACAATAATTCCTGGAAGTGCGTTTTAAGTTACTGAACGCAATTTTAAATTTAATTCACTTTTTGTTTATTACGTGGTGTGTATAAATAAAACAGAAACTCCAGAAGAAAATTTTAAACTGTGCTACGCGTTTCCTAACTAAACAAAAATTTAGCATCCTATGTAGTACATATACAAATCTATAGATCATATACAGGGCTGAATAAAAGTATTTGGATATTTTTCAGAATATTGTATATGCTGGAAATATATGTTGGGAATGCCTGAAATTACGTTTTTAAATATGTTATGCGTTTTCCAAATTGTTTACTTAGATGTTATCTTTCAGCTTATTAAACGGTAATGATTCGTAAAATTATTTTTGGAAGCGTTGGAAAGTGTTACATAATCTATGCTTGACGCATGATTTTTCGTTCTTGTTTCTTTACAAAAATCAGCATTTTGTGATAAAATATAAATTCCGTTCGAATAATGTGATATTTATAAAAATTAGATTTCAGGATTCATCTTAAAAAGAAAAAAAATCATAGATGCAAACTTTTCAAATCGGTAAATGCAATTAATAATAATAGAGCTTTTAATCTCTTACTACACTAAAAATCTGCGGGTCTTTTATTTATTTCCTCCCTTCAACATTTGAGTCGAAAAGTGAAAAAAATATTGCTGATAAGTAGCATAAATCTCTGATTTCACAACCTAGCTACAAATGTTCTTATGATTTGGATAAAAATGATTTTCATTAGCGCAAAATTAACTCGTTAACAAAATTTCTGTTCTAATTACGCCATCTTTATAGAAATTAGATTTTTGTGTTCGCAGTAAAAAATACGCATAGATGTGTTAATTTCAAATCGATAAAGGCAATAACAATGAAAAAATTATATAGAGTCTGAAAAATGCCTAGTCTGTCATCTTTGATTTTAATTGATATTTACACTTCCTGTGGGAGTAATAATTTTTTTTTTAGAAAAGCTAATTTATATTTCCGTGTGCGTCCGAAAATAAATGTTTCTAGATGGAATAGTTTATGAGATAAGGGTGTCTTTGAAAATTTCCAATCTGTTATCGCCAGAGCAATGCTGTGACCATGGCAACGCTTCACCCTCTTCTCAAGTTTCAGAATGACCTATCTTTGCGGTTGATTAAATTCTACATTTTCGTTGAATATTTTTATACATTAATGAGTGGGTTTTTAAGGTTTTAATTAATATATTGCATCAATAAACATATTTTCAAAATTTTTGGATTTTCAGCGTGACAGTAGGTATTCAGCTGTAAGTACACAAAATTGCAAGTCTCAAACTTATACAGTTTCTGAGAACCGACTCTGTGACAGACAGACAGCGATGTGAGACGAATAGTGTTTCGTAAGATGAACGAAAGCCTAAAAATAACATTTCAAATTTTCCAATTTTTCCATTTGGAAATAAGCGCGTTTGAAAGAAAAACGTAAAAGAAAACTTTTTTTTTAAACCGTTTTTTTTTTCGAATATTTGCATCTCTACGCTGGACCGATATCTCTTATCTCATCGTAGTCTAATTAGATCTAACCAATAACTGTTCGAAATGTGTAATATATTTGATCTTAGGCGAAAAATTTTTTTCGTTGTTTGAATATTGTCGAGAATATTAATAATATGCAATAAGCATTAACATATATATTCTTTTTCTAGTTTTTCTTCGAAGGATGAATGTAACGACATAAAATAAAAACTAATTTTATATATTTATTTTCTCTCATTTTAAAAAAATCAAACAAAACGTTTTCTGAGAAAATAACGATTTAAAACTTTGAAATTAAGATAAAAAAAAAAAACTTTAATATTCTACTATATAAATTTCGTAGTAATTTCATATATTTCCCATAAATTCAATATTTTACATTAATTTAGATCATTGATTGTATTTTTATTGTTATAATAGAATAACAAACGTGGGCGCTCGCATGAGATCCATTGCCCCTCGCTAGATTTTCCAAATTAATTAACTAGATTTTTTTAAAACTTCCCAAGATAGTGAAAACTGTTTATGAATTTGGTTTGTTTGTCTGTCTGTCTGCCGTCTTTCAACTGTGTTATGTGTATCCTAATCGAACTGAATTTTAGCATTCTATGTACTATATGTAGATCATGTACAGGGCTGCACAAAAGAATTTGGATATTTACCCTAATATTGTTAATATTTAAAAACTGAGTCGATGTGAAAAACTTGCCGATGATTAACAATATATTTCTCCATTATTGCACATTCAAAGAACGTACTGATGTTGCTGGACTATGTTTTCATGAATGTATCTTACATGAATTAACCACTTAAAAGGTTCCGTTGACAGGCATTCAACGAAATATTTTTATTTTATTTTATTTTATTGTTTAAAAAATTAGTTTCATCTCTTTTTTTTTTTTTTTTTTTTTTTTTTTTTTACCCATTCGTAAAATTTAGTAAAATAATCATGTCATGTCTTCAAAGTTATACACAATATTATACGAAAATACACTTCTGAGTTTAGAAAAAAACATAAAAATAAGTTGTTAAAGACATTGATCGTCATGAAAGTAGCTTATGTACGTATAAAAAAGAGACTTTTAAGTGGACAAAACGTTGCTTACTGTATAATATTCAATCTTCTGAGTTCATGTGTTTAATATTTTATTTTTTTAATTACTTCTTTTTATTATTTTCATAATATATTATTTTTACTTTATCTATTTTTTTTTCAGATTGTACTTACTATGTAGCTTTAAATATCATGCACACAAAAAAAAATATATAATAACCAGTAATTTTTTACGGATGAAGTTTAGGTAAATTTAAGTTTTGCTTTCTTTTTCACTTCTAAATGTATTTCGTTGACTCCTTCAAGAAAAGCGTAATGAAACAGTACGCTTTTACAAAATGAAATATCGCAAATACAACAACTCTTAGGACCTAACGATTACTATGTTTAAAGCAATATGAAGGTACATGGAAATATCTTTATTTTTTATGATTGAGTTTATTACGTTAATTTCTAATTGAATATCGTATTTTAATTAATTTGTAGCTTAAACACAAATTTTCCATCTGGAATTCTTTTACAACACATTTAATAAGAAAGTAGATAGTAAAAGGAGAAAATCCATGTATAAAACACCACTAAACTACTATGTTTTGGCCATCATAATTTGTTTTTTCTTTATTATTCTAATGCATTCATTTAACTAGCAATATTACACACCAAGATTTATGAATGGAGAGGCTGTCTTTGAATTTAACTCGGGGTTACAGTGATTATTGAATCCAAAATGGCCAATTTCAACAGAATCTCATGTTAGGAATTCAAATAAATTTGAATTACGATATATGTTTTCAATTAACAACTTCCAATATAGTATTTGTTGATTTTTTATTTAACATAAACTGAGATACCGCTATAATGTTCTTAGTAAAAATACAGTACAGCACTGACCCTCTTGTGTGAACAAAGTTAAAAATCAATTAACATAAGTTTAATGAATATCTTGCATATTAAATTTGGTGAAACTAGTTGATCACATAGAATTCGAGATGTATCTGTCACTGATATCGCGAAAATCTCACCTATAGCAGCATCCCCTTCTGAAGGAACACAGTCCATATGAAACAACATAGTTCTTATAAATGCCGTACATATTACATTTGGTGAATCACCATACCATACCAGATATAGCTATTACGGATATCGCTAAAATCACATCAGCGCCAATTGTTGAGCAAGATACAACCCAAACCTAATTGGTACACAGTAACTTCAATGTCGAACTGAATACTAATTATTATGAAATTCCATCCAATATTTACTGAGATATAGCTATAATGAAAATCGTGCAAAATACAGCACAACAGTGCCAATTGTAGGGCTATGTACAATGAAACCTGATTAATATATACTTATGTCAAAGTTTAACTGAATATGAATCGTGATGAAATTCCATACCATAAATGGCCCGATATAACTAAGGTGGATATCTTGAAAGACACAGCATAGAAGTGCAACCTCTCTAGGGATATACATCAAAACATCACTATGGTTTCTATCCTTCTCAAGGTCTAAAATAATATACAGTTTTATGAAATTAAGTGCATAAGTTATTGATAAATAGCAATCACATAAATTGTGAACGACTCCGTATAGCAGTGTCACCTATTGTGTGATATAAACCAAAACATGATCAGCAAGCACCATGTCATGTCAAAGTCTAACAGAATATATCTATACCAATAAAAAAAGTTTTGTTCTGTGTTTGTGTTTGTGTATGTGTGTGTTGCGCACGTAGAAATATGAAAATTTCGTATAAATCGGAAATTCGTAACGGCGCTTCAGATCAAGCGAAGAAAAAACTAAAAGAAATCAGATAATATTTACGTTTATTTTTATTTCAAAATCAGAAATCTGTTCCAAAAATAGAAATATTATCTCTCTGAAAAAATTTGTTAAAAAATCTCATTTTTGCTAATTCCTTTTTCTGCGGTTTTTAAATGTGTGCATCGGCTTCGTATATAGAAATACAAACAAACCAAATATACCTAAACGCGTAGACGCTCATTTTGATTAAAACGAAGCCATTGCTTTGAAAGAATATTAATATTAAGTCTTTCAGAACGTTCTTTTCCTTAAGTCACTTTCGAAAATTTTGCGATTTCTTCAATCATTAAACACTCGAATAGGTGTTTCCCATCCAGCAACGAAAAAAAAAATGCAAAACTACACCTACGTTCCTTTTCAAGTCAAAGTCTACAATTTGTTTTGGAAAATATGAAAATTAACCCTTTAAAAAAATTGTTTCCAATAGTAACCTATGCAAATTTCGTTATTTTATGCCCTGTTTAAAAATCGATATCGGTATCTGTTATAGGTCATCGGTAATTAGTCATCTACATCAAAGTAGCATTATGTCGATTTATTTTTTTTTGCCAAAATTGGCGATAATTTTCCAGATATCACCAAACTTGGCAAGACTTTGACGCTGGCGGATGTGACTGTGTAGTTTTAAGCGTATGCGAACAGCAATGTATATAATGATTACGGTAAATATTACACCAATTGCAGTAAATTTGCGAGATACCAGGTTTTCTAAAACTCATAAATGATACCTAATTATAGAAAACTCTTCCACCCTGGAATTTCAAACCGCTACATCTTAGCCATTGTTCATTGTTGGAATCATTGTTCCGGAATCATTGTGTCAAGACCTAACACTTAAGTGTAAAATCTTTTCTGATTTCGAATATTTTTGTACATCTTTTTAATTTTGAAATTTTTAAGTGGACGCAATTTTGAAACAAGAAGGGGGATGAAGCTGGCCAATGAACTCGGTCAAGACTTTGGAATGACCTGTGCACATGCGTCTTCGTATCCAAATCGGCTGACAAATACGAGTGCAGTCATATGACAAAAATCAGATTTTTTAAAATTTCAGCCACCACCCTAGAAATTAAAAATACTATATCTCAACCATTTTTAAGATAGAGGTGGAACAAAAATACTTCGAAATGCTCCAAAATGTTGAAGAAAATTTTCCCCACCAAAAAAAGTTCGACAGTTTTACATGACTTATTTAGAAAATATCCATACAATTAGACATTTTCTTTTTGTTAATAAATTATAAAGGTTGTATTGCTCTTTTGTTGCTCTTGGCATATTACTTAAGAATGCTTCAATATCTGGATTACATAAATCAGAGAAATGTTAATATTATGTGTTTTCATGGAATATTAAGGAGTTTTTGTAATAGAGATATATCAGATTTAACTGTATTTTCTGAGGAATTAGAGTATTTATTTGTAAGCGCTTACGATGGACAACTGTAACATATTTAGTTTTACAGACTTGAAAAAGCAAACGTTTAAAAAAACATTTTATTGTTGTACATTTTTATCTCTAAGAGATAATAGAAAGTGAAATAATAGAAAAATATGATTATTAACGTGAACCGTATAGTTATAAATCCTTGCTCTTTATAATGTAAAAAAAAAATCAAATTATGAGTATAATTTGAAAAATTGAACATTTTGCGTAATAAATGTGTAAGATAGTATACTAAACATTGTATTATTCATATTTTGAAATTTCAAACATACATATACTTTTGAAATGAATCCTCGTTGTTCAAAATCAGCATAAAAATTTGTTAGAGAAAAATGCAGGAATGTTTTTTAATGCAAAGGGGAATATGCATTCTGTCTCCTAGACTTTAAGGTTTATACATAAAGTAGCCTAAGTATTAAAAAAAAGTTAGAATTAATTTTTAAAACTATCGTTTAAGCGAACTAAAAAAATCTTTGTTCAGATGTGAAATTTACGTATTTTTATATAACCTGGGAGAAATAGGAAATCTATTTTATATATTAAATCTTGTCGAACTGATAGAGTTGAATGCAGTATATTTACTTATACCTTTGGGATTGCCGTGTGTCTCAGAGGTGTTTGTGTGCACAGATTCGTAATACCTATACTTTTAAAAAGAATGTAGTTTATTTTCTTCCTTTTCTGAAAACAAAAAATGCTTGGTTAAGTGTGTTTGAGTATTCGAAGAAATATCTTGTTATTGGATATTAATTCGGTGCTAGCTATATAAATTAACCTTAAGTTCATTTTAATCCGTCTTAAATACCGTACCTTCTCTTTGAAGTATAAAAATATTTCAAAAAATAAAATAATTTATTAACATTTAACAAAATCTGTGCTAATGTTTTTAGGATATAATAATATATTTATTGCAGCAAACTTGATGCAGACTGCATATGATTGGAAGTACAGTTATCTTCTGACAAGATGACATTACTTGCAACTTTTATAAACTTAAATACAGGATTTTTACACTAAACATTTAAGGGCAAACAGTTATACAGAGTATAGATTTCTAATATATAAGAGTTGCCCAAATGAAAACAGGCCACGTGCGATTACGTCAGAATGTCTACAGCTATAGCAACGCCACCGAACAGGAATATAAAGGGTGATAGGAGGTGTGCACCGCATACAGCCTTCAGCAGTGACACATGTTAGCGGTAGAGGAAATTGATCGAAAGTAAAGTCATGCCATACATGGATGCATCCATAACTTGTCGGAACAACGCGCGTTAGTGCGGTCTCTTGATTGATTTCCTGCCCCAAGGGAGCACCATCAATTCAACACAATACTGCTCTGTACTCTGACGAAATTACGGAAAGCAATAAAAAGGAAACGGCCAGGCCTTCTCCCACAACAAGTGATCGTTCTCCATGACAATGCCGCCCATACGTCTCCCGTGAAAACCACCTGGCGTACAGTCCAGATTTGTCACCTTGTGATTTCACAACTCTGGGCCACTTAAGAGAGCATTACAAGGAAAACGTTTCCGTTCAGACGATGAAGTAAAGGAAGTTGTAGAGGACTTCTTCAAGAATCAACTGCGACCTTTCTACAAACGAAAGACATAGTTCTGCTGCCGAAACATTGGGACTTGTGTTACAACTCCCACGGCGATTTCTTTTGGTTTCCAATAAAGGTATTTTTATTCAAGTAATTCACTTTTCATTTGGACAACCCTTATAGATAATGCATAATAAATATAATTATATCCAATTATTTCTTTATCTTGTAAACATGGCCCAATAATGTGAGGAAAAACAATTATATTGACAATTAAAACGATTTTAAATCACAAAATATGCAATTTAATATATTGTATTATTTAAAGAAATAAATAATACTTAAATACAGGGTGATTATAATTAAAGTTTAAGTTTCAAAACGCTTTAAAAAACGAACAACTGATTAGAATGACGTCAAAATTGAACGGCGTATTACTGAAGAAGGGGGAAAGAACATGAACCAAACACAAGGTTCCAAATTTTAGTGACAGATGGCGCTGTAAGCGTCAGAAGATGCAAATAAAAATACCTGGCATGCGCACGGCCATTTCAGGTGTTACAAAAGCAAGCGTTGGGTAAGCGGCGCGGCGTTTCCTCATTTCGCGTCGCAGACGTTCGCCATGAGTGTCTCAATGAAGGACCGTGCTCTGCTTGTAAAGCTTTATTACAAGAACGTTGATTATGCACCAGTAGCTCTACAGAAGTTCAGGACCCTCAAGGGTATGAAAAAAGGCGTTGGACCGATGCCTGTCATGGGTCTGGTGAAAATGATTAAAAATTCGAAAATACAGGTTCGTTTGATGTGCAGTCTGGTAGAGGAAGGAAAAGGTGTGATTCTGCGGTAGTTGAAGAAGTGGCCACAGCAGTGCAGGAGGAGTCGAGCGGTGGTGTGCAACCATTCAGTTCACGGAGAATTGCCTGAACATTGGACAGGCCTGTGAGCACGGTGCATAACATTTTACGAAACATCCTGCAATGCTATCCGTACAAAATTTGCCATGTGCAGGAGTTGTTGCCTTCTGACCTGCCAGCAAGAGAGGGTTTTGCTTTGGAATTTCTTGCTAAAATGGAAGTGGACAATGGTTGCCCGTGGAAAATTCTCTGGACAGACAAAGCCCTTTTCCATCTGGCGGGATATGTCAATACACAGAATTTCCAAATATGGGCAACAGAAAATCCGATCGCAACGAACCCAGTAACACTTCATCCTGCAAACGTCACTGTGTGGTGCGGATTTACGGCATCATTTATCGTAGGGCCATATTTTTTCGAGGAGACGGGTGCTTTCGGTTCTGTTACCGTTATCGTCAATGGTCAGCGCTATGAATATCTTTTGCGTAATGACCTCATTCCAGCTCTACAACAGCGTGGATGTCTGGATAGTATCATTTTTATGCAAGATGGCGCTCTTCCGTACATTGCAAATCGAGTGAAAGAGTTGTTAAAGCGGCATTTCGGAAAAGCTAGAATTATCAGTCGTCATTTCCCTCCAGCCTGGCCGTCCCGATCACCTGATCTTAAACCGTGTGATTTCTGGCAGTGGGGTTATCTGAAAGATGTTGTGTTGAGCACTCCGATTGCCAACGTAGCTGAATTGAAGACACGTATTGCGCAACAGATTCTAACTTTGACCCCGGTGACACTTCGATCGGTTGTTGAACCTGCTGTTTCCCGATTTAATGTGTTGCACACAACGGTGGACATTATATTGAACATGTTTTGCGCCAGTCTTAAAAACCGATTGAATGGATGCTTTTTGTGCGGTTTTTGGCCTCAGGACTATTAAAAACCGTACTTTCCCATCCGATGTCATACGACCTTGCTGTGGTGGATGGGCTTACGTCACTAAGAGTATCACACCTGTACATTCATGCACACTGAACAGTACTGTTGGTTTATCGTGTAACTTACGCCTTAGCCGTTGTTTTACGATTTGTCATTTGTAGTCGAAATTCTGACGCTTACAGCGCCGTCTGTCGCTAAAATTTGAAACTTTTTTTTTTTTTTTGGATCATGTTCTTTCTCTCTTCTTCAATAATACGCCGTTCAATTCGTTCAATTTTGAATTCATTCTAATCAGAGGTTCGTTTTTTAGAGCGGTTTGAATCTTAAACTTATATTATAATCACCGTGTACATTAACAATAAGAACATTTACGGGATATGCCTTTTAGAAAAAATCTCACTGTTAGATTGTAGTTTAATTATCTTGAAAATTTTCTAACTACGCGCGTATGTTACTATTAAAATTTATTAAATTTAATGTTTTTAATGTTTCGGAATAGCTTTTTAGAAAGTTCTCAATTTAATTTCTTAAAACTCACATAAAAAAATAAAAATGAAGTGTTCTATACATAATAGAAGATACATTGGTTAGATCAGTCTGGATATAAATTGACGAAAATTTACCTTCTAAATGTAAAGCTGATAAATTGCTGTTTAATTGCAAATTTTGGACAAGTTCACTCGTACAGGTAGATTGTGCTTGCGCGTTCACATAAAATTAACCCGTCAGCACACTATTACTTAAAAATATGCGAAAATAATTCGTGATAATTCTGAGCTTTATAGTACCTTTCAAGCTGAATGATATCAAGATGTGGCTAACAAGAATTTTACCTCCGGTTGTGTATTTTCCATTCTTTTGTTATAAAAATGTCACGTAGGAAAAAAATTATCCCACGCGTGGTATAACGTAACCCATAATGATAGGAAAATGTAAATGCAAAAGTTTATGTACAAAATTTAGTGTGCAAATAATAATATAATTTTTCGTTCAAACGTTAACAACTCTTGCACATACAGTTTCTATAAATCAGTTTTATACTTTTTTTTGTATTTTCATAGCTGAATTTGGATTGTAAAAGCTTTGTATGTAATGATATGCAAAAAAAAATCTTAGTGTGAGATTTTTTTTTCCTTTAAATATAAAATAACTTTTTATTTTAAGTTCAATTATGTCCTTTATTGATTTACAGTTTATTTTAAAACCTAAATTTTGGTTTATAATCTATCCGGGGTGAAATTGACACAAGAAAAACCATTAGGGTAAAATTTATCCCACGCGTGTAGTAACGTAATGGAAAGGGGCGCGTGTGCTGACCGGTTAAGTGAATCAAACTTATTTTCGTGGTAAGCTTATTTCGTTTAAACTTATTTTCGACCATCAAGTTCTACTATTTCTATTTTCATTTTAACTTCTACTTCTCCATGAAATTTCAAATCATCCATATTTTTAAATTTTAAACGAAGGGGAAAAATTAACTAAAGTAAAAGTAAATATTTTTTTCTCAGATTCAAAACATATATTCTGGATTACTATATGTTTTATAGAAATTTGTTTTTTAATTTTAAAATTCTCTTGTTATAAAATATGAAAAAAAAAAAAAAAAAAAAAAAAACAGTAAAATACATGTATTTTTGACTATTCAAATTTTAAATAAAATTATTAAACTCTATGGTGAATTTTATTACAATGTCTAGGCTTCGAGAAATATATGGCTGCCATTTCAGCAGTCTGCATTAGGGCGATCGGTATCATTTTCTTTTCTTTTTATTTCACATTTTCCTGAAGGATCTTTCAGAATACATTTATAAAGATCTAGTTCAAGCACAATCAGAAAAATATATCTCAAAAAAGTATTTTTTATGTTTTTTCAGTTCTCTTTAGAAAAAAAAAATATTTTCCACATTGAATTTCCTTGGACTGGAGACCTTTTTTCCCCAGACATGTATTTGTACCCTCTGAGATTTTTCTGGATTTTTTTTTTTTTCAAATCTACATATTTTTAAACTAGACTTTACTTCTCCCTGAACAGCTTTAAATAAGTATAGGCAGTTGTTTTCTCATTTTGAATATTATCTATTATTTATTATTTAAGACTAGGTCATACGTTATATATATTGCAACAAGAATAAGCAATTTAATATTTATTTCCTACGTGATTATAGCTGTATAATTATGTTATTCAAAATATAAAAAATTGGTATGGAAATAGTAGGGAAAACCAAGACTGAAAAGAGGGAAAAAACTAATATATCTCAATCCTCTTTCGTCAAGGAGTAAGCATCACGGGTCTTATTATTTGATGTGCCTGAGCATAGCTATAATGTTTAGAGCCGAAGCTGCTGAAAGAATATGAGATTAACTAAGTTTTAATATTTCCTTCTTTCACTGATTTTAGCAAAGAACAAGTACAATTATTTACTGTTTATATATTTAATTTGTGTACTAATTAACAATATAAACGTCCAATTTAATGCTTTTTATTAAAGTATAAAGATTTGAAAAACATTTCTATACATATTTCAATTTTTTTATTTTATTTTAATGCATGAAAAGTGCATAAAATACTATTCGTGCATAAAATACTATGCGTGCATAAAACACTATGCGTTTTTTTTATTGTAAGTAATTGATTTATGCTATAATTTCAGTAAAAATCGCAATATTTTTTGCAGTATTTTTTATAAACATTGTTTAAGTTGCACGTATATTCTGTGAATGGAAAATAATTTTTTTGTATTCTTTAATATTTCTTTTTTTCCTTTATATCATATTTATTTTTATCATTTTCTCTTAAAATGTCTTATTCAATTTCTTTGTTATTAAAATATTTCAAAAATATAAATAAATGTTTTGCTTTATTTTAGTAACAAACTATTTAAATACTGGAATTATTTGAGTATTTACAGGCATTGAGTCCTTTTTCACAATTGTTTTCTTTTTTTTTTTTGGTCGAAAACAGAGATACTAATTAACTCGAACTTAATGGGGAAATTTCACACGGGAGGAATACGTTTTCTTTTGTGTGTAACTGATCAAGTTTATCTTGAAATCCTCAAAAATTCACTCAGAATCGTTAAAATAATAGAAAATAACTTCGAATTACTGTTTTTAATAATGCAAAAACATAAACAAAACCACGTTATACAAAAACACGAGGTGATTGGTTGTGACGTCATTTGCCGCTAAACTGAAATGTTCACGCTTTGCGCGTATACTTTTTCCCATTGCTTTTCCCATTTGCAATCTTGTTTCATCTGTTTCTTAAAATTCATTTAACGTTATCATCTTCAAATTTGTGAAAAAGTAAGATCTAACTTATCTTAATGTAAAATATATCGTTTATTTTTTATTTTCATTAAAATTTTGATTAGAAAATGTCGATTTTGGCCGGATATGTGAAAGGGCAATCGGACAATCTCCCAAAAATAGATACTCTTTCCATGTTTGCTTTTTTAGGAAAGAATTTTGATTTCATGAATGCAGAAATGCGATGAGTTAAATCTAAAAAATATATATTTCTGTTCTACATTTACTTTGATTTATTACATAATTTTGGAACTTAGAAGGTAAGAAAATTTGTTTCTTACTGATTTTATTTTAAATAGTTTTAGAAATCAATTATATTAAAATTGACTAATTATATGTCGTCAACATCAGCTGAATTTGATTATAGGCAGTTGGAGTTGCCACACAGTTAAACCTTGATATAAATTGGTGCTGATTATTTTTAGTGTATGCGAAACAGTGTGAGATAGAAGAAAGTTTTGGGATTGGCACATCCGACTAGTTTTGTTTTATAGTCAGTAGCTGAAACACTAGGGAATATTTCAGCATCTGTTATATGTGCAGTAGTTAGTGCTTTATCATTTATGGTCAGCAAATTCATTACAAAATCTTCTGTTAAAAATTCTGAGACTTTATTCTTGCCATTTTTGGCATACTCCGCTTAAATTTCTTGTGCTGTTTGATGTAACAAAGGCAAGTTATTAGAAAGTCCTCATTTTTAATTACATATATTTTTTATTGGTACATATTTTGAAGATTCATTCTTTGCTTAAGAATTTGTTTGATTAACAATTTATATTTATTAAGTCCTGCAAATTTTAGAAATTTATTAGTTATTTAAAGATTATCAATCCTTCACTATATTATTTCTTAATATTTAATAATATCACACAACATAAACATAATAAACAATATTCTTTTTCAAAACAGTTCTATAGTCAAGGGTGTTTAGGAGAATTTTAAGGGAGGTTCTAACCCCCTGAACTATGAATTCTCCAATATATTTAAATTTCTGTATATTAATATAGAGTAAACATTTTCCTACCCCCCCCCATTTTTTTCTTCTGGCTATGCTACTATTGTAAAAATACTTATTAAAAATTCTGAACATGCTTCGCTCAGAATGTATGATTTCAGTTAAAATTTATTTTCATAAGTGATTGCATTTTTTTTTCCATTAATAAAATTATACATTAAGGATGGATATCAAAATTAGGGGTTTCCAAAAAATTGCATTATGATTACTGAATGATGAATATATACATTTCAAATATGAACTATCGATTGCTTGAAGACACTTCTTAATATGCATAAATAAAATGAATGACTATATGTATGATACATAAATATTTCTTTCTGTTTCATATGTGATTATTCTCATTCATATATTCCAAAAAAGAAAAAAAATACATTTATTAAAATTTTATTTAGATTCAATCAATAAATAAATATACAAATGAAGAATAGCAGATTATAAGTTTACAAAAACATTTCTATCATGTTAACATCATAATAAAATAAATTCGCAGACGCTCACAATTTCATATATGCTAAAAGTTGGATACTATATTCAGGAAGATTAATCATTTCCGAAAAAGTTAACAGTTCTGTTTTTTTTTTTCCGGAAACAATGAATGCAACAATTCATTATTCAAGAAAACAATACAAAACAAATAAAAAAATACATGTAAGCTTTCAGATTACAATGAACTTAAAAAAAGACAAATCCAATTTTTTCAGATCTGATAAATACGTAGCACCTTTGCATTGAAATATTGTACAAAAAAAAAAAATATATATATATACTTTATTCTATAAAATACAATATTGTAGTGCGATTATTAACTTGTACCGATACTTTATTTCTACATCGAGATCTAAAAATGAAAATTCTTAGAAACACGATGGAATAAAAATCTCACATGGAATTCACAGTATTATTTATTCATTACAGCAATTTACAATACTTTTAATTTGTTATACTAATAATTTTTAAGAAAAGAAAAAGCGTAAAGCAAGCCATCCCCCATAGAAAATAACAGGGAGAAATACAGTGAGGGTTTGTTTCATGGCTAGTGACGTCAGAACGTCTTTTATCACGTGACGCGGCTCTTTTCCGCGACGACAAAAAATGCGTTTTAAAAGTTAATTTAATGAATTATACAAGTTTCAAATATAGGTAAAAATGGTATCAAAATGTTCGTATTTTTATACTCTATCAGATGCAAGGTAAATTGAAAAACGTGAAATTTCTCCATTATATGCATCTATAAATAATATATTTGAAAATGAACTATTTTATATTATATCTGGAACTCCATAAATTATATTTTTATTCAATAACTATTTAAAAGTGATCATAGGTCTTTTTTCCTATTATAATATGCATACAAATATCGCAAAAACATGGTTTATATTGGAACTTTATCCGTTAAAAATATACAAGTACTTGAAGCATATTTTATGTTAAGGTGGATATTTGGGATTTCAAACAGTTTTATTTAAAAAAAGTTTAGTTTTTAGATATCCTATTACATCAAAAATATATCTATTTAAATATTTCATTAAAAATTAATTCATAAAAATATGTTTTATCACATTTCAATCCGTTTTAGAAAAGTGTGCTGTAAAGAACTTTAACATTTAATTTCTTTTACTTGAACTGCTTAAGAGCCTACACTAGTCACGCGAAGAAACGCTCATACTAATGTTAAGTCTATGGGAAGGTTCCTGCGTGATTTCTCGCTCACATTTTAATTTTTTTAAATTTTTTTTTTTTTTTTTTTTTTTTTTTTTTTTTTTTTTTTGCATAGGATAGCTGAGGTCAATCTCCAACGTTGTTAGTTTTTACTTTTTCGAGTTTTGTTGCAGTTTTTTAATAAGCGGGCATTTTAAATTTTGGAACCGGTTCGGAAAATAAAAGTACCCTTATATAAAATAACTGGAACCAAAATAAAAAAAGTAGAAACTAACAACGTCGGAGATTGACCTCAGCTATCCTATGCAAAAAAGAAAAATCATTTAAAAATAAAAATGCGAGCGAGAAATCGTGCAAGAACCTTCCCATAGACTTAACATTAGCTTGAGCGTTTTTTCGCGTGACTGATGTAGGCGCCCCATTCCATAACAATTCATCTAGCGGGTAAGAAAAAATAAATAAAAAAGAGAGAGAGAAATTTGTTTTGCTCGAAAACCTTTGTTCTAAGTAAAGTGTCAGATTAAAGAGCCCGAATTAAAAGAATTTTTAGGTAAAGTACGTCAAATGGAATGAAAAATCCGATTTTTTAATTAAAACACCGTTTTTTAATTATTAAAATCATTAACAAATTTATATTTAACATATTTTTTAAAAATTATATTCATTAATTTTTATGGCTGCGGGTTTTTTCGGGGAAATAATATCACTTGATTATGAAGGATTTTTTTTTTTTTTTACGGTCCATGACCTTCTCTTCTTACTAATTGCATAAACAGTAAATTACACTATAGGTTTACATTCAGAAGAATTTTACGAAGTTATTAAAATTTTAATTTATTTCATGTAAATATGATTTTTTTTAAATCTTTGAGGATTTCAAAAATCAATATTGATGAATAAATCAGTGACGCAGCTTCCGTTATAAAAAATATCCATAGTGATTTAGGGAAAAAGGTTTTGCAAAGATACATTTTTCCACTCTGATATGATCCAAGAACTCAAATAAAATACCAAAATGTGATATTACAAATAATTTATTAAATTAATGTAATTTTTAATATATAGACGACCTCTATGAATTAAAATAAACACACATCATTATAAAGAATTTTAAACGAATTATAGCGTCTTCTTCAAAAAGAAATTATTTCATTAATTAACAAAAGTTATAGTAATCGTTTGAATTTGTTTGACAAACTGTACATAAACATACCACAAATGCAATTTTGTTTATATAGTCTAATTTTTCAAGCTAAAAATATATTTACTTTTTTGTTTTCTTTAGATTATATTATCTGGTAAAATAGAATTCGACTAAAAAATCCCTGACAGCTCGGCCAACAGGCACAGGTAGATTTCGAAGACGTAGGTGTTGGGGCGCCTGTTTGTCGGGAATTGCTGAAGAAATTACCTTTTTGCGATGATGCTGCAGTTGGAACCGCCTACTTCGAAACCAAACTTGTTTGCAGGCGGAACCAGCAAGGATTTTTTTTTTTTTTTTTTTTTTTTTTTTTTTTTTTGCTGTAAGAGTTAGTCCTATAAAAAAAACATGTCAATATAAAAGTTTTAGATAATATTAAGAGGATTTGTAATAAATTTAAGCGTATTTGAAATCTTGGGAATTGACGAAGTTACGAATTTTTTACTTCTAAAACCATCCTTCCCCCCCCCCCCTTAAGGCAATTTTTAATTATATCAAAAATCTGTCATACATAAATTTTCGGCCCTTCTCCGAGAAGTAATAATAACTTCAAACGGATTCGATACGTATCATAATTAAGAAATTATGGTTTTTTTCTGTTTTAAAAAAAGTACCCCCCCATTCCCCCTGCCCCCTTGGTTCGATTTTGCCCATTAACGAACTTGACCGAGATTTTATGCCCCTTGATTTTATGTATCAGTTTCGAAAAGATGCGGGAGTTGGAATCGCCTACTTTGAAAAATAACTTTTTTGCAAGCGGAGCCGGCAGGGATTTTTTTGTTTTAAATTTTTGTTTTGCTATAACGGTTGGTCCTATAAAAAACTTGTCAATATAAAAGTTTTAGATAATATTAAGAGGATTTATAATAAATTTAAGCGGATTTGAAATCTTGGGAATGGACGAAGTTATGATTTTTTTTTTCTAAAACCCCCCTTCCTCTCCCCCCTTAAGGCAATTTTTAAATATATCAAAAATCTGTCATACATAAGTTTTTGGCCCTGTTCCTAGAAGTAATAATAACTTTAAACGGATTCGATACGTATCATAATTAAGAAATTATGGGTTTTTTCCTGTTTTCACAAAAAGCCCCCCCCCCCCAATCCCCCCGACCGAGATTTTATGTCCCTTGATTTTATGTATCAGTTTCGAAAAGATGCGGGAGTTGGAACCGCCTACTTCGAAAAATAACTTGTTTGCAGGCGGAGCCGGCAGGGATTGTTTTTGTTTTTAATTTTTTTTTGCTATAACGGTTGGTCCTATAAAAAAACTTGTCAATATAAAAGTTTTAGATAATACTAAGAGGATTAATAATAAATTTACGCGGATTTGATATCTTGTGAATTGACGAAGCTATGATTTTTTTCTTCTCAAACTCCCCCCTTCCCCCCCCCCCCTTGGAGACATTTTTAATTATATCAAAAATCTGTCATACATAAATTTTCGGCCCTTTTCCTAGAAGTAATAATAACTTTAAACGGATTCGATACGTATAATAATAAAGAAATTATGAGGGTTTTTCTGTTTTCACAAAAATCCCTCCATCCCCCCCCCCCTTTGGTTCGATTTTCCCCATTAACGAACTTGACCGAGATTTTATGACCCTTGATTTTATGTATCAGTTTAAAAGAGATTTATGCAGAATTTTTTCAGTTATCGTGGTCAGAAAAAAGTGACATAGATAGATAGATAGATAGATAGATAGATAGATAAACTTTTGAACTGGGGGTGGTTTTGGGTTCTGGGAGTCATGATCGGCGTAGATCTGTAAAAAATTTTCAAAGTTTCCAACTTAGGTGAGAATGTAATAGGTAGTATTTCTTACGAAATCTACCTAAAAACATGCCTTTTGCAAAAAAGCAAATTTTAATCACGGAATTGACTTCATTTTGAAGCATTTCAAAGAAGGATGTCAAAATATGTGCAGCATTCTGATTATTTTTTAAAATGTGTATCAATAACACATATAAAGAGAATATACAAAAATGTTTGTAAAGCTACAAATAATTTACAATTTGTTTGTATGGTTATTGAAATATACAGGTAATCTTTCTGTGTTATATGCATATTTTACAGACATGTTGTTACAAATATGAAATTTTCTCTGAAATTTGCGTTATGTTTTCGTTCAAAAGATATATAGAAAGTGTATTATTGCTAAGATTTTAAAAGTTTAAATATAAAAGAGCACTAGTTCTGATGCTATGGAATATGGTGATGTAAGTACAGGTGGTGATCGTTGTTACTAAGAAGAACCTATGCTTTTACGTAAAGAAAATACATTTACATTTAGTGTGAGGAATGTTAGACTGATGAAATACACAAATGATACAGTTTAATTATTTTTCCTTTCCTGCAACGAGAAGACAAAAAACAAAATAGAACATTTAGTATGTAATCATGCTTATAGAGGAACAATGGCTCTTCCACTTATTATTAATATGATATATATATCAGATAATTTTTATTAACAGTTCATTTAAATAATGTTTTCTCTAACCTGTTAGCTTTTCATTTAACACATGCATTAACTTTATTAATTCATTATTTTAATTAAGGCACATATTTTGGATTGAAATAGTTTTTGAATAGATATCGAATATATGTTTTATTATTATTATTATTATTATTATTATTATTATTTTGTTCTAATAATAGATGTATTGTTCAATTTCACCCTTTTTTATCCAGTTATTTAGCTTCCTGTGATTGCATGTTCTGTATCTGGAAGACTGAATATTTGCGTTTCGTTCATCTAATTTTTGATTCATTTGCTGTATTTGAGAATACTTTTAGCAACAAATACAGAAATCGTTACTAAAAGTAATCAATAACTTGAGTTATGATAAAACATACTCTTTGAATCTATATTCACCTTGCAATACAAATACTAATTAAGAACAACATAAATGTCCTAAAAACATATACAATACATCCATTTCATAAAATATTTTACTAAAGCTGTTTTGACTCCATATACAAAACTGTATTTTACATATACAACCGAGCGCTTTCGAGCAAACGTTTGCTCATCATTAGGGTTACAAAACAAAATGTAACTACCTCAAAACACCTTCTGTAAAATATTTTATGAAATAGTATGTATATGTTTTTAAGATACTTATGTTGTTTTTAAATAGGATTTGTATTACAAGGTGAATATAGATTCAAAGAGTATGTTGTATCATAACTCAAGTTATTGATTACTTTTAGTAACGATTGCATCTTTGGCAATTGTGTCTGTATTACTGGGATTATATGTGGTTGCTTAATTAATTCAAATTTTTATTTTGTTATTCAAATTCTGATTCTTGCTTTATAATGTGCGATAGCCCAAATAAGATATTATTTTTTTACCTAATTTGGCTTATCCATGGATGAAATCAAACAGATTTCGTGGTATCCATAACAATTCGGGACCTCGTGATCCTGCTACAACACCATTAATAATTCATTAATTAATCTTTTTTATCTTTTCATTTTCCCCCTCCAATATGTTTTATATTATCTTGGTGATACATTCTATTTTTATTCTTCTTCTATATTTTTAAAAAAGGTATGTTTTCGTTTTTCATATTTTATTTTTATTTCCTGATTGTTATATGATGTTCCCCTGTTGTCTTTTAATGTTTGTATACAGGGTGGTTATAATGAAACTTCCCCTATAAACAGCATTCTACAGCGCAAACGGGTGAATGGAATTCAACGATACACAAGCTGCGCTAGCGGAATTTCGAAAAAAAAAATTAATTCCAAAATGTCCACCAGAGACTTTTCTGGAAAAACATTAAATTTAACACAATAAACGACCAAAACGGAATCCAGAAACAATATTAACATTTTTTGACTATTTTCTGATCACCTTGTCATCGAACCACATTAAGTAAAGATAAGACAAAAAAGTCCTTCCGGCCTGTACCTGGAGGAAAATGTAGCTTTCCTATATCTTCGTTTTAAAATTTTAGCTAATGTTACACGAAAACAGCACGTTAAAATGCAAAGAAACGTTTACAAAAGATTCGTTAATACTGAATTTGAATAAGAAATTCGCCAAATTATTGAGCAATAGCCAAATTGGCTTCATTTATGAAGACTTATTTTGGTCGCCAAATTTGGCGATATTTCGCCAAATGTCGGCAATTTTGGCGCTAACGGATATGAATATATAGTTTTATACGTATGATTGGGAAAATTATTACAGCAATGAAAGAAAATAATTTGCGAGTAATCGCGTTAATGTGCTGTTTTGTTTCAAAATGTCAGCCACCCTAGAATTTCAAACTGCTCTATCTCAGCTATTTTTTAAGATAGAAATCCTTGTATCAAAGCCTAAAACGTAATTAAAAAATAAATTTGAATTTTTAATTTTTTGTTATATTTATTGTAGTTTTAAATTTTTAAATGGCCGCCATCTTGAAACAAAATGGCGGACCAAGCTGGCCAACGAACTCGGTCGAGAAATTGGTTAGCTTAATACACACAATTAGTTTTATCAAAATTGATTTATAAATACGAGCGTTATCGTATGACATAGGTCAGATATATATATATATATATATATATATATATATATATATATATATATATATATATATATATATGGATATATATATATATATATATATATGGATATATATAAATCAACATTTGAACGGAGGGTGGTTTTGGGGTCTAGGGGTCATGATCATGAAAATATATAGAAATTTTCCGGAACTGCTTTCCTCCGAACGGCTGCAATAGGTAGCTTTATACTTTTTTGTTCTAATAGCAGTACGCTGTTTGAGAAAAAAAAATCAGTTTACATAAACAAGAACAGATTAGAACGAAATTGCACCAGTTGTTAATTGTGCCCAGGACGATGTAGGGATAGATGCTCCATGTGACTACCCTCATTCAATTGCAGAATTTCAAGTCAATGGACAGTGTGTTCAACAACAAATCGTAACTGATCAGTTGTGATTCTTCACACATGAAGTGTTATGGAGTTATTTAAGTCATTCAACGTCGCAACACCTCCACGGTACACCAGACATTTTAAGTGGCCCCATAACCAGAAATCTCACGGATTTAGATCCGGCAAACGCGGTAGCCATGGATTACGATAGAAGTGACTAATAACACGTTCATCTGTGAAGTGTTGGATCAATAGTGCCTTCACGGACTCGTGTATATGTTGGGGGTGCACTATCCTGCATGAAAATGGTCGATGTAAGGACCCACTTTTGCTGTAGTTGCGGCACAACAAACGCCTGCACCATGTCATGGTAACGACGGCCCGTAACGCAGCATGTGACAAGAGCATTTGCAGTTATTTTCTCAAAGAAGAATGACCCAAGGATGAATGTCGCCGTGAATCCGCACCAGACCTTTGAAGAATGTAGGAAAATTTGAGTGTGCATCCGCGGATTTTCCTGAGCCCAAATGTGGTAATTGTGTGTGTTTACTGTCCCAATGAGGTAGAAATAAGCCTCGTCGCTCCACAGAATATTCCAAGGCCATGACAGATCAACAGTCATTCTTTTGAGAAAACTGACTGCGAATTAGAGACGTTGTGGCTTGTCCCTATCCAACATATATTAGGTATGGTATATCTTGTATGGGAAGAAGTGCATTGTGTTTCTGTGCACTTATCGGACTTTGCTGTAAGAAGTGCATGTCTGTCGAGAAACTGCACGTGCACTACTGCCTCCAAACTCTGATATTTATGACTGTGCTGGAACATCTGTTTTGACGGCATCAACAAGTACCGGTGTGACAGGTTTACGGTCTCTTCCAGGTTGAACTGCTAATTTCCCGGTCTCTTCAAATCTTTTAATCATGGCCCGGATACCTTTAGTGGATATTGGTCTACGCCATAGGTTCTTTATACGACGAAACTGCAGTGAACTGCAGCAGAAGCATTCCCCTTGTTTTCGTAAAACAGCTTCGCCAATAACGCACGTTCAACTAAAGATACCGTCATCATTACAGCGGGAAACATCGACATAAAACATGACAACGTCTGCAAACGTTTTATACCCTAACATTTTTTGCATAAAGCTTCCTCTTCTTCGTAAGCATACAAATCTAGACATTTGTTTCATAGAACTGACAGCTTTTCCCGGTTTTACATTTTATTACTCATAATTCTTGTTCTGGATTGTTAATATTGTTTACATATTAAGTTTTGGTCGTTTATTGTGTTGAATTTAATATTTTTCAGGAAAAGACGCCCTCTGGTGGACATTTGGAATTTTTTTTTCAAAATTTCGTCACGAGCGCATCTCGTGTGTAGTCTATATACATAATATCGTTGCATTCCGTTCACCCGTTTCCGCTGTAGGATGTTGTTTATAGAAGAAGTTTCATTATAACCACCCTGTATATGTATGTATATATATACACATTTTGAAAGTACATTTCTTATTTACATAAAATATCTGTGTTTTCAGGAAAAAATATTTTTCTATTTCAAATGTAAACTATTAGTCTTTTGTCGTTCTACAAAAATTATGCTTTGAAAAAATTTGCATTACAAAACAATTCGAATTATTTTTATACGCTATAAATATCTACTCCTTTCTGAAAAAAGCCGTTTTAATTTAAATATTTTTTTTGTTAAAAATCAAAGCAAATAATTTTGAATCTTTAACACAGAAAACAAATGATGTAATATATGAGTGTTAGATTGCAGATTATGTCCTTCCTTGGAAGTTTCAGAGAAAATAACAACACATATAACAACAAAAAAATAATAAACTTTAAGGAATATATTATAGATGGTATTATATAACAGTTGTAGCACATGGGCAATTGTTGATGCGTGCGATATGATAGCAAGCTGTGAAATTAAATTTGTTTCCTGAACGAAAAAAAAAATCTCTATGGTTATATTGGAAGAGAAAGGTAAATAATATAATTTCAAGATTTCATCTGAGAAATTTTCGCATTTAGCATTTAATATAATGGCCCACTTTTAGGATTTGCGAAACACAGATTGTTAATAATGTTACTGAAAATATTTATAATAATTTTTTAAGTTGACTAGTTTAAAAACATAAAAAATCATTTGATGCTGCATACGGAGAAATGGAACAATGCATATGAAAGTTAGCAGGAACTTTGGAGAAAGGTGTCAGTACGGGGCATGTCCACCGTTCTACACGATGCAACATACTACTCGTCGCACAACATTATCCAACAGCTGTTGAGTCGATTTATCCCATTCCTCTGTCAGTGCAAGGATGAGGGTGTTCTTGTTTGTTGGAGGACAGTTTCAAATAGCAAGTTGCCTCCCCAAAGCATCCCAACCATTTTCAACGGCGTTTAGATCTGGAGAATACACTGGCCATGCGAGGCGTTGAATACCCTCGCTGTCTAGACAATCCTGAACAACGAGTGTTCGATGATACGGTGCGTCGTCGTCCATGTAAACAAATTTATCACCGACAGCACCATGTAAAAGGCGAATATGAGGAAGTTGAACTTCATCAATGCATCTTAGGGACGTCATAGTCCCAGTCACAACCACAAGTAGGCGCGTACGGCCATTGATCATGATGCCGGCCCATACAATGACACTGCAAGTTGGATATCGGTCACTTTCCTGGATATTTTCTTGGCGATAAGCAGTACCACTCTCACGCCAGATCAGTTGGCGTCTACAATCTGAAGACAGGCTGAACCTACTCTCATCTAAGAATAGTATGCATGCCCAGTCCTGTTCAGTCCAGTTGCGATGCTCACGACACCATTGCAAACGGGCAGTAATCTGCTGTCTGGTCAGTGGGACACACACAATATTTCTGCAGGAGTATAATCCTCGGTCCCTTAAACATCTGGCTACAGTTTCTCGGGAGATCTGATGTCCTGTGGCAGCAAGAAACTGATTTGTCAAATGCTGAGCTGTGGTGCGTCGGTTCCTTTTTGCCGGTAGGACAATGTATCTATGTCCTGCAAGCGTCGTACTTCTAATACGACCTCCCCTGTGACGCCTGCTACACATTCCAGTAGTTTTGAATGATTTCCGCAGCCATGAAACAACGCTGTAAGCGATGTCGAACTCTCTGGCAACATCTGTTATTTTTCGCCCTTCTTCGATCTTTCCAATAATTCGGCCACGCATAAAATAATCTTAGTGATATCAGGAAAACATGCCGAAAATTTCAAGTTCGTCAATTAAGTCTTTCCTGGAAAACTTTGACTTGGAACAACAACTGTCCACACGCGTCAAATCCTATAAAGCTCTTATCAGCACTATCACGTGATGAACAGACGTGGAAAAGAAAATTTGCATACACACAGCTCTTCTTACTATATCCCGCACCTATTCTAATTTTCCACATTTTGCTTTATTTCATTTTGTGGTTGCTATGGGTGATAGTGTTATCCGTCCTTAGCAATTGTTCAGCAGTGTATATATATATATATATATATACAGTGGTGCCCAAAAGTGTGGATATTTTTTGAAAGTTTCATGTTTTTCAACTTTGTGTGCTTTAAAAATATATTAATTTTCACTTAAATACAAACATTTATATATCAAATAAATTGAAGGTAATTTAATGTAGAATTTAATAATAAAAATAGTATTACAATATCTGTATTACAAAAAAAGTTATGCTCATTTTAGCAGAACAAACAAACACAAATCGTTTTGAATAAGGAAGTGTTTTGTAATAAAAGCGTACTAGCCAATCACAAACATTGTTCTGAGGACCAATCAAATGTCTGTAACTATAGTTTAGGTTATTTGGATGGTAAAAGAGTTATTGTTGTGGAAATATTTTGCGGAATGATGCACACTAGTACAATTCAATAGAGTATTGCTGTTTTTGAATATTTAAAGTCCTTTTTTTAATTAAACTAATTTTAAACAATGTCATCAACACGAAGAACTACTTGGACATCTACAAAAAGAAGCCGAATTGTCAAATTGAGAGAAAATGGCCTCTCTTATGCTGGAATTGCAAGACAAGTTGGTGGTTCAGTGACTTGTTCTGGTGTACGAAAGTTCTGTTTACGTTATGAAAAAACAAAATCAGTGGAAAATAAGGCCAAATCAGGCAGAAAAAAAAGTGCACAAGTGCTACTGCCGATAAAAAAATTAAACGGCTATGCCTTCAAGATAGAAAAATTTCATCAGATGCAATTAGATGTGAAATGAATGCAGTGGGTATTGCAGTAAGTTCAAGAACAATAAGAAGAAGGTTATCAGGATTTGGACTACAATCTAGAATTCCAAGGAAAAAACCATATTTAAATCAAAAGCAACGCAAAAAACTAGTTAAGTGGGCAAAAGAACACATTAAATGGTCAGAAAATCAATGGAAGCAAGTAATCTGGAGCGATAAGAGTAAACTATCTCTCTTTGGTAGTGATGATAGAAAATACGTGAGACATAGTGTAGGAGAAGAACTTAATCCCGATTGCATTGAAGCAACTACAAAAAACCCAACAAATGTCTTGATTTGGACATGTATGCTGAAGATGGTGTGGGCCGAATTCAAGTGATTGATGGCATCCTGAATGCCAAAAAATACATCGAAACGGTCCTGGAACCAAAATAGTTCCCTTCCATCAGGGATCTCTTCCCCAACAACACACCATTTATTTTTCAGCAGGATTCAGCTCCATGCCACACAGCAAAAGTATGCAAAGCATGGTTTCAAAATAAAGGCATAGATATATTACCATGGCCAGGAAACAGCCCTGATCTTATTCCAATTGAAAATTTGTGGCGACGTTTGAAAATTCTTGTACGAAAAAAACGTCCATCCAATAAAAGACAACTTATTGAAGCTATAATTGATTCTTGGCACCATGTGATTACGAACACTCGTTCACTCGATGAAAAGACGCTGTGAAGCTGTCTTAAAAAATAAGGGTTATCCTACTAAGTATTGATTTTGTAAGTATCACTTTAAAAAAATGCAAATCTAAGATAGATCTTACTATCAGTTGCATAACTTTGTTTGTAATACAGATATCGTAATACTACGATAAATTCTACATTAAATTACCTTCAATTTGATATATAAACGTTTGTATTTAAGTGAAAATTAATATATTCTACAAGCACACGAATTTGAAAAACATGAAACTTTCAAAAAATGTCCACACTTTGGGCCACCACTGTATATATAGAATATCAACTATATATTTAAATATCGGATATATATCAAAATATCGGATATTTTTTATACTTTCAAAAATATCATGATATTTACTAATCCAACTCGGGACGCCTATATACACAGAACTAAAGTGTCCCCTCCCTCTCCCAGAGATTTTCGACGTCTCATACTTTCGTTATTGTATTTATCTGCATGAATATAATATATTACAAAATGTATGATTTGTTAAAACAAATGTACAAATAAGCGGGAATGTCAGTGTTTTTACCATTTTAAGGTTTGTTTTAATTTCTATTAATTTTCAGAACCTATTTTCAATGCGACTCTGAAAGCAAGTTTATGTTCCGTTTCTTTGTTTTACATTTCTTTTTTACTAAATTCAAACATCTTGGTAGTCAAAGTGATTAAGAAAATTTCTTTTTTTAAATGATTTAAAACACCACGTACGAATTTTGAAATTATAAGCATTTTGTTAAGAACGGAAAAAAGTATGCCTGACTTTCGCTCATATTATTCGATAAGAAAAAAGCATTTTTTTCTAATGCAAGGACGGCAAAAATATGCTGGATATTGTGAAAAATTTTAATGAGTTTGAGTTGTAATTTTCACTCAAACTCGTGGCTTTTTTTAGTTCATCACAACTCATCGCTCGTTTTTCAAAAAGAGAGACAAACGCAGCTCAAAGCTCACAGAATGTGAGAGAAACTCTTGAAATAAAAATTCAAAATTTAAGTAATCAAATAACAGAAACATTATTGATTTTGAAAGTATATGTAAATTATCTGAATTATGCTTATATATTTTTAAATGAGAAATGTATTATTCTTATGTAGTGTATATTTTAATTTGTAATTTGTTAAAATGTATTTCCTAGCTTAGAATATTTGCAATAGCATATTAAATAAATCTTCATAGTGCCAAATATAGCGCAAAATGTTTACATCAGAAAAGTTCAAAACGTTTTTAAGTTATTTAGAAGGAATATATAAAATTCAACAGCATAACATTTAAGGCTATGATATAAGTAAACAATATATATATATATATATATATACATAAAACTTTGAATTCATTTGTAAAACCACAGTTTAAGTGAATCTAAAATTTATAATAAAAGAAAAGTTACTGAGATGCGAAATATATCTATTTTTATGTTTATATCTTTATTAAAAAACGAAGAAAGTGTTTTTTACGAAATTAAATCTTTTCGAACTTAGGGAATTCGAAACCGTCGATATAGTTATCCCCATTGAGATTTTTCTCATGCTCAGAGGTATATGCGTAGATTCGTAATACCGTGCATATAAAGAAAAAATAGTTTCTTTAAAAGTTTGATACAATATTCTTTCTTCGGTACAATTTTCTCCATTCTATCGTAATCGCATTTACTTAATCGTAAAGAAAATGCTTAGCATTTTTATATTGAATATTTTAATGTAATATGATTTCAGTTCCATACACCATAGATGCCATAAAACATTTATTTTAATATAAAAGTTTTTAAATACCGAATTGTTTAACTAAGAAGATAACCATAAAATATATTTTATGGTTATATATATATGGTTATATATATATAAGGTTTATTTATGGTTATATATATAAACATTAAATAAGGATTTTCTATCAATAAAATATGATAGCAATGTAATAGCATATAATAGAGTCATATAACAGCAAATATAAATAACTTATTGCAAGACAGTGTTATGTAAAAAAAACTTCTTAAAATTATTTATACTTCATCATTATGCATTTTACTATAAGTAATTCCGCAGCTTCAAATTGTTTTTTACCCGAAAAATTAATTTCATAAACATAGTTCTAATAGAGTGTTAGGCACCGTAACAAACAAGCGGATTTCAAAATTCCAGAACGTGACGCTATTTTAAAAATTTACATTTTTTGGACATTAAATGAAAATATCAAGTTTAAATTATTAATTGTGTAGTATTGTAGTGTTACTGCAACAAAAAATATTAGCAGAGGGTACTCGAGCGGGCGACTGGTTCATTGCCTTATAGAAGAAGTCATGTAATACGTCGTAACAGGTCATCCCATTAAAAGTACTGTTACATGGAGAACGACGATATGTGTCAGTAGCTTTAGTTTATTCGAATAATTGTTTGGAGAAAAAAGTAAGTTATGCTTTATTAATATGCATAACGTCATGTTACATTATCGTATATCATGCAAATTCTGTTGAAATATTAAAAGCTAGATTTCTAAAGTATAAACATCTTTAAAACTGCCTTGGAAAAATTTTCGCTTTTTTATTTTATGGTATTTTTTTCTCACCATATTAGGTTTGAAACTTAGGCACCAGTTTGCGGTGGTAAAAGGCGTACAATGTAACGATTTATATATACAATATTAAAAAAAAATAGCAAAAACCCATTCGATCTATCAACACCAATTATGTTCCAATATACCTTTAAAATTTAGCACCGTGCGCAGTAAATATTTAAGCACACAGACATACACAATTATAAACAATATGTGTTTCTTTCAGCTGAACTCTCTTAAATGTTTTCAAAACCGATGAAAATATTTTTGTTTAATTATTCATTCTCAATTTCAAATCATTCGAGATAAAAGTTCGTATGTGCACTTCGCTTTTCTCCTGGTTGGAATTTCTTCTATTTAGAATAAAAGAGGAAATCGGTTTCAAAAGTAAAGATAGAACGTAAATAGGGAAATTCCACTGGTCATTTCTGTGCATGCATTTATAAAATACTTTTGAACAAACGTTTAGTTTAGTTTAGTTTTTTTTATATTTTTAGAAGGAACGTTTCGAAGAAATAGATTCATCTCAGCATAAATATTTCCTATTTAAATACCATTTAAGAGATACATGCATTTTTTAGTATATAATATTTCTCTTCATTCTGTTATAACACTGTTTTAAACTTATTAAAAATGATGAAACATTTCTATTTAAATATTTAATTAAATGGGAAATTTAAAAGATATAGATTAGAATAGAAATTTAACAGAATGAAATTGCATGACGTCAAATAATATATTTAATATTTAGATGTTGTACTGTATGTAGATTAAAACCATGTTTTTACTTACTAAATTATTCGATTCGAGACTGTTTAACACAGAGTGTATTACGTGCATAAATTAATCAATTGGTTTAAAAAAAAAAAAAAAAAAAAAAAAAAAAAAAAAAAAAACATTTTTAAGGATGCACTATTGAATATATGGAATATTTTATTTCTAGATAGTCCTTTCTGTTTCTAAAAAAAGACAAGCTTGGTAGACAATATGTTTATAAGGATTGCATTTTCTATGTTTGAAAAAAAAATAAGTGGAAAGTAAATGAAAAAGTAAATCAAAGGTTTACTCATGTTATTTACTAATGATTAGTTATTTACTAAAAGTTGTTCAAAGATGGTGTTCAAGTTATTTGAGAAGCACCAGTTTTACTACAATTATTCAACAAATAACTTTCAGGAAATGATCCTCCATGACAAATAATAAATGGAGCAAAAGTAAATTTGCAGTTTACTTTTCTATTGAACGATACCTATAGTCAACATCTTACAAAGCTTCATTCTATCTTTGGTATCAAATTGTGTAACTTTTGTGCGTATTCAA
This sequence comes from Maratus michaelseni, assembly GCA_963931845.1. Classification (NCBI taxonomy): domain Eukaryota; kingdom Metazoa; phylum Arthropoda; class Arachnida; order Araneae; family Salticidae; genus Maratus; species Maratus michaelseni. Next base: position 288,902,170 of record OZ007591.1, on the reverse strand, counting down.
TCATTTTCATTCTTTTTTTATTCCTTATTTTGTAAATAGCAAAATGGAAATAAAACGCACAGCATTTACATGGCATTCGAATGAACACAGGAATGTTTTTCTGACTAAAAACGTTTGTAAAAATTTATCAAATTCGGTGTGTTTTTCGATGGATAAATGATTAAAATCTCCTCTTCAGTATTTGTCTTCTTTGAAAACACTGCCATACATACTATATGTTTGTGTACTTTTGTATTTTTAACAGAAATTAAAAGACGTTATACTTATTATATACGTGTATATGTTGCTTATAAGTTTTATACATTGCTTTTACTCATCTAATGAAATTTCTGGAACATACCAATATAATATTTATTTTTCCTTTGCGGAAGCACTCACCAATGCCAGTCATATCCCATATTTTCTGAATTTATCCACACAAAAATAATTTTTCTTTATAAATTTAATATAGCAATACAATAAATCAATTGCATTTTATTCTAGAAAGATAGCGGATATATAAAATTGTAAAAGAGACACTGCTAAAGAGTAAAATATTTTTATTGTTTAAATGATATGATTTATATATGGTTCTTTTTATTAAAATGCATATTCTGCTTTTTTTCTTCACAAGTCATGATACTCTAAAAAGTAACGAATTGCCTACGTGAGGAGCGAAAAAAGGAAAACAATTACAGAAAAGTTTAAGCAATAAATTACAATAACTTAAAATTATTCACACAATCTATGTAAAATTAAATATTTAACTGGTTTAAAAAAATAGCTTCTTTTTGTCTCGCTCTTCTAGGTAAACAATAAAAAAACGTGTTATATCCGAATTATTTATATAACCGATGGTATTGAGGGAAAAAAAAGATAATCTACTTGTTAATGTTTTATAATCGGCTCCAGAATGGTTCAATTTTATGCAGACTGTAGAAATTAAAAAATAAACTACATTTAGCTGATTTCATCTGCATATATAATAACTTAAAAATGAATATTCAAGATAGATGTTTTCATATTTTTTTTTTTCGGAGGGGGGCGCGGAAGGTTTAAACAGGGTAGAGTGAACATATTTATCCGAATGCCCGATGTATAGAGACGCAATATAATGAGGGACTGTGAAGAAAGTAAAAAATGTGCAGTGTTAAATTAATCCTTGTTTAACTGCGCATGGGTCCAGCAAACCCATAAGTTTGATTTAATTTATTTTAGCGAAACAGATGTCGTTATATTGTCATGCTGTTTGGTTTTTCAGGAACATATTTATTTAATAAGTAATATTCCTTTCAAACGAAAATTCTTCACTTTGAAGTTATTTATGCCGTTTGCGTCTAGCATTTGTGATTTCAAGACCAAACAAGACCAGATATGTAACATGAGTGTGTTTATAAATGTTATTGGTTATTGCTTCCATGTTTGTTTTTGTTATTTTATCCGTACTTTTATTGGAAAAACATAATTGTTTTGACATGTTATTTATTTATTTAATTATTTTTTAAATCACAGCAAAGCAGAAAACATAGTCGAAATAATTCGCCTTTTAAAGGAGGAGAATGGAAACGTTTCTAATTAGTAGAAGGAATAAGATGATTAGTTCAGGCAGAAATTATGGTCTGTCGATTTGAATAATTCTTAATTACCTTTCTAAAACGAGTTCTAAAATTTTCAGAAACAATTTCGTGCTTGATTGAAAATTCAATTATTTATTGCAAAAATATTCTGAATTTACATATTCCTGTTAGGGTAACGATAACAATTCTTATTATCTCCACTTTTAAACGTCGACATCTATAGTGTTAATTAATGAAAACGTACTAAGTAAGTGGAATAAGTATATAACGTAAAAATAGTTTGTTTTGAAACGCTCTTTTATAAGAATCCAAAGTTTATCTTAAAAACACTTTGATTCATGATTACAATTCATGTAGTTTCAAAAACGTTTCTTTACAATACGTTAATTTAGCCTGGACACCGATTATTGCAAATCACCGCTTTGATTTACGATTGATAGAAAGCGCGAACTAGAGATATTTAAAATAAAATATTTGTTGTTCAGTTTATTTTTTAAGGTATCACAACCGGAAAGAACAAAAAAATCTAAAATATTTATTCAGAATTTCTAAATTATTTCAATTATCTAAATTATTTTTATATTCTAAATTATTATTACTCACCAAATAATAACAATATCCTTACTAGAAAGCTATTAATTATAAAAGTAATAGTTTCGAATATTTTAAAAATGTTATTCTTTGTTTTTATAAATATTTTCCTTCTTTTTAGTGTTTAAAATATTTCGTTATTAAAGTTTCTCAGCGAGTTGATTAATTGAAATTCAATAAATAAATTGAATACTGAATTCAATACTGAAATTGAATACTGAACTCCAATTAGCATAATTAGCTTTCCTGCCATTCTAATGTTTGGCTTTCCTGAAGATTTCTGTTTTTTCCAGCAAAGAAATTCAGTTTCTTTTTTGACGACATATTTCTACTCTCTAAAAATAACAACATAAATTCTCGAACAAGCGCTATCACGCTATCAGCCACGTTCGATTACTAGATGTTAATAACTGGAAAACTGTACTTGCGAGTTATTCCCAGTGATTCAATGGAGTTCTGTGCTATGAGCTCCAGCTTTCCGTTTTCTAAACGGGTATTAAAGAATTTTTATCAAACATTCCGACGTAAGAAAAAAAAATAAACATATCACCACAAAACGCAATAAAGAAATTTAACAAGCTACAAATATTAAACAGTACAAAAAAAAGTTTCTCCCGACATTTAAAAAAAAAGATAATTGAAACAGTAATCTTATTTCTTCATCTCAAAAAGTGGTGGTAGTGGGGGGGGGGGAGGGGGTGCTCTATCTTTTGTTAATACCCGTTTAAGATATATTTTAAACAAAAGATAATAGAAATAAAAACCGAACTAACAATAGCTTAACCTTCTCACTGCAGAAGTTTAATAAATTTATATCTGTTGGATGTACAAATACGTAATTTTCAAAATGTTACGCTTTTTAAAATTTATGGGTCCATGTCCGCCATATTTATAGCACTTTTTCACCAGTCTCTGACAAGTAAAACAGTAAAAAGTCCATTCTTTAACAACCAAATCTCACTGTGTTATGATACGTTGAATTTTAAGGAATTTATCTGCATTAAAAACATACAGAATTTTTAGGGATTTAGATGACTTTCTTAATGTAAATTATAAAACCCAGGAACAGTATAAAAAATGAAAATGTGTAACTTTTTTAACATTAGCTGCAATATGATTTCATCAAAATAATCTCAATTCCTAACTTACTTCGATAAGTTTTGAAATTTATATTGCATGCGTATCCTCATCATATAAAACGTTAAAGCGCAGTTTAATATTCATTAAACACAATGTATAAACTTAACACACATTCATTCATACACACACACACACACACACACACACACACACATATATATATATATATATATATATATATATATATATATATATATATATATATATAGTATATATATTTATAATAGATTCATCTCATAAATTTTAATGCAGCATATATTTTCTTTATCCCCTCTTTCATTGATGCGTTATTGCAAATATCGTTTTAATAATTTTATGAAATATTTTACATTTTATATAAACAAAAGTATTTTTTAAATATTTGTTTATACCACGAGTATGAATTTTTTTTTATTAAATAATTAAAATTTTCTAAATAATTCAGCTATAATTTATTATTAAAAAAAGCTAAAGGAAAAGGTTTACATTACTAAATAAGATTCAATAAAAATACAGATAAATACGAATTTATGGTTTTCATTATTTCGAAATATTTTAAATATTTTTTATATGGAATGCCTTTTATTTTAAATGTATAGCAGACTATGACCAAATTGACTAAATTTAATAACTAATTCATTATATATTTTTAAATCTAATTTAATATAATTTAAATTGGTAACTCAACAAAATATTGTTTTATAGATTTTCATCAGTAGATAAGTTTTATTCTATTTTTGTTATTTACAATGTTCTATGTGAAATTTGTATAAGCCTTTCTTTCGATAATTTTATATGATCTATGATTTGCACGAAAAGAGATTTTTGAATTTATAAAAGTAAAATTAATACAACACTGTACTTCTAAAAATACTAAACTCTCGCTAAGACGCAGAGTGAATAAAGTAATTTATTTTGCAGATTTTTGTCTGCAAAGTTGAATTCTAAGCACCTGAGGAGGTTCTTGAAAAAGAAAAAAAATAACATTTTGCTGCATCTTTTGCTGAATAAAGGTTTTAAATTCCATGAAATTCTCACAATGTTTTGTAGAGCGTATAATTTAAGTAGACATTTTTACATTAAAAGTAATGTTTCAGTTTCGAAGCATTTGTGAATATTTAGTAGTATATTAGTGGGTATGATTTTGAGTATATTTTTTAATTTAGTAATTTTCAGAAATTTCTTAATGTTTTTTCAAATAAAAGAGTCTGTATAAATTTTGGAGGAACGAAGAATATATGAATGCATTTGTCTTACTTCTTCAGTCTTTATCTGAAGAAAATTTTAAAAATTAATTCTTCAAATTTTAGAAAAAAAAATTCTGCTGAATACAGTTTAGGGATATTTTGAAGAAAATAGGTGTGACAAAGGGGCTAGATACCGTAAGGTATTCTTCGGAAATTTTCTAAAAAAAAATCTTGAGATTTTTTCTAGAGAAGTTCATGAAAAGATATTTTTTAATTTATAAAAGTAAAATAAAGATTTAGAAACTTCTAAAAAACAACCAGACGGTATACCCTTCTGGTTTACGACTCTGGTTAACGACACAGCGTAAATAAAATAATTTATTTCCGAATTTTTTTTCATACAAACGTGATTTCTATGCACTTTAACAATTTTGTAAAAAAAGGAAAAAAAAAATTTGCTGCATCTTCTGCTGAATAAAAGATCTAACATAGAATTCAACAATGTTTTGTTGGGCGATTTTTTAAAATAGTCATTTTACGTTATATAATTTAGAGAAGAGGATTTTTGGACGTCGATGAAATAGTAAGGCAGGAAAACCACTTTATTTTCGATATATGGCGTTATATTTTCCTGCTTCCCAAACTGACTCAAATGCACGCAGCTTGTATTATTATTAAATACCTGAAAAATTATGTTTTATTTCCAATATTACGTCATTTAATCCTATTTGTAATTCTTAATTTTTTTTTTCATTTTAATTTTTCACGGGGAAATTTTTCATTTTAAAAATAATTGCTTAGGAAATTTTTTTATTCCAGGTTTGTATTTATTGACAACAATAATGCTTAGAAACGTAAAATGGTTAATTAAATTTTATAGGAAACACATTCATTGATTCTATATGAAAATAATGAAATTTTGAATTATAAAGAAAAATATTTGAAAATAATAAATAACACCTACCCTATGTTCATTTCTGGGTTATAATTCATCTATATGCAAAAATACAGGGCCATTAAATACTCTCTATTTTGTCGTTTAATTCAGCCAAACAATCGCACACACAATCGCATTTATAATATAACTAGGATGTTTTAAAACAAAAAAACATTTAATGGCATTTTAAAACCATCTCACCGTGGTGCACCAGTGGAAAAAGGACGTCCGAAATAGTCGGAGACACCACTAAGACTCGCTGTAACGGGCCTTCGAGTCTGGGTCTCCCCTTTGCAAGCACGGGCTTCTGCGGCGCGAGGACTCGGCCAATGCTCAGAGCCTCCTCCGTAGACGGTAGAAGGACGTCCCGTAGACCAATCACAGCTGCTCGCGTGGGTTCCTCGCCCCGCGTTGAGGTAGGTGACACTGGACAACGACAAGCAACCGGTGGTTCGACCGTCGCTAAAACTTTATCCGAGGAATTGACGGAGGCGAGATCGAACTCTGAAGATCACTGTGCGTGGTGAGGCGGAGTGAAGCTGTCCCTCGGTACAAGGAAAGGGCATGTTTACAAACAAACAGTTCCATCAACCAATCTACCACTGCATTTTTATCGCAGCTATCATTACAGGAAAAGTCATAGCAACGTAGGCTAATCATATCATAGACCGGTTTAACATAGACCAATCAAATCCCTCCATCTCATGTGTACTGTAGGAGCCGTAAAGAACGAACATGTTTTTCTCCCAAACCAACAGTAGTTTAACCAACAGTGACGTCAGGTGCTCTTTCCTTACTGGCTAGCGGTAGATTTTAGTTACCGGCATGGAGCTCCGAGGGGTATGTTCCATGGTCCCCAACCTTCACGTCATCCTCTTCAGCTAGATTAGTTGCGCGTCGACCTGAATGGTTGAGCAGAACAGGGAGAGCCCAAACTCAAGTGGTGCTTAAGTCCGAAGGCGACTCCACTGGTCACTACGGCAGAAGCTATATATTGGGGAGGGAACCACCCGTTTCATCCATCGCTTGACTACGAGGAATCGGACCGGAGGTTCACCGACTAACGCGGCGATCATGAAGCCAAAATTCGTTTCTCGGGTCAAAAAACAATACAGCGTGTCTTTGCACAATCGGAACTTGCCGTGCCCGATTGTTGGATTAGCGGGAGTTTTCACATAACTTTCTATCTACTAAACTCGATCGGGACCGTCTCTTTAACGTTTTTGAAGGAGTTTTCCATGATCTTTAGTGTCCGATAGTGGTTCAAAACTAACTTTCCGTTGATTCTAATCTTTGTTATGTTTTTTGTTTTGCGTTTGTGCTTTTGTGTGTTTGTTTTTTACATGTGGATGATCTCTAAGAAGAGTCGATCGGGGACAATATTAGCCAGGGCGTACTATGCGTCAGGGACTCTTTTCCTGGAGGTCCGAGGCTGGCAAATGGCCTCTCCCGCTCGCCGCGGCCGATGAACTAGTCGTTTCCTCCCTCCCTAGGATTCGACGATTGTTGGGTAAATTCGTCATAGGGTGTACGACCTGGTTCCCTCTTTATGGTTCGGGTTACGAAGCCATCGGAAGATTCCAGCGTCTCATCAGGTGATTTCGTTCTCGTTTTCTTTGATTTTGGGATTCCCCGATTATCGCAACGACCTTTGTCGTCAACAAGTGTGTTCAATGGGAGTGATGCTCGGGTGGTGGTTCTCCCACTGGTCACAGTGTATACAGGAGGGCGCGTCAAATGCCCCCCAGGACTTGATTGCGACGGCTGACGCGCCTGAGGGTCGCCAATCGGCGCCTAGAGGATGCAGTTGACTATGCGCTGGGGAAGAACCGGACGGTCCAGGAGATATTGTAGCCAGTTTTTAAGTGACATTTGTGGCGATTTTTTGATGTGGAAATGTGAAAGAGTGCAATTTAATATGTAGTGTAACGATGTTGCTTCTGATCCTCAGATACAAAGTGGTGAGTCACTTCTGTTAATTTGGAATAAGTGTTGTTGAAATGGTCCATGATTTGTTAAAAATAGGTATAGATCTGTTGTGTATGTCTAGTTGTTGCGAGACTTCCGGAAGGAACAACCAAAATTTACACAGTTATTCTTTTATCACGCCAAACCTTTTGTGTCCAGTTACATTATCGCCAAATTCAGGCTACTTAGTTATCTCTTTCGCCAAGAAACGTACATATAAAGCAAAACCCATTTATTCTCGCTCCTCTCTTTTGATCAGCAAGGTTGTTCTCCGCCCTTGCGCTATTGCTTGTAGCATGGGTACTTCTTCTTAGAGCACACAGATACTATCGCTTGCAAACTTTCATGAAATAAAGAAACTGTGCTTATACTGTTCAGCTTTTAGAGTTTTTTTTTTTCCGAGAACTTTGGGTCAATTGAAACTGCAGTTATGCTACATCCTAAAAATGGAAATTACGTACTCCTTATAACCTTCGTCCTTACCGGAAAATAAACAACGCCACTGCCCCTTCTCTCTGGTTTCGTCAGTGATATATACTAGTGAATTACATGTCTTCCAAAACAAGTTTCTGAAAATGTTTTACTTTGAGCATGCAAACTGCGTTTTGTTTCTGAACACAGAATCTTAAGCATAAATGTTGTTTACAAGAATCAAGTTCTGCTACTGATAATTTGCGATTTACAGGACACCAATCTCTGTATGAAACAACACAATGTCTGCATTAAACCGTAAATAGTTCACATTCAAAATTTTAAGGGAAAAGTATTATACTAAGTCAAAATTATTTAATTTTTTTAAAGTGCTATTAACGTTTGTTCTATCATGTATTTGATGTAAATTTTGAACACAGAATATTCAGCATAAATGTTGTTTACAAAAACCAAGTTCTGCAGCTGATAATTTGTGTTCTACAGGACACCAATCTCTGTATGAATCACCAGAATGTCTACTTTAAACCGTAAAGTTTCCAGATTCAAAATTTAAAGAGAAAAGTAATAAACTAAGTCAAAATTATTTAATATTTTTAAAGTGCTATTAACGTTCAATCCTGTATTTGATGTAAATTTTGATTTTGATTACAAATTTCACTCCATCTAATGTATAAAAATCACAAAAATAAAAAATAAAAATAAGCATACTCGAAATTTAAATTGAATTCTCTAGCTGTATATTAAATAACGCTCCGTGCTCTCGAGTAATTTTCAAGAAATATATGGTTTCCATTTCACTAGTCTGCGAGAGCGATGAATATCAGTTTTTTACATTTACTCAAAGGTTTTATTGAAATATATTTATAAAGATATAGCTCAGGTATAATAAGAAAAATATCTCACAGAAATGTAATTTATATATTTTTTCCCCTGTCCCTTAAAAGGAAGAAATCTAATTTACACATTGAATTTTCCTTAAATTGCCGATATATTTTTCCTGAACATGTGAATTTTCCTTCCGAGATATATAAAGAGAACTTGGCATTCATTTTTGAAATCCCCCTTCTTTAAACAAAAATGTATCCCCCCTGAACATTTTTTGTAACATAATGTAGAAATGTATAGTGTTATTATTTTACTATTATCTTAATATAATTTTCTCAATTTAATATATTAACTAAAATACTTTATTTTAAATTAAGATATTTAAATTAAATAAATTGATTTTAATTAAAATATTCTAAAGGTAATAATGATAATTTATATGAAAGGATGTATTTATTTGAAAAAAAAGAATGATTATTAATACGCCCTGCGTTTCCTATTATTTGTTGTTGATATACCATATTTTTAAATATACATATTTTATTAAAATATTTTTTACAATAATTTATAAGGACAATTTTATAAGAACTTTAAAGATTACTAGCTATTGCCTGTTACTTCATTCATGTAAGATTTAAAGAAGAATCACTGCATTAATTAAACAAAAGAAATCACTCCCGATTATTAAAAACATATATACTTAACTAAATCTCCATAAAAATTTTAGTACATGTTATTTATGGTGATCCGATTTTTAATATTTATGTTTTTATTGAGCCGAATGAGAGATTTTCACTCAACATGCAGCTCATATGTTGAATGATCTGTAGATATATGAAGCACCCTGTCTCCATACAAAATTTTACAGATTTATGAAACACTTTGTCAGGTTTCTCTCACAGGGGCAAGAGTTGAATGCTATTCTTAATGGATTAGCATATTGTATGTATTGTATCTGTATCTATTGTGTACCGTTAAAAGGCTGGTTTAAGAAGAAACTTAATACGAAGGGGAGCGACTCAGAATATGAGTGGAAGGAAGGTGGAACAGAATGAAAGCAGTATTTCTATTGCAATGTGGTCTTTCATAGATAAGAAAGCTATTTACTCTTAATTAATTGTACTCTTTTATTTAGGAAGACAGATCCGTCAAGAGGGAGGAAGGGTTGTCAAGGACCCTTGGAAACAGAGAAGAAACCCCGTAGAAAGGAGGGTGTTCTGCAGTTTACGAGAGAGAGAAAGTTAGTTCTAACGTAGAAAGCGAAGGTGTAAGGTCGTTCAGAGTTGGAGCTCTGAGACCGGTGTTGAGTTCGGACGGAGCAGCGAAGTGTGAAGGTTGCTCGGGGAATGAGCGCTGAGAGCGGGTGTGAGATGAATAGAAATCTCAGTGTGGAATAAATGAACGTAGTCTAACGGTACACTTAAAGCGTTTCTATAATTATTTTGATTTAATATTAAACCGGATACTTTACCTCCGAGTTTAAGTGTAAATATTGTTAATAAAGTGTTTGTTTGAGTGTAATAGAAAGAGTTAGGTTTTTCTTGAATATACATCACGTATTGTGTCCGATATCACGTATTCATATCGGTGGTGGCAGCATATCAAAAGACCGGATTATATTTCGAAGTTGTGTGGACGGAGAAGTGGAATCCGACACACTTCATATAATATATATATATAGTATTTAGGCAATTGGGACTTGATAATTCTGTCTAAATTCCACAAATTTCATTTCATTTAATTCATTTAATTCCATTGATTCAATTTTTATTTAATTTCTTATTCTTTCAATGTTTTTTGATTCCATATTAAGTGTGTTAGGGAATCTTTCATTGTCAACTAATTATTTCATGGTTTAAGTTGGTGTTATGATAATGTTTCATTTATCGTTATATATATATATATATATATATATATATATAAATTTTTACTTTTTGAGCCACCTTGTATTTATTCTTTAATTTAGCTGACAGCCAATAATGTGACAGCTAATTTCAAATCTTAAATGGATATTTTTGTAACAACATATTATATCGGAATAAAAAGAACGAGAATTGTTCATATACTTTTGATCGTTTCGAATTATTTTTTAACAACTGCTCGAGGGAATCAAGCAAATCCAGCTCCAGGAAATTAAAGTTTCGAGATGAAAAAATAAAATGGAAAATCGTTTGCAGATAGAAATTTACCAAAATAAAAGCAAAAAATTACAATACTTATTTTTTTAAATAAATCATTAAAAATCCCTAAATTACGTTGCAGTTTTGAAACAAATATTATCTGAATATCAATGTTCATTCTAATCTGTACAGTAAAGAGTGAAATTGTGCAATAGTTTAAAACAAAGATGTGAAAAGTGAAAAATGATACCTAGTGCAAAAATCTTTTAAAAATAATTTACAAAAACTATAAATATAATTTTAAAAACATCTTTGCTACGGTTCTCATGTACCTGTGATTATCCAGGTCACCTCTGAGTATCCAGGTGTATGCGAGGTATTTCACATTTGAGTATCCACGTGCTCAATATCGCAGCGCTATCCTCATCCGACACATCATGAGGGCGTACACAAAGAGAGGGTCTCACAAACTTCTTGTTTTATTAATATACATATATATTGCATAAGCTACTGTGTTGTCGAATTAGGATGTTTATTTATTCAAACTATCTTCCACAATTTCAAAATAGTAATCGTCGCTTTATTTAACGGCATAAATTTCGTGATTATATAAAATGAAGAAATGTCGAACAAAGTGGTACATGTATTGAATAATAACGATATTCATCTATCAGGCAACACTGCATTATGCTATCGTATAAATATATAACCCATTCAACATAACTGCCCATTAGAATGGAAGAGCAGTTTTAATAGGATATGTTTTAGAGTTATAAATTTCATTTAAAGTACAGTTCTATTATTGTCTAAATATATATATGTATAACATTTTTAATTTCAAATGTATCATATGAAATATAAATTAGGTATAATTAGGTTAGACTTAATAAGCATCCTTTGTTTTATTTTTAAACCTTTTTAATTTAATCGAATGAACTGCTTAACTAAGCATTTTCTTTTCATAAAATTGCATCTGAAGTATGTAAAAGAAAGAATATAAAAAGTATTATTCAGCAAAAATGGTCACTCACAATTAAAAAGACTAAAACTTTTCAAATATAGATCACAGCTGCCATTGTTATTTCTTAAATATCATTCTTTGACGTCGGAAAAGTGTTAAAGGATTTTTTTTCTTTTCCTCACACTACGTCATTGTCATCATTAAGCGGAAAACTTTAAAGAAGAATTTCTGCATCTTGAATGAAAGAGATATATATTTGAAAAATCGTTATTATTTGTCATCAGAAGTTTTAAGTTTGCTTTACTTATAGATCTTACAAATATGAAATTTACTTATGATTAAATGAACAGTCTGTATATTATTTAAAGTAAAAATATATAGATTTTATCCACTTGATAGGACATAAGCAGAATGAAATAGAGGTTTTGCATTTAGAAAAAATAGGAATATGTATTGGAAAAATCTTTTTTATTCGCAGTCAGAAGTTTTAAGTTTTCTTTTTATATAGATGCGAAAAGTCTATAAAATTTACTTATAATTAAAATATCAATCTGGATATTTTTAAGAAAAACATATTTCAATAAATCAATATTTCAAAGACCTAATCAATATTGGAATGACTGTATCAAAATTTAAATGACTTATCTATAAATATTTCAATGACGTAATGAATATTTCGAAGACTTTATTATAAATTTTCAACATATTTGATAAAACTTTATTAGATTTTATTTTCATTTTCATGATATTTTCGTAAGAATATTCAGTTATACAGAGCTATCTAAAACATTATTTTTCTTATTTTGTTATTTTACAAGTGCTTTTATAGTAAACAAGCAGGAAAAATCATGCACCTTATACCTTTCAATAATTAGAAGTTTTATGACATAGATGTTTTGACATTTACCAATTATAAAAATGCAAAAATATGTATCTGTGTATATTTATCTCATACAAACAAATATGTTTATGATTTATCTTTTAGAAATACCTTGAAGTAAAATTTGCATGATTGTATAATCTCTTTTATTCATAATTATTTTAATTTTATTATAGGAAATTCAATATATATAATTTACTTATTTTATTAAAGTGTGTGTCTATTTACACAGTTAATTTTTAAGAAATTTAAAACATGTATAAATACGATTTCAAACAAAATTTGCATTGTTGAAATATATAGATAATAATTTATCCCTTAGATAAAATTTAGAAAATTGTAAGAAATTGCGGCATTATGATGATTAATATATAACCTTCAATGTGAGTACTTTTAAAAGTAACGAAAATAATTCTATGCATAAAAATATCATATTCGATTTTTTTTAAACCATATTTCAAGCTATGTTGAAAATTTCAAAATATATGTTCTGTTTTGAAGCATGCATATTAGAATACACCTTTGAGAAAGAGGTAAAATTTTTAAGGCGTAAATTTCATTGAACTGACAGAATTTGATCACCATATTTTTAGTTTCCCTATTCATATTCAGAGATGCAAACGTGGGTGTATAATATTTATGCTTTTAAGGAAAGATATATTTCCATCTACGATTTTTCACTCTATGCTTTTCTTAATTCTGAGATTTTCATATTTGTGTATTCGTATATACAATTTGATATTAGCTATATATACGGTGGTGAAAAAGTTTTTCGCTGATTACAATAATTTATTGCAGAAAAACGCATATAATTAGGCATATGCTTGTTCCAATGTATTGTAAAGACATTTATGAAGGTGTTAATAGAAGTACTTAGACCAGTTAATTTCAATGCAAGTACCCTTGGTAGCTTTTAGTAATTATACCCAACCGGACAGTTAAACTTATATTAAAAACACCAATTAAAATAATTTAAGACAGACATGAGTACACATAAAATAAAAATTTATAAAAAAATATATACTTAAAAACAGTTAAAAATACAAAATAGTAGACGTTTCGCCAAGCGACACGCAAGGCATCATCAGTACAAAAACAATGTATTGCATAACAAACCACAGAACAAGGAAAAAGAAAAGGTTTGAAATCAAGGAAAGTTGAAGTTATTTTAAAAACAGATAATATTCATTAGGGACAGAACGAGCTTCATTCAACGTCTGCGATCGCAATTGAGTGAACCAACTCTCAAGGAGTAATCGACCATGGTAGCTGTTACAACCTGATTTCAAAATACTGGCGTTCGCAATTAGCGGGATGTGATTCGTTTGAAGTGAATGCTGGACAATTTTTGAATTCAAATTACTATTTTTTAAAGCACTAGTATGTTATTTTAGGCGAATTTCCAATGATCTACCTGTTTCACCAATGTAGACACTATTGGTGAAACAGGTAGATCATTGGAAATTCGCCTAAAAGAACATACTAGTGCTTTAAAAAATAGTAATTTGAATTCAAAAATTGTCCAGCATTCACTTCAAACGAATCACATCCCGCTAATTGCGAACGCCAGTATTTTGAAATCAGGTTGTAACAGCTACCATGGTCGATTACTCCTTGAGAGTTGGTTCACTCAATTGCGATCGCAGACGTTGAATGAAGCTCGTTCTGTCCCTAATGAATATTATCTGTTTTTAAAATAACTTCAACTTTCCTTGATTTCAAACCTTTTCTTTTTCCTTGTTCTGTGGTTTGTTATGCAATAGATTGTTTTTGTACTGATGATGCCTTGCGTGTCGCTTGGCGAAACGTCTACTATTTTGTATTTTTAACTGTTTTTAAGTATATATTTTTTTATAAATTTTTATTTTATGTGTACTCATGTCTGTCTTAAATTATTTTAATTGGTGTTTTTAATATTTTTCACATTCAGACGTTAAAATGTATACATTTTGTAAACTTATATTGTTTACATTATTAGTTTTTTTGTTAAAAAGACCAACACGCGATTACTGCTATATTAATACATTAAAAACTATATTACAACGAAAAATCGTGAGTCAGGCATAGATTATGAAATACTTTCAGACATTACAAGATACTATTAAGATATTTTCTTTTTTCATAGAATGAAATGGAATATCTAAATAGTAAAAAAAAAATCAATATAGATGGATTTTCAAAAATTGCATTCCACATTCGGGGATTTGAGCAATTTATTTCTTTTACTCCGGTATGCGATCTGTAGATCTTATACACAGTGTGTAAGTACACACCACCTAATATACTAAAAATTTCATATTTTTAAAAATGCATACCATAACGCGCTTTCAGAAAATATCGATATTAGGCATTCCTGTAAACGAATTCTTTTGTTTATTTCTATAAATGAACGATAAACGCTACCCACTCCATAATCTGTAGAAAATATGTTGTATCGCATTTTCATTGTATCTTCAGTGATTTCATAATGCTCGAAGTATCATAACATTATTAAAATATACTGAAAACGACTATTCCTCATATATCATAATTGAATGGAATTGTTTTTTGTGTTCCTTTAAACGAAATATAAATGATATTTATTTTATACTCCTGAAAAATCATGTTGCTGTATATCTGATTGTTGAATATCAATATCATTAAATTTGAAATATCGTAACATAAAGGCAAATGCATGGAAAACCATTTTTTCCAATATATAATAATGTAACGGAATTATTTTGAGTGTCCCTGTAAGTCACCTATATATGCTACCAATTTCATTTTCAATACCGGCCATTCTACAGAAAAACGTAATAACATATAAAAATTTCATAGCAATCCGAGTATATTTACGGGAATTAGAGCATGGATAAACAAACACACTGACAAACTGAATTAATAAACACTTTTCAACTGCGTTGAAAAAAGAGTTTTAAAAAGTGGTATGGTCTTTCATATTAATGAATATAAAATATCCATAGAATTAGTCAAATAGGTTATAAAATCTATACTAATAAAATAAAAGCGTTTTTACACGTGTGTCTCTGTGTTTCTGCCTGTTGGCGATGACTAGGAAAGTTTACCGCACGTAAAGGTCTAAAAATTTGGATGATATCCTCAATTTTCCAAATTGTCCAAGGAAAGTCCAAATACCACCCAAGTTTCACTTGTTTTACTTTTTGTTAATTAACCAAGATATGAGCCATAATAAATGCCATCGAAATACGGCGCTCTGCCGCTTTTTGTGACGAATTTCGAATCTTTCCTCAGATCTGCAAGCAGGGAAGAAGTAGAAGACGAAAGTACTGTATTTTTTTCGCGTGTTTTCAATCTCGTATATTCGAAATACGAAAGAAAAATAAATACCAAACTATTTCTACATGAACTGTACTTTTTAACGGGGCAAACCCTTAAAAAATATTAACATAGTACCCTTTCAAAACATATTTTTCGTTTTTTTTTTTTTTTTTTTTTTTTTTTACTCTCCTTATCTCCCTTAACTATTCAAAATACAAATATACAAATATACAATATCAAGCAGGGCGGTCGCTCTGCCAAGCCAAGCTTAAAAAAAAAACGCCACACAAACAACGCCAAGAACTGGAATAAAGACCGCTAATGCTTATATACAGAAAGCAACTTCGCAGTGTTAAATCGACAAAACATGCCAGATTAAAATATCAGATATAAAACAAACCAAGTGTCGTAGAAAAAAAAACGAAAACTAGAATAATCTAAGGAAGAAATTCTTCAATTTAAGACCAAACTCATCTTCATAAGTGATTTATAAACAGAGATATAGTTTTTTTTTAAAAAACGTCGAGTTACTTAAAATGATCACATTTTTCTTCGTCAAACTTTTTTTTTCAAACAAGCTACAGGCCTTAATATTGGGCAGAATAAAAAAAGGATTGCATTTTTGGACAAGTAATTACGTAATCTATGTGCTTTTATAAAATTCAGTGTAAAAAAATATTATTTTCTATCCTTAATTAGCAAAAAACTGTTAATTAAATTGGCGATTAAAAAATTATGCCAAAACAGAGATAAAACCCGCCAACGACCATGTACCATCTGTATTAAAATAGCACAAATCAGTTACAGGTTATAATATAACCACATCAAATTTCATCTGCAAGTCAGCCATTTTCTTCTGAAGATATTTTTTTTAAAAATAAAACTTCATAATTATAATAACACATATTTTATCAGACAATTAAATATGACTGCAAACTGTGCCAGATGACTGTTTCCAACATGAATAAGTATGAGAAATTGCCGCTCAAGTATATCGGTCTGAGTGGTTCAGTCGCAGCGCTTCAGCACAGCATGCACAAGGTCCCAGGTTCGAGTCCTGCCCCAGGTCAACTTTTCACTCATGTTTGTTTAGTATATTTAATTGTCTGATAAAATGCGTGTTCTTATAATATTGTAAAATAAAGTAATCAGACGTAGTGTTTATGCTTTAAAAAATAATTTAAATATATAATTTTAGAAAGATCTTTAAAAATAAAAAAGGAAGGATTTTTGAGGGAAGATGTACCTTCTAAAATGTATACATTAAGACTTATCGGCATTTAAAATTTCTTTCCAAACGTAAACAAAATTTTTGAAATGAATTAAATGGGATTCATTTATTTCTAAAAAAAAAAAAAAAAAAAAAAAAAAAACGGTAAAGGACAGGCATTTTGTTCGCAGGAATACCTTTCACGTCATTTTCCTATAAATTAATGAAATCCAGTTGTTAAATTATTTTTGTTTTAGAAGTGAAGTTTCCATTTAAATTTATTGGAACAGTACAATGTTTAACTGAATAAAATGTTGTAAATCTAAGAAATTGCTGAGAAATTCTAAACATGCATAGGGCAACGCAAAAAATAAATAAATAAATAAATAAATAAACAAAAAATAAATAAATAGATAAATAAATAAATAAAAATCAGCTTTCAGAAATTCTAAAAATTGTTCGTATATCAAGCAGGGCGGTCGCTCTGCCAAGCCAAGCTTTAAAAAAAAGGCCACACAAACAACGCCAAGAACTTAACTAGACCGCTACTGCTTACTTTCAGAAATCAACTTCGCAATGTTAAATCGACAAAACATGCCAGATTAAAATATCAGATATCAAATAAACCAAGTGTCGCAGGAAAAAAAAAACGAAAACTAGAATAATCTAATGAAGAATTTCTTCAATTTAAGACCAAACTCATCTTCATAAGTGATTTATAAACAGAGATATAGATTTAAAAAAAACGTCGAGTTACTTAAAATGATCCCTTTTTTCTTGGTCAAACTTTTTTTTTTTCAAACAACCTACAGACCTTAATATTCGGCAGAATAAATAACTTGCATTTTTGAACAAGTAATTACGTAATCTATGTGCTTTTATAAAATCCAGTGTAAAAAATATTATTTTCTATCCTTAATTAGCAAAAAACTGTTAATTAACTTGGCGATTAAAAAATTATGCCAAAACAGAGTTAAAACATGCCAACTACCATGTACCATCTGTATTATAATAGCACAAATCAGTTACAAGTTATAACAACATCAAATTTCATCTGCAAGTCAGCCATTTTCTTCTGAAAATATTTTTTTTTTAAATAAAACTTCATAATTATAAGAACACACATTTTATCAAACAATTAAATATGACTGCAAACTGTGGCAGATGACTGTTTCCAACAAGAATAAGTATGAGAAATTCCCTTCAAGCATATCGATCTGGGTGGCTCAGTCGCAGAGCGTCGGCACGATATGCGTAAGGTCCCAGGTTCGAGTCCTGACCCAGGTCAATTTTTCACTCGTTTTGTTTAGTGCATTTAATTGTCTGATAAAATGCGTGTTCTTATAATATTGTAAAATAAAGTAATCAGACGTAGTGTTTATGCTTTAAAAAATATTTTAAATATCAAGCAGGGCGTTCGCTCTGCCAAACCAAGCTTAAAAAAAACGCCACCCAAACAACGCCAAGAAATTAACTAGACCGCTACTGCTTACTTACATAAAGCAACTTCGCAATGTTAAATCGACAAAAAGTGCCAGATTAAATTATCATATATCAAATAAACCAAGCGTCGCAGAAATAAAAAACGAAAACTAGAAGAATCTAAGGAAGAGTTTCTTCAATATAAGACCAAACTCATCATCATAAGTGATTTATAAACAGAGATATAGCTTTTTTTTTTAAAACATCGAGTTACTTAAAATGATCAATTTTTTCTTCGTCAAACTTTTTTTTTCAAACAACCTACAGGCCTCAATATTGGGCAGAATAAAAAAAGGCTTGAATTTTTGGACAAGTAATTACGTAATCTATGTGCTTTTATAAAATTCAGTGTAAAAAAAAATATTTTCTATCCTTACTTAGCAAAAAACTGTTAATTAACTTGACGATTAAAAAATTATGCCAAAACAGAGATAAAACCCGCCAACGACCATGTACCATCTGTATTAAAATAGCACAAATCAGTTACAGGTTATAATATAACCACATCAAATTTCATCTGCAAGTCAGCCATTTTCTTTTGAAGATATTTTTAAAAAAATAAAACTTCATAATTATAAGAACACACATTTTATCACACAATTAAATATGACTGCAAATTGTAGCAGATGACTGTTTCCAACATGAATAAGTATGAGAAATTGCCGCTCCACGATATCGGTCTATGTGGCTCCGTCGCAGCGCGTCAGCACGGCATGTGCAAGGTCCCAGGTTCGAGCCCTGTCCCCGGTTAACTTTTCACTCATGTTTGTTTAGTGTATTTAATTGTCTGATAAAATGCGTGTTCTTATAATATTGTAAAATAAAGTAATCAGACGTAGTGTTTATGCTTTAAAAACTATTTTTAATATATAATTTACGTTTTTAGAATGATCTTTAAAAATAAATTAGTTTTTGAGGGAAGATGTACCTTCTAAAATGTGTACATTAAGACTTATCGGCATTTAAAATTTATTTCCAAACGTAAACAAAATTTTTGAAATGAATTAAATGTGATTCATTTATTTCTTAAAAAAAAAAAAAAAAAAAAAAAAAAAAACAGTAAAGGACAGGCATTTCGTTCGCAGGAATACCTTTCACGTCATTTTCCTATAAATTAATGAAATCCAGTTGTTAAATTATTTTTGTTTTAGAAGTGAAGTTTCCATTTAAATTTATTGGAACAGTACAATGTTTAACTGAATAAAATGTTGTAAATCTAAGAAATTGCTAAGAAATTCTAAACATGCACAGAGCAACGCAAAAAATAAATAAATAAATAAATAAACAAAAAATAAATAAATAGATAAATAAATAAATAAAAATCAGCTTTCAGAAATTCTAAAAATTGTTCGTATATCTTAATTACAAGCTAAAGGAGGGTTTATTTCTATATTATTTAACATATAATAGTAATGTCAGCAAATATAGTAAATTCCAATGCGATCTGATTTAAACTTTAAGATAGTATATAAGACATGATAAAAAAAAATTATAAAAAAGAGTGGCGTGTGACATTTCGGGAGGAGATGGGGAGTGGCATGAAAAAAATTAGGATGTATAATAAGGCTATCTGTTTGAAACTTTACGATATTTTATAACACATAACAAAAATTTTAAAAATAAAGCCGCGTCAAAAATTATAAGGAGGGGCGGAGCGTGTTTTGCCTACAAAAGGGGGGGGGGACACTTTTCTAAATTTTAACGATATCCGTCATGTCACATATCGTTACAAAGGGCTGTGACCACTTATTCCTGTTATGCATCACAGGTATCACCTCCACATTTTGCGCCCCCTCCCCACGACACTACGCATGTGATATATCGTTGGAAAGTTCTGTGAACGCTTAATCATACTATGCAGGGAGGGGGGATTTCTAAATTTTGCACATACCCCTCATGTGATACATCGTTGGAAAGGTCTGTGACCGCTTAATCCTTTTATGCATCTCCGGTGTTCATCCCCCCACTTTGCACCTAAACGTGATTAGCTTTCCCCATCAGGGGGCGCTTTCCTATATCTGTTTCTATGGGTCGGATCACGACGGGGTATAGCTCATTCGACTCGACATCTATAGCCTTAACGATTTCAGTGCTCGAGGTTCATATAGAACAGATTGCGCCACCTGGTGGCGGAAGATGGAACTTGAGCGTGCGCAGCACGACTGCTATACGGTGCCGAAGGCAGTGGGGACACGTGTCGGAGGTTCGTTTGGTTAGAGGTTTATACTATTCGATGTGCAAATTAAGGGATTATCCGGTGCCGAAAGCAGCGGGGAACCTGGTCGGAGGTTCGTTCGGTTCGAGGTTTATCTTATTCGAGGTTTTACAAGATTCGAGTCCCCGATGTAAATTAAGGGCCCGCTAGTGGGCGAAGCCAGCTGGTGCTAATAATAAAAGAGCGTGATATCACGTTTCATATCAAATGCAGCACTGACACGCTATGCACGTATTCCATTTTTATTCATTTCATGGATAAGTCAGTGATATTTTTTAACGCAGGATAACAAGTATTATAACAAGCCACATTTAATATGTTGTTTTTAAGAGTGTATTTAGTTTAATTGAAAAATCTACTGGTATTTCTAGTTAACCCTTTAAACAATGACTGAAAGTAAAATGTAATTTTAAATTATTTCTCATGTTTAGATTATTTAAATTATGTTTAATCTATTTAAAAAAAAAGAAATGATATCTACAAAAACAACTTTTCAAAAGTAGAAAAAGCCAAGCGTAAAAAAAAAAAAATAAATAAATAAAAAAAAATGGTGTGATATCAAATTTCCAAGGTATTATATTACTTATTTAACTTTTTTCCATTAAATAAGTTATCATATATATATGTCGAGTGCCTACGTATATGTTAATAGAAATCGTTTTCTCCTGTACTAAATACATCCTAACGAGTTTCTGAAAATGCAATTTTTTTCAAATTATGCATGATGGGCTTGGCGGCCATCTTTCCTTATTTCTAAGCATCCAAATTTCTAAAGTAAAAGCGTAATATGTTTGCAGTGTAATATGTTTATAACAATTTCGAACTTCAGATTTTAACTACGGACAGATAAATTAGATAAGACTGATATTTTGAGAAATTGATTTTTACTAGTTTGAAATCATTAATTACTCTAAAAAATAAATCATACGATGAATCTTTAAGATAAGTCATCATTATCTTAAGACACAATTTTCAGAGCATACAAGTCTATAAATGAAACGCTTAAAACATTTGCTTAAATAACAATTTTGAACTTCGGATTTTAACTACGGATTTGAGTGTTTAGAATTTTGTGAATAATATGCAAAGATGGCCGCCAAGCCCATCATGCATAATTTGAAAAAAATTGCATTTTCAGAAACTCGTTAGGATGTATTTAGTACAGGAGAAAACGATTTCTATTAACATATACGTAGGCACTCGACATATATATATGATAACTTATTTAATGGAAAAAAGTTAAATAAGTAATATAATAGCTTGGAAATTTGATATCACACCATTTTTTAGCCACAACTTTTTTTTTTTTTTTTTTTTTTTTTTTTTTACGCTTGGCTTTTTCTACTTTTGAAAAGTTGTTTTTGTAGATATATATACATACACCAAATTATATCTCTATTTTTTTTTATATTTGTCTTATCCCTTTCATACATAATATTTTCCGAATGACAGTTTGGCGTTTTTCGTTTTATTCTACGATACTGTATTTAGAAAGTTCTTTGGAAGTCCAAATACTTAAAATTGATGAATACCAAAGCATATTTAGATTCATTTTTCGTGTGAACGGTGTAGTCCGTATAAAAAAATATTAATATTATTAACCCTTTAAAAAAATCGGTCCCGAAAGTCATTTTGGCGATTTTTGAGTTTCACGCTTTTGTGTTTGCGTTGCGATTTTAGTTTGATATAAGAAGTAACAAATAAGCCACAGAATTTTGTTTGGAATATCAAAGAAGGATAGAGTGGTATTAAATAGGTTCCCGCAATTAGTATTGATCTGAATTGAAAGTATATTATAGCTAAATGTTACAAATTAAATCAGCAATCACTTGAACGGGGGCCTTTTACTTTGTTTTGCAAAATGTTCATTTAAAAATATAAAATCATCCAAACTCCATTGTGTACGTCTTAAATATACCTAAACTAAGGGTTGAATAAATATATTTTTAAACATAAATCTGTACAAATAGACCTAATGAATAATCACATGCCCGTGATACACCAACCAGTCTTCGTTAAAAAAAAAAAAAAAAAAAAAAAAAAAAAAAAAAAAAACCGCGACGTGCGAAGCACGTTAGATGTACGCTGCAGAAGGCTGTTTGGCTCCCAATACTAAGTCGTTTGGATATATTTAGGTTTAACAATATAAAGTAATACAATGTAGAGGTTGTAACTGCTAAAGGCAGTGGAGGGCCCCCAACGTTAGGTTCGTTTCGAAGGATTTTCTTTCAAAAAAAAAATAAAATAAAAATACACCGGATCATGCGTAGCACTCCCAGTCTAAGCAGGATGTATGCTACCTAAGGCAGTGTAGCCCCTAACATTAGGTTAGTTTGGAAAAAATGTGTTTATAAATATAAAATCCGAACAGACCGGAACGTGCGTTGCATGTTCGATGTATTTTGTGGAAGGCAGTTTAGCCCTTAATTGTAGGTTCGGTCAGTGTACACGGAAAAAGGCAGTGAGTCCCCAGCATTAGGTTCGATTGCTCAGATTTTCATTTAAAATATCAAGTCTTCAACGCTTTAGGTATCACAGAATTTTAGGTATATTTAAAGTTATTGTCACCGGCCCGGGCAACAGCGGGCGGGTCAGCTAATTTTAAAGAATTAAAATATTTTATTTAATATTACGATATTGTATTTAAATAAAAGGTATAGTTTTAAAGGTATTTTTTCATTATCTCAATAAATTAATATGTATCATAAATTTAATGACAACACGATCAAAACAAAGAAATAATTAAAATGTAATACATCAATTCCTAATTTTTTGTTTCAGTTTTTATCTGTTTTATATCCCTTTAGATTTTTAATCCTGTAAATTTCTGAGACAATTTCAATTTAATATTATGATCATAAATTAATTTTCATTATTGATATACTTCTTAAAAAACTGTTTGTAGGTGAAGTAAGTGATGCGGAACTCCGACAGAATGTTATTTATTTAAAATTACTTATCATTCAATTTTTCCAAATATTTTTGTTTTTGTACATTGTTTCTGTTACTATGTATAAGTTTGCAATAGACAGCCATGAACATAAATGAAATGGGAACGTTTCTTTATGTCGCAGTGAAATAAAGTCAATTATAAGAATGATGTATAATCGTATAATGATGCATATTTTTTTATGTATAAAAACTTCATAATTCTTGAACTGTATTCAGAAATTTAGTTTAAATTTTCAAATAAATTCAAATAAATTAATAAGCAATCCACACGGGAATACTATCATGCTAACTGTATGGAATTTAATGCTGATTGTTAACAATGTAATGGTATGAATTATATCGCTTGTTTACATGTCGTCACTTTTGGAAGAGAAAATATAAAAACATTATATGTTTAAAGAAATGGTTACTAATTGCTAATGTCCGTTAATATTTCAGCCTAAAAATGAGCACATATAATTTAAATATATATTACTGTAGATTATCATCGCCATTAGAAGATGAATAAATTATTAAATTATTAATCTTTAAAATTTAGAAATGTGTTGTTTAACGCTGAAATATGTCATTAGTTAAATTAAATATATAATTCAGATTTAATGTTCATTACTGTATTTTTTTTTCGTTTAACACATGAAGTATAATATGGAAAAAAAAACTCTCCAGCATTGAATTATAAAGCATGCAAAGCAGTCCTCTATATTTTGCCAGTGGTTCAGTTTTAAATATCTCACCATAGTAAGTATAATAAATTATATGTACATGCATTTTAATACTGTAAACATCCAACAAAATATAAGATTTCTGTAACTATACTGTTATAGAATTAAACATAGACATGAAATTCTTTAATAGTCTAAATATCTGCCCATGCATTTTTTTATTTTATTTTAGTACTATAAATTTCCGTGTGTGTTTCTCAGATAAAGATTTAAAGGCCACAAAAATTACATAAAGTATCTCTCTCCATTTGTGCTGTTAAAAAAATAAATTTTACAATATAGTTTACATTATTTCAAAATGTAAAGCAATTTTGAATAAATTATGCCAGTCTTAATATCTGTCCATGCATTTTTGATATTTTATTTTAGTACTATAAATTTCGGTGTATGTTTCTTAAGATTTCGTAAGATGTTTCGTAAGATTTAAAGACCACAAAGATTATATCAAGTACCTCTCCATTTGCGCTGTAAAAAAAAATAACAATATATATGTTACATTATTTCAAACTGTAAAGCAATTTTCAATAAATTATGCCACTTTGTTTTATTTTTAATGTTTTATTTTTAATATGAATGGCGATAAAAATGTTAGTTAAACAAAATAACTATTTCACAAACTATATATTTATTTTATTAAAATTTCAAAATATTTGCAGATACAGAGTACAAATGGTGAGTCTTTAATATTAACTATTATGTATCTATTTAGAGTGTATTTTGGAAGAGTGATCTATTTAGAGTGTATTTATACATACAAATCAGACTTTAAGATTTGTACCATAGTTTCTTCGTGTCGAAAATTTCAAATCATTTTCATTAATAATTTTATACCAAGACAAAGAATCTGTCATTCAGAATGTAATATAAAACGTGAATATTTTTTAACTTTTTATTCATTAGAAAACATTGTAAATTTTATGCTGCTGTACTAGATCGCGTCTTAACAAGTTTTTTAGTCACAACTGTCAAGAAGGAAATATAAAAATGAAACATTTTACTATTTATCGGTAAAATTTATAGGTTATTAGAGACGAAAACATAAGGGGTTCCGGTACAATACTAGTAGAAATGAATCTGATTTTTAATGATAGGAAATCAAAGTTTTCATAGATATTTGAAAAGACACTTCTCTGTGTTATTTATTACGAAACACGAAAAATGTGAACGTCAAAAACACGAAATAAAAACAGGTGAATAAAAATACATAGATTGTTAAAAGTGTTTATAATGTATTTTATGATTTTTTTTTTAATTCAAGGTGCATACATTGATTGGAATTTCCAATGCGTCTGTCACCACGAAATAAGATATTCTATATAATATTTAAATTGCAAAATTAACAACTTTATTTAATCGTAGAATAAGAAAAAATATATATATTCTGCAATTTAAAAAAAGTGAAAGTTTCATTAAAAACATTTTGTAGAACTTAATGCAAACTGATTATTTTAAGTTCAATAAAAATATATACAGGGTGTCCATAATTAAACTACCCTACTTTAACGTTGTCTACAGACGTAACAATTGATCAGAAAGTTGTGAAATTTTGTGAAGGACATAATGAAAGAATGGGAATTTCTTTTAAATAATTAGTTCAAAATTTCTCCGCCTGAGGACGTTTTTAATGTATTACACATTTAGAAAACATTTACGACAGATTAAAAATTTTCTTACAACAAAACATGTTGATCAAAACTTTTTTGGCGGCATGTTTTTAACATTTCCCAGAACACATTGCGGTCAACTATGGAACATGCTATATTACTATTCGAGATGGTACCGGAAAATGATGTCCGTAATGTGGAACATGTTTTGTTGCAATAAAATATGTATGCTAAATGTGTAATTCATTAAAAACGCCATCTGTTGGCGAAATTTTGAACTATTTTTTTCGCTTAAACAAATTCTCATTCCTTCATTATGTCCTTCACAAAATTTTCACAACTTTCTGACCAATAGTTCCGTCTATATACAACTTTTAAAGTAGGGTGGTTTAATTATGGACACCCTGCTTATAATTTTGCTTTTCAGAAAAGTGTGCAATTGCCGTTTTATTTAGGTATTAAATAATCAAATACAGTTTACTGTTCTAGTTAGTGCAAGAAATATTTCTCGGAATAATTTTTCGAGTAAAATAAATTATTTGAACATATTATCAGATTGAGGGTCATGTGCCAAATTATATATTATTTAATTCAATTGATTTTTAATTACCTATATATTGAAATATTATATACTTAATAAAATCTTTAAAAGTTAATTATATTGAAGAAGGTCACTCTATTTTTATTACGGTGCCGTGCTACATTACGCGTAAACTATTTTAATTGCAGCTTTAACTTCAATTAACTTCTTAACTATTAAAACACTTAAGCAGATAATTAAAACCTTTTAAACTGCTGAAAATCGCTTAAAGACTATTTAATAGAATAATTATATGATATATATTTCTTGTGGCCTTGTACATTATGTAATATAAAATAGTAAAAAGAAAAATAGGAACCATTATGAGATTTTCATTTAATAAATGTATATGGATCGTATTTTTACATTTAAAGACGATCATTGAATTTATTTTTAAGAAGTTATCATTTAAATAAAAAGCAAAAAAAAATATTACATCGTATTTGTAATCTGAAATATATAACAGAAATTTAATCAATTAAATGAATTAATTTGTTAACGTAATTCAGGAAATCAACGTATAACTTGAAACTTTTGATATAGTTTAGAACTTATTAGTTAGTGAAAAATGTAATATAATGAATTAAAACATTGTTTTAAATCCTTGTAATTGTTTTAAATGAATGTTTTAATATGTTATAATGACTCATTTACATTTTGAAACAGATTTTTCTTCTAATTAATGAAATTTAAGACTCTGACAAAAATAGGGAAACAACATGTAAATCGCTAAAATAATCTTCCCCTTTCATAGAAACTACTAAAGTGATATCCATGGCTTTTTTTTAACCCTTTCAGGGGCAAGCTCTTGTGCTCCTGTAACGTTGAATTCCCACTGGAATTTAGGTAAGAATTTAGCTCAAAATAAGAAAAAGCAATTTTTCAACTTTTTCTCGTCAAAGTTAAAAAAGTAAAATTTAATTAAAAGTTTCTGATTTGAATCGGATTAAAATTACGTGGTATATAATATATACCACCGCTCCGCAAAGGGTTAATAATTTCAGCGGAGGCGAAACTCTAAAATGACTAATTGCCAAGGTAGAAAAAAAAAACTAGATTTTGTATGTTTTTAAAATTGTGTAACTATTGTTTTCTTTACTGTATAAACGATTCTGTATAAAAATTACTGTATACAAATTCAAATCTTCTCAGTATTTTCTGAGAACAAAAATATATGAATGTGTGATATTTATTTTTAATTTTTCTACTTTCCTAAATAGTGTAACTGTTGTATTTTTTATGTTTATTCCTTGTCCAACATTTGTTTCATAATTTATCTACTGTCAAAACTAAACCAAAAGTATTGAAATCGCTTCGATTGTTCCCGAAAAACGGTACATTAATGCCATCCTTTTTTACAAGTTATTTTGAAACAGCTTTTACCCCTTAAACACCCATTGGTATAAAAAATATTTTCAAGTAAAATATTGTGACATTTATCGAAAAGTCGTCTTCTAAATTGAAAACAAAATTGATCATTTTATCTATAATATACCGAAATTTATAAATATCTACAAAATGTCGAAGTAATTGGTTGATTTTTGGCCGCATTTATTACATATTACATAGGCTTGCATATACAGTGCGATGCAAAATGATATTATGCATGTACAAGTATACAGATTTCTATTGAGGTTTTACATTAGAGTACCAAATAATACTTTTTTTAAACTATAAAACTCTTAATGTTGCAAATTAACATAAGCAAAGAAGTATGAGAAATATTTCCAAAAATAAAAGTAGCGTACGATAATGGATCCCTCACATGGAAAAAAAAAATATTTAAAGGAGATTTTTCTCTTTTCTCCCAAATCACACCATGTTATTTTTTTGCATTGGAGCAATGGGTTTCTGCAAGTGAGGCGAGCCGAAAATAAGTTACCGTGAAAAAATCGATTGCTTTATTTCACTTGTAGGATTT
Organism: Maratus michaelseni; assembly: GCA_963931845.1. Classification (NCBI taxonomy): domain Eukaryota; kingdom Metazoa; phylum Arthropoda; class Arachnida; order Araneae; family Salticidae; genus Maratus; species Maratus michaelseni. The sequence goes on along the minus strand of OZ007591.1, from coordinate 288,873,629 downwards.
TTTGCTTCCCACCAGCGTATACAACTTTCGCCAGTGTCCTGCTTTGGTTTTGTGTGGAGTTATAATAAATACGCACACTATTAGATTAAAAAAAAACTCCAATATACAATTTGCAAAGTGAATCGACGCATTGTTTTGCTGAAATATGAAATAAGGATCTTCGATGTCTTCAGAAACTGGCAAAAGGTGGACATACATTATCTTTTGTATCTTTTGTTTGTAGCCATTATGTAATATATTTTCTGTTTGCTAAATACCCCAAAGAATTTGATCTAGAATAAAACTTCTTACCTATTAGCGTTTTTTGAGGAACTGATAAATGGATCTTCCAAGTTATTTTCTAGACTTATAAGAAATTTTTAGTGGCAGAAATTGTTCATAGATTTATGTAATAGTTTTCAAATTCAAGTTCTTTCACTATTAGCTTAGTAAATTTCTCAAAAGCTGTAATTTCACTTTTCTTCTTTTATGTAAGTTATTTTTTGCCTTCCATTATACGAGCAGTTCCAAATTTGCTACCGAGTAATGAAAGTTGCACGTTGAACTGTCTTTTAAAGTCAAAATCAGTTAATAGGCACAAATGAGATTGAATTTAACAAAAAATTTCATTAATTAAGAATAGCCGTATTTTAATAAAAAAATAAAATAACAAATACGCCCTTGTTTCTGCAAAGCTGAAAAATAAATCTTGTTTTTGTAAAAAAATATTTCTTGTTGTTACATATTTAGATTAGAAAACACGCAAAATCTGTTCCAAAACTGTTTTGGATTTTTTCAGAAGTTGAACTAATTATAAGGAAAGGGAAAGGAACAATAAGGAAAGTAAAAATTTCGTAGAAAATATGTCCTTGTTGTTTTTCTCCAATGATATTTTTCTTACATATGTCACGGTCCTCAGTAAGATATAAGTCGTATAAGTCTATTGCACATCTAAATGTTTCATCAAAATTTAACCATAAAAAATATCGAAATTATGAAAAAACAATTAAGACAATATTTAAGACAAATCCATATTTTTTACACTAGTCAGATAAGATTTAATAACAATTATTTTACATGTAACAAGGAAATGATGATATGAAATTTATTAAAACATTTTTGCATATAATTTAAAAATTTCTAGCCGTTGATTTCTATCAGACATATAAGAAGATTACTATTTTGGCAGTATTCTCGTTTATAATATTGAAAAATATCCTCGGAAATCAGATATAATTTTAGAAACATAATTATGTATTTAACATTGATAATTTAACCTAACAAAACCTAGGCAATTTTGAACTTAAAACGGCTATATTTTTAATCAATAGTGGCACTTTTATCGATAATGATTTTCATTCGTAAAAATAGATAGGAAGTATGCACTAAATGATAAAAAAACATTGTTTTCATTAAACATTTCTTTGTATCTCCAGTACATAATAGTAATATCCTTTATAAATATGAAAGGAAATGATGAATCACGTTTTACTGCGCCAAAACAAACTTAAATAGCTAAAAACCTTACACGAATATATCATTTTCTCCCGGTGGAATCATGCGTAAGAAAATCACGTTTCAAAAACAGTGTTTCGATAAAAGAACTCCCATGTTAAGTTTCATGCATATCGTTGCGGAATAAAGTGTATAAATGGTTTAGTGTTTGAGGTGGAATTTTTGAACGGCCGTGTCCTACCACTATAAAAAACTTTTATGATAAAATATCATGGATTTCTTTACTTTCCTTTACTTTCATTGTTTAAATACAAGTTTTAAAAAAAATATGTATTTTGTAAGTTTTATTTTGTTACGTTTAATGCTTATTTTTTATAAAATGTAACTTTTATTTTTTCTCTTAATGTGATACACCAAATGAATACATATTTATAAGTAATATTATTCTAAAATTGTGACATTTTACAGCTCTATTTGATTTATAGTTGCAATCAAAAGGTTACGATTATTTACTTTTTTCAAAGTTTTCTACTATTTTTCATTTTAGAAAACACGAATTTTTAAACTTCAAACGAGATGCACCAACCTTTTTTTACATGTAACATGGAAATGACGATTTGAAATTTAGGAAAACATTTTTGCATATAATTGGATATTTCCTGGCCGTTAATTTCTATCAGACATATAAGAAGATTACTATTTTGGCAGAATTCTCGTTTATAATATTGATAAATATCCTCAGAAATCATATAATTTTAGAAAAACAATTATGTGTTTAAGATTGATAATTCAACCTAACAAATCTGCAATTTTTAACTTAAAATGGATATATTTTTTTAATCAATAGTAGTGCTTTTATCGATAATGATTTTTGTTTCCCGAGACTAATATAGGCATAATACAGGGTTCCCACTCTGTCCATTTTTTGAACATCACTTTTTCAAAAAGAAAAATTGTCTTTATAAATTTCGTTAAAACATAATTCGATGGCCATTTTTGTTGCAACTGTTCAAAAACATACCACGATTTGTTTTTCTTAAAAAATACTGGTTTTCAAAAAAAATACCAATGGGAGCCAGTGTTCAAAGTTACCTAAACATTCATAAAATTTCGATCTTATGTGTCTCAAACTATAGAGAAATCATTCAGAAAGATAACCAGACAAAGATAAGTTAAAATTTTGTAATATACACTGTCGGTCAAAATTTGTCATATCATAGAACACCTTATCTCCAGAACAAACCAGGTTATGTGGCTATTCCACAAAAGGTATACCATTAGTGCAACAATCATTTATACTGACAATGAAATTGTTCATGACTGATTGAGACAACAAATATCACTTATACAACTCAGATTGTAATACACGGGGAGTTTTGGAATGGTAGTGTAACGGTTATTCCCATAGCGATCATGTCCAATATGATTAAAAACGTCCCGCAAATTTCGTTTTACCACTCCCTCTCCTTGTGTTAAATTGTGTGTCTAATGTTATCACACTTGAATGATACCTTCCCCTTGTTGTGACATCAGAAAAATAATTTTAACAAAAATGTTATGTACGATATATTACCTACTACATAATTGCGAAATGATATATATACACACATATATATATATATATATATATATATATATATATATATGTGTGTGTGTGTGTGTGTGTGTGTGTGTGTGTGTGTGAAAGTGTATAATCTGTACTTTTGGGGTGTATAATGCGTACTTTAGGAACAAGAAAATTTGTCAAATTTTACAAGTGCATGCTAAACAACAAATATAAAAATGATAACTTAAAAATTAAGCATAAGAATTGAAATTTCTATATTAATGAACGAGAGAAAGTGACGAGATTATGTGAATGAACGAGAAAACGATTCCAAACGCTTTGTTGGTATTCAAACAAGCTTTCTAGGAGCATATATTCTCAAATTCCATTTTCTTATTTTGTTTACGTTTGTACTAGTTATTATATTTTTAAACGCGGTTTATTATATTTTCATGCTATATATCGTACGAAGCTTCTTTTCAAAATAAAGGGTGCACGTAATACGGCAAATATGCATAAAACTTTATAGAGATTGAGAAGAGTTATAAAACACAGTGGTTAAGGTCTGTGGTGTGACTAAGTATATAGCACATTGAAGAAACAGTTTATTTTGAAATTAGAATTATATTTGTTCATTCAACTTGAATGTTAAACTTAAATAAAGATATATACATAGACCTCCAGCCTCTGCCGGGATCTTTGTTATCACATTATAGCAATAAACATGCAGAAAGGGGGTTAACTGTCCTTCCATCACATCACCACACCTTTCATGGAGTTGTTTCACCCTAGATATACTTACTCCGCACCTCAAACTAGAATAAAATATGCATACAGTTACAGTTAAAAGAGAGTGCCTTTACGACCGAAATGCAAAAGAAAAACAGGTTCGGAACGATTTTACTCCCGAACAAACCACTTGACAAATTTAGGGGGACAAGATTTTGTCCAGATTTACAACATGCGGCCCCATCGGTCGCAAAAACTTCCTCTTTCTTTTCATAGTCAAAATCAAAAATATTACAAATAGCTCTCTGAAATCTTATATACAGTAGAGGTTTTGTTAGAAAATCAGCCTTATTAACTTTAGAACTTACATGTTTTAACTCAAAAAAATTTTCATTTATTAATTGACGAATAAATTGACACTTTTTGTCAATATACTTGGTTTTAAAGTTCTCTTGACTATTTTTAGAAAAATAAATGTCAGATTCATTATCACAGTACTGAACTGGTTTTATTTTATCATATAAATTAAGTTCATTTAAGATTCTCGAATACCAAGTTAATTCCTTTACACTTTCTGTTAATGAGATAAACTCTGACTCCATAGAACTAAGTGCAATGCATTTCTGCTTTGATGATTTCCAAGAAAATGTAACGTTACTAAAGTAAATTATATAACCACTACTTGAATGTCGTTTAGTAAGTTTACATCCCCAGTTAGCATCCGAATATGCACATAAACTTGAGGATTTTACATTAGACAGGTTTATTTTATAACTTTTTGTAGCAAAAACGTAATTCATTATATCTACCAATATCAACCAATGTTTATATGTATAACCATTACAAAATTGTGACATTATATTTACAGAAAAACTAATATCAAGTCTCGATCTATTTGATAAAAATGACAAACAACCGATTAACGATCTGTATGGATATTTTTTCATCAATTCATTTTCGTTAACTTTATCTAGTAAGGTACAGCCAATTTAAAGGGTAATTTAACATAACTTTTTGGTAAACCTTTATATTTTAATTCTAATCTTTCTGTTTGTGTAATTATCGTCTGCAGCTAGCCAAAGCTGCATGTTGTTTGATTTCATGTGATCCGAGTTTATGTAAGTTTCTATTTCTTACTTTCCGCGTTTGGCAACACTCAGTGTTCTGTTTTGCTTCTTGTTTTAGAATGTGGTGGAATAAGCCGTGTGATGGCTCGCTTTATTTATGTGTGAATAAAACCGCATGTATACAGTCCATTATTGCATTTGTGTTTTAGTTAAGAACCAGCAGTGTGTATGTGTATAGTTTAAAACGCAGAAACATTCTTGGTACAAGTCTAGCCGGAGTGCTAGTGAAAAAAAAAAAGTGTAGAATGGAACTTTTTTCTGAACTGCTGTGTGATGTTTTTTTGTGGAGAAAAATTACCTCAGCTTGTGAGGTAAGTTAACTTTGAACATTATTTTTCGTGTGTAAAAATAATTTGCTATTTAAAACTGTAGAATTGTGATGAGAATAATAGTTTAGATTTAAACTAAATTTCCTATTAACGTATTTTAGAACTAGTTTTGTGTTTGATTTAAGTAAAAATGAGTGAATTAACAACTTTTAAAACGAAAAGAACTGCTCTACGAAGAAGTGTAACGAATTATATTAAGAAAATAGAAAGTATAATCGCAGATGGTGAGATTAATTTAACAGAATTAGAAGAAAATATTGAACTGTTAAAACAGAAAGAAACGGAACTAAAAAAACTTGATAGGGAAATTGAAAGTTTAATTACAGATTCTAAACAATTAGAGAGCGAGATAGATACCGCACAGGAAATTTCAGATAAAATTGATTTGTGGAAATTTAAAGGTGAAAAAATATTGAAAATCGAAAATGCGAAGTTAAATAAGAATGAAAATAAATCTGATAGTGTAATTTCAGAAACAATTTTTGAGAATATTAAATTAACTAGGTTATCATTACCTACTTTTGGAGGCAATATCACTGAATGGATAGCTTTTAAAGATCTTTTCAATGCATGCGTAAACAGTAATACGACTATATCTAATGCTCAAAAATTGCAGTATTTAAAGGCTTCATTGAAAGGTGAAGCGTATCGCGTCATTCAGTCTATTCAAATTTCGGATTCTAATTTTGAAATTGCATGGAATCTATTAGACGAAAGATATTCAAATAAGAGAGAACAAATTTTTGCATATATTAAACGATTTCTAAGTTTACCAGCAATTCAAACAGAATCAGCTGTTGCTATTTTAAGTCTAGTTGATAACATTAATGAAGTTATTTGCTCGTTAGAAGTATTGAACCAAACCATTGACAAATTTGGGGATACATTAATGACTTATTTAATTTTGCAAAAATTGGATCCTTCTACAAAATTGTGGTGGGAACGTCAGCTTAAAAGCAATGAAATTCCGAAACTTAAGAACTTAATTGAATTTCTTAAGAATTATGCAAGAACTCTTCAAAATAGCAAGTTAGTGGTAAATAAGGTACCTAAATCTGTATTTCCAAATAAGAGTAATGCTTTTATAGCTACTTTGAGTTGTGGTTACTGTAAAGAAGAACATAGTTTAGCTAAATGCTCAAAATTTCTTAATTTGCCTGTTCAACAACGAATAGATTTCGTAAAACATAATCATTATTACTTCAACTGTCTATCTAATATGCATTTTCTCAATAAATGTAAGAGTCTAAATACGTGCCATCATTGCTTTAAGAAACATCATAGTATTTTGCACATGGTAAACAATTCAAGGAATGAGACTCAGACCAATAGTATGTCTCCACACGCACAAGAATTTATCCCTAAAAAAGTTGAGTCAGCGAGTGATAATGTTTCGTCTACAGTCTGTGCCTCTCATTATGAACCAAACGCAAAGAGCAATCAAAAGAGTCATATTTTGTTGTGTACCGCATTAATAAAAGTTCAAAATTCTAAACAAGAATTTGTAAAATGCAGATGTTTATGTGATACAGGCTCTCAGAAGTCATTTATTTCTAGAGAATGTGTAAACAAATTAGGATTAAGGCAAATTAGGTAAAAGATAGTTCTATTTCTGTGTCATGTTTGGGAACATTTAATACTGTGAGTAATGGGGAAGTCGATTTATTATTCACTTCTCACTTCAAAACTGATCTTAGAGTATCAACATCAGCATTCGTAATGGATAAAGTGACAGATAATATTCCCTATGTGTCTTTACCTTCAGTCATTTGCGATAATTTCAGTGATTTAATGTTAGCTGATCCATTGTTTTACAAATCACAAAAAATTTACATTTTATTTGGTGTAAATGTATTTATGCATTTAATGACTGGTGAAATTGTCAAACGTGAACCTAACCTTCTATTTGCCTTAAATTCGAGACTTGGGTGGATAATTTCGGGTACTACAAATTTTGAAACGTTGGCAACTGATCCAGTACATGTAAATCATTTAAGTACAAAAACTGACGAGTTGGTAAATTCATTCTGGGAATTAGAAAAAATTCCAAATGTGCAACCTTTAACAGTTGAAGAAAGACATTGTGAAAAACATTTTGAGAGTTCTCATTTTAGAGAAAAATCAGGCCGCTATTCAGTCGCATTACCATTCAAACAGGATCGAGATATTTTAGGTGATTCACGCCAAATGGCGCACAGAAGATTTCTTTATCTTGAGAAACGATTAATATCCATGCCAGAAATTTACAACCAATATGTTCAATTTATGAAAGAATATTTATCTCTGGGCCATATGAATGTTTCGAATACAGATCGTGAATTAGAAACTAAACATTATTACATCCCACACCACTTCGTCTTAAACAATTCTAGTTTAACTACCAAATTAAGAGTAGTTTTTGATGCGAGTGCTAAAACAACAACAGGTGTTTCTTTAAACGACATTCTAATGGTAGGTCCCAAAATACAAGATGATTTAATTTGTATTTTATTAAGGTTTAGATTTCATAATATTGCCATAACAGCGGATATAAGAATGATGTATAGGCAGGTAAAAATTCATGACAACGATAGGGATTTTCAAAGAATATTATGGAGAGATAGTCCAGATAAACAAATACAAGTCTTTTTCTTAAATACTGTCACGTATGGAACTGCTGCTGCTCCATATCTTGCAACTAAAGCTTTGAGTCAGTTAGCAATTGATGAGGGTCTTAATTTCCCAAAAGCAAAGACTATAGTTTTAAGAGACTTTTATGTCGACGATGTTTTAACTGGTGTTGAGAATAGTCAGGGAGGTACTGAATTGATATCTGATTTGCAAAAAATGCTAAAAAGAGGTGGGTTTGAGCTACATAAATGGTCCACAAATGAACCATCACTATTGAAAAATGCTGGGTTAGCAAACACAATTAACGATAATATGTATAGTGTAGTGGGGAATAAGGCCCCAAAAGTTTTAGGAGTGGAATGGCATCCTGATAATGATATGTTCAAATGTAGTTTCAGTGATATAAATTATCAAGGTGTCCCTACTAAAAGAATTATTCTGTCATTTGTCTCAACGCTGTTTGATCCATTGGGGTGGATTGCACCTTTTGTGATTCTAACTAAAATGATCCTTCAAGAACTGTGGAAATTACAATTATCATGGGATGACCCAGTACCAGCAAATATTGACCAAAAGTGGAAAATTTTGTGCCAAGAAGTCAAACTCTTAAATTCCATATATATACCTAGAAAAGTAATTTTGCCCAATTATTCTCGATGTGAACTTCACGGATTTTGTGATGCGTCAGAAAAGGGTTATTCAGCAGTTATTTACGTTAAAACTTGTGATAGCTCTAACATTGATGTGAAACTTTTAACAGCTAAAACTCGCGTAGCACCACTAAAACCTGTCACGATTCCAAGACTGGAATTATGTTCTGCAGTATTACTGGCACACTTAATACAGGCAGTCAGAGCTGCATTACATATAAAACCTGATTCTGTGCACGCATGGAGTGATTCACAAATTGTATTGTCATGGCTAAGATCAAATCCTAAAAGATGGCAAGTCTTTGTAGCCAACAGAGTATCTGAAATCCAATCCATTTTACCAGCTGAGAATTGGAACCATGTGGACGGAAAAGAAAATCCTGCTGATTGTGCATCACGTGGGTTACTTCCTGCAGAACTACTGTCCCATGACTTGTGGTGGAACGGCCCACTATGGTTAAGAAGTAGTAAGGTTCCAGTGCATGAACCTATTCCCATAAATGAAGAAGAATTACCAGAAGCACGTAAAACCTTATCATTTGTAGCTTCTGAAACTGTAAAAGAGCTTGATGTTATAACAAAAATATCTTCGTTTTCCAAATTGCAACGCATATTTGCTTGGATATTGAGATTCATCTCCAATTCAAAGGTAACACGTGTAGAAAGAAATACATCCTTTTTATCAAGCAGTGAAATTCAAGCCGCAACACGCTGCATTATTCGGATAGTTCAACAAGTGAACTTCAGTAAGGAAATTCAATGTTTAGAAGCTGGAACAGAGCTACCTGCAAATAGCAGTCTCATGTGCTTGTGTCCAATTTTAGATGATAACAAAATATTAAGAGTAGGAGGAAGATTGAAAAACGCACAGCTGTCGGAGAATGAAAAGCACCCAATCTTATTACCATCAAAGCACCATGTGACTAAGATCATAATTAAACATTTCCATGAAAAATACTTACATGCAGGTCCATAACTTCTTCTTTCTTTACTTAGGCAGCAATTTTGGATCATTACTGCTAGGTCTGTTATTCGGAAAATGGTAAGAGCTTGTGTTACGTGTTGCAGATATAAAGCTCAAACTGCAAAACAAATAATGGCTGATCTTCCAGCATCCAGAGTAACACAATCACGACCATTTCATCGAGTTGGAACAGATTTTTCAGGACCATTCATGATTAAATATCGTGCAGGACGCGGAGTAAAATCATTTAAATCATATGTGTGTGTATTTGTCTGCTTCGTCATCAAAGCAGTCCATCTTGAAGTCGTAGAAGATCTTTCAACAAAGGCATTCTTAAGTGCATTAAAACGATTTATTGCAAGAAGAGGGAAACCTTTTGAGATTTTTAGTGATTGTGGAACCAACTTCAAAGGTGCAGAAAAAGAAATTAACAAATATCTTTTGCAGTGCAAGCAGAATGAAGAAATTTGCAAATTTTTGTCGTCAGAAGAAATAACTTGGACATTTAATCCGCCTTCTGCTCCACACTTTGGTGGACTGTGGGAATCTGCAGTAAAATCCATGAAATCGCATTTGAAGAAAACCGTTGGTGACACTGTATTAACCTATCCTGAGTTCCAAACCTTGGTTACACAAGTTGAAGCTTGCCTCAACTCTAGGCCACTGTGTCCCATATCATCTGACCCAACAGGCTTGACTGCCCTAACGCCAGGTCACTTCCTAGTTGGAACTTCTCTAACTGCCATACCCGAACAAGATCTAAGTCACAGTTCCTTGAGTCACCTTGATAGATGGCATGTGAGACAGTTCATCTTACAGCAATTTTGGAAAAGATGGAGCCGGGAATATTTGGCTCAACTTCAGCAAAGACCTAAATGGCAGAAAAGTCAGCGAAATTTAGACGTCAATGACTTAGTCCTCATAAAAGATGATAATCTTCCACCACTTAAATGGAAATTAGGGAGAATACTAACTGTTCATCCAGGTTCAGATAATAAGGTCAGAGTTGTGACAATCAAGACTAGTAGTGGTGTAATCAATCGTCCAGTAGTGAAATTGTGTCCTCTTCCTAAAGAAACTAAAAACTGTGAACTAAAAACTTTTTAATACATTTTTCTATTTTTTTTTTGCATTAATTTGTTTATGTTATTAATTGTTTTTTCATTATAGTGAGAAATTGTATGCAACTAACCATTTGTTGAAATCCCAGGGGATTTCAACGGGGGCCAGAATGTTTGTGTAATTATCGTCTGCAGCTAGCCACAGCTGCATGTTGTTTGATTTCATGTGATCCGAGTTTATGTAAGTTTCTATTTCTTACTTTCCGCGTTTGGCAACACTCAGTGTTCTGTTTTGCTTCTTGTTTTAGAATGTGGTGGAATAAGCCGTGTGATGGCTCGCTTTATTTATGTGTGAATAAAACCGCATGTATACAGTCCATTATTGCATTTGTGTTTTAGTTAAGAACCAGCAGTGTGTATGTGTATAGTTTAAAACGCAGAAACACTTTCAATGTAAGTTTTTTGATGAATAAATAATGAATCAGCAATAAGTTCAAAGTTAACACTATGAGAAAGACGTTTGTCATATATCTTGCTTTCAATTCAAATTCCCCCCCACCCCAAAATTTTAACATGTTAACATAAGCTTTTCCATTCCTCTCCCAACATCTAGCATGCATGTATTGATTTCATGCTTCTCCTCCCCCACCCCCCCCCCCAAAAATAGAGTTAAAAAAAAAAAAATCATAGATTCATTCATTCCCCACCCAAATAAATAAATAATTAAAAATAATTAAAAATAATAAACAATTATAGTTTATACATTTTAAATGTCTGTAATCCCCCTCCCCCCCAAAAAAAAATTCAGTATGTTAACTAAAATCTATTTCTGATTTAATTTAGATAACGAATCTACTTTCTTCATTCTAAATTGCAAGTCACTCGCATACATCAGAAACTTCTCAGTCCTTCACTTCGCGGTTATGCTAAAAATAAGTTACAAATGTTCACATATTTCTAATTCAATCGTTTTCTTCTCATGAAATCAAAAGTGCATCTGTCTTAAAAATTAGACAAAATATATAAGCAGCTGTGCTCTACTTATTAATGTAATGTAACGTATAACCGATATTCTTTATGCAAGCATTAGCACTTCTCATCCGCTCTCAAAAGAATTAATTAAAAAGATTAAAACTGTAATATGCAAGCTCATATCTTTCACACCCTGTTATTAGATTCGAGTCATAAGTAACCGTTAATTGCAGCTGTCTTTTAGCAAAATCAAACGCCAATCCCAAAATTACTTTCTTTTCTTTTTCCTTTTTGTCTCCATGAAAGAATCTTTACAACCCTTCCCCCCATTCTCAAATGAATGCATAATCATAGACAGAATCTAGCATTTATCGTTTTTTCCCATACGCTTCCGACATTGTCTCCTAAAACTCTCTCGCCAAGTTCTCGCGATTTTATCATGCTTTCCGCGCCAACACCCGTACATGTAACATTTAAAACTTCATCACTTCGGCCGTTTGATTTGACCAGACCAGCTGTTAATTTCTTCTGCTGATTTTGTGGAGTACCTCCCCTTGCGCTTTTCGTCTATTTGTTCTTGATGCCTAATACTATTCTTGATTATTGGTTCCAAATAAATCACCTTCATCGCTAATCATGTTTCTTCTTTGTGCCCGTGTGTGAACTGCCTTCCTTCATGTGCTGTCAACAACCGTATATACGTAACCATCGACATTTTGAAATTATGAATTTTCAACGTGTTAGTCACCGAAAATCTTCTGCATAAAAAATCTGGTGCGTCTTCGCCGATCTCTCTACCTAGAGAATACCTTTTTTCCAACAAGGGGAGGTACTCAGGCACCGTACATTACTGCTTGAACATTTTTTTACCGTCGCAAAGTCTCAACGACTTCGCTACTGTGGAAGCACTACTCCCTCACCCTCCGTTCCTGATCGGATACGCTACACTCATCTCTGCTATTATTTTTCCTGCCTGCGCGCGTCACCCCCCCCATCTCTTCGCTGCGCACTGTACCTGACTCCGGCCTCGCTTTAGTTTGACTCGTCATCACCCCTTCCGCACCTGCTTCTCATTGTGTTGTTGATACCTGGAGCGCTTCACCCCGCTGAAAGTCATCACAGTCGCCCCCTCATCTCTGCTGACAACCTGCTCTTTCTGGAAGTGCTGCCCCCCCGCATCCCCTTCGCCGGATTCAAGGTACTCAGACGCTGGTGTTTTGCTTCATTCCTGGAATTCTCTCGCCGATCTTCATCTAAAAGTGTTCTCATCTAGAACTGTCTGTGAAATATTTCAGTCCTGTGCCATATTATTTTATCAAGGTGAAATCATCCTACAAAGTTCAAGTATGCTGCTACTTAAAATTTTCCTAAATTATTTGTGCCTTCAAGTGCTTCAATGCCGTTGAATGTGTTACGTGTATTGTGTATGCGTTTCAAAATAGTGGTCCAAAATTAAAATTCCAATGCTCTCATCAACAGTGTATATTTCAGTCATAAGTGGATCATAAGTAATCCATGTGCAGTTTCAATCAAAGTATTTTTTTTTTCTTTTCAACAGTGTTACTAAAAGTAATCCCTGTGTTGCGTGTGAATTTTAAATACAAAGGAAAATTGATATTTCTTCAAAAAAAATACAGTGGTGTTTCTTTCAATTAACATAAAATATCGGTAATGTGACCCATATTTTAGTGCATTCGTCTGGCGCATGTGTATTTTGTGCTACGATGGTGATCGTAATTTTCCGGTGTGTGTCAAGTACGTGAATAGTATACTTTCCGGAAGATCAGTGCTACTGAGTTCGTGATTCCTTTTTAACGCTGCTGTGTTTCAATAATCCTAAAGTGCAGTTTTAAATTTGAAACAAATTAAGAAGATTAGTACAAGAATGTTTTGATATAAAGTGATGTTCATAAAAAAAAACCGTAGTGAACAAATCATGGTTGCACAAAAAAAACGCGTTTTATTTTATTTTAAATTGATAAGTACGAAGGATGAATAGAATGTTAGTATATTGTAACTTTCTCTCACTCACAGTAAAAAAATTTTTTTTTCTTTAAATAAAAATAAACAAATAAACTTAGGCTTTGATTAAAATGTACATTTCAACCTTCATACTTCTCTTGTAATATAATAAATTTTTTTCTCTCTCAGTTAGTAGTACATTTCATTTGGTTAAAATATTGCATTTCTATTCTTAAAAGAATATATTCAATAACAGAGTTTCAGTTATGTTCTTTTTGTGTTTGCCTTCTACCAAAACCTTCTTAATTAAATATACAGGTTGAAATTTAAGTTAATTTAATTTTTGAACTTTCACATCAAATAATATAAATATGATTATTTTATCTTGCATTTTTTTTAGTTGTTGTAAAATATGATATTTTTATGAATATTTAAGGCAAGATTGTTTTTTTTAAGGTGTTTTGGATACAAATATTAATCTGAGTTTTTAATTTTTCGTAAACCAGTTATAAAAAAAAAAATAATAACTTAAATTGTCTTGCAATATTGGTTTCATTTTTTTAAATGAATAAAAGAAATGTTAAGTTTCATTCTTAATAATTTAAATAATTTGCATAATTTTTTTTTTACTTTTATACTTGTGTTGATAAATCCCAGGTAAGATCTATTTACAGTATCTTATGATATACAAATTGATTTTAAAGTTATAAAAAAAAAGGATATATATTTTTCCTCTATTTTTCTCTCATTCATCGCTGTTTCTTTTTAAAAATGAATTAAAAATGAGCGTTAGGGATCTATACGCTAAAAAGAAACAGTGATTTAATATTATTATTTATTATGATATAAATGCAGTTTACATTTTTTTTCTTTCATGTTATATTTATTATCTGCTAGTGTATATTGATATTTTTAGTTATTTTTTGTGCATGCAGGGTTTCCTTGAATTTCATTAGTTTAGTTAACTGTATTTTTGGCCACCATGGCTTCTCGGCAAATACCAATTAACTTGCCGAACTTCGACGGTGATCATGAATCACTCAAATTCTTTTTCGACCAAGTACGGTCTGTTAGTCAAATAAATAAATACAGCCCACAAGCAACAATTGCTTTGCTTAAAAGTAAACTTACTGGTCCTGCATTAAAATATTTAACACAGAACCCTGATTTATTAATCTCAAATGACATAAATGTCATTGAAAGAGAATTTTCTAATTTTTTTCCCCTCCTAGCAAATCACAGGTAGCAGTCGAACTTGCAAATTTAACGCTCTTACCCGCAGAAACCATTAAAAACTTTGCCCATAGGCTTAATGTTCTGGCTGCAACAGTTTATTCGGACATTCAAGACGCCAATGCGCGTGACAAAATTAAGTACATGAAATTCCTGGAAACCATTCCTTCCAATTTAAGAATTAAAATTCAAGAGGAAGGAATTACAGAATACCAACCCGCAGTTTTAAGAGCCCAGGCGCTACAAGATATTTTGTACGGAGAGAAAATTTTGCATGCTTATCCCACCCCTTCCCCGGCTGATTCAACATTTGCTGATCAACTAAAACAACTGACTGAAAAAATAAATGCCCTCTCTGTAAATACCCAAACACAACCAGAAATTAAAGAAGACGCGGCAACTTACAAAACTAAATTTGCTGGCATGCACAACAAACGGAAATTTCAAAATCGCAATTTTAACAAACGCCACTCTCCACATAAATCTTACAACAAATTTAACCGCACTACTTGCCAGCTATGTTTCAAAAGTGGTCACGAAGCGCAAGCCTGTTTCAAATGGAAACGCTTAAATACACAAAGACGAGGACAATTTCACAACAACAACAACCGACAACAGGAAAACTAAGTCAGAGGTGTAATTTTGCTGATGGCTTTGCACCTCACTCCACTACTGTTTACACATCAGCCAGTTTTTTCCCAGATCCGTCCTTACCAAAAATTTCACTTAACAGACTAGTAAACTCTGTAAGCACACAAACATGTGATAGTGTAAAAATTTCTAAGCATGAAACGACACAAACACAGAACAATATGATGACACTACTACAAAAATTATTTACAATGTCATTAAAGACTCAACATCACTCCCCCTTGTAAAGGCCTCAATTGCAAAAAAAGATATTACTCTACTTTGCGATACAGGAAGTACTATTTCGTTACTATCATAGTCTTTATTTGATGAATTAAAAACAATTTTAAAATATAAGAGATTATCAACTGGCGTTGTCATCAAAACAGTCAATTCTGATGTAGATTTCTCCGCATGTATTAGAACCTCCATTAAATTACAGCACAAAAACTTCAACCACCACTTCTATGTAGTAGACATACCAGATTCATCTAGTTTCCAAGGTATTATTGGCTATGATTTCATCAAACGATTCAATATTGTTGTAAATACTGTCAAAAATCTTATTCATATTGACAACACTTTAAAGATTCCTTTGGTAAACAAACAAACTACTCCATCATCTGAGATAAATCAATGTAGTACACAACCCACCTCCTTCAAAAATCAAATTGTAGCTTTGACTCGTAGAGTTTCCTTAAACCCTCAGGAACAAAAATGGATTTCAGTTTTCACAGATACTATTAGCACAGACAAAGAGTATTTATTTCAATACAATTCACCCGATGACAACTTAATAGGATTTGATGCTATAATAAAATAAAAAAATCCAAAGCGAAAAAGAAAAATTCCTCAACAATATACATTTTTCCTGATTTCGGTTAAAAACAATTCTGATAATCCCATTCACCTTTAAAAAAAAGCTAAAATAGGTCAACTTTTTGAGGTCGAGGAAATAATTGAGTACTCCCCAGATAAAATTAGTCAAGATGACTCAGATCAACAATTTTTAAATCTCATTCAAGCTTCTAAAGACATTCTCAAAAAAAGAAAAGAAGACTTATCTGCAACTGATTTCAATCTTGAACACTTACCATCCAATGAGGCTGAAACTCTAAAAGAAATGTTACTCAAATATTACCCTGTATTTTCAAAATCTCTAAATACACTTGGGCATACAGATAAAATTATTCCAGATTTGAAATTTATTAATGACTATCCTATAAAAACACTTCCTTTTCCAATACCTCAAGCATTACAAAAAGATGCATTAGATCAAATTAATCAATTACTTGAAGCTGGAATTATACAAAGACATTGCTCGGAATGGTCTTGCCCTATGTTACTTGTTAGAAAAAAACCAGATGGTACTGGTAAACAAAAATTTCGCCTCGCACTTGACCTTCGAATGTTAAACACTGTAATTCAAGGCTCATCTTACCCACTACCAAAAATTCAAAACATCATCGCTAATCTCTCTTCTTACACATTCTTTACAACACTCGACTTTCATCAAGCATACCATCAAATTAACTTACCAGAAAAATTTCACAATCAACTAACTTTTACCACCATGTTTAGATCTTTTTCCTACCGCAGACTTGTCTTTGGTTTAAAGACAAGTGCCTCAATCTTTCAAGCTCTAATGGACTCTTTAATAGACGAACTACACCTACAAGGTGTTTTCACTTATCAAGATGACTTTATCATTGGTGCGAATTCTTTTGATGAAATGTGTTCTAAACTCGACAAAATTTTTAACCTCCTTTCCAAGTACAATCTCACTCTTTCACCTAATAAATGCAACTTTCATCAAACAAAAGTCAACTACTTAGGTTTTCAAATAGAAAATCATTGTATTTCACCAATCCATTCTAATATTGTAAAAATAACTTCATTTCCTACACCAACTACAAAACGACATCTAAAAAGGCTTATTGGTTTGATAACTTTCTATAAATCATTAATTCCAACATTTAACAAACTAGTGCAACCACTTATTGATTTAACTACTCCTAAAACTAAATTCATCTGGACAGAAAAACATCAGGACATACTTAAAACAATACAGAAAATTTTCTTCGGTTCACCCATGGTTAGGTCACCAGATTGGAATAAGAATTTTTATTTGAATACAGATGCATCTAACATTGTCATCTCTGGCGTTTTACTGCAAGAACATAATGGAAATCTTCTACCAGTAGCATACTTTTCTAAATCCTTAAATTCCTCTGAAAAAAAATATCCTGGTTTAAAACTAGAACTCATGGCAATTTACAAATCTGTTTCTGCATTCAAATATTATTTATACAACAGAAAGTTTCTTATCTTGTCAGACAGTAAACCTCTAAAAAAATACAAAAAGACTACAAACCCAGCAGACATAACCACCCGTTGGCTAATTGACCTTTCAGAATATTCGTATGATTTTGAACACATTCCAGGATCTTCAAATGTTCTAGCAGATTATTTCTCTCGCTGTAATTTTGACAACAACCAAGAAAATTTATTAACCAATCCTAACCTTATCCATGATCCTCAACCACTTCCAATAGTTGATCATGAAACATCTGATATTTGTAAATCTGTTAATAACAACAATTGTCATGTAAATTTTCTCATCTCAGGTGAACGAGCAAAACGAGACCCATTATTGGAGATATCAAATCAAACTTTTTGCACTGAACAACAAAAAGACCCTACCTTAGCTAGTATTTATGATCATATATTACAAAATGGACCTTCTTCAAAATTCCCGAATTACTTCATACATCCTGATTCTAAAATATTAATGTTCAAAAAGGAAGATATCATAAATAATACTTTCTCATATCACATTGTAGTTCCTGATTCACTTAAAAGTAAAGTTTTAACTATATCCCATCTGTCACACTTTGGTATGGCCAAAACTTATGAATTTCTTTCATCCAAATATTTTTGGAAATGCATCTATGTAGATACACTCAACTTTGTAGCTTCATGTGTCAAATGTTTACAGGCCAAACACCATAACACTCCACCCGCACCTCTTCAACCTACATACACACCAAGATATCCTGGTCATACAGTCAGTACAGATTTACTTGGTCCTTTCTCAAACAATAAACATGTTTTAACTGTAACCGATCACTTCTCAAGACACATTGAACTCTATCCTCTCACTGATACTTCTGCACCCAAAGTTGTAAAATGCTTATGTAGTTATATAACTACCTATGGGAGACCCGTCTGTATTTTGTCAGATTTAGGCCCACAATATACTTCTCATATCTATAATGCATTTAATGATACTCTTGGTATAAAAATACATCACAGTTCGGTCTCGCACCCACAATCTAACAGTATTGCCGAGCGGATTAACAAATCTATTAAATATTCTGTTACCACATTAGTACAAGAAGGACACTCTTTTGAAAATGCTCTGTTTATTCATAAGTCACTTTATAATGGTTCGACACACTCTTCTACACTATTTTCACCTAACTTACTTCATTTTGGTCGTGAACTTTCATTAATTTTTGACACATATGACCATAGTACCAACCAAGCATTTCTAGATAAACATGTTGAAGTTTATAAATTACTAGATGACTTAAACAAAATATATGACAAAGCATATAACAACATTAAGACTGCTCAAGATAGACGTTACAAAATTCACAGTCGAAAAGCTAAATTAAGAAATATATGTTTAAAAGATATTGTTTATTTAAAATCAGTCGACAAATTTAAACCTAAATATACCGGTCCATATATTGTAACATGTAAACACTCTCCTGTTTCATTTTCAATTAAAAGATTATATGCTCATGATGATACTGCATTTAGGGTACATATTGATAGACTTCTTCTAGCACCACCTCGATATGGACATTTATGTGATCCTGCAAGTCATGTTATAGATAATAATTCTTCTAACACCATTCTCGCCCCTCGCTACAATTTAAGAAAAAGATAATTTGTAACAAATTAAAAAAATAATAATAATAAACTTAAAAAAAAAAAAACTTTTAAATTTTTATATGATCTGATACTAAGTGTTTTATCCCTGGCCAGGATTCTACGTATACTGTGCATAACTTGTCTTCACCTGACTTCACGGCTGGTCCATGTCTTCTTGTGAAGACCACTTTTACACAATATTTTGTATCGGGTCACACCATTCTTTTAATTTTTCATTCAATTTTATAAACAGTAGATAAATATAATATTTTCACATTTTTTCCCTCACACTTTAAACTTTCATTCATGCTGAATACAACATTGCAAATATTTTAAATTAATAAGGTCTTTTAAATTAAAAAAAAAAAAAAAAAAAAAAAAAGTTCTCTTAAACAAACTTAAAGCAGTTGCTTACATGACTTGTACAGTTTCACTTCATCATACCCGATTATGACATATTTTAGGTCTCTCAACACTCTATGACTGTCAATACATTTGGATATGCATAAGATACACTTGTATCTGTTTTTTATTTTTAATAATTCTTTCCCTTCAGGCTAGTTGTACAGTTCTAAATTTTTGCCCTTAGGTTACCACACCTCACCAGATTGTGTTTAGAGAGACAATTGTGATTTAGTTTACTAATTCACAATATTCCCTTTTCCCAAAAGTACATGTGTTCCCGAATCGTGCTCCTGTGTGGGGATCAGTGCGATCTTCATTGGGGAGCAGGGAGTTCATGTTGTAAGGATGTGGACTCTCATCACTGCCCTCCTCACCTAGGTCGTAAGGCCCTAAGCCTGAGACATCACACTTGTCATGCATTGACAAGATTAAGGGCGGTCCCTTTTTATGGGTGTGCCACATGCACCTCTTTTTTTTACCGTCCTGTGCTTGCACGAATTTTTAAACCTTTTTCAAACAACTTTTCATTACACTACACTTGAGTTAATCCATTTTCACTTTTTCATATAATTCAAGTTAATTTTTAAGGATATATGTTTATGTTATGTGTTATTTGTGTTTATTTTTTTTAATTGTTTTCATTTGTGTTTCATAAGGATGTGCTCAGTTGTTTGTGCTCAGTTATCATTAGACATGTCTAGTTAAATAGTAACTTTTTAAAGCTGGTACCAGAAAGAAAAAGAACAAAACAGAAAATAAAAAGACGAAGAGATATATAAAAAAAATCTTCGTAAGTAGTGCACTCAATGACATATTTGTAGCCTGATGTTACGAACTAATGAGGTAACAAAATCCTTTATACTGTTGCAACTCATATAATTTACAAGTATTTTGTGTTATATTATGTATGGATTATTTTAAGCTTGGGGAGAGTATAATTGTATTGTATATTTTTTTTAAACTGTACTGTAAACATAGAGCTTTTCTGGTCAATGGGGTGATATATATGACAAAGACGTTTGTCATATATCTTGCTTTCAGTTCAAATCCCCCCCCCCAAATTTTAACATGTTAACATAAGCTTTTCCATTCCTCTCCCAACATCTAGCATGCATGTATTGATTTCATTCTTCTCCTCCCCCCCCCCAAAATAGAGTTTAAAAAATAAAAAAAAAATTCATAAAGATTCATTCATTCCCCACCCAAATAAATAAATAATTATAAATAATTAAAAATAATAAACAATTATAGTTTATACATTTTAAATGTCTGTAATCCCCTTCCCCCCCAAAAAAAATTCAGTATGTTAACTAAAATCTATTTCTGATTTAATTTAGATAACGAATCTACTTTCTTCATTCTAAAATGCAAGTCACTCGCATACATCAGAAACTTCTCAGTCCTTCACTTCGCGGTTATGCTAAAAATAAGTTACAAATGTTCACATATTTCTAATTCAATCGTTTTCTTCTCATGAAATCAAAAGTGCATCTGTCTTAAAAATTAGACAAAATATATAAGCAGCTGTGCTCTACTTATTAATGTAATGTAACGTATAACCGATATTCTTTATGCAAGCATTAGCACTTCTCATCCGCTCTCAAAAGAATTAATTAAAAAGATTAAAACTGTAATATGCAAGCTCATATCTTTCACACCCTGTTATTAGATTCGAGTCATAAGTAACCGTTAATTGCAGCTGTCTTTTAGCAAAATCAAACGCCAATCCCAAAATTACTTTCATTTCTTTTTCCTTTTTGTCTCCATGAAAGAATCTTTACAACCCTTCCCGCCATTCTCAAATGAATGCATAATCATAGACAGAATCTAGCATTTATCGTTTTTTCCCATACGCTTCCGACATTGTCTCCTAAAACTCTCTCGCCAAGTACTGGCGATTTTATCATACTTTCCGCGCCAACACCCGTACATGTAACTTTTAAAACTTCATCACTTCGGCCGTTTGATTTGACCAGACCAGCTGTTAATTTCTTCTGCTGATTTTGTGGAGTACCTCCCCTTGCGCTTTTCGTCTATTTGTTCTTGATGCCTAATACTATTCTTGATTATTGGTTCCAAATAAATCACCTTCATCGCTAATCATGTTTCTTCTTTGTGCCCGTGTGTCAACTGCCTTCCTTCATGTGCTGTCAACAACCGTATATACGTAACCATCGACATTTTGAAATTATGAATTTTCAACGTGTTAGTCACCGAAAATCTTCTGCATAAACACCTAACAAATATTTCGTTAAACCTATTTTAGTAATTTCTAAGCTATTTTTTAACATATTAGTTACAGATTGCAGTATATTTTCATTTTCAGCAAACAAAACTAGATCATCTACATAGACAACTAAAATTGCATTACTTTTTAGTTTATATACACAGTTACACCATTTTAACTTACAAAATCCTAAATTATGTAGTATATTGTCCAATTCAGCAATTCCATTCTCGGCCACTTTGCCGTAAACTATAAATAGATTTATTTAACAAACAAACTTTATTTTCGGCACCTTTTATGAGAAATCCTGGTGGTTGTTTCAGAAATACCGTTTCTTTTAAAGACCCATATAAGTAAGCTGATTTTACATCTAATTGAATGTGATACCAATTTAACATAGAAACTAATAAAATAAACATTAGTTTTATAATTGAAAAATTTACAACAGGTGAAAATATATCATTAGAATCAATATCTGGTTTCTGTTTAAAACCTTGAGCTACGAGACGTGCCTTGTACTTTTTCCCATTTTTTTCTGTGTTTTTAATATTATAAACCCATCTGCTTCCCACTATTGTGGCGTTTATTGGTGGATCAACCAACCGCCAGACCTTTCTTTTACCCATGATTTCAAGTTCTTCCCTCATCGCGGCGTTCCATTACCCTCTTTCTGGGTTAACTTGTGCATCCTCAAACGATTTAGGGATTTCAGTATTGTCAAGGCAACACTAGATACCGGGCTTGCTCATTCATTCTCAAAACGTCACAAATGGTGGCTGACCGCGACCAGCGATTGGTCCAAAGCAACGCGCCCATCGTTTTGTGCCAATCGCTGTATGTCTTTCCTCCTAGTCAGCCACCTTTTGTGACGTCATCATAAGAATGAGCAAGCCCGGTATGTAGTGTAGCCCTGGTATTGTACGTTTCATGTTGGAATATTTCACTTAAATATGAATCATCCGAATCGCTAGTTGAATGTTCATTTAAAGTTTCTAGATTGGGATGAGTAGTTTTAGGTTTAAAGTCAAATTTATCCGGTTCATAAGCGATTTTATTTTCTTGACAATATTTTTTAACATCATTTAATGATCTCAGTCTCTTATTTGTTATCGGGGTATAATAATACACGTCAATCCTGTTACTTTTAGTTCTAGGTTTTTCGATTCTTTTCCATTCTGAAATATTTATAGAAGTTAAAGTTATTTTATTCCCCCTTTTCTCTTCGTCTTCATTTAAACTTACTCCTGGTAGTTTATGATTAAGATCTAGAGTCGCGTTACTTAAGCCATTTGATTTAATTTGAGATTCATTACAATTCAATACAATATCCTTATACTTATTTACTCCAAATAATGTTTCTACCCCCTTTTTGGATTCATCTATACGCACATGAATAGTTTCTACAATTCGCCTTTCTTTTGGCATATAAATCCTATATCCTTTTGTTTTCACGGCATAACCAACTAAAATACCGGGTAAAGCTTTAGGTTGTAGTTTATTTCGTTTAACTTTAGGAACATTAACAAATGCTAAAGAACCAAAAATTCTTAAATGTCCTACCGAAGGTTTGAATCCCGTCCATAATTCTTGGGGTGCAAGACCTTGGGTTAAACTGTGTTTGGTTCTATTTTTGTATGAACACACGCTAAAAGAGCTTCCCCCCAGAATGATGGTTTTAATCCGCTATCGTGTAACATTCCTCGAACTGCATTCATTGCTACTTTATTGAAATTTTCAGCAACACGCACCTGTTCTGGCGTATAAATGGAGGATCTTTCTATTTGTATACCAAAATCAGTTAACAATTTCTCAAATAATTTATGAATAAATTCTAACCCATTATCAGTTCGTACACTCTTTAATTATTTACCAGTTTGTATCTCAGCTTCCGCTAAAAACCTTCTAAAGTATTCAAAAACTTCCGTTTTATCCTTAAGTATATACACTTCAGTCCTTCTAGAATAATCGTCAATTATTGACAAAAAGTATTTCCCGCCTCCTAACGAGTTAACTGGGCTAGGACCCCACAAATCCATATACACTCTATCAAGAATTTGACTAGAAATGCGTTTGTACTGATAATTTATTTTAAACGAATGTCTATTAGATTTTGCAATTACACATAATTCACACATCTTATTTTTGTTTTTACAGTTAATATTTTCAATACCTTTAACACAATTCTTTTTACTCATTTTTCAAGTAAAGGCAAATTTGTATGACAAAATCTACGATATATAATTTCCGCATTTAAACTAGTCGAAAAGGCAAAATTTTCACATTTTGAAGCATAACCTTTAACAATATACAATCTATCTACTCTAGGTACAGTAAAACAATATCGATTAAATTTATCATACAATTCCCCATTGAATGTGGTTTCCTGCAATATCTATGTTGGACCCACCAATTAAATTTCTTCTCATATTTGGAGCATACAAAACATTTTGTAAAGTTATTTCTACATTACCTTTTACATCTAGTATGGTAAAGTCAATATCACCTATACCCAATACTTCCGACGAATAGTCCTTGTCTCCAATCAGCACATGTTGAGGGGAGAGGTCCTTGTAGGTTGCAAATAAACTCCTGTCATTCGTAAAGTGAGAAGTAGCTGCTGAGTCCAGAAGAAATTCGACAATTTTCTCATTTGAAGACATTAGGGCGGATTCCGACTGCCTTGTAGTTTCACTGTAGAAAACTTGCTTCTTCCCTCTATAGTTTCTCTTTTTGAAACACCTTGTATCTGTGTGACCAGGTCGTTTGCAGTAACTGCATATTAAACTCGGCCCCATACGAGTAGCTGGTGACGTACTAGAGCATCGAGAGGGTTCCAGGTCGCTTCCACTACTTGAAAACCATGGCTTTTTACTGTTACGAAATTCTTCTTTGGAATGGTTGGTCTATCGGTAGGATTCTTAAACTTGGTTGTATAAGCATCACCTACACTGATAACCTCCTTACCTTCATCCTTACACTTTAAACAAATTCTTCCATATTCACTAATTAACTGTTTAGAAACATTTTCCAATTTAAATTATGTATCATCTAACCTGTATAACATTTGAACGAGATTATCGTATTCTTCAGATAAACGACGGATTAACTGGAAGCATACTAATAATTCTGGCATATCAAAACCTGCATCTTTGATTTGAAACCTTTTTTCTTCAATTCTCTTGCAAAATAAACCGATGGTTTCCTCTTGCGAGTTTAACTTCATTTCAAAGAATTCATCCACTAATCCAGCTAAACGTGCCCGTGACGTTGGTTCGAAGTTTAACTTTAGGATATCCCAGGCAACTTTTCCGCTTTCGGTCTGAGCGATTAATATCTGGAATTTCCTTTCAATGGATTGATAAATAGTGGTATAAGCTCTGCGTTTACGCCATCCAAAATCCCTTTTCTCTCTATCAGATGCATCCTCTTTACATGCAATATCGGGATTCGTAATAAACTCCCAGCAATTCCGATCTATCAGTACACATTTGACGTCGAGCTTCCAAGAAGAATAGTAATAATCCGACAGTTTCGGGAAAGAATAAGTTAACTCTGGAACTTGTGCCATTATACTTTTTAAGCTATATATATTTCATCTAAAACACACCACACTGCATCTATTTGACCTTTAAATAGCATAACATGGCCCATAACCATGATAGAGATTGAGCAGGGTTATAAAACACAGTGGTTAAGGTCTGTGGTGTGACTAAGTATATAGCACATTGAAGAAACAGTTTATGTTGAAATTAGCATTATATTTATTCATTCAACTTGAATGTTAAACTTAAATAAAGATGTATACATAGACCTCCAGCCTCTGCTGGAAATTTTGTTATCACATTATAGAAATAAACATGCAGAAAGGGGGTTAACTGTCCTTCCATCACATCACCACACCTTTCATGGAGTTGTTTCACCCTAGATATACTTACTCCGTACCTCAAACTAGAATAAAATATGCATACAGTTACAGTTAATAGAGAATGCCTTTACGACAGAAATGCAAAAGAAAAACCGGTTCGGAACGATTTTACTCCCGAACAAACCACTTGACAAATTTAGGGGGACATGATTTTGTCCAGATTTCCAACAAAACTAATACATTCTCACATTTTAAGTGCGCGTTATTCATCGGAGCACATTATACTCCATACTATGAGATATATATATAAGGTAAAGCCAGGAGAGATTGCGCGGTTGAAGAGATTGCGCACATAGAGGTTCGGGGAGAAGGAGTGGAGTGAGCGCGCAGCCACTCCAGTTCCAGGTAGTTGTACAATCGGCAGTAGTGGAGTGTCTACTTGAAAGTGCACGTTGATTGTTTTGAGTGTCTAAGATAAATTATTGCTATTGTGTTTTGTTTACCCAAAGTAAGTGCTTGAATATACATAGCTATTCATCAGAATGTATATACAATGTCAGTAGTACAAAATATTTTAAACCTAAACGATTTTTCATAAGCTACTAATCTAGACTAACAGTGTGATCATCAACGGTTCGTTTTAGTAGCGGCCATGTTTATATAAAAGGCTGCGCAATCCCCCCTACCGAAATCGGAGAGTTTGCGTATCTGCTACTTAGGGGAGAAGGCGCATTGTTTCCATTGGTTTCCATGCTAGGAGAAATTACGCAGCTTATTGGTAAATTTGCCTAAAAAAATGAAATATTTAATTGAACTATTTTTAAGTTAAACGTGTTATCAAGTAACTTAATGTTATTTTGTAATCTTATCTGGACTTGCTTTTTATGATTATTTAATTTTTTCCCCTTTAATTAAACTTTTTTAATCGTTTTTAAAATTATTTCCTTTTTCTAATTCTTTAATAATTAGATTGAAATATTCACTCCTAATACAATAATATTTGTTCACAAAAACCTTACAACAATGTCATTTAAGTGTAATCATTATTGCTAACAATTTAATTGTAGCTATTATTATTAACAATCTCTCCTACCCATGTGCACAATCACACCAACCCTTTAAGGACAGATTGCGCAGAACAACTTTCTTCGTTTTATTACAACGTAACAACAAAATAGCAATGGAAATGCATAAAAAACAAATGAAGTCAAAATTATTCATGGATAGTTTAGCAAAAAAATAATATTTGGATTTTTTATTGTTATTATTTTGAATTGTGCGCAGACTCTCCTAGCTTTACCTTATATATCCTTAAACATACAGGGTTATAATACATATATTTGAGGAACTTTATTATGATGCTAGCAAATATTTTTTGCCTTAATGTTTTCATATTTCATATGTGACGTCCCAATGTATTAACTTGCCCTCGTTCTCATGTAGAAAATGCATACTTAAAAAAATTCTTTAACACATACTCGAAATTTAAATTTATCGAAAATGCTGAACAACATTCTATATTGTTTGTGTTTTCTCAAGATTTATATTCTGCATTAGAGCGATGGGTATCATTTTTTAACATTTACTTAAAAGTATTTAAAATATATTCATGAAAATATAGCCTAGTATTAATAAAAAAAATAACTCTCAAAAATAATATATATATATATTTTATCTTCGTTTTAAAGAGGGAGAAATATAATATACTCATTGACTTTCCTTCAAAAATGGGAAACATTGTTTATCCGTAAAGATGCCTTTACCCTCTGAGATTTACACAGAAACTTTCTTCACGTTTGATTTCTAAATCTCCATTCGTTAAACAATAATTTGTGTATCTCAAAAATTTATCAATTTATAACATTTGTTATTTAATATATGCATTGAGATTATAGATATTTAGAAATTATTTTTTCATTGTTAAGATTATAGATTAATCTTTCATCCAAGTTTGTCTTAGTCAATATTTTATAAACAAATTAAAAATCTAAAGCTTTGAATTTTAGATCGCAATAATAAAATAATTATTTCAAATAATGATAATGTATCTAAAAGTATTAAAAATATGTTCCTTTCCAAAATATGTAAACAACTAAATTAAATTTAATGTCACTGTAGTTACTCATTCTACGAAATAGTTGCTTTATGTAGTTGATGTAATTGGTAAACTGAAAAGTGAAGTTTTATTTAAAAAAAAAATTTGGAATGAAATATAAGGTAAAGTGTATGACTCATTTTGCATTATTAATTTTAAATAACGAAAGGTAGAAGTTGAGAAAAGTACATGGAAAATATGTGTTTATTGTTTTTCTTCAGTGAATCTGTGTTATTCATGCCACTGTGTTCCGAACAGGTCACTTGATAATCAATGTCGATCATCGAAAATATTGCGATTGTTTTTGAAAAAATATTTTGTAAATTTAAGAAAAAAATAAATTTTATACCAATCAGATAAAATTAAATCCGATTTTTTATTTTAATAGCATGAAATAGCGAACTAAAAGACAGAAATCCAGGGTACATATTTAGGATTATTTGTAAGTCTTCATTACATAGCCATAAAATATTTTACAAAAATAAAGGCCAACGACGAATTCTGTTTTTATACACAAGAAAAAGTTTAAATAGCTGAATACCGTGCACAAAATATATCATTTTCTCTCATTTAGTGAGGTCATGCATAAAAAAGTCACGTTTCTCTAACAGTGTTCCGATGAAAGAACTTCCATGTTAACTTTCTTGCATATTGTTACTGAATAAAGTACATACGTTTTGTATTTTTAGATGTATTATATTAGTTTTATAGCACTGCCATGTCCAACAACTATAAAATTACATTCAATATTTATATATTTTTTTGTGAAAATACATTTCAGATTCCATTATTCGTATTAACATTTTTATAAAACTATTAAAATATCGATAAAATATTGAATTTTGTAAGTCTTTTACGACATTTATTATTTATTTTAATTCTTTTCCTTTCTAAAAAAGTGTAAAATCTATTTTTTTATCTCTACGTGATAGTATAAATTAATAAATCCTTGTAATTAATATATTTTTATATAAATTGATTACTTCATAAAATTCAATTTGGACATTCAAAACTTAAATTTATTACAATTCTTTTTTCCCCTGATTTTAGAATATAGTGCATTTAAGAAAAATCGAAACTTTTAAATAAAATACGATCAGTATCTAGTATTTGATGCTTGTAACAACAGTAAAAAAACAATGATAATTAAAAATGCACAAATTTGTTAGCATATTTTATGGGCTATATTTATTTTGATGTTTTCTAGCCATACATTTCTATCTATAGTGTAAGATTATTGTGATGGTGGCAGAAATATAATTTCAGAATTTTGATTCAAAATTCTCAAAAAAAATTTTTTTTAGAAAAATATTCTTTTAGAAATTTAAATAAATATTTAATATTGAAATATTTTATTAGAATCTAATAAATCAACAAGTTCTTAACTTCAAATTAAGGTATATATTCTTTTAATTTAGTACATCTATATTTATCAGTGGGGATATTTCTCTTTTGAGAATATTTAGACATAATGCAGGTTTAAATAGAATGAACTCAAATGAAAGTCTTTTTTCTAACGTATAAACATATTAATATAAAATTATTAAATCTATCACCTATATATCATACTATGAAATATCATTTAACAACATAAGAAAAAAAAAAGAAGTTAATATATTAACTGAGCAGCCACTTAAAATTCGTCAGAAGATTATGCACGTTACCTCCAGAAGAAACCAGCTTATAATGGGATGTGGGAACAAGAATATCTATACATTTCGCACAACTAGCATCCATACTGTTAATAAAGCTTCCGACAGCAGATAGAGACAACACATCGTCACTCATCTAAAAAACGCAAATTTTAAATTACTATTCGAAGGTTTCGTTATTTATAGTTAAATCCTTGTATATCTATGAGTATCGAGAATTGAAAATCTGTTCGTTATATAGATATGTATGCTATTTCGGAGTGTCCGTTGTGGAGGTTTTATTGTACATACTTTTCATCATACGAAAATCTTTCTTTTGAAAATGTGGATCAAACCGAACACGACCCGCAAGAGTAAAAATGTGACAAGAAATCGATCCGAACTCGAAACAATTAAAATCAATAAGACCCTCATCAAAAAGGTAGAAGTCAACCGGACCAGAAATGAAGAAGTATCTAAATATATATATATGTACATGTATAACATTTTTAAGGTTCAAATATGTCATATGAAATATAAATTAGGTATATATAAGTTACACTTAATGAGCATCCTTTGTTTTATTTTTAAACCTTTTTAATTTAATCGAATGAACTGATTAACTAAGTGTTTTCTTTTCATAAAATTGCATCTGAGGTAGGTATGTAAAAAAAGAAAGAATATAAAAAGTATTATTCAGCAAAAATGGTCACTCACAATTAAAAAGACTAAAACTTTTCAAATACAGATCACAGCTGCCATTGTTATTTCTTAAATCTCATTCTTTGACGTCGGAAAAGTGTTAAGGATTTTTTTTCTACTTTTCCTCACACTAAGTCATTGTCATCATTAAGCGGAAAACTTTAAAGAAAATTTCTGCATCTTGAATGAAAGAGATATATATTTGAAAAATCGTTATTATTTGTCACCCGAAGTTTTAAGTTTGCTTTAGTTATAGATCCCAGAAATATGAAATTTAGTTATGATTAAATGAACAGCTTGTATATTTTTTAAAGGAGAAAATATTTAGATTTCATTCACTGGATATGACAGCAGAAGAATGAAATAGAGGTTTTGTATTTAGAATAAATTGGAATATGTATTGGAAGCATCTTTTTTATTTGCAGGCAGAAGTTTTAAGTTTTCTTTATATATAGATGCGAAAACTCTATAAAATTTACTTATAATTAAAAGATCAATCTGAATATTTTTAAGAAAAACATATTTTAATGAATAAATATTTCAAAGATCTAATCAATATTTGAATGATTGTATCAATATTTCAATGACTTATCTATAAGTATTTCAATGTCTTATTTATAAATACTAGGGGGCTCAGCCCCGTACTCGCTGACGCTCGCCAGCCCCCCGTGAATTGCGAAGCAATTCACATTGAGACCGCTACGCGGTCACAGCTCGCTTCGCTCGTTCGCCCCTTTTTTAAAAGTTATTCTAGCCGGAATAAGTTTTACCATAAAACATTTGAACATATGAAATTGATAATTTTTTTTTAATGCAAAACAGTAATTCTTCGTTGAAAACACAACTGAAAATGCATTTAGTTGGTGCTACCAATGGGCATATAAATCATGTAAATACTATGAAAAAAGGATCTTTTGTACAGCACGACTTAAATTCATTAGAAAAAAACTATGTGATAAGAAGATAGTTTATATATATCATCAATCATTGTTTAAATTTTGTTTGACATTTTATTGTTCTAATTGATTATCGATTTATACAAAAGAAATTATTTTTTACTTCATCAATACAGCAACAGATGGCGGCACGTGCAATCTAGACAGTTGATTTTTTTTTCTTCTACTTTTGACTGAGTGAGATTCGTAAATGAATTCTAAATAAGAGTTGAGAATTCATTTGAAATTAACGATATTGCTCATAATTAATATGAGGAATCATCTCAGACGCTTTGGATTACGTACATGTTATTTTATTTTTAATAATTGATAGTTTGAGATTTATTCTATAGTTTCACTGGTTTCACTGCTCTCACACTGACCGCCATATTGGAGGCAGAGCTGATCTAACACAATCTAGTCTGCTCATTGGTCTGAGCTCTGGAAACTACGGTTGTTGCCAAACCATAAGTTACAAATTCAGCTCTATTTTCCCGCCACATAAGACAAATATATATATATATATATATATAGATTTCAATGACTTATCTATAAATATTTCAATGAGGTAATGAATATTTCGAAGACTTTATTATAAATTTTCAACGTATTTGATAAAACTTTATTAGATTTTATTTTCATTTTCATGTTATTTTCGTAAGAATATTCAATTATAAAGAGCTATCTAAAACATTATTTTTCTTATTTTGTTATTTTACAAGTGTTTTTAATAATACACAAGCACGAAAAATCATGCACTTTATATCTTTCAATAATTGGAAGTTTTATGACATAGATGTTTCGACATTTGCCAATTATAAAAATGAAAAAATATGTATCTATGCATATTTAACTCTTACAAATAAATATGTTTATAATTTATCTTTTAGAAATACCTTGAAGCAAAATTTTTATGATTGTATAAACTCTTTTATTCATAATTATTTTAATTTTTAATATAGGAAATTCACTACATTTAATTTACTTATTTTATTACAGTGTGTGTCTATCTGTACCCTGTTAAAAATATCCCTGTAAAATTACGGGCAGAGGCCGGCAGCAGAAATTCCAGTCATACCCCTTAAAAAAAAGAAAAGAAAAAAATCCACGGCAATCATTTTATGCAGCCCGTAATTTTACGGGGCAAAGTAATACAGCATTATAATGCACAGGACATAATGCACTTTAAAACACAATAACACTTTACTTACTGTTCCGTAGCACGTAGCACGTTATATAATCATCATATAATCGCTTTTTTGGCTGGTTACAAAATATGTTACGGTCGCGGTTAAGTGACATTATTTTTCGACACAAGACTAAAATGAAGGGTTACACCCAAGCGGAGGACATTGTATGGAGTCGTACCGTATTTTTGCTAACAGATGGGCTAGAACTGTAAGAATATGTGGATTGCCGTTAATTTTCCAACTATCTAAAGGAAAAGGCCACTTATTTAGTGGATCTGACCGTATTTCCTGAAATAAGGCTGTTGCCCGTGAAAATTGAAGGGCGAACGCTCATAAATTAATAGTTTTTTTCTGAAAGTGTACACTTAATTTTTAAGAAATACATTTTTTTTCCAATTTAAAATGTGTATAAATACGATTACAAAGAAAATTTGCATTGTTGAAATATAGATAATAATTTATCGCTTAGATAAAATTTGGAAAATTGTAAGAAGTTGCGGCATTATGATGATTAATATATAACCTTCAATGTGAGTATTTTTAAAAGTAACGAAAATAATTCTATGCATAAAAATTTCATATTCGATTTTTCTAAAACCATATTTCAAGCTATATTGAAAATTTCAGAATATATGTCCTGTTATGGAGCGTGCATATTAAAATACAACTTTGAGAAACAGGTAAAATTTTTAAGGCGTAAATTTTATTTAACTGGCAGAATTTGATCACCATATTTTTAGTTTCCCTATTCAGATTCAGAGATGCAAACGTGGGTGTATAATATTTATGCTTTTAAGCACAGATATATTTCCATCTACGATTTTTCACTGTATGCTTTTCTTAAATCACAGATTTTCATATTTATGTATTCGTATATACAATTTGATATTAGCTATATATACTGTGGTGATAAAGTATTTCGTTGATTACAATAATTTATTGTAGAAAAACTTATTTAATTAGGCATATGCTTGTTCCAATGTGTTGTAAACACATTTATGAAGTTTTTAAAACAAGTACTTAGACCTGTAAATTTCAATGCAAGTACCCTTGGTAGTTTTTAGTAATTATACCAAACCGGACAGTTAAACTTATATTGTTTACATTATTAGTTTTTTGTTAAAAAGACTAACACGCGATTACTGCTATATTAATACATCAAAAACTATATTTAAATTAAACAACGAAAACTCGTGAGTCAGGCATGGATTATGAAATACTTTCTGACATTACAAGATACTATTAAGATATTTTCTTATTTCATAGAACGAAATGAAATATCTAAAAAGACTACTTAAAAAAAAAAAAAACACAACTCAATATAAATCCATTTTCAGAAATTGCATTCCACATTCGGGGATTTGAGTGAATTTTTTCTTTTAGTCATGTACGCGATCTGTAAAACTTATACACAGTATGTATAAATATGGGTGGTGTGTATTACACACCATGTAATACACTAAAAATTTCATATTTTTAAAAATGCATACATGGCGAAAAACGCGCTTGCAGAAAATATCGATATTAGGCATTCCTGTAACAGAATTCTTTTGTTTATTTCTATAAATGAACGATAAACGCTACCCACTTCATAGTCTCTAGAAATGTGTTGTATCGCATCTTCATTGTATCTTGAGTTATTTCATAATGCGCGAAGTATCATAACATTATTAAAATGTACTGAAAAATACTATTCCCCATACATCATAATGAAATGGAATTGTTTTGTGTGTTCCTTAGAAAGAAATATAAATGTTATTTATTTTATAACCCTGAAAAATCATGTTGCTGTATATCTCATTGTTGAATATCAATATCATTATGTTTGAAATATCGTAACATGAAGGCAAATGCATGGAAAACCATTTTCGCCAATATATAATAATGTAACGGAATTATTTTTAATGTCCCAGTAAGTGACCTATATATGATACCAATTTCATTTTCAATATCGACCATTCTGCAGAAAACCGCAATAGCTTATTAAAATTTCATAGCAATTCGAGCATATTTACGGGAATTAGAGCATGGACAAACAAACACGCTGATAAACCGAATTAATAAACACTTTTTAACTACGTTGAAAAAAAGAATTTTAAAAAGTGGTATGGTCTTTCATATTAATGAATATAAAATATTCATAGAATTAGTCAAATAGGTTATAAAATCTATACTAATAAAATAAAAGCCTTTGCACATTTGTGTCTGTCTGTTGGCGAAGACTAGGAAAGTTTACCGCAAGTAAAGGTCTAAAAATTTGGATAATATCCTTATCAAAATTACCCAAATTGTCCAAATACAACATGAGTTTCACATGTTTTACTTTTGTTAATTAACCAAGATATGAACCATAATGTACATCGGAAAATGGCGCGCTGCCGCTTTTTGTGAGGAATTCCAAATTTTTCCGCAGATCTGCAGGCAAGGAATAAGCAAAAGACAAAAACACTTTTTTTTTTTTTTTTTTGTCACGTGTTTTCAATCTCGTATATTCGAAATACGAAAAAAAAAAAATACCAAACTATATCTACATGCATTGTACTTTTTAACGGGGCAATCCCTTAAAAAATATTAACATAATACCTTTTCAAAGCATATTTTTCTTTATTTATTTTTTTTTTCTCTCCTTATCTCCCTTAACTATTCGAAATACAAAAAAATAAATAAATAAATAAATAATAATAATAAAAAGTATTTGTCTTATCCCCTTCATACATAATATTTTCCGAATGACAGTTTGGCGTTTTTCGTTTAATTCTGCGATACTGTGTTTAAAAAGTTCTTTGGAAGTCGAAATACTTAGAGTTGATGAATGCTAAAGCACATTTAGATTCGTTTTTCTTGTAAACGGTGTAATCCGTAGAAAAAAATATTAATATTATTAACCCTTTAAAAAAATAATCGGTCCCGAAAGTCACTTTCGCGATTTTTGTGTTTCATGCTTTTGTGTTTTCGTTGCAATTTTCGTGTGAGATAAGAAGTAACAAATAAGCCACAGAATTCTGTTTAAAGAATCAAAGAAGGGTAGGGTGGTATTAATTATGTTCCCGCAATTAGTATTGATCTGAATTGAATTATATTATATCTAAATGTTACAAATTAAATCAGCAATGACTAGAAGGTTGGCATTTTACTTTGTTTTGCAGAATGTTCATTTAAATTTATAAAATCATACAAACTCCAGTGTGTACACCTTAAATATTCCTAAACTAAGGGTTGAATAAATATATTTTTAAACAGAAATCTGTAAAAAAAAACTAATGAATAATCACATGCCCGAGATACAGCAACCAGTCTTTCATTAAAAAAAAAAAAAAAAAAAAAAAAAAAAAAAAAAAAAAAAAAAAACGCAGATGTACGCTGCAGAAGGTTGTTTGGCCCCCAATTCTAAGTCATTTGGATATATTTAGGTTTAACAATATAAAGTAATACGATGTCGAGGGTGTAACTGCTGAAGGCAGTGGAGGGCACCCAACATTAGGTTCGTTTCGAAGGATTTTCTTAAAAAAAAAAATCAAAATACACCAGATCATGCGTAGCACTCCCGGTGTAAGCAGTATGTATGCTACCGAAGTTAGTGGTTCCCCTAACATTAGGTTAGTTTGGAAAAAAATTGTTTGTAAATATAAAATCGGAACAGACCGGAACGTGCGTTATATGCCCGATGTATTTTGTGGAAGGCAGCGTAGCCCTTAATTGTAGGTTTGGTTAGATAGATTTTTATTTTAATGTATAATTCATACAAATTCGTGTGTGTACGCTGCAAAAGGTAGTGAGGCCCCAGCATTACGTTCGATTGCTCAGATTTTCATTTAAAATATCAAGTCTTCAACACTTTAGGTATTACAGAATTTTAGGTATATTTAAAGTTATTGTCGCCGGCCCGGGCAACGACGGGCGGGTCAGCTTGTTTTATAGAATTAAAATCTTTTATTTAATATTAAGATATTGTATTTCAATAAAAGGTATAGTTTTTAGGTATTTTTTCATTATCTCAATAAATTAATATTTATCATAAATTTAATGACAACACGATCAAAACAAAGAAATAATTAAAAAGTAATACATCAATTTTTAATATTTTATTTCATTTTTTATCTGCTTTATATCACTTAAGATTTTTAATCATGTACATTTCTGAGACAATTTCAATTTGACATTATGATCATCAATTAATTAACACGAAATAAAAACAAATGAATAAAAATACATAGATTACTTTAAGTTCAATAAAAATATATACAGGGTGTCCGTCCATAATTAAACTACCCTACTTTAAAGTTGTCTACGTACGAATAATTGATCAGAAATTTTGAGGATGACATAATGGAAGAATGGGAATTTTTTAAAGAGAAAAATAATTAGTTCGAAATTTCTCCGTCTGAGGACATTTTTAATGTATTACACATTTCGCAAACATTTACGACAGATTAAAATTTTCTTACAGCAAAACATGTTGAGAAAAACTTTTTCTTGCGGCATGCTTTTAGCATTTCCCAGAACACATTGCGGTCAACTGTGGAACATAGTATCTTACTATTCGAGATGGTACCGGAAAATGATGGCCGTAATGTGGAACATGTTTTGTTGCAATAAAATATGTAAACTATCGAAATGTATGTTAAATATGTAATTCATTAAAAACGCCATCTATTGGGGAAATTTTGAAATAATTTTTTTTTCGCTTAAACAAATTATCATTCCTTCATTATGTCCTTTACAAAATTTCACAACTTTCTGACCAATAGTTTCGTCTATAGACAACTTTAAAGTAGGGTCGTTTAATTATGGACACCCTGCTTATAATTTTGCTTTTCAGAAAAATGCGTAATTACCGTTTTAAATAGGTATTAATTAATCAAATAAAGTTTACTGCGATAGTGAGTGCAAGAAATATTTCTCGGAATAATTTTTCGAGTAAAATAAATTAACTGGACATATTATCAGATTGGGTGTCGTGTGCCAAATTATATATTATTTATTCCAATTGATTTTTAATTACCTATATATCAAAATATTATATATTTAATAAAACTTTTAAAAGTTAATTATATTAAAGATGGAAACTCTATACTTTTATTACGGTGCCGTGCTACATTACGCGTAAACTATTTTAATTGCAGCTTTAACTTCAATTAACTTCTTAACTATTAAAACACTTAAGCAGATAATTAAAACCTTTTCAACTGCTGAAAATCGCTAAAAAGAGTACGTAATAGAATAATTACATGATATATATTTCTAGTGGCCTTGTTTGTTATGTAATATAAAATAGTAAAAAAAAAAAAATAGGAACCATTATGAGATTTTCATTTAATAAAATAATATAGATCGTATTTTTACATTTAAAGACGATCATTTAATTTATTTTTAAAAGCTATTTCTTAAATAAAAAGCAAAAAAAAAAAAAAAAAAAAACATATTACATCGTATTTGTAATCTGAAATATACAGCAGAAATTTAATAAATTAAATGAATTAATTTATTAAAGTAGAATGCAGGAAATCAACGTATAACTTGAAACTTTTTGATATAGTTTAGAACTTAGTGAAAAATGTAATATTATAAATTAAAACATTTTTTAAAATGCTTGTAATTGTTTTAAATGATTGTTTTAATATGTTTTAATGACTCATTACATTTTTCTTCTAATTAATGAAATTTAAGACTCAAAAGTAGGGAAACAACATGTAAATTGCTAAATTAATCTTCTCCTTTCATAGAAACTACTGACGTGATATCCATGGCTTTTTTAATAATTTCAGCGGACGCGAAACTCTAAATTGACTGATTGCCAAAATAAATAAATAAATAAATAAATAAAAATCAAGATTTTGTACGTTTTTAAAATTGCATAACTATTGTTTTCTTTACTGTATAAGCGATTTTGTATAAAAATTACTGCATAAAAATTCAAATCTTCTCAGTATTTTCTAAAAACAAAAATATATTAATGTGTTATATTTTATTTATTTTTCTACTTTCCGAAATACTGTAACTATTGTATTTTTTATGTTTGTTCCTTGTCGAAAATTTATTTCATAATTTATCTACCGTCAAACTAAACCAAAAGTATTTAAATCGCTTCGATTGTTCCCGAAAAACGGTACATTAAAGCCAGCTTTTTTTACAAGTGGTTTTGAAACAACTTTTACTCCTTAATGATCCATTCCTATAAAAAAATATTGTCAGATAAGTTATTTTGAAATTTATCGAAAAAACGTCTTCTAAATAAGAAAAAAAAATATATCATTTTATCTATAATATACCTAAATTTATAAATTTCTACAAAATATCGAAGTAATTGGTTGATTTTTGGCCGTAGTTATTGCGGATTACACATGCCTGCATATGCAGTGCGATGCAAAATGATATTATGCATGTACAATTATTGAGATTTCTATTAACGTTTTACATTAGAGTATCAAATGATGTTTTTTTTTTAAACTATAAAACTCTTATTGGTGAAAATTAACATAAGCAAAGAAGTATGAGAAATATTTCCAAAAAGAAAAGTTGCGTACGATAATAGATCCATCAAATGGAATAAAAAATAAATATTTAAAGGAGATTTTTCTCTTTTCTCCCAAATCACACCATAAGCTTTTTTTTTTTTTTTTGCATTGGAACAATGGCTTTCTGTAAGTGAGGCGAGCCGAAAATAAGTTACCGTGAAAAAATCGATTGCTTTAGTTCACTTGTAGAATTTTGTTGCTTCTCACCAGCATATATAACATTCACCAGTGCCCTGCTTAGGTTTTGTGTGGAGCTATAATAAGGACGTAAACAAGCCAATAATAACTACGCACACTATTAGATAAAAAAAACTCCGATATACAATTTGCAACGTGAATCGACGCACAGTGGGGCGTTTTGGGAATCTAGGTGGACAAAATTATTGCGTTGAAGTTTAATTAGGTTTTGCTGGGTTTTCGAATGTAATAAAATAACCAAACAGTGATAAATATTTGACTTATTGAATTATTTATATTATTATTAATATTATTATATTATTACTTATATTATTATTTTTTTTTAATTTATAATATTGTATTGTCATTGGAACTACACATGTATTCAAAGTTTCAGCTCAATCGGATCGTTAAAAGTGGTGAAAATTCACTTGCAAGTTTTGAATTAAACACTCAGACGCACACTCCAAGTTAATATAACTTAATGATTCGCAAACTTTCGCAGGAGCTGTCTTAAGTTTTCAATACTTTAGGAATGGCACTTTGATTTAAAAAAATGCTTATTGCTTAATAATGCTTAATACTGTATTAAAAGTCAAGATGAAGTTTGAAAACAAGATGGCGCTTATTTTCAAACAACAATAGGTTAAATCGTGTGACAAACATGTGACATATTTCCAGTAAACTCCTGCTTTCAAATAAAACAGAAAAGTCACGACTTGCTTTCGAACTTACAGAAAAATAATGCATCTGTTGAAAGTCTCTCAAATCAACTGCCTTCTTTACGGTCGTAGTTAATCGACACATCGGGTTTTTTCGAAAAAACTCGTACGGCTCTCGACAAAAGAGACATTCAGCTACCAGTATACGCGGTCTTGTTAAATTCCTGGATAATCGGAAAAATTAATTTTGTCCACATAGATCATCAAAACGCCCCACTGTGCGACGCATTGTTTTGCTAAAATACGAAATAAGGATCTTCGATGTCTTCAAAAACTGGCAAAAAGTGGACATAACTTACCTTTTGTATATTTTGTTTGTATACATTACGTAATATATTTTCTGTTTGCTAAATATCCCAAAGAATTTGATTTAGAAGAAAACTTCTTACCTATTAGCATTTTTTGAAGAACTGATAAATGGACCTTCCAGGTGATTTTCTAGACTCATAAGAAATTTTTAGTGGCAGAAATTGTCCATAGCTTTATCTAATAGTTTTCAAATTCAAGTTATTTCACTATTAGCTTAGTAAATTTCTTAAAAGCTGTAATTTCATCTTTCTTCTTTTATGTAAGTTATCTTTTGCCTTCCATTATACGAGCAGTTCCAAATTTTTTACCGTGTAATGAAAGCTGCACGTTGAACTGTCTTTTAAAGTCAAAGTCAGTTAATAGTCACAAATGAGATTAAATTTAACAAAAAAAAATCAATAATTAAGAATAGCCGTATTTTAATAAAAAAATAAAATAACAAATACGCCTATGTTTCTGCAAATCTGAAAAACAAATCTTGTTTTTGTAAAAAAAATATTTCTTGTTGTTACATATTTAGATGAGAAAACACGTAAAATCTGTTCCAAAAACTTTTTTGGATTTTTTTCAGAAGTTAAACTAATTATAAGGAAAGGGAAAATAATAATAAGGAAAGGATAAATTTCGTAGAAAATATGTCCTTGTTGTTATTCTCCAATGATATTTTTCTTACACATGTCAGTAAGATGTAAGTCGTATAAGTCTATTGCACATCTAAATGTTTCATCACAATTTAACCATAGAAAATATCGAAATTATGAAAAATCAATTAAGACAATATTTAAGACAAATGCCTATTTTTTACACTAGTCAGATAAAATTTAATAACAATTATTTTACATGTAACAAGAAAATTATTATATGAAATTTATTAAAACATTTTCGCATATAATTTAAAATTTTCTAGCCGTTGTTTTCTATCAGACATAGAAGAAGATTACTATTTTGGCAGTATTATCGTTTATAATATCAAAAAATATCCTCAGAAATCAGATATAATTTTAGAAACATAATTATGTATTTAACATCGATAATTTAACCTAACAAAACCTAGGCAATTTTGAACTTAAAACGGCTATATTTTTAATCAATAGTGGCACTTTTATCGATAATGATTTTCATTCGTAAAAATAGATAGGAAGTATGCACTAAATGATAAAAAAACATTGTTTTCATTAAACATTTCTTTGTATCTGCAGTACATAATAGTAATATCCTTTATAAATATGAATGGAAATGATGAATCACGTTTTACTGCGCCAAAACAAACTTAAATAGCTAAAAACCTTACACGAATATATCATTTTCTCCCGGTGGAATCATGCGTAAGAAAATCACGTTTCAAAAACAGTGTTTCGATAAAAGAACTCCCATGTTAAGTTTCATGCATATCGTTACGGAATAAAGCGTATAAATGGTTTAGTGTTTGAGGTATTATATTGGAGTTTTTGAAAGGCCGTGTCTTACCACTATAAAAAACTTTTATGGTAAAATATCATGGATTTCTTTACTTTCCTTTACTTTCATTTTTTAAATACAATTTTTAATAAAAATATGTATTTTGTAAGTTTTATTTTTTTACGTTTAATACACGTTTTTGTAACATTTTTATAAAATGTAACTTTTATTTTTTCTCTTAATGTGATACACCAAATGAATACATATTTATAAGTAATATTATTCTAAAATTGTGACATTTTACAGCTCTATTTGAATTATAGTTGCATTCAATAGGTTACGATTATTTACTTTTTTAAAAAAAAAGTTTTCTACTATTTTTCATTTTAGAAAAGACGAATTTTTAAACTTCAAACGACATGC
Organism: Maratus michaelseni; assembly: GCA_963931845.1. Taxonomy (NCBI): domain Eukaryota; kingdom Metazoa; phylum Arthropoda; class Arachnida; order Araneae; family Salticidae; genus Maratus; species Maratus michaelseni. The sequence goes on along the minus strand of OZ007591.1, from coordinate 288,831,846 downwards.
ACGAACGTTATTTTACATGTAACAAGGAAATGATGATATGAAATTTAGGAATACATGTTTGCATGTAATTTGATATTTCCTGGCCGTTAATTTCTATCAGACATAAAGGAAGATTACCAGTTTGGCAGAATTCTCGTTTGTAATATTGAAAAATATCCTCAGAACTCATATAATTTTAGAAAAATAATTAAGATTGATAATTCAACCTAACAAATATACTATTTTTAACTTAAAATGGATATATCTTTTAATCAATAGTACTGATTTTATTGACAATGAATTTTGTTTCCCGAGGAAAATATAGGCATAATACAGAGATCCAACTGTGTCCATTTTTTGAACATCACTTTTTCAAAAGAAAAATTTTCACTATAAATTTTGTTGAAGCATAATTCCTTGGCCTTTGTTGCTGCAATTGTTCAAAAACATACCACGAGTTCTTTTCTTAAAAAAAAAAATACTGATTTTCAAAATAATGGTCAATGGGAGCCCGTGTTTTAACGTTACGTGAAAATTCATGAAAATGCTTTCTTAAATAACTCAAAATATGAGAAATCATTCAGAAAAATAACGAGACAAACAGAAGTTAAAATTTTGTAATATACACTGTCGGTCAAAATTTGTCAAATCATAGAGCATCTTATCTCCAGAACAAACAAGCTTATGTAGATATTCCACAAAAGTTATACCATTCGTGCAACAGTCATCTATATTGTCAATGAAATTGTGCATGACAGATTGAGACAACAAATGCCACTTATACAACTCAGATTTTAAATCACGAAGAGTTTTGGAATGGTCATACAACGGTTCTTCCCATAGCAATCATGTCCAGTATGTTTAAAGTAATCTTCCATTAGAAACGTCCCACAAATTTCGTTTTACCAGTCCCTCTCCTTGTTTCTAAGGTTGTCACACTTGAGTTATACCCTTCCCTTGTTGTGACGTCAGATCATTAATTATAACAAAAATGTTATATACGATATGTTACCTACTATAGCATTCCTGATTAAATGTTTTCATTTTTCACATGTGACGTCCCATTGTGTTAACTTTCCCTCGTACTCCTATATGAAACGCTGAACAACATTCTATATTGTTCGTGTTTTCTCAAGAATTATATTCTGCATGAGAGTGATGGGTATCATTTTTAACATTTACTTAAAAGTCTTTAAAATATATTCATGAAAATATAGTTCCAACATAATGAGAAAAATAACTCTAAAAAATAAAATACATTTTTTTTAAATCTTCATTTTAAAGAGGGAGAAATATTATATACTCATTGACTTTCCTTGAAAACTGGGAAACTTTGTTTATTCGTCAGTTGCCTTTACCCTCTGAGATTTATACAGAAACTTTCTTTACGTTTAATTTCTAAATCTCGATTGCTGAAACAATAATTTATGTATCTCAAATCCTTTCACCAAAAATAGAAGGTTGAAATTGGTTTTTTTTTTATTATACATCATTTTTTATTATTATCAATTTATAACATTTGTAATTTAATATGTAGATTGAGATTATAGATATTTAGAAATTATTGTTTGATTGTTAAGATTTTAGATTACTATTGCATGCAAGTTTATCTTAGTCAATATTTTATAAACAAATTAAAAATCTGAAGCTTTGAATTTTATAAAATAATTATTTCAAATAATGATAATGTATCTAAAAGTATTAAAAATATGTTCCTTTCCAAAATATGTAAACCACTAAATTAAATTAAATGTCACCTGTAGTTACTCATTCTACGGAATAGTTGCTTTATGTAGTTGATGTAATTGGTAAACTGAAAAGTGAAGTTTTATTTTTAAAAAATAACTTGGAATGAAATATAAGAAATAGTGTATGACTCATTTTGCATTATTAAATTTAAATAACGAAAGGTAGAAGTTGAGAAAAATACACGGAAAATATATGTTTATTGCTTTTCTTGTCGATTTCCTTCAGTGAATCTGTGTTATTCATGCCACTATGTTCCGAACAGGTCAATTGATAATCAATGTTGATCAACGAAAATATTGCGATTGTTTTAGGGAAAATATTTTGTATATTTAAGAAAAAAATAAATTTTATACCAATCAGATAAAATTAAATCCGATTTTTTGATTTTTAATAGCATGAAATAGCGAACTAAAAAACAAAAATCCAGGGTACACTTTTAGGATTATTTGTAAGTCTTCATTACATTGCCATAAAATATTTTACAAAAATAAAGGCCAACGACAAATCCTGTTTTTATACACACGAAAAGGTTTAAATAGCTGAATACCGTGCACGAAATATATCATTTTCTCTCATTTAGTCTCATCTCGTCATGCATAAAAAAGTCACGTTTCTCTAACAGTGTTCCGATGAAAGAACTTCCATGTTAACTTTCCTGCATATTGTTACCGAATAAAGTACACAAGTTTTGTATTTTTAGATGTATTATATTAGTTTTATAGAACTACCGTGTCCTACAACTATAAAATTATATTCAATATTTATATATTTTTTGTGAAGATACATTTCAGATTCCATTATTCGCATTAAAATTTTTATAAAACCGTTAAAATATTATAAAGGTATTTTACTACATTTATTATTTATTTTAATTCTTTTTCTTTCTAAAAAAGTGTAACATCTAATTTTTTTATTTCTACTTGATAGTATAAACGAATAAATCTTTGTAGATAATATATTTTTATAGAAATTGATTACTTATTAAAATTCAATTTGGACATTCGATACTTAAATTTATTATAATTCTTTATTTTTTTCCATGATTTTAGAATATAGTGCATTTAAGAAAACTCGAAACTTTTAAATAAAAAACGATCAGTATCTAGTATTTCATGCTTGTAACAACAATAAACAAACAATAATAATTAAAAATGCACAAATTTTTAGTATATTTTATGGGCTATATACATTTTGATGTTTCCTAGCCATACATTTTGACGGAGAAACCTTTTTATGCCGTTAATAATATCCACGTGTTGTGAACGATGGAAAGAACGCATCGAATTATTACTCAGTGCAAACTTATAAACATCGCAGTGAAAAACACTAAATGTTAAAAATCAGACCCTAATTAACTCTAGTACCTCAAGTGATGACCGCAGCTGCGTACCAAACTGAATATAACCAGATGGACCTTATGTCGAAACTAATCAACTCAGAAATAATCCAGACTGCATCTTTAACCTTCAACTGATACCGCGCGGGTGCACTTAATATAAACTTTCTCAGTATGCAAAATGTAACCGAACAGTAAAGACGTCCGTGTAAATACGATGTATGTATCTTAAATTTAATGCAAAAATTAGAGCAGTTTTAAGCAGTCCCCAATCGCGAAATAAATGTATATATGGAGCCAAGAAAGTGAATAATAATATTATATTCAAACCAAAATAGATATCTACTTACTAGATGCCAATTTGTCATTTACTACTAATGTTACTTCTTATCCCAAAACAGTGATACGACGATGATTCAAAGGATAAGTATTAGGATAATACTGGTGATAAATCTTACCGCGAAGGCAAATTTCAGGTAAGCTGAATTAATCTTTTTACTATTATCAAAGATGAAAATTAAAATTAAAATATAAAGACTGATATAACGATTTATAAGAATAGAAAAATATTATGCTACCGAAGGTTCTAACAAAGCTTATGAAAGACTGAATAAAGAATATCCCAGTATCAAAAACGATAATTTAGCCACTTTCTAAAAATATAATAATAAATAAAAGAACACTAAAAAGTAATAATGAATCCACTAAAAGAAAATACTACATTTATTGAAAAACTCAATTCTACAAATTATAGTATATGGAAGTTCAAGATGCAGATGTTCCTGATTAAAGATGAACTTGATGATATTATAGCACAAGATCCATCGGATCCACCCGACCCCGCATGGCTCAAAAAAGATCGCAAGACTAGGGCTCTAATAAACTTAAGCATCGATGATTCTCAAATCGTAAATGTAAAAAACTTAGGTACCGCCAAATTAACGTGAGAAGCTCTAAAAAATATACATGAGAGAACCAATCTATCTAGTAAGCTTTACATGTTACAGAAATTATACAGTACTAAATTAGCGGAGGGTCGAAATATGATCACGCATATCACTAGTATCTTACAAATTGTAGATAAACTTAATGCAATAGGAGAAAATATTAGCTATTCATATATTTCCGCGCTATTTCTGTGTTCTCAACCCCCCCCCCCCCCAGTTACAATACTTTGATAACTGCGTTGAGGCAAGACCGGAAAACGAGCTGACCCCTGATTTTATCAAAAACAAATTAACGGACGAATATAATCGTAGACATGAAATGTCAGAACAACCACATAGCGGATATAACAACAATGAGAGAGCATTTAAAACAAATAGGAGATATACACACACTGACAATAGAAGAGAACAAAAATATTGCAACAACTGTAAAATGAAAAATCATTGGACTTACGAATGCTGGCACTACAAGAGCAAAACACGGTACAATCCGGAAATCCTCGTAACAATCAATTCAAAAATAAAAAGAATTTCTCATCTTCACTATGTTACGAAAAGACTGAAACTCATAGGGAAAATAAAATTCAAATCGAAAGAAAATATACAAATGATCAGACGCAAGATAGAGCATTAATCACCGAAAAAGTAGGCAAAAATAACTGGATCCTCGACTCAGGATCTACTTCGCACATTTGTAACGATAAAAGCCTATTTAATAAATTTATTGATTATAATAAAACTTCAGTAACGATCGCGAATGGTAATAAACTGACAGCGTTAGGTTCAGGAGAAGTTTTTATAAAAACATTAACCCCGGAAGGAAAAGTAAAACTAACGAAATTACGCGAAGTGCTTTATGTCCCAGACTTAGAGTGGAATATAATTTCGGTTAGTAAAGCCGCTAAAAACGGGTGTAAACTAATCTTCGACGATAATAAATGCGATTTGATCTTTGATGAAGAAATATATATTAGTGCGAAAAATGAGAAAGAAATATATACATTATTCAGGAAATGGACGATGTGGAAGAACCACAAAATTATGTAAACATAACGTATAACTGTGACAGCAATCATTGCATAGATCTCTGGCATCGCAGACTCGGTCGCAGAGACTATGAAGCGATTAAATCAATAATAACAAATTAACTTGCGGACGGAATAAAGATAGGAAATTGTAAACATCAAAATAAAACATGTGTACCTTGTGTCGAAAATAAATTAACTAACATGCCGTATCCTAAATCAGCAACAAACCGAGCTACTAATATTGTGGATCTGATCCACAGAGACTTATGTGGCCCTCTAGATATACCGACTTTAGGCGGAAAAATCTATTTTATGACCCTTATTGATGATTATTCCCGATATACTACGATATATTTATTATCTAAAAAGAGCGAAGTTGCTGAAAAGATAAAAGAGAATATAACGATGATATACAATCAGTTCGGTAAAAAACCCTAAGGAAATTAGATCGGATAACGGTCGTGAATATGTAAATCAAGAGATCGACGAATACTTAAAACAGAACGGAATTTTACACCAATTAACTGTCCCGCATAATCAAAGCCCGAATGGAGTTGCGGAAAGAAAAAATAAAAGTTTATAAGATATGACTAAAAGTATACTATCACAAGCAAAATTAAGCAACCATTTTTGGGGTGAAGCCAGAAACACCGCAATATACTTACAAAACCGACTCCCAACTAAAGCAAATGACAACAGAACACCTTACGAATTATGGAAAGGACTTAAACTGAATTTAAAACACTTAAGAACATTCGGTTGTAAAGCGCTATTTTACGTCGATAAAGTAAATAGAGGAAAACTTAATAACAGGGCTCAAACCGGAACGTTCGTCGGTTATGACACACGATCGACTGGCTATAGAATTCACACACAAGGAAAACAAATTATAATAGCGAGAACGGTGAAATTTCTTGAAAATGAAAATGTACACTCAGATAACATTGAAGAGATGCAAAACACCACAAAAACATCCTATGACAATACACAATTACCGGATAGACATGAAAATCACTTAGAAATAAAACCTGACAGTGAGGAGACACAATCCGAGCCCAAACAGCAAACAATTGAACCAAGAAGATCTAATAGAATAAACAGAGGTGTTCCTCATGACAGATATGTCTGTCTCATAAATAGTACATCAGAAAACATTCCCGAAAATTGGGAAGATATCGAAAAAATGGAAAATATTAATGATAAACAAAACTGGATAAAAGCGACACAAAATGAAATCCAATACCTAAGAAAAAATAACACTTGGACTTTAACAGATTCACCACCCGGAACAAAAATTATCGGTTCCAAATGGACTTTTAAACTAAAAAGGACAATTTAGGAAAAATTCAAAACTATAAAGCGCGTTTAGTAGCACAAGGATATAGTCAAAGATTCGGGATTGATTATGATAACTTTCGCACCTGTAGTTTCGCACGCTACAATACGTGCATTTCTCATCTCCGCATTGCACAAAAATTTGAACGTGAAACATGTTGACATCACCACAGCATTCTTGCACTGTGAATTAACCGAAACTGTTTATATGAGTCAACCAGACGGGTATATTAAAACCGGCGATGAAAGAAAAGCTTGAAAACTTCAGAAGGCCATCTACGGTCTCAAACAAGTCGCAAACGCCTGTTACACCGAAATATCGGAAACACTCACAAACAATAATTTTATACAGAGCAAAAATGTTCCATGTCTTTACTTTAAATCAAATCAAGAAAATCCGATATATATCATCCTTTACGTAGATGATATCCTGATAGCAGGAAAGGACAGTGACATCGAAGAAACAATAAACCAACTTAAGAAAGAATATGAACTGAAAAACTTAGGAGAAGTGAATAATTACCTAGGCATCAACATTAATAAAATCAACGATACATATTACCTAAATCAAAACAATAAATTACACGAACTAGTGAGAAAACTGAATTTGAACAACAAGAAATCTCATTACATACCAATGATTGCCGGATTCAAGAGACTTGAGGACGATGATGATCTTCTACCTAATAATACGAAATATCGACAAGCCACAGGCACATTATTGTACATATCAACAATCACGCGTCCTGACATATCTGCAGCAATCACCATATTATGTCGTAGAAACGAAACACCACACCAAAAAGACTGGTCAGCAGTGAAAAGAATCCTTTCATACCTTAAAACTACAGATAATTTGAATTTAACTCTTAACGCAAACAGCGAGACCATTTTAATAGCATATGCCGATGCAGAATAGACTGGTGACTTGAAAACACGTAAATCAACGTCAGGAAATCTATTCATGCTAGCAAAATCGCTGATTTACTGGATCACAGAAATGCAGAACTGCATCGCTCTTTCGTCAGCTGAAGCTGAATACGTTTCAGCTAGCAACGCAGCACAAGAATTAAGTTGGATAACAAACTTGCTTAGTGATCTCAATATTCCACAAAAACTACCCATCACGATATTTGAGGATAATATGTCCTGTAAAAGAATGAGTGAAAATGATAAAGATACAAAGAGATCCAAACACATTGACATACGTTTCCACAACATCAAACTGATGAAACGAGAAGGAAAAATTGATCTACAATACTGCCCCACTGAAGAAATGAGAGCCGATACCCTCACCAAACCCAATCCCAAGCCTGTGTACGAAAAACACCGTAAGCAACTGAATCTTCAACCATTCCCCACACAGGAGATTACGGGGGAGTGACGGAGAAACCTTTTATGCCGTTAATAATCTCCACGTGTTGTGAACGATGGAAAGAACGCATCGAATTATTACTCAGTGTATACTTATATACATCGCAGTGAAAACACTAACTGTTAAAAACCAGACCCCAATTAACTGTAGTACCTCAAGTAATGACCGCAGCTGCGAACCAAACTGAATATAACGAGATGGACCTTATGTCGAAACTAATCAACTCAGAAATAATCCAGACTGCATCTTCAACCTTCAACTGATACCGCGCGCGTGCACTTAATATAAACTTTCTCAGTATGCAAAATGTAACCGAACAGTAAAGACATCCGTGTAAATACGATGTATATATCTTAAATTTAATGTAAAAATTGGAGCATTTTTAAGCAGTCTCCAAACGCGAAATAAATGTATATATGAAGCCAAGAAAGTGAATAATATTATTATATTCTAACCAAAAGGGGTATCTACTTACTACATGCCAATTTGTTATTTACTACTAATGTTACTTCTTATCCCAAAACAGTGATACGACGATGATTCAAAGGATAATTATTAGGATAGTACTGTGGATAAATCTTAGCGCGAAGGCAAATTTCAGTTAAGCTGAATTAATCTTTTTACTATTATCAAAATATGAAAATTAAAATTAAAATATAAAGACTGATATAACGATTTATAAGAATAGAAAATTATTATACTACAGAAGGTTCTAACACATTTCTATCTATAGTGTAAGATTATTGTGATGGTGGCAGAAATATAATTTCAGAATTTTGATTCAAAATTCTCAATAAAAATGTTTTTTTAGAAAAATATTCTTTTAGAAAATTACATAAACATTTAATATTGAAATATTTTAATTGAATCTAATAAATCAACAATTTCTTAACTTCAAATTAAGATATATATTCTTTTAATTTAGATACCTCTATATTTATCAGTGAGGATATTTCCTTTTTGAGCGTAATTTAGACAAAATGGAGGTTTAAATAAAATGAACTCAAATGAAATCTTTTTTCTAACGTATAATCATATTAATATAAAATTATTAAATCTATCACCTATATATCATACTATGAAATATCATTTAACAACATAAGAAAAAAAAAGAAGTTAATATATTAACTGAGCAGTCACTTAAAATTCGTCAGAAGATTCTGCACGTTACCTCCAGAAGAAACCAGCTTATAATGGGATGTGGGAACAAGCATAACTATACATTTCGTACAACTAGCATCCATACTGTTAATAAAGCTTTCGACAGCAGATAGAGACAACACATCGTCACTCATCTAAAAACGCAAAATTCAAATTACTATTCGAAGGTTTCCGTTATTCATAGTTAAATCCTTGCATATCTATGGGTATCGAGAATTGAAAAACTGTTCGTTATATAGACATGTATGCTATTTCGGAGTGTCCGTTGTGGAGGTTTTATTGTACATACCTTTTCATCATACGAAAAACTTTCTTTTGAAAATACGGATCAAACCGAACACAACCCGCAAGAGTAAAAATGTGACACGAAATCGATCCGAACTTGAAACAATTAAAATCAATTAGACCCGCATCAAAAAGGTAGAAGTCAACCCGAACAGAAATGAAGAAGTGTAGTTCAAATCAGACCCGACACGAACACCTGGTCGGTACTTGTTTGGGAAAAATCAGTTTACTCAACCCGATCCAGACTTATTAAAATACGTCCAAGATAGTGAATGATTAAGCTTTACTTTAATATAATAAAATAGGAGTACGAATTTAAAATGCTTATATAAATAAAAAAAAAAATTTATTGACAAATTTTATTTACGCGCCTGGGAGTCTAAGGTTGGTAAATATTTAATTTTTAAGGGTATATTTTTCACAAACTCCCCGTGCAAACATATCAATAAAATCTGCAGATAAAGCATATTTTTAATGTTTTCCCAGCATTGCTTACAAAAGAAGAGATGCTGAATAAAAATAAATATATAAATACATCCGAAAAGTGCCATGTCAGTGAATTCAGCAGATGAAAAGATATTTTTACTGCTTTTCCAGCATTACATATATAAAATGAGTCACTGAATGATAATTACTATAAAAATATATATACGAAAATCCCTGTATGGTGTTCGTTTTGGCGTTTTCCCAGCATTGTGCCGTGAAGAAGGATTATTAATGAAATTAATTATAAATAATGTATAAGAAAATGTCTTTATTAATAAAACATGTAGATAAGGCAGATTTGTAATGTTTTTCTAGCATTATGCAGGAAAGATGGGCTGCTAATGATAATAATTATAAGAATATGTATATGTATATAACAAAATATCTGCAATAAAAATTTTGCAGATGAGACATTTTTAATGGTTTCTCAGCATCATGTTGAGAAGATGGATTTTTAATGAAAATAATTAGAAAACATACATTAGAAAAATTGCTATATCCTTGAAATCTGCAGATCCGTAACGTGCTTTATAATTATTTTCATTCAAAAACACATCTTCTCTACATAAAGCTGGAAAAAAACATAAAAAGATCTTCTCATTTGCAGATTTCGTTAATACAAAACTTGTCATACATGTTTTTTATAATTATTTCCATTAGCAACCCATCTCTTCTACATAATGCTGGGAAAACATGAAAAATCTACCTTATCTGCAGATTTTATTGATACTGCTGCACGGGGTATTTGCAAAAAAATATATCCTTAAATTAAAACGTCCTTAAATTAAGTATTCACTAATCTTAGACTCTTAGTCGCGTAAACGAAATTTTTCAATAAGACCGTTTTCTTATACAAGCATTTTAAGTTGCTGCTCCTAATTCTTTTATTCAAATTATGCATACTCATCAAATACCTTCGACGTACTGCAATAGGTTTGCATTAGAGCCCTTCATCGGGTCGGGTATATCGGTTTTACTTGAAACCGAGCAGAGGTACATTTCTGCTCAAGTGGTGTTGGCGCTACAATTCCTCGTTTCGGATAAGATTGACTTTAATTTTTTTGAGTTCTTGTCAGTTTTAGTTTAGGTTTTGACTCTTACGAGTTGGGTTGGGGTTGACCCGATTTCGCTAATGAAAGTCAAAATGTTTTTCAGATGAAAAATTTTTACACAGTAAAACTTCCATAACGGTCATTACCCAATAGCGAACATCTCTATTTAGCATATACTTTTCATTTCCTAACACTTTTATATTTGAACGCTTTTACCTTTGAATAGTGGTCTCTTCCAAACTACTGAATTGATTCAATGGTAGAATCATGCAAAGGTGGGGTTTCATCCAACCCGATACCAGAAAATTCTTTTGAAGTAAACCGGCACCGAATGCAAAACCAACAAAATATTTTTGCTCGATACGCAACCCGACTAAAACCCGATACACTTCACCCCGAACATGAACCGTATCCAGAAATTAATTGAAGCTAATAATTTGTTTAAATAGTAATATAGAAAACTTTTTCTTTCTTTTTAAATTAAATAAATTAGTAGCATTACATTTACGTTACAGGTGTTCCTCTCAATAAGTCATTTAGAGTTGAAAAAGATAATTTTTAATAATTCTTAAAGTATCTAATATATTGGAAAAAATGAAATAAAACGTTAATTATATCAAACGCACTAAAACTCAAGAAAATAAATTAATCCATCTGAAAAATAATTTTGGTTATTGCCATTAATTTATTTGTGAAAATCCCAACAACCCGACTTTCAACAGCCTAAATCTGACCCACTATAAAACATTCTAGAGTAAACCCAACACACACAATAACAATTACTATCACACCGATGCGAAAAAAGAAAATTAGGTACAAAGAGCTTTTCAGGAAGTTTACTGTAATTGAACATTAAAGTATATAGATATGGCAATTTTTCAGTATAAATGATAAAATTGGTATTAGTGATTTAATTGTAGGCTATTTTTTTTGTTATAATTGCATTAAAATTAAATATGAATTGATTTCCTTTCATTTAGTGCTCTGGTTGAAACATTTCGGCGCCGGTTTAAAATTTGTCTGGTTGCGTGTCGAAGGAAATTATTTTATTGTGTACGGATCGGATTGAGGTTCGATATGTAAATTTGTCAGATTCGGGTCGGATGGTGGTTTGACTTCAGATGGAATTTTCAGGTTCGTACCGGGTTGCCGACGCAAATTATTTTGTCGTGTTCAGATAGGGTTTGCGGTTCGATTGAATTTTTTTTTAGGGTTCGGTTAAGGGTTGACTTTATATGGAATTTTCAGGTTCGTTTTGGATACAACACGATATTTTTATAAACAGCTTGTCATGTTCGAATTAGTCTAAAACTGCATAGACTCATTTAAATTAGCCTGAAAAAAAATCAGGCAGATTGAGAAACAAATGTCATTTTTAAATTCGCCTAACGGGATCTAGGCTCTTTGCAAGTTGCCTAAAGTATCGGAATGATTGAGAAATAAATGGTCATATTCGAATTAACCTAAAGCTCTCTATGGTCTTTACAATAAGCCTGAAAAATATCAGGCTGATTGGAAAAAGGGAAATAATACTCCAATTAGCCGAAATCTTTGCAAAGCACCGGATTTCCCAATTAGTATACAACATACAGAAAAATAAAATATCTACTAATAGAATAATAATAAATTTATTATTACTTTCATTATAATAACTATTATTATCACACACAGCACTTTCTTTTAGTCTAAAATAACATTAAAATTTATTCATATTAATTTTTTTATCTGCTCATTTAAACTCAAATATTAAATTTTCTTTAGGAGGGACGTAAAGTCTCAATAGGATATGCTTTCAAGTTATAAATAGTTTCTGCATGAAGTTTTCCGTAAATTTAAATAAAGTTCTTTTACATTCTAAATATATGAGTATTTAACTTTTTTTAGTTTATAATACAGCATATTAAAATACAAATGGGATTTTATTCTGGTTCATTTGCATAGGTATATTCTTTGGTGTTTTTTAAACATTTTTAATTTAATCGATTGCTTGACTAAGCTATTTCTTTTCATAGCAGTCTATCTGACGTAGGCGGTTTTTGATGTAGAAACGAAAGAATTAAAAAAAGCATTATTCAGCGAACTTTTGCAATTAAAGTGTCTGGAAATTCTTGGTATAAATTGCGATACCGTTGTTATTTGTTCAATCTCTAACGTCGGAAAAGTTAAAAGAGTTTTTGTTTTTACTTTTCTGCGGAATAAGTTAAATGTTCTCATTAAGAGTTAAAAACGATATTAAAAATATATATTTATTTTTGCACCTAGAATAAAAGAAAAAAATGTAAGAAAAAATGAGTCCTCAATATAATTATTTTCTATTATATCTTAAAACAGCTTTAGATATAGCTCTAGAAAATTTCTCGAAAAATACTTGTGACTGAAAGAACAAAGATAATCTTCATAAAAAAAATATTTTGACTACATTCGTGCATCAAATTTCCAAAACCTGTTTATAGAAAATTTTTTTGGATTCTCTGATATTATATAAAAACAATCCCCCAAAATATTCTATTTATTTTGTTATTTTGTGATTTTACTAACAATTTTCTGGTGAAAATTTCGTAAACATCTTGCCAAAATATTTTTTTTTTTTCAAAAATCTAGATAGCACATTTTTAAATTTTCGTTCCTGATATGAATAAATTTTAAAGAAATAGTATACCGATTTCAATTGTATGAAATTTCAATATATAATACAAATATTTCCATATCATATTTTAATATAAATGTTTAAATCGCCAAATTAAATACATTTACAACTATACATAACATTTTAAACACTTTATTATTTAAAATATTTTTTTAAATAACATTTTTGATAAATTTGAAAACATTGCTTATACCACTGTAAAAACATTACAATAAGCAATTTATTTTTCGGATCATATAAATTAATCCTTCACCATGTGTAAACACAACATGTAGTTAAAAGCAACCACATTACCTTAAATAAAGTGGAAAATCGTTAATTACACGTAAAGTTCATTTACCTATCCTCAGTTCTAGGTGCGAAAATCTAGATAGTAATTCGAAAATATAGATAGTACATTTAAATTTTTTGTTACTGATTTGAATAAATTTCAAAGTAATAATATACCGATTTCAATAGTGTACAATTTTAATACATATGCAAATATTTTCATAATCTGATATAAATGTGTAAACTGGTAAATTGGACACATTCAAAACTATATATAAAATTTTTAAAACTTTAATATTTTAAATATTTTTGTTTAAAATACTACTTATGATAAAATTGAGAACATTGCTTATACTACTGTAAAAATATTACAATAGCCACAGCAGTGCTGTTTCGGATCATATAAATTAATCCTTCACCATGTGTAAACACAAAACGTGGTTAAAAGCAACCACTCTAGCTGAAATTAACTGGACATCGTAGTTACATGTAAACTTCATTTACCTATTCTCAGTTTTGGGTGCTTTTTACACTGGTAAAATTGTAGCATTTCTGTTTAAAGTATAATATTTTAAGTACTTAAGTGTTAATATAAACATATAAAATCAAATGTAACTGTTGAAATATGTGAAATAAAATTTCTCCTGTATTCTTCCGTATTTCGAATATCTGATATTTTCGAGAATAAAAATTAATATATAATCGTTTTTAATTATGAACACTCAATTGCTGAGTTACTTGTTAATCATCCCATATAATAAGTAGTGTTGCATCTCAGGAGTATAAATTTAAAGGAAAATGAGATAACTTGGATAATCTTCTGTTCCTTATCTAATTTAAGTCTGATTCTTTAGGCTGTCCATAAGATAAAGTTACTGCATAACTTTTCTTCGTTTTTGTTTAAATGTAAAAGTTCAGTCTATGGTTATGGCGAATTTAGATTTTATAACTGCAATGTATTCATTAGCGATAAGTTACAATTGAACTTTGAACTTGAACTTTGTAGGGGGGTGGGGCTTTGAGACCTATCGCTACAAGGCTGTCGTCTCGAATGATCCATATACATTTTTTTTATTCACAGAAACACAGACATGACTTCAACAATTACATAAATCTTGACGAGAAAGTACAAGGAAATTTACAACACCAAGAGTTACATCCGGGAGCTCCACAAAGTGTGTGCAATGGAGCTGGCGGGAGTCGAACACCGCCGGCCTTGCTTCCTACGCTATGAAGCGATTAGCGTAGTGGTGCCTTAACCACTCGGCCAATTACAATTGAAAAATGCTTTTTGAGCATGATAGAAACACACTTATTTATAAACATACTCACAGCACGTGCGCAACATCCTGGATTCGTTTTCATAATAATCCAAAGTAGAAGGAAATAAGATATGGTATAATGTGTTTATTCGATTTGTATATTGTATTGTTATTTTTATTTTTATATCATGATTTGTATATTCCTAATGTTCGTTGGCGAATGTAGAATGATGTGACAAATTTGTTTTATCCTGCAGTAATAAAACCTTTAAATCGACACTTGTTAATTCGAACGGTTACCAGCGACGAGAACAGTTATACGGAATATAAAGAGAATTTTGATTTATCTGTATTTAGTTAATTAAAAAAAACTACTTTTCATGCATACCAAAAAAAAGATAATGTAAATCTATTGTGAACCAAAATCATTTCATGAAAAAAAGAATAATTTTGAAAAAAAAGTTTAAGTAATGTTTGTTGTAATTTGTTATTCCTATGTTTTTTAGCGAATCTTTTAATTTACAATGAAAGTTTCTGTTATTTTTTGCTCCAACTAAATAACAGTTTTCACAATTTTCTTTGCATCCGTTATTGATTATTTTTCTTCAGATTTTTAAAGATGCGTTCACGAGTCATCTCTTGAATCAGTTACCTTTTCTGGCTCGTTTCCTATAAAAATTTTCATATTTTCTCATTACTTAATGTCTAGAATGCTCGAAATCATTATCCATTGTGACAGATTGTGACAGACTCTATTGATATCGCAGTTTTTGGAATTTTCTTTTCCATTATAGAATTTGTAGTTCGATTTAACCAATTTTATATTAAAAAAAGATTAAATTAATGAATTAATTAACATTAGATCTAATTCAAAATTTTCTGGACCTTATGAAATTTTTTCGAATTTATGGGAAGTTCCAGTTAACCGAGTTTGAATTATTGCCAACCCATTGTATTTTGCGCATTTACTTGCTGCTTTTTCGATCAGAATTATTTGTGTTTGGCAGATTACGACAGCGTTTCCTCAGATGTATAGTTTTGGTAGAGGATAATGTAATCTTAATCGTAGTTCACAGTGCTATGGCATTTATTTATAAGGTAATATATCGATTTTAATTACTTACATTTTATATTTTGTAAGTTAAACAGTTCAGCATCTGTCACTGACCCAGTTCCACACTAATATAAACAAGTATATTTACATTTTTGTAAAATTCTTTACAACAATTACGCTATGGTGGAACAAAGCAGTATAGTAAACTTCTCAACGAAAAACTTCTTAACAATTGAAGCTCAGGTCACTCATATTTCTTCAGCATTTATTTTTTCAATAATATATTTTCTTAACGGAAATATTCACCATGGTTAAAATAGAGTATGTAATTTTTCCTTGCTTAAAAACTATAAATCATTTAAAATTTAAGGATTATGAGAACGAGTTTATAACCTATAATGTTTCTACTTTCAGAAGAATTAGCAAAAATTCTACGCATACGTAAACTCGCTCCAAGTTTAATTTTAGAATCATAGCTTAAGCAAACCTAAAACATATTAAAAATATCTTCAGTTTGGAAATTTATACATTATACGTCCTTTAAGAAGCTTTTTTATGGTATAAAATATATCCAACTGAAATTATTTTAGAGCTCCAAATTTTTACGTTCCTACCCTCCATACCTATCCGATTTGGATTTCTATAACTTAAGCAAGGGCAGGTTTCAAATACCTATGTTTTAGATAAAAAATAGTTTTACCTCAAGTTTTCTGCAGTATAGTTTTCTGAATTGAATTATTTCCATATGTATGTTTTTGTAGATACATTCTGATATTTGGTTATATTTTATAACAATCGATTCACAGGGCTTTGAGGAACGTTTTTCTTTTAATACGATAACTTTTTCTCCTATTTTTATGCTGATTTCACGAAAATACTTTTAAATTATATTACTTACAGTTTCACCATACATTGCGAGTTACTGTTTGATTAATAATTTAGAAATTTTGTCAAAAATGCTCTAGAATTTACAAATGGCGAATTATAATGTTTCTCAAAAAGGTTCCAGACACAAATACATGTCAAAGCTTATTACTACTGGTTTCAAATAGACAGCGACCGCAAGAAGTGTAAATTATTTTCGAGGGAAATAAGGGACGTTATAAACTTCTTTCACTTTTGTTTAGCTATGACACACTTAACGAATGTAACAATATTAGACATTTTATTTTAAAGTATTTTCAAATATATATATTTTACAATATAATAACACACATTTTATCAGACAATTAAGAACACTAAACCAACATGAGTGAAAAATTGACCTGGGCCAGGACTCGAACTTGGGATCTTCAGCATACCGTGCTGATGCTCCGCCACTATGCCACCCATATCTATATCCTAGCCTGGAAATTTCCCACATTATCCATGTTGGAAACAGTCATCCGCCAGCAGTTTTGCAGCGTCAGATGACACTAATACGATGAAAAACTATTCATCGGTCCGTAATTAATTATATATTAAAGCATAGATTTGTCTGATGGCTTTATTTTACAATATAAGAACACACATTTAATCAGACAATTAAATACACTAAACCAACATGAGTGAAAAATTGACCTGGGCCAGGACTCGCACCTGGGACCTTCAGAATACCGCACTGATGCTCCGCCATCCAGTTATTCAGCCAGCCAGATATCCAAACATCTAGGATGTCGATCTGGGTGGCTATTTTGTATTAATGTTATGGATTCAAGCGTTTGCCTCTCTTGCAAGTGAGGAATGACTTTATTCTTTAAAAGCACTCATTGCACCACCTGCAGCAGAAACATTTGAAATGTCCCCCATTTATTTCCTCGAATAAAAAAAATGACAAATATGAAATCGCTTCACTCTCTCACCTTTAGGTAATAAAGGAGTTTTTCATCAATGCAATTTCTCTTCTCATATACTGCAGTTTTGTTTGTTGATATACTTCCATTTAGTGAAGATTGTCTCTCCAAAAGACATTTAAAAGTCAGTTCGCATCATCCTTCATTTGCACGAAAACCCAATTTCCAAAATCTTGACATGTTGTAAAATGAGTTGATTTGAGTTTTTGCACATGTTGAAATTTATACGGATATCACTTGAGGATGAACCTAAGAAATCGAGTCCCAAAAGACATTCCCAGAAGAAAATCCATTTCGTCGTGAAAATGCATGCTGCATTCACCATATGCTGACGATGTCGATATTGTTTTGGCATCATCTTCCACCTTGTTCACGACTGCAACAGACGTTTGGGGTCTTCTGTTTCTTGAACTGTCTTCTAATGAGCCCGTCCCGCAGTGGGGAGTTTTAACGGTCTAGGTGGACAAAATTATTGCGTTGAATTTTTATTTAGGTTTTGCTGGATTTTCGAACGTGTCACTAATAAAATACTCAAACAGTGATAAATATTTGATTTATTTAATTATTTATATTATTATTATTTATATTATTATTTATTTATATTATAATACTGTATTGATATTCAAACTACGCATGTATTCAAAGTTTCAGCTCAATCGGATAATTAAAAGGGGTTTAACATTGCCTTGCAAGCTTTGAACTAAATATTCATACACACACTGCAAGTTAATATAACTTAATGATTTGGAAGCTTTTGCAGGAGTTTTATTTAGTTTCCTATACTTTAGAAATGGCACTTTGATTTTTAACAATGTTAATTGCTTAATAATGCTTAATATTATGTTAAAAGTCAAGATAAAGTTTGTAAATAAGATGGCGCTAATTTTTAAACAACAATAGGTTAAATCTTGTGAGAAACATGTGACATGTGTCCAGTAAACTGTCACTTTCAAATAAAACAGAATAGTCACGATGACGTAATTTCAAACTTACAGGAAACTATTGCAACCATTGAAAATCCCTCTTACCAACTGCTTTCTTTACGGTTGTAGTTCATCGGCACTTTGGATTTTTTCAACAAAACTCGTTTGGATCTGGACAAAAGAGACATTCAGATACCAGTATACGCGGTCTTGTTAAATACCGAGATAATCGGAAAAATGAATTTTGTTCACCTAGATCATCAAGACGTCCCACCATGCGTCCCCTCTAATTTTCTTACCACAGTCATATCTTCAGTGTTGTATCAGTCATCAGTCCTTTTCCACTTTTATCGCCCTGCACTGTGCAATTAAGAACGCAAAGCTAAACGTTTCGACTCTGTTTTTTTAGAAACCGTTTAACTAATAAAGCTTTATCACGCAAAATGAACCTGTTTAAGCATAGTAGTCGCAGATTAAATTGCAACTAAATTTCCTTAAAATGCAATTTCTTTAATCTGTAAAAGACTTTTGAACAGAAACGATCCTAACAGATACTAGACTAAGATTTTGCGCAATGTTTAGTCTGCTGATGTAACTCATAGTATTGATATTTTAAGCAATGTAGAGTAGCGCCACTTGTGATCAAGCATGTAACTATTAAACTTTATTTTTGCCTTTATATACAACAATTCCATATGTTTCTAAGCATTTATATCGCTCTACCGTACGCAGTTTCGTAAATATTAATTTTTCAAAAGTTTTGTGACTTCTGAATAAACCTGAATAAATAATGTCTTAAAATAAAAATCAGCTCTTTAATGAGTTCAGGGTTTTTTTTTTTTTTTTTTTTTTTTTTTTTTTTTTTCACCAAAGTACATTAATAGGATTAGAAGTAATATAAAATACAATGTATCATTTATTACATTCAGAATCGTATACCTAATTATATATCAACTATTTGGGTTGTTTTTAAGTGTTTCTTTAATAAAATAGCTTATATTTACTTAAAATCGTTAAAATTATATTTCGCAAGAGCGATGCGAAATGCTTCTTCAATTGTCGAGACGTGCTTCTATTTTAATTGAAGATTTAATTGCTCTTTACTTCTTAACCAGCAAAAAATTTAAGCAGATAATAAAAACCTATTAAACCGCTGATAGTCGATAAAATTGTGCGTAAATGTTTAATTATATCAAATCTATCCAGCATTTTTTAAACTTTAAAACTAAAAAACTAAAATTATACAATGTAAAATATTAACAGTTCTGAAGATTTTATTTTTATTAACAAGTATTGATCATAGTTAAAATGTATTTCAATTTAGTCACTAAAATTTATTTTTTAAACGATATCAGGGAATTAGAAAATTAAGAGAATGTACATTTTAACTTAAAGGTAATAAGTAGTGTATCTAATAGAATTTGATAAAATAAAGAAAATAATTTATAAAACTATAATTTGAAATTCTACACGTAATTAGAAACTTTTTTGAAATAATTTAGACAATATCAGTTAGAGTAAACTATAGGATTGTAAACAGACACGTTTTTAAAAATCTTCAAATATTAATTTTCGTTTTTAAACACATTTTGGGATGCATCATTTTTATAATAGACCAAATGCACTATTCACGTAAAATACATAATAGCTGAAAGAAACAGTTAAATGAAACTCTATGTTTTTTTATTAAATATTGTTGTACATACTCAGATCGGGCGTTTTCTGCTCATCTTAGGCAATCTACAGGGTGATTTTTTTTTTAAGTTGTGAAAGTAAAACCCTATAACAAAAGAACCACTGATCCAAATGACCTAAAATTTCATCAGTATGCTCCCAAAGCAATGGGGATGTTTTTGGCGTTGTTTAAAAAAAAACTTAAAATCACACCGACAGATGGCGCTGTATATGAAGTAAAGTCGGGAGACGAACTTGGGCACGACACATGCACATTGGCGATAAAAACGTGAACTATTCACACCTGATGTTCATTATTCTACGGATATCCTCGCAATGACTGTGCCATTGACGGACCGCGCGTTATTACTGAAACTGTATTACCAGAATAATGGCAGAGCAGCCACTGCTCTAAGAGATTTAGGAAACTAAAGAGTTTAAGAAAAGGTCCAATGACGACAGAGGGACTACGGAGGATGGTTTCTCAAAGTACCGTCCACTGTTTTTCTTCCACTGACGATATTCTTTGTTTCTGTTAACTTACAACGCCATCTGTCGGTGCGATTTTAAGTTTTTTCCCATTGCTTTGGGAACGTACTGATGAAATTTCTGATCCTTTGGATCAGTGGTTGTTTTATTATAGGGTTTTACTTTCACAACTTTAAAAAAAAATCACCCTGTATATTACGGATCACGCAATTATCGCATGAATGAATCGGTTTACACGTAAACCTTTAATATATTGTAATATATTTAACAGAAACATGCTAATAATTAATGATCTTTACCAATCAGTATGACTGTGTCAGTAAAACTAAACTATAATAACGTATCCATTGTTCATTGTAGTTTATTGGCGATTTAATCTGTTGAGCTATTCAGGAAAATAGATCAGCTGTCATTGTCATAAGATATTCTGAGTGGATAATGCGGATCGAGTGTAATACAGGTAGCTCAATTCATGGAGCATTTGCCATTTGAGCCAGTGGTTCCATGTATCGAGGCTCCTGGCTTGGAATCCTTTCACTCAGTTGGAAATGTCACCGTGAGTATAATCCGACATTAGATTGATGATAATGAGATTTTACCAAATATGCTTTTTGTTATTGTTGTTTGCTAAAATTTTATTGCCTGTATGCTGGACTTCTCTTAACCCATTTTAGGCCAAGCATAGAAATTTTATAAAATGTGGTATTATTTGCATTGAAATTTGCATAAATTACTTTTATTAAGACACTAAAAACGTTTCGTGCATGAAAAATAATATTTTATTTAATTTGACGTTACCATTATTAATTTACCATTAAATTTAAATAAAAAGATTTAAGCTTTCTAACGGCATTTGTTTTATTTTTATTTTATTTACAGAACTTGCAACTTTACTCCATTATAAAAACATATGATTAAACCATGGATGTACTATAACTGGATAAAGCACGCCGGGCTGAAAGCGACAACGTCGACCGTGTTGCATGCCGGGAAATACGATGTCACGCGATGTCACCTGTTGGTATGCTAAACTTGGCTATGCAATATACTTGGCTAAAACAATGCTAAAACTTGGCAATTGGCGATGAAAGTATTTCAACCCTTTGGCGTATTCCTTGCACTTGTTTAACCTAGTGTGCAATAGAGAGAGGAGGAGAAAAAAAAAGGATAAATATGATGATTTGACAACTTGTTTGTTAATTCAAATGTATTTTTTAATTTTAGGCAGTTCCCTTACCCTCAGTTTACTCTTAAAAAAAGGCAAAAATATAAATTTTCCCACTTATAGCTTGAAATGCTTTTAAATATATATAGAATATGTTCACAAAGTGCTGTAAAGATCTGATAATTAAAAATGTGTGAAAAGGTTTTGTACTGCATACATTTTCCTTTAAATATTTCAGAATTGCAATCCTTAAATTCTTCTTTTATTCAATATTTTGATATATTCAAAAGGCTAAAACTTAAACATACATTTTTCAGTTGACTTATTATTTTTTTAATTTCAATTATTAAGGTACTAATTGAATTAAGAATCAGATTTACAGTAATATAAATGTATTTTTTAACAAATAAAAATGTTAAGTAAATGGTGTCATTTTTAATGTTACGTATGTAATGACATTTTATTTTCTTAAACTGATTATTTTTTGAAAATATGATCCTTACAGTTTAAGATTAAGCAAAAATATAAAAGTCAAATTAAAAAAAAAAAAAAGGTCAAAATTAAACTTTTAAAATTTTGTTTTAAAAATTAATAATTTTTTTTTACAAAAAAATTGCATTTTTGTTTAATTAAATCATTTTTCTTTATAAAATATCTTGTAATAGGTCAAAATTTCATTTATTTTTCAGGTTTTAGGACCGTGATCCATTACTGGAATGCTTAATTAGTCAATTTACAGTAATGGACACCCCATGTGGACATCACTAAAAAAGTAATTTCAGTAATGTTCATAGTGCATAATTTTTCTCTTATTTAAATGAAAAGCTAAGTAATCAAATTTAATTTTTTTAATTGCACTTATCAGAATGTAATAACAATATATATATTTTTTTAATAAATACCTTATTTTTTATTAATTTCACGTAATTAATAAACTTTTTAAGATTGTAATGAGATATTTTTTAAAACAGTGCCTTGCATATTTTATAATGTGGCAATCAACACCCAATTAGGAAGCAGAGAATAATGTTTAAGGCCACAGGAAAATGAGGTGTTCATGGAGCTCAAACTCTCTTCATTTAAACAAAGACAATTTTTTAAGTCACATAAGTTAAAAATCTATTATATTTTTTCTTATATGTTTGATTATTCATCTCTGACAAAACAGCTAGTTCGTTCATAAAAAAAATAGTAGCAATAAAACTAGTAAATCTGCAGATCAGGGGCTCAAATCTCAGTTCTGCAATTTTATTTTGAAATCATTTAATTTAGTATTTAAAAAACATTCAACTCACACTTTCATTTGTTTGATATTTTATACAAATTACTAAAAGTGATATATCAAGCAGTTTAACTGTTAAGAATAATAGGAAAAAATATTCCATGCACTAATAACTCAAAGACTTTTTTTTTACTAACCCTTCTAACCCCCCCCCCCTTCAATGTATCAATAATTTTATAAATGTAATTCTTTGAAATTTAGTACTTTAAACCTTCTATCTAAAATAATTAAAATGTTTATCTTGTGATAATGACAATAATTAATCTAAACAGTGAGTTATTTTCATAAATATTTTATTAATTATAGATATCCTAATTGTTAAATTTATTTGAAAATGACTATTTTCTTTCATTCATATGCTTTCGTTAAATTCTGGTAAAATTTTATTTTCGGAATTCTTCAGTTCTGTTTTTTTTTATAAATAATACTTGAATGGTTTACATTAAAATTACATATAAAGAAAATATCAATCGAATATATTTCTTTTGAGATAATCATTCAATTAACACTTAAACTTATAAATGGTAGTTTTAAGAAATACTACAGAAAGTCTTAAATTTATCATCACAAGCAAAAACATTAAACATTCGTTCCATATTGTTTAGTTTTACACCGCCGATCGTTTCGGTCAAAATGAGAAATATTCAAACAGAAAACTACGTCAAAGTGTGATAAACAGCCTATTATTGTACACCTGCTTTGACTGCAAGTACCCAAGATTCCCCTCTCTAACTCAATCCATAGCAGACAGTGTTAAAAAGTCTGCGTGCTGTATCCATCTATTATACATCCATGGATTAAACTCAAGTGGAATAATTATACATTTTCAAAAAGTCGAATTTGATAATAACAGTTTCAAGTAAAAAACCAGCTTATTTTGAAAATTTCTCAACAGAAAGTGATTATTTCAATTGAATTACTAATATTTTTTATAGATGTCTCCAGAACCCTTAAAAATAGCAGAAAAATAAAAGTTGGGAAAAATATACGTCACAGTTTTAATAAAAATATATTTATTGAAATGGTGCGTTTACGCACCTTTGGCCGAAAATGGGTTAAATGAAAGCAGTCTAGTGCGCTACATTCTTAAATGTCAAACTGATTAAATCTATCATGTGATGGATTTTAGTTGCATATGTTTCATGTCGAACGACAATCACGTTTTCTAGAACTAGCTTGTATATGTGGTGTTATGTTTATCACTGTTCGAATTCTCTTTAAAAATGCGATAAATGCATAATATTGTCTTTACTATCAATTCAAATAAAAAACCTGCGTATTTTGAAAATTTCTCAACAGAAAGTGATTATTTCAATTGAATTACTAATATTTTTTATAGATGTATCCAGAACCCTTAAAAATAGCACAAAAATAAAATTTGGGAAAAATATACGTCACAGTTTTAATAAAAATATATTTATTGAAATGGCGCGTTTACGCACCTTTGGCCGAAAATGGGTTAAATGAAGGCAGTCTAGTGCGCTACATTCTTAAATGTCAAACTGTGGTCGAACTTAAATGTCGAACGACAATCACGTTTTCTAGAACTAGCTTGTATATATGGTGTTATGTTTATCTCTCTTCGAAATCTCTTGAAAAATGCGATAAATGCATAACATTGTCTTTACTACCAATTCAAATAAAAAATATTTTTATGGGATAATGGTTTCATGAAATATACGATAATCCGCATTGCTTTAGTTTTTCACCCAAGAATGGAATAATTGATTGACACCATAGCAGAAATTGCATTAAATATTTAAATATTTAATGAAATTTTACATAATATCAAACATTATAATATCAAAATACCTTGGAATTTACTTTAATTTAATTTTCGAAATTTCAAAATTTGTATTAGAGCGTTCTCTGATCTTACGCATACTTGACGTTTGTTTCAGGTTAAAATCAGTCACGTTCTGGGAATTGTAGATGTAAAACACAAACATACAATTTAAAACTTAACACATATTACTTGCCTTATGTCAAAATTGTATAATGATATTTACTATGTTATTTGTTCGTGGAATTTAATATACTAAAATTCTTACATAACCACATAAATATTTTTAAAAATAAAAGTTTACAATGAGTCACGTTTTTAGACACAAAGGAAAGTGAAATGTTAAAATGCCGTGCACGAATATATAACTTTTTCTCGGTGGAGTCATGCGTAAGAAAGTCACGTAGTCCTAACAATGTTCAGATGAAAGAACTCCCATGTAACCTTTCATGCATATTGTTATAGAATGAAATATGAAAAGTGTTTGTTTATATAAAATAAACTATTTGTTTTAAGGTATTGCTGTTTAAAGCTTCTATAAGAATGTGTCAAAAATTGTAAAGATTATATACAATAGTGTATATTTACTGTGTAGAAAATACTTTTTAAAAAGGAAAATTTTTTAAAAGTATGTATTTTGATTTTTGCCATTAATATCTTTTATACAATTTCTCAGTGTTTTTGTATTATAAATATTTTGCTTATTACAAACACCATTAAATATAATCCGGGCTACCCAGGTTAAAGATGCACGATACAGGTGTTCAAAACATAGATAAAAATCGTTTCGAATTTACAACTATAATATAAAGTTTACATATATTATATTTTTTAGTTTATCCAACGACTGCACCAAAAAAAAAATGCTTTCATACTAGCAGCATGACAGCGAACAATCACGAAATATCTCACTACTTGTATCAACTCTTGTAAATCTCATTATGTAAGCATTTAAGCAAGTAGTGCGTTTACATATCTGTATAATTTGAGTTTTATTTATTTATTTATTTGTTTATTTATTTTTGAAATTTTAATTTCATTTGGTAACATAGTCATGGAATATTACACATAAACAAGAACAGTTTATGAGTTTGTTACATTTTCTCAAGTGTAAAAGAGTTAATCATCCTTAATTTGGTCGCAGCAAATTAAAAAAACATTCATGCTTCAAAATTCTTTAAAAACCTATAAGAAATCAGTAAAATGAGATACAGTTTTCAAACAAACTGAATATCCAACTATTTATTTGTATTTATTCGACGTTCTAGAAATTGAACTTATGCGAGCAAAGAGAAAATTATAGTAAAAGCAAAAGCTATTATTAATTTGCTTTACAATATAGATTACTTTCTCTACATGTGATATAAATTGAATCAATTTATTTCTTAAAGTGTTTATTGATGATGATTTTAAAACTTAATCTTTTTTTTCCTATTACAAATTATAAAGATTTTTATTTTTGAAGATACGTAGAGTGAAAATATTATTACTAATGTTTAAAATTTGTACTGAAAACTTTAGTAATGCAACATTAAAATTTAAACTTTCTTTTATCAGCCAAAAAAACTATAAATAAACACTTTAAAGCAGAAATGTATATGTTATCTTAATCACACTTTTTAACATTTTCTGAAGGGTGGTATAAATATCGGTCGGAAAGAATTCTATCTTAAAAGACTTTATTGATTTTAAAATCGATCAAGCGTTTTATTTGTTTTTGTTAATTTGTGCTTTGTAGGGGCACGATTAACAATAAATGTAGGAAAAAGAAGCGCTTCAGGGTGATTTTGAATTTATGGTACGTACGGTTAAGGGTTAGTACAGGACACTGTAACGTGTATTGTGTTGGAAACAAGTGTCCGGAATCCATTTTTTTGTCAAAATTACAGGGCGTCTCACTTCAATCTGAAGTCGCCTTTTCGTTCATAACTTTAATAGTATTAAAGATACTTTAATGAAATCCTTACAATATCCTTACAGGTCATACAATGTTGTCTGTTGCGAATTTTTTTTAATCTATCAAGCGTTTTATTTCCCTACAGTTTTTATTAATTTGTGCTTCGTAGGGGCACGATTAAGAATAAATGTAGGAAAAAGAAGCGCTTCAGGGTGATTTTTAATTCATGGTACATACGGTTAAAGGCTGGTACAGGATACTAACGATCATTTATTGTGTTGGAAACAAGGATCAGAAATCCATTTTTTTGTCAAAATTACAGAGCGTCTCACTTCAATCTGAAGTCACTTCTTTGTTCAAAATTTTTAAGTTGTCTCAGGAGTCTTACTTTTCCATTGAAGGTGCAATTTAGCATCATGTCACATTCTGACTTGCTATATAACACAAATGCATTTTTTTTTTTTTTTTTTTTACCACAGACATCTTAATATCTGTTCTATATAGCATAATTATTCCAATATTATACAACAGATATTTTTCTGTTTTTTAAACATTTATTTATTTATTTATTTATTTTACTTGCGCGCAACATTTCTGAAAAACTTACAATACAATTTGTATGAAACTTGACAGATACATTCATTCTGATACAGAGAATAATTTATACTTCAAACTTAGTATTATAATTGCATTGGTTATTTAAAATTAGCATTTTGTCAACAAGAAGGTGTTTTTTTCAACATTTTATAAATTAAATTTAAATTTAAAAGCAATTATGCTTTTATTTCCTTAAAAATCAAGTATACGTTCAAGGCACTTTAGTTTTACTTCATTATCAATGTTTTTTAGGGATCTAGAACCAATAGATTTGCTACGGTCTTGCGCGCAGTGGACGCAAGGCAAAAAATAATTTAACATTTTTTATCTAAATTAAAGATTAAAAAAAAGCAAAATATCAGCTGTATAATGTTGAAATATG
The DNA here is from genome assembly GCA_963931845.1 of Maratus michaelseni. NCBI lineage: Eukaryota > Metazoa > Arthropoda > Arachnida > Araneae > Salticidae > Maratus > Maratus michaelseni. The sequence goes on along the minus strand of OZ007591.1, from coordinate 288,803,856 downwards.
CTGTATAAAACATATATTAAGTTAATAGTTGTAAAAAAAAATTATGTATTTGTGTTTTATAAGGAATGAGAAATAAAATTAAATGTGACATGACGTTAAATTTCACCTTCAGTCAAAAAGTAAGACTCCTGATACCCCTTAATAGTATTGAAGATACTTTAATGAAATCCTTACAATATCCTTACAAGTCATACAATATTGCCTGTTGCGAATTAAAAAAAAAATATCTTCTGACCCTGGATTCCTATACATGATTGTGACAGTGTTCTGTACCAACCCTTATGGTTTGTACTATGATATCGGGATCACCTTTTATATTAAGGTGGATGTGTGCCCTTCAGGTGAAAATTCTTTATCGTCGATAATTGGAACACTCGTTTTCAAAGGTTAAGCATGTGATGAAAATAAAGATGGATTGCTTATTTAATGATTGCTTCTCAGGTTTTCTTTAAATGCACATTTGTAAACATGCATCGTAAATTGATATATCCATTAGATAGCTGTCACAATCAGAAAATAACCAGGTTTGTAAAGAGTCACGCGTCTGTTGAATTCCACAGAACTTTCAACTCATGCTGATTAAGAACCTACATCAGTCATGAGAAAAACGCGCAAGCTAATGTTAAGTCTATGGGGTGGTTCTTGCGCGATTTCTCACTCGCATTTTAATATATATAAATGAATTTTTTTTTTTTTTTTTTTTTTTTTTTTGCATAGGATAGCTGAGGTCGACCTCTAACGTTGTTAGTTTTTACGTTTTCGATTTTGGTTCCAGTTTTATTTTTATATAAGGGTTCTTTCACTTTCGGAACCGGTTCTAACCGGTTCCGAAATTGAAAATGTCTCCGTATAAAAGAGTTGTAACCAAAATCAAAAAAGTAAAAACTAACACTGTTCGACATCGATCTCAGCTATCCTATGCAAAAAATCATTTAAAAATATTAAAATGCAAGTAAGAAATCGCGCAAGAAATCTTCCCATAGACTTAACATTAGCTTGAGCGTTTCTTCGCGTGACTAGCGTAGGCTCTTAAGCATGTGATTCATCAAAAATGAATGTCTGCCAGAATTACACGTAGATTATTGTGTTTTTGCCGTATTTGATGCTTCAGTAATTTCAAATATATTTTTCGCTCTTCACGGTTAAAGTAGCAGCTGCTTTTCACAACGAATAAATTATGAAAAAAAATAAAATAAGTATTAGAAATTTGTTATGTTTGCTGCTTTGTTGTAGTAGGACATTTTTCGAATTTATTCAAAGAATTTTCCTTAGTCTATTGTCATATTAATATTACGCAAAGAAAATATATTCGCCAAATATTACTAAATGACATATTCATTATATATCAGTAAGTGACACGTTTTTTAAATTTCAGTAAATCTTAACTTTTGTGATTTTTGTAGCTAGTTTTATTATCTTTATATCATAAAAATAATTTTAAAAAATATCGAATTTGTTAAAATTTTAAAAAGATGAACGATTTTTTTTTCAGTTATTATGTACATTTTATTTCTGAAAGAAGAGGTTCACTGAACCATTTCAGTAACTCGACAAAAGTTTCATATCGTTATAGAAACTAAAAATGGTTTCCTCTGAATGCGGTTAAGAAAACATGTCAAATGAAAATACAGAATTAAAACATTGAATAATTTAATTCGGAAAGTTATTAAAAAAATTTATTGGAAAATTATTATTTGAGGGCTATTTAATCACACGACAACATCGGAATGAAATTTATTCACAATTACTAAAATGTTTACAATACTTAAATATAATTATGAAATATTTTTATCAACTGAAAGATATTTGACATATTTTGAATCAGAAAATTCTTTCTCATTATTTAATTTGTATATTTACATAAATAACATTATTTAAAAAAAAAAAAAACATTATTTATTTGTGTCAAGAAATGTAACCCCTCATTATTAAACAACTTCAATAGTATGTTTGAAAGAGGAAAGATATTTAGTTTTAAGATTGTAATTACAAAGTTACAACGTATAAAACTGAAAAGAACATTTTTATTTTATTTTATTATTAATTTTTAAAAATTCAAAATGAATATATTGGAAGTAGAAATTCAATGATAGATTTCTAATTTATGTATAAAATAATCATTGCATTATGATTATATTATCATAAAGATAATATCTGAGTGAAAAAAAGGAATAAAATAAGAATACATAAAAAAAACTTGAAATTTGTTTTACGATTGTAATTACAAAACTGTAGCGTGCAATGCTAAAGAAAAAATAAAAAGTTTATTACTTTAAAAAAAATGATAATTTCATGTAAGGAATTTATTTCTATGTATGTTTAACTTATATTTGTTTTTTACGGAAGAAAAGTATATATGCTTATTCTTTTTTTAATAGAAATATTTACACAAATAACTTTTTTTTTCCTGAATTACTCATTTTAAAATGATTTTTCGAATAATAGTAAGTGTGTTTCAAGGTAATGTCAGGGAATATAAAAACAGAATAAATTGTTTTATTTTTGAAGTTTGCCCTTCTACTACCAGAATTCGCTTGTATTGAAATTGTTGTTTCCCTCCAGTACGCCGAATTCCGTACGAAATTGTAGACGTTTTAAAACAATTGACATTTTTCTCGTATCTTGTATTGTTTTTGAGATATCAACGATAACTGTGGAATCTGTCCTCTTAGTACTTATGCAAGCAGTCTTATCCCGAAGCGCATTGCCACATTACTATGCCTATAGACCACGTTCATGATTATAGGTTTCGTTATTCCAGATTTTGTGGTCTTCAACAGGATTTATAATGAGCACCCTGTATATTTGATGAAAAACTATGATTTCAGATATATCTTTTTTTCGTTTATGTATACTTCCATTAGATGTTGCAATTAATTTCCTATATTAATTGCATTTTATTATGAATTTGTTAAATATTGGGTTGTTCGAAAAGCTCGTGCTGGTTGGGAAAATGAATTCGTAGCTGAAAATTCTATCATTTAATTATTATATATCGATTCCGATATCTAATATCTAATGTATAGAAATTGACTTGCCCAACCGCGTCATTGCAAATTAAATTATATTTTAAAATAAATTATATATATATATATATATATATATATATATATATATATATATTACAAGCCTTTAGTTTATCCATCGTTGCATTAAAATTCGGTGCGATAAATTTTAAAATATAGTAGCAATTGTCACCTAATAAAATCATTTGGAAACAGGAGGTAACTTTTTTTAAATTTTACTACTTATCTCTGCATATGCACGCGGTCATTTCTCTTTAATTTTGAAATACTTTCACAGAAGTAGAAATGGCCGTAAATTTTATATATCTTTCAGTCTAGATTTATAAGGTAAGCCTAATATATATATTTTAAGCAAATAAGTTTTTATTTCATATGGAAAGATTTTTTGGAGATATTTACCCAATTTTCATATACTACACCAAAAAGGCCTAAGCATCATGACACATTATGTTGTATATTTGTATTCTCTATTACAATATTGTTAAAGAAATTACAATGTAATAATATAATAAATTATATATATATATAATTATATAATATAGAAGGAAATTACCCCGTAAATCATTATAAAATAAATTAAGCACCAAATAATGAAAAACATACATAAATCATTAAAGATGTGAAAAATGAACTATGGATAGAAGCATAATGTTTTTGTGTTTAAATTTATTTATTGAAATTTTTATGCTCGAAAAGTAACCTTTTCCTTAGAATGAATGGCCCATATGTATATATTTCCATAAATTTTCTTAAAATGACGCCATAACTTCAAATCAGGAAAGTGCATCAAAATCTCAAGATGGATATTTACAGACTATTTTATGAAGTATCTACTACCATACACCAACATGTCGACTGAAGTTGATTACCGTTTGAATATAAATTGAGCTACATATAGCGCACATTGTAATATGGAAATATTGCAGTAAAATTGTGCAAAATAAATAGTTTATATGAAATGTAATCTACCCAATTGAGAGAAAATGTCCGTCCAGGATTCGAAACCGGGATCCCTTGGCTGAAGCGTCCAGTGTTCTACCCATTCCGGACGAATATGGCTAAACTAAATCACCATTAATGATCACAGCATCTGGTCTGATACCTGAATAAGCACAACATAATAAAGCACAGATACCTCCAGTAAACGCTGGAAACGTGATTACAATAGATTAATTTTACCTCAGTTAATCTAATTGGCAAAGAAATCATGGCCTGGTTATTTTCGCTAATCTGGGAATTACATTTCATAAGATTTCTTTACCCATTACCTGGGTCCATTACCTGTGATTTATTCTGTTATGCTCTTCAGATATCAGACCAGATGCTATGATCATTAAGGTTAACTGGATAATTTAGTTCAGCCATATTTGTCCGGGGCAGTTGGTAGAGCATTAGCAGCTTCAGCCAAGGGTTCGAATCTTGGCAGACTTTTTCGCTCAGTTGGGAAGATTACATTTCATATGATGTCTTTACAAATTATAATAATTGGGGAAAATTAATCTAAAACAGTCTATAGCCTTTTAGGTTTTTGCAGCTTTAAAGATATAACGGCGTCTATGGTCAATTTTATAAAATAAATTAATTTTGAAACAAAACATACTGTCATGAGAAACAATTTCCTTCAAAACACATATTAGTGCGCCATACGTAAATTTGTATTTAATTTCAAACTGTGTCAAGGATTTTTGGCTTGCACTGAACATTTTTGTTCTTAGAAAAAATGGACTTTCTATTCGTTCTAAATTTTATGTTTATTATTATCCTCTGACATAACAACATTATTATTTTGCGAAAAGAAGAAAAAAAAGGACGCCAACTTTTTGCAAATAATTCAAATGCACCTTATTGTCATACACATTTTAAAATAAGGTGGAATTAAATATCATTTTGCGATTACTTTGTACTTCTTGATAATTCAAATAAATTGTAGTTTGTTTATTTTTTATTAAAACCAAGCTTTAGTAATGATAGATTAACATGGCCTTTAACTAATAAAAAACGATTTTGGGTTAACCGTTTCTTTCTATATCGTTAAATTATGTTTAAAAAATACAACTTTTTTCATTTTGTTTGTTCATTTTAAATTTATATGTCGGAAATTTGTATTGGAAACAACATTTCTAATAAGATTTGCTTTTAATAGATTAAGATTTTACTTATTCATTTTAATTAATACATGGTCCTTCTTACAAAGGAAATCAATTACTTTACATTTATTGACGATTAAAATTACTACAATTAGTGTACTTACATTTCTTTCTTTTTTAAAAATCTGATATTGTATGAATATATATAAACAAGATGAAATACACAGTCCAACTTAACAGTCCGATAAAAATTATTAGACTTTTTACAAATTATTATGCCATTGTCATTTTCATTCACTGAATACATAATAGCATTCCGAATCACAAGAAATCAACTGCATCTCCATAAGTACTTCTGCAGCCACTAACTTATATTAAAATAATACGAAAAACTTGGACATAAATAAAGTTTTCAAACGATCCGTAAATTACATGCAAACTTATAAGTACTGTAGAGTAAAAAAATTACCGTTTGTAAAAATCGTATGCAAAAAAGGAAAATAATCGTGCTGTTTTAGACCAATAATAATAATAAAAAATAATTTTCTCAATATAGCGTATATATATAAGGACAACCTTCGCCATATAGGGTGAAACCCCCTGTAACTGATACTTTAAGGATTTTTTGTTCTTCAAATCACTATTACAAAGTTTTAAATCTATTGTATACTTATCTCTGTTTTTGAAAGTATAGTAAAGATACATTAAACAATTATTGTTGACAAAAAAAAAAAAAAAAAAAAAAAAAAAAATTGCCATAAAAAAGGTCAATATCTCCAGTAACTGACACTATCCCTTTTTGAAAGAACAATTGCTGAAAAATAAGTTACCACTAGATGACATTAGGTTGCAAAATTTTCAAAGAAAATGCTTATTTGAACCATACATGTAAATTTCCATCACTTTTTATTTAACTTTTAATAAATAAATCAACTTCTTCGCCACCACTATATTTATATAGAAATATTAATGGAGTAAATTTCCCGTGAACTATGTTGCTGAACAAAGTTAAAAATCTATCTTAAGATTTCTGGTGTCGAGTATTTAATATATGTATAAAAAACACAATTGTAAAAGAAAAACTCATGCAAAGAAGGGTTAATATATTTTTTTTTTATTATTTCTTTATTATTAAAAGCCGATAATGAAATGCCCTTATGCTAGAAAATATTTAATATTATTTTCTCCCCAACGTGATATTTCTGAATTACTTTAAAACTAACAATATGCGCTTGCTTTTCCTCTCACACTTTATACTGCCAAACATCAATTTTTTAAAGTCAATTTCAAAAGTCCTTTTGGATTTTCTTTATGATGATATACGTCATTGGGAGTATAAAATGAAATTTTGTCTCCCGTTTGCAATTTATATGAATTTACATATACCGTAGAGACAGAAAATCTAATTTATACTTACAGTTTTCTGGATCTGAGAAATTTTGATAGACGAAAATTACATATTACGCTGTGAAACTCATAGGAAAGGCTTTTATTAAGTAGAAATGTATTATTGTAGAAGAATTTCTAAAATAAAGTGAAAAACAAATCGTTTTCTACTTCAAAATTGAGTTTAAAAATAGATAAAAAAATTAAACATAAACTAAGCTATTGAATTTACCGATGCGAATATAAAATGAAATAGTATAATCCCAACTTAAATATATTTTTTTAATATATGAATTCCGAGTTTTTGTCAGTGTGGCCGAAAAATTCCTCTAGTCTTTCTTTTTTTGTCATCGGTATTTCGTTATATTTATTCTCGGTTTTCTCAATCTACATTTTGTGTAAACCACTCTCATTGAAAGTTAAAAGTATTTTACCGTCATCTACGCAGTCAAGATCGATGCTGATGCAATTTTTTAAAACTCCTGTTTTCTTTTGAAAAAATGGTCCCGGCCGTTTTCCCTCCATCACGCAACTAACTAAATATCCGGATGTTTCAGATATTTACCTTTTTTTCTGACGATAATGTCGAGTTAATCCAGCTCAGATAAAATTTTCGGACATTGCATTTGAATAGATTGAAGACACGTGTGTCAAACCCCCCCCCCCCCCCCCACGGGCTGACCGAATAATTTAGATTATTCTTGTAGATTCTTTTTTATTGCAGCATTTTGTTCCTGATATTTTTCAGCGAACTCTTAGCATCCGTATTACTCATCGAGAGCTCATCATTACTCAACTATGCAAGAATATTGGAATTCAGCATTTTTTGTATAGCGATTTCTCCTAAAATCTGTTAATTAACAAATAGCACTATCCGCAAATGCAAAATGTGATATTCCCAAATCGCGACATTATAAAACATGCCATTTAATACAAAAGCTATGTGTTTGCTGCATTCTACATAATACTTTATCATCAGTTTTCTTAAACTTTTTAATCTATATAATGAATCATTGTGTTGTCTAAAAATAAGCATTTTCGATCAGAAAATCTTATTTACTTCTAACATGTAAGTCAACTCCCTTCTTTGTTACTTGTTTTTTTTTTTTGTATTAAATATCACGACTAATACGGTAGAGTATATACGAGTATATACGGTAATTAACAGTTGCAAAATAAATATCTTGCAGTAGTGATTTCTTCACGATTTTTTATTTTAATATTTTGTCTGTATTGTAGAAAAAATTAGTTTATTTTAAAATAAACTATCGTTTAAATTCACGAATTCGTTTCATCATCATGCACATAAAACATTATTATATCTAAACAAATTAAATAAATAAAGTATTTCGATTATATATTCACACATATTAAAGTGCCGCAATCCTTGGGTACCATGGAGTGACTTTTCAACTCCTTGAAGGGCACCGGTATATTATATATACCACTTAATTTCAATCCCAAAATACCACAATGACACCAGAATTTTATAATCAAATTTTGATTTTATAAAGTACATGAGGGAAAGCTTTTACTTATTTTAAAAATAAATTCGTTCGTGAATCCTGGTGTCAATCAATCATTTCAATATTTTAGCTACAAGAGTACTTTGCCCCTGAAGGGGTTAACAAGGTTCTGTCACATAAAGAATAGTGTCTGTTTGGAGACATTTGTATTTAAAAGAAATTTAGAGAATAAGAAAATATTTTATATTTAGAATGCGATAATTTCGATATCAATAATCACAACAGAGGGCATTTCGCTAATGTAGACTAACAAGTACAGCCAGCCAAAAATAAAAAGAGAACACACCATAAGATTTAATAGACAAATTGACAAAAAACAAAACGGAAATGGCCATTCAACTAACAAAAATTAGCTTATTCTTCTATATCGGAATTTTACCAAACTCTGAAATTGTTTAAACAAACACCTAAGTCTAACAGCATTTCTCGCTTTTTTGGTAATGTCTTACCTTAGGATAAATTCATTCGGTCAAATAGTTTAGGCATTAGGGAGGTTTGAAATTTGGAACTCCCACTTTTAAAGTCATTTGTAGGCGTTAGGAAACAGATTGCATTGAAAGTACCTTTTAAAAAATAATTCAAATATACTTGGTGGAATTACTTGGTACTTTAGATTCGCATATACGAAAAATATATAAATTTCTGTTAAAAATTGTATAGGATAAAAATCATATATCTTCCGAAAATCACTTTCAAATAAAATATATTTTCGAAAAAATTATGAATATTAACATACATAAATTTTAAACAGAAGTCGATTTTTATACGATTCAAACATGGGAATCTAAAATTACAGCTCAATCTGTCAAGCGGTTTTTGAGTTATGTCTTAAACTACGCTCATTGCAATCTGTTGTACTACTATAACAAATGAATTTAACATTACGAGTTTCAAATTTTAAATCTCCATAATGTCTAAACTATTAACTATCGTTAACTGTCTTAGAATGAATTGTACCAAAAATTCAAATACAATGCCAACTTAGATGTTCGTATTGAAAATTTCAGAGTTTGGCACTATTTCAGTATGTAGGTGACATCCAAAATGTATTTTTGTTTTAACATAAATTTAAAGAAGGCCTAATTTATATTTCACGGCGACATCTAATTTTTTGAGCTATTTTAAAATTAAAATGCATGCACTCTTGTATTATTTTGGTCTAAACGTGCAGTCGACAAAAAATTAAATCAGAATATTCCATGCATCTTAATAGCCAAATTGTACAAGAGAAAACATGGAAAAAACCATTTCGATTAGAAGTAATGTCTACTTTATTTTAATTTTATATGAACTTAGATCTTCATATTGAAATTTTTAAAACCTTGAAATGTTCAGCACGAAAACCTAATTTTGACATAATATGTAAATCTCTCACTAAATGGTATGCTGGAGTACACTGAATACGTTTAGGAATTATGCGGATATTACAGCTTTGTCTCTTGATATTTTGCACTCTAAATGTAGATATTTTGCACTCTAAATGTAATGTACTTTTGTACTGCTAATATTAAATTCGCTGGATGACTTCTTATTTATTATACCAGGGTACTTTTTGCCACCGAACCCAACTATGATGCCAAAATTAGGTAATTTCAGTGAAAGTTTGTTACGGAGATTGCTTAAAAGCACATTTTAATGTAAATTTAAAGGAGACATAAATCCCAATCAAATGCTTATTATCTTTTTTGCGCCAATTTTGTAGTTAGAATGTTTGTGATGTTTTTTTAATGGCCTTCTGTACATAAAATGCAGTTAAAATGGATTATGACAACGTATTCACACGCCTTCTACATATATCTCACATTTTACTCATGATGATAACCAATAAATAGTCATTAATGTGCGATTGATCTAGAAATTAATTTATTGAAATGACTGATATAAAATTTTCTGCAAATTAGAATCAGCTTCTTCTGAAACACACAGATTCCTTTAAATTTTTTGACGTACCAAATGGTATAAAAGGTTTTCCGGTAGATAACATGTGCAACAGATAAGCATAACGAATATGAATGGATGCTTAAGCAGGTGATGAAAGTTGCGAAATAACATGTTACATAGCTGATATTGATGTATTCCTGGATAAATAAATGCTGTCACACCCTAATAACTCTGCTCCCAATCGTCATCTAAAAATACTGGTACCAACCGATTAGTAATAACGTTATACTTAAATTTTGCTTAGGGCGTTGCAATTATAGCACTTAATTTCGAAATAATATTTCGTTTCATAAGTAAATTCTACCTTTGGATACCAAACAGAAAATTCTTTGGTGCAGTGGTTTAGAAATTATGAAAATTTATAAATTGGAAAGTCTAATGTTAAATTCTTTTTTTAATATTTTCAAGACAGACTGATATGTGGATAGTTTTTTTAGCTTAATTGAAAACTACTAGGCGGAATGAGCTGTAAATTTAGATTCGCAATATTTCAAGTTTCTAGAAATCGATTTCTGTTAAAATTTCATAGGCTACAAAAAAAAATTAAGTTTAACGTGGATAGGAAAATAGATATGTAGTCATGTGATACTAATATGTCTATGCAAGACAAAAAAAAAAGGAAATTTCTACGTAAATAAAAATTACATATTTTGGATTTCTAATCATACAAGTTTTTTTTTATACATTGACAGTATTCAGAACAAATAAACGAAAAGTAAAAGAAACGGGCGGAGTTCAATAATTTCTGGTTTATTCAATGCAAGAAAGCAAGAAAAAATGTTTTAATTCGCATAAACATCTTTAAACCTATATTATATTAAATTTATTTTATTTATTTTGTCATAAAGGGTTATCCACAAATTAAATTTGAATAAAACTTTAAAACTTTCGATAACAATATCATATTTTTAGTTAGTGCTTATTCGACTTCTTCCACGACAAAATAATGCGTAGAATTAATTTCGAATGCTACATTGTCTAGAAATAAATTATTGAAAAATGAGTCACTCAATTTTAAAAGTTAACGCATGTTATTTAGGCATTATGTAAATAATAACACTAGTTTACACGGTTTATACACTTTCTCCGAAATGTGTATTTTTTCATAGATTCTAGTGCACTGAGTACGGGAAAATTATTGAAAAAAATCTGTCACGTCTAGTTTAAAAAATAATTATTAAATACTTAAAAAAAATAATAGCATGAAATAAAAAAATAAAAAATTAGAAATGATTGATTTTACTCTTCTTTTTATAATTTTCTTGATCTGTTTCTCTTAAAATAGACCAGCAGTAGTCCCCTAACATACTTTCATCCCAAAAACCTTTGTGTTTGCCTTCAAAAGGTATAAGGTCTTAGTGAAAACGCTCGCCCTGGTCGTCGCTCACTGTGACAAAGTTTTCAGGGAAAAAATCCGGGTGTAAATGGAGAAAATGTACTTTCAGAGACATGTTCACACCTATTGCATGATAGTATTTTAATAAAACAGCAATATGTTTTACAAAATTTTCATCTTCATGATTTCCTAAGAATCCATGGATGACGGTCCTTTTTGGTGAAATAACTGCTGAAAATTTACGGTAAAAAGTTGATTTCGGTAAAAAGTTAATTTTATATTTGGTGTCAATAAGTTCCACTGTTGTAGATGAGTGGCAAGAATCTCTGCCTTTGATCTAGATAGTTGCAAGTCTCGCACAAGGTCGTTCAACTTATTTTGGTTTATTAAATGTGGCGTTTTATCTTTGATTACAAATTCGTCATCATTTTCAGTCTCCATAAACAGAAAGTCACTATCTTGACAACTCGCACTTGACATACCTGGACATACGAGAGTTTCCGAATGTGATATCGGTTTTGAGACTGATGGAATGTCAGGATATTGAATTTTATTTTTATTTTTTGAATTAAAGCCTGCAGTTTTTGTCAAACAAAAATAACAGCCATTTTCGTGATTTGAAGATTCTCTGCGCAGCATTGGTTATTGAAATTGAAGATACTTTTTTCCTCCAGAAGCCCAGCATATAAGAGTAAGCCTACAGCTGTCACAAAAAACATATGGGACCCAATTTTTATCTTGATTAATCACTGAGAATCCAAAATAATGCATATATGCTGTTTTAGAACATTCCGATGTCGGTCTTCCTTTTTTTGTGAATATAAATTGTCCACAAATGTAACAAAAATGACCAGAATTTAATTTACACACTATTAGACATTTTATCAAATACAAAATCACTTTAGTTCACAAGAAAACAGAATACAGAATCAAAGTTGACAATGCCGGTAAGTTGAATGTGACTTGATAGATTATATTATATAATTAAAAATGGGAATATTGAAAATGTAAAAATTTTAAAAATGTGACGTGATAGATTTTTTTCAAATAGCGCCTTTCATTAGTAAGAGGTAGTATAATAAGAAAATAGGTGTTTCATCAAAAGTATATAAAAAATGTTTAAATTTGTAAACCAGTGTAACTTTTTGTTAATGGGGATTTGTTTCCGGCTAATATTCCATAAGAAAAATTTCAATAAATAAATAAAATAATGAAATAATATTTATTAAGCACACATTACTATATTTTCGGAATATAATACTTTATAAATGTTCAAATATAACGAAAACGCATATTAGGTATAAATATGTTCCTGTAATTTTATTTTTTACTAATAATTCAATCATTACAAAATCATGAAACATACACTTTTTTCGTCACAGATAGAATATATAGACGAAATCCCAATAGTAGATGTCACATTAATATCACATTATTTGTCAAGCTACAAGTAGATATGTCTAATCGAAAAATTTAAAAGGTCAGGCATCGATCTTGTAAAGCAAACACATGTTCTTGAGTAACTTTGATGTCATATTGAGGGTGGTAACACCTAACCAGTAAATTTGGTTTTTTAAGAAATATTTTAAAACCTTTAAACATCGAACATCTTCGACTTTTACACCACTGAACGGAAATTAAATGTTCTATCCAATGCAATTTTGTTTTTAACTGTATCTCAATTTACAGATTTTTTTAAGTTTTTAAAGTAATTTTCAAGCATTAGTTTTTTAAAACTCTATCTCTATGGCATGCCACCCTATAATTACGAAATATTGTCTGTTTTCACTAAAACTATATAAATAATCTTGGTTTTGTTTCTATCTAATATTCCACAAGAAAAACTTCATCAATAAATGAATAAAATAATACAATATTATATATTAAGCACACAGTAAACAGACATGTAATCGATAACCTCTTAAACCACTCATATTATCAGAATCAGCTGATAATTTGAATCAGTAAGTAGTGAAATTTTCGGAGAATTTTTCCGCTATTATCTCTTGGAATGCAGCTAATACAAAAATATGGCTGTTGTTAATACCGAAATTGTTACAATTTTTAGTAAATTGCTATGAACAATCTAAAAAAATATATTAAAAGTACAAAATGTATTACAATTTTTAACTAAAAGAAATAGCTTTTATCTATAATTTGATCTATAAGTTTCAAAGGATGTAAAGCATTTTCAACTCTTTTATTCACGCTAAGTATCGTAAATAATTGATTTCTTTATAGGAATCCTGAATAGTAATTTTATGTTCATTAATACATTATTGTTACATCATTATAATAATACACACAGCCACATTATTACGGAATATTCCAACAAGTTTCTCAGCACTAACACGGTCTCCGAACACACTTTAACTTAGTCTATCTTGTTTGAGATGATAGAACCATAACATGTATATTAGTGAAAAAAAAGTATATTTGGTCGTATGGAGATTTTAAAAACTTGTAACATATACATACCTAACTACATACATACCTATTTACCTACCTACATACATACCAATTTACCTACCGGCATGCATGCATACACACAGACACTTATTTATATATATATATGTATGTATATATATATATATATATATGTATATATATCCCTTAATATACCAAGAGGGGGGGGTCTATTGAGGACCCCAGAAATTTATTTTTTGTGAACCTGCTGCATCTATTATTTTCTCCTGCTCTTTAATCTGATAAATGTAAACATGTTTTAACTATTTTAACTACCTACATTTTTGTCCCGACTCAATCGGAGGAATGAACAAAATATTAAAAATCCATTTGTACAAAATATACATTTGTATGAAATACATAAGGTATACCAAATATAAATATAACAAGCAATCTGTTAAAACTATAAATATATATATTGCATTAATGTATCAATGCTAGATTTTTCTAATTCAAATGTATATATATATATATATATATATATATATATACAGGGTGTTCCGTTAAAGGGGTCCAATATTAATACGGGTAATAGAGGAGATCACATGGAGCATAAATCAGTATATAAAGCCTGGTCGGATCTCAATAGTTTTCAAGTTACAGTAAATAGAATGAAAATTCGGAAAATTGTAAAAGAACCCTCATTGCTAAACTATCGATAACGCTACATAAAAACGAAGCACATATTTAGAAAGAGCAGAAAAAAATCTACAAAATGACATCAATTGTATTAAAATAGCAATATTTATTGACGAGTTACAAGCCCTGAAACAATGAAAAAAGTACGAAATCCAATATACATCAAAATAGTTAATCGTTAATTCCAAAAAGACAACTCTAGCTACAACAAGGAAAATGTAGTAAAATTTGGTCCATTCCGAAAACTTTCGAAAAAGCTTACAATGAACCATATCGGTTTAATTGTGTGAGAGAAATTAATCAGTTTCTTAGTTACAACTCCGCTTTCTTTGACACTAGCAAAGGTTAAACTCCGCCCATCACGATTGGAAACACCGCCTTTTTAATTACTCTCAACTATACATTTTCGATCATGCTTCTTCTGAGATGCAACATTTTTAATTATTCAAGAGTTGAATGAACCAAAATAACTTTACAATAATAGTCTACATTTTAAAGTGGTCTTTTATTGATATAAAGCTTAAGTTAAATTCCTTAAAATTAAACTGGTGGTGAAATTCGGAAATAATTAAAAATATTGCGATTTGTAACTATGCAAGAAGTTTCAGTACATGTTTTACATGGACAATTATTGTATGTATATGTGCATCATAATTTATGATAGGAAATAATAATAACAAATAGCATAATAATTTTATTAATTATAAATTTAAAAAAGACACTAAATTTTAAATTAATTCCTACAAACTTTGTAATTTACAATTTGAGTACACCACAGTCTGTGACTTACAAAATACTGTGCCAAAAAGTGTTGAAAATAAAAGAAAAATGACAAATAAAGAATTACATTCCACGTACTTTATGACATATGTGAAGCATAGTCTTCTGGCCTGCGCTGCACAGTTCAATGTCGGAAGGCAGACGAACGGACATTATTATAATAGGTGTTTGAAGTTGCGCCCATTAACAGAATCGCACAGCCGACAGCGACGTCGTAAAGATTGGCGAACACGCCGAAAAACTCCGACGGAGTTGGGAATGTCTCCTGCAGCGACAACGATTCGCGCTAGTAAATCCTCCGGTGTATCCACAGGCGTTTCATACACCAGCGATTTAAGGTGTCCCCAAACAAAAAAGTCTAACTGATTGAGGTCTGGAGAGCGTGCAGGCCAAGCAACAGGTCCACTGCGTCCAATCCATTTCCCAGGATATGTTGAATTGAGGTGATTGCGAACACCTATGAAAAAATGTGCCGGTGCGCCATCGTGCATAAACCACATATTGTGGCGCAATGTTGCTGGCACATTTTGCAGTAACTGCGGTAAGATATCCCGTAGGAAAACCAAGTACGTACTGCCATTGAGTACATCTGGGAGTAAATATGGTCCTATGAGATAATCGCCGAGGACACCTGCCCATATGTTCACACTGAACTTTTGTTGTGCGTTCGACGGGAAAACAGTGTGCGGATTTGTATATGACCATGTGTGCATATTGTGCGTGTTTACCACGCCCTCTCTCGTAAATGTTGCTTCATCAGTAAATAAAATATTTTCCAGAAATTGTGGATTATTTTCTGTTACATTAAGCAACCAGCGTACGAATTCTGTCCGCTGAGCACAATCTGTTACTGATAACAGTTGTACCCGCTGCACATGAAAGGGGTGCATGTTTTCTGCACGCAGAACACGCCACACACTTTGGTGAGAAACACCGACTTCAGACGCAGCAGCTCGTGTACTCGTGGAGGGGTTATCTTTAAAAATATTCAGTACATCTTCTTCCATTGCAGGTGTTCGTACATGTCGAGGTTTCCCTGCATCAATGCTTGCTGTATTAAACGATCCAGTCTCCCGTAATCGTCTATCGATTTTTATGAAGAGTTTCAAACTTGGGCAACGTCTCCTTGGAAATTGCTCACGGTACATGCGCTGTGCTAGACAGGCATTTCCATGAGCTTGCCCGTACATCAGATGCATGTCCGCATATTCTTCGTTAGAGTATTCCGGCATAATTATTATACATCAACTTACTACAATCCCACTTACAACAGCCTCCCTTTAACATAACGCCCACTGATGACTGCTGTTTTATTACACTTTTCTTCCTATACACATAGAAAATTTGCATAAAAAGTACTTCTTCTTCATCATCCTGAAAGTTCATGGAGAAACGCAGCAGTCACGGAGTTTGCTTTAAGACAGGCGAGAGCTGCACAATATGTCATTCACTTGACCAGACTGAATAATGAAAGGGTATTGATAGAGATTGATCAGAAATGTATAATTGAAAGATATTAAAACGGGGTGTTTACAATCGTCATGGGTGGAGTTTCGCTCTTTCCGAGCGTGCAACAGTACAGAGTTGTAACTAGGGAACTGCTTGATTTCTCCCATACAATTAAACTGATATGGTTTATTGTCAGCTTCTTCGAAAGCTTTCGGAATGGACCAAATTTTATAACATTTTCCTTGATGTAGGTAGAGTTACATTTTTGGAATTAACGATTAACTATTTTGCTAAATATTTGATTTTGTATTTTTTCACTGTTTCAGAGCTTGTAACTCGCCATTAATTCTCAATATTCTAAAACAACTTATGTCATTTCGTAGGATTTTTTCTGTTCTTTCTAAATATGTGCTTCGTTTTTATGTAGCATTATCGATAGTTTAGCAATGAGGGTTTTTTTACAAATTTCCGATTTTTCATTCTATTTGCTGTAACTTGAAAATTATTGAGATCCGGCCAGGCATTATATACTGATTTATGCTCCGTGTGATCTCCTCTATTACCCCTATTAATATTGGACCCCTTTAACGGAACACCCTGTATATATATATATATATATATATATATATATATATATATATATATATATATATATATATATATATATATATATATATACTGTCGAAATAATTAGGGGAGCGCATGGTTTTAACGAAATTATACATATATTTATCCCAATAAGTAACTTAAATTAAAATATCCATAATTTAAAGCATAGCAGAAAACAGAAAAATAAAACTTCATAAGCAAATAAAAGTTCATGACGTCAAAAGCCAGAAAAATGAGAGATCGGGAAGAAATCGGGATTTCGCACAAATGTCTGTTTCACTGTCTCAGTTGTGAAAATCAGCTTTTGTATTGAGAAAAGGTTATTTGAAAATGTTGCAACAATTTGATTTACCGGAATCCATGGCTTGGTGTATTAGCGAGAGACTTGAATCCGGGCAAACACAACGAAGTGTAGCGGAAGGTGTTGGAGTTGCAATAAATGTCCCTGCAAGGCTGTGGAATCGATTCTAAGAAACAGAAATGTTAAATGTCCACCAGGACAAGGTCGACCACGTGCTACCACAGCAACTCATGGCCGATATATACTGTTAACAGCTCGTCGAGACAGAAAAGGGAATACCACTCAGCTGCAAAGACAGTAGCTCGTGGCAATACGACGAAGGGTGTCCAGCCAAACAGTGCGAAATATGCTTCATCAGGGGGGTCTGTGTTCCGTTGACCTCAAGCCAATTAGCGGCCCGAAGAAGATAGGCTGCTGAACATCAAGATTGAAGGCAACAGATTGGGTCAAATTCAGTCCTATTCAGTCCCTATTCGGTCTGGAGTGTGACACTCGAAGTGTTTTGATATGGAGGGAAAGGGACACTCAAAATAATCCCCACATTTGTTCGTGAAAGATCATATTAGAGACAAGGTGGGTTGATGGTATGAGCTGGAATCAGCATAGGTGGACGTACGGACCTGCATATAATTTGAAATGGCACTTTGACGGCCCAAAGTTATGCTGACGAGATACTGAGACCTCATGTCGTACCTTATGCTTCATCCATCGTGATTCGTTTGTTTTTAAGCATGATAATGCCAGACCGGATTCAGCTCGTCTGGCGGAGAACATGGTTGAAGATGAAAAAAATGCTGAAACAGCATATGGAATGGCCAGCTGGCTTTCTTGGCATGATTGCGATCGAGCATGTTTGGGACACACTTGGACGACGCATTTGAGTGAGACGAAGGCTTTCTTTTATTGTCTGGGACTTTGAGATTTCAATTATGAAGAGTGGATTAGTATTCCTCAAAGTCTTATTGATAACCTCATCGCATCCATGAAAAAAGGTGTGGAGCAGTCTTAGCTGTTCGAGAGGCCCACACGCAGTATTAAATATCTTGCATCATTACTAAACAATATTTTTTTAGACATTTACATGTAACCAAATTGTTGCCCTCAACCATCTTTTCAAAGAATTAAAGCTCCCTTACAATTCTTTTGCGTCTTTTCTTCTGTATTGCGCATTGATACACATGTACTCTCCATTTTATACCCATGTTTGGCTGTCTCGCACGATTCCCTTCTCTTCTTTGCTTGCTCCCCTAATTTTTTTTTAAGCAGTGTATATATATAAATAGGTGTGTTCCAGATATTACGTTTGCATCCGGGTGAAGTTTGACAATTTTGTGATACGGTACTCATAATAAATGTATCCTAACTTAGATTAGTTTAAACACATGTATACTTTGAAATGTAGAAATTTTATTAGGGTGAACACTTTTCTCACATATTACCGCTATTTTTGAAAATCTAAAATAGAAAACAAAATCACGAAAATTATCCATTTATTTGTCGATAAGATATTTGTTTTCTAACCTAAGTACATAATTTCACAAATCATCAGAAAAATCTTAACGACTTTTATAAGTATTCGTGGTTTTAAACTTTGTTATCCGAAAACTTTCATATTAATGTATGCTAAGATATTTTTACAGGAAGTCCGAGCTGTAATATAAACGAATAATATGCGTTAAAATATTTAAGTGAGATTTCTTGAAAAAACTGCTTTCACAGGATAAATTTTCTTTCGAAATATCAAAGAATATGGCTTCCGTTAAGTAATGCTTAATGATTCTCGCATGCCGTAATGATCTAAAGCCATTAAGAATCAAAAGTTTTCAACAACATAGACATTTTAAGTTGAAAAACTCTAAAAGGGAAAAGTAAATTTCAAGTATGTATTCATTTTCGTAAAAAACATTTTCTAATATCTATAGATTTTAAAATGTTTTAATTTGTTAAAATAAAACTCATAGTTACTTCACGCTTTAAATATTTGCGTAATTTTATCTTGTGTTAAGACAGCTATAGTAATTGGCTACGAAACTTAACTAGCTTGCATAATATAAAAGGTTACGGAGCTTTTTAAATTTGCCAATTTTTAGCACTTACCATGCTAAAAAATTATTAAAAATCTTATATTTCTTGTCCAGCAAATACTTTCTGTGTAACATAAAACGGCATGAAATTCAACAAAGTAATTCTTTCTATAGAACCTGTATGCGATTTCTGTTAATTGTTAGATGGTGTAATTTAACATATATTTAGATAGTATTTGAACGATAACGCTTATATATATAAGCAGTTTCATAGTGTAAGTGTAATTTAGTGAACAGACATTAATCCGTGTGTCATTGTGTGTATCTGTTTTCTTGTCCTGTAAACTTTAAACAGTGCTTTTAAATAATAATATTCGCCAGTCTTACGTAGGAAATACAATAGACAAGTAGTAGAATTCTGGCAAATATTTTTAAACACTACCTTATAGACTTAAAAAATATATACTATGTGATAAATTCTGAGAGTCTGTGATCATGATGATTGTGTTGATTTACTTCGAATGGAATTAAAATAAAATTTGAAAATTATCAATTAATTCATTTCCTCAAATTGTTATAAAATTATTATGACATTGAACTTTAATTAAATCCCCGAAATTTTTTCATGTTAATTAACCAATTTTTGCATGCAGAATTTTTAATTTTGAAGGAAATAAAATCATAATGTTTATTGGAAAATTGCACTGAAATTTGAATAATTTAAAGCTGTCATAAAACGTTTACAATTCCTTATCAAACGTTATAGAATTCTCTCGATGATCAAAAACTAAAGAAAATCACGTCTTTCTAACCATGTTCCTATAAAAGATATCCAATGAAACATTCATGCTTTTTTTAGACTAAATCATATAAGACAAATAATTACTTTGGATGTATTTTTTCCTTCTGAGAATTCTACATATAATGTTTATAAAAAATATTTGCAAAATTACAAAATATGATAAATTTTATTGTTTAGTTTAGCTACAAAAATAATAATTTTACATATATTTAAGATTCTTTAAGATGATTTTTACTACTTTTGTTTTATGTTTTCCTTCGCTTCATTGTTTACTTAACGAAAGATAATTTTCTTTATTATAATTCGATTTTCAGTAATGTCGAAATAGTTTTTATATTAACGAAATCCCATTCTAATTAATTAAGTATTTAATAAATGGAAGGTACTGGACACAGTGTGAATAAACAAGCTACTGGAGACAAAAACATTACAAACTGAAAAATGTTATATAATGTATTTTTTCATTTAAGAGCAGCATAATGCCAGAAAAGTGTTAATGACGCATACAGATAAAACAAAGGTTATATTGTGAAATATTTATTAGATAATCACTATAACTTCGATTAGGAATCACGTGGTATATTTTAATATACCAAATGAAACATTAATTTTTATATAAAACATTTTTTTAAAGTAAATTTTCATATAAAAAAGTTACTTTTAATTAACTTACCTGTGGCTGATTGTATTAAAAGGAGGGGGAAATAATTTTCTTTTCTAAATAAATTGTTTTTGGAATAAAAGCGAAACACATAATGGAAATTGAGATACATTTTATCATCTAAAAAACACTGAGGTACATACTATACAAATTATGGCTAGGCGTAGTATGTAATGCAATAAGTAAATTTAATTAGCTTTTTACAATGAAAATTAACAAATATTTTTGCATTCCAAATACTTTTGTAATGTATTAAAACAGGTGTTCACTTGTTTTTAATAATGTAATATAGTACATTAGTAATGTAGTAATGTAGTAAATTAATGCTGGGACGTTCTAGACAAGTTGGAAAGAAAACCCGGTTACCGTCTATAATTAAACCACCCGGACATTGCTAATGAGGAAAATTGGTTAAAATCCCATTTTTATTACTCAGTTTTACCATACAAGCATAAATAAATGTAAAAAGGAGATTGTATAAATTAAATCTAAGTTGAGAGTAATAATTAGAGTATTTAGAATGTTTATTATTAAAATAAATACAAAATTATTGTTAATAAAATCCTCTAATTAAAATATTGATAAAAGAAAGCGTTGTGGTTAATTTACGAAGTCTCTCAACTTTAAAGACAAGCTGAATAATTAATAAAAATAAGTCTAAGTCAGTATTTGCCACTTTAATTAATTCAGTTTATTTGCTAGTATGGACAAGGGGGTATACGACTAAAATTACCTTTAGACACTTCGATGCATATATTTAAGTTAAGGAAACATTACAAAAATAAAAGTGATTAGAAAAGTGATTAGTTAATATTTAACAACTTTTTTACTTACAAATATAAATACAGAATGATATATAGAATGTTATAAATTTATAATTAAAAAGGTAATTGTTAAAATAGTTTTTAACAGCATAATAACTCATATCCTTTTTATGATACGACTGAATTACGGAAGACATATTAAATTGTTATATATATAAGTACGGGTACTTCTGCGTTATGCAAAGACAAAAAATACTCATTAGTTAAAACAAAAAAAGCTCACAATAAAATAGATGAATGTAACTTTATCGTGCATGACTGATATCGAATTCAGCTACACTTGCACTATGCAACACAAAGTCTAGTTCACTGCTTATACAGTATTGAAAATACTTGGTGCACTATTTATTTTTATATTTTTCTGCTTCATAGCAGATTACTTTCGTAAGACACCACTCTACAAAAATCACAAATCGAAGTGAGGTCCTATTTTTTTTTCGGACATGAAAGTTACACAAAAATAATTACCCCCTCGTATAGACTCCGTCATTGGTTACTCAAAATTGGGCACCTCCTCGAAATGATAATTTATGTGTACTTAGCCCTTTTCTCATTAAATTTCATCGTAACAGTTAGGCCAATGATAGGACTTTTTCTGGGAGTATTGTCCATCGTTCCTAGGAACCTGATGTGCTCATCCGTCCCTACAGATTGGAAAATAAAAATACATTTTTATTGGGGCGCTGTAAATTTCCTATGTCGTGTTCTATATTTCCATTGTTAACTCGGTGCCTTCCAGTCTAAAGTCGTAAATTCTACATCAAATTGTACTTTGTTGAAGTTCCTTGTCATCAGTATGTGTGGTTTTATTAATGGCCTTAGTTACTGCACTAATTTGTACATTGGAGGGGAAAAGCAAATATGCGGTATTCATACCAGCAATTAATGTTTCTAATATTTACTTATTGTTAATATATTGGCAATTAGAATTAAATATTCAATTTCTCCCATTTATTATATTAAATTTAGCATACAGCATTGTACCAAATTAATTCAAAATAAATTTGTTATTGTAAAAGGAAAATGGATTTCGCTTTGAAAAAAAAAGTAATAATAAACTAGTAGTTGGGGGCCACCGTAATACTTACCCATCATGTATATGTATAATGTAAAATATTAAAATAAAAATGTGTAAACTACTTATAAAATGCATTAATATTCAAATAAAATCGTGGCTTGATGACGTCATAAAAAGGATCGATTACTGAATTGCTTGAAAGAGGTTATTCCTTATACCTCCAAAAATAATACTCCTATTAACTAGCGGTTTATTGCATCTGATTAAGCGTCAAATTTCCAATTAAAATATATATTTGAAGTGAAATTTGGATGAAATACAGGGTCATGAAAAATCAAAGAGTGTGGCAAATAGGATTACAAATATCTCGGCAACTAATTATCCGATCGACTTCATGTTTTATGCAAAATTTATGTTTTTTTATTGTCCTTTATATTTACTCCTTAAAATAAACAATTTCGAAAATTTTTATATACCTTTCATCAGAACGAATATTTCGAGAGTCCGAAAAAAATGTTCCGGTTAATCGAGGTTATTGAAATGAAATAGGCTTCTTCCCATTATTACATACTAAGTACATACCAAATTACAAGTCTCTATCTCAATTTGTTCGGGAGATAGAGCGTTTACAGACACACACACAGACACACAGACACACAGACGGACGGCAAAATTTTTTTTCTAAAAATGTGTTTTTCGGAATCTCCAGTGTCTGAAACGTGTAAATCCGTCAAATTTTTTTTTTTCAATTTTCAAAACGATTACAAGACTTACCCTATACTACGTATGATGGGTAAGTAAAATGCTTAAGCTGCACGTTCGAAAATGCATCACATACGCTCGTTGGAACAATACTAAAAGAAATAACTTTTTTTTTCTTACCCTGTTCCTAAGGGGTTCCCATGTAACAATCCATGTATATCATTATATACTAACAGAAATTGAGAAAATATTTTGAATTATTCCTAACGTTTTGTGAAAGGTACAAATATTTATTTTACAAAGAACACTCTCTATATATAAATACTAAATATAAGTACGTCACTTTTAGTTTGCAGACAACCTGAAAATCCCTTTTTTAAGCATAGTTAAAAACACTTAGCGTAAACGTAAAATTCTTCGGTAAAATTCTATTTACTTTAATTGCAGTGTATACATAATTAGATCTGTTCATTTTCTTTTTCATAATGTCTTAAAACTAAACAAGATAAAAAAATGTTATTAATGTAATTTTGATAAATAGAAAATACAAAAAATACATACTTTTATACACAACACTAGTTTCATGTAGAATTTTTATTTCACAAAAAAGGAAATTCCAACATCAGTCTTAGGAATATATGCATCCTAAATGTGCAAAAATGTGTCCTAAAATATTAAACGCTAAAATTTAAAAGTTTCCTCTTTTATGTTAAAGAGATATATTTCAACAGTTTTTATTCACTGCCAACGTGTAATACATGTAAAACATATTTTAATACTTTATTCTTATATTTCCTGAAAATGCGTTTACAGAAATAAAATTTCAGAAAATGCGTTTAGAGGAATAAAATAAGTTTTGAAAATTTAGAAGTGTCTTTGTTGCTTTAAGAAATTTTTTTTATGATTCCAGTCCTCTACTGAAGCAAGGGTCTTTTAATTTGACAAGTTTTTACAGATTTCCAATATGTTTAAAAGAAAGAGAAAAAATAAATGAAAGCATTTTTTTTTGGATAATTTTGCTTGCTGAATTGAATATATATATATATATATATATATATATATATATATATATATATATATATATATATATATATATATATATTGAATAAGTGAATATATTGAGTGGACTGTGATTAATGTTTTCTATACTAATGTTTTCTATATATATATACAGCGTGATTCATAAACACCGAAACAATAGGCTATCTCCTTAAATATTGCCCCTAGGCACATACTTCCAATTGATAAGTTTCATAAACAATGTGCAAAATTTGATTAGAAAAGTTGCAACTTCATGGGGGGTCTATTTGAAAAAAATAGAAAAGTTAAATTTTTATACTGACCCCGTAGGATTAAATTTCCAATTAGGAAAAATTTCCCTATCCATTCCTGAATTAGACAAAAAAAAATCCATCTTGATATCTGCAAAACGCAGAGAGAAATGTCCGTTTCAGTAATTCGTGGGGTTTCAAGGGATCAGACACAAATTGAAATGCATGTAATTCAAGAATATTGTTACTGTAAGGTGTCCGGGAAACATTTTTCTTTTTATTTATTTATAGAGTTAGAATTTTGATTTTGTGTGATGGTTAACCATATAATTTGTAAACAGAATTACATCATAAAACTTCCTACAAAATTATTTTTTTTCGAAAAAATTCAGAGTAATTTAAAATTGTTATAACTCGGAATATTATTTGTCGAATTGAATTTTTTCTTTTAATTAAACAGAAATATATAAGTTTTAATTTTGATTTAGCATTTTAAAAAATATTAATTTAAAAAAATAAAATAAAATATTTAAAAAAGCAATAAAAAAAAAACATCCAACTTAATTTAAACAAAAAATATTTTCAAAAGCGAATATATTTTTTAAATTTTCTGAATTAAAATTTAAGTAAAATATTTTTAAAAGATATATTATATTCCAAGTTTGAACCCTTGACCTTTAACGGTTATTGACTTGTATCAATTTAAAGATGAGAAATGCTGAAAAAAAAACCTATAAGGCAGAAAATTGCATTTAAAGTTTTAAACAAAGATTGGCTCCTAATACAACTTTAAAATGTTTTTTAAAAGCTTCCAGGTGAGTAAGTTACTCCTTCCTATAGCTTTTATTTCTGATTTTGCTTAATTTTTGCAATTCCCACCTTCTTTCTTTACTGTTTAATTGTGTCAGTTGATTTAAACAAGACTTTTCTAACACGTCGATTTCGATTTTTTTCATAGTTTTAGCCCTGACAACTTCATATTTTTCGCAATTACACGAGGCGTAAAAGTTGCCTCTAAAGTTGCTTTCCAGTTGTTTTAGCCACAATATTAATATATGTACCTGAGAACCAAATTATCGTGTACAAAAATGACAATTTTTATGTTATCAGCTTTTAATACTGAAGAAACTGTTCTCTTTCGAGCTAAACTGTCTCTGTACTTGCATCATAAGTATTTTAGAGCTATTCTATTTTATAACATTGTAAGTCACATATTGTCTTGCACAGTTGTCTACTTTATTTTTCTACTCATACAAAATAAGTGAATTGTGACTTTCGATAGTTTGGCTCTCGGATACATATATGAAAGTTTAACGCATACCCTAGTCTACCATACAATTCTGGCATACAGCCAAAGTTACAAAATTTAAGTCTATTAGATATATACATTTATTTTATGTACTTTATGTTTTAGGTCATAGATGGGTTTATTGATATGATGCGAAAGAAAACCATTTTCATGATCGATAAACTTAATTTTATTTAATTCATTATCTAGACAGGTGTCTGTGTATATTTTAGATTTCTGCACAGGCCGAAATTTGTATTTGTACAAAAAATTCCCATGTTTCTTAAGATGCAATTAAGATTAATTTAAAGATTACTGCATACATATTTATAAGAAACTTCTACAGTATCCTTTAGATTACTATGTGTTCGCATGACAAAAACATAGCTGCCAAACTTCCCACTAATCCTCCGTAATATGTAGATTAATATGAACTAGTTAACCACTTTAAAAACAGAAAATTTATTTAATGAATATTTGGCTTATTTAATTTAAAAGTTTAAGTAGAATTTATTCAATTGAATTTCTTAAAAGAGTTTCCGGCTCGAACGTATTAAACCTGGGTCAAATAAACACATTATAACAGCATATTAGTGACATAACGGCATATTGGCATCTATGAAAAAATACGCAATAGCAACATAAATGATTATTTAAACTCTTAGACAATTACATTCGAATAAAGATTTATTTTTAAAAAACCATGTTGTTTGGAATAAATGAAAAATAGGTTTGAAAACATCATAACTTTTGAAGCTGTATATAAAATAGTAGATTTTTGAAAATATTTCTGTGTATTTTATTAAAATATATTTCCAATGATTCCGTTAACAGAAGTTTCATTATCGCTATTACTATTTTTACAAAACTTATTGCCGCCCGAAACGCCCTAAGAACAATAAAGACACAGTTCGGCACGACCCGGTCAGCCGGCCGTGTCAGTTACGGACCTGGCGCCAAGCTCGGCATCATGGAGACCTCTAGCATATTTCTCAAGCAAGTTTAACGAAAAAATATATACACAGTTATATTATATCTAAAAGTTAGGCCTTGCCTTAGATTGACTTTTAATAATGTGTACATTTATGGTCGATCCGTAACTTGCATTTCCAATGAACTGATACGGCGGCGCTCAGAGGTATGCTTAAGTGGCGTAAGTCACGAAATTTGGATTTTAATTTCTCTGCAAATTTTGCAGATATCAAGATTTTTTTCGTTTTTGTTGTTATTGTTTAATTCAGGAATGGATAAGGAAAAATTTACTAATTGGAAATTTTATCCTATGGGGCCCGTATAAAATTAAAATTTTTGTATTTTCTCAAATACCCCCCCCCCCCCCATGGAGTTGCAACTTATCTCATCAAATTTTGCACTATTTATGAAACTTTGCTATTGGAAGTATGTTCCTATGGTCCATATTTATGGAGATAGCCTATTGTTTCGCTATTTATGAATCACACTGTATATATGAGGGGAATAGAATGACTGTGGAGTAAGTCAAAAATTAAAAAAAAATCTAGATTATCATATTTTCACTGAACGTATATTAATTTCTGTTCAGTCTGACAGTCAAATAAGTCATAGTTCAATTAGCGAGTCTAGAGAGGAAAACAATTTGGACCACTTAATGCAACGGTGATACGATAAGTTTTACAAAACCCTTCAATTCTCAAATTACTAAATAATGATTTACTCCACTGTCATTTTAGCTCCGCCATATATTGAATAAGTGAAAAATAATATATAAAATATAAAGTACGTATAGGAAAAATATTACAAATCAAATTATAAAATGTGATTTATTTCTGTGAACCTAAACTATGGAAAATAAGAGAAGTTTATTAATATAGTCATAACCTTTCTTAATGTTTACAAAAAATATTACATGACCTCTTCCAAAATAAGCTGGATTTCGAAAAGCGTTCGTTTATCCTTAGAATCATCCGAAACTAATAGATTTTCAAAAAAAAAAAAGAAAATCTGAAATAAATGCTTGTTTTGCTGTCCGAAAATGTGGTAAAGACTGCGGATTAATTTTTACAGTATATTAATCAGATTTCTCTACCTGCAATGTATTTTGTCATGCCATCAATTCTCAAGCAAACATTTTCAGTTGCGTAACAGAATTTATACATGGTAATGTAATACAATAATGTTTATTTTATTATTAATCTTAATGCTATTAATTTTATTGTAATAAATTGTAATGCTGTTTATTTAACATGTTTATTGACCATGCGGAAGCTTACTTGAGATTTGATAGCATCCGAAAAAACAATTATACGGTTGAAAAAAACTGGTTACACACTTTAAAAACTACTCGGAAACATCACTAAAATATATTGGCATTTGATGTTTTTGAAGACAAAGGCACGCTCTTTGGAATCATATTATATTTTTGTGAACGTAAGAAAGATAAGAGCTTGACTAAGAATCATTTGTCTTTTTGTGCTTAAAATGTAATATATCGCGGAGAATACATAAATTTCACAGAGTTCATATAACACATGAATATGTAATTATGAAAATTTATATAAATATGTCATTAGCCATATTTAATATTTCCTTTTATAACTATAGCTATATATTGTTTTTTTGGTATATTTGGTATATTTTCATTGATCGTGACCCCCAGACCCTCAAACCACCCTCAGTTCAAGTGTTGATATATATATATATATATCAACACTTGAACACTTGATATATATATATATATATATATATATGACATATGTCATGCTGTAATTCTCTCATTTATGAGCCGATTTGGATGTGACGGAGAATGTGAATAGGACATACCAAGGTCTCGAGTCTCGACCGAGTTCGTTGGCCAGCTTCATCGGCCATTTTTTTTAGAATGGCGACCATTCTTAAAATTTGAAATTTTTAAAAATTCAAAAACTTGTACAAAAAAAATTATAAATTGAAAAAAAAAAAATGTTTATGTGAAGAATTAGAATGTGATGCAAGGATTCTGGAACATTTTTTGTTTTGGCTTTATCTTAAAAAAATGGCTGAGAAATGGCAGTTTGACATTCTGGGGTGGCTGACATTTTGAAACAATCGGATTTTTGTTATGCTGTAACTCTTATTCTGAAATTCGCATTCATATTAAAGAAAACCGGGATTGAATCTTCTATAATCAGGTTCCAAGAATTTTAGCTTCGGGTTGTTGAGAAAAATGAGTTGAATTTTTAAAAACATGTGCTATGAAAGCTACCTTTTCCTCTTGGTAAAGGTCGGAAGAACTTTTTTAAATAATATTTTGTTGTGTGTTATGTTTTTCAAATGTCTTGCGTTCTACCATATTCCTGTGTCTTAGACATTACTAGGTATGTCGCGGTATGTCAAAATGTAACTATCTTAGGTGATTTCAATGTAAACTTCAGAAACTTTAGCAAAAATGAGCTGCCGGAATATTTTTTAACTCTTTGTGTAAGTCCGTTCATTCAAGAATTTACTACCAGGGAAACACAATTATTGACAATGCATTCACCAACATGCCATGAAATGTGGCATTATTGATTCATTTTTCAATCAAAATAAAAAGCTTTGGATATATATTTTTTTTAAGTTATGCAGAATATCGATACTTGTTACTATTTAGGCTTCATGCTTTTCTGATTGCTTATTATACAGAGTTATTCTAAATGATGGACAGATTTTCAAAAAAATTGTATTTATTAAAGTACAAATCCAAAATGAACAATCTTTATACTAATGAAAAGGGGAAGTTTCAAAGTTTTTTTAAGACATTATAAATGTTCAATGTGTCCACCGTTTGCTGTATGGCAAACATCTACGCGATAGCCAAACTCGTCCCACAAACAAGAAATCGTATAAGCTGTTACTGAGCGCACGGCTTTCGAAGCGGGGATGGTTCCAGAAGCGGGCGGTAGAGGTCGCGCGGCAATAGCCGCGATTTCGTTTCACTGTCAGTTGTGAGTGAGATAGCTACTGTGGAGCATAAGGTTTTCTGAGTTCTTGAGTTCGCAAGAAGTGAGTCGCAAATAGCAGTGCAGCGGTCATTTTGTTGCAAATTCGGTATTAAAAAAAAACTTTCAAACTTCCTCTTGTCATTGGTATAAAGATTGTTCATTTTGGATTTGTATTTTAATAAATACATTTTTTTTTTTCAAAACTGGTCCGTCATTTACAATAACCCTGTATTCAACTATACTTTGATAGTATATATACCTTACCCAAACACTACGTTGTATAATTTTTCACAGAATCTTACTGTTCTTAAGATTTTTTGTACTAATTCATTTAGTAATTAATAAATTTAATGTACCAAACCCTTTGTACGCGAGTAACATTCGCATTTGACCAATTTATTTCACATAGAAGAGAATAAATAAGAATTTTACAATTTTATATTTTAAATGAACTATTTTTCTTTTAATAAAATAATTCGTTATCGTGAAGTCTCAGCGCAACATTATACTTCTGGAAGCCATTTTATAATGTTTTAAATCTAAAAAAAAAAAAAACATCATCGGCTAATACTTCCTAATTAAATATTGGTAGATTTGTAACATTTCGAACAAATTAAATAACATATTTTATTAATTCCGATTTCAAGCACGTAAAAATTTTTATTCATTCAATCCTATAAAATTCATTTCATTACCCATAAATAAAATCTAATAAACCGTGAAATCATCATCTATGTATTTAACCTTTACAACTGTTTGGGGAATAGAAGTGCCGCCAGCTATGTAAATTGAGATAAAGCACACCATGATGAACGTTTTAATATGTTCTCATTTTTAGAATTAAAGTGATATCTTACTTGTATTCAATGCTAAAAAAAGAAATATGTTTAGTTTTGAAACAGTTCGTTTTAATACATTTACCATGGCAGAGTTTCTTAACATGCAAGCTTTGCATGCAGTAAATATTAACACATAGAAAAGGAAAGTTATTGCGCTTGAAAACACAAATCCAAAGTACAGGAATATTTAGAAATATAACAAAGTGAAATATTTAAGTGTATTTGCTTCCGTAATTTAAATACTTTTTGTTTGCAATTTCATGGAAAAAAATTGTCATTTATCTATATTATAAAGAAAAAAATATATAAATAATCTTGAGTAAAACTGCCGTCATAGTTACAATAGCAACGACCTGACAATTAAATTTCGTTTTTATTGCAATTTTGTAACTTCTAAATATTGCACAATTTTAATTTTAACACCGTCGAATAGACGAAAATTTTACTTTAAAATGCACTTTTTTATCTTAAATTACACTGATAAGCAAATCTTAACGAATTTTCTGTTCCTCTATATACATTGAGTGTTTCTTATTGATTTCAATGTGCTGAAAAATAATATGTTTTTAAAAAATTTCTATCACCCTCCAATTTTAAGAAATTGCATTTATACGTTTTGGATTATACAGGCTATAGTATAGTAGTGTAACTTGTCTTTCGGCGCGAGTGTACTGAGGTTTCTTTGCTGTTGAAGTCTTTTTACATATATTTTGTTTATAATTATCCTATTTTCCTCTAAAATTTGTGAAAAATGTCTAGAGGTTGAGTTAATGAACCTGATTATTTTTGCTATATGTGCGGGGAGCTAACTTTGAAAAAGCATGAATGGGCTTTTATGCCGCTAATAAAGACTGCCTATCACATGTACTTTGGATGTAAAGTAAGTGAACAAGATAAGAAATGGGCACTCAATTCTTGTTGTACACTATGTGCTAAAAACCTCAGGGCGTAGGTGAAAGTTACAAAAATGAGTATGCCATTCGCTATATCCATGATATGGCGCGAGCCGAAGGATCATATAAACGACTGCTACATTTGTATTAAAAAATTAAAGGATTCTCTGCAAAAAGCAAACATAAAATTAAGTACTCTAACTTACATTCAGTAATGCGACCAGTATTTTATAATAATTAATTACCAATACCGAAACATCCGAAGAATTTTACATATGACGATGCAGCAGTAAATATGGAAATTGATTAAGTTGAAACTTCCTCTACTTCATCTGATTTAAACTATACTCCTGACATAAATGAAGAACCACATCTAGTTACTCAATAAGAATTAAGAGATCTTATGAGAGACTTAAATTTATGAAAAAAAATCTCATAATTACTTAGATCAAGATTATAAGGTTGGAATCTCCTCCAAAAGAACACTAACATTTCTATTTATCAAGATCGACATAAGAAATATTCTTTTTTCTTTTCTTTTCTTTTTTTTTCTTACAAAAGGTGATTTATGCTATTGTAATCATGTAAGTGGTTTAATCTTTTAAATTGTCACTATAACTCGGAACAATGGCGATTGTTCATTGATGGCTACATAACCATCTTGAAGGCTGTGCTACTCCATAATGGAAATGTCCTGCCGTCTGTTCCAATAGCATGTTCTTGCATAATGAAAGAATTTTATGAAAATATGAAGATACTGTGTCATGCAATTTATTACTCACATCATAATTGTAACATATGTGCAGATTTTAAAGTAATTGCCATTCTCATTGGTATGCAATTAGGTTATTCGAAATACTGCTGTTTTCTATGCAAGAGGGACAGCAGAGCAAAACATGAGCATTATATCAAAAAGATGTGGCCAGATCGCAAATAATATATTTCAGGTGAAAAAAATATCAAAAATGTTCTTTTAACCGATAAACAGAAAGTTATTCTCCCGCCTTTACACATAAAGTTGGGATTGATGAAGAATTTCATTACAGCGATAAATAAAGAAGGGCGTCGATTTCAATATCTGCAAGAACATTTTCTAAGCTAAGCAAAAATTAAGGAGGGTATTTTTGGTGGCCCACAAATTAGGCATCTTATGAATGACAAAAATGGTGAAGATACATTAAGTGATTTAGAAAATGCAGCATCGATTAATTTTTTAAATGTTGTGACACATTTCTTAGGCAATAATCAAATGTCGAATTATGAAAAATTAATTAAAGGCATGTTAAAAAGTTATAAAAATTTAGTATTTTTCTGAAAATTCACTTTATAGCGTCTCATTTAATTTTTCCCCTTGAAAGTATGGGAGCTGTGAGCGACAAGTATGTAGAGCACTTCCACCAGGAAATGTCTGCAATATAAACCCCAATATCAAAGCAGGTGGACACCTAATATGCTCGGAGACTACTGTTGGAACCTTATTAGAGAAGCTAGTGATTATGTCTATAAGAAAGCATCCATAGTTAAGACATTTAGAGCTACATAATATATGAAATTTGACAAATTTCTTACGAATATCATTTCTTTTCACAAAAATTCTTTTACATTTTTCATAAACTTTATAAACAATGTATATGTTTAGTGTTTTAAATATTAGTTTTAAGCTTTATAAGTGTTTATTTAACCGTTTATTATTCCTAAAATACAAAATGACAAAACATATAAGGTACAAGTATTGAATAAGTACTACAAAATTGAGATTTTCAAGATTTTGAATTTTTTAAAAATCTGTGGGTAATGGAATATTTTTAATGTCATATTTTTTTTCAACACCCTCTTAAATATTAAAGACGCCACTTTTTTAATGAGGAACAGAAACCTTGTTTATCAGTATTATTAATTATTTATGGTTAAAATAATTTCCCACAGTTATTCTTTTAATCGATATATAGTTGCCTTCAAATATGTTTTGATTTTTTTTTATTATTTTATTTATTTTTTTATTTTATTATTTTATTTTATTTTTTTTACGAAGTGGCAGAAATACATATTGTCTTAAAAAGAACTTCTGTCTTGATTGAATGGCAGTTTTTGAAATTTAATCCACTGCCGATGAGGCTTCAGCCTGTTTTGGATTTTTTCCAATGTTTTTATTGTTCTACTTTTTCTATTTATATGGTTTATTTCGTCTAATTCTCGTTTGTAGTGGGAGTACTACTTCAGACCAAATATTTGTTTTGCTATATATATATATACGTGTGTGTGTGTGTACTAGATATTCGTATTTCGAACTTCACTAAAAATTAGACAATATGATTTCAGTGTACTGTTTTATTTTCTTCTTTTTATTTAAAACTTTATAAATTTTCTTTGTCTTAATATATATTATTGGAATTATCCTTGTGTAGTGTATCCTTTTCCTTTGTTTGACTGAAGGAACGTTATTTACAATCGTATTTCCAGTCATAGGACAAATCTATACGGGGATTATGTTATCTTCTATCGTTTAAAAATTACACGTGTGACTAAACACGCTACAAGAGAATTTATAACAATGAAATAGATTAAAAATAATGAAGTAGATTATTTGTATATGCTTTAATCAATCTTGCTAAATCTCCTGTGTTTCAGCATTAATTGGATTCAATTGCCAATTATTCTCTATGACATTTTAAATTTGCAATAATTGAGTGTAAGTATTGATTTCAAAGGGATGAAATTTGTTTGCATTCTTTTTTTTTTTTTTTTTTTTTTTTTTTTTTTTTTTTTTTTCTAAAGAGAGAAAAAAATCTTTAAAAAAATACAAATTCAAAATCCTTGAAATACTTAGAAATGTGAAAAATAAAAAGAACATAGTATTTTAATTCATATTATAATAAATTGTAGTATAACTTTAAATTGTTAGAATAGTAAAATTTGATAAATAAATTTTTCTTTTTTATATTAAAAAATATTTGCGATATAAAAGTGTAATACATGTACATTGACGACTAGCAGTATTTAAAACTAAGAATTCTAAGAAAATTCTAAGAAAATGTTCTAAACACAATAAAATAACTCCTGAAAATTTTAAAGTGTCTTTGTTCATTTAAAAAATAAGTTTTTATCGTTCAAATTTTTGACAGAAGCGAAAAACTTTAACAGTAGCCAGTTTTTGGAAACTAGGAATTTCAAACAGTGTTCAAAAGAAGCGATAAAAGAAATGAAATATATTTTTATAGTTTGTGGAATAGGAATATTTTGGTACAAGTTTAATATTATGTGTAAACTGTTTATATAAAACATTTTTCAGCCTTTCTGTATTCTGTATAGCCTTTGAAAACACTTCTGGATATAAGTTTCAAATTGTGACACCTTACGAATTCTTGTTCTTTTTGTCAGAAAAAAAAGAAGAAACGGAAAGAGCATTATGTGTGTACGATTTTATAATTCATTTATTCATTTTTTTTTCATTTAAAATCACAGTTGTTAAACAGCAATAATGTACAATTTTAAACGTTATAAAATTTATATCGCAATAAATTAAAGTTATTACTTAATATGTTATTTCGTTTTTAAACTTTTATATGTCATTGTCCTATAATTATTATTATGATTTAGTGTGCTTGACACTTGCACTATTGTAAAATAACTAACTAAGAGATAACCATTACTGATCTTGTTGTGGAAATATTAGATTAATGCAGTCGAGATATTGAATTAAAAGCTACTATATAAGGGATCATTATTTTTTTTAAATATTTGGTGGAGAAATCTAAAAAAATTATATATATCAGCATATTAAGAAGTAACATTATTTTTCTGAAAGCTGCAGAATTATTATGAATTAAATGAGGAAATATTTTTCATATTTAAAGACAATTTTAAATATACAGAATTTTGTTTTTAACTTTTAATGCAATATATAGGGTGAAATATATTTCAAAAGAAAAATAGGCTGTTAAAATGACTAGCTATATTTAAAATCTGTATTATATTTCTGTTTGAAAACGATTTTGATTTTAAATTAAGTAGAAATGAAAATATATCCTAAAATAGTGTCATCAAGAAGATAATGGTATAAGGTAATTAAAACTCCATCTTAAAAAAACTACACATAGTTAGTGTGGGTTAATATGGGACAAGTACATTCTTTAATGCATTAAAAAAGAATATTGTAAAATATAATGTTTAGCTTTAGCTTATTACTGCCTATTTAATAAAAAATATTGTTTTTATCCAGAATTATTTGTCTTAGAAAAATATTATCACTTAAAACTATTCATAATGATTCAAGACTTTTTTCACAATAAAAGTTTCTAGTCTAAAATTGGTTAAAATTTCAGATAAAATTTATTATAAAGAAAATGTAAATTCATATTCTATTTTATATACCATGAAAATATCTCTTTTCGTTTTTGATATGTATTTTAGGCAGTGTCTCTTATGGTCCGTTTGTTATTTTGTCTGGTTAAAAAGAGTCAAGATTCATTTATTGTCTCTGCATATTACCCTGTGTATTGTTTTGACTTTCGTCTGTTATATAACACTGACTTTAATGAGTGTACATGGATATTTTGCATCAATTATACATGTGATTTGCATCGTAAATAAAATAAAAACTTAGTTTTGTAATTCAACAAGTCTATTTTTTAGCTTTCTAAAATTGAAATATGAAATTATGTTGTATTTTCCGGCAAGTTATGTTGAAAGAGTATCCCTACTCCGTGGTTTATTAAAGCAATTATAAGAATGTTTTTACTCGTATAATATATTGTAAAGAAACTAAGTTTGATGTTGGATTGGTACATTAATGTGTAATGCATATGCGTTAAGTTTTTCCTTTATTTCTTTCAGGTAGTAAGTTGGCTGTAGTGCTAAAACACAGTCAGTATCGCCCACGAGAACGATTGAAAGAACACGTTGACAGTTTGCTTTAACCTGAAATAATCGTCAGTTGAAGCCTATAAAATGCTACAATGAGGTCTATCGAGAGTCAGAAGCAAACATTTACACCGCCGCTGCTGCTGTCATTAAAGAAGATCAATAAATAACATTACGGACACAGTAATACATTTTGCAGATATCATTGGTCTGACTCCACATGTTGGTAACAATAAACGGAACACGAGGCATGTTTATTAGCGGTGGAACCATGTTCCGAAGATTTCCGGCGATACCCATATCTGAACAACAGGAAATTCGCTTTTAGGTTTTAACTCAGTTTAGATTGATGTTACAGAAAGATGAGATTAATCCCCTAATGTGAATAAACATTTTCATGGAATAAATTTATTCATGGAAACATTAGAAGTACACTCTCAGAAAAAACTGTAAATTTATGAGCGTTTGCCCTTCAATTTTCACGGGCAACAGCCTTATTTGATGAAAAATGGTCTGATCCACTAAATAAGCGGCCTTATCCTTTAGATACTTAGAAAATTAAGAGCAATCCGCATATCCTTACAGTTCTAGCCCATATGTTAGCAAAAATACGGTACGACCTCATACATCGTCCTCCGCTAGGGTGTAACCATTCATTTTACTCGTGTTTCGAAAATTTTAACCCGCCAAAACAGCGATTCTGTGATGATTATCTAACGTGCTACGTGCTACGGAACAGTAAGCAAAGTGTTATTGTGTTTTAAAGTGCATTATAATGCTATATTACTTTGCCCCGTAAATGCACAAAATGATGAACATAGATTTTTTTTTTTTTTTTTTTTTTTTTTTTTTGTACGGGTATGACTGGAATCTCTTCTGCCGTCTTTGGCCCGTAATTTTACTGCAGTTTTTTTTTACAGTGTAGTGGTGAAAGCAAATGTATGCGATTTTAAAGGACTTAACAAAAAATGGACTCTAGCATGCCTTTCACGGTATGAGCCAATGTATTGCATCAAATGAGGACTAGTTTCAAAAGAACTATCAAAATTTGGATAATGAGTGAATTGTGTTACTAGGATAAATTGTGTTCATTATCTATCGAATGCTCTCGTATAAACCGCGTCCAATTTTACGTAATATTAAAGCCAATGCGCAAAGATAAGGCTCTTTTTATCGCAAAGATAACAAGAGACAAACAATTTCAGTAAAATTTTAAACATCAAAAGTTGTCATTGTTAAATGGTGTGATAAAATTTTGTTCAAGTTGCAGCAGGTAATGTATTTATGCAAGACACCGTTTCTCATTACAAAAATAAATGTTTTGTTTTATTTTATTGACTTTTATTATCAACTTTTACCTTTAACTATTACCATCTAAAAATAATTTAAATGTTTAAAAAAATATTATTTGAAAAGGTTCATTAAAAATTATTTTAGTGTACAGTAATATAGAATAACATAGTAAGATAATTTAAATTATCTTTCAGAATTTCGTTGAAAAAAACACTTTTAAAGACAGAAATTTCAAGTGGCAAATGCACCTTCCAAGAGATAATGATTTTATTTAACATTCATATCATTACACTAATGCGTTTCTAAGAAAAAATTAATTACACTCTTTCGAACTCACAGATGAAGCATGTTCATTTATATTATATCAATAAATATGGTTAGGTAATCATATACTAAAGTTCTAAATTTGAAAGAGATATTTGCACTTATATTAAATTTCATCAGGTATAGGAATAAAAAAGGCATGATAAAAATTTTCACTTCTCTTATTAAAAGACAATTAAATGCAATTAAAATACATTATAATATGTATAAGCCTGCTAAAAGCATTTATTTTTGCTCTCATTTCATAAATTGCATACTTATGTATTTCTGAAAGAAATTTTGAATAGAAATCGTATAGATGAAAGTGAGTTAAATTGATTTGACTTGTTAAATTTATTCGTATTTCTGCGATGCACGGATATTTTTTAACAAATAATTAAAATAATTACACACAATTGAACAAGCTTGAAAATAATTACATATGGAGTTATTATATGAGTGGTATTTGTATGATGCACAGCAATAAATATTTAAAATATTCAGTTTACCGGTTAGTTAAATTTGTCTAAATGAACACCAATCATTTGTAAATTTTACTAGATTTTGTATATTTTTATACAGAGATTTTTAAAAATCGTCTGTATTTTTATAAATATTATATTGTATATATGATCTTAGATTTAGGTGCTTCATTGAAGTATAACTCAAATATAGACTAGTGCAAATAATAGCACGACGTCCAAACTCGCACTCATACGAATCAGTGCAGAATGAGGTGGCAGTTACTCTCTCAATAACTAATTTTAAATAATAGCCTATAATATTCCGTGAATACATTAACTGTTTCAAAAAAATTCTTCATTTCATTTAGAAGATTTTTAAATTAGGAAATTTAAATTAAGGATATTTCATATATTTATACACAGGGGATTTGATATATTGTATGTATAAATATTGATATATTGATACATACATGATTGTTTGACACTTTAATATTGTATTTAAATGAATGCTTAACAAAATTTTCCTGTATAAATATTAATGATCAAATCAGAAAAACCACAAAGGATAGGAAAACGGTATATATATATTTTTTAACTTTCAGCAGGAAGTAAGAGAAAGTTATCTGTAGTTTAAATATATACCTTAAGAATATCCTCCAGAATTTTAAGATTGCTGAAAATACGATTTGATGAATAAAGGAATTGACAAATATTAAAACAAACATCCTCTAAGAAGTTTAAATGAAAGAATTAATAATTTTGGGCCACGCGAAAAAAACGGGTAATAAATGTCTTTAAGGAAATGTTATGAACTTCAATACAAGCAAAAAAAAGTAGATAGATATCGAAAGCATGGAGGAGGGTCTAAATATTGCATTACAACTGTTTATAATTGCGCTTGAATAGAACAGAAATAAGAAAGTCTCAAAAATTAATTATTTTAGAGGTCGGTATGAAAATCTTTTGTCATGAAGACAATAAATATAAATTTATCACTTTTTACTTTCATGATCTTAAATAAACATCATAAAAGAGAAAATGCAATATGATTCGAACCATTAGAAGTAATAAGACAAATCATGTTCAATTTAAGGGACTCATGTTAACCAAAACTATTATTAATACATTGAAATCTATTAAAATGGAATTCTAAATAAATATTAAAAGAACAAGTAATAATTTATTAGAAAAATAGCTCAGATATCATATTAAAGCTGGTTTAGTACATAATAAAAATTATATTTAAATAATTGTAATTTTTTAATAACTGGTGTGTTTTATTATTATATTTCAGGATATCAAACATATGTTAGCTGTATAATTTGCCACAACAGTATACATAACATGTAAATAGAGTGTATTAATCTGTCGTGCCTGGCGGGGTTGGTTGGGCTATTTTAAAGGCTGCACAGGTCTTTTAATTACAATTTTACTAAGGCATCTATTTCAGTAAATTTTATAAATAAGCCAGGGGATCAAGCAACCCCTAGCATTAATTGTGTACAAAGTGTGGTAAAAGTGAAACCTAAAAAATAAAATAATTAATCAAATGTGATCAAACTCTTTCCCCAACATCTTCATTTCATTCATGAAAAAAAGGCTTCTAACTCTACGAATATCATTTCTCAATATCTCAAAAATAACTTAATGCAATTCCAAAATAATGTTTTCGCAATATTGAACTTTCTAATCCAATGTCTCTTATCCTAAATTATGCTAAAATATTCTGGAAGGAAAACCTAGTTGCAATGTAAAAGAATAATCTATGTGAAAAATGTTTAAATTGCATTTCTGAAAAAACTGCTTTCACAAGATAAAATTTCTTAAGAAATATCAAAGTACACTTGGCCCTGCATTAAATAGTAATTAATGAATCACGGTTACCACAATAATCTTAGACCATTAGAATGCAAAAGTTTTCGTCAAACTAGCTATTTTACAGTAAAATAATTTTAAAAAGGAAACAAAAGAAAATCTAAAGAATTCATTTATATTTGTAAATAAATCATCTCTAGAATATATACAATGCGATAAATTTCCAGAAAAGGTTTACAAACGAAATAATTTATATATATAAAAAAAAAAAAAAAAAAAAAAAAAAAAAAATACAACACGATTGAGGTCGTTGAGTTTTCACTGGAAAAAAAAAAAAAAAAAAACATGAATAAAGTTGCGTTATGCTTACTAACATACTTTGAACTAAATGCTTCTTATGTTTCTTTTTAAATATTAGAATTTTGCGTCAGGTATTCAATAGCTTTTGTATGGTCTTCATAGATAGAAAGATTATTTTAATTACTTAAATTCATAACATTGACTATGTATTTAAACGGATAAATACAATATCATAAAACAGTACAATTATTTATGAATAATGATTTTCTAAATATTTAGATGTTTCATTGTTAGAAATATCGAAATTTGTTTTTACATATTGTCACACATTCTTAACATTTTCACATGTGGGTATTGCCGGAACTTACTGAAACTAAATTGAAGATATAGCATTTATGCATATCTTGTATTGTTAAGTTATGATTGATAGGGATCAGAAAGTTTATTTCTCCTGGATTCACTGATTTATTTGTATAACGAATATTTTTCGACATTAAATCATTTTTATTAGCACAGAATTGATACCAAGTCACAGACTGCCTTTTTTCAAGTAGAAAATAAGGAAACACATTATCTCAAACATATATTTTCTTAAAAAATTCACAAAATCTCAGAGGTACCACATTGTGGAGCGAAAAATGAAAAAACTAAAAGATTTTGACTGATAGTTTAAATTTGGATGTAGCTGCCTAGCTGTACGTTTCAAATATTTTAAAGGTTTAGTTTTGCTTTATTTTCCAAATATGTATTGAAATTGGGTCATATTGTGTTGGATTAATTGAAACTGATGTTGTGTAACAGTGTCTTAGATCTCGATTATTAAATAGATTATAGGTTTCTGTTTTAGAAAATTTATTCCTTAAAATTTATCGCATTATGCTGAGACTTGGTGTATGATGGTGTATTTTTTCTACTGTGAATTTTTGTACTTTCTTTAGTATTCTGGGATTAAAATATAGTGAAATCAAAAAGGACAGTTTTCTTATCGTCTTTCAAACATACGGGCACCATGTTTTAACATTCTTCGATAGTGGAACAATGTTCATTCTTCAATAGTTTGTGAATTATTTATTTTTAAATTGTTTCTTGAGTTTCGGATCACCCGGTATATACGTCTTTAGCAGTAGAGTTTAATAGGAATATATATTTTTTGGTTTATATTTAGTGGTCAATTACTGTTGATGTCGGGTCAATTACTGTTTAAAAGTTGGACATATAATGGCGTAAAATCATTTTCTAATTCATATTATTATTAATTTAAATTGTAGAAAAGAAAACGGGATACTTTTCAGATTAGTAATACTTATACATTTAGTGATATTCACCCAATATTTTCAGAAACATTTATCAACAATTATATTATAGAAAAAACTAGTCGCATGTGCCAATACCAAAACTTTCTTACATCTGATACATGTTAATACATCAAAATTTGCTTTCACAGTTCCGATAAAATCGACATTTTTCTCATTCTGTTGTAATTGAGTTGATTGCAAATTGCTGGGTAACCTCGATGCGAATCACCCTTGACTGAACGAGCATCGGATGCACAACGACAAAAAGGGCGAGGGTCACACAAAAATCCCTATCATGGCGTCCCCTTACGGTGGAATAGCTCCAAATTCCACTGGGACCTGCTGGCCATATCCAAAAACATATATATTAAATTTGGTTCAATTCTATGTATAACTTCATACACTTTTTGATGATAAAATAATGAAAATGGAACAAAAAATGCTATCACAACACCCTCTTCTGACGAAATATCACGAAATTCAACCAGGACCTGCTGGTCATAACCAAAACCATGTAAATGAAATTTGATTCAATTCTATGCATAACTTCATACACTTTTCGATGATACAAAGATGACACATACACGGACACATGAACAGACGGACATTTTGTAAAAACATGTCTTTTGGGATCTAACCCCTAAACCATGTAAATCCGTCTAAAACTAGATGTCGAAAAAAATTCGATTATAATACTTACTTCCAATATACATAGATAAAAGTAAAAATAAAATTTACATTAAAAACATAAAGAAATGTTTACTACTAAATGGTCAATTACTGGTGTGTCACCTTCTGTAGCTATGATCAAGACGGAATAAACTTTTACGTGAATAACTAGCATATATCGTAAACAATTAGATAATAATAACGATAATAGAAATAAAAAAGTTTTATCTAAAAAGCATTTTTTAGAAGAACTGTATTGACTTTAATGAAATCATTATTAATGCAGTTAATTCATTACAAGTCGCTTCGTATTTGTCATCGATGGCGAAAAACCACAAACATTTCTACTTTTGGAAATATTAAGGTAACAAATTCAACATTAATAAAACCCATGGTGCAAACAAAAAGATTTTTAGCATTGTGTTTATTACTTCAGGAACTCTAACTTGCTCTATTGGCACAGTTAGACAGCTTAGTGAAATTCAAATTCCATTGCCGAACAGTGCGGAACAGTTGATGTCGGTTAAGGGGCTTCCGAGTTGCTATCAACTTTACGCCCAGTCTATTGTGAGTAGAATGTCTTGTAAAATTGAGCCGTTGGGAAAAGTAAACATTAAATAAATTTGGAATAAAAAAATTAAATAATGGTAGAAAATAAATTTGAAATAAAATAGTAAAGCAATAGAGATTAAGGATAGAGTCTAAAAATTAAAGAAAATAAAATGGTGTAGCTGTAGTAAGGTTTACTACTGATAAAGATTCCAGTAAATTTAAATCATTGTACATTAAACACTTTTTACATATTTTTTCCGGTATGTATCTCAGCACGCATTTTCTGTCATTACATGGAAATCTATTCATTGTCCAATTTACTTCCGAATACCAGGTGTGACGGTTAATAAGTCTTATTTTTTCATAAAAAACGTTTAATTGGGAGAAATTGGGGGAATTGTCCCCATCTCTCTGGCAAGTTGTGGATACCCTCCCGGAAAAACCTTGCATACTTATAGGTGGTCCAGTCATCAAGCCATTTTTTGACAACTCCGTAGTTGTTGAAGTGTTTCAAGGAGAGTGCGTGATACATCGAAGAAAACAAGTGTTATTCGGAAGGGGCCAAGTCTGGTGAGTAGAGCGGGTGAGAGACAAGTG
Organism: Maratus michaelseni; assembly: GCA_963931845.1. Lineage (NCBI taxonomy): Eukaryota > Metazoa > Arthropoda > Arachnida > Araneae > Salticidae > Maratus > Maratus michaelseni. Next base: position 288,759,902 of record OZ007591.1, on the reverse strand, counting down.
TAGAAATGGTGTCTATTACTGCTTTCTTTGTGTATGATAGTGTATTGCCGAGCTGTAAAATCACTTTTCCATGTCTTGAAACCCATTATGATCACGTTTTGATCAATGCATGGTTCAAATTATCATTTGTTGATGGTAGAGAACGGTATTAAATGTTACAACTGGTTTCAGAAGATTCTGGTACATGACGCCCTTCTGATCCCAGCAAATGCATAGCATTGTCTTCTGTCAAAAGCGATTTGATGGTGCTGTCGATGCTGATGGTTATTCTGGGTCAACCTATGATTTTTTACGTTTTGTGATCTCAATATATATCAATTTAATTTTCTGTCTCCAGTCACGTTGTTATGCAAAAACATATCGAAAAAGTAAAACTTCGTACACCGTTTTTCGCTTTGCCATCTGTCTGTCGTTCAAGCTGATGTGGTATCCATTTTCCTGCCTTTTGAGTCTTTCTTATAGCATACAGATAATCACAAAATGGTACGGGGACCAATATAGAACCTCTCTGCTAATTGCTTTTGAATTTGCGTTTCGTCTTCGTCCAGCAATACTTGGAATTCGTCACCTTCAAATTTCTTCGGATGATCTGGGCATTTTTTGACTTTCACGTCCTCTTGCGTTGGAACATTGTTCCTGTAAGTTTTCGGAAGTATTCGACGAGTTTCACTCGCGTTTTTCTTTTGATTGAACAAGAAAAGTAGTTCGTGCCGCACATGCTCTTTACTTCTCTCGAAGTTTGGCATGTTTACCACACGAAAAATATATGACACTAACTGAAAATCGTTTAAAAATCAATGGTTTTATGAAAGGTTCTGTCGTAGCTTCAAAACGACTGTGAACCAACCCTTGTTTACCGCACCGTTTCTTGAAAACAATTAAGATTTATTAACCATCAGGCATGGTAGAACATGGACGACTTAATTTTGTGTTCTGAAATTTTTTGGTTACATAAGTATGATACCATTTGCAGCATTCTAGCTAAATGTGTAAAACGCGGAATCTAGAACATATTTAACAATTATCAGTGGTCGACACAGAAAATTGCCCTATTCATGTAAGGATTTATTCATGTAGATTTAACATTACTAAATCTAAATAAGGTAATGAAATTAGTGTACGGAGTTCCATTTTTAGGTGCGAAGGCTTGCTTTAAAAGGATTGTATTTTATGACCTACTAACATAAGTGGAAAGTGCGTAAATAATAAAATTTGGATTATATGTAGATAACATAAAAATTAAATTTATATAAATAATTAACCGAGATACCGTGGCAAAAGGATTGAAAATGTGTCACTCGATACTCCTGTACATAAAATGGGAAATGTACCAAAAGAAAAAGGCATAAGACAAATTAAAAAAAAAAAAGCTTTTCATTATCCTTCTGATTGATTTGTCATCTAAGCCAGTAAAAATCCTCCTTTAATGACTTCAATTTTACGTAACATCTTAAAGTACACTGTTAAAAATTTGCAGCAAACTGTCCAGTAATTTGACCGTTTTTAACGAAAACCGTTAAATAACCGTAATTTAACTCTACTCTGACCAAAATACCGTCAGTAATATGATCAGAATAGAGTTAAATTACGGTTATGTACTCGTTTTCTATAAAAACGGTCAAATGACTGGAGAGTTTGTTGCAAATTTTTAACAGTGTAACAGAAAAGCCCTTCATTGTTTGTTATTATTACAAATCTGTTTCTATAAAAAATGATATAAATTTTAAATTGTTAAACCCATATAGTTCCCATATTAGTTTTGGATGGCAGATAAAGTTTTTATCTTTAGTTATTAGTAATGAATTAAGGGAATCTTTTATGAAGCATGACGAATTCTAGAATTTTTGGTACTGCGTAAGAATATAACTTTTTTACGGTCGTTGGTAAACATTCTCATTAAACCATAATTAATAAATATTCTTCTAGACCTCTTTTGTAGACTTTTTCAATACATAGTATAAATTTTCATTTACTATTGCAAACTCTGCTCAAAGATTTTCTACTAGAAGATTTGTTTCATTTTAAGTAAAGAAAATTGCTTTGAAATTACATTGAGAACACTATATTTATGTTTTCAAATAAATATTATTTAAATGAAGTATAGGGACTTACAAAAGAATCAACTTATTTAGATTTATGGATATGTGAACTGAAATTTTCACGTGTAAATCCACAACAAATTTCTGTAAATCGTGTAAAATTTACGCATAACAAGAAAAAAGTATAACAAAAAATCAAGTTTCTGCATTTGATGAATTTTGTCATACTGATTCATAGATATTCACATAAAATTATGCATTTTTAACAGAAATATGTAGTAATATATATTTTAATGAATTTTCAAATTTTCTTCAGCATCCTATTTCGGAATAATTTATTTTCATTAAATTTAACTTCTGTCTCTGTGTCTATATATATATATATTTGTGTGGATTTATATATGCCAAATTATATATTTATTTATCTATATCTATATATGTGTCTATATACCAATCATTCTTTAATTAACTATATATAAAAATGTTTACAATAAATCTGTCTATGATAAAAACTTTGCATATAACGATAATTTGCGTTGTCCCTACAAAATTCCTATAAGAACTAATATAAAACAAATATGTATATAATGATAGTTTTGTCCTAATCTATCTGACTCTTTCCCAGACTTAAAACAAATCTATTGATGCTTCGTATTATTCAGTTAAATCCAATTTTTTTTGTATGCAATGTTTTATAGAAAGAAGAATATAATAACATTGTCAATTTCTGAATTACCAGCTGCAGAAGACGGGTAGGTACATACAAAATTTTATCGTATTGAATTCACAAGAAATCGGGAAGATTTATGATTCTCAAATTTTAGTGAAAACGAAACATCACTTTTTATAAGTCACACATCAGTAGTTTACTTCCTAACCCAAAATTTGATCAATGGGTATACCATTTAAAAAGTGTTTTCTCTTCGCTCAAAAACGTCAATTGAGAAGAAAGGGGACGATTGATACTTTTTCAATACCAGACACAATCCTATTTCTTTCAAAAATAAAATTTCGATAAATGCATTTAAATAGTTATATAAATTACGTAAATTTTGAGAAATTGGAATTGCTTTATGATTACAAGAACTCTGTAAGTGCAATGTGTAAATAATTGGTTTAAAAAGTCAATTTTAATAATATTTTATGTGTTACGGGATGTATATGTTTATGTTTGTGCGCATTACTTTGTAAAAATATAATTATGCACTTCTTTCGTGTTTTCTTACAACCTACAGAAAATAATAAATTAAGGAGACATAATGTGTATTTGCATCTCCTATTTTAATAAAATGGAAATACATTCACATATATGGCAAAACCTTCTAAGATCTGCAATATAACAGCCCTTAAATATGTGCGCAAAAAACCAGAATTTCAGATCTTTTGAAAGCGTGAAATATCGCTCCTATGACCAAAAATCGAAACTCAAAATTCAAATTGTGGTTGAAAAGGGGCTCATGAATATTAGTGTCTCTCTTCTGATATATCAAAAATGATTTATTTTTTCTGATCCAATAGATATACAATATTTTCTCAAATCTTCAAAATATACTTTAATGAAAAAAAATGTTTTCGTTTTACAAAACTTTCTAATCGAAAATCATTTACTTAAAATATGCTAAAATATTCTTTGAGGAAAACTAACGAATATTCCGTCAGATAAATATTTAAATTGTAATTCCTAAAAAACTGCTTTTCTTGAGAAAAATTCCTTCAGAAATATGAACGTTTATCTAGTCCAGCATTAAGAAATGTTTAGCGAATCTCTTCTACCATAATGATATAAGGCCATTAAGAATCAAAAGTTTTTTAACAACTTAGCTGTTTAAAGTTTTACAAAGTTGAACAGGAAAGAAAATAAAAAAAGCAAAAGCTTTGATTCATTTTTGTGAAGAACCCATTTTCTGAATAGAAAGTGATAAAGTGTGAGAGATGTTTTAGAAATGTTGTAATTTGTATTAAAAAGAATATATGGCAATAAATCACGGCCATGGAGGTATTATATCGTTCACAGAATGAACATACAAATAATCAGACACCATATTTACTAACATGAATACAACAAAAGGGTCAGTATTTAAAATAGTAAAAAAAAATTAAGAAGCTTTTCATTTGTTACTTAAATGTAGTAAATATGGTTTAATTTCCCTTCTGCTGAATTCTGTCTTGCTGAATGCTTTATGTTATATTCATAAATTGTAACATTGCCGCATCCTTACAAATCTGGGATTTTGTACTATGAGAAACAATTGCATATTCCCAAAATGCTACGTCAAAAAATAGTAGATGTTTCTTATAATGAATTATTATTATTATTATTATTGTTTAGAGTCGCATTCATTTTATCTGTATTATAAGACATTCATTTTTATATTTGTCTCGGAACTGAACTATAATTTGAATGATTCTGTATTGGGAAGACGTCATCGGGACGGATGCTTTCTCAAACATATTGTTTTGCCTTTTTAATTTCAAAACTGACGCTCTGCTCTTGCTGCTCACTTCTTTAAACAAGAAAAAAGTATTGGATTCAGGAAAATTTTTGCCTTCCGGTTTTTGACGGATTTATGTGTTTTAGAAGGAAGAGAACATCGTTTGACTATTTTTAGAAAATGTTTCTCCGTAAGTCTCTTCGTGAATTATAAGTTGAATGATTTTGTATTCGGAAGACGTCATCAGGATCGATGCTTTGTCAAACATTTTGTTTGGCTGTTTTAATTTTAAAACTGACGCTCTTGCTGCTTACTTCTAGAGAAAAAGTATACCTTTTCTTACTACAGTGCCGAATATGTCTTTATCAGTTATAAGTTTACTCCATTCTTTAATAATGTCCTATTCAGGACATTCAAGTACCTGCTTTTTTTTTGTGTTTCTGCTTATCGATGTAATCATAATATATCCCAAAATCGTCACAAAATCTCAGGAAATGACAATAGACTACAGAAAGAAACGACGGATAGGAAGGGGACGGTAAGGATGGGGATAGGGTAAAAAAATGATACGTACGTGAACTTCATTTAAAAGTAGTTTGCACAAATTCACTGATGACGTGCAATCGAAGCTATTATCTGTTTTTGAAATATGATTACTTTCTTCTTTAAACAAGAAAAAAGCATTGGATTCATGAAAAATTTTGACTTCCAGTTTTCGACAGATTTATGTCTTTTAGAAGGCCGAGAAAACCGTATGACTATTTTTAGAAAATGTTTCTCCGTAAGTCTCTTCGTGAACTATAAGTTGAATGATTTGGAATTCGGAAGACGTCTTGCCCTATTGTCTGAATGTGAACCAAATTTTGTGGGCGTTCCAACTCACGAACTGCTGAACGTAATTTAATAAAACTTCAGATTAAATGAATCTGAAGTTTTATTAAATTACGTTCAGTAGTTCGTGAGTTGGAACGCCCACAAAATTTGGTTCACATACAGACAATAGAGCAAGACGACTTCCGAATTCCAAATCATTCAACTTATATTAGAGGATATTTATTATTAGATTATACTTAGAAGAGAGAGCGGTGTGTTGCTTAGATTAGATCCCTTATCACAATTCTCTCCCATGAAGATTGTTCTGTACCGACTGACACGCCACACAGCGGCCAGTATCTTTAATTAAAATACACAACTTGTATATAGATGATGATTAATTTTTTTCATTTTGATCAATCCGCAAGTTGCGCTTGTATCCTGTGCTTGAAGAAGATTCATAATCTTGTCCACAATCAATTGAGGCAGTTTAAAGAGCATTATGTTTCTATTATTATTCACTGATCACTATAATTCTATGTTAAATTCAAAGAAAGGCTTTATACTAACTCCATATTCATAATTTATGCTATGTGTGTATTCTCTTTAAAATAATGTATTATAATGATATAATAGAAAGTTTTGTGAAGGTCACATCATACAATTTTTGCTATTGTTTTAAAAGAATTCATAACTTAGAAATTAGGGCAACAGCGTTCACATCTTATGAAAGTCAATTATCATACAACTTAAAGTAAAATAAGGAATTTCCGTCCAATATCCTGAAATTTAATGCCTATGTGCGATCGGAATACATTAATTAATGTTATAACTTTTGATCCGGTGGCTCATGAATGAAGTGTTTTTCTCATTATACAATGTATTAAAATCAAGTATATTTTTTATTTACTGCATTCGCTTTACAAGGGGGATTATATGCATTTTTTATACAATGTTATTTTGCGACCGTAAAAACATTTGGGTCACAATTTTCACACCAAATTATAAAGTTAAGCTATGTACACAACAATCTGTTTATTTTCCATATTACACAGATATATGTATAAGAGTATTACACAGATATAGGTATAAGAATATTATAAAGATATATGTATAGTCATGTCACACATTAAACTGTGCATTTCAGAATTACCGGATAACGTTTTACACATTTACACGGGTGAAAGTGTTAGCATGAAAATACAAAGGACAATGTGTATTTGTAAATGTATGCACGAGCCGTATATTTGGCAATTTACACAGTACTTTGAAAAGTAGACAAAACGTTTTGTATTATTAGAATCCCTGTTTTAATGTGTAAATTTACGCATTTATTTTTTAGAGTGTGGTGACAACTTTATAAATAGGTAAGACGAAGTCCTGGGGAAGAAATGATGTCACAAGAATGAATCAAGCTAATGGGGAATTTTTTTTTAAATATAAGAAAAGGAGCGTGCTCCACAGCTCTAACTTAAAGAGTGACTGAAACATATATCAATTTCATAGAAAAAAGTGTCAGATTTTAATAAATTATAAAAATCAATTATATTAAAAGTAAAAAAAAAAAAAAAAAAAAAAAAAAAAAAAGAAGAAAAAAACATGTTTTAAAGTATCATCAACATATAAATGTGTATGATACCGTTCCAGATATCGCAACTAAACCGTTCGAGATATCGCAAAAATAACAGGTGGATTGATCAAATCAAAACTAACACGAACTAATTGTGGGTCGGAGAAATTTATCCTATGACTATTAATTTCGAAATCATTTGAAACACGCATATTTTAGCCAAACGTCAACTAATCACATGAAATGTCTGGAACATGCGCGAAAGTGAACCGTCCTATCATTTAGGTAAAAAGAGCAATTTTCACCAAACAAAGAATATTCGAATGAAATTACTCAATGATTCACACAATGAAATACTATCATTTCATGGAAAATAATCGTTCGAATGATAATTACAAATGATTCACTCGAGATGTGGAATAATGCCAATTCAAATACAAAGACAACAAATCATTTTCTCTGGACGAGGAATAATAGGTTGAAATGACTCAAACGTGCGCAAGAAGGGAACACGCTATTATTCCGGGAAAATAAACATTCAAATGACAATTGCTAGTGATTTACATGTGGTGTACTACAACGCTTATTTATATACAACGGAACAAGTGATTTTCTCAGGGAGAGAGAATGTCGATTGAAATGTATTGGACATTCACAAAAGCATAGCTACTAATTTGCCGTTGTCTAACATCAAATAAAACGAAACTTTTTATACAGGAACATGCAAACAAGAAACACTTCATGATTTTTTTTCAGGTTCAGGTTATGTTTATGAAACTTGAAATAAACAAAATGGATAGATTGCATAATCCAGAAAAAATAATCCTTTGAGTGATTATTTCGAGTTATAAATCTATAATTCCATGAAAAATGCGAACGAATAGCAATAATCGAACTGTTCGTGTGATGCACTTGAGTGATACTCTCGAGTGATGGCACAATGCTAACATAAGATTATATAAAATATCTGACAATGAAATGGCAAAATATCTCATGTATTTATTGCGCCATTAACATAAATAGTTAGTGTTTTTCAATTATTATAGAAGCTTAATTGTTTGTATCGTATAGATCAATTGATAATCTTTAAAAATACTAACACCTAAAAATTACAATCATGTAAGAACGTGAATGGAAATTTCTAGTTACAATTTACAAGATATATAAAAACTTTCTTTAACATTTCAAATAGCTTTGTGATGCTTTTTTTTAATATGTTAATTATTTAATTAAGTACTGTTCATCTATATCGGAAAAAAAAAGATTGACTTACACACATAATTTAAAAGAAGTCAACAGAAAATCAAGATTTTATTTTTGTAAAGAAAAACACACTGTATTTCAAATAAAAGAAAAACTATTTCACCCACTTTCAGAAAATATATTACATACTCTCGATGGAGCAATAGAATGGAGAATCACGTATTTCTAACCCTGTTCATATGAAAGTAATCCCATGTAAACTGTCATGCATTTTACTGTAGTCTAAAACAAATAAGGCAAATATTTATTTTGAAAGTATTCTTTTACTATTTGATAACTGTATATATAATTTTATAGCGGACACAATAGACTTTATTTATTAGTTTTTACAAACAGTGAACTAATTTTAGAAAAATATAAGGCTAACAGGTACTTTCTATTACTTCTGATTTTTAACACTTTCCAACATAGTCGAAAAGTGTTTATGACTTCGGTTTGTCGGCCGTCTGCCGTCCGTGCTCTAACTCCCGTAATTATGTTAGGATTGCCCTGCAATTTTGATATGTTATTGTCGTTATCTATAGCATGTTCCCTATTTCAACTGAAGTGTGTAGTCCTTATAGTTTATTTACAAGGACACTCAAAAGAATTCCGTTACATTACGGTTTATGGGGAAAAATCATTTGCGGTTTATTTTACACAACTTCAAATACACTGTAATTTATATATATCACTAAGGTGCATTACAAGAAGCTTAATATGGAATAGGGTGTGCATAGCTCTTATAGTTACTTTGCAGAGACAGTCAAAAGAATTCCGTTGCATTACGTCTATGTAGAAATATCGTTTGCAGTTTAATTAAATAATGTTCCACTATTTTAAACGCATTGAAATATATATATATATATCACTAAGGTGCATTACAAGAGGCTTACTACACAATATTGTGTGTATAACAGTCATCGTTCATTTACAGGGACACACAAAAGAATTCTCTATTGTCTGTTAACAATTATTCCTGGAAGTGCGTTTTAAGTTCCTGAACGCGATTTTAAATTTAACTCATTTTTTGTCTATTACTTGGTGTGTATAAATTCTGTAGATCCTATACAGAGCAGCACAAAAGTTCGCGAACACATTTCCGTTTAATGACAGAAACTCCAGAAGGAGAAGTTTAAACTGTTGCTACGCGTTTCCTAACTCAACTAAAATTTAGCATCCTATGTAGTTCATATACAAATCTATAGATCATATACAGGGCTGAATAAAAGTATTCGGATATTTTTCTGAATATTGTATATGTTGGAAATTCCTCAAATTACGTTTTTAAATATGTTATGCGTTTTCCAAATTGTTTACTTAGATGTTATCTTTCAGCTTATTAAACGGTAATGATTTGTAAAATTATTCTGGAAGCATTGGAAAGTGTTACATAATCTATGCTCGACGCATGATTTTTCGTTCTTGTTTTATTTCTACTTAATTTATTGGAAAATGGCTAATATTTAATTTGTACATGGCCATTGTGGATGATGCTGATGTTTTTAAATTATAGGTTGACTTAATGAAAAAAATATATTTTAATATAATTAGCTATTATATATTGTACAAAATTTTCAAAAATACATTATTCTGTGTTTTCCCTATACTCAGTTAATGATAGGGTAGGACAATTTATTAATTCGAATACAATATTCCCTTTATTTAATTTGTCGAAATTCCCTTTATTTAATTTGTCTTAAATCAAAATAAAACATTAATCTAATCATACGAAAAGTGAGAAAAAAATTAATGTGCCTTAATTGAAGAGTGTAGGATTTTTTTATTGGTTGCAGAATAACTTTTCGTCTACCATTTGAGGCAGAATTATCTTCAGTGTTTTTCACATTTTTCTGTTTTTCAGTGTCTGCATGTATTTCAAAACAGTATTGAAATCATCGTGAACGGTTTAGAACAACCCAACAAAGTAATCCTACAGCATTACATTTTCCATACAAGATGTTTTGGTAACTATGGATTTTTTTTTACTCTTCTAATAAAAAATTAAAACACTTTGCATATAGATTAAAAGATATAGATGTTTGCATGTAGAAATGGGATTTGTAATGCAGGTTTCATTCATTCTCTGATATGTCAGAATTATTTAAATTATGCACAAAATGCGCTTCTGATGGCAGTGATATATTTTAATAGTTTTAGAATTAAATTATAAGATTGAATAAATTTATTTCAGACTTTTTTTACTTTCGCTGGGCGTGGGTGATAAATCGCGAAATATTCTTTATTGTTATAACTGTTTAATGGTTACAAAAAATGGAGTTAATTATGCGACAAAACACTCTTTGCAAAATATTCCAACTGGCTATGAATTATATTTTAAACGCTAAAAAATAGAAAATATGAATAACAAAATAAAAAAAATTAAATTAAAAAAGAAAACTTGTTTTTTTCTGCTTTGTGATTGTATGAATTTTGAAGTATCTTATATCATTATACTTAATACATTAGTACTTTCAGCTTGTTCATGACAATATTTGTAACAATAAGTTTCAGCGCTTTCTAAACAACATTTCCTAAGAACCGGGGATTTTACTGTGTAGTTAAACTGGCTTTGTATGATCAATGAATTTTAATAGATCAATTTCCGAATAACCTTCGCAGAATTTAATCGCAGAATTTCTGCAATTACATATGGCCCAGTATTACTGGATGGAAAAAGTGATACCCGAATTTAAAATACGTGCGAACACTGCGTAACAATAAATGAAAAGAACGGTAGTTATTATATTTATAGAAAATGTATTACTTTGTTTTCATCATTTATCATTTTTTACGTGTAAAAATGCATGTAATAACTGTGTATATTGAATCATTTTACGTATTCTTACTTCATATGAATCTTGCATAAAAATTTCGACAAGTAAATTCATTTTGAATGACTGTCTATTAACTATCTATTTATTTCTGCTTTCGATTTTTGTTTTATTTATAAATATGTATGAAGTGCAGTTGTAAATAGAAATAAGCGATTTGGAAATAAAAGAAAACATTTGCCTTTTTTCATAAGATAAAATGATTTTTTAACTAAAAAAATATTGTACAGTAAAAATGCACTGCAAAATACATGTAAATATTATTTTAATGTGAATTCTCTTAAAATGGTTTTAGCGGAATAAAATAACTTTTGAATATTTTGAAGTGACTTTGTTCCTTTAAAAAGAAAATTTTATGATTCCAGTTTTCGACAGAAATGGAAGTCTTTTCAACTGACAAGCTTTGGTGAACTACGAATTTCAAATCATTTTGAAAGGATGTGATAAAATGACTGAAAAATACTTTTCATATTTTTCAACAAATACTATATATTTTAAGAAAAGTTTTCAAATATGAGTGAATTGCTTATAATAAAAAGCACATCGATGAAAAATTGTCAACATTCTTCCAAAACAAATTGGTCAATGAAAACAGACTGGCCACGTCCAACATGTTTTGTTTTAGAAAGTGAATATAACAAATAAAATCAAATAAGTTGCACATAAATACAATAAATTAAATAAATAATGTAACATAAAAATAAAATAAAAATCTGGTTTACTTATTTATATTAACACAATTCTAACCAATGAATAGTAGTAGGTTGAAAAATATGACATAGCTTCATTTTGATAACGTATACAGAAATTGCGATTCTTTACTCATAAAAAATTATAAGCAAATTTTACCAAATTAATTACGTTATAGGTATAATATGGAAATGCTAACATAAAATTAAAATAATTTAAATGCCTTGGCATAGTGGATGAAACAGAGTGCCAACAATTGATAACAAGTCTATAATTTGACCCCAAAAATATTGGGTCCAATAAACCTTCCAGTTACAAACTTTAGCACACTTGATGATATATCTAAAATTAGTTTTAAGAAATTTTTTTTATTCAGACTGAAACATAGCGCTTTGTTGAAAAGTGAAATACAAATCTGATATTTATTTATTGGCCACAACAAAGTTAGATTTCATTTTTAAATAATCGAATAAAACTTTGTAAAACTTGGGTCAGTAATTTTCTAAAAGTCGTTATGCAGATATATATATATATATATATATATATATAAGCAGTCGTATAAGCATATCTAAGAACTACATGGAAAATTTTCGGTAAACATCGTTCTTGTATTGTAGAGTGTTAAGTGTCTGTGGAAAGCGCATAGGTTACAAATTACTTTTTAATTTGGGAACGCTTGTAGGTACATTTATAAAAGTGGTGTCTACACGTAGGTAACACATGAGTATCCGATACACAATAAGATTATTAGCAATAGCCTTACAGGCTAAATGTAGAACTTTGAGAACCTATATTAAAATCTAATGATATGGAAAAACTGAAGATATGGGGGAAATTAGAAAATTGTTAAGCGTCGTGCATTATGCGAGAAATAATATTACATTTATACGAATAGCGTAAACGAAAATCGAGAAGGTACGATTTGTCCTATTTCCTTTTGACTGATATAAGGAGGATCTACCGCCGATGATGAAATAGAATGACCAGACACATAGTTGTGTCTCTTCTAACATAGTCATGCTAATTGCTAGTAATTCGATTAACTGTTTTTAATTCACTTTGACTCACATCATTCTTTTCCATAGCGAAATCAACGCTGTATTATAAATGGGAATCGGTAAATTAATTTAGTACGTTTCACTTTCAGTTAAAATGATGCATATGTATGTAATAATATTTCCTATTATCACCGACATTAAACACGTCATAATCTCCTATTGACATTTTTTCGTATTTCTAATAGTTTTCTAGATAGAAGTATTAAATGTTACTTTGCACCGCTTTAGACGCAGTGAATGGCGCTGTTATATAGCGAATGCATGTATTTATAAGTGTAGAAACATAATTTCCTAAATTAAATATACCCGCATAGCATGCACAGTCACAATGACGTCACTGTGAGTCACTTACGTCACGTCACATCTGTGACCAAAATGACACCCCTTTGTAACGTCACACTGTGATCAAAATGTGAACGTCTTGATGATCTAAAGAAAACTTAAAATAAACTTTAGAACATCTTATGGCATGAAGAAAATTACTTTTTGACAGCTTTAAAAATTTTTGTGACGTTGCAATGACGTCACTGCAAGTCACATAAGTCACGTAAAACCTATGACCAAAATGCCAACACTCTGTGACTTCACGGTGTGATCGGAGAGAGAATTTGGAAAAAAAACTCATAAAATATAGAATTGAATTATGTCATGTACCTAAATCATTAATAAAAACATTGTCACACATTATTTAAATATATTGTATTTCCAAAATAAAATAATAAATAAATATTTGTCTACATATATGAGGCAGATATTTTTTTACAATTTTCATTGCCGTTTTTGTTGAAATTTAACAAAATATACTATATAATACACAGGTAAAAATCCTTAAATAGAAATTTAGTAACGTAGGAAAGTTTTGGCGGGAAGTAATTCAGAAATAGATCTCCCTTTCTAATAAAACTGTTAGCGATTTAGAGATTTGTTAGCATTTTAAATACAAACATTTAATTTTTTTTCCTACCACCGCATAGAACTCATTTGCTAATTTTGTGATACTAAAAATATTTTAAAAATCGCCAATCTCTTATTATTTTGAGGGGCCACTCAACCCAATCATCAGCTTTCTGTTTAAAAAGTGAGGACACCATTTTTGCGAGTTCGACATCGGGGGTGCTCGGGGTGACCGTCGAACGCGTTCGATTTTTCTTGTACTGGATATTTAAGGTGGTTCTCAACTGACCTGCCCCATAACGCGAAGCTTTCTGACATAATTTCTGACTCATTTTTAAACGCAAAGGCATAAAATGGGCAGGACTGACTATGGAAGCAATTTGGAATCGAAATGAGTTTTCCATTTTTTGATAAATAAATTACTTATCGAGTTATAAGCAATTCGTGTCACGTGACGACTGGTTTTTCTCTTTTCTTTCCCTGTTACGTCGGGTATTTGGTTCAAAACGCTGACTTTGACATTCTTTTCTGAAAGATCTTCTGATTTTACTAAAAAATGGAAAACGTCTTTCAATTACAGAGTTTCTGAATAAAAACAAAAGCCAATTTCATGAATTTCCGAACAAAAACGAATTAAAAATATGTCATAAAGTATATGTCATTCCTATAGCAATTTATTCCAAAACTGGTCAGTGGTTAATAAGATATCACCTCTGTTAAATATATTGCTCTTTTCAATAGAGTGTAAAAAATGAAAAAATCGTATTTAGGAAATCTGATTGCAGAATAGTAGTATTTATATTTATGTCGTAATTATTTTATAAAGACTATTAAATCCATTTTTATTTAAAATTTATGTTTACTTTGGACGCCTAAAACAAATGCAACTGATTAAAAAATATATAAAAATTTAAATTTTCACAGCTTATTTCCAAGAATATTAAACTCTCTCATATAAAAACAGAAGATTATAGTTTTATTAGAAGTTATTTGTCAGCCATATAAACTATAAAGCATTTGAAATGTCTTTATTTAACTGTTTTCTTTCTATTCTTTTTCTGGAAACACCTGCTAGATGTTACTTTGTGGTAAACATTACTGCGCAGATCATGATCGCAGATGTTGAGGGCAGACGATTATTTTTATCGGCGGATTAGAGTGTGTGGTTTTCTTTTAAGTTTGTGGAAGTATATTGTTTAATTTATACCGTGAAAGTAAATTAACGTTTTAAAGTGAATCATCTATTTTAACCTATCCTTATGTCTAGCTGGGTGCGTTATTAAGGTTTGCGTGATATTTGATATCTCAGATCTATGAACACACCTAAGCTGGACACTTTGAAAATTAAAGCAGTGGATTTGAGTCTCATTTTTCAATGAAAAGGAAGCAGTCAACGACCATTAAAACTTAATCCCTAGAACTGGTGGTTTTACTTATAGATTAGCAGGTAACTTTTAATGTCTTCGCAGTTTTGTTAATAGTGCATGTTTAGTAATGGTACATTAATAGTGCATTATTTAAATGTTAAGATGTTTAAATATTTTTCTTTTAATCACTTGTATAAAATTTTATCTTTAATGTTTTAAATCGTTTTAAATAGAGAGTTTGGAAAAAAGCTTAAAGTATTTACTAACAATATATATTCTAAATGTAAAGTGTTATTTATAACGAGGAATGTATTTATATTTTAAGTTTCTAAGTTCAATTTTCATAGTTATTCATTGTAGTTAAATACATTGCAATTTTTAAAACTATTAATATTTGATTTACAATTTGAAAATTTCTTAGCTAGTGGAGGTTTTGAGAAATAATTTTCTGGTATATTTGAAATAATTGCGACAATTTAACTCATCACAAATTTAGTTGTCAAGATATGTCAATATTAGGTGCACAAAAATAATGAATATTGATGAAACAATATAACAGCTATTCAGTTAAGGTAATTTTTCCAGTTATGTTATCGAATTTTTTCTATAGTAAAAATTGATATTTAAGCTCTGCATTTAGTATTCTATCAAAAACTATAAATAAAATAATTTGTAAAGAAAAAAAATATTTTTTTTTTCTGTGCGTTTATGATCCGAAGTTTTAAATTTCATTTGCTTCGAAAAATGTTTTATTGCTTGATACAATGTTTATTATTTAATAATATCGCACAATAGGTAGATCTATTATTTAAATGGATTCCTAATATAAATTTTTCACAATGCTTATTTAAAAAAATCTATACTTTTATTTTCATTAAATTTGTAATCAAATCCAAAATAACTAATTTCTGAATTCTTTTTTATTCGGAAACACATGAAATTGGCAGGTGTTCTTATTCAGAATATATGTAATAGAATGGCATTTTCCAATTTTTGACAAAAGATGTTTCAGAAAACACTATCAAAGTCGGTGTTTTGAACCGAATTTCCTTGCAGCTTCAGAAACGGAAAAAACGTGACCAAAATTGCTCTTACGCATTTCATTTATCTAAAAATGGAAAACGCTATTCATTCCAAATCGCTTTATTAATCAGGCATGCAAGTGCCAAGCGTTTAAAAATTTGTTCATAAATGTGTCAGAAAGTTTCGTGATACTGAACGAGGGGAAATATGGCAAAGTATACACATTTAAAAACTTCAATACTTAAAAGCAAAATAGCATAGTTTTAATTATTGTCAACATTTTTGGTGGTTACATAAAACAAATGGAAGTCGAAGTTATTTTTAAAAGTGGTTATTTGCACAATAGAATTTCATATTATTAAAATATTTAATTTTATTATAATTTTTAATGGATTCATCTATTATTTTTATATTAGTATGCGTTTTTTACATTTATAATTTTCTTGTTTAACGGCTACATTAGCCGGTTTCCCAATCAGATGCAAAGTTTTAATTTGAATACGAGTTGCATAAAAAAAATGATTGCCGATCCAATCCTTATCGTCGATCTTATCCGTATTTGGTGAAATCTTGTTATCCGAATCTATGCGAAATCATTTATCAGGTTCGGTCGGGTTGTGGGCCTACAGAATTTTTGTTGTTGTTGTTGTTGGGTTAGGGTAAGATTACGGGTTGAATGTAAATCTAGTTTCAGTCAACCATCATTCATGTTCAAGTAGACATTCAATCATGTTCAAGAAGTATATAACCGGATTCGTGCATGACTCTAGATCCGAGCTGACATCAGAAATTGTATCGTAACAAAATTTCTGATAAAATCTGGTTACTTGGTCGTATGCAAGATTCTATTCTGAACAAGACTTACAGTAAAAACATTATACCCGACTCGGGTCAGATCGGGTTCACGAAAATCAGGTCACACGACAACTAATCCAAATCTATTCTGTAGCCAAACAAATCCAAAAAGATCGATCCGAAGTTTCTGGATTGTATTCGGGTAAAATCTGGTCACCCGACCCGGTGTAGTGTCGTCACAAACTTGAACCATAAAAAAATTTTGATCCGAACAATCCGTATAGGATTCGGGTAAAATCTGGTCACCCTATCCGCTGCACATTCGTCATATTTTTCACATTGAAGTCGCACGGTGACTTAGGTGGCACGGATTACTCACAAAGTAGTCACATTGTGAGGTCACAGAAAGCCTTGAAAACGGCCATAACGACCTCGCATTTACGTCACAGTGACTTCACATCGACGTCACGTGACGTCACGACGACTGTCACAAAGTCACAGTGTGACTTCACAGTGACGTCGTCGTGATGTCACCATGCCTTACGGGTATTTCCATCATCGCTTTCGAAGCGCAGCGAGTCAACAGTGATCAAAGATTCGTATGTACCCGCTCCAATCTGACAATTAACACATTTCGTGGAAATGAATCTATTCATTACAATAAATTTTGCTACAAACGTAAATCTTACAATAGACAAGCATAATAATGTGAACCGTTATTTCAAAATTGATCGTTTGCTGAAAAATTGCTTGAAGATTTTTCTTTTATCCAAAAACACTTAAAATTCCAGCGATTTTTAAATTTACACAAAAATCCATATGACATGAAATGTATCTTAATGAATTTCAATCGAGCAGACAATGCGACGAAAATTTGATTGGTATTTTATTTTTCGACTTTTCGAATAAAGTATTTAATTTTGAGTTCTGTATTCTGCTAACAGCTAATGCCGGTTGTGAAACGAAACTTTTTCTCGGTTGGAAAATTTTTCCCACACCTGCTAACTAGAAACGCTTCAATTATGAATCCTTAATTCAGCTAAGCAGGCCTTATATATTGCAAATAGCCTAATAAGTTGAGTTTTTAGTCTGCATGTTTTTGTATGCTATATACTATCAATTATTTAACAATTGCATTATAAGTAAAAAATATATTAAATTTTATGTTTAAATGTATCTTCTGTTTTATGTTCAAGAAGAATTTAATTAAAAATGTTTAACTTAAGTACTTGTCGTAAACGTACAGTCTTAGTTATTATGAGTTATCTTTATTGTTAATATGCACATAATGCAGACAATGTAAAGTACACTGCAAAAAAATATAAATGTTTCTACATCAATATAACCACGAACTAAAGTACATAATAAACTCTTTCGGGTTACCCAGGAATCCAAAATTCCCTCTTTATATTTAGATTTCACATAAAACAATATCTTTTGAGATTTTAAGAAGATTTGACAGTTTCTTTTGCTGTCACTGATTTTTGGAAGTTTTTATAGTGTATTAATCAGATTTTGCAACCCGAAATAAATGTTTTTTTTTATGATATCATTTCTGAAGTAAATATTTTAATGATCAACAAATATGCATATAGATATTTATAGACAGACATGATACATTAACATCATTCACATTCACATTAAAATTAATATTATCCTTTTATTCTTGAATACATAAAATCAAATATGCAGCTGACGATGCTGAATTAAGAATTGATAAACCTTAATATTCCATATTCAGACTTAAGAAAAATGACTATAACGCTAAAAATTATTCTATAATAACTGCTCGGAAAAGTTTTCGGAGACTTTGGCAGCAAAAGTAAACGTATTTTTATAAACACAAATAAAAATTAATATCTAAAGCAATATTTATAACACTTCTATTCTTTTCACATTTACAGTGAGCAAGTAAAGTAATAATTTATATATATACATAAAATTTCTTTCATCTTCGAAATTATATTGGATTCTGGAATCTCTAAAACTAAAGAACACTTTTTATAATCATGTCAATTCCATGGAGTTTATTGCATATTTTTGTTCGTGGTTAAACTAAATTTTCCAATTGTATTTTTCTGCAGGGTAATACATTGTTACTCACATTAAAATCTCAAAGGAAGTATGTATGTTTAAATAGAAAAATATGCAAAATTAGTTGATCACAAATTAAAGATTGAAATCGAAAAATGATATTTACATTTAGATTGTCTTTCACTGGAAGCATAAAATAAAATAGAAGTTTAAAAAGATTACTGGTACCATTAAAAATATCATTTACATAAACATGACATGTATTAAAAGCAAACTTAAAATGATATATTTATCAACATTTTTTTTGTTGGGGGGGGGGGGGGGTGTCCTGTTGATTTTGAATGCATTGCGTTTCAAGCAGAAACCGGTTGTGCAAACGCAATCTTATTAAAAAGAACTAAAATTCTTTTGGATAGTCAAAAATGTAACACAACTGTTAAATTTTGTGGGCTTTTTAAGAAAATATTAACACATCACTTTCATGTGTAATAGAAATTTAAATTTCGTTTTCTGAGAAACGCAACTAAAAATACTTATCTAAAGCGATATTTACAACACATCCATGTTTTTCGAATATACAGGTTTTCCCATCAACATCTCTCAATATCTACACAGCCAAATTCCTCGCTTGGGGTGCATAAAAATTTCCCGAAGAACTTTATCTTTACAACCCTTCATTTTAAAAATGCAAAATGAAAGTATGACGTTATATTCGCTGCAAGAAAAAGAAACATTATTGGAAACATGAACATAGTATTTGTACATATATATGTGTGTGCGTATTTGCAGAAGAAGGTGCGAAATATATCCACCGGGTGCACTAAGGAATGCATGCGCGTGTCCTATAAGGACGTCAAACAGTCGTTTGAATCATATTAAATGGCTGCATCTAGTAAGTACCCTTAATTTTTGCATGATGATAAAGAGAACTAACAAAACCTTTTTGCTAATAAAAGCACAAAGTGCCCAGGAAATATATGGAACTGTCTTTTGAGCAATTAAAAAACGTTTCGTGTCGAACAGATCCCAACCAAATCAGCAGGAATAAATGAATAATTTTTGTTTTAATTCACAGCTATTCCAAATACTTTTGTAGTTTATATGCATATTAACATATAGTCTGAGCCAAAACTACGTAAACAAACATTACGCGTTTAGTAGTACATACTACAACAAAAAAAGGAAGCAGGCTATACGAAATTTGATGTTTTTTGTATAGGAAACCAGAGTCTTAAACCATTTATTCAATCAAAAATACAGGATGTTTTACTACAAGCCTAACCTGGAATTGTATTCATAAATTTATATATAATGAAGATTTGTTTAACAGAATTTGCAACACTTACCTTTTTTGGAGTGTGGTGCATGGCTCTCATATTAAATTTGTGGAAGTATGCTTTATTTACATACACGTATCGCTGAGTTAGATGCCTGATATTTCCTAATGTATTTAACAGTATATACGGCCTTAGAAGAAATACTGTGTACTTTCAACGATTTTCGTTATCGCATTTCATATCATACTGGGAAAAGTAATTCTGATGATAAAGTTTATAAAATAATATTACGTTGAATAAAATTATGAACAATCGTGATATTCTGATTACGGTTAAGAAGAGTGTATTTTGTGTTAAATAAATGGATTATGACACTGATATAATATAAGAAAAATATTTTTTATAATTAACTCAACAACCTCTTAACGTTGTTGACTCTTTTAAAATAATTTATTTCCTTTATAATGAAGAATTTGTTTTAATATTTTATATATATTGTTCATTTATTACATTTTTTCTATTTCCTGGAAGATTTGTTTTCTTACATTTCTGTCATTTTAAACTAATAAATGCATAATTATAAATTAAATGCGGTAAATTAAAAATGATTTTTCATATATATATTTATAAATAATAATAATAATAAAGAGATATCGCATGATATAAGAAGAAACTATGTTTTCTATTGCGCATAAATGTCTATTGCATGAACTTCTATTATATGAACTTCAATGATATAAATGCAATGGTCTTTAGAAAGTTCATAATTCATAATTTTATACACTCGAATTTAAAAGTTTCAATTCCAGATTTCCTTCTTTTGAAAACAGATTATATATATATATATATATATATATATATATATATATATATATATATATATATATATATATATATATATATATATATATATATATATATATATATATGTTACAAAGGGTACCAAATGTCATCCAAATGTCTCTGGCTTGTAACTGCCTGGTTTTCAAATGGGTTTGCTTTTTCTAAAATGTTTACTTAGGTATTTTATTTACCTAATTAAACAGCGAACGTTTGTTAAAATATTATGTTACTTTTGGAAAGTGCTTCATAATATATGTTTAATGCATGGTTTTTCTTTCTTTTTTCAATAATTTGTTGATTAAAATGTATGGGGTATTCTTTTATTTTTTAACTGTCTGTATATAAATAAAGAGAAGCTAAAAAGTTTAAAATTAAGGTAAATTTTGAGAGTTTCACACTCTTATAATTATTTGTACACCCATGTTTGACTACATAACATATAACAATTATTTTTCCAAGTAATTTATGACCCTCCCGTATGTTAAGTTTCACAAACATTTTTATGTTATTTTTAATGAATTAAGAAGACCCTCGGCAATTCCTAGCAAATTTTCAGACAATTTTTAACTATAAATAAATAACGTATTTTATTAAACCCGAATTCGAGCAAACAAAATATTTTACATTCATTAAATTAAGCATAAATAAGGTCTAGTAAACCATACAGCTTACGATTATATTACTTTTACAAGTATTTTAGGGATAAAATTTCCGGCAGTTATGTAAATTGAAATAAAACGTACCACGATAAACATTTCTTTAATTTTATAAATTTCCAGCTAAGGTAGTAACTTACTTGTGTTTAATATTTAACAAAATGTGCCTGTTTTATTCTAATATCAAAATTTTTCTCACTTTATAGTTGTTCAGCTTCTGTTTTAACTTTGCAATTAATTCATATTTAAGCATACAAAATGAAATCGCTGATAGTAAACCGTTGATCAATATAAGCAAATTCCTCAGCTTTTCTTTGAAAACTAAAAATATCTATAAAAATGAGGATAAAAGTCTTTTTGAAAAAGCTGTTGTAAAAGGGGACAATCTTGCTTGCTATGTACGATTAACAAAAAATAAAATAAAAATAAAAAGCTGAATTTTATTTAATGTTTATTTCATGTTGAAAAAACCCGTTTTTCTACCTTTTTCACGTTTTAACGGCATTGCAATACCTTTAAAAAATGATGGAAATATCTAGATAGTATTGACTATTTACTGCGACATTATTGCTAACAATGTTTCAGAAACGGTATTAATTGTTTTGGAAATGTAGCTAAAAACATAGTTGAAAAATAGTGGAACCGACGATACATGCTTTCAATATACTTCATTACGTCGCCGAATAAATTTGTATTAATGAAATGCGTAGTTGTTTCTTTTAACGGTTTAAAGCAGTTCTCATATCCAAACAGGCAAATTTCTGATACATTTTTTAATTCATTTTTTTTATCGCCATGGCATGAAATTTGCAGGTGTTCTTATTCAGAAACTGTATAATCGAAACACGTTTTCCATTTTTGTTTAAAGGCAGAAAATCTTTCAGAAAATGCTTTCAAAGTCGGCGTTCTGAACCAAAATCTCAAAACTGCAGCCAGAAAAGCGTGACCAGAATCGCTTTTAACTCGATACGTAATCTATTTATCAGAAAACGGAAAACTCATTTCGATACCAAATCGTTTCCACAGTTTTCATGCCTTCCGATTTTATGCATTTGCGTTAAAAAATGAGTCAGAAATTGTATCATAAAGTTTTGGGTTGTTGAGCAGATCATTTGAGAACCACCATAAAAAGGAACCTGTGTTTCAATAAGCTTCAGATCATGAAATGGTTCTTGTTTGAAATATTCGCATAATTTGCCATTTTCAGATGCGGTTGTTTTTAATTATCTGTTTACAGAAATATTAAGTAGATGTAAGGATAGATGTAAGGATAGCAAATATGCAGGTTTTTATATGTATGTGCGAACAAAAGACTAACAATAACTGATATACAGAATGCATAGAAATATGCTAAATATTCCTGATCAAAAAATGCCATCACGTAAAATAATTTTCAGATTAAGGTAGTTACATTTCATTTAAAAGCTAATGTAAATTAAATCAATAATTCAAAAATCATCTTACATGATTTCACAAGTATAATTGAAATAAATTATTAATTATCTTATAAAAACTCACTTTAAACTGACGTAATAGGATATTGAGGATATTTGAAAATATTAGGAATATTTAATCTTTCCTTGTGAAGACTTAATCTTTTACAGTTTTAGTTTCTTTAGGTTTACTATTTTAGCAGATTTTACTATATATAAGAATATATAATAAAATCTGCTAAAATAGTCTCAAGGAATCAGAGGAAATTTCTGAATTTCTCTTTTTTGTCCTTTTTAGAAGGTAGAAAGATTTTCGTAATCGTAATCTTTCGTCACAGAGTTTTTTCAGTGAAATAGAGGTTCAAATTTGTCAAATGTAAATACTTAATACAAATTTAAAACCTTTTTAAAAGTATTTTCAAACAAAAATGAGTTATTTCAAGAAAAAAGTGTGACATGATATTAATTAAAATGGTGTTTAAGAAATGTTTTAATTCATAAAAATATTTTTGTATTATTCATGAAAAATAAGTTTATTAACATTTTCTCCTAAAATTAATATTAGAGAATTTATAAAACGTACTTGTTTTTATAATTATAAAGGTCTTGTATAAAACTTATTTAAACACGCGTAAGTAGAATGTAGCAAAGCATCAGAGGAAAATTCTGAATTTAAATTTTTACCTTCTTAGAAGGTATAAAGACTTTCGCAATTGTAACTTTTGTTCGCAGATTATTTTTCAGTTAAATAAAGGTTCAAATTTCTCAGATGTAAAAATGTAATACGAATTTAAAACCTTTATTGAAGTTTTTTTAACAAAATTGAGTTATTTCACGAAGATTGTGTGACAGGATATTAATTAAAATGTTGTATCTTAACAAATGTTTTAATGCATAAAATTATTGATAATATTATTCATGAAAAAGAAGTTTATTATCATTTTCTCTTAAAATTAATATTAGAGAATTTATAAAACGCACTTGTTGTTATAATTTTAAAAGTCTTGTATAAAACTCATTTAAACACGCGAAAGCAGAATGTATCAAAGCATCATTGTAGCTTATTTTACTTTTATGGGTGTTTTGCGATATACATCTGCCCGTTATTTTAAATTAGAATAAAGTGTATCATTATGAGTAGCTGTAAACGACCACAAAGCTTTGAAATGATGAAGATATTCGGAAGTTTGACTGTAGATTGAGAAACCAGAAGTTAACCTAAACGATTACATCTTTCTGAAATTATTTATTTGTTTCATAGATATAAAAATTATTTGTTGAATTCCAAAAAAAAAAAATAATAATAAAGATTTAATATTGTTCATAAACTCTTTTTGCAACGATTTTGAATTCCAAGTCCTACAAGTTTAGGTAGTCTTATTTTCTTTATGCTGCTTATGACGTTGTATCATGATTATGCCTGCAAAACATACAAATTTAAGTTTTCAAGTTGTAGTAAAAAATATATTTATAAAATTTATCTATTTTTATGGTATTTGAATTTTTACATATATTAATTTTATTTTATTTCGGGTGACAACATAATAAGTAGTGTAAAGAATAAATGACCACTCAATAATATAGAGCCTTGACTTTAAAATCATAAAAAAAACTAATTTTGCAAGAATAATTTTGTCGAACAATATTAAAAAGTGTGGGATTGATTTTCTCCATTTAACAATTATCTTTTTATGAATAATAAATAAATAAATGCAAAAAGAATTAATTTTCTAAATCAATTACTGGCAAACTTTAATAAACATTCATCATTCCAAATCTCTGTCGTCCACTTAATGTCTACATAAATTTAATACAACATTGTATTAAAGCATTGTACTTATGTTTAATATTTAAGGATATAAATAATTTTAGCTTTTACACAGCATAGTATTGTAATCTATATGCTTGGCTCTTGCATTGAAAATAATATGTACCTATGCATATGAAATACGATACTTATACCAAAACAAACATACTGCGATAATATGAGATAATACTTTAAAACTTCAAGTAAATAATAGAATTGTTGTTTATAAACCGGTGTACTTTTTAAAAGAAATGTACAATGTTATTTGCAGGAATGTATAAATCATAAACAAAAAATGTAAAATATCATATTGACTACGCTAATATAACTGCGTAACATTTTACAGTATATGTTCTGTCAATTATTTTCTGATTGGTAGTATCACATTAAATCCAACTTTATATTCAATCAATTCTTTCCAATCTTTATAATTATAGCATTTCTGAAGCCTATGTTTCTATGTCTAAAAAAGTATGATCAAGTATTTCGAAAGACGTTGCATTTACACTACAATTTTGTGTAATAAAGAACGTTTACTGCGGTCATAAATTTTTTAACTTACTGATTTAAAATACGCATTATCGTCTAAGATACCACTGACATTATATTTTAAAAAATCATACATCCGTGTGTTCAAAAAGATATTTTAAATTTCAAACTATAAATTTGTATATATGTAAAAAGAAATATCACGTGTATCATAATACGTAAAATGCATTATCCATCTTGACAATATTTGTTTTATTGTGTAAAAAATCCCAGAGTTTGAAAATAAAACTCTAATTTTTAATTTTTGACTGGAAGCAAGAACATTTAAAACAATAAATACATTTTACAGCTATAATTAATGTTGTAATAAAGGAAGAGATATTAATACATAGTGATAGCTAACACTATTCAAAAGAAATAGATATAAAACACATATTCTTAATAAATACATGCTTACTGTAAATAGAAAACAACTATAAAAGTAAGAAATTCGTAGTACTCTTATTACTAGATTATTCTTATTGTTTTTACACGTATAGCATTGCGATATCAAAGTGACGACGTATATATGTTAAGTAACGGAGACGTGGATGTGAACGTGTAACGGGACGTGGACGTTATTTAGCACTTTTTTGACGACACACTGTAACCAATTTACGAAGTCGCATTGGAACTTCTAAGTGAAAACTGTGACTTTTGTAAGGATTCTGAATCGAAACGATTTTACCCAAATTTTAGCCAATCCCGAATAATGAACTATTTTTTATTCGGTAATTTCATTTCTTTTTTTATTTTAGTTTTTGCTTCAGCTTGAGTTTCGGATCTGAATCCTGCATCAGGTCGGGAAACTCAATTTTGAGACAAGTTTAGTCAGATAACTAAATTTTATCTGAACCCGATCGTGTGGCGTCGGCTGTATGTTTTTCTGCATGTCGTATACTTGTTAGATTCCTGCATTGGATCATGTAACCAGATTTTACCCTTTAATGACCCACAGCCAGTCGAGTAATTATATTTCACCGTACTTAGGTATTTATTTATATGTTGTGCATTTATTTATTGAATAAAATCGTGTCATCAAATTATTTAACCCAATTTTGATAAAAAAAAACCGAAACGGGTTGGATACATATATATATATATTTTTTTTGTAATGTGCATATGCATAGTTAATTTTTTTTTTATAAAAAGTTTAAATTAATTAAAATTATCATATTTCAAAATATAAATGCAGCAATTTTTCAGTGTCAATTTTTAGAGAAATGTTTTACATAAAAGCAAATAGTTTGTGATTTTGATGTTAAGTGGAAATGGTACATTCTCAATATATATATTTCTAATTCTAAGAATTCTGATGAAAATTGTTACTATATTGCATTTTAATTTTCAATTCAAAGCACTTTTAACAAAAAAAAAATAACTGAACGTTTGTTTAAAAAGAATAATAATTAAATCCCTACTATCTTTTTAATAAATTGACATTTTTGGTTGATTGAGGTTTTCTTTCCTTTTCTTATATTCTACACAAGATTGCTTGGATTTTTAGAAATAAGTTATATTTGTTTATATATACATTTTTTACTGACATATATAGGGGGAAATGGTGAATCTAACTTCTGGAATATATATGTATATAATATATATACGTATACAGGGTGTCCGAAAAGTCTGGAAATGGTCGAATAACTCGAGAAATATACATCGGATTGAAAAACAGAAAATATCTGTTTAATATTTTTGAAAAATCTATTTAGGGATATGAAAGTCCCCCCCCCTACTCTGCCACATGGGAAAAGTGTGGGACTTTGAAAGCTTAAATGATACCCCCCCCCCCTTTTTTATTGTAGATTCGGACTCTACTGTAAATAATAGGTAACTTTTTTTTTTTTTTTTGGCGATCGAGGACGCGTAGAGGAAGGTTGTGTTTGTGTGTGCTCATCAATGACGGTCGGCTAGGGCAGTTTTAAAGGTCAACGGGCCAGGCGCTGTTGATAAAAATGAATTCATGAATGGATCAGCTTCAAAAAAAGGTAAGCGGCATATTTCTATCTTGTTTCCTCATTAAGATATGAGCGAATTAATTAATTCGCTCTTGCCCATTGCTTTTTGTCTGCCTTAATTCTACAGTAATAATTTTAATTCTTTAATTTTGCCATCTAATTAAACTCCAATCAACTTTAAACTTCTCATTTTAATGTATCTACCAAGTCTAAACTGTAATTCACTTCCATAAAGTCGATAACTTTAAAATTCTAGCCTTAATTAAGCTTTATAATTGATCCCTCGGTCACATGGAAATGCTCACGCCTGCCTAAATTTGGGTCTCCGGGGTTTTATATTAGGATAAGTGTCTACTTCCAACACTATGCATCTTTGGGGTCTGCCAGCTTGGCATCTCGGGTAGAAGCAACCATGTGATCGGGCTGTAGGTTCCACTGAGTCATCCTCAGTGGCGGGAGCGGGGACTTGTGCTGCTAGCGGCGGCTGGCGCTCGGGATTGCTTGACCAGGCATTGTCTTTTAATTATTCAGCCAATTAGTCCAATTAGCTAATGAAGGGACTCTAACTTTTTCAGCAAATTTCCATTTTATTCAATATTTTAACTTTTACCTTCGCGTTCTAACTTTGCTAATTTGTAGTTCGGTTTTAAACTGTTTCGTCCTTTTTAATTTTAAATTATCTTTAACTTTTACAGTTTTTAATAGATTCTCAACCTTTTAGCGGGACTCTGTCACTTTCGGAGCTGTTCGTTCTTTGAATTAAAAGCATTTTTCCAGTTTTTAGTAAATCTTAGTCATTTTTTCTCACATTTTCATTTTTTAGCAAATCTTAGTAATCTTCAAGAACTGGTTCCCAAACTTTTTCCCGACATTTGACTTATTTTTTACTCTTTTTGTATTTTCTAGCGCTTTTAAGTTAATAGTATACTTAGACATTACCTTTTCTTCAATTTTTTTTCATTTTTTATTTCAGTACTTAGTCAAAATTTTGAACTTTTTTTTTTTTTTCTCGACACCCAAACTTTGTCATCCCATTTAAATATGCTATTTTAGTTCACCTCACCAATTATTTTCTTTTTCCTAAAATTTTTTTTTCGAGTACGGCAAAACTACCTTTTACCGGACCCCGGGGACTCCATGCCGCACTCACCGTCGACCCAGCGTTTGCGCTGTGTGCCCCAAAATCTTATTTTTCAGTTAAAAACCGAACCACTCGTACGAATCTCTTAAAATTTGGTTTCTTATCTATTTTATTCTAGTACTATCCCCTACCATACTTATTTATTTTCTAACTTAATTTTAATTTTTTCGCTTTTTTGCCGTTTTCTAAGTTTTTAAATTTTCATGACTTCCAATCATACGATTCCCCTACAAACTGGTTTTCCATCTTAAAACATTTATTTCTTTAATCACCTATTTTTTTTAAATTTTTTCCATTATTATTCTCGGACTTTTAACACTTTTTATATTCTCTGTTTACAATCTTCAGCGAGTCAAAAAACTGACAAAGACCTGTTTTAATTTGTTTCTATTAACTTTTTTATTCATTTCTAAAGTATATCTATGTTTGCACACAAGCTTTTTAATTTTGCTCTATTTGAAATTTTTGGTTTTTGTTGATTTTTTGTCTAAGTTTTATTTTTCATGAAATTTCTAAGTTTTTTTCCATGCCAAATTTCTTCAGAGTCTAGACCCCTCTTCGAATTCTTAAAAGTCCCCAGAACACGGGAACTGATAACTCTGCCAAAATTTCCAGCTTTTTTCACCTTTTTTTTTCAGAGTCAACGGAACACCTAACCGTCCTCAAACTTAAACAATTCTTGCCGTATTTCAACATTGATCATCTTGGACCATCTAAATTTGATGATCAACATGGATCATCTTAATTTAACAATTTTTTTTTAAACTTTTCTCTCGACACCCAAACTTTGTCATCCTTTTAATAATACTATCTAAGCTCACCTCACCAATTATTTTCTTTTTTCCTTTTTTTTTTCCTTTCGAGTACGGCAAATCTACCTTTTACCGGAGCCCGGGGTCTTCATGCCGCACTCACCGTCGACCCAGCGTTAGCGCTGCTCGCCCCATAATTTTTTTTTTCAGTTAATTACCAAAACACTCGTACGAATCTCTTTAAATTTGGTTTCCTATCTAATTTAATCAAGTACTATCCCCTACCACACTTAATTTTTTTTTTTTTTTAACATTTTTTATTTTTTTTCTCTTTTCAGCCGTTTTCCAAGTTTTTTATTTTCATGACTTCCAATCATACGTTTTCCCTACAAACTGGTTTTCCAACTAAAAACATTTATTACTATAACCACCTAAATTTTTTTTTTCAATTTTTTTATTATTATTTTCGGACTTTTAACACTTTTTATATTCTCTGTTTACATTCCTTATCAATCCTAAGCTTATCAATTTTCATGACTTCCATTCATACGATTTCCCTACAAACTGGATTTCCAACTAAAAACATTTATTTCTTTAATCAGCTAAATTTTTAAATTTTTTCCATTATTATTCTCGGACTTTTAACACTTTTTATATTCTCTGTTTACATTCTTCAGCGAGTCATAAAAATGACAAAGACCTGTTTTAAATTGTTTTTATTAACTTTTTTATTCATTTCTAAACAGTACCTATGTTTGCATACAAACATTTTAATTTTGCTCTATTTTAAATTTTTAGTTTTTGTTGATTTTTTGTCTAACTTTTATTTTTCATGATATTTCTTCTAAGATTTTTTCCATGCCAAATTTCTTCAGAGTCTAGACCCCTCTTCGAATTCTTAAAAGTCCCCAGAACACGGGAACTGAGAACTCTGCCAAAATTTCCAGCTTTTTTCACCTTTTTTTTCAGAGTCAACGGAACACCTAACCGTCCTCAAACTTAAACAATTCTTGCCGTATTTCAACATTGATCATCTTGGACCATCTAAATTTGATGATCAACATGGATCATCTTAATTTAACATTTTTTTTAAAAACTTTTCTCTCGACACCCAAACTTTGTCATCCTTTTAATAATACTATCTAAGCTCACCTCACCAATTATTTTCTTTTTTTCCTTTTTTTTTCCTTTTGAGTACGGCAAATCTACCTTTTACCTGAGCCCGGGGTCTTCATGCCGCACTCACCGTCGACCCAGCGTTAGCGCTGCTCGCCCCATAATATTTTTTTTCAGTTAATTACCAAAACACTCGTACGAATCTCTTTAAATTTGGTTTCCTATCTAATTTAATCAAGTACTATCCCCTACCACACTTAATTTTTTTTTTTTTAACATTTTTTAAATTTTTTCTCTTTTCAGCCGTTTTCCAAGTTTTTTATTTTCATGACTTCCAATCATACGTTTTCCCTACAAACTGGCTTTCCAACTAAAAACATTTATTACTATAACCACCTAAATTTTTAAAATTTTTTTATTATTATTTACGGACTTTTAACACTTTTTATATTCTCTGTTTACATTCTTCAGCGAGTCATAAAAATGACAATGACCTGTTTTAAATTGTTTCTATTAACTTTTTTATTCATTTCTAAAGAGTATCTATGTTTGCACACAAGCTTTTTAATTTTGCTCTATTTGAAATTTTTAGTTTTTGTTGATTTTTTGTCTAAGTTTTATTTTTCATGAAATTTCTAAGTTTTTTTCCATGCCAAATTTCTTCAGAGTCTAGACCCCTCTTCGAATTCTTAAAAGTCCCCAGAACACGGGAACTGAGAACTCTGCCAAAATTTCCAGCTTTTTTCACCTTTTTTTTCAGAGTCAACGGAACACCTAACCGTCCTCAAACTTAAACAATCCTTTCCGTATTTCAATATTGATCATCTTGGACTCACTAAATTTAACAAAAAAAAAAAAAAAATAAAAATAAATAAAAAAAAAAAAAATAAAAAATAAAAATAAATAAAAAAAAATTCCTCTCGTCACCCAAACTTTGTCATCCTTTTAATAATACTATCTAAGCTCACCTCACCAATTATTTTCTTTTTTCCTTAATTTTTTTTTCTCGAGTACGGCAAAACTACCTTTTACCGGAGCCCGGGGACTTCATGCCGCACTCACCGTCGACCCAGCGTTAGCGCCGCTCGCCCCATAATCTTCTTTTACAGTTAATTACCAAACCACTCGTACGAATCTCTTTAAATGTGGTTTCCTTTCTAATTTAATCAAGTACTATCCCCTACCACACTTAATTATTTTCTAACTTTTTTTTTTCGCTTTTCCGCCGTTTTCCAATCTTATCAATTTTCATGACTTCCATTCATACGATTTCCCTACAAACTGGATTTCCAACTAAAAACATTTATTACTATAATCACGTAAATTCTTAAAATTTTTCCATTATTATTTTCGGACCTTTAACACTTTTTATATTCTCTGTTTACATTCTTCAGCGAGTCAAAAATGACAAAGACCTGTTTTTAAATAGTTTTTATTAACTTTTTTATTCATTTCTAAGGTATTTTTATGATGGCACACAAGCCTTTTTTTAAATTTTGCTCTTTTTTTTTTAATTTTTAGTTTTTGTAAATTTTTTGTCTAAGTTCTACTTCTCATGTTATTTCGTCTAAGTTTTCTCCATGCCAAATTTCTTCAGTTGCCGTCATTTACCTGCATTTTGACATCCCTTCATAGCTAGCCAGCACCATTGACTTGTCACCCCCTTTTGCCTGGACAGGCGGCCCGCAGGTGCCGGCAGTCGGCCGGCTGGTGCAGGCCCCCGTCCCTGCTCTCCCTCATCTCACCTCTTACAATCTTGCTTTAGCTACACACAAATCTCACTACTACTAGCTGTTGTAAACATCAAAACAATTTGCATCCCACTAATATATTCTCAAGCTCATGCCACTCAGCCCTGCCTAACAGGACGCTGGGGTTTCTCTTTTTCTTACTGCACACCTAATATGCTTCTCCCCTCTTGCTGCAGACAGAAAGCCTTTTTCCCCACTTTTCAAATTTAGAAGTGTGCCACAAATCCTGTTGCACTATTCATGGATTCACTTGGTCATAAGGCGCGAGTGCCCAATGACCAGTTATCAATTGTTAATTCATTTTCCATTTTTCTACAGTTCCTAAAGAACATCCTAACCTTATTTCTTCAGCACATTCATTAAGACCGAGATGTCACAAAAAGACACGCTGACTTTAGGACATGTCTCTCAGCCAGTCCTGATCTCATCAGCATCCAACCCGCCAAAGACCAGCCCAGAAAAAAGACTCACCCGCTCCATGAGCATGAACTCGATCGCATCAGCCAATGAGCAAGACGACTCGGGCATACAGGCCCAAGTGATGGCAGACCTGATTGCAAGGGCGAGCCTGTATCTTAGCCAGATCAGACAAGAAAACAAACAAGGTTTTGCCACCAAGGACATCGAATTCATCAAGCTCGAGAACCTCATTAAGCAAATCAAAGCGAGAGACATTGCAACACAACAACTTACCGCGGCTAAGGATGAGTCACTAGCTCGGTTGGAGGAGAGAGCTTTGAGCCTTGACCATCAACTGAACGACGCCAAAGCGATGCTCCACTCACGCCTATCAAGCATCCCAACACTCGAGACCATCACGGAGGCAGTCCAGACTCCACTGACCACCCAAGCTACAAAAGAAACGCATTTGGCATTAGAAGACCCACCTCCTGAACACCCACCAAAGTCTCTCCCCTATAGCCAAGTCTTGACCAGAGAACCGGTGAAAGACACCTTATCCAAACGGACTCTGGTGGTGAGAGGCAGAGACCCCACCCCAGGGAGACAAGTGGAATCCCTACTGGCTCGGGAAAGAGTCTCAGTCCCGGTCAAAATTAACAGCATTGAACCCAGGAAGAACCACGTTGAGATCACCTGCAACTCCGAGGCTGATATGAGGCAGCTACAGGCGGAGCTGCAGTCCAACCGGAACATCGACACGAAGCTCAACTTCCTACAAAAAGCTCCCCAACAAAATAAAATGATTCTCCTGGGCGTTCCGGCATCCTTAGGAACACAGGACCTCACGAAGATCATCGCAGACACATACCACCTGCCAGCCACTGACATCTTCATCATCCGGGACCTCCCGCACAGAACCAATAATGACCAGAAGGACGTCCTACTGGTCATCCCAAGCTCCCTGGGCAGAGCTATCATCGAAGATGGAGGGATTGTCCTGGTTCTCAAGACCTGCCGCCTCCGCCCGCACACCACTATAGTCAGGTGCAGGAATTGCCAGAAGTTTGGACATTCAATGAAGGCCTGCCATGCTACTACACCAACTTGTGCACGCTGTGGTGGCTCCCATGCGGGGGAGAACTGCTCGGCCCCAGCAAAGTGCATTAACTGCACAAGGCATAACCATCAATATGAAACAAACTTTCATATTAGGCACCAGGCGTCTGATGCGGGCTGTAGAACCTACAGGGAGGCCTACAGCAGGGAGAGAGAAAGGCTCGACCATTTCTTCAACCTTCGCCAGCGTGGCCCTCTTCTCCGAGACCCTCCACCACCACATCAACTCCAATTCCATCCGGAACCCCCACCACAGTTCCTCCCCCCGCACGAGGGCTGGCTCGACCGGCAACGTAATCCACCCTTCCAAGAGAGGTACACACGAGACCTACTGGACCGCGAGGGCATTTAAACTTAACAGTCCTCTAATAGTTACCCTAGTTCATCTAATTTATGGCCCAAAACGTAAATAAATCTGATAATAACCAAAACTCACACAACCCCCCAACCATTGGTACTTTAAACTTTCTACAGATCAATCTCAATCATTGCAAGGTAGCAAATCCTGCAGCTAAAAAGCATATGGAAGACAACTCCATAGATATTGCACTTCTACAGGACGCTCACTGCAATGAAAAAGGAACCCTATCGGGCTTCCCAAAGGACTGGAAGATTTTCACGTCTCGTAAACATTCTGCGCACTTGCTCGTCAGGAATACGAGCCTCATAATCAATCACCTATACACAGGGGACCACTGCATCTTCATAACCCTCACTGTGGCGGAAGGGGAATTAATCATTGGCTCCACTTATTTAGTGCCTTCCATTAAAAACTTTGATCAAACTCTTGAAGATTGGCAACACTTAATTACACAACGAAGACCTTTCATCTGCGGAGGGGACTTCAATGCGAACTCTCCGCTCTGGGGAAGTCCTAGAGAGGACCTCAGAGGGGGGGATCTCATTCAATTTCTTGTCGTAAACAAACTTTCAATCATCAATGCCGATAATCGGAAACACACCTTTGTCAAAAAAACCAAAACAGGACAAACAATAGCAAAAGGCTTTCCAGATCATACATTAGTTAATCCACTTGCTAATCCAAACGTTCGCAACTGGCAAGTACTTGATACACATAATTTCTCAGACCACAAATACATCGAATTTAACTACAACACAACACCACTCTTTGCAGCACAACGAAGATTTAACACAAAACACGGAAACTATAAGAAATTCACCATGCAGCTTAAAGCCAGTAAACACTTCCTTAGAGACGCCCTTAACACAATCACAAACATTGAACAGCTTAATTCCTTCACAGAAAAACTTATAGCCACAATTCAATCAGCAGCGCGTTCCTCCTTCCGTCTCAAAACCCTTAGAAAATCTCCAACATACACATTCTGGACACCACAATTAAGAGCCAAACGCAACCAGCTAACAGCTCTTAGGAGAAAACTTAGATTGCTTAAGAACAACTGCAGTCCGTCTGAAACAATTAAACCACTGCAAATAAACTACAATAAACTCGCCGCGCAGTACAAACGTTGTATTCTTGACGCCAAGAGCACAGCCTGGAAATCTTTCTGCTCCAACCAAAAAGATCCCTTTGGTACTGCACATAAATTCTTCACGGGAAAATATTTCACGCCAGATGAAATTCTCCTTGAATTGCCCTCAGGCCAATCATCCAGACAGAGAAACCTAGAATTCCTTACAGAACAACTATTTGGCGAAACCGCCTACCCACAACATGACAATACAGATATCACCTTCTCTGCCCAAAACGGCAAACCATTCACCAAAGCTGAGCTTCGGGCCACCCTTAGCAAATTCAATGACAATAAAGCCCCGGGCCCGGACTCCATTGACTTTCGTCTACTTAAGCGCACTTTTAAAACACTCCCAGAGATCTTTATCCGTTGGGCAAATCTCTGTCTCCACCACCAATATTTTCCCCTTACACTGAGGCAAGGAGAGGTAGTCTATTTTCTGAAGCAAGGGAAGACACCCTCTGAACCCACCTCATATCGCCCAATCTGCCTACTTCCAACCCTAGGTAAATTACTAGAAAAGCTAATCGTTAACAGACTAACTTTCTTCTTAGAATCAAACAATCTTCTACATGAACGGCAATTTGGGTTCAGAGAGGGCAGATCATGTGAAAAGCATTGAATGAAATTCTATCTTCCTGCGCCTTATAAATTAAAGAAGGAAAATACACCTCCCTTGTATCACTGGATATCAAAGGAGCATTCGATAATGTCGAATGGAGAGATATCCTACTACAGCTCTGTCTTCTAAACTGCCCAGGAAACATCGCTGGAGTCATCAGAACCTATCTATCGAATAGAAGCATTCTAGTCAACTGGGGAGCAGGTACATCCAGCCACAACCAACAGAAGGGATGCCCTCAAGGCTCATGCCTTGGCCAATCCTCTGGCTCCTCATAGCAAACCTGATTCTTAAAGAATTAGATCGTTTAGGCTTTCTCCTCTTTGCTTTTTCAGATGACTTCAGCTTCATCTTCTCTGGTCGAAGTCGTCTGGATTTAGAACTTGAGGCAGCTTCAGCCCTTCCCTTTTTTTGCCAGCTCCTGGAGTCTCTACACCTGCAACTATCAGCTGCAAAATCACAAGCCCTCACATTCGCGAAACCCTACAAACTAAAAAGGAAACCAACCATCAGAATTAATGGCATCAGTGTACACCATGTCTCCACCTTAAAACTTCTAGGCCTAACCATAGACCAACACCAAAATTGATTTGCACACATAAATTACTTAAAACTTAAGCTCATTAACTACTACCACAACTCCACTAAATTAACATCTAAATCATGGGGTACTAAAAATACAATGTTAAAAATATGGTACACAACAACAACAGAAAAAATCATAACTTATGGTGCAGGAATTTGGGGAGGCCACCTAACCAAGGCAGCGCAAATAAAATTATTATCCATCCAACGCATGTTCCTACTGCAGATTTCTAGAGGATATAAAACTATTTCTAGTGATGCACTAGCAGTCATTACCGGCATCCCTCCTATCACATTTACCATTCTATACGAATTTCAAAGGAATAACATCTTACACCTACATAATAATGCCATAACACAAATCCACTTCCCACATTTAACCATTCAACACAAGATACAGCTGATGAAACTTCCCACTTCCAAGTTAACCCTAAATGCAATTCCTACTCCCCTTCCCACCGCTTAACAGTCTTCACCGACGGCTCATGCACCGAAACCGGCGTAGGCGCAGCTTTTTGTGCTACGGAAGGCGGAGTGCTGACTCACCGGTGGGCCTGCAGATTGGACAACTTCAACTCTATATATCAGGCTGAACTCTTTGCCATCCACAAAGCTCTAGAATGGATTTCGGAACAACAAACAACCATTGCAATCCCCATCTATAGTGATAGCCTATCCAGCCTGCAGGCAATCTACGCCTTCAGAACCATCAATCCACAAATCCACGAAATTAAAACCCAACTTAGTAACCTGCTACATAAGACTTCGCTAGGTCATGTGACAGCACACAAGGGGATCTTCGGCAATGAATCTGCGGACATGCTAGCAAAGGAAGCAACGACAAAAACATCCATAGACATCTCGCTACCTGCGCCCCACTCCTATATCAAAAGATCCCTTAAAATGCGCATGTTGCAGCAGTGGCAAGACCACTGGGACTACTCAGAGAAAGGTAGATATACCTATGACATAGTCCCGGCGGTATCTTGCAATCTTATTACTTTAACTCCCTCAACCACTGCCTTCCTAACGGGACACGGCCCTTTAGGGTCATATCTAAACAGGTTTAAAAGGGCCCGAACTCCCACCTGTGAGTGCGGCGCAGAGGCGTCAGCCTCACACTTCTATTTTAACTGCCCCCTTACAGCTCGCTGGCACATCCGTCGCCCCTCTTCTCCCCCTAGTGGTTGGCTTGATAATATTCTTTCCCGCCCAGCACTTTTAAATAAACTAAAAAACATCTTTAAGTTCTTGATGGATCTTTCTAACTTGACCCGCTCCTGAGAACATCATTCAATCTTAAACCCTCTTCACTGCTCAGTGTCGCGTTGGAGGTATGTCTCTGGCAGTGAACTACCTGTAATGTACTATTTCCACCCCGCCCCCTGTCGCGTTTTCTGGCGGGTTCAACTCCAGCTAAAATATGTATTTTTTTTTTTTTTTTTTTTAGACCTTAATAAAGGGACCGGGAGGGACATCTATGCTCTACAGATCTGGTTCCCAGTCTGAGCAGTCCCTCTTAGGCATTCAATAGGTAACTTTTGTATTTAACATTTTCTTTGGAAAATCGTAGATGTAATCGATATTAATCGTTTAAAATGCTATGAGAATCGTTTCCATTGAAAAGTCTGGAAACAATACAATAACTCGAGAAATATACATCGTATTGAAAAACAGAAAAAATACATGTTCAATATTTTTGAAAAACTATTTAGGTATATCAAAGTTGTCCTTCCAACTCAGGCACCTGAAGGGAAATCTTAAATTTGGAATCTTAAATGACCCCCCCCCTTTTTTTTATTGCAGATTCGGATTCAACGAGAAATAATATTTAAGTTTTGTTTTAACATTTTCTTAGGAAAATCGTAGATGGCGCTGTAATCGAGTAAAATGCAATGAGAATCGTTTCCAAAGAAAAGTCTGAAAACGGGCGAATAACTCGAAAAATATACATCGGATTGAAAAACAAAAAAATACATGTTCAATATTTTAGAAAAATCTATTTAAGGATCAAAGTTGCCATTTTTCTAAAATATTGAATACTCATTTTCTGTCTTTCAATCCGAAGTATATTTTTCGTGTTATTCGACCGTTTTCAGACTTTTCAATGGAAACGATTCTCACTGATTTTTACTACATTACAGCGCCATCTACGATTTTCCGAAGAAAATGTTAAATACAAAAGTAATGTATTTTTTCCCGTATAATCCGAATCTGCAATAAAAAAGGAGTCTTATCATTTAAGGTTTCTATGTTGCCGCTGTTTCCCCCCTGGGGCAGAGTTGGGGGGGAGCAACTTTGATATCCCTAAATAGATTTTTCAAAAATACTGAACGTGCATTTTCCGTTTTTCAATCCGATGTATATTTCTCGAGTTATTCGAGTTATAACTTATCTTAATGTCCATGCAAAATTTCATTCCATTTAGTCTGTTATTTCGTCTTAAAATGCCAATATTCCGTTTTTTTTTTTTTCATTTAAATATATCTATTTGTTTTACGCTGTCAATAATTCTTTTGGCTGGCACTATTTTTCCTCTTCAAAACTACCTTTCTAAAATTGTTCCTTTAATTTTATCATCTGATTTTATTTCTGGAGTTCTACAATATTCTCAGATATCTCGGATATGTTTTTTGGTGTGATTTTACTGCCCTTGTACTTCTATTTATTTTTTATTTATCCTTGCTCCAGATGTTTTAAATACGTTTACACCAGCATTGATGTTGTGCTTTCTGTTAATTCTTGGATTTTCAAATAATGCAGACATCAGTGAAGGCGTGAAATCTGCTAAAATTATTTTTAAAATTATTATTTTTATCTCTTCATTGTTTTGATAAAAGAATGTAGCCAATCACATTTGTATTATCAGTGCTATATCAGTGCCATATCAGAGGGCCTGAGAGTCATTTACCGTGATGGAGTAGAGTGATAAATAAAAATGATGTTTCTCAAGTTAGCGTGATTATTG
This sequence comes from Maratus michaelseni, assembly GCA_963931845.1. Taxonomy (NCBI): domain Eukaryota; kingdom Metazoa; phylum Arthropoda; class Arachnida; order Araneae; family Salticidae; genus Maratus; species Maratus michaelseni. The sequence continues at coordinate 288,720,657 of OZ007591.1, read as the reverse complement.
TGTCAGCGGTAAATCTTCATGGTTTGAAATCTTTACAGCCTTAAGCTCGCCTAGATAAGTGCTAGAATGTCCTTTTCTTTGATATCTCATCATGAATTAAGACGTGTTGGTATGACATGTGCTCGTCTAAAGTTGTTTATCACAGCTCACATTCACTTCATATAGATAAAGGTTGCATATATTGTAACGATGTGTTAAAATGCTACACACACATACATATATATAAATATATAGATATATATTATAGTAATTAATAGATATTAAATGAGTTTCTACTTTATTAAACAATTATTTCATGTTATAGCGCATTCCTCTTTCTTTTCTAATAAAATAATATAACAATAAAAATTCTCAGGTTCATTAAAAATATTAAAGTAACACTTTGTAAATACTAATTCCTTAAAATTATACATACAAAAAAAAACATCAGTTTAGAATATTAACATTTTTCAATGTCTTAAGTGTAAAAATTTTAAATGTAAAAATATTTCAAATTATCAAAAATATCGAAAAGAGATTCCAGACGAAAATATTTCGAAATATCAAACTTTCTTCATGAAGATTTTTCACTCTAATGTATGATAAAATATTCTATAACTTGGAATTTAAACGAATAATCCATCTAAAATATTTAATTTTTTTTTTCTGAAAACCGTTTTCTCAAAAGTTCAGTCGTAGTTAAGAAATTTTTAACTACATATGGTTTGCATTAAGAAATGCTTAATGATTCTTGTGAATCTAGATAACTTAAAGCCATTAGGATGTAAAAGTTTTCAGCAACTCAGAAATTCAAAACTTAAAAAGAAATTTATGAGAAAACAAATTGAAGCTTCCATGCGTTTTTAAAAGAGCCCATTGGCGGAAAATTTTGTTTTTTTCAAAATATGTAATTTGTATACATTTAAAAATTGGTATCATTAGACGCATTAAATATATTATTGTTTTATTCGCTGAATGCATTTCCAAATATTGTAGAGTAAATCAAAGTTATTAAATGTGAAGAGCTTCACTAACACTTATGTCTTATTAAAAATGTACTTTCAACAAGGCAAAATGCTCTATACACAATGATTTTGCGATCACATGCTCAGTTTTACTGATGTTTAGTTTAGAAATCGTTTTTTCTATGTCATCTCAAGAATTCAACAAACAGGAGTCCATTATCAGATTACCCTTTATTGTGAATACAAAAATAAGTGAAGAGAACTCTTTTAAGTAATATAATACGATTGTAAAACATAAAATTTACATCTATTATAAATATATCACTTTTAAAAGGGATTTATTCAAGAAAACTTTTATGAATATTTTAGCTATTACTTCGGGATTTAAACTGGATTTGTAAGATTGGATATGGAAAAGCAAGTTTATCATCAGTCTTCCCATAATTAGATTTTAGTTAATTGTCTGAGTGCAACGAAGACTCATACACAGCGCAGTATTACTTTGCCCCATATATAGTTACGATGGATATTAAAAACTTTCGTCAAGCATAACTCAAAAAATATTTAACGGATTTCGTTCAAATTTTTACAGCAGGTACCTATAAAGGTGACAACGTCGTCTATTTATTACCAAGAATAAGTGTCAAACCGTTTGGAAGTTATATTAAAAAAATAGATAAAAAAGCACAATTATAGTACATACGTCACTAAATTTTGTGCGTACGTCATTTTCACCAGCGGGAGATTTTCGTAGACAATCGGAATTGAAAAGTTCATGGAATATATGGAGCAAAAAAATATGCAAGCACTAATATTCAGCACAATAAATATATTTCAATTTAATAAAAATGGAAAGTTAATCTGGAATTTTTTCTGTTTGAAAAGTATTAGAGATTAGTAAGAGTAGTATTAGTATTAGAGATTTGGCGTAAATCACACTATTAGCAGCTTTTTTGTTTCGCGTGTGTATGTTAGGAACAATTCTTTGATGTTTAAATAAAAGGTTTCGATTTGTGGCATTATTTCTTATTTTCTTTTCCTTTTTAGTATTTTAAATGGAATTAGTGAAAGGCGTGTATTTTAAATTAAATGAGTGAAAGACGTGTATTTTTAATGTATGTATTTCAAATGAAATCAGTGAAAGATTTATATTTAAATGAAATGAATGCAATATGAAGATGTTATGAGAAAAATATTTGGCGATTTATCAACTGCGCCAAGTTAACATAAAAGTACCAATACATATGTGGGTACTTCTCTATTATCCCGTCGACCACTTTTCATAACAAAAAACTATCGCCAAATAAACGGGAGAACGTTGTCATTGAAATATCAAAATACATAAATAAATAAAATATAAGAATTTAAGGACACAATTGTTATTTTAATGAATGAAATAACTAATAAATCAGTAAAATATAATGAAAAATACACGCAAATGTTGCGTTAAAAACCACTTGATGACGTAACAAACACGTATAATGCTTCTGATATCAAGTAAATGGGACTGCATTTTTGGCGTTTAATCTAACAGTTTGGCGATAGTTTTTTGTTATGAAAAGTGGTCGACGGGATAATAGAGCAGTACCTCTATGTGAAATGAAACAAGGCACAGATGTCATATACGCACCACGTTGGCGCGATTTTTCCCTCCACCAGCTTGGGGAAAACTTTGTTTTTGAATGTTAGTTACAAATAGTGTGACAAATAGTACACGTGATTTTTTTATTTCAATATAAAAATAAAATAACGTAATAAATGAAACAGCTTCTATTATTTTAAAAAAGGAAATAAAAATAAATAAATAATAGTTTGATATCAATAAAGTCTCGGATGTCATATACGCACCACATTGGCGCGATTGCAACAAAATGGCAAGTTTATGCCTCACATGGTAACCCGGTTATTTTGTTTCAATTGTTGTTTATTAACTTTTATTTTTTATTTTAATTCTATAAATTGTTTTTATTATATATATCAATATTTATTTATATCAAACTATCATTTATTTATTTTTATTTCCCATTTTTGAATAATAGGGGCTATTTCATTTATTACGTTATTTTATTTTTATATTGAAATAAAAAAATTACATGCTATTATTGTATGGTATTTGCAACTAATATTCAAAAACAAAGTTTTCGCCTAATTGGCGGGGGAAAAATCGCGCCAATCTGGTGCGTATATGACATCTGTGCCTAAATTAATATTGATATACATATAAAAATAATCTATAGAATTAAAATAAAAAATAAAAGTAAACAAACACAACAAACAGTTTTCGCCAAAGGGGGGGAGGGAAATCCCGCCAACGTGGTGAGTATATGGCATCTGTGCCGGGATTTTTACCCTTTTATCTGTGCTTTCGGAAATATAAAAAAATTAAAAAATTCTTATATCAGGTGTATAATGTTTTGCATTTTTATACGGACCACTTCTCCATTTTAAGATTTTAAATGCTATTTATATCACATATTTCTTTGTTGAGATTCCCACAAGTTTTTTCCGGTATTTTTTTTAGTTCGCTTATTAATTGTTTACAATTTGCCCCCCTGGCAATAACAATTATTTATCACAAAAAATGGGTACTTCTCTATTATACCGTCGACCACTTTTCATAACAAAAAACTATCGCCAAACTGTAACGCTAAATAAACGGGAAAACGTTGCCATTGAAATATCAAAATAAATAAAATATAAGAATTTAAGGACACAATTGTTACTTTAATGAATGAAATAACTAATAAATCAGTAAAACATAATGAAAAATACACGCAAATGTCGAATTAAAAACCACTTGATGGCATAACAAATACGTATAATGCTTCTGGCATCAAGTAAATGGGACTGTATTTTTGGCGTTAAATCTTAGTTTGGCGATAGTTTTTTGTTATGAAAAGTGGTCGACGGGATAATAGAGAAGTACCCAAAAATGGCTTAGTTTTGTTAAATTTGTTTGTTATGTATTTTCATTCCTTATTAAAATATCGAAAATGGCAATAAAATTTTATTTTAGCACCGTACTTAATTTTTTAAAGTGGCTCAAAAACATGGTTTAATAAACGTATATTTGTAAATATTTTAAAAAACATGTTTTTCCGCTCTCTAGAAAAATTTGTAAGATTCTACAACTGCCTTTGGCACCAACCAGTACATGATACGGAACTTTTCCCTATTCTGATACACAGAAGAGGTTGGTCACAAACAAGAGTAATGCTAGCAACAATATTGTTTTAACTCTATAAGAGTTAGAAACAATAATAATATTAAATTCCCCGATTAGCTTAGGGCCCAATTACGGAACTTTCTCCTAGAAAAAAAAAACTGTAGAAGTCTTTTACATTTGTTTCGAATGAAGCTCGATCAACAAAGTATTAATTGATAATACAAACAACACTAATATTCACATGGGGGCAAAAGTTTGAATTTAAGTGTATATATTTGGAACCCTCCCCCCCCCCCAACCACCCACCAAAAAAAGAAAAAGAAAGTTACAGAAATGAATTTAAAATGGCGTGAAGCCACCCTTTCTGACATAAGAAATTGGCTGCGAACCCAATTACGAAACTTTCACTTAACTTAATAACATGTATCTAATAGCCCTGAGGACAATTCCCCTTCCCAGTTATACGGATTTGACGGACCTTGGGGCTTTTTTAAAAAGCTTGACGCAGTTCGGGTTGAAGAAGTTGAGATTTACTGTCAAATGACATAAACTACTATGAAAATAAAACTGGTGAATTATTATGCTGGTTTATGTATGTATTTAAAAAAATTGCATCTGATTACACTCTTTAGATAAATTACTCCTGTTTGCATTTAATAACAGATAAACGGCTTCCGTTTACTAAATTGTTTAAATATTGGGAAGAGTTGGCGAGAAATAGATAGACGTGTAAACAAACGGGTACATAGACGGATAGAGACAGAGATAAGCTAACGGGTAGCGAAACGAATAGACAGACGGGTAGCGAGGCAGGTGCAAAAAAGGGTTGACAGAGGGGTAGTGAGATGGGTAGGGAGACGGGTAGCGTGGTGGATAGAGAGACGAGTACAGAGACGACTTGACAGACGGGTAGAGAGAGGGGTATATAGACAGACAGAGGTGTTGATAGACGAGTAGTGTAACGGGAAGCGAGACAGGTAGAGACACGATTAAAGAGTCGGGTAGAAAGACAGACGGATACTGAGACGGGTATTTAGAAGAGTAGAGAGACAGTAGACAGATGAGTTCGGAGAGAGACACAGCTAAGACATACGAGTAGTTAGACTGGTAGACACGTTTGTAGCAAAGCATGTTATCAATGTGGTTTGAAGTATACGAGTTTCTATAAATAGTTATACAAATAAACAAAGGAAATTTTTTTAATTCAAATATTAAATATTTGATTTAATATTTCAATATTTAATATTTTATTTTTTAATATTTTATTTAGATATTTGTCACAAAGAAAATGTTGCAAAAATTAAATTAAATTTGCGTTAAACTACGCTTGCTAAAATACGCTATTGGCTGCAAATCTGATTATGTGACTTTAAAAATATCGTTTTAAAAGGTCCGGCGTTTTTTTTTTAAGTTTTGAGCAATTCCCGCTTAAGAAAATGAGATTATTTGCCAAATGTTATAAAAAAATGCATATGAAAACATAACAGTATATGAATTTATATATGATATTTTGTAATTATATCATCTAATTTGCTATTTTTCATATGTTGTATCTTTATCTATCTCTTGTCCATCTTATGCTGTATATTCACTTAGATTCTTGTTGATATCTTCTTTATATCGTAATTGTTAACTTTATGTTCTCAGCAATATCACTCAGACTAATCCCTTTGAGGGAAGTCCTAGTTTGTATTATTTGCTAAATAATATAGTATTCTAATTTTAAATTTTGCATATTTTTTAGTTTCATTTAATTACGAAAATCCAGGGTGTAGTAAAACATATAAGCTGCTTACGCTCATATAAATTTGAAAAGCGTTTTGAGGAAATAAATGAAGCCAGTTATATAAATTTATAGAAAAAGAATCATTTTGAACAATTTAATATTTCCGTAAACTTACAAATAAATAGCTATCTAATTTATTCTTAATATAATAAAGAATAAAATTATTTAGCTTTAATGCATAAAGTTTTATTAATCGCAATATAATGGTTTTATTTAAATGGGTGTTGATGCTCTAAAATTTTAGATATCTACCCTATATATATAAAATCCTAATGAAACGAATTTGTGAAACGATTTTATGAAAAGAATTTATGAAACGATTTTATGAAACGACTGATTAAACGACTGATTATGTTTCAGGGCTATTTTTAATAAAATATTAAACGCTTGATGGCGAAATTAATACCAATTGTCCATAAAAATCCGCGGATGTCAAAACTGGTAATAGAATTTTGAAATTGGAATTACAATCGATAATGAAGACAAGATTGTGATTAAATTATGTTTTTCAGGAAAATTTGAAAAAAAATCACATTTCTATCGTCAGGATTCATTCGTCTGTCAGCATTTAATATAATTTATAAACTGAAAATATTTTGAATAAATTCGTCCAAATGACGTCATTTATGTAAACGCAAAAGAAAGAGGGGGAAAGGAATTAATAGTAATTATTATTTATTGATATCATGTTGTTATTTTTTTGTAAAATTTAATTAAACGAATTTATAAAATCACTAATTCGGATATTTGAAACGGATATATAAAATAATAATTGCCCAACTGAACGGAAGGAGAATAAAATATCCTGCTTGGTTTTTTCCGCCTAGCTTTTTAAAAAAGCGTCAATACCCCTATAATAGAAAAGCACCAAAAGCACATTGGGTTTGTTTTCATAACTTTTGGCAACAAATCTATGTATATTAACAAATCTATCCCTTTTTGAAGCTCAAATTACGCCAAACCTTAAAGCGAAGGATCCTATACTGGAAAAGTACCCGATTTTCTTATGGACAATATTCAAGTGACATAACATGATGTAAAATTATCGCGGATAGCAAATTTGTTTAAATATCTCATCAATTGATGCCGAATAAATTATGGCATGCATGCACAAAATATTTAATTAATTTTGTATGATAAACAATTATTAGAAAATTCGTATATACATATTAATTAAAATAAAAAAATTACATATTTAAAATAAAATGAAAATATGCATGATGGTGCACTAAAATAGAGAGAAAATTATAACCTGTTACTGAAAATGTCTATAACATAGTACTTTTCAATACCATGGTTCTTAATGTTATTCACAAGCAGATGGAATTTTTCTCATCTTTAAACGCAAAGGAAGAATAGAATACAGATCGTTGTTACAAAAGTCCGAGAAGTAGCCACAATTTAAACCTAACCATTTTATACAAGTTGGTTTTCAAGTTGTAATTGATTTTACTTATCAATCCCGAAAAAAGTCGTCAGTTGTCGCAACAGCTGTGTATGAGGCCATGATAATCAAAAAATGCCCCGTTAAAACGTTAAAAAGCATATCAACCCACTTACAGATTTATCAATATTTTTAAAATAAAGCACGCTGCCATGTTTTTAGAGGCCTCGAAGTCTGAGCGGGGGTTGGCGAGCGTAGCTCGCAGGGGGTAGACCCCCTAGTTTAACTATAAATATCTATATATACTCACAAAAGGAGATGGTAGTACTTAATAAAATGTTTTAATGTATCAACAACATCAAACCATAAAACAAAATTTCATATATTTCCCCAAATTTTAGAGATTTTATAGGTTTTGGATGAATTGTAGAATGTTGTTGATAACTTAAACATGCATATTAGCAGGTAACTACAACGTATACCTATGAAATGTGTGCATAATTCATAATAAAATATATAATCTAATAACAGATGTAATATATAAAATAAATTTTCAGTAAACATCTTAGATCTTTTAATACTTTATTTATTTAGCAAGTATTGCCATTTATTTATTCTAATTTAGTTGATACAATTACTAAAATATGCTAAAAATTTTCAACACAATAGAAAAATATGCATATGCGTTTTAAGAAATAGAAGTAAATCTAAAAAATACACTGTTAAAAATTTGCAGCAAACTGCCTAGTCATTTGATCGTTTTTGTGGAAAACAGTTACATAACCGTAATTTAACTATATTCTTTCCGTATTATTGTTCATTTTATGATTAGAGTATAGTTAAATTACGGTTATGTATCCGTTTTCTAGAAAAACGGCCAAATGACAGGGCAGTTTGCTGCAAATTTTTAACAGTGTAGAGTGAGTTTGTTTTAAGGAAAAAATCAGTTATTTCCTCATATGAAAAAAATCTTTAAAAACTCTGTTCATGCATTACTGTACACAGACATAGAAAATGTATTTTATATGCTATTCAAAAGGCTTAAAGATACTTTATAACTTGAGAGTAATATACTTTTGTAATAAATATCCCTTTTGGTATATAATATCAGAAACTATTTATAAGAATATGCAAATCACTTTTTTCATAATAGCTAGCAAGTACGGAATGATTTCCCTTTCATTTAAATTTTAAGCAAGCATTTACTGTCGTGATTATGTTGCATTAATAAATATAATATATTATATAAATAAAATATATTATAAATCCGATTTATTAAATTGAACAAGTTTCTGTTTTTTCAATAAATACAAAGTAAGGAAAATTACTATCACTACAGTGAGGAGAGAAAAGAGTATTTGCATTAAAAGGGTTTGATACGTTACTTTTTAGTTTGGGTTTTCATGATAATTCAACTGGTTGTAAAACATCAACCTCTCAATATTACATTGAATATAAACTGTTAAAAAAATTGTGTTGGATTGAACCATCTTGATGCAGCTACTGCGGTACAAAAGATGGTTCAACCCAGCAGAATTATTTTAATAGTGTAAATATTTTAATTTGTGGATGTTTCAGACTTTCCATCGCTAGTCATAACATGCGACAAAAGTCTTTTCTTTGCCTCTCGGTAAAAGAAATGGACATTTCGTTCCGGATGGCAACAAGAAGAGCTATTTTTAATTCTTTTCCATCACCTGTAAACTTTTAAATCGTTAATATTTCGAAACAAAGCTTATACTAAGCTTGATTAATTTCTGAGCAGTTTATTTAGAATTTGCGCTTAGTTTTTAACCATAAGAGTTTATCAATTCCCGATATCCTAATTTTACTGGCTTTTGTTACTGATGTCGCGTAATGTGTTGAATGTTTGAAAACAATATCTAAACGGTGTTTCTGAAAAGTCGAATTGCTCCGACAGCTCTTCATGGTCGCTGTCTAAATGTGCTGCTAAAGACATTTGCATGCGAGCATCAAATATTTTTTTTCGTTTTATAATAGTATTCCAATCATGTGAAAAATCTAATTTTATTTTAGAAGGGAATATTGCATTTTTCGTTTAAAATCCGATTTATAAAATTAAGAAAATGAAGTTAGTCTTTCATTCTGTAATTTCATTTCACAGATAACATTATATTGTGAACCTTATACAAAATATTTTTTTTTAAATCAAGATATAGATCTTATTTATTGAGAAAATACATCGTAATAAAAAACATAACACATACAGATCAAGGTATGTATGTATGATTTTATTTAGAAATCCATGCATTTTATTAGGAAAAACGTATTGACCTAATTTAATCTTTTGAAAGTGACAACATTTAAATTAATTTTAAATACGTAGGGGAAAGTCGGACAAAACCAGGACCCTTACGGGTTTTCTTTTATTGTTATTCACTATGTGAACAAAACAGTCAAAATTTGCATTAACACGATAAACGGATTCCTTGTGAAGAAAATAAGTATTCATTCAATCGCAAACAATAGCAATTAAGATCATAAAAGCACAATTTTTAGAAGTGTGCAAGTTCCCGGTTTTGTCCGACCTGGTCGGACAAAACCGGGAACTGGATATAATAATTAAAAACACATGGTAACTTTGCCGTAATACTACTTATTAAAGGGAAACTTGCAGGATATGACATATTATACTTATAGAATTTGAATCTATATCAAATCTACATGAAATAACAATGATATAAGTTATGCCTTAAGAGTTAAACTTGTTTGGCACAAAAATTACAAATGAAGGTTTGATCTTGTTCATCTGCATTGCTGCACGCTTCATGTGCCCACCCTTTCCAGAGAAGGCACTGTATCCAACTCTCCTTGGGCTGCCTTGAGATTGTTCATATACATCTTTGCAAAAGATGCATGATTCATCACTTGCATCCTTCTCCTCGTTTGATGTCAAGGTTCTTTTCTTCTTTAGTTTCTTTTTTTTTTAATTCATTTTTTTTTCTCTCATCTTAAAAAGTTTTCGCTTCATGGCGAAGTCTTTCTTGTTTATCATCCTTTCTTTTTCCTCTAGTTCGAGTTCTAATTTGTAGGGGGTTGAAGTAAGGATAGCAGTTTTCCCTCGACGCTTGTCGGATTTCCTAATGGCCTTAGGGCCGGTTTGTACTGGAATAGGCTTTATATACTGTGGTGATACCGCAAAATGACGCTTAATATCTCTTCCCAGAATTTGAGAAGACGTAGACGGTAGCACAGGAGCCTGCAAGCCGACGTCCTCGTCTTGCACATGAACTGGAGCCTTCGAAGTCGGCGTTGACAGCTTTTCTATAGACCCAATCCCTTTCTCAGGCTGCGGTTTATAGGTTCCTGCAGGCAAGTCTACATCAGGATCTTGTTGTTGTTCAAGCAATACATGACATTCAGCCAAAGGATTCTTTTCCACTTCCATGGGCCTCTTGGTTGTCTCAGCGGGAGTAAAGAGTATTTTTTTTCAACTTAATTTGGAATATAAATGACTAAAAAACAGTTTTCTATATAACAACTTAATTTAAATAATACGTTTTGTATAGTTTTTAAATATTTATAGATAGTAAAACAATAACTTAACAAGTGGATTCCATTTCAATCACGTATATAAATGAGTTGTCCAAAACCGGGAACATCCCGGTTATGTCCGACGTCCCGCATCCCTGCTTTGTCTGACCACGCCATTTTCATGAAATGTTACTCTAGCGTTGTTCAAACAACTCACAGACACCAATAAATAACGTTAAAATAACAAGTAAATAATGGGCTATCATACGTTTTACTTACATAAACGAAATTCTTAGGCATTTAGGATTGGTAACGTAATATTGTAGACGCCGAATTTTAAACTTTTTCACGTAAAACTAAAAAAAAATCACCACTGCGTAATGAGTTGTTTTAAACGACTACTGTTTACTGGATGCTGTTAAGCCGGTCGCTTAGAAGTAATTATAGAAGTTTTCGCTAGATACCACCATAAATTAAGCCATAAAACCTAGAACCCTGTTTTATCCACCTACCCGGTTTTGTCCGACTTTCCTCTACATAAAAGAGCATGAATAGCGTGAAGTAAAAGATAGTAAAATGCATGTGTAGAAGGTTATGGCTTCATCTTTGTGTTAGGACTGAAAATAAGTAGCATTTCAAATATAAAAAAGCGACAGGAAATATTTTACTTTCAATGATACTGGGGAAAAAATGAAAATGTCAGTGTATATTCTAGTTTTCCTTTTTTTAAACAAATTTTCACGTATACAGTCACTACCGGCTATATGGTCACCCGCTTATAAGGTCACCCCGCTTATATGGTCAGTTTTCTAAAGTCCGGTCTAACTTAATAGGGAAAATGTGCTAAAGAGCACCGCTTATATAGTCATTTTATTTTCCCGGTTATCGGTTATATGGTCGTTTTTTTAAATATTTTCAATGAGGTTTTCGGCTATTTTGTAAAAAAATAGCAAATTCCGTAACTTTTCTTGAGGTAAGGAGAAACAGGGAATGACTAAAAGAAAAAAATCTGTGCGACGCCGGAAAGGACTTGAATTCATGCTTTTATTTCCCTCCCCTCCCCGTCAGCCTCATTTCTGTTTCGCGTTGAATCATCGTCGATGGTTGCCCTCCCCCTTCAATTATCTTCCTCCCCGAGGACAACAGGTGGATATCTGCCATAATTCAGGGTTCGTACAATTCAAGAACTTTCAAGCACATTTTACCAGAATTTTCGTAAAGTAATATTTCGCTTATTTAATGAAAAAAAAAAAAGTATCTTCAGATATAGCGACCAGTACTCTACGAAATTTCTGGTACTAAAACACTTAAAATCTCCTGGATCCCCTGATGCGTACGAAACCTGTAATTAAATAGTGTAATAATTGTAGTATTGTTCCGCATATATGGTCACCCCGCTTATATTGTCTAATATTTCTGGTCCGCTGAGCTGACCATATACTATATATATATATATGTGTGTGTATATATATATATATATAACGATAAAAAAGACAAAACATTTCATTATTAAAATGTTACAAATATTTAACTTTTCATTTATCACATAAGTTATTTAAATCACTAAAAATTATATAATCGTTTCCAATAAATAATTCGACTTAAGTTGCTTCACACTAACAAAACGATGGAAATTAAAAGATACTTTGTTGAAGTTTGTAGATAATCCATTGCAGCTGTGTTTGCGATTGCTCAAATATTACAGAACGGGAACAAAAACGGAAAAAAAAAATATTTTTTGATTTCTGACAATAGTTTCCAAAACAATATCAAACAATGATGAAAGTAAAAAAAGATATTTTCCATTAGTAGTGAAAAAGGGAGTCATTTTCCCAAATAAAGTTCTAAATTGAGATCAGCAGTTTCTCTGAGGAATGTATAATTTTTAATGTGGAAATGAATGAAATAACAGTAAAAAAATATGAAGTTTTAATATTTTTAAATAAGATATAATATTCCATCATAATATTTTCATAAATATCATCATTTATTAAGGAGTAGTAATAATTGTATTAGAAATAAAGTTTCTGAAAACGTAATTTATATTGACTTTTAATTCAAAAATCCAAGCGAAATATTTTCACAAATAAAAACAAAGGGAATTTTCAAATTTCAACATTGTAAATTAAATTTATTTATTAGTCTGATAATTTGTATGGTTTACATATTTCGTAAGATTGTTAAAATTGACAGAACCATTTTTATTTTGTTTAAATACAAAAATGTCTTGTAAACTTTCAACTCTTTTAAATTTGACACTTCGATAAATTCAATGACGGATCTAGACAGTTAAGTTTGATTATTAGCTTATAAATTTAACATTATGATATATATTGACATGTAACTTTAAATGTTTAAGCATCATAGTTTGGCTGATATATTTTAATAGCAGTATAGTTTTTATTACCATTTTTTAAATATGTCCTATAACTCCAACCAAATAAAATAATTTAACCATCAAATAAAATAATTTAAATTTAAATTTAAATATTTTTATTAACAGTAACATGTTTTTATTTTAGAAAATATTTATAACTTGCAAATTTTGTTTATTAGAAATAAGTTTACAAACCTACCGTTGAATAAATAAAATTACTTTATTTAAATAAAAATTTAAATATTTAAATGAGTATTTTCTAATTATTTTCTGTCTTACATAACTAAGACATGTTTACAAGTAAAAATAAGAGCGATAGTAATTAAAATGTATTTATTCATTTTTTAAGTTTTTATAATTCTCGTGCACAATAGAACTAATTTATTTTTTAATTAATTATTGGATATATTTTTTGTTGCTCTTTACGAAAATATTTTCTTTGATATCACATAGTTGCGATTGAAAATTGTTTTTAACACTTTCCAACCTAGTTGAAAAGTGTTTATGACTTCGGTTTGTCTGGTCGTGTGGCCGTCTGTCTGTCTGTCCATCTGCCGACTGTCCGTGCTCTAACTCCAGTAAATATGCTCGGAATGCCCTGCAATTTTTATATGTTACTGTTGTTATTTATAGCATGTTCCCTATTTCAACTGAAGTGTGTAGAGCTTATAGTTGTTTTACAGGGACACTCAAAAGAATTACATTACCTTACGGTCTATGGGGAAAAATCATTTGCGGCTTATTTTAATGACGTTACACAATTTCAAACACATTGTAATTGATATATATATCACTAAGGTGCATTACAAGAAGCTTAATATGGAATAGGATGTGCATAGCACTTATAGTTACTTTACAGGGACAGTCAAAATAATTCCGTTACATTACGACTATGAAGAAAAATCGTTTGCGGTTTAATTAAATAATGTTTCACTATTTTAAACGCATTGAAATTTAAATATATCACTAAGGTACATTACAAGAGGCTTACTACACAATATTGTGTGTATAGAAGTCATCGTTCATTTACAGGGACACACAAGAGAATTCTCTACTGTCTGTTAACATTTCATAAAAGTGCGTTTTAAGTTGCCGAACGCGATTTTAAATTCAACTCAATTTTTATCTATTACTTGGTGTGTATAAATTCTTTATATCATATACAGGGCAGCACAAAAGTTCGCGAACACATTTCCGTTTATTGACAGAAACTCCAGAAGGAGGGCTTTAATCTGTGCTACGCGTTTCCTAACTAAACTAAACTTTAGCATCCTATGTAGTATAATATACAAATATAAAGGGCTGAATAAAAGTATTCGGATATTTTTCCGAATACTGTATATGGTGGAAATATATGTTGTAAATTCCTGAAATTACTTTTTAAAATATGTTAAGCGTTTTCCAATTTGTATACTTAGATGTTATCTTTCAGCTTATTAAACGGTAATGATTTGTAAAAATTATTTTGGACGCGTTGGAAAGTGTTACATAATCTATGCTTGACGCATGATTTTTCGTTCTTGTTTTTTATTTGAATCAGTTATAAGAATATGCTATTTTTTTTTATTTATTTATTTATTTATTTATTTATTTATTTTTTGCAGTTATTGAAAACCACACGAAACACCTTCATGAATATATATATATATATATATATATATATATATTATGTAGCGGGGTAATAAGGTATTATTAACATCACTTGTACATAACGCATTTTTATATTATTTGTTTATTAAACAATATTTTTTATGTTGTAATCAGTCATATCTTATAAATTTAATTTTCAGTGCGTTTTTACATTTGATACATTATATTATCTCACATTATCGTTACATTTTTATACATGGTACAATTTTATACTTTAAAAAAAGTCTTGTTAAGTCTAATATTTTTTTTAATGTTGTAATATAACTTCTAACTTTGAGACTAAACAATCTCGTACGTATTACCTGTTAAGTATAATATTACTCAATCAACGTATATTTGACTTTATATTTTAGGTAGCTTTCATTACAAAAAGCTACCTATTGCAGCCGTTCGAAAAATAGCAATTCCAAAAGTATTTGGTATATTTTCACCGATCATGACAACCAGACCCCCAAATCACCCTCCCTTCAATTGTTGATTTATTTATAATACACACACACACACACACACACACACACACACACATATATATATATATATATATATATATATATGACATATGTCATGCTGTAACTCTCATATATATGAACCGATTCAGATGTGACTGAGTATGTGTACAGGACATACCAAGATCTCAATCGAGTTCGTTGGCCAGCTTCATCCGCATATTGTTTTAAAATAGCGGCCAGTTAAAATTTTTAAATTTTTACAAATTCAAAAAGATGTAAAAAAAATATAAATTGAAAACATTGTTTCTGTTAAGTGTTAGAATCTGATACAAGGATTCTGGAAAATTTTTCGCTTTGTCTGTATCTTAAAAAATGGCTGAGATACGGCAGTTTGAAATTCTAGCGTGGCTGAGATTTTGAAACAATCTGATATTTGTTACGGTGTTTGTAACTCTCGTATTTATGGACCAATATGAATGTGACTTATTATGTGTATAGAACATACCACGGTCTCAACCGAGTTCGCTGGTTCGTAACTTCATGCGACATCTTGTTTCAAAGTAACGGTAATTTATTTTTTATATTTATATTTCAAAAAGATGTATAAAAATAGTATAAATTGAAACGATTTTTTCTGTTAAGTGTTAGATCGGATACAAGGATTCCGGAACATTTTTTGTTTTGGTTTTATCTAACAAAATGGCTGAGATATGTCAGTTTAAAATTCTATGGTTGTTGAAATTTTGAAACAATCTGATTTGTGTTGATGCTGTAATTCTCATGCTAAAATTCGAATTCGAATTCAGGATCAACGAAACCCGGTATTGAATCTTCTATAATAGGGTTCCAAGCATTTTAGCGTCGGGTGTTTGAGTAAACCTACTTCTTCCTCCCGGTACACGCCAGAAGTACTTTTAAAATTTCTGTAGGCTTCTAAGAACATTTTAGTGCAATACATAATGTACAAAATTAATATTGTAATCTTATGTTTAATAATATTTCTGCGGCCAAAAAGTTACTTGCGTTTCACCACACCTAAAATTTGAAGCACGAACAAGTGAAAAGGACAATTTCAGAATATAACAAGATAGAAAAATCACTCGATTCCCATAGATTATTAGACATTTTCAAAATTTTAAAGAATACTGTAACGAAAAACTTCTTATTTAATAAGTTAAAAAATATATCTAAATAAAAACCTCAACAATACACATAAATTTCATTAGGTTTCATATAGCATAACATTATAAAATACACTGAAAAGGATTATGCATATGAAATAATACAAGGAAATTTTAAGTAAAGTTCTAAATGATTAATGCGTTCTATACACTTTATATAGCACAGAAAGAATGTTGCATTGAATCTCAGCAAAGCCTATCAATTTCACTATGTTTTACACTGTATAACTTTACGAAAGTTCACTGCCAACGATTTTTCCCCATATACAATAATGTAGTGGAATTATTTTGTTCCGGCGAACGAACTCTAAATGCTAGACACCCCATTTTTAAAAGGGGATGTCCCGTTGTAAACTTCAATAACATATTCTAAGCTTATGGCAATCCAAGTTTATTTATATGAGTTTGAGCACGGACAGGCAGACAGGTAAACCAAATTCAAGTATGTTTTTTAAGCAATAACAAAACAATTTTAGAAAAGTCTTAGTGGATGTTGTCAATGATAATGACAATGATAATGGATAATGAAAAAAATATTTCTTTTTTTTGGTAAAAGACTGTTTTTAGCTGCTTTATTTAAACGTTTAGTTATGTATTAATTTGGTCATCTACTTGTTGTTAATTTGTTTTGTGATCGTTAAACGTTTGTCTTGATCGTTTCACACTTTTCGTGATTTAGTTATTAAAGTTATCTAGTTGCGATAAAAATATCTAATAATTTCCCATTATTGACTTATTTCTATGTAATTTAATATATATATAATCAATTGTAATACGTTTACTTATGTGTAATATAATTTTTTAAACTTATGTAATACCTGTCAAATTAATAAATCAAACTGTACTATTATAGGGAAAATGTGGGAAACATCACGTTTACGAACAAAAAGCAGAAGCAAATAGTCGAACGAAAGTCTGATGTTTTTCCTGTTGAAGATATAACACAGAAGAATCACGTTTCCCTAACAACCTTTCAATAAAATAAATACAATGAAACGTTTTACGCTTTTAGTTCTTCGCTAAAACCTGTTTGACAACCATACATATACTCTCAGACACTTCTATATATATATATATACATTGATATATATATATATATATATATATATAATATACAATATATAACCATTAATGAAGCATTACCGAATCACCAACAATAATGTACAATATATATATATATATATATATATATATATATATATATATATATATATATATATATGTACATATATGATAGATCATAATTAGAATGTGGAAATAAAAAGTTACTAAAAGTGTTTAAAAACATTTTGCCAACATTTTAGAGGTAACTCCTGCATATATAATAAAAAACACTTTTGAATTAGTTAAGGAACTAAAGAAAATGAAACATATTACGGTGTTATATGCTTGTGATTTTAAAGTCTTGTACAATAACATTTATTTGGAAAATTTAAAAATGATGTTAAATATGATGTAAAATATGTTAATAAACAAATACATGGTATCACAATGACAGTTTGTTGTACTTCCTCCTTAGAGCGATATATTCTTATACATGTACGAGGAGAAATTTATAGTGAATTTAGATATGAAGTGTTTTAGATAGATGATGTTTTGGCGGTGAAATTGAATGGTACACAAGAGTATTGTGATTTCAATTGTCACATCCTGAAACTTGCTACAATTTTAAAATGAATGGCAACCAGAGTACTGATGTTACACAGACTCATCGACATCAGACAGGATCTTTTTTAATATTTCTTTGTTGATGGTTTAATTTTTCTTTCGCGTATGATTTTCTAATTCTCTTAGTTTTATATCAATATTATTTTAATCCTTAACAGTGCTGGTGAAAATAAATTCCATATCAATGCTAGTGGCGCCCAAGTAGTCCCCAATTTTGAAATTGTTTTATAAATGCACTTGAGTGAAGTAAAATAAAGTTTGAATTGTAGAAACATTTATTTTGCTCTAAGTGGTTATTATAATGGAAAAAAAGTAATATTTAACAACAACCCCTATAAAATATATTCGAATGTTCAGGACATATGTGTTTTCCACATCTTTTGAAGTTTGTCTTAACTTTCCTGTCTTTATTTAGATGGCAATATACACATTTAGATTTCTATGGTAACTCTTGAGGTGGGTAAATAACAGGACGAGTTTCACCAAGATGTTCCGAAATTATGTGCTGGAAGTCACGTGGTAGATGGTGCACATTGCTGCTCTTCCTATTATGTCGTCTTAGAGATTTTCCCAATTGAACTAGATAATTTCTTCTTTTGATTTAGTCTTCCAGAGGTTGACATTTCATTAAAATTAATGCGTTTACTCCAGATATATTTAATATGATTGAAAATATCAACATTGACCATCTTCTTGTACGCCTGTCAACAGAATAGTTAGCACAAAGTTGTTCTAACGTGTCTGCACCAGCTTTAGTGTCATTGTAGTCATTAATCATATCTGGTTTTCCTTTTTCTTGGCTAACATTTTGATCTTGGTGCATTTTCAACAATAAAACAACAGATGGATTCCCTTTTGGTACATAAGAACGTATTGTTAGTTCTTGATTAAATCCAAAACTGAAGAAACAACTGGACGTTTTTTATTCGGCGTGAATTCGGAGGATATTTGAGGTTTGTTCATTTTTAAAGTTCCTAATACAGTTAAACCATTTCTTTTATTTTTACACATAATTAAATTGATAAAAACCAGTTATCCACTTTAATATTTCGATTAGTATGTTGCGCTGGTGGTATGAGTTTTAGTACGTCACATGTTGGTATTGATACACTTCTATCAGCACAGTTTTCTTTGCAAGATAAACAAAGCATTACACACGTAAGACGTAGGAGAGTCGAATAAGCACACAATTTTTAAAACCATATTTCTCTGGTTTTTAGCATATACATTTTAAAGGAACATCTTCCCAGAAAAGGAGCCTGCATTTCGTCGATAGTAAGGTTTTCTCCTGGCACATAAAGAGACATGCAGTTAGAAACAAAAGTATCCGAAATATCTCTAACTGTTGCCAATTTATCATTATATTTCTTTTGTTGTCTTGTAAGTGGATTATTAAAACGTACATTTGACAAGATAAATAGAAAACGACCAACGCTCATTGTGGCGCAAAATATCTCGTGACCTGTCCCATCTTTGGCAGAAAGAGTCGATACGTCTTCGTGCCCAGATTTCATTACTCAAGATAAATACAGGAAACCGATGAATGCTTGTAATTCACAAATAAAAAATTGTTTTGTATAAGAAGGAAGAGGTTCTTTAAGTTTACATCATATCCCCATGATATTATCATTAGTATGAATTAAAATAACTTTTAGTATATCTTCTGTTATAAATAATCCCCACGTGTCTCTAATATTATTTTTCTTACTTATCTTTTTGCCCAGATAAATGCAGCACAATGTCGTGCTGACGTGTACGAGTAAACCTTTTGCAATATTTTTTACATTTGTACTCCGTAGATTTTACATACGAAAAGTGATCTTGTTGATAATCCATATCCGTATCATATTCATGGCCATCCGAAGAAGCATCGCACTGTTCATTAGGATCACTGTAATCGGCATTGTTGTTTATTTGTTTTCATTGTTTAATCATGGCTGTGCAAATGCGTACTGTATCGGAGCACCAGTAGATTACGTAATTTAATGATTATATTTTATTATGCAGTTTATTAGAATTCACAAAAATTTTAAGTATTTATTTTTTAATATTTCATTAAGCTGTTAATACGCCAGCGAAGTCTGACGTCACTTAAATGGGTGCTGGACCACAAAGTTTGAATATCACATGTTTAAGTTACCATAGGCTTGCAAAAAAGTGGTGTACCAAATATTGATTTACATATTTAAGACATTTCTGGAACAGTTTTGGAAAATTTGAGGAAATGCTTTCATAAGAGTTACCTAAATGTGTGATTCAGTATTTCAATATTACATATTTCGTTCTTTTTCAGTATTGGGGTCTTGGCAAACTAGAGAAATGACGTTGGCGAGAGAAGAAAATTTCGCAAACAAATTTCAAGCAATCTATTCCCCTTTTCTTGTACACAAGCCATCATCATATATATTATTTCTGTTGTCAACATCCTTTTTCCTATGCACATATAAAACATACAACGATGAATGAGGTATCATTCGAAAAGTTTTTGAACAAGTTTCTGATATAGTACACCCACATTTCGTTAAACTGCGTAGTTTGATTAAAGAAAAAAACAGGTAATTAAAAATTAGTGCTAAAACGTACCAGGAAATAATCTCAAAGATTGCAGGGCGAAAGCTTCGCACGAGTCCTTCTGGTTACAAATATAAAGCTTTATAAAGAACAATTTTTAATAAAGTGAACGATTTGAAAGTGGAAAAAATTAATTCATTTTATTTTAAAATGAATGTAGAGTAAAAACTAGTCGTTGCGGGCCACCGTAATACTTACCCATCATGGATATGCATAATGTAAAATATTAAAATAAAAATGTGTAAACTACTTATAAAATGCATTGCAATTCAAATAAAATCGTGGATTGATGACGTCATAAATTTTAAAAGCTCGATTACTGAATTGCTTGAAAGAGGTTTTTCCTTATAACTCCAAAAATAATAATCCTATTAACTAGCGGTTTATTGCATCTGATTAAGCGTCAAATTTCCAATTAAAATATATCTTTAAAGTGAAATTTGGATGAAATACAGGGTCATTAAAAATCGAAGAGTGTGGAAAATAGGATTCCAAATATCTCGGCAACTCATTATCT
Organism: Maratus michaelseni; assembly: GCA_963931845.1. Taxonomy (NCBI): domain Eukaryota; kingdom Metazoa; phylum Arthropoda; class Arachnida; order Araneae; family Salticidae; genus Maratus; species Maratus michaelseni. The sequence goes on along the minus strand of OZ007591.1, from coordinate 288,699,469 downwards.
GATCGACTTCATGCTTTATGCAAAATTTATGTTTTTTTATTGTCTTTTATGTTCATTTCTTAAAATAAACAATTTCGAAAATTTTTATATACCTTTTATCAGAACGAATATTTCGAGAGTCCGAAAAAAATTGTTCCGGTTAATCGAGGTTATTGAAATGAAATAGGCTTCTTCCCATTATTACATACTAAGCACATACCAAATTACAAGTCTCTATCTCAATTTTTTCGGGAGATAGAGCGTTTACAGACACACAGACACACAGACATCCAGACACACAGACACACAGACACACAGACGGACGGCAAAATTTTTTTTTCTAAAATATGTTTTTCGGAATCTCCAGTGTCTGAAACGTGTAAATCCTTCAAAAAAATTTTTTCGATTTTCAAAACGATTACAAGACTTACCCTATACTACGTATGATGGGTAAGTAATAGAACAGGGTCGGCAAACCTTTTCACAAACGCGTGCCAATTTTCTTCCAAAAATTTTTCAAGCGACCATGGCGTGCCAACCCCCAAACCCCACCTATCTGCGCCAAAAAAAAATTATAAAAATAATGAATAAAATTACTTTTATTATTATTAGATTAAGATATATATGGATAACATACCTTCAGGTATAATAATATTAACATAATATTAGTATCAACATGCATATTAAATTAAATTATGTATAATATTGAAAACTCAAACCAAAATAACTTGTCGCATGAAAATATTAATTGATTATAGTAATAATTATAGAAAGAAGATAAGTATAAAAAATAATTTTAGCAATCGTAAAAAATATTAAAAACTCAAATCGAAACAACTTGCCAAATGACCGTAAAAATAATAGTAATAAATGGTGTTGCCCCTTGGGATCTGTTGATTTTGACATTTTAAGCAACGTGGTGGTTTTATAATTGAGGTAATTTTATTTTAAAATAGAAAAGAAGAAAAGAAACATCGAAAAAAATCATTTACGAATCATATCTGCAAAATATTTGTTTTACACCTGCTATTAAATGGAAAATTATTATTTAAAAAATATATCACAATGCATAAGAAGAAATTAGCAAATATAAAAAACATTATCTAAAAAGCCTGTGAAAGAAGTTTTCTCTTTGGTTTTCGTTGATTCACTTTTATTTTCTAATTTCATAAGCATTGCAAAATATACTTTTTTTCAGAAGAAAATTAAAAACTTTGTAAAGTACGTAATGCAGCAACAGCCTCTTGGAATTTCGGTGTTAGTGTCTCTTCACCGAGTTCGTAATTATTTTCATTTAACTGATTGTCATAAATGCTTGTTTCTTTTATCAATTTTCCGCTATCGCTTGTACAAAAAAGATAAATCGTAAGTCGAAGATAAAGTAAGTGAAGGTTTAACAGATCTCATATTTTCAAGTCAAGATTTATTAGGATTTTTTACCGTTATTTCTTTCTTTGGTTAGGACCTTGATAAATTGGCATAATATGCAAAGTGATGGTTTAACAATGTCTAACTGTAGTTACATTTTTTAAAGTAATTAAAAAGAGAAGAAAGTAAAGCAATTAAACAAATTAATATGATTTCTTATGTTGCATCTTGGATGCCATATGATGGACTCATAATTGGTTATTTTTAATAAAACACGTGATGAATTGGAGTCATCTGACAAGTTGATTCGATTAGAATTTTTAATGTTGTTCATCTCTGATAATAAAGATTCACAAGCATAAGTAGAGGGAGAGATTGTAAACATGGGTTCTGGAATTGAATTCAAAGTGTACATAATTTTACTATCAACATTTTTGTTTATGATGCCTGGCAGTTTTTCTTTTTCTATCATTTCCAAGTCCTCTTTCAATTTGACAAATTGCTGAGTCCATATTGAGCTGGATTAGAAGTCGATAAGCTACATTTTAATTTCTGAAATTTCCAAACAATCGAATACAATCCGTTTATCAATTGGAGTCACATCTGGGTAGATAATAAATTTAACCATAAATGCATGAATTTATCTTTTAGAATTGAATTTTTTTATACTTATGTTAAGGATTAGACACCAGAAATTTTAAGATAGATTTTTAACTTTGTTTAGTAGCATATTTTATGTGATTTTTACAGGATTAATATTTCTATATAAATATAGTGGCGGCAAAGAAATGAATTTATTTATTATAAGTTAAATAAAAAGTAATGCAACTTTGAATCACTATGTATTTAAGGGTTAAATGATTCCAAAATGGGTAATTCATTGATATGACAAGTACACAAGCACTTATCATAACAATCAAAAGCTATTGTCAGTCAAGCTCGTGTATTAATGAAAGGAAAATAGTGAGATGCAGAATTTTGGGGAGTTTGACTAAATTTGATTTAATCAACGGCGTGCCAAAAATATCCTCTCGCGTGCCAGCTACGGCACGCGTGCCATAGGTTCGCCGACCCTGTAATAGAAGTTCGATTTTGTTCAGTTTTATAAATTCGTGTAGATTTCTGTCTATAAACTTAGCTCGAATATCACATTTAACCTTTCGAGATACTCACGGTTTGTTGTAACATAAAAACCCGGTAGGCGTATAAGTGCGCCAAGACATTTTAAAGTATAAATAAAAACTTTTAATGATCTCTTTGTTTAATGCAATATCTAGTAATAGTATAAAAGTAAGAGATATCAAATTGTTAAAAAATACTATTTTAATTAGAGATTAAAAATATATAAAGTTTGTACGAACATAAAGACATGATTGGCGCAGGGAAGATGTGGGATGACAGGGACAAGGGATTGATGGGACGTTCTCAATATTTCAGGCAATAAACTTTTTTAGTTGCTTCTTAGCCTCATAGATGACACTATCATAGTGTGCTTCAGAACCAAAAGCAAGACCACATGGCTGTTTTCTGTTTTCTTCAAATTATCATTTCCTGAAAACTCTGCTTAAAAGTAATTATTTTTTTTTTATATTTGAAGTTACTTAAATATCTTATGCAATATAAACAATTAAGATATGTCGTAGTTTTTCATTTCAACGCTCAATATTAGTAATTAAAATGAATGAATATTAACCATTGTGACAAAATAATTTTTGAGACAAAATGGCTGACAATTGAATGTATTCATCATGGGGATGATTGGAACATTTCAAATGGGGATGAATGGGACTGCTTTATTGATCCCTAGAGGATGCTGAAAAATATATTTATTAGCTATAATATTTATTAGCTATAAAATGTTATATAGTTTGATAAATTAATAATTTATCGTAATTATTTTTTTAACATTTCATTCTCATTGTAGCCATCGTCTTCAGCCATTGAATGCTTCCATTTATGGGCCTTTTAAGGCAATGCTGAGATGAGTCCAAGATGATTGGCTAACAAATAATCCTGGAGATTATATTACAATTTACAATCTCTCAGCTTTTGCCAAGGAGACATTTTCGTCAGCTTATAAACCTTAACATTGAATAAAGGGAGGAAATTATTTGTGTCCCATTCATACCTTCTGTGGGGATGATTGGGAAATAGAGGAGCTTTTTTTTAATTTCATAATATATTTCTGTATAATAATAATCTTGAATAAATATTGTGCATTAGATGTAGTCAAACACTTAATGTATAAAATGTGATATATAATATTGATAATAACTTAAATAAAATATTTAAAATAAATGTTTTTGTGAAAATGTCCCATTCATCCCCCATCTCCCCTACTCCATGCGCTAACGCCTTTTAAATCCTAAATATCAACTTTGGATGCTAAAGAAATATAGCGTTTAATTTCTAGTGTTATTATAAAAGTAATATACATCACAATTATGGAAAAATAATTTTATTATAAGAAAAGCAGAAATTTCATAAATACAGGAATACGTGTTGCGAAAGCCAATGATAACTTACCAACAAAAAGAATGAAACAGAGTATAAAAATTGCGAACTTCAACTTCAGTATTGGTTGATCATTGGAGGATGTTTGGAAAGAGGGTAAAAAAAGTGCAGATGTTAACCTTGCAATTAGTTTAGAATTCGAAATTGCTGTTTCACTGAGTGACTCAATCATTACGCCGTCGGTGTCTTTAAAAGTTAATGGAAAATGCATATTATTTGAAAAAGGTTAGAAAATAATAGGTCGACAGAAAACAAAACAAAAAAAAAAATTAAATATTATCTCTATTCATAATATAAAATCTTTTAAAACAAAAAAATACGGCACTATACAAACTTATAATAAAATGCATGTGAATGCATATTATTTAAATGGAAATTTTCAGAAAATGGGTTTTCTCAGAAATAAGTAACTTCTAGAAATTTTGAAGTGTCGTTGTTTTTTTTAAAAAGAAAATAGTATGATTCTAGTTTTTGACAGCAGCGAAAGTCTTTTTAAACTGACCAGTTTTTGAGGAACTATGAATTCAAATCATTTAGATTATAAGTGATAAGCAAAATATATATATTATTATCTTTTCATGACAAATTCTATATATATATAAATAAAATGTTTAATAAAAGTTAGCAAAAATTTATAAACTGCACATAAGAAAAGTGTATATCTAAAACCGTAGAATGCAAATTTTGTCTTTAAGTTTACACAAATTTTAATATTCTGAATGGTTTAATGTGATAACGTACATATTATACTTAATCATGTTAATATTATTGTAATCATGAAATTGGTCCTTTTTATCAATTTTTTTAGTTATTTAGTTATAGATATAGATATATTGTTGTAAATAGTGAAATGAAATAAAAATGATTTAAAGGCATGTTTCCTGAAATTGAAAGCTAACATTTTATAATGTTTTTACATTTTGACCATTTAAATATTGGCTCTATTAATGTTCAAATGAACATATTAGAGCAAAGGATGTTGCAGTTCACATAACAGTTTATCCAATGTTCAGTTTTATGCAAAACATATTTTGGCATAAACGTAACTTTTTCTGACATTCAAATACACTTATTAAATTTACTTATTTGTAAAATTAAACAAACATATTTTTAAGAAGCGGCATGGTGCAACAATTTAACTTAAAGCTTAGATATCATATCTGTAATACTACTGAACACATTGCCATAAATGCAATTATAATGTATTTGAGGTTCTTCTATTTAGTAGAAAATAAACTACCGAATCGTATAAATCAAAAGAGGAAATTGTAAATGTGATTCGGTGCATTTGCGTCGTTTCTCCGGCTATAACAAAATATATTCAGCTGATGACAACAACTTTTAGCTTAGACAAAAATTATGTTTCTTCTGTTTTCTGTTTGCTTTCTGATTGCAATTAAGAAATGTTTCTTCACAATATATTATTACACCTTCATATAAATAGCCCTGTAGTCTTACAAATGAAATTATCATTTTTTGCTTTCAATTAAAGCTACTGAAGAACATGGAATGCCTTTTACTGCGAAACCCACGACATTGAAATATTTTCTGTTTCTCTCTCTTCTCATATTTATAATCGTTTTGTGTATAAAAACCCTAAGTTCCGAAATTCACTGGTTAGCACGTTGCGGGTGGTCTTATTGTGCAGATTATGCTCACTCCCATATGGGAATGCATCAACTTATAAGTGTACCTACATCCTTTAATAAATAATGTGACATTCCCTACTTAATTATACGCTTCAAAACGTATATATAAATATTCTATATTAATTGCCTAATAAGTTGATTTTCGGTTAGTGTGCTTCTTTAATACATACACTATCAAAGATTTATCAGTTGTGTTATATTAAATATGTATATATATATGTGTTAAATTTTAAAATGCAAATGCAAGTATAAGTATGTTTTATGTTTCATGCTCTGGTCGAGTATCGTTAATTGTTTTCCGTAGTTCTGTATAATAAGTTTAATTAAATTATTTTTGGAGAAACGTAGAGTTACTTCGTAGTAGTGTATTTTGGCTTTTGTATGCATTTTCATAAATATAAACGATATAAAATAATTCCTGAACGAATACAATAAAACATTTATTTTTTAAGTAAAAAACTGAATTGGGGTAATTTTATAAGTTATTTACCTCCTAAATTAATTCTAAATAAAAATTAAGAATATTATTACCGAAATATTGATTTTTTTATTGTAAGAAATATTTTAATTATATGTGAACGTGTCTCTCATAAAAATTATAATTAATAAGCATTTATCTTTTCCTTGTGCATTTGTTGGAGAGAATAAATTCTATTGACACACTCATTTTCCATATCGTGCATAAAATTACTTTAACATTCATGGTTTTTCATTTAGTATGTTTCTAAGAGAAGGTTTATTATATTATTTTTCCAAATTTCAAAAGAAATATGTGCGTTTAAATTGAGAAATTAACAAAGTTAGTTGATACCAAATAAAATGTGAAATTGGAAAACGGTATTTGCATTTAGATTAACTTTCACTAGGATCAGGAAAAATATTACATTATTCGAAACAATTATCAAGTAAATACAATCGACATATATTACAAATATTATTAAACATTGAAAACACATTTTAATATAGTCGTGGTTTCATTTAGTATATGTATTTGGGAACGCTACAATTCCACGAACAAAGACATTTATTTCGCAAATACTCATCAGAATGTTTTATTTTTTGCTTCTCAAAACGTAGCATTTCCAAACACAAAACGGCTAATTAAACATAATAATTCTATAGAGGAAGTGAAATTATTGGGAATAGTTATAGTTCTAACAAAAATTTTCTAATATGAGTATTTTCAGAAAAATATTAAGAAATCCCTTTAGCTTTGTAATACAAAATTAAATATTGTTTATTAAATAACACAACTAAAAATTCGTAAATAAAGCGTAATTCCAAATACTGTCATATTACTTTTACTATGAGCAAGTAACGTAGTATTTAAATAAATATAAAGACAATATATAACTAAAGGAAAACTCATTTTCAAAGGAATAACATATTGTCTTCACTGATAAACACACAAAATGTCTAGAAAATACATTTACTTTATTTTTTTATAAACATTTGCAAAATGTTTTGGGTCAAATGCACTGTAACAGGGCAGCAAGGTTATTAAAAATTTTGTTATAAATTCAACGCTATCTCAAATTCTATAATAATGCATGTGTACATACAATTTGTCCCCATTCTTATTGTTAAAAAGCAGCAAATTCATAAACAGTTAGTTTTAGAGGTATAGTTCCAATGGAAAATATTACTCCATTTCTTTTTCTTCAACATATTAAAATTGATTTATGCCAAAATAGTTATTTCTTTTAGAAGTAATGAAACTTGAAATTTTATAGGGTCCCTGGATCCTATAAGTTTTGATTTAGAAATTTTTATCCATGGTGTAACAAGTAAAATAAAAAAAATACCATTATTTTATAACCAAAACTTAACGAGTTATAATTATCTGAATTTTAGGAATTATCGCCGTTTCTGAGACTAAAATTAAAACACGCATTGAACGCATACCTCTAAAATTCACAGTTTAGAAATTAGTTATTAGTAAATTATAAGACAGAAACCTTGTATATCTATAATTTATCTTTCCTTTGTAAAATGGAAAATATATTTTTTAAATATAAATAATGCAATTTTTTTTATATATTTTATACTTTCTTATATATCCGTTTTCTTCCATTTTTTTAATTATAAGCTAAAAAAATACATGTTTAATAATAATGTGTCACAATACCTAAGGAAAAATTCAGTAAATATACATTTTAAAGTTATTTTTAAAACTAGGTGAATGTTGTAAAACCTATTTAGTTTGTCAGGCACATGCATTTGTTAATTAATTATGTTTTTTGAAGCTTTTCTCCTTATATAATGTAGATGAAAAAAAAAATTCTCAGCTATGTGTATTTATGTTAAGTTATTTGGCCTGAAAAATTAATTCATATTTTATATGTTATAGATCTAAAGGTATGTCATCATTTAATGTTTTTGAGAATTATACATAAAGCATAATCTCAGAGAAAAAATAAACAAACAAATATATTTGTATTGTATTAGTATAATTTTTCATGCGGTATAAAAAGTATATTTCTTTTTCATATAGTTTTATGACGTAAACATGCATTATATTAATTGAATATTAAACTTGAACTTTTAGAACATGAATGCAATATTTTTATGAAATTAAAAATTTATTTATTTTTATATTCGGGTTCTTATCACATGCTACGCGATGAGAGAAGACATAGATCTCAGTGATGTGGAAGTGTGAACTCATTCAGTTAGAACTCGTGAGTTTGATTAATATTGTGTGAGATTTGAGTTTAGTTTGATTTACCTATTGAAAAGCAAGCGTAAGTTGAGCTAGACAAAAATATTTTGCTAGTTTTGAACATAATTAAAACTCAACACATGTATTTCTAAAACAAATTTCTGAAACTTTTTCTCACCGTTAACAAGCTTCTGTGTTGTGGATGATTTTATTTTATTGTTTTTGTCTAAACGTAAGAAAGACAAGATACCACGACTAAAAAAATATTATATTCTTCTATAATATTCTTAATGTTAAATCACATATTGCAAAGAAAAGCCAGAGAAATGTTTAGTAAGAACCATTCATTTTATTTACGAATTTAAAATTAATTGACAGAAATTAATTATATTAATTACAATATTTAATAAAATTTCAATATGAGATTCCATAAATCCCACTGTTACTTAACAGGTGACATTTAAAATACACAATTAGATGTTAAAAGATGCTTAAAATGTTTAAAAACCGTCCACGTACTTTCAGCCGGCAACCACGACCACCCTCATTGAGCGAAAATACTTTCTGACTGCCGTCTTACGCATCTGAACTCTAGCTTCATCCTGAAGTGAAAAAGTCTATGATTTCTGGGGTGTTGTTTGAGTTGGTTCCTACGGATACTCTGAATGATAATTTAAACAACTTTGTAAACGATGCGAAAAAGATGGGGGGAGTGTACTTTATCTTCTAATATTAAGGACATTAAACCATATATAGGACATGTGGTATGATACTGTATTGCTGCAAACCAGCTCTCGTTTACGCAAAAGATGTGTAGATTCCCTGATAACGGAGATATAGTAGTTTGATGGTGGATAAATGATTTTTGCTTGATTGAAATCTATTACAATATTTAGTTCACAATTGAACTGGAATAAAGCAATAGACGGGCGGCTAAATCTAATATATGTTATGTGCTCTTCCGTAACTATTTCACAAAATGTCCTATTCATCATGCCAATATATTCCATTGTGTTATTGCCGTCGGTTGAGAAAGGAATGGTGTATACACCAGCAATTTCATTTTTTGGGATTGGAAGTATTTTAGCGCAAATTAAATCTTTAAATTTTCGTGGAAAGCAGGCTATTAAATTTATATCATGCTTTAACAAGGCATATCTCAATTTCTCGAACAAAGTAGGAATATAGGTAAATATTTTATACCTCATTTCTTTACGGTCTGTTGTCCTATTTTATTCTCTCAAGAACATGAATACGTTATCAATTTTAACTGCATTCATTTTTTTTGAAATTTTCTTATTTGGCTGCCTGAAAAGCGACTAGCGGTTATTATATTTCTATAAATTTCATCCATTTTGAGTAATTACGATATCATTATGATTACAATAATTCCGTTAGAACAATATCTCGATAATTGATTTTAATTAACAATTCTGAAGATATTTTATATGGTACAATGTGTGTATATGTGGTGTAAATTTGTATGATTAAATGTATGCACTTTTTATAGAAAATGTTAAATGCGCAGTTAATGTGGATTTTTATCTTATAAAGAAAATAGGCTTTATAATGTTTTAGTATCTTATTCTTTTCTGAGAACTGATACATATCTAAACGAATGTTGAGGACAACGCTTTGTTTTGTTTGACGTTTTTAAATATGTGTCTAAAATATCAAAATTTCAGGAGATTTATAATTTTTTACTCATTTGAGAAAAATCAGAAATCAAATGTTAGATCAAGGAAGACCTTGATGCATGTTAGTTTTCATCTCCAGTTTATCATTTTTCCCGAATACAATAGACATAAAAGTTTTATTAAATCCTAAAAATATATTCAAATGTTACTAAAACAGCATGTTTTAGTAATGTTAAACTTTCTAATACAAAATCTTTCACCGTAATGTATACTCGAATATTCTTGAACGAAATCCAATTTGCTATGTAAAGGAATGTTTCATCAGATAAATATCAAAGTGGGATTTCTTAAAAAACTGCTTTTACAGGATTAATGCCTTTGAAAAATATATAAGTATATCGAGTGCATCATTAAACAATGTTTACTGATTCTTGCCTACCATAAAAATAAATGGCCATTAACAAAGAAAAGTTTTCAGCAACTTAGCTATTTTATATTTTAAGATGTTGACCACAAAAAAAAGGAAATCTAAAGCTTTCATTCATTTTTGTGAGCAACCCATTTTCTGAATAGAAAGCGATAAAGTGTCATAGATGTTTCATAAATGTTCTAATTTGTATGAAAATAATATATGGCATTAAAACAAGCTTTAAATCGTAGATATATTTTGTTTTTAACGAAATGAACTGATAAATAATATGAATCGCAGTAGTAGTAAGAATAAAACTAAAGTTTTCGGATTTTTTAAAAATAAATTTTTAATTAGCGTTTAGCATGTTTCTAAAACGTAACAAATAAATTTATTTTAGTTAAATTAAAGAACGTTTTACACTGGAATGTCCGGAAACTTTACTCCAGTTATATAAATTAGTTTTCGCCTGAATGTTTACTTAATTCTATATAACTTAATATTTAACTTATTTTTTGTATAGTATATATTCAGCTTATTTTATAAAACAATTTATTGTAAGGAATATAAATATATTCATTAGGCAACTTTTCAAAGGTACAAGTTCACGGCCATTAATAGACGGATCAATATGCCATCAGACTTTCAACAAATTCAAAAAAGTTCTGTGAATGTTTTTTGCTATTTCTAGGTGTACTGATCGCCCCCCAAAAAATGTCTACCAAAATCTAACCACCGGCAGTGGGTGGTTTGCAAGATGGTCTCCGCGAATTATGAAAATCGGCAAACCCTTGTAAATTTGTTATTTACATGCGTAGAACATTTTTTTTTATCAAACTTACGGTTTTTTTGGTAAAGAAATTCATTTCAACTCATAAATTTGTTCCATGTTATCAAAAATGCGTGTTACTAACGAAGAATGTAGGTATAATAGCAGTTATTACGCCAAATAACACAAATATTATGTCGTATGTTTTTAAAACCGCAATTCATTTGAACTGTTCTGTATACATTATTATTTTTAAAAAATATATATGTGTTCTACAAAGCACCCTTTAAACTAGGTTTAGACATATTACAGCAATATGGGGATAAAAATGTCATTCATTCATTTCCTGTTAGGCCTCATCATTGCTTTCTAGTTCAGCTGACACATAATATTCACAATGTGCAACTTTACATTATCCACATACAGAACTGCATGTAAGTGTCTATATTCTGCAACTGCAACCAGTTTCTCAATTGCAGTGCATAATTTCCAGTAAAATAAATGATACAGCATTCATGTTACATATCACTGGTACAAACTCATCGCCTTCGAGTTTCTGACCCCAATTCCCATAATTCTTCTCAGCAGTCGTATTCATCCATATCTTGGAAATGACTTGGCTGTGTCGACTTTCTTCGTAAGTGCGTGGTAAAGCAAGTCTGTCAAAGAACTCCAAAAATATCAACCATCGCTTGACTGCTAAACTTACTATATTCGCGAGAATATTGCCTGGTAAAATGAATGCAGATGCACAGGTATTGAGTATACCATCACCTTTAAAATATTTATGGAAAACCGATTTTTCACAACAAATACCATAAATATACGAATGGAATCACATTCTGTAAATGCATAAAAAAAAAACTACTGTACACATAACTCTTTACCGAGAATAGTTATTCATGTTATACACTTTTGGAATGACACTTGACTTATTATCAGATCTAAAATACAGTGAGTTGCTTTTAGCTTCAGCGTAATATAAAATTAGAATTAAAATGTTAATATCATGCCCAATGAGAATAGTGGAATATCCCTGTGCACTGTTAACAGCGGGCTTTGTAATGTCCACACAGCATCAGTCTGTCATCATCATTTCGTCATTGATTAATTTGATTAGTTTTTGTTTGTTACGATCCACTGCAGGAATTTTTCCTCCTTCGCTTTGAGTTGATTATCCAATTGAAATGTCCTGTTGGATAATAGATGTTTGTTGCCTTCTCTTAGGTGTATTATCCTTTATTGGAGGACTTGCGTCATACCAATAGAACAAAATATTTGCCTACCCACAGTGTTTAATAGAAAGGTCTGTATATAACTTGTCATTTTTGCAAGAATTTTTCCACCTTAGCTTTCGTATCAAGTAGCCTTCATCAATAATATATATTTTCCATACACGGAACAGCACGGAACAACTTAAATGCAAACCATTCAGTCGTGTTACGCTTGGGATTTTACAAACTGTCATATACAAACAAAAGTAATGAACTGCATGTATTATTATTCGAGTTTTGCTTTAATAACGTACATTTATTTTTAACGTTGATTGGTTAGTTTTTAATAAATTTCATTCTCTTAACTTATGATTCAAAATGTAGACCAAAATGTATTTACGCATTTTTAAAACACAACTTAAATATGCAATAAAATTATCGTGTTTGTATTGAACTTTTAAAATTAGTTTCAATTTCAGTGCTTTAACCCCCTTATGAAAAAATAAAATGAAATTAACGGTATAAAACTATAAAAAATATACTACCATTCGAAACATTACTTTTATTTTATTTTATTTTATTTTTGGCTTTAATTGGAACTCAGGATTATTCTGATGTTTTTTCGAGTAATGTACATATCCATCAAATGTGAGAAAAAATAACATTTTCAAATATAAACATATAAGAGTTTATGTTATATTGTTCAATAGTTCATTCGTGTATAGATATTGTTAAAAAGTTCATATGTTTATTTATTTTATTTTATTTTTGCTATGTCATTTATTATTATAAAATTTTGTAATACTTTGATCCATAACAAATGGACATATTAATTATATGTTTTCATTTTATTTTAACTCTAAACTTGTGTAATTTTAATTATATTTTTTATTTAAATTCAAAATCATTATTAACCATTAAAAGGTTTTAAATTAAAAAAAAATGAAAGAAAGAACTCACTACTTATTTTATGTTCGCCTTTTTTGTACTGAAAAAGATTTATAAACAAGAATAAAAAAATTATAATAAAATTTTGAATTTTAAACCATGTTTTTTTTTTTCAATATTGTATGAGAAAATGTATAGAAATGTATTATATTCCACTAAGAGTTTGAATTATTTTACCTAACAAAGAGTAGTCTCGGCAAATAATAGCTAATTTAATTTTCCAGAATTTCTAACACTTAATAAATAATGTACTTCGTTAAGTCCAAATTCAGGAATATGAAACGATTTGCATTCATTAAATTAAGTATAAATAAGATCTAGTAAGATATGCAGTTTATGTGTATTTAACTTTTAAAACTACTTTGGGGATATATATGCCGCCAGTTATGTAAATTGAGATAAAACGTGCCACGATAAACATTTCATTATCTTCTTACATGTATTTAATATTTAACAAAATCAACATGTTTATTTTAATACTGAGAGTTTTATTACTTTACTTTCGCTGAGTTTATAACTTGTATAGTTTTGTAAGTTAGTCACATTTGCAGTCGCAAAATAAATTTGTTAATTATATACAAGGAAAATATAATAAAATTTTAAATATTTCTCTCCATATCTTGAAATACCCATTTCAGAATGTAAAGAACTAAAACGCGTGCCCCCCCCCCCATATATATATATACTCTTGCATTTAATAATGTTTATCACCTTTAAACATTATTTATTTGTCTATGCTATTTAGCCTCAAGGATGTTGAGTTGGTGAAAACTAAGACACAAGCAATTTGTATGTAGAAAATTAGGTCCATAACTCATTTATTCCCTTACAAATATGCGACGTCTCAGCATTGTCCGATGTTACATCATAATTTTAACAATGAAGAATAGATATTAAAAAAATGCTTCAGACATACCTTTATTTGTGTAAGGTACAATTATGTCACGACATGTTGCAAAAATGGGTATAAACATTTAAATATCACAGAGCTAGATACTCTATATTTTATAACGTAAATGGTAATATATATTGTTTCACTTACCTAAATACTCTAACACATCCATTTTTCTGCTGGACGGTTTGATCACACAAAGCTAGGTTAAAAATTTAATATATATATATATATATATATATATGTACATATCTTGCCTCAAATATAACCTAATCTATTTAATCTTTTTATTTCGTCTTAAAATAATATAATCCCTTTTCCTTTTTTACCCCTTCAAAAATCCAATTGCTTTCTTACGTATATTTATTTTTTGTTTGAACTTTCCTCAAGCAACATTTTTTCCTCTTCTAAATTACTTTCTAAATTTTCCCTTTAATTTTTTTTTTGTTTCTATCTCGGGATTTCCAAGACTTGTTGGAATATTCTCAGATGTTCTAGAGCATTTTTTCGCGTGCTTTGCGGGCCTTTTTGCTTTTTTTCCCTTTTATGTATCATTGCGTCCAAGGTTTTAAATACGTTTACATCAGCTTGGATATTTTTCTTTCTGTTGATTCCTGGAATGTAAAACAATGTAGATATCAGTGAAAGCATGAAATATACTAAAGTTTCTTTAAAGTTATACTTTTCTGTCTTCATTACTTGGTAATATAATGTTACAGATCACAGTTGATTCGATTTAGTATGAGAGGGCCTGAGAATACTTTACAGTGATGGAGTATAATGGTAAATAAAATTATACTTCCTAAATGAGTGTAATTATTGTATCAGCGGAAAATCATCATTTTTTTCGATCTTTACTAATTTAAGCTCGCGCAATGATTGCTAGAGTGCGTTCTGATTGCGATCTCACCCTGCACAATAAAAATATATTGGTATGGAAGTGTGTAAAGTATATAACTATATATCTATATTTAGAAATATTTGCGTTTGAGCATGTGTGTGTTCGGATGACAGTGAGATGCAATTAGTTCTTAAGAAAATAAATTAATGGGTAGCAAACCTTTTTTTCCTTTTCAAAAATAACTATATCGTAGTATACTATACAACCCTTTTAAGTTTGTTCGTGGAATTTCGAACCACCCTATAATAAAAATACTTATTTATGCAACACTGATTTTATAAATGGAAGTCTTCATACTACAACCAAAATTCGGTAAGTATATCACGATTCCAAATATAAAAAGAAAGTTGTTCGGAGTTAAGTAAGTTTTTCTGGATGAATAAATGCGTAGACGAATAATATTTCCACAACAGCTTTTTTTATGAAAGGTATACGAAGTAAAGTTCCGGATATATTTGAAACGACGTTTGTACAATATTTATTTGAATGAAATTTTTGCTTTCCAAAATATTTCAGACAGATTCTAACTTTTTAATTTTTTTCTTATTTTAGAAATGAAAATGTACAAAAAACTGATAATCAGAACATGGATTTCTTTTACACGTGGAACATAACTTTTTTTCAAATTAAATAGGATTTTTGCCCCAAAGGTATGCTTTTCGTTATTAAAAGTAAAAAGTGATTAAAAGTAAATTTTGAAAACAGTAATCTACTATACATATATAGAATGCAGATGGAAATTTCGTTCCGTCTGCTTATAACTCGAGTTCTGCTAAATGGAACTTGCACTGTTCGATAGATAATTCTTCAGTGGAGGTTTTAGTACAAAACGTATTGTTCTACGTAGATTAGTTATAGAAATGTGATGGGAAGTTCCGAAATTTTTAATGAAAAGGTTACCTTTAATAAGTTTTTGGGGACCATTATCGTTGGTGAAAGAATTGAAACGGATATACACCTCGAAAAACAAAATGTTCCTAATTTTATTTTAAAAAATACAAATAGAAGAAAAATAAAAACATTTTTGATAAGATATAATATTATAAAACTAACATATTTAATTTAAACATGAAATGAATTTTCGTAATGCTTAAAATATTATTCAATGCGAAATATTGAAATTCAAACAATATTTGGCGATTCATCATGTGACTGCCTCATTATTGCGTTGGTTATTTGGCGATTACACCAGGTTAAGAAAAATTCATCAAAAATTTGATTTTTGATTTGTTCTTTTTTTTTTTATCTTACTTCTTCATCATGTGACCTACAGAAGAAACTGGCAGAAGCAAGTATAAAAATGACTGTACTTGTGAGTTACATGTTATTTGTTTATTTACGAATTTGATTTTAATTTTATCGTCAAACAATTTGATTTTAAGTCAAAAAGGCTTAACTCTCTATCTAAACAATGTTCACAATAATGGAATTTTTTCAAGTGTACGACAGAATTTTTGGAGTGTTGTTTTTTTATATTGAAATGTAAATTATATAAATAACAGTTAATATTATAAAAACGCAGTCAAATATTTAAATTTTAGTGTATTTAAATGTTATTTTTTAAAGTATCACCAATTTCCCTTATATAAATATTTACTGCTTCCAATGTTATGTTTAGTTATAAAGATTATTTTTAAGAAAATGGATAAAATTATGCATTATTACTATCATATAAGAAAATATTTCGCAATACAAAATGCTTGCTAAATATATTTTCGATATTCCTTTTTAATTTTGTTTTACTTTTTTTTCATATAACAATTTGCAATATAAATTGCTAGCTGAAATACATTTTTAATATTCCTTTTGATTCGTCATTTCTTTTTAGCATTTTTTTGCATTTTTTTGCATATATATATATATATATATATTTTTTTTTTTTTTTGAAGATTTTAAAAATATATTGGACTAATCTTCCGTTATCGGGTAACCCGCCAATTGGTGTATTTACTATATTGTTGTAAGTTTCTTGTATATCTGAAGAGGACTCTGAACGGGGAATCCGATTGCAGAAAATTACACGAAAGTTCCATTTAGCGATTGGTAAATTTATGGTGTTTCATTATGAAGCAAACGGGCAAAAGAAGATTTACTATTATATATTTTTCATCTGTATGATATTACTATCACTAAAAAAGCAATGCCTGCAGCGTACTAAAAAAAACGTTTAAATTTCAATGTTGGCCAATGGAAAAACATTTGTCGATTTATCATTTTAGCCTAGATAAGGATAAAAATGTAGATTGAAAAAGTACCTGAAATTTAGATTAGATTAAATTTCGATCTTTATCGATATTTGTATCTTATTATTTGTTACAAATTAACGATTTATCATTATAGGGCTCAAATAGGCAACATACTTAAGAATAATGTAATCTTGAAAATAAAAGAAATAACAAGTATATTTATTTCTCCGCGTTATTATGCTCACTACAGAAATACAAAACAATCTTCTGTTCAAGTATTCGTCAAAAAGGTTATTACTAAAAATTTTGCAAAATTAACTTTAGTTATCATTTTCAAGGAGTTTTGTTGGGGAAAGATCGATAATTCTAATGGAGTCTATGGAAATCTATACATGTAAAGATTTAATTTGGAACGATATATTTTCTTATATTATTTCAAATTTATGGTCGGAATTACTTAATAAATATTTTAAAGAAAACATGAATAGGGGAAGCCACAGGAGTATCAATTTTAATTCGATATTTTTATTTTCATGATTGATAATCGAGGGCGTTTATGTGTTTTGTATGTTCTATATATTTTGTTGTCCAGTGTCATTCGTCTTGATCAATATTGTATTCTTGTGATAATGGTTTTATCTCGAATGAAACCCAACCATGTCGGTGATTTATTTATTTTAAATGTATATTTTGTATGACACCTTACTTAAATAAAAAAAAATTATGTGTTTAAATATCTGTAATCCAGTCAACAGAAATTTGGCATTATTTAATGCGCGTAATTAAGTTCGTTTTGTACCTAACTCTGGTACATTTGTAACCTTACCGTTGCAAACACTTTTCATATTTTATGTCAAACTTGGCTGTGGATCCGATTATGGAAGATTTTATTGGATGCAAACTAGAGGTTCATTCTTGGACGAGAATCAGTAGTCGAGTGTTTTCCAGGTTAATGGCAACATGATTTCAATTGGTATATAAAATGAAAAGTCAGTGAAAATGACTTTATTTTAATTTTATTTAAACAATTCAGCTTTAAAAATGCACTTTTTTATGATAAACACTCTTATTTGTTTGTGTGTATTGACTCTTCTGGGATACAAAGATGTAACTGTAGTAGACACGACAGAAGAAGACTTAAATTACGAAATATAATATAACATAAATTGCGATTGCATTTGTTTAGCGCAGAATGCGCTCTGAAAATTACTATTTTTAATCGAAAACGCAAAAGAAAGATACTGATTTCCGGGCAACTCCAGACGGATCAGCTAGTTGTTATACAAAGTTACATATTTAGTACACAAAAGTGAATCTTCAATTTATAATTTATTATAAAATGCAAATATTTATATATTTACACAACTACTTTTAAGTATTAGAAAGGAATCTCCAATTTATATATTTTTATAAAAGCAAATAAATACACTCAGAATATTTTCACAACGAAAGATAGTATAAAGCAAATGCACACGAAAAATAAAACAAATATATGCGAAAGTTTTGTAATGAAGTGGATATAATATTGATAGAATAAACACAATATTTACATAAGAAAGTTTCAGGAAAAATATAAATCCTTATAACTGTAGAATTCTTTTTAAAAGTGATACAGAAAAGTTAAAAGTTTTTTTTTTATTATTCTTGATTTTTTAGAGATAAATATTAAGTAGCGTGTTGTCAACAAATTAATATTATAATAGAATCACATTTATTTACTATTTGCCAATATGTAATATTTGTTATTTTTTCTATTCGCCCACAAATGACAGCTGTTGGTCACAAATAATAGCTGTTATTTATTTTATTATATTTTAGGCTTTAGGGTAACAATGGTCAGAGAGATGCGGTGAAAAAGGGCGTAAACTTATAATGTCCCTTATAATCTAAGTATATATAAAAAACATCTGTCAATATTTCTTTATATTAAAAGCAGATAAATTTTGTATGCATCATTTCCTTATGGTATTAATAATTTACAACGACATTATTCATGAATAATAAGAAAAATAAATTTTATTTCGTTAACAATTTCTTTACGTTACGTAAATCGATCTACTTCGTGAATAATTCTCAAGAGTCGTATCTACAGATTAAAAACAAACAAACAGGCAAACAAAAAACAAATAGTTGTCACAGACTAAAAATTTTGGAAAATCTTATTTAATAATCTAAAAAGGGAGCTTGTACTCTGGCTTTTGATTACAATTCAAAAATGTATAATGGGGTTAACCAGCTGGGTTAACCCAGGTGCGATTATAGAATTTGCACATCTTAAATCAAAACTCCAGCAGTGAAGATGTTATTTATACTCGATGTCTAATACGACAAAAATTCATAAAAAAATATTTAATAAATTGGCGTATCCGTTTATACTATAATACATGTCAAGGAAACGGGTTTTTTATGGGTGAAGAAACCTATCAGGATTAAGAAATCGTACAGATTTATCAAACTGTCGTAGGGAAGTGCAGGCTTGCTAAGAAGTGTAATTTGTTGTGCCAAAATAATAAAAATGGTTTAGAGAGTCTCATAAGCACATTCACAATTTAAAAACACATAAATATATATATTTATTTTTTAATGTTATGTCCAACTACGGTATCCCTTTTAGAAGGCAAATAGTTGTAAATTGTAGTCGAAAATATTTAATTTTTTTTTTTCATAAACAATGACATTTTGACAAGAAAGTCACACTCTAATGAAGATTTTTTTTTTATTTCCCAAAGTTCAGAAAAATAGCATAAAATCTGTATAAATTTTTCTCAATTAAAGGCTAATTTACTCTGTCAATTTTTTTATGGTAGGTTAAACCATTTTTTGGTGCTCCAGTCACTGCAACCACAAGATAGTGCAGTCTCGCTCTAATATTTGGAGCTATGTTTGAATGGGAACTCGAATGTTAGAACGAGATTTCTCAATTTCGTGGTTGCAGATACTACAGTACCAAACGTTTGTTCAATCCGAAACAAAATTTTAAGAGTTTTGTAAGAAAAGTTGCCTACGCTCGTGATGGAACTATTCACTTCACCGTTTAAAAATTAAATAAAACCTTTACCCCAAATATTCAAAGAACTAAATATTATATATATACATACAATCCCTGCGTGCCGGGGAGCTAGCCGGGGAAGACATTAAACGCTCAACGGCTGGGTTCGCCCTCAGCCGAGCGGTCTTCCTCAGGCATTAAAATTAAAATATATACATACAAAATTATTATTACTTTATAAAATAATATTATAATCAGTGTATCGTAAGGAACGATACATGTCAGACTATTTTTCTGTTATTCATTTTTAGTGCGCAAATAAATAAATATATTTGTGCATTTTACTTTGTAAAAATGTAAGATGAGATTTAGCGAGGTAACGGAGAAAGCAATGTCTCATAGTGACACACTCAGGGAATTTGCAGAAAAAACAGGGGGAGTTGAAAGGCCAACCTTCTTTCCAAGTCACTCCCGAAAGTTCAATAGGGGTCAAAATAGAAGCAACCTGGAAAAATAAGATTTGCATAGTTCAAAAGGTCAACCAATAGGAAAGAGACGGTCCCTATGTGGTGACACCCCTTTTTAAAATGAGAACAACTGCCTGCCACTCAGACGAGGATACAAAAAAATTCATTCTCTCTCTGCAGCTGAATTTAGAAGTTCGCATCTTCCAGACTTATTGAAAGAAAAACTTCTCCTTGGACTCCGACGACTGATGGAAATATTTGCCCAGCGCCCGTGATCCACACCGAAATTCCGATGTTCGCTGCGCCCCGGCAGACACTAAATTGTTCTAAGATACAGCATCTCCAGTGATAAGCAAGAAAGTGCTCTAACCAACACCGGGTCATCTAGGACGTATCACCCAAGGAAATGACGAGAGATGAGAACCTGCGCACTTGTAAAACACTTTCGACGATTCTAGCTTACAATGACCTTACGACAAGAAGGATGGCCTTTCAAATCCCCCTGTTTTATCTGCAAATTCCCTGGGTGAGTTGGTATGAGACACTGATTTCTTCGTTTCTTGGCTAAATCTCATCTTACATTTTTACAAAGTAAAATGCACAATATATTTATTTATATACGCACTAAAAATGAATGAAAGATAAATATTATTACATGTATCGCTCTTTACGATACACTGATAATAATGTTATTTTATAAAGTAAAAATATTTTATGTATCGATATATAATATTTAGTTTTTTTAATATTTGGGGTAAAGGTTTTATTTATTTTTTAAATGGTGGGATGAATAGTTCCATTAGCTCGTTCCGTAAGGTTCCCGCATAAGTGGTCATCACATGGTACTAAGTACTTGCTTGCTGCACAGCATAATTTTTTCACTACTATCAAAGTATACAAGAAAACTTTAGAACTTCAGACTTCTATTGGTCTACGGCGCATAGATATTAAAATAATATGCCAAGCAAAATTGTCATTGGTGATTAGAACGGGAGATCTCTACGGAAAATATTATGGTGCATATTATGGTAAATGCTCAAAATACGACATATATTCAACATGGGAGGTTATTTAAGAAGAAGTATTATATAAAAATAATGGTATAATTACATAATTACACAGACGGTTTGTGTTGCTATCAATGGACATCATTCTTTTTTTCCTTTTAAAGAGAACGTCTTACTATAAACTTAGAATACTCGTCAGAATTCAATATTTCACACAGAACTATTTTCCATTCAAATTCTGTACTTTGGCCGTACTCAAATAAAAACAAAGTAGTTTTAATTTCTTCTGACGGATTCTTAAAATTAATGACTTTCTATAAGATGCACAGATACAATTATCTTTCTGATTTCTGATATTCTAAATTTAATACAAAACTCCAGCAAGTCTGTTTTACTTAGAATTGCCTGAAAAATGAATAAATTTAGAGATTTCTGTTTGAGGCAATAGATCCGATTTATGAACATTCTGTTTTAGGTCCTTTCGTAATTATATAAATACATAACACTTATTGTCGTCGTCTGGTCCATCCGTCTGTCGGTCTGTGTGTCCGTCTGTCCACATATAACAGCGCAAAAATTGCCAAACCAAATATATATATAAACATTTCAGAATTTTGTCGAGTCATTTCAAATTTTATAAAAATCGAATAAATTAAATCTTAAACATATATTTAAAAAAAATTTCTTCATTCTATTAAATGCTATCATACGTAATTAATTCGATTATACCCCATGATGGATAATGATTCTAGATTGCCATGGTGTTGATGTCATATTTAAGATGGAGTCATATTATTTCCGTATTACTAAATTTAAAAACCGCAAATTTGTATACTAAAATTGTTTAATTATAGCAGTCATATAACCTACCGACAGTATTATGGATAGGTGTGTCCGGTGAAATAGATATTAAATGAAAACAAGTTGGAAATTGTAGGTAAAACGTGACAAACGAGGTGCGTTCGTACTATAGCTAGTTATTTAAATATTTAGATCTTGATGATTTTTTATTCTGCGAAATGAATTATATTGTCTGCAGATTAATTTCTGTCATAAAATAAGTATATCGGTCGCTAGACGATTCAACCTCGGAAGCTCCTATAACAAGAAAGCACCGATTTTTTTTTTAAATTCAGATTTCTTATTAAATGTTTTTATTAATATCTCCTAAAGTTTGGATTCGATTTTCATAAAATTTGGAATGACTCGACAAAATTCTACAAAGATAATATATCTTAAGTTTCAAACCATTCGGTTGAGTAGTTTTTGCGTTGTTAAATGCGGACGGACGGACAGACAGACGGACGGTCCAAGCGACGACAATAGGTGCTACGTATTTATATAATTACGAACGCACCTAAAAAGAATCTGAATATGGATTTCAAATTCTGAAATTTTCAAAGCTAGGCTTAGCACAGAAAACTTAATAGCAATAGTTATTTTCTGCTAATAAAAATGTTGCACACCGTATTATCAGTCTATACTTTTTCACGTTTTTTCACAATGTATGCATCCAAAAGATCTTTAAGCAAATGGTAAGGGAATTAATGTTTTTACGTGCAAAAATAAAGTCCAGTGAATTCATATTCTCTGTAATATTTTCATAGTCACAGTAAAACATTTAGTTTTCATCACTGAATGCGTTCTGCTATACCGAAATTCGATTATCATTTTAATACAAATGATTTAAAGCGTTTTAGTTTTACTAATGCCAATACATTTTTTCTTTTAAATATAGCATAATTTTCACTGGCATAAGTAGGACTTTAATTTGTTATTTTTAAAGGTATATTTTAAATTAATATAAATAATTTGTTTTGCATGGTGAAATTTGGAGAACATTGCGGACGTAGAGCATTGATTTAAATTGAAGTAAATTGTTATTCATTTTAGGATAAAGTTATTCTTTAAACTACTGAATTGTTGATTTAAAAACACATAAAATACATTTAGACACTGAAAAAATGTGGATAAATGTGAAAGAGACAATTCTGAAAATTATTATTTATTCAATGAATTATAAATGAAAATATTCTCTTAGAAATTGATAATTTTTAAGATAATATGTTATGAATATCTAGTTCTACAAACATTAAAATACTTGATTCATAAACCAAAACCAATGACAACGTTATAACGCACAAATATGAAAATTGGCACAAAAAACCGCATACGGCCGTTTCAAGGATGCATCGATTCCCTTCCTCAGTGCGATTTTTTTAAATAAAAAAAAATATATAAATAAAAATGGGTTTAAAGAAACCTTCGGTTATATTCCCGAGTACTGACTTGAATGAAAAATGTTAAAGCAAGAGTTATATACCAAAGAAGTGACGTAGTTGACCGGAAATAACTGAAAAAAGGAGTCACTGCGCAGGATCCCTCCACACATGCGAGAGAAAAGGGGTGCTGGTCATATCATTCACCAAGGATGAACTATGTTTGTGAATAAAGTAAGATTCGTAAAAGTCGAGATCTATAACTGAATTACATTTTTGGATAATTTTAGCTTCTGAATAATTAAATTTGTGGTTGGAATCCCAACAATGTTTAGCTATTGTAGATTTCTCACACTCCTGCTTTTTAACGTAATTTTGGTGTTCTTTCAGCCAAATTCTAAGAGCACGCTTCGTCTGCCCAATGTATGAGAGGCCGCATTCACAAAAAATTCTGTAAATGCCCCAGTTATTATGTTCATCAATTGGATCCTCTTATTAAAATACTTGATAAAAAATTATTTCGTGGCTAATATATTGATTAATTACATAATGCTGCTTCACGTCTTTGCTAATGCAATAAATGTCCATTGACATTTAACTAAATAGAGTAACAATATTCTATTATATCTAGATAATATAGTGAATGTATCAAAATGTAATACACTTAAATATTTGCTCCAAGTTTTAGAGACGGACAATTAAGCGCCTGTATATTATGTAATCTATATAACTTTATAAATTAAGAAGATCTTTTAAAATATTAACGTTAATTGCCTTATTATTCTTTTAATATTTGTTATATTACAATTATCAGATAAAGAATTCAATTTACATTATTACAATTTGTCTTTAAAAAATTAAGTCAAAAATACATCAATTCAGCAAAAATTTTGAAAAGAAATTCCTAACGAAATAATTCGCAATATTACACTTTTTAATTCAAGATATCTGAGTATAATGTATGATAAAATATTCTTGAACTTGGAATACAAAAGAATAATCCATCTAAAAATATTCAAATAGTTCGTCCCGAAAAACAGTTTTTCAAAAAGTCAATAGAACTTTAGAAATTTTTAAGTAGAAAGAGTCTGAATCAAGGAATGCTTAATGATTCTCGCGTATCTTCGATAATTTAAAGCCATTAGGATGCAAAAGTTTTCATCAACTCAGAAATTTGAAACTAAAAAAGAAAATCCAGAGAAAACAAATTGAAGTTTCTATTCGTTTTTGAAAAGAACCAATTTTCGGAACAAAATGTGATAAAAGGTAAGGAAAAATTTCAAAATATGTAAATTGTGTAAATTAAAAAGTTGGTGTCACATAAAGCATTAAGTGCAGCAGTTTTTATTTCACTGAATGCACTTAAGAATTTTATGTATTAAATTTTGAGTTATTAATTGTGAAACAGCTTCATTAATATTTTTGTAACA
Organism: Maratus michaelseni; assembly: GCA_963931845.1. Taxonomy (NCBI): domain Eukaryota; kingdom Metazoa; phylum Arthropoda; class Arachnida; order Araneae; family Salticidae; genus Maratus; species Maratus michaelseni. Next base: position 288,674,229 of record OZ007591.1, on the reverse strand, counting down.
TTAGACATTAAATTTCACCAGGGCAATGATAATATTTTTGAGATCACAAACTCAATTTGTCTGTTAATTATATTTTGTATATAAGGGAATATATTTCATATACTGATTAAACTCCTTTTTTAATTCATGTGCAAATCTTTGTTCTACCTCTTTTTCAGGATTTAACAAGCAGTTGCCTATTGCAAGATTATACCTTTATAGTGAATAAATAACAAGTTCTGCTATTATCTCTTTCTATAATAAGAGTATGTATTTTGTTAGATAACAGAAGAACGAAGGTTCTATTATTTTTATATATTAGACCGGGTGTCCCTTTAACACTTCCGAATAGTTGTTGTTTTTGAATAATTGACGTATGGTGAGGTCTCCGTTGAGCATCATATTCATAACTGAATCATTGTAATTAATCATTGTAACTAGTTGCCCTACTTTACATAATGTGACTTAAAGTTATGTTCCTTAATTATTCGAAATTGTAACGATATATTTCTATGGGTTATTTTTTATAAAACCTTACAATTTGGATCAAAATTAATTGATTTTGTTAATAAAATACAGTTATCAACTTTGTCTACAAAAACCACATGTCTACTAAATTAATATGGATGGTATCAAGTATTGACATGCGTAGTATTGCGGTTACATGCACGTTTACAGTTAAATTTCTTTAAGGTTTTTAAGGTACCTGACTACGTACTGAGCAATTTTTTTTCCAATAAAGCTGTTTAATTATTTCTGAACTTATTTTTATTAAGATTATCACTAGAAAATGGGGAAAAAAGGGAAAATATATTTCATTCATTGATGAAATTTTGGTAAATTTTGGAGATTTTGTTGTAAAATTTAGTGAAATTTGGCCCGATACACCAAACGCTCTACAGAAAAATATATTGTATGTATCTTAATTTCGTTTTTACATTTCATATTTATGACATTGGAGAAGGCAATGAACTAAAATCTAAGAGATATTTTAAATGTTTCAATACTTATAGCATATCTTACCATTGTACATGCTGATTTTCTTAAAATTGATCGATGTCTTTCCACGAAAACATACATAAAACAAAAAATATTTATTCTAAAATTAAATCTGTAGCCTGCACTGTACATTAAAGCATTGCTTTCACAATAATGTAAAAACATGCAATTTAAATTTCATTGTGATATTGTAATAAAATTTTGAAAAATCATATTTTGCGTATGGAATTTTCACAAAATTGCATTTTCCGAAAAATGCATTTAACGTTTAGATTTAAGTTTTACTACAAGAATTTACGCATTAATATGCATCTAAACTTCACTGTTTTTTATAAGCAATACTCTGTATTTTAAGTACCGAGCCTTTGTTTTGTTGAGGCCATAGTTTTGCTTCCCCCTCCCGGTTAGTACATTTAAATAGTACTTCCGGTCCTATAAACAGTACTTACGGTTTGAGTAACAGCTGTTGAGTAGTTTAAAAACCGCTACATCTACCGTTCTATTTACCGTACAATAATACAGTTTTGGAAAATAAATACAGTTTTGGAAATGTAAAAAGTTGGGGGTTAATAAAATGTAATAAAACCATTTTGACAATTTTGTTCGAAAACCACTTTTTAAATGCATTCAGGTACCTTAAATAGTATTAATTAACAAGAATAAAGCTCCCATTACGTTAACCCTTCCAAGAATTTCTAGAAAATTTTACTTTCCAAATTAAATTTTTATTTAACAACTTTAACATTTGTATTTTCAATTTTGTGTAGTGAACATGAATTACATTTTAGAAAGGAACTCCAATAACATTTAAGCTACATTTAAAGACCATTTCGATCATTCCAAAGTATTTGCAATTTGGTGTATGGAAAGGTAAATTTCTCATCTTTCTCTCATTAATTACATTTTCCTGAAATTTTAATATTTACTAAATAATACAGTATTTTAATTTTGGGTCTAGTGTATATTTTATACATTTAATTACGCAAAAGCAGAATGTAGTAAAACATGAAAGAATCTTACGTTTATTTCAATTTTACAAGTGCTTTGGGGGATATAATGCCGCCAGTAATGTAAATGGGGATAGAAGGTACTATTATGAGCAATTTAATATCTCCGTAAATTTCTTACTAAACAGGCCGCCTTATTTATGTTTGATATTAATGGGATAAAAATGTTTAGCTTTAATGCATAAAGTTTTATTATCTTAATGGGCGTTGATGCTCTAAAAACTGAGATATTTAAATATTAATGTCTATACACATAAAAGGAACTTTTAGCACGTAATAAAAAGCTTTAATGCTAAGATAATATCAGAATATAAAGCAAAAGTGTATATATTTCACAGAATTAGAAATATTTAGTTTATTATTCTGTATATCTTTTAAAAGAAATTTGCAATGTTATTATCGTGAAATGTACATCACAAATAAATATATTATATTTTAATGATATGTGTCATGGCATGCTATATATATTGTGTACGTGTGCGTGTGTTACGGCCAAAACCTGAAATTGGTCAGTTTCCGAATTGGGTAGCCAATTCGCGATATGGCAAATTTTGCTGTAAATTGACGGGCCAAAATCCAATGTTTTCATTACCTTTTTCTTCTGGATACTGTCAGGTACTTTACAAAATATCATGAGGCGATTGAACAACGTAGAGCGAAAACATCATGAATCTTTAATACATTATATTATTATCTATAGATTTAAAATTAAAGCTGTTTCTCAAGATCTGCATTTTCTACTGAACAAATTTTAACATGTATTTTGTGTGAACGGAACATAGCTCATACGTAGATGTACCAGCACTAGCTATTTCTAAAATATTTCCATTTTTATATTTAATGTTTAATTGTAAAACATTTTATGAAATTTCTTAAATATTCAGACAGTTGGGTTATTTTCATTGTTGGAGAGGAAATGAAATAATGGGTTTTATCTTATCTTTATTCATAGCAATTTCTCATTACAACTAAAATGATATTGTTAATTTGAATTGTCGATGTTTAGGTCAAAGGGACAAGGGTCTTAAACGTGAAACGGCACAATTTATCAAAAAAGCATGCATTTGAAAACAGTAAAATTTAATTTTTTTTTTCTATAAAAGAGTGTGAAAATCACATAATTTTTACTCCGCTACTTATGGAATTAGAGGTAAAATGTTCAATAAAAGCATTTTCTTTTAGTGAGAAAACTTCAAAGCTTTACTACGAGTATGCCTTACTGGCCTATGTGTATACATTGGCTTTTCAATTAAGGTACATAAGCATTAGATACTTTGAAATATATTGTCTTACACTACTAATATTTCTAAACGCACAAAGTAGATATTGTCTATCTGTAAAAATGTCGTCTTGCTTAAGAGAAAAGACATTTTTCTTCATAAAACTATTACATTTAAGTACAATTAGTTTTTTATTCCTCTGAAAATATATCGGAGGCCGAAATTTAAAAACAGCGATTTCGACATTACCTATGCTGGCAAAATGAAAGGTCATTGACATATTACGACATCTTGAATGAAAATGAATTTTATTACGTTACTTTACATTGTTAAAAAATAGTTCCACCATTCTGTATTTCATGATTTTTATCTTGGAATGGGCCAAAATATTTCAGCATGAGGAAATTACATCATATTAAACAAGGAGTTAGCATTTTCATTTATTAAACTAGCATTTCCCAACAAATGCGTTACAATGACGTAAATTTCTGGAATTTTTTTTTATCTGCAGGTATTGAAATTTGAACATTAAATCCGATTTGAGCATGATTAGTAAAAATCCGTCTTTACGCAAAGTTCTTGCTACGTTTACTAAGAACATAGGAACATCTTTCAGTCCGGGTTCTCACTGTGTTGATTTTTTGTTAATGATTTAAGAACGCAAAGATCACAAAACCCGTTATAATGAGGGATTCGTTACAGGGATTTCTGTATAAAAAGTTTATGAGCGAGAACTGAACAAAGGTATTTATAGTGAAAAATCCCGTTATAATAATCGCCGTACTAGCTGTTTATGCTCGCCAAACGTACAAAGGCACATTAATTTGCGTTTCCCTTCTAAAGTTATTTCTATATTTAAAAACTATGGGGAGAAGTGAAAAGAACTTATATACGATAAATACAAAAACTGATGCATTATACTGATTATACAGGTATAAAAAGAAATATAAATAAAATCCTAAACAAAGTAAATTTGTCTAGTTTAAGACATCATAATAAAAACACTTTCTTTAGTGCAAACTGAAATAAAGTATGAGTGGAAAACATGCAAGGGAAAAACTCATGCTCTGAAATTAATAAAAATAAAGTTTTTTTATGTTCAATTTTATACAACACATATTCAACATAAAACGAATTCTACATATACAAAGCGTTGGATATATTTATTTGTCAAAATTTTCGGTGAATAATAATGTTTCAAAATCCTTGACCGCACCACTATTTAATACTAATGTCTTTTTAGGTAGATTTCGTAAGAAATACTACCTAGCACATTCTCCCCTAAGTTGGAATTTTTTTAATATTTTTGCAGAGCTACGCCGATCATGACTCCCAGAACTCAAAACAACCCCCAGTTCAAAACTTTATCTATCTATTAATGTCACTTTTTATGGACGCTATAACTGCAATAATTCTGCACAAATCTCTTCCAAACTAATACATAAAATCAAGGGGCATAAAATCTCGGTCAAGTTCGTTAATGGACAAAATCGAACCAAGGATGGGGGGGGGGTGGGAGGGTGCTTTTTGTGAAAACAGAAAACCGTCATAATTTCTTAAATATGATACGTATCGAATCCGTTTAAAGTTATCATTACTTCAAGGTAAAGGGCCGAAAATTTATGTATGACGGATTTTTGGTATCATTAAAAATGACCACCAAGGGGGGGAGGGAAGGGGGGGTTTAGAAGAACAAAATTCATAACTTCGTCAATTCACAAGATATAAAAATCCGCCTAAATTTACTATAAATCCTCTTAATATTATCTAAAACTTTTATATTGACATGTTTTTATAGGACCAACCCTTATAGCAAAATTTAAAAAAAATCCCTGCCGGCTCCACCTGCAAACAAGTTAGGTTTCGAAATGGGCGGTTCCAACTACCGCATCATGCCAAAAGGGTCATTTCTCCCACAATTCCCAACAAACAGGCGCTCCACGGTCTGAGTCTTCGAAATCTACCTGTGCCTGTAGGCCGAGCCGTCAGGGATTTTTTATTTTACTTAAACTTAGTCTGTCGTGACTATTGACCGACTGTCGTGGAAAAGTGAATAAAATAATTTTTCGAAAAGAATATTACGATAAGTTGCAAAATTTTAAATTATGGCTGTCGATGCTTCAAGGTTACTGGATTAAAGCATTTTACTGACTAATATCCCCATGCACATTCTTCGAACGCTCGAGAATTAAAAATATCACTCAATAGCTCTGAACATAGAAAAATTCAACGCTTTCATCATGAGAATGGTATGTGTAAAAGTATATCGGCAACTTTCACTCATAAAAGTGAAAGAAATTGCAATCATTCTTTAAAGAACATGTACTTTGCACTTTTATTTCAAGTTTAAGCTAAGATAAAAGCAGCACATACCAAAGATAAAGTAATTTAATTTCCACGGATAAACGAGGATATAAAAAATTAAAATGGGTAAATACCGAATTTCCTCTTTTACATTTAGTTAAATGTGCAATTACATATATGAATTTGTAGCATTTTACTCATGACTGCGCGAAAATCAGTCATAGCCTTATAAGTCTCAGAGTTCTTTCTTTAATGTAGAAATTAAAATGATTTTTTTCGACCACCATTCCTTCACATTTTGGCGAAAACATTCTACTGCATTTTATAAAATTCTAAAGTTACATTTTTTTAGGTAACATTCTACATTATTATTGTTTTCGTTCTCATAATTATTTTTATATGTTCCAACTATGTGTTCCTTTGTTCAGAGGAAAATAGTAGTACATTTGTTTCACATAAAGGCGACAACATTTCTCTTATTTCTTCAATCTTTAAACATTCAAAATAAAAAAAATAAAATTTTAGGTTGACCCTAAACCTTTATTTCATTCCAAATTTGAATTTTAAAAATCGTGTTTTTTGAGCGTATTTCCCGTCTTAACAGTTTAAAATTCAATTTGTAACAACGTATGAATAAAGCACGCTAATTTTAAAAACAAAGCAACTTTCCAATTTTTTTTTCATTTCAAGTGTTTTTATTTTTCATAATATTTCAACTGTTTTTCCTTATAAAGGTTGCAGTTTTTAAAGTCGGTGTTCATTATCATCTGATACCTAGAGGTAAAATTCATGACAAATATCTAATTCTTAAGTGTTAAAAAATGCATGGATGGTATTTGGATTATATTCTATAATACATGCCGTGGGAATAAGTGACCCCTTTTTATTTGTACTTGGCGATACGCTGATCAGAGACAGATGGCAGGGGCAAACCTCCACTACTATTATATATCGGTATTGCCGAATTATTCAGGTGTACAATTCTTCCTTCAAATAAAGAGACAATTTCCACACACACACACACAAAAAAAAAAAAAAAAAAAAAAAAAAAAACCTATGCATTTGAAAGATTAAGAAAAGATATGAAAACCTTCTTTAGTATAAAAAAGTTGAGGACGTTTGCTCCATATAAAGCATTAGTAAATGAAATAGTGGTAAGATGCACATGCATTTCTAAAATGATGTATTACTTTAAAAAGTATATAAATTACACTAAATACTGGCTGTCTGCTATACAGTTTGGTTAAGTTGTAGCTAACTGGTGAAGTGTTTGGGTGTTGGATTTCTCAACGACAATACAATCAGAAACATCTTCTGATTGATTTGTATCCTGATGATGACCTCAGAGTAATGTCGAAACTATAGATATTTCTTTTTAATGTAATTGTTATATATTTTAAAGTAATACATCATTTTAACAATGTGTGTGCATCTCACCACTATTTTATTTACTAAACATACTTTAGTTTAAATGTCATTGTAAAAAGATAAACTTTAAATTTAAAAATGTGTCAAATTTCGTATTATCATAAAAAAATGTATGCATATATGTGGATCTTGACACTAAACACTACACGGCGGAGCAGGAGCATTTGCATAAGATGAGACCTGCTATCAAGGTTAAAGAGGAAAAGCGAGCTAGAGTGAAAGTAGAATTAGCTGTTTACTACGTGAATGCGATTCTAAAACTTTTGATATTCTACAAGACTAATGTGTCGATATATTCTTTTAGAAAAAAATTATAAGATGTAAGACGAGTGATAGTGTTAATCATTACATCGTTGGCGACTTGCTGTTAACGAGTTTTGTATATGTTACACGTGTTTCTAATTTGCCTTGTCCCTGCTCAATAAATATATTTGATAATGTTTTATAATGTTCTGCATGAGTGTTAAGGTGTTTTTCCTACATAATGTAAAAAAAAATCATTTTAAAAATATTATTATTATTTTTTTTTTTATTCAGCATTTTTTTTGTAACGTAAGTCATTTAAATATCTAAAAAATATATGTAATCGTGTTTCAATAAATAATCCTATTTAAGTCGTTTTACACAAACAAAACGAAATAAATAAAAGAAAATCATAGATTTTTAGTTTATTTTTGTTCATTTCATTTATTTTTAAATTTTTCAAATTGCAATTAAATTCCCCCCCCCCCCAAAAAAAAAAAAAAAAAAAAAAAAAAATCCACAATTTATTCCAGCTGTCTCTGATATTAGTCAGATTATAGAAAGCAGCAAAATGTTTTAAAATAAATTTCCCTATTTTTTCTGACTATAGTTTCCAAAAAATTCAAACAATGATCAAAAGTGAAAAACGATATTTTCCATTAGTGGTGAAAAGGAATTCATTTGCAAAAATGAAGTTATTACTTCAGATCAGCAGTTTCCCTGAGGCGCTATTTTAATGAGGAACTGAATGCATTCACTGAGAAAAAAATTAAATGTTAGAAATTCTTAATTAAAGGATTAGTAATAACTGATTTTGACGGCTAATAGTTTATATATTTTACTAATACATGTCTGATATTTTTTTTTAATTATCAGACTTTCAGAACATTTGTATTGAAATGAATCAAAGCAAAAATATTTTAACGAGAAAAAATAATCTTGGATATATAAACTTAAATTTTGATATTGCGTCCATTAAACTGTTAATTTGTACATTTTATATTATTCCGTTTAAAAAAAAAATACATTTTTTTTTATTATTCTGTCACCTGTTTTGTATTTCACTTCATTAAATTTGATTCCTTAATTTAATATTTCTTCAGTATTGTAGTATTGTCAAACAGCTTAAATATTAAAAGATTTTATAATTTCACTGTTTTCTTTTAATCACAGTATACTTTTCAAATTTTTTTTTAATTGTATGCTATAACATAACTAACTATTTAAGATAATTTAAATATAAATAAAAATAATTGTATTAACAAAAAGAGTGTTCGTTTAGAATAATTAAAAAATATATATACAATTTGTTTCTTATAAGAATGTTTACGCACTTTACCTTTGAACAGATATAATTAATTTAAAAAAATTAAATATGTACATAAAATTTAATATAGATTTTTTTGTAATATTTTCATAACTTCTGTGACATCTTACATTTGTATGATGCATTTACATGTTAAAATAAAGTAATTAATCATTAATTATTTTTTTTACTTTAATTTTAATAAGTATACGCTTAATTTTTTTAAAATTAAGTAGAAAGATTAATTTGTTACTCATTTAAAAAGTACAATGAAAACATGAAATTATTTGTTTTAATTATTTTTTTATATTTATCCTTCAGATTTTTTATGTATGTACAATTAAAAACTTATTGTTTTCTTATATTTTTTATAAGTTATTGGATGAAGTTCTTTAACGATGTAAAACTACTGGAAATAACAGCATTTTTTTTTCTAGTATTATGGAAAATCATGCGAAACACTTTAATGAAAACAAATATATTTTATTATAAACCTGTACGAGTATAATGAGTAGTTTGAACATCAATTGCATTTTTAGACTTAATTTTAATAAAAAGTATGATTTTTGATGTTGTAATCAAACAAATCCAATAAATATATTTTATTCAAAATGCATTTTTTATTTGTTATCTCACATTTTTTTTCCTTTTCTAAAGAAGGCTTTTTGTGCTTGCTATAACTCTACAATTAAAAAAAAAAAAATCCTTTAAGTCTTTTTAACTTTTCTAGATTTTGAAATACATTTTTCTATTTTTAAAGTTAAAAATTACTGCTAGTTAGACAATGCATATTTAACTTCATCTTTTTACAAATTTGTCAGATTTAAAATAAATCATTAGTGCCCTTTATAATATACGCAATTAACTTTATCATTTTAACCCATTGACTCCACACTTCAGTTCAATGTCCGCGCATCCAACAACAGTCCATGAACAATTTGTGATTGTGAAATTTAAACTGTGTATAATTTTGTTGTCCTGTACGAAATTGATTCAGAAATCGAGAAACGGAATGAGAGCAACGCTAATAGTTCCAGAATTTTCAGTTTCCATGCATACTAGTTTCAGTAGCAACCGTTCTCAGTGCCAACTAGTATGCATTGAAATTGAAATTTCTGGTGTTATTAAAGTAACTCTTATTCCATTTTTATTACATATATTGCTCCATGTACTAGCTTAATAATTATGATATTTATTTCTTATCAATTATTTAATTTTGTTAATCAAAAATACAACTTAATGAAAGCATGTTTTCGAAAAACGCCGACGATTTGAATTTTTATTGAGTGCGATTTCGCACTAATGTGGAGTTAGTAGGTTCATACACAAAATATATGGGTTATGGCCAAATGTGACCTGCTTCTCAACCCAGGTAAATGTTTAAGTACGAGAAAGTAAAAGGGATGATTTTAGATTTTGAAAAAAATACATGTATTTAGTTAACTTCTCAGCGAATGTTTTTTTTTTTTCATTAAATTATAATGGATGATGTAGAAGTACTTCTCCGGCATGTTATAGTTAAGTTTTTAGTATATCGACGTTTTGAGCTCGTTTGCTAATTGTTTAGCAATCGTTCATCTACTTTTTGTGGTATTGAATTCATGTCAAGTTAAAAGTTCAGTGACATTATAACAAACATTTTGTATCTAATGCACCTTAGTGATATATATAAATTTCAATGCGTTTAAAATAGTGAAACATTATTTAAATAAACCGCAAATGCTTTTTCCCCATAGACCGCAATGTAACGGAATTATCTTGAGTGTCCCTGTAAAAAAACTATAAGTGCTACACACTTCTGTTGAAATTGGGAACATGCTATAGATAACGACTATAACATATAAAAATTGCAGAGCAATCCGAGCATATTTACGGGAGTTAGAGCACGGCCAGACGTTATAACAAACATTTTGTGGCAAAGTTGTTAAGTTAATTATTTCTTTTTTATTTATTGTTTAGGCTACAAATACTTAAAAGTCATAATTTTAAGACTGCAATTTTAAAGATTTATTGTATTTTATTTTTTAAATAAAATCTGTAAAGTTATACGAAGTACTATTGTAATTTCTATAACTATGTGAAAATAATTGTAATAAATAAACAGATAATTACAAGAAAAAACAATAAATTTAGAATGTTAATATTATTGTCTATTTAACTGTCCTATTCCAACCCCATAACAAGACATGGAACATTGACTCGATTAAAGCGTTTTCTTAAGAATGTGTTCTTATTTTACTCTATTAACATCATCTATTTTATGATCTTTGTAGCGATACAGAAACTTTAGAAATTGAAACTAAATTTTATTTAGAAAAGTCTAATCTATAATGATAATAATATTTTCTCTAATCTAATCCTGATCTAATCTTTCGAAATGCAAAAAAATCTTTAAAATAGATGATTACTGCATGCCTAATAGCAGCGTTAGTCAAATGTGATTAGAGGCAAAGATGCCTTCCATTTATTATCCACCTGTACACTGTTAAGAATTTTTCGTCAACAATGTTCGTCAACAATGTACGTCAACATTCTTTTTCAAGTATTATTGAAAAATTGCTTTACATCCTTTTGAAAGGTTCAGTTTAAAATTTAGAACAAATTTCTTTGTCGCAATTTCTCTCAAGTTCTCATAAATGGTACACAATTGATTACAAAGTCATTTGAATTTAAAGTTACTGTTTCTGTACCCTATTAAACATTTTCAGTCAACTGTCCTGTAATTCGACCGTTTTTACAGAAACCAGTTACCGTGAACCGAACTTGAGAGAAATTGCGACAAAAAAATCGGGAAAGGTGGCGTAATTTTTTTGTAAATTTTAAACTGAACATTTCAAAAGGATATAAAGCAGTTCCTCGATAATACGGGAAAAAAGAGTGTTGACGAACATTGAGGGTTCGTCGAACATTGAGGGGGCTCGAAACTTTAAACTACTTAAAACTACACGTTTTTAACGAAATACGAGTCCATTGTTTCGTAAAACAATGGACCGAATATAACCTAATTTATAAGGTTGAAAAGTCTGTGGGAGGTTGTGTATAAAACAAAATATTCATCACGGCATTTTCAAGTGAAGTTACTATAAGTAGAACAATAGACTTGAGATTTCATGTTATGCAAAATAAAAAAAATAATCAAGACGATCTACCTCAAGAAGACTATAAAGAATTTTTAGAATTTATTATAATATTTCTTGGGAAACTACCAACTCAAGAAGTATGCCTTCATCAACGTGGAGTCCATCATTAAGCCAGATATATGGCCAAGTGAATGTATTGCATGAATATGTATTTGGGGAGCAATTTAAAGTAACCTGGGGGATACAAAAAATCCCTAAAAATTATTTGTTGTTTTATAATAAAATATAGCTAGATGCTGCTAATTGGGCGTTATTTTTTTAATCAGATAACTTGATTACTACAACTTATTTTCAATTCATAATACTTGACTTGTTTAATGACAAATAAGTCAAATGCAATTATTTTAAAACAGTAGTGGAAATCAAGTAATCTGAAATTTAAACAATATCGCCTAACTGGCGCTATTGAATACAAAATTATAGATTTTAGCTAAAAACGCTGACCAGGATCCTATGAAAGACAATGATTTTTCCGGAAAATTGGTTGCTTAAAATTGGCAAATCAATTGTAAAAATAACATCTACAAAAATGTTTGAAGCATTTATGTTACCTCGGATTCGAATGCTTAGCGATATTTGACGAACGAATAAGTCTAGAATATAGAATGAATCAGGCACTAATAAATGCTAATTCATGAAGAAGTAAATTAATCCGACGATTTTCCAAAAACTAACTTCAAATAATATGAGATGGTTTAACTTATTTTTTTTCTGCAAAGAATCATGAGTAAGTCAACAATTTTTTTTAAAACTATATAAATTCCATAAAAAACTATATATACCAGTGGTATCACAGTGGCAATATTCTTAAAAAAATCGAAATATTAAGCTCCATCCAAGTATACACACACCTGTTGGCACAAGAACGGGCCGAAGTCGGCAGTGTCGGTTTTGTGACGGCACCGGCACAGTGGTATTGGTCAAGTGTCGGTAGCATGTCGGCAACTGATACTGAAGTACGTGCTTTTTCAAATGCCGGTTACTTTTAAAGGTCCTCTTATGGTTAGATATCGGCAAATGAGGCTGGACCGATATCTGACGTGCGATAGTTGTCTGATTACATTTGCCAGCATCTGTCCGAATTTGGAATGTTCAGCCTTAGCTGACATATTTTTTTTTCTCTTTTTCTCGATTGTGATTAAGGTTGAGTTTTGTTAGGATTACTAAATGCATGTTTTTTTTTAATAATGCCTATTACATATTTTGGCTCTTTCTCCGAGTCTAACAATATCGACAAAAAAACCTATTGTTATATTACTCTTTTTTAATATTATTTTTCCATTTTTTAAACAATAGTTACGGAAAAATAATTATATAATTTGTTGAAAATGTAATGAAAAATGCATTCAATAGTTCACACAAATTTTAAATAATTATATTAGACGTCATGACAAACCCACATGTGGAAGGAGATTGTTTGCTTTGTAGCACCCCCCCCCCCAAACCCCATAACTTGATAATCATATTCCGCTTTCCTAAGGTTAATTGGGGAAAATGAACATTACAGAGATAATTTAGGTTATATACTTATTTTTAAAAAGAAAGTAACAAATGGGACAGAATATGTTTGAAGAGTTTTATAGCCTTGGGTGCCAAAAAGATAACAATAGGAAAGTAGAAATTTCGATTGATGATTTATTAAATATTTATTGATTTATTGTTAGAAAAAAGTAACAAATATGACAGACATAATTAAAAGGTAAATTTTTTTAAGAAACTGAATTTGTAAGGTTGGTGGGCGGGTAACGGTAAAGGCAGAACACCGATATTAAGATTATTGATCACATATTAATTATTACAACAATCTAAAAAAATAATTCTAGAGATTTTTAAATTTTTCGAGTTTTCGTTGTGAATTAGGGGCATGGGGTTGGTGCTGGTATGGAAATAATAGCTAGGTTGATTTAGATGAGTGTATTTAAAAGGAGAAAAGCCGCGAAAACACAAAAGATTCGTACTCTAGAAATAAATTATTTCTCAAACTTCTTGTTTTTCATAGATGGACTAATTTTTGATCAATTTAAAAAAAATAATAATATACCGTAAAACCTGTGAAAATGGTAACTTTCTGTAATAAAAACCTGTCGTAAACGATAAAAATCATGTCCTCGATGATGGAAGGTTTACCTGTATATGTAGGGTTACCTGATATTATACCTGTTAAGACGAAAAATTGTCTAGAACGAAAATTTTTATCTTTTCCCAGCGATTCAGTTTTCACAGCCTTTACTGTATAGTAGGCAAAAATTATAAAGAGATATGCAAAAACAATTTAACCATTATCAATTACTATATCATTAAACCAGTTTTATTGGTAATTTTAAAAGTATCAAATTTGTAAGTATCCATATAACATTTTAATCAAACATGAAATAATAATACCTTTCTTGTTTCTTTTATAAATAAAGTTTCGCACTTGGCGATAATTTGATGATAGCCAATGATATCAGAGGATTTTAGTGTTTTCTTTCCCAAAACATGATTATGGCAAAGCGCAAAGTGCAAAATTCGGTGCCGATTCGCCAAATGTGAAACGTTTACCTACTCTACTATATGTGGGTAAGTTGTTCGCGCGAATGCTTTTCAAACAGTTTTGAAAGGTAGAATGCAACGCTTGCTGCTTTTATTTTCATTCACTAATCCACTACACGTGAAGAAGAAATCTTGGTAAGTCTGTTATGCTCATTCATTTTGTTTTGTTAAATCTGAATTAATCGCAAGTAAGTGAATTATTTTTCTAATTTTTTTATAACGTAAAAAATTAATATTCGTTAAAGATTAAATTTGGATATAAATTTCTGTTATAAAAAGTGAAAATAGGGCGAAATTAGAAAAATATATTTCTGTACTTTTCAGTAATCTTTTTATTATTTAAGCTTTTATGATATGTAGCATATTTATATTTTTAATTAATTAAGTGCGAATTCCTTAAACGTACTTTTATTCTAATAAATGCTGAATGGCATTTGATTATTATTTGTTTACATTATTATTAATTTGATGCTCTACAATTAAAAAAAAAAAAGAAACACGTATTTAAAAAAAAAACTGAAAATAATCGATTGTTTAAAAATAATAATTTATATAGTTTTTGTAGGTGTATGAGGCATACAGAGTTTGCAGAGTAGATCGACATAAGACATTTATTTACAATTAAACGAAGACAAAATATATACAGCTCGTATGCGACTGAGCGCCGACATCTTTCTTCAAGTAACAACTGCTTTCGCTTCCGGAGCATCATCGTCGTAACTGTACGCGCATGCGCCATATGTGCGGAGAGGAGAAAATGAACGTTGTTTTCCCACAATTCCCCCCTTACAACATGCATTTTCTCAACAAGGCATTAATTACTCTCCTATTATACAAATATTATATGCAAATTACAGAGAAACAAAATATAACATTACAAATACAAACGGTATATACCTTAAACTTATATGGAAAAAGAATACAGAATAACGTTGAATGTTTTTAAACACTTAGTCCTATTAAATCACAACATTTCTTATGTTTATAGACACTTAAAGCTTTTGTTAAAATGTCTGCTGCCATATTTTCAGTTTCTAGATATTTAACCTCTATTTTTCCATTCTCAAATATTTCGCGCACAAAGGGATGGCGAATGTCAATATGTTTTGTGCGAGAATGATAAATTGGATTCCTTACTAATTTTTGAGCAGACTGATTATCGCAGAATATTAAAGTAGGTGCAGACACTATTTCAGGAGAAAGTTCATTTAAGAACCGTCTGAGATGTAAAGTCTCTTTAGCAACCTCTGATAAAGCCACATATTCTGCTTCAGTTGTGGATAATGCAACAGTTCGTTGTTTTTTCGATTCCCAAGGTATAGCACCACCGGCATATTTAAAAATGTATCCAGTATAGGACTTTTTATCATTGACATCTGAAGCTCAATCAGCATCAACAAATGCAACTAAGGACATAGTATTACGTTTAAAAATCAGTCCTTGATCTTGAGTACCTCTTAGATATCTTAAAACTCTTTTTGCAGCTATCCAATGAGGTTTTCCTGGATTGTTGTTGAATTGACTTAGAAAATTCACAGAATGAGTTATATCAGGTCTAGTTGCTACTGATAAATACATAAGAGAAGCAATTAGTTGACGATAAGGAATATTATTCATTTCAGACTTTTCTTCTTCAGTTTTGGGACACATATCTTTAGTAAGCTTCACATTGTTATCAAAAGGTGTAAATAGTGATTTTGATTCTTGCATATTAAATTTGCTCAGAATATCTTCAATATAGTTCTTTTGAGAAATTTTAATACTGTTCCCGTTTTGCATAAATTCTATGCCCAAACAATAGTGTAACAAACCTAAATCTCTCATTTTAAAAGATTTGGATAATTCATATCTAATATATTCATAATCTTGTTTATATTTAGTAAGAATTATGAGATCATCAACATAAACAATGATAATAGCTTCAATTGGAGATTTAGAAAAATAAACACATTTATCAGAAATTAGTGATTCAAACTTCATTTGTTTTAATTTTTAAACTAATATCAACTAATTTTCAACTTTAATTTTTCAATTTTTTTATTGAACCATTGTTGACATGATTGTTTTAATCCGTAGAGGGATTTTTTTAATAAACAAACTTTGTCAACATTAGATTTATATTTAAAGCTATCAGTCCTTGATCTTGAGTACCTCTTAGATATCTTATAACTCTTTTTGCAGCTATCCAATGAGGTTTTCCTGGATTGTTGTTGAATTGGCTTAGAAAATTCACAGAATGAGTTATAACTCCATGTATACTTCTTCAGTTAAATCACCATTTACATAAGCCATAATAAAATCTAATTGATAAGCTGTAAAACCATTTTGATTACCATAAGCGATCGCAGTTCTGATCGAAATTAATCTGGCTTCAGGCGAAAAATTTTCTTCAAAATCAATTCCAGGTGTTTGAGAACACCCTTTTGCAACTAATCTCGCTTTAAACTTTTCGATTGACCCGTCTTGTTCATATTTAGTTTTTAAAACCCATTTACTTCCTATAATTTTCTTATGTTTTGGCCAATCAACTATTTGCCATGCATTTTCTTGCATTAAAGAATTAAATTCTAATTCCATTGCATCTATCCATTCATGTTTAAAAGGCCCTTTTAAAGCCTCAGAAAATTCCGGACATGAGTCAGAAAATAAATTTTCCATTGCAATTTGGGATTTTTCTTCTTTTGGAATTATAATTTTAAATTCTTTCCTCGGTCTACCCTTTTTACCAGTTTTTATTTTTCTCGGCCGGCCGGGCGCTCTTGTAGGGGAAGAAAGGGGGTCGGAAATTTCATCCGAATGCATATCAACATCTTTGTCGCCACAGCTGTCTGGTTCATTTTTGACGGGAGGAGATGTTTCTGATTCCTGCGTAATTGTTTTATTTTCATTATTTTGAGAGAAGGGAAAAATTAATTTTATTTCACTATTTGAAGGTAAATCGTTTTCAAATTCGTTAATAAATCGGACGTCTCGGCTTATAACAATTTTTCTGGAATTCTTATTCCACAGCCTGTACGCTTTTGATTCATTTGAATATCCAACAAAAATATGCTCTTCTGACCTAGGATAAAATTTTCCTTTACTTTGTCTTTTATTTAGTACAAAACATTTTTGCCCAAATATTTAAAAATATGATAAAGTTGGCTTGATGCCAAAAAATACTTCGTAGGGTGTTTTGTTATCGCTTAAACGTCGCGAAGGACAGCGATTACGTATGTATGCAGCACAATTAATAGCTTCGGCCCAAAAAGATTGTGTGAGATTGCTTTGTAATAGTAAACACCTCGCCATTTCAGCTAAAGTTCTATTGGCCCTTTCTGACGTTCCTTTCTGTTGCGGAGTTAGTGGTGAGGAAAATTCTCGTTTTATACCGCTTTCTTCGATATATTTATTAAATTCTTCCCCGTAATATTCTTTACCATTATCCCTACGAAGAATTTTTATTTTCTTTCCTACACGGCTTTCAACTGCTGCTTTGTATTTAACAAATGCATTTTTAACCTCATATTTGGTTTAAAGAAAACTGACTTCAATGTAACGTGATTTGTCGTCGATAAAAGTAACGAAATATCGCGATCCTCCGTGGGATGGAAATCTCATAGGACCACACAAATCTGAATGTATAAGAGTCAATAAATCGTCACTTTTAAAGTTTGATTCTTTAGGAAAAGAACGCACAGTTTGTTTACCTTGAATATAAATTTTATAGTCTTTAAGAGACTCATTATCACTGAAATTTAGATTTCTAACGATATTCTTTGATTTAAGTTTTTTTATATCAGACTCATTTAAATGACCTAATTTAAGATGCCATTTTAGAAATTCATTTACATCTGCTATCGCAGCTCTCTCGAAGCTTGGGTATACGTAATATAAATCCCCAAGACGGTCAGCATGTACTAATGTAGAACCATTTGGTTCGATGATTTTAGCGTATCGTTCTTTAAAAATCACTGAACGATTATTGGCTGTTGCTTTAGATGTTGACAGCAAATTACACTTTAATTCTGGAACACAGAGAGCGTTCTTGAGTGTGAGATTAGTAATCCCACTCCCGTTAGGTACTGTAATGAAAACTGTTCATATTCCTGTAATTTTCGCTGTTTGATCAACTGCAAGCTGTATAGTAGAATTCGTACGAGGATGAAACTCTGAAAATAAATTTATATCTTTACACATGTGAGATGTACATCCACTGTCTAAACATCATGCAGAAGGTTCTTGATATGGGTCATTAAATGCCATGCTAGTCGGTTTTTCATAATTAGTGGCTATCATCGATCCTTGATTTCCTTTGTTTAAAGATGTAAGCTTTCAATCAGCTATTTTCTTTGTACATTCGGAAGCTTTGTGCCCGATTTTCGAACAATAATTGCAACTGAAATTTAGGTAACACCTTTCCGAGGAAATTTTTTTATTTGGATTCATTTTCCATTTTTCATTCTCCTTCTGTTCGTGATTATTTCTTTTATTTTCTATATAATATGCGTTTTGTGAATCTTGAGTGGATTTTCCTTTTCTGGCATCCCATTCTTCTAGCATTTTATTTTTCAAAGATTCGGGTTTAGGTAACTCATCTCTGGATTCTATAGCGCATCTAAAATTTTCGAAGTTCTCAGGAACACTATATAGAAGTAGAATTGATAATAAATCATCCGCGATTTCTGTTTCCATATTTTTCAGTTTATCAAATATTTCGAAAAAAATATTTAAATGATCAGCCATCGTTTCATTTATGGACATTTTTCTAAACAGAAGTTGTTTTAACAGAGTTGCTTTCTTTGCGGGTCCCCTCTATTCATAAACATATTTCAGCTTATTCCATACAGCACTTGAAGTCGTACAATGCTTTATATGACTCAGTTCACTAGGATTTATAGAAAGAATTATATCTGCACGAGCTTTTTGATCAGCTTGGAGCCACTTCTTTTCTTCTGCGGTTCCTTCAGCTGGTTTGATTTCTTTACCAATTACGTAATCCCAATGATCATTTTTGATTAATACAGCTTCGATTTGTAGATTCCAGCTATCAAAATTATCTTTTCTGAGCTTTTCAATTGTCGTTACATGAGACATAATTATGCAGAGTCTCTCACAGCCAGAAATAATACAAATGGTAAACAGAATGAAGAACAAACCTTACTTTTGATTAGGCTTACGAGTTCCAATTTCGAATATTCGAATTAAGAATAATTTCGGCTAATTATAGCGCAGTGAAATAGCGTCTCTGGGCCCATAACCATATGTAGGTGTATGAGGTACACAGAGTTTGCAGAGTAGATCGACATAAGACATTTATTTACAATTAAACGAAGACAAAATATATACAGCTCGTATGCGACTGAGCGCCGACATCTTTCTTCAAGTAACAATTGCTCTCGCTTCCGGAGCATCATCATCGTAACTGTACGCGCATGCGCCATATGTGCTGAGAGGAGAAAATGAATGTTGTTTTCCAACAGTTTTTGAACTTTAATTTATTCAAAGTTACTATTTACTTTATTATTTAAATTATTTAAAGCGAGTTTTTTCACGAAATCCTAATAAATTTAATGCTATTTAAAAATTCATTTAATAATACTATTCAACCACAGATGTTTCGTATGTGCAATCCTAATTTATTAATTTTTTTTGTACAAGTTGTCTGAATTGTAAAGAATTATTATTATTGTTAAACTTGTTTATTTCTCTTCATTTCAATAATATTTACCATTAATGGATTTTGTTTTAAATCAACATGTTTAAATATTTGACATTTGCAATGCATATTTTTATTTGAAAAAGAAGTATTTAGAAAAGTTAAGAGAAAAATGAAAAAGAAATTTGTAAATAATGTTACTTTATTTAAATAAAAATTAAATTATGGAGCATCAAGTTAAATATATAATGCAATATATAAATAATTCTGAAAAACAATTGTCCTATAAAATAATCGTAAAGTGCAAGTTTTACTCACGAACAAACGGTTCAGTATAACAAATTAATGAATTATTAACAACAATATTACAAAATATCCTTGCTGAAAGAATAATAAAACGTTGTAAAAAAACTTCGAAATAGTCTATGAATTATTTTTCAATAATTGAAAAAAAAAGTTGACTTCTTATCACTATGAGTTGCCTTATGTAAAACAAACAACTTGTAACATGTTTAAACTTGGCATTCTGCCAAAATCACTCCGAAAGGGGGTCGCAATGTTGGAAAACCGCCTTGGTCCGCGATACATTTTCTAAATAGATTTTTAATTAATTCCTCGTCTAATTACCGACATATTTTTCGAAAATAATTATCAACAATCCTTGGATGATTTCACGTCAATTGGTACCTCGAGCACTGCTGAACTCTCCTGACGAGCCTCCGAAAAGTAAAGTTTGTGTGTAGCAGAAAAATGTGATTTCCTAAAAAAATATGTGATCTAGGATTATCGCTTTATTTTTCCTGAAAGATATAAATAATCTGCTACTAACCGTATTTTTTTTTTCATAATTTAAGTTACAGAAGATTAGGAAATAGTGTGAAGGGAACGTATTTTTGCAGTAAATTTTCGGTGACGTCGATGAAAATGTAATACCTAAAATTAAAACAAACATATTTTTGAGATCAGTGTTACGAGATCTTTTGAACGACACACCACACGATATACAAAAAGAATTTTTTCAAGTAACTTAATTAGCCTCCTTAAATTTTTTCTAGAATATTTGTGAATTGCTAATAATTTATAAACACGTGGGTCAAAATAATTTATAATTCAAGTTTGAACTTTACACGTTCCTTAGTTAAAAAAGAAATAGACTGTGTCAGACGGACAGACTGCAACACGAGTGATCATATAATGGTTCCGTTTTAACTTATTAACTACGGAACCCTAAAAAAAGGGACAAATAAAAACACAATGGTCGTAATTAATGAACAAAATCAAATTTCGAATAAAAAACACACTTTAAAATTTAGTTTGATGAAAGCTACAAGACGTTCCGGTAATTTATATTTTTAATGCAATGCTTTGTTTATGCTGTCAGTAAACATCCTATGATTACCATTTATGTTTTGCGATTTATTTCGGGGGGGGGGGATATATACAACACATGTACAGAAATATTGTTTGTTTAAATTCTGTAAAGTTAAAAGTATGTTAAATGTCTCTAAAGTCCATGTCTGTAAAGTTTGAAATAACGAAAAAGTTTTCGGGAGGTATATGAAATTTAGTATTAAATTGTATGTTAGTCTGAAAGCATCTTATGAAAAGCACATTTCGAATTTATTTAATCCCAAATAATATATTTACAGAAAGTAATTTAAATAATAATCATTTATCTTTTTCAATATATTTTTCTCCCGGTACTTTTCCATGACTCCTTCTTTATTTTTTTATGTTATTAAATATATTTATTTAAAATACCATAAAAAATATACTTCCCCTTCAAAGGAAACGAAAATACGCACCTTCAAAAACATGTGCAATAGAAATATACTTTTTTTTTAGTCTTCAGATTATCTGTTATTTACATCACTTTTATTTATTCTAATGTCTTTGTGAATTCTTGTAAACTGATAAAAATCAATCGAAATCCAAAAAAAAAATAATTTTCAGATATGCACTTTAAATAATTTTATACTGCACCCACGAAAACAAAAGTTAATTTATACTTTAAATTTTCTGATCTAAAGATGTTTGCTTCATGAGTATATCCTTTGTGCGATGAGAGTCACATAAACATTTAAATTTTTTATGGTTATTTTTTCAATTGTAGAACATAAACGCATAAATGCGAACGATAGACAAATGTTTTCCTTCATTGTTTCTTCAGTGAAATATTCATATATTTATTTATTTATTACGTTTAGTTAAAAAATAAATTCATAATATATATATTTTTAATTAATATTCGAAAGAAATATGTATTGCAATCTAAAAAAAATAAATAAAATAAAAGCCGATAACTAAAGACTTCAAGACACACACATACACACACACAAACACACACACACACACACACACACTAATATATATATACGCAAACATATAATTTACTAAATTCTTCAGACATTAAATTATTCACTAGAACAGCTTACAGACATCATTCTAAACAAACATCTTCATAAACTGGAGAAGTCTTCGTTAAAATAGTCCATTACATTTAAATTACATGTCTATTACATTGAAAATTCGTAATGATATTTTCGCCACCTCCAACTATGCATCCTCAGTTATAATGAATATTTTAATAAATAGCTCAATTAACGTTTCATTATTATTTTTTTAAATGTAACTGGTTCCGTCATCTGTTATCGACAGTGGAGTGTTAAATATCATTACAATTATTTGAGTTTATTGTGATAATTGCTACTGCTTCCCTGAATAAAGCTTAATGTAGGTTATTATAATTTGCGAAGTTTTTCACGTTATTGAAATTAGCATTTAATGGCGATTTATTATTCACTATTGCTTTTTTTGTACATGAATTATTTAGTTTTATATCTCTTTCATGCCCTTTTATTCTGAATTCTATTTTTCTTTTAGCAATGCCTATGTATGAACGTTCCTTTCTTTCGCTATTAACAAAACATTTTTCAGATTCACGATGTCTGCAAAGAATTTATGTTTTAATGTATTTTCTAATTCATATAATAAATATTAATATTAATTCATATAGTAAATATTATATAGTGTTGTGTTGGTTGAATTTTGCCATACCTTACCATAGCTTTGTTGATTAACTTTAATATTTTGTTAGATTATCCTATTTTAATGGTATTTTCACATTTCTGTTTATTTCCATATTTAATAGTTCTTCTGCTAAGCATACCTTTGCAGCTGTGTGAATATAGGTATTAATGTCTGCACTTCTATGTGCAAAAGGTGTTTTAAAGAATTAAAATAATATTGGAGTTTGATTTTCTGTATACTGTTGTGTGAAGATAATTGTTAAGCATAAATTGAACATTTAAAAAAACCTAAAGTGTTATCATCCTCTGATTTTATAGTGAATTGTATACTTTGATCGTAAGACTTCAGTTTATCTAATACAGGGGAGGGCAGGGTACCAACAAATCTTTTAGTTATCACAGAAATGTCATTTACATATGTTATTCATATTTTAAAGCGTTTGAAAATACTTTATAATAATAATTTATAGCAGTTTCAATTTCCATTCAGCAACACAGATATAAATGATCTACTTAGATATAATTGATTCCATGGTTACAACATTTATCTGTTTATAAGCTTGAATATTGAATTTACTAGTAACTACATCGGAAGGTTTCAAGACACTATTAGTTGTTCTCTGCTATATATTACAGATACTGCAATCTTTGTACTAAATTTGTATTGATTTTTCTATTTATAAATTCACCCATTTCTTCAATATTTATTAACAACTTTAGTAATAGTTTATTAATAAAATTGTATATCAACAAATTTACTAGCAAAAAGTATCTAATTGCTATTGTCCTAAAAATTTACTATAATTCTTGAAAATTTTATATCTTAAATTTTAAGAAGTACTTAAAATAAAATAAATAAAAAAATGTATTACCATAACTTATGAGAAAACACAAACTAACAGAAGACAGTAAAACAAACGTTAGCAATATTCCCAGTTTGTAATTATAGATTCTGAAAATTTTCTGCAATATATCACAGCTGTCATCGTTATTATTCTGGTCTCATTTATTTAAGGAAAAAGTTTTAAAATAAGTTTTCTTCATCTTCTTCTCGCTGTATTTTCCAGAAACATGCAAACAATTGGGAAAGAGAAAAAAAAAATATTTTCTATTAGTAGAAAAAAAGAAAATCATTTGTAAAAATGAAGTTATTATTTCAGATCAGCAGTTTCCCTGAAGCGTTATTATGAGGAGAATTTGAGAGGATTAATCAAGAAGTAAAGTTGAGGTTACATGTTTGTAGGGGAAAAAAATATACATTTTTTATTATTACTTTTTTTTTCTTGCTTAAGATACGACTGTAAGACATACATGAAAAGCTGCAATACTTTTCGATGAAAAATAAATAATAATTTATATTGTTATTATAAAATGTAAATTATTTTTTTTATTTTTTATCGAAAAGAGTCACAGCATTACATGTATGTCTAAGAGTCGCATTTGAAAGAAATAAGAAAGAAAAATCATGCGTCATGATTATGAAACATTGGCCGACACTTCAAAAATACTTTAACGAAACTTCACCATTTAATAAGACAAAGTAGATTCCTAAGTAAACAGTCTAGAAAACATATAATATATATGAACACCTGATTTCAACAAATGCCGCTTATAACCGGAAAGGTACTCCAAGCTGAAACTTAATTCAGGCAAAAGCATTCTTAAGACTACTGAAATCAAACTTCCAGAAATTATCATTCATAGTCGGCCACGTATTAATTTTCTATTAGTAGAAAAAAAGAAAGTCATTTGCAAATATGAAGTTATTATTTCAGATCAGCAGTTTCCCTGAAGCATTTTTATAACGAGAATTTGAGAAGATTCATCCACAAGTAAAGTTGAGGTTACATGATTGTAAGGAAAGAAAAAAAAAATATTTTTTTTTGCTTAAAATACGACTCTAATTTATAAATGAAAAGCTGCATTATTTTTCGATAAAAAACAACTAATAATTTGCATAGCCCGCCCTCCCTCTATACATAGCCCTGTATATGATTTTATTTATATTCGACAAACATTTCTTAATATACTAAATGTACTTGAGTTTGAAAATGCATAACTCAAATTAAAAAACACCTTTAAGAAATCCACATTAATTCTCAGTAATGCTTACGAATTCTTTTGTGTAGCCCTGTATATGGTCAATATAATTTATAAACTCCATATAGTATGCAAAAAGTTTAGTTACATTTTATAACGCATACCGTAATTGCGGACGCACTTTCAGCAATCATCCCTAATAAAACTATACTTCAGATGGAGTATTGTATCATAAATCTTTTATGTGTCAATGTGAAAGAACGAAATGCTATGTACATCATATTCTAATGCAAGCATCTTGAAGTAAACCTCAGTCATTTATGTGAATTTCATCACGTTTGAGATAGTGCAATTTAAAATACGGTGGGAACAGTTTTTCCCCGTAGACCATTATATAACCGAAATCTTTGTATGATCATGTAAATGAATGATAAATGTTTAAACGCCCTATTCTACAGAAAACATGTTTTAGTGCACCTGGGAAATTTGCATCTATATCATTATGTTTCTAACAGAGTAATATAATTAAAATACGCCGCAAACATTTTTTTGTAGACCATAAGATAACGGAATGCCTTTGCGTCCTCCTGTACACATACTGTAAGTGCTACACATAAGATATTCAATATTAACCCATTTCTATTGCACCTGAATAATGTATATAAATTTTATTATGTTTAAAAAAGTGTAACACTATTAAAATCCATCGCAAATGATTTTTTACATCGACCATAATGTTACGGAATACTTTTGAGTGCCCCTGTAAATGAAGTATAAATCTTACACACTTCATTTTCAATTCAGTACATATCATGGTAAACGTCCATCAAGTATATCAACTACATGGCAATGCGAGTATATTTACGGTAGTTAGAGCACGGACAGACTGATGGCCAGACAGAAAGACAGACAAACCCAATTCATTAACATTTTGATTCATTAACAATTTATAAACAGTGTTACAAAAGGGATAAATATAATTTTTTCTCCCTACAAATACCTAACTTCAATTTTTCTTCTGCAGGAATACTCTCAACTTACCGTTAGAATAATGTTGGATTCCTGTTTTGTTTAAAAATATTTATAATGTTCAACAAAAATAAAAAAATAGGTATTTTAATTGATATTAAATTGTAATAAATGAATATAATTACATACTGTGGAAAGTGTTTTAACTAACAAAAAAATATTTCAGTAATATATATAGCATTGTAAAATAAAGTTATCAACATACGTGTAAAAACATAAAACATGTTTCAACGACTTTTCAAGTTGTTGTACTGATGTATATAATATTATAATTGCTTTTGTTGAGGAATATGGCTCTAATGTGTCATACATGAAATAAATCCAACTCACACACTCGACTGCAATCAAAAATAATTATAAATAATAATATATTTTAGCATTATATACAATCCTGAAAAAAAAGTAATCACACATCACTAAATCTGCCATAAATCATTATATACGTGATTGGTGCCAATCACTTATTTATAGAATCTTCTAAATAATGCTATAGTACTTAAAATATACTCAGATAGAAGTCAACATATAGAAATTGTATAATACTGTAAAATTATTAATAAAAACCCTTATTTTTTACACCATATTTCTATTCTACGATAAATGGATCTTCAGATACTAAGAAGGGCATTATTCAGTAAATTGGTTTATGAATTATTCAGTTCAAAATTTTGAAACTTATAATATTAAATACATCATTAATTGTTGCAAAACAGATTGTAATACGTGTAGGTTTTTCCTCACAACTCAACCGCTACTTTGCAGAAGAAGCTTGATTTTAGATTCGCGTATTTTAAGCTTAAAGAAATCGATTTCCGTTAAAACAATTATGGGTTACATTTCTTATATTGTTTGAGTACTAATTAAAAAAATATGAATTTTCGAAAATATATGTGTTTTTTCTTTACTTTTTTTTAAAAACAGAAATCGATTTCTAATACATTTAAATATGTGAACTTAAAATTTTAGCCCATTATGGTTTTGTGTTATACTTAAAAATATATATATATATATATATATATCACGGATTAATATCGAATTTAACATTAAGTGTTCCAAATTTTAAAACTGCACAATTTTTATACTACTTGATCGAATGTTTTCCCGTTTCGTATCAGAATATACATTTATCGATGAATCAAAATATTATATCAAACTTATTTATCGTTTTGAACATTTTCAGGTTTGGTAATTTTTTTTTATACGTAGACGACCGTCTAAGCAAAATGTAAGATTAGTGAAGGTCTTTACTAATCGATTCGTACTAGTCACATTTTGATTCGTGGATTTTAGGGAAAGTTAGTAAGGGTCGATAGCGTTTTTTTTTTTCAGGACTGTACCTTTATCTAAATAAATAATAAAAAAATATCGAGAGTAGCAAGTATTGTTTAACGCATATCTTCTTTGTTAATACTAAATATATATTTTTCAATTTATAAATATATGTCTAAATTATTTGTTCGTTATCTTAGGTACAGTATCCTTACAAAGTAATGTATATTTAATGATTTAATATTTTAATAGACATTTGTAAAATTTATAAATGCGGTAACAGTTGTTTTCTATTTTATTTGTTAATATTTGCTATTACAGCTTCGATATTTATATGGTTATTTGAAAATATTATGAGCAAACTTAGGTAAAACAAAATGCATTTCGTACACAGGAACACCATATTAACATATGATAATATTCTGATTAGAGTGAGTCAGAATAAAGAGACAAATCTAGAAATTGCTAATGTTAAGTTAATGCTCTTATCATACACCATTTAAACACATTGAATGAAGAGAATAATCTTTAGTTTTTGTTTTTCAACTAAAACAGATAGGAAATGTTTTTTTTATTCAATTCTTTAAAATACTTTTTTGAATCGTTAAAAACTATATGTTTCTAAAAATATTATGTATATTTTCAAATGTTCAACTTACAGAGCTATTACGAACGCATACGATTTGTCTGCGTAACACACTGTAATTAAAAGCGTGCACAAACTTCATTTTAGGATCGTTATATGACAAAGACACGAATAAGAGGATGATATTGCAATATTTTACTCTAATTATATACATATAAGAATTTCTAAAAGCCACCTTATTATGTACGTAAAAACACCGTCAGTGCCTATCACTTTAAAAAAAAAAATGTTTCCTTAAAAGATTAAAAGAAAAATAAAGGAATTTTTCCCTGAAAATTGTATTCGAATAGCCAACAATAAAGTACAGTTGCGAAAGTTATGCCTTTGAAATAAAAGTGTCACCTCCAATTAGTTACAGGCAATAGTTCATATTTGGTACACTTGCGACAAACACTGCACCTGAAGAAATAATTTTATATTTTAGACATCGAAGTAACTGGTTACGTTATTTTAATCATCATGTAATAGACTACATCTGATTATCTGTATATGAGTTGATTTAATTATTTAAATGGATATATTGTTTATAAAGGACAGCTATGATATTTTTGGGTAGATTATCAAACTTTATATTTTAGAAGCTCTTTATTCTGGATATTTTGGATTGTTGCACGTTTTACTTCAAAACGTTGATTTCTACCCAATTATTTCTTAACTTGATTTTACGTAACAATAACTTAGACGTATCGTTCTAACTGGAATTTTAGAACATTAAATGTTCAAAGCGAACAAAATGAAAAATACACTTAACTTTATCGTACGTAGACGTATCGTACTAACTGACATTTTAGAACATTAAAAGTACAAAGCGAACAAAATGCAAAATATACGCAAGGATTTAATAGTAACTATAAAGCAATTTTGGGGCACTTCAAAAATATATTACGTCTGTATTAATAGACACATTTTAATGTTTGTATAATGTTTGAAATGTCTTGTCAATGGCTGCTGACCGACTGGCACGCCACCACTCGCCAGTCACTACGGTTGAAGAACTGTGGCATAGTGTTGAATGCGTATGGACTGCTGTACCCGTACATGACATCCAATCTCTGTTCGGCTCCATGCCTAGGCAGATAAATGCTGTTATTGCGGCAAGATGTGGCAACTCTGGGTAGTGTTTTCTGAGGAACTATACCTCCAAATTTTCTGAAAATGTAATCACTTGTCCTTTCCATTATAATGTATTTGCCCAATAAATATCATTATGTTCTTTG
This sequence comes from Maratus michaelseni, assembly GCA_963931845.1. Lineage (NCBI taxonomy): Eukaryota > Metazoa > Arthropoda > Arachnida > Araneae > Salticidae > Maratus > Maratus michaelseni. Next base: position 288,645,203 of record OZ007591.1, on the reverse strand, counting down.
CATTCCTTCATGGTATTGCATTTTGGATGGTCAGCAGTGTATGTATAAAACCATTTAAAGTAAGATGTTACGTAACTCATTTCATATTTTAAAATATTAACTAAATATAATATACAGAATGGGCTGAAGAACTTGTCATTGGGGAATTTTAAAAATCAAATAACTCGCATACGGGCATGCGGTTTGAACAAAAATGCTTCTCATAATAGATAGATTTCTTTAAAAAAAATAACAATGAAAAAATTGTTTAAAAGCATTTGTTGAAGGTGGCGCTACACTTTCAAAACTATCGAATAGACAAAAGGACTTTATACACGATGGGGGTGACACAAACGCAGCGTGCATGATAAGACTGAATTTTTTGTAAAAACTAAATCAAAAGTTGACAATCCAAAGTTCAGATATTGTCGGTATTTACCTGTATGTATGTGATTAGATGAGAGAGACAAGTCAACATACATTAGCTTGGCAATAAAGAACGACAGGATGCTGCGTCATTCATTTTTGTCCAAAATTGTTTCCGGCAATTAAATTTCACTGTCCGTATATCGTCACCCTGTTATGTATAAAAGCATTTTACAAGAAAAGGTTCCGAGGTTGGGGTTACGAAATGCGGTGAACGTTTGGCAATCGATAATTATTATATAAATATATTAAAGCCATAAAATGCAATATCCAGGGTGTCTTGAGAAAAAAGGTATCATAGTTTATGTCGCAGTTTATAACCAGATAATTTACGTGCCTTCGGCAACCGCTCTGCAACTTAGTAGGCATCGCACTGGATTGAAGAATTGTGTGTTTGGGTTCAAATGCCAGCTAGACATATTTTTCACAGCGAAATTTTTTATCAATTTCTTTCGAACCAGAACTGAAAAAAAAAAATATATAATCCTTGTAATTTACGAAAAAAATATATTAAATATATGCTTTGTAGCATTTAAATACAGTTTTTAACTGTGAAATTTTGCATGTTTAACTATTTAATGGAGAAAAAAAGTTATTTATATTTTTATAGACCAGAAATTTTCGTTGTTATTTTGAATTATATTTAAAAATTAATTTACTATTTTTAACAAAGAAATATACGTGATATAAATCATATATTATTTTAATTTTGTTTCATTATCCAAACATTAACAAAAATTCATGACTTATTAAAAATATGGTTTTACATTTTTAATATATATATATATATATATATATATATATATATATATATATATATATATATATTAATCTCGGATTCTTTAATTTGTAATTACAATAAGTGTGAACGTAATAACTATTTTTAGCAATTCATTTTTTTTTTGTTTAATGTGTTTTTATAACTCAATTTAAATTATATAGATACAATTTAAACAATGAAATTCTTCATGTTTATATATTTAATGAACATTAAAGTTAAAATAAATAAATAAATAATAAAACAAAATAAATGGGAATCGGTACTTCTATAGATCACAAAATTTTCCTTGTTTTAAAATTTATTTACTATTATTTACATACATTAAATTACTATTCTTCACAGTGAAATAAATTAAAATACGGTACATAAAACTATAACACGCTGCTATAATTGTTTGTTAAATTTTAATTTTCTGTTATCGTAATAGTATTTCCAAATATATCGCTTTTTAGAGAACTATTTTTTTTTAAATCTTGAATTCTTATGATTATAATTAGAATAACTGTCTATGTACTTAAAAACGCTCTAAAAAGATATCAAATTGATAAAAATAGTTATTAAATAGACAGTAAAGACAAAATCAAGAATCCGATATTAAAAAAAAAAAAAAAAAAAAAAAAAAAAAAAATTATAAAATATTGAATATAATTGAATTGAAATATTTAAAATATTTGTATAATAAATTAAAATTAAAATGTCATATCATAGATTTATATCACGTACTTTATTTTATTTTTCTGTGAAAAATGGTAGGTTATTCACTTAAATAACTGTAAACAATTTTACCATACCATTTCTGGTCTATATAAACATAAATTACCTATTTTTTTTTCTTTTACTTTCCATAATACATTTAAAAATGCATAATGTCTTAGATAAAATAACACTTATATGCTAAAAAAAATATTTCATTTATATTTTCGGTAAATTCCAATGATCATACATATTTTTTAATTGTGTTTCAAAACTAATTGTAACCCAAACAGAAAATACTTGAATCCAGTGGGCTGTAAGACAAGCTTCGTAGCGGCTTCCTGAAGGTGGAAATTTATCCTATTATAAACTGTGACATAAACTTTGAGACATTTTTTCTTAACCTGGATGTTGCGCTTTATGGCTTTCATATATATATATATATATATAAAGTATATGTGCGTCTCAGGAGTGACGTGTGCTCTTTTCGTACACCTGCATTGGTGCATTCGAACATCACGTGACTCCCGCGGTCTGTAAAAAAGCATACGCGTAAAGCACCGCGGTAGCCTTTCTTTTTCGTTAGCTTCGGGTAATAAAATGGAAATTTTCAAACTTTTCTCAATAATAGAAGGAATATGAGTATGTGTAAGTGCAGAAAGCAGGTTAATATGATGCTATTATATAATTAAAAAGAAAAATAATCTGACGTCATATTGGAAATTTAACGGATTCTTTCAATTGTTTGAGAATAATACAAAAAGAGTATCAATATGAGTAATAGAGAAAGCAAGTAGATATGACATCAGAAAGTGATTATAATGTCATATGAGTCTGAGGAACGTATTGAATCATGATAAAAACCCGATTATGGAAATATTGGCATATTTTAACATTCTGAAAGTCTCTATACAACATGTTTAATTTTGAAATTGTTTTTATTTAATATCGCATTTAGTCCATATGACAGATATTATTATGACAGAGTATAATTGCAGGATTTATTAAAAAAAGATAAAGTGTTTTGGAAGGAATATTAAACCCTCTGTACGATCTATGATCATAGTTACCCACTTGTTTTAATTTGTATTGCTTTGAAGCTAGTTATTCTGGATCACAGCGCTGGTTGTACAATGAAACAATGAAATATTTTAAACGCCAAAAAGTTGAAAATCGAAATAAAAATGAAGAGTGTAATATTTAAAAAAATACAATATTATCATTTATTTTGTTTAATATTCACTAAATTATGATTATACATTGAAAAAAAAATTAAACAGTCTGACGAGATAATTTATATAATATTTTTTTCTTACATCCCTGTTGCCAAATCTTGAAAAAAAAATACAGCAAAAATTATTATTGTTTCGCAGTTCGCGCTTTCAGTTAAGCGCATATCAAACGCTTAATTTTAAATAATCGAGAACAACGCTAAATTAACGTATTAAAAAGGTAATTTTTTAGAACTAATTTATTTGCAGTCATGAAATTAGGCGTCATTTGAAAGATAATTAAATGCTTATAAAACGTTTTTTTTTTAAATTCTTTTTATTTTTATTTATATATGGACAACTGCTCATTATACGTCAAATTGCTTACATTTTGAAAATTAGTTTTGCAACATTTTTACCTAATCACGAAAGTGGCGCATTGTGCTACACCAATTACTTCAATTTGAATGAAATCAAAACAAAGGAAAAGCACAACTGATGCATTTGCAACCGTAGTATTTCATGTAGAAATTAATCTTAATTTGTTCGTTTAATTTGTTTTTATTTCATTTATTCATTATAATCCCTTGTTATTATTATTAATATTTCCGATGAATACTCCTAATTTTCATAACTTCACTATATACTTTTCTATAGAGCAACCATTTAGAAGCATTTTGGAGATATCCGGTTACTGTCAGAAACATAGGCTATGTAATTATAGTTTATGACATTCGAGAAGCAAGGAAAAATATGTTTATACCACATTAACTAAAAATCTTGCAACCATTCGCATTTAACTGTGTAGAAAAAATCTTACATTGTCCATTGTCCAATGAGTCTTATATTGTTTCTTAAATTCCATTTCTGAGATTTCTCGGATAAGAAAGTCTATTAAAAAACTAGTCGTTGGGGATCCCGTAATACTTACACATCATGAATACGCATACATAAATCTATGAAAATAAAACATTTCTAAAATGCATTGCAATTCGATTAAAATTCTGGCATGATCAGGTCATAAACTTTAAATGCTCCATTACTGAATTGCGTAAAACAAACATCCTTATAACTCCAAAAATGATAATCATATTAACTAAGAGTTTACTGCTTCGGATTAAGCGTCTAATTTCCAATTAAAATATATCTTTGAATTGAAATTTGTATGAAATACAGGGTCATGAAAAATCGAAAAGTGTGGAAAATATTATTAGAAATATCTCGGCAACTAATTACCCGATTGAATTCATTCTTTATGCAAAATTTATGTTTTTTTTACTTATCTTTTATAGTCACTCCTTAACCCTTTAACGCTCATTGGTTTTCCCACGAAACCACAAAACTTTAATTACGAAATTGAACAATGACAGCAGAATTTTAATAGAAATGTTTTCCATTTATTATGTATGTGAAATATCGCGTTTTTGTTATATACAAATAAATCTGTTTATAATTTCCGGTGTCAATCATTTATTTCAACCTTTTAGCAATTGAAGTGCTTTCTTTATCCGTTAAAGAGTTAAAATAAACAATTTTGAAAATTTTTATATATCTTTTATCAGAACGGATATTTCGAGAGTCCGAAAAAAAATAGTTGTGTATATTCGAGGTTACTGAAATTCAATACGCTTCTTCTCATTATTACATACTATGTATATACGAAATTTCAAGTCTCTATCTCAATTTGTTCGGGACATAGAGCGTTTACAGACAAACACATATACTTACAAACTCACAGACGGACGGATTTTTTTTTCTTCTAAAAATATGTTTTTCGGAATCTCCAGTGTGTGAAACGTGTAAATCCGTCATTTTTTTTTCCATTTTCAAAACGATTTACAACGTATGATGTGCAAGTAACAAACCCTGAATAATTTCTACGGAGAACTGCAATATATTATTATTCTTATTTAAACTAAACTTAATTAAATTAATTCCTAAAGAAACGAATGATTATATAATTATATAAAAATAAGCATTTTCCTAAAAATAATTCCAAAATAAAAATGTATTATTAGAGGTATTGAAAGGTATATCACGTTTTCAATGACAAAGACAAATGGATGTGTGTCGTATAAAAATATATTACTTTTTCCCGTAAAAGAAATATGTGGGTGAATCACGTTTTTCTAACAGCAATCCTTTGAAAGGTGTACCATGTAAAGTTTCATGCATCATTGGCTAAAGCACATCAGACCAATATTTATTTGAAACTATTTTCATGCTTTCTAGGAATATGGCACTGCAATTTTATATTTCATGTTAAAACTGATTTCTTTTAGAAGGAAAATTTACATAATACATGAAAAACAGTAGAACAAGCTTTTCTTGTTAAGCGCATGTCTTTTATATTATATCCTGAATTGTGTATCTTAAAATTTCCTCAATTTTAGATTGGCAATAATTTTAATGTAAGAAAATGCTTCATTGAAATACTAAAGTTAAAAAAAGTGCCTTTTAACTTTTTCGTGCAGAATAAATAAAGAATAAAAGCCATTGAAATTTAATGATATTCATCGATCCTAAACCATCAACACCTTCGACATTTGGGATATACTTATTTAATTTTACAGATATTATGATCGAATGTACATTTTCACGAATGCAAAATTTGGAAGACAAGACTACTAGTGGTATTTTCAGCATTTCTAATTTTAATCATAATAATTTCACTTAACTAAACGTTCGAAATATTACTATGTTCCCATATGTTATAGTATTTGGCATTAATGAAACATAGCTTAAAAACACGTTAAACTTTTTTGTTCTAACTTCTACTATAGAAAATATAATCTACTTTGTATTTGTGTTAAAAGAATTGATTTTTCTTTTTCTTAATTATGTGGCAAATAAAGGCAACATTGTTTAAAAATAATAAGTTTGTTCTTCATGGTTCTATTTTGGTTTATCAGATGCAATATGTTCAGAAGATATTATTACGCTTTCTATGCAATATAATATAATAACAATATCTTACGCGGATAGCTGAAAATTTCAGAATCAGTAGATGTTTCATTTATCTATTATTATCATTATTATTATTTTATAAAGAATATCGAATTGACACTTAATTGGTTATTTTATGTAGAATGTACAGAAATCATTTAATTTAGACATAATTAGAGATAATACTAAGCCAAGTTTGTATGTTAAATAATTATTTATAAACTACTGACCTGAAAATATAAGAATAAGCTAACATTTCTACAATAGAAAATGGTAGAGTGTATGAAAATATGAGGGTCAATAGCAGATTTATAGGGGCAGATTTGTGTAAAAAGAAAAACTAAGACATAACTATTATTGTACGTCTACCTTATACATTTATAATGAATTAATTGACATTAGCTAGGAACTAGCTGTCGTTTATTGATTACTTGGAAGCTTTTGCTAGAAATGAGTCACAAAGCTTATCCATAAAATTTCATATAATACGACAGATGTCAATGCAGGTTGAGGTATCGCATGGAAATATGAGTACTACTAATATCAGTAGTTTTTTCTATCCAAAACAGATATTAATAAAGCACGCACATCATTCTGTCTCATTCAGCAGTAAATGATTCACAATGATTAACTTCAATGGACTGTAATTCAGATAAATAACTTTCGAAATTATTTGCATTTATTTACTGTATCTTGGTACTTGAACCGGCGATATGGATTATGAGTACTGACTTAGCGAAACGTTTTGAACCTATCAAGAATTTTGCATTTTTTTAAATTTTTTGTGCCTGCATAAAATAGCTGAAAGCATTGATGCATGTATTATAGACTATTTTATAAAAAAATGTTGTAAATTTACACTAGTTAAAATGATTTAAATAACACTTAAATGTGTCTAAACAAATGCACAAGAAAAGTAGAACAAGTAATATATATATATATAAAAGTCAATTCCTACATAGGTAAAAAATAACTTATTTTTTCCAGCGATCTACACGCTTCGCCACTGACGGTAATTATTCCTAAATTTATACCCTGCTAAATATCTTATGTAAGAGAAATTTATTTTCGAGTACGGGAGAATTTCCTTCTATCCCAGGCGAGGCTCGATCTTTGGACCTTGTGGTTACGAGCTCAGAGCTTAACCGATTACGCTATCAATACGTGTGAATGAGTGCTTTTAAATGGAACTAATGTGTGAATGAGTGCCGTATGGAAATATATTACAATTTCCTGCAAAAGAAATACGTATCTGAATCACGTTTTCCTAACAACCATCCTTTGAAAGATTTGTCATGTAAAGTTTCATGCATGGTAGGCTAAAGCATATTAGACCAATATTTGTTCGAACGCATTTTTATGCTATCTAAAAATTCTACACATATATTTTACGTTTCTTTTTCAATTGCTTTCTTTTAAAAAAGAAAGATGCATAAAAATGAGAAAACAGATAAAGTTTTCCATATCAGTTACGCATGTGTCCTTTATATTATAACTTAAATTTTGTATCTCTAAATCTACAATTTAAATTTCTAAAAAAATATATTTAATGTATAAGAATGCTTCATGGAAATAAAAACAAAAACAAATGATATACCTTTAAAAAGATTACATGCAGATTTTATTACAAACTATTTGTTTTTTAATTTCACAATTACAAGTTTTCAAATTTTATGAGATGCATCAATCTTAAACGTCTTAAAACCTTTTAATTTTTCGAAAATCCCCATTAATTTTAATTTTGACTGATATTTTCTATGATTTTAATATTAATTTTAATATCTTATATAAATAAATAATTGACATGTTACTAATTCTCCATTTCTCAAACACAGCTTAAAATCTTCTTTAGTATATATATTTTTTTCTGTAGTAAAATAAGGAATTTAATTCGCAATTTAACTACTGGTTAGAAGTTCAGTTTGTTATGTATGTGGCAAATGAAATGTTTTGAACAGTAAACTTAATTTTTAGAGTTTTCATGCCTGCAAAACTCATAATATTAAAGTTTGTATTAAACATAACTTTAAACAAAAAGTTACTGTACATTTTCGACTCTTAAAGTAATCTTATAAAATTAAATAATCTTAATATAAGTTAAGAAAGTAATCGTCTAAAAAGCATATGTAAAGTAGCAAAATAGACAGGATTAGAAAATATCCATTTTTAATCTATTGTATGTACCATTTTTAACGTTTAAGTACAGGGTGTTTCGAAATGAATATCGGAGTTTTAATGCTTTGTAGTATCTGTTATATAAAACTTAAAATTATACTTAATACATAAAATGAAAGAGCAACTCAAACAGTTTTACCTACAAGCTTAAAAGTGTTCAATGTGACCACCTTTTGTCACACCTCACATATTAAGTCGATAGCTCAGTTCTTCCCAAACGTCACTCTACGCTCACCCGATCTGAAGCCATGTGATTTCTACCTGTTGGGGTTCATAAAGGGTCGAGTGTATATGCCTCCACTACGAGCTGTCCTACCCTAAGACTGAATTCTAACCTACCCAACGTAAGAAATAGGATTGAGGCAGCTGTTGCAACAATTACCCAATAAACACTATTCAACGTTTGAAAAGAACTGAGCAATCGACTTCATGTGTGCTGTGTGACGAAAGGTGTTCACATTGAACACTTGTAAGCTTGTAGGTAAAACTGTTTGAGTTGCTCTTTCATTCTATGTATTACTTATAATTTTAAGTTGTATGTAATAAATCCTACCAAGCGTTAAAACCCCGATATTCATTTAGAAACAGCTTGTACTTCAAAATCACACGGAAAATGTTTTTATATGCACAATACAAATTACCTTTATTTGTCTTTAAATAAGAAAATGTTTTAGACTCCTATAACAAAAATATCCATTTCTAACGCATCACTGATAGTAATTTGCTAGAATTAAACTTTTCTTTAATCTGAAACAATTATCTTTAAAAACATTTCCTACCAGAAAGATTTAAATATATTCGTGTAAATTAAAAGCATTAAATGGTTCAAATACCAGAAAATACTATTCGTTTTAATAACAACATCTATTATGTGCCGGGGATGTGTGGCAGTTGTCCACAGTCACCTCGGTAAAAGGTCTTCAAAATCTGATTGAAATACCTAAAAGTTCTTTTGTTTTGCCTAAAACAGAGTTTTTATTTCGTTTGTCTTGCAGCACCAAACTAATATTTTTAATTTTTAAACCCTTTAAACAAATTAAAATTCATTCCTTGAAAAGAAATATGACATAAAATGCAAATACTATTTCAGTTATTTAAATGAATATATTTGCGCTGTACAATTCAAAATATTGCGAGAAACGTTTAGCAAATCTTCATCGTTTAAAAACAAAAATGTATCGGATCTCCAAAAAAAAATCATGGAATGAAGGTATTACTTTTGTAACTAATATCTAGAATTTTTATTTATAATATACCGAATAAATCAAATTTCTTTAAAACTTTAAAAATTCATATAAAAGAAGAAATTATGATAAAGAAGTGCAGGAAAGGGCTCACAAGGTATTCGGATGTTTTTTGCAGAAAAAAAAAGCTAAAAAGTCTCCTGTAAATGGCTCTAACATGCGAGAGATTCAGCAGATATATGCAAATTAATCCTGCAATAAAAGACCGGGATAAACGAGGATTTCTTAATCGCTTTCAGAATGTTATCATTACTCGATCGAGCGTTTTTGGTGAAGTTGGTCTATTTGAGCGGAGAGTCGGCAACTGTTGCGTTGCGAAAATTTCGCACGGCGAAAGGAATTAAGACGAAGAATTGCCCCATTTCGTCTGCTAGAGTACACTGTCAGGAAAAACTGTAAATTTAGGAGTGTTTGCCCTTCAATTTCACGGGCAACAGCCTTATTTGATGAAAACGGTCTGATCCACTAAATAGGCGGCCTTATCCCTTAGATACTTAGAAAATTAAGAGCAATCCACATATTCTTACAGTTCTAGCCCATATGTTAGCAAAAATATGGTACGACCCCATACATTGTCCTCCACTAGGGTGTAACCCTTCATTTTACTCGTGTTTCGAAAATTTTAATACACCAAAAACAAAAAACGATTCCGTGATGATTATTGAACGTGCTACGTGCTACGGAGCAGTAAGTAAAGTGTTATTGTGTTTTCAAGTGCATTATATCCTGTGCATTATAATGCTGTATTACTTTGTCCCGTGAAATTATGGGCTGCACAAAATGATGGACATGGATTGTTTTTTTTACGGGGTATGAGTGGAATCTCTGCTGCCGGCCTCTGGCCGTAATTTTACTGCAATTTTTTTTTACAGTGTAGTGAAGTCTGTCAAACGGTTTGAAGAAACTGGCTCTTTAGAGGATTGACCATGAAGTAGAAGACCCTCGTTAGCTGAGTGTCGAATTACTGCCGTGGAAACCGCTATGAATGATTTAGAGGCGGGATCGTCCTCGCGGAGTAGCAGTGCTTGCAAAGCTGGAAAGATATTGGATGTGCCTCAGTCATCGATTCAACGTATCATCCACGAGATATTGCAACGTATCATCCCTACAAATTGATATCACTCCAGGAGTTACAACCGGAAGGCACAGCCATGACTGAATTATTTGCCGAATGAGCTATGGCAAGATTTGAAAACGACCCTCAGTGGCTGTTCAACGTTTTCTGGACAGATGAGGAGCACGACACTCTACACGGGGATTTCAACAGCAAGAACACTCGTATATAGGCGACGTCAAAATTTCGTGAACGCAAAGTGACCTGTAAATTTATGAAAGGATAAATATTCGTATTTTTTAAAACCGATAGTATCGTCGAAAAGAAGACGATCTCAGCTCTAAATAGGTATGTTCTTTTTTTCAATTGATACCTTTGAAATCGAGCCCTAAAGGAGTGTTCCCGATATAGAGAAAAAGTTAGTCGCGAAAATGACACTTTTATATTTTTTTCAAAGGGTTAACAACAATATCGTTTTACTGTTTGCGGTGTTTATGATGTAAAACTATGAATTTTAAGTTCGAATTGAAGTACGAAGTTATCACAGATGATTCAGCTGATGGACGTTAAGATAACATCCAATATAAAACAGCTTTAGCTCTTCCCTTCAATGCGTTCAGTAAATCATGGACATTGATTTTACTACCAAAGCCTATAGAGTACTTCTGATTGCCCTAGAATCTTGAAATTTCGCCCAAAGGAAGGTTTTGTAGAACATGAAAAGGAATATATATATATATATATAATCCATTTTACTGGTTATGGGAATTCACGAGTTTCTCACACAATGAATCAACACAGATTTATAAATTAATGATATTCAGATTTTTTCCCTTACATGCGTTACAAAGCTTTTTTCTCGTGTCAGGGTTCTCGGTCAACAGGAAACACACTATAAATTTCACTCTCAAAACGTATAGGGTACTTCCGTTTGACCTAAAACTTTAAAATTCCGCATGAAAACAATTATAGCACATACAAAGAAAAAAGTACGAAAATCTATGATTTATAATTCTATGTTGATATAGTACGTGGTTTTCCACAATCGAGTGTTTAAAGCGAGACTATAAGCGATCCTGTTTTTTCTTCTTTTCAGATACGGAACTCTAAAAAAGCTGTCATTAACTCTTCATTAAATATACATATAAATATATTGCTGAATAGTCAGTTATAGGTATATTTCGAATACTAATTATTTCTCACAAGATTATGTTTAAATGCAAAATAAATAAATAAATAAATAAATAAATAAATAAGTATCTATATTTCTATAAATTAAGCTGGTCTACAGAATAATGAAATATAAATGAGCTTATTTAAATTACAAGTTATGCTACATTTTTTTTTCAAACAAACGCTTATGGTATGCATGTAGAACTATCATATAGTAAACTTAAATATCAATATTCTACGTAAATCTAAAGAACTTTCTCATAAATTACTTATTAATATTTAATATTTCTATATATTCAATAATGTACATGATATCAATATTTTTTAAAATTTGAAATTAAATGTTAAGTTTTTATGAAAGTGTGTAGTACAACCTGTTGACATACATTCTGAATACATGCTGCAGAAAAGAAAATTAATCAAACTTACAAAACAAATACTTTAATTTCTCCAAAATGAGTTTTCGTTCCATAATATTTTCCTCAAACAGTCTCTTCAAGTACAAAGACAAATATACGACATAATTGTGTTTTTAAAATTTTCCACTTACTTACAAGAACATATATGAGTTTGCACACACACACAAAAAAATGTTGCTATAATAAATACATTACATCTAGAACTTGTACATTTTTATTAAGTGTTCACGATTGTGTCTGCTCCTTATTGCATAAAACTAAATAAACTAAATACGCACTAAAAATGAATAAAATATAATATTCTATATGTGCAACAGGGAAATGTAAGAATTTTTTTTCAAAGTATTTGAAGATGCAAGGTATTGTACTTAAAATTCAAAACACTTATCTTTAACAAGTTTACGTAGAACCATAAGTATGCGCTATCGTCATTAAACAAAAAAAAAAAAAAAAAAAAACGATGTCCAGCATACTGTTCAGAGACATCTCAGAAATTTTAATGTACAAATTATCTATAAAATGTGACGTATCAGAATGATGATATGTAACAATAAATAAATATATAAATATACAGTACATACTTAGATCTAAATTTCATAAAATATATTCCCTCTCATATTATCCCTCTCATTTCTATTCATAAAAATATTAGAACGCAAACATTTTCTTAATACACCTGAATCTCCAAAACACATCCCTTCAACAACCTTACGCAAACCATAAAATACCATTATTTTCATTATTTTTATTTCAACTAAACCATGAAGAATAGCATAGAGTCAAGAGTCATTTCTGAAATCTGAATGTATATTTAAATCTGAATATTTCCACTTTTCAACTGTAAAGTTTACATACATATATAAAAGTATTATAAAAGATGGAATTCTTATGTATGCAAAGTAACTTTACCACTTCGAAAATATTCGAAATTGACGAAGAATGTATTTTTTTTTAAAATAATGTTAGGAGGGTGGCTTTTCCAGAATTCAAATATTTTTGCGTAGAAATAATATAACATAAGCAAGAAAATGTGTATTCGCATACTCTTGTAGCGACATTTTGCAAAACATTTACAAATTCTTTTTAATTTCGTACAATATGTTATATTTTTATTTATACTTAATATCGTTATTGCAGAGAAATAATTTTTGAAATGGAGACACACAGACTATTTATTTCGTAATAAATACTTAAAAAGTGATATATTTGATAAATTTATAGTGTTATACAACCTTAAACATGTGTTATAGAGTATGACATCAGAAATATATTTATGGTTCTAAAATTATCAGAACTGTGTCCACAAGTGCGATAAGATGTAATTCATAGACTTTATAAAAGTATGATATCGTAATTGACGTCAATAAACAGAAACCAAATATGCAGAATGCGTACTAAACTATGGATATGATACAATATTCTCCTTCTACGCAACAAGAATGTATCATATTTGTCTAACAATTTCAAGATCTAAACAATGCACTTTACGCACAAAATACATTAAGTACTTTACTCGAAACAATAAGTTTCTAAACGATTCTAAAAGTTTCCAGGATTGTAGTTCACATGCGTGATACGATGCAGTGCATGTAGTGTTAAGTGTATAAAGTGTGTAATACTATAGAATAAAGTATGAGGTGTTTTTGCATGTGTCACTCACAAATCGCATGTCTTTAAGCTAATAAACAGATGATTTAAGATTTTTTTCCCAGAATAATAATGTTTATAAAGATTCCAGATTTGCGTCCACAATGATACATGATACATGACCACATGATAGAATGTCATATTTAGACTTTTTAAAAAGGTGTGATGTTGTAAGCGACATTCAGAAAAAGTTTGTTGTAGTTGACATTCACAAAACGTTTGTTGTAGTTGACATTCACAATGCTGTCGAACGCGTTGTAGTGCTTTCCACTTTGTTTCATTTTCAAAACACACTCGGGTAGACCGGCGAAACCTAGCTAGAATGAAAAAAAAAATCATATATTATGGTAACTCATATATGATACATATGTACAAATATAATTAAATAAATAAATAAATATATATATATATTTACTCGTATGTATAAATATATACTATACATATATATTTATACTTATGTATCTTATAGGTATTGAAATATGTTTCTTCTGTGCTTCAGAAAATTTTCATGGTGCAATAAGTTTCTATGAATTTCAACTTGCACTTGAACCTTAAAAACACATGTATAAAATTATTTTCGCAAAATTATATGCATGAAATATGACCATTTTTCTTGATTCCAAGAACACCATAAAGCATAGAGTGCAGTCGAGAACTGTTTTATAAATCTGAATATCACACTTGACAACCTTTCATACTTTGATTCAGCGAAATTCTTTTATTTAATATATTTTGCTTCTATGCAATAGCAATTTGAATTTTTTTTTTCATTTTATTCACTAAATAATATTTCCGGTTTGAATATGTTTATTTGAATAGAAGTCGCTCGCGAATATTGGGGATTTCACAAGTACAGAATATATATTCAAATTTGAATATTCCTGTTTTTGAACTGTAAACGTTTTCATACATATAGATAACAAGATTATAGAATAGTTATTTACTAGGTACAGTATGTACAATAAATTCAAGGTTTTGAAATGGTCAAAATATATGAAAAAGACATTTTTCCCTATAACAATATTGGGAGAGAGTAATGTTTCATATTTTTTTCCCAAAATGTAATAATGCCAGCAAACATATATAAATTATGGTAAAGATGAAATATATGTATATATGTTTATTAGTATCTATATATTTAAAACGAAAAGCGCATTCTGTCAAATTTTCCACACGAATATTGTCTCTTAGCATATGCGCCAACGTTTTTTGAAGGTTTCTCCCCTCAGAAAAGGGAAACCTGATGGATTAGTCCTCACCTGTTCAGCCTAGGGGATTGTAAAGTGTTGATTGAAAACGGATGGACAAGAAGTCACCATTGCATTGAAATCATAGACCTTCTAATATATTTTTGCTCTGAGATTGAAAGCTAAAGCTTTTTTTAGGAATTCATATTTCTACTACTAAATAAGCATATTTTTTCGCAAACTTTTAAAGACAGTTTGGATACGGTTATATATTTGTAACTTATTGAAATATCAGAGATTTCGGAAGATGAAAACATTTTTTTTTATTATTATTGCTATGTTAAAGGAGCCGACCCGAAAACATACAAATAAACATAAAGCGAGAAGAAAACATTTATTTTACAATCAGATAACAATATTGTTTCACGAAATTTTTACACGGGTAGTAAAACCGTTTTATCTATCACCAATAAAGATTTCAAAGAGTTAGGACAAAAATAACTTTTTATTTTAAAACTATGAAACGACCCTATGTAAAAAAAAAAAAAAAAAAAAAAAAAAAAAAAAAAGAGCGCTTTTATCACTAAATATCAATATTTTTTCGAGAGCTTTTCATTTTAAAATAAATTTTCATACAAAATTTTAAAGAGAGCTTGGATACAGTTATTTTTGTAACCGATTGAAATGTCAGAGAGATCAGTAGATGAGAACTATTTTTTATTGCTATGTTAAGGGAACCGACGCGAAAACAAACAAACAAACAAAAAGCGTGAAGAAAACATTTCTTTCACAACTAGATAACAATATTTTTTTACGAATTTTTTACACGAACTATAAAACCGTTTTATTTATCCCCAATAAAGATTTCAACGAATTCGGACAAAAATAACTTTTTATTTTAAAACTATAAAACGACCAAACGTAAAAAAACAAACAAAAAAAAAACAATAAAATGAGCGCTTTTATTACTAAATATCAATGTTTGTTTCGCGAATTTTTCATTTTAAAATATATTTTCATACAAAATATCCGGTTAAAGATATAAAATAATAAAAACTTGATGCCTCTTTTTAAATTTATTATCACGGACCCGGGCAACGCCGGGCGGGGGGGTCAGCTAGTGTATCTTTATTTTTTTTTTAAATGTGGAATTCTGAATATTTTTCTAATTACAAATATCATTAAAACAATTCTTTCTCTATCGATGATATGTATAATTTGTTTCTTAAATTAAATCTTTTGTTATTATTATGAAATATTCTGTACTTGTAACAGCGTAACTAAACGAAATCCTTGTAATGCAAAAATCACGTCGCATGTCCGCTTGCGAGAGATTTACAGTTTACTCGCTAAAAAGTTTCAATACGTTTTTACATCGAAATATACAAAGTTAAAGTAAAGTAAATATTAAGTAATAAAGTATAGTTCAACAAAACAAATCAAAGTTATCCTTTTACATATATCAGTTGCTGCCATTGTTAGAAAAAAAAATTCTTCATAAATTGCATGGAAAGAAAAAAAAAGTAAAGGAAGCATATTTTGTCGAAAAAATAAAAAAACAATTTCGTAAATAAGCTAGTAGTCTTATAAAACATGCAAGTAATAATGTACTGGTATACTTTAATAAATAACTGAATATCAGTCGTACGGTCGTATCCATTTTTGTAAAGAAATCACCATGTGTTTAAAAGTAACCATACCTCTTTACAAACAAATGTACAGGTATGACAATACGTAATGAACCCTACTGTACGTTAATATATCTAAAATGTAAAAATCAGATACAAGTGTTAAACTTCATACAATAATTATTTTTTGAAAGTTATTACAGTTTATAATAATTGACAGCAAATGAATTCTGCAAATGAAACACTACACTCTCTATTAACCTGTTTAAGTTAAAAGATTTTTTTAAAAATCATAAACATATTTTAATTAGATGTTTTGTGGATGTCTCATGCTAGAGAACACAGGTAGACTAAAAACACTTTTTTCTGCTGCATTACATCTCTTTGCTGATTTTGATAAATACAAAATTTATAACTATGGAATGTAAGTAGTTAGTTGGAATGACTCTGGGTCTTGCAATTATTCTTTTTAACACTTTCCAACCTAGTTGAAAAGTGTTTATGACTTCGGTTAGTCTGCCGTATGGCCGTCTGCCGTCTGTCCGTGCTCTAACTCCCGTAAATATGCTCGGATTGCCCTGAATGTTATTGTTGTTATCTATAGCATGTTCCCTATTTCAACTGAAGTGTGTAGCACTTATAGTTTTTTTACAGAGACACTCAAAAGAATTCCGTTACATTACGGTCTATGGGGAAAAATCATTTGCGGTTTATTTTAATGATGTCACAGAATTTGAAACACATTGTAATTGATATATATCACTAAGGTGCATTAGAAGAAGCTTAATATGGAATAGGGTGTGCATAGCACTTATAGTTACTTTACAGGGACAGTCAAAAGAATTCCGTTAAATTACGTGTATGGAGAAAACTCGTTTGCGGTTTAATTAAATAATGTTTCACTATTTTAAACTCATTGAAATATATATATCACTAAAGTGCATTACAAAAGGCTTACCACTGAATATTGTGTGTATACAGTCATCGTTCATTTACAGGGACACACAAAAAAATTATCTACTGTCTGTGAACAATAATTCCTGGGAGTGCTTTTTTAGTTGCTGAACACGATTTTGAATTTAACTCACTTTTTTGTCTATTACTTGGTGTGTATAAATTCTGTAGATCATATACAGGGCAGCACAAAAGTTCGCGAACACATTTCCGTTTATTGACAGAAACTCCAGAAGGAGAATTTTACACTTTGCTACGCGTTTCCGAACTAAACTAAAATTTAGCATCCTATGTTATATATATATATTCAAATCTATAGATAATATACAGGGCTGGATAAAAGTATTCGGATATTTTTCCGAATATTGTATATGTTGGAAATATATGTTGTAAATTCCTGAAATTACGTTTTTAAATATGTTATGCGTTTCCCAAATTATTTACTTAGATGCTATCTTTCAGTTTATTAAACGGTAATGATTTGTAAAATTGTTTTGGAAGCGTTGGAAAGTGTTACATAATCTATGCTTGACGCATGATTTTTCGTTCTTGTTTAAGGCATCTCGTAGGTTGAAAACTTGATTTTGGACACAGTCATTTAGACAGATTTCTTGAAAATTTGGCTGATAATACTGAAGAAAAGGGTGAACTGTTCCATTAATATATCAGAATAATGGAGTAAAGATGCCAAGGACGCTGGAACAGGCACAACATGGCTGATTACTGGCGTACCTTATAAAGAGATTGCAGAGTAACATTTTAGAAAATCACACAGTTTTAATAGTAATGTTAAATTTATATTTCATTTTTGCAATATCTCTCTCACACAAAACACTATGCTACAAAATATGTAAAAGAAAACAATATATGTGAAAAAGATATGTAAACAATATTATTCTTTACATATTTAATGTTACATTTTTGCATTTGTGCTACTATCGGATTGTTGGCTTTATCTCAAAATCAAGAACCAATCGATAAAATTTGTTATTATTTTCGTATTCAGCAGAACAAAGTTTCGAGAAACTCCAACACGTGCCGCATTATCAATGTTCCCCGATATAATTGATAATCATAGAAATTAAATAATTCTTTAAAAAAAAAAACTAAAATGTAAAGAACTTACTATTTAATTAAAAATATTTTTTTTTCATTTAAAATTATTACTTAATTAAAATAACAAAGATTTTTGTATTAAAAACTAATGTATATTTGTAAATTTGTATGTAAAAAAAAAATAATAATAAATATGTATATTTTTTATATTTGTATGTAAATTTGTATTGTTTTAATCTTAATATATTTTACTAAAAATAGTTAAAAAGTTTCATTTATTTTTATTTAATTATATTGTTTATTTAATTTTTTAATATATATATATATATATATATATATATATAATTTTGTTTGTTGAAAACAAAGTTCTTTATAATTCAGATTTACTTCAAGAATTACTTTAACTTTCTTGATTATATGAACAATGTAAATTGCATAAAACAACAATAGAGCTTCTGCTCCTTTGATGCTACGTTCAATGAAGTCAGCGAGTTGCTTACTTTGATACCTGGTCTAAATTTTAACAGGCGTAAGAAAACATCAGTATTTAATGCAAGAGTTGGAAAAAAACAAAAAAAGTAGATTAGTTCTTTATATGACATGATCACAAGATACTTTATATAAGATAAGGTAATGCATTAATATAATATTTTAATTGATATATTTTGTATAACTAATTATTATTTTGACATTTCTAAATTAAACACTTTTCTGAAATACATTTTCTGAAAATTAGCATATTTTAAATTATATAAGTTATTATAAATATTCAAACACATTTATTCGGAGTTGACACATTTTGTTCAACAGGAGAATTCAAAATTTTATGCTAATTTCTAAAATAACTAAAATTTTAGTATTGATTAAGTATGTAAGGATTTTATAGTAAACTAGTTCATCCGTCTGGTGTTGAAAGGAAATCAGCAACATTCTTTTGCGGTTCGAGAAAAATAATCATTTTGGTCGCGAATTCTGTTCTAAACACCTCTTCCTAACGAAATTCCAGCACTCGTCTCCTCTGCCTATGGCATTATATAGCAAGCATACTATGCATGCGTTGCAAAATCATTTAGTTTCAATTTACACCGCTAGGTGGCGTGAAATCCTCTTACTTAGTTATCTATATCTTAATTGGTTCATACTAAGTTGAATGAACCAATTCCCGTTGGAGAAGATTCCAAACTTATTTTAGAGCACTTAGGTCGAAACATGAAAATGTCCTAGGTCTTTCACTTTCAAACACATATTAGTAGCTGCGGGACATACAGCTACTGATATGTAACCACCATAGTGCACGATGGGAGACTGCAGGCAACTATCACACACAAACACCAGTGGTCTGCGCTGAGTAGTTGTGGCTGCAAAGTGAAATTGTGAAATATAGGGTCACACACGTCTCTCTCTCTATATATATATAAATATATAGATAGATAGATAGATAGATAGATAGATAGATTTCTTGATTTAAATACGTGTACAATTATTAATAAATGCATAACATAATATTTCTTAGTGTAAAGAAATTATAAAATCTTAAAACTGTACTTCTTTATAATAATTGTCGATTTCTCTTTCTTAATTTTGTATTAAGTCTGTCTTATTTTCGTACTTTCAACTTCTCATGAATTACTGTAGTATATTTTCTTCAAAACAACATATATCTGTATATATATATATATATACATATATATAATGTTTTCATTATTTAAAAGAAAGTTTTTATAAAAGCATTTTGCATCAAGACAAGTCCAGACGACACACATATTTCATCACTCGCCAAAAACCGTTGTAGATGGGCTGGGAAGGGATGCCTCATCCAAAGTATAGCCCTGACATTGCACCATCTGATTATTATTTATTTCGTTTTCTTAAAAACTTCTTAAAACAACACTCGATTCAGTTAAGGTTATCAAATATGAGTTGATTAAGTTTTTTGCTTCAAAAACCAGACTTTCTTTGAACGCGGAATTATGCAGCTAGCGGGAAGATGGCAAAAGGTCATTGAACAAAATGTCCAATATATCATTGATTAATGTTTGATATTTGTTTAAATAAATTCACTTTGAAATTAGTGAAAAAATACGACATGACTTTTTACATAAACCAATAATTACACTGTTAGTTTCATTATTTTATTTTTAAAATATTTTGTTTTTATGCAGTTTATTTAGTTGCAGGATACATACATGATATTTTTTGTTTACTTCTCACGTATTTATTTTGTAATGTGAATGTCGTTGGAATTGTTATCAGTTGTTTGTATATAACTTCATATATATTTAGTAATTCAAATTGCAGAAGCTCAATTTAAAATATATATATTAGGGTGGTGTAAAATTATTGAACGCATTTCATGTTTGAAAAAAAAGAATAAAATTTGGTACGTACATGTTCATTGTTATCATGGAAGGACAATTTTAAACAGTTTCACACAACAATATTTTAAACATTAAATAACTTTTACATAAACCGGTACATGCGCGACAACATTGCAACTTGAAAATTTACTGATTGCGTCAGTCTGAAAATGGTTACCGTACAAAAAGAAAAAAAACAGTTTGTTTCGTGGTTCCATGTAAGCAAATCCGTTTTAACTGTTCAGAGACGTCAAGGACTCTATAAAACGTTGGTACAAACATTTTAACCCATTAAGCGCCGCTATATATATTAAACTATTTTTTTATGGAACAGTTGTTTTTTCTTTATGAACAGGAAGTCTTTAAAGTATTTCTGAAGAAAAAAAAATCAAATATTTAAGAAAAATAGCATGTTTCCAAAATGAGAGCAATGGCTCAAAATGGGGGTAATTTTTTTCAAAAAAATTACTTATGCCTCCATACATTTATGGTTGTTATTTCACTGTTCTTTAGCTATAAAAGGGGTAATATCATTCTGAAACTGATATTTTACGAATAATTCATATAAATTAGTCCAACATCTACATTTATAATAAAAATAAAACATAAAATTACCGATTCCATAAGCATTTTCATTATCCATCTCTTTATTTTCCCCATTTACATAATTTCTGTCCTACTATTTTACATGAAAATGATGGAACATTTTTTATGCAGCATTATGTTATTTTTTGCGTTTTCTAAAATTGATTTTTTTTTTTTTTTTTTTTTTTTTTGCTTAGTTTTTCCATATTCCGATTTGAAGATTCGTCTGAACTTTCATCTGAAATATCAAGTCTGCTTTTAATACTTTGTCTTTTTTAAACTCTAAATCAGATATTTCTTGATTGTCTGTTGATTTAGAATTTACGGAAAGTTCTACTTCACCAAATATAACATGGGATAAATCGTCGCATAAATTAATTTCTATTACATATGTAATAGAAAATAATTTATGCGACATACATATGAGGAAGGTATCTTCCTTGTATGTTGCAATACGGCAATCAGGAGGCAAAAAAATAACGATTTCTGGAACAGCCGAAAAATCATCCAAATCTAAAAAATTGTTCAATCATCTTCCATGTAAAAAAATCAGAATAAAAAAATAATGTAATGATGAAAAATAAAGAGATGGATAATGAAAATGCTTATAGAACTGGTAATTTCATTTTGTTTTTTTATTATAAATGTAAAAGTTGGACTAATTTATTTGAAATCTTCTTTAAATATTAGTTTCAGAATGATATTATCCCTTTTCTAGCTAATAAACTGAAAAATAAATACCATAAATGCACGGCGTCATATGTACAAGTTTTCAAAAACATTACCCCCATTAAGAGCTATTGCTCCCATTTTGGTAACAACTTATGCTTTCGGTAATTGTGATTGATCAATTATACATATTAATTCCGGATTGATGTTGTTTAATATAATACACTGTTATAAACATATTTTAACTAAAAAATATAATTTTTATTATAGAGTTTTTTTTTCTTTCGAGTACGGCCAAAAAGCTATTTTTCGCAATTTTAAACTCATTTTAAAAAATAGAAAATTTTAATGAAACTTTAAAAAAAAAATTCAGAAGTCGTCTATTATATTCAAAATTCAAATAACACGAATCTTTTAACAATATATAAAATACTCAATTTGCACTGTTAAAACTTTGCAGCAAACTGTCCGTTCATTTGACCGTTTTTATAGAAAACGGTTACATAACCGTAATTTAGCGATACTCTGACCATATTATTGCCCAAATTATGGTCAGAATAGAGTTCAATTACCGTTATGTAACCGTTTTCTACAAAAACGGTCAAATGACTGGACAGTTTGCTGCATATTTTTAACAGTGTAGAAAAAAATCATAAAGCAATGTTCCCAAAATGGGAGCAATGGCGCTTAATGGGTTAAGAAGATGGCAAATGTAGAACTTATTTAATGTTTAAAATGTTGTTGTGTAAAACTGTTTTAAATTGTCTTTCAAAGAAAATATTAAACATGTACGTATCTCATTTTGTTCTTTTTTTTAAACATGAAATGCTCTCAATAATTTTGAACCACCGTATATTTATTGTGATTTACATGTTGAGCAATTTCGTTAAAATCCAGAACTGCAAATAAAGAATTAGGTCCTACTCCTATTTTGATTTCTTCAGAAACAAATATATATTTTTTCAGATTTCCACGTTTTAGTTTTGTCTCGGTTGGAATCCCTGCGTGAAAAGACTATATGGATATTTTGATTTTTCTAACATGGTAAGAGGCAGAGAGATCAACAAAAGAATAAAGAACAATATGCAAACAATTTTAATGTTTAAAATTTAATGTATAGTCCTTGAATTTTTCTGGTATTCATTTCAAGTATTTTATATGAAAAGAAAGAAGAAAAAAGAAAATAAAGCTTATTCTTTTGATATATCATTGTATATTTTTGGTCTCTTCTATATCAATTCGTTTCAGTGTTCCAGAATTGAATGGTTTAGCCTTTCTTGCGACCGATTATCTTGCCCACACTTCAGATATATACAATTATCCGCTGTCAAAAGCATGATTCCTGAGCTCCCGGTGCTTGGATTATTCACAAAAAGTTAGACGATGAAATGTGCTTTTGCAGTTTTACTATTATTATTTTGTAAAATTGGAACTGATTTTAATGAAACATTTTGTTTTCAAAATTGTATAATTCTATCATACAAGTGACATGTTATAGTGATAAATGCAGTGGTTCTTCTGATCTCACGTTCAAATTAAATAATTTCGGCTTTATATTTTCTTAATCATTATGAAAATAATACCGCAATATTTATTTCGAAGAAATTGTTTTTCTAGTTAATTTATATGTGTATATTAAAGGTATATTTTATATTTTTTAAAGACAATGACTAAAAATCTATATACAAACTCGATTTATGTCGCCAGGTGCAGCATCCGAAATGAGACCACTCCATTTCTTCCGGTCAAGGGCCATTCCTCCATCAGACCCCTATCCCTCATGGCTTTTTTAATACCATCCGCCCAGGTCTTTCGTCGTTTTCATCGTTTCCTTTTAGGTAGATTTCGTAAGAAATACTAACTATTACATTCTCCCCTAAGTTGGAATTATATATAAACTCGATTTATGTCGTCAGGTGCCGCATCTAAATGAGACCACTCCATTTCTTCTGGTC
This sequence comes from Maratus michaelseni, assembly GCA_963931845.1. NCBI lineage: Eukaryota > Metazoa > Arthropoda > Arachnida > Araneae > Salticidae > Maratus > Maratus michaelseni. The sequence goes on along the minus strand of OZ007591.1, from coordinate 288,621,064 downwards.
AAGGGTCATTCCTCCATCAGACCCCTATCCCTCATGGCTTTTTTAATACACCATCCATCCAGGTCTTTCGTCGTTTTCATCGTTTTCTTTTAAGTAGATTTCGTAAGAAATACTACCTATTACATTTTCCTCTAAGTTGAAATTTTTGAAAAAAATTTGCAGATCTACGCTGATCATGAATCCCAGAACCCAACCCCCCCCCCCCCAGTTCAAAACTTTATCTATCTATCTATCTATCTATCTATCTATCTATATGTCACTTTTTTATGGACAAGATAACTCGGTCAAGTTCGTTAATGGGCAAAATCGAACCAAGGGGGCGGAAATAGGGGGACATTTTGTGAAAACAGAAAAAATCTTAATTATGATGCGTATCTAATCCGTTTAAAGTTATTATCATTTCTTTGAAAAGTGCCGAAAATTTATGTATGACAGATTTTTGATATCATTAAAAATGGCCTCAAGGGGGGAAAAAGGGGGGTTTTAGAAGAAAAAAAATTATAACTTCGTCAATTCAGAAGCTATCAAATCCGCTTAAGTTTATTATAAGTCCTCTTAATATTATCTAAAACTTTTATATTGACAAGTTTTTTATAGGACCAACCCTTATAGCAAAAAAAATTAAAAACAAAATCAATCCCTGCTGTCTCCGCTCGCAAACAAGTTAGGTTTCGAAGTGGGCGTTTCCAAAATTCCGCATCATGGCAAAAAGGTATTTTCTTCCGCAATTCCCAACAAACAAGTTCCCCACGGTCTGCGTCTTTGAAATCTACCTGTGCCTGTAGGCCGAGCCGTCAGGGATTTTTTTGTTTTGTTCTGTAATTAGATGCGATTTTGGGTAGTCTCTCATCACTAATTACCAGATTAATTGCTTTTTTTGGAGGTCGTGTAATATGTTTTCCTTTATTTTCATAGTTTCTTTGATTCTTTCATTTCTTGTTTTTTTTTTTTATTATTCTTGATATCCTGCATGATCTTCTTAGGGCATCCATTTCCACTGCTGCTAATTTGTTTCTTCCTGTCTCCATACTTCTTCATCCCTCTGCTTCATATAGCAATGTACTCTTTACAATGGAATTGTCTATATTATATTTTATTTTCCTGGAGATAGCCTCACTCCACCATATAGAATTTTATAGTATTAATGCCTTTCTAATTATTTCTAATGCTATTTCTAATTATTTAAAAAATTATACGTTTTGATAGAAAATATAGCTAAAATATTGTCATATGCAATTGCATTTAATCTGTTTAATTACACATGATATTCAGGCAGCTTTTAAATATAATGTCTGAATAATATTTCATAATGAACATGTTTAATTTTTTCATTAATATTGAATAAAACATTTTAGGCAGAGCTTTCATTAACTGTCAAAATATCTTCTGACTTTATTAAATTAACAATAATGAACACTTGCGTAAGAAATTTGCTTTTAGATTATTTTGTGAATATGAAAATAATTAACTTTATTCTTAAGCACATATATTACATAATTTTTTGTAAAAAGCAACTATTACCGGAATTGAAGATTCGCTTTTCAATAATGTTAAAGTACATAAGCTATATTTCCTAATTTTTCGAAAAAGAGAAATATTTAATGCAAATAATCTTTTAAAAGTTATATAGACTTTTTTACTTTTAAGAGATATGAAACGTTTATGGTAATAGTAGAAAGATAAAAATGGTATTGTGAAAAATCATATGTCAAAAAATATTTTTTCGAAAAAATGCAATTTATTTAACGTCGTTTAAAACAAATGTATTTGAAATAAAGCGCAACTAAAAAAATGATCATTTGATTAAAAAATTGCCATTTATTACAAACGTTAAAAAAAACAGTTTATTTCCATTCTAAAGGTACCGGTCTACACTGTAAAAAAAAAAATCAGAAGCATTTCGGCCCAAGGCGGAAAGTTTCCGGAAATTTATAGTAAACTTTGTGTTCTCCACAGTTACTTGTTATTTCGGAATCGTTACACGTATTTTCGGAAAAATATTCAAAGCGGTGAATATTCTGAAGAAGTCAGAAACGTTACATTCCATAGCGGAAATGTTTTCGAATAGGTAGTGTAAAATGTTGGTTACTGAAAAATTCGGAAATGTTACACTCATTCCGTGTAAAGTTTAAAAATGGAATTTAAAATGAAGTAATATTTGCGCATGCTAATCTACTCCGACCTACTGCACATGTCATTATCACGTGATTTGTATTGTTCTTGAGAGGAAAGACAGCTTAAAACAGATGCAGATGCGACGTATTTATATGAGCTGTAAGTATTCTGTTTTATAATTTCTTTTATTTGAGAGAACAATATGCTTTAAAAAAATGTAATATTATCAGATTCTATTTTATTGCATATTAATATTACATTTGCAGTTAATCTTTTGTTGTATACACAAAGTTAAATAACTCTTTCTATAGTTTCTTTATAATCTTGTTCTATCAATCTATAATAAATATTAGATATTTGATTGATGAATAATAATGTAGTACTAGTATTAATGAAGCACAGATAGCACCGTATATACGTCTTTAACATCTTTTCGTTTGGAGATCGGTTACGTTTCATAACTTTTCTAATGACGAAATGTATCGTTTATCCCCTTGGAGGGCAAGCACGTGGTCTAAAAATGCTAAATTTTGCGATGTTTCAACACCAGTAATTTTTAATAATGAATTTTTAAATTCTCAATCTGCAAAAAACAGTACTAAATATTTTTATTTAATAATACTGGTGGCAAAGTTATATATTAAAAAGCGGTATATATTATATACCGGTGCCCCTCAAGATGTTAAATGACAGAACAAATTCCTAATTTCACTTATACTATACGTTTTTACTTCATTTTTTATGAATCAGATATTTATAAACAAATATAATTGAAAATTTGATTTATAAATCTATAAATAATTCTTCTTTAAAATCCGGTCTCATGAATTCCATGCTGATACATATGCATTATGAAAATGCTTTATTTCCCAAAATAGATGTATTACTTTTAATACCTTTAAATAAATATATTTTTTAATCTTGTAAGTATAGATATTATGTCAAAAGATTTCGTATCTGTAAATAATTATTTTATTTTATGAACTGTATACTTATAAAAATATATTTATTTTCTCAGGTTGTCTCAGCACTTCTCAAGTTATACGAATAAAATAATATCTTTAAATGAATATATTTAGAAGCATCATAGTTGTAAAACACTATATTAAAAATATTTACAAACAGACAAAACATTTTTATCAATATATCTATTTATAAGTATACAATTCGTGAAAATAAAACAATTACCACAGATATAAAATATTTTCGAATAGTATAACTATTTACAAGATTTTAAAAAAAAAATGTTGAAAGGTATTACTAAAATCTATCTATTTATAAGTATAGGGAAGTTAAATATTTTCATTATCTATTTAGAGGATGGAACTCATGAGGCTGCATTTAAAAAAAGAATTATTTATAGATCCATAAATCAAATTTTCAACGTTATTTATTTACAAATATCTTATTCATAAAAACTGAGTGAAAACGTATAGTATAAGTCAATTTAGGAATTTGTTCTGTCATATACACGATACATTTCATCATTAACAAAGTTATGCAACGGAATCATTCTCAAAACGAAAAGATGTTAAAGACGTATATACGGTGCTATCTGTACTTCATTAATACTAGTACTACATTATTATTCATCAATCAAATATATAATATTTATTATAGCTTCATGGAACAAGAGTACAAAGAAACTATCGAACGAGTTATTTAACTGTGTATACAACAACTTCTAAACTTGTTGTAATTGTAAACTTGTAGTAGGTAAACTAAAGAAATTTCCAGACGACTCAACTCTGTTCCTACAAAGGAAAATTTGTAAGCCTCTCTTCAGTAGAAGGACATACTCTCAAATTTGGAGTTACTTTAAAATGACAGAAGTATTTGTCATAGAATTAAGTTTTTTCAAAGTTTATTTCACCTGTATAAATAACTTTAAAGTGATATCTTGAGTAGCAGTCTAATAATAAAAGGTAAATAATAAAACGAGTTCAGAAAAATATATGTTTCACACCAGAAATTACAGAAAGTTTATAATATTTCTAATTCTAGAGTATGATTCATCTACAAGATCATACTTCATAGGATTATTTCTATAGTAAGATTAGCGAGTTTGCTCACCAAACTTCGCAGAAAACCTAACCACGATGATGTGGAGTGGGGTTTCGCCTCGAGCGAATGTAATATTAATTTTTTTAAAGCATATTGTTCTCTCAAATAAAAAAAATTATAAAACAGAAATACACATAAACATTTCCAAAACACACAGAAACATTTCCGATGAATACAAAAAGATTTCTGATGCATGCAGAAACATTTCCCATGCATACAAAAACCTTTCCGATATATTCAGAAACCTTTCCGATGTATACAAAAACATTTTCGATATATGCAGAAACCTTTCCGATGTATATAAAACATTTTCGATATATGCAGAATTGTTACTCAACATCTGACTGAAATATAAAGAAACGTTTTCGAAATGCACGTAAATGTTTCCGAAATATGCGGAAACTTTTATGAACATCTGACCGAAATATGCGGAAACATAACTAGAAACGATGGGCCACATTGCTGCCCCACCAGAATGAGTAACGTTTCCGAGTTTTTTCTTTTACAGTGTATGGCTATTTTTCGACAAAAAAACTTAACCACTACTAACAAAATAAGTTGTATTCTTGAACTAGAGATCACCCTTCTGCGATCAAAAAGAAAATCTGCGGAAATTATTACTATTCGCGGAAAAAAAGAATGTTATATGTTTTTAAAATTCTATTGAAATGTTGATGAGGTACCTGCTAATTATTTAACAAAGAGTACCTTCGTATTCAGTATATCGTGTCGTGAGTATCGTACTTCGTATACCCAGAATACAAATTAAATACAGTTAGTTATACCATCGAAAGAAACTTCTGAAATATACCATGTATATATCTATATTTTAGATTCGAAAAAAAGATTCTACCAGTATTAAAACCGAATGAAAGATGAATTTAATAAAAAAGCAAAAAGAGAAATAGGACACGCGAAGAAAAATTGTAAATAGATGAACTGGAAACAGTAGAGAAACAGCTAACAAGAAATCAAATTTCACACACTAAAACCCAGTTAATTTAATGAGAAGGACGACACGAATTAAATGGGAAAATGAACAGGTATAAAAAAGGAAGATAAGTAAGAGAAAAATCACTAGTAAAATAAAGAGTTGAAATATCATTTAAAATACAAAAATGAAACACAACCTGTACGAAGTTAATACTGAAAACCAAATTAGACATAATATCAATGCAGCTTAGTTAAGTTTAACATATTTGTCGAGCTTCTAAAAGTATAGAGAAATTTTACTTAAAATGAAAACGCCATTAAGATAGTAAAGTTTCCCATAAAATCTAAAACAGAATAGGAATTAACCATATATAAATCTTTTGCATTTTGAAAGATAAAATTGTTATCGTAATAACTTGAATTATTTCTTATAGCTTATGTAAAAATATTTCGTTAAATTCATAATGCGATTGTTTTTATAAACACGTTTGAAAGTTTATGTTTGTGGTTTTACCTGTATGTATATATCAAATAATAAAAAATATGGACTGAAAAAAAATGTATTATCTATGTAAACGATTTAATTAAAAAATTCATTTACAGACAACTAACAATAAAACGAAACACTGCCATAATTTTCTTTCGTATGTTTTGATCTGGGTCATTACTTTTATAACAGACAAAAGTTTAATGTAAGTATTTCTCGACGTGAATGGAGATTTGTTACATTTCAAAAGTGTAAATATAGCAAGCTGGTACGTGTTTCCACGTTCATGTAATTTCATGTGCGAATTTTCCAATATTTACAAGCCGGGCTAGCAAATAATTTTGTTATTCAAGAAATCCAACAGCACTGTATTTTGCCTTCATATATGAATCGCAGTGGATATTAATTACTTTTACATAAATAGCATTTGGTGCTGACTGTATATTTTTTGAAGAAATTTAAAGAAAACAAGTAAATCATGTCTTCTAAAGATTTTAAGACAGCAAATCTTGTTTAAAAGTAACTTTTAAGACTTAAAATATTTTATGCAAATTTTTGATACAATGAGAATTTACCTTAATATGATTTGCTTAAATTGTATATTAGATAGTGTTTTAAATACTCACTTACATTGCAATGCTTTACATTAAGTATACATATTTGTAATTGAATGGGACGGATTCTAATATTGGGTGGGTTACAAAGATGCTCTTGAGTGCCGCGTGTTTGGCATTCTTGATATAAATTGCAATCTAAGTGTTTGCAAAACGTCCAATACTACTCAATCTAAACCATCTTTATATTATTTCGAATTAGAGTAAATTGAAATTAACCCGTATATATATTTTATGACATCATTAACAGTTGTCCGACAAACACTGATCCACATTATATTTTATTATTCCACTAGCTGACACGCTTGGCATTTCCCAGGCGTTTGATAATAACCTTAAATATACTACAAATTTGTATGTTTTTATATCTTTAATCCGATTGTATATGAATTTATATTTTTAAATGACAAATTTGCGAAAATTATTGATATTTAGTGGTAAACGCGCTTGCAGAAACATATTTTCTTATTTTTTACATAAGTCGTTTCATAGTTTAAAAAAAAAATCTTGTTTTCCGAAATTTTTGAAATTTTTATTGGTTATAAATCTAACCAATTTCATGAAAAAATATTGTTATATAATTGTAAAAGAAATATGTTTACTTCAATATTTTTGTCGTTTTCGGGTTTTTAACATAACAAAAAAAGTAGTTATCGTCGTCCGAACACTTTGCTCTTTTAACCAGTTATAAATATAACTGTATTCAAGCTCTCTTTAAAGCCGAAGCCGCGCCGAAACAGCCTGCTTTTTGAAGTTTTCACAAAAAAATATTTCATATTTTATTTTTTTAAATAAAATAAAATATGAATTTTTTAAATAAAATTCTCGTCCGAACACTTTTTCTTACAATTTTTGTAAGTAATATAATTGTGGTCTCCCAAGATACTTTGAAAATAATGTGTCGAAATGTTGACCTTTAGTTAATTTTAGCATAGGAAAATTATCGTCTCCGGGATCTGCAAAGTGACTTGTGAATTTTTTGGAAGGATAATTATTCATATTTTATAAAACCGGTTGTACCGCCGAAAAGAAGAAGGTTTCAGCTCTAAATACGCATGGGTTTTCAATTGGTACCTTTGAAATCGAACCATAGGGGAGTGTTGCTGACAGAGAGAAAAAGTTAGTCACGAAAACGTCCCTATTATAATTTTTTTTCAAACGGTTAACAACAATATGTTTCTTACTGTTTATGGTTTTTTTATGACGTAGAAGTACGCATGTTAATACTATTTCATTATTTTTGCCGTATCACAGATGATTCAGCTGATGGACGTTAAGAGAACGTCCAAAATAAAACTGATTTAGCTCTTCCCTTTACGCGTCCTGAAAATCTTGGACATAGATTTTACTACTAAAGGCTTTAGTGTTCTTCTGGTTATCCTAGAACGTTGAAATTTGGAAGGTTTTGTAGCACATGTAAATGAATGTATATGTATATTTATATAATCAATATTCCCGATTGTGGAAATTCACGAGTTTCTCACGCAAGGAATCTACACAGATTTATAAATTATTATATTCAGATTTGTTTGCTTACATGTGTTACAAATCCTTTTTCTTTTGCCAAATTTAAAGATTCTTGGTCAACATGAAACACACTTTAAATTTCACTCTCAAAACATATAGGGTACTTCCGGTTAACCGACAACTTTAAAATTTGACATGAAAGCAATTATAGCGCATGAAAAGTAAAAAAATACGAAATTCTTTTATTTATAATTCTATGTTGATTTGTTACGTGGTTTTCCATAATCGGGATGTTCAAATAGAGACTATAAGCGATCCGGTTTTTTGTTCTTTTCAGATTCGGAACTCTAAAAAAACTGGCATTAACTGTTCATTGAATAAACTTATAAATAGATTCCTGAAGTGTAAGTTATAACTATATTTCGAATACTAATTATTTCTCACAAGATTATGTTTAAATCAAAAAAAAAAAAAAATCTAAGCATTTTTTTTACCATATCTTAAGCTAGTCTACAGAATAATGAAATATAAATGAGATTATTTGAATAACATGTTAAGCTACAGTTTTCTTTTTCAAAAATAAATTTATTGTATGTATGTAGAACTATCATGCAGTAAACTTAAATATCAATATTCTACGTAATTCTGAAAATCTCTCCCATACATTACTTATTAATATTTTATATTTCTATATTTTTTATGATGTACATAATATCAACAATGTTTAATATTTTGATTTTTTTTATGAGCATGTATGTTAACATGTGGACATGTGGTATTCAATAGTACCACATGTTGAATATATGCTACAGAAAAGAAAATTAATCAAATTTACAAATCAAACACTTTAATTTTAAATGACTTTTCCTTGCATAAAATATTCCTCAACTAATATCTTCAAGTACAAAGACAAATATAGAACATTTTTTTTTTCATTTATTTACAAGAATATATCTGAGTTTGCACGCATAAAAAAAAACTGTTGCTATAATGCATCGAAACTAGAACTTGTACTTCTTATTAAGTTTTCATGATTGTGTCTTCTCTTCGTTGCAAAAAACTAAATAAAATAAATACGAACTAAAAATGAATATGATATATTATTATATATGTGCAACAGGGAAACGTGAGGAAAAAAAAATGTCTAAGCATTTCAAGATGCAATGTACTAGAAACTCAAAACACTTATCTTTAAGAACTTTACGCAGAACCATACGTATGCGTTATCGTCGTTTTTCTGTATTTCAAAAGACCATGATTTCCAACATACTGTCAAAAGATATCTCAGAAATTTGATTGCACAAATTCTCTGTACAATAGGACGTATTAGAAATATGATAAATAACAATAAATAAATATATGTATATATAATACATACTTAGATATGAATTAAATAAAATATATTCCCTCTGCGCAGCATAAAAATATTAGAACGCAAATATTTTCTTAGAATTTTAAGATGAAAAAAATGCACTTGAATCTCCAATACACATCCCTTCCACAACTTTACGCAAAATCCTAAAATACCATTATTATCATTCTTCTTTATTTCAACAAGACCATGAAGCATAGCATACAGTCAAGAGCCATTTCTGAAATCTGAATGTATATTTAAATTTGAATATTTCCACTTTTCAACTGAAAAGTTTGCTTACATATATAACAATATTATAAAAGATGGAATTCTTATGTATGCAAAGTAACTTTACCGCTTCGAAAATGTTCGAAATTGACGAAGAATGCATTTTTTCTGAAATAATGTTAGGAGAGTAGCTTTTCCAGAATTCAAATACTTTTACGTAGAAATATAATAGCATAAGCAAAGGAAATATGCATTCACATACTATTCTAGAGAAATTTTGTAAAATATTTAAAAAATCATTTTAATTTTTTACAATATGTTATATTTTTATTTATACTTAATCTCGATTTGCACAGCAATTATTTTTGGGTTGGGGACAAACAGGCTGTTTATTTTGTAATAAATACTCAATGTAAAGTGATATATTTGATTAATTTATAGTGTTATACAAAATTAAACATGTGTAATAGAGTATGACATCAAAAATATATTGCTGTTTCTAAAAGTTTTCAGACCTATGTCTACAAGTGTGATAAGATGTAATTCATGGATTCAATAAACTTATGATATCGTAATTGACGTCAATAAACAGAAACTAAATATGCAGAATGCGTACTAAACTATGGATATGACACAATATTCTCCTTCTACGCAACAAGAAAGTCTCATAATGCTGATTTTTGTTTAACAATTTCAAGATACAAATGATGCACTTTACGCACAAAATATGTTAAGAACATTACGCGAAATAGTAAGTTTCGAAAAGTTTCCAGAATTGTCGTCCACATGCGTGATACGATGCAGTGCATAGAGTTTTCAAGAAGTGTGACATTGTAAGTAACACTCACAAATCGCATGTTTTTCAGCTAATAAACAGATGTTTTTTAGAATTTTTTGTGAAACAATAAGTTTATATACATTCTAAAACAACACGACCACAACCGTGATAGAATGTAACATTTAAACTCTTTAAAAAGGTGTGATGCTATATGAGACATTCAAAAAAGTTTGTTATAGTTGACATCCACAATGTTGTTGAACGCAATGAGGTGCCTAACACTTCGTTTCATTTTTCAAAACATACTTGGCTAGACAGGCGAAACCTAGTTAGAATAAAAAAAACAAATATTATGGTGCCTCCCATATGATACATATATGTTTAAATATAATTATATAAATATATATATATCTTTTTCATACGTATGTATAAATATATGCTATACATATATATTTATAGATATGTGTCCTATATAAATTGAAATATGTTTCTTCTGTGCTTCAGAAAATTTTATATACGCAATAAGTTTCCAAAAATTTCAACATGCACTTGAACCTCAAAAACACATGTATATAATGACTTTCGCAAAGTTATATGTATGAATTATGATAATTTTTCTCTATTCTCTATTCCAAGCACACCATAAAGCATAGAATGCATTTGAGAACTATTTCATAAATTTGAATATCATACTTGCAAAAATGTGATGTTTCAAATCAATTTGATGCAGAGACTTTTTATTATTTAATGTATTTTACATCTATGCAATAGCCATTTGAAATTTACTTAATTTAATTCACTAAATAAAATTTCTGTTTCGAATATATTTATTTCAATACGAGTCGCCCGCGAAAATTTGGGTATTTCGCAAATATGGAATATATATTCCAATTTGAATATTCCTGTTTTTCAACAATAACTTTTGCATACATATATATAACAATATTATAGAATAGTGATTTACTATGTACAGTATGTACAGTAAATTCAAGGTTTTGAAATGATCAAAATATATGAAAGTGATATTTTTACCTATAGTAATATTGAAAGAGAGAAGTGTTTTGCATTTATTTTTTTTCCCAAAATGTAATAATGTTAGCAAACACGTATGAATTATAGTAAGGATCTTATAGAAAAATATATGTATATATTTATTAGTATAGTTTTATAAAACATGCAGTTAATAATGTAGTGGTATACTCTAATAAATGACTGTATGTCAGTCCTGGGGTCTAATACATTTTGTAAAGAGAATCATCATGCGTTTGAAAGTAACCATACTTCTTTACAAACAAATGTACAGGTATGACAATTCGTAATGAACCCTACTGTACGTTAATATACCTAAAATGTAAAAATCTGATACAAATGTTAAACATCATAAAATAATGATTTTTTGAAAGTTATTAGAGTTTATAATAATTGACAGCAAATTAATACTGAAAATGAAGCACTGCACTCCCTATAAACCTGTTTAAGGTAAAGGATTATTTTAAAATAGTAAACATATTTTGATTAGATATTTTGTTGATGTCTCATGCTAGATAACACAGGGGGACTAAAAACATTTTTTTTCTGCTGCATTACATTTCTTTGGTGATTTTGATACATACACAATTTATAACTATGGAATATAAGTAGTTTGTTGGAATGGCTCTGGGTCTTGCAATTATTCATTTGTAAGGTATCTTGTGGATTTAAAACTTGATTTTGGATACAGACATTTAGAGAGATTTCTTGAAAATTTGGCTGATAATAGTGAAGAAAACTATAGTGTGGGTGGACGGTTCCACCAATATAATGGAGTAAAGATGCCAAGGACGTTGGAATCGCCACATGGTGTCTGATTACTATCAGAGATTACAAAGATATTGACCTGCAGAGCAATATTCTAGAAAAGCCCACAGTTTTAATAGTAATGTTAAATTTATATTTCAGTTTTTCTATACCTATCTCAGTCAAAACACTATGTTACAAAATAAGTAAAATAAAAGAAAAAATAATTCTTTACATATTTAATGTTACAATTTTGTAGTTGTGCTGTTATCGGATTGTTGGCTTTATCTCAAAATCGCGAACCAATCGATAAAATTTGTTATTATTTTCGTATTCGGCAGAACAAAATTACTAGGACTTCCCTCAAAGGGATTAGTCTGAGTGATATTGCTGAGAACATAAAGTTAACAATTACGATATAAAGAAGATATCAACAAGAATCTAAGTGAATATACAGCATATGATAGACAAGAGATAGATAAAGATACAGCATATGAAAAATAGCAAATTAAATGATATAATTACAAAATATCATATATAAAATCATATACTGTTATGTTTTCATATGCATTTTTTTATAACATTTGGCAAATAATCTCATTTTCTTAAGCGGGAATTGCTCAAAACTTAAAAAAAAACCCCGCCGGATCTTTTAAAACGATATTTTTAAAGTCACATAATCAGATTTGCAGCCAATAGCGTATTTTAGCAAGCGTAGTTTAACGCAAATTTAATTTAATTTTTGCAACATTTTCTTTGTGACAAATATCTAAATAAAATATTAAAAAATAAAATATTAAATATTGAAATATTAAATCAAATATTTAATATTTAAATTAAAAAAAATTCCTTTGTTTATTTGTATAACTATTTATAGAAACTCGTATACTTCAAACCACATTGATAACATGCTTTGCTACAAACGTGTCTACCAGTCTAACTACTCGTATGTCTTAGCTGGGTCTCTCTCCGAACTCATCTGTCTACTGTCTCTCTACTCTTCTGTATACCCGTCTCAGTATCCGTCTGTCTTTCTACCCGACTCTTTAATCGTGTCTCTACCTGTCTCGCTTACCCTTACACTACTCGTCTATCAACACGTCTGTCTGTCTATATACCCCTCTCTCTACCCGTCTGTCAAGTCGTCTCTGTACTCGTCTCTCTATCCACCACGCTACCCGTCTCCCTACCCATCTCACTACCCCTCTGTCAACCCTTTTTTATACTGCCTCGCTACCCGTCTGTCTATTCGTTTCGCTACCCGTTAGCTTATCTCTGTCGCTATCCGTCTCTCTACCCGTTTGTTTACACGTCTATCTATCTCTCGCCAACTCTTCCCAATATTTAAACAATTTAGTAAACGGAAGCCGTTTATCTGTTATTAAATGCAAACAGGAGTAATTTATCTAAAGAGTGTAATCAGATGCAATTTTTTTAAATACATACATAAACCAGCATAATAATTCACCAGTTTTATTTTCATAGTAGTTTATGTCATTTGACAGTAAATCTCAACTTCTTCAACCCGAACTGCGTCAAGCTTTTTAAAAAAGCCTCAAGGTCCGTATAACTGGGAAGGGGAATTGTCCTCAGGGCTATTAGATACATGTTATTAAGTTAAGTGAAAGTTTCGTAATCGGGTTCGCAGCCAATTTCTTATGTCAGAAAGGGTGGCTTCACGCCATTTTAAATTCATTTCTGTAACTTTCTTTTTCTTTTTTTGGTGGGTGGTTGAGGGGGGGGGGGAGGGTTCCAAATATATACACTTAAATTCAAACTTTTGCCCCCATGTTAATATTAGTGTTGTTTGTATTATCAATTAATACTTTGTTGATCGAGCTTCATTCGAAACAAATGTAAAAGACTTCTACAGTTTTTTTTTCTAGGAGAAAGTTCCGTAATCGGGCCCTAAGCTAATCGGGGAATTTAATATCATTATTGTTTCTAACTCTTATAGAGTTAAAACAATATTGTTGCTAGCATTACTCTTGTTTGTGACCAACCTCTTCTGTGTATCTGAATAGGGAAAAGTTCCGTATCATGTACTGGTTGGTGCCAAAGGCAGTTGTAGAATCTTACAAATTTTTCTAGAGAGCGGAAAAACATGTTTTTTAAAATATTTACAAATATACGTTTATTAAACCATGTTTTTGAGCCATTTTAAAAAATTAAGTACGGTGCTAAAATAAAATTTTATTGCCATTTTCGATATTTTAATAAGAAATGAAAATACATAACAAACAAATTTAACAAAACTAAGCCATTTTTGGGTACTTTTCTATTATCCCGTCGACCACTTTTCATAACAAAAAACTATCGCCAAACTAAGATTAAACGCCAAAAATACAGTCCCATTTACTTGATGCCAGAAGCATTATACGTATTTGTTATGCCATCAAGTGGTTTTTAATTGGACATTTGCGTGTATTTTTCATTATGTTTTACTGATTTATTAGTTATTTCATTCATTAAAGTAACAATTGTGTCCTTAAATTCTTATATTTTATTTATTTTGATATTTCAATGGCAACGTTCTCCCGTTTATTTAGCGTTACAGTTTGGCGATAGTTTTTTGTTATGAAAAGTGGTCGACGGGATAATAGAGAAGTACCCATTTTTTGTGATAAATAATTGTTATTGCCAGGGGGGCAAATTGTAAACAATTAATAAGCGAACTAAAAAAATTACCGAAAAAAACTTGTGGGAATCTCAAGAAAGAAATATCTGATATAAATAGCATTTAAAATCTTAAAATGGAGAAGTGGTCCGTATAAAAATGCAAAACATTATACACCTGATATAAGAATTTTTTAATTATTTTATATTTCCGAAAGCACAGATAAAAGGGTAAAAATCCCGGCACAGATGCCATGTACTCACCACGTTGGCGCGATTTTTCCCCCGCCCCTTTGGCGAAAACTGTTTGTTGTGTTTGTTTACTTTTATTTTTTATTTTAATTCTATAGATTATTTTTATATGTATATCAATATTAATTTAGGCACAGATGTCATATACGCACCAGATTGGCGCGATTTTTCCCCCGCCAATTTGGCGAAAACTTTGTTTTTGAATATTAGTTACAAATACCATACAATAATAGCATGTAAATTTTTATTTCAATATAAAAATAAAATAACGTAATAAATGAAATAGCTCCTATTATTCAAAAATGGGAAATAAAAATAAATAAATGATAGTTTGATATAAATAAATATTGATATATATAATAAAAACAATTTATAGAATTAAAATAAAAAATAAAAGTTAATAAACAACAATTGAAACAAAATAACCGGGTTACCATGTGAGGCATAAAATTGCCATTTTGTTGCAATCCCGCCAATGTGGTGCGTATATGACATCCGCGCCTTTATTTATATCAAACTATTATTTATTTATTTTTATTTCCTTTTTTAAAATAATAGAAGCTGTTTCATTTATTACGTTATTTTATTTTTATATTGAAATAAAAAATCACGTGTACTATTTGTCACACTATTTGTAACTAATATTCAAAAACAAAGTTTTCCCCAAGCTGGTGGAGGGAAAAATCGCGCCAACGTGGTGCGTATATGACATCTGTGCCTTGTTTCATTTCACATAGAGGTACTGCTCTATTATCCCGTCGACCACTTTTCATAACAAAAAACTAGCGCCAAACTGTTAGATTAAACGCCAAAAATGCAGTCCAATTTACTTGATATCAGAAGCATTACACGTGTTTGTTACGTCATCAAGTAGTTTTTAACGCGACATTTGCGTGTATTTTTCATTATGTTTTACTGATTTATTAGTTATTTCATTCATTAAAATAACAATTGTGTCCTTAAATTCTTATATTTTATTTATTTATGTATTTTGATATTTCAATGACAACGTTCTCCCGTTTATTTGGCGATAGTTTTTGTTATGAAAAGTGGTCGACGGGATAATAGAGAATTACCCACATATGTATACTTGGCGCAGTTGATAAATCGCCAAATATTTCTCGTAACATCTTCATATTGCATTCATTTCATTTAAATATAAATCTTTCACTGATTTCATTTGAAATACATACATTAAAAATTCACGTCTTTCACTCATTTAATTTAAAATACACGCCCTTAGCAAAAAATGACATAGGATTTTTTATGGAAACATATGGTTTTATATGGAAAACCATAAAAATTTTATGTCATTATATGTAAAACTACTGTATTCATATGGTAATAATTCTTCTGTCTATGGTATTCCATAGCAAAGTGTATGGTAAAATTATATGGCAATGCAATTTACCATATATTATATGGTACTCCATAGCAAAGTATATGGTAAAATTATATGGCAATGCAGTTTACCATATATCATATGGTACTCCATAGCAAGGTATATGGTAAAATTATATGGTAATGCAGTTTACCATATATCATATGGTACTCCATAGCAAGGTATATGGTAAAATTATATGGTAATGCAATTTACCATACATTCAATGGTGTTTTATAGCATGATGTATGGTAATTATATGGTAATTATTTGTATTTGAAGAAATGGCAACGGTTAGAAATGTTTACTTCTCTCGCTTCCGGCTCGGCTGCGTCTGGCGTGAAGCACAGTGAAGTGTATAGGCTTGATGTTTATCTGGTGATCGACTCTCAAGACTGCTAGTTTACTGGATTTATTTAGGTATGTATTTGTCTGTTTTTTACTTTATGTAATCATTTTTGATTTCAGTAATCACGTTAAAAATATGTTCTAATAAAAGCTTTTGCATGTTGGCAGTTCCAAAAGTTGCATTATTGTGATTAGTTTTAAGTTATATTCTATTTTTAATTCTACTTCTTATAATTTATCAGCTTAATGAAGATGTAACGGTATGAAACGTCATTGTTTAATGGACATTTGGTGTTAAAAGGTTTGAACCGGTAATATGTGATTACTTTCTGATTTGGGATGGAAACGACACACGCTATGTTGTCAAGCCTATTTTGATCTTTGGAAAGTGAAGTTTTGCGTCAGTTTGAGATGCTGTAGTTTAATTTTGCTGTTTTAAAAATTAAACTTCTAAAATAAATAAATATACATTCTTAGTTAAATGAATTCCATTAAAACGAAAATGGTTTTTGTGTTCGCTGGGACATTTTTGATTACCTGAACTATTCAACTATTTTAATGCAGTATATATTGTATATATACAGAGAGAAAGAAAACATAAACATATTTAAAATGTTTGTGAATGCAATAAATGTTGAATAACACTTTGTTTTAATAGATATATCTACACATGTAGCTTAGCTTGGTTAAATTATTTCAGTTGTAAATTTTACTTAATCATTCCTTTTTCCAATGCTGCTGTTTTATGATTTATGTAGAAATTTTCTCAAAAAGATGCATGGTCACAATGGCACTGGCACAACTTTTGCATTTAACTTAGTGTGTGCAATTAGTTATGCTATATGCAGTTGGTTTGTAAGATTATTTTTCTGAGTGTTACGTCTGAGCTCGCTTTTATGTGCTTTTTTTCTTGTATTATTTGATATTTGTACATGTCCTAGTATTTGGTACTCGTTTATTTTGCCAAAACAGTACTCGCTACACTATTTTAAATTCATAATGCTGCAATTTTTTATTTTCAAACTTAGAAAATAATTAGACATTTATTTGGACTAAGTACTTTGTGTATATTTGGTACTAGGCTAATTCAGAATAATTGTTCAGCAGACACATTTTGATTGTGCTTGGCTGAATCAATCAGAAATAGTAGTATAACATTTTACTATTTTTTTTAAGCATATTAATTGATAATATATAGCAATATTATATTAAGGGGCCACTCCACTGAAACTCCCCGATTTCAAAAATCCCATGTTTAACTTATTTCAAAACATTAAAGCGCAATGTTACTTTGGCCTTGTTATTGAGTACTTGGCTGTTGGCTATTAACTACTCTACCGAGTACAGAGTATTGTTACCAAGTACTAACAAGTAACTTTGTGTAAGAAAGAATCGCTGATGTACTCATGAAGTGGGCTTAGAGTTAATGCCCTGTGTATGTGCGTTTATATATATATATATATTAGGGTGGGTCGAAAAAAACAAAATTTATATAATCGAAATGTAATAGTGTGGGAAAGTTGTCATTGGTAATAAGGAATAAATTTGCAAAATATTACACCAAATGGTTAAAATCTTACCGCTGCAAAGAGGGCAAAATTTTGAAAAATCGCCAAAAAATTGTTTTTTTTTTTTTAAATTATCCAACCATACGAATGCAATTTCTAATAGAATGCAAAATCTACATCAAGATGCTAGTAACGTTCCAGTAAAATTTCATTATGGTGAAATCATTTCTATTACCGGCACAAGAACGGTCAAAAATTAAAAAAAAAAAAACGCCAAAAATTTAAAATTTTTGTTATTTCTAAATTTTTCCATTTTTATTATATGTCTACAATTAAATAAATTCACATTATAGCTAGTAATAACTTATAAATGTCCAGTAATTTTGATCATAGGTATTGCCAACCAAGGGCGAGAGCCCCCCCCCCGCCCCCAATTTGAGAGAAAGGTGCTTTTTGAAGGGATTTTGGGGATTTTCTGGAAATTTTTTTGTAGGGGAGGAGGCAAAAGTGAAAAATAAGGGGGAATTTATGTAAGAGCCCCCCCCCCTACCAAAAAAATCACCAAAATTTACCGGAAAATCCCCAAAATTTCTTCAAAAAGCCCCTTTTTCTCAAATTTAGGAGAGGGGGGGGCCCTATCGCCCTTGGTTGGCAATCCCCATGATCAAAATTACTAGACATTTATAAGTTATTACTAGATATAATGTAAATTTTTTTAATAGAGGCATATAATAAAAATTGTAAAAAACGGATAATTGAAATTTTTGCCATTTTTATTTTAAATTTTGCCCGCCCCTACGGCAGTAATAGAAATGATTTCACCATAATGAAATTTTATTGGAACATTACTAACATCTTGATGTAGCTGTTCCATTTGAAATTGAATTGGTATGGTTGGATAATTATTTTTTTTTTATATAATTTTTTTTTTTTTGTAATTTTTTGAAACTTTGGCCCTTCTGCGGCAGTAAAAGATATTGACTCTTTGGTGTAATATTTTGCAAATCTATTCATTATTACCAATTGCAACTTTCCCGCACTATTATGTTTCGATTATATAAATTTCGGTTTTTTTGACCCATCCTAATGTACATGTCGTAGGCTAATTGGGAAATCCGGCTGTTTGCAAAGAGCCGGTCTAATTGGAGAATCATTTCCCTTTTCCCAATCAGCCTGGTGTTTTTCAGGCTAATTGCAAAGAGCCTAGATAACATTAGGCTAATTGAAAAATGACAATGTCTATTTAGAAAATGACCAGATCTTTGTCAAAATATGGTGTTGTACCCAACTCGAACCTGAACATTACATTCGAAGTTGACCTGAACCCGACAGAAAGGTTGATCGAACCTAAAAATTCAATGTTAACCAGTAACCTAACCTGAACAAGACATAAAAATTCCATCAAACCGTAACCAGATCTGAACCCGATAAAATAAATTTCTTCGTGTCGTAAACCGACCCAAACCCAAAAATAATTAACCCGAACCAGAAATTTTTTTTCCATCAAACCATAACCCGATCCGAACCCGAAAAATAAATTTTGTTGTCATGCAACCCAAACCAAAACTGAAAATTTAAATTAACCCAAAACCGATCCAAACCTGAAAATTTAATTTAACCCGAAACCTAACCCAAACTGAAAATTGGAGTTAACCCGAAACCTGAACCCGTCAAAAAATCCATCAAACCGTAACTTGATCCGAACCGTACAAAATAAATTCCTTCGTGTCACAGCCCGATTCAAACCAGAAAATTCAAGTTAACCCAAAACCCGATCCGAACCCGATAAAAAAATCCATCGAACTGTAAACCAATCCAAACCCGAAAAATAAATTTCGGCGTCACGCATCCCGAACCAATCTGAAAACTTAAGTTAACCCAAAATCGACCCGAACCTGAAAATTTAATTTAACCCGAAATCTAACCCAAACTGAAAATTTAAGTTAACCTGAAACCCGAATCCGTCAAAAAATCCATCGAACTATAACCCAATCCGAACCCGACAAAATAAATTCCTTCGTGTCACAACCCAATCCAAACCAGAAAATTCAAGTTAACCCGAAACCTGATCCGAACATGATAAAAAAATCCATCGAACAGTAACCCAATCCAAACCCGATAAAATAAATTCCTTTTTGTCGCAAACCGACCCAAACCTGAAAATAATAGTTAACCCAAACCAAGAAAAAAATTCCATCGAACTGTAACCCGATCCGAACACGAAAAATAAATTTTGTTGTCATGCAACCCAAACCAAAACTGAAAATTTAAGTTAACCCAAAATCGACCCGAACCTGAAAATTTAATTTAACCCAAAATCTAACCCAAACTGAAAATTGAAGTTAACCTGAAACCCGAACCTGTCAAAAAATCCATTAAACCATAACCGGATCCAAACCCGATTCCTTCATGTCACAACCCAACCCAAACCAGAAACGAAGGAATTTATTTTGTTGCGTTTGGATCGGGTTACGGTTCAATGGATTTTTTTATTGGGTTAAGGTCGAGTTTCGAGTTAACTTGAATTTTCTGGCTTAGATTGGGTTGTGGCACGAAGGAATTTATTTTGTTGGGTTCGGATCGGGTTACGGTTCGATGAAATTTTTGACGGGTTCGGGTTTTAGGTTAACTTCAATTTTCAGTTTTGGGTTGGGTTGCATTTCGACTTTGTGGTTCGAGTTAACTTTAATTTTCAGGTTTGGGTTGTGTTTCGTGTTAAATTAAATTTTCCGGTTCAAATCGGTTTTTGGGTTAACTTAAAATTTCAGTTTCATATCGGGTTGCGTAACTACAAAACTTAATTTGTCGGGTTTGGATCGGGTTGCAGTTCGATAGATTTTTTTATTGGGTTCGGGTCAGGTTTCAGGTTATCTTGAATTTTCTGGTTTGGATCGGGTTGTGACATGAAGGAATTTATTTTGTTGGGATCAGGTTACGGGTCGATGGATTTTTTTTGTCGGGTTCGGGTCAGGTTTCGTGTTAACTTCAATTTTCTGGTTCGGATTGGGTTGTGTGACGACGAAAATTATTCCAGAAACTTATTTTAGCCAAATTTGATTGTACAAAAAACTCTCAAATCCATGTATCATTGGAGATGTAAACAGTGAAATTTACAGTTAAGTTGAAGGAACAAAATTCTAAATGGCACTGAAATCAACAGTGATCAGTGTTTTTACAAAATTTTTTGTTAATTATGTTGTTTTGTCTATTAAAGCTGATTAATTAATAAATAAAATTTTATTACTTATGATTTTGATGTACTAAATTAGTGTATGTAAAGCAAAAATTCGCCTTATTGTATCCTGCACAATATGTATGCTATTTCTGAGTGTTATTATTATTATTTTTTTTATGGAATGTGATTTCTGAAAATAAACAATACTGCCAAGGTTGAATATATGATTTCTACTTGTGATTTTTTCAGAAAACGAATGCTAATCCTAGAGGTGGTAAACAATTTAACTACTTGGCAAATTATTGCAACTGTTCATCACATGACTATGAAGAAAGTAATGGAGCTAACACCAGCTATTGTTTATGCATGGCCGCAAAGAATCAAAAGATAGGTAATTATATTCTTTACACATTTTAGTAACATACTGTAAATTACACCAGGATTTCCAAATAACAAAACTACATGGCATATTTTTATATATTTAAGATTATTGTTTGGATAAAATGGTGTTAAAATAGTTTTTTTTTTTTTTCCAAGACAAAAGTTGAACTCTACTAGTAATGTTAACTTTGTTGTATTTGTTATCTCTGACAATTTTAATTGCTCATCTTTGTTTTTAACTCGCAATCTTAATTACTCGTTTTTGTTTTTAACCCTTTTATAAGTGTTAGCAGTCTGCCTGTTGTTGCAAACATATGTTTGGTGTATTTTTAAGATGCCAGTGGAAATTATTTCAGAAAATCCCTTTAATGCTAGATTAATTGATGCTTGTTGAGATAATGTAAATATTTAATAATTTAAGCATGATCAAATTTATTTCATTAAATTTAAAATTTATATTTATTTTGATGTTTTGTTCTGAGAGATTCTATAAACTAAAAAGCATAATATATTTTTTAAATAGTACTATATCTTGTATTTATATATTTTTTGTTATACCAACGTTATGCAAAAATGTACGCTAATGTGCCATTTATATTAACCCTGATCATCCAAGTGAGATTTTTATTGAAAACCCTGCCAAATACTGTGACTCGCTATTTATTTAACATAAATCATTTTTGGTATTTTTTCGGTACTTTTGTGTTAGCCGGGCACCAACGATCACCAAAATTGTTTATTCTTGCCAACCTTTTTTTTTTTTTTGACAATCTTTTAACATTAGCTAGTAACCGATATTTTAACATTGCAATGTAATATCTTAAAAAGCTTACTTAAAAATGGCTAAATTATAATCGTAATAAAATAAGTAAACACAAACACATCAACACAAATAACAAAATCTCAAGAATTGAATTGAAATTGAAATTCAACTCATTGAATTCAAATCATTTGGATTGAAAGGGTTGCAATTCAAATGATGCCTGAAACAAGATTTGGCACCCAGCTAACTTAAAAGTATTCTTTTCTGTTATACCAACACCATGCCAAAATGTATGTAAATAAGCCATTTATTTCAACCCTGACCGTGCAAAGGATTTTTATTGCAAACCATGCCAAACATTAAAATTTACTAGTTATTGAACATGAATAAGTTTTTTAATTAATATTATTTAATCAGGTTAGTTCCTATTTGACTCTACCATTTGGCGAAATTTTGCCAAATAGTCGATAGTCAGCCAGATATAGCTCTTTTATTGTTGGAAAGGCTGAGCAATGATAATTTGTGTTACAATATGATAAATGTAAGTAAACAATTTAAAAAGCGCCGAATGGTGGAGTGAAATAGGATTATGCCATTTAATCGTAACCTTGCAAAAACATCTTAATTTGCTATTTTTCGATTACAAATGATTTTTTATTAAGTTATAACTTACATTTATCATTGGCGCTGAGATGGTTTTTACCATTATATTGGGGTTATACCAATGAAATTGTTTCAGGACTTTAGGTATATAAAAATAGTTTTTATTAAAAATTATCATAAATGTCTTCATTCAAAAAATGAAATGTTTACTTCAATGCTAAGAGACATTTACATGCATCATTCACATCATCATGCCTGCAGTTTAAATTGAGTTTTGTTTCATTATTTTATTGTATAATATTTATTTGTTCTTTTAATTAAATATATATTGGTATTGATTTAATAAAATAATCCGTGAAAGTCCTAGTTTTCAAATGTGATATTTTAAATGCCTAATTCCATACCATCAATGTTATTATTATTATTATTATTATTTTCCAAATGATTCATTTCATGTGATTTTCATTTTACACATCAACTATTACACTTGGCGACAATGGTGTTGGTATAGTGGAAAAATACCTTATTTTTTTATTATTTAATAGTGTCTGCGAAAAATCTTAATTTGCTATTTTTGAAATTAAAAGACAGTTACATGTCTGCAGTTTAAATTGAGTTTTAAATTGTTATTTTATTTTAGAATATTTATTAGCTCTTGTATTTTAAGTATATGTATTTGTTTTGATTTAATACTAAAATAGTTCGTGAAAGTCTGAAATTTCCAAATGTTATATATTTTAAATGATCACTTTCGTACTAACAATGGTAAAAAAAAAATATTTCAAATGTTTCATTTGGCACCAACTATTACATTAGCATTGGTATAACAGAAAAGTACCTTTTTGTTTTACTTTGCAGTCTTTAAAAGGTTTCATTGTTGCAGTTTCAGAGCCTATTGGCTTATTTTAAAGCGTGTGGTTTGGTGCATGATTAACTTCATTGTTGCTGTTTGTAACTTGTATACAGTTTTAATAACCCTAAACAATAGTCAGCAATTTATAACCTGTGATTGATTGATGGAAACCTTTTTAAATTAATATTTTAAGGTATAAGTTCTTAGAATATTAAAATTTTGAAAATCTTTTGCAAAGTAAAAAAAAAAAAAAAAAAAACAAAACAAAAAAAAAAAAAACTAATGCAGCTTAACCCCTTTGTGGTTTTCAGATCCTGCATGACCAGTATACATGCCTCACACTTGGAACATTTTGTTTTAAGACAGTTTAACATACAAAATTTTATCATAATCATATTAGAATTTGTATTAGGAAAGAACACATTTCCTTCTAACTAATATTATTATTACAGGATAATAATGCTGTGAATGATGTTCTGGCCAGGATAGATTATCTCTGTCTACTTGCAATTGCGGATATGAAGCAAGATACTTTGCTATTCTTAGATTTTGACAGCATGATAGTGTTTAAAGAAAAATGTCCTATTATGGCAGTATTGTAGTTGCTAACATGTATTGCAGTTTTTACATAGTTTGTGGCAGAATCAAGGCCTGCATTCTTAATCAGTCCTGTGGCTCTGAAAGATGAAATGTCATTAGCACCAATTTCAAAATGTAACCTTGTAAATGGTCTGTTAAAAAAAAAAAAAAAATCTCTCACTCTATATATATATATTAGTTTTATTGGAAATAAATGTAATTTTTAGTATAAGTGTTTTTTATTTTTTCTGTTGTTTCTATTTTTTCATTATTATATTAGTAATGTTTAAAATTTTTTTAATTTTAAATATAGTAGTTTTTATTGTTAATGTCTGCAGTTTAATGTATTGGAGCAGATTAAATTTTATAATTTATTTTACTAAGTTTAAATTTTAAAGAAGATGTATTTATGATATATTTCCTCCAAATTGTCGATGAAATTTTTAATATTATAGCCTGCCACTGATGGATAAAAAATTGCAAACATTTTTTTTTCTCTGATTAATCATAACAAAATTTTGATTTCAAAAAAATATTTTTACAGGGTCCCTGCTGTCCTAAGAAAGTGCTTAATGTCTAATTTTTGTATTGCATTTCTAAGAAGCTTTATAAGTACTTACATTTCACAAGTCCCTATTTAATTCTTGAAACAGAATGCAGTTTTCAAGTAATCAGTTTGCTTCTGAGAGTTTATGTAGCACAGTGCCATCACTATATTTTTATTAAATATAATTTTAATCTTAATTACTTATAAATGTAAGCTAATTAGCAACTAAAGTTTTTAAAAAATATATAAAGACCTGATTTTAAAATTCTTTTATTTAAATCTAATAAATCCAACTTTTATTCACTCTGAACTCTGTAATCACTAGAAATTCATAAAGCTAGAGAATTGGTGTTTCTTTTAAACAGTTTAATAACAAATAATTTTTGCAGTTACATTGAAATTATTTTAAGATTTTTAATAAAGAAATTTGGTTAAAACAAAGTTTTGTAGGGAATATAACATAATGTGCCAATTTTATGTTTTTACGCCAAGAGTATTTAAAAACATTTTTATATAATGTAAATAATTTAAAAGGTTCAGATTCTCCTTTCTTTTTTCTTTTTGAAAGGAGGGGGGGGGGTGAAAATTATTATATTCTAATTATGCCTGTATGAGATATTTTTGTGTGAACAATATTTATCTAATTAAAAAAAAAAAAAATGAAAATTTTCAAATTACTTTATTTTGATCTTTTTCAAGCAAGTTGTTGCTTTCGATAGGCTGTGTGTGACAGGTTTCACAGATTTATTGTTATTTTTATGTGTATTTTGCATATACAGTGATAGTGCTAATAATGATTTTCTAACTAAATAATTGAAAAAAAAAGGGGGGGGGATGGATTCTTGATTATAGATTATTCTGTTATATTTTCAAAGAAGGGTTTTAAAAGAATAAATGGAGGGTGGGGTAGGTATTGATAATTTGGTTTGAGGGAAAATAATAGCTATTTCTGTGTCGCATGGCACACTCAATTTACACTACCTATAAAATAGAGTTAATGGTTTAAAAATTCTAAGTCTGTGTAATCTATATATATATTTGTCTTACGTGGCGCGAAAATAGGGCTGAATTTGTAGCGTATTGTTTGGCAACAGCCGTAGTTTCCAGAGCTCAGACCAATGAACAGACTGGATTGTGTTAGATCAGCTCCGCCTCCAATCCAATATGGCGGTCATTGTGAGAGCAGTGAAAAGTGAAACCATACAAAATTAGCAATTATTAAAAATAAAGTAACATGTACATAATCCGCGTCTGAGATGATTCCTCATTTTAATTATGAGTAATATCGTTAATTTCAAAAGAATTCTCAACTCATATTTAGAATTCATTTACGAATTTCACTCGCTCAAGAATCGAAAAAAAAAATCAACTGACTAGGTGGCACCTGCCACCATCTGTTGCTGTAAATTGAAGTAAAAAATAATTTTGTTTGTAAAAATCTATAATCATTTTTTTTTCTTAATGAATTGAAGCCGCACTGTACAATATTATAGGTGCAACAAGTTTTAAACTAATTATGTTTCCAAGATCCTTTTTTCATAGTATTTAAATGATTTATATGTCCATTGGTAGCGCCAAGTAAATGCATTTTTAGTTCTGTTTTCAACGGAAAATTACTTTTTTAGATTAAAAAAAAATTGTCAATTTCATATGTTCAAATGTTTTATGGAAGAACTTATTCCGGCTAGAATTGCTGAAAGATAAAAAGGGGCGAGCGAGCGAAGCGGTCTCAATGTGAATAGCTTCGCAATTCACGGGGGGTTGGCGAGCGTTAGCGAGTAGGGGGCTGAGCCCCCTAGTTTATTTATAATTGTCTAAATGTAATATTTCAGTGATATCATAAATCCATATTTTTTTTTCTAGCTATATAAAATTGGATTTGTTTAAATTGTCTTTCCAAACCCATGTAATTTTTTTAATAAATGCATTTTTAAATATTTATACATATATTTATTGTCTTTAGAAAAATCTTTTGATATTTTATTACTGTTTTCTTTTAAATATTGAGACACGATTTTATTCTATAATTATGAAAATTATTTCTAGTACTTTTCTTTATGTTTTTTTCCTTCAGATTTCCATTAAAAAACCCATAAATTATCACGCTTATGATTCCATAAGATTTCATTAATAATGTGAAATGTAATGGTTAGGTAAACAATGTCAATGTCAAACTGGGCAGGGTGGCCTACCTATCAACTAAAGCTCAACTAGATACTAGACCCACCCAGCAGGTTTGTTTACCTAATTATACTATGTGTTACCAAATTATACTTTATGATATTCAGCAATAATTATGCTATGTAATTCTGAAATGCATATTTATTCTGAAAATACAATTTACCAATCCTACTTAGCAGTACTAAATACTACTATGTGATATTGAGCAATAATACTACCATGTAATAATACTGTAAGATGCTGGAGTAAATAATAACAATGGATAGAAGTAAGTGGCTAACAATTTGGAAAACGCATAACATAATTGAAAACTCTATTTCGGCAACTGCCATCAAATAGTAGGAAAATATACGAATACTTTTGTGAAGCTCTGTATACGATCTATAAATTGGGATATATACTACGAAGTGTGCAAAAAGTTTGTTCAGTTACGAAACGTATAACATAGTTAAAAATTCTCCTTCAGCAATTTTGTCAATAAGCAGAAATGTACTGAAATTCATTTGTGCAACTCTGTATATGATTTATAAATTTACACATAGCAAGTAATATGCAAAAAAAATAGTTAAATTTAAAATGCATACCACAATTAAAAACGCACTTCCAGCAATTATTGCTCATAGACAGTATTGTAACTGAATTCTTTTGCTTGTCCCTGTAAAGGATTAATATAAATGCTATATTTTTATTTAATTGCTATAGGTTGTACCTTATCATATGGTACCATATGATTTTATTCTAAAACACCATAGATTGTGACATACAAATTCCATAAGATTTAATTAAAAAACACCATAAAAATGCCATAAGATTTCATCCCAAAAACTCCTTAGGCGTTTACCATACAGTGCCATGAAAATTACCATACACTTAATGATTATATGGTTTTCCATAGGATATTTTTTACCATAGGCAAAAAACCATAAGATTTCACTTATGGGTTTTTTTTTATGGTAATTCTATGTAGACGTTTACCATACACAGTGTATGGTAAACGTCTACATAGAATTACCATAAAAAAACCATAAGGGAAATCTTATGGCGTTTTGCCTATGGTAAAAAATATCCCATGGAAAACCATATAAACATTAAGTCACAGTGTATGGTAAACGTCTACATAGAATTACCATAAAAAAAACCATAAGGGAAATCTTATGGCGTTTTGCCTATGGTAAAAAATATCCTATGGAAAACCATATAAACATTAAGTCACAGTGTATGGTAAACGTCTACATAGAATTACCATAAAAAAAAACCATAAGGGAAATCTTATGGCGTTTTGCCTATGGTAAAAAATATCCTATGGAAAACCATATAAACATTAAGTGTATCAAGTGTATGATACACTTAATGTTTATATGGTTTTCCATAGGATTATATGGTTTTCCATAGGATATTTTTTACCATAGGCAAAACGCCATAAGATTTCCCTTATGGTTTTTTTTTATGGTAATTTTATGTCATTTTTTGCTAAGGGCGCCTTTCACTAATTCCATTTAAAATACTAAAAAGGAAAAGAAAATAAGAAATAATGCCACAAATCGAAACCTTTTATTTAAACATCAAAGAATTGTTCCTAACATACACACGCGAAATAAAAAAGCTGCTAATGGTGTGATTTACGCCAAATCTCTAATACTAATACTACTCTTACTAATCTCTAATACTTTTCAAACAGAAAAAATTCCAGATTAACTTTCCATTTTTATCAAACTGAAATATATTTTATTGTGCTGAATATTAGTGCTTGCATATTTTTTTGCTCCATGTATTCTATGAACTTTTCAATTCCGATTGTCTACGAACATCTCCCGCCGGTGAAAATAACGTACGCACAAAATTTATTGACGTATGTACTTTAATTGTGCTTTTTTATCTATTTTTTTAATATAACTTCCAAACGGTTTGACACTTATTCTTGGTAATAAATAGACGACGTTGTCACCTTTATAGGTACCTGCTGTAAAAATTTGAACGAAATCCGTTAAATATTTTTTGAGTTATGCTTGACGAAAGTTTTTAATATCCATCGTAGCTATATATGGGGCAAAGTAATACTGCGCTGTGTATGAGTCTTCGTTGCACTCAGACAACTAGAAACTCCAGCACGCGCCGCACAATCAATGTTTTCCGGTATAATTGATAATCATATAAAAAAAAACTAAAATATAAAGAACTTACTATTTAATTAAAAAGATTAAATTTTAAAAAATGTATATTTTTAAATTTGCATGTAAAAAAAAATATTAAAAATATGTGTATTTTTTATATTTGTATGGAAATTTGTATTGTTTTAATCGTAATATATTTTACAAAAAAAAGTTAAAAAGTTTCATTTATTTTTTTTAATTATATTGTTTATTCAGTTTTTTAATATATGTATATATTATTTTGTTTGTTGAAAACAAAGTTCTTTATACTTTAGATTTTCTTCAAGAATTACTTTAACATTCTTGATTATATGAACAATGTAAATTACATAAAACAACAACAGAGCTTCTGCCCCTTTGATGCTACGTTCAATGAAATCAGCGAGTACCTTACTTCGATACCTGATTAACAGGCGTAAGCCAACATTAGTATTTAATGTAAGAGTTCGATAAAAACAACAACAAAAAAATAGATTAGTTCTTTATGCGACATGATCAAAAGATACTTTATATAAGATAACGTAATGCATTTATATAATATTTTAATTGCTATATTTTGATTAACTATTATTATTATTTCAGTTTTCTAAATTAAACACTTTTCTGAAATACATTTTCTAAAAATTTGTATAATTTAAATTATATAATTTATTATAAATATTCAAGCACATTTATTCGGAGTTGACGCATTTTGTTCAAAAGGAAAATTCAAAATTTTATGTTAATTTCTAAATTAACCAAAATTTTAGTATTGGTTAAATATGTAAGGATTTTATAGTAAACTAGCTGATCCATCCGGCGTTGCCCGGAAATCAGCAACATTCTTTTGCGGTTTTGAAAAATTAACCATTTTCGTCGGGATTTCTGTTTTAAAGAAATCTCTTTCCGAACGAAACTCCTGTACTCATCCCCGCTGCCTACGGCATTGTATTACAAGCATGCTTCGCACTCGCTGCGACATCGTTTAGTTTCAATTTCTTCTGCTAGGGTGTATCAAAATCCCCTTACTTAGTTATCTATATCTTAATTGATTCATATTCGATTGAATGGACCGTTTCCCGTTGGAGAAGGTTCCAAACTTTTATTAGAACACTTAGGTCGAAATATGAAAATATCCTAGGTTGACCACTTTCAAACACCATATCTCCCACAGCTATCGACATGCAACCACCATAGTGCATCATGGTAGACTGGAGGCTACTACCACACGTAAACACCAGTGGTCTGCGCTATATATATATATATATATGAAACAAATTAAAAATTTTTCGCCTTTGGCCTCATTAAAACTGTAATTCTGTGTAAATCCCATTATTCTAAATTATTTTCTCGTTCCAGTATTTCGATTGTAAAAATTCCACCGTGCTAAAATACTTTGTTCTAAATTAATTCTCTTAAAAAAATGGCGCTGATCGATGTTCTAATATAATTTACGCACTTTTATTTCTTTAAATAAAATGCATCCTAGAATTTAATTCTTCTAAAAAACACCAATCTCCCAGCTAAAAATATTTTACTCTTTTGAAATAACAACCTATGTATTTTTATTTATTTTATTTTTATTTCCCTATGTTTCCTGACAAAATAATATCACTTCTCAAATTATGAATGACTTTAGTCTCAATGTAAAAATTATCTTGGCATCTTGCCATACTTGATAAAACCTATGTATTTCTTTTTTCTTTGCTTCTCTTCTTATTTATTCGAAGGGATTAGATTTCACGAGATTGTTCCAGAATATTTCTTTGCCGCGTTTTTTCCAGCTTACGGTAAAATTGCTTCTATATTAACGCGCCGAAAGAATTAATCCGAGAGCGCTGATTGGTCGAGAGACTTTTTGGTAAACATGTATTCTGGAGCGTTCATTCACGTCATTGGCGCGTTTTTCCCGCGTTTGGGTCAGAATGTTCCAGGATTCGGTGGTGTATGCAACCCCGACATGTACTCCCTAATCATAGAACATTCTCATTGGCTGCCGATAGATTCTAAAAAACAACTGCCTTTTTAAGAGCAAAGATGTCTTCTTATTAGTTAAAATTTAAATCATCAAGTTTCACCACGGTATTAAAATCAGCACGTATGGATTGAGCATCATAATGAGTAGAGCCTAGCCAGTTTGTCTTTGAGTTTCGAATAAAAGTGAAAAGAAATGGACTGTCTCTTATTTGCATTTTTTTACGTACACTATGAAGGAGATCTCGATGCCTGACTGCTAAATCCTTGGTGGAAACCCTTGCCTTGATTATGATTCAAGTTAAATCGTCATATATATATATATATATATATATATATATATAGAGAGAGAGAGAGAGAGAGAGAGAGAGAGAGACAGAGAGATTTCCTGCTTTAAATACATGTACAATTATTAATAAATGTATAACAGGATATTTCTTAGAGTAAAGAAATTATAAAATCTTAAATCTGTACTTCTTTATAATAATTGTCTATTTCTCTTTCTTAATTTTGTATTAAGTCTGTCTTATTTTCGTACTTTCAACTCCTCATGAATTATTGTAATATATTTTCTTCAAAACAACATATATCTATATCTATATCTATATCTATATCTATCTATGTATCTATCTATCTATCTATCTATCTATCTATCTATCTATATATATATATATATATATATATATATATATATATATATATATATATATATATATATAGACAGTCCATATATATCTATATATATATATATATAGACATCTATATATATATATATATATATATATATATATAACAGCTGACCGGAACTGAGCATTAATGAAATAATCATCACTTTGAAAGCAGTTTGAATAATGATTGATGTTTCCTACTTTCTTTGGTGTGTTTCCTATAAGCACATTATTTATGCAAACATCTGCTTTGTTCAAAAATCAATAACATTATTTTTAAGCTAGCTTAATATATTCATTTGAAATAAAAGAAAACATAGAATGGATAAAATAAGTTTTGGGCGTTTAAAATCATTTTTAAGTATTAATTTATCTTCCAAAAATCGTTAAAAACTTATCTCGATACTTAAATACATTTTTATGTTTTTAATGGTTGAATATGATGAAAGCTAATTATCGTTCGCAAATAAATGCTCTTTTCTATGCGTTTCTTATGTTAAAGGTTAGACTTTTACGTAAAATATTTAATTATAAATGTCTAAAATATTTAATTCTTGTAAATTAGAGATATGAGAATTTAACACCCTTAATTTCAATTTTATGTATTTCATTCAAATTATTCTCAAAATGTTGTTGAAATACCTTAAAGATTAAAACAAAACATTAGACTTCACTGGCATTCATGTTACATACAATATATAGCAAAGACTTATGGAAGACTTTAATCACATTTTTTACAGTTAAAATTCTCGTACGTGTGCATTTACATGTACGACAAATTGGAAAAAAAAGTATATTTGTAAAATTATTTATCATAAAAAGCAGGAAATAATCTGTAAGTAGCACAAATGACTTTTCTTGCTATTTGAAATTTTTTTACGAATGTTTATAAGAAAAGCATGTTTAACATTATACTGCAAAATTTATTATCATTAACATTATAATACTAGTCCTACAAGTTGAAGACTTATCTTTTGAATAAAAACCGCAATAATTGAATTCTGTGATTTTCTCCATAAAAGTCACATTTGTGTTTTCAACATTAAAAAAAATTGGTCACAAACAGTGTATTTATTAGATTGAATAGATATGGAATTGCATAAAATGAAATTTCAACAACTAAAATATATATAAAATAAAATAAATAATAAACAATAAAATGGAATTCTTAAACAAAATTTTCGTAACTCGAAAAAGTATCGTTCGAATAATATAATACGAATTTCCACGCACAATCACAAAAGCGAATATCTTTAGCTGCACAAAAAATAGTCTGTTTTCTAACAGGTGACGCATGAAGCCACATTGGTTACAGCGCAATTCATTGGTGAGGATTGAATATCTCATTAGTTATTTGTCCTTTTGGGGATTACTCTTTGTTTTTATGATAGGTGGTTGTTTACATTATGTGCTAAAATGTACTTTTTGAAGTTATATAACTAGAAAATATGACGGGAGACAACAAATTTGATTATTTTTTATTGTTTAAGCTATAAATAAAATTTATTAATTACTCAATCATTTATATTTTTCGAAAGTTGTGTAGAAAATGTTACTATAAATATTAAATTTATAAGTTTTGAACTTATAGGGATTTTTTAAGAGATATTTATATTCCCTTGAATAGGGCTAGAACTCTTATGAAAATTCTTTCAAGGAAATAAGCATAGTTGTAAATGTCAGAGATTCTTTCCAGAGTTTACGGTTACATTGAGATTATAAATATTATTATTTATTTTCTTAATTTGTTGCTACTCTACTAAATGCACTTTAACTCAATATTTTCTGGAATGTGTCAGTTCAAACATGCTCTTTACATGTTTACATTAAATTTAACGAGTAATTCGCCTAATATTTCCGTTTTATGATACAGTGTTATTAAAAATAAATTGATATATATTTTTTTCCTTTTTCAATTTGTTGCCAGACATTTAAATGGTCTTTAACTCAACATTTTCTTGAATGTGGCAGTTCACACTTGTTCTTTACATGCCTAAAGTTAAAGAGTAATTTGCCTAATAGACAATTAAAAAAATCTACATTCAAAAGTAGCAAGTGACATTTATCTAAGCAGGGAAACTATATGTAGAATAGGGAAGTATTAGCAGTGAAGTGTAGTAGAGAATGAATCTACTCTACAAGATTAACATAATTTTTACATAAGCGAAAAGGAATAATAAACCTTGCAAACAAGAATTATATTGAATTATTCTAGATCATTTTTATCAAAATTTCTAAAGTAGCGAAAAACATGCGGTGATAAATTATACTCACAGAATCCAGATTTACCTTATAATACAAACAAATAACTAAACACTAAATAAATGTTCTTGAAACATATATATCATTTTATAAAACTTTACTGAAGGTGTTTAAAACATTATACTTTATATAAAAAACTGTATTTTAACTTAAATCAATAATTAATGAATCCATAGAAATTTTATGTAAAAAAGGTAAAACATGTAATGATTCATTATACTACTATATTCAAAAATTATGGTACAAACTCTTAAGAATTGATAAAGATAAATTATGATTAAAACATCTCCCCCTCTCTCCACCCTGTTGGTATGTTTTAACGGTTTGTTCCATTCACCAGCAGTTAAACTTTGTATTTCACTAGTTTTTGTCATTATGTATTTGTGCTCGTTTGTAACCCTGATGATGAGCATGAGTTTGCTCAAAACCGCTTGGTTTTATATGAAAATAAAGTGTTGTATATAAAGTATTAGGTTTTATAAAATTATATATATGTTTTAGAACATTTATGTAGTTTTTAGTTATTTATTTCTAAAGTAATTTCACATAATCCCATAATCCCATAATCCCAGTTGATCCATATTGCAAATGACACTTTAATGACACATAATTTTGATCATTATCTTTATCGCATGAAGAAAAATTCCTTGTATGTCACACATTAAGTAATTAGAATTCTCCCAAAATTTTATTTAAATATATATATATATATACTCTGTTACTGAAATGATATGTATATGATATCTAATGTTATGATTAGATGCACATGTTGTGGATATAACAGAGCTATAACAGAGGTACTGTAAAATATATAGCGTATCAAATTTTTTTTTTGCTTTAGTCAGAATGTGATTCTTTGAGAAAATAAAGTTTTTTTCCTATAAAGATAAAGCCCAATTTATTGTATTTCACTATTTGACTAGCATTATAGTTACCCTTTGAAATCACACTGAGAAAAATGCCACTCTGAAATCTGAGTAAATCAGTGTTTTCATTTTCTTCTGAAAATTTTTGTTTTAAATATGACTACTCAATGCTTTCTTAGTAACTTCTTAGGTATTTCTTAAATACCAGAAATACTCACAACATTGAAATTTCGACATACTCAAAACTGATCACATAGAGGTCAGTTCATACTCATTTTTGAAATATGGACATACACAAAACTGATTAGAATCGGTTCAAACTCATTTTTGAAACATGTAAATACTCAAAAATGAGCCCCTAGAAGTCAGTCCATACTCCTTTTTGAAATATGGACATACTCAAATATGAGCACATAATATTTTATTCTTGAGTGTGTGCATGTTTTCAGAAATGAGTATACACATGTTTTAAACTTGAGTAATTTTGATTTGGAGCCATTTTGACTATGCAACATGCTCAAATTTGAGTATTTTTTGCTGGGTTTTGAAAATATTGTTTTTAAAGTGTATAAAACTTATTACTATAATAAAAGGTAAAAATATATTATAATTACATATGATATATTTAAAAAAAAACTTTTTTTTTTCTAATTGAATAAAGTAAATTATATTTACCGACTATGGATAAGTAATATATAAAATAATTTCGTTAGCGATAATTTTAAGTATATATTTTTGTTTTTTAAATAAAATTAAACATAATTCAGAAATATATAATTTTTAATACAAAATTTAAATTATAACACCGGTGTGATAAAATAGTTTATGTGGATTATAAATGATGAATTATATGAAATCTGCTTTAAAAACATTCTAAATGTAGATTTTATAATCTCTGCGCAAACATGATTCCCAACACTATACTGATTTTAGTCATACAATTCAAGGACGCTTCGAGATATGAAACCTATTTCTGGGATACTAAGATGTATGTTACTAAGATGTATGTTAAACTGTTAACGTCTAATAAAAGAACAATATTCAAATGTTGTTTTTCATATAGAAGATTTTAATATGCTAAAAAAACGTATTCATACTTGGTATATAAAACCATATTTTAAATATATATAAAATCTTTCTGTACAACTAATCCATTGAAACATAAGATATTGACCAAATACTAAGAAATCACTATACCAAATAACAGAGTCAAATTACAAATTAAATGATGTAGTCCAAATAAAGGAAATGTGATAAATTCAAATGAAAAACACTATAGTATAAACACATATGAGTAATTTTGACTATATATATAGTATATATATATATATATATATATATATATATATATATATATATATATAAATGATATTACTCATAGAAAACTATTTGCAAATATATATTTAAATATTTTTAGACATAAAATATCCTTAAAAAATAATCTAGAAACAAAATAAAAAATGGAACTTTATCAATATCAATGCATACTAATAACGAAATACTTAATATATAAAAAGTTATTTTTGAAAAAATAAATAAGTAAGCGAATAAATAGGTTTTCCATGGAACAAAATAGAATTTTGAGATCAAATGTATTAAGATTACAGCAGAATGTGTATTATACATGGCTTAATGATATTTGCATATGTCAATAGTATAGGTACATTCCCATGTACAAATTTTCAGTGTCTGTGATTTTAAAACTACAACACTCTTAAAAAATATAAAGTATAGTTCCTGATTAATGTTGAGTTTTTTTATGATTAAAATAATAATTAAGAAAAATGTATATGTTGTATGAATAAAGATGAGGCTATATTGAATCCTTAACTGAGCAATTTTTTCTTATTATTTAGTTTTTTTCAGCATTATGAAATTTTCGAGAACTTTATTATTATTTTTTATTTTGAGAGATATTGCGAAGCTATTACACAAACACACACACACACACACACAAACACACACACACACACACACACATATATATATATATATATATATCTGTGTGTGTGTGTACACACATATATATTAATTTATTACATTCCATCTTTAATTTAGTGATATGATCATTTTTCGTTATAAGAACTTGTTAGCTATTTTTTATATCAAATGAATTATGTATATATATATATATATATATACATAATTAGTATATATATATACTCTCTCTCTCTCTCTCTATATATATATATATATATATATATAGAGAGAGAGAGAGAGAGAGAGAGAGAAATGAGAGAAATATAATTAGATATAGACGGATAGATTACATTTTAAACATTGAAAAGTTTACTCTGCGAATATCCTTTTAATTCTTTTTGTATTGAATGTTTTTCATAGATATATCTACTGCGTATGCTTAAAAGTGTTTTATGATGTATTTTTATATTTATTTAAAACTCAAATTCCCAAGATGTATTAATTCTGATTGAAATCACCTGTGTCTAATAGTGTATTTTTGAAATAAAATTTCAATAAATTTTCCTGCAGTTCTTTGCAGATCAACACTTGTGTAAGAAAAAATCTTTTTGGCCTCTTTCACAACTAAATTTCAAATTCTTCTGTTACCATACCTCTGGTTAAACAATCGCAGCTTTTCATTTTATATAATATTTTGTAATGGAAAATGGGATTTTATTTATACAATTAAAATTTGTACATAAGATTTACTAAATACATTAAAATATATATTATATAAATTTGTATATTTGTTCAAAAGAGGTTTCAAATACTGGACGTTAGACGTGGAAAGAAATAAAACTGATTTTATCCTTTCAAAGGCCTTTTAATAATCAGTCTTCATATACTTTTCTTTTTTTTTTGCCTGAAAGTAGTTGCATGTTTTATTAGGACATATTGTTTTATTAGAACGTATTAAAAACTTTCAGAATTTCTTCCGCTGGTGCTCGCTATCGGAAAATTGGTAAAAAAAGAAACAATTTCCATCTAATGTTAGATATTAATTTTAACTGAAGTTATAAATCTGCAGTTTACATGAAGCAAACTGTTCCTCTGAAGGTTTGAAATACCTCGAAAAGTTAAAAAAAGAACTAATACAAGTAATCCTGCCGTAGACTATTCAAGGAATTTCAATTTTGTTTGCTAATATATGCCTGAAAATCCAGTAATGTTTTGATGTTATACTAAAGTGTTGAAAGAAACATTTAAGGTATATTATATAGAATTTCCCCGTCGTATTTTAAAGGGGATATTGATTTGGGCGAAGATACATGATATAGAGGAGAAGGCAACACGAAAGTCAAACGACTACTGCCAGTTTAAGAAAAGTGTTTGAGTTTCTGATGTTGTTACTCTATTTATATATACATTCATGCTTTAAAAGAATATCAAGAAATGGCACCGCTCATGCTGGATTCCATATAAAATAAATGCTGTTAACATGTGACTTTGTAAAATGTTTCCAAGACCGAATGACCAAAAAGGTAAGAAAAGTTCATAAGTATTTAATATACACACTTTTGGAGTAACAAAAAATGGATAAAAAAAATAAAATTTAAAATTATTAATCTATGATAATCTATTACATTTATTATTATATGAATCTAAAATATTTATAATTTAGTTGAAAATATTAGGCATAAATATTTTAATTCCAGATATTTGATCGATAAATTATTAGAACTCTAAAATGTAAATTTAATAGAAAATCGTTTTCTTCTGTGATTTATAGTGTCACGATAGTGTTGCAAATATAATCAATTTGCATTTATAGTTGTGTTTTTCATTCGGCTAAAACACGTTAAAAGTAAGAATTACACGATTAAAAATGGTTTATTTGTTATAACGTAAATAAAGACATAAACATCTATATTTTTATTCAACTCACGTGTTTTTCCTCATAGAAGTATTAAGTACCAAAATGATTTATATTTGCGATAATAAGCTTACTTTTTAATTCGTTAAAATAAAACAATTTGCTAAACTGACGATATAACAGTAACGAAACATTTGTGAATCATATTTGAAAGAAGAAACCGATTTACGTATATGTCCAATATTATACATACAAATAAAAATAATTTTAAAATATGAAGTTGAAATGCCATTTTTAATGATTGTTTAAATTATTGAATTCGGCTCTCCGATACTGTCTATTTACTGTCTATTTTTTTCTTTTTACTTTTTCTAAGGTATTCTGATAATTTTAATTTTAATTAATATCTATATTTACCACCTGTTTGACTGATGCCTGTTCAGATTGTTTCGAAGATTATTTGAATGCGTTACATAAAAACAGTTTTTATTCATTAAAAGTTTATGCATAACTTTTTCAAACCTGTTTGATTATTTTTTAATATTAAGCGCTCATAACACCATATTAGTTTATTATTATGAAAATTTATGTATCATAAAAGCACAAGATATTTCTGAAAATATAAGTACGACTTGTCAAATACAAGATTTCATTATTTAACTAATACTTGAAAATAAAAAAAAAACCTGTATTATTATTACAAACATGTCAAAATAATTTGTTTAACGCATGCTAACAGAAAACCGTAAAAGAAACGGTAACAAAATTTTTAGCTTAAAATTAAAGTTTCTCAAACTTTGCAGTGATATATCACAGCTATCTCCATTATTTTCCCTGTCTCATTCAATTTAGAAAATGTTTTAAAATGAATGTTTTAAAATATTTTTTTCTATTTTTATGACTGCAATTTCCAGAAAGATACAAACAATGGGGAAACGCGAGAAACGATATTCTTCATTAGTAGTAAAAAGGAAATTATTTACCAAAATGAAGTTTTTTCTTCAGATCAGCAGTTTCCCTGAAACATTATTCTAACGAGTATGTTAGCGATTTCATACAGAAGAAACGTTAATGTTGTGATCTTTTTGCAAAAAGAGATAATTGATTTTTTTTTTTTTCATTCATCCATTTTTTTTTTAATTGTGAATCAGTAATGTATACATGAAAAGCTGGGGTGATTTTAGGTTTAAACTAAATAATCATTGACATTTTATACTCATTTTTTTGTGGTTGCATATATTTGGTTCGATGGATATAAAAGTTTTAAACAGATTCTAATTTTTAGATATCACAATTCACAGAGGGGAAGATCCAAATTCTGGCTATCAATATTATTTTCAAACTAGATCCTACAATTTTGAAAATTGCAGGAGATAAACATTATGGTAGGGTACCTTGATATATTTTTTTTTATTTAAAAAGCGTTTACAGTTCATAAAGAGAAAAATACCGAGAATCTGCAAATTTTGAGTTTAGAAAATAGGTTCTAGACACAGGCTGCATCAATTTTTTACAAAATAATCATATAAATAGGGCTTTTTTTGCTTATTAAGACAACAGAACATTATTTTAAGAAATTTTATTGATTAATAATATTTAATATGCACAGTAAAAACATAGATATTTTAATAAAGAAACATTTTTGTCAAATTTATACAATTCTTAACGACTATATCCCTTTCAGTCTTCTTCCCATTCTATTCCTCGATTTGTTTTTAAACTTGTTAAAAAAAAAAAAAAGCTTGATACTTGAAATGTAGATAACTTTATCTATAAAAATCTCAAACACAGTATTCACTGTCTGCGTTTGTACAGTCGCAATGAGCCAAAATACCGCATTCTGAATATCGAACCCACAGTTCCCCCTTTTTGTCTGCAGAGAAAGCACCCTCTCAGAATACATTAATTGTATAACATTTCTTTTTCGGATATATATATATATATATATATATATATATACTTATAAAGGAGTAGCTTGATTTTCTCATAATCAACGCCGAGCCTCAACCGTTTGTCCTAGAACAATGAAATTTGGAAGACATGTTATTTACACAATGTAGGTGCATATTAAGAAAGGATTTTTGAAAATTCACAGCATAAGTGGGTCAAATGGGGGGGGGTCGAAAGTTTTAGATAGTTCGTTTTTTCGACATATCTCAGCAGGAGTTTTAAGTAAGAGCAAGAAATTCGGGATAACAATTCTACTAAAGAATAGTTAAACATATATTTCAGGCGATTTTAGAAATTCAATCATTAAGTGGGTTAAATGAGGGTTCAAAAATTTTCGGTGATTTGACATTTTCCTCCATATTTCATCAGCAGTTTTAGGTAAGAGCGTGAAATTCAAGATAACAAATTCAATAAAAAATAATTAAACACGTATTTAAGAGATTTTAGAAATTCAACCAGTAAGTGGGTTAAATGGAGGTCTGAAGTTTTAGGTCATTTTGCCTTTTCGACATATCTCAACAACAGTTTTAGTTAAAAGCGCGAAATTCAGAATAACAAATGTACTAAAAGTTAGTTAAACACATATTTCAGCGATTTTAAAAATTCAACTGCTAAGGGGGTTAAATGAGGGGGGTCGAAAGTTTTTAGTCATTTCACGTTTTCGCCATATCTCAGCAGCAGTTTTAGGTAGGAACGTGAAATTCTGGATAACAAATCTACTAAAAAAATAATTAAATACATATTTCAGCGATTTTAGAAAATCTTCATTAAGGGGGTTTCATGGGAGGTCGAAAGTTTAGGTCATTTATGCTGTTCGCTATATCTCAACAACAGTTTTAGTTAAAAGCACGAAATTCAGGATAACAAATGTACTAAAAGTTAGTTAAACACATATTTCAGCGATTTTAAAAATTTAACTGCTAAGGGGGTTAAATGGGGGGTCGAAAGTTTTTAGTCATTTCACGTTTTCGCCATATCTCAGCAGCAGTTTTAGGTAGGAACGTGAAATTCAGGATAACAAATCTACTAAAAAAATAATTAAACACATATTTCAGCGATTTTAGAAATTCTTTTATTAAGGGGGTTACATGGGAGGTCGAAAGTTTAGGTCATTTTGCCTGTCCGCCATATCTCAGCAGCATTTTTAGTTAGGAGCTCGGTAATAAATCTACAAAAAATATAGACAAACATGTATTTCAGCAATTTTAGAAATTCAGCAACTAAGGTGGGTTAAAAAAGAGGTCAAATATTTTAGGTCATTTTTCCATATCTCAGCAGAAATTATAGGTAGAATCATGAAACTCAGGATAACAAATCTACTAAAAAAATAATTAAACACGTATTTCAGGGATTTTAGAAATTCAGTCACTAAGGGGGGTTAAATGGGGGTCGAATGTTTTACGCCATTTTTCCATACCTCAGTAGAAGTTATAGTTAGGAGCGTGAAATTCGGAATAACAAATCTACTAAAAGATAGTTAAACATGCATGTTAGGCGATTTTAGAAATTCAACTACTAAGGGGGTTAAATGGGAGGTCGACACATTTTCGATTATTTTACCTTTTCACCATATCTCATCAGTAGTTTTAGTTGAAAGCGTGAAATTCAGGATAACAAATTTACTAGAAAATAGTTAAACATATATTTCACAGATTTTAAAAATTCACACCCAAAGGGGGTTAAATGGGGGGGGGTCGAAAGTTTTAGGTCATTTCGTCTTTTCGCCATATATCAGCAGCAATTTTAGGTAGGAGCATGAAATTCGGGATAACACATCAACTAAAGAATAGTTAAACACGTATTTCATGCGATTTTAGAAAATCGACCTCTAAAGCGGTTAAATGGGGGATCGAATGTTTTAGCACATTTGACATTTTCGTCATATCTCAACAGCAGTTTTAGTTAAAAGCGTGAAATTCAGGATAACAAATCTACTAGAACATAGTTAAACACGTATTTCAGGCGTTTTTAGAAATCCACCCTCTAAAGAGGTTAAATGGGGGGAGAGGGTCTAAAGGTTTAGGTCATTTCGCCTTTCGGTCCTATCTCAGCAGCAGATTTATGTATTACTAGCCGGTCATCGCCCGTCTAGCTGGTCGCTTCCGAATGGGGCCCAAGATACATAGTGCATTGTACCGCCCTGACTTCGCTTTCGGCTCCGACACTGCATTTTTCATGCAACCAGAAAAATATAAATACAATGCTTTAAATTAAAAGTATACGAAAATAACTAATAAGAATATAAAAAAGCACTTAAATAAAGACTTCGCGACATAAATATATATATTTTTTTCATGAACCCCCTGACAAAGTAATACTGGCCCCTACCCGTGATTATCTAGGGGTGTGGCCCAAATAGTACTTGATATATATTTATATATATATATATTACGTTTTTAAAATCCCATTTTTAACACTTTCGCCTGCATTTTCTTAGTTTTCCCTACGCCATGTTTCATCTTTCTCGTCCCATTAGACTATTTTGGAGTGTCCAACAACGATTTTCTGCGAGGTGTCCGATAACCAATACAGAGTCTGTGAGCAAATAAATTAATTTATTTTCCTCCCCTTCACGCTGATCAAACTCAGAGTGGTCCAAATACCAACTATTCGGTATTTAGACCATTCTGGGTGGG
Source organism: Maratus michaelseni (assembly GCA_963931845.1). Lineage (NCBI taxonomy): Eukaryota > Metazoa > Arthropoda > Arachnida > Araneae > Salticidae > Maratus > Maratus michaelseni. The sequence continues at coordinate 288,577,801 of OZ007591.1, read as the reverse complement.
CGTTATTTCGACCACTGCTGTGTTTATGTTAAGGGGTCCGGTATCCTTTAAAGTATCAAAATTTCGATATTTGTTTTATTAGCTTATAATTAAATATAATTCTTTAGGATCATTTTAAAATAAACCCCAAGCAAAAATTCATTTTAGAAGAGGAATTATGTCTAAAACAGTGTGAGCTCTTTTTATATGATGAAGAGGTAGTTTGTTCTTTAAAGTCAATTTTCTCAAAACGTCGATTTTGGTCATTGCGCTCACGATTTTTGAAAAATAGCTTTGTTAGAATTTAAAGAAATTTTGATTAAATGTATATTAACCATACAGATGCGCAAAATGACTTATTATTGTGTTTCTCAAGTAGCAAGGTTAGAATTCACGACTACTTTTTCATTAAAAAAACTGGATATTTCGAATTTCTCTAAAAAAAAATTCTTTTCCCAGGATCTACACATTTTTTTCTCGTAGGACATTTTAAGAACGCATTATATTTGTACTCATTAAAAATATTAATCAAATGCGGGTTTTAGCAATTCAAATGTGAAAAATCATACGCTCAGGGCTTGCAAAATAATTCTTTCATAAAAAGTGTATTATATTTTTTAAATAAAATAATAACCTCTATATAAGTGTATACACATTTGATAATTTTTATTGATAATATATACCATTATTAATATGTATATGTGTTTTAAATTTTATAACTTAAAGTCAATTAGCTATGGAGTTACTGTAATTGTTACAGATGTCCCTTTTTCATGTATTTTGTGAGTTCAAAGTGATACCTTTAAGTAACCCCTTAGTTCAAAAGACCCCTTTAAAACCATACACACATTATTAAAATACACATTACTAAAATACCAGTAACGTGCGTGCGGCATTTGAGAGCTAAGTATGTCTAGAAAAAATAATTTAATCGCCATTTCAGACAATTATACGTTCAGATTTATTATTATTTTTTAAATGAGAAACATATATCTGAGAAACGTTTGATATCCTAGATTTCGTCGTGTCGCCACTTTTGCTCTCTTACTGTTTGTAAATGATATATACTTAAGCGTCGTACCGTTCCTGTTTAAATTAAAGGTACAGACTCTGCCTGTTGCAGCTAAGCTGCGTTGTGCTCTGTTTCAGAACAACTACTTGCCAGCATTTGGGCTTTCTCCTCCACTAAATATATTAAAGTAATTAAAAGGGCTTTAGAAACTTAATAGTTTCTTTATTAATATGATATATATATATATATATATATATATATATATACTTTTTTATAAGGATAATTGTAAACTTTTTTCTTATTTATTTTATATACACATTTCGGGAAATATAATATATTTTAATTGGATTACATATTTGACAGCAGTTTGTAAAAATTATAAGCTTAGTATTACCTGTTCTATTTTATCTATAACAACTTGACTGTTTCTGGAATACTTGGAAATAACTATCGGGTAATGCAAGTTGGGTAACAAAATTACACTTAGCATTATGAACAACGCGTTAACGCACGTTAATATTTTAAAAGTATTCAGTAAAAATATATACCGAAAACAATACATTATAAATATTAATTAAATTCATTATTAACTACCATTAAATCTCTAACCGTTTTTCTCATAAACGAATTGTAGTATTCCAAGTTTTCAAATAAATTAATCAAGTGAAAAAAAAATCATATTGTAGGAAAAATTATATATACTTTAATACTTTAAAACTAAAAATTTATAACAAATGCTTAGAATTGGTGTCATATTCTTTACTATCTGTGTAAAGTATATTTATTAAGTATGCACAAGTTTCGTTTTATTAATAAATTACTAAAAATATTAAGTATAATATTTTGCAATAATAATACATATAAGAACACAATATATATATATATATATATATATATATATATATATATATATATATATATTAGGACGTATCAAAAAAATCAAAATTTCTTACATCTTTTTGTGGTAGTGCGGAAAAGTGGAGGTAGTGCATTTATCCTACCACCCTCAGTTCAGATCTGAAATACTTATTAGACATTTGTACCTCCATTAGTTCTGGCGTTTGTTGTTCAGATCTAGCTATCCGGGAACCAGGAACGTTGAATTTGTCCCGCTGGCTAACAACTTCCAGTCGAATACAGGGGTTATATATATCTACATCAGACCCATCAAATGTGTTGTTAACATTGGTTGTATTAATTCTAAGAATCTACGCACCCTCGTGATCAAGAGTTAAGATTTGTCATTCCATAAAGGATGGTGCTAGACACCTGTGGCATTTCATCAGATCATCTCGGTAATTACCAAAAAAGTATTGTGACATAATCGACCCAGTTATTTCTCGTACCGTTTACTTTGTGGCTCAAGAAAACATTCTTTTGGCCATGTTAACTGATGATAGGTGCCATATTAGGACCCTTGCAGCTCGGCGGATTATCAAAGTAAGAAAAATTAGCCCAGACGGAAATTGTGTTCCCAAATTCGTTATTCCTGCTGTTAACTGTGGGGCTACAGACTATGTAGATCTCATTGAATGGCAAGCTTGTTATGTGATATCGCCTCCTGTTCTCAGAGAGATCAGTTCTAAAGAATTTCTGAAGATTATACAGGGCAGTATGCCAATGTATTGCCGGGAATTTATTAAATTTGCTTCACACACACAAGCGGTTGATCGGATTGTGAAACTAGTCGATGAAGCCTCCGGAAAAACAGTTGGGCCGCAGAACAGGGATAGATTTAGACTAGAATCCAGAAAACACGTGTCAAAATTTGAAACCAAAAATGATTACAAGCTGCAATGCTTTTATAATATCTATGTTCGAAAGGTAAAATAAAGTTTGTGTTCGCATTAAAATGAGGTAAGTGTGACGTGTATTTATTTAAAATTTTGCCTTCATTTTCCAAAATTTGGTGTCGATGAAGCGACAGAAGATATTAACGTATAATTCTAAAATTTATTATGGCTGTTGTTGTTGTTTTTCGGCGTGAAAAGAAGGGTGTTCCATTATTTTGGCTGACCAACAAACCCAGTCAGTCTCGATTGTGTGTTGTGCACGCAGTAAACAGTAATGCAGAAAACTACCAAACTGCATCAAAATTTCAAAAATTCGATGCCGATGAGGCGACAGAAGATATTAACCTATAATTCCACAATTTTCTATGGTTGTTGTTGTTACAAAACAGTAACTTGTAAACATTACCCCAAACCGATGAGCGAAATCTGTGATTATTTATTATTTTTTGTATTTTAATCATTTTTAGTCCAATTTTTGGAACTTTCGGCCCATTGAGGCGACAGAAGATGTCAACCCACAGTTTTAAGATTCCACACACATTTTAATAAAGGGAGTTCACAACTTTTCCGCACTACCGCTAAAAGATCTAAGACGTTTCGATTTTTTCGATACGCCCTAATATATATATATATATATATATATATGTTTAATAAAATTAATGTTATATAAAGTCCTAATATACGTTACAGCAGAGATAAAGCATATCTTTTAAATACACTTAAAAAATAAATAAAGTATACTAAAATATATTATATAAGTTTCACGTACGAAATTACGTACGAAAATGATTACATCAATAGAAGTGTTTTAATTGTAAAACTGAAATGAATGAGGATTAGGTAGAACTATCCGTAAAATAGTAAACTAAATCTTAACAGGCGTGTAAGTTGAATACTACTATTACCTAAAATATATGACCTAGCGTAGGTTATTTTAATGTACTAAGCCACTAAAATAAATAATTATTATTATTTAAATATCTTCATAAGATTATCTAAGTACTTTCAAAAATGATAAATTTTCCCTAATATATCTATGTATGTTTAAAAAATAAAAGAGTAATATACTTTTAAAATACCTGATTACTTTTTTCGGCTTAACTGTAAAAGACGTTTTCCTATTTAATCTGTTTTTAATTATATTAATAATTACAAAAATGAGAGTCATACAAAGTGTATCAAAATACATATATACCATAAGTATATAAAAATTTCCTAATGCCAATTCAAAACTTTTACTATTGTTGGTGGAATATGAAAGGTATATCACGTTTTCAAATACAAAGAGGAATGAATCAGTGCCGTATGGAAATATATTACCTTTTCCGGCAAACGAAATACGTATGTGGATCACGTTTACGTAACAGCCATACTTTGAAACATATACCATGTAAAGTTTCATGCATCATAGGCTAAAGCATATTAGACCAATATTTATTTGAAAGGATTTTCATGCAATCCAGCAATTTTACAAATATATTTTACATTTTATTTTTCAATTCCCTTCACATGAAAAGGAAAAGAAACGTAATACTGAAAAAAACAGCATATCAGAGTTTTCTATCTCAGCTGTACACGTGTCTTCAATAATATAACTTAAATTTTGTATCTCTAAATCCTACAATTTATGTTTCGAAGAACGATTTCGTGTATAAGAATGCTTCATGGAAATATAAAATATAAATGATCTGCCTAAAAAAGATTTCGAGCAGATTTTATTACAAACTATTTATTGTAAAATTTCAAGATCAAAAACTTTCAAATTTAATTAGATTCATGAATCTTAAACCTCTCAAAGGTAATTAAATTTTGGAAATTAGCAATTGATTTTTTAAATTACAAGGTAAACTGACATTTTCTATAATTTTAATAATTCAAATATATTAAACATTTGACGTATTACTAATTCTTCATTTTTTTTAACACAGATTAAAAGCCTGTTTAATACAGTTTTTCTACTGTTCTAATATATATTTACGAGTACAGAATCTAATTCAAATTAATGGCTTCAAGTTCAGTTCGTTCTGTGGCAAATGAACTCCATAGATTTTTTTTTAAATGATAAATAGGTTTGTTCTTCTTTACCTTATTTTTTTATAATTTAATTATAATTTAATTATTATATATAATTTCGGAAATTCGCTAATGATTTTTTATATTATCATGTAATCTGACATTTTCTATCATTTTAATAACAAGTTTAATAATTCAAATAAATTAAATGTTTGACGTATTACTAATTCTTCATTTTTTAAACGCAGCTTGTTTAATACATATATGTTTACGTATGTTTACATATGTTTAATACTTGTTTAATACATATTTGTACTGCATTTAGATTATTTCCCGAAGTATATTTTATGATCATGATTTCTGTGTAAAAAAAAGTAAACCCTACATGGTGCAAATAAAAAAGAAAATATTCAGAATCACTAAAAAAATATGTTATACTATTTCATTTTATAATTACAATATTTAATTCTTCAGGTCATTCAATAGAGCAAATTTCTTATTGTGAAATATGTAAATCATGTTTTTAATTTCAATTTCAATAGTAATATTACGGCAGGTAAGAATATTCTTAAAATGTGGATTTAAAACACGAGTAAACTATAACTTCCTACCATGGAAAATGATACATTGCAAGAAAATGCCAGTGTTAATTGAGATATTACGAGTGAACCTATGGTAAAAACATAAAATTAAGTTCGAACAAAAATTGCTAAATCTACCATATATCTACTTTGAATAATAAATCGATGTAGGTAACGGACTAATCGATGTGTTTGTAATTAGGACATTAACTAGCAAATTTTCTGCTGAAAATGTAATGGAAACATTCCAGATACTACAGATTTCCATCAAGTACAAACCTAGATATTTCAAGATAATTTTACTTGGGCTAATAATGTCATCAGTGTTTATAAGCCAAAAGTGATATATACAGGGTGAGTCAGGAAAATGTATACATACACTATTTAACAGGTCATTACTTTCTAATTTTTCGTAATTTTCAAAGTGTAATTAATTGTAAATAATGTGTGGACTAAGATTCACATTTGAGAAAAAAAAATTATATTAAAATACTATTGTATGTATGAAAATGTGGCGGAAGTACAAAAAACAATATATCAGGGAGTTTCAGGCAGATCCTCCTATGCGAGTTACAAATCATAAGATAAAAGATAAGTTTGAAACAAATGGGTGTGCATAGACAACGTTCCGGAACCGCAATTTAGCAAATGTGCGCCACAACACCAAATGAACTGCCTGTTGGAGTTTGTGAATCAATATCCCACCATTATAAGCAGTGTCTTGACCAGATAATTTTGAACATCTGCGGTAGGACAAAAAGTTATACCTTCTATGTAGATTATTTTGCAATTTAAATATTAATTATATGTGAATGAAAACTGGAGTTACAGTAATTCAAAGTGCGTATACATTTTTTTCTGACACACCCTATATATATATATATATATATATATATATATATATATACAGGGTGATTATAAAAAAACTATCCCGATATATGAGCCCCTAACTATCATACTGTTCACAGAAACTAAATGAAACTTTGGTTTAAAGTATTTTGAGGTATGCGCTCAAGAATCATATGAAAGACAACAAGCAAATTCTAATAGTTACGGTTACAGTGACAAAATTTCGAAAATTTCAAATGGCAACACCTACTTTTTTTATTGGAATGATATATTCATAGTGAAAAACCATAAAAAGCGTTGGAACGGTACCTGTAGCACGAAAATCGCCGGCGCTACACAGACTAAGAAGAATAGTGAAAACAACCAATAAGGACAGAGAAGCAACAGAAAACAAAACATTTTATTGTGTTTCATACATTTTACATTTTACACAAGACGACACTTTACATGCGGCAGATGGTGGATAGCACTGAACAATAAAATGTTTTACTTTCTGTTGCTTCTCTGTCTTTCATTGGTTGTTACTACTTTTCTTCTTAGTCTGCCTAGCGCCGGCAATTTTCGTGCTACAGGTACAGTTCCAAAGCTTTTTATTGTTTTTCACTGCGAAGATCACATTCCATTAAAAAAATTGGTGTTGCCATTTGAAATTTTCGAAATTTTGTCACTGTAACCGTAACTGTTAGAATTTAACTGTTGTTTTTCACGTGATTCTTGAGCGCATACTTCAAAATACTTCAGGCCAGAATTTCATTCAGTTTCTGTGAACGGTATGACAGTTATGGGCTCATATATCGGGATAGTTTTTTTATAGTCACCCTGTATATATATATATATATGGTAACTAATTGTCTTATGCATTCATATGTACACCTATATGATGAAAGAGTTTAGATATACTACATAAATGGCAAAAAAGTTTGACAATAAACTTCCTATCTAGATATTATATGCCTGCATAAAGCACAACAGTTAAGTCCGTATCATACATGGCTTTAAACAAAAAGGTACTCTACATTTACGGGTGCTAAAATAATTTTAATATAAGTTAAAGAAAGTAAAGTTCGTATAAAGAAATAACAGGTAAAGTAACGAAATAGACAGAATTCAAAATATTCCATTTTTAATTTACTGTAGATACTTTAACGTTTAAGTATTTCAAAATCACAAGGAAGTTTTTTTATACACATTTCAACCTAGTTATATTTTTATTTACATACGAAAATATTTAAGACGCCGATATCTAAAAATACCCATTTTTATCAGATCATAAAAAATATTTTAGTAGAATGTTACATCTTTAGATTGGAGACAGTTAACTTTTTAATTACTTTTACCATAAAGATTTAAATATAATTTAATATCACAAAAATAAGATAATTGATTTAATTGCAATGGCTTATAGAGTTAAATATTGCAAAAAAAAATATATAATACAAAAAATTTCGACAGAGAAACTTCTAAAATTCATAATTCCTAAGTCTTTTTTAATTGGATTAAGTATTTGCTTTTTCCTTCGGTGTCTGCGTGAGAGAAGCATCAATATATTTGCGTAAAAGTATTGGGGAATTGGGTTAATCGGTTTTCTTTTTTTTTAAATAAACAATTTTTGTTACAGTTACGGTTAAATGCGAGTTTCTTTTAAATCGTCAGAGTATGTATAACTAAACTCATGCAAAGTCATACCAAAATATAAAATTATTTTCTTTTTTTCGCCTCAGACAATTATAATTTTTTTCATTTTGTTCCTTTTAATGTATAAGTTTAAGCATTCATATTCAACAATTATTTTTCTTAATCTGAATAACAATTTTACATACTGCTTTAAAATCATCTATCGTATAGAAATTTGAGTCAAATAATTTTTTAATAAAAAATAAAACAAACAAAGGGATTGTTCAAAGGTTCGTGTTTTTCTGGCAATCCTGGATTATATCGATCAGAACCTGGCGAATTTTTTTGAAGGCGGCCCCAATCCGCAACCGACGCATCCCATCCGCAAATTTTAATCCTTTGATGGTTTTTTATGGTTGGCAATTTTGAAAATAATACTCTATAATTATATTTCTAATACTAATTTAATATGTATATATACACATTTAAAATCATCTATATAGAAAAAGTTTTTTTCTAACTTAAATAATATTGTGGAATTTCCTTTTTTTTAAAAAATGGATTACTAAACCTGCACAGCGAAGTTAAATATCCAACCGAATCAAAACCGAAATAATTATATTGAATCCGTCTCGCATTGAAGAAAATATATTGATAACAATAACCTGATATAGAACCGTAAAACACACTCATTTGAAATCTCATTGCTGCCACTATCGCGTATTTAGCCGGTCAATAAACAATAATATATTATGATATTTGATGTATTCCTGTAAAATATATATATATATGCACGATACGATTAGTATGCCTATAACTTAAAGTAGCTTTGTGTAATTTATTACCATGTTGAAATATCCGTACTATTGGACAATTGTTTGTAAATGAAAGCCTAGAAAGGAAAAAAAAGGCTTAAAAACAGTCAAACAGAAAAACATATCTTTTTTAGATCTTTATGTTATTCTAACAGGACCATTTTCAGACCAAGAACTTTCCAACATTATTTGTACAAGGGATTATTTGTACAAGAATATGCGTTCATTTTAGCAAGAAAAAAGACACATAAGGACTGTACAACCTCCTTCGTTGAATGTCAGTTATACATTTTGTATTGGTAATCATTTTTGTTTTTAAGTGGGCACTTTGCACATATGGATGTTAAGATAAAACTGTTCATTTCCTTAATTTCGTTAGTAAATAGTATTTTCATTTTTGGAAGTTTTATTAGTTGCAATATACGATATTTGTTGTTAATTTGACGTGCTTATTCCGAAATGTCAAAGGCGTTCGGAATGATTTCTATGGTTGTACTTTAATTTATTTCTTTAATAATTTAAATTTCATAAGCTAAATCTTTAAAAACAAAAATATTTTCTGTTATTCAAATATTGAGCAATTCCGTTAAAATCCAGAACTGTAAAACAATTATTGAGTGTCTGTTCCGTCTTTCGATCATACAGAAACAAATGGTTTTTCGATTTACACGTTTCTATTATTTCTCGGATGAGATCACTGCATGAAATGGGCTTAATACTTTGGTCTTTCTAACCTGATTAGAAGCATAAGTTAGGCAATTTAATGCATACCTATTATAACAAATACTCTAAAGAAAAATATAATATATTTATATTTTTTCCGGTATTGTAATTTCTGTATGTTATTGAAAGCAAACGAAGAAATAAGAACGAAAAATCATGCGTCAAGAATAGATTATGCAACACTTTCCAACACATTCTGATTACTGTAAAAAAAACACCACATTTTTTATATAAACAATTTAGAAAACGCATAACATACTTGATAACCCAATGTCAACAATTGCTACCAATAGTCAAACAAGTTATCATAATTTGTTTTCTGCTGCCCTGTATATGATCTATAGATTTATATGTGTACTAAACAATATGCTAAAATTTTCTTCAGTCAGAAAATAATAGCACAATTAAAAATTCTCCTTCAGCAATTTCCGTCAATAAATGGAACTGTACGTGATTTGTTTTGAGCAGCCGCGTACAAGATCTATAGAATTTATATGTGCCAATTACTATGAAAAAAATTATATATAAGAACGCATACTACAACTGAAAACGATATACCAGGATTTATTTTCCATAAACTGTATTGTTCATGTGGTGTAACCATGTCCCTGTAAATGAACGGTACATTCTATGGATTCCAATTTCTATAATGTGAGTCTTGTAGTGCACTTCAATGATATGTATCAATGTGAATTTGTTTAAAATAGTGTAACATCATTAAAATACGCTGCAAATGATTTTTTCCGATGCACCGTAATGTAAAGATATTATTTTGAGTGTCCCTGTAAATGAACGATACATTCTATTCACACCATACTTACAGTAAGCACTTTGTAGTGCACCTCAGTGATATGTAAGCTTTTGTCAATTTAAATATGTTTACAATAGTGTAACAGCATTAAAATACGCCGCAAACGATTTACCCCATAGTCCGTAATGTAACGGAATTCTTTTGAGTGAAACTGTAAAAGAACTATAAATGATACACACTTCATTTTCAATACCAAACATGCCATACTAAACATCAATACAATATATCAATTTCACGGCATTTCGTGCACATTTAGGTGAGTTAGAGCACCGACAGACGGACAGACACAGACAGACAGACAAACCGAATTCATAAACACTTTTTAACTATTTTGAAAAGTGCTAAAAAAAACAAAGTATATATTTTTTATATGTCAACGTAATTTTTTAATTTATGTATAAGTGTCCGTTTCAGTGTTCTGGAATGGGTTTTTCTAGCCCATTCAGTAGCCGCATACATTGCCCACACGTCTGATATGTCGAATTCACCCCTGTTTGCAGCATAATTCATTTATTGCGCTATGGATGCTTGGAATATTGAAATCGAGTTGGACGATGAAATACTTTTTTTTTTTTTGCAGTACTACTATTCATATTGTTTAAAATTTGAACTGTTTTTAACAAATCGTACTCTTTTAAGCAATGGAATAATGTCTTCATACATATTACAAGCTGTAGTGACAACCGACTGGTATTACTTAAATATTCACCTTAAATATTCCTCTCTGGATATTATCTTTGTCATTACGAAAATATTACCGTAAATACTTACTACACAAAATTTTTTTCTTTTTTAGCTAGATTTTTTATATCTGTACTACAGTGTAAATTTAACTTTATATTTTTACAGAAAATGACTAACATTATTTACGTTTAATGATACTTCTAATTGTTAAAAAAGTTGGTATATGATTCGGTAGAAAATATAGCCAAAACTCTGTTATGAGAAATTATATATAAGCCGAACTCGTTAAAATACATATGATACTGACAACAACTACAATAATTAATGTTTGTATGATATTTCATAGTATACATGTTTAAAGTTTGCAATAATATTCAACAAGCTTTTTAGAAAAAAAACTTCATTAACAAAATATCTTTTGATTTTGTTAAAAAGTAAGAATGGATACTTCTGTAAGAAAGTAGCATTTAGATAACTTTGTGAATATGACAATAATTAACATTACCCTTAATCACATAATTAAATGCAAAAGAAAATGGTCTAACAAACTATAAAACAAATTATTTAGCGAGAAGTAGGAAATGATTCAAAAGTGGAAAATAACTAGTTATGAGAGAAATAGACAAACAAAAAAAAAGTCAAATAAAGAGTTGCAACTTTCAAATTACTTAAAAGACAAAAAAAAAGTATGTACGAAGTTAATACAGAAAACCAACTTGGAGAAAATTAGAATATTGCTTAGTTAAGTTGAACAGATTTTACCAAGCTGCTGGAACTATAGCAGATAGAGAATTTTCAATAAAAATGTAATCGCAGTTACGATAGTTAAATTTCCCATAAAATCTAAAACAGAATAAGAATTAGCCATGTATCGGATTTTTGCATTTTGAAAAAATAACTGGCCAGAATAACAGGAATGTTTTGTTATAGTTGATAAAAATATTTCTGTGTATAAAACTAAATGGGATTGTTTTTATAAGCGAGTTTTAAATAAGGTTTTGAATGAGGTTTTATTTTGAAGTTTTACCTATATGTATTAAATATTACAAACATTGCTACGAACATAAAACTATCCATTTGTCAAGACGAGAAACGGAATATTTACTATAATGATATCGCTGTTAATTACAAGTTTAAAAATAACATTGAAATTGAAATGTTTCAAAATCATCTAAATCAAGCATGACATACTCAAACGCTGACGGGGCCAAAAAAGCAAGTTTTTATATTCGTGTGGGGCGGGAGAAATGTCATCTTCTATGGAGACGATTTATCTTAAAATGGCCTGCATATAAAATAACAATAAAAATAACTATTCTTCCTGATACTTGACATAGACACTCTGTTATCATTTTATTCTATTTTGACGGCTATTCCGTTATTATTCAGTACTTGTAAAACTGTTGAACGTTGAATGGAAATATTTCTGGATATGAATGGAGATTTGTTTCCTGTCAAAATATTAAAAAACTGACTGATACATACTTCCAAATATATGCGTAATTCTTTAGGCAATAGTTCCAAATCGGAGTTGTTAGTGTATTAGTTATTAGATCTTTTTGTCAATGAATACTGTAAAAGTTTGAGACCGACTTGTTGTACCACCAAGATGCTCAAACAAATGGCGTAAGATAAGCTCATTAGAATGTAATTGGCAAACAAACCATTGTAGCGATTTTTTTCCCTTTTTTTTTGCTCTAGAAATCGTATGACACCTTCTTTGTAAATTGTGTTAAATGAAGTTTCATCACAGTCAATGGCAATAAGCTTTCTGGTATCAATATGTTTTGTAGTTAAAAAAGTTCTGATTTCTTCACATACAGCCTTTGCAGAATGTAAGGGGAGGTGCCTCAGAACATGGTACCTTCTACACTATATTTCCAATGATGATCGGTTACTTGCGGTTTTAGACATTTTGTTAAATATCTGGAAAGATACATGAGGAATTATCCTGAAACTTCAGGAGTGTAAACAACATGATAGACGTCATATATTTCAGCAAAGATTTTTTCCCGAAACCCCATAAGGGGCCGTCAACAAATTGAAGAAAAACGAATATATTTTGGATAACCCCGTAAAAACTAATATTGCAAAAGCATTCAAACTGTAGATTATGATTAAGTGAATTATTGTAATAATTTGGGTTCATTTTTATGAAGATAGCATGTATACTCGAAGAGAAATTCAGGTTTTTATAAAAACAGTCCTAAATTTTACCAAGTTTTTTGCTTATAATTTGCAGTGTTTTTAATATAAAAACAAGTTTTTTTTTCAGAAAATATGACAAACAAAATTATACACAATACCCTGCAATCAGAATTAAAAAATAATAGAAATTATATGAAAAATGAGCAGGTTTACTAAGTATTGTTTCACTGCGCTTGCGCAAAGTCAATCAAAATGTACTGTGCATAATATATTAGCTAAATGTATAGGCCAACTTTTATGAAAGTCTCAAAAACATAGCTTGAAAATTCTTATAGTAATCGTCGATAGAATAAGCTCGACTTTCGTTGTTCCCAAAAGGAAGCAAAAAGATGGGGGGTTGTATCCAAATATACTAGCTTATCAAAGTTGACATAATAAGAATGAAGTGTCTCTCATTCTATATTGGGGACAACCCTTCATCTTTTTGCTTCCTTTTGGGAACAGCGAATTTCGAGCTTATTCTATCGACGATTACTATCAGAATTTTCAAGCTATGTGTTTGAGACTTTCATAAAAGTTGGTCTATACATTTAGCTAATATATTATGCACAGTATATTTTGATTGAGTTTGCGCATGCGCAGTGAAACAATATTTAGTAAACCTGCTCATTTTTCATACAATTTTTATTATTTTTTAATTCAGATTGCAGGGTATTGTGTATAATTTTGTTTGTCATATTTTCTGAAAAAAAAACTTGTTTTTATATTAAAAACTCTGCAAATTATAAGCAAAAACTTGGTAAAATTTGGGACTGTTTTTATAAAAACCTGAATTTCTCTTCGAGTATACATGCTAACTTCATAAAAATGAACCCAAATTATTACAATAATCCACTTAATCATAATTTACAGTTTGAATGCTTTGGCAATATTAGTTTTTACAGGGTTATCCAAATATATTCGTTTTTCTTCAATTTGTTGACGACCTTTTATGGGGTTTCGGGAAAAAATCTTCGCGGAAATATATGACGTCCATCATGTTGTTTACACTCCTGAAGTTTGAGGATAATTCCTCATGTATCTTTCCAGATATTTAACAAAACGTCAAAAATCGCAAGTTACCGATCATCATTGGAAATATAGTGTATTAAGCTTATGTGTTTCTCTAATACAACTTTTCCACATACGTTCCCCATGATAAGCGATTTTCCTTACGGCCATCAAAATATAAACCAAATTACCTTGTTTCTAAATGCACGAACATATTGATTAAGGTTCTTTCTTTTTGCCGTGCTCATCTAATTTTGCAAGAAAAGTGTGTGGGCTACTATAAAATAAGTGGTAATTTTATTGCTTGTAAATTGTAATAGTAAATTAGTTTTACCATTGAGTATACATATAAATGTATTTCGGAATAGTGAGTTATATCTTTATTTCGAATAATAGTTAATCTTTATAAACTTATGTTCAAAAGAAATAAATGTACTATTTGATGTCAAAGAAAGCTGTTTTTTTCGTATTTATATCCGCTTTCTGTAACTTATGCTGGGAGGCTACAGAATAATAAACGCCTAAAAATCTCAGTGGATGAACATGTTATGTTACATTTTCTCAAAAAATATTTTAATTTATGAATATAGATATTTTGAGGTATTCTAGCATACCAAAGAGCGAAAACACTAAGATTCTACATGGTCCTGAAGATCTGATACATTATTTAACAATAATTATATTTAATATTTTATATCTAATAATGCATATAATAACAATAACTTTAAATATATTGTTTAATTCAATGTTAATAAATTTTTTCTCAGAGAGTACAGTATCATCTGTTAATATACATATTCATCAGAAAAGAAAAGACATCAATAAATTTTAGAACAAAAAGCTTTAATGTCTATTTTTGTTTTTTGAAACATTAATTTTTGTTACATAACATTTTCCTCAACTAAGCTCTTAAATTGCAAAGACAAATAAACTACATGATTTTTATATTTATTTTCCACTTATGTACAAGAATTTACATGAGTTTGTCCAAAATAAACTGTTGCTATAATTATTCAAAAATTGGAAATTACACTTTTTGTTTTAAAATGCCATGATTTTGTCTTCCTCTCATTACATAAAACTGAATTAAGCTAAATACACAATTAAATGGTATATACTATGCTATATTTTATCTGTACAATAGAAAAACCTGAGAAATCAAATATTTTTTCTAAGAATTTCAAGATTCAATGAAAGGTGTAACTTAGCGATTCAATTTCAAACTTCAAACACATATATTTAATAACTTTACACAAAAACCATAAGTATGTGTTACGGTCATTTTTGTATATTTGAAATAGACCATGATGTCTAGATCCATTTCAGAAATCTTAATGTATTATAAAATTTGAATATTACAGTTTTTCAACTGTAACTTTTACGAATATATGTACCAACATAAGAGAAGATGTAATTATTGTGCAATTAAAATTTTTTTAATACTTTGGAAATAATTAAAAATTATTAGGTTTATATTTTTTCATGAAGTAATATTATGAAGAAAGCTTTATACATATATATATTTTTCAATATCTCTATTGAAAAATATGACGATTAAAACAATAAATAGGCATTTGCGCGAAACCTTTGTAGAAAATGTGCAGTTTATGATTGATTTACAATATGTAAAAAAAGTGATACCCGGCTCAACATCTGTAAAATTTTTTGTATAAAGATTTCCATACTTTTGATCACAAATGTGATTTCATATATGCAAAACCTCTATAGAAGTGGTTATACATATATGAAATCACCTAATATTAAAATGATATTCTATGACATACATTTATTTGCAGAATACGTACTTAACTATGAATATGATAAAATATACTTCAGTGAAAAATAAAATTCTTAGAAATCAAATATTATTCTAAAAATTTCAAAACGAAAGGAAAATAACTTAATGTTCAAATGCATTTATCTATAACAACTTTACGAGAAAAAAACAAAAAACGACGGGTTAAGTTTATTCTTCTCTATTTCAACCAGACCATAAAATGTACAGTGGTGAACCATTTCAGATAACTGAATGTATGTTTAAATATTCCCCTATTTACGGTGAGGTTTGATTGCACATATACCAGTATTATAGAAGAGAGAATATCGGTCTTTGCCAAATAACTACAAAGTTCACAAAATTTTCAAATGTTTGAAGATGTCTTTTTATCTGAAGTACAGTTGTGAGGAGAGACCTTTTAGGTTAAAAATATTCTTGAGGAAAAAAAATGTATACTGTAATAAAATATGTAGTCGTGTAATAAAGTCCATAAAAAATCCAAATTTTTTATAATATGTTAAAATAAATGTATTTTGCAATTTATTTTTATATCATATTGTCTATACATTAATATTCTTATTTTTTAGGATATTTTTTTTCGTATAGAGACAAATAAAACATTTAGATTTCTGTTGCACAGTTATTATAAACGGGCAATTTCTAATTATCATATGATAGTATGGTGTTAAGTCAAAATACAGAAACGTCATGAAGTCATCACATCTGAAACATAAATATTTTATTCAAAAGGTGTCCACTGTTTGTTTATATTTGTAATGTTACTTAGTACAAATTCTGTATTCAATGTGATATATTAGAAAGATGATACATAACAATAAAAAAATATATAAAAATGTATAATACATATTTTCATATGAATATAATAAATATTCTCTCTGCGCGGCATAAAAATATCAGAACACAAATATATTTTTAGAATTTTAAGATGCAAAAAAGTGCACTTGAATTTTCAATGCACATCCTTTCAACAACCTTACGCAAAACCATAAGACACCATTATGATCATTTTTCTTTATTTCAACCAGACCATGAAGCCTAGCATACAGTTGAGAGTCATTTCTGAAATCTGAATGTATATTTAAATTTGAATATTTCCACTTTTCGAATGCAAAGTTTACGTACATATATACTAGTATTATAAAAGATTGAATTCTTATGTATGTAAAATAATTTTACTGCTTTGAAAAATTTATGAAGGTTATATTTTATTCTGAAACAATGTTAGGATTGTAACTTTTCTATGATTCAAATATTTTTTACTAAGAATTATAATAATAAAGAAATGAAAGATGTATTTGCATACTCTTATAGAAATACTTTATAAAACATTATAAATTATATTTCAATTTCTTATAATATATTACATTTTCATTCATACGGGTATCCCGGGCTTAGTGAGTTTTAAGGTAGTGATTTTTCAGGTAGTGTAGTAAAGTTTTTTTTTTTTTTTATATGTTCCCTGAATTATTGCAAGCAAGATATTTATAATTGTGCAATACACGAAATGGGTGATCCTTTTTTTTCAGCAAGGGGGCATGGACATTTAAAAAAATAAATTTGCAGAAAATGACGGAAAAATAAAAGAAATTAAAAGAAAATCTCAAAAGCTTTTTTTTAAATCTAGAATTCCTCAGACAGCATTTATTTGTTGTAGATCCAGATATCAGGAGGAGGATTCAAGCGCACCGAATATTAGAAAAACAAATTTTCTGTTAACCCAAGATGTATTGTAAAAAGAAGAAAAAATATGCAATTGGCAATTTGGTTTTCGCTTAAATTATTTGAAATGTAGTTAAATTTTAAGCAATGATATTGTATTAAAATAAGTTTTAAATCTGATTGTGTATTTTTCTAAAAAATAACCTAATGATAAGTAAGGTAACATAAATAACCCAAAGAATTGCAGTAATGAGATTAAAAATTCGATTTTCAATATTTCTCGATTGTCAGTTATTAAATTAGCTCACATGTTTAGATTAATAGACGTTCTACCCATTCGTTTTCTTTAAATTTCAAACCAAACTTTAATACTACTTATTTAACCTTCTCACCGCCGCGAACTGACATATCCGTTCAATATGCTGTAGGTTTCACAGCAATAGTAGGTTTGTTTAAATTAATATAATTCTACCAATATAATGCATTTTTAAAATATCAAGTAATGATTGATACTCTCAAGGATTATACTTATATATGTAATTAAGTTTTTTTTATTTCAAGTTCGAAAATTTTTTAAGCATTTTAAAAAAATTACAGAGAAAACAACATTTGCCTTTTTGTTCGGCGGTCAGGGAGTTAATACTACTACTTTAATACTACTTTATGCTATCATTAGTACTACATTAACTTTCTAACAATAATACATCAAAAACAATATTGTAGTATATTATTACATTGTCTATTTATGTATATTCAGTTTTTGAAAAAGTTGGCTGTGGATCTATTTCAGTTTTTATTCATTCAATGTATGTTTTTATTAATGCAGTAATATCGTGGGATTAATTAACTGATATAATATCCTGTATTTTTTATCTCGTTATTGTATAGCAATCATTTATGGAATGAAGATAAAGAAATTTTTCTATACAAATGTTTAGTGTAAAATGAAATATTCGATTAATTTATAGTCTGATACAAAATTAAACATGCGTAATTGAGTATGACATCATAAATACATTTTTGTTTGTAAAAGTGTTCAGAATTTCGTTCACAAAACTGATAGGATGTAATAAACATACTATGTAGATGTGTGATCTTTTAATTGATATTCATAAAAAGAAATAAATATGCTGCACATTACACAATAAACTATAAATGTAACAATCTATTCTCCCTATTTTAACAAGTATTAGACTGCACATATTTTCTAACAATTTCAATATCAAACAAATGCACTTGAAGCACAAAACACATGCTTGTAAGAACTCTAGGCGAAACAATAAGCTTGTAAAAGTTTATATAACTTTCTAGAATTGCGTCCAAAAGCATGGTAGAATGTAATACACAGACACTTTAAAGCTTTTCAGCACATCATACCTGTATAAGGTATGAGTTTTGATAATATATATATATATATATATATATATATATATATATATATATATATATGTGTAAAAGGGGAATTTTAATTTTAATTGGGGTATAAGTAATGATACGTGATGACTAAACCTTCATATGTCTCATATCTTATACATATGTTGCTGGACGGAAAAGTGTGTGTGTGGGGGGGGGGAATTCCAACATTCACGAAGGGGATGTATAGTGGATACAAAAAGAACTTCACCTTTCAGCGGCGTTGTGGAACACTGTTAATAAAGGTAAAGGGGTTCGAATAGATTTACTGATTGAACTTTCTTTGAATTAAATAATTGCTTTTTAAAATCCAAAATTAAGAGTACAATACACTCCTTAATAAAGAAAATAGAGAGATAAAATTACTAACAAAAATCATTTTATTTATTTATATAGTGAAATCATATAAAAAATTATAGACAAGCAGGAACACAGTCATTTCTCAAAATTATCAATTCATAAAAATCATATTTTGAAACAATAACTCCTTTTGATTTAGAGCACTGAAAAATCATTATTTAACAACGATACAATGCAACTAAAAAGGTAAGAAACCATACTTATAATATAAAGATAAAACTTGAAATAGAGTCATAAAGTACATAATCCATTTGGATTAAAAAAGATACCTGTGCACCACATGAACACAACCAAATAGAAGGAATGAATTGCAAAAAATCATTACATGTTGCCAAATTTAGTTTTAGAAAATGATTTACTATGTTGCCAGAATAGATGTTAGAATAATATGAATATTATTGTAAAGCAACAGAAATCATGGTGCTGCCATCTATTAGGGCAAAAAGTAAATATACGCTGAATAAAAATAGCATTGGATGAAAATTAAAATTTAAAAATTAAACCATATACTATCTAAAGATGAAAGCAATTAGTTAAATAATAAATAAATGAAATTAATTAATAAATCATAAATAGAATATCCAATTACATTAAAGTAATGGATGTATTAATGAATAATTCTATGTTAAAAATAAGATGTGCGATGGAAAAATTAATAAATAAAGCAACATAAAAATATATGTACCATGAAATGACATAGAAACTATTAAATAGCTGTGCCAAAAATACAACATCACAAAAATTAAAATAAATTAAAATACTAAATATTTGAATTAAAATACAAAAGATTTAAAATTAAATATTGAAATTATTTATTAACATATAATGTTTTTTCATACAAAGTTAAAAATTAAATACTCTTGATATAAGTGGTAAGGGTAGAACGTTTAATAAAAATTAAAACTTGTATTATATTAACACTTTAGAAAAGTATACATTATATTAGAAGTTTATATGATATTGTCCAACGTAGGCATTAATCTAAAGCATTAGATCAAAAACATTCTTAATATTAATGAATATAAGTTCATTTAATTTAATTAAATAATGAATATGTAAATATAACTAAATTAATATACATATAAAAATATCACATCACAGTCCATTATAAAATGTGTAATATCAAACGTGTGTGTAAATCAAAAGCCCCACTTTTTTTTTAAATATAAATTAACCATTTGTTTTTCCATACAACTCCGCTACACACCTCCTCAATCCAACATCTACCCACCCAACCGTCATATTATAATTATTATTTTTTAATTACTATTTTCAATATTTTTTAATTGTTATTATATGTTTTTTATACATTTTTTAACTATATATATATATATATATATGTATATATATATATATCATATGTAATGCTTCAGAAAGCTTTTGCAATAATTTTCAAAAAATTTGAATATGCAAAGAAATGTATTTGAATCTCACATACACAAATAGTATCTGACAACTTTACGCAAAATCATATGTATGAGTTATGATCATTTTTCTTTATTCCAAGCAGGTCATGAAACAGAGAATACAGTAGAGATCCATTTCAGAAATCTGAATATATATTTAAATTTGAATATTCCCATTTTTGGTATATATACCAATATTATAGAATATTGAATTACTGTGCATGTGAAATAAATCCAATGCTTTGAAATGTTAAAAATATATGGAAGTTATACATTTTCCTTTAGTTTCCTCTCTCTTATATTAGGAAACAGGAATATTCTACACTTCAAAACTTTTTCTTCTAAAATGTAACAGTGCCAGTAAAAACATGTGAATTCATGTACCACTCTTATAGAAAAATATATCTATTTTTATTTATTCGTATATTCTTATTAAACATGCACGTAACAATATAATGTCTATGTGTAGTCTGATCCATGTTTTTTTAAGAACATCATTCATTTTAAAATAAGCATTCGTATACACAAACAAGCAGCTATGACCATTAGTAATGAGCCCTCCCATTCGTTAATAAAACTTTAAATATAAAAGTCGGATACAAATTTCATACAAGTGCCAATTTTTTAAACGTATTACAATTTATAAGTCCATGGGAAGAAAGTTTATGTCCGTGGAAGAAAATGATTGTCAAAATTTTCTTGAAAATATCCGGACTAGATGTAAGAAATCCAATTTATTTAAAACAAAATTAATAGATACTCACAATTTTCAAAAATTTACAAATTGCAATTAGTAAAATAATGACATATTTTAATTTTTGATAAACTTTATCAAGGTAATAAATATAATGTCGCGGATTTTTTAGTGACTTTTTAAGTCAATGTTCTATAAATGCATCTCTTCTTTTTTTTCCAATTATCTTTCTCATTTGATCTGTCAATGTTGCAGTAAGTCTAGATATAGTTTATTTTTTATATTATATTAATGCTATTGGTGAGTTCCCCATTTGTTCGATATTGTCAAAACTCTTCATAAGGAGACTGCACTAAAATACCCCAAAGACATTCATTGGATTCTGTTCAAGACTCTTGGAATGCCGCTTGAGAACTTTCACGCCATTAGCTTGCAGGGATGCTGGCATGGATTGTCTTGTTAAAATATCCACTCTCCAGATTTAACGATTGGTCCATTGGGTAGCAAACGTTCCTCCAATATGTCTTGATAATTTTATCCATTCATCTTAGAGTAAATTATGACAATGGGTCGGGTACCACATGCTGCAAATGTTCTCCTTTATAATAGACGCACTTCCAAATTGACGTTTAGAGAAGTAAAGCTTTACATTTCGAATATCATGCCAGTACCTCATAAACCAATCCGGTCCATCCAAATAAAATTTCTTTTCGTCAGAAAAGATAATTTCCTGCTATTTATCTCCAAGTGAAATATGTATTTTTTTTAATTTTTATCAAACAGCACGCGAGGAAGTTTTACTGTTTTGTTAAAGATGAGCCAGGTCACAATTTTACTTAATTTGTCGTTCCATCTGAACTTAAAACATTGTGGAGAATTCAACTGGTGCCTGGTATGTTTAAATCATTAAATATTTGAAACGAATATATTTTGTTCTCACATGCCAATCGAAATACACCTGTTTTTTAGCGTCTTGAAAGTAAGCAAGTACTGCCCTGTGCGCTTAGTTTTCTATCATTTTTAATGATCTTTTAAACATTTATTGAAAACAGTTTTTGACCTAACTATAGATATTGCAATAGAAGCACCACTTATTCCACCTGCTTTCACGCCAAGAATTTTGCCATAATGTACGTCACAAAAATGCTTACGTTTCGGTATTTGTATTAACTGAAGAAACAAAATGTTCAATGACTGCGAAACGCTTACTAACTCGAACTATAGCGTCGCAACATTCTGCATTATTCCAATATGAAATAGTGCAACATTTAAAACATATTAAATGTTTGTCCCTTTTTTAACATTATTATTGAATACCATTGCCTTACAGTTCACAATCAAGTTCAATAGTTGTTACATGAATTGTTTTGCATTTGCAAAATTTGTATAGCCCAAACATAAGCTTTTTCACTCGATCTTTTCAATGGCCGTAAAAAAAAGGCAGCTAATGATCAAGTCAACTTTGTATTAACCTTTATAATCAAATCATTTCGTATTAATATATATATATATATATATATTACTGAAGATAAAATTAGAATAATTCTTTCAGAAAATGCTAAAAATACAAACAACCTAGATTTCAGTGAAAATAATAAGTGTTTTTTTCATTTTAAATTTTCAATTTCAAAAAATGCATATTTTTAATTGCATGAAATTTTTTATTGTTTAAAATCTTGATACATGTTACTAAGAATAGTTAAAAATTTTAATTTAATTTTTTTAAATTCTTTTTTATTCCTTTTTTAAGATTCCGCACTGAACAAGGAAATCTGAAAAATTATAAGATCACTCGTGTACCTGTCTGTAGGTCTATCACAACAGTATTTTTCGATAACTACGGAAAGGGCAAAGTTCAAACTTGGCAGAGTTATAAAAGCTATTGACCCACATATTTATAGATGATTATCCATTCACAAATATTTTTATAGAAATTTTAGGAGGGAAAATTATGTTGCTAGGGGAAAAAATGTATATCGTGTTCGAAAAATCTCGTAAAACCGGGCTCAAAAATTATTTGGCTTAATTTTAAGCGTTATATTTTCAGAGATACCGCCGAAAATGAACTGAAAAATGCGTCTCCCACGCTATTTCCGAATCCACTGAAACTAAAATCATGAAATAAGCTATGATAGTAGGAGTTTATTTAAACGTTACTGGAAAACTGTAGCGATTATCCTAGGTAACATAGTGTTTGTGAAAATCGTATCTGTCAGCCACACACAAACTTTAGTTTGCGAACGCTAAGCGGGGAAGTTGAGGGGCATTCGAGGACGTCGAGGAAACATCCAAGGATTATTGATAGTGTTTTTTGAAAAAAAATGTTGGTAATTAGAAGAGATAATTAACATCCTATCTAGAAAAACGTGACACGGCCCCAGGGTGGCGTGGCTTTGCAACTTTGCGATCCCCTTTCGAATCGCGCAGGGCAGAATGCCAAGTTTAAAATTTGTTAAGTGTCTTTGTTCTAGGTAAGGCAAGGCTTTATATTTCACTGAAGGTTCACGATATATGCATCTTCACTTTGCTCAAGATTCAATTTCATTCACAAGTTTAGCATATAACCTGCAAAGTATAGTATTACACTTGCCAACATATTGAAAAGCATTTTTCAGAACACTAAACGCAATAATTAAGTTTTTGTCGACACAGAATCTTAAAATGAAGTTAGGTTTTCTCCATAATTAACATCTTTGTTACATAACCTTAAGCAATATCTAGAAATTTATAAAAAAAGGGAATTTATTCGGATATACAGGGTGACAAGAAATAACTTGGACGAAGTTTCAAACCAAAATTCCTTAACTAACACTAAAGCTTTAAAGTTATTGTCATAGGGAATTGATTCTAGAAAGCTACTAAACAGGTGTAAGTATGTTAGTTGTGATTAACCATTATGGTTAACAAACGAGCTGCCATACTTGAATTGCATAAGCAAGGAATGAAGCAATGTGAAATTGTTCAACGATTGAAAGTGCCTAAGCAGACGGTTTCATACACAATCAAAATGTTTTAAGAACTCGGACATGATGGTGACAGGCCAGGAAGAGAAAGAAAGCGCACAATTAACACATCAAGAAACCGGGTAGTTATCAAAAAGCGAGTTCAACGAAATCCTAGGATTTCAATGAGAAAGGTTGCTAGAGACATGAAGATCAACAGAGAAACCGCACGTTTGATGGCAAGAGTAGAGCTTGGTCTTCACCCTTACAAAATGAACGAGGCTCAAAACCTAACAGCAGAGAACAAACGCACAAGACTTCAAAGGTGTAAAGAACTGTTAAAGCGGGCCGCAGGTGATCTATGACAAACATTTGTCTTCACAGATGAGAAACTGTTTTCGATTGAACAAGCTCACAATAGCCATAATGATAGAATTTGGTCAGCAGAAGCACCTGGACCTTCTTGCATTGTTGAACGGCGTCAACGACCCCAATCTGTAATGGTTTGGTGTGGGATATGTGCTGGTGGGAAAACACCACTTGTTTTTGTTGATCAAGGGATAAAAATTAATCAACAAACATATCGCAAACTCATTTTGGAAGATGTTGTCTTACCTTGGTCACAAAAGCTCTTTGGAAACAAAAGATGGACCTTCCAACAGGATTCCGCGCCTGCACACAGAGGTAAAGGCACTCAAGATTGGTGCAAGACACATTTTCCTGACTTCATTGGAGCTCAAGAATGGCCACCGTTTTCCTCAGATATGAACCCAATGGATTATTCTGTTTGGTCCATCGTGGAGACAAGGGTGTGTGCTAAACCTCATAAAACTTTGGCATCCCTAATGAAATTCTTATGCAAGGAATGGGATAAAATATCAGTAAGTGAGTTGCGTCCCATAGCCGAAAATTTTGTGACGCGTTTAAAGCTCTGTATTAAAGCTAAAGGTAGCCACTTTGAAAATTTGTAAATATATTAGACGAAATAATGTATTCATATTTATTTTGAAGTTTGGTCGCAATATTTTCATTAGCATTATAGTTATAATGTATCATGTGTGTCCAAGTTATTTCTTGTCACCCTGTATATATATATATATATATATATATATATATACAAGATTAAATTAACTGAGTTTTCGTAATTCGGAGAATTATGGAACGCTTATTGAACTCGAAAAATATAACACAAATTAAGACACACAACCACAAACACCGATGACTTTAGGTGTACTATTAGACTGTGTTATGTCAAACAGATGAAGAGAGAAAATCCATAAAATGAAACGTAATTACTGGTGTAGAGGTAATGTTTCATTATTTACTGTTTTCTTCTGGATGTCTCTTTATTTCTAAGATAGTTGTTAGTCTCTATTAAGTGTTAAAATGACATAATACGAATCTTTAAAATTATAACTAGAAAACGTGACGTAATAGGGCAGTTTTGATTATATTTTTTATTTCAACTATAAATAAACTTTATAAAACAGTCAATCACTTATCTGTTTCAAATGTCGTGTAGTCCAGTGTTAATACAAAGTTTAAATTTATTAAGTTGTGAACTTATTTTTGCGAACCATATAGCAAGCTTTAGAACGTAAAAAGATTCTTTATATTGAAATAAAATTTGAAATGTGGGCATATATAGAAATGACTTTTAATTGCACATGTAAGAATTACAACACTTTTTTGCAGCACTGTAGCATTTTTAAAGTAGCTATTTCAGAATTTCAGTTGAATACCTTCAAAATACAAAAAGAATTCCACTATTCCATGAGCTGTATTTCACTTACTTTCTAATAATACATGCCTCTTAAATTGTTTCACACAAATGGAAATTATGTAACATAAACAATTGTTGTTTTTGTGTTTTGACATTCAATTTACTGCAGTATGTGTTATGGAATGTATATTACTTATAAATATGCTTACTTAATATTTTTGAACCATCTGTAATTCAGAGTAACAAACTAGCTATTTTATGATACAAAATGATAATTTCTGACTATTTGTTTATCATTCAGCAACTACTACAACGCTTCGAAATTGCAATGAACTTGATCAACGATATCTGATTCATTTTTCAAGATATTAATTTTGTTGACTTGTATAGTTGGCTTCCATACAAAAGGTAGACCAAAAAAAAAAAAAGAGTTATACTTGCTCATAAACCGCTGACAATTATTTTCCAAAAATTCAATATTAAAAGGAATATTCAATGTATATATTTGGAATTTCATAATAAGGTTTCTCTTTTTTACTGTTAAACACGATTCATTTCGTTAGATTTATACAAAAAATTTGCAATTGATTAGCACATTATTTTAGATGAAACTTTTGTATTTCCGTGAATATGCATTCACCTTTTATGAAAATGCTTGCAAACATCGCACTTTAGAAGTAAGCGTAGTTGTGAATGTTAGAGATTATTTCGAGGTTTTTATTATATAGTCTGATTAATTTGTCAACAATCTTTTTTAATTTGTTGCCAGCCCACTAAATTCTCTTGTAACTCGATATTTATTGGAATATCAGTTCCAGGATGTTCTTTACATGTCTAAAGTTGAAGAATAATTCGTCTATTATTGCTTTTGAAATTCAAACAAAATATCTGTATTCAAAACTGCCTGGTGACATTTTTTCTAAACGGAGAAGCTAGAATGTACTCTTCTAGCTATACGTCTACATAAAAAAGCAAACATTCAGTGATTAAGTGCTATAAACGACTGAATAATTTTTTTCATAATTTTGAATATGCAATTTCTTATTTTATAATCAATAGACAGGAAATTTACAAAACATAAATTAAAAATACTAAGAAAAAATTAGGAACCTTGTTAAAAAAAACTTACTACCGATTATAAAAGAAAATTTTCATTTATTGTACTACAATTACAATATAAAATTACATATTTTTAATTCAATAAATTCAATAATTGGAACTATCAGTTTAGGGTAAAAATGAATAATTGTGATTTCGTGATACATAATATGTTTTGGTAACCACGCTTTGCTTATAATACAATGTGATCACGATTTTTTTTTTATAAAATTGAGTTTCTTTCAGTCACATTGTAATACGAATTATCATTGCATATCGCCAACGTAATTGATTATAAAAAAGTTCGTTCTTTTATATCGAAATTATCATTTTAGCTATTTGACTTGTATATGTAATCGAAATATACAGCTATTGTTGAAAAAAATGTCATAATATATACGTGATTCTTGAGGTTTTTCTTCTTTATAGTATTTGTATCCGTATCGAAAAATAGGCATCTTAACTGTTTACTGTATCTTAGAAATAAATTATTAGTTATATCATACTCCAATCAATTACTGATTTGTATTATTAAGTTTTTCTAAGGTTGATTTTTACTTAGGAGTGGAAATCCATTAAAATATTTAAGGGGACTACGCACCAATATATATATATATATACACTATATTTCCAATGATGATTGGTCACTTGCAATTTTAGACGTTTTGTTAAATATCTGGAAAGATACATGTGGAATTATCTTGAAACTTCCGCAGTGTAAACAACATGATTGACGTCATATATTTCCACGAAGATTTTTTTCCGAAACCCCATAAGGGGCCGTCAACAAATTGAAAAAAACGAATATATTTTGGATAACCCTGTAAAAACTAATATTGCAAAAGCATTCAAACTGTAGATCATGATTAAATGGATTATTGTAATAATTTGGGTTCATTTTTATGAAGATAGCATGTATACTCGAAGAGAAATTCAGGTTTTTATAAAAACGGTCCCAAATTTTATCAAGTTTTTTGCTTATAATTTGCAGAGTTATTAATATAAAAACAAGTTGTTTTCAGAAAATACTACAAACAAAATTGTACACAACACCCTGCAATCAGAATAAAAAAATAATAAAAATTGTATAAAAAATGAGCAAGTTTACTAAATACTGTTTCACTGCGCATGCGCGAATTCAATCAAACTATACTGTGCATAATATATTAGCTAAATATATAGACCAATGTTTATGAAAGTATCAAATACATAGCTTGAAAATTCTGATAGTAATCGTCGATAGAATAAGCTCGAAATTCGCTGTTCCCAAAAGGAAGCAAAAGGATGAGGGGTTGTATCAAATATAGAATGAGAGACACTTCATTCTTATTATGTCAACTTTCATAAGCTAGTATATTTGGATACAACCCCTCATCTTTTTGCTTCCTTTTGGGAACAGCGAAATTCGAGCTTATTCTATCGACGATTACTATCAGAATTTTCAAGCTATTTTTTTGAGACTTTCATAAAAGATTGTCTATACATTTATCTAATATATTATGCACAGTATATTTTGATTGAATTCGCGCATGCGCAGTGAAACAATATTTAGTAAACCTGCTCATTTTTCATACAATTTTTAGTATTTTTTAATAGTGTTTACACGGTATTGTGTACAATTGTTTTTGTCATATTTTCTGAAAATAACTTGTTTTTATATTAAAAACTCTGCAAATTATAAGCAAAAAACTTGGTAAAATTTGGGATTGTTTTTATAAAAACGTGAATTTCTCTTTGAGTATACACGCTATCTTCATAAAAATGAACCTAAATCATTTCAATAAGCCACTTAATCATAATCTACAGTTTGAATGCTTTTTGCAATATTAGTTTTTACAGGGTTATCCAAAAGATATTCGTTTTTCTTCAATTTGTTGACGGTTCCTTCTGGGGTTTCGGGAAAAAAAATCTTTGCGGAAATATATGACGTCAATCATGTTATTTACACTCCCGAAGTTTCAGGATAATTCCTCATGTATCTTTCCAGGTATTTAACAAAACGTCTAAAATCGCAAGTGATCAATCATCATTGGAAATATAGTGTATATATATATAAAAAATCAGACAATTTTCTGGAAGCATTAGCATTTCGATTACATAGACACTCTGAAAAATTACGAAATGAGAAAAATGAGTATAACTATTTCATTTACAAAACAGATATATTAAAGATAGAAACGTATAATTAATCGTACTATTGTCTTTACTAATTATCATATCATCAGGAAAATAAGACAGAATGTTCTAGGGGATGTTAAGGTTCAATTTAGGATAAGAATTTGAAATTCGACATTTTGCCATTTTTTGTTTTAATATGGAAATTTTTCCCCCAGCATATGCAGAATAGATAAATACGTTGATAATATATTAATCTGAGAGGAAGTTGCAAATTATCTTACATAACTGAGCATACTTAAACCAAAGATTTTATTTTATTTTATATATTTCCTACTGAATTACTCGTTAATTATAAGGTTGTTTGATTATGCTGTATCTCTATTTAGTTACATCTCTATTTTTTGTATATAATCGTTAGGGATATGACGAATAGTGGTTTTGCCAAATAGCCGAATACGGAATATTCGGCCACAATTTAGGCAAAATACAACCTTTTTTTTTTTTTTTTTTTTTTTTTTGGAAAAAAAAAAAAAACTTCTGATTATATATAGAGTTTTTAAAAATTTTAAATGGAAAAAAACTTAAACAGAAATTCATGTTTTACTATTTATTGGATTAAATTTTTTAATATCTAGATGTATTTCTTTTAGTATTTCAAACAGCTTCTTGCTAATTATAAAACAACTTCCTACGTCTGTATTATAATAGCATAATTTTATCTACAGAAAAGAAATGGAAAAAATTTTATAAACATAAAGATTTTGTCTAAAATAATATCTCCATTAGGCATTACTACACTTAACGTTCTTTTTAATTTATAAAATTTGCTTGACTACAAAAATTAAGGGAGTGCATATATATATATATATATATATATTTAGATATATCAAATTGATTTTCTGTAACTCAGAATGATATAGTACGTTATTCCCATTATACTATAAAGAATGTACTTCACTTTTATTAGAAAACTAGTATAGAACCCCGTCAAAAAGGACAGATTGTTGATCTGCGTTTCTTTTTCATAAGACTTCATACAAACAAACAGCATGAAGACTTTATTATTGAAAGGTTTGTACTGTAAAAAAGTACATTTTAAAAATGACAAATGATTTCTACAAATAAAAATGATGTTGATATATATATATATTTTACTCAGTATTAAGTTTCGGAAGTAGTTCAACGATTGGACAAAACATTCAAATTAAATATTAACAAATAATCCATGTGCGAAAATTTTTGTAAAAAAGTGTTATCAATGAGTTTCTAAGCCGATTGACTCACCACATAACTCATTGTTTGATTACATAAGCAAAATTAAATGCAAATTACGTTGTACTATGTAGTCCTTCTATTTTAATTACGTTTGATAAGAAAGAATCATTTTACAGTATATGACCCCTTATCCGGAATTCCAAAATCCGGAAAAACCCGAAGTCAGCAAAAAAGTTTCGAAAATTTTCTAAATTTGTATATATTTTTACAAAATTTTTCGAAAATTTTACCGATTTCTAATTTTTTTTCAGTCTATTGTGTTTCAGTGTGTAATCACTAAAATATTGTTATTTCGGTAGCGGGTGAACACCCCCCCCCCCTCCTTCTTCCCGAAATTAGAAACAAATAATTTTTCTCTCAACTTTTAGTTTAAAATTAATTTATATTACGTTTCGTTTGAAACAAAAAATAGTTATATATTTATTTCATCGAGGGTGATTCTGTTCCGAATTTTCCTAAAAATTTAAGGCATTCGGTTTCGAAAATTTTAGTCTTCAGTTCAAAGATTCGAACATAACAAAATCTCGAATTTTCAGCGATCGTCACCGAGAAAAACAATTATGTCTATCGTTCGAAGAAAAAGTAGACAATTTCTTCAAAGGATTGCGGAAACAACTTGAATTTTGTCAAAGGATCGAAAAAAAACGCAAATTTAGTCGCAGAATTGCGAAAAACGGTAATTTTGTTAACAAATCGCAGAAAATACGCGAATTCCGACAAAGGCTTGCGCAGAAAACGCAAATTTCTTCCAAGGACTCCGAAAAAATGTAAAATTTCTTCAAGGGATCACAAAAAAACACAAATTTGGTTAAAAGATCGGAAAAAAAGAAAAAATAACGCGAATTTCGTCAAATAATCGCAGAAGAACATGAATTTCTCCAAAGGATCGCGAAAAAAAAACGCAAATTTCTTCAAAGCACTGCAAAAAAATGTCTAATTTCGTTAAGGGATCGCGAAAAAAGTTGAATTTCGTCGAAGGATCGAAATAAAAAAACACAAATTTTGTCAAAAGATCACAGAAAAAGTGCGAATTCCGTCAAAGGATCGCGAAAAAAAAACCCCGCTAATTACGTCAAAGAATCTCAGAAAAAAACTCAAATTTTGTCAAAGCATCGTAAATAAAAGGTAAATTTCGTCAAAGAATAGCAAAAAACGCAAATTTTCTCAAAGAATTGCAGAAAAATGCAAATTTTGTCAAAGAATCACGAAAAAAAAGCATGAATTTTGTCAAATAATCGTGAACTTCGGGAGGACCCAAAATCCGGAAAATTCCAAAACTCGGAAAGCCTTTGGTCCAGAGGATTTCGCATAATAGGTCCTGTACTGTATTTAAGATGGAAGCAAAATTTCAAAATACGCCAGTAGATGGCGCCAATGTACTGGATTGATCACTCAAATCCTCCGTACGAAAGAATTCACCGCTATTTCTGAAAAGAAAATGCTGACTGAAAAAAAATATATACAGAAATGTTGATATACGTGTTTTATATGAAATAGTTTTTGAAAGTTTTAAACAAAATTAAAATATTTAAAAACTCTAATATGCTTTTACAAATATTTTAACAGTAGAATCGGATGAAGCATAGCTTTTTCATTAAGCCTAACATGGCGTTTAACTATGGTCGATTAACAGATCAGAGTGGTCGAGCCCGGAGCCGTTACAGACACTTTCTTGCCTTCGGATTTTATTATAAGTAAGATGATACTTTTATTCATACATAAATCCAAAATCAATGATACTAACTCGCTCTAATAATTGATAGTAAGATAGTTCCTGAAATAATCTTTAGTCAAGTAAATTTTGTTTGTGGAGAGTTTGTGTTCCTAGTTGACCAACAAATTTGTAAGAATGAGTCTATGTTCTGAAACGAGTTCTCAGTCTTAAATTACAAATTAAATTAAAACAAGAGGTACGGTTAAAGTAGTAATATATGTTTGCTTAACAAAATCATTGACATTTGAGCTAGCATATACAATATACAACAACACAAAGATCTCAACTTGCTGAACATGCATTAGAAGTATTTATAGAAACTGATAATTAAGGAAAATGTAAACTAAAATAATTATATATATAATAATGGTAGTATCCGTAAAACTGTATATTTTGTGTAATTAAGAATGAAGATAACGTCATGAATGTTTCAGAACGTAGAAGTTTGCATTACAGAAAAAAAAAATTAAAAACGAAAATTACATTATCCTCAATTTATTCTACAATATTTGGAGATATATTAGCAATATTCGGCAATATATCGCTCAATAGTCGGCCGAAGCATGCGACTAATAGCTTTCAGTATTCAGCTAACCGAATATTCGTCAAAAAGTCCGAAAAGGCTGAATACTGCATAATTACCACAAATTGATTTTCCCCTAATACTCATTCGATTCTCTACATGATTATTTTTTCTAATAATACGGAGGAGGTGTCAAGAAAGGATATGCCATACCAGTCCCCTAAGCAAATGAGCAAATTTACAGTTCTCGGATCAGGTTCGATTCAAATGTATTTATAATAAAATCAACACTGCTAAATATATTCTTTCTAAAGATACAGATATTGCTGCCATGCATAATATTCTTTATCCTAATAATGAACGACCTGTAAATTGGTACTTTGTATTTTCTACTATTGGAGATGGTAAATTAAATCATCATCCAGTTCATTTCTTGCTTCAAAGGCTCTTGCTCATTATCAAAAATGCTCGAAGTTCGGTGAAATTATACAGACACATATTTGTGCAAAGCCAGCTACTTCGTTTTGTTTAAAAACTGCTTTGTGCACTTTAAATTGTTTTATCTTCTTCTGAAATATTTTCTTAAGTGGGGTATTGATTGCATTTTATAATTTTTATTTATTAAGTAAAATTTTTATTAAATTAACTACAGCGTTTAATTTATTTAAAAAATGAATCGCGGTGCAGCTTTGATTGATTAATATATCAAGACAACAACACATTTAATATATATCAATAAATATTAGTATCATTTCTTGTAAAATTAAATATTGTATTATTGAAATTCTGTTTAACATTTAAAAGTCACTATTATTTATCTTCTAAAATATACAGATTTAAACATATACTATTACTTATACCTCTTAATATAATTGAAATTCTACTTTATTATCATATCTATAAAAACGTTCTGTAATACTAAGCTTACCTGTTAAAAATTAAATATAAAAAATTACACATTTATAAAGAATTCAGATTCATTTAAAATGTGCTACTAACAGGTGTTTGTTTTATTGTAATCGTATATATTATTTCTCCTGTCAACATCCCTTTTTCTAAGCAAATACGAAACGTAGAACGACGAATGAGATACCATATGAAAGGATTTTGAACAGGCTTCTGACATAGTACACTTGCATTTTCCTAAAACATGTTTTTTAATTAAAATTTGCTGATAATTAAAAATTAAATCGGCATTTATTTCATGAAAGAAATAAAAGGTTTTCCTCAAATTACTGTTGCCACAAAAATAAAATACCACATTATATGATGCTTAGCAATGATTATAAAAAACACCGCATGGGTTTTTACTTATGATTATATACTTATGATTTTATACTTATGATTAAACAGCGAAGTTGAAATTGAAACGTTTAGATTTATATTTCTATGCCCCATGTTCTCCCAAAGCGGATGGCGTCATCCTCTAATGCAGTTAAAATACGAATGTTAGTTTTTTGTATTTTGTTTTTCGCGCGTGCCTTCTGCAATCTTGGATCAGCGTTTACTCTAACTTTGATGGAATAAATTAGATGATATTCTGGCTTGACTAAAAACTAAATGTTATTTGCAGATATTTTTATCCTCACTTTTTCTTTAGAAGTATAAACCTGCATCTAAAAAACTACATATTGATAAAAAATATTAGATTGTAGTGCGAAATCCTCGCCCACTGGTTAGAATAAATTTTCGACACATATTAGAAATAAAAAAAGAAAACTGCCCAGTTAAACCGAGGGCATTGAGCTCACAGGCTATTCACACTAATTGTATATTATACTCTTATTTCAAAGAATTATGACAAATTGATTAACTTTTAAAAGTTTTCGGCTTTTACATGTTTTTCTTTTTTTCACAAGTATTGCTTCTTACTTATTTTTAAATACTTAAAAAATTAATTATATTAAAAAATAATAATAATTTGTTTTACTCGAATTTTCATGACGCATTAAATTTAAAACCACTTCATTAACGGGTCATTAAAGCAGATTTACAGAAAGACATATTTTTTAAAGAAAAAAAAGCATGTTTATAAATGACATGAGTACTTCTTAAGCGTATAAAAAGACTAAAATAACTAAAAGAATTATCTATAGAGTCTCCGGTATTCAGGATCAATTAATTTTAACCAAAACATTACTAATTTTAATTTAGTATGTGAGGTTTGATAGTTCTTTCTTGAAATAAATGACAAACGTGCTTCAATTCTCTTACCATCTTATATGATATCTTTGTAATTAAACGAAAAAAAACCTTGCATTATAAATGTACGAATGTTTTTAAAGAAATATATATATATATATATATATATATATATATATATATATATATATATTAAGCATTCCCTTCCTAAAAGGAAAATCTGTTAAACAATTTGAATTTCAAATGAGATAAAATTTATCACATTCAGCAGGGCATACATGAATCACTCAAGAATGCCGAATTCGAAATGGAAATTTTAGGTAAAGGAATATTTTCTCTTCCGTGTATGCACTGAATTTAAAGAGCACCAAAGATAACGAAAAACAAAACAAACATATATCTTTAAAAGAACCTTTGAATACCAAAAGTGCGAGAAATGAGATTATATACCCACAATATTTAAAATTCAAAAGACAAATTTCCATTTAACTGCAGAACAAATGCGTTTTAACCCATTTGCGACTAGTGGCACGTATATGTTCATTGTAGAATGCGCACAATACTTGAACATGGCCACCTGTAATTTCATACAAAAAAGTTTGCTTTTATTTATTATCAATGTTTTGTGCAAATACATAAGATAAAAATTTTCAATGAAGAAAATGTGTAACAGAAATATTAAAAGTCGTGTAAATGAAGCTCGTTGCGAGGGGATTAAA
This sequence comes from Maratus michaelseni, assembly GCA_963931845.1. NCBI lineage: Eukaryota > Metazoa > Arthropoda > Arachnida > Araneae > Salticidae > Maratus > Maratus michaelseni. The sequence goes on along the minus strand of OZ007591.1, from coordinate 288,542,145 downwards.
TGCGTGTTTCATTCCGAATGTATAACGAAATAAATGTGCATGCTTGTTTGTTTTCCTATGTTAATATATATATATATATTTCAATGTAGGATTTTATTAATTATTAGTTAAGTTTATTGTTTTATTAATATAATTAACTCAGCCATGATAAACTTAATTAAGAGTTATTTTCTTATGTTTGAAAAAAAAATAACTTCAACTATACTAGTGTTTGTCGCAACTATAAAACTGAAATTAGGTTTGAAAAATAAAAGTTGTGTCATGTATTGCTAAAACACTGAAGCAAAATCTGGCGGCTGAAAATTTTAGGTAGCTTTCATTACAAAAAGCTACCTATTGCAGCCGTTGGGAGGAAAGCAATCCCAAAAAATTTTGGCATATTTTCACCGATCATGACCTCTAGACCCCCCAACCCACCTTTGTTGAAATGTTGATATATATATATATATATATATATATATATATATATATATGACGATTTCACTGAATCATCTTATTTTCTGTAAATCAAAACTCAAGGCCAGAGGTCTCCACCTAGGAATTTTGTAGTCGTACCGCCGATCATTACAATTCGTGGTGTGCTTATTCAAGATCGGCAGCCAAGGAGATATATTCCACGGTCGCGAAGTCGCGCCGGGTTCCGCATATATCGTGATCCATGAACAATCTGCGCTCAAGCCGGGAAACCGAGCATTTAAGCATTTGCTAACGCTCACGAATACAGAACCGCGGAACAGTCTTTCTACCAATAGCATTACGGGACTGATTTGAAGGATATTAAATTTCCGACTGAAAAAGCGCGGAAAAGATATTCTAGATTGATCTGGAATTAACCTGATTTTTTTTGAATAAGAAATAAAAAGAAAATACGTAGGTTTTACTGGATCTTGGCAGAATGCCAAGATAAAATTTTACATTGAAACTGAGATTTTAACGAAGTCCCTATTTAACGAAGTTTTCTATTTAACGAAATTTTCTGCAGAACCTTGACTTTGAACATCATTAACAAATAAATTAACCTCCATATTACGAGAAACATATTCTATATAACGAAGTTTTTACCACTTTCGTTAGTGTACAGTATTCAAACGGATAGGTTACTGTTGCTATGAATATATGAATTTACTTCAGTGGACTGTATGAAAATTAACACATTTTAATCATCTAATCAAAACACACACATTTAATCTAAAAAGAAAAGGTACGCGTTAGCTTTTGTTTACTTCTCTTTATTATGTGTTTTTTTAGACATTATTCTAAGAAAATTTTTCTCATATGTCTACATTGGTAACAAAAAAAAATGACTGTCCGAATTAAAATACATTTTTCAGATATTTCGATTTTATGTGTACTTTTAATTTTATGTGTATTACATGCATACAAGTTTCATAAATTTAAGTTGATTTCTATTTAACGAATTTTCTTCATAACGAAGTGTTTTAGTGTAAAGATGAGACTTCGTTAAATGGAAGTTTCACTGTATTAGGAAAAAGATTACTTTTTTGTCAGAAAACATAGGGGAATAAAAAAGGTTGTTTTTCGACAGAATTAAATTATTTAGCTGGGAAAGTAATATTTTAAAAAGATAAAATTTTAGGATAAGTAATTTTTAAGGAATAAAAAGTGAGTAATTTTAACAGAACTGCATGCTAGTGTCATTTTTTCAAGAGAATAAACTTAGAATAAAGATTTTTTAGCTATGCGGGATTTTGACAATTTAAATAATAGAATGAAAAAATAATTTAGAATAATGGGAAATAAACAGAATTATAGAATTAATGAGGCCAACGGCGACAAAATTAAAATTTGTTATATATATATATATATATATATATATATATATATATATATATATATATATATATGACATATGTATTTCTCTAACGCTCTTATATATGAACCGATTTCGATGTAACTGAGTATGTGTATAGAACATACCAAGGTCTCGACAGATTTCGTTGTCCAGCTGCATCCGCCATTTTGTTTAAAAATGGCGGCCAGTTAAAAATATTTAATTTTTAAAAAATTCAAAAACATGTTTAAAAAAAATTTAAATTGAAAACATTGTTTTTTTTTACGTGTTAGAACTTGATACAAGGATCTGGAACATTTGTTTGTTTTTGCATCTTAAAAAATGACATCGGTATGGCAGTTTGAAATTTGAGGGTTGCTGAGATTTTGAAACAATGTGATATTTGTTATGCTGTAACTATCGTATTTATGAACCAATATGAATGTGACTGGTCATGTGTACAGAACATTCCAAGGTCTCGACCGAGTTAGTTGGCCAGTTTCATACGCCTTCTTGTTTCAAAATGTCGGCATTTTAAATGTTTTGTTATTTTTTTAAATTCAAAACAAAAATTATAAAAAATTATAAATTGAAATTTGTTTCCATTAAGTGTTAGATCATGATACAAGGATTCCGGAACATTTTTTGTTTTGGCTTTCTCTTAAAAAATGGCAGAGATATGGCAGTTTGAAATTCTAGGTTGGCTGACATTTTGAATCGATCTGATTTTTATTATGCTGTTACTTTCAGGCTGAAATGCGCATTCAAATTCAGTATTAACGAAAACAAGGATTAAATTTTCTTATAATCGGGTTCCAAGTAATTTAGCTTTGGGTTTTTGAGTAAAAGGAGTTGAATTTTTAAGAACATGGACTATGAAAGCTGCCTTTTCCTCCCGGTAAAGACCGGAAGGACTTTTGTTAATATGCCACACTCTAAAATATATACTTAAAAAAATTCTGACATCTTACAAACATTTTATAGTTCGGAGTAAAATTTATTGGATCTTTAAAAAAGTGTTCATGCACATATGTTGATAAAGCACTATCAGTCGATATCATCAATTTTGCTAAGTTAGTATTTAAATGAAATTCTTATAACATGATATTATGGCTGTTTTAAAACTAACGTTAGGATTTTGTTTTCAGCAAACAAAGGTAATAGACGAATTAACCTTTCACCCCATGAATTCCCCATGAAATTTGTAACTTTTATAAAAAGTCAACCGGATACTGTATGAAAGGTGCAAAAAATATATATCATATATCTTAAAATTAATTCTCTAAACATTTCACGATATATATGTGACACAAAACATATAGTTTGTCTATTTTACGCCGTTTGCGAGATACAATACATACTTGTAACGAATAAAAGACGATATATTTATCTGACAGTATTTTACTTTCTATCTCAGAATATTTATTGATAAAATATATTTTTTTTACATATTTTAGCACAATGATTAAGAAAAAGTATATACTACAAAAACAAGGTTATTATTTTCCATACAAAAAGAAAAAAAGAATAGAAAAGAAAACGAAAAGAAATAAATATATTTATATAAGATCTATAAATGAAATGAACTCGATATCTATGGATTTAAAATTAAACAATATATACAAATTTAAAATAAAAATCAAGTAATAAAAAAAATGCATATTAAAAACATTCAGTTACCTGCAATCAGCTAATTTTAAGTTCAGGGTTTTGTAATCAGAGAAACAAAAATACAATAAACGAAAACATTAAATGTCGCGTAATTTAAATGATTTTGAATAATACTAAATTTATTTTCTGTAAAAGAGTTTGAAGTAAATAAAATAAATGATCTACATTAATAAACTGCTGCTGAGAAGTTTGTAAAAAACTAAACCGTTGGCGGTACAAATCATTAAGGATCATGGCCGTAATTTCCCAGACTTGATTTCTTGTCCATGGACCATGAGGTGCTATGATGTCGCAGCCAGTTGGTCAGCCTAACGCGGGACCGTCAGTGTTGTGTTTTCAAGCAATCTTGGTCTCATATATTTATGCCGATGGGATGAAAGGTTGAGTGAAACGTGCCCAGTCAACAACCCTATATCGAACTGTTGACCTATAGTGTCGTAGCACGACGTGCTAACCACTATGCTAGTGGGCTTTGCAAAGTAAGTACAACAAGTCTTAAATTATCATCATATATATATTTTTTTTAAATTTCAGGTAGAGACTAGAGCTCCTACATTACATGCTATAGAGATTAGACATTGATGAATTTCACGCCGTGTTTGTTCCAAAACACATAGACTGTGCAGAACGCAATGTATTTTCATCTAACAATTTTTATTCTTTTAAAATCATGGAAAATTCGTTTTATATGCCTTCATAGAGTCACTGGGAACATAAATGCAAGTGCATTTCTTTCATAAGGACTGCAGGAATATTATTTCGAATCTAATCTTAAATGAGACGAATTTTTGAAATAGGATGCTACAATTTGACGCGTGCTTGCACCGGTATAGAAAGAATAAAAACATTCACTTTGTTTTGGTTTTTTGGTTTTTTCGGTTTGACTTTTTTTGGTATTTTATAAGTTTTATTACGCTATTTAAGCAGTAGGAATTTATTTATTTGTCAGACTATGATTTATTTATAGAAATTGTTTTTCACTATTCCTATTTTTTATTTGCTTCTGTTAACAGCATTGCGCCTACTTAATTGTTTTCTTTTCTCATAACACCACTCATTCAATACCAATATATTTAAAAAAGTATGAAACAGAAGTAGAAGTACATAGAAGTTTATTTATTATAAAACAAAAATACCTTCAGTCCATATATTAAATTAAGTTTGATGCATATACATTCCGGTAGGAGTAGTATATCGTATGTTCAAGTTTTATTTTCTTTGAAAACTTTTGCTTAGAGCGTGAACATTTTAAATAATTATTGTTGTTTACATCTCAATTACAAATGCAGGAAAGTTCAGTACTTGTGCACAAATTTTTACACATGGGGTGAACACTCCGCTCGAGTAACGCAGGGTAAATCATTTATTTACATTAAAAATATTTAGTTAAACGTTCAAACGTTTAGCACAGTTAAAATTAAGAACAAATATAAAATTAGAATTATTATATTTTTTACGTCATATTTTTTTATGCTATATGTTCTATTACAGATATCAAGTAATTTCTTATTTCTTAATTTTTATTTGTTTCAGATAATAAACAATTTCAAAGCGAAAAGATTAAGCTGAATTGGTTGTGAATCTTTTATAGTAATGTTTAGTATCGTATTCAGTAAATGTCAATTTTTATTATCAGAAACTTTATTTTTTTTAGTAAAACATAAATCTCTCATACTGGACTAAAATCTGTAATATATCCATCATAAACTAAATATCTTTATAAAAATTGAAATATTAAAAGGGTAGGGAGAATTTTTACCTAATTTTCAAAAACGTACTCCATAGAATCAATAGAGTTATATTTAAAATAAAATATATATTTTAAAATTAAATTAAAACAAATGTTATAGTAGGATAGAAAAAATTTAAAGTTATATTTTGAGAAACATTTATTTACTAATTAAAGTATATTACCTCATATTTTTTTATGCTATATGTATCATTACAGATATTAAGTAATTTCTTATTTCTTAATTTTTATTTGTTTCAGTTAATAAACAATTTCAATGCGAAAAGATTAAGCTGAATTCGTTGTGAATCTTTTATAGTAATGTTTAGTATCGTATTCAGTAAATGTCAATTTTTATTATTAGAAACTTTTTTTTTAGTAAAACACAAATCTTTCACACTGTAATATATCCATCATAAATTAAATATCTTTATAAAAAATTAAATATTAAAAGGGTAGTGGGAATTTTTACCTAATTTTCGAAAACGTACTCCATAGGAATCAATACAGTTATATTTAAATTAAAATTTATATTTTAAAATAAAATTTTAAAAAATGTTATACTAGGATAGAAATAATTTAAAGTTATATTTTTGAAATTGTTAATATTTTTGTGTATAATATTATTTAACGGAATTGATGGTAAATATTTTAAGTACTAAATTTTACAATTGATGCCCTTTCAATAATCTCACAATTTCGTGTTGTTTTTTAATACTTCAATTTTAAAATAATAATTGCTTAATTATAATAAGATAGGTGGAATAATTCATTTAATGCAAACTAAAAGATGAGAGAAAAACAAACGCTGGGAAAAATTGTAGCTTGCAATTATAGCTTCTGAAAAATTTCAGAGATAAATTAAAGCTGTCTCCTTTATTATTCTGTCAGATATACTCTGGAAAAAAAGTTCAAACTAAGTTTTGTTCTTCTTTTTCTGGCTATAATTTCCAGAAAAATTCAAACAATGGACAAAAGTGAAAAACGATATTTTCCATTAGCAGTAGAAAGGAAGTGATTTGCCAAAATAAAGTTATTACTTCAGATCAGCAGTTTCCCTGAAGCATTATTCTAACGAGAATTTGAGTGAATTTGTAGGAAAGAAATGTTAAGGTTGGATTTTCGTTGAAATTATAAGAACTCTTTTTACATGCACCCATTATTTTATAAATTTAAATCCTTAACACAGATATATGAAAATTGAGTGTTTTTACTAGAGTTTAAATTAATATTAATACCTTTTTTTACATTGTTATTATTTTTTTATTTATTTATAAGATTCAAACGTTATGAAATTTTGATATTGTAATTTATATTAAACTTTATAAAGTTAATGTAACTAAATGTTATAGAAAATATTTTCACTGATGAATAACTAATTCAATATTAATATAACAACTATGTACTACACAACTATGTACTGTATCAAATATGTGTACTAAAACATAAATATTTGTTGAACGTTATATACACGTTATGTACACGTTACAATAAATTGTCGCTGTATTATTGCTAAATTCTGGCAGTCCAGAGTTGTCCTCACAATATAATAGGAAGCAGGATTCTGGTGATTCAAAGCAGCGTGCACTCTGCAGTAGGAAGCAAGAAATTTGGGAGAAAACTTCAATCGTTTCGTAGACTTTAAAGTATTTTGCACATCGCAAATTCACTGTCCAACTTCGATGACGTTAGGCTTCGACCGATGAACTTCCTTATATAGGTGTCGGTTGAATTGCGAGAAAGTTCTATGTACCCTCATTGGTTGAATTCTCTTTTTGAGAAGTTTCTATGAAGATTTTCTAGAAAATTCCTTTAGATTGTAAAAGTCAACATTTCGCCAAATGTCGCCAAACATCGCACCCTTGGTGAATTTTTTCATTTAGCGCCAAGCATGTGTTTTGGCAGTAATCATAAAAGTCAATTTTCCCGCCAATCTGGCCAACATTTCCCGAACTATCGCCAAATTTGACAAAATTTTGCCAAATTTGCGACTTTGTTTGTTGCCAACTGTTCAACAACTTAAAAGTTTCATTCCCATTGAAAAGCATTGACCCGTAGTGATCCCAAAATAACCCAGTAATCAAATTGTCTCTAACATGTGAACTTGCCCAATGGTCTTCTCTTACCCCATAATGGTAGTATAAACAATTTAGTCAAAATCATTAGAGCCGTTTTTTAGATAAAATTTTCATATATATACATACACACTGGTAGACACAACCTCACTTGGTAGTTTTTTTCGACATTTCTGTATTTGAGTAAATACAAAATTTTATTTTTTATTTTTAAATAGTTCATACTGTTTTTTAGTAAAGGCACAATTTTATAATTTATTTATACATAGTTCCTACTGTATTTCAATAAAGAAAAATTTTTACCAATCATTTCTACATAAAATATAATTTCTAGTTTCTAAAATTTATAATAACAAATAATATTAAATCCCTTTTTGCGCTTTTTGTATATATGTCATTCTCTATCCATTTCCTCTATAGTATCGCCTTTACAGTAATGAATTTTTGTAATATATTTCCATAGTTGTAAAATACCAATTTGGTTTATTGTCCAGGTATTCAATGCATTTTCTATACAACATTATGGAAGTGACGAGGATTTTTTTTCTGTAGGTAAAAATACTCACTATTTCATCTCCTAACACTGGAAACGACGACGTAGTACATATATAAAAAGAGATGTATATGACAATTTCCTGAAAACAACGAAGAAGGATTCAAGCAGCCTCACTGTCGTTAGATGCACTTTTTAAGCTCTGAAGATGCTATTATCGAAAGTATCGATTATGCTCTCAACCATGGAATTAGGCCTAAATTTATGGAATTATTAGACAATATTAGAGCTCCGTAAAATAATTTCACACAATCAGTTATGATGATGCGAGAAATTAAAGACGTGAAACAGCGTTCAATTGCGGGAGAAATAAAGTATTATCGAACTGCTCTTTACGATACAAGAAAATGTTGATTACAAAAATTTCATTGTTCCTATTACCTACGAAGTATTCTCTGTTGTTATGCTCATGCTCAACCCTAATTCAAAGCATCCTAGAAAATGAATGTTGATGATTCTGAAAGAAAAATCATGGTCAATTTGTTTAATACTGATAAACGTGTAGAACCTTTGATATTCCCACTGTTTTACCCAAAGGGCCGAGAAAAAGAGAAACACCTCATACATTTTAATCACCAAATTTGTCCAAAAAATGGAAATGGTCATTAGACTGGGATTTATGTCTTCTTTCAATTTATGCATATAAGCTTCAATATAAGCTTCGGGTATTGGCAGAAATTTATGATTAAACAACTGCTAGTAATCTTGTGCATGCCGATACGTGATGTACTGCACCAGCAGTGGAAGACACCAATCACGAAAGAGTAACAAGACAATTTTGAAAAGTTGCATAAAAAACGTTGTTATTTCATTTAACAAACTTTTGCATTTAACGGACAATTTATTGTTGATATTTTTTTTGGCGTTAAACAAAATATTATTCCACGGCATTTCTTTGTCATATACAAACACTCTAACTGTAATTTTAAGCTCAACAGTTTTTAAATCGATTCTGAATGGCTGTAAGTCAGCAGTATATTACTTTTGAGATTTTTTAACTTTGCTAAAGTCGATACCTATCTAATTATTATTTTGTGTTCGAATACATAAATACATAAATCTTGTTTTATCTATATTGTGTTAGACTGGAAGTCGACAGCGGAAAAATCCATGTCTTCGAGCATCATTACAATTCATGCATTATTCTAAAGACAATCCTGTCTATGAAAAAATGAAACAGGCTGTCTGCCTGAATGGAATCTGTCCTAAGACTATGGAAGACCGACCGGAAGTTTCCCTTACATTGCATCCCCAATTGAGTAGAAATGTTCCGTAATAGTGGTGCTGATCAATGGCAAATAATGTTTACAAGAACTTCAGTTACGAAAGAATAACGACGGAAAAAAATTGAGCCTATCAAAGCGCATGTTTTCGATGTTGAGTCCTAGTTAGATGGTTTTCTCATACTCGAATTACTGTATAAGGCTTATGTCGAGAAAATTGTCTTAAACGATTTCGATTTAAAAATTTTACATCCAGAATTTTAAATGCTGTGCTTTTTTTAACCTATAGAAACGAATTTTTCCGTATAAGAAATCGAGCTAGACCATTTTCTTGTACTCGATTTAGTATAGAAGGAAAAATTCCAAAAACTTTACACTTTTTTTGTATCGTCCGTTATCGTGTTGCTGTTCAATGACAAATAGTATTGGCGAGAATTCCGAATACGGAAGATTAATTTTGTAGATTCTTTAACCTATGAAAGCGAATTTTTCCGAACCCAAAGCTTAGTTAAAACAAATTCTTTTATTCGATTAAAGCATTTTTTCATAAAAATTGTCGGAACTATTTTCAGTTTATAACATCGTTTTCAGTACTGAGTTTGTTTTAATAATATAAAAAAAAAATCCCGCTTTAGAAACATAGCTGGAGCATTATCTCGTGTTTCAATTAGTATAGGAGCCACGTTTTCGGAAAATCGCTCGAGCCGTTTTCAATTTATAACAGCATTTTCAAGGCTGAGGCTGTTTTAACATTTTAAAACGAACTTTTTCGAATTCCAGATCTAGATAGATCATTTTCTCGTGCTCAAATTAGTATAGAAAACACGTGTAATCGTTTAAGCATTTTTTGATTTATAACAAGATGCATTTTTAGTTCAAAGTAAACGTGCTAGTTAAGGCAAACTGACCTAAATCTGTCGACCCTCCCATTTAACACCCCTTGTGATTGGATTTCTAAAATCACTGAAATAAGCGTTTAACCTTTTGCTTACGGTGGGATTACCGTAGTCCCAAGAAAAAGACTGTTGAAAAATACGGGGTTGGGATTATCGTCATCCCGAAAATTTCCACTCCTCAAAGATGGAGTGCAGGAAATCCTTAATAGCGTTTGGCTCAACGGGGGTCTCATTGGGTATTGGAGAAGGGAAATTCTATAGGGAATATATTAGTTATCATAGGGAAATACAGGGAAAACTTATAAAGCAAAGAAAGTAAACATTGTTCAAGCGCACGATTTGAAGCTGTTTCTACCTCACTTCCTCCAAATTAGTGGAATATAATTTTTGTTTGTGATATTAATATGAAGAGAATAGATTATTTTCAGTAAATTGTTTTATTATTTTAGTATCGCTGATTTTGATTAAGTTTTTCTTCTTAGAATGTTAAGTATTGCGGGTTTTTTTTTATTTCGACAATAGTACACTAGATATCTTAAAATAATATACGTAACTTTATTTATTGAACTCAACAAAAATGAAATTATTATATATATTACTATCTAACAAAAATACAGTTAATTTTGTAAAATTTTTATGCATACATTTTTTTGTAAAATTAATTACTTTTACACAGTAGAAAATAGTTTTATGCTCACACACAACTTAATAATCATGTTTTATATTCTTTGCATGGAATTGAAGTTTGTCTGTTTCAGAATGATATTAATAAGTAATGAAATTCTAACGATATTTACAATTAATTTACTCCGCAATCATCTGATTAAAAAAAAAAGTAATTGAAGTTATGCAAAAAATAATACCAGTTACATTAATTGTTCTTTATATATTTTTTAAACATATGATTATAAACAAATATGAATGTCGTACAAATGTAAGTCCTAAGCATTTTTCTGCTATGTTCAAAGAGGCAATAGCTGTTCCAAAATCGTTTCGGAAAACAATTGTTATTGCCGTACTTTTTTCTCGGAAACTTCTGAAGCTAATTCAATACTTTATTTTATTTTTATTTTGTATTATACTTAGGTATTATACTTAGGTATTATACTTATTATATAATTAGTATTATGTCTTTTAAACTTTGTATTATACTTATATATAAATAAGGATTGTCTCTCAAAATTCATTCATTTTCAACAAAGTTAATTAACGCTGTTCTCAAATACAAAGGGCCTACTATCAGATACATTTTTAAATTCATTTTTGTTCAGAAACGCATGAAACAGGCAGATGTTGTTATTCAGAAACTTTGCAATCGAAACACGTTTTCCATTTTTTGTTAAAGGCAGAAGATCTTTTATAAAACACTGTCAAAGTCCGCGTTTTGAACCGAATTCCTGATTCTTCATTGCACGAAAGGAGAAAAACTTGTTGTCAAGTGACACGAATAGCTTATAACACAACTAATTTATTTATCCAAAAATTGAAAACTCATTTCGATTCCAAATTGCTTCAACAGTCAGGCCTGCAAATTTTATGATTTTGCGTTTAAAAATGCGTCAGAAAGTTTTGCGTTGTTCAGCAGAACATTTGAGAACCATATTCAAAATAAAGTAGAATGTTTAGTTTGTGAAATCGTACATCTATTGCACTTTTTAATTTAATTTATTGCCGAATGACCATTTATTGTTTAATAAACGTCAAAAATATGAAAAGGAATTTCTTTTAAATCGTTTCAGTAATTCTCAAGAAAAATGAACTTTACTCCCAACTATTTTCTATATGATTTCTCTAGTGTTATTGCTTGCTTTAGTATTATTATTCTAAGGTTGTTTGGGGGGGGGGGGGGGGCATTAAAATTAGAGAGACTCAAAATCAAAAAAGCACATTTCATAAATTAGCAAGGCATAATTTAATTTCAACACAGCGGTTTTAAATTCCACGTACGGGAAATATAGTATTGAGTTGTTAGAAAATACACAGCACACACGTAAAATGTACATGTTTAGTTTTTTTTTTAATCCTTAAAAATTATATATATATATATATATATATATATATACATGTGTGTGTGTGTGTGTATTAACATTTAGTTTAGAGGAGGCCCCACTAGTGCCTGAGAGGTTCTGCTCTCAAAGCTGGTAGACAGGAAGTCCTGGGTTCAAACCCCTGTCACGCTCGTCGACCTAACCAATCGAAGTTTTCCTTGGTTTTCTTCGAACCTTGCCGTAAATACGGGTTATGATCCCTTAGAAAGACCCCCACTGATGCTATCCCCCCTAGGGCCTATATCCCTTGTGTAAATAATCGGCCGTCATAAATCAACTAACCAACCGACCATCAGTTTAGAGGAGCTAGATATTTTTTAGTTATATTCTCTCATTTTTTGCACATTGAAAAAAATGCTTATTTAAGGAAATTATTTTTATTAAACTTATTTAATTTTTAAATGTATCTGAATGTTTGGAGCTATTATTACATAAAGTATTTTTGTATTAGCATACAATTTTTTTTCTTATTTTATTTATAACATTTGCTTAATATTTTTATTCAGATTTCTACTACTATTTCTGTATAGTAATATTCGACTAATTTAAGTACAACATAAATTATAATACAATTTGGAAATAGCGGTTTATTTTTTAATTTAAAAAGTAAATGCCCAACTGTTAACACCAAACCCGTTGCATATAACTTTATTCTTCTTTACTGTTTATACCGATTTCTACCTTTTTCTTCTAATTTTTTTTTTTTTTTAGTTTTAATCTAAATTGTAACGGAAAAAAAAACTTTTTTTTAAATAAATTATTTTTGTATTACTTATTTAATTTTTAAGTGTATCTGAAAGTTTACAGCTATTTTTAAATAGTATTGTGCCTAGTTGTTTGTGTTATAAAATGAGTATGTAAATGTTTTGCTTATCACATTAGTTTAATTGTTTTTATTCAGATTTCTGTCACTATTTCCGAATTTTCGCTAATTTAAGTACAAAATAAATTATAAAACACTGGAAGTGTAAGTTTATTTCTGAATGAAAAAAGTTAATGCCTTACTGGGAACACCAATTCATTTGGATAAAGCGTTATTTTTCCTTACTGTACTTTGTTGCGATACCCATGTATTTATTTTTACATTTTTCTTATAATGGAATTTATTTTTTCTTATAATCTGAATCATGATAAAAAGAAAATAAATGTTTATTCAAGGAAATTATTTTTTATTTGCTTATTTAATTTTTTAAAGTATCTGAAAGTTTAAAGCTATTTTTAAATAAAGTATTTTTATATTAGCATAAAAAATTCTTCTTCATTTTTTTTTCTTGTAACATAACATTTTCTTTTATATTCTCCTTTTCAAAATATAAACCACTATTTAAACGTTCATTGTAAGTGTTTTTCTGCTTATTTTTAAGAGACATCACTCAATTATTTCAAAACCTAATCACTTGAATTTAATGACTTCACAGAAAAAGTGCAATTTTCATGTCCGTATAACATTTAAACCTTATTTATAACGATAAGCTATTACTTTTGACAGATGAAAAGGTTTCCTTTAGGGAAAAGTAAATCCCGAAATTTCTCACGATTGAAAGTCGTTAGCGGACGCGCCTAATGATTCCAGATGTTCTACCGTCACCTGGGGTGTGATGCTTCTGAAGAAAGGGGGATGAAACGGTCAAGTTTTTCCCGTAATCGGAGGATATTTAAAGTATTCATTTCCCGTAAGCTACAGGTTAACCTGTAGCTTACGGGAAATGAATACTTTAAATATCCTCCGATTACGGGAAAAACTTGACCGTTTCATCCCCCTTTCTTCAGAAGCATCACACCCCAGGTGACGGTAGAACATCTGGAATCATTAGGCGCGTCCGCTAACGACTTTCAATCGTGAGAAATTTCGGGATTTACTTTTCCCTAAAGGAAACCTTTTCATCTGTCAAAAGTAATAGCTTATCGTTATAAATAAGGTTTAAATGTTATACGGACATGAAAATTGCACTTTTTCTGTGAAGTCATTAAATTCAAGTGATTAGGTTTTGAAATAATTGAGTGATGTCTCTTAAAAATAAGCAGAAAAACACTTACAATGAACGTTTAAATAGTGGTTTATATTTTGAAAAGGAGAATATAAAAGAAAATGTTATGTTACAAGAAAAAAAAATGAAGAAGAATTTTTTATGCTAATATAAAAATACTTTATTTAAAAATAGCTTTAAACTTTCAGATACTTTAAAAAATTAAATAAGCAAATAAAAAATAATTTCCTTGAATAAACATTTATTTTCTTTTTATCATGATTCAGATTATAAGAAAAAATAAATTCCATTATAAGAAAAATGTAAAAATAAATACATGGGTATCGCAACAAAGTACAGTAAGGAAAAATAACGCTTTATCCAAATGAATTGGTGTTCCCAGTAAGGCATTAACTTTTTTCATTCAGAAATAAACTTACACTTCCAGTGTTTTATAATTTATTTTGTACTTAAATTAGCGAAAATTCGGAAATAGTGACAGAAATCTGAATAAAAACAATTAAACTAATGTGATAAGCAAAACATTTACATACTCATTTTATAACACAAACAACTAGGCACAATACTATTTAAAAATAGCTGTAAACTTTCAGATACACTTAAAAATTAAATAAGTAATACAAAAATAATTTATTTAAAAAAAAGTTTTTTTTTCCGTTACAATTTAGATTAAAACTAAAAAAAAAAAAAAATTAGAAGAAAAAGGTAGAAATCGGTATAAACAGTAAAGAAGAATAAAGTTATATGCAACGGGTTTGGTGTTAACAGTTGGGCATTTACTTTTTAAATTAAAAAATAAACCGCTATTTCCAAATTGTATTATAATTTATGTTGTACTTAAATTAGTCGAATATTACTATACAGAAATAGTAGTAGAAATCTGAATAAAAATATTAAGCAAATGTTATAAATAAAATAAGAAAAAAAATTGTATGCTAATACAAAAATACTTTATGTAATAATAGCTCCAAACATTCAGATACATTTAAAAATTAAATAAGTTTAATAAAAATAATTTCCTTAAATAAGCATTTTTTTCAATGTGCAAAAAATGAGAGAATATAACTAAAAAATATCTAGCTCCTCTAAACTGATGGTCGGTTGGTTAGTTGATTTATGACGGCCGATTATTTACACAAGGGATATAGGCCCTAGGGGGGATAGCATCAGTGGGGGTCTTTCTAAGGGATCATAACCCGTATTTACGGCAAGGTTCGAAGAAAACCAAGGAAAACTTCGATTGGTTAGGTCGACGAGCGTGACAGGGGTTTGAACCCAGGACTTCCTGTCTACCAGCTTTGAGAGCAGAACCTCTCAGGCACTAGTGGGGCCTCCTCTAAACTAAATGTTAATACACACACACACACACATGTATATATATATATATATATATATATATAATTTTTAAGGATTAAAAAAAAAACTAAACATGTACATTTTACGTGTGTGCTGTGTATTTTCTAACAACTCAATACTATATTTCCCGTACGTGGAATTTAAAACCGCTGTGTTGAAATTAAATTATGCCTTGCTAATTTATGAAATGTGCTTTTTTGATTTTGAGTCTCTCTAATTTTAATGCCCCCCCCCCCCCAAACAACCTTAGAATAATAATACTAAAGCAAGCAATAACACTAGAGAAATCATATAGAAAATAGTTGGGAGTAAAGTTCATTTTTCTTGAGAATTACTGAAACGATTTAAAAGAAATTCCTTTTCATATTTTTGACGTTTATTAAACAATAAATGGTCATTCGGCAATAAATTAAATTAAAAAGTGCAATAGATGTACGATTTCACAAACTAAACATTCTACTTTATTTTGAATATGGTTCTCAAATGTTCTGCTGAACAACGCAAAACTTTCTGACGCATTTTTAAACGCAAAATCATAAAATTTGCAGGCCTGACTGTTGAAGCAATTTGGAATCGAAATGAGTTTTCAATTTTTTGATAAATAAATTAGTTGTGTTATAAGCTATTCGTGTCACTTGACAACAAGTTTTTCTCCTTTCGTGCAATGAAGAATCAGGAATTCGGTTCAAAACGCGGACTTTGACAGTGTTTTATAAAAGATCTTCTGCCTTTAACAAAAAATGGAAAACGTGTTTCGATTGCAAAGTTTCTGAATAACAACATCTGCCTGTTTCATGCGTTTCTGAACAAAAATGAATTTAAAAATGTATCTGATAGTAGGCCCTTTGTATTTGAGAACAGCGTTAATTAACTTTGTTGAAAATGAATGAATTTTGAGAGACAATCCTTATTTATATATAAGTATAATACAAAGTTTAAAAGACATAATACTAATTATATAATAAGTATAATACCTAAGTATAATACCTAAGTATAATACAAAATAAAAATAAAATAAAGTATTGAATTAGCTTCAGAAGTTTCCGAGAAAAAAGTACGGCAATAACAATTGTTTTCCGAAACGATTTTGGAACAGCTATTGCCTCTTTGAACATAGCAGAAAAATGCTTAGGACTTACATTTGTACGACATTCATATTTGTTTATAATCATATGTTTAAAAAATATATAAAGAACAATTAATGTAACTGGTATTATTTTTTGCATAACTTCAATTACTTTTTTTTTTAATCAGATGATTGCGGAGTAAATTAATTGTAAATATCGTTAGAATTTCATTACTTATTAATATCATTCTGAAACAGACAAACTTCAATTCCATGCAAAGAATATAAAACATGATTATTAAGTTGTGTGTGAGCATAAAACTATTTTCTACTGTGTAAAAGTAATTAATTTTACAAAAAAATGTATGCATAAAAATTTTACAAAATTAACTGTATTTTTGTTAGATAGTAATATATATAATAATTTCATTTTTGTTGAGTTCAATAAATAAAGTTACGTATATTATTTTAAGATATCTAGTGTACTATTGTCGAAATAAAAAAAAACCCGCAATACTTAACATTCTAAGAAGAAAAACTTAATCAAAATCAGCGATACTAAAATAATAAAACAATTTACTGAAAATAATCTATTCTCTTCATATTAATATCACAAACAAAAATTATATTCCACTAATTTGGAGGAAGTGAGGTAGAAACAGCTTCAAATCGTGCGCTTGAACAATGTTTACTTTCTTTGCTTTATAAGTTTTCCCTGTATTTCCCTATGATAACTAATATATTCCCTATAGAATTTCCCTTCTCCAATACCCAATGAGACCCCCGTTGAGCCAAACGCTATTAAGGATTTCCTGCACTCCATCTTTGAGGAGTGGAAATTTTCGGGATGACGATAATCCCAACCCCGTATTTTTCAACAGTCTTTTTCTTGGGACTACGGTAATCCCACCGTAAGCAAAAGGTTAACTATTTTTTAGTAGATTTGTTATCCTAATTTCACGCTCCTACCTAAAATTGTTGCTGATATATTACGAAAAGGCGAAATGGACTATATTGTCGACTCCCCCAAATTTAACCCACTTAATTGATGAATTTTTAAAATTGCGGAAATATGTGTTTAACTATTTTTTAAGTAGGTTTGCCATCCTGAGTTTCACGCTACTAACTAAAACTGCGGCTAAGATTTGGCAAAAAAGCAAAATAACCTAAAAGTTTCGAACCCCCTTTTAACCAATTTAATGGTTCAATTTCAAAAATCGCTGAAATACGTGTTTAACTATTTTTAGTAGATTTTTTATCCTCAATTTTCCACTCTTACCTAAAACTGCTGCTGAGATATGACTAAAAAGCAAAATAACATAAAACTTTCAACACCTCATTTAACCCCTTTACTGGTTGAATTTCGAAAATCGCTGGAAGATATATTTAACTATATTTTTAGTAGATTTTTTATCCTGAATTTCTTGCCCCTACCTAAACCTGTTGCTGGGACATGGCGAAAAGGAGAAATGACCTAAAACTTTCTACCACCCATTTAACCCCTTAGGTTAATTTTCAAAAATCCTTTCTTATTGGGTACCTAGATTGTGTAAGAAAAATATCTTCGAAATTTCATTATCGTAGGAGCAACAGTTCAGGCACGGCGTTAATTATAAGTTAGTCAGGACATGTTATTTTATAAGTATAGATTCCAAATACGTTTTTCTATTTTCAAAACGAAATAAAGTGTCAGAATGGACTGTGAAAGTCATCACAGATTCATAGTTATATGACACATATTCGACGTCTTTTTATTTATGGATGTTGACTTTCATCGTTCCTTCTCATTTTTACTAGTTTTTAACTGTGATTTATGACAGGACATCCATCTTTCTTCTTCTTTTATACCTATTCTTCATCTGTATTTTTCAAAGGATAATTTATTCTAAAAATTCGATCAAAGATTACCAAATAATGCCATACATCTCAATCTAACAAACGGCCCGACCCTATCTTCACAAATTTAACAAAATGTGAACTATCATATATTTTCTCATTGTTCCTTCAAATGTTGTTTTTCGGTTCAAGATGATTTCGTGACATTATACATAGAATCGCTTTTAAATGTAGAAAATTTACATTTTTTAAAAGCAGAATTAAAGTGTTACTCGTATTGTGACAAAAGAAGCATGAGGTAGATCGGAGACACTACTACAGTTTTCATATTTCACATAATAAAAACTTTAAATTTCTACAAAAGAGACCATATTAAAAGAAAATGAAAAGTCTATTTTTAAAATGATTGGTGGTAATTGCCGAAATGTCAGTGAAGGCTGACTGTGGAGACCCGAAATGTTTTTGGTTTTCGTCTGTCTTTCTGTCTGTCTGTCTTTTCCGCGATAACTGCCGCAAAAATGATCCGATTAGGTTGATTTTTGGTAGGTGCTTTGGTTAGGTACCCGGAATTAGCTGCATTGTTTTTTGTCACATTTGGTTCATTCGTTCGAAGAATATAGAACATTTCTTTTTAGGTCATGATGCTTTCCTATGATAATGCAGACGATTTTCAAATTTCATTTTTAACTGAAATGAAAATCGCATATTTGAATAATGGGTTTCAACGTAAAATTATGGATGCTAAATTTTCGATATGGAGGTTTTAAATACATCCAATAAGTTGTAAATTTCAAACTGGACGAAAAATGTCCGGGCCAGGATTCGAAACTGGGATCGCTTGGCTGAAGCCGCCACGTTAAACACAATTATTTCAATTGGTAAAGCAATCATACAAGTTGTAAATTTCAAACTGGACGAAAAATGTCCGTGACATTTTTCGTCCAGTTTGAAATTTACAACTTGTATGATTGCTTTACCAATTGAAATAATTGTGTTTAAAATAATCTAGTGTATTCACTTATCCAGCGTTTACTGGAGTTCCATTACCTGCGATCTTTTCTGTTGTGCTGATTAAAATATCAGACCAGATGCTTTGATCAATAAGGTTAACTGGATGAATTATGCCCTCCAGGTTCGACCGGGATAGCTCAGTGGTAGAGCGTGGCGCCTTCAGCCAAGTGATCCCAGGTTCGAATCCTGGCCCGGACATTTTTCGTCCAGTTTGAAATTTACAACTTGTATGATTGCTTTACCAATTGAAATAATTGTGTTTAAAATAATCTAGTGTACATCCAATAGCTTTGAAAATTTGCCAATAGATGTATTAGAATTTAGAAATTAAAATTGTTTAAATTATTGAAAATTTTGTGCATCTGTTCGGGAAATAAAAAACTTTTACTTTCATATTTTTTAAAAGTTTTAAATGCATTTTTTTTACTTTGCTCTGTAATTTATCAGTTGCTTAACAACCATATTTCAAAGAACATCAAAAGAATACAATTCAAGTAACTCGCACTATTTTGCTGCAATAATTTATTAGCAAAATACATTGTTTTCATGTGATTTTATTATTCTATTGACATAAAAGAGAATTTATTTTGATACAAGTTGCCGTTCAACTGTTATTGAATGGTTACCGACATATTTTTTTTCAAACAAAAATTACAAAAACATGGGACTTGTAATGTGGATTCTTGTAACATGAATTTACATTCGTATATGTAAATTTCTTACATGTCATATTATTCATTTTCTGGAACAGATGTGGATGTTTCGTCGTTGAAGAGATAATATAATTTTAAAAAATAGAATAAAATCACTCTTACAACGAGGTGGTTATTCCAAAACAATTAGAATAGTAAAACGATCCTGAAATATTACAATTACTCGAAATATTCAGAACATAAAAATATATGACAAAAAATACTTTATAGTGCCAAATCACGATTGCTATTCAGTGAATTGGCAGTACGCACGATTATAAATGATAAGTTTAAAATGAAATGTAAAGTTTTTAATGAAAGATTTAAAAGTTTCAAATATGCTTATTTTGGGGAGATTTTAGAATGCTATTGCCATCGAGTTAAATCAGGATGTACTTAGATAAAATAAATATTATAGAATGACCATCAAAACTGGTTTTTCAAAACAAAAATTGTAATAACGCTAGATTTATACAATAGATATAAGTGAAAAAAGTAGATTCAGTCTACATATTATAAGTTGCTTCTGTACATGAGATATTACTCAACTTGTCCATCAGAAGCAGTTGTTTCGTGGTTGGCAGGTAAATAAATATTGCTGTTTGAGTATTAGGATAACATGAAATTATTTTCGAATTTGTTGCTTATCCTAATACAGCCATTGTGCATAACAAAATCCAATATATTTTAGAAACATTCACACAATCCATAGGAAATCACGGATATAAACTTAATAAGATTACGGGGGTGCAGGGGGGCAGATCCTCCTTGAATAAATGACCGTTTCAATCTAGAAAAGTACAAGAATAAGAAGTTCATAAGAATTTGAGAATATTATTGCATAAACCGTGTTTAATTTAACGCTTCGAATTTCTGAAACCAACGAAGTATTTTATATACCTATAAATATGTATGCAATATACAAAAATTTAATTCGGATTGTAAAATACTTAATAATATGAAAAGTGAGATTAAAAAACAATGACTATCAGAGATGACGTTGAAGCTCCTGATTTGCAGATTTACTTGTTATATTTAATTGCAACAAAATTGCATTCTCAATTTCAAGTAATTCTTATTCAAGTAATTCTCATTCAAATAATTCTTATTTAATTAAACGCATATCTATATAAAGAATACAAAAGAATCATTTAAACTATTTATAAACAAAAAAAAACTTTCTTTAAACCTAATTTGAAAAAAAAATATATTTTTTAAAGTGTAAGGTATATCACGTTTTCAAATACAAAAATGAATGAATTTATCCCGTGTGGAAATATATTATTTTTCCCCACAATGGAAGTAAGCATGTGAATCACGTTTTCCTAACAGTCAGATATACCATGTAAAGTTTCATGCATCATAGGCTAAAGCATATTAGACCAATATTTATTTGAAACTGCCTTCATGCTTTCTGGGAATTGAATGCAAAAAGTTTGCATATTTTATTTCTGAACTGCTTTTATAAAGAAAAAATATACATATAATGCTAGAGATAGAACTCACCAGGCACATCAGTGGCCCTTTTTACTTAAAAACATAATTTTTGAATAACAAATTCTGGAATTTGAGTTTCCAAAATAATTATAATGTAATAGGATGTTTCATTGAAATTTAATAGAACTTAAGATTATAGAACTTAAGGATTATTGAACTTAAGAAAAATTTCGTGCATATTTTATTATTATTATTATTATTATTATTATTATTATGATTTTGTGATTCCAGGTTGAAAAGCCTGTAAGGATGAATGTGAAGGTTAAATCTTTAAAAAATTCAAATTTTGAATAAAAGTATAATATTTTTGTATTCTTTGAAAAACTTTTAAAAATAGAAATTTTGCGAAATATAGGAATTTTCTTGATTGCTTCCTAACCCTCTGACCACCGAGCGAAAGGGCGAATTTGTAATGTTGTTTCATCTGATTTTTTTTCTTTTAAACGCTAAAGAAAGACGAATTTTTAAACTTGCTATAAAAACTTAATTACTTATTTGAGTATAACCCTTGAGAGTATTAAACATTATTCGATGTATTAAAAATGCATTATATTTATAGAATTATATTAATTCAAACAATGCTCCTATTGCACTGAACCCTACAGCATTGTGAACGGATATATCAGTATATATCACGGCGGTAATATAGAATATGCAAATCTTTAAAAATTTCATGTAAATATATATATCAGTTTAAGTGCATTTTTGTGAACATTTTTGTTTGATTTTAAGCATGCTTGTAAAATTTTGAGATAAACCATTGTAATGTGTGTTTTTATACATTATTTACACAGAGGATAGATTTTATTCATAAATAGTGCAATTACAGTAATTTGTGCGTTTGTTTTTATAATGTTCAGGAATTATTCCTCTTTCAGATACAATTTTCGCAATAAATATATTGTCTTCAGAATTTAAAATTCATGTATACTGATGTTTTTCTTTTTTTGTGACAAAATATTTATATTTTTTAACCAAAATTCTAAATTAAAATTATTCAGATCATGAACCAATTACTTTTAATGAAAGTTACTCTTTCGTAAAAGTGACAACTTAATTTGAAATAAAAATACTATTAAATTGAAATAGAAACGTTCAAAATAAACTTTTAAAGAATTATATGTTTTTGTTTTTATTTTTTAAATTTTAAATTACCTGATGTCCAGTATAGAATAGAATTTTAAGTAAGTTGACATAAACGAAAACAAAGTTGACATAAAATATATGAAAAATTAAATGATAAAATAAAAATTGAGTTTCATTTATCTTTGAAAAAAAAAAAAACATCTTCTGTTTTCAATTGAAAAAATTGTAAGGATTTTTAACATGAGTTAAATGTTTATCGCATCCCAATTAAATTCGTGGTTTGATTTTTGTTCTGTTGACGCATAAAAATGTTCTTGAATAGTTCTTGATAATGCACTTCTTTTCTTAAACATAACGATTTTAAATAACTCAATGCCGTAAACACACATTTACTACACACACAATATTAAACTGCGTTTTATTTAATCTACGAGAAAATGAATCGAAAATTATATTTCGGTCAGTCCATATGAAATTATTCCCGTGTTTGTTGTTTGACACAGAAAAAAAATGTTATTCATTGCATGCCCCTAGCCTCAATATGTTGTCAAATCCAAACAAACAGTATTATTTAAATTTTATTTGCATTTGTTACCTGATGGTGGAATATTCACACAATGGTGTTTATTTTTTTTGCCCAATCTGGTATCTTTTGATAACTCCATTTTCTCAGGTCTGCAAATATCTGTGTTTAAATTGCTCATATCGTTTATAACATTTTAGAGTATAATTTTGTAAGTAATTTTATGCTTCTAAAAACATTTTTTTAATAAATTTTCATAGCATTTTGTTTTTCACAATTGTTAAAAATGTCCTTTTATGAGACATATACTGGGATTGGGAGTGGGGGGGGAGAACAAATGAGATATTACTAAAGCATGTCTTCAAGAAACTCTCATGTGACTCTCATCTCTGCAAAATATGATATTTTACTCATTAAGATGTATTTGAATGTTGCGACGAGAACTTAAGGAAATCACTTATATATATTTTCAAACAAATATTGAAATAGAAATTCAGGCAGAGAACAGGAAAACTGATCTTTGAACTGTCAATGATAATTCCAGAATCAGAAAATACTATGAGAGGTATATCATCAAATTCCAAATGTTATGACATATTTGTACATTGAAAGCTGTCTAACCACGAAAAATACCAATGCATGCATTTATCACCACAAGTGAAGACTGGGAGTTACTGGACATTCGTAGAATAAGTATGTATATTTAAAATTCTACCACACAGCTGATCGTAGCTGCATGTACACTATATTGCCAAAGGCGACCGCTATCTTGGCACTAATCAACAGATATTTGATACAACCTCTCATCTTTTTGCTTCTTTTTGGGAACAACGAATTTCGATCTTCTTCTATCGAAGATAATTTTCAGAATTTTCAAGCTATGATTTTGAGGCTTTCACAAAATTTGCTCTATATACTTACCTAATACATTATTTATATTATATTTTGATTGCATTCGCGCATGCGCAGTGAAACATTTTTCAGTAAATCTGCCCATTTTTCATCCAATTTTTATTATTTTTTAATTCTGATTGCAGAGTATTATGTAGAATGTTGTTTGTCATATTTTCTGAAAAAAGACTTTTTTTTATATTAAGAACTCTGCAAATTATAAGCAAAAAACTAGTCAAAATTTGGAACTTTTTTTATAAAAACCTTAATTTCTCTACGAGTATACATGCTATCCTCTTAAAAATGAACACAGTATATTACAATAAGCCACTTATTAATAATCTCGAGTTTGAACGCCTTTGCTACATTAGTTTTTACAGGGTTATCCAAAAGATATTCGTTATTTTCAATTTGTTGACAGTCCCCTATGGGGTTTCGTGAAAAAAATCTTCACGGAAATATATAACCTATAGTATACTGTTTACACATCTGCAGTTTCAGGTTAATTCATCATGTATTTTTCTAGATAGTTAACAAAACGTCTAAAATCGCAAGTGGTCGGTCACCATTGGCAATATTGTATATATATATATCTACCATTCGGATGTAATACAACCAACATGTTTTGGTTATTTTTATGCATTTGTAAATTAATAGAAAAATTTAAATTTACATTAACTATTTAATGGGCTTTTAAATTTCTCTATTTTTCAGTATTCCATCAAAAGTTACAGATACTAAACCATAAAAAAAGAAAAACTGATGTGGTTGAATTAGATTATGTTTCTTTAATTTTAACATAACTAGTGAGTGTGTTTATTTATTTATTTATGTATTATTATTATTATTACTATTATTATTATAAAAATTTCTTCCACAAGTGTAATTTAATGCAATGCATAGTCTTTATAAAATGTTATTTTTTACAACAACTGTCCTTAACAGTCTATAACAATATATAAATATCTAAAATACATACTAAAATATTAATATAATAAAATATATTCCTCCTGTGCAACGGAAAACCTCAGAAAGCATATATATTTTAAAGTATTTCACGATGCAACAGAAATGCACTTGAAACTTAAAACATATCTCTTTAACAATTTTACACAAAACCATAAGTATGAGTTACGACCATTCTTTTTTATTTTGAGCAGACTGCGGACTACAGTATAGAGTCGAGAGCCATTTCAAAAATCTGAATGTATATTTAAATTTAAATATTCCCGTCTTTCGTCTGCAAAGTTTGCTTACATACGTATATACCTGTATTATAGAAGATCGAAATTCTGTGTATGCAGAATAACTTTAATGCTTTGAAAATGTTCAAAATTTATGAGGGTTATATTTTTTCTTGAAATAATGTTAGGAAAGGGGAGAATTTTTATATGTAAAATATTTTTTCATTCTTTGGATTTCTATAATATAGGCAAAGGTGTGTGTATTCAGGTAATAATGTTATAGAAAATAAATATAAATTCAGTTAAATATATTTAAATACTTCTCTTAATTAGTCATATATTCCAATGAAACGTACAGTCTATATTATAAATTTACAGTAAAATCTGCTGAGGTAAAGGATCGTGAAAATTTCTGATTTAAACAGGTTTCCTTATTAACAAATGCACGGCTTACTATAATAATGAAACTTTTCTCTTTAAGGCAGGTTTCATTTTTACAGGATTTAAATTAAATGGCCAAGAATAAATGAATTTCACTGATGCATTCGTTTTTTTTTTCTTTAAAAATAATTATACATTATAAACAGCATTTCTTTACAAAAAATAAATATTAATTGGAAATAAACACGGAACAAAAACAGCATTTAAATATGCCCCTTCTCCACGTAATCAGAGTACATTTATGTTTATATTTTAGTTATTCATACATATATATATAATGGGTGTAATATGTAAAATCAATGTTGTTTGATAAAAAATAACATGAATCTGGATGATCCTAATATATGTGTTAAAAATCTTTTTGAGGACGAAAAATAGTAATTATTTTCTATAAGAATTGCATTAAGGTAAAGCCAGGAGAGATGGCGCGGTCGGAGAGATTGCGCACATAGAGGTTCGGGGGTTAAGGAGTAGAGTGAGGGCGCAGCGACTCGATGTAGTTGTACAACAATAGTAGTGGAGTGTCTACTTGAAAGTGCACGTTGATTGCTTTGAGCGTCTAAGATAGTATTCCTATTTTGTTTTCTTTTCCCAAAGTAAATGCTTGAATTTTCATAGCTATTCATCAGAATTTCTATACAATGTCAATAGTACAAAATATTTTTAACTTAAACGATTTCTTATAAGCTACTAATCTAGACTAACAATGTGAACATCAACAGTTCGTTTTAGAAGAGGTCATGTCTAAACAAAAGGCCGCGCAATCTCTCCTACTGAAATTGGAGAGGTTGCGCATCTGCTACTTAGGAGAGATGGCGCAGTGTTCCCATTAGTGTCCATGCTAGGAGAGATTACGCAGCTTATTGGTAAATTTGCATAAAAAATGAAAAATGAAAATGGACTAATTTTAAGTTAAACATGTTATTAAGTAACATAATTTTATTTTGTAATCTTATCTGGACTCGCTTTTTCTGATTCTTTAATTTTTTTTCCTTTAATTAAAAATTTTTAATCGTTTTTTAAATTATTTCCTTTTTCTGATTCTTTAATAATTAGGTTGAAATATTCACTTCTAATACAATAATATTTGTTCACAAAAACCTTACAGCAATGTCATTTAAGTGTAATTATTATTGTTAACAATTCAATTGTAGTTATTAGTAGAAACAATCTCTCCTACCCATGTGCGTAATCACACCAACCCTGTAAGGACAGATTGCGCAAAATAACTTTCTTGGTTTTAATACAACTGTTCTATTAAATTGCAACATAACAACAAAATAGCAATGGAAATGCATAAAAAGCAAATGAAGTAAAAATTATTCATGAATAGTTTAGCAAAAAATTAATATTTAGTTTTTTTATTGCTATTTTTTCGAATTATGCGCAGACTATCCTAGATTTACCTTATAAGCCTCATAATGTAAAATCTCTTAACAATAGACACACAATGTTTTGAGGTAAAATTTTAGCAGGGTTAAAGTAGGCAAATGCATAATAGTGCTCTAAATGACATGATAATAAATTAATTTTAACGGTGAAGTACCGTGGATATACAGATAGGCAGCCCTTATGAAAAATCGCGCTTCTGCTTTTTCATGCATACACATGTTTGGAGGCTGCCATACGATACATGTAACTACAGTGATACAATCTGAAAAGAGTGCGAGAACAAAACATGAGACATGTCTCATGGAACAATAGAGCAGCAGCCAGATTGTAGGGACTAGGCTATGGCAACTCAGCAATTAACCGTTGTTTTTACATTCTTCTATATACATAAGTAAAAAGTATCGGGATCGTGAAATATTTCCACTTGCGTTTTGTGATGGCTTTGCAAACGATGTCTTGCACACGCTTTGATTATTTTTGGAAAATTCCCGTCTGTCTGATTGTTATTCTGTGTTGTGTGTAACACACATTTTGTGATCATTCTATTCCAAAAACTAACGCACGGAATTAAACCAAACTTTAGATTCAATTAGACCTTGACATAATTGGTTCTGTTTAAGTATGGTTGTAAACCAGAAAGCAGCTGCGGTTGCTATGTTGCGTTTTTAGGATGTCCATATTAGGAAATTATCGGCATCTATGTGATGGAATTTCGTGAAACTTCATATAAACTCAGACCTTGACACATGACGTTATTGTTTAGTTTTCGGGATATATACACCAGCGGTTTACACATCTATGCTGTGTTTTTCACGATTTTCATGTTTGTTATATTTCGGTATCTATGAGATGGAATTTCATCAAACTTCTTAGTCGTTAGACCTTAATCTATAATAGTATTGATTAAGATTTTGTTCATCTTTCTCAACAGGTGTCGCTTCTGTGTGGTGTTTTTATGATATCTGTGACAACAATATCTCGAAATCTATGGGATGGAACTTCACCAAATTTAATATGTAAGACATTTATTTTAAATCATGTTGTTTCAGTTTGAGCTTTTTTCGGTCAACATTGGGAGCTACTATGCTGTGTATTTCAAAATTTTCATGTTTGCTTTATTGCACCCTCTCAGGTTTGCATATTCATCAATTATGTAATATATTCACTAAAATATATTGAATGGATTCTGAATCATTAACTGAACAAGAAACTCTCTTGTGTTATATTTTATCGATGACCATTAAACGGTATCCCTGTTTCTATTGGGTAGAAATTCACAAAATATTATATTTGTCATTAAATAAAAATATATACTATATTGGTCCAAAGTTTTATTTGAATACCAAATAAGGAGCGATGTTCGACTGTACCTTTTACATTCACTTATCCCTGTTACAGCGAGTTAAATTCAAAGAAATGCACAATACTTCGTAATTGTTGATATGTTAATTATATCAATATGAGGAGACTCGCATCCTAATCCCTAACGCTCACCAACCCACGTGATTTGCGACGTAATTCGCATTGGGACCGCAACGTGGTCCCAGCTCGCTTTTCTCGCTCCCCATTTTTTGCAGCAATTCTAGCCAGACTCAGAACTATCATACTTCATTTTAACATACAAAATTTACACATTTTTTAACGTAAAAAAAGTATTTGAAAATTTTGTTGAAAACGCAATTTAAAATGCATTTAGCACCTGCTACTAACGGGCATAAATCATTTGAATATCATAAAATTTACATTTTTTTTTAAATGTAAAGTATTTAAATGAAAAAAATTACGTTGGAAACAGAATTAATTTAAAATTCATTGTGTCTATAATATTTTACCACACAGATTAAATTCATTTCGAAAAACTCTTGAAAAAATACCATGTAATAGCAGAATAATTCAATATAAATAAACAATCATCGTCTAAAATTTGTTCGATGTGAAAAATACAATATCTCTCAGACGCTTGGCTAGTTAACAAAACAAAAACAACACGTTATTTGCTGTATCTGTAGAAGGCTCTTGTTAACAAAAGCTGATTTGGCGAATGCATCACGTGACCGTAAAACGAAACAAAGATCATTGCTGTCCATACATCAGCCAAAATATTGTGTTTGAGCCCCTGCTATGAATTTTGATTCTCTGTATTAAAAACAAAGGCCAGTGAATATGACATCATATTGTCAAAATCCGAATAATAAAATATTTCAGTTTTATATATACTCTAAAGATCATGACATCATTTGAAGTTCCTAAGAAACCGTTCTATGCATTTCCTGGCTGTTGCTACGCTTTTCCTAGAGGAAACTTCTTCACACAATGGAAAACCTACCGACAAATTGGTTGTTTATTTGAAACAATTCTACAATGTGCCATTGAACTTTTGGAGTCAATATCAGAATACATCCATTCTCTCAAATATGACATCATTTTCACCATCAGAACCATTCACCGCTTCCGAGATTAGAGCGGCATTTGAGAAATTGTATTAAAATTCCTGATTTTCATTAAATAATTGTTATAATTCATTGGAAAAATGTAATTTTTATAAATATTTTATTTTGTGTATACCAAGGATACCATGGAATCCATCTCAAATTAGTTGTTGCAAATTAGTTGGAAAATGAACGATTGAACATAATATATATTATCAGTAGGATAATATAGAAGACAATTTTATTGATGGCCACAGCGCAGTATTTTCTTAACAAACATTCTGTGTAACAATCATTTACACTCAGTAATTATTATTTTATAAAATTAATTTTATTTCAACAATACTATTTTATGTAAACTGTTTAGGCAAATTGTTTTATGCAACATTGTATTTTCATCCCAACCCTTTAAATATAAAATGTTTGAAACAAAGAGCGTTTTCTATAGAAAATCTACGGTGATTGGGTGTTAACGAACTAATTTTATTTTATTATTCTTACCAACAAACTACTCCATTGGGAATTCTAATTAACTGTTTATATTTAGAGTAAGCTTAGATCAAGTGAATAAACGTTAATTTTCCATAGAAAATTTATAGTGAAAGAGTGATATTTTTTTTATCATTCTTATCATTAAACTATCCATTGAGAATTTTAGATTAAGTGTCTACAAGTATTTTTCTTAAATTTTTAGGACAAACTTAAATATCAAAGCTTTTGTGTGTTTTTTAGAATTATACATCTAATGTTGCATTTTTTTATAGTGTATAATTTTGAATATACGTTTATTTAATTTAAAACATATATTCAAAATTATACATTATAAAAACAATGCAGCATTAGAGATATAATACTTTAAAAAATCACAAAAGCTTTTATATTTAAGATTGTCCTAAACATTTAAGAAAAATAAGTTTTTCTTAATAAAATAAATTTTAAAAAATAGATGAATAAATAAATAAATAAATTTTAAAAATTAATAAAGAAAAAAAAAATATATTTTTCTTTTTTATTTATCATTTTTATCAGTAAACTATCCATTGCGAATTTTAGATTAAGTGTCTACAGGTATTTTTTCTTAAATTATCAGAACAATCTTAAACATTAATGCTTTTGTGATTTTTTTCAGAATTATATCTCTAATGCTGCATTATCTTAATAATGTATAATTTTGAATATACGTTTATTTAATTTAAAAATATGATATACTTTAAATAGCAATATGGAATAACTGGAAAATCATAAAATAAACATAGCACGGTATTTAAATATTTATGTACTGATTTTTTTTTAAATTCATACAAAGATATACACCCACGAGTCACAGATTAATACCAATTATTTATTAATTTACATGTGCGCTGAGAGTTAAGGATCCTGGACAGGACATGTATTCTGCTGTATGATCTATGTGATTATCACACGAAAATGGGATGAGAAGTTCGGAAATACTAATTCTTCTAAGTTCCATTCTGGCGATGTTGATGAACAGATTATTGTGTCATATTTCCTTTGTCATCAGTATTAAATTCATAATCAATTTTACCCACGGTACCACATTTACGCGAACAATTCTCCTTTCACCTCTTGGCCGACCAACAACATTTCTTAAGGTAGACTTCTTAGAAACCATTCTGCTACATGCTAACAACTGCATATCGCGAGCAGCAGATTAGAATTACCGCTTCCACCATTTTTAATCAGCCGTCTTCAATCGAAATCTATTCTTTGTCAATGTCGATAAAATTATTACATTTATTTATGTTGCTGAAATACAAATTACTGCTTCACAGAGTTCAAATATTTTAAATACAACAAAAAAACAACACCTGCCATTTGATTGGCGCTGCGTAGAATTTGATATCCATATAGAACAGGTGGTTTTCATTCTTATGCTTATCGGGGTGCGGTTGATATCTAAAAAATGTACACTATTATTGCACAGAAATAAAAAAAATATCAAAATTTAAAACTACATCTTTTTTGTTATTTTGATGGATTTTTTTTCATTCATTGAAATTTGTATATATCTTTTTAATTTCATCGTTACGTCTATGTGAACGAATATTTTTACACCTCATGCTTTAATACACTTACATAAAACATCCCATATGTGATTTAAAAATAATATATGATATTTTCATTAAATTTAAATATTTTAGAAACATATTTATCAGCTTCTAGAACATCAACATTAACATAAAAAACGTTTGCATATAAGAGCATATATTTTGTTCAAACATCAATACATCAATGAAAAAATTTTGAAGAATAACCGGCAAACGTATGTCAGCACGTAATATATATATATATATATATATATATATATATATATATATATATATATATATATATATATATATATATATATATATATATATATATATATATATACATATGTTATATAAAAATTTATTTCCTTCGTATCCTTCCATTTTATTCGCATTAATATTTTAAAATTAATCTAACTCCTGTCATAGTCAGTATTTCCTTAATTCTTAATAATATCTATTCCTATTTAAAGTCCTTTTAAAAGTAAATATCCGTATATTAATAATTATTTTATTCCAAATCTTAATGTAAAATTTAAGATCATTCGTAACTTTTATCAGTTCCCCAATCTATAAAATTCTGAGACGCGTTCTCATTTCGAATGTTTTTTAAAGCCATTATTATTATTATTATTATTATTATTATTATTGCTCTGAATTTTTCGCGCGCTTGGGATTTTAACTTCTAAATTGGTCCGCACCCAAGTAAGGGATTCTTTACTGTTTTAGCCTCGCCCTCTAGCCTCATTCGTTGGGCTGGAGCTAGCTTCTCACTCATTGGGTTGTGCGCTCGTGACGTAATTCTGTGTATGTTTCCGCGGAGAGAACAAAACTCGCCCGCACCGGTCGGAGCACGAGATTTTTGACGTTTTCGGTAGCTAAACAAATATGTGTCTGGTATTTTTATGTCCGTAGAATATTCATCTGGCCCAGTAACATCTTAATTCAATGAAGTGAAGCAACGTTAGCCCGAGGGCTATAAGTTTTAGACCTTTTGGGAATTGTCTCTGTGTTGTTCGTCTTCTAATAAAATTATTTGTCTGGAGATTGGCTGGATTTATTGGAAAACTTTGGTGGAATCATTTCATTGCCGTCTACTTCGCCATATTCGCGAGACATTGTGAAACATGCAGTATAGCGGCGCACGTGTTGGGAGAATTACACGAAAACCTAATCAGCAACAACGTATGCAAACGTCTAACTGAATATGCAGTTTGATAAAAATCCTTGCATTATTTCTTGAGATAGAGCTATTGCGGAAATCGTGAAAATGCGGCATAGCAGTGCCATCTGTTAAACGATTTACACCAAAAACTAATCAACACCAATCTATATCAAGTTCTAATTGAATTCAATTTTTTATTAATTTCCGTGCATTAGTTCTTGAGATTGTTTTGTCACATACAGACAGACAGAGATATAGAGAGAAAAACAGGCAGAAAGACTCACAGACAGACATTTTCTAAAAATACTGAAATCTTGTTCCGGACCCTCTAAAACGTATAAATCCGTCAAAAACCAGAAATCGAAATTTTTCACGATTCCAATACTTTTTTCTTGTAAAGATAGAAGAAAGTAGATATATATTAAATGTAAAAAAAATCTTTTAGGGTTATCACGTATGTGCTGTACACGTATTTGTGTATGTTTTGTAGACCGGAAAGTACGAGTTCGATCGTGTGGTACCTTTCATTTTATTACTTTCACAACACGAAATAATATTGTTGAGATATTAAAATTATTAAACAGAAACGCAACTCTTTAAAAAAAAAAAAAAAAAAAACTTGGCACAAAATCTTCACTGACGGTATTTTTGCATATCTCGAAAAATATTATTTATTCTACTAATTTTTCCTTGCACAATGACGGTTTTTCTAAAATATAGGCCAAAATAATGCACTTAAAATATGTTTATCTCACATTTATTGCGTGAAGTGAAAGCATTACATCATTACACCAAGCATTAGGTTAGCGCATACCATCGTGATGTTGAACAGTTTGAAAATTAATGTTCTTTATTTTTCAAAAATATATGCAGGAAATTAATCTTTTCAGACTATCATTTTTAATGTTTTAAGAACGGATAGTTTTCAGGAATGATGTTTGAGTACGTTTCGATAATAAATATTTTTAAAATCTGAAAATGAAGCCAGAGCATGAGCAATTTTATATTTCCTTAGAAATCTATATGATAATATTTCATATTCATCCGCATCCAATAGCATTAATATTTGGGAGACGCAGTTTGTACTCTTACTTTTACATCTGAATTAATTTTCATTCAGTTTTTTTATTTTTCTATAAGGGTCAAACCAATGTAAACGGGGGTTTACTTTTTGTAATTATTTGGACTGAAATACAGAATTGATGATATAATATCATTTTCCTATACAATCGCCTGATTTTAAAACAATTCTATCCCAGCAGATAAGTAATATGTATCGTAGATAAAGGGAGGATAGTTCTCATGTCAAAAGCTCACAAACGTCTCATTGACTGTATGGTCCTAAACATAATGAAGTTAAAATGCATCCATTAGTGGTGTAATCATATGTAAATTCTTGGCAGACAGTAAGCAGTGCTCTCCAAAGTTACCCAATAAATTTCTTCAAGCGTTTGTTAAGTTAAAGCTATCGATTCTGATTGGGCATTGTAATGTGGGATTATTTGATCCCTGATCTAAAATCATCATCTTCCATACGATTTTCGTCTTGTCCAGTAGTATGCAGTATTGATGGTCTGATGATTATGAATAAAGGTTATAAATTAAATACCATCAAAGTTTCTGAAAAACTTCGAAATGATATTGCCGTCATTAAGCCGTTATTTGTTTTGATTGTGAGTTCGGTCTCATTATCTTCCTTTTTTACGATGAATTGTTTATGCCAATATTATACATGGATTTTCTTCAGACAGGGGTTTGGTAATTGTGCTTTAACTGCGAGTAAAATTGCATTAAATTGTACATCTTTGCATCCACGCAATTTGTTAATTAGCCGTTGTGTGACGGAAGTATGTATTCCTTACCCTACACATATAACGCAAAACGAATTAAAAACTCAACATGACGGAGTCAGCTATTGTTGAGAGGGTTATTTGACATCAAAACTACGTCTATACGTTATGATCTTCTATCGCACTTCTAAAACTCACTGAAACCGAATTAAATCTCATATTTTATCGACAATCTCATTTTCAGAAAAAAAAGGACCGTTAATTATTTTTGAATAAATGCACGAAATTGAGTGAAGTTTTCAGAAAGCTTCATAAAATTATGCTATATGGTAAGCATGGACACTACGTTTTATAAAGGCGAAAGACAGACCAGTGACTCGTACAATTCAAATGGCAATGAAAATAATGGTATCACTAATAAAAAATTATAAATTTATTTTTAAAAGTTACTGACATTTCATAACTAATACATCATTTGTGAACATATAATAGATCATTGGTACTAATATATTTAACTATCCCCCATAGGATTAACATTAGCGAGCGGGTGTTTTCGTCTGAGTGAAATAGCCCCTTAACTCGCTGAACAGGCACAATCAAACCCGGAATCAAGATCTGTTCATGAACAATTCGTAGCCTATTCACCGGGGACCCCACTGGAAAAAATTAAAACATCTGTGTTTTAGAGGTCAAGGGGTTTCATTCAAATCACTTTGATTAGGTGTATTAAGCGGTGGTTTATGTGTCGAGTCAGTTTGCAATCAAAAACGTGTGTTCTGTTATTTCCGGTAAAGATTGTAAATTCACAGTCACACTTTAACAGCATTTTTCGGTTTATTAAAAAAATTAACAAAGTGATTTACAATAGATATTCGTTTCTACTGGCATAAATTATGGCATACATTTATTTAATAACGCATTTTTTTCTCATCTGAGTGTGGGCTTGTTTCTGATAAAGGGTCAGTAAAGCAGATAGAGATTAGAGATTAGACTAACATTTTGAGGAAATTAGCCACTTTGTGTTGGCAGAAGAATACTTTGTCTCGTAAAAGAAAATAAAAATGCTCTGAGGATGCTTTTCTCTTCAAAATCTTAGAATTTAATAACATTATATGTGGAACTTAGATAATTATATATTAGTTTTAAAAAGTTTAATAACATAAAAGCATAAATACGTTTTCAGCAAGTTGAACAACTCTAGGCAGTTGGTAATCTCGCCAACTTTTATATTAAAAAAATTTAAAACATTCCGTAAATGTACATTCACATTCGTATGATTTAATGTTTATATTGTACTTTTTTTTTATCTTGTACAAGTGAAATCCATTGAATTTTAAGCAAAGATATTAATGATTTTCCAACTTTATTCATAAAAAATATTTAAAAGAACATTTGTTTATTCTCGTAATAAAACATTTCAGTCATAATAATAACATACAAATTTCGTATATTCGAAAAAAGCTATTGTTGGCATTAATCTAACCAATATAAGGATTACAAAGTTGCGACTAGATCTATATATAATGAATAAAAGAAATGACAATAATAGAGATGCAGTAAAAATGTAATATTTCAAGTGTTTTATTGCTTTAGTCAGAATGGTATTCTTTTATGAGCATAAATGGTTCTTTAGCTATAAAGGGAATGCAACAGTTATATATTTCTCTCTTAGCATTCTTAGGTTCCCACAAAAATGACTAATCACTTATTATTGAAATGAGAGAAAAATAAATATTATATATATGTTATGTGTTTTTTTATCGAAAATTATTGTATTAAGTACCTGTACATTAATGCAAATTATTTTAAGCAATTATTTAAAAGAAAGGTGAAAAGCAAACTAATGTATGATTTTTCAAAATGCATTTTATTGTCTTATGGATAAAACATGTTTTAATATAATAATAATAATAATAATTAAAAATCTTTTTTCATGAAATGTTATATATTGATTCTTAAAGACAGTTTTTCATCATTCTGGCATAAAAAAAAATTTAAAATCAGAATTTACAATTTCTTTTCGAAAACCGTTTTAAATAAAATAAAATTATAACAAATTGAGAACACGTTCCTTCTCCACAAAATCTGTTGTCTTTTAAATTAAACACTGTATGGCCAAAAGCCAAAGGCCAATCTCGATTTTAGTAGTTTCGTCGGATATCTATATAAAAACATGAGGAATTATTCTGGACCATCTTATGGCTTCTTTGACTTCTAATGAATGCGCTTCTATCTATTTAACACTTGCTTTTATAAACATATCCTTTTTAATAACTTTCAGGACTTCAGTTCCTTTTTGAATCGCCCCTCTTAGATTATTTCAAAGTTTTGCGTTTACCATTACTTTAAAAGGTATACTGATACTTTTGTACTGACATTTTCCCCACTATCTAACGTTAGTATAACAGTT
Organism: Maratus michaelseni; assembly: GCA_963931845.1. Taxonomy (NCBI): domain Eukaryota; kingdom Metazoa; phylum Arthropoda; class Arachnida; order Araneae; family Salticidae; genus Maratus; species Maratus michaelseni. The sequence continues at coordinate 288,505,350 of OZ007591.1, read as the reverse complement.
TTAGCCATTTTGTGTACAAAATTAGCAAATATTTATTTCTTGAATATTCAATTCACATTTATTGTATGGAACAGAAACAATCAAAGCAACACATATTATAAACAATCGAAGAAACTATTTCAATAACTTACCCCAATAGACGTAAATACATTCGAATAAGTTTGTACAGCCCTGTATATCATCAACAAATTTTTAAACACTCCTCATATTAAATTAAATTCTGTTCAGCAGATAAACAAAAAAAAATATCCGAAAACATATTTCGTTAATTAACATCCATAAACGGCTATGTATCCGGTTCTTGTATATCTGTGTATATGGACATATTTATATTTAGAAAAAATATCTTAGTATACTAAATATTGTTCATTTGGAAAATGCACAGCTTTATTACAAATACACATTTAAGCAATTCCCGCTCATACACGCTAATGCTTACGAATTATTTTATACAGCCCTGTATATGAGCTTTATAATTTATCACTTCCTATGAACAAAATTAGTAAAACATAAAAACGTATACCACATCGGAAAACGCACCTGGCGCTTTTATCATTCATAGACACACTGTAACCGAAATCTTTAGTGTGTCACTGTAAATGAACGAGAACTGTTATACACGTCATATTCTACAGTAAATATCTTGTAATGCACCGCAATTATGTATATAAATTTCATTATGTTTGAAATAGTGTAAAATACGCTACAAATATCCCCCTGGTTATATAATTGAGACTGTAAATGATATATATGATTTGTACATAATATTTTTCAAAAAGCCTGTATGGTTCACTTGATAAATGCATATCAATTTAATTAAGTTTGAAATAGTTTACAATCATTAAAATACACCTCAAAAAATATTTCCCTATTAGCCGTAATGCAACATTATTCCTATGAGTTTCCTTGTAAACGCACTATAAATGCAGCAAACTCCATCTTCAATAGTGAACATGCCATAGTATACGTCAAATACATATTCAATTACATGACAATATGTTAAAATTTACGAGTCATAAACACTTTTTAATTATTTTGGGAAGTGTTAAAAACACCAACCGTGATTCGAGATTATTGTTGAATCACTGTCATATCGTGACAATCAGTTTTCCGCTTGTGACTCAAATCAGATAAAATTAAAACGTTACAAAATTGTACATTGCTCTACTAGAATTCATTAAGATATTGAGTTTTAACTGAGTCAGAGAAGCTTGAAAGATTAAGCGTTGCCACTATAAGTTCCATTTGTTTAATATGTTGTTATATGTATTGAACGTTAGAATTGTTGTATGTAAGATACATATACATAATCATTTAAATACGTAATGATGTATGTACGTATGAAATATTCAACATGAGTGTAACATTCAAAAAATACAAATACATGTATATTAAATCTATGGAATGATAGTAGAATCTATCTGGGTTCTACTTTTTCTTTTCTTCAGGCTATCGCTGAGGACTGCCTGACAACTAGAACTGTTGTTGCTACGAGGACGATTTTGCAAAAGGAGCGCTTTATCTGTATATTTCAGTATTTAATAAATACTTTTTCCGGGTTGAATTTTTTTTCATATAAAAAAAAAACACTTTTACTTCGGATTTTACCGATTTGAAGTTATTTAAACAAGAAATAAAAGTAGCTGGTGGAATAAACTTCTTTTGTTTCAATATTTTTAATGTCTCAACAATCCCTTTTCTGAAATTTATTTACTTTAAAAATTAGAGTATGATACGTAACTATATATTTTTTTACCGTTTTTCTCTCACTTTTTTAAGCGATATAAATGCTTTTATTCGAGTTTGCAACAACATAGTCTACAGAAAGCATGTTTCAGTGCACTGCATAGATACATATGAATTTCAGAATGTTTCAAATATTGTAACATCATTAAGGCGATACTATACTTTTAAGTGTCGCAGAGAATGTGAAATTTGTCACGAGTTTGACGATTTGTTTTAATAAAAAGTAACGACTCTAGACGTACCGAAATTTCATATTATATTTAGGTAATGTTGAACTATGTGTAAAAACTTTTAATTTGGATATAATATGATAAAAAAAAGTCATAGGGTGGGTTTCAAATTAATAATTAAAAAAATTATTTGGATAACATTTCACTGCTCACACTATTACTCATGCAAGTTTAATGAAATTTGCGTAAACATCATCTTAAGTTAAACATAATACTCCGGATTATAATTTGAACTAAAATTTTTGTAAAAGTATTTAATGATTGCAGCATCATAGTTGAAATGTATTCCAACCGAGCGAAAAATGCCGGGACCAAGCCTCAAACCTGGGTACCTGCCGGGCCAACGCTCTTCCTACTGAATGATACCCTGGCTGGCATAATTCAGTCTTATTTGTTGGGCATGGGTACGAACTGCAGCGCTAATTTCATTCATCTGAGTTATAACTAGTGCATGTTACATGATGAATGTGATGCAACACAGAAACTCTTGTATACCATCTAATTAGGTCATTCCTCCTATTAGAATCCTCTGTTCATTATGACATTTATAAACGGTTAATTAGATAAATAGTAATTAATGTTTAATTAGAACAAAAATAAAAAACAGAAGTTTTTACATGCATTTAACCTTATAATTTTTTTCATGCTGAACACAGTTTCACCATTCAAGTTCGTTCTCATGATTATATCAACATATAAGTAGGGTAAAAATTTTGAAGCTGTACTGCAAATGGTTTTGAAGATATCATGCGCGCAAGAGTAAAAAAAGTCATTTTGAGAAAAAGCCCTATAAATAATTAATTGTATTTTTAAAATATAAAATCCACAACAAAAGAAACAAACTACTAATTTTATAACTTATTTACTATTAAAAATAAACTCAGATGCTAGTTTAAATTGATAAATTCGAAATAGTTTGTAAAATGCTGCAGGATATAGAAACCTGCGCGAGAAATAAATACATTTAAATAGTAAAAATATAGGGCTTATTTTTGCAAAAAAAATTATTTAAACTATACATTTTAAAATTTTGTTTCGCATGGATTTCTACATCAACTAAATATGCGCCTTTTATAAAATAAGATTATTTAATGCAAAATATAAGACAATGTTTTATGGATTCTGATATTTTAATATCTGATTCACATACGTTTCAGCCCAACAATTAGGATAGTTTATTAAAATAATATTAATATCAAAAAGTCCGTATCTAAAACTGTCAATTGAAACAAAATCACTGTCACAAAATCAGATCAATTTCACGAAAATCAGGTCACCCGACCACAAAACCAAATCTATAGTGTAGCCAAACAAATCCAAAAAGATTTTTTCGAACTTTCTGGATTGGATTCGGGTAAAATCTGGCCACGCGACCTGATGCAGTGTCGTCACAAACGTCACAAACTTGTACCATAAAAAAAAATGTCGATACGAACAGTCCGGATAGGATTCGGGTAAAATCTGGTCACCCTATCCGATGCAGAATCGTCACATTTTTCACGCTGAAGTCGCACGGTGATTTCACAAAGTAGTCACATTGTGAGGTCACAGAAAGCCTTGAAAACGGCAATAACGACTTCACATTTAGGTCACAGTGACTTCACATCGACGTCACTTGACGTCACGACGACGGTCACAATGTCACAGTGTGACGTCATTGTGAAGTCACCGTGACGTCACAATGCCTTACGGGTGATATCGGGAAGATATGCCCAAAAATTTCAAGTTCGTCAATTAAGTCTTTCCTGTAAAACTTTGACTTAACAACAACTGTCCACACGCGTCAAATCCTTTAAACCTCTTATCAGTGCTATCACGTGTTGAACAGACGTATAAAAGAAAATTTGCATACGCACACCTCTTCTTACTATATCCCGCACTTATTCTAATTTTCAACATTTTGCATCCTTTCATTTTGTGGTTGTTATGGGTGATAATGTTATCCGTCCTTAGCAATTGTGAAAAACGCAGAATGAGTTTAATTTGACTGTTTAAATTTAGCTACATATTTTAAAACTGAAGCAATAAATAAGCGCCATTTTAAAATATTGCCAAGGAAATCAACAAAAATAGAAAAATTATATGTATATGATGACTGATGTATGGAAACATTCCCTGAAAGTTCTTGCTTTTTACATTTCTGAAATGTTTCAGCATATTGTCATTTTGAATATAGTATAGCTATGTTGTACGAAGCTTAACAAAATAGACGCTATAGTAATGAATGCGAAGATAATATATTTTTTAAATATATGTATAATTTCATCTGTAAAATTCTTAGATAGCAAATAGGCGTTTAAATTTATATAAGTGTATATTTAAAATACACAACCAACTGTAATAAGACGTAGCCATCTCTAGCGGATGAAATGAAATGCTATAGTCTCAGAATCTATTTAGAGAAAAAAAAAATCAGTATGTAAATTCATTTTAAATAAATGTGCATTATGTCACCTTTTAAGTCCTAATCTACTTAATGGAACATTTCTAATACCAATTATACTTGAGTTATATTTTTTTATTATTAAAACTTTGTTAAACACGTGATATGTTTAAAAAAAATTCAGTTCCGATTATTTTAATGAAATATTTCATCCGCTGACGTGTTTCAACTATTCATCGCACAATTTGTATTTTTTTTTTATTGCCTTTTTAGCATCTACACATCAAAGCAATCGCTGTTAATCTTAAAATATTTTCTTATTCGATTTTTTTTAAATGATATATAAAAACTTTTTTTCAGACTGAAAATTATATAGAGATATATTTTTGTAACATCACTTATATTTCTCGATATGTTATTTAGACTGAAATTCCTTAATTAAATCAAATTTTTTTCAGTTGTAAAATGGAAAACTTTCTACTCAGATTTAAATAGTGTAGGAACATAATCTCATTTTATTCGTTTTGCGCACTGAGGAATAGAAAGGCTCTTTTTGAATGTATATGTTTCATGTGTTTGGTAGATTTAATGTTCTTTAAATTCAACGCCCCATTTAGCAAACATAAAAGTTTCCTTTACCTTTGATTTCCATTTCAATTTCAGACTTTTATAGCGATTCATACATAGATTACTGAACATGACAAACTTTCATTTGTAATTCAAATTCTTTAACAGATTATGCTTTAGAAAATAAATGCAAATACAATAGGATTTTTTTAAAGACCAACGGCGTATATATAAAGGCATTTCAATTGATGAACATAGATAACTTATCATATTAAAGAACATAATATTTAAGCACTTAAATATTAACTTTTAAAGAATGAAGTGTGTACAGAGTGTGGCACTCAGTGAAAAAGATCTTGTGAAATCCAAAATAAAACAAAATATTTCTTAATGAATTTATTTTCTTTAATTAAGGCATATATAGAAAGAAAATTCATGTATATAGATACAATATCATATGAAATACTTCATCCGATGATTTTAATGAAATATTTCCTCCGGTTACATGTATAAACCGTACCTCGCACAATTTGTATATTTTCGAACTTTCTGTTTAGCTTTTCCACATTAAAACAATCGCTGTTATTTAAAAAAATATTTTTTTTCTTAATTTGTTGTAAATATTACAGAATAAAATGCTTTTTCTCTTTTCTGACTGAAAATTTTAATAAGATTTTTTTTATATCCTTTGTATTGTTCGCCTTATGTCATTTAGAATAAAATTGTTTTATTAAATCTCATTTTTTCTGCAGTAAAATGGAAAACATTCTATTGAATTTTAGATACTGTAAGTCCATAATCTCATTTTTTTTCGTTTTTAGTACTCATCCCCCCTCTCCCCAAGACTCCTTTTTAAAGGTGTATGTTTGCTGTTTTCGGCATCTTTAATGTTCTGTAAATTCAATGCATTCAGCGAACATAAAAGGTTCCTTTACTTAGAATTTCCATTTCAAATTCAGCTTTTTATAGCGATTCACACATTGACTACTGAACATGATAAATTCTCATTTGCAATTCAAATTATTGAACATATTTTGCTTTCGGAAAATAAATTCAACTACAAGAGGGAAAAAAAATAAATATTTTTGTAAAGACCAACGGGATATATATGTAGAAAGAAAATCCATTTATATACAAGACTAACGGGATATATATGTAGTAAGAAAATCCATTTATATACATAAGATGACATATTGAATAACATAATATTTAAACGCTTAAATATCTAATTACTTTTGATATTAATTAAAATGAAAAATCATGAATCTCCTCGTTCTAAAATAGTATTGGCATTAATTCAAAGATAATAATTTTCTTGGTAGTGTAATTACTTTGATTTATTATAATAGAAAAATGGCAATATTTTTGTTCCACATACAGTAAACCAATTACGACGGAATCGGAAGAGACAGACATAATCTTTCCTTTTTTAGACAGGTTTGTTTCAGAAAGTCGGGTATAATGTTTTTAATGTAAGTCTTGCTCGGAATAGAATCTCGCATACGACCGAGTACCCAGATTTTATCGGAAATTGTGTTACGACGCAATTTCTGATGTCGGCTCGGATCTAGAGTCATGCACGAATCCGGGGATATACATCTTGAACATGACTGAATGTCTACTTGAACATGAATGATGGTTGACTGAAAATATATTTCGATTCAACCCGCATTCTTACCTCAACCCAACAACAACAACAAAATCTGTAGGCCCACAACCCGACCGAACCTGATAAATGATTTCGCAAAGATTCAGATAACAAGATTTTACCAAATCCGGATATGATCGACGATAAGGATTGGATCGGCAATAATTTTTATTGATGCAACTCGTATTCAAATTAAAACTTTGCATCTGATTGGGAAACCGGCTAATGTAGCCGTTAAGCAAGAAAATTATAAATGTAAAAAATGCACACTAATATAAAAATAATAGATGAATACATTAAAAATTATAATAAAAGTAAATATTTCAATAATTTATGTAACCACCAAAAATATTGACAATAATTAAAACTATGCTATTTTGCTGTTAAGTCTTTGTATGTGTCTTTAAGTAAGAAAGTGTCTTTAAATGTGTATACTTTGCCATATTCCCCCTCGCTCAGTATCACGAAACTTTCTGACACATTTATGAACACTTTTTTAAACGCATGGCACGTGCATGCCTGATTATTAAAGCGATTTGGAATGAATAGCGTTTTCCATTTTTAGATAAATGAAATACTTAAGACCAATTTCGGTCACGTTTTTCCCGTTTAAAACGCTGCGCGTCGGAAATTCGGTTCAAAACATCGACTTTGATAGTGTTTTCTGAAACATCTTCTGCCGTTACCAAAAAAAGGAAAACGCCATTGTTTTACATACAATATATTTCCAAAGATGACCGGTCACTTGCGATTTTAGACGTTTTGTTAAATATCGGGAAAGATACATAAGGAATTATCCTGAAACTTCAGGAGTGTAAACAACATGATAGACGTCACATATTTCCGCGAAGATGTTTTCCCGAAACCCCATAAGGGGCCGTCAACAAATTGAAGAAAGACGAATATATTTTCGATAACCCTGTAACAACTAATATTGCAAAAGCATTCAAACTGTAGATTATGATTAAGTGGCTTATTGTAGTAATTTGGGTTCATTTTTATGAAGATAGCATGTATACTCGAAGAGAAATTCAGGTTTTTATAAAAACAGTCCCAAATTTTACAAAGTTTTTTGCTTATAATTTGCAGAGTTTTTAATATAAAAACAAGTTATTTTCAGAAAAGATGACAAACAAAATAGTACACAACACCCTGCAATCAGAATTAAAAAATAATAAAAATTGTATGAAAAATGTACAGGTTTACTAAATATTTTTTCACAGCGCATGCGTGAATTTATTCAAAATATACTGTGCATAATATATTAGCTAAATATATAGACCAACTTTTTTGAAAGTCTCAAAAACATAGCTTGAAAATTCTGATAGTATTCGTCGATAGAATAAGCTCAAAATTAGCTGTTCCCAAAAGGAAGCAAAAAGATGAGGGGTTGTATCAAATATTGAATGAGAGACACTTCATTCTTATTATGTCAACTTTCATAAGCTAGTATATTTGGATACAACCCCTCATCTTTTTGCTTCCTTGTGGGAACAGCGAAATTCGAGCTTATTCTATCGACGATTCCTATTAGAATTTTGAAGCTATGTTTTTGAGACTTTCATAAAAGTTGATCTATACATTTAGCTAATATAGTATGCACAGTATATTTTGATTGAATTCGCGCATGCGCAGTGAAAAAATATTTAGTAAACCTGATCATTTTTCATACAATTTTTATTATTTTTTAATTTCGATTGCAGGGTTTTGTGTACAATTTTATTTGTCACATTTTCTGAAAATAACTTGTGTTTATATTAAAAACTCTGCAAATTATAAGCAAAAAACTTTGTAAAATTTGGGACTGTTTTTATAAAAACCTGAATTTCTCTTCAAGTATACATTCTATCTTCATAAAAATGAACCCAAATTATTCCAATAAGCCACTTAATCATAATATACAGTTTGAATGCTTTTGCAATATTAGTTTTTACAGGGTTATCCAAAAGATATTCGTTTTTCTTCAATATGTTGACGGCCCCTTATGGGGTTTCGGGAAAAAATCTTCGCGGAAATATATGACGTCTATCATGTTGTTTACACTCCTGAAGTTTCAGGATAATTTCTCATGTATCTTTCCAGATATTTAACAAAACGTCTAAAATCGCAATTGACCGGTCATCATTGGAAATATAGTGTATATTCTGAATAAGAACACCTGCCAACTCCATGTGTTTCCGAATAAAAATGAATTCAGAAATTAGTTATTTTGGATTTGAGAACAACTTTAATTAAAATATAAGTATAGATTTTAAAATAAGCAATGTGAAAAATTTTATTAGGAATCCATTTAAATAATATATCTACCTACTGTGCGATATTATTAAACATTGTATCAAGCAGTAAAACATTTTTCGAAGCACATGGAATTTAATACTTAAGATCATAAACGAATATATATATATATATATATATATATTCTTTACAAATTATTTCATTTATAGTTTTTGATAGAATACTAAATACCGCAATTAAATATAAATTTTTACTATAAAAAAATTCGATAACACAACTGGAAAAATGACCTTAACTGAATAGCTATTTTATTGTTTCATCAATATTCATTATTTTTGTGCACCTAATATTGACATATCTTGACAAGTAAATTTATAATGCGTTAAATTGTCACAATTATTTCAAATGTACCAGAAAATTATTTCTCGAAACCTCCACTAGCAAAGAAATTTTAAAATTGTAAATAAAATATTAATAGTTTTAAAAATTGCAATGTTTTTAATTATAATGAACAACTATGAAAATTGAACTAAAAATGCAAAATATAAATAAATTCCTCATTATAAATAACACTTTAAATTTAGAATACATTTTGTTAGTAAATACTTTAAGCTTTTTCCACACTCTCTATTTAAAACGATTTAAAACATTAAAGTCAAAATTTAATACAAGTGATTTAAAAAAACAAACAAGCATCTTAACTTTTAAATAATGCACTATTAAATGTACCATTACTAAACATGCACTATTAACAAAACTGCGAAGATATTAAAAGTTACCTGCTAATCTATAAGTAACACCACCAGTTCTAGTGGTTAAGTTTTAATGGTCCTTGATTGCTTCCTTTTCATTGAAAAATGAGACTAAAATCCACTTCTTTAATTTTCAAAGTGTTCCAGTAGAGGTGTGTTCATAGATCTGAGATATCAAATATCACGCAGACCTTATGAAAAGAACCCAGCTAGACACAGGGAGAGGTTAAAATGGGTGATTCACTTTAAAACGTTAATTTACTTACACGGTATAAATTCCACAATATAATTCCACAAACTTAAAAGAACACAACACACTCTAATCCGTCGAACTTGGAATGGCAATACTCGTCTGCCCACAATATGCGCGATTATGATCTGCGCAGTATTGTTTATCACAAAGTAACATCTAGCAGGTATTTCCAGAAGACGAATAGAAAAAAAACAATTTATTTAAGTACGGACATTTCAAATGCTTAATAGTTTATATGGCTGACAAATAACTTCTAATGAAGCTATAATATTCTATTTTTATATGAGAGAGTTTAGTATTCTTAGAAATAAGCTGTGAAAATTTATATTTTTATATATTTTTTAATCAGTTGCATTTGCTTTAGACGTACAAAGTAAACAGAAATTTTAAATAAAAATTTATTTAATAGTCTTTATAAAATAATTACCACATAAATATAAATACTATTCTGCAATCAAATTTCCTAAATACAAATTTTTCATTTTTTACACTCTATTGAAAAAAGCAATATATTTAATAGAGGTGATATCTTATTAAACACTGACCAGTTTTGGGATAAATTGCTATAGGAATGACATATACTTTATGACATATTTTTAATTCGTTTTTGTTCGGAAACGCATGAAATTGGCTTGTGTTTTTATTCAGAAACTATGTAATTGAAAGACGTTTTCCATTTGTTGATAAAAGCAGAAGATCTTTCAGAAAAGAATGCCAAAGTCGGCGTTTTGAACCAAATACCCGACGTAACATTGAAAGAAAAGAGATAAACCAGTCGTCACGTGACACGAATTGCTTATAACTCGATAAGTAATTTATTTATCAAAAAATGAAAAAATCATTTTGATTCCAAATTGCTTCCATAGTCAGTCCTGCCCATTTTATGTCTTTACGTTTAAAAATGAGTCACAAATTATGTCAGAAAGTTTCGCGTTGTTGAGCAGGTCAGTTGAGAACCACCTTAATTATACAGTACAAGTAAAATCTTGAACGCGTTCGACGGTCACCCCGACCAGACCGTGTTGGTATCGAACTCGCAAAAATGGTGTCGTCACTTTTTAAACAGAAATATGACGATTGGGTTGAGTGGCCCCTCAAAATAATTAAAGATTGGACATTTTTAAAGAAATACTTTAGTATCACGAAATTAGCAAATGAGTTCCATGCGGTAGTAGAAAAAAAAATTAATTTTTTTTATTTAAAATGCTAACAAATCCCTAAATTACTAACAAATTTATTAGAATGGGAGGTCTATTTCTGAATTACTTTCCGCCAAAACTTTCCTACGTTACTAAATTTCTATATAAGGATTTTTGTCTGTGTATTATATAGTATATTTTGTTAAATTTCATGAAAATGGTAATGCAAATTGTAAAAACTGATCTGCCTCATATATGTAGACAGATATTTATTTATTATTTTATTTTGGAAATACTCAATATATTTAAATAGTGTGTGACTATACTTTTATTAATAATTTAGGTACATGACATTAATTCAATTCAATATTTTATGAGTTTTTTTTTTCAATTCACTCTCCGATCACACCGTGAAGTTACAGAATGTTGGCATTTTGTTCATAAGTTTTACGTGACTGATGTGACTTGCAGTGACGTCATTGCAACGTCACAAAATTTTTTAAAGCTGTCAAAAAGTATTTTTCTTTATGCCATAGGATGTCCTAAAGTTTATTTTAAGTTTTCTTTAGATCTCCAAGACGGTCACATTTTTGTCACAGTGTGACGTTACAAAGTGGTGGCATTTTGGTCACAGATGTGACGTGACGTACGTGACCCACAGTGAATTCACGATTGCGTCACTGTGACTGCGCATGCTATGCGGGCACTTAAATGATTTTATGCTTGGCCGAATTATTGGAAAGATCGAAGAAGGGCGAAAAATAAAAGATATTTTCAGGGGGTTCGACATCTGTTTCACGGCTGTGGAAATCATTTAAAACTACTGGAATGTGTAGCCGGCGTCACGGGGGGTGGTCGTGTTAGAAGTACGACGCCTTCAGGGGATATATACATTGTCTTATCGGCAAAAAGGAACCGACGCACCACACTTGGCAAATCAGTTTCTTGCTGCCTGCCACAGGACACCAGATCTCCCGAAAAACTGTAGCCAAACGTTTGAGGGCGGAGAATTATATGCCCACAGACCTGTTGTGTGTGTTCCATTGAACAGACAGCAGCGTATTGCCCGTTTGCAATGGTGCCGTGAGCATTGCAACTGGACTGAACAGGACTGGGCATGCGTACTGTTCTCAGAAGAGAGTAGGTTCAGTCTGTCATCGGATTGTAGACGCCAACTGATCTGGCGTGAGAGTGGTACTGCTTGTTGTCCAGAAAATATCCAGGAAATGGACCGATATCCGACATGCAGTATCATGGTATGTGCCAAAATCATGATCAATGGCCGCACACGCCTACATGTGGTTATGACTGGGACTATGACGGGCCAATGATACATTGATGAAGTTCTATTTCCTCATGTTTGCCTTTTCCGTGGTGCTGTCGGGGATAAATTTGTTTTCATGGACGACAATTCACCATGTCATCGAACACTCGCTGTTCAGGATTGTCTAGAAAGCGACGGTATTCAACGCCTAGCATGGCCAGCGCGTTCTCCAGATCTAAACCCCATTGAAAATGTTTGGGATGCTTTGGGGAGGCAATTTGCTAGTTGAAACTATCCTCCAACTAACAAGAACACCCTCATCCGTGCACTGACAGAGGAATGGGATAAATTGTCTCAACAGCTGCTGGATAATGTCGTGCAAAGTATGGTACGATGTGTAGAATGTTGCATCACACTCCACGGTGAACATGTCCCGTACTGACACCTTTCTCCAAAGTGCCTGCTGACTTTAATATGTATTGTTCCATTTCTCCGTATGCAGCATCAAAAGGACATTTTTTGTCTTTCAGATGTTTCATAGCCTTTTGTTCTTTCCAGAACAATAAATATCCTTTATTCTAATGTCTGAACAGTGTGGCAACAATATTTTAGGCCTACAAGGCCTCATATCTCGCTTAATGTTATGCTGCATTGCAATTTGTGATCCGTCCTTAGCAATGGTACAGCAGTGTATAATATATATATATATATATATATATATATATATATATATATATATATATATATATATATATATATTTACATGAATGTAGTCTGAAGTATGCCAAGTAAGCTACAGATGAATGTAGATGTTTATAAAATTTTAACATTATGGCAAGCACATATTTTATTTGAAACTTACACATTATAGTTAGACTATAAATATGAAGAAAATATTTCTTGATATGAAAAATCTCTTTTCGAAGTTTATTATAAGGTTATTTTTACCCGCGATTATTTAAACTTTCTCTTACGTATGAATACCATTAAAAATAAACATAAAATTTTTAAACTAATATATATTCGAAATTTACAAAAACATAATTTGCGAAATTTAAGAGTTACAAAAGTGTCTCGTTATTGTTGAATGTCTTTTGAAATTTATTCACACTTTTGTTTGATGATGTTTTAGTTTATTCTTTCAAGGAATGGATATAAGTGCATATAAGATGATGTAAGTGATAAAAAGTATATGTAAATATATATAATAAAAAGTAAAAGTGGTGTAAAGATATAAGTGAATTTTCTTCTCTAATAGTGGATAACCGCAATATTTCATTGAAATCTTATGAAATATTGTCGAAAATTTAACGTAAAGTTTCGACATTCTTAAAATATTTGCTTTAAATAGTTTTCACGTATATGTATATTTGCATGTAAAATGAACGTTTAAGCAATTTCGCAAATGCATTTTCACATTTACTATCATTAAAACTCCTTTAATATTTAGGAAATATATTTTTAATTACTTGGGAATTTTAAGACAAAAAAAAATATAAAGTTTTCTTTTCACATAAACTGAAAATATCTCAGGCTATATGAATACCATAATATTGTTTAATATTTTAAGATGAAGTAATATAAAAGTTAAAATTTAATAAAAAATAAACATATTTAATCTGAATTTGCATATCTTCAACTAGCATAATCTGATTTTTATTCATAACATTTTTGTTGTTTTAATATTTGATTAAATATATATTTTTATATTCCATTAATTTGGACATACTATTTCAATTTATTCAAACGTAATATAGTATGCCAAATGTGATGATACAATTTCCGTTGAAAAAAAACAAACATATTTTTTCTATATATGCATAGAAACGAATTGCATCTGAGAGAACATCTGGGAAAGTTTAAATGACTGAACTAAAGCATGTCACAGTGTGACTAAATGCTTTTGAATGTAATAAAAGTTTGAACAATGACAAACTGAACCACAGTATGAATAATAGTAGTAGGAATTAAACATAAACTTCAATATAATTTAAGAAAATTGCCAAAACGCATCCTTAAGTGTATAGGTGATACGTGATTGATGCAAAACGTTAGTTTTAGAAAGTGACAAAATATTATATAGATACATTAGATATAGCATATTAGATATAAATTCTCAATATGAAATTTGTTATGAATCCATTATTGATGATATACCAATTTGTGTTCCTCTTTTCACCTATCATTCTGTTCAAGAAATATAGAGCAACAGATGGTTGTTGAATTCAAATTCGAACTTATAGCAATAAGTAGGTTCTATGAATACAAAAATAAATATCTTAATACATTCAATCATAATTACAGAAAGTGTACTTTGAGAAAATATTCTTACATTTCAACCCATAGCATATTGTTTGTTAATAGTCACGCTGGCATTGAAAATGACTCCGTAAGAAAAGAAAATCATTAACTTCTGAATTGCCATTAACTTTAGAAATGACAACAGCTTTGGGCGCGTTAAAGAACTGAATATTGAAAATGGACAATTCACAGGAGACAATATCAATATGAAATGTAATATTTAGATAAAACAGGAATTATAGGCATCCTAATAGGACAAATAACTTTATATAACAAAATCCCTGATTACATGGAAAACAGATATTTTACCGGAAAACAGATAATATGAATGCAATATATTGCATACTTTCTGAAACAAACCTGTCTAAAAAAGGAAAGATTATATCCGTCTCTTCCGATTCAGTCGTAATTGATTTACTGTATGTGGAACAAAAATATTGCCATTTTTCTATTATAATAAATCAAAGTAATTACACTACCAAGAAAATTATGATCTTTGAATTATTGCTAGTATTATTTTAGAATGCAGAGTTTCAAGACTTTTCATTTTAATCAATATCAAACGTGTTGAAATATTTAAGCGTTGAAATATTATGTAATTCATTATTACATCTTATGTGTATAAATGGATTTTCTTTATATATATATATATATATGCTGTTCATCTTTAAAGACATGTTTTTTCCCCTTGTAGTTGAATTTATTTTCTGAAAGCAAAACATGCTAAATAATTTGAATTTCAAATGAGAATTTAACATGTTCAGTAGTCAATCTGTGAATCGCTATAAAAAAGCTGAATTTGAAATAGAAATCCTAAGTAAAGGAACCTTTTATGTTCGCTGAATGCATTGAATTCACAGAACATTAAAGATGCCGAAAACAGCAAACATAACACCTCTCAAAAGAATAGGTAGAAATAGAATAGGAGGTAGTACGAAAAACGAAAAAACTAAGATTATGTACTCACAGTATTTAAAATGCAATATAATTTGTTCCATTTTACTGAAAAAACAAGAACGAAAAATCATGTGTCAAGCATAGATCATGTAACACTTTCCAACGCTTCCAAAATAATTTTACAAATCATTACCGTTTAATAAGCTGAAAGATAACATCTAAGTAAACAATTTTAAAACGCATAACATATTTAAGAACATAATTTCGGGAATTTCCAACATATGCAAAATTCGGAAAAATATCCGAATACTTTTATTCAGCCCTGTATAGGATCTATAGATTTGTATATATACTACATAGGATGCTAAATTTTAGTTCAGTTAGAAAACGCGTAGCACAGTTTAAAATTCTCCGTCTGGAGTTTCTGTCAATTTACCACGTAATAGACAAAAAACGAGTTAAATTTAAAATCGCGTTCAGTAACTTAAAACGCACTTCCAAGAATTATTGTTAACAGACAGTAGAGAATTCTTTTGTGTGTCCCTGTAAATGAACGATGACTGCTATACACACAATATTCTGTAGTAAGCCTCTTGTCATGCACCTTAGTGATATATATAAATTTCAATGCGTTTAAAATAGTGAAACATTATTTAAATAAACCGCAGACGATTTTTCTCCATAGACGTAAAGTAACGGAATTCTTTTGACTGTCCCTGTCAAGTAACTATAAGTGCTATGCACACCCTATTCCATATTAAGCTTCTTCTAATGCACCTTAGTTATATATATAAATTTCAATGCGTTTAAAATAGTGAAACATTATTTAAATAAACCGCAAATGATTTTTCCACATAGACCGCAATGTAACGGAATTATTTTGAGTGTCCCTGTAAAAAACTATAAGCGCTACACACTTCCGTTGAAATAGGGAACATGCTATAGATAACGACAATAACACATAAAAATTGTAGAGCGATCCGAGCATATTTACGGTAGTTAGAGCACGGCCAGACGGCCAGACGGCAGACGGCTGACGGCCATACAGCAGACAAACCGAAGTCATAAACACTTTACAACTAGGTTGGAAAGTGTTAAAAATGTGATTTAATAAAGGAATTTAATTCTAAATATTATAAAGTGATGAGTATAACTGGTATTTAAAACTTTCAGACAAGTTATATATCTATGACATGACATGTCTGTTAATTCGAAGGAGACTTACAATTATAACTATGTGTAAATGTATAGTTTCCCACAACAATTGAGTTTTACCAATTTCCATACCAACAATTGACATAAAAATATTGATAAACAAAACAAAATCGCCGAATTTTATCCTCACATCCCAAATATCATATATAAATACCATAAAAATTTAGCATTTCTTTAAAAATTAGTCCATGTCTATATATAAAATAAGAAATATATAGCATAGTAAATAAATTTGTTTATGTGTCAAAATCAAAATAAAACATTCCCACCTTTTCAATTTTCTGTGTTTCTCTTTCAATCTTTGATTTATTTTCTATTTTCTTTTACTTAACACAAATAATAAAATAATAAACTGTAAAATATAACATTATTGTTGATTAAAATTTTACTCTACTATAAATGACACTAGATGAAAGTGCATTTTATAAAATGTTTTTACTATTAACTCTCATTTGTTTGCTTTGAATACTCTGTCAAAAATATGCGTATTTATTTTTCATAAAGATTCCAAGAATCAATATTTACAGAGAAAAGTTACAATAAGTATGTAAACTGTGTTTCACAAAATATTATGAAACGTGATTACGTTCCTACGAATTTTTTAATAAACAAAATTATATTATTTTCGTGTATCTGTATCAGAAATTAATAATTTTAAAGATAAACACAACTACAAGTTAAATTTGGATTCATAAATTCTTCAGATTGAATAAAATTCCTTGGTTGATAAGACTAGATAAGTCAGTAACTGAAGTCTCTAAGTAAAACAAAGTTACATGCAAATATATTAGTTTTTTCTATTCATTAATGAAAGTGATTTTCTTATGTTTTAGAGCTTGTAAGATTTTGAATTTTTTTTTTTACAAAACTCAAACTTTTAAACTAAATAAAGTAAATTTAAGTAGAGACATCTACCGGAGGCCGAAAGAAACAAAAGAAAACCAAAAAGTTTGTCAAGTCATGTTTTTTAAGCACGCTGTGCTTTGCTCTTTGTCACACTGAAGAAGAATATCGCTTGCGGATTTGAAACCGCTGTTTGCTGCTTTTTTGTGCATTATTTGTGCATTTTTAACGTTGGTTTATTTGCCTTTTAATATTCTTGCACAAATGTTTTATTCGCTATTTTTATTAAAACCATTGTAGTCCATTGAAGGGTAAAGGTTGCTTTAGTTCTTATTTAAATTTAGTTTATCAAAGTTTAGGTTATCAAGTTTATCAACAAAAATGTTAATCAATAAATTACCTCAGTTGATAAATGTCAACATGCTTTAATATAAATGTATTCCAATAGCATAAGAACGTTTAAAAATATTAGAAACTTGATTTCCTTCGTAATATGAAAATATTTTTTGCGTAAGAGAGTTATCCAGAAGATATATCCAGAAGAGTTATCCAGAAATAACGCAATTAACAAAGTAATACATTCCAAAATGTAAAATAAAATGTAGTGTTTTTATATGAATACTTTAAATTCCGAAAATACATTTATTCATTCCTATGAAGTTAATAAGTGTTGAATTTTGAAATTGGTATGAATTACAAAATAAAAGGAAGGCATACTTTAGAAAAACCAATAGGAACTTTAAATCGTAGGAGTTTAGCATTCACAGATTGTACTACGCAATTAGTTTTATAAAACTCTACTTTTTAAACGGTGTCAGAAAAAATCTCCTGTTATTATTTGACTGTACAGGATATATTTACAAAAAAAACTAGAAGGGGTTGCTTTGAGACCTTTAGTTGCTATAGCTGTTATCTCGAATTAAATGTATTTACATGATCTTAGAACACAAGTATTGACACTTTTTTTTACGTATATCTTCCTATTCATTTCTTCCATACATAAGGCCTTGTTGCACATGATACACAGGACGACACGAACACATTCGTGAAATCCAAGTGTGTTCAAGGGAGTGAACGGGAGTTTAACGCTGCCACCATGACAGATGAAGGACTTATGCTCTCAGCCATTGGGTACAAAGAGGATAATATTATAAATATGATAATGTAAAGCTTAAATAACATGAATCAGCATCAGTTTACACTTTAAAAAACTTGCAGCAAACTGTACAGTCATTCGACCTATTTTAAGGGGACAGTGGACATTAAAAACCAAATCCTAGAATTTTGAATGGATTCATTTGAAAATTAGCCGAATGGTTAATGACAAGTCAAATAGTCATATTCAAGATTTGGTGTTAAAATAATAAAAAGTTTTTAAATTATTCAATTTTTAATTTTAAAATTAACAAAAAAATATCGTATTTTAAAATGCCCCATGCGCATTCCTTTTGCATAAAATAAGACAATATTTATTTATGAGTTTCTTTTTATATATTAGAATGGAAATTGGCATGAATTATCAATGTTCGCTGAATGTATAATCAGAAAAAAATACATTTTCATAAATATACCTTGTTTTTTTCTAAAAAAGTAGTTATTTGTTTTCATATGCGCACATATTTGAACATTAAAATACTCCTGAGATACTTTTTTCTGCTAATATTTATTCATTAATATATAGAGGATATACAGAATAAATTTCAAAAGAATCTGATAATTAGGAATGCGCATGGAAAGTTTCAAAAGTTAGAAATGTGCAAAATTTTCACTTTTGATAAAACAACATTTTAATTTAAAAAACTGTATAAATATGTAGAGTTTTAATAAAAATAAAAGATCATATCTGTGTAAAGAAGCCTCAGATTTGAAAAATTATTTTTGCATCAGATAAATTTGAGCATCTAGTTTCATAATACTTCAAATACAAAAAATCAATTTTTCCGTCACATTTCATGATTATGAATGCCCGCTGTCCCCTTAAAAATATCGGTTATTTCACCATATGAAGTATACCTCACAATACTATTAACCATATTATGGTCAGAATAGGGACAATTTACGAGTATGTAAAAGTTCGAATGACTGGACAGTTTGCTGCAAATTTTTAGCAGTGTATACAATACAGTTCTATTGTCGATCGGGAGATCTATTTTTTCGAATGTAGTATTATTGGCGATAATTGTAGTAAATGCTGCATAATTCAACAACGTTTGAAGTCTCCAATGATAAAAAAAAATAAGAAGGGAAACAAAAATTGTTCAGAAAATAAAGCTATCGATAATAGAGGAAACATGCAACAAATGTGTTCGGCAATTTTTGAAACAGAGATCTGTATACTTTTGAAAAATCATTTCAAAATAAATCCGTGTTTGCATAACAAAAAACTCTAACTAGTTTTAACTTTATCATGCACATCCAGCGTTGTTTTTCCTTATCATAAAGTTTATGCAATGATAAATACCACAGCGTTCAATTTTTTTTTTATTATGATAGGTTTAGTTATGGTATTTCTATTTACTATTTTAAGAAGAAATGTATAATATGCGATTGAGAAAAAATATAATGTCTTAAATATTTTTAAATACCTTAGAGTAGCGGTTCCTGAAGTATGGCTGGCGACACATTGGTGGGCAGAAAAAAAATCCGTTAGAACGTAAAAAATTATCTAATTTATTTTAACATCTAAAACATTAAAATAAAAATAATACCATATAACTTCAATTTAACCATTGTGAAAAGGTGTAGATAGACGATGTTGTGAAAATAGAGTGATTTATTAATTTTTTTGTAAAGTAAGGCAGGTATCGGAAATGAAAAAACTTTCAGTTCTTACACAGACTCTGTTGTGCATATAAAACAATGCTATAACCACATTTACTTTCAAACGAGAATTTTGTGTAATGCATTCAATTATAAACACGTTTTTTTTTTCTCAATTAGAGAGTTCACATTACTTTTCTATTGTTCTCGTGTATATGCTTGTGTCCAGATTCTTCTTTTCCTTAGGATAGATAATACTAAGTACTATAAACTACATATTAGTAGGATTGCGAAAAATGTGTAAACTTTAATTTCAGTTTCATGTCAATAATAATTGGGAACCGCTGTCCTTCAAGTAAAAAATCGAGGAATAGCTAGAAGATTTAAACACCTGATGGAAGCAATTTGATGTGCTGTCCACAGCTTCTAAATATTAGAATAAACGAGTTTTATGCCCAACACTCCC
The DNA here is from genome assembly GCA_963931845.1 of Maratus michaelseni. NCBI lineage: Eukaryota > Metazoa > Arthropoda > Arachnida > Araneae > Salticidae > Maratus > Maratus michaelseni. The sequence continues at coordinate 288,484,651 of OZ007591.1, read as the reverse complement.
TTGCATATAAACCTTAGTGTTTGCGCAAAGATATATGCAAGCTCGTAACTGTTAAATTATTTTTATCCAAATCTAAATTTTAAACCAAATAACAAAAAAATATTTCTTGAAAATATTTTATTTTCAGCGTTAACCATTTCTGTATATTATTTACCTATTTACTGTCAATCAAAAATGCATTATACGGATCATTTTCTTCCATTTCAATTTGTAAAATGTTGTTAATATGTTGTTTTTTAATTCTTGTTAATTTTTGAGATTTTAAACTTATTGATTTGATCAAGAAAATTTAAAATCTTTAAAAAATGTAATTTTGGATTTTTTTAAACTTCATTACATAACGTCCGTTTTTGGGAATTTACATTTATTTGTATGTTAGCTGTTTTTATATTTTAGTTTACACATTGCTTTTAAAAACCATATTTGTTAAATTTATTTCGACAATTTTCTTTTTCGTTGAAGATGAACAATTATATAATTATTTATCACGTGTTGATAAATTATATTCTAAAACCAGAATTTATGTATTAATAAATATATATACATATATTCTTGGACACAAATGAAAGCGTTTAAGTAATTGTAAAATTAAAAACTTAATGTTAAATAATTTTATAAAAATATATAAAATTCACGTATTGCTTATGAATATAAATTGTATTTGAAATCTTTAGCTTCAATAACCTTCATAATCTCAGAGGTGCTTTCAATAGAATAAAACTAATATTTATGAATTCCGAAATGATAGCATGAAATATTCAACAGTTATGTTCTTCTCTCAGGAGGAAAATGTTCTTTTACATGGATAACATAACATACGGAAAAACGAAGGGAAATTCTCATACAATATGTACTTCTTTGGAATTTTCCAATAAAAAAGCTTTTTATTCCATCGTACAACAGATGTGGCGTAGTATAAAGAATTTTATCCCTAATATCACGAAAATAATGTTTCGCTTTTATTTAACTCTTAAAATTCAGAAAATGTAGTTCTTTTTTTACAAAATTAAAGAATAAAAATTTCTGATATTTTATGTGTCATGTATGGTAGAATTTTTCTAAATTGGATTGTAATTATACTGAGATGAATCAAGTATATTGAAAATTATAATCATATTTAGAACGGTACAGTATCTATCTGGAAATTTTACAAACCAAACCAAATTGATTAAATTCCGAAGTATAATGATATATATATATATATATATATATATATATATATATATATATATATATATATATATATATATATACGCAATGGTTAATTAAAAAAATGGGGCATTTGATTTAGAACTGCGTTGCTAATTCGATACTTTCATAGGCATAATTAATATTTAATAATGTTAACGATTAACTTCTATTTAAATTTTAGCCCACTGTGGACAATATCATATTTATTTCTAATACAAAGTATACTATCTTAAATATGAATAAAATGCATGTATTAATTAATAATTTTATTATTTATTCTACCCTCCCCACTTAAATTATGTGTATTTAATATTTAAGAAAGTTTGTAGACATAATTAATTATAACTAATTAATTTCAATATTTAATTATTAATATTAAATCCTTAGCATCTTAATTCTAATCATTTTTTTTATTTTTTATTCATATTAATTATAATTTAAGTGATGATGCCATGTTGTCACGGGAATTTAAATGGTGATATGTTATAGCTAGGTACAAATATTTTTGTGAATCATTAATCAATAATCATTAATTTCACCATTTTACATTTCATTTTTAATTACATATGATTTTCATTTAATTCATAAATTACTCAATTTTTTTCGAATACAATTGTAAATGTTCATTAACATAATTTTATTTATTATTTAATTATCATTTATCTGTCTTTAGACAGTATTTGCTTTAAAACTTAATCTACTAATAGTTTTAAATATTTTTTTATTATATAATAGTATTTATATACTAATAAATCAATAGATGGCAGCACCCGAATTATTCATTTGAATACATGGTGGTGTTCAACTTTTAATTTTCTATACAGAGTGCTGGTTACATATATTAGGGAGTGTGCTTGGCTATGCTGTACATTGTTGATACTTGGTCCATGATCCATCCATATATTTAAAGCTGTTTGGTAATTCTGTCAAATCTATTCCATCGAAATTCGATCGAATACGCATGCGTCAAAAAATCACCGGCCAATGAGGTGAGGGTCTATGACTGTCTCTACAAACGTGTTTGGGATCGTATCATCTGGAAATTGGTGATTGATGTTATTGCCACCACTGGCTAAACTTAGTCACACTCGCCAATTGCGATGATTGAATGTAAAATGAAATTTTTTTTCCCGCTGTCACTCAAAGAATTTTGAAACCATTTGGTGAAGTTTTTTCCGAAACCATTTTGTGAATTTCCCGATTTTTTCTTCAAAATCATTTGACAAAGAGACTTTTTTCTCGATGGCATTTGACAATATTCAAAATTTTTTTACCCAAGACAATTTGACGATATTCTTAATTTTTTTTGTGCAATTCGACAAATGTTCATGGAAAAAATCATGAAATTCGTTAATCAATAGTCGATAAATTGTGAAATTCAGCAATCGTTAGCGGTAAAATCGTAAAATTTGTCAATCGATAACGGAAAAATAATGAAATTCATCAAACGGTTTCCGGTAAAAAAATTGTCTTGCACGCTGATGTGATGATCAAAAGGGTTTTGAAGGCATTTATTTTATTTGTTGTATTGTGTATAAATACCTAGGTGGAAACAGTTTGCTTATTTTGTCAAATGTTTCAACAATATTCGACCCAATACGCATGCATAAAAAAATCTTCCGGTAGGACCGGCCAATGAGGTGAAGGTCTATTACGGTCTCTAGAAACGTGTTTGGGATCATCTCCTGTTGTTTTTTTCTTGCACGTTGCGTTAAACCTAGGAAGATATTTATCTAGAACTCACTGTGGAGTGTTTAGAAGGTATTTATTTTATTTATTTATTTTATTTATTGTAATTTGTATGAATACTTAGGTGTACATTTCGGATTTACTGTTTAAAAATGAATTTAGGCTCATAAGTTGGCGAAATCCCGATGGAAATTTTCTTTTTAGATCTCTATCATTTTGTTTATATAGTACAGAAAATAATTATTCAAACGTGTAGAACACGTAATACAAAATTGGACCACTTATGGTCTGTTTATTATCGGGAATGAATCTTATGGTGTTCCGATTGATAATGAATTCGATTATGTAAATATAATGTCAAAAGACAGTACGCACGGTAGTAATATTTTTATTATTTATGTGTTCGAAAAAAGCAGAATCTGAGCATCTGAATATAAGTTATAAAATAAACAGAAATATATTATCTCTATTCGATTTAAAAGTTTTGTCATTACATAAGTGGGATATTTTATTTGTAAAGAGTATGTATGCATTATATTGTTTGTATGTATACAAATCCTTAGAATGTTTTGATTTGCAAACTCTTAATATTTGAATAATGTTTACATTATATTTGTTTGTATGTATACAAACAATATATGTATACAAAGAAGTATATATACAAACAATGTATAATGTATCATGTAACAATATTAATATTTACATTGTATTGTTTGTATGTATACAAATCTTGAATGTTTTAAATGGGCAAATTTGTAATGTTTTTTCTGTTATTTTTTTTAAATGTCAAATAAAGATAAATTTTCAAACTTGGTATAAATAACTTAGGTACTTTTCTCTATTATCCCATTGACCACTTTTCATAACAAAACAGAAATATATTATCTCTATTCGATTTAAAAGTTTTGTCATTATATAAGTGGGCTATTTTATTTGTAAAGAGTATGTATGCATTATATTGTTTGTATGTATACAAATCCTTAGAATGTTTTGATTTGCAAACTCTTAATATTTGAATAATGTTTACATTATATTTGTTTGTATGTATACAAACAATATATGTATACAAAGAAGTATATATGCAAACAATGTATATAATGTATCATGTAACAATATTAATATTTACATTGTATTGTTTGTATATATACAAATCTTGAATGTTTTAAATGGGCAAATTTGTAATGTTTTTTTATGTTATTTTTTTTAAATGTCAAAAAAAGATAAATTTTCAAACTTGGTATAAAAAACTTGAGTACTTCTCTATTATCCCATCGACCACTTTTCATAACAAAATACTATCGCCAAACTGTATGATTAAATGCCAAAATTGCAGTCCCATTTACTTGATGTCGAAAACATTATAGGTGTTTTTTATGTCATCAAGTGGTTTTTAATTCAACATTTGCGTGTATTTTTCATTATGTTTATTTGATTTATTAGTTATTTCATTAATTAAAATAACAATTGTATCCTTAAATTCTTATATTTTATTTATTTATTTTGATATTCCAATGACAACGTTCTCCCATTTATTTGGCGATAGTTTTTTTTTTTTATGAAAAGTGGTCGATGAGATAATAGAGAAGTACCAAAACTTAATTACGTATATGAGTATATTCTTTGACAGTATTAATCATTACTCGATATTTTAAAACTGCATCATATTTGTAGAATTATATTAATTTAAACAATGCTTCTATTGAAGTGTGAAGAACCATATATTTACATAATTGTCTTCATTAGCAATCGGAACACCATAAGATTCATCCCCGATAATAAACGGACTATAAGTGGTCCAATTTTGTATTACGTGTTCTACGATATTTTTACATACATTTAAATAATCATTTTCTGTACTATATAAACAAAATGATAGAGATCTAAAAATACAATTTCCATCGGGATTGATTTCGCGAACGTTAAAAGAGCCTAAATTCATTTTTAAACAGTAAATCCGAAATGGACACCTAAGTATTCATACAAATTATAATAAATGAAATAAATAAATACCTTCTAAACACTCCACAGTGAGTTCTATATAAATACCTTCCTAGGTTTAACGCAAAGTGCAAGAAAAAAACAACAGGAGATGATCCCAAACACGTTTCTAGAGACCGTAATAGACCTTCACCTCATTGGCCGGTCCTACCGGAAGATTTTTTTATGCATGCGTATTGGGTCGAATATTGTTGAAACATTTGACAAAATAAGCAAACTGTTTCCACCTAGGTATTTATACACAATACAACAAATAAAATAAATGCCTTCAAAACCCTTTTGATCATCACATCAGCGTGCAAGACAATTTTTTTACCGGAAACCGTTTGATGAATTTCATTATTTTTCCGTTATCGATTGACAAATTTTACGATTTTACCGCTAACGATTGCTGAATTTCACAATTTATCGACTATTGATTAACGAATTTCATGATTTTTTCCATGAACATTTGTCGAATTGCACAAAAAAAATTAAGAATATCGTCAAATTGTCTTGGGTAAAAAAATTTTGAATATTGTCAAATGCCATCGAGAAAAAAGTCTCTTTGTCAAATGATTTTGAAGAAAAAATCGGGAAATTCACAAAATGGTTTCGGAAAAAACTTCACCAAATGGTTTCAAAATTCTTTGAGTGACAGCGGGAAAAAAAATTTCATTTTACATTCAATCATCGCAATTGGCGAGTGTGACTAAGTTTAGCCAGTGGTGGCAATAACATCAATCACCAATTTCCAGTATTACTCGCCGATTGGTGAATGTTAATTTTGTCTTATATCACAAACTGTATTTACATATACTACTAGATATAATGATTATGAACCATGATTTTTCTGTTATTGGGCGAGATTCATGTTTTTTCAGCAATTCTTTGACGAAATTAGTGTTTTTTCAGCGATCCTTTGAAGAATTTCGCATTTTTCTCACGATCCTTAACGAAATTCGCATTTTCCAGCAATTCTTTGATAAAATACATTTTATTCCGCAATTTTTAGACGAAATTTAGTAAAAAAGCGTGATCTTTTGGTGAAATTTCCTTTTTTGCGATTCTTTGACAAAATTTGCTTATCTTTCGCGATCCTTTTGCATAATTACGTTTTTTCTGTGGTCTTTTAACAAAAGTCATGTTTTCCCATTATCCTTTGATAAAGTAGTGTTTTTTCCTCAATCATTTGACAAAATCTGTTATTTTCCCCCCGCGAAGATTGGTTAGATGTTTTTAGTCTGCAGGTGCCCTAAAAAGTCTGTGACGCCCGTTGCTGCATCGCACACATTCTTCCATGGGGCATCGAACGAAGTAAATTCAACCTAAAGAATCATTGTTTCATTCCTGACATTTCTCGAAAGAAACAACGTTCAACTCATTGACTGAATTGTAAAGGGCGAAATGTGTCAATTAGCAGAAAGTGCGCAATTTGTTCGTTCATGGAAAAAATCGTGAAATTCGTTAACCGATAGTCGATAAAATTCGAAATTCGTCAATCGATAGCGGAAGTGCAAAATTCATTAATCTACACAGTGGAAAAATCGCAAAATTCATCAACTGGTTTCGGGAGAAAAATTTTTCGAATATCGTCGAATTTCTTCGAGAAAAAAATTCACAATCTGCCAATTTCGGGGATGAAATTTACCAAATGGTTTCAAAATTTGTCGCGCGACAGCAGAGAAAAAAAATCTTTTTCCATTCAATCATCGCAATTGGTGAGTGTGACTATTATGTTTGACCAGTGGTGGCAATAAAGTCCATTGCCAAATTTTCAGTATTACTCGCTGTTTGGCAAGTGCTAATTTTGTCCTATACTTCAAAACCCTTTTGATCATCACATCAGTGTGCAGGACAATTTTTTTTACGGGAGACCATTTGATGAATTTCGTGATTTTTCCGTTATCGATTGACCAATTTTACTGCTATCGATTGTTGAATTTTATAATTTATCAACTATTGATTAGCGAATTTCCTGATTTTTTCCATGAACGTTTGACGAATTACGCAAAAAAAAATAAGAATATCATTAAATTGTCTTGGGTAAAAAAAAATTTAATATTGTCAAATGCCTTCGAGAAAAAGGTTGCAAGTTGAAACGGCTGTGACTTCTTTTTCATGTTATGCATCTCCGGGGTCCATCCCGCCCCATTGTTGGAAAGGTCTGTGACTGCTTAATCATATTATGCATCTCCGGTGTCCATCTCCTCACTTTGCCCCCCCCCCCAAAGGGTACTTTCTAAATTTTGCACACAACCCTCATGTTATATATCATTGGAAAGGTCTGTGACCACTTAATCATTTTATGCATCTCCAATGTCCATCTCCCCACTTTGCCCCCCACCCCCCTAAGGGATACTTTTCTAAATTTTGTTGACACCCCTCATGTCATATATCATTGGAAAGGTCTGTGACCACTTAATCATATTATGCATCTCCGATGCCCATCTCCCCACTTTCCCCCCCCAAGGGATACTTTTCTAAATTTTGTTGACACCCCTCATGTCATATATTGTTGGAAAGGTCTGTAACTGCTTAATCATATTATGCATCTCTGATGTCCATCTCCCCACTTTGCCCCCCCCCAAAGGGTACTTTCTAAATTTTTCCCATTACCCTCATGTTATATATCATTGGAAAGGTCTGTGACCACTTAATCATATTATGCATCTCCGATGTCCATCTCCCCACTTTGCCCCCCTCCCTCCCCCAAAGGGTACTTTCTAAATTTTGCACACAACCCTCATGTTATATATCATTGGAAATGTCTGTGACCACTTAATCATATTATGCATCTCCAATGTCCATCTCCCCACTTTGCCCCCCCCACCCCCCTAAGGGATACTTTTCTAAATTTTGTTGACACCCCTCATGTCATATATCATTGGAAAGGTCTGTGACCACTTAATCATATTATGCATCTCCGATGCCCATCTCCCCACTTCCCCCCCCCCGAAGGGGTACTTTCTAAATTTTGCACATTACCCTCATGTTATATATCATTGGAAAGGTCTGTGACCACTTAATCATTTTATGCATCTCCAATGTCCATCTCCCCACTTTGCCCCCCCCCCCAAGAGATACTTTTCTAAATTTTGTTGACACCCCTCATGTCATATATTGTTGGAAAGGTCTGTAACTGCTTAATCATATTATGCATCTCCGATGTACATCTCCCCACTTTGCCCCCCCCAAAAGGGTACTTTCTAAATTTTGCACATTACCCTCATGTTATATATCATTGGAAAGGTCTGTAACTGCTTTATCATATTATGCATCTCCGATGTCCATCTCCCCACTTTGCCCCCACCAAAGGGTACTTTCTAAATTTTGCACATTACCCTCATGTTATATATCATTAGAAAGGTCTTTGACCACTTAATCATATTATGCATCTCCGATGTCCATCTCCTCACTTTGCCCCCCCCCCCAATGGGTACTTTCTAAATTTTGCACACAACCTCATGTTATATATCATTGGAAAGGTCTGTCACCACTTAATCATATTATGCATCTCCCATGTCCATCCCCCCACTTTGACCCCCCAAGGGTGTACTTTTCTAAATTTTGCATACACCCCTCATGTGATTTATCGATGGAAAAGTCTGTGACCACTTAATCATATTATGCTCCCCGCTATGAAATTTGTCAAGTTAAAGCAACTATAAATTTTACTTTTATGGTATTATCAAGTTGTTTGCCGTCAAATTTTGACGGGTTCCATCTAGTCATCATTTAAAAACCTTTTTTTGGCAACATGTACTAATGATCACCAATGCTTGTATTATGTGCTGTATAATGCTTAGATGATGCTTTCAATTTGGTAATTTGTTGTTTTTTTCCTCTATCCTTTTTAATCTTGTTTTATTTTGAACTTAATTGTTGATTAATTGTCTATTTCTCTATTTTATGGGGGTGGTTGTCCCAAATTAATATTCTTTAGCTATTTTATGGTTAATATGAAGATGAAACCACACATTTTAATTGTGGAACTTTAGGCATTTGGAACCTGAAGATTTCTATTATTAAACTTCTGTTATTAAAATTTTGCTATTTTTTACTATGTTTGTGGAATTTAAGTTAAGCGTGTTGGGGGGACCCCTTTTGTTGTCAATAAGTTATTTTAATTATATTCATAATTTCACAGGTTTTTTGGATGTCGGTAATGTTTATTTAATGGTTATATATACTATATATATGTATATAATATAAATAGACACAAAAAGTTACAGCTATATAGACATGACGTGTTACATAGTTTTTGTATGAGGTAATTCACAAAAAAACCTGCTTTTATTTATAAACACACACACTAAAAACGTAAAAATACGATAATAATACCAGAAAACACTGAAAATTTATAACATTTACATCATTTTAAAATAATTTTCGTTCTAAAATAATTTAATTTGTTTTATGTTTTTTAGGCGCAAGTAGATATCTCCTGAACTATAATTTATAGAAGATGGAGCTAAATAAAAAACAAATTAATTTCGCAATTATACAGATAAAGCATCTGTAAAACCAATTCATATCTAATAATTGTACTCCATTTGAATAGTGGTTTAAGAGATAAGAATCACCCAACGTTTTTGCGTCGACGGATCAGCTGTTATTAGATGCACTTTCATATCTTAAAATACATATTTTGTACGATGATATATTACTGAAATAAAATATTGTACATATTATTTTAATGACCTAAAACAGACTACTATCGATGTTATTGGCACGTTTTTAGGCGGTTTTAAAGGTTTGTATCAGAAATATTTTACATAAATTGTTTGTATTTAAAATGTTTAACTTAATAACATCTATTCATAACTACCTTTCTAAAATGTAATTCCCACGGTAATAATGCATTCTATAGCAACGGGAGGTATGTTTTGTCACATTCATCTAAAATAGTTTTCACAGTTTATGAAGGGTTGTAGTTTGAAGTTTGGTAATGCCCTTTTTAACCCCTTAACTGTGTAGCCCGAACTCAGTTCGGGCAAGAACAATTTGCTTGTTTTGTTACTAAAAGCTTTTGCACACTAGTAATTAATTAACGCAACCTTTGCTTTATTAATCGGCAGATCATTTTCGATTACACAAAGCAAATATTTTAGTACGGAAAAAGTGGTATATTGTGCCCATTTTTAGTTTATGGTGTCAAAATACCTCCCACAGTTAAGGGGTTAATGTCTAAAAGCGCTTACAGATTGTACTCCAGGTGATTTAATAGGAATATTACAGAAGTTATGAAGTTTATACCATGTTGAAATTCCATTATATATGGATTGTTATGTATGACTACTTGTTTGATATAGCTCTACTAATTAACGACACTATGGGCAAAGTTATTTCATAATTCCGATAGAATAAGTTCCTAATAATGTGTGTAATTCATCTTAAAATTTGTTCTATTCTGTTATTTTTTAATTTGACATCATAAGCAAAACAAGTAATAGTCACAAATCTTTAAGAAAATCTTTCGTCAGATTCTTTGAGCCATGGTTTAATATTTTTTTCACGGCTTTCATAAAATCAAATAGATGTCTTTTGATGCAGTCATTTCAATACGCCAGATAATGTATCTCTAGATATACCTTTCCATTTTCTTCCAGATAAGTCCTTTTCATAAAAATTTCGCAAAGTGTTGTACGTTCGGCGATATGTCGTTGATATATATGATCAACATTTTGCTTTTGAACGTTTGGCCTTTTGACAGTGAATATATCAATGATTTTACAATCGTCATTTTACTTGGTAATTTTTTCTTTTAACATGAAAAATCTGACATATGCAGTTGAGGCCAGACATATGCTATTTTGTCTGTACAACAAAAGAAATATTACCTATCTGGGCTTTAGACAGTAGAGAACTATAGCTTTAACATCTTCGAATAACCAAACATATTTCATTCGTATCATAATTTTAAAAATAAAAAGAGACATTTAATAAAACTAAATAAAACACAATAATATGACTTAATAAAATGAATTACAATAGACGTTTGAAACTATATACAAGCTCGTCATCAGTAAAAATATTTTCCAATTGCTGAATTATAATATTTTTTTGAAAAGATAACAAAAAACTGAAAAAGCATAGCCCTGCATCAATCGCTTCTGTCAACGACATTTTACACACATACAACAATTTCGGACATCATGCGAAAATTCGTGCATTAAAAAATACAAATTTTGACAAAAGAAAATTCCTGAAGTAATCAATTTTTACAACAAAGCTAAAAAGTCTAAAAGATGGATAATTAGTGTTTGAATATAATGAGTTTCTACATATTCAGGTGTAACACAAGTTCAATGTCACTATGTACTGGTTATGATGCTATGAAATTATTAGATAGAGAGCGGGACATATTCCTTTAAAATCCAATTTATTTTCACAAAAACTTTCATTCATTATTTTCCTGCAACGACGGTATTCTCATAAAAATACTTTGTAAATTATTCTAAAAAAAGTGTATAAATAACGAATTGTACAAAATAACGTACATTATAATTGCATGTTTCTATGTAAATTTATTACAGTGTTAGACACACCAGATCAATTATATCTTAAATTTTCGAGAACTTCATATTTAATATAAAATTTACATATAAAACAAATACAGACTATTTCAAGACAACTACGAATATTTATTGCCGTGTAAGGTATATCTAGAGAGATATTATTTTAATATATAATGAGCATTTTCATTTGAAACAACTTTCTTGGGAAACAAAGGAATTAATGTCAAGCTTCATATGTTTTAAAATTAAAATTTATTTAATGTTTAATATACATAAATTTTATATAAATAATATATATTCTGAAATAAATCATTTTCGAAATTATATTACAAATTATTACGTTTTAAAGATATATCTGAATTGCAAAATTTGGAATGAATTTCAAACTATTATATATCATATATATAATTTTTTTACTTAAATGCAATTTTAAGTACTTATATAGAGAGAAAATAATTCTCCAAAATAGGGAAAATGCAATTATGTTTATAGAATATCTTCAGTGTTTATTTTTAATTGTTTTTTTTAAACATTTTTTCAAAACGAGTACAAATATATAAAAATTACCGATTTTAAGTACTTATATAAAGAAAAAATAATTTTCAAAAATAGGAAAAATTTAGTTATGTTTACACAATGTCTTCAGTTTTTATTTTTAATGCTTTTTTTTACAATTTTTTAAAACGTGTACCATTTATAAAAAATCACAGTTACATGTTTAAATCAAGGGGAACATTTAGCTATATCTCACAGGTAATAATGACTGTACGTGTAATAAAATCACATGGAACAATAAAGTTGAACGTAGGTATAACTTTGTGTAAATAATGTAATATTGATCTCTAGTCGCATTCAGAACACCCTATGAAAAAGAAAAATAACAAAAAAGAAAATTTCTGCATTTTCATTTTATGAGCATGGTTAATTTCTTTAATGAAAATTAACAATTTTTTTGTTAATCCGTAAATCAATTGAATATATTAATAAAGTTTTCGAATCATCACCTTTTTTTTTCTTTTGTTTCTTATAATTGTTTTTACATTTATTGGTATTGCTTAATGCAAGTTGCATTTTTTTTTTCATTGTAAATGCTTGGATTGCAATATTATATTAAAATTATAGATTCAAAACACTGTAAATAATATTTTTTCTTAAATTCAATGTGTTTCTGATAACTGAATGTATATGTAGTATATTTGAAGTCATATAGTATAAAATCATATAGTCAAAGAAATAGTATAAAAAAATCTCGCATGATTGTTAATGGAAATTCATATCTTTAAGAATATGATTAAGCGAGAGGAAACTTATATTTGAGATTTATTGCATATCGACTGCGAACGGGTAGAGAATTAATGTTCTTTTAATGATACTAGCGTTGACACATTGATCCTGAGCCTGATTGATGGGCGTATTTAACAGGATACATTCTTAAAAATCGATTCTTTTATATATAAAAAAGAAAAACATGCTGCGCTAAACTTTTATTTCGGTTTTATTCTCAATTCTGTCTATTGCATATCCTTTTTTAATAAATGATCTTAAAAGAAGTACTATAGTTAAAATACTATATTTTAATGAATATCAATACAAATAATTATACTTTAATTTTTGGATTTTTTAACTTAGTAAGAACAGGTTGTCTTAAAAATGTCTTATTTTACATTTAGACTTTTACTATATACATGTTTTTCAATATACATTTTTATAATTATATCTATATATGTAAATAGATACCCCATTTTTTGCATTAATATTCAATTAAATGTTATATAAATGGCTGAAATTCACTACCACATTAAATGTAAAGCCTAAACTTAGAAACAATGTATTAGAAACAATGTATAATAGAAACAATGTATTCAATGTATAACAAGGTATTGAAAATCATAGAACAAAACAACTTTTAAGCTTCTGATGGAAATACATGCATGCGAGTGTAACATATAAATAGAAGTGTTAAAACTGATTAATTAAAACATATTAAAATGAAACAGGTATACCTCAAATATTAACGCTGGTTAAAATGTTTTGGTAGATATCTTTGATACATGAATTGCATGGCCTTGGTACATACTGTAATTTTTCTTTCTAAGCATCAATTTGCTTTTTTTTTTTTTTTTTTTTTTTTTTCACTGAAAAGAATCTGTGATTTTTGTAACAAAATATACCATCGAATTGGAGTTAAGAAGGAGTAATGTGTCACGCTTTGTTTAAATTAATGCAACGCTTTGTGTAACTAATCTTTGAGAAGCAAAATATTGGTTTTTATAGATGAATGAGATTTTTCAGTTTTTATTTTATTTATTCATTTATTTTTTTTAAGATGGACTCTCCCATTCCCAGGTTATCCTTTCAATAGTCATGGTAGGTATTGCTATGGCTTATACAGGCTTCGATCGTACATGTATTAAACGCCATTTTATTTTTTGTCCTTAATTATATAACATATAACAACTACATAAAAATATGTTTATCTGTATATCTCTTAATTTTTATAACATCAGGTCATGGGAAGAAAGACTGTACAAATCACATTACGAATGCAAATATGATATATCCTAATTTATTCTTGTCATTTCAGTGGTTCCTTAAATGTGGAGCTTTGCGCTGTTGTGTTTTGAAATCGGCTGTAATTAAATTCCTAAATTTAAACTGTAAGAAAATCAGTATTCACTTTAGCACTACAAAAAATAAATATGAACAATGAACAATTGAACATACGTTAGGCACACGTTTTAATGTTTTACAAAGAGGTTGAGTGCATCAGGAATTGGCCGGTGAAATGTAAAAACTGCTGTAAACAAAAATTATCGGGTACATATTTTATCTTTGGTTGTTAGAAAATGTATCTAACATTCCAATAAATGCACTTTTACGAGTTATAATTGAAACTAAAGATGTGCTGTAATGTTATAGTGGAAAAAGTATAAATATTTGTACAATCCCATTTATTTTAATTTGTGAATATTTGTGTTTTAAAATGTTCGTTCACTTTTGTATCATTTGGTATAGATATTTTCAGCAGCAGTTTGGAATACAAACATTCATATTTTGGCTTTTACACAAAAAAAAATTATACAAATCTAGTGCGAATTCATTTTCAAACTAATACTGTAAATAATTTAAATTTTAGAAAAGGAATAAAGTAAAATGTGTCTAGTTTATGAATCTCCTCCATACTGTAATTAGCAATTATTTAAGTTTGTCAATAATTTCATTAAAAAAAATTAACTTCAAGAAATTTCTAGTAAATGGTCAATTACTGGTGCAATCACCATATGGTAGTTAAATTCCAATATATATTACACGTTAACTGGTAAAAAGAAAGATTGTTTTTGGACTAGAATCTGGTACTTGTACGTTTGTCATTGGTTATAATAAATATCAAGTCCATGCGCAAGAGGATGGTTTGGGGGGGGGGGGGCGTAATCTCGTCGATATATTTTTTTCTTCTTTACTTGCTTACTTATGTATTTTTTTGTTCCTTTTCTTTATTTTACGGGTCTTTAATAAAATTTTCAATGTTTTCAATTTTTGTTTAAAATTCTGAAATTAAAAATATATGCAAAACTATAACTTTGTATAGCTGGAAAATCAAAATTAAATAAGCAAAGTAGCATCCGTTGCAATACCCTATGGAAAATATCTGATATGGACATACATATTACTGCTGATAATATAAATTATATGAATATCGAATTGTGCGTTTGTTTTTTATATATTTCTCTTTCGCGAATACGATGAATTATATATTGCAAAAATACCAATTATCACAATAACTCTTGAAAGTTAGAAACTTAAATTATTTTTAGAAATATACAAATTAGTAACGATATTTCTATAATTGGGAAAACCCGATTGTTTTGTTGCTCCCGAAAAAAGTACAGATATAGAGATGTAAAGACGATTATCATGTGTTAATTGACACCATTATTAAAAATTTTTAAGATTAAAAAATATTTTTAATTTTAATCAATTGCGAGAAAGAATATCTTTAATAAAGTACACTTTGCAGAAAAATCGAAGCAATAAAACAGTTTATAAATATTTTCATATTCAAGGTTAATTAATCATTTAAACTGAAAAAAAACCATCTATCGTCAAATTTACCAATAGAATTGGCTGCATTAAAGGATTTTCAGTTTTACATTAAATCAAGGAGGAATACTTAAGTTCCTTCCATTCCACTGAACAATTATTGCTATCTATTTACATAAATCAATTTTAAAATAATACCATAAGTATTCGATTAATATATGTTATAAATATTATTTATTACTTAATAAAAAATAATAATTTTCTACTATTCTTAACCAATCAGTCTTAAAAATCGTTTGTTAATATGCAATAAAATTAGACCCCCACCACAAATAAATAAATAAATAAATAAAATTAATTAATTAATTAATTAAGGAATAAAAATGTAATGCATTACAAATGAATCGGTCATTTAAAAAACCACATAAGTCAAGTTTTTTCGAAATAGAATATTTTTGTCCCAAATTCTTCTTTAAATTTAGAGACATGATCTGGATAATAGCCACATAAGTCAGTGTATTTCTTCCTCGTCAAACAATACCTTCTAATTTTCGTTCATTGCTTAAACGACATAAAGTAAGTGGGTTTTGCATGTAATACCAAATTACATGCGGAAACCATATTACAGTACCATATTACCATTTTCATGTAATACCAAAACAGTCATATTAAACATACTTTTATTCCAAATTAATGAAGATAGCACATATACACGGACATTTTTATGTTTTAATATGGTATTACATGAAAATGGTAAAATGGTACTGTAATATGGTTTCCGCATGTAATTTGGTATTGCATGCAAAAACCACTTACTTTATGTCGTTTAAGCAATGAACGAAAATTAGAAGGTATTGTTTGACGAGGAAGAAATACACTGACTTATGTGGCTATTATCCAGATCATGTCTCTAAATTTAAAGAAGCATTTGGGACAAAAATATTCTATTAAAAAACCACATAAGTCAAGTTTTTTCGAAATAGAATATTTTTGTCCCAAATGCTTCTTTAAATTTAGAGACATGATCTGGATAATAGCCACATAAGTCAGTGTATTTCTTCCTCGTCAAACAATACCTTCTAATTTTCGTTCATTGCTTAAGCGACATAAAGTAAGTGGTTTTTGCATGCAATACCAAATTACATGCGGAAACCATATTACAGTACCATATTACCATTTTCATGTAATACCATATTAAAACATAAAAATGTCCCTGTATATGTGCTATCTTCATTAATTTGGAATAAAAGTATGTTTAATATGACTGTTTTGTTCAAATTAAATAATACCTAACATTGTTTCTTGCGAAAACAACATCAGTTAGGAACAGTTTTTCTGTTATTCTTCTTTTTATACTTCATAAATTATAAAATTTATTCGTAATTTACAAACTATAAAGGCCATACTCTATAATCAGCCCAGAAAAATCATAAAAAGCACTTTACTTGTGAATAATATAGTTTTTTTTTTTTTCCCGAAGTTCCGATTCTGTGACTTATGTGGATTTTGAAAGGACAGATTCAAATAGAAGTCATCGGGTTGCCACACAGGTAGTATAAATAGATATTCACAAATCGATAAAGTGAAAAATCAAGTATTTAATGTATTTTATAATACAGGACAATGATTTATCGACTACGAACTCAATGTACATTTCAATTTAAAGCCAGATGTAGAGACGTATAAAAACATATTTATTTATTTTAATTCTAATAATGGTTTAAAAGGACAAATTTAAATGGAAATTATTAAAAAATGCAACATTTAACTTTATATTAAATAAAAATAATTATATGTTTTAACAACCTAATAACATTTTTTTACAATATATATATATATATATGAAATAGCCGCAATAAAAAAAATAAATATTAAAATTTAAGACATAGTGATTATCTATATTGCATTAAAAATTTTAAATGAACAACAATTTATACGGGTCTGAAATAAACAAATAATAATTATTACCAGTTACATTTTAAAGAAGTATACAAAAATAATTCTAAATTATATCAATTCTTGATTCGTTAGCTTCTAACTTCGGATTGGCTGTTGAAGTTGACAGTGTAATCCATAGCTTCTCTTTCTGTTCTAAATACATATTTTTTGCTATTTTTTTACCTTTTTTCACTTGGTTCCTGAAGATGTGATATACAATTACTCATAGACAGGAAGTGGAGTTGCATGTAACTGGGTATCCCCTCGAAACAATCCACTGTTTCCTGTTTGCAGTTAAAGCAAGTTAAGTTTTATATCATTTAGATTTAAAACTTATTATATGCAAAGAAAATTTTCATATATATGTATAACTTCACGTAAACACACACTTTTTCAGGATAAATGTCTCATTTTTTCTATCTTGTAGTTAAGAAATGGAAAATGTTAGTTTCCGAAAAAACAAGAAAAGAAAAACCTGATTGTTTCATGCTCACGTAAAATTCACATACAGAAAATGAATATATGCGTAACAATTTTTGTTTTATCAGAAAATACTTTCAAAAGACTTATGCAGCTAAATATCATCTGAAAGAAGAAGGTTCTAGATCAGCCTTTTTCTAGATAATAAGTAGTCGATAAAATAATATTATTCTGGATAAGGAATTCGAATAGCACGGATTGATTTCGATTTGTAATAAAATGAGTACAAATCTAAGCTCAGTATCGAGGAAAAGTTGATATCTAATATAAATGGAATCAATTATAATCGAATTTTAATTAAAAATGAAACGTAAAATAATATATAACATTCAGTTAAATAATTAATTTGATTTTTATAGTTTTTCTCTTACTTCTGAAAATATGCAAACAAAAAGTATTAATAGTATTATGTGTTTAAGTAAAAGCAAAAATTTGTGCAGTTCCTATAGCGTACATAAACTGCAAAATTATAGATGGTCGAAGTGAAGCTAAGATATCAGTGTAACGAGTAAACTTCAACAAATTTTGCATACTTACTCTAGATAAATATTCTTTTACTTCTGTTCTACGTATCATTTTATATAAGAAAGTACATTTCCGATTACGTAATCATATATTTAAACTTATTTTATGGTAGGTTTATTTATTTTTTTTTATTACAGCAATGATTTTTCGAAAATAGATTAAATGCTTCAAATATCAAATAGTTCGGCGTCACGTTTTCGTAGCCAAGAAAACTATCATATTACTTTTAGGCCTAAACGAATAAAATGCACATTATTAACAAACATAAATTTTGGAAATGCCAATTTAAATTTTTTTTAACACGAGTTAAAAGGAAAACCGATATCATGAAAACATTCATGGTACATTGGGAAAAAATGGGAAAAAATATGCGCTCTATCATATTTACTATTAACTTTCGACAAGTAAATCATAATTTTCAACATAATTGTTTCATTACAAAATTATGCTGATTGCGAGGTCGAAGTTAGAGAGTCAGAGTGTAGACGGTAGTCACTCGTTTAACTTGTGATAGATCATAGTATAACTATACAGTATAGATTTTCTTTCAAATATAACAAAAATAGTCGCTGGGACGTATTTTTTGCAAAACTGTAATCAAGGGGTCAAATTTCTCATGTTCTAACGTTTGTCTTATTACAAAATGAACAATCGTCGAAATTTACATCACTTTAACGAACTTATATATATTTTTTTTGTTTAGTTTTATCATTGAAAAAATATTTTTGATGCAAAACAGATCGTCATTTTTTACCGTCAGGGTTATGAGCGGGAATACACTTATATACTATTATAGTAAAAGAAAAATATGTTTTAAGCATATTTACATTAATAAAATTCCTCATTATATATGTATGCAGTTTATTACTGGTTAGGACATAGATTTGTAATACATGCGCACATGAGGTAAAAGTAGGAAATACATGCACAAAAATAATGACGTTCTGTTTAGCATAAAATACATTTTTTCATATTTTTTGTTGTATGCAAAACCCTGTGTAGCATCGTATTCTATGGTGTATAATCGTTTCTATTATGTTAAGTAGTGAAACTAAAATTCAAAATGAACTAGAAAACGCATAAAGCAAGTTTACTATATATAGATGACGATATATTTCCGTCTTTTTGTTCAGACATGTACTATGTATTTATTTTAATATATACTGTACCAACATCATGTAATATTGTAATATTTGGTTGAATTGAAAACTACGTAAAGCAGTGATCGCGGAATAGCTTGCATATGCACTTTCAGGTAATCCCTTCTTTAGATGTTATTTAAAATCCCTTTGGGTAACACGTATCTATAGAATTTATACACGCTCCATAATATTCGAAAATTTAATCCAGTTGTATAACGCGTTACAGAATTAGAAATGCATGAATGAGAATTGCACTGTCTAGACGACAATACAATTTCTTTTGTACGTATCTTCAATGTATACAATTTATATATATTCTACACTCATCTCTTTAATACAAAAACATAATGCTAACATAACACAGTTAAAGTTCAATTTGAAAAATTCATGCCGATATACGGTGATGTTTGCGAATTTGTTTTTTACGATTTTTTTTTTTTGTGTGTGCAGCCATGTATGTGATCTATAACATTTACACACACCACATTAATCATTAAAAACCAATTAATCTTAAAGATACGAATCACAGCTAAAAACGCCATTGTGCAGGTATCACATTTAATAGATCTATAATAGAATTCTTTGTGAGTTTCTGTAAATGAACAAGAATTGCCACTCTATAATCTATAGAAAATATTTTTTATTACACCTCACATTGCAATTTCTTTATATAATATTTAAAGTGCTATATCATCATTTGACCGCATTGTATTTTTTTCCATTATATTATAATCTAATGGTATACGTGTATCATATTCATATTCATGCTTTCAATGTCATGTTCAAGCTTTCGAGTAAATCGATTACAAATGCTACTCGCTTCTTGATATATAGAAATAATATATAAATCTCAATAGATTTGAAGTATCACATCACAACATCATTAAAATTCACCAAAAATAATTTCCCCCATAGACCAGAACGTTACAAAACTATTTTAAACAAAATACAAATTCTACACATTTCATTTTCAGCAGCAAATATACTATACTAAAGTTTAAATAATATAAACATACATGAAGTACATGACAATAGGAGTATATTTACAATAATTAGAGTACAAACAAAATATGGCATTCCACAAAATAAATAAATACAAATATTTCATAAACACTTTTCAGTTATGTTAGAAGGTGTTGAAAACGTGATTCTAAATTAACTTATGTTTTATTATTAAACAAATACAGTCTTCAAACACAATAATTGTAATTTAGTTAGGTTTTTTTTCTCGAAAATATTCAATTTAAATAATAATATATTAGTTTTGTAATTTTGTAAACGAATCTTTGTTTTTTATAGGTAAAAAGTGCGTCTAAATCTTATTAAGTTACTGTAAAAACATATTATCATATTTGTCGCATATGAAGTTAAACTACGGAATATTTTCCTGAATTAATAATTTGAAGAAAAGGATTATCTAAAACAATTACTTATTGATTTTGATTTATTTTTTTGTTAAATTACTTGATGTTTTTCTGAAATATCCTAATATATTTAAAAGTGTACAGTACATCAATATTTCTATATAAGTTTTCAAAGAATTAAATATGTCTTCTGTACTTTCGAACAGAAATAGTTCACAAGTAACAAAAATAATTCTCTGCCAACTTTATTTCATTACTTATAAATATCCCTCTAAGATTTAAAAAAAAAAAAAAAAAAAAAAAAAAAAAAAAAAAACGAAAAAAAAAAAACGTGTACCAGATGTCAAATATGTACTTGTCTTATTTTTAAAAAAATGCTTTTTTAACTTTTTATCTGTCTCTTTTTTTCATTATCTAACATGAATTTGTTTGCTTATAGCAGTGTTATCTTTTTTAAGATTACAAATTTTAATTAGGTTTTTATGAGTTTATTATGGTTTTACTCTCTTTCATTAAAAGAAAATCAGTTTTGAGTATTTTTTTTTATAATTACACTTTCCAAGAATGGAATTAGTTATTTTCAGTTTTAAAATATATATTACTATGTTTAATTATTTATGCTTCATCATTTCTTTTATTGTTTATGTTACTATTAGATTATTTTTCATGATTAAGATATTGATTCTTATCTTGAACGATAACTTCCCACATTTTGGTGAATGATATATGGGACCTCGAAGAAGATATTCTATCATTCTTCCAGAAACGTAACTAATCATTGGAGGCCACCGTGACACTTACCCATCATGGATATGCATAATATAAAATATGAAAATAAAACATGTGTAAACTATTTATAAAATGCATTGCAATTCGAATAAAATCGAGGCTTGATGACGTCATAAACTTTAAATACTCTATTACTGAATTGCGCAAAAGAAACATCATTATAACCCCAAAATTAATAATCATATTAACTAACGGTTTACTGCGTCGCATTAAGCTTCCCATTTCCAATTAAAATATATTTTTGAATTGAAATTTGAGTGAAATACAGGGTCATGAAAAATCGAAGAGTTTAGAAAATATGATTACAAATATATCGGTAACTAATTATCCGATCGACTTCATTCTTTATGTAAATTTTTTTTTCTGTTTTACTGACCCCTTAAAATAAACAATTTCGAAAAATTTTATATACCTTTTATAAGAACGAATAGTTCGAGCGTCCGAAAAAAGTAGTTTCGGATAATCGAGGTTACTCAAATTCAATAAGCTTCTTCAAATTATTATATACTGAGTACATACCAAATTTCAAGTCTCTATCTCAATTTCCGTCTGTAATGTAATGTAATGTTCCGTCTGTCTGTCCATACACAGACAGACGGACGGCAATTTTTTTTTTCTAAAAATATGTTTTTCGGAATTTTCAGTGTTTGAAACGTGCAAATCCGTCAAAATGTTTTTTTTTTCAATTTTCAAAACGATAACAAGATTTACCCTATACTACGTATGATGGTTAAGTAAAAACGATGTCAGAGAATACATGCTTATATTAGTAATTGCAATTGAGGTTAAAAAATTGGTCGACATATTTAATCGACAAAACTTTTATTCGGTATGATATACAACCAACACGTACATTTACATTTAGTCTAGAATTCTGGGGAGTGATGATGTGATTGACGGGAGTACCTATTCCATTTCAAAGGGTAATATTTTTTTTTTTCATACTTCGATTGATAAATAAACTAAGTTCACCAAAAGAGCAAAAAAAATGCTCTGGTCTGAAGGGAAGTCTATTACTTATTTTAAACGTAGCAAATACGTTGTACTATTATCTGTGCAAAATATTTATTTATTTTTAACAAATAACTGTGAAAAAAACTTAAAAATAACACCATTAGTTCCTTGGATAGTATAATATGATGCCTATTATAAAATAGTCTAATGAATTCAGCAACATTATTCAATTCAATCTAATATGTTGGAAGCTACATATAATATATGAAAATCGTCATGCTTGTGGAATTTATTTCCGTGGATATCATACACTCTCAAAACATATTTCACCAATAACCATAAAAAAAAGTTGAGATAGCAGGTTTACAGAACACCCCTGTGATCAGATAATTTTTTGTGTTATTTGAAGAATTTTACGGCTTTTGTATGAAAAATTAGAGGAAATTTTCCGTTTACCAGGGAACAACGCCGTTAGTGTAATAATGATAAATATCTGAGTAAGCAGCAATCGAAAGAGCATAATGAAACATGTTTTCAACTCAGGAATCATTTTCCCTCTTCTCCGCGTTATTAAGATATAAAGTGTTATAATTTGCTAATTTATTTATTTAATAGGGTGGAAAGAAGAATCGATATTTTGCAACGTAACAGCATCATCAAACCCTAGTGACTTCTCCATTTCCAGTTTAGTGCACAGGAATACTCCGACATGATTCGTTATGCTTGGGACAAGTCTGGGTTTGTACAAATTTGTCCATTTCCATATGAAACGCCCTTGCAATTTTGTTTTTCGCAGGAGGTTGACCATTACAATCATTGCACCAGATTTAAATTCATGAAATGTTCCTGGTGCCACGATTTTCTATGATTCAATCATTTTTTTGATTCTGTACCATATTCGTCAATAGCATTTTTTGTGGGCTTCTTTTATTTTTATATTACTATATCTAAATATGTTTTGTATTTTATATTAATCCGATTATTAACATTTCTGCATCTGAACCACGACTTTTCTCCCTAAATTATATAAATAAATTAGCAATCTTTAAGACTTTAAATCTCGATAACAGGCAGATAAGGGCATATAATATATGTGTAAAAAAAAACACATTTCACTATGCTCTTTCGATTGCCGTTTACATAGATGTTTTTCATTAATGCACTAAGACGTGGTGTCCAGGTTAGGTTCACAATTTTTTTTTGAGGGAAATTGCTGTTTCTAATTCGAAAAAGTACTACGCAGCACAGTTGTTGCAACATCCTCGTGATTTAAAAAATCTTTGGATTATAGTAGGATTTCAAACATTTTTGTTTACGTAAGATTGTAGAATCTTCTGTATTTTAGGGAAAAATTGGCAGATTAAAACTGTAACGCCCCCCACCCCAACTCTGCCCCCTGGGATGAATTGGGAGGCACAACTTCGAAATCTTAAATGATGAACCCCTGTTTTTATTGCGGATTCGGACTCTACGGGGAAAAAGCGTATTTAACATTTTCTATAGAAAATCGCCGTTGTAATCGAGTAAAATTCAGTAAGAATCGTTTCCATTTAAAAGTCTAGAAACGGACAAATAACTCGAGAAATATACATCGGATTCAAAAATGAAAAAATGCATGTACACTATTTTTGTGTAAATTATTTTGGGATATCAAATATGCCACCCCAACTCTGCTCCCTGGGGAGACAGGTGATTAAATTACAAATTTCTAATTAATATTTCCAAAAGGTGTGGATGGAATTTTTTGAAATTGAGATTTTTTTTTATCTAAATCTGCAAATTTTCGTGTCGATAGACCTAATAGTTTTTGTTAATTCGGTATGTTGCAAAAAGGCGTTGTTAAAAGTGATTCTGGAAGATCGGCGTTTTTCCTGTAAACATAAAATCTTTCTTCATCCTCTGAACATAGACCTCATTTTGCTGTTTTGGCATTTATTTTGCACTATTTTAAGAAACAAAATGGCATTTTGGAAGCGATGGTTAATTAGTTTTAATTATTATTTCGGCTCATTTTCAAGATATTAAAATTCACATTCTCAGGTGCACCAGGCGATGTTTTCAACTATCCTCACCATACATTTTCAGATATCTAGGTGCGCTAGATTTCACTAGCCATCCCAGACAGACACACACAGAGAGCGAAACTTTCCTTTATTAGTATATATATGTATGTATGTGTGTAGCTAATCACGCTCAAAACACCATACGATGCTTGGCCGTCATTCAAGCAGTGAACATCTACAGGGCGAATTCTGATTGTGGAGAGAATCACATTTCCTACACAATATCTAACAAATGATCATTGATTTAATTTAGGCTCGATAGTGTTACTTACTATAATACTAATAAGATTGTAATTTAGAAGAAGAAATAAAGACATTTCAAATTAAGTAGCTTTATTTGACAAACAACTGACCACATGAAATTTTGTGTGGGGTTTCTGGTGGGGCTGCATCTTGAATTTCACCAAATTTCCTCCAGAGAAGTTGACGGTGAATAAGAACTCAAGAGCAGAACTTTGAGGGTTCATAGAACACATCTATAAAAGTTGTTTTCGCTGAACAAAGTATGGCCATATACGAAGTGGTGAAATGCTACATGGAGGTGGTGTTTCACACATCATCATTTCTAAAGTGGATTGCGAAATGGATGGCTGGTTTTACTAATATAGGTAAGCCGGATATTAATTTCATGAATGGCGAGTGCTGTGGAAGACCTAATTGTGTAGTAAATAGGTTAGTAAAATCCGCAATCAGAAAGCGCCCTGGAGCGCTTCGCTACTTGGGTTACGACAATGCATTGTATTGTGTATCGAGCTTATCTAGGCGTGATCTATCACCCCCTAAAGTTTGCCGAAAATTTCCGAATCGCTAAAGGAGAAATGATTAGTATCTTTATTAACTTGTCATGCTTTTATGGTTAATTTTCTAAGTTAGAAATTTTTTTAAGTTAGTTTATTAAAATCATATTAAATTTAATAGATATAAAATAATAAGGCACATTAAGTATTTTGTACACAAAATGTATCATTTAACATAAATATTAGATGCAATGCTTACATATGAACTTTTTGTGGGTTCCCCAATCTAAAATTTTCCATTATTCCATATCTCTTTTCGCACTGCATGTAAGAATTTTTTTAATATATTCATTTATCAGTAACCCAAAAAGAACAATGGAAAGGAATTGCAATGATTAAAAGCTTCAGAACCATGAAATTTTGTTAAAACAGAATTACTATTTTGTCAAAACAATTATTTATTGAACATTGAAAAAAACCTCTCAGTTAGGCTGAAGCATGTTTCGTCTTTTTTTTTTTTTTTTTGTCTCTTTTGACACGTAATGGAAAAAAAAATGTTTTAATACATCTGCTTCTGTAATGTTGGTATCGTTATCTATTAATAAATACCTGAGCATTTAACAAACTCATTTTCAAAAAAAAAAAAAAAAAAAAAAAAAAACACTTGTTTTGTTAGTCGCCATCTTCCTGTATAGATTCCGAAAGAGGCTTTTTTTTTTTTTTACAATAGCCCAGATATTGTACAGCTTTATTTAAGCAAAAGAAAATCTTTTTTTTTTTTTTTTTTTTTTTTTTTTTTTTTACATTTTCAACAAGTACACTAATGGAAGTGTTTATTATTTGTTAATTATTATTATTATTTTAATATTATCTTTCTCTTTTTTTTAAACCAGTAAATAGTGTGATCTTTTGTATTTGTATAGAGTATTTAAACAATTAATGACAAAAAAAATCTTTAAATCTATAGATAAAATATTAATTAAAGCAGGAAAACAATCAAGCGAAAAGTTTCAAGAAAAATTTTAATTGCTGTCTAACAAAATAGAGATTCTATCACATCAAATGCAGTCGCCTGATTGGATTAAAAATTAATATTTCGGTGGTCTGTTTTTATTAATACTCTGGTAACATTTAAAATTCTTCTTACTTTATATTTTTTATTTAATAAAGTTTTTTCCCTTAGATGCAAAATAGCAAAGTATTATTAATAATCCTCAAATAGTCATGAAACAAATAATGGTTCAGTCATTAGATCAATTGAAAACTAAATTCTTTATTGAAGATACGCTGGAGAATTAAGTGAAGAATTCACAAAAATACATGCCTAGGGAGAGTTTTTCACAAAACATTAATCTATTGCATGTTCCGTTATTATCAGAATTAGCTTTTGTGAAGGGTTGTTGCATATTTATTTTATAAAGTATGCGGCGAACTGTTTTATTTCATTGATCAAATTGCTCAGAATTTTAAATCTTCGGGAAAATATTCATGCCTTCCTTCAAGTATTGGTCGGTTGCACTGTAACTTTTATAATAAACACCTATCGACATTAAATTTTAAAAAAAATTATGAAACAGAAATTTATATTTTCGGTTATGAGAAGTGTCTATATAACAACATATTTTTTTTTCTCTCTGGCATAAAATAAATATTTACAACATTACATAAAAAATGGATATAATTTGATTCACATTGTTTCAGATGAAATTAATAATAATAATCAACCATTAATTGCCAAATGTTTTAGTCTAAAAATATCTATTTTTTCTTCAAACTCGCACTTGATGATTAAATTAACAGAAGAAAATTTCTTTAAGATGCAGAACGTATTGATCTAACAATGATTATCTGAAATTCATTATGATTTACGCCCAATAAATTACTTCCGTAGCAAATATTTTTGATGATGTAAATATGCAACAGTTTTTTATTATTAATGATACATTTAAGACAGAGGATATTTAACTCAGCGGGCTGAAAACTAACGTTATGTAATATATAGGTACAATTCTGAAAAAAAAAACCCAGTGATGACCTTGTACTAACTTTGCAGCAAAACATCGTCAAAAAAATGCGACTGGTACAAATCGAATATTAATAAAGTCTAGTAAATCATCCTACACTTAAATTTTCTTACATATGAAAATTACAGCATATTTTTAATATTTCCTATACAAACACCTAATTTTGATATTATGATTGGGTTCATTGGTGCATTTTATCTTTTAATACCAAATAGGAAATAATTAAGTCAAGTGTATTATATTTTTTTCAGATTTCATGTTTAGAACTACTAATGTTTACTACTAATGTGATTGTAATGTGATTAATTTGTTGGTTACTTAAAGGAGTTGACCTGTAATTTCGGATTCAAATATTTGAAGCTTCTAGAAATCGATTTCTTTTACAAAAATCATAGGGTACGATTCATTAATTTTTTTTCGAAAACATTTTTCACAAAATGTACATTTAAAAAAAAAATTGCAACGTATATTTTTTAACAGAAATCAATTTTTAGAGGCGTTAAATATCTGAATAAAAAATTACAGATCATTCCGGGAAGTATTTTTTGAAGTATTTCTCAAAAGATACCTGCATTGCAATTAGTTTTCAATTAATAAACATTAATTTACAATTGGTTATTTCATACATCAAACCTGCATATTTCCTAAACTACTTGACTGAATGTCTTCCGATTTGCAATCCGAAACTAAAATTTATCAGAAACTAGCAAGCTACGCCCGCTACGCTGGTCAATTTCGTATAACGAACTTTTAATCCAACAAAATATTGACATTTCATAATTCACTTTTATATTTTAACAGAATAATAAGGCTACTATAATTTGCGACTCGTGCTATAGCCAATATACACGCCAGGACACATCGCCCTTATCATTATCTTTTTACGCATGAAGGTTTCGCTATGGTACTCCATTGTGAAATTTAGTAATTTTTCAAATTCAATATTTGAAAAATGGCATAATCATTAGATTTGAAATTTATATCAAGAACAATACAATTTTTTACCTTTCAAACGCAGTTTGCCTAACAATTTTCTGACAAATACTTTTCGAGGTACTGTTTTTTTTCAGTAACTTCAAATGTTTCATTTTCCGAGATTAATCTGTGGCAACAATTAGCGAACAACTCAGTCGTCAGAAACGCATAGTTTTTTATTAAAGAGGCTGTTGGAGCAGGTATTGTCACCACCAATTTGCCACCATCACTTTTGAAATCGGCTCGGTAGTTCTAGAGATTCCATAGAAATTGTAATTTAGAATGTTTTTAGAACGCTTTTCGCTCATTTCACCCTTTTAAATTTCGATTTTTTTTTATTTTGTTTTTAGAGAACATTTACATCTTATAAGTAACTACAATGCCAAATTTCATATTTCTAGTTCCTTCTGTATAAAAAAAATCGCAATTTTAGAAAGTTTTTTGCTCCTGCACCCCCCTGGGGTTAGTGACACCGACATAAAATATAGCCTATGTTGAAGCAGAGGTTGTCACCATCAATTTGCCACCATTACTTTTGAAATCGGTTCGGTAGTTCTAGAGAGTCCATAGAAATTATAATTTAGAATGGTTTTAGAACGCTTTTCACTCATTTCACCCTTTTAAATTTCGAATTTTTTTTTATTTTCTTTTTAGAGAGCATTTACATCTTATAAGTAACTACAATGCCAAATTTCAAATTTCTAGCTCATTCAGTATAAAAAAAATCGCAATTTTAGAACGTTTTTCACTCCTGCACCCACCTGGAGTTACTGACACCCACAAAAAATATATCCTATGTTGGAGCAGGGGTTGTCACCATCCATTTGCCACCATCACTTTTGAAATCGGTTCGGTAGTTATTGAGATTCCATAGAAATTGTAATTTAGAATGTTTTTAGAACGCTTTTCGCTCATTTCACCCTCTTAAATTTCAATTTTTTTTTTAAATTTTATTCTTAGAGAGCATTTACATCTTATAAGTGACAACAATTCCAAATTTCAAATTTCTAGCTCCTTCAGTATAAACAAAATCGCAATTTTAGAACGTTTTTCGCTCCTGCACCCCCCTGGGGATAGTGGCACCCACAAAAAATATATCCTATGATGGAGCAGGGGTTGTCACCATCCATTTGCCACCATCACTTTTTAAATCGGTTCGGTAGTTCCAGAGATTCCATAGAAATTGTAATTTAAAATGTTTTTAGGACGCTTTTCGCTCATTTCACCCTTGTAAATTTCGATTTTTTTTTTGTTTTTAGAGAGCATTTACCATCTTATAAGTAACTAAAACGCCAAATTTCAAATCGGTTCGGTAGTTCTAGAGATTCTATAGAAATTGTACTTCAGAATGTTTTTAGAACGCTTTTCGCTCATTTCACCCTTTTAAATTTCGATTTTTTTTATTTTGTTCTTAGAGAGCATTTACATCTTATAAGTAACTACAACGCCAAATTTCAAATCGGTTCGGTAGTTCTAGAGATTCCAAAGAAATTGTAATTTAGAATGTTTTTAGAACGTTTTTCGCTCATTTCACCCTTCTAAATTTCGATTTTTTTTTTATTTTGTTCTTAGAGAGCATTTACATCTTATAAGTAACTATAACGCCAAATTTCAAATTTCTAGCTGCTTCAGTATAGAAAAGATCGCAATTTTAGAACGTTTTTCGCACCCCCCTGGGGTAGTGGCACCGACATAAAATATAGCCTATGTTGGAGCAGGGTTAGTCACCATCAATTTGCCCCCATCATTTTTTAAATCGGTTCGGTAGTTCCAGAGATTACCCCCTACAAACAAACAAACAAACAAACATTATTTACTCTTTTATAATATTAGTATAAATTAAAAATTAATATCAAAATTATGTGTTAATTTCGAAAATTTTCCAATTTGTTACAATTTCTATACATAAATGACTCCCTAAATAAATTAATGAATATCATTAATTAGTAGACTTCATTAGTATTTAATTGAAGTGAAATGCAATTGAAATTTAACAAATCACATTTTTAAAAGATGATTTGTGGAAGAGTTAGTAGGGGCTGATACTGTTTTTTTACAGTACTGTACATAAAATTGGAAAATCTATCATGGTGCATTCTATGATGGTAATTCATGCAGGACATGAGAATATATAGTGTATATATATATATATATATATATATATATATGTTGTATTGGGAATTTAGGCATAGTGACTATTATATTTTCTTACTAAATGAAATAAAATATACCATTAGGAAAATCGATATTAAGTGACAATCAGACACAGTATATGTGCTACATTAGCAGGAATGCTACAATCCGAAAGATATTCTGCCATTTTAAATGCTGTAGTTTATGCTTAGCTAAAATATTTTAAAGTTAATTCATTCTTTTTTGTCATGGTATATAAAAGAGGTATTTTACTGACATTGGAAAATATCTATGATAACTCGTAAATAATACATATTATTACATTTTTATTTACGGTTTATTATTAACCTTTTTAATTTCAATATTTTTTATAAGTAACGTAGATAACATTTTAAAACATTTTCTTATTTAAATAATTTTAAATACACAAGCGTATCGACTACTTCTATTTTCTTTCATATTTCGCCAGTTCAACACCATGGTACAAAATATCTGTTTTAAATCACAAAAAAAAGTTCGAAACTTTAATTATAAAAATAGAATATAAGTTTATATAATTAAAATGTGTATTTTACAATAACATTAACATTGAATATATATATGCATATATAATCTAAAGTTACATAATCATTATAACTATAGATCTCTGTTGAAAAGATATTTTTTCCTAAACATATCTGTTCAAAACTAAACAAAACTTTAGTTTTTACATCTATTTCACTAACGAAATTTTTAATGACTTGAAAATTTCTGCTAAATATTTTTTCAAAGATAACTGAAATATATTTGAAATAATTAGAATTTATATTTCAGAACAAAATAGCTAATTAATATATCAATTCCATAAATTCGTATTTTCAGAGGTGATTTTAGTTTATCTTTTTTTTTTTTTCTAAAGAAGTCCATAATTTTCTTTATTTCGGAAAAAAAGTAAATTTTACCAGTAACATGTAGGAGTTGTTAAAGTTAATTATACGATCCCATGGGATTAATTATTTGTTACTTACAGAATCTTCGAATGATTGTTTGTTACAGTAGGTATTCTTAATGATTTTTTACACTATTATATTTAAGTTAACTTGGTTTAAGCACGTAAATATAGAATTGTGTAATCGAATTTCATTCATTTTGTGATATGTTAGAAACATGATAATTATCAGCACAGGTGTGTTTCCAATGTCAATAAATTATTAAAATATTTTTTAGAAATTAAGTATGAATTATTAAATTAATTTTATGGCACTTTTTCTGAAAGTGATAAATCGCCAAATATTGTTTATTGTTATAATATACACAGTACAATAACAATGGAGTTAATTATGCGCCAAACGACGGTCTCTAAAATGTGTGATCTATCTGTGAGAGTGCAAAATAAATAAATAAATAAATAAATAAAATAAAATAAAATATAAATAAAAAATAAAGAGTGATGTACTTTCCGAAATACACTTTTATCAATTAATAGTTTAATAATAATTAAAATATATTTATATTTAGAAAAGACAATTTAGAAGTACTGAACCGATAGTTTAAATAATGTTTATTTTCACCCATGTTGCGAAATCATGTTAAAAAACAGAGCAAAAATTATACCTTTTTAAATAAATTTACAATTTCGAACTTTCTACAAAGCGTAAATAAAGGGGGTGATTTTTTTTTCATAATAGCAGTCCTTGCAAAATTAACCTGTTGTTACTACTTTTTTTTTATAACTGACAGAATTGAAAATGATAAATTCGGCGTCATTGTTAAGATAAACATTGGATGCTTATGAAATAGTGCTTAAAAAAAGAAAAAAAATGCTATTTTGATTTTTTATTTTATTTTCAATCATATTTAAAATACGAAAATTAAAATACCGTCATCATGTGATATTGTTAACCAATGTAGGTACTAATTGTTTCTCTAAGTCTTTATTATCATCTGATAAAAGAAACAACTTATATCTGTGCCTGTCTATTTGGATATTCAGTCATGAATATATATTAAAATAGCATCATAAAAATTAAATGCTTCATTGCATTTTTCGCTTTGTGCAAATCTATGAGAAAAAGTTTAGATATAAATATATCTTCAAAGAAATAAAAATCATTCGTCACAAATAGCTTGTGTAACAATTTCCAACAATTTCAGAATACTGTAACGAATCCTGAGTATATAATAAACGGAAAACATCTAAATGAAAACTTCAGGAATAAACGTCAATTTCGTTATGTTTAAAATAGTGTAACATCATAAAAATTCACTGCAGATAATTTTTCACCATACGCCCTAATGTAACGGAATTATTTTTTGTGTCCCTGTAAATCACTGATAAAATACTATATTACTTTATATTTCAAAGTAAGAATGTTGCATTGCACCTCAATAATGTTTATCAATTTCATAATGTTTAATACTCAGAGCAAAGATACTAGCAGAGAGCAGATTCCATTGTTATTTGGTTGAAAAGCTGGTCACAAGATCAGCTCGGATTTGTCGATTTAGATGCTGTATGTTTTGGTGGTAATCGGTCCACAGGAACACGGACGCAATAATAAAGTTTCGGTGGGAATACGGACATGATTGGCGAAACCGGAAAAACCAGTTTGGCGCACTAAATTAGGAGGGAATCACGTTTGGTGGGTAGGTGATCTTGGAGCCCAGAAAAAGTTACCAATTTGGTGTCTAATATATTAAAAGGTCTATGGTTTAAAACAGTGTAACTTTAATAAAACACACTGTAAACGATTTTTCCTCTTTATGACATAATGTAACTGAATTAATTTGTGATTTCTTGCAACGAATTACAAATGCGCAACATTTCACTTTTAATAGCGAATTTCCTATGGTAAACCTTTATAACATATACAAATCTCATAGTAATCAAGTATATTTACGCGAGTTAGAACGTGGAAAGATATACGTCCATACAAACAGACAGATTGACTTAATGCCAGACAAACCGAAATCATAACCACTTCTCAATTATGTTGGAAAATTGTTAAATAACTATTGGTTGTGAATGATGAAGTAAAGGGATATTTTAATTAATTATCACCAAGTGTCGGCCTTATTGATGTAGGGAGGATATTTTCAGAGAGAACTTTTGAAGAAAAACTGGCCTGAATTATCGTTCTCGTGCAAGGGAAATCCTGAAAACGTTATACATTCGAAAGTTTTTTGGACCGGCTTCTGACATAGTATACTCAGATTTCGTTAATACATGTTTTCTGACTAAAAATTGTAGTTAATTAAAAAATAAATCTGTATTGTTTTCATAAATGAGAAGATTTTGTTCTAAATCACTCTTGCCAAAAAAAAAAGTAAAATACCGCATTATAACGTGCTAAAAATGATTATAAGAAAAACATCGATCGATCGAAGAAGTGGTATTTCACACGTACGATAAAAAAATATTTCTCGTTATCTTCAATTAAATTCTATTTTATATGTATTCAACTTATTTTTCTTTGCCCTGTGCTTTTACCGAAGCGGATGATGCCATGTTTCAATACAGTTTAAATAGGATTGTTATTTCTTTCCTCACGCGTGCCTTTTCCTAACTTCAATCAGTTTTCACTGTAACTTTGATGGAATAAATGGTATGATATTCTAGTGTGACCAATGTTGTTCGGAGATATTTTTATCCTTATTTTATTTTTCATCAGAAGTTTAAATCTGCATCTAAAAAATATTAGATATATGTAAAGAAGAAAAAAAATGATTGCAGTGCGAAATACTCGTACATTTTTTTTTTTTTGTATTATTATTATGGCAAGTTAAAAAATCTTAAATTTTCTATATTATAATCATTATATAATTTTTTACATACAAAATATATAACATAAACAACACCATAATAGAAAATATATTCAACACATCAATATTATAGAATGAAACAGGAATACTATAAAATCTAATATATATATATATATATATATATTTATATATTTTTTTGGTTTATTCTATATTAGCATTAATACGGAATAAAACTTTAAATATATAATCTATAGTTTGATAATCACCATAAAGGGCAACTTACAGCTTATATATTTTCATTAAAATACAGTATTTACGCATTACTTCGTTTTATATTTATTTTATGATAGTAATTTTTAACGACTTAACTGCACAGAATTTTTTTACAGATGATACATTTATATTTATTAGAATTTACGTTTTAAATTAAAATGCTAATTAATGAGTAAATTTCGTAAAATTGTACTTTCAGTGTTGATTTTTATTTATCAGTTTTTTGTAAAGTGCCCTAATTTCATTTATTTTCGAAAAATAATTTTAAACATTAACATGTAGAAGTCGTTAAAGCTGATTATGCTCTCCTGTGGGATCCATTATTTGTAACTTACAGAAGCTTCTAAATAATGTTTGTCACACTGGGAATTCTTATAGTTTTTTTCCATCTTCAAACTAATTTGAAATGTGAACTTTTGAATGTTATCACCATCAGAGTTTTATTATTTTAACTAATTCATTCACCTATTGTCTCTCTAGGTAATTATCGTAGTCTGACAAATGGAATAATTATCGTAATATTTTTCTATTAAGAATATATTAATATTTGATACTTATTATTAATTCTTAATTCTTAATATTTTTATTAGTTATATTAATAATATTTATATTCCTTCCAATTTAAATATTAACATTAATGTTAAAATTTAACTTATTATTAACGTTATAAAAATGCAATTCTTGCTTATGAAAAAAAGAAATACACACACACACACACATATATATATATATGTGTGTGTGTGTGTATGTTATATAAAAATTTTATTTCGCATTATTCCTTTAAATTAATCTAAATTCTGACATAGTCATTATTTCCTTAATCCCTAATAATATTTATTCCTATTTAATGTCTTTTTAAAAGTAATAACACGTATATTAATAAGTATCTTCTTCCAAATCTTAATCTAAAACTTTAAATTCATTCGTAACTTTTATCAACTCCCCAATCTATAAAATTCTGAGAGACGCTTGTTGTCATTTCGAATGTTTTAAAAGCCATTTTTATAATTCCATGCTTCGCTTCGCGTGCTTTGTATTTTTCACGTCAAAATTAATGCGCAGCTGGGATAGGGATTCTTTCTTGTTAAATCTTCTCCATCGCACCTCATTCGCTTATCTTAATTTCGTCTCTCACTCATTGGTTTGTGCATACGTTACGTCGTTTCAGTAACTTTGCGCGCAATGAACAAAACTGGCTTGCAAGCATTTGGAGAACAGATTTTTGTCGTGTTTTGAAGTGCTGACCAAATTGTTATGTGGTGTTCAAATGACTTAGAATTTCACAACAGCCACTTAAGATCTATTAAATGATGTAGTGAGTTATCGTCATGCCTGTGGGCTATAAGTTTATACCTGTAGCCTGTGTGAACTGTTCCAGCATTGATTATCTGTGAAACTGGTTGAGTATTATTGGAGAAATTCCAACTGGGTGCCTGTTTGCCTTCATTTCGTGCCATGACTTTCGAGTTACTAAATGCAATTGTTCACCATCTTTAACCAGCTGCCAGTTTTTCGTGGTATATTAAATCATCTTCGTAAAAAGTTTACATATATATACTAGCTGATCCGTCCAGAATTGCCCGGAAATCAGTAACATTAAAAATATTTATTTTCGGCGCGTATCCTGTTCTAAGCAAGCCTATTTCCGAACGAAACTCCCGCATTTGTCCTCGCTGTCTATGGTATTATATAGCAGGCGTTCCATGCGCGTGATGCAATATCGTTTAGTTTCAATTCTCATCGCTAGGGGGTGCTAAACATTCTTACTTAGATATATATCTCTTAATTAGTTCATGTTAAATTGAATCAATCAATTCCCGTTGAAGAAGATTACAAACATTTTTAAAACACTTGGTTGAATTATGAAATTGCCCTAGGTCGACTATTGTCAACCACAATATCTCCCACACGCCCACAGCTACCCACATGCAACTATCATAGTGCACGATGGGAGACGCTAGGCTACTACCACACATAAACACCAATGGTCTGCACTTAGTTTGTTGTGGCGGCAAAGTGAAAAATAAGGACACACACGTCTCTCTCTCTCTCTCGCTATATATATATATATATATATATATATATATGTGATGTTTTTGTGGAACAGAAACCCATAGATTGATTTTATTATTATAGTCCCATGAAAAAAAAATCACTCATGGTATTTTGTCAATTATGCCTAAATTATATAGTTTTACAGATTTTTTTTTTTTTTTTTTTTTTTTTTTTTTTTTTGCACAGAACGTTTAAAAATTGCAATGATTTAGTTACAATCATCCTGAAATCCATAGAAGTTATTGAAGTTTTTGAAATATAAATGAACTGCATTTCACTTCAGCGTTTTAATTCAGATTAAAAAATAAAGACATTTATCAGTTTTTAGAGTCGTGTATGTTCACTGAATTATTTTTAACGTACATGGTTAAAGTTATATTCTTTTTTAATAGTTTTAATATTTATAATCAATATTTTTGGAATAAGGAAAAGCCAGGAGAGATGGCGCGGTCGGAGAGATTGCCCACATAGAGGTTTGGGGGGAAGGAGTAGAGTGAGCGCACAGTGACTCCGGGTAGTTGTACAACAGCAGTAGTGGACTTAAAAGTGCACGTTGATTGTTTTGAGAGTCTAAGATAAAGCATTGCTATTTTCTTTTGTTTTTCAAAAGTAAGTGCTTGAATTTTCATAGCTATTCATCAGAATTTCTATACAATGTCAGTAGTACAAAATATTTTAAACTTAAACGATTTCTCATAAGCTACTAATCTAGACTAACGATCTGAACATCAACGGTTCGTTTCTGTAGCGGCCATGTTTAAAAAAAAGGCCGCACAATCTCTCCTACCGAAATTGGAAAGTTTGCGCATCTGCTACTTAGGAGAGATTGCGCATTGTTCCCTTTAGTTTCCTTGCTAGGAGATATTACGCAACTTATTGGTAAATTTTATAAAAAGATAGTAAAAATGAAAATGATTTAATTTTAAATTAAACGTGTTATCAAGTAACTTAATGTTATTTTGTAATCTTACCTGGACTTGCTTTTCTGATTGTTTAATTTTTTTCCTTTAATTAAAAAAATTTAATCGTTTTTTAAATGATTTCCTTTTTCTGTTTCTTTAATCATTAGGTTGAAATATTCACTCCTAATACAATAACATTTGTTCACAAAAACATTACAACAATGTCATTAAGTGTAATTATTATTGTTAACAATTTAATTGTAGTTATTATTAGTAACAATCTCTCCTACCCATGTTCGCAATCACACCAACCCTGTAAGGACAGATTGCGTAAAATAACTTTCTTGGTTTTATTACAACTGTTCTATTAAATTACAACATAACAACAAAATAGCAATGGAAATTCATAAAAACAAATGAAGTAAAAATTATTCATGGATAGTTTAGCAAAAAATTAATATTTAGATTTTTTATTGTTATTATTTTGAATTGTGCGCAGACTCTTCTAGCTTTACCTTATAAAAATAATTTTAAATCTAGAAATTTAATAGCACTCACAAACTTCTGCACGTTTCTGGATAAAAATATAGTACATCTTAGCATGCTGAGGCTTAGACAAATGCATCTTTTTTCATGCGCACGGAGATGACACCTTTAGCTGTGAGCTTGTCCACTTTGTACACGTACCTCAGAAATGAGGCAACATTTATATAACTTTATATGATGCGATAAATCAAAAGAAATAGCGGGTTAACACATAGACATTGATTAACAATCTCTACCATAACAAACTGAATTAAAACAATTCCAACCAAGACCAATCTCGCATAAGCTGTAGAACAATTACAATCTCAAAAATAACAATTAATCGACATATTGGCGTTAGACAATCACAAAAATGTAGAGATGCTGCAGGCACTGCTAAATTAAATAATTCGCAAAAATTTCATAACAAGATTTGAAACAAGATTCCTGAACTGGTGTCATCACATGATGTACTTGCTTCAATAACAACAGCTATCTGTGATTTGGCAAAAGAAATAGGTCTTAGATCGTTGGAGAAATTAGTAAGTCAGTTTCTTAACAATGTCGTTGTCCCACTTGAAAAAATAACAAAAATGATTGAAATAAAGGATGACGTTAAAGAAATTAACAGCACAGAAATCTTTCACTATATGATATGTATTATTCAATCGGATGGAGAACTAGCAATGAATCTCTAGTGTCTGCTTGTAGCCTGACTATCAACTTTTTTTGATGAATCTGAAACGTGTAATATATCGGAGAATGCCGTGCTAACACACGTGCTAGGGACATTATGCTGGAGGAAACATTATGTTTTGTTAAAAAAAATATATATATATACAGATTTTTTAGTTCTTCTTATAGACAATTTTTAGTCAGATACTGATATGTTGATTTCTCGTAAAAGAAATATGCACAAGAACATTTCAAGAGCAACTATTTTCAAATATATTTAAGAAATATGAAGCATTTCTCTTCATTCATGCTTTTACAAGTCATGACACTAACTCCTCTTTACATGGTACAGAAAGACTGTCATTATCTTAGAAATGATCCAGATTTCTAAAAAAAATTAATAATACTTCCTTCTTTTATGAAGACATTATGAGAGCAGGATAATAAGTTATATAAACAATTAATGAAGGGAAAACAATTGATTAATAATATGTCATAAAGTACAAGATTTGTATAAAAAAATTTAAACGTAGAAAGACGTTGAAAATGTTAACCTGCATCGACTCCACCAGCAAAACGGCACTGTTTTCTGGTTCGATTTTTCAGTACAGTAATACAATCATTAAAGTTGTAATCTGCCAAATTTTGATGAAAAATTATCAATGCACAGTAAATTACTATTCCTACAGTTGAAAATACTGCGTCCCAGAATATCCTTACCTGAAATTTCAAGAAAGTTTGGAGAAACAGAATGTGTGGATATGTTAACGTAGAACTAAAATTTACAAACATTTGCAGTCGTTGTTTATGATATGGTTGCAGCAACCGACAATAAAACATGAAAGAAGATGAAGATGATGTAAAACAAGACCAGACAATATAGCAACCGAGTAAATTTTAAACTTTCATTTTTGTTCGCAAGCAATTTTTCAGAAAACGTCCTGTTTATTTGTCATGTTAACTGGATGTACATTTATAATTGTAAAAATATGCTAAATATAATTACAGTTACAACAACCTCTTTAAAAGCTTCTTTTTCTATTTCAACATTTTTAATCCTTTAGATCATACATATATGATAAATTTAATAAAACAATAAATACTCTTTAAATATATAGAAAAATTCTTCTAATATTGGAACTTAAATTCACCTTTGTGTACAAGTTAAAAAATAAGAAAACATTTAAAATGAATCATAAATTATGTATTACTAAATTAGGTGTAAAATTAAAAAAATGGTTCTAAAACATTAAAACCATTCTAAGATGTTAAAACTTTCGTCTAAGTCCCTC
The DNA here is from genome assembly GCA_963931845.1 of Maratus michaelseni. Classification (NCBI taxonomy): domain Eukaryota; kingdom Metazoa; phylum Arthropoda; class Arachnida; order Araneae; family Salticidae; genus Maratus; species Maratus michaelseni. Next base: position 288,444,645 of record OZ007591.1, on the reverse strand, counting down.
ATTAAAACCATTCTATGATGTTAAAACTTTCGTCTGGGACTCAGATGAAAGTTTTAACATCTTAGAATGGTTTTAATGTTTTAGAAAAAAAAAATTACATCAATTTTAGTAATACATAATTTATGATTCAATATAAATGTTTGCATATTTTTTAAATAAATACTCTATTTTAAAAGTTCAATATAAATTATTCTGTAATACATCAGATAATTGTAATCTAGTATGTCTCACGCTGGTGGCGTCATATTCGTACTATAGTGTAAAGAACTAAAATACAGCACTGTTAAAACACTTTGTTTTCTTCAATTCATATTTAGTTGCAATATGTATCTATACTATAAAGGACAAATGTGTCCGTGCTAACGCTGACGTCATTTTGCGAATGGCAATACTTGACGATAGAATTTCGGTTTTGCGATTTTTGTTACTGTATTTTTTTAAATTTTCTAAACATCGCACGTTTTTAATTTTTAAATTTTTTTTAATTATACAAGGGGAAAATTAAAATTACTTTCAGGTGCAATTTGTTTGAAAACTGCGTCTTAATTGACTGATTTATTATAGCATTTAAATTAAACTTCAAGCATGATTTAAAAAAAAATCTCTAATCGCTTGCAGACGATTACAAAATATTAATCCTTTTGCACTTAACACAATATAAAATGTCCAGCATTTGTTTCCAGCTAATAATATTCAATAACGAAATTAAAACTCCAATAAGCAATAAATAAAACAGCATAAATAAAACACAAATTTAACAGACATGTAATCGAAATAAGTGCTTAAAGCCGCTGAAATTATCGGAATTAAAAAAAAACTGCTGTAGATAACGAAAATTTTAATGCTTTCTTCGGCTATTAACTGCTGGCACGAGGGCAATACGAAATGACCGCTTTAATAAATTTCAAAATTTTATTCGAATACATAATTGACATATTTCATATAAAAAGGCTCTTTGGTATTTTTAGGGGGCAATCTAAAATATATATATATATTAAATGTAAAAATCTATTAGACTTTTCAAAAAATAAATAAATATGTATATAAATAAATAAATAAATAATAAACATAGCAAAATGGCAAACTGTCGAAGTTTTTTCGGTCCAAAATGGTATTTCCTAAGATCTTGAAATAGAAAAGAAAATAGGCGGGGAAAATGTTGTTCCACATATGCTGGTTCACGTATATTTTAAACTCCAGTGTCTTCAAAACTATTATATCGTAATTTAATTCACGAATATGCATAGTTCATTATCTATCTTCGAACCGTTTCATCAAGAACCAGAAAGTAAAATTATACTACGTGTAATGGAATTACGTCGGTTTTCCCCAATGAGATTTCCAAAGGACTAATAAATATATTTTCACGGAGACAGCGAGAGTTTTCGGGAACATTATTAATGACATATTGTGAATGACCATATAAATATCTTTTAAACTCCATTGTCTTCAAAAGTGTTATATCGTAATTTAATTCATGGATACACATAGTTCATTATCTATTCTCCACATTCGAACCATTTCAGAAACTTAAGAACCAGAATGCAAAATTATTCTACGTGAAATGTAATTACACTCATGTCCAAAATTAAGGTCACAAACATAAAATCTGCGAAAACTAATGAACTATTCACTGTGTTGCCACGAAATGTGGCACAGAGGTATATTACAATGGGGGAAAGAATATAGCAAACTAACAATATGGAAAAGATTGCGAATTAAGAAACAGGGTGTATCGAAAAGTGTTAAATCATGAATCAGATATAAAGCATTTATCTCGGGAAAAGTTTGTCTAATATGGAGTGTGACCACCGTGCACAGCTATACAAGCCACAGAATGAGCTGTCATACCGTTTATGAGGGTGTCAATAAATGTTTGTGGCAACAAAGTCCATTCTTCCAAAAGCAGGACTTTTAACTCTTGGTGGATCCTGGGAGTGGGTTACGCTATGCAATGGCTCTTCCTAGACCATCCCAAACATGTTCAATAGGATTGAGGTCCAGAGACCTCAAAGGCTAATTCATTCGGCGAATATCCTCTTCTTCAAGAAAATCATCAACAATGTCTGCTCTTTGTGGCTTTGCATTATCGTCCATAAACATGAAGTCCGGATCTACAGCAGCCCGGAACAACCTCACATAGATTTCAAGGACCTCATTCTTATAGCGATGTGCGTTGACAGTACCCGCATGGAAGACGTGTAGTGGTGTACGACTGCCCAACATTATTTCGCCTCAGACATGGATTCCTTTGTTCACCAAATCCGTTGATTTCTTTTAAGAAGGAGGGATGATAGCAAGCTCCACGTTCTCAGCAGATGAAGATTCAACGAGAATCAATCTGTATGGCGAATCTCGACTCATCACTGAAAAGAACACGCCCCCATTCTTGTTGTGTCCAAGACTAATGTTTTCGGCTCCACAAACATCGGTCTGTCCCGTTGGATGCAGTGAAAGGGACACACACGAATGGATGCCGGGTGTAAAGGGCCCTCTTTGCTAGACGTCTATATACTGTTTGCCTTTAAATTCTTATTCCTGAGGCAGCAGTAAGGTCACGAGCAAGCTGAGGAGCCATTTCCAGCCTATATCGTTGTATGCTTAATGCCAAGTAGCAATCATGTGCAGGTGTCTTTGCTCTGTGGCGGCCTTGTCCGGGCTTCCTGGTGACATTGGGATGGTCTAGGAAGAGCAATTGCACAGCGTAACCTCTCTCCCAGGACCCACCAGGAGTTAAAAGCTGCGACTTTGGAAGAATGGGCTTTGTTGCCACAAACATTTATTGACACCCTCATAAACAGTATGTGAGCTCGTTGTGTGGCTTGTATAGCAGTGCACGGTGGTCACATTCCATATTAGACAGACTTTTCTCGAGATAAATACTTTATTCCTGATTCACGATTTAACACTTTTTGATATACCCTGTTTCTTAATTCACAATTAAAATATTTTCCATATTGTTATGTTTCTATATTCTTTCTCCCATTGTAATATACCTCTGTGCCAAATCTCGTGGCAACACAGAGATTAGTTCATCAGTTTTCGCAGATTTTATGTTTGTGACCTTAATTTTGGACATGAGTGTACTTCTGTTTTCCCCAATGAGATTTTCAAATGAATAAGAAATATATTTTCACGGTGAGAGCGAAAATTACCGTGATAAATGTTAATGAGATATAATGATTGGATATATGACACGAAATTGAATTGGAAAAAAAATGGAATTGTATATGACGCGTATTAACACATCTGTGATTTAAACTGTTTCGGTATATTTTATTGCTAAGGCTATTTTTTGAAATAACATAGTTACAAAATGTTATATTTTATTGAAGCATATTTCTAATGATCGGCTGAGAGAGTTTGATGGCTTGAACATGAAGCATTTGTAAAGAAAATGTTCAGTTTTAGAAAAAAATACACATAAAATATTGTTAACAATTTTATCTTTCTAAAAAATAATTCTTTAATTTCATCTGAATTTCCTATTGAAATTTGTTTTTTATAATTAAGGTGTAATTCAATAAAGTATTTAAGGAAATTGGGATGAGGAGAGATGAAAATTATTGATTATAAAATGCAAATGTTTTAATACTTCACCATGCAGTTTTCATGAAACTTAAAAGAAAGATTCTTTTTAAGAATCAGATTCCTTAAAAATAAATAAATGTTTATTTAAAACAAATAATATCGCTACCGTAATGTAATTGTAAACAACCATCTGTCAATGTAAAATCAACAGTTCAAAGTAATGAGTGCAATGTTGCGTGACTGAACAATAAATCAAAAAACATCATTATTATTTTTTTACTGTACACATTTAAAGTTTTTATTAAGATTTTTGCTACATTTTTAATTGAAGTTGCTACATTCTCTGAAATGCATCGGAAAACAAACACAAAGATATATGTTTCATTTAATATATTTTTATTTATTTGGGAGAAAAATCATTCTCTTGTAATTATAATTTTATGCTAATATGCATAACGTATTATTTTTTTAATAATGCTAAACTTTAATATCACATTAAGTTATTCTAAAAAAAAAATCTATTAAAAAAAGATAAAATCGGTGAAAAATGAAAACACATTGATAATTGTAGCTGCTCTTAATGTACATTCCTAATTTTTTTGCGGTGGTTTCAATCAACTCTTGGTGCCGCAGTAGCTGCAATCATAAAATGTTCAAATATCTTTCCAAAATTTAGAGCTCCGATTGAATCATAGCTTGAAATGGTGGAACACGGCTTCACAATCTTATGGTTGTAGATAATGAAGCACCAAAATTGGTTCAATCCATTGAAACATTTTTAACAGTGTAATTTGTAATTTTTTGTGCTTAATTTAAAAATCACAATAAAACTTGGTGTATTTCGTAAAACTTTTGCAAAATCCCGTGCTTTTTGTTATTATTACAATACTAAATTAAAAAAGAATGAGAAACTTTTCTCCTCAAAATTAAATACGACCAGTATTACATATTACGTTAGAAAAAATAACTTTAATTATTTTGAAGTAAAACTTGGGGAGCAGGCGATGAAAAGTTGGTTCCCCACAAACTTTGTTATTTTGTTGCAGAAGATTTTTTAATGTTATCCAAATGTTAAGAAATCCTTTTAATTTGATACTCCATTGGTATGAAACGGTCCTAAATTACACACTGTAGGCTGGTCCTAATTTTCACTAGAAGATTGCCGCTTTTTCTATTATACATTTTTTTTAAGTTTTCATTAACGTAATTTTTGTAGACCTGTGCCATTTACAGGAAGCAGTTATTTTTTAAATTATGTACACCCTTATTAAAATAATCCATATTTTTTATCGGTTATATATACCATCAAAAATAAATTCATAAACACATATATTTTTCCATCGATGCATATTCTGATTATAACATTATTATTTATCTAACATTTTCTCATGAAATCAAATATTTTCTCATTAATATTAAATATATGTATATTTGTTTTTTGTAAATAATTGAATATATATTTTTTTGTATGAATATCTTATTTTTCTATATAATACATAAATATATTAATGGTAAAATAAATGTATATATATATATATATATATATATATATATATATTTAATGTTCCAATTAAAACTATAAAAAATGCTGTGTCGTATTTCTCCGAATAGTCCTAAACGGTAAAAAAGAAATAGTAAGAGTTTTCCGGATTTCCTTAATGTAAGATCTACCCGAAAATGAAATCACTCTCACTTAAAAAAAAAAAAAAAATATTTTCTAAAATAGTACTTATTATGGGAAATTCAAATAATGCACATGTCCGTCCGTATAGTCCTAAACTGCATCATCAAATAAGTTTTTAATTGGTATACTATGTACAAATTTACTAACAACAACAAAATTATATCAACGTTAGGCGTGCGTATTGAAATACTCAACGTTTGATACAATTTCAGTATGAAAACAGCACCCTAAGATTTCCGTTGGTGAAATTTTGTTAAATACGAATATTTCAACTTTGATTTGTCGATTTCTCACCAAAATTCAGCAAACTCAACAATCTAACGCAAAAATTACATCCAATTCTTCAATCTGAAGCTACATTTTTGTCAAATTACATAGTAGTTCAGGCAACTGTGCTTCTTAGTACTTTTTAACACTTTCCAACCTAGTTGTTAACACTTTCCAACCTAGTTGAAAAGTGTTTATGACTTCGGTTTGTCTGGCCGTATGGCCGTCTGGCCGTCTGCCGTCTGGCCGTCTGCCGTCTGGCCGTCTGGCCGTCTGCCGTCTGCCGTCTGGCCGTCTGTCCGTGCTCTAACTCCCGCAAATATGCTCGGATGGCTCTGCAATTTTTATATGTTATAGTCGTTATCTATAGCATGTTCCCTATTTCAACGGAAGTGTGTAGCCCTTATACTTTTTTTACAGGGACACTCAAAAGAATTCCATTACATTGCGGTCTATGGGGAAAAATCACTTGAGGTTTATTTAAATAATGTTTCACTATTTTAAACGCATTGAAATTTATATATATCACTAAGGTGCATTAGAAGAAGCTTAATATGGAATAGTGTGTGCATAGCACTTATAGTTACTTTACAGGGACAGTCAAAAGAATTCCGTTACATTACGTCTATGGAGAAAAATCGTCTGCGGTTTATTTAAATAATGTTTCCCTATTTTAAACGCATTGAAATTTATATAAGGTGCATTACAAGAGGCTTACTACAGAATATTGTGTGTATAGCAGTCATCGTTCATTTACAGGGACACACAAAAGAAATCTCTACTGTCTGTTAACAATAATTCCTGGAAGTGCGTTTTAAGTTACTGAACACGATTTTAATTTTAACTCGCTTTTTGTCTATTACGTGGTGTGTATAAATTCTGTAGATCCTATACAGGGAAGCACAAAAGTTCGCGAACACATTTCCGTATTATTTAACTCCAGACGGAGAATTTTAAACTGTGCTACGCGTTTCCTAACTGAACTAAAATTTAGCATCCTATGTAGTATATATACAAATCTATAGATCCTATACAGGGCTGATGAAAAGTATTCGGATTACTTAGATGTTATCTTTTAGCTTATTAAACGGTATGATTTGTAAAATTATTTTGGAAGCGTTGGAAAGTGTTACATAATCTATGTTTGACGCATGATTTTTCATTCTTGTTTATATTAGAAAAGAAAATTTTTGTATGTCCTTTTCCCCTGAAAACATGAAAACTCGCGATTCTAAACTCAAATTTGCCTGTAATTATCCAGTCAAATAACGGAACTTTCTTCAAGAAACGGATTTTTTATATATATATATACAATTACAGACGTGTTCCTGCAACTATTCTTTACAGAGTTATAGGATGGTGAGGAATGGCGAGTGGATGGCGAGGAATGGCGAGTGGATGGCGATAAATGGCGAATGGATGTCGAAGAATGGCGAGTGGATGGCGATTAGAAACTGTAACTACTATTTCTACTATTGCTGCCAGTAAATTTTACATTTTATGACGAAAGGTTTTTTGAGAGTGTACGCCTAAAAATTGAATACAAATAAGTTTAAAATGTGGTTGACTAAATAATATGTAACAAATAAATAAAAATGTTTATACTGAGGGTACTGTCTAATTTCAATCTAGTATGTTATTCTCCGCAGCAATGGACCTGGAACTAACGGATAATCGACGAAAAGTGTAATTGACATTTCATTGCGGGTTTGAAAGTTTAAATCTATATCACAAAATAAAATTTATGTTTATAAATTTTAACTTTTAACATCTGAAAATTTTTACCATATTTACTAAAGTATAATAACTAAAGGGTAATTTTACCTTTTATATATTAAGAATAAATTTGCTGACGAAAAGAACGTTTTGAAAATAAATGCTCATTATTTTTTTTTTAAATATAAAATTAAGAAAATATTTTATTGAAAAATATGCACGTTTCATCTTGTTTATCAAAGTAGCGGCAAATTGCACATGACAATGATCTTCTTTATGCATGATTAATAGATCTTTTAATATTATATAAAATATAAAAACCTTATCATTTGTGATTTTTTTTTACATTTCACAAAAAATACATTCTGAGCATATCAGAAAATATTGCTACTAATAACAAATTCAGCCATGTGGAAAGCATAACTGTTAAAATAATACACAATTTTTTCATTAATCGAAATAGCTTTAAGAAAATTATTAAGATATTATATATATATATATATATATATATATATATAATTATATATATAATGTTGGTATTTGTTAGTCAATCAACAGCAAAATTTTTATTTCTCATTAATAATTAAGAAGTTGTGAAAGTGATTTTAACGAGTAAAAGATTGCGAGTCATAATAAATAGTGATGTTGAAAATGTCAAATATATAGTTATATTTGAAATGAAATCCTGATGTTTTTGTTATCATGTTTATTTCTTTTTATACACTTTGTCTTAATGCCTAGCTGTTTTAAATGAAAATTTTTTATGCTTTACAGTTGTCTCTAAAATATTTATTCTATAATGCATAAAAAAATGTGTAGGATACTTATACAATTTAAACAAACTTGCAATTTCATAAAGACCAGGCTGCAACAGCAAAAACTATCCCCTCATCGAGTTAAAGGCATTTTTAATTTTATGATAATAGTTGACTGCATAAAGACGCTGATACCGTTGTTCTGGCAATCCTAATCTTTGTACGTTTTAGTTAAGTGGGTCCCATTTCAGTGTCAATTATGCATTGAAACGTTAAAGCATAAAATTGCATAAAATTGTCTGCATTTAATAGAACTCGAATAGAATATTAAAATTTAAATTATCTTCCTCATGATATCTTGGTATCGACTGTGGTCAGGAAAAATTTAGTCGTACCGTTTTAAGGGCCATTTCACCTAACCGAGTTAAATGCTAAACTTGGAGTCAAATTAAAGCAACAAACTTATATTTTTCCAATTTGTCGGTTTGCCATCTCACAACCAAGCAGTTATTTTACGAGAGATTTAATATTTCTTCAAATGGCGCATCTCACGATGACTGCTGATAGATGTTTTTCAAGAATGTAGCCCCGTTTCAACAACTCATTTCAACATTCGTAATTTTTTTCAATATAGTTGTTAAAACTTCCCAGCATATTAGGATGTATCAAATGAAAACGAAACACACACTACAGAATGAAATGAGAAAATTTATTTCAAACAATCTCCAAAGCTAGTTTGGCTAGTTTTGAACATTTTCTATAACTTCGCTGTCCGAGTGAAAACGGCGACCCTTCAATGCTTTTTCTTCAGACAAAAGCTGGAAAATTGTATGTCGAAAGATCCTGGTTATACAGTTGGTATGTCCACCGTTGGTACGTCCACACTGTTCACCGAAACTTCATCAGATTCCCTCTCGAAAGTTCTTGTGTCCGTCTGCAACACGCGACAATGACAGTGTATATTCTACGTACACTTCCTTCATTCGCATATACACCTCGCGAAATACAACTCCTAATGCCACTAAATATCGAATAACATTACGTTGCTCCTTTTTACTCGGAAACATCCTGTAGACGCAGATAAATAACAAGAGGAAGCAATTGTCTCCCGGACGATGCCGTTTGCTGACCGCTAGCGCATATGACGTGCTTCTGCATCAATGCCTAGGGAATGATCACTTCCGTAGTAAGGGTTGCTTACCTTACCAAACGCTCTACCTCTACAAAAAAATTCATCACACTCATACTAAAGTAAACCATATTATGAAAACTGTTCCCTTTTTCATTTGATCCACACTTATTGTTATTGAAACTTCCCAACATAGTTGTTGAATCTTCCCAACATAGTTGTTGAATCTTTCCAACATAGTTGTTGATACATTTCAATGTAGTTGAAAGTGTTTATTAACCTGGTTTGACTGCCAGTCTTTTTATCTGTTCCTAGTTATGTCAGTCTCTCCATCGGATTTCCCGTCTATCTCTCCATTCTACAACTTTTGTAAATTTATTTAGTTTGTCATCATCTTGATATATGTTTAGTATTTTCTTATACGTAATGGAGTGAGTAGTACTTATCGCTCGTTCAGAAGAGCACTCAAAACTATTCGGATACATAACGGTTAATGGAAGATATTAATTTAAAGTATGATTTAACATTTTACACTGCTTCAAACATCACGAAAATAATATGACTAATTCATAGGCACTACAATCTATTTCCTGTAGTAAATAATGGTTGTATCACTTGTCGTTCACTTACAGGGACACACAAAAGAATCCTATCACATTACGGTTTATAAACATAGTTAAAAGTACATAAAATCGATGCTATACTACACAATTAAACTGATGAATTTTACTAGGGCGCAAAATAATGTTTTTTATATAGTAAATTATGCACGTGACATATAAACTTATTTTTCAGAATTGCACAAAAGAATAATCGTTGTAAAAATATTTTTGGTTGCGCATTTTCAGTTGTGTTAGGAAATCTATTGTTTAACAAAAGTTTCGTATGTTATGTGGTGTGTATAAAACCAACAGATCATATAAAGGGGTGCCCAAAAGAGTTCGAATAGTATTTGGTAAGTTAACGCTTAAAGTGAATATGCTATGTAAATCTCAATAACATATATCAATATCGTGGAAAACTATTTATAATTACGAAAATTAAAGAATGGAGAGACAGACTAACAGTCTGATGAAGAGACAGGCATACCTCGAAGAGATAAAAAGACTGACAGATAATCCAAGCTAATAAACACGTTTAATTAAGTTTCATCAAGTACGTTGAAAAGTATTAAAAACGACCTATAAACTTGAAACACATGGCAGCCATCATAAAGTTCGGTATTCAAAGATAAAATCGGTCTGTCAGGTTGGGAACGGAAAGACAGCCAAATTAAAAAATGTACAAGGCTACCAACTTGAATTTGACATAAGGTTTAGGCTTTAACTTGAAAAGGCGAAAGAGCCCCTAAGGTGATACTATATTTCGTCTATTCTCGGAAAGGACTATAATTTCACATGAAAGGTCATTTGCTTTTGAATATGCTAATCTCATTCTAGTAAGTACACGCGACTTTATTCTTTAACTATTGAGTTTATAGTTGATTCTATAGTTGATGTCCATCCCTTTATGTAAACAGCACCAAGATAGGGATTTTCAGAAAAATGTATTGCGCTTTATTTCGTTTTAAATTATTTATACAATATATATTTAAATGGCTTCTGCAGTCGCCGACATTTAACATATATACGTGTTCTTCATTCAAATTTTATCGCCAACCTCAACTGCCGATAATTGGTGACATATTTAATTTAATTTGTCTAACACATTTATATTATTTCTTAGTGTTAGCATTTAAAATTGATTTTGTAGTAATTGATATAGTTTTACATATATAATTTGTTTATGCGATTTTCACTATTCGGATATTTATTACACAGTATATACTGATGTGGAAAAATTAAGGGATAGTGACCATTTTTTTCGATTTTAGACATTTTATCGAATATGTACTGAAATTCTTTAAGAATTGTTCTTAAACTTCATGAATCTAAAGAGCATGTTTGACTTCATACTATTCAGTGAAGATTTTGTCCCGAAGACAATTAGCAGGGGGGGGGATAATAATTTTAATAATAAAATGATATTTGCGATCACCGCTATCATCATTTGCGAAAATGATCAAAATGGTCTGTCACTGTAGCAAATGACTATGTAAGTCCTGTTCAACATTTGTGGGCATTTATGTTAGCATAGCACGTATATTCGTGAACATGTTAACGTTTCTGTGAAAAATTCAAAAGCTTTTTGTATATAGCATACAGTGTTTTAACCCGAATTTAACACCACTTTCCGAAAATTTGACAAAGATCAGTAGAAATAGTTTGCTGCAAATAAAATATTATTATATTGAATATTTGATGATATATGGGAATTTGTATGAAATAAATTTTAACTGTGCGTGCGCGAACTACAGCAAATATTTTTTGTCATGCTTTGGTATTCAATACTATAGAGCAACTCATATAAAAAGACTAGTCAAATATCGTAAAAACTCAAAAGGAGACAGTCAATACAGTGAACTAATTGATAAATTAGGGAAGAAAACATATATAATCCTAGTTTATGAGGTTTCTAAAATATAGAACGCTTTTCGGAATCGTGATTGTATATTTTCGTTTGTTGTTATATATTATATATTTCTACTTGTTATTTATAATGTATGTTTTTTTAAGTTCCGATTATCTTCCACTAATCTCATTTATCGCTTTAATAAATGTAACAGTGAAACAGAAAATGTGTAATTTAATCCAACTGAAATAAACATTTATTATTATTATTATTATTATTCTGTGAAACAAATATCGGTTTCATTAAAAATACATGATTATATAATAAAGAAACCTCTTGAATAATCCAAATAGATATTATTTAAAACTTAATTGAACATTACGTGCTGTCAACTGCACGAACTAAGTATATTAAAGAAAATATGCTTACAAAATTTAATACTTTTAATTAAAAACTATATTACAATATATTTAGACATCAAAGATTCAGAAAAATGTAAAATGTATCTGATATTTAAATAACGAGTTTACTTGCGTCATTAAATTAGTTCTATATATTAAGGAAACCTCTTGAGATAAAATAAGTGCTTGGATAAGTTTGTAATAAATATGTTTTAAAATTAGAAAAATTAGGTTTTATATGATTTAAACACTCTGCAAGGAATATTAATACATTAATTTCGTAAGTATTTAAACTGACATAAGAGAACGGTAGCAATATTTGCTAAATGTAGGGACATTTCATTAAAAATGGAAAAATGATTTTAATTTCTAGTTATAAAAAAATGCATGCTAAGAGATATTACTTATTTTAATAATATGCTTCTATTAATTTCATGATTATTATTTTAATAATTGCTGGAAATACAACATTAAATTTGATTTTAATATTTTTTTTTGCACAAAAGTATAATAATCCACACATTATTTTGCAAAAGTTTGTCTCATTTTACAGTTTATTTCATGCAATTAACATAATATTTCTGTAATATAATCATGTTAAACTCATTTTAATTTTAATTTTATCATTTAAATATAATATATTATTTTTATTATGACTGTAAAATGCGTAAAATGAAAATTAATCGGCAAACCATAAGCAGCAAACAACTTTTGAGCAAATTTTGATCGAATGTCCAAACACGACACATGCGACCCCCCCCCCCCTCACGGAGAAATAATAATGTTTCCTGCATGCTCTGAAAACTGCGTCTCCCCCATGGAACCCGGAGTACTATTGGAGCAACTATTAGTTTTCAATAATTTGGACACTTGCAGAGTACACCACGATGCGATATCATTACTTTGTGATATCATATAGAAAAATTCCAATGAATTTCAATGTACTTACAGATTTTTATTTTGTTTATTGTTTCACAAAAAATATATTCCAATATAACATTATTTTTATATTGAAAAGTACGTTCTTACTTAATGATTACTTATACTATTGCTATATTATACTTATATTCTTTCATCTTACAATAAAAAAATAATTTTTATAGTAATCTTAACATTACATTTTTCATATTAACTATGTACGCATGTAGATACTCATTATTATTTATTTCATTACTTATGTAGCTTTAGAAGAAAATTCTATGTTTTTTTATAAATATATCATTTTATAAACTTTCTGTATTATAATGAGGGGGAAAATATATCATTCCGCGAGGTACTGATTTTTCTATTTTTTGGAACCAGAAAGTAAGGTTACGTGCCTTTTTAAATATTGAAATAGAAACGAATGGTACATTTTACAATAAAATTATGTTTGTTTATATGGCATTTTGATTTTAGGGTATATTTTAGCAACACGCATTTAACTTCAAATCGCTTTTTATAATGTCTTGGAAACTTTAATTATGAAAATAACTTTTTAATATAGCATATATAATCATAACAAGCATATACAATCATATAACAAGCATATATAATTATTAATATTATAAGTATATATAATTATAATTATTATAAACATAAGTATTTTTTATTATTATAAGCATATATAATTATCATAAATAAAGCATATCGTTTTGAATAATGAAAATCTATTCATCTGCGTTAACATCTGCTAAAGTTAAGGCTGATTTTTGTTTGCCATATTACAAAACATTGAAATCACTTTGAAGATATTTTATTTTAATTCAGAAATTTAAACTTTTACAAAAGCAATTACTTGATATAAGGAAAAAATACTGTTTGCAAATTGTATTTTTTGCAAACTGCTTTTTAGTTGTATTTTTCTCCTGTTTTGTAAAATTATAATTTGCAAAGTTTACGAAAGGATATTGTTCAAAAGTGTTGTACATGTTCAATGGTTGGAGTATCATAGCTGAGATTTATTCCAACAAAGGGAAAAATGTCCCTTTCAGGACTCGAATCTGGTTACCTTGTCTTGCCGTGCCAATGCTATTTCAACTGAGCTACCCGAACGATTTCTTGGCTGGCATATTTCACTCGTATTTGTTGGACATGGCTGCAAACTGCAGCGATAATTTCATTCATCCGAGCTATGACTATAGCATTTATATGATGGAAATATGTGATATAACATGTAAACTCCTGTATACCGTGTAATTAGGTCATAATGAAGAAAATAATTTTTCTTCAACTAAGTAAAGCATACTCAATGGCTTATGATACAGCTGTTTTTTTTTTTTTTTTTTTTTTTTTTTTTTTTTTTTTTTTTTTTAAAGGAATTTATTTATAAAGCATTTTTTAACATATGCAAATACTATTTGTTTAACTTATGGGTTTTTAAGGTTCCGATTTTTCTTTCTTTTTCTTGAAGTTAAGTCACTTTTCGGATATTCTCTTAGTTCAGAAGAAACCATATCATGTGAGCCAATAAATAAATTAGTTGTACTTCAGAAATTATAATTTATTAAAAGACATTATAATAATAGACATTGATTTAATAACATAAATTATCAGTATCTGCATGTTACTGAATTATTTAAATGCGAATTATTGTATATGAAAATAAACAAAAAGGTTCACTAGCGAAAATAAGTATTTGACTAACTTATTTTGTAGAAAGAATGAATAAAAGCGTTATGTAGTAAAAGGAAAATAAAAAAATTTATTTTGTAAAATAAAAATAAGTACAATAAATAAAAATGTTACTTTGTGAAAAAGAAAATAAAAAAAAGAAACACGAATTGAGAAAGGAAACATTCTGTAAACATTCTATGTTAAATAATGACAAAATGTTTTCAAGCTGGTAAAGTATATATAACTCCTTAAAGTCTTAAAGTGCTGGGTATTGTTTTAATTATCTATATATATATTTATGTTACGTGGCGCGAAAATAAGGCTGAATTTCTAGCCTATCGTTTGGCAACAACCGTAGTTTCCAGAGCTCAGAACAATGAATACACTAGATTGGGTAAGATCAGCTACCCCCTCCAATATGGCGGTCAGAGTGACAGTAGTGAAACTCAAACTAACAATTATCAAAAATAAAATAACATGTACGCAATCCAAAGCATTTGGGATGATTCCTCATTTTAATTAGGAGTAATATCGTTAATTTCAAATGAATTCTCAACTCTTATTTAGAATTTATTTACGAATTTCACTCACATCTTCCTATCACATAGTGTTTTTTTTAATGAATTTAAGCAGTGCTGTACAATATTATAGGTTTCCAAGATCTTTTTTTCACAGTATTCAAATGATTTATGCCCAAAAATGAATGCATTTTTAATTGTGTTTTCAATTACATTTTTTTTACATAAAAAATGTCAATTTCTTATGTTAAAATGATTTATGGTAGTACTTATTCTGGTTAGAATTGCTGCAAAAACAAAAAGGGGCGAACGAGCGAAGTGACCTGGGACCACCTAGCGGTCTTAATGTGAACTGCTTCGCAATTCAAGGGTGTTGCCGAGCGTTAGCCAGCAGGGGACTGAGCCCACTAGTTATTTTATTATTTTGTTAAATCAGAATGTAAGTTTACGTGGCCTTTTAAATAGAAACAATAAAAAAAAATTTTGAATAAAATTATTTATAGGGTATATGGCATTTTGATTTTTAGGGTATATTTTTGCAACAAGCAATAAACTTCCGACACATTTTTATATTGATTTCGAAACTTTACTTACGAAAACATTTCAACTCCTACGGTTAAATTAATATTGAAAATTTCCGTTCGTATTTTATATAAATATTTTTTGTTCGTCACATTCTCTTGCTGTGTAATTGTCAAGTCACAAAATAATCATTAACTAAAGATGTAAAGACTAGGAGTGATTTATGAATGAAAATTTTAGAGTTAATAAGATAGCTAAACTTGGCTTTACACGATCTCAGAACTTTTTACGGTAAAGGACTTACGAGACTTGGTTGCATTTTTTTTCATGTGACGTTTTTGATGGGATATATATTTTTTGTTCGTTTTGTGTTTCAAAGTTTTAATATCTGTATTTAATATTTGTGTGAAAATGTAAAAAAAATCCTGTACAATCTATGTATTATGAAATGTTTGTTTGAAAGAAATTATGAGAATAAAACTGAGAAAACTTTCAAGCAGAAATTGATTTTTAAATATTCTGTATACGTACATACAAGTGCCAACGTATTCCTAGAAGTATTTTTTCTTTGTTGATATTGTTGTTGTTTATTAGCTGAAGTTCGTAACGTCTATTGTTTGAGGCTTTATGTACATTGAAAAAATAAACTATATTAAATAAACTGTATTAAAAATATAGCATTGATTTATGTTTTGCACATATTATTTAAATGATTTATTAAGCTTTTTTTCTTTTTCTTTTTTTTTGTATTAATGATTAAGGAATCTGCCTAACCGTATTATAAAAACTTGCAGAAAGTCTTAAATGTAAACAACTTTTATGTTTCAGGCCATCCATATATTTTACTGCATATTACACAAAAAAAATTCTCTACATGAATGTTTATACTGAGGCTAATACCAAGTTGTACATTTGCCAAGGACAACATTTTCTTTTTGTATTTTAACATGTATACGTCTTTATAATTTAATAATTACAGAGACTTAAACAAAATATACACCTCACTCGAAGTTTCTCATTTCTTTTCTGTTTGTCATTAAATGGTCTTTAGCTAGTATGCGGCGTGTTTCATCTTTAATTTTTCTCGATCGCGTAAATTTTCCAACTCTGTATATTATATTGCTTCATATATTTTTGTGTTTATACATACAGCTATCTATGGATTGGTATTTTGTTTGCTGCAAAACTCAATAATAATAAACAGATTCAATACCAATAACCATGCAATAACCATTTTTATATCTGGATTCTATCCAGACATATTTTCTGCGTGATTTAATAAAATTTTGTAAAAAAACTTTCGAATACATTTTTCCTATTTTCAAAATTTAATGCCAAATACGTGATATTTTTCATCAGAATATATAAAATTTTAAAGACATTCTCAGAAAAGAAAATAAATACGCTTTTTCTTTCAAGTAAAACAGGAATAAGAATTTACTTTCAGATTTTATACAAGAGACATATGAAATGCAAAGTTCATCTGAGCAGTTCGAATTTAGATATTCTGGGAGTTTTGCCAAAGATTTGCAATGCGAGATTCCCTTAAAAATATACATTTAACCTAGATATGATCATATTTTAAACTGAAGTATATGGTTTTAAAATAAATATTCTGCGATATTTTATTAGAAGAATTTGTATTGAGATAATCTTTGAATTTAGTTTATTTATTAGCTTTAAATATCTCGGGATATATTTACATTAAATTCATAAACACTTATATGGAGGCAAATTTTATGGTGTGAATTTGCCAAAATTAGGTGTTTGAATTAAAAACATATTCAGTTGCTGTTTTAATACCATAAGTACTTCTACGATTAACTTATGATGCAGATTGAATAAAGACCTGCATATCACTCGAGTTATCCTTGTTATTTCTATTCGTTGTTAATATTTTGATTACGGTTTTGGTACACCATAAGTCCCAGCGGCTATTTTGTAATTCATTTCGCACCACTTTTTGTAAAACAAATTTTGATATACTCTATTACAAGGATATTTCCAAATTATATCCTCTACAAAGATTTTTTTCTCTTTTTTTGTAAATTGTGGTACGATTGAGTACCAGAATATATATGCCAGTATTTTGATTAGTTTGTCATTGGATAATATAATGCTGTCTCTCTTTATCTCAATTGTCTTCTAAACAGCTTGTGCGTAACATTATTTCTGAAGATTTTTGTTTATGATTTCGATCTCTAATTATAGCATTCTAACTTTGTCTATTCCTTCAAATGTACAATATAAGTTCATATGACACGCCATTATGTATTGAAGGCATAATTCAAATATTTAAAATATAATTTGAAAACTTTTTCCTGTATTCAATATTTAATGTCAAATATATATTCTTTTTTCTAATCGCGAAATATAAAATCTAAATAGAATTTTCAAAAATGAAAATAAATACCATTTTTCCTGCTAGAAATATGTGCATAAGAATGTTGCTTCAGAATCTATACAAAAAACACATGGAATGCAGAGTTCAGCTGAACAGTTTAAAATTTAAATATTCTGGGAAAATTGCCAAATGGAAGTGGGATGTGCGGTTTTCTTAAAAATATATATTTGAATTGAATATGATCATATGTTAAATTAAAATATATAGTATTTATATAAATGCGTTTTGTTATTTTATCAGTAGAATGTTTGTTATATTTCCATAAGGATTCTTACACATATGCAGAAATAATCACGAAATGAATCGATGTTTATCTATACTAATCTTATAAAGAAAAACGTTTGTTTGTTTGTAGTGGATAATCTCTAGCCCTACCGAACAGATTTCAAAACTAATGGTGGCAAATTGATGTTGACAGTCCCTACTAAAACATAAGATATATTTTATGTCAGCTCCACTGCCCCCAGGGAGATGCAAGTTAGAAAAACTTTCTAAAATATTGATTTTTGCGACACTGAGGTGACTAGAAACTGGAAATTTGGCATTGTATTCACTTATAAGATGTAAATGCTTTCTAAAAACAATTTCTAAATAATTCAAAAGTTCAAAAGGAGAAAGAAGCGAAAAGCGTTCGAAAAACTTTCTAAATTACGGGGTCCATAGAATAGTTAAAGATCGAAACTTTGAAATTGACATGGTTGATCCTTTTAAAACGCAAATGTACTCACAAAACAGTATTTTAAATAATTTTAAAAGGTTTAGGAGAAACAAAGGTGCTAAATTACGATTTTTGTGATACTAAAAATACTAGAAACTGAAAAATTGACATGACGGTTACTTTTAAGATGCAAATGTTCGCTAAGAATGGTTTCTAAAAAAATTGAAATTTATAACAGTAGAACGATCGTAAATCATTTTAAGAACGGTCTAAATTACGATTTCTATAGAATTTTTAAGGATATAAACTTGAAATTTAACATGACTGTTACTTTTAAGGCGTAAATGGTTGGTATGTACAGTCTTGTTAATGATTCGAAATATAAAATAGTGCAGTGGAAAAAAAAGGTTATAAACTTACGATATTTGCGTAAGCGAAGTTTGTAGTAACTCACAATTGGGCATTGTGGTTACTTTTAAGATACAAATGATCACTAAAAATGGTTTCTAAAAAATAAACAGAAAAAACTCTAAAAACATTTTAATTCATGATGTCTATGGACTTTTACGTAATATTAATTAATTAATTAATAATTAATAAATAATAAATAATTAATTATTTCAACATCCATTTCAAATTTTACTGATATATTTGCAATTTTGACTACAAATTACTCCATCTATGTGTTTTTCCAAAATTACTATCTTCATTATTGAAACATTAGTTTATTTATTACATTATAATCAAATTAAATGTATTTAAAACAAATTAAAAACACTTAAAAATGTGAAGTTATTAAAAAAATGCTCCACTGTATAGAAGCAAATTTTGGTAAGAAAATTAAAAGCCAATTTGGAAGCCAAAAAACGTCGGTTAAAACCAATAAATGCCACCTGGGCGGGGTGCCTTTTGAAAATTTTACATAGTCATTAAATTTTGGCTGGTCAGCCAGTGTTTTATAATTTTAATTTTTACGATTGAGCCTCTGGATCTTGTAAAATATAAAATTCCTAATAATGATAAAAAAAATAATACAAATAGTAAATAATTAATTCATACATAAATAAATCACAAATTGGACAGTTGTCTTGAAATTTATCAAAAAAGTATTTTATGGGATTATTTAAAGGGTAAATTACTATTTAACTTTTAACTTAGCATTTACAGAAATTCAAAGAACTTGGTATTATTTTTATTATCAACATGAAGTCAAAATTTGTCTTTTCGTTGACAGATTTAGAGCCAAGTGCGGTACACCCTGTTTAATCTTGTGGAACTAAGACCATATCCAAATTAGCTTATTTGAAGAAACGTGATTATTTCTCAAGAATGTTTTTTATTCATATTAATGGTAGTCATATTCATTTTTAAGTATCGACGACGACGCATTAGCGAATGTCGAACCCAACCAAATTATACCGAGCAATTCTTGTTTTTGAAAATTATTCAAAAGTGGACAACGTATTTCTGATGGCAACGCTAATAGAGTCCGTGGTGAGAGAAATAAGACATTTGCGAAAAAACTTAAATCTATTTTCTAATGGTTATAAAATATTTTCTGATGTTTGAATTTAAAGCACAAGTTTTCATTTTGAGAAGCATTTTAGTTCAAATCACACCCCCATACGACAATTACTTAATTGTAAATTAAATTTTAAATGTGTAAGGGTGTTTTGGTATTTTACACAAACAGATATACATTTGTTAAAAATGTTTATTAAAAGTATGCATTACTGTTAAAGACGTGAACAATAAATACGGCCTCTGATTAGATTGACATTGCATTATTTGTTTTTAAATGATAATTTTAAAACATATAATGGAAATGATAAAAAATGTGAAGCATATAAATTTTATAAATGAAATTATTAATATTTTTTTCAGTGATAAAAACTTAAGCAGCCGTTCATCAGATTTAAGTTGCTTTCATTAATGTAACTTTAAAACAAATTCTATTTATCCGTTGCATATAATAAAATGTACCAAATGAATACAGGGTCATTCATAATTCCCTCCGGGGTTTCGAAACGTTTCTTTAAATCGGAATCAGTGGTGTCAGTTCAACGGGCTTTTCGTAATAAATATCGAAAACAGGGACCAACTGACAAAACAATTCATGTGTGGTACCGGAAATTTAAAGAAACGGAGTATGGCAGGAACTGGACTATCGCATGGATGTATGCCGTGTGACCAAGGGTTCACACATAGAACACCTGTAATGTATGTAAGTAAAACTTGAATAGTTTCGGAATAATTTCATATGTTTCTTTTTTTCATATTCGTCTTCGTTTTTTTACTATAACGTTTCGAAACCCCGGAGGGAATTATGAATGACCCTGTATTCATATCAGTTTTTAATATGAATTTTACATTTTTTTTCTAATTAAATTTCATTTTTTTAAATTTATTTTTTGGAATATAAAGGTTTCTCGACTTTCGATTTATACACTTTTATCCAATTTACAACAAATCGACGATCAATCAGTGCTTTACAAATTCCTTATCCAGAGCTAAAACAATTTATGGACTGTTATTACCCAGAAAAAGGCTGATCTAGAATTTTCTTCATTCCAGATAATATTTAGCTGTCAAAGCAGTTTGAAAGTATTTTCTGATGAAACACAGAAATAATACGCATACATAAATTTTTTAGCATATGATTTATAGTTCAGCGTAAAATAATCATGTCTTCTTTTTCTAATTTTTTCCATAAAAAATTTAACATTTCGAAGCTAACAGTCATCATTTGTCAGATCAAAATAAAAAATACGAGAAATTGAACTACAAACAATTGGTGTTTATTTTAAAGAAAATATATTTAAAAGATTTATTTCACTTTAGCTGATAAGTGTTCAAACCTAAACGATATAAATCCTAGTTTCAGACTTCTTTCCAAATGCTTTTCACAACTTTTCACAACATCATATTTTATATTAATTCAGACAAATATCATATCTCTATTTTTAAAGTTATTTTAATGCAAGAATTATTATTATTATTATTATTATTATTATTATTATTATTATTATTATTATTATTATTATTATTATTATTATTATTATTATTTAAACGTTTATAGTAATTTGAACATTTTAACCTATTAGTGCATTTTAGATTATGTTTTATATTTTATTCCGATTACTGGTGCTTACTATGAATTTTTTATCCTCTGAAATTATTTTTGTTGGTATTCTTTTTTGAAATATAATTCAAATAATGTTATTATGCTAATAAAAATACACATTTAGTTTAATTTAAACTAAGTCTAAATGCGGAACTTTTTAAATAATTTTCATTGAAAGGTTCTTTTGAACCTATTCCAATATAAGTATAAAAAACTGTTTCTATCGTGGTTTACATTTGGTATAAGTAAAAATTCATAGTATTATTTTTCCGTATTTATTCGATAAAATATCAGACATATAGAAGATAGTATCTTCCATTTTTCAAATCAAAAAAGATAAAAAGATATTTAGCTCGAAAGGCATTTTAAGCGTGTATTGATAAAATGTATATATATATTTATAAGATTTATTTTACTTAAGCTGTGATGTATAGAAAGCTACAAAATTTACAAAAGGTACAAAATTTAATTTAAAGTTTTATCTCAAACACATTTTTCCTATCATATATAATACAATTTAAAAAAAAACATATTCTTGTGTTTATTTTTAATATTTTAAACTTAAGAATTGTATTTTCTTATTTCGATAGCATTTTTATGTATTTCTTCAGTTACTATTATTATTTTTTAAATATTTATTTTTGAATTGTAATTACATAAATCCTTAACGTCAAAAGTTTTACTTTTTTTTTTTTTTTTTTTTTTTTATTATTAGGAATTACACTTGTAACAGTAATTTTATGTTTTTATATTCGTACACTTTTATTTAAATGATATTGAAACATTGACATTATTATGTTTTATTTTAGCTTCAATACGTGAATCTCGA
Source organism: Maratus michaelseni (assembly GCA_963931845.1). NCBI lineage: Eukaryota > Metazoa > Arthropoda > Arachnida > Araneae > Salticidae > Maratus > Maratus michaelseni. The sequence goes on along the minus strand of OZ007591.1, from coordinate 288,422,061 downwards.
GAAGCATTAAATAACTACGATTATTTACCTAAGCTGTGATGTATTGAAAGTTAAGTTAAACAAAATTTAATTTCAAGTTTCTTCCCAAACACATTTTTCATATCATATATAATACAAATTCAGAAAAACTCCACATCCTTGTGTTTGTTTTAAATATTTTAAACCTAAGAATTATTATTTTGTTATTTAATTCATTTTAAAAGTTTTGCTTTCAAAATTTGTTTTGTTTTCGTTTCAATTACATTGGTTACTACAATTTTATTATTTTATATCCATAAACGTTTGTTTAAAGGAAATTTAAACATTGAAATTATTATTTTTTTTTTAGCTCCAATACGTGAATTTTGAGATGCATTAAGTAATTACGAAAGTGGTATAACTTTTGCATTTTTATTAAAACAAAACGTACACTATCTGTGCTTATATTTATTATAATACGGTATATGAAGAAATATTTATTAATATTTCTTGCGTTATATTTAATTGAAAATAATTCACGAAATTTAAAACTAGATTTGTCATAATCTTAGTCAAAAAACATTTTATCTCACAAATATTACAATTAAATATAACAAATTTTGCTTTGTAAGTAGAGCCATTCTTTAAATATCGGAAACATTTTACTGTATGCAAAACAATTTTAAGTCTGAAGATATTTTAATATGCTTTTTTTTAATCAAACTTTTTACATTAATTTTAAGCAAATTCCCCATACATTTTCATGCATAATTAGTTCGTGAATGCATGTAGCTTAAAATACTGAATTAAGTTTTAAAACAATTCGACTATTTACGTTGTTCCCGATTTCAGTTACTAGATTATTGTGTATTTTTCATTCAAAAAATATTTTACTTTTTGAAAATAAATAAAATGTAGTTATATTTAAATAAATTCTTCTTTATTGTTCGATTGTATTTTTAATGTTTCTGGTGAATTATCGAAAAATTCATCTGAAATTTCCCTGTTGATTTCAATCATATTTCTATTAAAGCAAAATTGAATAGTAGAATATAATTGAAGCACTAAATGTTGACTTTGAGAATTTCTAAAGACTTTTGAGTTATTCTTTTAAAATGTAAATATGAAACTTCTATTTCTTTCTAAATGTAAATAATATAGTTTAAAACTGCACATATTATTTAAATATTTAATACTAAAATAAATTGAAACACTACTACTACTACCCAGATCCTAAAGAATACATAATTCAATGACATTTGAAACCCATTTTCAACAGACTTATAATTTTTATACGAAATGGGATAAGATCATAGAGTCTGATTGATGGATGTGCAATGCAATTCGGTCACTATCGCCGTATGAGTTGTCAGCTATATTTAAAATATACTAATTAAATTTACGTGTATCCTAAAGAATACAGAATTCAATGATATTTGAAATCACTTTTCAACAGCCGTACCTTTATTATATTAAGTGGTGATGCGTACTGCATTTTTGTGAGTAATACCGCATGTGCTAACAGCTATATTTGGAATTTATTGTGTCCTAAATAGATCATTGTTGTTTCTATACAAAAGTTAGAATTTCCAGAACTTTTTTGTAAAGTCATCATATGTCAGATAATGCTAAATAAATGTATTGAAAATATCTGTATAATGGTTTATTTATTGTTAAAGTTATAAAACAGTACCCAAATTCCGCTTGGAGTGATATGAACAGTATTATTCAATGAATAATTGACTAGCTTCCCGACTTCTTATCAATTTTTACTTTCTAAACACATAGTATAAAATGTAATAACAGTTTATGTGTGTGTATGCGTGTATGCGTGTGTGTGTAAGCATGTGTGAGTGAACATGCATTAAACGGTCTTCTTAACGCATTAAACAAAAATTCGAAAATTTTCAAAAAAATTTAAATTTTAAAATTCGAAATAAAATTATTTGATTTTTCTTTTACAAAGTTACATTTTATTCTGTTTTATCAACTCATTTCGACATAAAATATGCAAATAATTCTAATAAAGCAAGTAAAAATTTATTTGATGCATAAAAATATGGATAACGTATCCCTTATATGTTTTGTTACCATAATATGAATTACAGAAATTTAGATACCGATTGCGAAATATGTATTGTATATATATTTGTCTACATAAGGTGCAATTTAGAGGCATTCTCCTCGCGAACATCTCTGTGCATTGATAATACTGTATAAATTATCAATCTGATTATTTACCAAAGAAAAAGATGTCTGCACATGTTAATATCTAAACATTTAATTATAAAGTAGCAGAAAGCAAACTAGCTGAGGCGTTTTCCATGAATTTCTGCAAAATCTGTTAAAGCATAAACTCAGTACTTATCTAGATTAAAAGGAATTAATGGGAAAATCCCCGGATATAAAACATTTTAAATATCTTATATCAGAAAATTTTAATCAGGAAGAAATTGTGCATGTAAACTTATGGCGGAAGTTTTTATAAAATTGGCTAGAAAAAAAAAATCACGATAATATTTCAGATTATGAATTTGCCGCTTCGCTGAATCTACTATCAGCTAAGATATTTTTTGAAATAATGAGCATATTTTTCATTAAAATGTAGAATGAAAATATCAAGTGATAACTTTTTCATATATTTTGAATAATCCCAAATGATTCATTATCTTTACTTAAATGAGATTAGTGTAAAATGTAACTTTCCGCCATTTTTGGAAGCAAGATATGGGGATGTAATTAAGTTTTTATTTATTTGTCTGTGTCGCAATTTTGTATTTGGATATGTTTTCAATAATATTCTTAAATGAACCTTTTTTGTCATAACGTTTGTTTAGATCCAGGGTTTATCCTTAATATCTAAGTGATACTTTTAAATTTTAGTCAGTATCTCAGATAATAAAAAATAAACTTTGTTATTTTTCCTAGATGCTTTAGAAGACGGAAGTATTATATTTAGGGAAAATTTTCAATAAAAATACACTTTCGAATGAAACATTATTATTACGTATTAAAGTCATGTGGATATTTTACAAACATTAATAAATAGCATTTTTATATAGTTAAACAAGTGCGTATACAATATACTTTTCAATCAACAGAAAATTTGTTACACATTTAAAAAAAATTGTTGTTACGTAAAATTTCAAAATGGTATCAATTAAAAACAGTCACAGGCATTTTATTCACAAGTAATACATTTAACATTACTGTATACCAAATATTTTGTATACTGGATGCTACCTTTAAAATATGTGACCGTTAATAAAGTTAAGAATTTTGGAATTTTCAAAAAATATTAACAATCCTAGGGCTTCAGCATTTAAGTGATGTATATTTTTTAACGACAAAATATTTTAAGAAAACTGTTTAAAACTAAAATGTATTTTTGAATGGTTTACTTTATAACATAATTATTTATATATTTAAATGATTATTTCATTACTAATATATTAAATGTGTTGGATAAGCGTTTTGAATAAAAAAAGTATCAGACTATTTTGAAGAAAAAATAGTATTTGAAGAAAAAGAAATAGTATTTGAAGAAAACATAGTATTTGAAGAAAAAGTAGTATTTATCTTTAATGTGGGATGTAACAAAAACGAAAAAACGAATAAAACGTAGCTGTATGTAATAAAATTGTGCAAAGACAATCATATATAATCGGGATATGCTTCGAAGGAAAACGTATGTTAATTGAAAGTTTTAATGCATAAGTATTCAATAAAACGTATACATGTCTCTTTTACTAGGATTGTAAGCTATTTACACGATGACTACGTTTTAAAAATAAGCTTTCATGAATATTTTACCTTGTGCGGATTGAGAATAATTTATAAGTGATATAAGAGTTTAAAGTTATTAAAAAAATAATACGTGATAATATTAGCACAAATTTATCATTTCCTGAGAAAAAATTCTCCTTCTTTTTTTAAAAATATCAAAATATAATTTAAAACATATACTATTTTTTCCTTATACATATAGTAAGATGCATATTCTGTTTCAAATATATATCGAAGGCCTAAAAAAATATAAATGTACGTACACGAAAATAAATATAATGATGTGCTACTTATTATTAGGTTTTAATCACGCAACATTGCGTTCGTTATTTTCTGAGTTTGTAAGATATTTGTTGATAGCCACACTATTTATGAGACGGTATTTGTTTTTTAAATAAATATTTATTAGTTCTGTAGAAACTTTTCTAAATAAGTTTCTTTTTTTTATCTTCAAGAAAAAACACACGATGAAGATAAAAGTTTTTGTATGTTACATAGGAATGTAAAAATAATAATAATAAAAAGAAACATTTTAACACTTTAGCATATTACTTTTGACAATTGGTGTTTTATATTTTTTTCTTGAAATGGCTTGTTTACTACCGCATAAAATGTGCAGTAAAATTGTAATATATTTGTTATAATAATTCTTTATAAATACTTACAATATATACAAATCGTCTTGTATACTTATCTTTTGAGCCTCACAAGGAATGTCTCCTTAAAGACTCAGAGTATTTTGGTAAAAAAAAGCTAATGAAACTATTCATGTAGATTATAAAGGTTTAGTCAAATTTAGCTTCGGAATTCTTGTATAACATCTTCAAAAAAATAAAATATTTAAAAGTATATAGCGCAAAGAGACGCAATTTGGCTAGAAACACTTTTTCCTTGTCAAATGCAAGCGATTTTAATGCTTTCAACTTTGGAAATTGCTTGTTAAATGGGTGTTTAAATGCGCATTATATAATGAAATCTTAACGATTAATTAAGGAACTTAAATGCTGAAAAAATTTATTATTCTTTGTATAAGCTTATGTAATGTATTATGTAAATTGTTTGTTGCAGCAGTTATTTAATTTTACACGGTTTCACCGACTGGATGTGTTTTAAGTGTAGTTTAAAAGTAACTGCCTGATTAAGGAGGCTTGACTCTACTTCACTTCCCGAGACGGACTACTCAAACTAGTAATCAAGACTGTTGAGCATAGTTGTTCCATCCTTTCCCCTGATTAGAAATGCTATCGTTATAAATTTTGACATTGAATAAATTGTTGTTTCCATGGCAATAATACTGTTCTATTGTTTTCTACACTAACAATATAGAAGCCGAAAACATTGTGCTTAAAATATGAACTTAATTTTGAGCTTGTAGCAATTTTAAGCAATTTAAATTGTGTTTTAAACCGTATAATACGACGATTAAATTTCAGATAAAGTACAATACAGTAATTTAATTTTATATAGCAGTTATACTAGTTATGTTACTAGTTATACTAGTTATACCAGTTATACTAGTTAATTTTGTTATGAACATATAAATGTATATGACGAAATCGAATTTATAAAATAGTTTTTATTTAAGTTATTACTTAAATTAGTTCAGTATCAACAGTAGAAATAGTTTTTCTTCGAAGAGTATTTAATAAAAAAGTACATTTTTAGAAAATACATTGTGTCGCCAACCATTGATAAATCGACAAAAAAAAAACGAAATTTAATTACTTTTTTTACGGACACTATATCGAAATTCAGCAGAATTCTTTTATAGACATATATCCTCATGACAAGAATACTCTGTATTTTTCCAATTTTGCTGAGTATGCGTTTATGGAGACCTTCCTTGTGAGTACTAGAACTTTTTGGTGAAACATATTAAGTATTTACAAATATTTAATACAATATTAGTATTTAAAAGAAGCATAAAATTTAAGTATGTTTAAACAGATAAGTACATCAGTACACATCATAAAAACGTTTGAGGTGCATAAACTTAAAGATTATATTTTTAATCAATAACTCTCAAATTTAATTTATTGAAAATAAATAATTTTAAAAATGTACTTTTTCTATCGATTTCTCTACATACGTAACAAAAAGAAATGATTAAATAATGAATTATTGACCGACTGGATATGTTTTAAATGTAGTTTAAACTAACTGCCTGATTAACAATTTAAATCAAAGGACGTGATTATCACATAAGATTGCATTTTTGAACTTGGATTATATAAGAAAATGCAATTACCAGTATTTGTGTAATTGACTTTTATTTCGTTTTACAAATTTTCGATTTATAAAACGTAGTAAGTCTTTGTCTTTCTTTGCTCATAATGTGTCAAATAACGGGATCATCTATTAATTTACGTAAGAGAAAACGTGTGATGGCAAAATTGTTTACTTTTGTTAATAATATATATTAATACTTATTTATGCTTATTAGACTACTCCTTGTTCGATAGGTACATAGAATAAATATCGAAAAATCGTTTATTCACTTTATGTAAAATTTTCCGTTAATAAATATTTTAGTTTAATAATCGTGGGAAAAGTGTAAAAAAATACTTTTCGCGTCAATGTGGTCTGATTTAACTTTCATCATAATCCCAAAACATGGTTTAAGGCTATAAGACTGTTCCGGCCTCAATCCATCTCTTTCGCGGCATTCCTATGTATCTTTCCCCCCTTGGTTTATAATTAAAAGCTGCGTTTGGTATGCGATCAGAATCCTTCCTTTCCATGTCGTCGCACTATTTCCTTCTGTAATTTCCTATTTTATTCAACATTGGCATAACCTTAAGCTCTCTTCTGATTTAGTCATTCTTTATTTTGTCCGTTATCGAACATCCCTTCACACTCCGCAAAAATTTCATCTCTGAGGATTGTATTTGTCTTTCATCATATTTTGTGACTGTCCATGCCTCACTTCCGTATAGTAATATTGCCATTGTTTTAAAACATTTTATTATTGTGTCTTTTCTTGTTTTTCGAAGAGTTCTTCTTATAGTACCACAAATGTATTGAAATTCATAAAGCTTATTTTGTATATCGTTGTCATAGTCATAAGATATATCACATCCTAAGTAATTAAAATGTGAAATCTGCTCTATTGGTTTATTTTCTAAAATAATTTTTGTTCTCATAGGATCTTTGCCCCTAAATGCCATTACCTTTGTCGTATTCTTTGAAATCCTTAAATTATAATCTTTTCCAATTTTGTTTAAAGTAAAATTTGCACGTTGTGCATCTGCATAAATCATCTGCATATAAAATATTGTTAAACATGATGTTTCCGATATCTATTTCAGTTTTGATTTTAGATTCTCCAAATTTTCATAACATAATCAATATATATATATATATATTAAATAGATGTGGTGATAAACTACATCCTTGTCGTATACCTTGATTAATGATTATTTTCTCTGAAACTTTAAAACCCAGATCCAAAACAATGAAAGTTTGTTTATGTAGGCTCTTAATACATTTGGTGAGTTGGGGAGGGTATCGCATGCAATCCATAATTTCCCATAAGTTTCCTCGATCTACTTGGTCAAAAGCTTTTTCGAAATCTATAAAAGCAACATGCGTTTCCAAATTGAATTATCGACGTTTTTCAAAAAGCTGTTTCAGAGTGAATATACTGTCGAGGCCTTGAGTGAATATGCCTTGTCGGGGCGGTGAGGCTTGCGTTAACCAATGATCCAAAGAGATATACCGGTGATGGCGTAGCCACTGGTAGGGTCACCCAAACCGGACAGCTCGGACGGTAGGTGCCAGACGAAAAGGAACACCCTGGTCCTCCAGGTTGGGATTGTGCGCAAGGCTGGTTCCCTAGCAACTTAAAAAACACTATTACTCATAAGCCTCGAAAACAAAAACATACACGGCCTGATAACAACGGAAATCGATGGAACGGTTTTGGAAAAGATTTTGATTTACCTTTCAAGAACAAAATTTATTTTTGGTATAATGTTGCTATTCGTTGCCGCCATCAGAAATTACAAACAAATTGATTTGAAAACAAAATAAATGTTTTTTTTTAAATTTCTTTATAAAAATATTTAAAATATCTAGTCCGATTTCGGCAGTTGGGAAAGGAAATAATTAAGTTGAAAGTAAACTCCCTACTGACTTTGAGGGGACACACAAAAATGTTTCAGAAAAAATATTACTAATTTTTACACCATTAACTGCCAAAGACAATGTATTATAAAAAGGGTCCAAAATAAGAGCACATATGCGTTAGTTTCAGATTTATTTTAGTATGTAATTTGAAGTATGTCTGTAAAATTTTGTCAAATTTGTAACAAATGATATGCGAAAATGTGATAGAAAGTGTCCAAAATAAGACCATATGCCTGTTAGTTTTATGTGATTCTAATATATGCTTTGCAAGTTTGTCTGTAAATGTTTGACGGAATAGTAAAAAGATTACACGAAAATTGTGTTTTTTTTATGTTTAATAAAAATTTTGAGAAGGAAAAATTTTTACTAATTAATATGAACATACATTTCATTTTTCTGTTATATGTTTATCGTTTCTATGTTTTCTAAACGTATATGTTTTATAAAACTAATTCAATAACAATTTTAAACGAAAAGTATTTTTATTAAATAAATTATTAAAACACAGATATCAAAATTGTCTCTAAGCTGAGGGTCAGTCTACAGATCGATATGCAGTATGAATGAATGAAGTATATTCACATCATCTCTTTATGAGAACACTCATGCATTCAACATGAACTAACCACATGGGTGTGGTAATAACGAATAGACCTATTTCTGAAATAGCGTTATCACGTAAGATTGCATTTTTGAACTTGGATTATATAAGAAAATGCAACCACTTGTATTTGTGTAATAGTCTTTTATTTCGAGGTCATCAAAATGTTTTAGTAAACATTTAAAAGTGTATATTTTACGTATATTTAGCGACAATTAAAAGAAAACTAATTAGTTACTAAAAACCTATTACTAAAAAAAAAAAAAAAAAAAAAAAAAAAATTGGCTTTTTGTTAAATACAGGGCCGTTCCATGGCCGGTATTGTACAAGAGTAGTTTCGTGAGCTGGGGATCCGTCCTGATGAAATCAAACATGTGGAAGTACTGTTAAGGGCACATCATCCATAAAATCAGGAATAACCACATTTGGAATCTCAGTCTGCCGGCTACGTATCATCATACAGTATGGGTACAAGCAAGAAGTTTCTGAAAATATACGCGATTTACGCAAATTTACCATACATTTACAGAAAATTGCTTCTGATGATGAATATAACGTACCACGAATGGTTTTTTTTTTTTGTCAGACCAGAAATACTCATTTTGAGGATTTATGCATCCATCTTTTTTAAAACAGCATTCGTCAGTCCACTTTATGTTTTTGAGCAAAATGAGATTTGCATTATCCTGATTAAGAGGCCTATAACAAAATTCTAGACGTCACTGACGTTTATAATCGACGTTGTTGGCTTATGCCCTTGCACACCATGAATTTTAAATGGCTGTCATTTATTCCGTCTCAGTATTATCCGCACTGTTGTACGTGATACGTTCAATTCTGGGTAGCGGTACGAACACTGCTATGGGGATGACTGCAGACGTAAGCCAAAATATCAATTTCTTCATCAGTTGAGTGAAGTCTAAGCCTACTTAACCCTTCAGCACACGCACCCATTTCTATGACGTAACCACACGCACTGGGTCAATCTGACCTTAACTTTTTCGCAAACTTCTCGGTAAAATATGGGGATTATAAATAAAAAAATAAAGTCAAAAGTATTATTTGAATCATTTTTTAAGTAACAGGATATATTATTTGTTTTAAAAGTCAAATTTCAAAGGAAAAACACCCAAAAAATAACTTACCTTTAATTTTGTATCTTTTTTCGGCATTCATTCGTTTTCTATCATTTTGAAACGCTTACACATTTAGTACATAATTTTAACGATATTTTTCTTGAAAAAAAGTGTCTAAATAACATTACAATCAATATTTTGAATCATGTTTGTACTTGAAAATTTTGAGAAAAGAAGGTTTAAAGATTCACTATTCAGCATTCAAATGCAGTGGTATTGTATTTATTTATTTTTCTTGATTATGCACAGAATATTTTATTTATTCATCCAAATAACTATTATCATTTTTTTTTGTAAAACAATTTAAGCATATAATGAGTGAATGGGTTTTACACAAACATTTATCGCATTCTTCACAAACAGATGAAGTCTTTCGATCAGATTTCTTTGGGCATTTCTTCCATCGACGACGAACTAGGGATTTCTTCGGTGGTGTCGCAGGTCTCTCATCTGCTAAATTTAGGATCCTATCCTCTGTGATATTTTTTGGTGAATTTTTGTTCTTTGATCTCTTAAAGAGATGTTCTTTTAGTAAGTCAACAGCAAGTTCCTTCAAATAATTTTGTCGTGACAAATGACTTGCTTCATTGTTGAATTTATAAATGATATAAGAATTTATGCCTCTGATATTTAGTAAGCCAAAGAAAATTGTCAAAGGCCAAAGACGACACTTTCTTGACACAGAACACGTTCCACACATTTCATCCACTGTATCTACTCCTCTTTTTGTCAGAATGTAAAAGGTAATCATTTCAGTTTTACACAAATTTGTTCACTTTCTGACTCGTGTTCAGTTTCAGAAAGTCCACTGGCCTCATTCGAATCTGAACTTCCATCAATTTCACTATCTGTAGAAACATTTGCAAGAAGATCCCGCAGTCTCTGCTGCTCCCGTTCGTACTCTGTCGAATTCATAATGTAAAATTAATCTAAAACGTTAGTACACGCAGTGGGTAAAACTGACCCATCCACACTAGCCACTATAGAAAAATCTCGTGTTTCAAGTTTCTGTTCCCAGGATCCCCCTCTTACTAGACCACCCAGTAAGGTACCGGAAGTATCAGGGGCAAGTCTTGAGAAATTCCTAAAAATCCTGAGCATGATAAGGAGCGTCGGGTCGAAAATACCCGATGCGTGTGCTTACGGGTTAATCCACCTATAGCATGTACGTTTCCTCTTTTACGCATTCGTTGCACTAATCGTGAAATAAATCTCCCAGAAGGATGTCGACAATTGTGAAATGTACCTTGAAATTCCTTTGAAGTTTCGTTGCCATTTCGATTGCATAAACTATACAGCATTAGCATTTCAAAAACGTATTCGTTGCTGTATTGCGACATGCTGTGTGTACAGGCTAATTACGCTCTAAAAATGCAGCAGAAATATGAAATATTTAAGATTTGATTAGACTGTCCGGTTACGTGCGTTACGTTTACATAAGCGATGCTATTGACCAATGGAAGAACACGAACAATTTTCTCATGTAATAACGCATCAGTTGCAAATATAAGAAACACCGAACAGAGACAGATATATCTATATGCAAATATTTATAAGCTGTTGTGTAAATTCGTCATATTTTTTTCAAAACAAAGCTATATGGATCAAAAACTTGAAAAAATTCCGTTTGAGAAATTTATTTTTATACATGTGACGATACGAGCATTCCATTTAACTTAAAGTTATCCTTTTCTATAATCTATTACACATTATGCGATAACTATCACACTATCCGCTCAAATAATTCATAAATTGCAGTCGTATTCCATGTTTACTAAGCATGGCCGGTGAATGTAGAAGATTTTAGAGGTGAAAATGTCGTTATGGAGTTGAATAAACTTATAAATTAAAACTTATAAATTAAAAGTATTTGGAACATTTGCATAATTTCGTAGATATCTTACAAAAACATCAAGTAAACTTGTTAGAAAGAGAAGTGAATTCGAAGACACAATAATTCTCTCACTATAAGCAGCACAATTTTTTAGACAACTCAATATCATCAAAATTCTGTACTCTCGAGCTGATGCGCCTCGTTTTAAAGCGGCGAGGCGTAAGAGTCTCTTTGCCAATGCTGGGGTAATGTAACCAATGTGCGGTTTTCAAGGCTGTGGGATTTATTATTGTGCGCGGAAGACAATTGAAGTGAATCATCCTAACAAAGAATGCTTGGAAAATCGAGTTATGGAATTAAAAAAGAGGCATAAAAATGGTATAAATTTATAAATTCTTTTAATAGTATGAATAAGGCTTCAAGATTTGGGAAATAAAGTTTTTTTGAAGAAAAATAAATACGGGAAGTGATTTTAGACATTATCGAAAGGGTAATAAAATAGGAATTTACGCAATTTAAATTAAAAATAGATTTAAATATGGAAATAAATGGAATATTATTTAATATAGGGAATAAATTAATAAACTAGGGTTGTAGAATGAATTTAGAAGGGAAGGATTTAATAGACCAATTTTAATAGTATACGGCATTTTGAATTTTGCAACACACATAACTTATAAAACGTCTTTAATTATAAGCAATTTCACATGTATCTCTGGAAAGTGATTTGAGAATTTTCGTTTCAATATAAAATTTTTAAAAACTCTCATTTTATAGAATTGGTATCATATATGTTATTACTTAAATTGTAGTCCATCCTGTTTGTATAAAATATGTCTTGGTATAAAGAAAAGTTTTAGTGCACTTTTTAGTAATACGCATATAACAAAGAATAATTAATTTAAAAAAAACATGAATGAGTAGGATAATAATAAAATAATTTTAATGACGTTGTAAACACGCATACCACCCTGTGTTTTGTAAAACACGATTCCATCACGAAAAGAGGCGTAACAGGCAATAATATTACCTTATTTCACGTCACCTACATTAAAAAACACCGAGAGACTAATTAAGTATTGTTTAGATACACATCGGAAATACGTCCACTTGTATACAACTCTTTCCACAAAACAAAAGAAAAAAATGTTGAATTATTTTGTTAAAATATCTTTATTTCTATTAACTATACAAGTATAAGTCTTTGAATTCCAATGAGAAATTTGTTATTTTTTAACAATGAGGTGGATTGTGACTCGGATTCTTTATACATTGTTTACTGCAGTATTCTTTACCATCTCTTAAAGACATAAATATATCGGACTACTCCGGCGGATTTGTGATCATTATAAGAGCGGTATAAGCTCTTTGCGGCGGTTGAGGGTTAGCGGGAAAGGCTGCTCACGCTGATCAGAAGTTCCTATACTGTTTCAACACTTGACGGAAGATGTCAACGAAAATTTAAATATATATATATTCAAGGACACCGAGTAGCGGAGTCGGGCGGTACGGGGTATTTAAAATATTGGATGACTCTGGCGGCTTCGACATAATTCATTAATTTAAGGTTTAGCTAATCTGTTATGAAATACACAACAGTGTCGGTGTATTTATTTATCTATGCTCATTTGGCTTGAATGAACAATTAAGTTTTTCGTACGCAATTAGGTTTTTAGTGATACCTCGGTTTTCGAATTCATTTCGTGTGAAATGATTGTTCTAAGGCCAAATGAAATATTAGCATAGGCAATAATGGAAGTACGATTATTTAGTTCCTATTTCCAAATTACTCATAATACAGAGACAATCTAAAATTTTTTATAAACGTTAAACGGAAACATTACCCATTCATTTATATCAGAATTTTGGATTACATGAAATTGAGGATAAGGACAAGAAGCGAGAGTACTAAGTCATTACAATCACTAAAATTTATTAAAAAAAAATGTTTTCAGATATTTGCAAATTTCATATAACAACATGATTAGAAAGATACAAAAATATCCAATAATTTTTCTGTTCTGTTACCCATTATTCGTTCGGTAAAGTAGACCATATTTTTTATTCAAAGAGTAAAACATGTTCTAAGTAAAACAAATCGTCAACAGCGTACATATAATTAAACAATATTTAATTACATTTTTATTATTGCTAAATGCTGAAATATAAATGAAGTCTTAATACTAAATGTACAAATACATAATACCGTTACTACATGCAGATAACAACAAAAAAAATTTTAAATGTTGATAGAACAATACTCAATGAAAAAACAATAACATGTTAAATAGCTCAGAATACGTTGGCACAAAAGGTGGAGGCCATGAAGGATTCTGGTATGCCTATTGTTAGTCGGAGACTTCGTTAGCCAAGAACTTTAGCGAGCTGTTGTTGAAATAATGTTGCTGCTCTAAACTAAAAATCTGGTGAAGTTGGTTACTGTATATGAATTTGAGGAGTTCATATCTGAATGCATTGTTGCATTATAAATGCGTTCACATAAACTTTGAACGACAACGGTAACATCGCCTATCGCACTGGAGTGGAATTTTGGGGTGTAGGCAGAAACACTATTTAAAGTCGCATTAAGAATAGAGTTTGAAACGTATTAAAACCTTATGACTGCAGCACAAGTTTCTAAAGTAGAGTTTTGGAAATGCTCTCAAACAAACTTTCTTTCAATTAGTAAAGTAATCTTTTTTTTTTTTTTTTTTTTTTCAAAAGTAAATATTATCAATGTCTCTTTAACGACATCAAATGAATTTCAGCATATTAATTCGCTCAGTGCAATTTTGCGCATGTCTCGCATGCTCTTCCCTATTAGCTACAATGCAATAAAACTGTCACACTAATTTGTTTTTCTTGATGAATTTTAAGGATATACCGGAACGTTCGCAGCTTTGCAAATGTTATCTTCGATAAATTTTGATTGCTTTCAACATAATTAAATGAAAGAGATATTTTTAAATTTACGCTAATATATGTATTTGAGTATTTTGTAAAATACATTTTTAAAAGCGGGTTAATTGATTTCTTTAAGAACATAAATATTTTTAAAACGCAATTGATAAAAATATGACCTGCTAAAAAAAAAAAAAAAATAGCACCTTTAAAATTTTAAGCAGATGCCTAGAAAAACTGATCTTACGCAATATAAAAATATTTATTCCGATCCAAATTATATGTGAATTTCACGTTAACTTTTTAATTAAACTTCGATTTTTTCTCATTCCTTTTATATATACTATTTCTCTAAATATGATTTAGTTATTTATATGCAATTTATAACAAATCGAAGATCAATCACTAGTATTCGGATCACTAACTTCCTTATCCAAAAGTAAAACAATTTATCGACAACTATTACGTAGAAAAGTGCTGATCTGGAACTTTCTTCTATCCAGATAATATTTAGCTACTAAAGCAGTTTGAAAGTATTTTAAGATAAAACAGAAATAAAACGCATACATTCATTTTTTAGCTTATGAATTATACGTCAGCGTAAAATAAGCTGGTTTACCTTTCCTTATTTTTTCCATCATAAACATACCGAAGCTAAAACTTTCCATTTGTCAGTTACAAAAAGAAAAATAAGAAGTTTATCTCGAAAGTCATTTTGTGTGTTTAAAGAAAATATATTTATAAGATTTATTTCGCTTTAACTGATTTTTTTTATCTTTTCAGCAGAAAAATATTAAAGGTTATGTGGTAAAAAAAAACCTTAATTTAAGCTTCTTCACACACACAATATATATATATATATATATATATATATATATATTATATACAACTCAAATTCAGAAGCAGGTTATATTTCTCTGTATTTAATTTTAACTTAAGAATTTTTATTTGGTTAATTCAATCAAATTTTCTTGTATTTGTTCATTTAAAAAATTTAATACATTTCTTTTATACATTATTTTTAAACGATAATTACATAAAACCCTCTTGGAAAATGTTGGTTTGTTTAATTTAATTTTGATTTGTTCGATTTAGAATAAAAAAATACTTTGCTTCGAGATACAGAGTTCTATTTTTTTCATTAGATCTAAATTAAAATACTGAAATGCTTTTATAAAAATATGTTTAAAATATGTGCATTTAAACAAAAACGGAATCGTAAAACTAAATATTTCTTTGGATACAAATCTACACTTAGATTAAATATTGGCACTATTGAATAGTATTGAAGTAACACTTTTATACTTATTTAATTATGGCATATACAACGTTGAAACACTTTACTCCAGACTGGTTTCTATTTCGAATTTTTTTAATGTAAAGTATAATGTTCCAATATAAAGTATTTAGAATGATATGAAGTCGATGTGATTTCCATCTTATAACTGATAAGTTTAAGTATCTAAATTAATGTTTTGAATTAGAAATTATTTTTATGTTAATCAAATATATTTAATTTAATATACGACATATAAATGCTTCATGTATAGATTGCGCAAAATAATGTAACTTAATACATTACAATTAATAGAAAATATGTGCTATACAAGCCATACCGTAAATACGATTTTCGGAAAAAATAGAAAAATGTCCCAAAATTGCAAGCAGAACATAAAACGTCTTACATGTAAATGAAAATTAAAAAGTTCTAGAATCTAAGGCTTGTTTTAATTAATGATCATGCGTTTAAATAATATAGAAATAATATTTGCTGTCTTTTGAGAGAGTTGAAACTACATCTGCTGACATGATTAGCTCAATTTTGTATACACTTTGGTCAATAAGAAAAAATCTTCCGTAGTGTTTGCCATCTGTTTCCTGACAGTTCTTTCCCTTGAGATGTTAGTTGCTATGAGAAAGAAATGCAACAGGCTTTTGTGCATTTTTTTTTATTTAAAAAAAATAAATATATAAAATTTGTTAAAATTTCCTTCATATAAATCGCTGTACTTATTATACTGTAATTTTTAGCTAATCCTTATAAAATAAATATACCCACAGTGGTACAATTTAAAACCTTTTAAATATTTTCTTATGGGCCATAGAATCAGATATTTGCATCAAATTTTGCATAATGAAAGTCTTTTAACCGCTTCTAACAAGATTTAAACAAATGAGCATGCCATCAGAAATTAGATGTTTTAAATTTCAGGAATCTTTACTTTACAAATTAAAATTTACGCCGTTTATATAAATATTTAAAATACATGGATTTAATCAAAAGTAATATATATATATATATTTAAGAATAAAAAAGGAATGAAAAATATTTCTTTTCTTTTTTTCTTTTTCTAGACATAAATTCTTTTATAAATGGATTAATATTTTGTACTTACATAAAGTAATACGGCAAAATCTTTTAACACAAACACTAAGCTGCAATGTAACAGCGATGTCTCGCAAGATGCGTTCGTTTTGATCGCATATGTATTCTTTTCATACATATGTTTTTTTTTTTTTTTTTTTTTTTTTTTTTTTTTTTTTTTTTTTTGCTCTCCATCTTTCAAAAAAAGAAAAAGAAAAACAACCTACAATAGAGTGTAGTACCATTGCAGTAATATGGATTATTTACAATTATTCGTATAACAAAATAAAATTTCTAAGAAGAAATGCAAGTGATATTCATTTTGTTTCTTACAGAAAATAGTGATTATAATTTAAAATATGAAATATAGCAATATAAGTATATCAAATCATATATAAGAAAAGCGACAGTAGAGTAAAAACATGATTCATGAAATATATACTGTTATAGAAATTCACTATCGTTTCATGTTATTAAATTGGTTTGATATAATGCCTTCGTGTCTCAAAATTGTTAACATAAGGGAATATTCTTTGCACCAAAGCATAGTTAATTAATTTTAGATTATTTTAAATAGATAAAACCATAATTCCAAATTCTTTTAGCATGTTTACTAGAATAAAAAACGGTATTTTACTCGTAGATAAACGCTCACCAAAAGTGCAATTTTTTTTGTTTCTAAGACCATTTTCCCTTTCAGGATTTATTCCCATGTTACCGTCTGCAATATTTTTTGTCAGGTACGTTACCGTCAAAAAACAAAGATATTAACAATTATTCGGTAATCTACTAAGTATTTCGGAATTCACTCATCAATGACGATTACTGCTATATTTGATATCTATGCGTACGATGAATCACAGCCATATTGTTTTTTCTAATTTGATACAAGTATTGGCATTGATTAAATATATTTAATTGATCAGGTGTGAATTTCTTTTATGTAGAATAAATGAAACGGAAAAGGAGTACTTATTTATTTTATTATTATTATTATTATTATTATTATTAGTTCAAAAAGAAAAAAGAAAAAATGCGCTAGCTAACAGAAATATCTAAGGAGCTGTAAACTTAAAATAAAAATGTCAAAATTATATTGAAAAGTTTTGTAAAGTTTAATATTCTTTCAATGTTTTGCAATGCTCTGTTTGCCAAGTTTAAGTTTATGGCAATTATCGATACTGAATCACGGCAATAATTGATGCTGATTGTCGTAGTAAAATACGTAAGATTGCTGTCTCCCATACATGCATTGAAAAGTATTTAAAACATCTTTGCTACGAATAAAAACTTGATTTATTTATTCTTTATGTACTTAAAGAAACCCCCTCAACAAAACGTATATTCATCTGCGATTTTATCCTGAAACGCAATACAATTGATACATTTTTAATAACTGAAAAAAATATGTTGTATATCATAATGTCAATAGACGAAAATTTTGTAGCAAGCAAGATAAGGACATGTTATAAATTTTTTGAGAGTACAAATGAATTGTCTTATTTAAAATGTTACATCGCAGAAACGCGAACAGTTCAAATGTGTAAATTGGAAATCTAAATGATTTGAAAAATTCAAATCATGTCAAAGATATCTTATGTTCTACTATGACAATTCGAAGACAAACATATCTGCATAAAGTCGAGAAGAAATATCTAAACTTGGTTGCGATGTGTTGCCATATCTATTATATAGTGCGACAATATGAGTAAAACTTCAATTGAGCATAACTAAAGTACCTCAGAGAAGGAGGTGGGAAAATGTTTATGTTTCTACCAACTTAAGTGTTTTTTTTTTGTTTTTGTTTTTTATCGGGATAAATTTTTCTGTTTTAAAAGTGGTTATTTTTTATGATGTCTGTAAAGTTGTTTGTGTATGGAACTTAATGTCTTGAATGAATTGGTAGGACACCATGTGTTTATGTAATTTAAATTATGACATTACTTTTGTATAACTATAAACAGGTTATGGTTTATTCCTTTCATTATAAAATTACTTAAATGGTAAAAGTTTCAATAACAATGATGATGCCAAATTGCAGTTAGTCTATTATTTTCTTTCTTTCTTCAATTTAAGAAAAAAAAATATGAGCGTGGAAGTTTAATGCTACCTGAAAGATGATATAAGGTCATTTTCAAAATATGTACTATGTTACTGAATAAAGTTTTTTTCTCTTTTTTAGAAATTTGTATTTTATTTTATTTGAAAAAATCCGGAATTACTTGAGCGATAAACCAATAGTGTGCACTGCTAAAGTTAAATTATAGGTTCAGCAATCCTTCGATTAAAATAAAAATAAAAATAATAGATATAAAAACGCATTAAGTTTTTGAATGAGGGACAGTAGTATATAAAAATAATAGTTTATTCACCCACAAATTTTTAGAGGTGAACATGAACAATATTTGTTTACGTGACAACTAAGGTATAATAACAACTAATTTCGTCAAAAATATTCTTAAAATAAATCGATCCTATATTTCGTTTCATAAATTTAAAATAAGGTAGGTGTTGTAGTTAAATTTTGACCAAACTTACTTGTTTTCTGCGACACGTTACGATATCAAAACTCGTTCGAGAAATGGTCTCTTTTCGTATCCAAACAAATGTATGCTATACGCTCCGTAATTTAGACAGTAGTTTACAGTGCATATAATGTCACTGAACGAATTACAGTGCATTCCCAGAATGTGGTGTTAATTTATCTATTTGGTAGGTTCTTGATATTTTCATTAAAAACATCATAAGTTTCTCCATGTTTCAAATTCTCGGAAAATATTGAATGGGTGTTTAAAATTAAAGTAATAATAAAACAACATTTATTTATTTATTTTATTTTATTTATTATTATTATTTTTGTATAGCTACACAGCTTTAATGAGAACGTTTTCATAGTTGGCGCATACATTTTCAGTACTTAGAAAAGCTATTTACTCAAGAAGCTAAAATAATTCATTCCATAAAACACGGTAAATATTTTCTATACATTCTTGTTTTTACACAAGAATTTAATACTTAATTTCTAGTTTCAATGAAAGATAGATACCCCTAATATTTAATTAAATATTTATAATGCTCTTAAATATATAATTTTAAATATCTAATTAATTTATTAATATTCCTAGTGCAACTCTTAGAATTAAACACGAATTCACGTAATTTTAAGAAAGATTTATTAGAAACTATTCAAGAATTTATTTATTTCAATAATATTCCTATTAAATAGAACTAATTTTATTTTATAAGTAGTCTCGTTATTTCGATATCGTACAGATTTTATGCTTTGGTAAATTTTTTGAAACTGAATATACTTTAATAACACTTATTCAGTCAAACTTAGTACAGTATTTTTAAACATATTTCGTTGATATATTTAGTAAAATAAATTTAAAATCACAAATAATTGAATTGGGATTTTAAAAAATAACTATTGCATTACATTATTGGATCGTTATCTGTTTTTTCATCAAAATAAATATATTACCATTTTATGCATTTGAACAAAATCTAATTACTTTTAAATAAACATTTCTATTTTGTTTGATTAAATTCCCCAAGCTTCTAACGAATGATGCCAATCCCTCCTTTGCTTTTACTTATTTTTCTATAACAGATAAAAGAGAATTGCGAATTATAGATTAATTTTTTACTGATTTCGAGAAGCTGTAAAGACCTTATCAATTATTCTCTTTCATTTCTAAGTATAAATAATACACTTTTTTAACTATCCCATTTTCTCAAAAAAGTCTAAATAAAAAAGAAAAGAAAATAATACACTCTGAAAACTGCAGAGACTCGATAATAATTCGGAATAGTAAAATGTCCTTTAATATACATAAATTTTTAATATGCTGTGTAACTTAAAAAAAAAAAAAAGATATTTATACGAAATTAGAAAAAGTTTGTTTACGAAGCAAAAGGTGTTTTCACGTAATAAAATATTATTTGTTTGCATGTAAGAAGGACGATTATGAGGGGATAGGTTTGAGTATTCAGTTAATGTAAAAAAAAAAAAAAAAAAAAAAAAAAAAAAAAAACATAAAAAATCCTTATAAAATCGATGTTTTAAATCCTTTCTCAGGTAATCAGCTTTTAATTCTGAAAACAAATTCCCAAATTACTGAAAACAAAAATCATTATTTCTGTGTTTTGGTCACTCCACATTTCATGACACAAAAATGTTTCAAAAATATTTTGAAAAGCCTTTACATTCTGATTTAGATACCGAGTGAGCCAAAAGTTCATAAAAACTTCATAAAAGGGAAAATTCATAAAAATGGAAGAAAATATGATAAAGAAGTGCCGTTTGCAAGAAAGGTCTCACAAGGTAGTCGGATTATTTTTTATCAGCAAAAAAAGTTTTAGTTAAAATGTAACCTGTAGTAACCTAACATGCAAGAGATTCAGCAGAATTATGCAAATTAATCCTGCAATAAAAGACCGGGATATAAGAGGATTTCGATTTCGCTTTCAAAATGTTATCATTACCCGATCGAGCGTTGTTAGTGAAGTTGTTCTATTTGAACGGAGAGTTTCTGCAATTACTTCCTACATGTTGCATTCAGCTGTAATGGGCGTTTTGAGTCGCCTTAGTTTTGTCGCACAATGTTCTGGAGGTCATGTTGAGCAATTCTTATTGCAAGAATAAATGAATGGAGCGTAGTGTTGTCATGTTCATTGTGTTTCGGGACGTCAACGCCCCCTACCAGTGACATTTTTAACTAAAGATTTTTCTTTGCTGCTAAAAAAAATCCAACCATTTCAAACCGCACTTCTTACTCAAAATTTCTTCCTTTTTTATGAATTTTTAAAGTTTTAACAAACTTTTGGTTAATTCGGTATATAAGATATACACAGTACATTTTCTTTTTTCCGTAGACATAACTTCGAAGAAAAAAATTGCAAATTTTATTCTGATCATTGTATTAACGATTATACGTGTGAAATGCACAGATCACCGGTTTAGTTATTACCGCAATACTGCTTTATGGAAGGGAAGCGCACATGACTCTGACTATAGTAATTGTCCTCTTAATAGTTCCTTGTACTGAAGACCACCAAGCCCTTCTATATGGATTGATGTTTTAATGATTGATGGAGGAAAACGTTCACTTTACAACGTCATAATGGATACTGTATTTAAGATTTGGGGATCCGAAGTGTACATTACAGTGAGCGTCCAATTAATGATTATCCTACTATCGTAACATTGTTGTTTAATATTTTACGGGTGCGAAGCAAGCACTTATAAAGTTATCCTTATAAAATAGTATCTTTATTAAGAATATATCGGAGCAACGCTCCAAAGTGGTCCCTGTACTTGATAGGGTAATTCATTTTAGTTTATGTTTTCTTGGAAAACCCCAAGAAAAGCACGGATAGGGGTAGTAGGCGTGTCGTTCATATACACTGCTGGCCATCCAAAATGCAACACCATGAAGGAATGCAAATAACAGAATGATATTTATTGGGTAAATACATTATAATGACAAGTGATTTAATTTTCAGAAAATTTGGAGGCATAGTTCCTGAGAAAACACTACCCAGAGTTGCCACCCCTGGCAACTCTGGGACATAACAGCATTTATCTGCATAGGCATGGAGTCGAACAGATATTGGATGTCATGTACGGGTACAGCAGTCCCTGCAGCTTCAACACTATGCCACAGTTCTTCAACCGTAGTGACGGGGCGAGTGATGACAGGCCAGTCGCTCAGAAGCCATTGACAGGACATTTTCAATTGGTGAAAAACCAGGAGAACGGTGAGAAATAAAGAGAACGTGCCGGTGAGGGCAACAGTCGAACATGTTATGTATCAAGAAAGGTCAAGATAGTACGAGCAACATGCGGTCGTGCATTGTACTGCTGAGAGATAGATTACAGAGGCCTCCAAGCTAGGGAAGAACCATGCGCAGTAACATCCCAGAAATGTAACGGCTGATGTTCCGATTGTCTCCAATGGGAACAAGAAGTTATCGAGACGTGTATTCGATGGCACCCCTCACCATCACTGCAGCTTATGGGCCTCTATGATGGTGTCGAATGCAAGCTGGCAATGTGAATTCTCAAGGATGCCACCAAACACAGATGCGGGCTTCATGATGTACACAGAGTCTGGATTCATCTGAAAAGACGACGTGAGACGCCATTCCTGCGTCATATACAGCATCATGATGCCCGCATCCGTGTTCCGCCGCATCGTGGAAAACTCACATTGCCAGCTTGCATTTGACATCGTCATACTGCCATATCACCTCTAGTGACGGTATGAGGTGCCATTGGATACATGCCTCTGTAACCTCTTGTTCGCATTCTTGGCAATTTCAACAGCAACCGTTACATTTATGATGTGTTATGTCCCGTAGTTCTGCCCTATATTCGATGTCTCCGGAACTCTACGTTCAACAATACAATGCACGACCGCATGTTGCCAGTACTATCCTGACCTTCCTTGATACAAAACATGTTCGACTGTTGCCATTGCCAGCTCGTTCTCCTTATTTCTCACCAATTTAAAATGTCTGGTCAATGGCTGCTGAGCGACTGGCATACCACCACACGCCAGTCACTACGGTTGATGAGCTGTTGCATAGTGTTGGACTGCTGTATCCGTACATGACATCCAATCTCTGTTCGAATCTATGACTTGGCAGATAAATTCTGTTATTGTGTCCAGGGGTGGAAACTCTGGGTAGTGTTTTCTCAGGACCTATACTCCAAATTTTCTGAAAATTTAACCATTTGTCCTTCCCATTATAATGTATTTGTCCAATAAATATCATTCTGTTATTTGCATTTCTTCATGGTGTTGCATTTTGGATGGCCAACAGTGTATATAGAGTGATATAGATAGAGACGAATAGATAGATACATAGATTGATATACAATGTCAGTATGTTATGACAATGTTAATTTCTTTATTTCTTTTTTATAAAATGTTGTAGAAGTAATTTTAGTATAATGAAAACTATAATTTTATTATCAAAAAATGAAACCATTTGCATAAAATATGCTAAAAAATAATATTTCATGAATAATTAATAAATTAAAATGCACGTTTCCTTTTAAAAGTGGCATAATTTTTCTCATTATAAGCATTGCACCAATCGTAAGTCAGCTCAGATATATAAAATTGTACGTTGTTTTATTAAATAAGGTATCATATTCACATTTCGGATCTTCTTATCAATGGTAATACTATTTCAAGCACAGATTAAAGAAAAATTTTGATCCACATTATGCACTTTTCCTAGATTTATATTTCAGAGGCCTTTGATTTGAGTACCAGAGGAATTAATTAGTTCCAAAAATCATCAGAGGAAATGGCATCAGTTTGTTGCAAACAAAGAAAAACAAATCAAAAGTTATGTATTAGGAATATTTTAAAAGTGGAATCCTTCTTAAAAGAGACACATTTTGCCTTTCAGAAATGTAGATCCATGAATGACAAAATATATACTATTCTTTGGTACGACACAAAAAGTAATTTTTATTGAATATTGACTAATAAATATTGCGCATTAAAATAACGTGTACAATTCTATACAGTTTTATTATTGTCTTACAAGAACAATTCCTGAGCATGTTAGAATATATTATTTTAAATATTATGTACCAGCTATCTTTTTAAGTTAGCTTAAGCATCTACCATCATTTTTGTAGAATCTGTAAATAAATAAAACACGTATTTATTCAGAATAAATGCAATTAACAAAAAAAAAATCCCCAGAGAGAAATTACATTAAATTTCTTACATTGAAAATTTGTAATCAGGTAAAATTGTTCATGTAATCTTATGGCCGATGTTTCAATAAATTTGTTTAAATGAGTCTATAACTCATGATCTGATATATTCACCGGATTGCTGAATTTTTTATCAGTACATATAATTCTTTAAATAATGAGTAAATGTTTTCTAGTAAAAATAAAACGAAAAATATCAAGTGATTAGTGTTTAATTTTTTTTTTTGCAATCCCAATTGATCCATTAACCTAACATTATAAATTTTAGAGTAAAGTGCAATTTTCCGGTATTTTGATAAGCACAATAAAATAATGTAATTAGATACATATCTTTCTGTGGCATATTTCATATTTGAATAAGTATTCAATAATACAGTTCAATAAAACTTTAGTTTCAAAATATTTTTATTTTCGTCGGAGGAATTGTACCTAGCCTTTTATGCTTTGGCCGTAATTTAGAATATTAGCACAATCTTATCTATATTCTAAAGCAAAACATGTGGGCGTATAACGCTCACATCAGATTAACTTTGAGAACACCTGACCAATAAATTTCGTTATATATATATATAATTATAATATCTTTGGATTTATGTCTATATATATATATACTTAAAACACAAATTTAACAGAGGTGTAATCGAAGTATGCGCTGAAATTATCATAATCAGAAGCAGCAACATATTTGCTTCGGCTGCTGTCTTCTAACATGCGTGTAATACGAGATTATCGTTTTTAATAAATTGTAAAGATTTATTTGTATACATGATTGATTTTTTAAATAAAAAAATGTTCTTTGGTGTTAGGGGGAAATCTAAATAAATATATACGAAATGTAAAAAAAAAACTATTGGAAATACAAAAAAAAAGTTTAAAAAAAATTAAAAAAATAGTTTTTACCTATATTTTGCAACACGGGTAACCCAGGTTTGATCCCTTAGTTTAATATAAATAATATTAATTAATTAATTAATGTTTCTGTAGAACCCTTTTAGGCTACGATGGTACTTTGGAATATTAGTACAAAGATATTTTTATTAAACAAAAATGTCATTTTTTTTATTCCAATGTTACTCTAAATATTAAATGGTTAAAACTTCACTTTATCTTCGATACACAGCATGGGTAGAGTAGCACTGGGACGAAAAAAACAACCGCTTGAAAACACTTTTACCCTTCCTATACTATCTCAGTCTATTTTAAATCCTGTGTGATGTGCGTTATTGAATGATTATTTTTTATATTTAATAGAGTGGGAAATGTTTGTATTTTGATGCCTTCCGACTATTTTGAATTTTTTGTATATGTCCATCTTTCTTTTTCAGTGTAATAAAAATATAAAATAATGTAATACATATTTATGTAATAAAAATTATACAAAGACAATTACATATAATCCAATTATGCTTCGAAGGAAAATATATGTTAATAGTTTTAAAGCATAAATATTCAATGAAGCATATATATATTTATAAAGTAAACATATATTTTAATAGGCTTGTAAGATACTTAAAAATGACTACTTTGATAAATGATCTTTAATAAAGAAATTATTTTTCTTTCATTGGATTGAGAATAATTTATAATAACGATGTTAAAGTTTAACTTTGTTAAAAAAAAATACATATTGAATATTACCACAAAATTATTATTTCCTGGGAATAATTTATCTTTTATTTTTTTTTAAAGTAAGATAAAAACATATACGTTGTTTCTTTGCATTTTATCTATATTACGATGCATGTTCTGCTTCAAACATTTAGCAAATTTATAAAAAATATATATACATGTACGTAGACGAAAGAAAAGTCTAATGAGGTGCTATTTATTGTTAAGTTCTAATCACGCAACATTGCGTTTGTTACTTTCTGAGTTTACATTGAAAGATATTTGTTGACAGCCACACTATTTCTGCGACAGTGTTTGTTTTTAAATAAATATATATTAAAAAAATTTCTACATCAATTCCGTTTTTATTTCAACAAAAACCTTGCGTTGATAAGGAATATAAAGGAATATTTTTCTATGTTATACATGAATTTAAAAAAATAAATAATGTAATATATATAAACATATTAACACTTCTGAATATTACATTTGATAATATTTTTTCAGGAAATCGTTTGTTTTCTACCACATAAAATATTCATTAAACTTCTATTGCATTTTTATAATATTTATTTAAACGTAATTCAACAATATATAAAAATCGTCTTGTTTATCATTTGTTTGAGTCTCACAAGGAAGGTCTCCATAAGCGCATACTTAGAAAATTTTGAAAATATTACATAATGTTCTCTTCATGAGGATATATACGTCTATAAAATAATTATTAAAAAATTATTAAAATTTCGTTTATTAGGCGATTTTGCACCGGTTGGCGACGGAAAAAAATATGAAGAAATACGGTTTTATAACAAATACCCTTTACGGCAGGGCTGCAAAAATCTAGGCGCCAATCGGCCGATTCCCACCACTAAATTTTTAGTATTCTTCTTCTAATAAGAATACTGATAAAATTTAGGCGAAGTATACTAATAAAACTTGAAGAATACTAATAAAATTTAGTGGTGGGAATCAATCTATTGGCGCCTAGATTTTTGCACCCCTGCTTTAAGGTAAAACTTTTTCATGCTGAACTTGTTTATGTAAGTTTAACTTATAAATAAATTTTTATAACTATAATTTTGTGTGCACATTTATATGTATATTTAATGAAATTTAAAAATCGTAATTTACGATTTAAAGCAAGATTTAAATTTATTGAAATTGTTTCAAGCTCAAAAATAAACCCGATTCTGAACATTGTAAATTCAAGGAAGTAGTAGTTCATTCAATCGCTAATAAATGGATTTAAAAAAGTGAATGATTTATTTAATCTGATTTAAAGAATATTTTTAATTAATATTACTGCAAACGTACAGAGAGTTGAAAATGTTGAACGCAAAATGCAAACGATTCGTAACAAGAGGGTATGGTATCTTGAGTCCTAAAATTAACCCATTCGTATATTTTTTTATAATAATTTTACACTTTCAAATTTTACAAAAATCTCATAGATATTTTTAGAAATTTTAAAAAAGCATTGTTGAAAATAGAAAAATTATACAAAAAATAATAAACTTTCACCGTATAAGTTTAAATTCATTAAGTATTACGTATTCGAATGATTATTTTACAAGCAATTTTAAAATGCATTAAAATTATTTGTGGTTGGCGAGGAAAACATGTTGCTAGCCAGAAGGCGTATTTTTGCGCCACATACTCGAGAGTATTTTATTTGTTTGCAGTTTTTCTACTGGGATTCCGCAGCTAAACTTCACTGTTGCTTTATTACATACATGACTAGCTTCATCAGCATTTTTTTCAAAATTTTCTGAGTATGCGCTTTAAGGAAACCTTCTTGTCAAAACTGAAATGTTTTAGGGGATAAAAAAGTATTTACAAATATTTTAAACAAGATTATCATCTAAAAGAAGCAAAATTTAAATATAAACAAAAAAGTATAAAATGCAGTAGAAATCTTTTGAGGGTTTTTTAAACTGGAATATTATATTTTTAAATAATACTCCCAAATTCCATTTATGGAACATAAATAATTTCGAAAAAGTACGTTACGTTTTTCTGTTGATTTACATTAAAAAATACCACAAAAATACTATAACTGAATATGAACATAAAAAATATATTCTGTTCATATAGAGTCAAATGAAGAATCACCAAATATTTTACGTAAAAAGAACTTCTGATTAACAAAGTCAAGTAAAATATTAAATCTGAGTATGCATTAACGAAAGAAGTATGAGGAAAACAAATCATAAAAATTTGAGCTTTATCAACACTATTTGACAAATTATATTAAAAGTCACTTATGCTTATTAACATATTCATTGTTCAATAGGCACATAGAACAAAGAACGGAAAATTGTTTATTTCCTTTATGTAAAAATGTCTGTTAACATTTATTTTCACCAAAAAATCATATGAAAAAAGTAAAGTATATGTTTTGCTTCAATGTGACCTGATTAACCATTTCAGGAGTATCAAAATTATATGCTAAAATGTGAAATTATTCACTGCCACCAGAATGTACACTCTCCGAAAAAACTGTAAATTTATGAGCGGTTGCCCTTCAACTGCCACAGGCAACAGCCTTATTTGATGAAAAACGGTCTGATCCACTAAAAAAGCGGCCTTATCCCTTAAATACTTAGAAAATTAAGAGCAATCCACATATTCTTACAGTTCTAGCCCATATGTTAGCAAAAATACGGTACGACCCCATACATTGTCCTCCGCTAGGGTGTAACCCTTCATTTTACTCGTGTTTCGAAAATTTTAACCCGCCAAAACAGCGATTCTGTGATGATTATCTAACGTGCTACGTGCTACGGAACAGTAAGCAAAGTATTATTGTGTTTTAAAGTGCATTATATCCTGTGCATTATAATGCTATATTACTTTGCCCCGTAAAATTACGGGCTGCACAAAATCATGGACATGGATTTTTTTTTTTTTCTTTAAGGGGTATGACTGGAATCTCTGCTGCCGGCCTCTGCCCCTAAATTTACGGCATTTTTTTTTTTACAGTGTACGAACAAATTGACGTGAAAATAAATAAATGTTTTTTTTCTTTTCATTATCATTATAAAACAATTTATATGTTTTTTTTTAATTTTCCTACGATTTCGGCATTTTGAAACTCAAAAGCGGGAAGTATTATACTTCTCACCTCCTTTAAAACGGCGCACTTAAATCTTACGAACAAAATATTAGTAATTTCAACGTATTTAACTTTTAAAGGTAACGTATGAAAAAACTTGTCCAAAATCATAGCATATGTGTGTTAATTTCTGAATTTTTTTATATGATTCACAAGTGTATCTGTAAAATTTGACGGATTGGTTACAAGGGATACACAGAAACGTGATAAAAAGTGTCCTGAATAAAAATTATTTTCAGATTTAAAAAAAATTATACTATGATCTGCAAGTACGTCTGTAAAATTTTGACGAATTGGTAACACGGCAATTTTGACAAAAGATGTCTAAAAAAAGAACATATGTGTTATAGTTTCAGATTTTTCTAATATATGTTTTGGAAGTATGTTTGTAAAAGTTTTGTGGATTTGGAAAACGTAATGCACGAAAACCGTGATAAAAAGTGTCAATAATAAGATCATATGCGTGTTATAGTTTCAGATTTTTATAATATATGATTTGGAAGTATGTTTGTTAAAGTTGGCCGGAGAGGGGAGACGTAATACACGAAAACCGTCATAAAAAGTGTAAAAAATAAAAGCATATATCTGTTATAGTTACAAGTTTTTCTGATATATGATTTGCGAGTATCTAGAACTGGGACGGATTGGTAACATGTGATACACGAAAAGTGTGCTTTTCAAAACTTTGTTGACATGAATTTTGATTCGTAATGAAAGTCTGAAGAGGGAAATGATTTTATTAATTAATTAAAAATATGTTTCATTTTCTAGTATATATTTAAAGTTTCTATACACTGAAAAAAATGACACTTTCAAATCTAAGTTTATCGATATTTTCATTTTGTTATGAATCTTTTTGTTTCAAATATGGCAACCCAATGCTTTAAATTCTGAAATACCATACATACTCAGAATATTGAAACATGGACATACTCAAACTCAGCACATAAAGGTCAGTTCATGCTCATTTTTGAAACATGAAAATCTCAAAAATGAGCACATAGAAGTCAGTTCATACTCATTTTTGAAACATACTCAAATGTGAGCACAAGAGTTTTATTATTGAGTGTGTGCACGTTTTCAGAAATGAGTACATACATATTTCAAACTTGAGTAATTTTGTTTCGGAACCATTTTGACTATGCGACATACTCTGATTTGAGTATTTTTTGCTCAGTTTTGAAAATGACGTTTTCAGAGTGTTTTATTCTAAACATGTATGTTTGTTTGCAAAATGTATATATTTTAACGTCTGAATGTGAAAAATATTAAAAACACCAATTAAAATAATTTAAGACAGACATGAGTACACATAAAATAAAAATTTATAAAAAAAATATATACTTAAAAACAGTTAAAAATACAAAATAGTAGACGTTTCGCCAAGCGACACGCAAGGCATCATCAGTACAAAAACAATCTATTGCATAACAAACCACAGAAGAAGGAAAAAGAAAAGGTTTGAAACCAAGGAAAGTTGAAGTTATTTTAAAAACAGATAATATTCATTAGGGACAGAACGAGCTTCATTCAACGTCTGCGATCGCAATTGAGTGAACCAACTCTCAAGGAGTAATCGACCATGGTAGCTGTTACAACCTGATTTCAAAATACTGGCGTTCGCAATTAGCGGGATGTGATTCGTTTGAAGTGAATGCTGGACAATTTTTGAATTCAAATTACTATTTTTTAAAGCACTAGTATGTTCTTTTAGGCGAATTTCCAATGATCTACCTGTTTCACCAATGTAGACACTATTGCAATCTTTACAGGGAATAATATAAACAACACCGGGTAATTTAGACTTATCATATTGAAATTTATGCTTAGTGAAAAAGGAACTCACTTTATTAATTGGTTTAAAAGAAACCCCAATATTGAATGATTTTAGAATGCCAGAAATTTTTTCAGAAATGTTCTTATAATAAGGGATACAGATAAAAGACTTTGGTTTACTACGTTGTAAAGGGGGGGGGGAGTAGAATTCACAAAATTTAAAGTATTTTTAAAGATTTTTTTTAACAAGACCTATAGGATAGCTATTATTAACCAAATCGCGATAAATTTTACACTTCTCAATTTCAAAATCATTACTGGAACTGCAATATCTAATGGCCCTGAAGGCTAAAGTGTTAATAACGGCTATTTTATGGCTGAAAGGGCAAATTGAATTGAAATTAGTATATTGACCAGTAGATGTAGGTTTTCTGTAAACAGTAGTGGTGATAGATTGAGAGGTATCAGCAATGTGTCTGCGGACTAGAATGTCGAGAAATGGTAATTCAGCATTATTTTCAATTTCAACAGTAAACTTAATAGGGCCACCAATAGAGTTAGAAATCGTGAGAATATTATTTAAATCAGCTTCTTTCATTATCAAAAAAATGTCATCAACATAACGTCTCCAAAAAAGAATACGTGAACCAAGTTCAGAATTAATCTTATTTTCAATATTCTGCATTACAAGTTCAGCAATTACAACAGAGAGGGGGGACCCCATAGCGGTACCAGAAATTTGACTATAAAAACAATTATTAAATATAAAACAGTTTGAGGTCAAACAAAAACTAACTAATTCAACAATCTCATCGACATTAAAATCAGTAGGTTGTGTCGGAGTGGGCCAGATATCTTTAATTACTTTACAAACCAGATCGAAAGGGATTGAAGTAAACAGCGAAACAACATCAAGGGAAGCCATGATATAACCGGTTCTTGTAATGCAGAATATTGAAAATAAGATTAATTCTGAACTTGGTTCACGTATTCTTTTTTGGAGACGTTATGTTGATGACATTTTTTTGATAATGAAAGAAGCTGATTTAAATAATATTCTCACGATTTCTAACTCTATTGGTGGCCCTATTAAGTTTACTGTTGAAATTGAAAATAATGCTGAATTACCATTTCTCGACATTCTAGTCCGCAGACACATTGCTGATACCTCTCAATCTATCACCACTACTGTTTACAGAAAACCTACATCTACTGGTCAATATACTAATTTCAATTCAATTTGCCCTTTCAGCCATAAAATAGCCGTTATTAACACTTTAGCCTTCAGGGCCATTAGATATTGCAGTTCCAGTAATGATTTTGAAATTGAGAAGTGTAAAATTTATCGCGATTTGGTTAATAATAGCTATCCTATAGGTCTTGTTAAAAAAAATCTTTAAAAATACTTTAAATTTTGTGAATTCTACTCCCCCCCCCCTTTACAACGTAGTAAACCAAAGTCTTTTATCTGTATCCCTTATTATAAGAACATTTCTGAAAAAATTTCTGGCATTCTAAAATCATTCAATATTGGGGTTTCTTTTAAACCAATTAATAAAGTGAGTTCCTTTTTCACTAAGCATAAATTTCAATATGATAAGTCTAAATTACCCGGTGTTGTTTATATTATTCCCTGTAAAGATTGCAATAGTGTCTACATTGGTGAAACAGGTAGATCATTGGAAATTCGCCTAAAAGAACATACTAGTGCTTTAAAAAATAGTAATTTGAATTCAAAAATTGTCCAGCATTCACTTCAAACGAATCACATCCCGCTAATTGCGAACGCCAGTATTTTGAAATCAGGTTGTAACAGCTACCATGGTCGATTACTCCTTGAGAGTTGGTTCACTCAATTGCGATCGCAGACGTTGAATGAAGCTCGTTCTGTCCCTAATGAATATTATCTGTTTTTAAAATAACTTCAACTTTCCTTGATTTCAAACCTTTTCTTTTTCCTTGTTCTGTGGTTTGTTATGCAATAGATTGTTTTTGTACTGACGATGCCTTGCGTGTCGCTTGGCGAAACTTCTACTATTTTGTATTTTTAACTGTTTTTAAGTATATATTTTTTTTATAAATTTTTATTTTATGTGTACTCATGTCTGTCTTAAATTATTTTAATTGGAGTTTTTAATGTATGTTTGTAAAATTAGTTCAGTAATAATTTTAAACGAAAAGTGTATTTTAAAAAAAAGTAAACAAACTTCTTGATAATAACACTATACATTTAGGAGATGCGCTAGGACATTCGTAAGAATTTTGTCTTTCTTCGTCACCCGCAAAAGACGTGCTACCAAATGAAAGGCAGGAGCAAGACGTCTAGCAGAATCAAGAAGCGCAACAGAATCAAGCGAAATAGGAAGAAGGTTGTTTGCTTTATTATATCACACCAGTGTGTTAATTATTTTAATGAAAAATGTTTTTGTTAAAAAAATAAATATAACACAGATATCAGGTGTGGTAATGACGAATCGACCTAATTCTGAAGTAGCATTATCGCGTAATATTGCATTTTTTGAACTTAGATTATCTTAGAAAATGCATTTACTGATATGTATATAAGTATTTCTTTATTTCAGAATTGTTCTTAAAATTATTCATTAAAAATTTAAAGTGTGTTTTTATATATTTTTGTGACAATTCGTTCGAATTTTAAAGATTAAATGAATAATATTTCGTTTCAATTTTAATATAGGGCCGTGGTAAGTTCAAAGCTGGGTCTTCACAAAAGGCCGCTAAAAATCAGGGCGACTAAATTTTATAAAACGTGTAACAGGTATTTATGCAAATCTGTATTTATTATATGCATAAAAATGATTTGCATCAGTATCAGCCTTTAAATATATCTCCGAACATAAAAGATGCATTATATAAAATTACCGTTATTCTGAGATTTTGGCCTTTTTTTTATTTGAATCTGTATCTTTTTTTATTTGGAACATATCTGTGATGACGTTCTTGTGTCTTTAAATCCTTTAAAACATTGCTATTTACTCTTAGATATTTTATTTTGTTTCAGTTCATCGAGGTTTCTGAAAAAAATGTTGTCCAGTATTGATTCTTATTGAAGAATAGAAATAGACATTTTCTTTTTGGTTGCTGTTTATACAAATACAAAGTAATTTCCATGTATACTATTTATGTCAACAACTATATTTTTATATGTTTTATTGATTATGTATCGAAATAAATTAACTGTTCTGGAATTTTGCTCTATTTTACGTGAATATGTATATATATATATATATATATATATATAGGGCTTAATTTGCGCTGGAGCCCACCGGAGCTCATAAACACTGCGCTCCGGGGCCCAGTGCAATAACCCAATCCTCCTTTCTCTCCCATATGCAATATTTTACCTTGTTTTGTATGAAAACACGTATAAGTGAAGTAATGTGTCGCTCACGTAAGATATGGAGATGAAACGGGATCGATTTTTATTCTTCGGATTTGAACAGGCTCGAGCCCTATATGCTATAAATTAAAATTATTATTTATTTCCACTTCAAATCATATTAATGTTATTTTGATCAGAATAAATAGTAAACAAAAATAGTCTTTTTCCATAGCTGCGAATTTGTCTTTTTTTGTTTTAATACTATTTCCGAATCATAATCCTAAGCTTATTTAATTGCAGAATTCGGCGATTAATTAACATTAAGATTAGGCAAATGTTTCTACTTGGAAGTAGTAATAACTAAAAAGTGGAATAGTTGATAGCTAAATATACGCAGATAGATGTTTTTAAAATTTTCATTTTGCTAAATAAAAGAACAATGCTTTAAATTTTGAAAATAATGTATGGAATATAAATATGTAGAGTGGTGTGACGGCGGAGGGGGGGGGGGAGAGGTAGCTACGGGTGCTAGTACTGCAGAATATTAGGGCTCCGGTACTTTTTTCTTAGAAAGTAAGCCATATATATATATATATACATACAGATATATACATAGAGACAGGGGGAGAAAGAGAGAGAAGGAGAAAACGAAAAATATTTATTTTGAATTATTCATACAGATGTTGAAATTGGAATCGATAAATGTATCAGTGTGTCTGTAAAGGCATTTCTTAATTGTATTTTATGTTTGTCTTCGTAATAACTGATACCGCTACATATTTGGTTATGTTTTTGATGGATTTTAAGGAATGGGTTTTTCTTTACGGAAATCGGAAAAACTGAAATAACGTGTAGGTAAATAATTATACATATTTTTTTTAATTAAGTTTTGTTAATCTACTTACTCTTTTCAGTTCAATAGATTATTTTTTCGTTTTTCTCCACCGAGCTGTAAATATAATATATGAACACAATATATGAACCGGTACTGATAATACAATACAAAAACATATATCCAAAAATGTAAGAATCCAAAAGGAAATAAGCGGAAAAAAAAATAAATTAAGGCATGTGGAGAAAAAAAAATCAAATGTGCAGAATGTGAAAATATTACAAGTATCAAATGGAAAATTACGTTGTGCAACACGTTACAAATTGCAATATTCCATAAATATAAGTAAATCGTATTTGACTTCTGTTTTGCGACGTTTTTCTAACAACAGAGAAGTTTTTGAACCGCACGTGCACTAAAATCTGGATTAGTATAGAGTTTCTTTGATATGAGATAATCGTTTAAAGAAATATCTCCATTAGTTACAGCTTTGGTAATAAATGTTTTTGGATGATGCAAATATTCAGAAATAGTGTAAATCATTACAAAAAACATAAGAATTAATTACATGGTTAATTATTATAAGTACATTAAATTAAATACCAAGTAATGCTGTTTATTTATTCTAAATTTACCAAACCAATACTTTGATATAACATATTATATTTTGAGTAATATATAATTACAAGATTTTTTGCACACATAAAATAATATGCGTTTTTACATCATTAAAGTATTATCCATAACATATCATTTTAATTTGTTACTATCGAAAATTTCTGGAAAAGAGATATATTTAATTACAGGTTTAAAACAAGGAAACATGGTCAAGTACAACATAATATTGGATGTTTTCAAACAGCTGCTCACACTTAATTTTCTTAATTTATTTCCTTGTGCGAGCAAACGGAATACTCGAAATGTTTTCGGGTTTTCTTAATATATATTTATATACTGTCGGGACAATTTAATTCTCTAGAAGAAATGTAAAAGAATTTCCATGTACAGATATTACAAATGCAGAACTACATATATTTTCCCCTTTTTTCAACTTTATATTCATTATTTTCTTTATTCATTATAGATATTTGAACAAAATTTTAAATAAAGCCTTTTTCAAAATATCTGCTAAAGTAACGAATACAAATGACCATGGCGCAAGAATTTCAAATAGAAAACAGTTTTATATTATATTAAAATTATTTCTGTTCAACCAATTCCTCTTTCAATACGAGACAGTAATTTAAAAAATGTACTATTTTCTAAAAAATTCCATTATTCTAACTATCTAAAAAAAATTATACTCATCAAAATCTCCATAATTTATATATATATATACATACATGTTTTTACGTCTGTTTTACTTACATATCTGGTTTATTTCTCAATTCTTTAATATGAAAGCAATAATACAGAGTTCTCTTAAAACACTTTGGCATCATATGAGCCCCTAGCCACTGTACAGTTCAAAGAAATTGAATGAAAACAGCCGCTCATGTAATTTGCGTTATGCGTTTGCTGATGAAAGAGGTAAATAAAGACAACCCAACGTTACGGTTTTGTTACAGTGACAAAACTTCGACAACTACAGATGAAAACCCGGGCATTGTTTCGACGAAAATAATCTTTACACTAAAAACTGTAAATGACACCTAAACGGTTAATTAACTTTAAATTAAAATATTAAAAATGTCGAAATAAAACAAGTAGAAAGAAGAGCTACACAAAAATACAAATATCCCCCCCCAAAAAAAAAAAAAAATAAAAAACCTAAAGGTATAGTTACAAAATTTTGAAGAGTCAGTGTCGCATCCGACGCAGGACATTTTGAGCAACAGTAATTGACGGAACGTCGACACTAAAGAATTTCACATTTAATAGTGTTCTTTATGTGAGATTTGTGTGATCTGTGAGCACATTTAGTTGTGTACTTTTAAATAGAAAATGTCGACAACGGAAAAATATAAAATCTGGAATTCACAATGGCATCAACGAGTTTTTGCAGCACCCGTGTCTCAATTCACTGCTCCTGTTTGCTTTTGAATAGTTTTGCAGTTTTTACCATGTGTGGCTCATCAGACGAGGCAAATTAGGCTAAGCCTCATTTGTGAATTTTTTTCAAATAAACCAAAGCCAAATTAAAATATTTCAAATATAAATAAAATTCATGAACACAATCTCGAACTCTTCTTCATTATAATACTTTAAAAAAAATCTACCATTAGCCTATAACAAAAATCAGAATTATTCAGAATTACATTAAATCAGAAATATATATATTTTTTGGTGTCGATTACGGTGGTTATGGTGGTTATTACGTGTCGATGGGATGCGGATAAGGGTGGAGCGAAAAAAAAAAAAAAAAAAAAAAAAAAAAACGGGTATGTGCCAAAGGTTGCCTTTTATACTAGTGCGCTACCTCTGGGGGTGCCAATCCAGATGCAGGTCTCTCATCTGGAATTGGTTCAAAATTAGGAGACCTGGGGGGATAGTACAATAGACCTCTGGTCGCGGTGCTTTGGCTTTCGAGCCTCCCCCCCCAGTAATACAATAATACAATACTAGTACATCAAAAATATGAAATTTTACGGCTGAAAAACAAAATGGCTTGTATCTGCACTTTTGGTCCAAATGTCGAAATTTTGGGTAAAATTTGACAATTTTTCAAAAAAAATAAAAAATTTCTGTAGAACTGATTATGATTTAAAAGTGTCATTTCAATCTTTATTGATATATATTTAAAATATTAAAACGATAAAACGATATCTTTATTCTGTATAACTGGAACAAACCTGACAAATTTCGGTAAAAAAGGGGCGTTGCCATTCTGGTACAGCATACAACGAATCGTTGAAAAAAAATTAATAGAAAGAAGATTAAATAAAGAAGCACCGCAATTAGATGAGGCTGCATGTGAAATTGAAGAAAACGAATCGGTATGAAATGATTCAATAATAGATACAATTGAAGTTCCATCTTCAGCCTCCTATACCGAAATTCGAATGAAGTTTGAAACTTTTTCTTTTGCATGTGATAGCTATAGAATTTCTGATCGGTCTGCTGCAGTTCATGCTTCATCGGATCGCCAGGATTGTGCACGTACAGCAAATGACAATTAAAAACATAATGTACCCGTCCCCGTTTTAGATAAAAGCAAGGTAAGGCGTGAACGTCAATCGTCTTGTTCGTCTCAACGTAAAGAACAGAACCCTAAAACAGAAGTAAGAGCCTTATATTTCGACTCCCAAAAAGATGACCCAATGTGTATAGAAAAGAGAAGTGATAAACCTGCGTATCGTAGAATTATGAAAGAAGAACGTGTTACTATCTTAGAAGAGCCTAGCTCCAAATACTTGAGGACTAATTTTGCCTAACATTTCCTCATCTGGAGCATCAAAATATATTTTTAAATGCATATCAAAGTTTTTAGAATATGAAAATTTTTATTTGTCCAGCCTGTCATGCTTGAGTTGTGATGGGTGCCCGGTGTCCTGTGAATACGGGGAAGCATACTGGAGTAATCCGTCGAATGGAAGAGAAGCTTGCAAGACCATTGCAATGGATCATATGCCAGCTCCAGTTAAATGAATTGCCTCTGCGTCATTTGTTAGCCATGATCGATGGGATAATATCTGGCCCACCTGTATTCACCGGTCCAATAGGAAAATCCTTGTCCACGTGCCATTCACTCCCTATTGCAGTTTTTGGACCCATAAAGAGTAATTTAAAAAACATATTTCCTGAAATCGATGAAAATACACTTAGCACAGACCAGAAATACCTGCTGGACATTTGCAAACTTATTTCATCAGGCTACTGCTCAAAAGAACTAGCGAATAAGAGCCCAGGAAAATTGTCCCACGCAAGATGGCTCACAACGGCGAATAGAATTCTTCGTCTTAATTATTCGCATTGAAGCAGACTCCCTATTTTCAATCACAAAGAATGTGATCTAAGTTTATGCCCCAGGATGGTTTACCATCAAATGTAATGCACAGCGAAGGAATGTATCTAGCTTTTGGTGTGTGTTTTACAAAATGTATATTTATAACATTCATACCATTTAGCAGATAAGTACTGAATACTAAACGGTAAAAAACCCTAATTAAAAACTTTTTACAAAACACATTTCATCCTTTCATAACATCGTATATACAAACTCAGACAAATTTCATCTATACATCATTTTTAAAGTGATGTAAAAAAGTTAAGAATTTTAAAGTTACTGTAAGAATTATTATTTTTATTATTATTTTAATGCTTACAGGAATTTGAACATTTATACTTTTTGTACATTGTAGATTTTGTTTTATGTTTTATTTAGTTTAGTGGTGTTGAATTACTTTTAATTTTTTCTCCGCTGGAAATATTTTTGTTGTCATTGGTTTTTGAATTATAATGGGAATAAAGTTATTAATCTGATAAAAGTATACATTTACATTAATTTAAACTAAGTCTAAATGTAGGGTATATAAAATAATTTTCAATTAAATGTAAGCATTTCATTCAGTACTATATATAAAAAAAACAACATTTTGTATAGTGATTTGCATTTGATATAAGTAAAGAATTATGGCTTTCTTTTTTCCATATTGTTTCGATCAAAATTAGGCATGTAGAAGAAACTATGAACAATTTGTCAGATACAAAAAAGAAAATAACGAAGTGAGCTCGAAAGGTATTTTGAGTGTGTTTTGAAAAAATATATATTTATGAGATTTATTTCAATTCAGCTGTTGTGTACTGAAATCTAGATACAACATCTAATTTCAAGTTTCTCCCATATTTGTTATCAAATATAATAGAAATTCAGACAAATATCATATCCTTGTGTTTGAATTAAATATTTTAAGTTTAAGAATTGTTATTTGCTTATCCCGTTTTTATGCATTTTTCATTTAAACGATTGACTATTTTTAAATATGTATTTATTAATTGTAATTACAGATTTACGCCACTTTAACCCTTTCAGGCACATTGGTCCCGCTCCGGGCACACCTAATTTTAATTCCAAACATGCATTCGACACCAAGAATATTTAATAAAATTTTGTTTCTATAATGAAAGCTTAAAATAAGGAGTTCTTATTTTCTAAAAAAGTCGTTTGTAAATTCCGGTGTCAGTCAGTAATTTCTCATTTTACCAACAGACTTTGTCTGTGCCGGAAAGGGTTAAAACTTGTACATTTTTCAGATACCTTTTTAGTTGTTGTTCTTTCAATTAAACTGGTAACGTTATATTTTTATGTACGTAAAGATTTATTTTAATTAATTTTAAACATTGAAATTATTATTATTTATTTCGACTCCAATGCATAAATTTCAAGATGCATCAGAAACAATGAAAGTGGTCTATTTTTTTATACGTCTTGACACTAAACTTGAATTAATCTGTGTAATAAATTTGTACTTGAATTTATTATAATACGGCATATGATGGTTTATCAAAAATATTTAAGAAAAATTGTTTTCCATGTCCCAATTTTCGAATTTTAACGTATATAATGCAAAGTATTTAGCCTGATATCATGTGGATATGATTGTTATTATATTTTATAAGTTAATTTGTAAAGTTTAGAATTTTTAGAATTTCTTAATTTGATATTACGTTTTTTCTTATTTGAGAAAATTAAAAAAATTTTTAAAGATGCTGAAAGATATTTTACTGGCAATTCAATGTTTTCCAAGCAATGTCTTTTAACTAGTCTCTACCTAAAGAGAAATCACATTTATTTATGTCAGTGTGTGTATATTTATTCGTATAATGATAATATTTTATTCAGCAAAATATGATCTGATACTTTACGTCCAACTGTGAAACTGCAGTTTATTCTTAGTGAGGTTGTTAAAAGCTTGCCATTAGTACTTATTTTTAAAGATTAATAAAATTGGATATAATTCTTTAAAATATTTGGCAATGTTCCAATATTTATGAAAACGCATTCGACGTACATAACATTATACAGGGTGGTCCTAAAATATATGTCAAAATGTAAAGGTAGGTAGAGGGTATCTAAATAAGCAGATTTCGTATAGGAATGTGGGTTCGGAAATGCAGCGTTAAGGCAGTAGAGGGCTCTCTTGAGTTCGGCGGATGAAAGCGTTTCGCTGTCTTTAAACGTCTTTCCCCACACGGTTTTCGAGCAACAGGCATCGTTACACCAATGCGAAACCTGCCGACATGCATTTCATGTATGGGGCTGCGCATGATTATGCTCAAAGGATGTACTTGGAACGATTCCCGGGTAGGAATCTGCCGGATAGCCGAACGATTGATCGTCTTCGTCGGGAGTTGTGTGCGAGTGGATCGTTTTATGCTTCCAGGTGCACTCGAAGATATCGCAGAATTCCAGCAGTAATAGAAGAAGTATTATGTGCAGTAGAGTATAGTCCTTCGACAAGCTCGAAAGCTGTTGAACGTGCGCATTCTTTGAGCAGCCGCTCCATTTCCTTGCGCAGCCCCACACATGAAATGCATGTCGAACACCCCTGCATTGGTGTAACGATGCATGTTGCTTGAATCGTGCCAGGAATGACGATTCAAGCCGGCGAAACGCTTTCATCCACCGAAATCAATAG
Source organism: Maratus michaelseni (assembly GCA_963931845.1). NCBI lineage: Eukaryota > Metazoa > Arthropoda > Arachnida > Araneae > Salticidae > Maratus > Maratus michaelseni. The sequence continues at coordinate 288,380,356 of OZ007591.1, read as the reverse complement.
CGCTCTCTACTGCCTGAACGCTGGATTTCCGCACCCACATTCCTCTCCGAAATATGCTTATTTCGGTCCCCTCTACCTACCTTTACATTTTTGGCATATATTTTAGGACCACCCTGTATATTAAAGAATTATATAACAAAAAAGTAATAATATGATATTAATCATAACATCCTCGAAATTTCATAAGTACTTTATAAAAAACTCAAAAAATAATTTCAGTATATTATGCATATTATTAATCAAAATTAAAAGCTGTAATTAAGAAATATGTTGCTTCGGAAGATTAACTTCTTGAAATAATAACAGAAAAAAAGAAAAAAATAAGAAATGTATTGATTCCCTACAAAAATTTCCAATTATTAAAATACTAGCATGAAACTAGTTCTTTGAATGTATAAAATGTAAACTATTTGTGATATTAATGAGATTCATGATGGTCCGAGGCATATACGAAGAATATATGGTAATGATCTGTTCATCTGATCATGTAGACAAACCGAAATTTGTATTTGAAAAATCATGGGGATACAATTTAGACATTTTTTTAGAACTTTTAATAGAAAATGCTGAGCACCACGTACATATGTAATTTGTAATGATGGTTTATACAAACTCATGATTTTTTCACAGTATATTTTAAAACAAATAGTTGAAAATGACATCGTTTTTAAAGCACCTTTTGATTAGATGTTAGTATTTAAAAAAAACTTAAATATTTACACGTCAGCAATTATTAATTAAAAATGTAAAATTGGTGATGATATCAATTCTGATTTTCCACAAATGTTATTTCAAATGGTGGTATGCATTTACAAGGAATAAATATATTCAAAAATATCTCTTATACGATTTGGCTATATATTTTCTACCTGTATTTGATGGAAAAGGAATGCATACTCCACAAATCATTTTCTATCGTAAACACTTCTTGCTTATTTATTCCAGCATTGCATCTTAAATTCAGTATTCAGAGCAAGAAATACTGAATGTTCCAAAAATCAATGTATAATGTATTTGTAAATTTTGGATGTACAAAAACAATACGTTTTTGTTTTATTTGTTCAACATAGAGCATGATTTTCTAAATGTCATTTATAAAAAAGTCGCAGCGTTCTTTTTTCTTGATCCTTTGTAAACCACTATTTCAAAAATATAATATTCGTGATAGATTACTTTAAAATGTGTAGTAGGAATATACATAACGGTTATACTATAGAAATAGTGGTAAAATATATAAGAAAAGGTATAGCACTTTTCAATCTCTGTATAAAACACCGTAAACAAGTTCTTATTTCTCAATTTAAAAAAAAAACATCATAACATAAATAGATTTTTAATCGATAAGGAACATCATTCGAAATATATTTTTCTAATACAAGTGTACATCTTGTAAATCATATGTTTCATAAATTAAATTCAGGTAATGATAATAAAAGGGACACTTTATTTCTCTCTCTATCTCTCTCTCCATATATATATATATATATATATATATATATATATATCATAAAATTTTTGATAAGTGTTCTCCTTTTATGAACTCATAAACGTAGCAATAATCTTAAATTGCTTTTAAAATTCAAAGTATTCAGTCATTTTGAAATGAATATGTTTTTAAAAAAGAAATATATTCAAAGACGTAAAATTATGGTACATTAGTTTAAGAGCTCTCTTTGTGTGAAATCGTCATATTTTTTATTCAAGTTATGTCAAAAACTTGAAAAAGTCCATTTGAGAAATATCGTTTTATACGTAAAGCGTTTTTACGTACAAGCAATTTCACATGTATCTCTACTAAGTGGTTTGAGAATTTTCTATTCAATGTAGTATTTTAAAAACTATATTATTTAGAATATATAACATTTGTGATATTACTTAAATTGCAGTGCATCTTGATTGTAAAAAGAGGGTTTTGGTATAAAGAAATGTTTTAGTGCTCTTTATAACAATAATGGATATAACATGAAAGGATTAACATGAACTTAACATGAGTGAGTGTAAAATTAGTGAAATGATTTTAATGCGGTCGTAAACACGCCTAGCAAGTTGCGTTGTGTCAAACACGATTACATTACTAAAAGAGGCATAAAACCTGATAATTCAAGCTTTTTTGACGTCAACGCTATTCAAAAATACGGAGCGACTGATTAAGTGTTGTTTGGACACAGATGGTGATTGCTATCACGACTTGTCTTAAATATGCCAAATTTTACAAAATAAATATAAACTTGTTTAACTTTTTTTTAATATTATCATTACTATTAAATATACAAAAATAGGTATTTGAACTTTGATATGATGAACTTTGTAATGATAATATGTTTTTAATGTTGAGAAAACAAATGTGTTGTGAATCTAGATTTCCATACATTGTTTATTGTAGTGTTCTGCAACAATGTCTACTTGACGACATCAAATTAATGTTTACAAATTTGTTCGCTCAGATCAAATTTGAAAAGACTACCACATCTAGTTGCATATAATGCAATAAAATGCTAAATGTGATTTACCTATCTTATTGAATTGAGATTGATTTGTGTACCGGAAGTTCCGCAGCTATGAAAGTGATCTATTTTGCATAACATTTCATTTATTTTTACATTAGTAATTGAAATAGATATTTTTAAATTTACACTCATATATATGTAATTGTGTGTTCTTTAAATTACATTTTTAAATCGCGAGTTACTTGATTTTATTAATATTATAAATATTTTTAAAACGCATTTGATAAAAATAAGATCTGAAAAATAAAAAAATTAATAAATAGAGGAAATATTTTTTTTATTTTTCAGCAGCGATAAAAATTTAAGCAGTAATGTTACTTTAAAACACAACTTTTATTCTTTTATACTCAAAACTTCAGAAATTTATAAATAATTATTCAGATCCATGTTATATGTGAATGTTTCGTTAACTTTTTAATAGAACATCGATTATTACTGATTCTTTTAAATAAAACTTTTCTCGAAATATGGTTTAGATATTTACATCCATTTTATACCAAATCGAAGATTAATCAGAAGTATTCGGATTACTAATATCCTTATCGAGAAGTAAAACAATTTATCGACTACTGTTACGCAGAAAAAGGCTGATCTGGAACTTTCTTCTATCCAGATAATATTTAGCTACCAAAGCAGTTTGAAAGTATTTTCAGATAAAACACAGAAATAAGACGCATAAATTCATTTTTTAGCTTATGAATTATACGTCAGCGTAAAATAAGCTGGCTTACTTGGTCTTGTTTTTTCTATCATAAATTAAACATGCCGAAGCTAACACTTTCTATTTGTCAGTTCCAAAAACGAAAAAATAAGAAGTTTATCTCGAAAGGCAATTTGTGTGTGTTTTAAAGAAAATATAGTTATAAGATTTATTTCACTTTAGCTGAAGTATTTCTTTTCAGAAGAAAAGTATTAAATGCTATGTAGTATAAAAGCTAATTTCAAGTTCCTTCACAATTTTTTTATAATATCATATACAACAGAAATTCAGAAAAAGTTATATTTTCTAAATTTCATTTAAAATTAAGAATCGTTATTTGGATATTTAAATGATATTTTCTTGTATTTGTTCATTTAAAAGTTTTAATACATTTCTTTTATATATTATTTTTAAATTGCTATTAAAAAAAAAAAATAAATAAAAAAAAAAAAATAAAAATAAATAAATAATAAAAAGCAAATTTCGTGGTCAAATTTGTATATGTTGATTTTGATTAAATATTTGTTTCCCTTGTTTCATTTGTAATAATTATTTTTTTATTTGAATTAAATGTAAACGCTGAAATCCTTTTGTTGTTGATTTCTGTTAAAATATATGTGTTTTAACCTGTATAAAAAATAACAATAAATATTTCTTTATTAGAGATGGACCTTTAGATTAAATATTAACACTATTGAATCGTAATTTAATTACACTTTTAAACTTATAAATATAACATATACAACGTTACAACCCTTTAATCGAGTGTGGTTTCTGTTTTTCAGACAATTTTTAAACTCTATATTTTAAAATATTTCGAATGATATTAAGTCGATCTGATTCTTCTCTTATAATTTATAAGTACTTTTTTGAATTAGAAAAATTTCCTATACCATGCAAAGATATTTAATTATTATATAAAATATGTAATTACTGCATGTGTAGAATGCACAAAACCATGTTACTTAATAAACTATGTGAATATAAAATATGTGCTACACAAGCCATACATCAGAAGTTACTTTCCTATTGTACACAAAAATGTCCCAAAATTTAAAATACAGCATATTTAAAATTTCATTATAAATTATAAAAGAATTACAATGTAATGTTTGTTTTAATTAACGATAATGCGTTTAAATAATAGTAAATAATAATTACGGTCTCATGAGAGAATTGAAGACACCCATGTTGATATTATTACCTACATTCTGTATACACTTTAGAAAATAGGAAAAAAAAAATCTTTCGTAGTTTTGCCCATCTGTTTCTTTCACTCCTTATCTTTAAGGTGTTAATTGCAATGAAAAAATATGGAACAAGTTTTTGTGCATTTTTCAGTTAAAAAAATAAAGACATAAATTTTGATAAAATTTCCTTCGTAAAAAAGTTTTATTTATCATAATGTAGTTTTTAGCCGCTACTAATAAAAGAAATTTTCCCACAGGAGTGCAATTTAAAACTTTTAAAACAATATTTTGTGAGCCATAGTATCTGATATTTGAGCCTTATTTTACATGATAAAAGAATAATAATATATTTTTTACACTTTCTAAATAGCAATTAAACACATGGGCTTGCCAGCAGAACTTGACTATTTAAAAAATAATAGATCTCTTTTTTGAAAAACATAATTTAAGCCGTTTATATAAATAATTAAATTACACGCATCTAAGCAGAAGCAGAAACATATTTAAGAACTATATATTTCGTTATTACTTTTATTATTTTATTTTTCTAGAAATGATTTATTTTGTAAATTGGGCAAGATTTTAACTTTCTAGTATAAGGTCAAAACGTTTCACAATAACGGTAAGCTAAAAATAATTAAATTACACACATCTAAGCAGAAGCAGAAACATATTTAAGAACTATATATTTCGTTATTACTTTTATTATTTTATTTTTCTAGAAATGATTTATTTTGTAAATTGGGCAAGATTTTAACTTTCTAGTATAAGGTCAAAACGTTTCACAATAACGGTAAGCTAAAAATTTAACAGTAGATGTCGCGACATGCGTTATTGTTTTGATCACATGTATATTATTTTTACAGCGTCGTATTTTTTCGCTCTTTACTCTTTGAAAAAAAGCCAAAAATATGAAATAAGATACTTTAATTTATTATTTTTTATGAATAAAAAAAATATTTTTAGTCTTTTAAAAATATTATTAATCTTTGAAAAAAATACATTTTTTTTTCTCTACAATAAATTATAGTACTTTTTACAGTATCAATGAATATTTTTTAATCTTTTGTATTACAAAATAAAATTTCCATATATAAGAAGATGCGACATCCATATTCTCTTAGAAAGTGGTGTTTTTAGCATAAAATATGAAATATAGCAATGTGAATATAGTAAAGCATATAGGAGAGAAGAGATAATAGAGTTAAAACTTGATTTACGAAATATACTGTTACAGAAATTCAATAGCGTTTCATGTTATTAATTTGATTTGATATACACGGTGTTTGAATATTACTAGTATAATTGACTTTCATTGCACCAGAGACCATTTAAATAATATTAGAATTTTTGAAAAAAAAAATAGATTTGTATCAGTTTTAGACCATTTTTACTTTCATAACTTTATCCTATGTTACTGTCATCAGTATTTTTTTTCACCTACTTTATCATCAAAAGGAAAAATATATTACATTTTATTTGGTTGGCTGCTAAGTAATCTTGAAATACATTTATAGATGACGATATTTGTTATTTTAGGTATCTGCATAATCAACGAATCAAAGCGACACTGTTGTTTCATAGTTTATGGTCTAGAGACTCAGTAAATATCTCGTATTGATCAGGTGTGCACATGTTGTTTCGGGTTAATTTAAAAAGAAAAAAAGTATTTATAATTTTATTTTTTTCATTAACTTTTATTCGCAAAGAAAGAAAATCATGCGCGGGCAAACGAAAACGTTTGCGCTGTGTGTGGATTGGAGCCGTAGGCTAAAAATAAAAGCAGTATCAAAATTGTTTTGCGACGTTTTCTGAATTCGAATATTCATGCAAAGATGAGCAACATTCTGTTCGCCCAGTTGAAGTTAATGATAATTCAATCATGCTAGTTTCGTTGCGGATCGTCTAAGGTTGTCAGGTCACGTAAGATTGTTGTATCACTTAGATGCACTGAACAGGGTTAAAAGCAAATTTTATTTTACTACAAACATTATATATGAGTTCCTTATGAAATTAAAGAATATCACACTCAATAAAAAGGATTTTCATCTGCAATTTGATCAAGAAACACAATGCAACTGATGCATTTAAATAGATAAAAAAGGAGTTGATTATCTCAATGTATATGGACAAAACTCTTGGAACAAGCACGGTAAATCAATAGAAGCAACACAAAAGCTTATATTCATCAAGAGAATGTTATATTATCAGTTTGATGAGATTCGAAACGAATTGTCTTTGTTACAATTTTAACTCGCAGCCACACGAACAGTTCAAAGGTATAAATTAAACATCTAACCAAATTGAACAATATTCATATAAAAGAGATTTTGTGGTCTGCCATGAGAATACGAGGGCGAACACATCTGTAGTCAATCGGCATAACTTATTGAGACTTGGTTGCGATATGTTGACTTATCTATTATATAGTGCAATGATATCAGTGAAACTTTAATTCCGCATAAATAAAAAACCTTAGTCAAGGAGGTGTAAATTATTTTATGCCTACATCAACTGAAATGACTTTTACCGTGCTAAATTCTTCTGTTTCTGAAGTGGTAATAATTTCTAATGACGTCTGTGAAGTTGTTTGTGGAAGGAATATGCTGACAGAATGAATTTGTAGGCCATCAAGTATTTACATATTTTAAATTATAACACTGATAGCTATGAACAGGATATTTATTTCGTTCTTTAAAAAAAATTGTGAATGGTGAAAATTTGAACAACCGTGAAGATGCCAAATCGCATTTTTTTCAGTTTTTTGTGTGAAAGTTACATGTACGTGGAAGTATGATTGCGCCTGAAAAATGACAAAAGGTCATTGACAAATATATACAATATGTGACTGAATAAAGTCATTTATTTAAACAAAAAATGTGTTTTACTTTCTTGTAAAAATCCGTAATAAATTTTGTGACAAAACCAATAGTTTTCTCTGAAAAAGTCTAGATTATAGGCTTAACTACTCTTCGGTTAAAAGAAAATTACAAATAAATTTTATAAAAAGTACATTATGTTTTTTGATGTGGGACAGGAGTATGTGCAAAGAATAGTTTATACACCCATTAATTTTAGAGGTGATAATGCCGATCATTATAAATAATTTTAATATATCAGAAAAATAGGGTATAGAACACCTAAATCAGTCAAATATATCCTTAATCCAAGTCGAATCAATATTTTCGTTCATAAATAATAAAAAAAAAGTACTGTAGATAAATTTTGAACAAACGTACTTCTTTTCTACGATACGTTACGACATGACAACTCGTTCTGTAAATATTCGTAACCAAACAAATCTATGCTAGAAGCTCCATAATTTATACAGTAACTCATTGTACAGTCGTAGAAAAAAAGTGAACACACCCTACTAACTAAACAACAAATTATTGTAGAAGAAAATTACTGGTACCAAACGATTGGAAATAATGTCTACTTTTAACTTATGTATATAAAAGTTTCTTAGGAAGCCATCTACATATCAAAACAAACCCAAAAATTTGTTTTTTGTTTTTTTTTTCAACGGCAAGACCCATTTTTGACAAGATATTTTAAATCTGCAGTGCAAACTATGCCTAGATACCAAATTTCATGAAGTTCATACGATTAGTTTCAGAGAAATTAATTATTTAAAAATGAATATATTTTAAGGGCTGTATTCAAATTGAAGGTCGGTACTCGATTGTCAAAATGCTATATAATGACTAAGTCACTTCTATTAATGTTTTATTTCTTACCAATAAGACCATTTTATTCACTTAATATGTTTTAGCCGTTGTTTTATACGGTAAAATTATTTTCAATATTAATTTTATAACAACATTAAAGAGGTGAGTATGAAGCATCACAAATTTACTGAATGGTGTATACAAATTCGATGAATTATTATTCGATGTTCGAAATTGTATGTTCGATGAATTATTATTAATGTTGTAATATTTCAAGGTGTCATCGTCCAGCATTTATATTAATTTTATAATGTTTACAAGAGTTGAATTATCCGATTAAAAAACATATAAGGTTATCTGTGATTAGAATAGTTTTCGAATATGTGAATGTAATTGGAATTTTACAGGTGTTTTTATAATGCTTTTTCTTTGATTTTGAATTTATTTTATTCGATTTTTGCTAAATTTATATGTAAAGAATTTCGGCGACTGCAAAATTGAGAATAAAGAATAGAATGAAGCATTATAAGTGAACGATGTAAGAAAACCCCAGACAAATTGTTTTCAGTCTGAATACAGATCTAAACTCGATTGCTAATAGTATAATTTTTAAAACTTATTTAGCAAATGCAGACTTTGCTTCAAACATATATACGGCTAAAAGATAAAAATAGTTTTATTAGACCGGTGAAGAAGCTATATACTCAATTAAAGGTTAAAAAAATAATGAGTAAGATTTTTGATTGAAAAGTATTAGCGTTCATTTTTTTTAAAATGAGCTTTGTCAATTAAAAATAAAAGCGAAACTAATTTACATAACTGACGTAAAAGTATATGAAATGCAGATATGAATTGCGTAATTTTAATAAAAAATTAAAAGTAGAAAAGTAGAAAAAAGAAAAAGAAATTCTTATTCTAATCAGTAATAAAATGAGTGAAATATATTTTCAAATTATCCTTTTCTGCACATCATAGTCGGCCCCTGTTTTTTTTTTTTTTTTTTTTTTTTTTTTTTTTTTTTTTTTTTTTAAAGCATAATTTGAAAACTACTTGGAATAAAAACTTGAAATTTTGAATGACCATAAAGCAGAACATATTTAATATAAATCCATGAAAAAAAATTATGTTGCAATTCATATTTGTTTCGAATATTAATTTCATAATTCATAATTTATATAATAAAATTTACAAATTTACAAATTCAACTTATTTCTGTTTAGGTGTTTTAGTATTATAACCAAACAAAAAAAAACAGCTCTCTAGGCTTAAAAATTCAGGAGATATTAATGAAAAATACGAAAATGTAAGTTAACATTATAATTTCTGAATTTTGAATGTTTATAATTCAAAAACGTATCATCCAAATGACATGTAATTTGATATCTAGGCATAGCTTGAACAACATATTTGAAATATCGTACCAAATTGAGTGTTGACATTGCAACAAATAAAGTTCGGGATGGTTTGGATATGTAGACGGCCCTCTAAGCAAATTTTATATGCATAATTTAAAAGTAAACTTTATTTCTAATAGTTTGGTACCAGTAAGTTTCTTCTACGATAATTTGTTGCGTAGTATATCACGTTTTTTATCCAATTTTCTAGTTCCTTGTTAATTTCAATAAATAATTTCGTCACAATCACGTTCGTGTTGTCATAAATTATGAAATGGATTTCTGAAATAAAAGCAATATTAAAACAACGTCATCTTTTAGGTGCGTTCGTAATTATATAAATATGTAGCACCTACTGTCGTCGTCTGGTCCGTCCGTTCGCCTATAACAACGCAAAAACTACCCAACCGAATTGTTTAAAATTTAAGATATATTATCTTTGCAGAATTTTGTCGAGTCATTTCAAATTATTTGAAAATCGAATCAAAACTTTAGGAGATATTAATAAAAATATTTATTAAGAAATTTGATTTTTTTTAAATTTGTTCTTTCATGTTATAGGAGCTTCCGAGGTTTAATGGTAAAGCAACGGAGACACTTATTTTATTACAAAAATTAATCTGCAGACGATATAATTCATTTCACAGAATTAAAAATCATCAAGATCTGAATATTTATATAACTAGCTACAGTAGGAACGCACCTCATTTGTAACATACAATTTCCAACTTGATTGATTAATTTATGATCACACAGCTGAAATATGCCATTTTTATAGTTATCGCATGCATTTTCGATGGTTACATAAAATTAGCATGATACTCCAGAAATAAAAAGATTTCATATATAAAGCAGAGAAAACTTTTTTATAGATTTTTTTCACATTAATGCTAAATTTTGGATTTCAATCAAAGGCAATCTTTAACATTTTACAAAATATTTCTAACACTCTGGAATTTAATTTTAGATACTTAATGCAATTAATTTCTTGATATTCCTTGCGTAGTTTTTGAATTGGACACTAATCCACGTAATGTTAATCCAGATTTATTAGAAACATATTCAAGCAATCATTTTATTTTAATAGGATTCTTATTAAATAAATATAATTTCAGTATAAGTAGATTCGTTATTTAAATATCGCGATAAATTTTACGCTTTGGTAAATCTTTTGAGGCTGATGATTCTTTAAAATCCCTTATTTAGTAAAATTTATAACAGGATTTATAAGCATATTTCCGTTGATATATTTAGTATAAGAAATTGAGAAGCATAAATAATTCAGATTGAGATTTTAAAAATTATTTTTTTTTCATTCCATTATTTGATTGTTATCTTTTTTTTTCAGAACAAATAAATACATTTTTTATTTTCTGTAATTGACGAAATCCAATTACTTTTAAATAAACATTTATCTTTTGTTCGATTAAATTCCTCCCAGTTTCTAACTAATGATACCAATCTATCCTTTGCTTTTATTTATTTTTTATTAAGATATAAAATGGAATAGTGAATTATAAATTATATTTTTGTTGATTTTGACAGAACATATAAAATGGTATATCAATCATTTTTTTTTCTTTTTTCTTTTCGAAATATAAATAAGACACTTTTTAAAATATCACATTTTCTCTAAAATATCTAAATAATAAAAGTAAATAAAATTACATAGAATAGTTAAAAATTCGGAATCGTAAAATATCCCTTACTATACATAATCTTTTAAAATGCTGTGAATAGACTTTAAAAAAATGTTTTGATAGATATACGAAATTGGAAAAAAATGCTCTTTACGAAGTTAGAACTATATTCTTGTGATAAAATTATTATTTGATTGCCTTTAAGAAGAACGATTGAAAATGACTAGGTCAAAATTTTCAGTTCCTGTAGAAAAAAAAAGCGCCTTAAAAAAACGATATGTTCTATATCCTTTCTCAGGTAATCAACTTTTGTTCCTAAAACCCAAATTCCGAAATCACTGAGAAAAGGGATCGTCATTTTTATGTTTTTATCTCTGCACACTTAATGAGTTGCACAAAAATGTTTCAAAAATCTTTTCAAAAACATATACCTTACACATAGCACATTTTCTTTTTGTCCATAGATGTAACTTGGAATAGAAATCGATTTTAATTCTGATCTATGTATTAAAGATGTATATGGGCTAAACGTACAAATCAAAGCTGTAATTATTACCGCATTACCGTTTTATGGAAGAGAAGTACACAGGACTCCCTTTCAATAAGTCTGTCATTATATTAACTGCCCTCTTAGCAGTTTCTTGTAGCGAAGCCAACACAGCCTTTTTATAGGGATTGATGTCTTAACATTTGATGGAGAACAAAACTCACTTTGCAAGATTATAATGAACACCGCATTTAAGATTTATGAACCCGAAGTAAACATTACAGTGAGGGCACAATTAATTATTAGCGTATTATAGATTTAGGGGAGAGAAGCTCACAGAAAACCGTCGTAGTATTGTTGTTTAAACTATTTATGGTGCGCGAAGTTTACAGATATATCGTTATCCTTATAAAGTAACCACCTTTATTAACAATATATAGGAGTGGCAATATACCGTCGTAGTATTGTTGTTTAAACTATTTATGGGACGTGAAGTATACAGATATATCGTTATCCTTATAAAGTGAGCCGCTTTATTAACAATATATAGGAGTGATGCGCCACAGTAGTCGCAGTATTTTTTATGCGAATGCATTTTAGTTTATTTTATGTGGGAAAGCCCCCGAAAAAAGAATGGATAAGCGTAATACACATATCTTCGTACACACACACACACACACACGCACACACACACACACACATATATATATATATACAAGCCATATACAATTTCAAAACAACAATTTGAGACAAAATTTAGAACAAACAAGTAAATTAATCTAAAAAAATTCTTTCAGTATATTTAAATCTGAATTAGATATTTTCATAATGGATTTTAATTACAAATTGAATAAGCCTATCCCCCTTTTCAATGACTCAAAATCTAAAATTTTGGGATGATTTTAAATAATTTCAAATAAAATTCATATGAATTTCATATGAATGATTCTTCTACTGACACTTATCATAAATTAAATAAAAATATAGAGAATGAGATTTTGAGCTTTGTATTTTGTTCGGTTGACAAAGAAGCTAACAATTTTGCAGTTCTCTGAAAAAGTTATTATGATAATCTGATAAATACTGAGCTGAACAATAACTTCCAGTCTTTATAAGTCTGCAAATCAAGTACTGATTTAAAAACATCTTTCATTTTCAAAATTTATTAAGATTCCATTACCTAAATCAAAAAATGCATCATTTCCTTTCCTTTTTATAACATCTAAATTTCATAAGAGACTAGCAAAATAAAGGTTTATTTACAGTAAAGGTAATGGATTCAATCGTGATATTGAAAAGATTTTCTTATTATTAGATCTTCTTATTAAGATGATTCTTAAAAAGATTTTGAATGCTCTAAAATTTAAATATAAAGACAGTAATAAAAATTGAATCATTTTAAATAGTTATGAAATTAGAAATGAATCGGTTATTTCAAAAACCACATAAGTCACAGAATCAGCACTTTTCAGAAATTAAAAAAAAAAACTTTATTATTCACAAGTAAACGAATTTTTATGGATATTTGGTGTTGGTTATAGAGTTTGCACTTCAAAGTTTTTAAATATTGAATATTTTTTATAATTTATGAATAATAAAAAGAAGAATAGTATAAAAACAGTTCCTGACTTATGTTGTTTTAGCAAAAAACAAGGTTAGGTCGTATTTAATTTGAACAAAACAGACATAATAAACATATTTTTAATCAAAGTTAAGGAAGACATTTATACCGGATATTTTTTTTATGTTTTAATATGGTATTGCATGCAAATGGTAATATGGTATCCGCATGTAATCTGGTATTGCATACAAAAACCACTTAAGTCGCTGACTTATGTCATTTAAGTAATGAACGAAAATGAGAATTTATTGTTTGAAGAGGAAATAATACACTGACTTGTTGGTTAATACCCAGATCATGGACCTTTAAGGAAGCATTTGCGACAAAATGTATTTTTGGGGAAAAAAATATCCGATAAGAAAGAAATATCCGATTCAAACAAATGATCAATGATATACGAAATATACAGATTTATGCTTTTGAAAATCTTTATACAAATATTCCTATTACTGTGTTAAAAATTATACTTTTAAAAATTGTTCATTTGATTGGAGATGTTATTGATTTAGATTTAAACAGATTTCAAAAAGCATGTAATTTTTGTCTATATAAAAACTATGTATATACAGGTTCATATGTCTATTTACAAAATAATGGTATAGTAATGGGAACAGATTATTCTTAAACTTGAGCAAACCTTTTCTTATTATTTTATGAATTTGAACATTGCATTAACAATAACGATATTATTTTTTTTTGCTTTTATGTATATTGATACCTTAATCATTTTGAACTGTGATTTTGATTATTTAGAGATGTTTATCGATATATATCCCGATATGCTAGTTTTGAAAAAAATAAAACGAAAACCTTACAGCCGCTGATTACCTTCACTTGAATATTGCAAATTTAAATGATATTCACATTTCAATTTACAATAAACACGATAACTTTAGATTTGAGGTTAACCAGTTGGTTAACTCGAGTTCAAATATTCATAAACGCGTCTACATTAATTTTATTACAGGTCAGGTTATTAGTTTTTTTTTAATTATGTTATAATAAAAATTTATTTTTAAACGAGCTTTTTCATTTTATTAGTATTTTGTATGATAAAAAGAATACACCGCATAATTTTATTAATCCACATATGATGTTTTCAGGTAGTCTTCATTTTTAAGTGTTTACCGTGCAGTTGACAATAAAGGACTTGTACTGGACGGTTTTACAATGATGCCTGCAATTGCGTAGCAACTGCCATGGAACGGACTTGAATGGATTGTTGAACATTGGATTTTGGTTTGCTTTGTGGTTGCGTGGCTCAGGTTTGGGTACAAGTTATACTTATTTTCAACTGTATTTTACAGAAATACTGTAATTCAGCTGTTTCTTGGGACTGTTATATACTGGTTAATGTGGCGATAGTTCCGGTGGTGGAGTATTTGCAAAATTCTTTCGAATGGTTTTTCATTTCATTTATGTATTGCGGCACTCTCGCTGTAACCCACCGCCATTTTTGCATTGTTTTATACTGCATAATTTTTGTTTTGAATCACCGCTATTATTTGTATATTATACCCACTGCTGATGAGGCCATACACATTTAGCTTAGTTATGATGTTCTGGATTGGTTTGTGAAAAAATATCTTTTACTTTGATGCTTTGCTGTTTTTCATTTTCTGATATTTAAATATAGCGCATACTATATACGTACACATACACACACATATATATATATATATATATATATATATATATATATACTGACAGAGAGATAGAGAGAGATACAATGACTTCCAATTTCAGTAACAACAAAATGAAACCATTAGAATCAAATATATTGAATAATTAAAAATTAATGAATAAATAATAAATTGAAATGCACGTCTCCTTTATATGGTGACATCCTATTATAAGTATATGTATTGCACTAAGACTAGTGTGCCATAGATTCCCGCTCAATACTGGGCATAATGACTAAATGACTACTTCTGACAGGTTGGAACACACGCAACGGACTTGTTTTTCTAGCCCACAACGGCGCGATGCCTTCTCTTGTGACTGTCGATGATTGTGCAGTATGATAGCAGATTTTTTCACGGGAAGGCCTAACGACCTACTAGCTGACACCTCCCTCATATTGGGGCAAACGGCACGCCCTTCATTTAAACGCACTCACTTGTCTCTAATGGACTACATAAAATATTGGCAATCACATATCGCATATTTATAAAATAACAGCATACATAGGACGAATTAGGGAGGAAGTATCCGCACAAGAATAGACTTTAATTACATTGGATTACATGTTAGACTATAATAAGAATAATGAGATTGAATAAATGAATAGTAAGTTTTATTTGCATATATACACTCCACAAGTTGACAAATAATCTTCACCATTTTCCTCTGTAATCTTTTTCCAAGCCAAATAACGACCACAAAACCGGAAACACACTAAAGAAATACTTTACTAATACACTTGCACTCAAAGGAGGGAATTACTATTAATGAAACGCCCATAAATGGGGTTCCATTTCTTTGAGAAAGGCATTCATGCGCCGTCTCATGTTCGGCTCCATGAAGTAGAAGCGAACTGAGGCTGCTGTTAACATCGGGAAAAACCTCTCAGTAAGTGGGTTGCGCACCTACGCACTCGATCAGCTGACGTTCGCTGGTAGATGGAACTGGAGATGTACAAAAGAGACAAGCATGGCGTATTGATCGGATACAGCAGCGTCGGTGATAAGCAGGCAAAGGCCCGTGTCCCGTGATCGTCCAGGTGATCATCGGAGATGTCCAGGCGCGTCTGTTCGATACCTTAGGAAGTATCCGGAAGACGCATTGGCCTGTAGTCTCCTCTCCCCCACCGGATCTGCCAGATTCTGAAGAATTCTTGACGGACATCGCTGTTAAATGAGCGCGGTAAGAGCTGGACTGGGTCGGAAACATCTGGCTGAGCAGCGGCTTGCTTGGCCAACCTTTCTGCCGTTTCGTTTCCGGTAATCCTGACGTGAGCCTTTACCCAGAACCAGTCATTGTTGTTGTTTTACAGAGTTTAAAAGTGTATATATTGTTGAACTAACCCATTTTCTTTCAGGAGCCACAAAAAGAGGGAACGTGACTATCTTTGTAGGTTCTCACACCCCTCGAGCTGTGGTAAAGCAAGTGCCGTCGCGAAACTCAGCATATGACCTAGAAACCGTCTCCCCTCATGGGGTTTCGGTGACGAAGCCGCTGGGTGATCTCGGCGGTTCAGCAAGTGTCCGTTCCTGCGGGAGTTTCCTCCGAGATGTGGGGTTACTGTGGCAGCGACCTGTGTCATCGACACTTGGTAAATTAGCTTAGGGGTCCGCAGTTGGGGAGCGGACCCAGGCCGATCGCAGCGCCGTGGCGAGAAAAAGCTGCTGGTGCGATATAAGTCCTTTAGAGACTTGGCTGCGATGGTCGGAACGCGAGCCGGCGACCCCCGTGGGCGCTAGGCGGCGCGAGCTCATTTATACCCTCTCGCAACGCATGCACTTTCTCTACTAATGGGTTGAAACTTTCCGGATTCGCTTGAGCCATAAGCGAAGACTTTTACTCCGTAAAGAGGGCCATGTAAATAAGAGTTCTACACTCTTCCAGCTCCTTGATAATTACAGCTAGTTCAGATTGAAACACGGTGGCGTCGGGCGGTAGTCCGTAAGACAATTCCTGAACAAGAACCCCGCCTACAAAGATAGCCACGCATTGCACTAAGTGTAAGTAAGATAAATAAAATATTACGTTATTTTGTTATATATGGTATTATATTTCCATTTCGGATCACCTTATCAATGATATTAGTATTCCAAACACATTGCAGAAATTTTAAATCATTTTGATCCAATTTAAACACATCCTAAAAGTTTTCGTTACCAGAAGCCATTGATTTCATTACGATTGGATATAAACAGTTGAAGAAACATCAGCGATAACGACATCACTTTGTCTCAAACAAAGAAAAATACATCAAAATTAGGAATTAGGAATATTTTAAATGTGGAATCCTTTTTAAGTAATTTTTAAATGAATATTGAATAATAAATATTTTATATTAAAATAATGTTAACAATTCTATACTGTTTATTAATATGCCTTACATGAAGAGTGAATGAACATGTACTATTTTAAATATTATGCATCAACAATTACTTTAAATTAGCTTAAATTTTTACCGTTATTTTTCTAAAATCTGTAAATACATAAAATGCACATTTATCTACCGTAAAATCAATTAATAAAATAACCTCCAGAGAGAAATTTCATTAAATCTCTTACATTAAAAAATTGTAATCAGGTAAAATTTATACATGTAATCTTATGGCTGATGTTTTATTTATTCATTTTTTAATAAAGAGAGTCTATAACATTACAGCTGATATATCCACCGGATCACTGAATTTGTTATCAGTACAGATAATTCCTTAAATAATGAGTTTATTTTTTCTACTGAAAAGAAAAGTAAAAATATCAAGTGATTAGTGTTTCATCTTTTCAAATAATCCCAAATGATCCATTAACCTTACATAAAAAGTTTAGTGCTAAGTGCAATTTTCCAGTAATTTGATAAACACGATAAGACATTGTAATTAGATACATATTTTTCTGTAGCATATTTCATATTTGTTGAAATATTCAATAATATATTTAAATAAACCTTTATTTTTAAAATCTTTCTTTTTTCTAAGGAGTCCTGTGTGCTCCGACGCTACTTTAGAGTATTAGCACAATCTTATCCATATTATAAAGGTAAAACATGTTCGTGAGTAAATATGACGTAAGAGTTCCCAACCAATGAATTTCTTTTTACTGTATTTTTTTTTTTTTTAAACATCGCAGAATTTCAGTGTTTACACCATCGAACAGGGAAAAAATTCTTACAAATGCAATATAATTTGTTTCAATGCTCTATCGCAATTCACTAATTTTTTATAGATTATAAAATAATCTTCCACCATGAATTATTTTTATATCTGTCTCAATCACGCGGAACCCGATTACGAAAGATTAACTCGTTTGAACTTAAAATGATATCAATAGTCAAATAAAAATAAGCTAACAATATAAATAGGCTAATAGTCCACAACGAAATTAAAATTTCATCAATAAATAATAAAGAATATATATTTAAAACACAAATTTAACAAAAGTGTAACCGAGCTATGCGCTTAAACCACCGAAATTATCAGAATGAAAAAGGCTACAGTAAGTAGAAAATCTTTGGTAATTACTTCAGTTGTTACCTGGCATGCGGCTAATATGAGATTATCGCTTTTAATAAATTTCAAAACTGTATTTGAATACACGACTGATATTTTTTTATATAAAATTGCAATCTTGTTGTGTGATGTGCGATATTGTCCATTGTATAGTTTTTATTATATTTAATAGTCTGAAGAATATTTTTATTTGTTAAATTGGAATTTGTTTATTTTAAAGACTTTTTATAAGTGGAATTTTACCGTCAGGACAACAACGCGATATTTAATTTTAGCTTCATAAAGAGTATTGTAGTAAAGTGTATGTATTTGGAAATGCTAATTTCGGGGAAAATACTCAAAACGTTTTCCCGCGGACAATTTTGTTACAAATCCAGAATTTCTGTGTGGATGGTGTATTATGAAATAGATATAAAACCATCATGATTTCAGAATGATAAATTGTGTTTTGTCATAAAGACGTCAGACGCTAAGAAATGTAATTGTGACTAATACTTGTTGCTGAATATAAAACAGTCGCAACCATGACTAATGCAACTACTTAAAATATTATTAAATACAGCTTATTTTTAAGCATTTTATACCTACTTACTTTTAATTCTGCTACATCTCCATTGTTATTTTCCTGCATGTACTCTTTGTGTTAAAACACCTTATGTGATAGAGAAAAAAGCTGGACATCGAATTAAAGTAGTGCATTAAACTATGTTTATTGAGGACTTTTGTGTTATTACAAAAAAATCGAAAACAGGAAATGCTTCTTTATTTTTCACGAAAATATAAATCGAGGCATGTTATGGAATTATTGAAGGAAACTATATTATAGTGTTTATGTTTAATATGAGTCCTTGACATTTGTGTTAGCTGCACTGTTAAAAATCTGTAGCAAACCGCCCAGCGATTCGATCGTTTTTATCGGAAAGTCTTATTTGACCTTAATTTGAAGTTATCTCATTGGTCAGAATTGAGATAAATTCCTGTTGTGGTACCGTTTTTTATCTTTAAAAAAAATTTCGAATTACTGGACAGTTTGATAAAATTTTGAATAGCGTGTAACTGATAGAGACATTAATTTATAATTCGTTTTTAAAATACTACCTATACTTTGTCATATTTAAGCTGCAAGATAAATATCATTCCCATATTTAGGTAATTTTCATACTATATGATTTGAATGAAAAAATTAAGGTACAATTTCACAAAAGCCAATTTCTACACTTACAATTTATTTTATCATTAAAATATCATATATAAATATATACAGAGTGTCCCAAAAGGTCGTTGCCAAACTTAAGAAGCTGGTCTGTCATTGCATGAGAAACAATATTTACGTAAGAACTTGCACCCGAAAATGCAAACTGTGACTGCTAAAATGGAATGCGTAGTAGGAGAGAAAGGAAACATGTCGAAAGTGGTGTTAATATTACTTTTATTAAAGAACATGGTTTAATTTACAGAAAATGTTCAAAATTGTTTCGATTCGCCACAATGCATGCTTCACAACGTCGACGCATGGATTCACGGACCCGTTCAAAATGGACAGGTGTGTCACGGACACGTGCCACCAAATCCGCAATTCCGGCATTTTCGGACGCAAGTTCCTATGTAAATCTTGTTTATCATGGTATCACTAACCAGCATGTTAAGTTTGGCAACGACCATCTGAGACACCCTGTATATACATGTATATCATTCAATGGATTTGGAAATTAGTGCAACTATACCCGCTTAAAGCATTTTACAAAAAATGCAATATAAATTATTCCTCAAAAACTATGAATTCAAAAATATCAAAATTTCTAAAAGCAGGTATATATAAATAACTGAACTATAAAACGTTGAGCAATGAAAAGAATGTGAAAATGTATTGAATTAGTTATAACTTTATACTTAAAAATAATGTACCTGTATCAAATACGATGTTCACACTGAAATTTTTGTGATACGAATGAATGGCATACGTTAAATTTACCTACACTGTTAAAAATTTGCAGCAAACTGTCCGGTCATTCGACCGTTTTTATAGAAAACGGTTACATAACCGTAATTGAACTGTATTCTGACCATAATATGAGCAATAATATGGTCAAAATAGCGTTAAATTACGGTTATGTAACCATTTCCTACAAAAACGGTCGAATGACCGGACATTTTGCTGCAAATTTTTAACAGTGTACTCTTAGGAGTGTTCAAATTAGATTCCCTTCAAGATAAATGCACTTTTGTAAACGAATTCTCCAAAATTTAATTGCTTCAAGCAATCCATTTCTGGTAATAGAGGAACGACATGCTTTTATAACCTCATCAATCTGAAGTTGAGAATGAAAACTACGTAGACGTATTTTTTTAGAGTACAAAATTGCCAAAATTCACATATAGCTGGATCAGGGAAATAGGGTGGATGTTAATATCTATGCATATGATTTTTACAAGAATAATGCTTGAACATGTTAATATATATACTTCTATAAATCTAGTAGCAGAAATCACTTTAAAATAACTTTGGCGTTTTTCACAAATTTCTGGAAAATCTGTTAATGCATAAATTCAGTACGTATCTAGATTAAAACGAATTAACGGAAAAATCCTCGGAGAGAAAAAATATCTTATATCAGAAAATTTTAATCAGGCAGAAATAGTGCACGTAATCTTACCGTGTAAATTTTTATAAAGTTGCTTAAATAAATAATAATTAAAAACAGATATGATAATATTGCTGATAATGTATGTACCGCTTCGCTGAATCTGTTATAAGGACAGATATTGTTTGAAGTAATACGTATATTCCTCATTAAAATGTAAAATAAAGAGATCAAGTGATACGTTTTTCATATTTTTAAATAATCCCAAATGATCCATTAGCATTTTATAAAGTAATTTAGCGGAAAGTTTAACTTTCCGCTATATAGTTTAGAATGAGGGTGAAATTAGGTATATATTTGACTGTAATGTAATTTTGTTTTTGAACAGTTTTTCAATAATATATTAAAAATAACCTTTTCTTTCTCATAACGTCGCTAGAGGATTTATTCTTAGTATATGAGTGATAATTTTTAATTTTAGTAAGTATCTTACATGATAAAGATTTTTTAAAAAAAATACATGCTATAGAAGAGGGAAGAATTAACTAGGGAAATTTCAACAAAAAACACGTTCCAGTGAAAAGTTATTATTACAAATTAAATTCATGTGGGTATTTCATAAAAAATAATTAATAATATTTTAATATACTAGAACAAGAGAATATACAATATATTTTTCTATGAACAGAACATTTATTCTACACTTTAAAAAATATGTTGCTATTTAATATTTAAACCGGTCATTATTTTGAAACATTCACAGCCATTTTATTCACGAAAAATAGATTTAACTTTACTGTATATCAAATACACTGTCATTGAAATAATTTTAAAAGTAGTAACAGTGAATAAAGTTAAGGGTTTTGTATGTTTTACAAAAGAGTAAAATTACTATGACTTCAACATAAGATGGTCTATATTTTTTGACGACAAAATATTTAAGAATACTTTTTTAGAACTAAAATATT
Organism: Maratus michaelseni; assembly: GCA_963931845.1. Classification (NCBI taxonomy): domain Eukaryota; kingdom Metazoa; phylum Arthropoda; class Arachnida; order Araneae; family Salticidae; genus Maratus; species Maratus michaelseni. The sequence continues at coordinate 288,358,413 of OZ007591.1, read as the reverse complement.
TTTTGTGACGGTTTACTTTATAACATGCTAATTTATATTTTAATGTTTATTTCATTACTAAAATATTAAACTTGTTAGATACAAAGATAAGATGTTTTAAAAAAGAAATCGGCGTATTTTGAATTCTTTTAAAAAATAGCATTTACTTAATAGCTTATCTAACTTAATAGCATTTATTTTAATCTTGGATATAATAAAAATGTCAAACCTTGTATGTAATAAAAATTGTACAAATACAAGCAAATATAATCTGATTTTGATGCGAAGGAAAACATATGTTTATGGAAATTTTTAATGTATATGTATTCGATAAAGGTTATAGGTATATCTTTTAATTCGCTTGCAAGATACTTACAAAATCGCTATATTTTTAAATTTTCTTTCATTAGTATAATACCTTCAGCGGATTGATAATAATTTATAATAACTGATATTATATTTTAAAACTATTTAAAAAATAATGAATACAAAATATTAGTACAAAATTATCATTTCATGATAATAATTTCTCTTTTTTTATAACAAAATGTAAGAGAAAAACATTTACTTTTTTTGTAATGCATTATACACTATATTGCCAAAGGTGATTGGTCACTTGCGATTTTAGACGTTTTGTTAACTATCTAGAAAAATACATGAGGAATTAACCTGAAACTGCAGGTGTGTAAACAGCATAGTATAGCTTATATATTACCGTGAATATTTTTTCCCGAAACCCCATAGGGGACTGTCAACAAATTGAAAAATAACGAATATCTTTTGGATTACCCTATAAAACCTAATGTAGCAAAATTTTTCAAACTCGAGATTATTAATAAGTGGTTTATTGTAATATACTGTGTTCATTTTTATGAGGATAGCATGAATATTCGAAGAGAAATTAAGGTTTTTATAAAAACCGACTCAAATTTCGCCAAGTTTTTTGCTTATAATTTGCAGAGTTCTTAATATAAAAAAAAGTTATTTTGAGAGAATATCTCAAACAACATTGTACATAATACTCTGCAATCGGAATTAAAAAATAATAAAAATTCGATGAAAAATGAGCAGGTTTATTAAAAAAAATTTCACAGCGCATGCGCGAATGCAATCAAAATATAATATGCATAATGTATTAGCTAAGTATATAGAGCAACTTTTGTGAAAGTCTCAAAATCTTAGCTTGAAAATCATAGCTCAAAATCATAGCTTCACAAAAGTTGCTCTATGTACTTAGCTAATACATTATGCATATTGTATTTTGATTGCATTCGCGCATCCGCAGTGAAAAATTTTTTAGTAAACTTGCTCATTTTTCATCCAATTTTTATTATTTTTTTAATTCCGATTGCAGAGTATTATGTACAATGTTGTTTGACATATTTTCTCAAAATAACTTTTTTTTATATTAAGAACTCTTCAAATTATAAGCAAAAACTTGGTGAAATTTGGGTCGGTTTTTATAAAAACCTTAATTTCTCTTCGAGTATATATGCTATCTTCATAAAAATTAACACAGTGTATTACAATAAACCACTTATTAATAATCTCGAGTTTGAACACTTTTTCTACATTAGGTTTTACAAGGTAATCCAAAAGATATTCGTTCTTTTTCAATTCGTTGACAGTCCCCTATGGGGTTTCGGAAAAAAAATATTCACGGAAATATATAAGCTATACTATACTGTTTACACACCTGCATTTCAGGTTAATTCCTCATGTATTTTTCTAGATAATTAACAAAACGTCTAAAATCGCAAGTGACCAATGACCTTTGGCAATATAGTGTATATATATATATATATATATATATATATATATATATATATAATTATAATATCTATGAATTTCAAAAAACATATCAAGTTCTATTATCATTCTACTTAAATCTCCAAAGAGATAATTAATGATATTGTGTATACAGAATACCACATAGCTAATAATTAACATGTGCAAACATAATATTACCATAGCTTGTGCTTCAATGGTAATTGGCCAAATTTTACTCATACCTAAAGAATATTGAAAAAAAAAGAAAAAAGAAATAGAGAGAAAGGGGAAAAAAATTATAAATTGGAGTTGCAATTAAGTAAATACAAATGGATTAATAAATTAAATATGAACCATATACAATGGAAAATTGGACCACATGAGAATTAAATATGAATTGGATATGAAAAAACACATGCACATGTACTCATCAGCCTGGATGCACCCACATGTGTTTTAAATAATAATTCAGTGTTTCATAATTCTACTGGCATAATGCTAAGATCAGTAGAATCATCCAGGTACACTGAATTATTACCAGACAACAATTGGAAATATTAAAATTTGGAAATATTTAAATAGGAAATAAAAAACCATTAAGAATATACAATATATTTCACTCACATCGATTATCCCAAAAACTGTATTTAACAGCTCACATAATTACCACGAGATAACAGTTTTGAAATAATAAAATTGGAAATATGAACGCGTAAAGTGTAGATAAAATATTTTACTCACAATAATTATACAGAATCCTTAAAATGTCACAACTTCTGCATAATATTCACATCCACATGGCAATGCATCATACATGTTGACTAAGTCGAGTTGATTTGAAAGACAAGTTGAGAGCACACATTTTTTAAAACACAACCCCATCGATGACACCCAAACACAAAATGATTCAAAAACACACAAAATAATTCTGGTTTTAATACACTTATAACAAAATTATATCCGTGAATATATATTACTCCATCCAATTTTAATTCCTGAAAGTAAAATTAATATACAATCAATAGCTCCCTCTATAGTTAAATTAAATATAATATTAACAATATTATCAACAACTACCTGAAAGGTAAAGTGTCGCCATCTATTGGTATTATAATAATTCATAATTAATATTTAGTTAGATATCCACTTTATTAGTTACATACTCACTTCATTAGATTTAATTATATAAATAAACTTTAAAAAACAATACTAACTTGTACTTTTACTTTAAATTCAAATAAAATATAATACTACTATATGAATAAATCTACACAGAATTATTTCAACTTGCACAACATTTCAGATATTCTTAACAAGAATATATTATGTAAAAGAGATATTATTTTAATTCAAATTGTTTTTCTGCCAGCTGTGTTAATCCACTAATATTATAGACATATTATTAAATAATTAATGTTTTATTTTTACTACTACTTAAATATATATTAGACTTGTTATTAAATAATTAATGTTTAATTTATACTACATTGTAAATATATTTTATATTTCATAGATTAATTTAAATATCTAATTAAATAATTCATAAACAATTCAAAATATCTCAAAATTTATAAAATTGATAATTAATAGTATTACTACTGTTTTTCAATCAAATTAATGCAATGCAGAAATTAAAATACTTGTTAAATTTAATTATTCATAGACAAAAATAAAAACTATATATATTTATATTTATATATATTGCAAATAGATATGTTTATGAGTTATAATCACCAATGTTATCCATGTATAATTTAATTTGTTATTGTATAAGTTAATTTATAAATGTATGAAAACTGCACATCAATAACACCTTAAACAGAGGTGATCGGCAACGCACAATCACAACTATACAAAGTGTATATAATGTTCAATCAAATAGTAAAATTCCTAATATGTTATAATTGTAATTATGTATGTTATAATTGTAATTTTCTATATAAAGTGTATATAATGTTCAAACAAATATTAAATATTAAATTTTCTAATATGTTATAATTGTAATAATGTATGTTATAATTATTATTTTCTATATCTTTTGTTATATGTTATCGCACACTAAAACAATAATTTATTACATACCATGTTTATATTTAAATTATATAATAAATGTTATTTAAAAGAGTTGATGATTGAATTTATCATAAAAATTGGATAACCATATATTTTTGCTTGATCTCGAATATATATATATATATATATATATATATATATATATATATATATTCCGATGCATGTTTTGTTTCAAATATGTAGCAGAACTATAAAAATATAAATATACGTACAAGATAGAAAATATAATGATGAGCTATTTATTATTAAGTTTTACTCACGCAACATTGCGTTCGTAACTTTACGAGTTTACATTGAGAGATATTTGTTGACAGCCACACTATTTATGCGACGGTATTTTTGTTTAAATAAACATTTATTTGTTCTGAAGAAACTTTTCTAAATAATTTTTTTCGAGATAAACCACAGGTGAAAGATAAGTTTATCTTCCACAGGAATTACAATATAATATAAAATAATATAAAGAGAAAGTTCAACACTTTTGCATGTTGCAGTTAATAATTGCTTTTTTATTTTTATTTTCGGAAATCGTGTATAGTGTATCGGATAAAATATTCAGTAGAACTGACTCAGTAGATGTTTATCATATTTATTTAAGCATAATTCAATAATATATATAAATCGTCTTGTATACTATTCGTTTTAGTCTCAAAACCAAAACAGTTTTGGGACAAATATTGAGTATTTAAAAATATTTAAATCAAGATTAGTATCTAAAAGAAGAATAACATTTATTTATGTTTAATCAGATAAGTATATAAAAATCAGCATAAAATCCTTTGAGGTGTATAAACTTGAAGATGATATTTTTAAACAATACTCTCAAATTTATTTTATGCAAAAATAAATAAATAAATAAATAAATAAATAAAAAAGTATTTTTTACTGCCGATTTATTTTTATATGTAACAAAATACTACGAATATTTATGTCATACAGAATCAAATGATGGACCACCAAATAATTTATCTAAAATAAAACTTATGACTGAAGAAGTGAAGTAATACTTCAAAAATGAGTATGCAAGACTCCAAAAGAGAAATAATCATAGGACTTTAAGCTTTACTTATTTCTTTACAAATTATATTAAAAGTTATTTATGCTTTTTAACATATATACATTGTTCAATAGGTACATAGAATAAAGGACGGAAAAATGATTATTTCTTATAAACACAATTTTCCATTAATACATATTTTAGCTAAATATTCATCGGAAAAATGTAAACAATTTTTTTTTTGGATCAATATTTTCTGATTAATACTTTTAGGAACAAAATATTTGTTACTGAAATGGTAAAAAGATACTATCACACCGGAATTAACAAACAGTTACATTTACATTTTTTTTTCAGTTTCATTATAACTATATTAAAAAAAAAAAAATCTATTTCTATTTCGTCAATTGTGAATTAAAATTAAGTGGGCAATATAGTTTCTACCGCCTTTGGAATAGCGCAAACAAATGTTTCTAAAAAAGATGTTTGCAGTTTCTATATAATTAACTGCCAAAAGTATGGTAATAAGTATCCAAAATAAGAGCATATGTGTGTCAGTTTTAGATTCTTATCATATATGACTAGCCGGTCTTCTCCCATCTATCCGGTCGTTTCTGAGTGTGGCGCAGATAAGTTCTGCAGCGTATGAGCTTGACTTCGTTTGGGGCCAAGAAAATGCATTTTACATGCAAACAGAATAATTTTAATGAAATACACTGTTAAAAATTTGCAGCAAACTTGCCGGTCATTTGTAGAAAACGGTTACATAACCGTAATTCAACTATATTCTGACCGTATTATTGCTCATTTTATGGTCATAATATAGTTAAATTGTGGTTATGTAACCGTTTTCTACAAAAACGGTCAAATGACTGGACAGTTTGCTGCAAATTTTTAACAGTGTACTTTATTTTAAAGTATAAGAAAATAACTAATAAAAATATCAAAAAAGCACGTAAATAAGTATTTCGAGACATTAATAATATTTTATTTTCATGATCCCCCTGACAAAGTACTGCTGGGCCCTGCTCGTGATTATCTGAGGTGGGCGGGGATCTTTCAGATAAAATAAATAAATATGGTATCGCATAAGATACATAGTGATCATTGTAAATGGACACTATTGTTTCACGCCCATAAATTGCAAATAGGGTGATCAAAATAACCGGACCTTGTGTATTTCTCAGTCATATATCGTTAATCCAGCGATCACTATAACGTGTTTAGTTATTTTACGTGCATAAATCGTTAAAATGAAATCATTTTAAGAGGACCCATTGAGTTTCACGCCTGTGAACCGATTATACGGCAATCCCTATAAGGAAGCCTTGTGCATACCCGTGCCCATAAATGTGGCGATCAGCATTTAAATTGCAAATCTTTACTTCCAAAAAAAATATTTTAAAAAGAGGAGGAAATAAAAAAATTAAATCAGACCGCTAAAAGACGAAAAGCGCAAAAAGATATTCAGAAATTATAAAGAAAAGAAAAAAAAAGAGAACTTTTTCTCGGAAAAATGTCACGTAAAATATATAATAAAAGATCAGCAACGGTTGTCTTATTCGTCTACTGCTCCATAATGGTGTTCATAGCCGGTGTTGCCCAAAAACTCGCTAGCTGAAAAATCATCGCAATACATGTTTAACTATTTGTTAATAGATTTGTAATACTGAATTTCATGCTCCTACTTAAAAATACTGTTGAGATATGGCAAAATTTTCTAAAACATTCGACTTTCCCTGTAACCTCTTGGTGGATTAATATCAAAAATCGCTGAAATACCTATTTAACTATTATATAGTACATTTGTTATAGTGAATTCCATGGTCATAACTATAACTTCTACTGGGATATGGGAAAATGACATAAAACATTCGACCCCCATTTATCCCCCTATTAGTGGCTGAATCTCTAAAATCGCTGAATTAAATGTTTAACTATTTTTTTAGTAGATTTCATTTAGTAGATAGATCCTGAATCTCACGCTCCTAAGCATGCTGCTGAGATATGGCGAAAAGCTAGATGACCTAGAATTTTCTCCCCCACCCTCCATTTTACTCATTTAATGGGTGAATTTTTAAATACGCTTAAATATTTGTTTAATTATTTTTTAGTAGTTTTTTTATCTTGAATTCCACGCGCCTACCTAAAACTGCTATTGAGATATGGCAAAAAAAAAAAAAAAAAATGACCCCCGATTTAACTCTTTAGTGGTTGAATTTTTAAAATCGCTGAAATACGTGTTTAACTATATTTTTAGTAGATTTGTTATCCTGAATGTCACGCTATTACCTGAAACTGATGATTGGATATGACGAAAAGGTAAAATCACCGAAAACATTCGATCCCCATTTAACCCCCTTAGTGGTTGAATTTGTAAAATCGCTTGAAATTCATGTTAAATTATTCTCTAGCCTTTTGAATCTCACGATAGCCGAAAATAGCCGGTTACTCTGAAACCCACAGTAGCCCAGGATAGCTGAAAGGATTTTCCTCCCCTTTAAAGTGGTTGGGGGATTTCTGTCAAGGGGGTGGTCTCCCTCAGTGATGGATGGTGTAATGTGTTGGCAATTCTGCACAGTACAGAAGGAAATACAATATGTTTTTCTGTAACTGGAGCAATGATAAACAAAGGGATGTACAACCTGTCCAAATTTGAATAAAGGGAGAAAGCAGTAGAGTCATTTCCACTACTTACCTAGTGAAAAAGGGGGGAACGAAAATATCTAATATTTTGGGCTATTTTGCTGGGATTATAAGGTCATTCAGTTTTTTAAAGCTTGAGTCTTAAAGAGCTAGTAAATTTGTTACCCCGAATTTCATGCTCTTACCTAAAACTGCTGCTGGGTTATGGCGAAAAAGCGAAATGACCTAAAATTTTCAACCCCCATTTAACCCCCTTAGGGTGTGCATTTTCAAAAATCCTTTCTTACTGGGTATCTACCTTGTACAAGGAACATAGCTTCCAAATTTCATTGCAGTAAGGCTAACGGCTGTGGCTCGGTGTTAATTATGAGTCAGTAAGGTCGTGTTTTTTCCTAAGTATAGATTTACAATCATGTCCTGTAAATGTTTAACGACTTAAGAAAAAAGTTACAGGAAAATTGTGCTTTTTTTATTTTTGATGTTTAATGAAATTTTTGAAAGTGAAATACTTTTTACCAATTATATGAACATATATTTCCTTTGGCTGGATTATATTTTCTGTTTCCATGTTTTTGTGAACGTGTATGCCTATAAAATAATTCAATTTAAATAAAAAAAAAATTTGTTAAAAACTAGATAAATAAAACACGGTATCATAATTCTCTCTAATCTAAGGGTCAATCTGCAGATCGATATGCAGTATGAAAGAATCAAACTATTGCTCATTATCCCTTTATGAACTCGTATACATTCATGCATTATACATGAACTTATCTCGTGGGTGTGGTAATGACGAATCGACTTAAGTCTGAAAGAGCGTTGTCGAGTAAGAATGCATTTTTGAAGTTAGATTATCTTAGAAAACGTATTTACTAGATGTATGTAAATTTCATTTATTTTGGAGTTGTTACTAAAATTTCTCACTAAACATTTAAAAGAATGTTTTTTACATATAGTTTGCGTTAATTTCAGAATAAATAAATAATATTTGGCTTCTTTTATATATATATGACAACACAGGATCGTAAAAAAATTAAAATGGCCAAAACTTTATTATTATCGCATCAGAAATTGATGGAAATTAGTAATAATTATATTCATAAAATGCATTTGAATAAATTTTAGCCTTTAAACATCTCCGCTAACATAAATCAGACATATAAAAATATTGTTTTTCCGAAATACTTATGTCTTTTTTATTCGAGTGTCTATCTCTTCGTTGGGACATATTTAGGATGACATTCTTCAGTTTCGAAAAACTTTAATACTGTTTTACTGTTTACAGTTTACTCTTAGAGATTTTATTTTATTTCAGTTGTTCGAGATTTCTGGAATAAAGTCGTTCAGTATTGATTTTTATTGAAGAATAGAAATCAGCATTTTGTTTGGTTGCTGTACATACTAATAACAGATTTCTTTGCATGTAGTATTCATGTCAACAACTACATTTTTATGGTTTTTACAGGTTATGTATCAAAATAAATTAAAGGTACTTAAACTTTGCTCTTTTATGCTTGTATATATAGAATTAGTTTTAATTATTCATGCAGATGTTTAAATTCAAACCTGTGAAATTATCAGTGTATGTGTAAAGTTATTTTTGAATTTTATTTTATGTTTTTCCTGGAAATAACTGACACCGCTAGAAGTTAGATTGGGTTTTGACCGATGCCTGAGGGATTGCTGTTTCATTATGGAAGGCAGTCCTAGAGCCAACAAAAATATTTCCATTAGGGCAGCTAAAATCTTTTGTAGGTGAACACTAAAATCATATTCATGGCGTTAATATTAAATTTACGATATATATTCAACTTTTTTTTAACAAGACTGATCACATTTATATACCCGATTGCATTTATAAAAGGGGATTTACGCGACAAAGAGAAATAATATTTAGGTAAATTATTATATTTATTTTTTTTTCAGAAAGTTATAGTAATCTGCACACACTTTTCTGTTTATTAATTTATTTTCTTCATTTTTCTCTATACGAGCTACGAATCAACGGTAAATTGCGTATATATAGAGACAGATAGACAGATAATTTTTTTTATCAATGATTTCTGTTTTTTATTTTCCATGTTTTATTTGTTCGCGACTTTGTTCTAAACAACTGGGAAGCCTTCATCTACGTTTTTGGACCAAACGTGCAGTAAAATCTGAATTAATATAATTTTTTTTTAATATGAAATATGTTTTTAAAAAATCTCTCCGTTATTTTTAGCTTTGGTAATACATGTTTTTTTTCGATGATACATATATGTTCAGAAATATGTAAATCATTAAGGAAATCGTAAAAATTAAACACTTTGTTATTTACTATAAGAACTTTAAAATAAATGCCATTTAAGGCTGTTTATTTATTTTAAATTTAAAAGATCATTAATCTGATATAACATATTTTATTAGAAGTAATATATAATTACAAGAATATATTTACAGACTTAAAACAATATACACTTTTACGTTAGTAAAATAACATGTCAAATTGTTTTGTGCCTATTGCCACATCCTAGAAAAAATATATTTAAATACAAGCTACTAAAGACAACGAAACACCGTCACGTACAACATAATATCGTATGTTGTCAAACAGCTGCTCACATGTCATTTTCATAATTTATTTTCCTTGCTGAGGAAACAAAATATATCAGAAATGTTTTCGGGTTTTATTAATATATATGTATATAGACTCAGAATAAAGGTAATGCAATTTATAAAAATTATAAAAGAATAATTTCGCGTACAGGTATTACAAATGCAGTGCAACATATGCTTTTTCTTTTTAGGTGCGTTCGTAATTATATAAATACGTAGCACCTATTGTCGTCGCTTGGTCCGTCCGTCTGTCTGTCCGTCCGTCCGCATATAACAACGCAAAAACTACCCAACCGAATGGTTTATAATTTAAGATATATTATCTTTGCAGAATTTTGTCGAGACATTTCAATTTTTTTAAAAATCGAATCAAAACTTTAGGAGATATTAATAAAAATATTTATTAAGAAATTTGATTTTTTTTTTTTTTTAAATCGGTGCTTTCTTGTTAGAGGAGCTTCCGAGGTTGAATCGTCAAGCGACCGAGATACTTATTTTATGACAGAAATGAATCTGCAGACGATATAATTCATTTCACAGAATTAAAAATCATCAAGATCTGAATATTTATATAACTAGCTATAGTACGACGTCACGTTTGACGTACAATTTCCAACTTGTTTACAAATTTATTTTCATTATTTCTTTCATCCATTATCAATGTTTGAACAAAATTTACATAAAGGCCGTATGAAAGTTTCAGCTAAGAATTTCGAATAGAAAAAACATTTTTATTATCTATGAAATTTATGACTGCTCACGGAATTTCTTATTCATTAAGAGGCAGTTTGTTTTTCTAAGAAAATACTGCAAAAAATAGTATCTTCAAAATCTGTAACATTTATGAGTCTTTTATGTTTGTCTTTTTTATATAGATGTTTTTTATATTTAACTTACATATCTACTTGATTCCTCAAATTGTTTAATATGAAAGCAATAATGTAGAATGCTGATGAATGATGCATAATGAATGATGAGCTCTTACAGACTCTTAAAACCGTTTGTCTATATATCAGCCCCTAGAAACCCTGAACCTTTTAAGGAAACTGGATAAAAATAGGGACTCGGCTAATTTGTGTTATACGCTCGCTTATGAATTAGGTGAATAATAACAACTCACTCGTTAAGTTCAGTTACAGTATGAAAATTTCAACAATTTCAACGACAACGCGGATTTTGTTTAAAGGGAAATTATCTTTACACTAAAAACCATACATGACGCTAAAACAGTTAATTAACTTTAAGTTAAAACTTTAAAAAAAGTCTACTTAAAGCAAGCGGCTATAACAGCAATTTAAAAAAAAAAGAAATTACCACAAAAATCCGGCAAAAATACAACATTAAGGTACAGTTTCAAAACTTTTCAAACGTCAATAACCCATCCGATGCAGAATATTGTGATCAAAAGTCAATCTCGGAATATCGACGCTGAAAAATCTCATATTTAACAGTGTTCTTCATGTGAGATTTGTATACTTTGCATTTAAATTATGTAAAATTGCACAAACACATTGGGTTGTATTCGGATGAACATGTCGACCACGGAAATATGAAATTCCTTCAAATCACAGTGTCAACAAGTCGCTTTTGTAGCACACGTGGAATCAATCACTGTTCTTATTTGCCTATGTGTTGTTTTGAAGTTTTCAGCAAGGGCGGATCATTGGAGGAGATCAAGGTAGTCTAAATAGCCTTTATGAAGTAATTTCAAATAAATAAAGCCAAATTAAAAAAGTTCTGATATAAATAAAATTTAATTTCGAACTATTCATCATTATAATATTTTTCAAAATTCTTCCATTAGCAGTCCATAACAAATAACATGATTATTCATATATTTGTTTTATGGAGTCGAAAACTGAAAATGTTCTAGCAGTCTGTTTTCTGATTACAAGTGAAAGAATTCGCCGACGGAGGGAGTGATAGGACAGAAACTTTACGCTTGTATGGGATGTGGATGCTTCTAGTTAAATAACATCACTGGAGATAGGAAAGGTAGGAAACATGCTATTTTTCCTAAATATTTATTATTTAAAGGGTAAATATTCAAGGAAAAAGTTATACATTTATGTAAAAATAGCTTTAATTTTTGTAAATTAAGTGGGTTTTATCAGTCTTTAATGTTCAAGAAAATCAATTTTGCGAAAAGTATACATACATAAGAGTATGATTTTATGTGCTTTCTAAAGCAAACGAATATAAGAAAATCTTGTAATTATGACTGATAGTTATGATTAGGAATTGTGCATAGTGATGCAATCGTCTTTAACACAACGAAAGGTGCTATGTGTGTTCACAACCTCATGAATATCATTCCTTTATTTTTAAACTCATTCATGGGTATTTCATGTTAATAATTTTATGTTACATTCATTATTGTTTAAAAGGGGCACAAAAATTTCTTTATACCAAGACTTCCTATTACAAAAAACATGCACTACAGTTTAAGTAATAACATAAATGTTATCAATTCTAAGAAATACTGTCAATACAAATACTATATAGAAAGGAAATCCTCAAACCACTGCGCAGTGATACATGTGAAAGTGCTGATAAGTAAGGACATTTTATTCGTTATGTATAAAAATAAGTTTCTCAAATGGATATTTTTCAAGTTTTTGATCAATATAACCTTCTCATAAAAAATATGACGAATTTTTACAAAGAGTGACTCTTAAACTAATGTACTATAATTTTATTGAATATAATATTTCTTTCTTTAAACATATTCAATTCAAAATGACTGAGTACTGGGAATGTTAAAGGAAATTTAAGATTATTGCTACGTTTATGAGTTTATAAAAAGAGGAAAACTACATTAAGGACTTTCAAAATTTGAGATGTATTTCAAAAGGTTTTATGCTATTTTTTTTTAATATCTCTAATATTTCAAATTTTACAAGCAAATTAATCCATAAAATTATAAAAATGCAAAATTGTAGTATTAACTGTTAGAACTTGTTTCATAAACATGTAACCAAATGTACAAAAATAACACTTAAAATTGCTCTTTATTTCAATTAAACAATAAATTTATCACTATTTAAATATACATATATATTGATAAAGAGAAACAGAGACGAAGCTTGCCCCATCGTATCGTTGCTCAATATATAATTTTTTAAGAATAATATTTACTAGTTGAGCATTTATGTTATAAAATATATACATATATTGTTCCCTATCGTATTGAAATCTATTGACGTTAAAATAGATTCTTTTTTTCCTTAAAAATATATTTTTATATATTTCCAGCTGGTTTTTCAAGCTACGAAATTTGTGTATACTCCTACTGTACATCTTAAAAAAATGTAACGCGAAGATTATAGTTTGGAAATAGCGGTCTCAAATATAAAAAAATAATCGAATATTGTGACTATTGTATAAGTTCTATTTCGAAAATCATTCTATATGTTGAACACATAAAACAAAAACATCAGACATTTTTTGTACGTCCTAACTTTATCAACATGATTTGCATTGTATTTTATGATTTGATTTCATGTTTTGTTCAAAATAATGAATTTAAGGTACAATGCTGCAATAAACGTTAAAGAAAACTTTACAAAGGAAAATTATTTCTCATTTATGCAGTTCTTTCTCCTCAAATACTGATAGAAAATGTATAACCAGATCGTAATAAACACATTTATGCATTGATTTATTCTTTTTAAATACATACATCCTTTTAAATGACATTTATAAATAATCAGGATTAATATTGTCACCAATTTTACATTGTTTAATTAATAATTGCTGACGAAAAAAACGTTTAAGTTTTGTTATATGCTAATCTCTTACACTGTTTTCTACAAAAACGGTGAAATGACTGGACGGTTCGATGCAAATTTTTAACAGTGTATGAAAAAAAATATTTTCTATCTAAATTTAGAAAATCGATGGTATTTTCTATTTGCTTATATATTTTTGGAAAAGAAAGAGTCTGACTGCAAAAAAAAATCGTGAGTCATAAATCAAGATTACAAATTACACATGAATTACACATGTGTACGTTCTACTCATCTTTTTCTATTACAATTTCTTAAACAGTTTTGTCATCATCGCCATGCTTGTGTAAACACAATTTTCTGTTTGTCTACATGGTGCAATGGCCAGATCATTATATTTTATTCTTCGCCGACGCCTCGGGTAATCATGAATCTCATTAATATCTCATAACATTTATAATTCTGTCCATTTAAATAACGGTTTTAATGCTACTGTTTTAATAATTAGAAATTTTGGGGAGTAAACGTTAAATTTCATAAGCTTTTCGTTAATTTTTTTTTATCATTTCAAGCAGTTAATCTGCAGAATAATTTACTAATCACAGCAGTTAATTATGCGTAATAATGTGCATAATATACTGTAATTAATCTCTGCGTTTTAAGGAAGTGTAAAAGAAATCCATTACCACATCTCATTTCAAATATATATACTTTAGAATAGGGAATCCTAATACCTTTTGCACGATTGTCGTTTACTACCACAAATTCGAAAAATAATCTACGTTTTATTTATTTGCAATGTTTCTGTCATTAGATAAGCCAAATTTTTCTGTTCTTTAATAGTGGTATTTTGGCGTCCCGCTGGCAATTAATTGAAGACCTTAGAAACTACTCAGTCTAACCGCGTAGAATTTAAATATTATGTTTAATTATAGTCATTTTATGAAATTATTTAAGAATTTAATTATTTGTTTTTGTTTAAAAATCTCAATTATTATTGGAAGAATAAGACTGGTCAGAAGTTGCTTGTAAACTTTTATGTATACAGGTTCAAAATAAAAAGCTATATATTTTTTCGAATTAATCAATTGATTTATGAATTTACTCGCTTTTCGCGAAAGACGGTAAAGACATATGACAATCCATACAATTTTGAGAACCCATATATTATTACGAATGAAACAAATATTAAAAATATATTTCGAATACAATTTTTCATATTATTTTTGAAAAGAAAATAAATATTTTTGAAAAAAAAAATTCGTGTTTATTGGTAATTTTGCATTGAAAACTTTAATTGAAATTTTTGCATTGAAATTTTGCATTGATTAATATATATATATATATATATATATATATATATATATATATATATATATATATATATATATATATTCTTCAGAAGCAATGTTTTTGAAAAAAGTCTTTAAAAAAATAATTTTTTCTATTTATAATTAGTATTTTTATCAAAATAAGAAGATTCACTGAAAATGTTTTAATTAAATAGTATAATTATATAGACTATAAATTAAAAATATATTGCAAAATTTAGCAGTATTATGCTTTGTTTTGCAATGTGATGATTTATATAAGAAAATGCATGTGCTGTGACGTGTCTATTATAACAAATATTTTAAGTATATTTTAAATACCATTTTTTTCATAATATTTCATAAAAAATATTATTCTTAAAAAAATAATGTTTTTCATACTAACCCCAAAAAACAGTATGGAAAATCTGATTAATTAAAATAAATTAATCTGCTTTTCTAAAGTAGCAAAAATTGTCCGAAGCGATTTTGGCAAAAGGTTATAATAGAAAGGTTTTGACAAAAGGTTATAATAGAAATATAATTCAAATAATACCAACATAAAAAAAGAAGTCAAATTCTTTGGAAAATCGAATTTTATATTAATAGATTCTACTTTTCTGTATATCTCTCACTATGTTTAATATCGTCATTAACATACCGTTGAAAAATAGTAAAACTGACCAGAGAGTTTTGCGGACATATTCCTATTTTTAAACGTTTTTTACGGATGTAAATTGCCGATAAAATTAGTGAAACTAGAGTAGAGATTAGTGAGTAGACATTGTTGCGGACATATACCTATTTTTAAATATTTATACGGCATTAAAATGCCATTGAAATTAGTAAACCTAATGATAGTATTGAGGACTTATTACACTGCAAATAGAGGCGTCTTAAATTCAGACACATATGTGTCTGAAAAAGCAATTTAGACACTTAAGTGTCTGAATTTGAAAATTCAGTGCAAATTCAGACATCAAAGATGTCTGAATTTAAGACACATAAGTGTCTTACTGTTACCAGGGTATAAAATAACTAAGAAAAATGTCTGAATAATGACGATATGTCTGAAAATAAGAGATATGAAAGTAAGGCAGAATTCAGACACTTAAGTGTCTGAATTCTGTATTTACTACAATTGTCTGATATACGTGGTGACTGTGATACAATCTTGCCCCTGTATATGCCAGCAATATCAAATAATGTTTCGGAACAGAAGAGTGTTGCTTCAAATAATTTCCATCCACTAAATTTTGCGTGGGGTCCTGGAAAATCACTTGCGTCCCAACGTCTCTAACTGCAATATTCGACTAATAAAAATCTCTTTACAATTGGTATATATCATAGATAATATAGACATATAATATAGAGGGATGTAATATTAGACAATAAAGTGTATGGAAAAAAAGCGTGTAATTGCTTTTGCATGTAATGTGTATAACAATTTTTCATTTCTAAAAATATTATATCCTTTAGAATATTTTAAATATTTATTTTTAGAGTTTAAATTTACCTTCTAGATGTTCACATCTATATATTACCTTAGAATTTCGTCAACTTTGTCTATAAGAAATAAGATTGATTTTAATTGGGACTGATTAAAATAATTTGATAACAGATGGCGACACTATTCAAGCCGACCCCTGTTCTTGTTCACATATTCAGAGAAGATAATTTATCACAATTTTTTTAATTCATTTCTGTTCAAAAAAACAGGAAAAGGGTAGGTTTTCTTAATCAGAAACTATGTAATCGAATAGTGTTTGCCATGTTTTGGAAAATACAACAGATCTTTAAGAAAATACTGTCAAAGGTGGTGTTTTAAACCAAATTTTCGGAGCGAGAAGTGAGAGTCAGAATCTGCATATAATTCGAAAAGTAATTCATTTATTAAAAAAGTGAACACTGATTACGATCCTAAATCGTTTCAACAGCTAATCTCCTGTCTTTGCGTTAAAAATGAGTCGGAAAATGTGTCAGAAAGTACGCAGAAAATATTACCCCGCCCCTATATTTTTAATAATCATATTTAATACTCCTTTTAATTGCTAAAAGGTGTACAATAAAAATATTATAAACAGTAAAATAAGTTTTATTACTTTGTAGACATGTTTCAGCTGAATCTGTGTCATTATCACACAAATAAGAATATTCTATAATTGCACGATCTATGGAATCATTTGTAATGCTATCATTTAATTTTTCACGTACTTTTTACAATATGCACGTTATTTATTTTCTATTTTTTACTTGGATGTTTATTTCCATGTTTGTAACCATAGGATAACTCGAGTCACAATTTTTGTAAGTTAAATGACAATGTTAAAATGATAACATTAAACGCAAATTTGGTAAGCTAAAATGTTGCATCGTTACAAATTGCATTTTTACGTGTTACAACTTCTATGGTTTCCCTGCTAATGGATTGATAGTATAGGTTGCAAGGGAAAAATTATTTTACTTTCATTGAAATTTATTTGGATGCTTTCTTCTTGATATTATCTTGCCAGGACTGTGGTTTTTCTATTGTACTTAATATCAGGTATTATTCTCTTTTTTTCTGTAAAAACTTATTTTACTCTTTATAATATTTTTATTTTATGTCTTTTAGCAATTAAAAAAAGTATATAATTACAAGGTGTTATAATTTGTTATATGTTTAATCACTTAATTTATACTATTTGAATTGAAAATATGTATCATTCATATATCCCCCCCCCCCACATAAATAATAAAATTGTACAATTTTAACCATCATTTGAAATTTACCAAATCTTTCCAATTTTTTTTAATTTCTCAGAAATATATAAATTAATTCTATAAAAATATCACCACGCTACCGAGTCATCTCATTACTTCAATTTAAAACCAATCCTTCACATGGCTTGATGGCTTGATTGGTTAAGGCGTTAGTCTCGTAAACAGAAAGACGCGAGATCGAACCCAATCGTGGGTAGAATGAGGATTTCAGATTATCCTCCCGTAATCGAAATGATACAATAGATGGCAGCACTTCACATTTTTTGCAATTTATTTTACATTCTGTTTGCCCGAGTAAAAAAAATGGCGCTATTTCAGACACTTCAAATGTCTGAAAATAAGACACGTACAAATGTCTTAAAATTTTAAGACACTTCAAAGTGTCTCTTTTTTTAACCATCCGTTTCAGACACTTAAATGCCTGATTTTCAAACATTTCAGTTTACAGTATTCGACTCTGAACAACGTTTAAAGACGGTTTTTATTGCGTTCCAAATACAATTAAATGTAAGGTAAAAAATAATCGAATGGATGATACATATTTTCGAATGTAATGCGTCACCAAATAACGTTTTTCAAATGAAATGCGTTGTCGTACTTTCAACAGCGAAAAAACCAAATTGTGTTGAAAGGGTTATTAAGTGTCCATGTTTTTATGCATGGCTAGCTTTTATGCATGCAAGACTACAAGCATTTAGTCTAAATTCACAATGGGTTTTTATAAGTGGCACCACTATTTACTTAATAAAATCAACGTAAATACTTCCGTTTGCATTTTGCCTGAAAAATATCTACAGGAATTATGAATATTCAGAGAATTTTGTTCAATACATTTTAAACTCAGGTTAATAGAATTTATTAACAATACGAATATTTATAAACACAATTGATAAAAATATGGTCTGTAAAAAATAATAAAAGAAATCATTTCTCTTTTACCAGCGGTAAAATTTTAAGCATATGCATATGCAAAGCTCAACTGTTGATATTAATGTTACTTTAAAACATGTGTTTAATTTATTTTTCATACGTAATACTTCAGAATTTTATAAATAATTATTCTGATGAAACTTATATGTAAATATTACGTTAACTTTTAATTAAAATTTTATTATTACTAATTTCTTTTACATACATAGTGTTTCCTGAAATATGGTTTAGATATTTATATGCACTTTATAACATATCGAAGATGAATTAGTAGTGTTCGTACCGCTATCTTCCTTATCCATAAGTAAAACTATTTAAAGACTACTATTACGTATAAAAATGCTGATCTTCAACTTTCTTCTATCCAGATAATATTTAACTACCCAACCAGTTTGACAGATAAAAATCAGAAATAAGACGCATACATTCATTTTTAGCATATGAATTATACGTCAACGTAATATAATCTGGTTTACCTGTTCTTTTTAGGATAAATAATAATACTTTTTTTAGGATAAAATATACATGCCCAAGCTAACATTATCCATTTCTCAGTTCCAAAAAAGAAAAATAAGAAGTTTAACTCAAAAGGTATTTTGTGTGTGCTTTAAAAATATATGTATATATACGATTTATTTTATTTAATCTGATTTTTATCAGCAGAAAAGTATTAAAATCTATGTGGTATAACAGCTAACTTGAAACTTCTTCCCAAATATATACTTTTCAATCATATGTAACAGAAATTCAGAAAAGTTACATTTTTGTACATTTCATTTAAACTTAAGAAATATTATTTCGATATTTAAATGTTGTTTTCTTGTATTTGTTCATTAGAGAGTTTTAACATATTTCCTTTATACATTATTTTTAAACCACTAAAAAAAAAAAATCTCAAGATTAAATTTTTATATGCTTAATTCTATTTTGCCTTAATTTTATTTATAGTCATAAAAACAGTCTGATTTCACATATATATAATTCTTTTTTTTATTATTTGAATTAATTTTAAACACCTAAATATCCTTTTTTAATTTTTTTTGTTAAAATATGTTCATTATAATAGACATTAAAGAACAAAGTTAAATATTTTCTTCGATAGAGATCTACAGTTAGAATAAAGATTATCACAACTGAATCGTACTTTAATTACGTTTTTTTTTACATTTATTTAATTATAAAATATACAACTTTTAAAATAATTAATCGATATTATTTTCTGTTTCAAACTTCATTTTTTAATGTTTATAATATAAAGTATTATGTATGATATCAAGTTTGGTATCTAAAGCATTGTTATGAATTAAAATTTTTTTTATACTAATCATAGGTATTTAAGTATATATAAGATATGTCTATGTACATACTTCATGTATGGAATGCAAAAAATAATGATACTTTATGAAATTCACAAACAGATATTATGTACTACACAATCCTTACAGTAAATGTTAGCTTCAGCGGGAATACACATATGTCCCAAAATTTCGCGTAGTTCATAGTTAAATTTTCCAGTTAATATAGATAACAAAACAATTACAATGTAATGCTTGACTTAATTAATAATCATGACTTTAAATAATTAAAAATAATAATTGCAGTCTCTCTAGAAAGTTAAAAGTGCACGTGTTGATATGATTACCTACATTCTGTATACACTTTGGACAATACGGGGACCTTTTTGCGTAGTTTTGCCAACCTGTTCTCTTATACTCCTTCTCTATTATGTGTAAACTGCGATGAAAATAAATAGCACAGGTTTTTCTGCATTTTTTTATTAAAAAATTGAAAACAAATTTCTGATAAAATTTCCTTCATAAATGTTCTACGAGCAGAAAACACCGTGGTCAAAATTAGCTTTGAGTTTAAATATCCTGACGCATGACCAAAATGACCCACTAATCAAATTTTCTCAAACATGTGACCTAGCCCAACAGTCTTCTCGTGCCCAAAAACCACAGCAGGAAAAATTTAGTCTAAATAGTCTGAACCGTTTTTTTGATAAAATAGCTTGACCCATAATGACCTTTGACCAAAAAGATCCACTAATTGAATTTTCTCGAAAATGAGACCTAGCCCAACAGTCTTCTCGTGCTCAAAAACCGTAAGAGGCAAAATTTAGTCTAAATAGTTTTTAAGCCATTTTTAAGGTAGTTTAAGCCGTTTTTAAGGTAAAATTATCTTGACCCACAGTGACCCAAAAATGACACACTAATCGAATTTTCTTGGACATGTGACCA
Organism: Maratus michaelseni; assembly: GCA_963931845.1. Taxonomy (NCBI): domain Eukaryota; kingdom Metazoa; phylum Arthropoda; class Arachnida; order Araneae; family Salticidae; genus Maratus; species Maratus michaelseni. The sequence continues at coordinate 288,337,379 of OZ007591.1, read as the reverse complement.
AGCCCAATGATTTTGTCGTGCTCGAAACTCGTAGGATACAAAATTTATTAAAAATCGTTAGAGCAGCTTTTTAGATAAAATTAACTTGACCCGGGTTGACCCAAAAATGACCCACTAATCGAAAGTTCTCGAACATGTGACCCAGCCCAATAGTCTTCTCGTGCCCGAAAATGGTAAGATACGAAATTTAGTCAAAATCGTTTGAACCGTTTTTTAGATAGAATTAGCATGACCCTGACCCTGACCCTTGATGACCCATAATGACCCACTAATCAAATTTTCTCGAACACGTGACCTAGCCGAATGGATTTCTGGTGCCCCAAAAAAGTAGGATACAAAATTTCGTCAAAATCGTTAGAGCTGTTTTAAAGATAAAATTTGCATATATATATATATATATATATATATATAACCACACCCAAGATTTGCTCGTATTAGAATATATGATATATGATAATGTAGTTTTTAGCTACTTCTAATAAAAGAAATTTTCTCACAGGGGTACAATTTAAAGCATCTTATCTCATCAAAAACAACTCGTTGTAAATGATCCCGAAAAGCCACAAACCTAAAACGTCAGCTATAAAAAGAAGTGATATCACATAAAAAGAAACGATATAGAAGTGCATACTCCGAATCCCGTGTAAAAATCTATCACCACTCATAATGTTTCCAAAGGACTCGGAGTGAGGTACAGTATGTGAAAACTGCTTGGCGACCTGCAGGCTTTTATAATGTTCGCGTTTCCTGCAATTACATATGACTATATTATTTATTTATTTTTTATTTATTTAGTTATTTTGCTCCCACAAAATTATAAAAAGTTGAAGCTTCTGTGTTTGCATGTCTTTTCTTATTTATGAGCTTGAAAAATTAATTTGTTGATTTTATTTACCATTATTCAAACTAGAAACACCACTTTTACGAAGAAGATTTCTTAAGTAAACATGTAAAGATTTTGAGTTTGTAATATATATATATATATATATATAGAATGATCATACGCATATTAATAACAATGCACCTTATAATAAACGTTAACTAAATTGGAATATATTGCAATAATTCTAGCTTAAGCGGAATCGGATAAGTCTGGGGAAAAATCCGTTCTGTCAGTTCTTTCGCATACAAAAATATTTATAAAAATGATATAACAAAAATTAACAATTTATTTTTTGATTTTCGAAATTGATATACTGCATATATTATAAAAGCCTGCCGGTCGCCAAGCAGTTTTCACATACTGTACCTCACTCCGAGTCCTTTGGAAACATTATGAGTGGTGATAGATTTTTACACGGAACTCGGAGTATGCACTTCTATATCGTTTCTTTTTATGTGATATCACTTCTTTTTATAGCTGACGTTTTAGGTTTGTGGCTTGGCGGGATCATTTAAAACGAGTTGTTTTTAATTTCAATTACACAGATTCCATTTTTATTCAGAAAAGAAAAGATAAAATAAAGATGAAAGGGGTAAAATAAAAAAATAATTGTGATGCTATAAACAGAATTATACATCAGAATTATACAATTTATTGAGTGATTTATTCCAATGTACATGTCGCTACCATAGCAACGGGGAAACTTTTTATTCATTTCCTTACATTGCATTCATCAGATTATTTATGACATGTTTATTTTCCTTTTTATTTTGTTTATGTCACTCTTCCGTTTATATACATTCAAAAATAAAAAAAATAGAAAAAATTACAGTTCGTAGGATGACATGTATTCCAAAATTTTGTGTGATTTTGTAAATATACCACAAAGACTAATGAGTTTACATAATGAACCGTTTAAAAAAATGTAAAATTTTATTAAAATTTTTGATCTGATAAATCATAAAGCTTTAAATTAGATTTTAAAAAGGAGCGTGATTAAATCAAAAAGGATTGATTATATTTACTAAATGCACAAAATACATAAAGACACAAAATACATAATTAATGTTTCTGTCCATTCCAATTCGGGGATCCTAAAATATAGGTCCTCAATCCCCGGCAGTGCAGGAATTAATTAGGACATATGTATACAGTTAAAATGTTCCCAAAGTCGACAATAGAAGCAATAAGTATAACTCGGCAAATATGAAACACGGCATTTCTTCATCATGACTTTGTTTCGTGAGGTGTTCGTTCTCAAAACATAAAAATATCTTAAAAGTGTTTGTTAACCGAACATGTGTTCGTTATCCGAACATAATAATCTCACGCGAAAGTGTTCGTTAACCGATTTGTTCGTAAACCGAACAGTTCGTTACCGATCACCTATTGTATACGAAATATAGCATTTTTAATTTTTATGGGGAATTTAAGAAGTTATTTCCTTTTCATTGTGCTCTAGATCCCTTTTTTAGATCATTTTAAGTTCGTCATAGCCGGAGATTCGATGAACGGCAAATATTTAAACGCAAAACTTCTAATCTTGGGGTAGCAACATTTTTATATTATATTACTCAGCGCATGAATGTAAAGTTGGAATTTTTTAATCGTCTTTTCAATCAATTCCTGATACATTTATTAATAAACACATTTTTTTTAATCGATGAAAATACTGTATTTCAATAGATTTAGAGCTTAAGATCAACGAGCTTTCAGGCGGACAAAATGAACTCGTATTAAATTTCAAAGCAAGATAATAAAACCTTACAGAGATTGAAACAGCATAAAATCATTAAAATACATCTCACTCAGTATATATACATCGGTTGTAATGTAATCAATATCTTCTAAGAGACTCTGTAAACGCAACGTATATGGTTCAACAATACAAACAATAGAGAGTTTAAATGAATCGGATGTAGTAACATATTTGAATATCTTGTGTACATAGCTACTTTGACAAAAATTAAGCTATTTACTAATGTGTTTCCTCTGTGTTGAGAAATCAAGTACTTCAACGTAAAAATTCGCTAATTACACAACTATTTAGTCTTATTGAAAAGTCTTTTGAGTTACCCTGTAAACGAACAGTAAATTCTACAATTCTGTTTTACAATAGGAAACTAACTTAGGTAGTTCGTAGTAACATATTTTAACATCATGCGCATACGTTCTTTTTGAAAAGAGTTAGACCTTTTAATATTTTGTTTGCTTCATCTTAAGTATAGGAATAAATCACTTTAAAATGATATACATAAAAAAAAAATAATTCATATTTTTACGCGAAATATTAAACATTTGAACTACTCATAAAAACAATGCAATTGCTGCAAACCGCGTAAAAATCGGATAATTGCACAGTTCTTTAGCCCTATATCAAAAGATCTTTTGTGAGAACCTGTAAACGAACCTTAAATGTTACTATTTTTTTTATAATAGGGAGCTTACTTGGGTCGACTGTAATAACATATCTTAATATCATGTGTATACGACCATTTCTAAAAGAGTTGGGTCATTTATTATTTTTTTGCCCTATGTTAAGTATAGGAATCAATAACTTTAAACTGATATAAATCAACAACTAATTAATATATTTTCATGAAACTTACAAAGGTTTGAACTACTCATAAAAACAATTCAAATGACGTAAACCACGTAAAAATCCGATAATTACACATTGCTGTAGTCCTGTCAACAGTTTTTCGCGGTATGTTAAGTATAGGAATCAATAACTTTAAACTGACATAACTCAAAAACTAATTAATATTTTTACATGAAACTTACAAAGGTTTAAACTACTCATACAAACAATTCAAATAACATAAACCACGTAAAAATCTGATAATTACAGATTGCTGTAGCCCTGTCAACAGTTTTTGGTCTGTACAAGATTTAAAAAGTGCAAAAAACAGCACTTTTAAAACCGCATTTCCTGAAAACCTATTCGAAAGATCTTGCTTTTCTTTTGATTTCTTAGTCATTTGGCACGCCTCATTCCATATAATCAAGAATTTTGTTTCTATCATAAATAGAACGTGAGATATAGATGTGTCAAAAACCCGTTTTGTCCCGTCCGCAAAATATAAACTAGACAGAGTTAAAATATATATATATATATATATGTAAAATCGTTTGGCATCCATTGGCGGAAATTCCTTTCATTTACGGTTCAATGCATTGCTGTTTCTTATGCTTGGCGAGAAACTCTGTCGAGTTTCTATGATATATTCCTTTATGATACATAATATCTGATGTTTACTTCATATTTTGCATCATAAAAGGATAATGATATCATTTTAAAATTTTCCAAATAACAAATAAACACATGGGCTTGACAGCAGAACTTGACTAATTAAAAATTTCCGGAACTGTATTTTACAAAACATAATTTACATTCTTTATATAAATATTTAAAATACACGAAATTAATCACAAACATAAAAAAAAAAATTATGCCGTTAATTGTTTTATTATTTTTTTCTTATTCTAGAAACAATTTATTTTGTAAATTGAGCAAGATTTTCTATTTATAGTATAAGGGGGAAACATTCGGATACTAGCTCTGAATTCTGAACGATCAAAAAGTAGCAATTGATTTGGTAACATGCGTTATTTTCTCAACGAAGCACAATGAGGCAAGGCATATAAATAACTGGTTGTAAAATACCTGTTTTTTTTTGTTTTTTTTTCCATGTTTCATATTTGTTAGTTGATATGTTGTTCCTTGTAAATAAAATACTTTTTAGATCTTTTTAGACAGATATATATATCTATTTAAAAAGCTTTTAAATAATGTAAGTTTTAAATTAAAAAAAAAAAAAAATCCTACTCTATAAAAAAAATTCTGATAAATCAGAATCACTAGAATCCTATGGTGACTCCAAGGTCATTTCTTCTTTTTCTCAAGGTCTCTTCTTCAATGTCCATATCAGTATTATCAAATTCTTGTACAGTTGGAGCTTTCAACATAGATACCACTTCAGTGGGAAGTTGTTTTAGGTTTTTCCTTTTTATTTTACGGTTACTTGATATTTGTGGATCACTACTGATTATGAATAAATTAAAAAATATCTTCGTTTGCCCTGACCCTGCTGCACTTCCTGGAATTGTGTTTCCTATATCTTTTAAAATCTTTGTTACGTGCCTCTTGCACCTCCCCACTTAATTGGGCCTCGACGCTTATTTACCATTTTATTGGGAAACAAAATTGATCCTTCTAGCCATTCTTCATTGTTATTTTAAAATCTTTCTCTCATTCGCCGTGCTTTGGTGTAATTTTTCTTATGTAGCCGGTATTGAAATATGAAAGTTTTTTAGCATTTCTTTTTGTTGTTTGAAATCACATTTACTACGACTCTTAATTCGTTCACATAAGTACTGAAATTGTTTTTCCATTTCACTGCTTCCATAACTTCTCATTATGCTAATATGATGCTTTCTTTAAATAAACATCGTGTTAGAACTCGTTCCTGAAAAAATAATAAATTATAAATAGAATAACGACAAGACATTTGCTCTCACCTCGCCACCTAAAACATTTTATAACCGAAAAAAGACTAAATACGGGCAACAATTCCCATGATCCTAAATTGAGCAATAAACTAGATTTGTAAAACTCTAAAAATTAAAGCTTGGATATTCTTGGAACATAACTAAAAGTCCCAGAGCTTCTGAGCATAGAGTAAATATTTATGTATTTCACCGTAAAAACGATTTTAACATTATTAACACAATTTTTTATTAATCAAAAATTCTTAAAATATGTCCAGATGCCTAAACTGGAATATGCCATCACAAACTTCAAATTTATTGCTATAATGATGACGACTCTAATGACAACTCTCAACTTTTGCAAACAAACCGTACGTATTGTCTAGGGGGATAACTCGCAGCAACTAGGCGTTACTTGAAGCGCGGGTGGAGGAATAAGGTGGCGAGAAACATTGTTTTCTGAAGCGCAAGGAACTGCACTTTATTTTAAATAGAAGGCGGTAAAGAAATTCAAATTTCTATTTTTTGATTTTCTGCCAGTTTTTTTTTATCCTGCCAGTGTGTGTCGCATAGTTTCACTCTTTACTTCTTTCAATAAAGCCAAAAATATAAAATAAGGAACGTTAATTTAATTTGTTATTTTTTTATAATTAAACAAAAAAACATACATGAAAAATTTACATGAAAATATTTTTTTCTATACAATAATGTGTAGTACAATGTGCAATGACATCGATTATTTATGAGTCTGTAGTATTACAAAATAAAAATTATGTGATTATGAAATGGTATTCTTGTTTCTTTAACGAAAGTCGTATTTATAATATAAAATATGAAATAGAGCAATGTGATTACATTAAAGCATATTTGAGGGAATAAATAGTAGAATTAAAACGTGATTCACGAAATATACTGCTATATAAATTTAATATGGAATCATACTATTAATGTGATTTGATATACTTGGTGCTTTCAAATTGTTAGTATAATGGACTAATCTGCGCAAAAGGCCATTTAAGAGATTTTAGATTTTTTTTTTTTAATAGAAAAATAAATAATGAAAAAAACATTTTGTTATGTTTAGAAGATTAAGAAATTATGTTATTAGATACGCTCACTAACCGTGCACTTTTTTGTTTCGATGAAAATTGACCCGTGTTTTATTGTCTGCAGGGTTTTTTTTTTCAGTTAACTTATCACAAAAAAACTAAACATATTAGCAATTATTGTGCTGCCTACTGTGTAATTCGGAATTGACTTATAGATACCGATAATCGTTGTTTTAGGTATCTACTTATTGGACGAATCAAAGCCATATTGTCTTTAAAAACTTGATACTACAATTGACATCCAGTAAATATCATGTAATAATGAGCTGTTCATTCCACAAAAAAAAAAAAAAAAAAAAAAAAAAAAAAAAAAAAAAAAAAAAAAAGTACTTCTCTATTATCCCGTCGACCACTTTTCACAACAGAAAACTATCGCCAAACTGTAACGCCAAATACACGGGAGAACGTTGCCATTGGAATATCAAAATAAATAATTAAATAAAATATAAGAATTTAAGGACACAATTGTTATTTTAATTAATGAAATACACTGCTCAAAACAATTAAAGGATATTGCAGTTTTAGGTGGATTTTGTATCTGGGAAACTTTTCAGCTGATTGATACATGGTCGACAGACATAGTAGGTTATATGAGAATAAATTACACATGTTTGGCAGAAAAAATGCATTTTATTGCGCATTTGTGTACAAAAGGAAAAAAAACACAATTTGTGCATATGAGAAAAAAAGAATAAAAAAAGGTGTTTTCTTCAAAGAAAACATTTTCAGTAGGGGGTATGGTTTCCACGGGCGGCCAGCAACGTTGAACACCTTTGAGGCATGGACTCAATGAGGCTATTAATGACGAGTTGGGGTATTCTGCCCCACTCTTCCAGAAGAGTTTTTCCAGTTCTTGGAGAGTTTGTGGGGGTTGTTGGCGGCCAGAAACTCGTCTTCCTAGAGCGTCCCAAACGTGCTCGATTGGATTCATGTCTGGAGAACACGCTGGCCATTCCATTCGATTCCTTCCTCGAAAAGGAAATCCTACACCAGGTTTGCACGATGTGGCCTGCAGTTATCGTCCATTAAAAAGAAATTATCTCCGATTGCTGCAGCGTAAGGGACTACAATAGGTCTGAGGATCTCAACCCTATATCGGCGACCAGTCAGAGCTCCATCTCGAATGATGTAGAGGTCAGTGCGCCCGTCAATGGAGATGCCACCATACACCAACACTCCTCAACCACCAAATCTGACACTTTCGTGCACGAACGCAGGATTCTTCCTACTGCCACGGTCCCTCCAGATGAAAATACGCCTATTATCCGGATGCACAGAAAAACGGGACTCGTCAGAAAACAGAATATTGCTCCATTCATTTCTCCTCCAGTTGACATGCTCGGTTGCCCACTCCCTGCGGTCGCGACGATGCCTTGATGTTAATCTAACACATACCATCGGTCGGCGAGCATACAGACCTACAGCATGGAGCCGGTTTTTGACAGTCTGAGTTGAAATCGTGGTGCCTGTAGCCGAGCGAAGATGTTGTTGGAGAAGAGTAGCGTTCATGTTTCGATGTCTCCGAGCTGTTAACGCTAAATACCTATCTTCATTGGGCGTTGTTGCCCGTCTACGACCTTGACCTGGTCTTCGGCCTGCACATCCACTCTCCAAAAAACGGTTCCAGATCCTGGAAATGACACTTTGTGACACTCCAATGGTTTGCGCTACTTCGGCTTGAGTTTGGCCCCCTTCTAACCTACCAACAATTCTCCAAGCTTCTGAATCTGTCAAATGACTTTGCTGAGACATCGTACTCATCGAAACAAAGCAATCACTGAATGCCGATCATCCTTGTCTTCATTCTCTTTTATCCAGTTGAAAGTCAAATTTCATTCGCTGCCGCTGAAGCGACGTTTTTGACGTCGAACTCAAAATTTGCATATTCCACAGTTTGAAAACCAGAAAAATTTGCATTTGTGATTCTCTTCTTCTATTTTCGGCAAAAAAAATTTCGTTTATATCTTTATTTTATATAAAACTTCAAATATCCTTTAATTGTTTTGAGCAGTGTAATTAATAAATAATTAAAACATAATGGAAAATACACGCAAATGTCGAATTAAAAACCACTTGATGAGATAACAAACACGCATAATGCTTCTGACATCAAGTAAATGGGAATGCATTTTTGGCGTTTGAACTAACAGTTTGGCTATAGTTTTTTGTTATGAAAAGTGGTCGACGGGATAAAAGAGAAGTACAAAAAAACATTATCAGCATTTATTGCTTTATATATATTTTTTATTAATTAAAATTTATTGATTTATTTTCTTAATCCCACAAAGGAAAAAAAATACGATGCAAGCTAACAGAAACATCTCCGCTGTGTGTGGGACCGTACAGTTAAATAATTGCAGTGTCAAATTTCTTTTGCGATGTTTTGTGCAAATGGAAAATTATGCAAAAATGAGCAACGCTCTGTTTGTCCAGTTAATGTTTATGGCTATTATATCACGAGAATAATCTATGCGAATCGTCGTAGCACAACACAGATAATCGTTTCCTCTCATAAATACATTAAAAAAACGTTAAATAAGTTTTAAAAATATTTGCTACGAACAAAATTTGATTTATGGGTTTCGCATAAACTTAAAGAAGTTCCGTCAGCAAAATGCATTTTCATCTGAGATTTGGTCATGAAACACATTAAAATTTATCCATTTTTAATTACTGGATATGGAAAATGGATTATTTATCACAATGAAAATATACAAAAATCCTGCAGAAAGGTCTGTAAAATAATACAAACAACACCAAAATTTATAGTCATCAAAAGAGAAATTTGTTATCGATTTGGTGATATATATATATATATATATATATATATATATATTACAAACGAATTACCTTCTTTAAAATTTTATCTCGCAGCCACACGGCCAACTCAATTCTGTAATTTGAACATCTAAACTAACTCAAGAATGCAATTCAAATCAAAGTGATTTTGTTTTCTACCATGACAATACGAGGATAGACACATTTTCAGTCTATCTTCAAAAATATATTGAAACTTGTTTAGGATGTGTTGTCATATCCTATATTATGCGATAATATCAGTAAAACCAATTTTTATAACAAAAAGTAAAAGGAAAGTACCTCATGCAAAAAAGGGAATTGTTTTTTATGTTTTTATCAATTTAAATGATTTGAATCGTGCTGACTTTTGTTTCTGAAATAGTTTATATTTTTTAATGACGACGGTGAATTTTTTTGTGAATGTAACTTAATGTCTATAATGAATTGTTAGGTCACCATGTATTTATATATTTTAAACTACGACATTATCATTACATAACTATGAACAGATTATTATTTATTTCGTTGTTTACAAAATTACTTGTATGGTAAAAATTTCAATAAGTATGATGATAATAAATCGTACATGGTTCAGTCTTTTGGCATTAAAAAAGGAAAGTTTTATGAACGTGCAAATACCATGCTGCTTGAAACATGCAAAACGTATTGACAAAAATAAACAATATATTACAGAATAAAGTTCCCTCTACAAATATATTCAATTTTATTTTAATTGAAGATTCCTCAGTTACTTGGGTGCCAAACCAATATTTCAAACTTTTGCACTGCTAAAGCCAAAATCAAAGGTTTACTTATTTGTAGGTTAAAAGAAAATTTCAAATAATAGATTAAAATCCTCATGAATTTGTTTAATGATTAATAATAGCATGCGTAAAAATAGTGTAGTCACCTACAAATGATTAGAGATGATATTATAGGTCACTGCAAACAATTCTAGTACATTAGAAAACTAGAGCATAAATATAAATAAATCTACAATAAGGCTGGAATTGAAGGTATATATTTTGAACAAACTTACTGTTTTTCTGCTATACGTTACGATATCAAAAGTACTGCTGGAAAGGGTCAACATTCGTATCCAAACAAATATATGCTACAAGCTCCATAACTTAAACAGTGATACACAATGCATATAATGTCACTAACCGAATTAAAATGCAATTACAGGATATCGTTTTAATTTATCACATTTTCTATTTTTTTTCTATTTTCACTAAATACATAACTTTTCTATGTGTTAGCAACCTCAAAATTTATTCAATTGTGAGGGAAGTAAACCCAATTATAAAACAAAACTTTTTTTCTTAAAAAAAATTACTGAATAATGTATGATTACACAGCTGAAATAATTCCAATTTTATTGCTGTTACATTTTCGTTGGTTAAAAAGAAAAAAAAAACTTATTTCTCCAAAATTAAAAAGAAAATTTTGTAAAAAGCAGAGATAATTTTTTGTCTGTTCTTTTTTTTCACAAGAAATTAATACTAGATTTCTTATTTGAATGAAAGACATATATATGTAATATTTAATAAAATACCTCTGACGCTCTCTAATTTAAGATTAAATACTTTATGCAATTAATATATTAATATTTCTCACGTTTTCAGATTGAACACAAATTGAAGTAATTTTAAACCAGATTTATTAGAAACTTACTCAACCATGTATTTTATCTAAAGAGGATTCTTATTAAATAGAACTAATTTTACATTATACGTAGACTCTTTATTTAGATATTGGATAAATTTTATGCTTTGATAAATCTTCTGAGACAGAATATAATTAATTTCCTTTATTCAGTAAAACATAGTACAGGTTTTGTAAACATATTTTTGTTGATATATTTAGTACATGAAAAGGAAATGCACAAATAATTGAATTGGGATTTTGAAAAACTACCATTTCTTTTTCATTTCATTATTAGATCATTATTTTTCTTTTCGGAAAAATAAATATATATTTATTTTATATAATGAAACACAATTCCATTACTTTTAAATAAACATTTCTATTTTGTTTGATTAAATTCCCCCCACCTGTTAAAGAATGCTACCAATCCATCCTTTGCATTTACATATTTTTATTTAAGAGTTAAAAGAGAATAACTAATCATAAAATAACCTTTTGTTTATTTCGTGAGAACATATAAAAGGGATTATAAATTAATCCCTTTCATTTTTTTTTTCTAAATATAAATAAGTCATTTTTTTAAAGTATCACGTATTCTTAGAAAATTGTAAATGATAAAAGTAAATAAGATACTCTGAAAGCTTCCAAAAAACTTATCGTTAAAAAGTCGGTATAGTAAAATGTTCCCTAATGTACACAAACTATTAATATGCTGAGCATATATTTTACAAAACTATTCTGATATATATGTCAAAAATGGTAAAAAGTTATTTATGAAGTGAAAATATGTTTTACGTGATAAAAGCAATATTGTATTGCCTTTATGTAGGGCGATTAAGAAGTACAATGTTTAAATTTTCAGTTCATGTAGAAAACAGCAAAAAAGTCTTATAAATTAGATACATTTGAAGCATTTCTTCTGGCAATAACCGTATTTTGTGCCTGCAAACCAAATACTCAAACTACTGAGACAAAAAATCTTCATTTTTATGTTTTGATAACCCCACTTTTAATGAGATCCAAAAAACATTTCAAAAATCTTTACAAAAACATTTACATTCTGATTTATATATATAATATCTACATTGTACATTTGCCACCTTTTCTCCATTTAATTTTGTAGAAGGGAATTACGATTTAAATAGGATTGCGGTATTAACGATTTAAGCGATTTATTGGGGGCGACGTATACACATCACCGTCGTAGTGATTACTGCATTACCGCTTTATAAAAGAGAAGCGTATAGGGATTCGTTACAGGTTCTCCTTATAGTAATTGTCGTTTTGAAATTTTGTGGTAGCGAAGAAGACCCAGCCCCTACATAGTGACTGATGGAACAATTGATGGAACACGAAAGTCACATTGCACAGCTATAGTGATCGCTGTATTAATTAATTATCAACGTGAGGTGTAAATTGGTAAGTCACATTGCAGGTCCAGTTATAATATTTATCGTATTAATGACTGAACGTATCTCATCGTAGTGATTGTTGTTTAAACCATTTCTGGGGTGCGAAGTATACAGATATGTAGTAATCCTAATAAAATAACCCCCTGTATTACCGATATATGGAAGTGATGCGCCTACAATTTCTTTGATATATGCCCTCGTAATAGAGAATATCCCAATGGGTGATTAAAAAAAACTTATAGAGGGTTCTAGGTGTGAGGGAAATGAGTTAAAAGCTATGCGGATGATTTTCATACCTATCGAAACTTTGAAGATTTGTATATTGAAGGGATAATTGGCTGTCCATAAATGATGTCACACTTTTTTTCAATATTTTTGATTCCCTTCCCGCCCCTTAGTCACGAAGTGTCACATTTCACCATACCCCCTCCCCATCCCCTTGTCACATGTCACGCTATATTACATAGACATATACTTGGGGTTCAGAAACAAAGCACTACGCTATAGATCCTGTTACAAATTTTATTTTGCAACTTTAACTATAAGTTTTAATGACATTTGTGAGCATAACAATAAAATTTATTCGTGTATTAATTTTGTATAAAATAAGATAAAGGTTTACGACAAAAAACATAATTAATATACAATAAAGTAATACAATTAGTAATAAAATATTTATTTTTTTTTTAAGAAAGGTATATAAGTGAAAACAAATCACGTGAAAGTTGTTTTAGTCCGATTAAAAAATACACTCAAATTCTAGTAATTTCAAAATAACTTCGAAATTTAATCTGCTGATTTTAATGATTTTATTTTAACCAAAATGTGTGATGTCACACTTCTTCTTACCCCCTCCGACCCCCTTGTCACAAACTGTCACAATTTCATGAACCTCCCTCCCCCCCCCCCTACAAGCGTGACATCATTTATGTATGACTTTTGGTTTCTTGACTGAACAAATAATGTTATTGCATCTGAGGTAGAAAATGTTCCAATCATTGTATTTCGTTTGAAGTCTCCATGTGAGGAATCGTGTCATATAACATTAAATATCATCATGTAGTGTTTTTTTACCAATCTGTGTCGATCATGGGATGGTATTGCATGCCACAGGGAAAGTGTCTTAAGATGTAGTCCTCAAACTACAGTGATTATAATACTCTTCCAGTCCTAGTAACAAATACGTTGTCAGTTCTGGCAACATATTTCAGGTTTCCGCTGATTTTTCGAAACAAACGCATCAACAATTGTCGACAAAGTAGTTGATGTCAATTTTATTTGTCAATTTTTGGCGATAATTAATTTTGATCGACTAAGTAGATCAAAATTATTCCTGTAAATAAACTTTTTTTTTCCAAAAAATATCAGTATTAAAGTTAAATACCTTTTAAATAAAATTAATAGGAATTCCAAGACTTGAATTATTTCGTTTATTTGATGAGAATTGGTATTTAAAAATGATAAGTAAATAAATTAGTTTTAAAATGAAAGCAAATTATGCTAATTTTTACCTATTCACATTTTGAATGTGTTATGAAATGTAAATAATCAATAATAATTCCCAGTGATGAAAACTTTATTTGGAATTTTCCGTAAGTAACAAATAATGGATACCCAAAGGAATGGATAATAAGCTTTACGAACTTCTTCACTTTAATGGTTATTTTTTTCCAAAGTAAGAAATTTAGAGTACTTCTTGAAAAGTAAAAATAAAAAACTCATAAACAAAATTTCTTCCAGCTATACAGATTTTATACATGAACTAGCGATTTTGTGAAAACATAAATTGTAAATACTTTAAATATATTTGCATTACTTTTGAAAAATGTTTTGACATAAATGGAGTTTTTATCAATCGCATAACATGTAGAGTGTATGCAAAAAGAAATATTAATTCTTATACAAAAAAAAAAAAAAACTTTATGTAACGGAAAACAGATTATAATGTACAGTTATGAAATTTATCTTAATTTAACACATATATGTATAATGTTATTTAAAGTGTATAAGAATGTGATATTGTGTAAATATTTATCTTTAACTTATGGATTAAAATATAAAATGTTGAATAAAAATATTTTGTATAAATATTTCTATGGTATATATAAAATAAATAAATTAATTAAAGATGTGATTAATTACATAATGTTATATATGTTGCTGTTTTAACAGAATTGTAAAAAAAAAAAATATATATATATACTAATTTAAATATTGAGGATAATTTAGAATTTTTTTTTTTTTTTTAAGTTACAAAGTAAAAATTTTCTTTAAAGGTAAATCCAGCGTTCAAACATTATTTTAAAAGCAGGAAAAAAAATCTTTTATCTTCCCTTTTTTCCATTATAACTAAAAATGGATTTTGAAAACATATTAAAAGATATTCATAAAATGCGTGTAGTAAATTTAAAAACATTATATATATTCTTTATTATAAATCATTAATATGTTTGTTTCCGCCTTCTGTATTTATTGATATTACTTATTGATTTATATATACAGAATGATTTTATACCTTCGTTTTTATTAGCTACTACAAATACTTTTTAATGAGTTGCATATAAAATACATTTACATGAAAATATCACTGTATAGTTTACCGTTTTAGTATAAGTTTATAATTAAAAATTAATATTATAAAATTTTAAAAGATTAAAAAAAATTGCATATGATTAACCAGATATAAAATCTCAGTTTGTATTTTAATTTCAATACCAATATAAATATGATATTTTTTATTTTCCTGTATAACATGTACATCCTGTTTAAATTTACACGTAAGTATTAACGTATTTTTGAGAAAATGCAGAAACTTAGACTTTGACGTTCATTTGTTGTAGCATTCAATCTTACAATTCTTAGTTACGTTTATTGATAAAATAATTTAAGCAATACGAAAAAAAAGTGTTTTAATGAAAGAAAAAAAAATGCCACTAGACGTTTACGTACGTCTATTTACATGCACGTATAATATGTTATATCATGTTTAGTTTTGAGTAGATATCACCATATAGCATACATTAACGATATTGATGTTGTCGATACATGTCGACGCAAAATAACTCATAATGATCTGAGTAATGTAAAGCAACAAACCTCTTTTTCTTCTACTATATTTTTATACAAAACTTCGACTTATAAAATCGAATTAATACATTTTTCCTTAATTTTTCCTTAAATTGACTTTATAGTATGATATGAATTATATGTGTGAAAAGTACTAATGGAGGCAATTAGGAAAATATGTGACATATTCTGTTATTTGTTATAATCTTTTGTTTGTTATAATCATGGCAAATAACAGAGTTATTTACCAATATCATAACAATCAGAATATTTAAATTCAATGTAATACTTTGAGTTTTTTTTATTTATATTGTTTACACATACTAAGATTAAGTGATATGTACTATTTGTTATATTTAGATACATAAACATTTATAAAAAATATATATCCAATATTAAAAAAAAAAGAGAAATATCCTGTTTATGACAAATTATCTTTTGTAATTTAGTGGTATTTCATTCAAAAGCAGCTATATAAATTAAAGTAATGTTCTCACCTGCTTAATATATTATTAAAAACAAATTGAATAATATTTGTGTATGTAAACATGTCCCGGAAATAAATACTAACAAATAAAAAGGAGGTAATATGGTCACGTATAATATAATTTTGGATCCTGTCGAACATTTGCTCACATGTCACTGCGTTACCATACATGCATAGACGTGTGAGACACATGTGAGATAGAATATTAGAAAGATCTTCAGGATTTGTTAGGCCAGTTTACATATACACGTAGTACTGAAAATAAATATTATGATTTTTTTTTTAATATTAGAAATGACGACATGAGTATATTTCTTATTTTGTCTTTTCATATAAATTTGAATTTGTTAATTCTTTTCATCAGTATCGATAACTAAGTGGCATTATATATATTATATTCTATTTCAAAATTATATTCTGAAATTGAAAACATTGATAAATACTATAGTAAAAGAAATCTCAAACAGAAATTCGCTCTTTCTTTTTGAAAGGAATTAATATATTTTCATTTTTGTTGTTTTTCATTTTTCTTTGCTTTTATCAATCAATGCTTTAACAGAAGATTGTTCTAACACATGTCTATCGTGGACGATTTTTTGGAGGTGATTTCTATAGTCAATAAAATAAAATAATAATAAATTCATTAGCAAGCCAAAATAGACAGGCAGGAAATTCCCATTGTAATCTGATGTGCATCTGTCGTATAATGTAATGTGCTGCATGCAGTTACTGGCGCATTCAAGCTGGGGATTGGATATAAAAATTCTTTTCATGGCTTGTAATAATGTTATTTTCACACGTAATGAATAATTTTATATTACATCGAGAACTCTTTAATACATTGTAATGACTTTTTTCCCGTATCTCGAACTGTTTTAATATAAGAACTGCATTTATACAGTTTCCCGCTAGTTGGCTATATAAGCGTTTCTTCGCGTGGAGCATACATATCCTTACTATACCTAATCATCACGTTTATGACTATAGCTGTCGCTATTCAGGAGTTAAAGGGGATAGAAATGTCCTTAATGGGAACCATTTTAGGAACGCATTGGAGTTTTTGTTTGAATTTTGCAAAATGTTTGAAAATCCGTTGTTTATGTTTAAGGAAATTGTAATGGAACTAATGCCCTGTCCTTGAAATCTATGATAAAAGTATTCACTATATGAATATTCAGATGGAAGTAGCGGTGTAACTTTAATGTACCTAATTTCACTTTTTTGGTTTCTCGGCTTATTTAATATGAAGAAGAAATGTTGTAACAAAACACAATAACTTTTCTTAATCAAATACTTTAATATCGATCCCGAATGCAAAGGAACAATCTCAGAAAAGATTACACAGGTGCAATAATTGTTTATTGATTATAGAACAATTATTTCTCCTTCTGAACTTAATGAACATGTAATAAAACGTGTAATAGCTAAATAAAACTTAAAATAATTCTTTTCCATTCCCTTATAAAAATTAATGGTTATGCAGACGTTTTGAAATGCGGGATGTTTTTATTTAATTTTTCGAAGAAATAATATTTTAAGTGAAGAAAGTTTCCTAATGCTAATGTTAATTACAATCACAAATTCGATATTCGCTAATTTACTGAATACCCCGTTAAAAATAAAAATAAAAGATAAATTCTTTCATTTATGGGACTATAACTAATATGTAAAAAATAAGTAAATTAAATAGTTTAAAAAAAAAGGTAATGATAATAATGAAATTTCATATTTAATATTTTTAGTTATTGAAAAGAACAAATAAGAATTCCCAGTTTAGTCAATATATTTTTTTCCCGTGAGTAACACATAATTGATCACATAGGATTTCATAATCAGCTTTAACCGTTCTTGTGCATTAAAGTTTATACTTTGTTTTTCCAAAATAAGCATAATAAGAGCTCTTTTGAAAAAAAAAAAAAAGACACAATAACAAAATGTACCTTTCGAAATTTTATATTTTAATTAGCTGTTTCCTTTCGAAATCCTAATTCTAATTAAATTAAATATATTTGAAATATATTTTTAAAAAGATAATTCGAAGAATTTTCAAGTTGTTAAAATTTTTATTTTTCAGTTAAATATAAAATACTAAAATTAAAAAGAATTCTTAACGCTTTCTCAATATTACGGAAAAACTATATTTGTATTACGTTAATGATACACAGCGGAATGAATGCATAATGATTGTTAAAAATTAAAATTTATATCCTAATTTAGTTTTTAAGTTCAAGTCTTGTTAAAAAACTTATTGCTATGTTGTGAAAGAATGAAATTGTGAAATAAACATAGCTTATAAATGTAAACTATGGCTATTTTTAGAAAAGATAAAATTGCGAAATGTACACTTTTTTTTTTAATCATGTAATATTTAGGACTTATTACAACACACACCTGGTTGATACCGTGGCATATTGAAGTTTAAACAAAATGTTAGCATAATAATATTAAATTAGTATAATAAAATAATATTTTAAATATTAGCATAATAAACTATCATTTTAAAGGATAAAAACAATTTCGTTTTACGCCTGATAGCACTCCCGTCAAAAACAATATTCACATTAATAAAAAGAAGTCCTAAATGGGATTCGTATAATTATTATTTTATTATATCTTTCTCACATTTTATTTAAAAATATCTTTTTTTAAAAATATCTTTATTAAAAAAAATTTCGCAATGTGGTTCTATGCGTATTGCGTATGTTGTCTGCCTCTATGTCTGTCTCAAATCTTGCAATGGATTTTTTACCAACTTTGGTCGAGCAAATATTGCTCAAATTTTTACAAACGACTTTATTACAGACTAGCAAAATCCGCGGCCTTGCTCGCGTAATTGTTGAAATATGCCAAGTGGTACATGTGTGCCTATTTTCATTAGAGGAAATTTTACTGACACAGATAAATAAAAAATTACTAATTAACCCACATTTTGATCAAACTTTATTCTTATACTGCAGTAGGCTGACATGAGACTTAAATGAATTGGAAGATCTAAAATTCCAAATAAATTGTAATTTATAATTTATTTTATAGGTTTTCGGCTCCTTTCAGTTATCATTTGCAAGTTAATAATTTTTAGAAACCGTTCTTAGAGAGAATTTATAGCTTAAAAGGGATCGCCATGCCAAATTACAATCTTTTATAACGACAATATCACATAAATCTTAGCCCCACCAGTGGCTGAGAGGTTGTGCTCTCGAAGCTGGTAGACGGAAGGTGCTGGGTTCGATCCCAATCGCGCCCGTCGGCCTAATCTTTCGGAGTTTTCGTGGTTTTCTTCGAGCCGTGGATTTATCCATGCGTAAATACGGATTAGGTTCCCTTAGAAAGACCCCCACGAAGGGCACGCCCCCCGGGCCTATATCCCTAGTGTAGATAATTGGCCGTCAATAATCAACCAACCACATAAATCTTAATTTTATAACGTATTTTGTTCCTGCACACTTAAAGAATTCAAAATTTTAAAACTGTTTATAAATTTGTGGATAAACTGTGGATAAATTATTCTCTGAAGTAAGATACATGAAAAATTTTAAGTTTCTATCTCATAACAATTTCAGATAAATCCTAGTTTAGAAGGTTTTTAGAATATTTCCTGCTCATTTCCCTCTTTTAAATTTTAATTTTTAAAAATTCGTTTTACCCTGCACTTACATCTTAAAAATAACAACCATGCTAAATTTTAAGTTTCTAGCTTAGCAACATCACACAAATCGCAATTTTATAACTTTTTGCTTCTGCACACTTTTAAATTTTGAATTTTGTAACATCTGTTCTGTGTGAATAGTCACGTCTTAAATAATAACAGGTATGTCAAGTTTCTATCCCTAACAAATCTGAATAAACCGCAATTGAGAACGTTCTCATCTCATTTCACACCTTTAAATTTCGAATTGTTAATAAAATGTTTATACTGTTCATTTGTAGAGTTCTTAAGAATAACCACTATACAAAATTTCAAGTTTCTAACACGAATAAATCAAACTAAATCGTAGTGTAGAACGTTTCCACTCATTTCATCCTTAAAATTTCGAATTTTTCAGAAACCGTTATTAGCGGCCTTTTCCATTTTAAATGTAACCATCGTGTCACTTTTCCAGCTTCTGTACCAACTGTATCGCATAAATCCCAATTATAGAAAATTTTTTCCCCTGCACATTTTTTAATTTCGATTTTTTAGAAAAGTGTTCTGAGTTATCTGTTATTGACATCTCGTGAGTAACAGCCACGCCAAATTTCAATATTCGCGGCTTAAAAGTTCCAAATAAGTAGTAATTTAGAACGTTTTTAGAACAGTTTTCGCTCATTTCGCCATTTTAAGTCACCATACCAAATTCCAGTTTACTATACCAAATGTATCATATAATCACAATTTTAAACCATTTTTTGCTGCTGCACCCTTATAAATTTTGAATTTTTAGAAAATTGTCCTAAGCCAACATTTATATCGTAAAAGTATCAGACATGTCAAATTTGAAATTTCTATCCTTAACAATTCAATAGAAATGGTAATTTATAGTGCTTTTCGAGCTTTCGCACTTTCGCGCTTTCACTCTTTCAACTTTCGATTTCCTTTTAAACAATTCTTATGGAGCATTTACATCTTAAAAATAACCACCATGCCAAATTACAGGATTTCATACCAACTGTGTGACATAAATAGCAATTTTAGAACACTTTTTGCTCCTTCACCTTTTTTAATTTGAAAATTTTAGGAAACTGTTCTAAACGAGCATCTGCATCTTAAAAGTAGCAGTCAATGTTAAACTTCCAGTTGCTCTCCTTAACAATTCCACACAAACAAAGCATAATTTAGAACGTTTTTAGAAGGCTTTCGCTCGTTTAACACTTTTAAATTTCAAATTTGTTTAGAAACTGTTCTATCAGAGCATTTACATTTTATAAGTAACTACTATGACACATTTCAGGTTTCTAGTCCTTTCAGGTATCACAAAAATCGTAATTTAGAATGTTTTTTACTCCTACACCCTTTTAAATTTCGATTTTAAAAAAAAACAGTGTTGTGTGTGCATTCGCGTCTTAAAAGTAACAGTCATGTCAAATTTCAAATTTCTATCCTTAATAATTTAATAGAAATGGTAATTTATAGTGCTTTTCGAGCTTTCGCACTTTCGCGCTTTCACTCTTTCAACTTTCGATTTCCTTTTAAACAGTTCTTATGGAGCATTTACATCTTAAAAATAACCATCAAGCCAATTACAGGGTTTTATACCAACTGTGTGACATAAATAGCATTTTTAGAACACTTTTTGCTCCTTCACCTTTTTTAATTTCAAAATTTTAGGAAACTGTTCTAAACGAGTATTTGCATCTTAAAAGTAGCAGTCAATGTTAAACTTCCAGTTGATCTCCTTAACAATTCCACACAAACAAAGCATAATTTAGAACGTTTTTAGAACGCTTTCGTTCGTTTAACACTTTTAAATTTCAAATTTGTTTAGAAACTGTTTTTTCAGAGCATTTACATTTTATAAGTAACTACTATGACACATTTCAGGTTTCTAGTCCTTTCAAGTATCACAAAAATCGTAATTTAGAATGTTTTTTACTCCTACACCCTTTTAAATTTCGATTTAAAAAAAAAAAGTGTTGTGTGTGCATTCGCGTCTTAAAAGTATCAGACATGTCAAATTTGAAATTTCTATCCTTAACAATTCAATAGAAATGGTAATTTATAATGCTTTTCGAGCTTTCGCACTTTGGCGCTGTCACTCTTTCAACTTTCGATTTCCTTTTAAACAGTTCTTATGGAGCATTTACATCTTAAAAATAACCATCATGCCAAATTACAGGGTTTTATACCAACTGTGTGACATAAATAGCAATTTTAGAAAACTTTTTGCTCCTTCACCTTTTTTAATTTCGAATTTTTAGGAAACTGTACTAAACGAGCATTTGCATCTCAAAAATAGCAGTCAATGTTAAACTTCCAGTTGCTCTCCTTAACAATTCCACACAACGAAAGCATAATTTAGAACGTTTTTAGAACGCTTTCGTTCGTTTAACACTTTTAAATTTCAAATTTGTTCAGAAACTGTTCTTTCAGAGCATTTACATTTTATAAGTAACTACTATGACACATTTCAGGTTTCTAGTCCTTTCAGGTATCACAAAAATCGTAATTTAGAATGTTTTTTACTCCTACACCCTTTTAAATTTCGATTTAAAAAAAAAAGTGTTGTGTATGCATTCGCGTCTTAAAAGTAACAGTCATGTCAAATTTCAAATTTCTATCCTTAACAATTCCATAGAAATAACAATTTAGAACGTTTTTAGAACTTTTTCCTCTCGTTTCACCCTTTTACCACAGTTTTTCAGAAACTGTTTTTCGGGAGCATTTTTATCTTAAAATTCCATCAGGCAAAATTTCAAGTTTCTAGCCCTTTCAGAATCACAAAAATCGTAATTTAGAATGTTTTTTTTATTCCTGCACCCATTTAAATTTCGTTTTTTTTTAAACACCAGTGTTGTGTGTGCATTTGCGTGTTATAAGTTGCAGGCTGTCAAATTTCAATTTTCTATCCTCAACAATTCCATAGAAATAGTAATTTAAAACATTTGTAGAACGCTTTTCTTTCATTTCACCCTTTTCAATTTCAAATTTTTTTAGAATCTGTTCTTAGAGAGAATTTACATCTTACAAGTAACTATCATGCCACATTTAAAGTTTTAGCTACTTCAGTATCAGAAACATCGCAATTTTAGAACCTTGTTTCACTTCTGAAACCCTAAGTGTAGTGGGACTGACATGAAATACAGCCTATGTTGGAGCGGTGATTCTCACCATCCATTTGCTATCATTACTTTTGAAATCGGTTCGGTAGTTCCAGAGATTAACCCCTACAAACAAACAAACAAACATAGAAACAAATGTTACTTCTTTACAATATTATTGTAAAGAAGTAACATTACGTAAGTAAGTAAGACTAGCTGACATGCACGGCGTTGCCCGGGCCCGTGATAATAAGCTTAAAATACCTAAAATCAATGTTGATTGATTTTATATTTTTAAATGAAAATCTATCGAAACGAACGGAAGAATAGTCGTTATAGTTGTCGATTTAATGTCGATTTAATTTCTGACGTTTTGATATATTAAACTTTCAATTCTGACCAAAAGTTCCTGAGGAAACCTAATTAATATAAGGCGCTTCCCCACCTTTCCTCTTTTAAATTCAAAATAATATACAGTTTTGGCCAATTTATTAATCACATTCGTGAAAAATTTCCAAAACTAATTTCTAAAATTATTATATTAAAATTAAATAAAAATCACGCATGTGTGGCATCATAATTCACTTTGTATTTTAACACAATAGTAAGGTTACTATAATTTGTGACTCGTGCTATAGCCAGTATACGTTAGGACACATGGCCGTTATCATTATCTTTTTACGCGTGAAGATTTCGCTATGGTACTAAATTGTGAAATTTGGTAATTTTTGAAATTCAATATTTGAAAAACGGCAATATTTGAAAAACGGCATAATCATTAGATTTGTAATTTCTATCAAGAAAAATGCAATTTTTTACCTTTCTAACGAAGATTGTCTAACAATTTTCTGGCAAATACTTTTCGAGCTATTAATTTTTTCAGCAACTTCAAATGTTTCATTTTCCGAGATTAATTAAAAGCAACGAATATCGAAAATCCCAGACGTCACCAACGCATAGCTTTTTATTAAAGAGGATAACAATGCAGCGACAGGCTGCAAAATATGGAGGAGAAAAAATCGTTTTTCGCACAGACCAAAAATATTACAGAAAGAAGATACCTAAAGAAGAATGATGCAGGCAGCTATAGAGTTACAACAATGTTTACAACAACGTAATTAATTTTATGCCAAACTGCGTTTACTAAAATACAGAAACAATATTGTTTTAACTATATAAAAGTTACAACAACGATTAAACAAAGAAATTGTGCAATAAAAGTATGTTATTATTTTTTTAAAGATGTATTTCTTCTCCCTGTTATAATTTATAGAAGTGTGAATTAACTATTATGACTCTTATGTAATATCAATCTAAAATTATTATACATGTGTTCACTACAATCATGATATGTTATTTATGGTTTAATATATCATTTGGCATCGGCTTACGTTCATTTATTTAGGTGCAGTTTTACAAAGTGTATCTCATAATGATTTAACGAACGAAAATATACTTCATAAATCTCAACTTATCGAGGTCTTAAGTATGCAAACAAAAATCAAATAGTTTTAAAAAGACTGTAAAGCTGGAGAACAATTGTATTGAGACATAACATGTGAAAACTACTCCATTGAACCAAAATTTTACAAATATTTTACAAATAATTTTTGAATTTACGAGGGATTTGCGCACGTCGATATTCTTCATGAATTATGTACCTGTAACACATTATAATTCTGTGATTATTGGAGGAAGATTAAAACAGCAAATTAATCTGAAAACTTCATGTTCTTCTTCACCAGGATATGGAAAGACTTCATACAACTAATGAAACGAAATAAAATTAGAGAAATTTCACTAGACAACACCCCATTATCATCCTTATAGTACGAGATTTTCATCTCCAGATTAGTATTTATTTATACCCCCTTAAAAAGCATTAGGAGGAGAAATGTGTTCATCAGATAAAGTAGTGAAATAACTATATATTATCCTGTAAGATGCTTCATTCACGGTTCTTTTTACATAAACACCACCAACAACAACAATTTTTTCAGCAACGTCAAATGTTTCATTTTCCGAGATTAATCTAAAGCAACGAATATCGAAAATCCCAGTCGTCACCAACGCATAGCTTTTTATTAAAGAGGATAACAATGCAGCGACAGGCTGCAAAATATGGAGGAGAAAAAATCGTTTTTCGCACAGACCAAAAATATTACAGAAAGAAGATACCTAAAGAAGTATGATGCTGGCAGCTATAGAGTTACAACAATGTTTACAACAACGTAATTAATTTTATGCCAAACTGCATTTACTAAAATACAGAAACAATATTGTTTTAACTATATAAAAGTTACAACAACGTTTAAACAAAGAAATTGTGCAATAAAAGTATGTTATTATTTTTTTAAAGATGTATTTCTTCTCCCTGTTTAAATTTATAGAAGTGTGAATTAACTATTATGACTCTTATGTAATAACAATCTAAAATTATTATACATGTGTTCACTGCAATCATGATATGTTATTTATGGTTTAATATATCATTTGGCATCGGCTTACGTTCATTTATTTAGGTGCAGTTTTACAAAGTGTAACTCAATATGATTTAACGAACGAAAATATACTTCATAAATCTCAACTTATCGAGGTCTTAAGTATGCAAACAAAAATCAAATAGTTTTAAAAAGACTGTAAAGCTGGAGAACGATTGTATTGAGACATAATATGTGAAAACTACTCCATTGAACCAAAATTTTACAAATATTTTACAAATAATTTTTGAATTTACGAGGGATTTGCGCACGTCGATATTCTTCATGAATTATGTACGTGTAATACATTATAATTCTGTGATTATTGAAGGAAGATTAAAACAGCACATTAATCTGAAAACTTCATGTTCTTCTTCACCAGGATATGACAAGACTTCATACAACTAATGAAACGAAATAAAAATTAGAGCAATTTCACTAGACAACACCCCATTATCGTCCTTATAGTACCAGATTTTCATCTCCAGATTAGTATTTATTTGTACCCCCTTAAAAAGCATTAGAAGGAGAAATGTGTTCATCAGATAAAGTAGTGAAATAACTATATATTATCCTGTAAGATGCTTCACTCACGTTCTTTATACATAAACACCACCAACAACAACAATTTTTTCAGCAAGTTCAAATGTTTCATTTTCCGTGATTAATCTAAAGCAACGAATATCGAAAATCCCAGTCGTCACCAACGTCTAGCTTTTTATTAAAGAGAATAACAATACAGCGACAGACTGCAAAATATGGAGGAGAAAAAATCGTTTTTCGCACAGACCAAAAATATTACAGAAAGAAGATACCTAAAGAAGAATGATGCTGGCAGCTACAGAGTTACAATAATGTTTACAACAACGTAATTAATTTTATGCCAAACTGAGTTTACTAAAATACAGAAACAATATTGTTTTAACTATATAAAAGTTACAACAACGATTAAACAAAGAAATTGTGCAATAAAAGTATGTTATTATATTTTTAAAGATGTATTTCTTCTCCCTGTTTTAATTTATAGAAGTTTGAATTAACTATTATGACTCTTATGTAATAACAATCTAAAATTATTATACATGTGTTCACTAAAATCATGATATGATATTTATGGTTTAATATATCATTTGGCATTGGCTTACGTTCATTTATTTAGGTGCAGTTTTACAAAGTGTAACTCATAATGATTTAACGAACGAAAATATACTTCATAAATCTCAACTTATCGAGGTCTTAAGTATGCAAACAAAAAATCAAATAGTTTTAAAAAGACTGTATAGCTGGAGAACAATTGTATTGATACATAACATGTGAAAACTACTCCATTGAACCAAAATTTTACAAATATTTCAAATAATTTTTGAATTTACGAGGGATTTGCGTACGTCGATATTCTTCATGAATTATGTACGTGTAATACATTATAATTCTGTGATTATTGGAGGAAGATTAAAACAGCACATTAATCTGAAAACGTCATGTTCTGCTTCACCAGGATATGGCAAGACTTCATACAACTAGTGAAACGAAATAAAAATTAGAGAAATTTCACTAGACAACACCCCATCATCGTCCTTATACTACGAGATTTTCATCTCCAGATTAGTATTTATTTGTACCCCCTTAAAAAGCATTAGAAAGAGAAATGGGTTCATCAGATAAAGTAGTGAAATAAATATATATTGTCCTGTAAGATGCTTCCCTCACGTTCTTTATACATAAACACCAGAACCACCAACAAAAAAAAAACATACGTTGAAGAAAGAGTTTCGATGATAGAGAAGGCTTTTCAGAAAAATATTTCGGTGTAATTTTGTAGAAAAAAAAATTTCAAAAATACACGTCTTTAGAGATATTATCCTCCTTTATTATAAGACTCATTTACATTTTAATCACCCTCGTAATTGCATTTTAAATTCACAGTAAAATATCAATCTTATGAATAAAAAGCTACAACATATTATAGCATAAAATGTGGGAGTTTTAGTTTTATATCAATATTACACTTTCCTTATGTTTTTGTGTAAGCTACCTAGCATTTTCAGGTTCCATTCTAAGATGTATTTAAGTGGTTAGTAATTTTGAAAATGAATTTCATTCCACATTAATTTCTAGTTATGTGAATATAATCTTTAACTACCTAATTTCCATGCTACTTTTAATGTAATTTACGTTAATGAGAGAAATCTATTCTAAACGTCTCTCTCGTATAGGATATCGTACTAGTAAACGCCTGTTCTAGAGTCTCTAAAGTTGGAAATAATATAGATTTATACGTAAGCATACGAATTGCGTAATGGGAATTTTCGTAGTCAGAAATTTCTTATTGAGACTAAGAGATATATTATTTAAATATAAAATTACAGCATATGTACTTAAAGGCATTTCAATATAAGAAACGACAACAATATATTTTTTTACCAGTTATGATTAAAATATTAAAATGTATGTCATGGTATAATTTCTATTCTATCGACACACGCCTGTATTTGCAAACATTCAGTGAATGCACTGCACGAATTTATTCCAGATTATCAGTTTGACGAGACTTAACCCGCGGGAAAGCACATGGGGTGTATTATACCTCACCCTTAGAAAAAAATGGAATATTCCCAACTTGTGCAACCGAAATTCTGTACCGCATCCAGTAGCTGAGTTTCTAGTAGTGTTTTATCTTCAGAACCGGTTTTCCGCTGCACGTGTGTTTCAGAAAAAGATCGGTATTTTGTTGCAACTGGGGTATGACATACCCCTCGTGCCTGTCCGCGTAAGTGTTTTTCTAACGGAATTTTTATTTGAGAAATTTATTTCTAGAGTGTAACAGTACATATTTCTACTAGCAAGCTTTAGTATTTGTTTTAAAGTATTCGAAATTATATATTTAAAGATTTCTAAGTGCATTATGGCAAAAAGAATGAGTCCCTATAAATTGGAAATGCAACGGCTGCGAGAGTTATTAGAAATAGTTGAAAGTGATGAAGATTGCATTTCAGAAATTGAAGATGATTCTAACAATTAAATATTTAGCGGAAATAACACAGATACAGAAGAAGATGATGAACTGGATGGTTCTAAAAATGATGATGATTCCAATGATTTTGTTGGAAAAGATGGAAAAACGGTGTGGAAAAAAAGAAATTTAGACAAAATGTAAGAGTTCGTTGACATAATATTACGACTCATCTTCCAGGACCTGTAAGGGAAGCCAGAAATGTTACTGATCCGTTTAGTAGTTAGAATATTCTTATTGATAATACAATATTATCAATGATTGTATAATGTACGAATTTATATATTTCTGAGATAGCTTTACATTATAAACTTAATTTTACCTCTCTATAAGCTTATTTTTTGAAAAAATTTTTTAACTAGCGTTTTATTCACGTATTATAAATGAAAAACAGCTTTAAAACTAAATAAATCTATTTTTAACGCATTTTAAATATTGGGGTATGTGATACCCCACGCGCCCGCTATATTAACGTTTCTTGACGCGCTTTCCGACGGAATTGTTTAGAAGGCCCAATGCCTTCACTTTCTGAAATTAATTATTGTTAACTACTGATGATAACATTCCACACGGAAATAGCCTTTATTTTGTTGTGTACCACCTTTACCTGGAATAGCATTTTGTCAAATTAGTTTATTTTAGTTTTATTTATCCGATTTCTAATTTAATATGCAAATTTAATTTGTAAAGACATATCATTGCACAAATACAGACGTCTTCATTGACAGAAATCTGTTTAATGCAACAGACCAAAATAACAGAAGTATTGCGACGATTGCGAAAGCAGTAATCTGTAAAATATAGAAATGCATACATAAATAAATTAGCGCATGGTGTTGTGGTTTCTTACAACCACTGCCATATTTTTATTTAATTTAATTTAAGAAATATTTTATTAATCTTTATTCATTTAATATTAAAATTCGCATTCAAAAATTATTTTAATTCCTTCCTTTTTAAAACTTTCCCTGTAAGTTTTTCTGTCTTACATAACATTTCTCTTTATTTTAAAATGATAATGATCGTTTTAAATCTGTACTTCCGGAATTGGATTCACAGAGAACCTTCTCCAACATTCTACGACATTCTTTGCGTGAACTCACTTCCTCCTTGTAGCTCCGCCCTTCGCCAATCAAATTCAAATGAGTTTAATACATAATTTCAAAGTTGATGTTTATCTCTGCCGATTGGCGTTTTCAATTTTCGACAACCCGCTTCCGTCTCAGCTCTGCGGCTGCGCGCTCACACTGGGACGTTTGCTACAGGCGTGAAAAGTATTCGCTTGTCTTGCTGCGAAGAAAATCATATGCGTACATCGAAAGCTATAATATGAAGGAAATAGCTTTTAAGAAATTGTGATAATTTTATTCCCTCCAAATTTTACTCTGATTATGGCAAGTATGATAACTGTTATAATAACGTAGATTCAATGACGGTTATGAGTGATGCTAGGTTGCTGGAACCTTATGATGATATATGACAAGAGTGGCTTATTTTCATTTGAATGGTGATACGTTTTGTGTTTTTTAAATTGCTTGATAAAATCATATGGTGATTTAGGAAATAACTTTCGATGTACGCATAACTTTTCTTCGCAGCAAGACAAGCGACCACCTTTCACGCCTGCAGCAAACGTCAAGTTTGAAATTACGTATTAAAGTAATTTGAATTTGATTGGTGAGGGGCGGAGCTACAAGGAGGAAGTGAGCTTAGGCAAAGAATGTCGTAGAATGTTGGAGTAGTGTAACATCACAAAAATACGTTGCAAATATTTTTCCCGGTAGTCCAATATGTAATCTAATTATTTTGTGTATCCATGTAAAGGAATGACAAATGCTGTATATTCCATATTCTACAGAAGCATATTTTAATGAACTTCTAAAATGCATAGCAATTTCATTCTGTTTGGCATAGATTAACATCAATACAAATATAAAGCAAACAATTTTCAGCCTTAGTGTAACATTGTTAAAATAAACCGCAAATGATTTTTACACATTGACCATAATGTGACGGATTTAAATTGTGCGTTCTGTAAACGAACAATAAATACTATATATACCACTTAGAATAGAAAATATACCATAGTAAACCTCAATAACAATTACATGGTAATCCGATTACGTTTACGCGAGTTAGAGCACAGGTAAATAGATAGGAAGATGGAAGATAGGTCGCAGACAGGCAACCCGAAAACATAAACTCTTTTCAACTAAGTTGGAAAGTTTTAAAAAGAATTGACGAAGAAATTTTTAAACGTTAAAGAAGAACAAAGTAGGTCAGATGTCATGTAGAAATAACAAAAATTAGCAAATTAAAATACCTCATTAATGTTTTATTAAAAAACTAATCTCATGAAAATATATCTAACAAAAACAATGTGCCGTGAAATGCTGTGCACTAATGTCGAAAACTCGAGTATATATTACACATAACAACTACACAAAGAATAAATTGTTCTTAAAATTCATAACTTTGCTCTATTGACTGTATAAATTTAGACATTTTTTTTTAATAATGCACGCTGTATTTTTTATGGAGTTAAACAAAATACTTATTAGTTATCCTATTAATATTATTTTTTAAATAAACTGTAGTTTCTAGTTGGAAAATATTGCCCATTCATATTGCCATTCATTGCCCATTCAATATTGCCATTGGTCCCATTTCAGGTTTTAAAGCTTCTCGATTCATTTTCTGGTAAAATAAAGATACCCATTTTTACAGAAAATAAAGTGAAGGAAAACCATGAAATGTCATTTTATTTACCCGATTCCTGAAATATGAATTTTGTACATTCATTTATATTTAAATATATCAAACATTTAAATTTCACTGTAACTTCCAAATAACCCGATTTATTTTACTAATGAATTCTTCAAGAACTATAGATTATGTTAAACGATCTAAACTTATGAGCAAGAGCCTCTCATTCTATGAAATCATCTTCTTGGAAAAACGCTTCTGTTGAACGAAAGAAATCTGATGTAAAGCCATCTTTCAAATTTTATTTTCATATCGTTAACGAATAAAATAAACCGATTCCATTGAAGTAAATTCACATTAATTTCTATGAAGCCGCTTTAGAATTGTCTCCAAGTTATATTTTAAAATATATATTTTATGGAAAAGATATTTTTATAATATTATTTAAATTGATATTGTTTGTTGTCAATATTGATTTCCAAAACAAAACAAAACTAAAACGTCTTCCAAACATCCAGTTTATTTATCAACGAGTATGTTTGGTTCTAATTCTGAAGTTCGTTTAATACTTTTTTTACACCGCTAACCATGCCCCTACCTGCCCAGCATGAATGCCTAGCTTAACGGGTTAGTACCTGGGTGCGGGGCGGAAATTGCCTGATCACAGCATGGCTGTGATGCACCTGACTATAGATTTGTTCACATCTCTGCTGTGCTTGATCTCTTGTGATTTGCTACCGTTATCTTTGTTTGCCGGTTCAAGGTTTCTGTTTAACTTTGTTGAATTGATAGATTTAATAGGTCTCGTAATTTAGAACCTTGATCAGATGACGAGACCCTCACCTGACTAGGCACCCCCAGAAGTATTATTCACAGGTAACTTGGAGGGCTTTGCACCTACGACGGATTTTACATGCACCAGGTGCCATTAGCGTACATAGATTTACATATTTACCATGTCTGTTGGCTTGTCACGTTCATGATGGGTTGTCGCTGTAGTGTTTATCGCCTCTTTTATGGGCTGATTTCACTTCTTGTTGTATTTGTCTCTGTCAAGGCTTTTTAGCGTTTTTATAGGCTCACCCCTGTTGTGGGTTGTTTTTTGTCTATCATTCATTGGTTTTTTGTCTCTTTCTTGATATATTTTTACCTCTAGCTTGTGCTAGAGCTGGTTTTCACATTTTGAATCTTGGTCTTCTTTCGAGAGTTCCACTGGTTATTATGTCACTATCGTGGGTTTTGTCACGTTGTAACTTTTGTTACTGGTGGTTGACGCATTGTAACTTTTGTTACTGGTGGTTGTCATATTGTAACTTTTGTTACTGGTGGTTGTCACATTGTAACTTTTGTTACTGGTGGTTGTCACATTGTAACTTTTGTTACTGCTGGTTGTCACATTGTAACTTTTGTTACTGGTGGTTGTCACATTGTAACTTTTGTTACTGGTGGTTGTCACTTTTCTGGATGTTGCACACTCATTTTTGTTGTCTTTGTCACCCTTTATCTCACCCAAGCATTGGGGGTTTTTATTTTTTTTCCCTTCGTGAATACGCTTTTTGCGATCAGTCCATTGAATCCTAATGGCTGTTATCACTGCCTTTGAATTTTGTGCAACTTGTTGATTTGTTGTTTGAGAAACTTGTCGCACTAATGGAGTGGGGCTTGTTCCGTGGCCGTTAGTCCGTCATGTATCTATGAGGCTGTATTCACTTAATGTGACACTGTTTTTTTCCCTATAACTTTCTTTGGAAGTTCGTTTAATACTTATCTATACACTAGCAGACTATGCCCGCTGCGCTGGTCGGTTTCTCCAAAAGAACCTTGAATCAAACGAAATATATCGGTGAATTTAACCTTGTGTTTTAAAGTAATCTGTATCTTTACCTGGAATATCCTAAAATAACATAAAAACGGATACTTATTTCACTAAGTTATGTTTTTTAATGCGGTTTACTATTACGTTTACAATTTATTACCGTTTTCTATTGTTTTATATGTTTTATAGCTACATTTTTTAATAACGTGAATTAACCTATAATATTCACAACTAAAAAGAAATGGCGCATTTAGTATTTGTCGAGAATTAAATAAAAATCATGCACTCGTGACATCATAATTCACTTTTATGTTTTAACAGAATAATAAGGCTACGATAATTTGTGACTCGTGCTGACACGTTGCTGTTATCATTATTTTTTTACGCGTGAAGTTTTTGCTATGGTACCCCATTGTGAAATTTGGTAATTTTTGAAATTCAATGCTTGAAAAATTATATAATCAGTGGATTTGAAATTTATATCAAGAAAAAATACAATTTTTTATCTTTCTAACGCAGTTTGTCTAACATCTTTCTGACAAATACTTTTGGAGCAATTAATTTTTCCAGTAACTTCAAATGTTTCATTCTCCAAGATTAATCTGTGGCAAGGATTAGCGAAAATCCCAGTCGTCAGCAACGCATACCGTTTTATTAAAGAGGATAAAGAAACTGATATGCGTTATTACGAATCGTTTGAAAAAAAATCAAGATCAATAGCATCACACTTCATATATACATATCGCACTTTGAGTTTTCGAATCATGAATTAAAAGACATCTTAATTAAACATAATCTGAAGAATGGATAAATAGGCATCATGATGGTTGAAATCGACAGTTAATGGTAATTGACCTTGAATATTCTTTTTTGGGGAAACATTTTATGAAAGCAAAATATTTACAGCTACTATATTACATATATATAAGCCTTTAAAATCATAAACATCTGAATGCTCCACTTTCATATTTAACAAGTTGGAAATTGTACGTCAAACGTGACAAATGAGGTGCGTTCGTACTACTGCTAGTTATATAAATATTCAGATCTTGATGATTTTTAATTATGTGAAATGAATTATATCGTCTGAAGATTAATTTCTGTCATAAAATAAGTATCTCGGTCGCTTGACGATTCAACCTCGGAAGCTCCTATAACAAGAAAGCCCCGACTTAAAAAAAAAAAAATCAAATTTCTTAATAAATGTTTTTATTAATATCTCCTAAAGTTTTGATTCGATTTAAAAAAAAAATTAAAATGCCTCGACAAAATTCTGCAAATATAATATATCTTAAATTTCAATCCATTCGGTTGGGTAGTTTTTGCGTTATTATATGCGGACGGACGGACAGACAGACAGACGGACGGACCAAGCGACAACAATAGGTGCTACGTATTTATATAATTACGAACGCACCTAAAAACGACGATAAAACGTCATATCTTTCACAGCTTTATCACAGTAAAATCATTCTATTCTAAAGCAATGTTCTGTTGCGTTCTGTTTACCTAGAAAAGAGAAGGGTGTTATGGGAGTTGAGGTGAAAGTTGTAGTTCATACCGCGTAGAGAAAATATAAATGTACTTCTTTTTAGGTGCCTTCATAATTATATCAATACGTAGCACCTATTGCTGTCGTCTGGTCCGTCCGTCTGTCCGTCCGTCCGCATATGACAACGCAAAAACTACCCAACCGAATCGTTTGAAATTTAAGATATATTTAGAATTTTGTCGACACATTTCAAATTTTATGAAAATCTAATCAAAACTTAAGGCGATATTAATAAAAGCATTTATTAAGATTTTTTTTTTTAATCGGTGCTTTCTTGTTATAGGTGCTTCCGAGGTTTAACCATCAAGCGACCGAGATACTTATTTTAATACAGAAATTAATCTGCCGACGATATAATTTATTTCACGGAAGTAAAAAACATCAAGATCTGACTATTTATATAACTAACTATAGTACGAACGCACCTCAATTTTCACGTTTGACGTACAATTTCCAACTTGTTTAGACACGTTATTACGATACTACGTATAATATACACTGCAAGCAAAAACGTGGAGAACATTTATTCTGCCTTCACAGCGCAGCACACATGGATTCAGGTATATTTCCCTTCACAGGATTTGAAATTTAGAAGTGCATTTTTAATTGTGTCAAATTTTCGCCTGTGTAAATGATATTTTAGCATATGTTGTACTGTGACAAAAATCTATATCTCTAATAGAGGATGTCCAATTGTAACATATTGCCATCTGTGAACTGGCGGACTTTGAATATACTTTCGCTTTGGAAATGTGTTCGTAATTCATCCACTGGTGGAAAAACACTGTAATTTACTCCAATAAGATATTTAAAGTTCTTGGATTTAAGAGCATTTAAAAAAATAAATTGTTTACGGTCGGACAGGTCGACAGAAACATTAATTTCATATATGTTGCGTTTGGCTGATTTATGTAACAACTTAGTTGGTTAATCAGTATGAATAAAGAATTGCTAATATTTTGTATTTACCATATTCATAACTTATTTATTTATTTTTCATTAGAGATGACTTAAAATTCTATGTAATCACGTAAATCATTACATTCAGTAAAACGTGAAAAATCAATTTCATGCAAGTGTAGTTAGCCTATTTCTCTCTTGAAGTAGCATAAACACAAATGAAAAATGCATTCAATGAGTACTGAGTACTACTTATTTTATATTGAGTACGGATGGCACACTGTGACACATAAAATAATTGATTTTATTTAAACTTGGTTACTTGTTTCTTTGCTAGGATACGTTATGAGTGTAAAAGAAAGTTCAGTTTTATCTGTCCAATTTAAAATTTAACTAACACAGTATGGTTGACATATGAAAAATCAGTAAATAATAGCCCTTTTAAAATTTTAGTTATGCAATTTCCCAGCAGGCGCACTACCAATGAAAATAAAACTACAATTTAGAAACCGTTCATAAATTTGACCAATACATAAATTTGTTAAAGCGAGACGCTTCTTCTGAATATTTGAACGAAACTCGTCCCTGGTAAGTTTAAAATACATTCAAAAGTTTTTTGAAGTATATGCATGGTTATGCGTAGTTTACATCTCCATGCATAGTTATGCATGGAGATGCATGAAGTATCATCCTCTTTAATAAAAAGCTATGTGTTTTTGACGACTGGGTTTTTCGCTAATCGTTGCCACAGATGAATCTCGGAAAGTGAAACATTTGGAGTTACTGAAAAAATTAATAGCACGAAAAGTATTTGTCAGAAAATTCTTAGACAAACTGCGTTAGGAAGGTAAAAAAATGTATTTTTCTTGATATAAATTTCAAATTTAATGATTATGCCGTTTTTCAAATATCGAATTTCAAAAATTACCAAATTTTACAATGGAGTACCATAGCGAAATCTTTACGCATAAAAAGATAAAAATAACGGCATTGTGTCCTTAAGTATCCAGTATGCCCACTAAAGTCCCTTGCCACCCTCTTAACTTCGGAACGGCTGCTGCTATATTCATAAAATTAGTATCTAGGTCTAGGTATAGTATAGTAGCCATGCGTTACTCAATGAAACCGCCTACGGTTCTACCTGGTGGAATGTTGCGGAGTTAGCATTCCTATCTCGAAAACGGAAAGAGATAGAGAAAAAAGTGATTTACAAAGTTGTAGAGCATTTAGTACGAAAAGACATATTGTGGACATTAATGCGAAGAATAGAACGGTTGAAACAAGCATTTGTCTTTTCGTGATTTCCTACACTGTGCGTGACAAAACGATCTTAGAAAGAAAAAAGCAACTAGTAAGTTAAATAAAAGTCATAGAACATAGATTTTCCAATTGTAACTGGCAATAAAGCGTAATGTATCTAAATTCGTCTGTGTTGTCTTCAAAAATAGTTATCAATCTTACACCCCATATTTTCAATGGAGCCTAAGTAACATATGAAAATTTCGTAGAATTTCAAATAATGTAATATACGGTAGTGGCACCGAAGTATTTTATGGGTCTTTCTAAAATAACTATAGAGGCTCCGACACTCCCTATTCTAATCGGAAGAGGTGAATTAGATAATACTGAGAAAAAGAAGTAACAATATTATAAAATATTAGCAATTCTTTACAATTAATTTGGTGTTTACATTAAAGAACATGTTTTTATATTGAAATGCATTTTGTCTTTATGCTGTAGTTTTCAAAGTAAAATTTTCGGAATAAAGGTTTTAGTTACATACGTTTTGATAAATAATTGATTAAAAATATATGCTCTTAATCAAATACACTTATTTAATTTTTGAAATACTATATTTATTGAGAAAAGCAATGTTTCTTACAAATACATTTTGGAAAAAAAGGATGATACTCTTTCACGTAACATTAGATAATGATATTAATGTGGTACAATGAAAGTTCGCATAAATAAAATAAAAACTAGATCACGGTGTAATAAAGAATACTTTTAGTTTTTTATTCTGTTTTACACATATCAGTTAAATTAAATATTGTTTTTTATATTTATTCTTCCAATGACCATTTTAAATATATTTTAACGAGTTCAGAAACATTAAAAAATAATATCAATGACAAATGAAAAACGTAAATCTTTTTTTTTTAAATAAACATCAGGTAACAAGTAAACATATTTTAAATAAAAATTACATTACATATTTAAAAGAACTAATACTTACCTTCTTTAAAATTACCTTCACACACAGTGATTTTAAAAGAACCCATTTATTGGATTTTCTCGAACATGTGACATATTAAAAATAAATGTGACATAGCCCAGTCATCTTCTCATAACCCAAATTCGTAGGATGTGAAATTTAGTCAAAATCGTTACAGTCGTTTTTCAGGTAAAACAAAATTCTAAAGTGGCCAACAACTGGTTCAGTGATGACCAAACACTAGATTTTCGCGGCCGACTACTAGAGAACTCGCCATTTTTGAACTTAACTTTGTCTAAAAAAAACTATTATTTTTAAAAATAATGGCTGAAACATAATAAGAAAAGTATGTTTTAACATATGTCACCGTTACAAATGTGGTGCCATTTATTAATAATTCTACTTTAAGATATATGTAAGCACTTAAGTGGTGTACTATGGGTACTTTTACCTTGTCTGCAGTTCCGTTTAATTAACGAACATCTTTTCATTTCTAGCAGTTATTATTTCATGAAAAAGTTAAATAGAAGTAAATGCAGGCATTTAAATTTAATTTTACTGTATGTAAGTTTCTTGCTACAATATAATTTTTCATTTGGATGTATTTCTCGTCTGCTGATTAACCCGTCAGCACATGCGCTGGGATAAAATCTACCCCAGCTCACAACTATTACTTAAAAATGTGCAAAAATCGCTCGTGATCTTTCCGAGCTTTATAGTACCTTTCAAGCTGAAAGATATCAAGATGTGGCCAAAACGAATTTACCTCCGGTTGTGGATTTTTCATTCTTTTGTTATAAAAATATCACGTGGGAGGAAATTTACCCCACGCGTGTTATAACGTAACCCATAATGATAGGAAAATGTTAATGCAAATGTTTATGCAACGCAAATAATAATATAATTGTTCTTTTAAACGTTAACAACTCTTGCACATGCAGTTTCTATATATCAGTTTTATACTTTTTTGTATTTTCATGGCTGAATTTGAATTGTAAAAGCTCTGTATGTAATGATATGCAGAAAAAAAATCTTAGTGCTAGATTTTATGGGTTTTTTTTTCTTTAAATATAAAATAACTTCTTATTTTAAGTTAATTGTGTCCTTTATTGATTTACAGTTTATTTCAAAATATAAATTTTTCTTTATAATCAAACCGGGAGGAAATTGACACAAGAAAATCCATTGGGGTAAAATATATACCGCGCGTGTAGTAACGTAATGGAAAGGAACGCGTGTGCTAACGGGTAAATTGGAAAAAAGCTCTCAAAGCATACACATATAATAATTTTAAAGGTTTTTTATGTAATATATTTAATATAAATTTTAATATTTTATAAATTTTCAAAAATGTGTCCATAATTCAAATTAAACTATGGAACAAAATAGAAAACTAAATTCTTGTTTGAAACATATGAAATATGAATATGGTATGATATATGTTTCTTGATTTTCGTTCAAAAGCAGACTTACTCTATTATTCATCGCTCAGAATATGGCAGGTGATTTGATTTACGAAGTAGAGATATTTTTCTTTTTTTATCATTTTGAAGGAAATGGTTGAATAAATGAAAAACGTTAGTTCCGGATGATGTACCGTCTAGAAATTTGGTTTTACATTTCTACAGTAGATACTTTCAGAAAAGAAAATAATAAAGTATCACGTACAGAGGATAATCTACGAAATGCGAATTCTAATTATTTTTTAGATTTAAAAAATCATAATATTTAAATAGTAACTTATATAAAAATGTCTAATAGTGGAAATACCTTAAACAAGAGATTTTTTTAAGGTAGAAAGTATATTTTTTCATATCAAAAAAATTCCGAGAAAACTATAAGAATTTATCCCGGGGATGTAAAATATTGAAGATTCTGTATGATTGTTTATATAGTTAGTGCATGCTTTTACATTAAATTTTCATGCACTTTAATTTTAAAATCTCATAAATGAATATAGGTGTTATTTATGTTATTTAAAATTTTCTGCAGATAATGTTGCAACATTGACAAACATATCTAAGACAAAAAAATAGTAATAATATATATCACGGTAGTAAAATACTATCTGGTTGTCATATTCTAGTAATATTCTGATATTGTTTAATATTTTCTAGCGCGTAAAGTGTTATGAATTGGATCAATATTTCACCAAAATATGCAGACAATATATGCTTCAACAAAATGGAGACGCCTTATTCCAACATTTGATGTTTCGGTTGAGCTCTATTTTTTTGTAATTTAAATCATAACTTGGTAAAATGTTAAACCGATAAATAACAAAATTTTGAAAAAAAAAAGATGATGTTAATACTCTGAACTCTAAAGTGGTTATACAGTTATCCCTGTGGTAATCAGAAGGCAAAAAAGGGCTAATGAAACGCAGGCTACTGAAACTGTTTAATGTGGAATTTAATACATTACGGACATGCAGGACGAAAAAAGATTCGATGCTGAAACCATTTCATACGGAGAAAAATGAGTATCCTAACCAGTAGACATATTTAGACATCACAAAGTGCAATTATATAGAAAAAAAACAATTTGTTTGAAACTATAAAACTAAATGTTTTTTTTTTTTTTTTTACTTAAATTCAAATCATAGATTTCTGGCATACATTCGTTGTAAAATGCAAAAATACTTGATATAGGTTCATATTGTAAGTTCGTAAACTATTTCCGTTAAAGGGATTTCCTCGTAGAACGAATAGGTCGGCAATATTTTATCTTTTCTGACGACAAAAAAAAACAACTTTACATGCCTTAATCTGGTTTGAAATAAATTAATCAAATTAAACATATGTGGCAGATGTAGGATATTGTATTGTTTAATAGTAAAAGAAATCATGGAAAAAATTCCTTCGTTGATCTGATGATATGATCCTTTTATCTTGTATAATCCTGTAAAATTCACAGTAAGTGCGTTATTCCCGTACGTCAAATACATATATTTTAAATATCAAAAAACACTAAATAGAAAAATGCGGCGAGGAGAATTTCGGTAATTTAAACCAATGTGCGATAATGAGAGTATTGTAACAAGTGATATCGTATGGCATCGCATATCTAAATTGTGCTAAACTAATTGGTGGTGTTATTGTACAAGCACAAGATGAGGCCTGATTTCACATATATTAAAAGTTGCTCACATTTCCCAACGCTAAAATATCTTCTATATCCAAAATAAATTACAGAATAAAGGGAAAATTAAAGTTTTACAAGACGAGATAGTTATATTAAATTTAATAAGAAAATCTGGTTTATGTGTAAAAGGCTGACATAGCAACTATTGAGAAGCCTGTAAAGTATTATTAAAAAATTCATGCACTTAATGCATAGCAGTTATCATATCATCTTATTTTATCATAACCTTATTGATGTTCTTATTTTCACAACCAAATGTTTGTCAACATGAATAGATGTTACTTTACTCTTTTAAATGTTGCACGATTTTTCGTAAAAATAAATAAATAAAAAAAAAAGATAAAAAAAAACCTCACAAAGCATAAAAAGCACCCAAGAATGATGTTTTGAAAATGAAAGTATGAATTTTTCCAAAAGAGTTTAACATTTTTCATGGAATGGCTCCATTACACTGACGCTTTTAAATAACATTTTTCATTAGATCTAATAAACTGATTTTTAATATAATTTGCACTTTTTTAGATTTTTTCTTCAAATCGGATTTTTATATTTTTCATAGAATGGCTGCATTACACTAACGCTTTTAAATAACACTGTTCATTAGATATAATACAAAAATGTTTAATATTTTGCACTTTGTGTATTTTTTCTTTAAATCGGATTTTTATATGTTAACACTACATACTACACAAACAAAATCAGAAATCATTTGCTAGAATTTGTGACGTAACGCGCAATTTTACATAAGCACAAGCCTTCACCCAGAGAAAAGTTTTGTTGAATCAACAAAAATTTGGTTGACTCAACAAAACTTTTTGTTTAAATATAGGTCAATGGAAATTTTGTTTGCATCAACAAGAGGAATTTTTTTTTTTTTTTTTTTTTTTTTTTTTTTTGCAATTCCAAAAAAAAAAAAAAAAAAAAAAAAAAAAATGTATCGTCAGCAAAAAATGTTTTGTTAATTCAAGTAAAATGGTTCAATTTTACTTGAATTTTGCTAAAACAACCAAAATGTACTCAACAAAACATGTTTTGTAATTTTAATCAATTCCTTTTTCTGGGTGTTCTAGTCATTTTCTAGCGCTTTTTTACATTATGGCATTTTACGGAGATTTGCGATAGTCTAGTTATATTCTATCTCCGCTTTACTTTTATATACGAAACAATTTGATACTTTGATACATTTCACTCAATATAAATGATTTTGCTTTCATAAAACAATTTCTCTTTATTTTATGTACGCTTAAACATTTTTACATCACTAAAATATCGATATGAATTTGAAAAAATTCAACGACGCATTACTGATATAAATTAGACTTTATTATATTTACACTATTATTACACTTTATAATATTTCTATATCAGAATTCAAGAAAATAAATAATTCTTACCACCTATGCTTACCAATTATTAAACATGTCGATATAATTTTAAAAATATATAAATTGTTATTTCACAAAATAATTATTTTTTGACGAAAGAGTTTAATGATAAATATAAACTACACATATACAAGTATTTAATTAAAATAAAATAAATATGCTAAATATTTTTATCTGACTATACTCATTTTAGAGACACAAAATATATTACATGTAAAATATGTAATTTACAAGCTGCCAAATGTAATTTACAAGCAGAAAATATTATCTGAAATATCAATCAATTTTTAATCATGTATATAAATATTAATTTATTTTTATAGTTCCTTACAAATTCGAAAATGAATGGAATGCATTTTATTCTAAATGCACATGCAAGCAACAATATTTAATAAAGTAATTTGCAAACATATCTGCAGTTTTTTTAACGTGTATACAATCAACAATTTTTAAAAATATGTTTAACTATTCGCGGCGATTACTGTTAAGTACTATTGTTTCGTAAATAATTCAGTAATTTAATTATTTTTATTTTCAATAAGATTGTTTATTCCAAATAAATATTAAATTGCGTTCTAAAAATGCCCCCAAATTGTGAAGTTCCTTTATATGTGACTAGCCAATGATTTACGTTGTTTGAAATGAAATTCTCATTAATCATACAGGAATGGCATTCTAATAAATAAATTTTACTTATGAATACTAATTAAGGTTTAAAATTTATATCTTTATTTAATGAACTATCATTCATTGAAATTAAGACATGATACCGTTACATTTATTAATAAGATAATAAAATGTTGCCATTGTATTTGCTGATTTTTCAAGAGAACTGATGGGTGGGAGAATGTACAATCGACCCCCCCAAAAAGAGAAAAATTTAACATTTTAACTTTCAAAATTTCTCCAAATGTTAGCATTATATTTGGCTTTTCGGCATACTTTAACTTGGAATAAAAAACGAAGTTGTTACGGAATTATCAATGTTTAATATCTGGAATTCTCAATGCTAAATTAATTTCTAAGTGTTTCAAATCCGAATGAAGTACGTGTACTTTTTAGAATATTTCAAACACTACATGATATGATGAGCTGCAATTTTGGATTCGCATATTTGACATTTTTAGAAAAAAAAAATATGTTAAAAATCTTCTGTTAAAAAATCCAGTGGTTATGATTCCTGTTTATTTAAAAAATAATTACAAAAAATCTGTATATTTGTTTTCAAAATATAAAAAAAAAAAGTTACGAATTTGAACCAATAATTCTTTTAACATATATTGTTTTGTAGAATCCAAAATTGCATGTGCTCATATTGTAGCTATAAACTTCAAAAGATAGTTCTTTCCCGAGATATTTGCTCGGGACTGTTTAGACTTTAATGAAATATTTTAGAATTTCGTTTGTTTAAATACTATTTTTCTTGTTACAAAATTGTATTATCTTCAATTTCATACATATTATACGAAGGCTTTTTTAACCTTTATATCACAAATTATGAATAATAAAATATATCTACCCAACAGTTTTTTTATTTTATTGTGTTATTGACATATATTATAAGATGTAATAATAATGTAAAACTAAGCAATTTTTTTTTGTTAATTTGAGCTGATAAAGTAAAACACTATTTTTAAGTACAGTCGAGACAATATAATTCAAGATAATTCACAAAAAAAGAAACTGTACAACATTTCATTGTACTGTCATTTAAGACATGTAATTGCATGTAATGAATATTTAATGGCAATTATAACACATGTACCTATTCTTGATAAAAATTACAAAACAATTTTTCATTATATATAAACGTTGAAACGCACTATACTTCAACAAAATTTCGATAGGTAATTAATAATTACACATGCCTCAAAAAAGTATTTTTAAGGTTCTGTGCACTTTTTAAAGTGTTTCAAAAATAATAACACACATCCATTCTTCCATACAGAAGAATTCTAATTAAACAATGCATCGAATATCATACTTTTACTAAAAATAAAACAAAAATTGAGAAGTAGTTAACAAAATGTTTATTGAAAAACTTTAAATTACTCTTAAAAATGTATATATATATATTTATTAAGAATTGATTTCTGTTTATTTTCGACAGAACTAATAAGAAGCAGCAATTCTTAATCTAAACAGTTTCATCTATCTTTTACTAATATTACGGAATTGGGTCTTTATCTTGTTAGTATAGCGTCCCAAGAATATTTACAACTGCAAAAGAAAGTATTTCACTTACAATATCATACAGCTTTATTTATAACCACGCCATCTTTGGAGTTTTTATCTTATTATCTTTTTTAAATTTTATACTAACAAAATAATTTTAAGGCACCTTTAATTATCATGTCTAGCGTTTTTTTAAGGGCAGAATAAAATTATACTGGCAAAAACACGAAGACATAATTTATTTCATGTCAAATGCAAGATGGCTTTTGACTCGAATAATAATATTTTCATAAATTAAATATGAAAATAAGTTTCTAAATCCTTACGATTATAATATCTGCAAAAGCAAATATTATTTTCCTTAAATTAACTTTAACTTTATAATTATAATGTCCTTTATTATTTTTATGATGAGTAAAAGAACACACATCCACTCAAAAATTATATAATATCTAATCTTTGTATTATAACTTACATCACTCTATTTGCTGTTATAAGTATATGGAAATAATTTAACACACGTTCCTATTATTTTTAGATCAAAAATTACATAATACTAAATACCTAAAGGTCTTTCATGAATAATTAAAGAAATAC
This sequence comes from Maratus michaelseni, assembly GCA_963931845.1. Taxonomy (NCBI): domain Eukaryota; kingdom Metazoa; phylum Arthropoda; class Arachnida; order Araneae; family Salticidae; genus Maratus; species Maratus michaelseni. Next base: position 288,292,764 of record OZ007591.1, on the reverse strand, counting down.
TGGAAATATAAATACTGCATTATTTGAAATGAATCTTATTTTCTTATTTAAAGTACAATAACATATATCTCGTGAAACATCACATTTCCTTAGTTGTCTATTCATTAAAAAAAATAGAATTATTAAATATTAATACCATCGATGAAATGAAAAGTAATTTGGAAGTATAATCATTTACAAGGAGTAAAACTTATTTTAAAATTTCGTAGCATTTCATATTGAAATTAATTATATATATTATAAATATCTATAGTGACATAAAATATGCATCATATGAGTCATAAATTATGCATTTATTTTAATAATAAATGCGAAAGGAATTCAGGCTTGTCAATTTTACTTATGTTATTTTTCTCAAAAATGACATAAAGGCATCCAGGTACAAAGACTCCACATTCTGAATTTAAAATAGTGTAAAAGAAATGTTTTTCATCATTTAAACTATTTACGTTTTATTTTGTTATTGAAATTATTTAATTAACATTATATATAGTCTTTAATTTAGCTATTGTTAACTGATTAGTTATTAAATTATTTGAGGAATAAATATTTTTGAATATTTATATATAAAAATTTATGTTTTATTTATAGTTTTCTGTATTCGGTTCAATGCTTTTTAACGCATTTTAATAAACATGGTGATTAGAAATGAATTATCTCTGTTAAAAGTACAATTAAAGGAAAACAAATTATAATATTGTATTGTTACTGCCGTCTTATGCAATAAAATATTCATGAATGAAATATGAAAATCGATTTTGAAATACTTAAGATTTTATTACATTCGAAAGTAATTAATATTTTAACTAACGTTTTGATTACGGGCCAGGACAAGTGACTATATACATATTCAACCACACCATAGTTTACAAAAAATGTTTCTTCATGTTAAATTTTCTTTGAAAATGTCCTGGTATAAATATATATCAGATATTCTTTTTTAAAAAGTGATGCGAATAAAATACAAAATTGCCCACTGGACGTATATGTCCCAACACGTAGACAAAGGGTTCAATGTATCAGTTTTATTTATTTTTTTCTTATTAAATAGTGTCTATTATTTTAGGATGATTAAAAATATTAATTTTTGCATCTACTGTCGTTGCTGTTATTCTAAAAAAATATATCAAAATATAAATCAATAATAAACAATTACATATCTAGAAGTCAAACACATATTACATAAGAAGTCAAATGTACATGTATTGATTTTTAGTGTATGAGATAAAATATGACTAGCAAAGTATTCTAACAAGTTTTATTTTCTAAAAAAAACTTAAATGTGATTTCATAAGTCATATGGAAAAGTATCAAAAATCGACAGGAAGACATCAAGGTGAATTCTAGCTTATATATTTTATAATTGTTATTTAGTAACCGTCAAGTTTGCAAATCCGTTTTATTTCATGCTCAGTGAATATATCGCTATATTTCTTTTTAATTTCTTCAGTTGATAATTAATAACATGATACTAAAAATTTAACTCTCTTATGTTAAATATCAAAATGACATTCATTGGGACGATAAAATTATTACAACATCTTCATTCCTCTTCATCAATATCTACTTACAACAAATTGTTTAAATGTTTTTCCTCAAAAGTAAAATTAAAGAGAAATATCGCAAATATTAATGTACTTTCAACATTGATTAATTTAAACAGATTTGTGGCGTATTTCAAATAACACAAAACGTAAAATATTATATTACATATTTGGTTACTTTTTTTCTTTCTTTCAAAAAAGCAGAATTAGTTAAATCTTGGTGCCGAAAAGCGTTTTGACTTGACAGGTTCTTATATGATTTTCCTCTAAAATGAATCGCTGGCATAAAAATATAAATTTTGATTTGAAAGAGCGTAAATAAAATTTTGTATTCATCTCACATTTCACTTGAAACATATTTATTTTAGTGGTTATTCAATTAAATAGTCAATTCTATGTGGCATTTATCGTGTTTCTTAAGTAACTCAATTTAATATGTGTCGCATATATTTACAGTAATATTATTTATTTAAAATGGTTTATGATAAAATATCATATTATATTTATTTTATAATTTAATTAATTTGCTTGGGCTGCATGTATAGCGAATCCATTTTTCAGCTATTTGTGGAATACTTGTGTAGACGTGGGTAACATTACCTTTGGTCGAATCCCCCAACCCTTAACTTTAAAATATTTTCTTGATTTTTTTTTCGAAATGTGAAGTGTTTATAAAAATCCGTGTATACTAATTTATTAGGCATATTTTTAAGTTGAAAATCATTTTAGTTTATTTATTATATATAATATATATATATATATATACAGAGAGAAACCTCACATCTGATGGGCGGGAGCGCTTAAAAAAAAGAGGGTAAATCAGTGGCCACAATAATTAATCGTTTACTTTGACTTAGAACAATCAAACAAAAAAAAATTTAGTCCAGAAGCGAGTAGACTCTAAAAAATATATACTATACATTTTTATTTAAATGACATCGATTCAAAGTAAAATTTAAATTTTGAACCCTACATTTCGTTTTAAAAAATTACACAGAAAACGAGGTGTCAATATTTTTTTTATGTACTTTTTCACTAAAAAAAAACAATAAATTTTCAAAAAGGTCGGAGCTGATTGATTCAACTTTTTCTACTTCATCAGTATCTCCCTTTCGATTTCCATATCGATTTCTAACTAACAAAATATGGTTTTAGCGAGCAGAAATTGCTCGTTAAGCAATATTTGTTTTTTGAAATTTTGAATCGTTTAAAATAGTTAACACTTGAATACATAGATTTTTTTTTATTTAAATTCAATAAAAAATATGACTTATAAAACATGGATGGAGATATATTTACTTAAGTAAACATAGTGAGCCGAAAGTGTATGACTCAATGTGCAATTTATAATATATATCTGTCTATCTCTCTATCTATCTATCTATCTATCTATCTATCTATCTATCTCTCTCTCTCTCTATATATATATATATATAATTTTATAATCCATTATATTTTAACATTATTTCTGGCATCACTGCAAAGCAATTTATATTTCTAAGCAATTTATATTTCTAAAATTGGCAACATGTTATGATTTTTTATGCAATTCATTCCCCAGTCATGTTGGAGTGTTCATGATGGTTCATGAACTGCAAGGTATCTTATTTTTATCTCTTTTCATCTTTATGGATTTTATACTTAATGTCTCTATTAAATGTTCTCTCTGCAATTTATAAGTATGGCTTCTTTCCTTTTTTATATTGTATTTTATTTTTCATTTTATCACTGATTTGAATCATTGTATTTGAGATGTAGTCCCAATATCATATTTTTTAGCAATATATAGCTAATATGATGATGAAACATCTCATTTCATTTTATTTGTGGTATTTAGGCAATTGGGACTTGATAATTCTGTCTAAATTCCACAAATTTCACTTCATTTAATTCATTTAATTCCATATATTCAAATTTTTATTTAATTTCTTATTCTTTCAGTTTTTTTGATTCCATATTCAGTGTGTTGGGGAATCTTTTATTGTCAACTAATTATTTTATACTTAATTAAATAAATGTTTAAGTTGGTGTTATGATAATGTTTCATTTATGGTTATATATATATATATATATATATATATATATATATATATATATATATATATATACCAAAATATGCAAGTATTTTTAAGCAGAACCAGAATTCCACACAGTATTTAAACATTAATTAACATGTGAAAAACAACAAAACATCAAAAATTAAACAAATCAAACCAGAACAAGATAATGAAACTAAAAAGGCTGTGGCCTCATCAACACTGACAAGGAAGGTTTCCCTAAGCGCATACTCAGAAAATTTTGAAAAAATTACAGAATATTCTTCTCATTATAATATATACGTCTATAAAAAATTTGCTGCGGAACCTTGATATAACGTTCGTAAAAAAATGATGAAATTTCAGTGTTTTGGCGATTTATCGCTGGGTTGGCGACACAATGAAATTCTTAAAATGCGCATTTACGATCAATACACTTTAAGAAAAAAACATTTTCTCCTCTTTATACTGAACTAATTTGAGTAAATTTAACTTAAATATATCAACTTTTATAACTTCAGTTTTGCCATGTACATTTATATGTACATTTAAAGAAAATTAACAATCGTATACTACGGTTTAGAACAAAATTTAAATGGATTAATAATGCTTCAAACTAAAAATTAATTGTCCGATTCTGAGCACTGTCAATTTGACTTCGATATTGTCAGAGACAACAGAGAGAAAAGTCTTGTTGCCATGGAAACAATAACTTATTCAACATCGAAATGTATAATGAGAGAGTTTTTAATCCGACATTTACTGCTAAAATACACTTAAAACTTATCCATCCAGCGAAACCGTGTAAAATTAAATAACTCCAGCAATACTTTATTTGTATTTATATTACATAAGCTAATAGAAAAATAATAAACTATTTAATTGTTCAAATTTAAATTCATAAAGCATTTCATAAAGCATTTCATAAACCATTTCATAATGCGTTTAATCACTAATCTAACCAGGTATTTTCAAATCCATTAAAGTTGCTTGCATTTGGTGAATAAAAAGTGTTTCTCGCCAAATCGCGTCTTTTTGCGCCAAATACTCCAAAGTATTTTATTTTTTTTTTACAGATTTTTACTGGGATTCCGCAGCTAAATTTTGCTGATTCTTTATTATGTACATGAGTAGTCCCATTAGCATTTTTTTTTAAATATTCTGAGTATGCGCTTTAAGGAGACCTTCCTTGTGAGTATAATATAAAAATAACAACCATGTTATGGAACGAAAATTATGCAAGAAGTGGCAGTAGGTTTCGGCATAGATGTTTTTGATTTGAAAAAAAAAAGTATATATATATATATATATATATATATATATATATATATATGTAGGATTTCAGTTGAAACACTTCTCGTAAATTATTATCCATGACTTTGATGCGCGAATTGTAAATAGTTTGAATCGCGAGATTTGGCTAAGAGCCAGTGTTCTAATTATTATTATGAAGCGAGATATAAAAAGGTAATATTAGGCCTCGCCGGATTGTTGAAAGCTAAATTGTTGTTATATAGTTTTTGCTAAAAGTGTATTAGTTTAAATTAAAGTTAGTATTCTGTTGTTCATCGATTATTTGTCATATTGGTTCAGTAAAGTGACTATTTATATATCATTTACTTACATATATATATATATATTGCGTACACGGTTGCTAGTTCTAATCTTTATTACTATAAACATTTTATTAAACCAAATAAAAAATAGTACTTCCGATATTTGATTACATATTTGAAGCTATGCTATTAAAACACACACACACACACACACACACAAAATCTAACAACAATATCAACATTTTCAAAGCATTTATTTTGCCACAATAAGTTACGTAATATTTATTTGTGAACTTCTTTACTGCATTACATTTCTTGACTCACTACTTACTATATATTGAAGCGTGTGCGCACTACATTGAATGCAGTAGAACATTTTCGTTTTATTTCAATTTGTTATATATTGTGCTTATTGAATTCCGAAGAGAGTGCATTACACATACACAAATGCAAATATTGTAGATTTACCGTTGTACATGTACATGTTGCGGATTAAATACTCTATAGCAGTCAGTAACAACATTATTGTTGTGTAATTGTTATCCTTGATTCCTTAATATTTCTTATAATAATAAACCCATTATAAATTAAATTTAGACCGTATCTATCATAGATATTTTTTTAATCGTAATTCTTTTTACTTACATAGTAATAATACGAATGTTTACTAATATTAAAGCAAAATAATATTATTTTAAGGTATCGGCACACCGTCGAAGGTGATGTTTTGAAATTTTATCTTTATACTAATTTTTTCTAATGACATTTAAGTTAAAACTTTGAAAAATATATACACATTTTAGAAATTACACAGAAATGATTTTTTAAAAGTGAAAAATTATCATTTGTGCAAAACATGATAACTCAAAACCAAATCACTGCATTCACATTTTTTATAAATTGCATAATGAAGAGAGTAACTTTCTCTAGGACATAGACTAGCCGCATTATAATAGCATCTCGATCGCAGAAACTTGAAGTACTACTGTAATGAAAATTTCGTAAAATTTCTTGCAACTTTTTAACTTACACCAGTGTAAGTATAAAACTAATTAATATATCATCATGATTGTATTCTATTCCCTCAATAAACATTTATAAAATAAGTCCAGAAAATATCAAGGCATTTCATGCATAATTGTTTGCTATAGGATATTTTGCGTACAGTAAAAATATGAAAAACTTCATTTTGAGAAAAAGCTAAAAATAAGTTTTAAAAGCGGTTCTTACTATAAAAATAATAATTATTCTTTAAAGGTTTAATTAGGTACTCCATGTATTTTGTTGAACATATAATCCAATTTAAATGCAAAATCTCGAAAAAGAAGAATGTAAACATATATTTAACCTTACTTCCAGTTTGCAGAACGATATTTCCGGTTGCAAAATTCTTCGGCAAGCTGTAATAAATGTAAATTTAAACGGCTGTAACTCGGGTTCTAATTTAGATACAGACACATTTGAAGCAGAATTCGATAGATAAAAGATCGTATTTTAATATTATTGCAAAAATGAAAAATCGATATTTTCATCGAAAATGACGTTTGTAAGGTGTGCGGATACCTTAATATTACTAAATAATAACAGCTGAGTACTCTAGCAATTTTGTTTAAGCGTGTTTTATGTTTCTTACGATAAAGATTCATCTAATGTCTAAATTTTTAAGTTAATACTACATTTACTTAACAATGTAATTTATAATGAGACTCAGTATAACCCAAAGCACGCTCCACGCATGCCAATAACTTCAATATATATGAGTTTTTAAAATGTGCCAGATGCTATGATGTCACTTTGTACACTGCCCTCAATTTGTACATACGGACTCATATTCATTGAAAATTATTGAACAGCGTTGTTTGGAATTCAGATTCTTTCGTAAATTTTTTAAATGTCTCTTACAATATAATTTACACAAGCTGTTATGTATCCATTAATTCTTATTAAACTTCAATTTTATTTAGTTACGTTTTTGTACACATAAAGGCTACCATTGATAAATTTCTCGTGCACCATGAAAATTACTGTCAAATTTTCAAAATAATGATTATTTTTATAATCTTAAACAATCTAATTCAGAAAATTACAGAATTTATCGATAAAGTAATTCTTATAATTTGTAAAACATTTCTGTGAAAAAGAAGAAAAATATAATAAATTCATTGTGATTCATTTTATATGAAACGTCATTCATTGTATTTTCATGCAAATTGTTTACTTCCGAATTCTTATTTTATTTAAAACTTTATCAATTACTTAATATCATGATTAAATTTAAAGTAATAACCATTAACTTTGAACGAAATCTTTGTCACTTCCGAAAGTTTTCTGGCATCCAATATTTAACACTACATTATAAAAGAATAAAAATTCAGTTCGTTAATTGAAGTTAAAATTTAATCTTCTAAATGAAATTCTTGAATAAGTAATGTCATTTTCATGATAGAAGTTTAATGCAGGAATTTCCCTTGGGTGTCCCATAAGAGTTGTAATATTTTTATTGCGTTTTCGCTGAATAATCACTAGAAAAGTATTAAATTTCGCCACGTTTTATTGTGCTTCATTCATATAATCGTAGAATAATAATGTTAATTTTATAAAATAAAATCTGAATTTTTAAATAGATGCTTAGCTTTGTTTAGTTTTTTTATATTTTTCCAAAATAAAATGGTTTATTATCTAAAAACTTTTTTTATAAAAACTCTCAGTTTCACTCAAAAATTTTTTATTTTTGGCAAATCTTTTAGTTACTTTTGTTCCATTTTTGGCAATATTGGTCTGAAAAGAATGTTTTAAGGGATGACTTCTGTAAAAAAAGAATGGGAACGAAGTTATCCTTCTCGTACAAGGAAACCCCCGAACGCCCCAGACCATATTGTTGTCGAATACGCGAGTATCGACCGAATCTCCTTTATTTGTGGCCAGAATGTTCACCACTGGGCTGCATTGGCTAAAAAAAAGCGTTTATATGAAAGCAGCTAATGATACAGATCATTACTGTATTATGAATATGTCTGCATATTATGTATTTATATATACCAATAAATGAGAAATTAAATAAATTATAGAGCATATTATAGAGAGCATTTATAACTAAAACACATTTTTGTGAAGTTATAAAATATGGAGATAATTATAATATATATTATTTGTGAAAAAAAATTAGATCTTTATAGTTTCTAATTTTATTGCTGTATATGAAGAATCAAAGCATCATCGCACGTTTCTCTAAAGTTATGTGGCATCAGTTGAAACTTTGTCTTTGCAAGGCAGCAAGGTGCAGATTGATTTAGTCACAAAAGTAAGTATGTAGAGCAATTGTGATGATATTTCCTCAACAACAACAAAAATAATCTGATTTTTTAATATATTCGAAATAGTAATTTATTTAACTAAAAACGCATTTCAACATTATTTTAAAACAATAAAAACAAGTATTAAAAAAATTTAAATATTTGAACTCTTAGGCAATGTTAATTTCAAAATGACAGGAGAATTATATCACAAAAAATGCGTAGCCGCTAGCAGAACCATGTGTGGAATCGTTTAAAACTTTCAGAGCTGTTCGAAACGCCGATCAGAGAAATGTGTTAAATATCGGCCTTCGTTCTTTTTATTTTTGATCGAGAAAATAAATATTTTAATATAGTACATTATGAGTGCAAATTATTATTGAGTTGTTTTGTGATACTATTATTATCAAACTGAGCTAGCTAGTTAGATTTTGCGATATTTAAAACAATTAGTGGTATCTGATAAAATTTTTCAGACATTTGATAAATATGTAATGTGTCTTATAAATGTTAGGAAAGCAGATTCTTGGTTCAATCCAATTTAGTTAAGGAGATATATTTATACTATACACCAAAGGGAAAACCTGTGTTTGAAAATTTTAGGTCAAGTAATAAAAACGCTTATTCCATAAATGGTTCAAAAGTCTTTCTAACTAATGTAAAAAAAATCTGATTGTGTTTTGTCATCTAATGAAATTCATCTTTGGCATAAATGCCCTATTTATAAAAATATGTCAGTAAAAGATCGAGTTCAGCTTGTAAAATCAAAAAAAAACGTTACTTTAATTGTCTTATGAATCATAAAGTGATTGATTGTAAAACTCAATTCTCGTATAATATTTGCAAAAAATTACATAACGTAACCCTGTATTTCCCTCTTGAGCAAGGGGGAAATGAAATTGAAAATCGGGAGATGGATTCACAGGAAGTGAGTCATGTGGGAAGGGGTGGTAATTAATCTAATTTGGATGTTTCGGCTCCAAAATTCCAGCCTTTCTTAGGTAATAACCAAAGCAATTTATTTTCAAGGACATGTAATATAGCTAATGAGATGAAAGCTATATTACTTAGTACATTTGTTTGTTTAATTAAGGATGAATGGGGTGATTTTTATGAAATACGTGGGTTATTGGATGTAGGTGAAAATTCAAATTTTAAGAGTAAAAGATTAGTAGATAAACATAATTTTAAATATGAAAAACAATAATAAATTTCTATTTCATGAATAAACATTTTGTCTTTGAATATTAGATCTCGAATTACAGAATTCACACCCTCTAGACAACTTGAGACTTGTTTTTCATCTTTAAATAACATCTAATTAGCGGATGAAAAATTCAATCTTCCAGTGCGAATGAAATTTCTATGAATTTTTATGACCAGGTCGTATTTCCCTCAGTCATTAAATACTAAAATAGTGATACTAAATTGTGTTTTCGGTTATATACTTAGGGGACGCCTTCCGACAAGTGGTGAAGGTGATATACATTGTGGACTTATAAGAGGTAATTTTGAGTTAGAATGGGTAATTAAATAGTTTTGGGAAATATAAAACATAGAGAGAGAGTCTGAGATTTCTAAAACTAAAGAAGCCGGCATTTGTGAAGATCATTTTCTAAAAAGTTATTCTAGATCTAAAACAGCAGAAGATATGGTAAAAATGCCATTGAACGACGACCCCTCTTGCCCTGGTGAATCAAGGAAAACGGCAATGCAATTTTAAAATTCAGTGCGGAATCGTTTTGTCTGATAAAACCTTCATGCAAGAATACTTAAATATGAGAAGAAGTTTAATTTTAACACAATTATTTCAAATTGGTAAATAAATTATACGAGTTGTAATTTTCCAACTGGACGAAAAATGTCCGGTTCCTGGCCCGGACATTTTTCGTCCAGTTGGAAAATTACAACTCGTATGAGAAGAAGTGTCAGAAACTGAATAGCAAGATCTAAATTATTACATTGCGAACCATTCCGTATACAGTCCAGAATCTAGTAGTACACCATTAAGAGTGGTTTTTAACGCTAGCTAAATAACTGCTACCTGAAAATCATTAAACTGTTTAACGGAGGCACAACCCCGGATGAGTTATCTATATATTTAAAACGCTAAGCTATTTCTTTCGACAATCCGTGAGAACAAACTACTACATCAAATTACATCATCATTTTTTTTTAAATGAAAGATATTTGGTCACAGATTTGTTATCGTACATTCGTTTGTTCGAAAATTGAATTAATTAGCCGTAATCTTAAATTAAAATTATACTTCTGCTTATGACATCATAAAGTCGGCGATCGGATTAACGCCCACTGTTGCGACGTACAGAGTTTATTATCTGAACTCAATGATTGCGAGCATAAAAAATAGATATTAAATATTAAAAGCACGTGACTTTTAGGCCGAATTTTTTAATTTGTAAGTTAAAATATAGTTAAAATGTTTAAGTATTTCAGTAAAAATATTTATCCGTGTGTTTTATAAGCAAATAAAAATTCATATTTACTGTGACGTCACGGAAATATTGTCCATTGTGTTCATTTTATCATTAAGCATTATAACTTTGTTGATGCCATTTTTTTCATTACAATTAAATGCAAAATATATTTTTATTTGTATGCATGGTGCTTAAGCATAAATGTACGCGTGAAAAGTTTGTACCGGTGAAAATGACGTTATGCTTAACTTGAAATGCATTTTAACATTTATAAAACTAGAAAGAAAAAATTATATGATTGTGTCAACATGGCGTAATATTAACTGATATTTCAATTTTTAATTTTAAAGATTAGAACTGGAGCCTTTATTGGTTGCTTCATCTTGATTGCGTACCTTGATTACATGTTACCAATTACTTTTTTTAAATTATAGGATTAAGTTATAGGATTTATAGGATTTAAAATATTAAGATTTCCTTTTTTAATAAAAAAAACACAAAGTAAAGAATTTCAGGAAAAAAAAAAAAACTTGAAATAATGATTGTATTTTTAGCTAGAATAAACAATGTAAGGCTAATATTTTATAGGAATTATTTTGGTAGGTTTGTTATAAGTTCATTTAACAGTTCTTTATTAGCGGCAAAGTCTTATTTCTTTCTCTGTGAATTTTTCTTTCGATGTCAAAAATGGTAGTCTACTTTTGGACGTCAACCAAAACACAGTGGCAATATTTAGAAAAGTATAACGGTTGTGACAACAAACGGCACTATCGCTTTAGCTTTCATCGCGCTTACATCACTTCTAAATACTAAACATTTAATTTTTTAACTACATTTTACAATTTCAATTCTTACATCCTCAATTAAAAAAAAAATTAGCTTTCGATTGAAATTTATTTGAAATCTGCCGCTTAATTTAACGACTTTTTAAATAATTTTCAAGCATGAAATATTTTTCAATTCTATCTCAACAATGACCATCCGTTTGTTTAATAATGTAAAATAGCACCTTGGAAAGTTGCAACAATTGAAAATAGGTATCCCTAACCTTCATGAAAAGTGAAAAAAAAAATAAATAAAAACCTGATAAATCATAAGATCAGATTATCCATAAGATAGAGTATTTTGGCGCTAATATAAAATCTGTGAAAAGAAAAAAAACTAAAAAACTATTTTTAGTTTATGATTAACATAAAATTCATATGTTGAATTCGTTGATGTACTTGTTGAATCAGAATATGCTAGGAACTGTTATTTTTTTTTTTAAAGATCCATTGGATATTTAACTGTATAAGAGACCGACTATGATGGAAAAGGAATAATCATCCTGATTATGTAAAGTGATAGAAGAAACCATACAAATAAATTACAATTGAAAACATTAAAATTCTCCCTCATCTGCATAATAATTTATTATTTTTAACAAAAATTCTTCATTTTTACATAAAAATTGATTAGCTTAAAACAATGGATGCGTTTTAGAAGATATGGATTTGAAACGAACAATGATTAAAAAGGACATTTTAAAACTTTTAATTTAAACATTTTAAAACTTTTTTTAACGTCGAATTTCAACGTTGCCTTTGGGCAGATGCAATACATATGCGCATAGGAGCTCATTCGATTGCATTATCACAGGGGGGGGGTGCTTATACTATGTTCTTTTATTTACTGAATATGAGATGAAAGTAGGAAATTTGTATGATACTTTATGATAGGACTATTTGTACGATACTTTATGAAAGACTATTTGTATGATACTTTATAGCTCCATGACCTTTTTTTTTGTCGTGGGGAATATGGTGGTAAAGTCAAACTGATTTGCATTACACATTTGTTTACGGAGTGTTCATTTGGAGTTTGCATCGGAAATAGCATTTCACTGGGAGGGGGGGGGATTTTTTAAAATAAAATATTTGAAAGACTGTTTCATACGAAGCCCTACTTAAATAATAAAGAAGCTTATTTTACTGATATTGTTATAGTATTTTTTCCGTCACGTTTTGACGGGTTCCATCTAGTTTTCTATAATGTTGCGATTTAGAAAATACTAATTTGTTTTGTAGCAGACAAGAAAAAAGTATTGTATGATATTATTACATCCTAGCCAAAGATATTTATTAAAAACTTTGTATACAACTGATGTGAATGAGCCAGTTCAAGTGTATAAGTTATGTACTGTGACTTTCGGTACAACTAGTGCGCCCTATTTAGCAATACGAACATTGCAACAACGAGCCTAGGCCGCAGGAAATGTATTTCCTCGAACTGCGTGTATTATTGCAGAATGTGTACATGGATTACATCTTAACAGGTGATGATATCTGGAAACAGCTAAAGAGGTTCAACAACAAATTATATCTTTGCTAAATAGAGGAGTCATGCATGATGTGTCATAAATGATTTGTTTCTTTTGGGCAATAATTATAAATCTGAGTAAGCATTTACAAATGAAACAAAAACTTTAAAAATATTGTGCAAACCACACCCAGATTATTTTCGGTTTAATTGAATTACAGAGCTTAGCGAAAAATATACCAAGCGATCTGTGTTATCTCAAACTGACCCTTTGTGTTTGATAGTATACAATAATAAAAAGAGCCGAGGTGTTTTTAGAAAAATTATGGTTTCTAAAAATTGATTGATGTGACTCTTTAATGAACGAAAATGTCGAGTGAAATAACTTTCTTACTTCGTCAAAGACTGTATATATGATGTGTATTTCTAGGTGTATTCTCGTTGAATAATCTATTTGTGTAGAATTACACGGCTTTGCAGATGCATCAGAACTTGCCTACGGAGCAGTTATTTATGGGAAATCTGCTAATACTAATTCTTATGAACAGGAGATGATGATCTGGAAACAGCTAAACAGGTTCAACAACAACTTATATCTTTGCTAGATAGAGCAGTCATGCATGATGGGTCATAAATGATTTGTTTCTTTTGAGCAATGATTCTAAATCTGAGTATGCATTTACAGATGAAAAAAAAACTTTAAAAACATTGTGGAAAACACATCCAGATTATTTTCTGTTTAATTGAATTACAGAGCTTAGCGAAAAATATACCAAGCGATCTGTGTTATCTCAAACTGCAAGAATCTTTGACTCTTTGTGTTTGATAGTATACAATAATAAAAAGAGCCGAGGTGTATTTACAAAAAATATGGTTTCTAAAATTGATTGATGTGACTCTCTTATGAACGAAAATGTCGAGTGAAATAACTTTCTTACTTCGTTAAAGAATGTATATATGATCAGTATTCCTGGGTATATTCTCGTTGAACAGTCTATTTGTGTAGAATTACACGGCTTTGCAGATGCATCTAAACTTGCCTACGGAGCAGTTATTTACGTGAAATCAACTAATACTAATTCTTATGAAGATTATGCTGTTAAACTATTCATTAGCAAATCCAGAGTGGCTCCTCTAAAGAATGTGACTATTTCTTCTCTAAAGATTTGTGGTGCATTACTACTGACTAAGTTGATGAAAAAAGTATTAAGTGCTCTTAAACAAGTCTCTAAAACCTGCTTCTGGACAGAAATGTTTGTATTCTCATGATTAAAAATAGTCCATGGATCTTAAGACATTCGTGGCAAATAGGGTATCGATTATACAAAGTTTAAGTTTGGTTGAACAGTGGCATTATATACCTTCCAAACAAAATCCGGCAGACTTTGTTTCTAGAGGTATAGATCCTACTAAAACTTAACAATGTGAATTGCGGTGGTTTGGTCCTCCATTCCTACAGCATCCTGAGGTGGCAGAGTGTTGTGATAATATTCCTGCTGATACCAGTAATTTGGTTCTTCGAGAGTTAAAAAAAATCGGCAGTAAATAAAGTATGTGCTTTAGTTAACACAGTTGAATCTTAAGACATCATTAATAATGTTTCTTCACTTACAAAATTTCAAAGAGTAGTGGCATGGTGCAAGAGATTTATAGATAATAGTACAAATCCATTGTATCCTACAACTAGAAATTTAACAAGTAATTATTAACAATAATTTAATAATTTAATTGATAATAAATTTAACAATCTTAGTCCTTATTGTATATAGTAAAAAAGATCCAAATGACGTCATTCATAAATGAAATCCAATGTTTAGAAAAGAGTACTGCTATTCCGAACAAAAGCACGCACACTGATTAACTTATGTCCTGTTTCAGATAGTAGTGGAATACATAAGAGTTTGTGTTAGACAAAGAAGCAGTAATTTATCTGAAACCCAAAAACATGTTATGATTATTCCTTGTAAACAGAATTTTACTTTTAGTGTCATTAATTATTTCCATATTTTATATTTTTTGCAGGTGCGGAAACAACACTGTCTCTAATGAGAAGTAAATTTTGTATTTTATCTGCAAGAAATTTTACGTAAAATTGTTTTTAAATGTATGATTTGTAAAAAAGTAAATTTCCGAATTTCGCAGCAACAGATGGCAGATTTACCTGCCGCCAAAGTAATTGTGGCCAGAGGATTTAGTCGAGCAGGACTCGACTACTGTGGCACTTTTAAAGTAAAAACTTCGTAGTAGTAAACAGGTAAAAAAAGTGTTTCTTTGTATTTTTGTTTGTTTTATCTCTAAAGACTTGCACTCTGAGGTATTGAATGATTTAATAAGTGCAGCATTCATAACCGCACTTAAACCTTTTAGTGCGAGGCGATGCAATATTTCTGACAGATTTAGTGATAATGTCCGAAATTGTGTTGGAGAAAATAAGAAATTAGGAGCAATTGTCAAATCTTTATTTAAAGATAAAAGAGAGGCTGAAATTAAAAATTATTTAGCTAATGAAGGAATTAATTGGCATTTTAATCCTGTCCCAACTCCTCACTTTGGAGGTTTATGGGATACAAGTTTGAAATCCTTTAGATCTCATTTAAAACGTGTCATAGATAAAACCATTTTAAGTTATGAGGAACTTTTGACATTTATTATTCCAATTGAAGCAGTTCTTAATTCTCGTCTACTCTGTTCTCTTTCTAATTATCCAAACAATGTTGAGACTTGAACGGGTGTTCACTTTTTAATTGGTTCATCTTTAATAGCATTACTTGAACCTCATTATACAGAATTTTCTATGAATCTCTTGAGCCAATCAGTCTCTGATGCCAATTAGTTCATAGATTAACACAACAGCTTTGTAAAAACGATCATCAGAATATTTAAATAAACTGTTCAATAGACTTAAATGGTATAAAAGAAAAGCAGAGATAAAAGAGGCAGATTTAGTGTTAGTAAAAAATTCTGATAATTAGGATTAACAGGAATATAACTATCGTATAATATGTTGAAAGCACATGGTCACATGTAGAAATTTCGAATACTGAAATAAATATTGACATATTTACGGTTAAAATGAATTTTAAATTTATTTTTGAAAAAAAATAACGATTTGCTAGCGATTTCTTATTAGTCTGTTGCAAAACGAATGCATTATCGAAGGGGTAAATATTTCATTTATTCGGTTAAGTGTTTCAAAATATAAGATTCTCTGAGAAACTGTGTTAAATCAGTTTGAACATATTTCTTCTTGTTATCTTTAATATGTATTGCTTTGAGCATCTACAGGACGATCTTAGTATTCCTATTGAACTTAGCCGTATATACACTATTTCCATACTAATTTGTTTTTCATTCGGTTTATTTTATCGAGAATTTGACAATATAGAAACATTTTTTTTTTATCACAGATGAATCACTTCAGGATAGTTTCGGTTTATATCATGATGTAGCCTGCTGCCAACCATAAATACAACACCAACACCCTTTGTCTTTCAAACTATTGCGTTTTTCAGTAAAATGGCTTTTCTGTGACGGAAAACGTTCTAAACTTCAAATTGTTTTCTACTGCAAAGGAAACAAACCACATTTTTCTCAAATCTTGCTTTGGATAAGTTGTTGAGAGAGTAGCAGCAGTTCGTAAATGTTTACTACCATTGGTGTAACATTTATGTTTTCAAATGTTTCTATCATCTTCTATTTTCACCAAATCAAAACCTGAAACTGCCAAGCTATTTTTTTATCTATTTCGACTTAAATTATCCAGGCGTTTTTTTGCATCGGAACTAGCGCAAGTCAGATAGGTTGCATTCCAATCTTTCAAAAATTGAGCAGTACAACCAAATTCTACTGTTGGATATAACATGGAAACGGATTTAGCTTCTGCGAACCCAATGCCTAAAAAGCTCTTAAATACGACTCAAGGTTATCATATAGTTAAATAAGAAAAAAAAAACTTTGCTTTTGATTATACAGATAAAATTAATTTAAATAATTCACAACTATATATATATATATATATATCAACCAAAATATCTTCCCCACCGAAACGATCCTGCGGATTATTACAGCCTTGGCATAACTAACGCCAACTGAAGGAGAACTATGTACAACTTGTCGCGCTCTAAATCAAGTGACTTATGATCGAATAAAATACTGGAATTTATTTTTTGGCAAAATATCATTATCTGTATGGATCTATTCGAAATGACTCCAAATTGTTAAGCATATCTTTAAATCACTACCAAATTCCCAAAATTCCAACTTTGGTAATGTAAATTTTCCGTTTTAAATTGTTAGTTTGTTAACATTAGAAATGTAAGAATCTTGAATATTTTAATCTGGCTGCTTTTTCAGCTAATTTTAGTCGATAGTTTAATTCCATTCTTTTAAACCTACTACTCGATCCAACTCTTCCCTTTTCCTAATATCAAATTCTCTCTTCATAAATTTTTCAAATCTTTCGTTTTCTTTAATCTGATAAAAAGTGGCTCATAGATTTTAATGTACAAAACAAGAATGTGCTGTATAATCTTTGCAACTCAATTGTGATTTCATTTAAGGTTGCATTCGTATAATCTTGCGGAATTGCTTCATCATGTTCCTCAACTATAAACTTTAAATCGGCTATTTTTAAATATTTCACTACTTAAAACTTTTGCTCCTGTAAAATCCTGTGATTTGAGCTTCACAAATGTTTCTTCAAGCGCACAAATATATGTTGCTTTAAAAAAATGCGAACGCTAATTAATAACTTAAAACACACGAAAAAGTAGATATTTAACATATTAATCCTACAAAAAACTAGTAATTTTTTCAACAGCATATATTTCAACGTTTTTATACAAAAAAGTATTAAAAAAAGTAAACAATTTTGTTTTCTACATAACATGATACAAAATGCATCTCAAGAATTAAAGATGAAAATATAACATAAAAATGAAACAAGGAACATTAGATGTAACATCAGGAATTAACGTCAGTGGTTTAACATGAATTTATTTTTCGTTTATAGTTAACTCTAGCAGGAAAAATACTAACTACATTTAAATAAAATTGTTTTATTTTTTATTTTTTATTGAATGAAGATATTCACTGTAATTACATTGAATTTAAACTCATTTCTAATGCAAACAAAATTTAAAAAAAAAAAATGAATAGGTAAAGTACTACAAATGACCAATTCATGACTGATACTAACCAATCAACAAAGTTGCTACATAAAACAACAAAACGCAAGATATATGCAATTAATCTCTGTACTTAAAATTCTTAAAATGCTCTTAAATCAAATAATTTTAAATTTGTTATTGGGGTAGATTAGAGTGTGAGGTAGTCCCTACCAATTAAAGAATTAGCAACAAAATTGCAATGCGTGAATTTGCTGAAAGTTCGGAGGCTTGCGCAGTCCCCTGGATGAATATATTTCCTTTTATATCTTTTGAATTAATTGCCGAAACGTCAGTGAAGGCTTACTGTTGAGATCCGAAAAGTTTTTGGTTTCTGTCTGTCTGTCTGTCTGTTTGTCTGTCTGTCTGTTCCGCGATAACTGCCGCAAAAATGATCCGATTAGGTTGATGTTTGGTGAGTATGTTGGTGAGGTACCCGGAATTAGCTGTATAGTTTTTAGTTACATTTGGTTCATTCGTTCGAAAAATATAGAACATTTCTTTTTAGGTCATAATGCTTTCCTATGGGACTGCAGACGATTTTCGGATTTCATTTTTAACTGAAATGGAAATCGCATATTTGAATAATGGATTTCAACGTAAAATTATGGCTGTTGATTTTTGATATGGAGGTTTTAAATATATCCAATAATTTTGAAAAATTGCCGATACATTTATTAGAATTGAGATATTAATTGTTTAAATGATTGGAAATTTTTTTTTGCATCTGTTCCGGAAATATAAAACTTTTATTTTCATGTTTTTTACAAATTTTAAAATGCATTTCTTTTTACTTTGCTCATTAATTTATCAGTTGCCTAGCAACGATATTTTAAAGAAGATAAAAATAATAAAAGTAACTCGTGCTATTTTGTTCCAATAATTTATTTTTGTATTCTATTGACATAAATGAAGAATTTATTTTAATACAAGTTTTTTTTAATCTAAAAAGTTGCATGAATAAGAAGTTCATAAGAATTTCAGAATATCATTGCATAAACCGTGTTTAATTTAACGTTTCTAATTTCTGAAACCTCCGAATAATTGTATATGCCTATAAATATGTATGCAATAGAAAAAAAAATTAAATTGCTGATTGTAAGATGCTAAATAATATGAAAAGAGATTAAAAAACAGTAACTTGATCTGACGTTGAGGCTCCTGATCTGCAGATTTACTAGTCTAAAATATAACGAAACGCAATTAGACATGTTTAACAAATGAAAACATCTTAATCCTATTACCAGAAAAAATCTGAAAAAAATCGAATTGATTTTTTCTGAGAAGAAAGAGTAAAAACAAAATAAACTTAATTAAAATTTCTAATCGGCTATAAGGAAAGAGAATAATTATAGATAATTAAAAAAAGATAGCTGAAAAAATAGATAATTAAAAAATTTAAATAATAATGTTTTAAACGATACGACAAGGGGATATTTGACATTAGTAAAGAATGAAATTTTTATTTTATTATTTAAAGTTATTTGTTTATTTTCTAGAACACATTCAAACAAAATAAGCAAGAATTCGTCGAAATGTATTTGAATTAAATTAAAGATAATCATATATATATATTTGTACATAGTTGTAGAAAAAAATTAGGAATACTTTATATATTTATGGATATATTAGAGAAATATAAGGAAGTTAAGAATACGTAAAAGATAATTAAATATCAATAGTGAATGAAATCTTTTTAATCTTAGTGAAGGAATCTTTGGAGGCTCTCAGCTGCCTTACCAAGAATCAGGGACGCACAGGAGAAATTGAGACATGGTACTACAGGTGGTATCACAGGATCTGGAGAAAAATTTCCAATGCTGACTGCGTCTGAGTCAGAAAAGTCCATATCTTGTGTAACAAGTCCATAGGTTGTAGAGGAAAGTGCAAGAAGAGTTACCGATTTGTTTTTAGTTTTTCTTTGAAAAAGTCTATTTGAAGAGTTGCAATTAACGCTCGGGTCACCCACTTTCACAGATAACTACAGTTTTGTTATTCTATGTCAAAAAACCAATATTCGGTGTAGTGGTACTTGCATTCGAAAGTCAAAAAAAAAAAAAAAAAAAAAAAAAAAAAAGAGCAAAAAATTAACATTTAAGAAGCCAAATTTTTCTTTTAGAGGAGTATACTCACGTTATGTGTGCAATAAACTCAGGTAAGAGAAGATATTTACTGATAAATCCAAGGTGGCAATTTTTAAGGTAGTTAAATAAAAGATTAAAAGTGCACATAGAAATGCCGTATGAAAGTGACCTCAACCAACACAAGCAGCTCGAGGCATATTATAACATTTGGCATCCGCTTTGCGCCCACATACTTTGTGCATTTGCAGGCTTGGCGATAACTCTACAGAGAGAGCCAGAAATGTGTAAGTGTGTAGAAAATAGACAAAGGGACATCAGCCTATGCACCCCAAACCAGCTCAAGTGAGCGTTATAGGGTTAATAGTTTCAGATATATATGAGATTGGAATTTTTCTCAGACATTTTAGTCTAAACAGCTGCTGACAGTATAAATTTATTAGATATATGGAAACATTGCTATAAACAGAGGCAATAAAATTTAAAATGTGAACTGAACAAATTCGTTCTTTTTTTTCTTTTTGATTTTGAAGAAGAAAAAGGAAGTGTGGAAAGCTGAACTTTTATTCATTTTATTTTTTTTATTCCCAGAGATAGCAGACAGCGGTTAATTTTGACCGTGTGTTATGTAGAGGTACAGATTGGGAAGTATTTTTTTCTTTTTATGTCATTCTAAAGTACATCTGCTGATAAATGAAGTGTGGAAGGATATATTTTAACAAAAAAATTACTTTAACTATAGAAATGAGTACTTTGGAATAATTTATAAATAGAAAGCAATAACTTAATGAATTTAGAACACAATTTCAAAGCTATTAAACAAATGTGTTTTTCTGGAATGCAATAAGGTCTTAACTAATTAAAAAGTAATATCTAATAGAAAATTCTATAACTGGGTCCACCGATTTATTGAGCAAATTTAGAACTTTTTCTGATTTTGTCTCATTTTGCAGGAATCAATATAAGTTTTTTCTTAATATAAATAAAAAACTTCATTACACATTAGGGTGGGTCGAAAAAACCGAAATTTATATAATCGAAACATAATAGTGCGGGAAAATTGCCATTGGTAATAATGAATAAATTTGCAAAATATTACACCAAATGGTTAATATCTTTTACCGCCGCAGGGGGGGGGGTAAATTTCAAAAAATCGCAAAAAAAAGAAAATGTTTTCGTCCTAAATAAAAATAATTATCCAACCATACCAATACAATTTCAAATAGAATGCAAAAGCTACATCAAGATGTTAATAATGTTCCAATAAAATTTCATTATGGTGAAATCATTTCTATTACAGCCGCAGGGACAGCCAAAATTTTGAAAAAAAACGGCAAAAATTTCAATTTTCCTTTTTTTACAATTTTTCCAATTTTTATTATATGTCTACTATTAAAAAAATTTACATTATATCTAGTAATCACTAATAAATTTCTAGTAATTTTGATGATGGGGATTACCAACCAAGGGCGAGAGGGGCCCGCCCCTCCTAAATTTGGGAAAAGGGGGCTTTTTGAAGAAATTTTTGCGATTTTACGTTAAATTTTGGTGATTTTTTTGGTAGTATATTTGGTAGTAGGATTTTTCTGGCTCTTACATAAATTCCCCCTCATTTTTCACTTTTTTTGGAACATTACTAACATCTTGATGTAGCTGTTGCATTCTATTAGAAATTGTATTGGTATAGTTGGATAATTTAATTTTTTTCTAAAAAAAATTTTTTTTTTGCGATTTTTTTAAACTTCGACCCCCTTGCGGCGGTAAAAGATATTAACCATTTCGTGTAATATTTTGTGAATTTAATCCTTATTACCAATGGCAACTTTCCCGCACTATTACGTTTCGATTGTATAAATTTCGGTTTTTTCGACAAACCCTATTACACATAACGTTATGACCAACAATTCAGGTAGCAATTGACAGACAGACAGCGCCCACCCTAGGGACCAGCTTTTGGCTAATGGCCAGGACGAACCCCTAAACCCCTAAGGAAAAATATTACTATCCGGCGCTAGCTAATTGACGCGAATTTTTAAACTCTATAGTTTGGACGGAATAAGTAGATTGTGACTTGAGTGTCCTTTATAAAAATTGTTGTATAATGATTTGCCATCTCTTAAGATTAGTAAAAATGGTACTAAATGGTACCTTTCTTTCATTGTGTGTACATATATCACCCAAAGTTCTTAAAAATAGCACATCCACAATTTAAGATCACGATACAAAACATTTTTCACCCCCAGATGATCTCTCTAATACTGTGTTACACAGCCTATGATACTGATAATTGCCTGACTTCTATGAGTAAAAGGCTCAAAAGGTTCTCAAAGAATTTCACAGTAACTGGACACCACGCGTTCATTAGTAGATCATGTAAAACGTCGAAATTGGTGGGATGCTGCTGTCGCAGTGTTAGTCACTGTTCCAGATAGTCCCGGCGATTTTCTATGGGAATTGCGTTCAGGAGATTTAGTGAGTCAGACGAGTTTACCAACGTGTTCATTAAACCAGTGGCGTACGTGCACAATCTTGTTAGCAATTGTTTTTTCATGTTGAAAAAAGTGAGTTTCAATGGTATACTTTTACTGTAAATGTTATATTAAAAGTAACACCTGATCACCGAGAAGGTAGAAATAAACAGCCTGTTTTATGTTCAGTGTCACTAAAATCTGGGTGGTCAAGAAATAGCACGAAAAGCACTGTTAAACCGCAATCGAACCACTTCCGATATAAACTTCCCCTTTCCCACTCTACGGGTTGAATATCTCTCTTAGCCGATGGTGCCCCCGACGACAAACGTTATTCGCAAAAACGCAAAATCCTGATTTGTCGGTCCGGAATACATGCCTCCAGTTAGTTACTGTATACTATCGATTCACTTTGGCCTATTGACGGCGTGAAACTTTACGTGTTTCTAACATTAGTAATGACATTTTGCAATTTACCAAGTTTTAAATATTTATTGAATGCAGCAAATTTTGCAACGACACTCGGAAAGTTGTTCGAAGGATAATTTACTGACCGGGTAAAAATGATTTTCATTGACAAGGCGTGATACTCTTGTTCAGTTGCTCTGGAAAAGAATGTTCTTCCGACAATTGTTCTGGCATTGTTTTTGATGGCCACCAGTCGCATATCATTTTTGTAGATACGTTGTACACCACTTTTCAATGAAAAAAATAAGTCAACTTCACACACTGTGTAGTTGGAGGGAAACCCAAACATAATAGTCTTTTCCACGCTGTAAATCCTTTCATTTATCCCATTTTGGGCACTATCCCAATTCTTTACAACAAATTTCTCTTTCAATTTACTGCCATGGTCACAGAGCAGTACTCAAGATTGAATTCCTCAAGTAATTCTCCTGCAACTCCATCTGTATAATTGTATGAAAACCATTGTGCTTCTGTGGAAGCGAGACTAACTTTTTATCCGATAAACTCGTATCTTATTGTAGCACGTCCATAATTTCCTTAACTAAATCCCCTTAATTTGTTTAACTTACTTAATTAAACGTAATCGTTTATATTTATATGTATATTTCCACAAAGAAAAGAAAAACATTTACGTTAATTAAATAAAATGTTCTTTGCTAAAGATAAATAATTTATAGACATTTCTTTGTGAGTAGAGTTTAGTTTAAATAAATAGTTTATTTTTAATTAATTAAAACAATTATAATATCCTCAAAAAATAAAAACAAAGCCGATTGTTTCAAGCCTAAGAAATGAATTAGAAATTATATTAAAAAAACGACTAGCAACAACTGCAAATATTAGAAATTTATTACAATTATTTTACAATTTCCAGATAATAAAATATATTTCCAATAATAATGTGTTTCGTTGAATTTATTGTTCACAAAATAAAATATTTGAAAACAAAATTACAGTCATTTATTTATCTAAAATAATGTAACAAACTCTAGTTTCTAACAAATTTATTGTTTCTTACACAAATATTTCAAAAATGAAAGCATGATATTCTTTCAAGTATATTTAAATAAAAATTTTATTGTGGTATAATAAAAGTCGGCTTACAATGTAAAGAAAATGTAGTTATGTTGTATTGTAGATTATATTTTAGTTTTGTATATTGCATGAAAATATATATATTTTTTTTAAATGTGTTTTTCCAAACACTCCATTCTTTTTTAACAATTCTGATTTTTTAAAATAAAACAGCAAAGACAGATGAACATTTTTAACGGTTTGTTTTCCATTAACTCAACAACAATCTAGCAGGTTTGTAAAAAAATAACATTGCCAATCATGCAGATTTTTTATTGTAAAAAAATAAACATAAAAAAAGAAAGAAATTTATTTCTTGAATATTCTATATTAAATACTATCGTTGTTTAATAAAAAATAATCTATTTCTTGTAATATTTCTATAGTTCTAAATAACTAATAGCGTTCCAACGTTCGCTTAAAGTACGTAATGGGTTAATTAAATTAAAATAACAGTAAATTCTTGCTTTTTAAGATGATTGTTGTGTTTTGATATATTTTCAACTTATTTAATAACTTCAAAAGTGTTTTTCAGAACATAAACACATTTACTTAGAAAACATATTATGCAATAAATTAAATAGACATTTTAATGTTTTATATATTTTGAGAAATGTGTCTTAACTAAAAAAAAAAAAAAAAACCTTAAACAAAATTGAGAAACAAACATCTTGTTCAAACGTTATCAAAAATGAATAGGACATGATGTATGTCTTATGATTTTCGCTCCAAAGCAGCACATATTCTATTATTCATCACTCGAAATATGACAGGTGATTTTATTTACTAAGTACAGATCTTTTTTATATCATTTTGAAGGAAATAGTTGCGCAAATGAAAATGTTAGTTGTGGATTATATATCGCTTAGATATGTTATTTTACATTTTTAGAGTAGATATTTTCAGAATAAAAAGAAATAAAATAAAGCATCACGTACTCGGGAAAACATACAAAATGCGAATTCTAGTTATTTCGTACGTCTCAAAAACACAATATTTAAAAACTCATATGATTAATAAGCCTAATGAAATTATCATAAAGAACAGGTTTTGAATAGCTGAAATATATTTTTTTCTATTACATATTTGATAAGAAATTTGTAAGGTTTCTAAAAAATGTAAGTTTTGCAGGAATTTCCTAAGAATTTTTTTCCTGGAATCCCGGATATTAAAGGATTGTATATAGAATTAAATAATGCAAGGAAGAAATGTATTCGAATGCATGCAATGAACAAATAAAAAAATATTTTCTGTAGATATTTTTTTTTTGGGGGGGAGGGGTTAAAAAAATTAAATAATATATATTTTTTTTAATTTTCAAAGTGCATTGTTTTGCTACTAATTTTCAAATCATGGACCAAATATACTACAAATATGTATTTTTTAAAATGTAAGAATCAGTGATTTATGTTGTTACAAATTATACTCTCATCACTCATACAAAACAGGCAATCTCATAAATCAATTTTATTAATCATCGTTTATTAATTTTTATATTTTATATGTTTATCCTGGGAAGTTATTTTTGTTAAAGGCGATAATTCGTTAATTTTTTGAAAAAAGATAATTTAGTTGTCATTGTAATTTACGGGTTTTCAAGAAAAATGATAGATATCAGAAAATATGTTAAAAATGATTTTCAGTAACACAAAGGAAATTAAAAATTTGTGAAAATATTACATGTTAAATAATTTAATTCATCTTTAAAAGGAATGATGAATTATTTAATAGTATTATACATGTCCATTTGTTTTAACAATGCCTAACTCATTGATGATTAAATTAAATGATGGATCATCATTTTTGAGCATGTGCACTTTTTAAGCATTTGCTGTATTTTTTCTGCTTTCATTTTATTGAAATAAATGCATTTCAGCATCATATATCTCATAACAAATGTGTTTTTAATATACAAATGATATTTCATTATTCAGTATTTTGTAAAGTATCATTTAAAATCAAGAGAAAAAAAGTTCTTAAATTATTACATGAGTTATGTATAAACAGCGCACGTTTCTCTTAAACTTTAAGTGGATCACCTTTCAATGAATTAAGTGTCCCAAACAAGCCACTTTAGATGGATGAAAATTTTCATCACCGAGATTTTTGGCATACGCGAGACGTATGCAATACATTTATTGTGTTACTATTAAATGTTTTAGTTAGGTTTAAATGTAAAATATAAAACCCCTCTTATAACCTATTAAAACGCAATTAAACTTGGTTAATAATATAAATAATAAAATAAAACTTGGTTATTATGTATATTTATACTGTATATTGTTATGTTATTTTATTTATTTTCTAACAATGTTGTTTTTACCCCCCCCCCCCCCGCCACACACACACATATGTATATTTGTATGCATGTGTGTGTATATATGTATATATATTATATATATATATATACATAAGGTCACATGTTTCTCTTTCTTTTTCCTTGAAATCTATGAAGTTTTAATTTTTAGGGGTAAGAATGCTAAAATATAGTATAATATAAAACAGAGTGCATAAATAAACAGCAATTAATAATGTTCCATAGCTATTAACCGGACTGATATTCTAAAGAATACAGCTCTGACTATCAGCTAAGCGATGCCAGATCCGAATGGCGGTGCAGTCTTGGATGTTTGTAATAATTGGAATTGTATGAAAAATGGTCTACCAGGTGTCATTAGCTCTCATCTTTATCATTTATATAAGATTTAACAAAATCTGAACAGAGACTAATGTATAAACATAATTAAATTTTGTAAATATACGAAAATTTTAAAGTTTGGATTTTTTGTTTTAAAACAAATACTTTACAGTATTAGTATTATATCTTTCATTTAACAAAGTAATCGATAATTGCATTATTATAAAACATAATTCAGTAAAATTTAGATTTTATTGATTAACTTAGACACAGCTATTTTTAATATGGTACGCCAGCTTTAGTTTATTTTAACAAACGAAATTTAACGCATTGTTTCAGAATAATTTGAATCTTTAATTTTTTTATCATATTTTATAATTAAGAGTGCGTTTAACATTTAACTCCCCTTTAATTAACAGCGTAAAGATCCTGTTCCTGAAATTTTAAATCGCTTTTGCAATTTCTTCCTGACTCAAAACTGAGCCAATTATTATTCATTTGATTTGATAATTTTTTTTTTATCAAATAATAATTTGATTTCATTTAAACATCGGGTGAGCCATTCACAAGTAGAAATAAAATTTAACAAAACTAGTGGTACAAGAAGCAAAAAAAAAAAAAAAAAAAAAACACGTTCATTACAATTTAAAACATTAGGTTTTAGTTTTTTATCTAAAATTTCAAACCATGTTGTCTACGAAAACAGTTGTGAGTACACAGTCTGGGAGAGTTTTATTCGAAACAGTGAAATGTTCTGAAACATATTTTAATTCCATAGAAATGGTATTTTCTTAATAAAATTCAATTTTTTCAATGAAAGTAGGAATCTCAAATATTCAAAACTATGAACACAATCTGTATAAAATATCTTAAAATCTGGGGCATAGGTGGGATTTAATTATTCGATCTTCATGTTACTGTGATATAATGGTATAATCAGATTATACGTAAAAACACATAAATTTTAAGTTATCACATGTCAGGCGAAATATGTATTATACTTGTGCGATTCAATTTTCATGCAGAAAATATGAAGGTAAATATTCCATTGTTGAAGATTTTACTATATGCGATAGAAGCAAATATTTTGCTTAATATATATACATGCACACACACACATATATATATATATATACAGGGTGTTTAAAAAATGACTATTATATTTGAAAAAATCAATAAAAACTAAACGGGCAGTGATAGAAATACGCCGTTTGTTGCAATATGCTTAGGACAACAGTAAATTTTCAGGCAGACAAACATTCGAAATTAGTTACAATTTTCAACAACAGATAGCGCTGCAGTCTAAAAAATCTAAACCACGATATTTTCCACATATCCACCATGCGCAGCAATAATATGGCGTAGTCATTGAACGAAATTACCAGAAACCTTTGAAAACCTGTGACTTCTTTCTGTGGGGACACTTGAAAGACCAGGTGTACTGCCACAATCCAGAAACAATTGAACAACTGAAGCTGTACATCTCTTCTGCATGTGAAGCCATCCGCCTGACACGTTTACAAAGGTTTCTGGTAATTTCGTTTAGAGACTACGCCATATTATTGCTGCGCATGGTGGATATGTGGAAAATATCGTGGTTTAGATTTTTCCAGACTGCAGCGCCATCTGCGACATCTGTTGTTGAAAATCGCTACTAATTTCGAAAGTTTGTCTGCCTGAAAATTTACTGTTGTCCCAAGCATATTGCAGCAAACGGTGTATTTCTATCGCTGCCCGTTTAGTTTTTATTGATTTTTCAAATATACCGGTCATTTTTTAAACACCCTGTATATATATATTAATATTCTAATTTTAATTTCCTATTTTATCTCTTAGGTTATTAAAAGTCTTACCTGTAGTAAATGCTGCCGTTATTCTTATATTTTGCTAAAATTATCAAAACAAAATTCAACTCAATACTATATGTGGAAATTTTAATTTTTATTTTAAATTTTTAACTAACTTTATATTAATGTGCTAAGCAGATAAAACAATTTAACACATGTTTACTTTTTCCCCAGATAAAAAATGTCTTAATATTTGTTATTTAAAAACTGTTGCATGGAAAATAAAAATAATAAGGAGTATCACAAATACAAATACATTTTAGATTTTGCAATATATCATATTGGAAAATATTGTATTTATTTAGGTGTCTATTTTTTCAGAAAAAGTAGGATTATTAAACATTACTATCTTTTATGAAACTAAAAATATTACATGAATGCTTCATCTATTATGGGGAAGCAAATTTAATTTTAAAGTTTTGTTGCATTTGTTGTTGAAATTATTTAACGTAGTTACAACAATATTCCTAAAAATAAATAACCTTAGCGATGACGTCATAAATTATGCATTTATTTTAATGTTTAAAGCGAAAAACTTTCAGAGCTGTCAATTTTAATTATGTTATTTTTCATTAAAATTAATGCCTGACATAAAGATACGGCGTTCTGAATTTTTAATTACGTAACCCAAATTTTCTTATTTGTTTATTATAAAATTCCCTTAATAAACGTTGCATATTTCGAGAACATATATGCATGGGTGTAATATAATCTTTAATTTGCAAATATGCGTGAATAATGAAGACAGGAAAGTTTTTTAAAAAGCAGGTATATCATATTTAATGGTTGAAGTTTCATATTGCAACTTATTCCAAAAGTGCGAAACATGTCCAGAACAGAACTCGAACCTGCGTACCTAGGCTTGCCGTACCAATGTTGCTCCTATGCTAGCCAGGATATCGTTCCAGTGGCTCAGGAAAAGCGCGGCAAGTCAAAGTACCCAGTTTCAAATCGTTACCCGGACATTTGTTCTTTAATAACTCTTTCAAACCTATTTTAAAATGTTGTTTCTTGCAAGAGATAGATAGTATTAATTCTATAGAAGCTAGGCAGATACAACGGCCAATTTCTTTAATAATGGTTTAATTTTTATTTTTATAGTAAACTCTAATTATGCAATTCATAGTTCGAGAATTGACTTGTACATATCTAATTTACATTTCTATAAAGTTTTCGTTTCTATGTAAAGAAAAAGTACAGTAAATTCATCGTATTTGAGATTAGAATTGTAAGAAGGAGATCTATTTTAACTTCTTTTATCTATTGCTAGAGATGATGAGAAGATATTAAATAAATGAGAGTCAGCCAAGGAGTCAGGAGGAGTTATTGTTGAGATTGAACCTAAAATTCCACCAGTCAGTTAAATATATTTACTTCAAATTTGGCGTGTGACATCCGATAGTTCTAATGATTAATATAAAGTCTTACCTAAATAATATAACTAAAGTTTATCGTCACTTTTAAAGTTCTTTAATAACTCATTAAAATATATTTAAAATTTATATTTCTTGCAAGAAATAGATAGTGTTAATTCCATCGACGATATGTGCATATAACGGCCCATAAACTAAAAAATGAAAATTCAGTTACACACGTCTAATTTACAATTCTATATAATTTTCGTTTCTAGGTAAAGAAGACTACACAAAAGTAAATTCGTCATATTTCAGATTAAAAATTATAAAACGAAAATCTATTTTAGCTTCTTTTATGTATATCTAGAGATGACTAGTAGAGATTCGATAATTCCACATCGGTCAAAGAGTCACCCGCTATTGTTGAGGTTGATTATAAAATTTTACTAGTTAGTAAAATATATTCTCTTCCAATTTGACAAGTGGCGATCGATAGTTGCAACGATTAATCAGAAGTCTTATCTAAAGTTGAACGTCACTTATATCGTAACTTAAGCGTTAAGACTGCAAAGTGTAATAATTTAAGTTGTAATAAATATTTTTGTATTTTTTTATATTTTCGTAGAACAGCAATTACTCAAAAATAAACATGTAACGATTTCACATTATTTACAGTTTTAAAAAAAAGTTCAAACCATGCACATGTTCTTGAACAGTAAATACATAATTGAAAGTGGTTTTTGATCTTGCATCAAAAATCAAACTATTAAGAATAATTGCAATAACAAATGTGTATTCAATTATACTTTCAATTTTCAAAATTTAAAATAGTGTTCAGTCGCACATTTCAAGTACAATAGATTATAAATCGAAACCCTATATTTACTTATTTGTATTTTCTTTTCGAATTATTAAATAGTACTTTCACCCATGAAATAAAATTCCTTATCTGAACGTATAATATTTCATAAACAAGTTAATTTAAAAACTTCATTTAATTTGATATTGAAACTATTTTCTGTATTTACGCCGTTATTCGGAAAAAAACTGTAGTTATAAATTCATTAATTATGAATTCAAAATTTAAAATAGTGTTCAGTCGCACATTTCAAATACAATAGATTATAAATCGAAACGCTATATTTACTTATTTGTCTTTTCTTTTCGAATTATTAAATAGTACTTTCACCCATGAAATAAAATTCATTATCTGAACGCTTCTAATTAAACCTTCACACAAAAATATGCTTTTCATACGACACTGTTTCACTGTTGCTGTTAACCAAATTTTTACATACAGATACAGCGTTTACATTTCATTTTAAAGATATTATTTTTTAGTCATATTCAACGAGGCGATATTATTATTGAAATCAATTTAGACATGTGTTAAGCTAAAGCATATTATTTTTTGTCTCACATATTTACATCTTTTGCAGCAGCTTTACGTAAATACATCATTTTCGCTTATTTTAATTAATATAATCTATTAAATAATCAAACTTATTTACTGTGATGTTTAACGTTTAAAATATCACTGTAATGTTTAATGTTTAATGTTTAATGTTTAATGCTTAAAATGATTTTCATAGAAAATATGAATTGCGAAGTAGTTTTACAGCGAGACAAGTTGTTCTTGTTATGTAATATTTAATTATATTGGCTCTCTTGAAATACACATAAAACATATATTTCTTATTTATAATGAAACAAATACCTCATTTGTAAAATAATGGACATCAATGTAAAATCAATGGGGTTCGAGACCGACATGCGTTTAGCCGACCTGTGGTCTCAAATTCAAGCCATATGGGATATTAACAACAGCCGACCGGTATTATCAGCTTTCTATTTATTATGTAGCCATATTTACAATGACTAATAAAATACTTATATTAGTTTTTTCTTTTGAATTTTTTTATCATCTTCCAATTAGAAAAAACATTCATATTGAATCATTTCTTTAGACATGTGTTCATTTACTATAAGAATATAAGCTAATAAAATATATTCATAAAAATTGACAAATCAACACAATGTATATTTAACTTTTGCGTTTTTCATAGATCAACAAAATGATTTTTGGCTAAAAAATGCATCACTTTCATAAACGAAATTTTCTGTCAAAAAAAAGAACGTTATATACGATAGGTTATTACAGAAAATCTTTTAATTCATTCTGAAAGATTACCACAATTGTAATATAAATTTTATAAAACAAGCATGTTACATTACATATTCATGAATAATATACAAACAGTTTTAAATAACATTTAATTCTAATGACATATTATTCGTCAGATATGCACTGTATAAAGAATAAAATTGGAAAGAAATATGTTCCGATAGTATAATAATATAAATCAGTTACATTTTGTCGAAAATTAATTTTTTCCATTGCTTTTTTTACTGTTGTCGGCGTTCTCTCTCTCTCTCTCTCTCTCTCTCTGCTCCGACTCTATTTTCCATTTTCTCTCTTCCATTTCCATTTTCAATTTCTTCTCTTCAATCTCTGCTTGTAATTTCTTCTCTTTCTCTTTCTCTTCTATTTTCCATTTTCTCTCTTCCATTTCCATTTTCAATTTATTTTCTTCAATCTCTGCTTGTAATTTCTTCTCTTTCTCTTCTCTTTCTTCTTTCTCTTTTCTACTTGCTATCACTACTTCCAATCGATCTCTTATAAAATCTTCTTCGTAACTCTCCCAATTCTTGATCAGCTTTATTAGGGCAGGTATTGTCGGTTTTTCTGGTGCTTCAATTCCGCATTCTTCGCAGAGGTTTATTAGATCAATTCTCTTAGCTTTATTTAGAGTTTCCATCTTTCAAAAATTGTACTTGAAATGATACGATTACGGTTTCACCTTGCTAATTCGTAACATAACTTTTGATACTGGCGTTTTACAACATTTTACGTTTGGTTTCCATTTCACTACTAGTGGCTTTTACTTTTAATAATCTTGGCATCCGAGCCCCCAAAATGTAAGTAAATGATATGTAAAACGTCGCTTCACTGAACCAAAAATCGATAAACAACAAAATGCGAACTTTAATTACAACTAATACACTTTTGGTTAAAACTATATAACAACAATTTAGCTTACAATAATCCAGCCAGGCCTAATAACACCTTTACCGACTATATTCCTTGTATATCTTGCTTCATAACAAAAATTAGAAAATTGGTTCTTCGCCAAATCTCGCGATTCAAACCATTTACAACTCGCGCATGTCTAACCATGGATAATAATAGTAGTTAGTTCATTTGATGAAGTGAAGTGTCTGACCATGGATAATAACACTAGAGTGTCAGTTCATATAGTTTACATGAAGTGTTCAAACTGGAATCCTACATATATATTAAGGGAAAGTCGGGTAAAATCGGGTACCTGACGGTTTTTATCTGCTAAGAAAAGTCTAAAAATACCTAAAAAATCAGAATACCCCAAAAATGTGTTTAGAGACATCTGGGCTATTGAAAAGTACACATGTTGCCACAGGAATTTTTTTCTCTACTTGGGAAAATGCATTTATTAGGACCATCTGAAACAATTTCCAAAGTTTGGTGGTGGGGTAAAATCGGGTACTAATCGGAATTTTTACACTTTCAATAACAAAATGTTTTATTTTAATAATTTTTGAATCAAACCTTAAAACATGCATACATGTTTTAAGGTCAGTAGCTTTTATTTCTTTCAATATTTCAAGCATTTTTTAATAATGTCATGTGATGGCTTTCTCAGCTTTTACTACTCGGATCCATGGCACTCCTTGTGTGCCCACTCTTTGCAGACTGAACATTGCATCCATCATTCATCACTTGTTGTGTGAAGAAACAATTCATTGCAGTATTCAATGCAAAACCATGTGTACTTGTTTTTGTCTCAACAGACAAAAAAATCACGATGGTCGTTCTCCTGAATACCTGTGCGTAGACTACTCTACTTGGTATCAAAATATTGTGTGAAAACTATAAAAACAGTTACTTACTTGAATCCATCCGTCGGTATAGATTTATTGGAAAAGCATAAAAATGGTGAAAAATTAAAATTTTGAGGTCAATTTATTTCTATTAGCACTGCACAGATATACAGATTAATTCACTTCAAAAGCCGACGGCACACTGCTAGGTAACGCTAAGGGATGTATTTCAGATGATTAATGTCCATAGGGCAGAAACCATCAGCGAGAAAACATGGTACCTGGTTTGACCAGCCTACCTGGTTTTAACTTACTCTCACCTATATATATATATACAGGGTGTATCTGAAATGCTTCAACAAACTTAGAGGGATGATAATACTCATGAAGACGAAAAAAAAATGCAATGGAACATGGGGTCGCAAATGACGTTTAACTCTTTCAGGGGCAGTGGTATGTTTATGAAACCACTTAATTTTAATTCCAA
The DNA here is from genome assembly GCA_963931845.1 of Maratus michaelseni. Taxonomy (NCBI): domain Eukaryota; kingdom Metazoa; phylum Arthropoda; class Arachnida; order Araneae; family Salticidae; genus Maratus; species Maratus michaelseni. The sequence continues at coordinate 288,258,098 of OZ007591.1, read as the reverse complement.
AACGCCACAATCCCACCAGAATTTTGCTGAAATCGTTTCCATTTAATATGTATGTGAAATATAGCCTTTTTTTTATTTACAAACAAATTTTTTTGTAAATTCTGGTGCCAGTCCATTTTCAGATGCATTTTCTCGATTTTTATCCTTTAAGCCTTTCAGGGTCAAAGTACTTTTAATACTAAAATGTTGAAATAAATGACTGGCACCGGAATTTACAAAAAAATTTGTTTGTAAATAAGAAAAAGGCTATATTTCACATACATATTAAATGGAAAAGATTTTAACAAAATACTGGTGCCATTGTGGCGTTTTGGAATTAAAATTCAGTGGTTTCATAAACATATCACTGCCCCTGAAAGAGTTAAACGTCATTTGCGACCCCATGTTCCATTGCATTTTTTGTTCGTCTTCATGAGTACTATCATCCCTCTAAGTTTGTTGAAGCATTTCAGATACACCCTGTATATATATATATATATATACGAGGGCTGTAAATTAAGTAATGGCAACATAATTATAAATCAATTTTTAATGAACTTATAAGTACAATTGCATTACATTCCTTCTATGTAATCACCAGCAAAGCTTATAACCGTTTGCCAAATGTCGGGAAGCCGTTGTAGACAAGGCAAGGTGTTGATCGTTGATGTGAGTTACCGAGCGCCCTACTGCGTGGAGTACAGATGTCTCAGACCAATCTCTAAGGATAATTCTCGGACAGTCCATCGGCGGTCTATGGTAAGGAGATCGTTCAGGATGTCAATCTGCTCTTGAGGAATGGAGGGCCGACCTGTGCGTTGCAAATCCGCAGTCCCATTCCGACCCGAACGAAATGCTTGAACCCATCGTGCTACTGTCCTATACGGCAAAGCATTTGTGCCATAGGCTTCCACTAATCCTAAATAGCATTCTGTTGCATTTTTGCCACGGGCAAACTCGATTTTAAACCACGACCGCTGATAAACTTTTGAAAACATGCTTTAGAGCGATCGAAACGAAACTCCTCACTTTAACGCCACACAAGAACTACCCTTCTAAGCAAATCGACTGTTTTTTGAACTCTACACATCGACAACAGCGCCACCTCACCGCTCCCATATCCTATTTGCGCATGCCCGCCCTTCTGCGAGTTTCAAGGTTAAGTTGCCACTATTTAATTTACAACCCTCGTATATATACATATTTAATTACAACCTAACACAGGCATATGAAATGGGCTTCTTTGTACCTCTATAACTTTATCAATCAATCAGAAACTACGTATTAATCTCAAGTCTATTGACAGAATTTCCAAATTTTGAGACATTTCGCCTTTCTCTAAAAATAAAATTGTCCATGACGTTACTAAATGAAATTTGCATCAGTTTATAATTTTGGTTTAAATGAGACAGTGTAATAATAAAATAAGCTGCTATGTACTATTTATATTGGCTGTTTAAAATTGTTAATGGACTGTTTGTTCTGTTTAAAATGATGTCGTGACGCTGAAAGATAATTATTTCGAAAACCAATTTTTGCGAAAATGCCTATTAAGTTCGAGATCTATTCCAGTCTCTTTAACCTTCTCACCGCCGTGAACTGATAAATCCGTTCACACACTGCAATAGAAGCATTTATTAAATTATGTATTTATACAAATATAATTCAGTTTTAAAACATTGAGTAACTATTAATATCCTCAAGGGTTATACTCATATACATAATTTAGTTTTTTATATCAGGTTTGAAAATTCATCTTTTTTTAGCATTTTAAAAAATTACAGAGAAAACAACATTACAAATTTGCCCTTTTGAACGGCTTTAAGGGGATTGGTTAACCCGTCAGCACACGCGACCCTTTCCATTATGTTACTACACGAGCTGGATAAATTTTACCCCAATGGGTTTTCTTGTGTTAATTTCCCCCCGGTTAGATTATAAACAAAAATTTATATTCTGAAATACACTGTAAATCAATAAAGGACATAATTGAACTTAAAATAAAAAGTTTTTTTTTTTTTAATTTAAAACAAATACAACATAAAATCTCGCACTAAGATTTTTTTGTCATATTATTACATACAAAACTTTTACAATCCAAATTCAGCCATGAAAATACAAAAAAGTATATAGAAACTTGATTATTGATATATAGAAACTGTATGTGCAAGAGTTTTTAACGTTTAAAAGAAAAATTATGTTATTATTTGCACACTACATTTTTTACATAAACATTTGCATTAACATTTTTCTACCATTATGGGTTACGTTATAACAAGCGTGGGGGTAAATTTCCTCCCACGTGACATTTTTATAACAAAAGAATGAAAAATACACAGCCGGAGGAAAATTCTTTTTGGCCACATTCTGATATCATTCAGCTTGAAAGGTACTATAAAGCTCAGAATGATCACGAACTATTTTCGCACATTTTTAAGTAATAGTTGTAAGCTGGAGTAGATTTTATCCCAGCGCGTGTTCTGACGGGTTAAAGAATTGAATACAGAAAAATATATATTACTTGGGACTCTGAAGAAAGTAATCACATGTAAGGCGCTCTAGATGAGAAACTTCACTAATGTGTCCAGGAAAATTCTATTTTTGCCAATATCATGTACGTCAAAATCGACAAAACATTATCTAGAATAAACATTTTAAAGTTCAGTTCCACTTCTTTAAACAAAAAATAAATTATTTTTTAAGATATAATTACGTATTTTTCTGGTTACAGTATTTTTTTTTTATTTTGTCATCGAATGATAAAGTACAAACGATTTCTCAAAGGTACGTCAGTAAAAATTACAATTCATTCGGCATATAAATCCGGTATATAGTAGCTAACTGAAAAAACTATTAATATATATGGAATTGTAATAGCTTTTATTTGCTAAAAATGGCGGCATATGTTTATTTTATAAAAAGAAAAATTTATCATAATTTAAAATTTAAAAAAATTCTGAATTAATAAATTATGAGAGTGATACATAGATAAAATATCATATATATATATATAATTATGTGTGTGTGTGTGTGCATGTATTATTTATTTTAATATAATTTCGATTGATTATTTTTATGATTTTGATTAAAAATATACGTTTTAAAAGGTTATACAAAACGTTTCTTATTACTTTTTTTTCACACTTTCAAGTAAGATAATTTTTTTGTTAATAAAGTACAATGTTTCATCATTCCGTCATTTGGTCAAATTACATTTTACTTACCCATCATACGTAGTATAGGGTAAGTCTTGTAATCGTTTTGAAAATCGAAAAAAAAAATTGACGGATTTACACGTTTCATACACTGGAGATTCCGAAAAAACATATTTTTAGAAAAAAAAATTGCCCTCCGTTTGTGTGTCTGCGTGTCTGTAACCGCTCCCGAAAAAAATGAGATAGAGACTTGAAATTTGGTATGTACTTAGTATGTAATAATGGGAAGAAGCCTTTTGAATTTCAGTAAACTCGATTAACCGGAACTATTTTTTTCGGACTCTCGACATATTCGTTCTGATAAAAGGTATATAAAAATTTTCGAAATTGTTTATTTTAAGAAGTGAATATAAAAGACAATAAAAAACATAAATTTTGAATAAGGCATGAAGTTGATCGGATAATTAGTTGCCGAGATATTTGTAATCCTATTTACCACACTCTTCGATTTTTCATGACCCTGTATTTCTTCCAAATTTCAATTCAAAGATATATTTTAATTGGAAATGAGACGCTTAATCAGATGCAATAAACCGCTAGTTAATAGGATTATCAATTTTGGAGTTATAAGGATTTTTCTTTTAAGCAATTCAGTAATCAAGCCTTTAAAATTTATGAAGTCATCAAGCCAGGATTTTATTCGAATTGCAATGAATTTTATAAATAGTTTACACATGTTTTATTTTAATATTTTACATTATGCATATCCATGATGGGTAAGTATTACGGTGGCCCCCAACGACTAGTTTAGTGTTGTGAGCAAATTGCAAGAATGTTTCGTATGAAACGCAAACCTAAATTACCTGAAAATTTAACCAGTCTTTAAAAAAAATTAAAACAAGGTACTGGAAATGTGTTTACTATGATAAACCTGAAAAGAAATGTTATAGACGCTCGTATAAGAAAATATTTATCATAGGAAAATATCCATGGAAACAAGGTTTTTCTTTGTATTGCTTCGATATTTATAATGTGTATCAAACTGTCTAGGTAACATTGCAATATTTAGCAAAGGAAAATACCCATTGAAAAAACGTTTTCTTTTGTATTGATGAGATATTTATAATGTGTTTCAAACTATCTAGAAAACATTGCTGATACTTTTAGTGTAGTCAACTTAGCAAATTAAGAGAAACCAATTGCATATTTTGGACTGGAATTTTTCCCAATACACTTGCTTACCTTACTTGAATCTAAATGAAATTGTTAGCATTTAATCTTTTCATAACATATGTTTGTCGAAGAAATCAATACAATAACGCATTTGTTAAGCCCATTCAAAATCTAAACACTAGAACTTCGAAATTGTATTAACTATATTGTGAAATAGAAATGTATAGTAACAACGCAATTGGTAAGAAAGAGCATAATTTAAATAAATATACATCTAACGATGAAAAAGACAGTACATATGTGTATCTGCACCAAAATTATAAGTAAATCTATACGACAGTCATGAATTTAATACGACATTCATTTTATAATATTTGCGATATGTGTTTCGTGAAATTACACAAAGTGGGCCTACGACTACAGTTTTTTCCAGCTTGAAACGTTACATGTCAATGAACTCAAAAAAGTAAGATATATATGTTGGTACGTTAACAAGGTACATCACACGATTTCATTTTAAACAATTGTACATTCAGTGACAAACAAATACATTGAACCTATGTATATTAATGCCAACTTGTTGCAGGCGAAAACGAAAATGGCCATTTCATTGGAAATTTGTTGTCTTTATGATAAAAAACGCGAAAGATTAAAGATGTCACAAACTTAGACATTTTCAATACGAACGTCATATTTTTACATTATTTTTTTTTATTTGATGGCAAATTTAACTTTGGATATTAAACGAGAAGCCATTCCGTGAAGAAATTTACAAATTATGGAGATTAATAGTTTCAAACTACCAAAGTTAAATTTGTTTTTAATATTGACGAAACACGAAATGTGAGTTGGGTTTGCTTCGGAAAAATTCCGAATTATACAACTCGATGCAGGAATCTAATGCGTGTCAACAAATACCGGGTGTTTCACGAAGGACCCCTAACTTTGAAAATAAATAACTCGGCAACGGTGATAGATGCATGATACCAGTGGTATGTATATTAAAAGAACCTTGAAAATCTGTTACAGAAACCGTAAATTTTAGTATCAAATTGCTCCGATAGATCGCGCTGCTTTTGGCATAACGATACGTAGGTTCAGATAAAAAATTATTCAAAATGTGCAATTTTCACGCACCAACAGGTAGCAAATGAAGAAAGAAATTGTCAGTGACTCTCTGTAGTATGTCACCGGAAATCAATACACAAGCTTGACAAACGGCCTCCTCCAGCTATTCGAGTGTTAAAGGACTGTTGCTGTAAACAATGTCCTTCAACGTCACTATCAGTATCTTTTCACTCTATGCTAATAGCGATCACGTTTTAAGGGCGAAATCTTCGACCACCGATCGTTTTTGCGTATCAGATCTTTTTTATAGGGAGGCGTAATATTGCCTGCAGCGTCATCTATCGGCGCTATTTTAACAAAAATGTTGAGGTTTCTGTATCAGATTCTTACGGGGTTTTTTAATAAGCATATCACTGGTTCCATACTTCTATCTATCACCGTTTCTGAGTTATTTATTTTCAAATTTAGGGTGCTTCAAGAAACACCCGGAATGTATTTATGTGTTTTAACGGTTAGGAAAGGTAAACCGAAATAATAAATGGCAGATTTTTGCAATAGAGAACAAAATAAAACGGATATTAAAACCGTTGATTTTGACTGAAATTTGAAGAACGTTTTGTTTGTGATATTAAATTAATTTAAAAAAGGGATATTTTATTTTCTCGTGTTTTTCAATCACACTAATCTTAGTGTGCCACGAAAATTCAATTGTGGGATCTACTATGCAGGAAAGGAAGAAGGTTGAAAAACACAAAAAGATGCAGGTTTTTTTTTTAAATATAAGATAAGTGTATGTTGTTTCGAGAGAGTTCTGGAAATAATTCAGAATAAATATAAACAAGAACGAAAAATCATACGTCAAGCATAGATTATGTAACACTTTCCAACGCTTCCAAAATAATTTTACAAATCATTACCGTTTAATAAGCTGACAGATAACATCTAAGTAAACAATTGGGAAAACGCATAACATATTTAAAAACGTAATTTCAGGAATTCCCAACATATACAATATTCGGAAAAATATCCGAATACTTTTATTCAGCTCTGTAGAGGATCTATAGATTTGTATATATACTACATAGTATGATAAATTTTAGTTTAGTTAGGAAACGCGTAGCACAGTTTAAAATTCTCCTTCTGGAGTTTCTGCCAATAAACAGAAATGTGTTCGCGAACTTTTGTGCTGCCCTGTATATGAAATACAGAATTTATACACACCCAGTAATAGACAAAAAGTGAGTTCAATTTAAAATCGCGTTCAAGAACTTAAAACGCACTTCCAGGAATTATTGTTAACATACAGTAGATAATTCTTTTGTGTGTCCCTCTAAATGAACGATGACTGCTATACACACAATATTCTTTAGTAAGCCACTTGTAATGCACCTCAGTGATATATATACATTTTAATGTGTTTAAAATAGTGAAACATTATTTAAATAAACCGCAGACGATTTTTGTCCATAGACGTAATGTAACGGAATTATTTTGACTGTCCCTGTAAAGTAACTATAAGTGCTATGCACACCCTATTCCATATTAAGCTTCTTCTAATGCACCTTAGTGATATATATAAATTTCAATGCGTTTCAAATAGTGAAACATTATTTAAATAAACTGCAAATGATTTTTCCACATAGACCGCAATGTAACGGAATTCTTTTGAGTGTCCTTGTAAAAAAACTATAAGTGCTACACATTTCATTTGAAATAGGAAATATGCTATACATAACGACAATAGCATATAAAATTTGCAGAGCAATCCGAGCATATTTACGGGAGTTAGGGCACGAATAGGCGGCCAGACGGCAGACGGCCAGACGGCTATAAGGCCAGACGGCCATACGGCAGACAAACCGAAGTCATAACACTTTTCAACTAGGTTGGAAAGTGTTAAAAAGGAACAAATTACTTTAGAGAACAAAAAACGTATCTAGATATCAGAATAAAATATAAGTATTACTAATAAAATTTATATTATTTTACTTAATATAGAAAAATATAATTTAACTTATAAATTATACAATTATTATTTTTATAGAGATCCATATTCTTCGTATTAAGTACACTATTAAATAATTTTGTGCTGTGTCAAACCAACTTTTAATGGCCCAGTAGCTCCACCCATATGATTCAGAAATATCGTTCCATCATTTCAAGGTATACTTCATTCAAGGTTATAAATGTTCGAGCGAAATACCACCATCATATTGTTGAAGCTACTGCAGCATCAAAAGTTGGTTAAACACAATTTTAAAGTTGCAGCACAAAAGTTTTAATATTATAATTCAACAATATATTTTATATTATTCATATATAAATATTCATTAGTACGTATTATGGTTTTTTAAAGATATCTTTAATTACATAGTGGTTTATGTTATCGTATTCATATAATTGTCTTACAATTTATCATCAATTTCAAATTAGCATTTGCGCAGCACAGGATAATCGCATATGAATTTTATTTATGACTTTCGTAAATGGCAAAATAGTTTAATTATAAAGCTTTGAATATATTTGTAAACCTTTCAACAATTCTAGATTTCAATTAAGTTTTCAGATACTTATATTAAAGCATGACGCCAAAGTAAGCGAGATGTTCAGTTTTCATGTTATGTTACAACCGCCGTAATATAATCTTATATATTCGAAATATATCTTAAGAAAATTTTGAAGTACATGAAAATACTTAGTTTGTTTGAAATTAACGTTTGTGGTAAAAGTTTTATGTTATTAACTTTCGTCTTTCAATCAAGGTTATAAACTTTTCAAATTAAATTTATAGTTAAGGAGTTGAGTTACCACATTCTAAATCTGAAAGTTCAAGTTGTTTAAAAGGAATATGATATATAAAGTTGCTTTAATTTCTGATCTAAACGCACTTTAAAAATACATATTTTTTAATACTTGATAATATTTAAAATATTTTCTGTCACAAAATAGAAAAATGGCTGTATATATATATATATACAGCCATATACATTATTTACTAAATGAATTCATTATGTCAATTTTATGAATTTGAAAAAGCAAAGAACGTGGCAAACAGTCTTATAAAACTTTTCAAGAAATAAGTTAGCTTTTTAACCGGTCCGAAACATTAATTAACTTTTCAAATACTTACACTTGAGCATGACACCAAAAATTTTTAAATTTCCATTTTTTTTTGTTGTGTTTAAACCGATATAATGTAAATCTCTTTATGTGAAATATAACGTAAAAAATTCAAAATGCAGTAAAAAAGTTACTGCTTTTAGAATTATCACCTGTTGCAAAATTACCATGTCATTCCTATATCCTTTCAATCTAAGTATAAACTTCGCTAACTAAAACTTTAGTTAATGACTTAATCTGCTATATTCTATCTAAGTCTAAAGGTTGAAGTTGTTTAACCACAGATATTCACAACATATTTTAATTAGCACGCACTTTAAAAACACACATTTCTAAACATATTAATGATTAAACTATTTTCTATCATAAAAGCGAAAAAAAAACATATTTTAAACATTTTTACAAAATTCTCCAACATTTACTGAATAAATTCAAAATGTGAATTGTGGGAATATAGAAGTTTAAAAAAAGTTTTTCTGTAAAACTTTTCACAAATTAGCCTTTTTAAACACCACGAAAACTAAGAACTTTTCAATACATACACTTGAGCATCCTACCAACGTTATTGATATATTGGATTTTTATATTTTATTTAAACCGACGCAATATAGTTAACATATAAGTTAATTATATCGTATAGGAATTTCGAAATTCAGTAAAACACTTGACTAACATTTGTGGCAAAAGTTTCATGTTATTGACTTAGTTTTTCGCCAAACATCTGTTTTGCAACTTTCACTACTCGTGAAGTTTAGAACAAGAATAAAAATATGTCCTTAAGTTGTTCACTATTTATACATTTACTTTAATTGATAACTGAGAATTAAAACAATTCTTATTCTATAGTTTTAAATAAATGAGAAACTTACAGGCCATTCTCTTCATTTGCAATTTCAATCATTTTGAGAAACTACTGAATAAAATAAATGCAAACGTTAAATTTAAAATTTTGAGAAATATTTTTTTGTGTTCTGATATTGTTTCTACTTAATCATTAAATGCAAAAAATTATATTTCGAAGTTTTATTCATGAAATATGTGCGGTAGAAATTTTAATCTTGCATCGATTCTCAGATATTTGTCCTTAATCTAAATTAAAGTGAAGAAAGTGGGGGGAAATCTTGTTCGAACCATATGAAATATGAGTATGATATGATATATGTTTTTGCTCCAAAGCAGTACCCATTCTATTATTCATCCCTCAGAGTATGGCAGGTGATTTGATTTACGATGTGTAGTTCGTTTTCCTTCTTTTCCATTTTTAAAGAAATGTTTGAGTAAATGAAAAACGTTAGTTCCGGATGATGTAAAGTCTAGAAATTTTATTTTACATTTTTAGAGTAGATACTTTCCACCAGAAATGATTCATTTATCACATGCTCAGCATATGCTTCGAAATGAGGATTCCAGTTATTTTATACATTCCAAAAACATAATATTTAACAACTAATATTATTAATAAATGAAATCTTATTCAATAGTTTTAAATAAGTGCGAAACTAACACGCCATTCTCTTCATTTGCAATTGCAATCATTTTGCGAAACTACAGAATAAAATAAATGCAAACGTTAAATTTAAAATTTTGAGAAATATTTTTTTTGTATTCTGATATTGTTTCTACTTAATCATTAAATGCAAAAAATGATATTTCGAAGTTTCATTGATGGAATACGAGCGGTAGAAATTTTAATCTTTCATCGATTCTCAGATATCTGTCCTTAATCTAAATTAAAGTGAAGAAAGTGGGGGGAAATCTTGTTCGAGCCATATGAAATATGAGTATGATATGATATATGTTTTTGCTCCAAAGCAGTACCCATTCTATTATTCATCCCCCAGAGTATGGCAGGTGATTTGATTTACGATGCGTAGTTCGTTTCCTTTTTTTTTTTCAATTTTTAAAGAAATGGTTGAGTAAATGAAAAACGTTAGTTCCGGATGATGTACTGTCTAGAAATTGTATTTTACATTTTTAGAGTAGATATTTTCCACCAGAAATGATTCATTTATCACATGCTCAACATGGACTTCGAAATGAGGATTCCAGTTACTATATACATTCCAAAAACATAATATTTAGCAACTAAGATTATTAATAAATGTAATATTGAAGATACCTAAATATTTTTTTTAATTGCTAAAGAATTCGACTACTATTAAATATGTGCTAAGAATTCTATAATGTAATATTTAAATCTTCTTAAAGTAAGAATTAAAAAAAATACTTAAAATATTATTTTACATTTTTAGAGTAGATACTTTCCACCAGAAAAGATATTACATGCTCAGCATAGACTTCGAAATGAGGATTCCAGCTATTTTATACATTTCAAAAACTTACTATGTAACAACTAATATTATTAATAAATGTAATATTGAAAAAAAAAATATATTTTTTTATAGCTAAAGAATTCAATTACTAGTTCGATTACAGGTGCTAAGAATTCTATAATGTAATACTTAAATCCTTGATGATAAAAGACTGAAAGCTGTTGTACTATAATCGAAATAATGTATAATACGTGTTTTATTTTAATGATCAAAGCTTCTCCTATATAAATAAGATTGTTTTTAGAATTTAGGACAAAATTTCTGACTACTATTTTGCATTTATCTTAATACAACCATTTTTTTTTATAAAAATTTTAGAACTTGTAATTTCACAAAAAATAATCTTTATTTGACAAATACGTTTATTTGTGGATTAAAGCGTCTTATATAAAAATACTCAACTTTTCAAATTTACCAAGTATATAACGTCGCGAGATTATAAAAAATTAGCATGCATTTTTAAAAGTCAATGAATTTTTCATTCTGATTAGAGAAGAATTACTTATCTGTATTTTTCAAATAAATTATAACTATATATATAATTTATATATACAGTTAATAATAAGATATAATTTGTTGGTAGCATCAAACGTATTTTTTTAATCCAAATGTAAATAAAAAGCATTTATGTTATTTCTGCAGATATAAGCATAATTTTTCGAATTTTGCAAATTTCATACTATTTCATAATTTCCTTACAAAGATTAATTTAAATGCATTTTGTTTCCAATATCATTTTTCTTTCTTTTAATTTTCAATAATCATTAATATACTATCATTTATATCATTTTTTTATGATAAAACATAAATGCTTTACAAATTTTAAATTTCCTTAAATGCGACCACTCAATGATTTATGCTGTTAAAGAAGATAAGCTCATCAATTACACAAAAATGACATTTTCATCAATTAATTTTATTAATGAAAGCTAATAAGGGTTAATTTATACATTTTTTATTTTATGGAGTATGATCGTTTAGAAAAATACATAATATCATGAAATTTCTGAATAATTTAACAAAAATAATATTATTGTAATTAATGATTGTATGTGAGATTGTAAAATAAAATTAAATGATTCTCATAAACACAAAGAAAAAGGAAAAGAAAGGATGAAAAATAAAACTGTTTCGATCATCCATTTTAATGTAAAAAAATTAATGAATTTGTTTTTTAAATTCATTTATTACATTATATAAATTCATTACTTTAACTTTACATGGATGCATCATGTTTGACATGAATGGCGAATAAACATTTTTAAAAATATACAATCAATTTTAAAGTTTTTCTGGATATTTTCTATGTTTGTTTTATTAATTTAAATGCATTGCAAGATACATTTACTCATAAAACTTGTGCGAGGAAAATAACGGTTTGAAATGAGGAAAAAAGGTCATAATTATTATTTAGTCCAGGGGAAATGTACATGTTACCTTGCGAAAGGTCGGGTAGTAGATTTTATTTTTTTTTACTTGTATATAATAAGGCCAGCATGGAAAAACCGAATTATCCAACAAAATTTCTTAAGGGAGAATTTTCTGTGGCCAAAAAACACCAAAATTTTGGGACTTTTATTGTTGTTTTTTAAATATCTCGAGACCCGTTGTCGAGAATTTTGTCTTCTTTAACATTGTAATTAACAAATAATGCGCTACGACAACGGGTCTCGAGATATTTAACAAAAAACAAAAAAAGTTCCAAAATTTTGGTGTTTTTTGGCTACAGAAAATTTTCCCTTAAGAAATTTTGTTGGATAATTCGGTTTTTCCATGCTGGCCTCATTATATACAAGTCGAAAAAAAAAATCTTCTACCCGACCTTTTGCAAGTTAACGCCTTTTTTTGGTACATTTCCCCTGGACTAATTCTGCAGACCAACAAAATTTGCAAAAGAAACTTTTTAACTCAATTTACACTCAATTAAGCCACTGTTTTTTAGTGGTTTTGTCACGATTATATTAGAACAAGTTATCAAACGTATACGTTTCGTTTTATTAAATACATTAAGTTATATTATTTTCAAGCATGAAAAGCAATGCTTGGAAAACAAACCAAAATTCAAGTTATAACAAAAAAAAATTAGTAGGACAACCTGTCAACAAGATATTTTTATAAATCAGCTGGTGCGAAATATACACAGATACGTAAATTACTCGAATACATATAATAATTTAAATTTTTAGCCATCACCACCCACCTTTTGTTTTTCGACTCCTGTACATTGGAGCATGGGTTTTCAAATTTTATCGTTAAGCGACCCACCTTAATGCATACCTGCCAACTTTCAACTAAACTTCCGTACAATGTGAGTTAATTTGATCCAGGTTAAAGACTTTTCTAACCAGAAAATATATCTGAAAAAATAATATTTATTTATTTTCATGTGCCTACGTGGAACATATCGCATTTCTTGCTATACCAAAAAAAAATATATATATATATTGTTATATATATATATATATATATATATATATATATATATATATATATATATATATATATATATATTTACCGTATGGCCACTGAAAAGTGTTTTTTTTTTTTAAGTTAAGCTTTGCCTGCCTTTTCCCACCTGGCATTTATGTGCTGTTCTATCGAACATGTCCCGAGTCTTATTTTTTAGTATTTAACCTTAATTATCAGTAGTAAACTTACTACTGCTATACCATTTTACCTTCTTATTTTTAGACTCTATCCTTAATCTCTTTATTTACTATGATATTCCAAATTTATTTTTTTTAATTATTTAAATTTTTCTTCTTTTCTTTTTTAATTGATCATTGAATTATTTTAACTTTTCCCAACGTCTCATTTTTACAAGACATTCTACTCACAATAGACTGGGCGTAAAGTTGATAGCAACTCGGAAGCCCCTTAACCGACATCAACTGTTCGGCACTGTTCGGCACGTGGAACATATTTGAATTCATTTCTTCATAAGAAAAATCTGGTTTGAAACGAGTTTAACATCGGTAAAATTAACCTCCATTGTACGGAAATTTAGTGCAATATTGGCAGCTATGTTAATGTTTTAAATATTTTTGCTGTCCACATAATACGTACGTGCTGACTACATAAAACAATTTTTGATAAAAGTTCTTTTTTTTTTTACACGAAAACTATGTACACGCATAAAAGACATAAGCAAACTATATACAAGAAATTAGTATTTGTATTCCAAATGTAAATAATCATATTAATAATAATGTGATATAAATGCTAAAAATAATCTTCTTTTACTCCGAATTTTTTTTTCCTAATATTTCTTAAAATACACTTAAATATGGATGCAATTTTTAACTCTGTTTTTTTCACCAATGACAGACTCAGTATTATGGTCGAAATGAAGCATATTAAGTTTGATCTCAAGTCTGTCTCAAAAGAATAATAATAAAAATTTGCATTTTCAAAAAAAAATTTATTTTTAATCTGTCACGATTTTTTTTTTAATTTAAAGTGGCAACATATAACACCCTATATACTTTCGCATAAGATGAAATTAATAATACATTTATAAAAATGTAATCGATCATTCTGTGGCCCACAAAATATCGCTCGTAGTACAGTCATTATTACACTTTTGGAAAAAAATACTAAATAAATAAATAAATAAATAAATGAAAGTGTCCATCTGAAAGAATCCATCTGAAAGTACTTTCTGTTCAAATTCATTTTGTAAAAAGACTAATTTTGCGATCTTTAGAAGTAAAAACAAATTGCAGAAAAATCTAAATTTATCGGTCAGGTTGTAACAGACATGTCACTGGCATTCATGATGATCAATACTAGCTATGTCGAATAGAGCACAAATTTAAGTAAAATCAAACAATCTTTATTTAAAAACTTTAAAGGGAAGGAATTTGAGAAAGCACTGCTTAATTTTCTTTATGCTGACAGAAAGTCAATAACCCAAAATATTTCACTCAGAAAATAAAACTTTCAAAAAATATAGCAATATTAATAAATAGATAACTTCAAAATATGACTTACCACTTTTACGAGCGTCAAAATTTCTGTTGAAATGCTTTCAGAAATTTTTAACTTCCTCTGTGCAAGTCTAGTTATTGTGAGTCCAATTCGAACGTCTAATAAGTTCGTGAGCGACAATTTTTTTTATTCAATTAGAACAAAAATACGGTAAAATTTACTCTTACCAAATGACGGCACGCTTTCTTTACTCCAGAATAGTTGAGTCAACTCGATAGAACTCCAAAGGCCACAGTGGTGAAAAACTTGACCGAAAAGTTCCACTTCCCCAGCGCGTGCCAGTTCTTAAATAATGCTATATCTATTGACAAGATCCAGAAATTTGCATAAATATCTAAACGAAGCAGAAATTCACAATTTCCGAGGTTTCCACACTCATTCATTGAAATTTAAAGAATAATAGCCTTAGATATCACTTTTACGCGACTGTTATTGGACAGAAACTGCGTTCCCGATCGAAAATTCGCCTACCCTTATAAATCAGAATAGTCGACACATCGCAAGTTGGGATTTCCTCCTCAATTTATCAATTATTACTGTAACTTTTTGAGTTTTAACGATATTTCACTGGTCTTTTTTAATGAATTGCCCCATAGCATTGACTATGAAATCATGACAATGTTTTTTGCTGTAGTTCGGGTATGCGCAGTTAAGAATTATTTTATACAAATACCCATATCTCAACCAATATTCAATATATTAATATTTTTTTACAGTATACTATTTCTACGATTTTTGGTCAAGTTTTTGGAAAGCGGTGTTAAATTTGGCTAAAAACTGCATGCTATGAAAAAAAAAAAAAACTTTTGAATTTTTCTCAGAAACGTTAACATATTCAGGAATATACGTGCTATGTTTACACAGATGCTGAACAAATGTTGAACAGGACCTACATTGTCATTTGCTACAGAAACCATTTTTAGCATTTTCTCTTAATTGGGGGATCGAAAATATTATTTTATTTTTTAAATTATTTTGCCCCCCCCCCCTTAAATGTCCTCGCGACAAAATATACACAGAAAAACATGAAGTCAATTCAGGCATATCCTCACGAGTTTCAGTAGATATTCGACGAAACGTCCAAAATTGGTCACTGCCCCTTAATTTCTGGACACCAGTGTTATTAGTAAGTCCCTATATTTAAAAGTAGTTCAATTGAATTTCGAATGAAATTTATTAAAATCACTTATATCCGACAATCATGTCTTTACAATCATTCATTCACTACAAAATCACACAGTTAATAATACTAAATAATTAGCGTTCTTACCGTAAAAATAAAAGTAATAAGCATTGTGGTGATAAACCTAAAAATATGTTTTTTCTTGGTAAATGATTAATTACAGTACAGCTTATAAAGATCTAAACCAAATATTAATGTAATAAGAAATATCGCGAATTTAAAAGCATTTTTAATTTGGAATTACTTGAAATGTTATTTCTTGAATATCTCATATACAATATGGCGAAGCATTCTAATTGCTTGTTTCATTTTTCTTTTCTGAAAAAGCAGAATCACTATATAGTAATATCATAGATGAACTGATACATAGTATTTTTAAACACAATTTTTTTAAAAGAAGTTAATTTTAAAATTTCATTTTATTTTCTGTAGAAATTTGTTAATTTCAAAATTTGCTACACTTACAGCGATACCATGCAATTAAATAACGATGTATTGATGCAGTAATGAGGAACGCATTTATTTAAATATTTATACAAAAATGAAATTTTATGACAGTGTTGTGTATGCTATATTTATAAAAATGTAATTTTTGTATTAAAATTACAACTTCTGAAATTTAAATGCCATAAGACAAATGTTATTCTTTATTTACTTTTTATTTTACGGATATTATTTGATAGTCATTATTCACTGAGGCGATAAAATTATTATTCAAAAGAAATGAGGCAAATATTTAGAAATAAACAAATTTAGCAATTTTTTTAAGCTAAGGTTCTTTAATCAATGCCTTATTTTTCAAAGAAAACTAAGTCACATAACTCGTTCAATTTCACTAATTTTCATAAGCCAGATTAAATTAAAATTGTATTAGATATTATTATTTAGATATATTTAGATATATTTTGATGTTTCATAGCATGCAATGTTACCTGTATGTTAAATTTGACATTAATGTGTTTATTTGCAAAGAATGCTTCTTATCCTGAGAATAATTTTAGTTAAAAATGCAATGTCACACTCAAATTTTTCGTTTTATAAGTCTGTGTGAAAGGCTTTTTACGCAGTAACATCTAAAAAATATCCAGTTTATAAAATATCCAGTTTTTAAAAAAATATCCATAATATCTGGAGTTTTGAATGTTACTGAAAAAATGCTATTACCAGCCTAGTTTCTTGTTTATAATTTTTCACTCTAGAAAAGTTATAGCGGTTATTTTGACTAGTAACAAATTAATATATTTTGATATGAACCTCAAATTTCTTTATAAATATGCAAAATATGTGCCATGAGAAATAATTAAAATAAATAAGGTAAATAGTATTGAATAAAAATTACGGTTTAAATTATTTACATACGACTGGAGTAAAATTGCAGTCCGTTCTAGTGTTAATTATTATTCATTACATTTTTTTTTGCTTGATGTCTAGACGAGAATTCTTCTTAATTAATTAAATGTCTGATAATTACAACGGCACTTATGTACGTATTAATGCTATTTTTATATTTCTGTTAATGAAAATTCGTTATCTATTATTGTCAATTTTCTTGTTTTTCATGAAATTTTATATTACTCATTGAAATTAATAAATATTCATATCATCTGAATATGTTGAGAATTTTAACAAGACAATTAATAAAACTTTTCCTTTAAACATAAAAGAAAAACTACACTTCTAGTAAATTAGGTTATATAAAACATATTTCATTGAATTACCACGAAAAATGATTAGTTCGTAGCTTCTAATTTAATAACTTTTTCAATTTTCATCTTGTAAAAAGCCTATAACAAAATTATCATATTTATTGTAATAACCCTTAACTTTGAACGAAATCTTTCAAACTTCCAAATGTAGTCTGGCTTCCAATATTAAATAATATCCTTATAAAGAATAAAATGTCAGTTCGTTAATGCAACTTCAAACTTTAATCTTCTGAATTAAAATTTTAGAATCACTAATGTCATCGTCTTTTTAAAAGTTTAAAGGAAGCACTTCCCTTAAATTTCCCTTAAGAATTGTAATATTTTTATTGCGTTTTGCAGAATAATCACTAGAATAATATTAAATTTCACCGCGTTTTATGGTGCCTTATGCATGCATTAAACATTTTCTTTGTTTAGTTTGTCTGTATGTTGAAATTAAACTCTCAGTTTATTTTTTAAAAAAATCAGATATTTGTGTTTGCTTACTTTCACTTTTAAAATTTATGTGTACAAAAAGATTTTGCACTAATACACACATACATGGATACACATAAGTAAAATGTTTACGTGCATTCATGTTTTTTCTTTCACAGAACGAAATTAGACGTTTATTGAAAAGAATATGTATATGAGAGGAAGTGAGTTTCTATGATAAGATTCTAAGAGATTTCATCGGTCATATCAGATAGGAGGAATGCTAACAGGTATGCAGTCTGAAGCGAAATTTACAAACATTACTGTTCTCATATAAGAACAAGAACGGAAAATCCTGCTTCAAGCATAGATTATTGCACAGTTTTCAACACATTCACAATATGATACAAAATAAATTCTCCGTTAATAATGTGAAAGGTGATAACAAAGTAAAAACTATGCAAACGCAGGACACATTTGAAAAACAAATGTCAGGAATTACCTGATAGGCATCCGAATTCTTTTGTGATTCTTGCATAGGATCTATAGATTTGTATATATATTGCACAATATTCTACAATTTACTTCTTTTAGGAAACGCATAGCACTTTTTAAAATGCCCCTACAGGAAATTCCGCCAATAAACGGACATGTACTCAAGATTTTTTGTGCAACTCTTTATAGGATTTTTAGAATTTATATACACTCAGTTATATAAAAAGTAGTTAAATTGAAATTCGCTTACCACAACTGAAAACGCACTTCCTGCATTTTTTATTGATAAACACTATTGTAACCTAATTATTCGTGTTTCATAAAGGAACGATGGAATCGAAGCACACCTTATTGTATATTAAGCAACTTGTAGTACACCTCAGTGATATATAGATATTTCAATATGGTTGAAAGATGGTCAATATGTTTCCATATGGTGAAAAAGTCATAAAAAGTTTTTTCGCCTTACTTTGTACAGTTACATTAATTTTTTTATTAATATTTTTTTGATGTAGAAGAAATAAGACTAAATTTATTTGGATTTTTATGAAATTTGGGCGTTATAAAAATAAATGGCAACAATAATGATTTTAAAAAGTAAATGAATAAAAAAAATATTTACACTGCTTTTTATAGACAACGTTTTTAAAAATAGGTTCTTTATCAGTATCAATTTTAACATACAATCTAACACAATTTAATTCCTTTGCAATTTTGTCCGCATAAAACTTTTTTCATAATGAAGCATAATTATTAGCAGTTTTGTAGTAGCAGCATTGTAATAACTATAACAAACTTTTTATGTAATTTAAATCATCAAATGTAAGATATTGATATTTATATGTATTAAATAATGCTTTAAAAACATTTAAAATTCCCCAACAGTTGGAATCACCTTTAAAAAAAAACTTCTAAAGGAAGCCTGTATTTATAATTTGCTTTTAAATTAAACAATCAATATCATCACTAAAACGCTTTAAAGCTGATTTATAATTGATTTTAATATTAATTCTAAATTTTGTACAAAAATTAGTTAAATATCTTACATTTTTATTTTTAAATATATTTAAATCACCTGTAACCACAGGACCATAAAAACAAACAATAAAGTGAATATATTAATTGTTATTGCAACAGAAAGTTAAAAAAAATCAACATCATCATTTGAAAATGCAAACTGTCTATAATTAATTTATTATAAATTTATGCCACATAAATTTTACATTCTTTGATAGGAAATAGGTCTCAAATATCTTGAAATATTTACGAAAATTTAAAGTGTCAAAAGATTGCTGCTGGTATTTAATTTTAAAATAAATCATATCATTGTCAATACTTTTTCAACTTAATAATCTATAACCAACCAAATCAATAACAAAGTTTCTAAATTGTGCATTTTAAATTTTTAATCTATTAAAACATGATTTTAGTTTTTTTTTAATTTATTCACTTTAACTAAATTTTATGCCTTATTTTTTTTTTACATTATATGTAGAAATAACTTTCATTTCAAACTTCTTAATACGCACACTAGGAATTATATGTTTAATGCTTCTACTAAATTTGTATGCACTTCTTTTTCCCTCTTTTTATAACAACAACTTCATTAAATTTATTCATTAAATCATACACATTTTTTTTATATTTACATTGTTAATTAATGTATTTATTCCATAAGGATAAATAGTTCTATGTTTAACCATAAAATCATTTTCCCTACCAAATCTATCACTTTTATCTTCTTCAAATGTCAATCATATATTGCTGAAAGGATGCCGAATTTAAATTATTAAACAGACCTTACGTGGATTTAAGTCCCTGCAATCAAATTTATTAATTTTTATTCATTTCAATGCAGGACATTGTTGTTGACTACTTATCTTACAACTGTAGAAATGTTATATAAAAATATGTAAGATATCTTTCTCGCAATTTTTATATTATTTCTGTATGTTTAGATTGGGAAATAGATAAATATTATTGTTCAAAAGAAGTATGACATAACAGACACTGGAAAACTAACTTTCCTCTGTTAAAATTCATAACTATTTTTTTAACTTAATATAATTCTTGTTTTTAAAAATAATTTCAAATTTTATATATTAAACTAAAATATTTCATAGAAAAAAGATTTAGTGTAATTTTTTGAAATTTTTACAAATATTGAAAAATTTGCTTTTCCGATATATTGTCAGACATCTGATCTTATTATATTCAAGAAAGATTATCAAAAACGCAGTGCATACGCACTTATAAATTTCACTTCGACAACTTGATTACGGCTTGTCTTAAGCTATTGGGCCAAGGTAAATATTTCCATCGTGTATTGTATAAGGGACTTTGGAAGAAGTATGTTATATTTGATATTGCGTACTCTTGAACAGATATAATTATTCATTAATTTAAGGGATATATATATATATATCTATATATATATATATATATATATATATATATATATATATATATATATATATATATATATATATATATATATATACATTGTATTGTACTCTCACAAATTTAAGTATATTACAGGATCATTTGTTAAATCATCGTTTATATACTTCCATAAATGTCTGAAAGTATTGTCCAGTAATTGAAATAAACTTAAAGAAATCTTTAAAATAATTAATATGTTAATCAAAAAACAATAAAATGAACCTTAACTATATTTGTTTAAATAATATAATCCAACAACAACATTCATAAAAAAAAATAATTCTGAAAAAAAACACCTATTTTTATTTTTTTTTAAATAGTAAAAACGAAATAAACTCAAAAGGACTTAATTTAAATATCTAATCGTAAGAGAGAATTTTAACCCTGTAAAAAATTAAACTAAATAATTCTAGATGATGGAAAAAAGTGTCTGCTATTTTTTCATTTTATTTATTTATTTATTTTTTAAAATAAAAATACAAACATATATTTGACATTCATTAAAAATATTTTTTTTTCTTTTCGATTTATATTTTTTAATATTCTAGAATCTAGAGTTTATTCATAAAGAATGATTAAAAGTTCATAGAAATTTACTTGAATTCAAATAAGGATTATCGGTTAAAATGAGAATGATTTAATTTTTTAGGAAACTGATGTAGAAAAATATTGAGTAAATATATATATATATTTTTTTTTTAGGAAATGTTGGGAAAATAGAAGATATTTAACATTACTTAAATAATAATAAAAAATAAATATTATACGAACATTTTCAAAGAATGTTCTTCCATATTATTTATTAAAAAATATTTACAAGTTTAACTTTTTTGTATTATAAACATCATTTTACATATTTTCATGTACCACGTTATAATTTTTACTACAATTTGAGGCAATAATTACCTTATTAATCTTACCTTTTCATCTGAATATATTTCACAGCTCATGTGTACTAATATTATAAAGTGGAATATGTCTGTTTGTCGGAGGAAATCTCTGAGACTACAGAACCGCTTTAAAAAGTCATTTCAGCCTGTACCGAAAGGAAAAAATAGTCCATATTTTTAAAAATTCAACTTATTTTACTCAAACACCCAAAGCTAAAATGCTTGGAACCTGATTACAGAAGATTCAATCCCGGTTTTCGTTCATATTGAATTTTAATGCGAATTTCAGCATGAGAGTTAAGCATAAAAAAATCAGATTGTATCAAAATATCAGCCACCCTAGAATTTTAAACTGCCATATCACAGCCTATTTTTAAGATAGAACCAAAACAGAATATGTTCCTGAATCATTGTATCACGATCTAACACGTAACGGAAACAAATTTTTCAATTTATAAATCTTTATACATATTTTGGAATAAAAAAAATAACTTAACTGGCCAATATTTTGAAACAAGATGACGCATGAAGTTGTCAACGAACTCGGTCGAGACCTTGGTATGTTCTGTACACATGATCAGTCACACTTATATCGGTTCATAAATATGAGAGTTACAGCATAACAAATATCAGATTGTTTCAAAATTTCACCCACCCTTGAATTTCAAACTGCATATCTAAGCCATTTTTTTAGATATAGCCAAAAAGAAATGTTCCATAATCCTTGTATCACGGAACATTGTAGGTAACGGAAACAATTTTTTCAATTCATAATTTTTTTGTACATCTTTTTCAATTTTTAAAAGTTTAAACAATTTTAATCGCCGCCATTTTGAAACAAGATGACGCGTGAATCTGGCCAGCGAAGTCGGTCGAGACCTTAGTATGTTCTGTACACATGATCAGTCAGATTCATATCGGTTCATAAATATGCAAATTACAGCATAACGAATATCCGATTGTTTCAAAATCTCAGCCAACCTTGAATTTCAAACTGCCATATCTCAGCCATTTTTTAAGATATAACCAAACAAATTTTCCATAATCCTTGTATCACGTTCTAACACTTAACAAAAACATTTTTTTTTTCAATTTATAATTTTTTTGTACAACTTTTTCAATTTTTAAAAGTTAAAAAACTTTTTTAAATGGCCGCCATTTATAAACAAGATGGCGGATGAAACTGACCAAAGAAATCGGTCGAGACATTGATAAGTCCTATACACATGCTCAGTCACATCCAAATCAGTTCATAAATAAGAGAGTTACGGCCTGACAAATGCCAGATTTAAATATATATATAAATCAACATTTGAACGGAGGTTGGTGTTGGGGACTGGAAGTCGTCATCGGTGAAAATATACCAATTTTTTGAGAATTGCTTTCCTCCGAACAGCTGCAATAGGTAACTTTTTGTATTGAGAGCTACCTGAAAAATACTGGTTTCAAAATGATCGTGACAGTGTCTGTACTAAACAGGCTACATTCTATCATGGCACCTAAGCCTCACAGGGGTGACAGAGTAAAAAAAAAAAATTCTGAAATAAAAAATTATTTAAACGAGTCAGGGCTAGAAACTTTAACATCGCTACGAAGGATACTTTTAATATATACATGTTTGTTAAAATTGGTTTTATGCTAATGAAGGAGTGGCAGGCGTTTTAGTTGTATCGTAGTTAAAACGTACTTAGATGTAACCACTACTTCGCAGATTTTGAGAGAATTATTTGAGGAAAATAATTTGTAACGTACACAGTTTCTGATGCATCACATGGAGGTGAGCACACTCTGATCATCACATCCAAATTCCCTAGCTGTTCCACAATCTATAACTGTTGATGTTATACTTAGTAAGCAGTTTATTATATGCAGCAGTTTCAGCAAGCCTGACTTTTGTATTATCAGTAGACATCAGCTTACGGCCATACTGCCCTTTATGATGATTACTATTGACACAATTTCTGTCAAAGATTGAATGTGTAATAGAGTTAGAGTGTTTTGAACGACGGAATGCCATAAAATAACGTTTATCGATTCCTCTGGTTTCCGCTTCACGATGAATAATATTAAGGAACAGTGTTGGGGCCGAGGAAGGGACAAATACAATCCTACTGCGACTATAATACGATATACTACTCAACAACATTGGGATTGCTTGGCCATTGAAAACCGGTTATCTCTCATTTGCATTAGAAGCAAAATAACTTCACGTCCTTGTAGTACCATATGATGCCGGGATGAAGTATTGCAGATGGTTGCGATAGCTTACTTTCAGTGATTGGAAATGCAAGTTACAAGCAAAATAACATCTAACTGAAAACGGCTGTTAGCTACAATTATTTTATTTTTGCCGCTGCAAGGTACTCACATGTTTCCTTAAACATCTGTGTACCTTGATCTATGGACACGCTAGATCTCACACCGACCGAGTATGAGTGGGATATGATTGGGACTCTTTTGCTTTATCGGATCCAGTATCAATTATCGGACAAATTGAGAAAGATGGTTGAAAGCATATTGTCGTTCATGCCTCAGGAACACTGCCACGTTGAATGCATCTGTACCTCGAATGTTTTCAATTTGTATCACCACAAGAAATTTCTATGCTTTCTACTGAACACATGGTGTATCTGATCACTGTATTCCATTATCTTTTTAAATAAATATCCCTTATTTATTTATACGTATTCTCCGTCTGTCTTCTAAATTTCATCATATTATAATCACATATTCGAGGTGTTGAACTTCATCTGTCAGGTAGTATGTACTTGTCAACTGGATAAGTTTTTTAAAAAAATAATATTTACATATTGCCTATAAATAACTATTGTTTTGTTCTAGTTTTTCTCTGATTTCGTTCTTCAATATTAGTTCTTCAGAATATATAATAGCTTTGACAAAATAATTTAACATAATATTTTATTTTGTATTAATACTTAATTCGTTTAATGCATTTTCTTTAAAATGTAAATAAATAATGTTATTTATAATATATTTTTAATATATTATTGATTAAAAAAGTTATTGAAAAAGAAACATATGAATCACTATTCTAACAAGTGTGTTAAAAATATAAATACTGTGATCTTAAAATATTTTTCTTGGAAGATGGAAATTGCTTCCCTGATTTTTAACACTTTCAGTACGACATCGTTTTAGATTTTAACGTTGTAAAAATTTTAAAATATCCATAAAAATTTAAAAGTTTCAATAATTTATTTCAGTATGTGTAGTAAATCTCAAAAAGAAAAAGCGTGTGTGAGAAACTAAGTTAGAAAAATTATATTTGTATTTTGAAATGAATACTGAAGTGTAGCACTTTATGTGGTTTTTTCTTTTAGTGAATCACATATGATATTCGGAAAAAAGTTAAGTTTACCAAAAAGAAATTAATCTAACACATTGTTGACCCTTGACATTGGATAATAAATAAGTTTTTTTTTTCTTAATTCAAACAGCTTGCCAGAATTATTGAGTGGTAATGTTTAACTCGTTTGACCAAAGAATGTCGGTTATAAAGTAAAATGATATTTATTATGGAACTTTTAAATACTTTCAATAAAGAAGTGGACAATGTATTAACCAGTTACTCAAGTGTGTGAAAATAAATCGTTTGTTCAGAAGGATGCCAAATACTGTTATTTATTATCATTATAAAGAAAACCTAGTTCCCCTAACCCCCTAGTTCCTCTGGCCGTTTCTGTCCTCGACGCGTTATGTTATTCGCAAAAATGTAAAATAGGGGTTTGTCGGACCACCATTCATGTCTCCAGTTAGCTACGGTCTACTATATATTCGTTTTGTCCCATTGAAGTCGTGAAATATTATGTGCTGTCGTTTTCAGTGACTCTTACAATTTACCCGATTCTAAATGTTCATGGAATGATGCAAGTTTTTTTGCAATGTTCGCTCGGAAAGTCGTTCGATGTATCTCCATCCACTGACTGGGTTAAAAAAGATTTCCATTGACTTGACAAGGCGTGATATTCGCGATATTCGGGAAATCTTTTTTCGACCATTGTTCTGGCATTGATTTCAATGTCCACAAGACTTATATCATATTTGTAGACACGTACGTTGCACGCTCGTCAATAGTTCAAATCCACTGACTGTGTAGTCGGGGAGGGGGGGGGGGCAAGCCTGAACATAAGATTTTTCCACTCTAAATAATTGTATTTATCCCAATTGGGGAAATATCACAGCTCTTTATCACAACTTAGTTATTTTAAGTTACTGCCATAATCACAGAGCACCAGTCACGATACAATTTATCACGTAATTATCCTTCAACTCCATCTGCATAATTTTATGAAAACCATTCTGCTTCTGTGCAACGGAGACTAACTTTTTATCCAACGAAATCATATTTTAGTGTAGAACGTATATATTTCCCCAATGAAAAGTAATCGTGTGCATTTCTATGTATATATCCATAATTGAAATTAGTCGTGTATATTTCTATCCATATTCTCACAAATAAAATTAAAACGTTTATGTAATTTGAATAAATTGTTCATTCATAAAGGCAAATTATTTATACAAAATTATTTGTGAGTTGAGTTTGGATTAAATAAATAATTTAGTTTAAATTAATTAAAACTGTTATAATATTATCAAAAAATAAAAACAAAATCGTTTGCTTCAACCCAAAGAAATAAATTAGAAATTATTAAAAAACGAGTAGCAACAACAGTACATATTACAAATTTATCTAATTATTTTACTATTTCGACTTAGGAGAATGTATTTCCAATAATAATGTGTTTCGTTGAATTTATTGTTTCCAAAATAAAAGAATTCAAGACAAAATTACAGTCATTTATTTATCTAAAATTATGTAAAAATACTATGGGTTCTAAGAAACTTATGGTTTCTTACACAAATATTTCGAAATTAAAAGCATAATATTATTTTAAGTATATTTTTAAAAATATATTATTGAGGTATAATAAAAGTCGGTTTACAATGAAAAGAAGATATTGTTATGTTGTAATGTCGATTGCCTTTTAGTTTTACATATTTCATGAAAATATATGTATGACTTTTTAAATACGTTTTCACAAACACTTTTTTTTTCTTTTAACAATTCAAAAATTTTAAGATAAAATAGTAACGGAAGATGAAAATTTTGATCGAATTATTTTCCATTAACGCAACGACAATTTAGCATTTTTGCAATAAAAATAACATTGTCAGTCATGTTGATTTTGTTTATGTAAAAACAAAACATTTAAAAAATATATAATAATAAATAATTCTAGTAAAATTTCTATAGTTCGAAATAACTAATGTCTTTTCAACTGTCGCTTTTAATATGTAATGGATTTTTTCTGCAGAATAATTATATAAAAATAAATGTAGGTTATTGCTATTTTAAAATGTTTGTTGTGTTTCGATATATTTTCAACTTATTTAGTAACGCCTGATGATAAATACATTTATTTAGAAAACATATTATGCAATCAATTTAATAGAAAGTTTCATGTTTTATAGATTATCAGAGATGTGCCCTTATAACAAAAAAAAGTAAACAAAATGGAGAACAAACATCTTGTTCAAACGTTATCAAAAATGAATATGACATGATGTATGTTTTTTTTTTTTTTTTTCGTTCCAAAGCAGTACCTACTCTATTATTTATCATTCGAAATATGACAGGTGATTTTATTTACAAAGTACAGATCTTTTTTTTATCGTTTTGAAGGAAATAGTTGAGTAAATGAAAAACGCTAGTTCTGGATTATATATCGTCTAGATATTTTATATTACTTTTTATGGTAGAAATTTTCAGCAAAAAAGAAATAAAATAAAAGAAATAAAATAAAACTGGAAAACATACAAAATGCAAATCCCAGTTTTCTCGCATGTATCTAAAACACAATATGTAAAAACTCATAT
The DNA here is from genome assembly GCA_963931845.1 of Maratus michaelseni. Taxonomy (NCBI): domain Eukaryota; kingdom Metazoa; phylum Arthropoda; class Arachnida; order Araneae; family Salticidae; genus Maratus; species Maratus michaelseni. The sequence continues at coordinate 288,230,252 of OZ007591.1, read as the reverse complement.
TATTATTAAGAAGTCTAATGAAATTATCTTAAAGAACAGCTTTTCAATAGCTAAAATATTTTTTCTATTACATATATGTTATGAATTTTGTAAGGTTTGTAAGAATTAGAAAATTTGGAGGAATTTTCTGGGAATTTTCCGGGAATCCCGGATAATAAAACTAATAACTACAGGGATTATTTCTAGAATTAATGCAAGAAAAGAATACATTCGAATGCATGCAATGGACAAATAAAAAAATAGTTTCTGTAGATTAATTTTATTTGGTTCCGTTAAAAAAAAAATAATAATAATTTTTAATTTACAAAGTACATTGTCATACTAATTTCCAAATCATAGACCAAAAATACTACTTTTTTTTAATGTTAGAATCAATGATTTATTATGTTAGAAATTGCACTCTCATCACTCCTACAAAACTGGCATTTTCATAAATCAATTTTATTAATAATCGTTAATTAATTTTTATATTTTATATTGTTATCCTGGGCAATATTATTATTTTTGTTAAAGGAAAGATATCGTTACATTTTTTAATAAGATAATTTAGTTGTCATTGTAATTTCTGATTTTTCAAGATAAATGCTGAATATTACAATATCCGTTAAAAAGTAATTTTCAGCAACACAAAGGAAACTAGAAATTTGCAAAAATATAATGTTTTAAAGCGGTTAATTAATTTTTAATAAGAATTACGAATTATTTAATATACATGTCTATTTCTTTTAAATGTTCCCAACTCATTAATTATTAAATTAGATGATGAATTATCATTTTGAACATGTATCTATCACATTTTAAGCATATTAAGTCGTACTTTTTCTGCATTCATTTGATTGAAAAAAAAGGTATTTCATCATCATATATGTTCAACAATTGTTCTTTTTATACAAATGATACTTTATTTTTCAGTATTTTACAAACTATAGTTTAAAATGAAAAGTAAGGAATTTATAACATATCATATTAAATTATTGCATTAGTTATGTGTAAACAGTGCATATGTCTCTTAATCTCTAAGTATCTCTAAGTTAGTAAGCAATGAATTAAGTATCACACACAAGTCATTTCAAATTTATTAAAATTTTCCTTACCAAAATTGTGGACATGCGCGAGATGTATGCAATACATTTATTGTGTTACTATTAAATGATTTAGTTAGGTTTAAATTTAAAATCAATTTTATAACTTATTAAAACGCTTCTAAGAAATAAAACTTGTTTATTTTATATATTTATATTTTTATATGGTTATATTATATTATTTATTTTCTATCAATGAGTCTGTTCACACACACACGTATATATATGTATGTATCAGTGTGTGTGAGAGAGTGTGTATGTATATAAATAAATAAATATATATATATATATATATATATATATATATATATAAGGACAAATTTTTATCTTTCGTTATTCTAGAAATCTATCAAGATTGATTTTATGTGCATAAGAATTCTAAAATATAGTAAAATATAAAATATAGTGCATAAATGAACATCAATTAATAATGTTCCAAAGCTATTAACCCGACTGATTTTCAAACGAATAGTGCCTGATTATCAACGAAGAGTTTCCAGATTCTAATGACGTTACAGGTTTGTATGTTCGTAATAATTGGAATTGTACGAAAAACTGTTTACCAGGTGCTAATAGGTCCCATGTTTGGATAAAAAAAAAGGCGACATAGTATCCAAAACCAATTGTGAAACATCTGAATCAACAACAACAGCTTTGATAATATTAATGTTGACCATTAACGTATAAAATACTTTCAGTAACGAAATAATATTTTTTAATATATGTAGAATGCAAATGATTGAGTATAATTAGGCATATATTGTTTCTACGAAAATATTATTCAACCAAAGCAAGACTAAGAAATACTAAATTTTTGCAAACAAATCTTACCATTCCCAATAAATTTGAGATTAACAGTTTGGCATCGTTTTTAATTATGTCTCTGGAAATAAGGGAAATTTTCGAGATCAGTTGTTTACGGATTTTTATAAATTGCACTTGTAAAACGCCACGCATAATAACGAAGTTTATTATATTCCCGAAACATTTTTCAATTGATAATAGATGTATATTAATAATTAATTTTGAACTAAAAATTTTCAAATCATTTATGTAAGATTTAACAAAATCAGAACAGAAACTGATGGTGAAACAGAATTAAAGTTTTGTATATTTTTAGATATTACGTGTTTAATTTTCCCAATGATATGTCTATTTTACAAATTAAAAAGAAAAACGAAATTTTTAGAGTTTGGCCTTTCTTTTAGAATACCATCGATTTACAATCTTGTATTTTTCATTTAACAAAATAATCGTCAATGTGTTATTACAAAATATAATTTCGTATTTTTTTTAAATTTTATTTATTAACTTAGTAACAGCTGTTTTTAGTATGGTACGGGAGCTCAAGTTATTTTAAGAAACAATATTTAACTCATTGTTTCAAAATTATTTGAATATTTGATAGTTTTTATCATTTTTAATACAAATAAAGCAATTAAAATTTAACTACCATTTAATATTTATATTTTTTTAGTCACCAGCGTAAAAATCCTGTTCTCTTCCTGATTCAAAACTGAACCAATTATTATTAATTTGATTTGATAAACTATTATTTTTATCAAATAACTAATTCATTTTATTTAAATATCGGGTGAGCCATTCATAGGTGGAAATAAATTTAGCAAAACCAGCGGTACAACAAGCAAAAACAATCATTCCGTCCATTAGAGTTAGAAACAATAGGTTTTAGTTTTTAACTAAGATTTCAAAGCATGTTTTCCACGAAAACAGGTGTTTAGTTTACAATCGGAGAGAGTTTTATTCGAAACAGTGAAATGTTCTGATATACATTTTTATTCTATAGAAAAAGTATGTTTTAATGAAATTCAATTTTTTTAGTGAAAACGAAAAAAGAATCTCAAATATTCTAAAATCTGGGGCAAAGGGAGATTTAATTATCCGATCTAAATGATACTGTGTTATAAGTGTAGAATAAGATTATATGTACAAAAACACATAGACATTAATTTATCACAAGTCAAGTGGAAGATGTTCTATACTTGTGGAATACATTTTTCATAAATATATGTATATATATATATATATATATATATATATATATATATATATATATATATATATATATGTCACGGTCAATATGATTAATCCGGTCATATTAATAATAACCAGTTATTATTAATAATGACCGGATTAGTCATATTGACCACAATATATATATATATATACAGAGAGAAAGAGAGAGAGATTTATTATTTATAGATCATTGAAAATCATTCTTATGTTTTTATGTCATTATTCTTATGTTTTGGAAAATTTATCAAGCCAAATTTCAACTCAATACTTATATATAAGGAAACTTTAACATTTTTAATTTTTAAATAACTTTATTTTAATGTGCTAACAGATAAAACACTTTAACACATGTCTACTTTTTTCACAGATAAAAATTTACTGAATACTACTTCTTTAACAGAGTTGCACGGAAAATAAAAATAATAAGGAATTTCACATATACAAATTCATTTTTGATTTTGAAATATTTCAAATACAATATACCATGTTAGAAAACACTATAATTATTTAGATGTCTTTTTCATTTGGAAAAGCAGAATTATTATACATTTCTACATTAATATAGTTCATGAAACGAAACATATTATATAAAGGCTTCATGTGTTATGAGTAAGCTAATTTAATTTTAAAGCTATGTTGCATTTCTTGTCGGAATTATTTGATCTAATTAGAGCAATATTCTGAAAATAAATAATTATAGTGACGAAGTCATGAATTATACACTTATTTTAATGTTGAAAGCGAAAAAGTTTTAGAGCTGGCAATATTAATTATGTTATTTTTCATTAAAATTAATGTCCTGCATAAAAATACGACGTTCTGAAATTTTAATTCCATAAACCAAATTTTCTAATTTATTTTTTTACGAAATTGCATTAATAAACATTACATATTTTGAAAAATATACGCATGTTGCCATTGCTGCACTATAATTTTTATTTGCGAACAATTTTGAATAATGAAAAGAGGAAAGTTTTTTTTTTCTTTTCAAATAGTCAAATCATATTAAATGGTTGGAGTGTCATAGTTTCGATTCATTCCCACAGAGCGAAACATATCCGGCAAGGATTTAAACGTGGGTTCCTTAGCTTGTCGTGCCAATGCTCGTGGATAGTATGCCAGACAGGATATCGTTCGGGTACTTCGGTAGGAAAAGCATTGGCACGGCAAGACATACTAACCGCGTTCGATTCCTGGTCCGGACACTTTTCGTTCTGTAGGAATATATCTCAATTATGATACTGCCCCCATTGAATATGAATATTTTTGAATATTTATATGTAATTGTTAATGTTTTACCAATTTGTTTCTCTTTTAATTTTAATGCTATCTACTGTAATTCAATACACCTCGTGGTTAGGCCTACGTTTTTCCTTCTCAAAGTATTATAAAGAGTGGTCATAAACATAACCATTTTTATGCTTTTCCCAACATGAAGAAATTGATGGCACACAATTTGCTGGAAATAAATTATATTTAAGAAAATTCAACTTATATTATTCAAATTATGAATAAGTTGAGCGGTTGTTTAATTGTTTTTCGCTTACTATTCTGCTACTCTTTTTTTTTTTAATTTTTAACAGATTTGCATTGTTTTTATAAGTATTTTAAAGTTCTTTAATGACTCATTGAAATGTATTTTAAAATTATATTTATTGTAAGAAGTAGATAGTGTTAATTCTATCGACGCTATGTACATACAACGGCGCATAAACTAAAAAATGAAATTTCAGTTATACATGTCTAATTTACATTTCTATATAATTTTCGCTTCTAGGTAAAGGAAATTACACAAAAGTAAATTCATCATATTTCAGATTAAAAAGTGTAAAATGAAAATCTATTTTAGCTTCTTTTATGTGTATCTAGCGATGATTAGTAGAGATTCGATAATTTAACATCAGTCAATGTATTAACCGTTATTGTTCAGGTTGACCCTAAAATTTTATTAGTCAATAAAATATATTTACTTCCAATTTGGCGAGTGGCGACCCATAGTTTCAATGATTAATCAAAAGTATTTCCTAAAGTTCAACGCCATTATTCATGTATCGTAACTTAAAAGTCAAGACTGCAAAGTGGTAGCACTGAAATTGCAATAAATATTATTATATATTATTATATTTTTGTGGAACAGCGATTACAAAAAAATAAACATTTAACGACCTTACATTATTTACAGTTAAAGAACAAGTTCAAATGAGGCAATTTTTTTAACAATAATTACATAATAAAAATTGGTTTTTGATCTTGCATCAAAAATCAAACTATTAAGAATAATTGCAAATTCAAATACGCATTCAAATGTACTTTCGATTTTCAAAATTTTAAATTAATGTTTTGTTGTAATGTAAAGGTAGGATAGTCTGCGCACAATTCAAAAGAATATCAATAAAAAATCTAAGTATTAATTTTTTGCTAAACTATCCATGAATAATTTTTACTTAATTTGTTTTTTTATGCATTTCCATTGCTATTTTGTTGTTATGTTGCAATTTAATAGAACAGTTGTAATAAAACCAAGAAAGTTATTTTGCGCAATCTCTCCATACAGGGGTGGTGTGATTGCGCACATGGGTAGGAGATATTGTTACTAATAATAACTACAATTAAATTGTTAACAATAATAATTACACTTAAATGACATTACTGTAAGGTTTTTGTGAACAATTTTTATTGTATTGGGAGAGAATATTTCAACCTAATGCTTAAAGAATCAGAAAAAGTAAATAATTTTAAAAACGATTAAAAAATGTTAATTAAAGGAAAATAATCAACGAATCAGAAAAAGAATCAGAATTCGAGATAAGATTACAAAATAAAATTATGTAACTTGATAACACGTTCAACTTAAAATTAGTCCATTTCCATTTTTCATTTTTTAATGCAAATTTACCGATAAGCTGCGTAATCTCTCCTACCATAGAAACTAATGGGAAAAATGTGCCATCTCTCCTTAGTAGCAGATGTGCAAACTCTCCAATTTCGGTAGGAGAGATTGCGCGGCATTTTATTTAAACATGGCCGCTACTAAAACGAACCGTTGATGTTCACATTGTTAGTCTAGATTAGTAGCTTATGAGAAATCGTTTAAGTTTAAAATATTTCATACTATTGATATTGTATAGAAATTCTGATGAATAGCTATGAAAATTCAAGCACTTACTTTGGGAAAACAAAACAAAATAGCAATACTTTATCTTATGCACTTTCAAGTAGACACTCCACTACTGTTGTTGTACAACTACCTGGAGTCGTTGTGCTCTCACTTTACTCCTTCCCCCGAACCTCTATGTGCGCAATCTTTCCGACCGCGCCATCTCTCCTGTCTTTACCTTATATTTAAAAAAGGCAAAATATGCGAAACCTTTTATTTACTTCTCGGCCCTTTTCTTTCTAAATATTTAATAGTAATTTCATCCGTGAAATGATATTTATTGTATGAACGCAAAATCTTTCATAAACAAGTTCAAATGAAAACTTGATTTAATTTGATATTGAAATTAATTGCTATACTTATGACATTATCCTGAAAATAAATAACTATTGTTATAAAATCATTATTTATGAATTTATGTAACTCTTCACATGGAAATACGTTTTTCACACAACACTGATACTTATGCTATTTTTCTCAAAAAGGAGTCATCGGCATAAAATTATTACGATGTGAATATTAAATAGTGCAAACCGAATTTTCATATACAATTAAATGGTTAGTAGTTTATTTTAAAAATATTATATTTTAGTCTTATTCAGCTAGGTGAAAAAATTATTGCAATCAATTTGGACATGTGTTAAGAGCCTACATCAGTCATGAGAAAAAATGCGCAAGCTAATGTTAAGTCTATGGGAAGTTTCGTGCGCGATTTCTCGCTCGCATTTCAATATTTTTAAATGATTTTTTTTTTTGCATAGGATAGCTGAGGTCGATCTTTAATGTTGTTAGTTTTTACTTTTTCGATTTTGGTGCCAGTTTTTTTTATATAAGGGTACTTTCAATATCAGAACCTGTTCCAACCGGTTCCAAAATTGAGAATGTGCGCTTAATGTAAAGACAGGAGAGATGGCGTGGTCGGAGAAATTGCGCACATAGAGGTTCGGGGGGAAGGAGTAGAGTGAGAGCGCAGCGACTCCAGGTAAGTTGTACAACAACAGTAGTGGAGTGTCTACTTGAAAGTGCAAGTTGATTGCTTTGAGCGTCTAAGATAATGTATTGCTATTTTGCTTTGTTTTTTCAAAGTAAGTGCTTGAATTTTCATAGCTATTCATCAGAATTTCTATACAATGTCAATAGTACAAAATATTTTTAATTTAAACGATTTCGCATAAGCTACTAATCTAGACTAACAATGTGAACATCAACGGTTCGTTTTAGTAGCGGCCATGTTTAAATAAAAGGCCGCGCAATCTCTCCTACCGAAATTGGAGAGTTTGCGCACCTGTTACTGAGGAGAGATGGCGCATTGTTCCCATTAGTTTCTATGCTAGGAGAGATTACGTAGCTTATTGGTAAATTTGCATTAAAAAATAAAAAATGGAAATGGACTAATTTTAAGTTGAACGTGTTATTAAGTTACATAATTTTACTTTATAATCTTATCTGGACTTACTTTTTCTGGTTCTTTGATTTATTTTCCTTTAATTAAAAATTTTTAATCGTTTTTAAAATTATTTACTTTTTCTGATTCTTTAAGCATTAGGTTGAAATATTCACTCCCAATACAAAAAATTTGCTCAGAAAAACCTTACAGTAATGTCATTTTGTTGTAATTATTATTGTTAACAATTTAATTGTAGTTATTATTAGTAACAATCTCTCCTACCCATGTGCGCAATGACACCAACCCTGTAAGGAGAGATTGGGCAAAATTACTTTCTTGGTTTTATTACAATTGTTCTATTAAATTGCAACATAACAACAAAATAGCAATGGAAATGCATGAAAAACAAATTAAGTAAACATTATTCATTGATAGTTTAGCAAAAAATTAATATTTAGATTTTTTATTGCTATTCTTTTGAATTGTGCGCAGACTATCCTACCTTTACCTTATCGGACAACTGTAACCAAAATCAAAAAAGTAAGAACTAACAACGTTAGAGATCGACCTCAGCTATCCTATGCTAAAAAATATCATTTAAAAATATTAAAATGCGAGCGAGAAATCGCGCAAGAACCTTCCAATAGACTTAACATTAGCTTGAGCGTTTCTTCGCGTGAATAGCGTAGGCTCTTAAGCTAAAGTATATTAATGTATCTCTTATATGTTTACATCTTTTGTATCATTTTTACATAATTACATCATTTTCGCATATTTTATTTAGTACTAGTTAATCCGCCCGGCGTTGCCCGGTCCCGAAATATTAATAATCTGTTCTATACGAATATGACTGAAATCTGTAAGGCTGTCGAAATCAAGTCGAACGGAAAGCGCATCCTGGCGGTCGAAAGTGTAGCTAAAATATTTAAGGCTATAGATATCAAGTCGAATGAGCCAAACCCCGTCGTAATCGGGTCCATAGAACCAGATATACTCTTATAGTTCCACTTTCCATCGCCAGGGGGCGCAGTCTGTTCTGGAAGAGGCCTTTTCAGAACACTCGACCCAACCAAATTTCCTAGTAGAATTGAAATTTAACTACGTGTAAACATTGCCAAAATAGCGGAACTCGCGAAAGTGAGTTACGTAATCGATCGGTTTCTAAAAGGTTAATGTAGATATTTTTTAAAATCCAACCATGCATTTTGAAGAAAATGAACGTGTCTATGATCTGGAGTCTACTGTTTGTCCGTACTTGCATTTCCCGAGTCGATGCCAATTTTTAAATCTGGACCAAAAAAAGGAAATTCGCGTGAGTGAGTTTTTGAAAGGATTTTTTTTCTGAGGGTTAAAATAAATTTTTTTCAAAACGGATACCAGATTTTAAAAAACAAAGGGATATAGATTAGGCACGGTATTTTTAGTTTTTCGTATCTTGTTTATAAACGCTAATTCGGATTTTTAAATACAGGAGTAATAGTAAAAAAGCGAAATTGACTTACGGTTAAAAACGTTTTCGAAAGAGTTAACGTGATTTATTTTTTAAACTAAAGGTTTCTGCCTAAACCCGATAGAACGTAGATGTCTTTAGGTGTGTTTGCTTTTTGTTTGGTTATTTTAGAAAGCCGATGCCAGATTTAATATATCGCAGAAAATCGGAATTCGCAAAACAGAGTCCTGCGCACGAATTTTTTTTGAAAGGTTAATATTCGTATTTTTCAAAAACAAATGCAGATGTCGAAAAAGGAATAAATGTAGATATTGTCTGGTATTTTTAGTTTTTCGTACCTGTCTCTGAATCGCCTATGCAAAATTTTAAAAATTGCCAAAATCGCAAAAATCGCAAAACGGCTTACAGAAAATATACTTTTTTGAAGAGTTAATTTTTGTATTTTTTTAAAACCAAAGGTGGCTTTGAAAAGGAAAAAGACAGTTCTTTAATTTGGTGACCTTCGTTTTTCCGTATATTTTGTATTCCGGTAGATGCAAGGCTCGAAAAACGGGAGAAAATAAAAAACACGAATTCGATGCTTTTTGATTATTTTTTTTTTGAAAGGGTTAAATGTAAAATTTTTTCAAACCAACCAGATCGTTCGAGACGTAAAAGTATGTTCTTTTAGAATATGTAGACGGTTTTTCCGTATTTTTAGCCGTTTGTCCATGGCGTATTTAGAAATACTTTAAAAAAAAAACGGAATGTTTTCTGCTTTCTTTCTTCTGTTCCGGAAGATACAGAAATTGGTTTCTGCGCATGCGCCAGCTCCCTTCAGAATAATGACTTTTTTATTTGTGATCTTTGATTAGTTTTTAATTGATAACTACTTTAATTTTCAAAAATTTAAAATTCTGAGGCTCAGGTATACCAGGAGAGGATTTGGACTACCTAAATCTAAATTTACAGACTTCTATGTGCGCTAAATTTTTCTAGCCATCGCCAACAGACACACATGCACACACACACACAGACAAACACACACACACACACACACACACACACAGAGCGAAACTTTCTTTTATTAGTATAGATAATTTATCGCATAATCGAACGTATTTAGTATAATGTATAATCGAAATGGTTTGAATAGAAAATATGAAGTAGTTTGTGATCAAGGCTAGTTTTTTTTTTTTTTTTTTTTTTTTTTTTTTTGTAACATTTATTTAAATCTGCTGACTTCAAATATACATAAAACTTATTTTTCTTATTCGTAGTGAAAAAAAACCTCATTAGTTTAAAAAAATTAAATGACAATGGCTAATAAAATACTTATATTAATCTTTATTATTATTATTATTATTATTTTATTAATTTTTTTAATTTTTTTATCATTTTCCAACTAGAAGAAACGTCCGTAATGATTTTTTTCTTTAGATATGTGTTTTTACTTATTTTTTATTTATTATACGAATGTTGTCTAATCGGAATGTACACATCAAAATTGGCAAATGAACAAAATATATATTTAAACGCCCTCGTTTTTGACATATCAGTAAATTGATTTTTGTCTAGTGAATGCATATCTGTGCACTATCACTTTCATAAACGGAATTCCCAGTAAAACAAAACATGGTTTCTGGTAGGCTAAATAGAAAACTGTTTAATTTATTTCTGAATGCTTAACACGATTGTAATATACATTTTATAAAGCAGGCACGTTACATAACATGTTCATGAATAATATGTAAAAAGTTTTAAATGCCATTTAATTCTTACTTCTGGGCCTCTTCAGATATGCACTGTACAAATAATACAATAGGAAACAATTATATCCCGATAATATAAGATAAATCATTTACATTCTGTTTAAAACGTATTTTTTCAAATTTTTTATATTATGGGCGTCCGTGAATAGTGATCTCAAGAATTCAAAAGATTAAAAATGTTAATAATTTTATTCCGTTTCTTTCTCTATATATAATACACACATATATACACACACATATATACACACACATACAATATATATTAAATTACGATATAATACAGGACTATAAAATGGGAGTCAATGTACCTCTGTTACTTCTTCAATGAATCACTACCTATTAATTTCAACTCTGTTGAAAAAGTTTCCAAATTTTAGGCATAATTCGACTTTTTCTAAAAAATACATTGTCTACGACATTACTAAATACAATATGCATGCATAAGTAATTTTGGTTTACACGAGACATTGGAAAAGTATATTAAGTTGCTATGTAGTGTTTTTATCGACGAAGTACTGTTTGAAATGCAATTGTAAAACTGAAAGAAAATTGTTTCGAAAACTGCTTTTTTGCGAAAATGCCTAATTAAGCTTGAGTTCTATTCCAGTCACTTTAAACACATAATGCAAAGAAAAGAAAAAATACTTTGGACTCTAGAGAATGTAATCGAATGTATCTATCGATTGTCGGTTATGGAATGTAAGCCGCTTCAAATGAGAATGTTCAACAATGTGTGCAATATAACTCGATAATAGATAACGTCATGTCCGTCATAAATCACAGATCATCTAGAATAAGCATTCTAAAGTTCAATCCCACTGCTTTAAACAACAACAAAACAATACATTTTTGAGATCTGATGAAGTATTTTTTCTGGTTACTATAATTCTTAATTTTTCACTGAAAGGTAAAGTACGAACGATTTCTTAAAGGTACAATAGTAAAAATTACAATTCATTTGGTAAGTAAATCCGGTATTAAGGAGCTAGATTAAAATATTTTAATATGTATGAATTTTTTTGTCTGCTGTTATTCTGCAATAAATTATAACAAGAAACTGGAAATGTGTTTACCATGATAACTCTGAAAACAAACTTTATAAACGTTTGCAGAACAAAATTTTTAGCAAAGTAAAACACAAATAGAAACAAGGTTTTCTCTGTATTGGTGTGATATTTATAATGTGATCAAAACTGTGTTATGTTGGCGAAGACATTGCTGCATACCTTTGGTGTAGTCAAATTAACAAATAAAAAGCAAACAATTGTCTATTTTTAACTGGAATTTTCCCAATTAGACTTGTTTACCTGACTTGAAACTAAATGAAAATGTTAAAATTTAAGCATATTTTTTCCCCAAAGAAATCAATAAAATGAAAAATTGGTTAAGTACATTCAAAAGCAAAACTCTAGAACTTTGAAAACTTAATAACTAGATTGTGAAATATAAATGTATGGTGACAACTCAATTGACAAAAAGCTCATTTTAAATAAATATGCATCTAACGATAAAAAGAACAGTGTATATGTGTATCCTTACCAAAATTATAAGTAAATCTATATAATAGTCATTATTTTAAAACAACATTCATTTTAAAATAATTGTGACTTTTTTTCGGGAAATTTTCAGGATTGGGCTTACGACTACAGTTTTTTCAGCTTGAAATATTAAATGTCAATGAACTCCAGAAATTAAAATAAATAAATAAATATATATATATATATATTAGCACGTTAACAATGAATATAACACGACTTCATTTTAAACAATTGTGCATTCAGTGAAAAAGAAAAAGATTAAACCCATGTATATTAACATGTATATTAACGCCAAATTGCTGTAGACGCAAACGAAAATAGCCATTTGAATGAAAATTTTTTGTCTTTATTTTCTTAAAAAACTCAAAGGTCTTTGTATGGAAGATGTAACAAAATTAGACATTTTCATTACGAATGTCGATTTTTTGTATCTTTTTTGGATGTCTTGGTAATTTTATCTTTGGATATCAAATGAGAAGTCATTCGATGAAGAAGTTTGGGATTTATGCAGTTTAATATTTTCTAACTTCCAATGTTAAATTTCTTTTTAATATTTGTAAAACAATTTGCAATGTCTATTTATTCTAACGCATAATTCAAAAAGTAGATTGCGGAATGATCTATAATTTTACAGTTTCCTATTTGCAGTTTTTAGAAAGCGATGTCTGTTACAATGTTTATACTTGCAATACATAGTTTATTTTATTTGTTTTATTTATAAGTAAGATTAAAAATATATAACTTATGCATATTATCTCCAATTCAAAATCAAATTAAATGTTAAATTAAATAATATTTTAAGAATATAAAAATGTTTTACTCTTAAATAGGAATTAATCAAAATAAGTTTTCCAATATTTAAATTTGCACAATTACCGAATGACTTTTGTTTAGTATCCCAAATTATTATTGTCCGAAGAATCAAAATGTGTTGTGAAAATGTTACGTTCCTATTAAACATTTTAAAGCTTGTTACAATTTTAATATAATGACGAGCCCCTAGCCTTATTTTTTCACATAAATTGAAATAAGACGTAATTAACTATCGAATGACTATTTTTGTATTCCTCTGCCACAATTTAGCGAGTACAATGCACGTGATCTTTTGTACTTTTTCGGACGGACAGTACATAAAGTTCATATTTAAGTTATTGTTGCCATAAAGCTCTTTTTTTATATAAAGCAAAACTTTAACGTTAGATCAATTTGTAAAATGAAACAATAAGTTGCGACGGCCATTGCTATCAGTAATAATGAACCAGGCCGTTCAGTCGTAAAAGTAGAGCATCTGATGTAAGGTTTAAAAAAACAAGTTTATTGAAACTTAATCCGGCTGGGATTGAGAAGACCATTACTAATTTTCTCTCACTCCAAAATGTTGTAGAGAATTTTATGATCTACAAAATGATGAAAGTACTTTTGTCTCTAAAACGCACTAAAAGTAGGTTATTAAGCAAAAACTAACGTATTTAGTGGATTTTTGCAAATTTTACCCTATTTTCCCGGCTTCGTATCTTACCCCCTATTTGGACAATTTACAAACCTGAATATTGCATGTTGTAGAGAATTTTATGCTCTACAAAATGGTGAAAGTTCTTTTTCTGTAAAATTCACTAAAATTGAGTTATTTAAGAAAAATCAAAAAAAGTGCCGAAAAACTTTGGTTTTTTTTAATATTGTGAAAAACGCACAAGGTCTAGAAGATCGAAAACTTGTTTTTTTTATTAGAGGGTCAACCTATAATAAATGAAACTATCGACTATCTCATGCTCTAAAAAGTTTATTATGACAATTTTGTTTCTAAATTGCACTAATAGTGGGTTATTAAGCAAAAACTAACGTCATTTGTGGATTTTTACATTTTTTCCAAATTTAACCCTTTTCCCGGCTCCGTATCTTACCCCCTATTTGGACAATTTACAAACATGAATACTGCATGTTGTAGAGAATTTTATGCTCTACAAAATGGTGAAAGTTCTTTTTCTGTAAAATTCACTAAAATTGAGTTATTTAAGAAAAATCAAAAAAAGGGCCGAAAAACTTTGGTTTTTTTTAATATTGTGAAAAACGCACAAGGTCTAGAAGATCGAAAACTTGTTTTTTTTATTAGAGGGTCAACCTATAATAAATGAAACTATCGACTATTTCATGCTCTAAAAAGTTTATTATGACAATTTTGTTTCTAAATTGCACTAATAGTGGGTTATTAAGCAAAAACTAACGTCATTTGTGGATTTTTACATTTTTTCCAAATTTAACCCTTTTCCCGGCTCCGTATCTTACCCCCTATTTGGACAATTTACAAACATGAATACTGCATGTTCTAGAGAATTTTATGCTCTACAAAATGGTGTAAGTTCTTTTTCTGTAAAATTCACTAAAATTGAGTTATTTAAGAAAAATCAAAAAAAGTGTCGAAAAACTTTGTTTTTTTTAATATTGTGAAAAACGCACAAGGTCTAGAAGATCGAAAACTTGTTTTTTTTATTAGAGGGTCAACCTATAATAAATGAAACTATCGACTATCTCATGCTCTAAAAAGTTTATTATGACAATTTTGTTTCTAAATTGCACTAATAGTGGGTTATTAAGCAAAAACTAACGTCATTTGTGGATTTTTACATTTTTTCCAAATTTAACCCTTTTCCCGGCTCCGTATCTTACCCCCTATTTGGACAATTTACAAACATGAATACTGCATGTTGTAGAGAATTTTATGCTCTACAAAATGGTGAAAGTTCTTTTTCTGTAAAATTCACTAAAATTGAGTTATTTAAGAAAAATCAAAAAAAGGGCCGAAAAACTTTGGTTTTTTTTAATATTGTGAAAAACGCACAAGGTCTAGAAGATCGAAAACTTGTTTTTTTTATTAGAGGGTCAACCTATAATAAATGAAACTATCGACTATTTCATGCTCTAAAAAGTTTATTATGACAATTTTGTTTCTAAATTGCACTAATAGTGGGTTATTAAGCAAAAACTAACGTCATTTGTGGATTTTTACATTTTTTCCAAATTTAACCCTTTTCCCGGCTCCGTATCTTACCCCCTATTTGGACAATTTACAAACATGAATACTGCATGTTCTAGAGAATTTTATGCTCTACAAAATGGTGTAAGTTCTTTTTCTGTAAAATTCACTAAAATTGAGTTATTTAAGAAAAATCAAAAAAAGTGTCGAAAAACTTTGTTTTTTTTAATATTGTGAAAAACGCACAAGGTCTAGAAGATCGAAAACTTGTTTTTTTTATTAGAGGGTCAACCTATAATAAATGAAACTATCGACTATCTCATGCTCTAAAAAGTTTATTATGACAATTTTGTTTCTAAATTGCACTAAAAGTGGGTTATTAAGCAAAAACTAACGTCATTTGTGGATTTTTACATTTTTTCCAAATTTAACCCTTTTCCCGGCTCCGTATCTTACCCCCTATTTGGACAATTTATAAACATGAATACTGCATGCTCTAGAGAATTTTATGCTCTACAAAATGGTGCAAGTGCTTTTGTCTCTAAAACGCACTAAAAGTAGGTTATTAAGCAAAAACTAACGTCATTTGTAGATTTTTACATTTTTTCCAAATTTAACCCTATTTTCCCGGCTCCGTATCTTACCCCTATTTCGACAATTTACAAACCTGAATACTGCATGTTATGGAGAATTTTATGCTCTACAAAATGGTAACAGTGCTTTTTTCTGTAAAATGCATTAAAATTGAGTTATTTAAGAAAAATCGAAAAAAGTGCCAAACAATATTGTTTTTTTCAATATTGTGAAAAACGCACAAGGTCGAAAACTTGTTTTTTTAATTAGAGGGTCAACCTTTACAACATACCCAAAAATCAGAACTACCCGAATTTTTGTAAGGTAAAATGCTATTTCTACTGGACTACAAGCCAGGACGCCTTCAGTAATAATTCAACTCCACGCTGTAGACTAGGCGGGCGCTGATCTCAGTACGTCCGTCCAGGCCAAAGCAACTACTTATACGCTTATTCATCTTCAGATAGGTGTTTAAATTGCTGGATCTAGATGTACTCGAATCGAGGAAAAACACGACTCCAAGTTCCGACATTTAAACGAATTTCTGAAGCTTATATATCCCAAATATCGATTGACCAGCTACAATAAATTGCATGAATATCGAAAAATAGCAGAAACTCACAAGTTCCGAGATTTTCAGAGTCATCCGTTAAAAGGTAAGAAAGAGAGCCTTCATCAACTTTTACGCACTTGGACAATTAGTGGACAAAAACTTATGTTCTCATTCAAAAACATCGCCTACTCACATGATTAGAGTAGCCGATTAATTACAAAGTGACAGATTAAAATATATTAAAGTCACAATTTGACCATGGCTATCCTACACGAATGAGAAATTTATTAAATTCCAATATTATTTTTACAATTGCAGATAAAGCGTAGAATTTAATTTATTTTCAGAAAAAAAGCAGAATGTCTATTGATTGATATTTGAAATTACACTGGAAGATAAAAATCGATACAGGAAACTAAAAAGGGTTTGTTTTAGTTGTTTGCTTTTAAATTTTCTTTCAGTAAATGTCATATAAAATATTGATTAAAAATTATCTTACCTTTATAAGATCAGTTGAGTTTGTTTTTAAATTGATATTTATTGATTCAAAAGCCATTTTTGTAAAGAAGAAAAACTAATTCATTATTTTTAAGAATTCTAGATTGTCACGTTAGATTAAAATTTGTTTATTCTATTAGATACTTAAAAAATTAGAACCAAGAGCCTATTTAAGGAATTAGCGAATTTTTATTCTTCGTAATACAAGCAGACATAAACTAATGAACGTACTTATATTCGAATTGAATTATAAAAATATTCGAATGTAAATACAATAAACTGATGAAGAATTTCAATAAAATGTGTATGAATTTAAAGAACACATACCCAAGAATTAATCCCAAATGTTTTTAAATAAACTGTTTTTCATTTACGTTTACAGCTATAGAAATATACATAATTTTCATTAGAAATACATCTATACATTTATGCACATTAATATATTGAGTATTTAGTTTTTTAAATAATTTTTATCTCTTGTAAAAATGTAGAATATAAATGAAGATGAAAGAAAATTAGCAATAAGATGAACTAATTATATAAAATACCCCTCTCTTAAATAATGTGCCTTTAACAGCAGTGCAATCATACAACAACTGATATTTTAAATCAAAGAATCCATACTTTAAGGTTTTTTAAATCTTCTAAATAAATAGCTTTTTTAAAAACTAAAATTAAATTATATTCCAAGTAATCACAAAAAATATTTCACTTAGTAAATTGTATGAAGTACATAAGAAACTTTCTATGAGGACAATTTTTTTCACAGGGTCTTGAAATGTCGCTAAATGGAGGCTAAACTGTAAATATTATTTATATTTTATAATAAGAAAACGAATTAATTTTGTTACAGACACGAATTTTTTTAACGGTTTGTTTCTTTTTTTCATATTTTATTAGATACAGATGTAGATAAAAAATATTTATTTTTTTTTAATATTAAAACCTAAAAAAAAAATATTATTGCTATTTTAAACAAAAGTTTAAAAAAGGAATTAAAAGAAATAAATCATATTTATTTTATCTTAAATTATTATTTGTACGTTTTTTTCTAGTTATGCATTCAAAATTGTATTGAATATATATCATTTGTAAATAAATTTGCTTTGTAATGAAATGTTATAGTTATGTTGTTACTGTTAATGTTAATGTTATGTTTGTAATAAATGTTAAATTACTGCTGTAAAGTCACAAAAAATACGCATGTTTCTTATTTACTGACTTTCATCAGAGAAAAAGAAATGCATAAATACATTTCTTGTTCAACCTGTTTCGAATCTGGATGGAGGAATGATCAGAAAATTCCATCCACAATATATCGTCAATCTCTTTCATGTAATTCCTTGTTCATGATTAATAATTGTAACAAATATCTGTCACGTTTCAAAATGTGAATCCATATAAGTAATATATTATTTTTAAATATTATGCGTATTTACTTCTAAAACTTGTTAATTAAATACATTTAAATAGAAATATGTTCATCAATAAAGTAATAGATGCTAAACAAACAATAATAGTATAAAAACACATTTTTGGAATTACTTATTTATTTATTTGTGGTGTGTGTATTCGTGTGCGTGTTACAAACTCATTGGTATTTGTCAGTCCCTTTGTCACTCCCCATAATCCTCCTCAGAGCATCCTGAGAAGGTCAATCAATGAGCTCCTTGAGGGAGCATCCCAGTATTGGGTCTTCCTGAAGACATCCTGAGCCAGTAATTTTGCATCGCCCAAGTTAATTGGAGGATGATAAGCATTTAACGACATTCCTCCTCAGGATGTCCTGGGGAAAGTCAGTGTGCTATATGGGCTGTTACAATTAGTATATGTAGACGACCCCCTAAGAAAAATTTATGTATTAGTAGACGTTATTACTTATCAGTTGTCACCAGTCTCATTTTTATTCCATGATTTTTGGCAGAGTTAAAAATAGGTGACTAATTTTCTTTCTAAGACCGAAAATTATTTAATGGAATATAAATAGTTAAAATAATTAAAATATGCAAATTGGATATAGGCTTTCTGACAAATTTGGCAAATGAAACATTGTGCAAAACTTTTGAACAATATATTTGTGACCTACACATTTTTCTCTATTAGATAAAAAAATGCTTGTGAATAAATATGCATCTATTCAACAAGCATATGTCAGCAGATTTAAAAATTATATAAAGAGAGTTGATCTGAAATCCAAAATGACAGAAGAGTTCAGTACAAAAATTAAATAAAAAGTATTTTATAATCTTTTGATTTGCTGTTAAATGTCTTTTACAAACATTACTAATTATAGTTTCAGTTTTTACCATTAATTTTTAAAAGAAGTAAACTTTTCGTCAGTTATAAATTTCAAAATCAAACTGGATTTCCTGTAATCCCTTTTGCAAAAATTTATGGGGTATTTCAGTCAATCCTGCTTCAAAGAAATTAACAGGATTTATTGTCAAGTTTAACTATTATGACTAAATGGTAAACTATAATAAAATTAAAAATTAAAAAATTAAAAAATACCTTTCCTATAGATTTATATATTATATTATTCTACAAATAATAATAATTTGTTTTGCATTTTTTCATTGTAGTAAAGCACTTTGCCTATGTTGTTAAATAAATTTAAAAGCATATATTTTTCTTATGTTTATCATCATTATGACATACGAGTGCTATGGTACTATACTGCAAGTTCATATGCGCAATGAGATTTTTAAAAATAATAATAAATACAGTTATCATAGCGAGTGCGAAAAGGTAGCGGCAACACAATTAGACGAGATATAAAAGCGTAACTAATGACCGATAATATTAGTTTAGAAATCTCATTCTCATTTCCAAGCATTGCGGAGTAATATCAAACTTTGAAGCACACACGTTTCTGATCAGCTCTATTAAAAGTATACTAGTAAACGTGTGATAATCTACACTTTATACGGCAGAGTTAAAATGGGTCACAAATGTATAACATTCATATTTTACAATAACTTAACTCCCACAATTTGAAAATTCAAACCATGTTTTAATGTGAATTTTCAACGGGTAGCTCATGTAAAGCAGCGCTATTACTGATATTAGCAAGTCAAGGCTTTTATTCCCAATTTGATTTGTGAAACCGTCGCAAGGTTGATTAAATCCTTGAAAAACGACGAGAGCTTATTCATTTCTAAAGAAATGTTGCTTTCGCATATTTACTTTATAACTGTAAAAAACACTATATATATCCATGGAGTCTGTCGCAAAATATATGCATTATTTAAGTGATTATTTCACGAAAGAGCTAAGAATCATTCTCCAAAATTTCTCTGGAATACGAAACACTGGAAATATAATATCCACCAAGTAAATATATTACAATCTGAAAATTCACATTATTATAAATCTTAACCTGTTCTACCGATTAACCGCAAATTTAGATGAAATGCATCAAATTTTCGAATTTTCTATTTTGTTCTTAAAATATGTAACAGTTGGAAGGAATTTTGAAAAAAACTAATTTATATAGCTCTGCAACATATAAACCTTTTATACATATCCTTTAATTTCATAAACAGACAATACAAGGTATATATATATAACTATTTTCATATCGTTGTCAGTACACAATTTTTTTACATATTTAGGTACACTTTTTATAAAATCTATTAAAGCTAGAACGATTAACTCCTGCATGTATATCTAATGTGTTTCTTTATAACTATTTAAAATTATGATTGTAAGCAAAATATTTCACAAGATATCCATGAAAAAATTAAAATTTTTCTGCGATTTTCTAAATAATTCAGTAATTATTTTTTATTTTTATATATATTTTTTGAGAAAAAAATTAATATTCAATTATATGTTTTTAACGCGCATGTAAAATTTAATGCATTTATGTACAATCATATTTTAGATATGTTTGCGTAACTGACTTACAGTCATAATATTTTTTTTTGTGTTGTTCGTAAACGAAAATATATGTGTGTTAAATGAGAAAATAATTTACACGCATATTTGTGCAATAACAAATTACATGGTTTTAAACATCATGTGAAATCTGTTTCGTTCCCACTGCCGAGATATCATCTGTACTCTTTTAACTTGAAATCTGATGTATCAAACTAAAAATCGCAAAAAAAAAGAAAATTTCTACAATTTTGTTAGTTGGTTTCTTAAAGTGTGTACATACAGGGTGACAATTATTGAACTATATGAAATTAAACCGTCATAACTTCTTAAAGTTTTGAGTGATGAAGTTCAAACTTCGTGGTTGGCCGTAGGGCATGGTGGGAATTAGTATGCGCATGCGCGACGCAACTTTTTGCTGTCGGCCATTTGCAAGTGAAAATGTCACGGTACAGCGTGCCTGAGCCCATTTCGCGATCGAGAAGTCTCTCCACCCTCAACAACGGGTGCTTGTTGGTGTGCAATGTCTAGTTACGGAATAATTTGTCCGATATTTGTTGACGGCACGGTGACTACTGAACAATACGTGAGGTTTTGGAAAATGGTTTCATCCCCATTATCCAAAGTGCCCTGATTTCGAAAAGATGTGGATCATGCAAGACGGAGCACTACCACATCGGGCCAAGAAAATGTTTAATGTCCTGGAGGTACACTTTGGGGACCGCATTCTGGCTCTGAGGTACCCAGAGGCCAATGGAATGGGACTCACTTGTCCGCAATATTCTCCGGATCTGAACATATGTGACTCATTTTTGTGGAGCTACATTAAAGACAATGTGTACAGATATAACCCCAAAACCATTCCTGAGCTGAAAACTTCCATTCAGGAGTTCATCGACAGCATCGGTGTTCCGACACTTCAGCGAGCCATGCAGAATTTTTCTATTTGTCTGCGCCACATCATAGCCAATGATGGCAACCCTATCGAACATGTCATAACCTAAATCCGAATATCTGTAGTGACGTTTACATGTTAAATAAAGTTTGTGCACTCAGTATTTTTTTGAATTATTTACATTTTATTTCATATAGTTCAATAATTGTCACCCTGTATATATTTCTTTTTCAATATGCTGATCAATGGCAGGTTGCATTCGGTCTTTTCGTTTGAGTACAACTGTTTGGTAACAGTACTTTTCATTATATTTAATTGCAGAATTTGTATTAACTCTCTGAAAAGTAAATAAATTAAAGATAACTGTTCGAAAATAGTGGTACACAAACTAAAGGACTGCACGCAACCTCTAAGTTAATTTTATTCATACAGAAATGTTGAAAGAATTATTGTGTGCGAAATGATAAATTTGCTTTCCACTTTGACAATTTATTCATGAAGCATTATGTTTCTCCAACTGTTTTCAGGCCAATAGATCTATGTACTAATTTTAAATTGAAATCGTAGAAGCGACGTTAGGAGAAATATGATAAGTCCATTGTTCTTACTTTTGACGAAATACGATTATCTAAAAAAATGTTTTTGTGTTTGTCTGTCGGTTTATCCCTCTCTCTGTGTGTACTGTGTTCTGGAGAAACGCTAAATAGCTTCAAAATTTGCCAGACATGTTCTGAAGTTAAGTATTTTGCAAACAGTGTTTGGATAGTTTTATTAGATTTTTTTTTAATTTAATTTTTTATGCGATCTTTACCATTTTTCAGAATTATGCTGTGATTTTTTTTAATTAGTAAAAATAATACACTTTCAATATTTTAGCTCAATATAGTTTTTTTTTCATTCTATTGTGATTTTTTGCAATTCATAAAAGGAATCCGGAATTTTCTTCTCTGCAACTTTTCAGATTTTCTCGATTTTTTTCGTTTTTACTTACCCATCATACGTAGTATAGGGTAAGTCTTGTAATCGTTTTTTAAATCGAAAAATTTTTTCTGACGGATTTACACGTTTCAGACACTGGAGATTCCGAAAAACATATTTTTAGAAAAAAAAAATTTGCCGTCCGTCTGTGTGTCTGTGTGTCTGTGTGTCTCTGTGTGTGTCTGTAAACGCTCTATCTCCCGAAATAATTGAGATAGAGACTTGCAATTTGGTATGTACTTAGTATGTAATAATGGGAAGAAGCCTATTTCATTTCAATAACCTCAATTAACCGGAACAATTTTTTTCTGACTCTCGAAATATTCGTTCTGATAAAAGGTATATAAAAATTTTCGAAATTGGTTACTTTAAGAAATGAATATAAAAGACAATAAAAAATATAAATTTTGCATAAAGCATGAAGTCGATCGGATAATTAGTTGCCGAGATATTTGGAATCCTATTTTTCCACACTCTTCGATTTTTCATGACCCTGTATTTCATCCAAATTTCACTTCAAAGATATATTTTAATTGAAAATTTGACGCTTAATCAGATGCAATAAACCGCTAGTTAATAGGATTATTATTTTTGGAGTTATAAGGAGAAACCTCTTTCAAGCAATTCAGTAATCGAGCCTTCAAAGTTTATGACGTCATCAATCCACGATTTTATTTGAATTGCAATGCATTTTATAAGTAGTTTACACATTTTTATTTTAATATTTTACATTATGCATATCCATGATGGGTAAGTATTACGGTGGCCCCCAACGACTTGTTTGAATTTTTGATCATTTTATTTTTACAATTTTTTTCTCAAGCGAAAAGACCTCCCCTCCCGGTATATGTTGCTTCTGGCGTGATTAAATTCAACTTAAAAGAATGGCAAGCAGATTTATATAACTACGCGAACAACAATGCGGATTTTTTTTTATTATTATTATTTATGTGGAAATGCTACGAGGTTGATACAAGACCGGTCCGGGCATACCGAAGGCAATAGTGTTCATTATTCGTTTAATTCGAGGTTTTTTAGGAGAAGACAGTCCAATGAAGCGGCCCTAGCTAAATCAGTTCATTAACTAAATACATATTCCTATAATTTGTTAGACTTAGAAAAATGTCATTATAAGACAGAGTTGTAACGTAGTTTATTGGCGTAGTAATGTCAAGTCGGTTGAGCTACAAAAAAGTAATTTGTTAATATCCAGAGAAACAGGTCACACAGAGTGAATGGATGCGAACTCAGGAGTTTCTTGATAAACAAATCTTTTTTATTATAAATTGCAGTTGACCATGGGTTCAGGTACAAGCATCAATAGGCACGGAAAATGCCCGAGAGCACTGGAGAGGAGGCACGAACAATTACATATCCTTAATCACGGACAAGCAGCGAGAGAATGTGAGATGTTACATAATTTCTTTTCGTGGTTACAGTGCAGTCATGGCGATAATCACATACGTCAATCAGCCAGATAACGTACTGTTTTTAGCGAGCACAACGTGATGAGAAACAGGTGGTATATATCCATTAATGATAAGCCTATGGGGGAGAGATGAATGTAAAATATGAATTTTAAGCGCCAGAATGGAGATATGGAATTTTGGTAAACCAGACAAAACCGCATGGAGCCCTTTCTCATGGGGTTAGCTTAAAGATTTGAGAACAGGCGATAAGAATAGAATTAGTACGTTAGAGATATTATATATTAAAGGCATCTGGATAATTGGGAAAATAATGAAATACGTTAAAAGGAATGAAACCTTGACGAACAAAAGTGTAGGCGTAAAAATGTAAGTAAAGTTTAGACGCCGAAAGAAAAGAGCTAATTATAATGGGAATAAGTTCTTTTTCTTTCTTTTTTTTAACGACATGATTTATGCGGTGAGGAAAGAGATCCGAATGAATTAAAGAACGCTTAATAAAAGAGAAATACAGGGAGCAGCTAGATTTATAACACAAAAAATAAAATAATTTTAAAGAAAGAGAAATTTAGAAAAAGTAAGAGGATGGGGGAATTAATTTTAAGAAAGTGGAATATGTGAAGTTAAATCCACTTTACAAGAGTCATTTTACGGCATATTACATTTTTCTCTAAAAATAAAACTGTGTTCTATATTTAAATTTATTTTAGATATATCCCTAAAAAAAGAACACATTTCTAAAATTAAATATAAGAAAACAGAATTATGTACATTTAGTTAATAATAATAATAAAAAACTTAACTGCATTTGTAGAATAAATATTTCTGA
Organism: Maratus michaelseni; assembly: GCA_963931845.1. Taxonomy (NCBI): domain Eukaryota; kingdom Metazoa; phylum Arthropoda; class Arachnida; order Araneae; family Salticidae; genus Maratus; species Maratus michaelseni. Next base: position 288,205,247 of record OZ007591.1, on the reverse strand, counting down.
AAAAAAAAATTCCATTTATTTGCTTAAATAAAACAAAACAGTAATAACATAATAAATTGATAGGAATTTAATTTTCATTTCTAGTCTTAAGAAAGATATTTCTCCTATAAGCAAACAAAATAATTTTAGATAATAAAAAAAACATACAGTTAAAAAATAAAAATATATCATTAAACAAGCAGACAAGATTATATTTGACAATTAAAAAATAATGTAATTTTGATTTTCTTTTTAATTTATGATTTTTTTGTTTTTTATCTTCTAGAGTTAATTCAAAAAGAATGCATCGTAGTTCGCCGAAATTTATTACTTTATTCTATCTTTACAAGCATTGGATTCATGAAAAATTTCTACTTCTGGTTTTCGATGGATTTATACGTTTTAGAATGTCCTGAACATGATTTGACTATTTATAGGAAATGTCTGTCTGTGAGTCTGTGATTTTGTATGTCTTTCTGTATGTGACAAACATTTTGTGGACGCTCTATCTCAAGAACTAATGCACGAAATTTAATAAAACTGTATATTCTGTTAGTCCCTGATATAAATTGGTGCTGATTAGTTTTTGGTGAAAATCGTCCGACAGGTGGCGCTGCTGTGCTGCATGTTTTGCGATTTCCACATTAGCTCTATCTCAAGGCCTAATGCACTTATTTTCATCAAACTTCAGATGCATTTAGACCTTGAAAAAAATAGACGCTGAATAATGTATTGGTGTAGATATCCCAACAGGTGGTTCTGCTATACCACTTTTTTATAATTTTAACGATAGCTACATTTCAAGAACAAGTGCACGGAAGTTCATCAAACTTCAGATTTTGCTAGACCTTGACATAAATAGATGCTGCTTACGTTTTGGTGTAAATAGCCTAACAGGTATAGTTGCTATGCTACTTTTTTCATTATTATAGCGATAACTATATCTCAAGAAATAATGCACGGATGTTCATCAATTCAGATTCAGTTAGACGTTGACATAAGTTGTTGCTGATTAGGTTTTGGTGTAAATCTCCCAACAGTTGGCGCCGCTATGCTGCATTTCGCAGGATTTACACGATTGTAGCAATAGTCATAGCTCAAGAACTGGATTTCACGGAATTCAATAAAACTTTATATTTAGTTAGACTTTGATATAAATTGGTGCTGATTCTTTTTAGTGTATACGATTCCTGTGTGAGATAGAAGAAAGTTTTGGGATTGACACATCCGACTAGTTTTTTTCTATTAAGAAATGTTACCTACTATTAAAATAAGTATTTTTAACTTAAAATCAAAAGTATAATGCATTTTCGGTAAGAAAATATTCCAATTATAAAAACACAATACAATTACAGTACATTTTTAAAATTGGGTCAATCGCAATGAAATTTTATTTTATTTTTTTAACACATTTTATTCAGAATTGATTTTACAAAATTTTGGAAAAATCTGTGGAAAAAAAAGGATTAAATATGGTCACAATTATTTAACTTATTGTGTTCCTTTCTTTTATTATTATTTTTTTTTTACAAATGCATTTAGCTCAATTTTATCAACATGACTTATTCATTTTAAACCCATAGATTGGTAAAACAGTCTGAATTCATATCAAAAGGAAAAAAAAAACATATACACAATTTTTAAATTGTTTTCTATATTAAAGTTTCGAGAATCTGTCTGCAACCACGCTTTTGTATCGAGCTTATGAAACATCCACTATGGTTTCTGATTAAATACTTTTTACATAAATAACATCACAAGTATTTGAATCTTTACAATTAAATATATATATGTATTTATTTATTTATTATTTTTATTTTATTTTTAAATTGGCTTAATTAACACAAGTTATAGCTCCACTTCGCGAGCAACCGGTTTCAGTTTGTGAGCTGTCGTACATGTTAATAACAATAAGTAACCTTGCACTTCAGCCAGTGCACGTGGCGTTTATCATTATATAATTCAAAATGTTTCTTGTTTAAGTTTATTATGAAAAACATTAATTGTTTTGTAATTGTGGAATAAAAAATTTAAACATATTACTTTTAACGTTTAGTGGATCAATAGTATCAATGCTGTTATTCCAACTTGTATATGCCATTTTGTTAAGTTTTGTAAAAACAAGTAGCAAATCCATGCAGCTAAAAATCCTGCTAGGCAACAATACAATGTAGTCGATTAAAGGTAAAATGCATTATTTAGCATTATTAAAAGAATTATTTTGAAGTTTATGAAACAAAATACCATATACAATTAGTATAATCTCATTAGCTGTATACATGCCACATTGTTAACTTTAAAAAGTTCACATATATAACTTATTCAGAAAGACATTTATAATATCACCAATACCTTAAGGAAACTGAAGTAATTAAATACTGTAAAACATCAGAAAATGGACCTGGAGTGTAATGTAATCACTTGTGTTAAACATGTACGGCCCCGCCAAAAAAAAAAAAAAAAACCTATTGTTATAAGAAACTACATGCCTGCAAAACATTTCCGTATTTATTCCCAGTGTCTTTGTAATATTTTCGTTTTAGCAGATTTTAGTTTACCTATAACTGGACGTAAAAAGGGAAAACGACTAAGTTAAACTCATCGCATTTTTATTGGCCAAATTCTGTAACACGCTACTGAAATGTTTGCGCTTCACCTATTCACGTAGGCGTGTTTGTTGCCAGTATGAAACGATATTCATACAGATTCGTAGATAAGTCGAATAATAGTAGAAAATTAATAGATACCAATATTTAATAAAAAAATTTGTTACATAAATTTTTAAACTTATAAGAAAATAAAAATTGATTTAATAATTTAACGAGCATTTTAGATGAAAATGAAAATATGCCATACATATTTTTTAAGATTCATATTTTTAATGAGTTACCCCTAGGGTCCTAATGTTAAAAGTATAACAAATAGTTTGATATTATTTGTAAATAAATGTATTGATATGTGAAATGAAGTTAAAGAAACCACCCGTTTTCTTGTTTCACTGTAATTTCGTTCATTTATGTAAGGCCGTTCATTTCAACTTAAAATTTAGATTTTAAAACCGCGGAATTAATTCCTTTGAAATTTAATTAAAAATTCGGCAACTGTGTTTAATGATAATTTAGAAGACGTTTTAAAAAGTCATTTCATTGTTATTAAATACTTTATGTTATCATAACTTGTGTTATAGTTGTAAAGATTAAATTTTATAAACGATTTTTAAGTCATTTTATAACGTGTAAGAGTTCTCAATTTATGTATTATTGTATATTCACAATGATAGTAAAATATTATAATACTTTCGGAAGTTAAAATTAAAAAAAAAAAATCTCTCCAAAAATAGAAAAATGATTGAACTAATTGAAATAAAACAGTTCATCACATAACGAAAAATTCTATATGTCAATAATGTGGGAATAGAGATGCAATTAAAGTATCAAATTAGAATTAAAATAGAATTATTCTATAAATTAATAAACTTAAATTAATTAAAAATAAAAGAGAGTAATTAACTGGTCACGTATTACTTACTCTAATGCGTGACGATACATTTATCGAAACATCAAATTTTTAAATATACCATCCGAAGTAATATTATTTAATTTATGCAAAATATATCGTAAGGAATTCTGAAATTTGGTATAATACATAACTTCTTTTGAAATTAAAGTCTTTGGCAGTAGTTGCATATTATCCACTTTCGTTGTTCAATCAAAGTATAAACTTCTTAAATTAAATTTATAGTGAAAGAGTGAGCTGCTACAAACTACATATGAAACTTCAGCTTGCTTAAAAGGAACGAAAAATATAGATTTACTATATTTTCTTACTTGAACGCATTTGAAACGTACGAACTTTTACATTTATCGATATTTCAAATATTTTTACTAACCTTAATTTTTAAATGAATTAAACGTACTACTATGAGAAATGACTCATATTGATTTTAAGGTATAGTGTTTAGATATGGTTATTAAAATATTGAAAAATATTATTTCCGTAAGAAAATTTGTAAAATGTATATTTCTTTAATGAAAGCAAACATTTCAGGTATCTTTCTAAACGAAAGAGGTAAATTTCAAAGTTAAATTTGTGTTTATTTATAAGTTATTAATATCTGTTTGTTTTGTTAAAATACATTTTTGAAATTATCATTAATCTAAATATATTCCTTTCTAAATAGAAATATTGCCAAGATTATACGTATGCATAAATAACCTATAATAAAGCAGTAACGTAATTTTACTTTTCTATATATTTAAATCTTACCTTTCGAATTAAAGTCTATATATTTTTTAGAAAAATGCTGTTGTTTTAGACAAAATAAGCAAGGTTCTTTAATATAGAATGAATTATATCGTTGGACCGTATGGTTCAATTACATAAAAGAAAAATACAGTGTTTTAACACATTTTTTAATTATATCACGTTTATATCACCAGAAAATTAAATTTTGAAATAGCATATATCAATGCAACTTCAAGAATACTTTTTGTGACAAATCAATTCTATTCATCTGTTTGAAATATATAAAAAATATCTGATAATTATAATCTGATAAATAATCTGATAAATATATAAAAATTATTATTTTTGTAAACAAATACGGCACAGGAGTGTGCTCTTAGTCTATCATGTATTGTAGTTGAGCACACAATGTCTTCTATAATCGCAAATTGTGTTACAGTGTATTTTAGCGACATAAATTTTCCTGCCATTAAATTTTGTCACTATTTAATGCGAGATCTGAAAATCTGCTATATTTTTAGTAACAAGCATATTAAATGTACATTGTAATTTGTATAACTTTTTAATAATCAGAACAAAAAAATATATAAATGAAGACATGAAAAGATCTTAATAACGCGTGACTATTTAAATTTGTCAGGAGGATAAATTTTATTTTAAATTATTTTATATTTATATTATGTGTACTTGTGAACTGCAACAGATGATATTTTCTCGGATAATAAAAGGTTTATTCTACACTTAAGTGAGGGATAAACGTATGGTTCTACGAATAAATTTATGTTTTTGTAATTAGGAAAATATATTTAAGGAACGCTTTACTTTAACATTTCAGCTGGAGATTCGTGTTTTTGTAATAATTTAATATCAAACTAAAATAGTTTTTAATTTTACCGTTGCACCCTAGAAAACGGATAGTTACACATTACAAATTTAAAGATTCAAAAGATTAACTAATCAGTAATTGATTTTGCTTTACGTAAGATGGAAAAATTTCAATTTTAAGGCATATAAGATATTAATTATTGAATACAAGACTATTGGGGTTCTTTAGCATATATTTTTTTAATGTTTTAATGATTTTTAGTGATTTTGTTTGTATTTTTTAAATATGCATTTCTATTTGGAGTATTTTACGAATACACATAATAATTACTTTTTTATAATCATCGAAGTATATCATCGAAATATATCATCGAAAAATTATGATAATTTAGAGGAATGAGATTTATAATTGTGCATTGCAATGCTAAAGAGTGTTAAAATCTTAGTTAAAAAATACTGTAAATTTTTACATTGAAACATCCATTGCAATAAGTAAAATTTTTGTAAATAATGTTGTTTAAATCGAAGAATATTTAGATAAAATTATATACTGAATTTAGAAAGTTATATTGATAAATTTGTTGTATTGTTATCCTACGCAATTTGTATATTTTTATTATTTTTATTGAGGCTGTTGTTTCAATAATAACTACTTCTAAAAGAAAAAGATTTTCAAATGCCTTTTAGTAAACTATCCTCTTTAATAAAAAGGTATGCGTTGCTGAAGACTGGGATTTTCGTTAATCGTTGCCACAGATTAATCTCGGAAAATGAAACATTTGAAGTAACTGAAAAAATTAATTGCACAAAAAGTATTTGTCGTAAAATTGTTAGACAAACTGCGTTGAAAGGTAAAAAATACTTGATATAATTTTCAAATCCACTGATTATGCCATTTTTTAAATATTGAATTTCAAAAATTACCAAATTTCACAATGGAGTTTTCACCATAGCGAAAACTTCACGCGTAAAAAAAATAATAACAGCAATATGTCCGCACGAGTTACAAATTATAGTAACCGTATTATTCTGTTAAAATATAAAAGTGAATTATGATGCCACGAGTGTATGATTTTTATTTAATTCTTGACAAATACACTAGATACGCCATTTCTTTTTATTTGTGAATATAGGTTAATTCACATTATTAAAAAAATTAGCTATAAACCATATAAATCAATGGAAAACGGTAAGTAATAAATTGTAAACGTAATAATAAACCGTATTAAAAAACACATAACTTAGTGAAATAAGTATCCGTTTTTATGTTATTTTAGGTTATTCCAGGTAAAGGTACAGATTACTTTAAAATACAAGGTTAAATTCACCGATACATTTCGTTTGATTCAAGGTTCTTTTGGAGAAACCGCCCAGCGCAGCGGGCGTAGTCTGCTAGTGTATAATATATTGTTTTTTTTTTTTGTTTTTGTTTTTGCTGTTGCATTTCAGCTTTGTTTTAAAAAATAATTAATATTACACAAAGACAGCAGGTCACTTCTTCAAACCAATTCAGAAACCAATTCATTCTGTGTACAGAAAATAACAAATTGTTAAGTATATACAAATTAGCAGTTCTTTTATATTTGTTTATGTATACCGATACATGTGATACTTCGAAATAATTATGAATAATGCAATACTTCATACGTTTCAAAAACTATAAATGTACATTGTATTAGTAAGATTGTCAGAAAAAAACATATGGTAATGTGTTATTAAATGTTAAGCTACAGTCACGCAAATTTGCGTGTGATACCTTTGGCTGACAAATTTGCATTGACAGATATTTGTTGACAGCCACACTATTAATGAAAATATGCGTTGTTAATTGAATATTCATTCGACTTATAACAGTTGTTTCCTAGTAGGGTTCCATAGGAGGTCACACAATTGATTCAGAAAAGGTAATTTCTGTCAACGGCATTCATTGAAAATATAGATTGTTGTAATTTTTTCAAATCTCTGTATGATGAATCGATATCGACAGTGCACTCCCAATAGATTAAACTCGGTTAATTCAAAATAATCGAAAAGTTCATAAAATATTGAATTTGAGTTAATATTAAAACTAACTCGTTAATACGAACTATTTTTTGTCGTATTTCTTTCGAACTAAAAAATATACCACTTTCAAAATGTGTCTAAAAAAAAAAAGAAGGAATAAAAAAATTTAAAAAAATAGAAAGAGAGACAGAGGGAGAGAGAGTTAAAGCTACGATATTACTAGACATTTTTACAACAGCATTTTTTTCTATGGAGAATGGGGAAAGTTACGCTGCTATCGGACATTGATGGTCTGTAGACTACAATAAATACTGTCAGACACGAAAAAATAATAAATTGCTGTCATTTAAACATTCAAAACGTCAAACTGCAGTTAAGGACAAAGAATAAATTTATCCTATAGAAGACTATTACAACAGCATACTTCTAGAATCTCATAATTTTAAAGGCTAATTCTTCCGGGAAAGTGTATTTTTTTTAAAAATATGTAGAAACATATCATGATTTCGGAATAGGTGAGGAATTAATGCGTTGAAAAATATTTAAACTACTAAGAAAAGAAATTGGGAATTGACATAATGACATTTTTTGGAGGGAAATGACTGAGAGACTCCGAACTCAAAAACGTTGGAAATCTTAGTAATGGATCAGTGTTAGATGCAAGTAATATTTTAAAAAGAAAAAGTTTCATTTAAAAGAATTAGGAATTAAATTGTTTAATTGAATTGTTTTTGAAAGATTGTCTGAAAAACATAGGTATAACTAATTATAGCAAACATAACTTGGCCATGATTTTTCAAAAATATAACTTTATTTATTATATTAATCGATTTCTTCAACTTTAGTTCAGTTATCACGCTTATATTTATGATAAATGAAATATATTTCAAGATTTCTAACTGTAATATGTTTCTAATATGTAATTTTATAAAGCAATATTATTTTTTTTACAATACTTTAATCAAGTCTATATTTAGAAAGGTATTTTGTTTAAGTTATATCAGTTATTTTGTTTTAGTTGTGGAAATAAAAGTATTTTTTTCTTTTTTAGAATATGTAAATTCTAATTTTCTCTCGTTTCAAGGAAGTTATAATTTAAGAAGCGTTAAATTGTTTATCGATAAAAATAGATTTAATATTTGTTTATCCCTTTTTTGTAGATGTTTTTTAAATAAGAAAAGGTTTTTGTTTATTAAAGAGATGTTTATTTTTGTATTTTTCTATTTCTTATTTTGGTTATGTACACTTTTCTTTTTACAAGGGAGTGATAAATTGTTGAACAAAATGCATTAATCGACATTAATCGAGTCGGGTAACCCGATTTTAGGTGAACCCTAACTGACCCAACCCCTGTGTCAGGTCGGTTAAAATTGATTTGTTTCTATAGGGGTCGAATATATATATATATATATATATATATATATATATATATATATATATATATATATATATAATTTAAATTTTAAAATAATATATGGTTCATTATTTTGTTAAGGCAGAAGCTTATTCTTTACATCTAAGCACAGTTATTTCCTGGGACTGGGAAGTGACTTTAATTTTTGAAGTTACATAATTTTACTCTAGAAACGCTACTAGCATAAAAAACCTATTACGTTAAAAAATTGCCACGTTTATTGCCAAGATTTAAACAAATTCGTTTATGAGAAGTAGATTTTAAACCTTAACTATACTGTGAGCGGTCTCACAGACTGCTCAATATTTTCCTGCTATCATTTTCACCCCTAAGAATAGATAATGATCCGTGTACTTTTCTACCTTCTTGATATGACACACATTACATTCCACAGTTTGTATTTATATAAGGATATTTTTGAACACATACAATCTATTATATATTACATAACTATATTTTTAAGTAAATATTAATAAAGATCTTCACTAAGAAATTATATTACATGCATAAATCATTACATGAGTATAAAATTACGAAATCAATTTTCATCTATGATCTACGGAGATTTGCTTCTTTTATATTTTCCATATAACGGAAAAAACATCTTCAATTATCAAAAGTCATCATCTAGTTTCGAAAGAATATTTATAAAAAATTACGTAGATGAGTATTGGTTAACACAATTGGTTTGCACCTTTTAGTTGATACTTTTATTCATGTTTAGCTCTAGCGGTCTGAGAGATAGCTCACTTCTAGCACAAAAAAAAAAACTGTTATTTGAAATTTTTTTATTAAAGCGTATAATTGACCATTTTTTATTTGACAAAAAGCTGTTGAAACTAGATTTTTTTTTTTTTATTCGGCTTAGATAAAACAAGTTTTAGTTAGTTAAAACTAGTCTCAACTAGTCAATCGAGTTTTTACAGTAGCACTCTATATATATTTCATTAAATACATATATATGTATATATGTATGTATGTATATATTTATATGCGTAACTTTATAATCATTCATAAGAAAATATCTAAGCTTAAAATGCTTATGCTAAAGAAAAGTTCCACACACAATTTATCTGACCTGTTTATAAGCGGAAGGGTCAATCCAGAGATCGATATGCAGGATGAAAGAATGAAATATTTTCTCATTATCCCTTTATGAGCACATTCATGCATAAAACATTAACTTATCGCCTGGGTGTGGTAATGATGAATCGACCTATTTCTGGATAGCGAGTTACCGTCTAAGATACTTTTTGAGCCTTAATTATCTATGAAAATATTTCCTATGTTATATTATGGTGAACTTATTCTACGAGAAAGTGATTATATATTTTTAAAACTTTCAGCAAATTTTAGAAAAATTAAAATTTTAAATAGTTCTTTAAAAAAACTCTTTAATAAGCATTTAATGTTTATCTTAAAACTCTCGTCTAATTTCATGACTTCAAATCATGTAGTTAAAAAAAAAAAAAAAAAAAAAAAAAAAAGTTACAGTACTTTGATTTGATGTAGGCTCCCATTCCTGAAAATTCACCGCTTTCATTTACGCTTAACAGAAGGCTGAAAGTGGGAATTTATTTTAAATCATATGTTTTGCTCTTGATCAGGAAAAAAACCCATTATTTAAGCTATAGTTTTAATATTTCTAAATTGTTTTCTCAATGTTTAATCTTAATTTAATTAATATTAAACTATTAAATGAGAAAATAATATCATGGTTAAATTTTTACACTATTTATGTTTTATTTATATTTTCTACCTTTCAGTGTTTTAAATATTCCGTTGTTTAGTGGCAGCTTTTGCAGTTTGGTGGAATTTGCAATTTACCGAGAATGGTTTACCGCATAATTAACTCTATTGTTTTTGTAATTCGTAAACCGTTTTAACCATAAAGATTATTTAGCGATTTATCACCTGTGTCCAGCTAACGGAAAAGTACCTTAAAACTAATTTATAAATTTATAATTTATTTCTAAAAATATTCAAATGCTATATTGTCAAGCGAAACACATAAATTTTATAATTTTAGCATAACAGGAGGAGAATAGCAACGATTTGAAAATTCAATTTTTACATACAAAAACCAAATTTAGTTATATTAAAGGTTATAAAAATGATATAGTTTGTATATTTTCATTTTGCTATAATTTCACTGCTGAAAGTTTGATAAAACGTCATAATGTAACCACCGATTACAGTGATTATATATTATATATGTAAAATGCAAATGGGAATTCCATTCCGGCTGCTTATGACGTTTTGCTGAATATATTTTGATTGGTTTTGCACTGTTAGTTAGATAATTTTTCATAGATGGTTTTAGTATGTAATATACCATTTTACATTGCTTTGTTATATCATTATGGGGAAAAGTTCTATAATAAGAGGAATCTGATTAAGAAAAAATATCCATTTTAAAAAAATTCTGCTGAATGGATTTCGATAGAACTTGCACCGTTAGGTAGAAAGTTAAGAGAAGGTTTTAGCACAAAAATTATTATTATACGTTTATTTATATAGAGAAGGTTCTATAGTCATATGCACCCGATTACAAAATGTTTGCTTTTTTTACAAAGATTCTACTGAATGAATTTCGCGAGAACTTTTGATATTTTCCACTTAGCAATTTGTGTATCGTTTTGAAACACTTTTTCATCCAACACTGATCTCGTTTCTCATATAGAGTGTGCCCGCTAAAGTCCTTTGTCACCCCAATATTTTATGAACGGCAAGATCTATCGCATAAAAGTGGAGTCTAGGTATCGGAAAGTTACCATGTGCTACGCAAGGAAACCACTTACACGGCCACCTGGGGGCTGAATTTGGAGTTAGCTTTCTTATTTCAAAAACGGTACGAGATATGGGGAAAAAGTCCATTACAAAGTTATTCAGCGTTATCGATTTATTACAAAAACATTTTGCTCACAAAAATTATACAAATGAAAAGCACAAAGTGCTCATGTGTTTGATCGCGTTGTACAAAACTGCACTTATCGGAAATGAGACTCATATATCTGTGATACTCAAAATGGTGTCCTTCAGCAACAATACACATCTGGACACGGGTTTATGTTTCCTGCTGCACGTTGTACAACATGGCAGATGACACGCTGGCACAAGTATTCATAATGTGGTTTCAAAGTTTCTGCAATGTTGGTGGAGGGGTTGCATACTCTCGCTGTTTTATGTATCCGCACCATTTATACAAAATGGAAAAAAAATACTTTTTCACGGTACGTGATATTAAGATTTATTTGTGTAAAGATGAATCCTCTTTAATAAAAAGCTATGCGTTGAAACGACTGGGATTTTCGATAATCGTTGCCATAGATTAATCTCGGAAAATGAAACATTTGAAGTTGCTGAAAAAATTAATAGCTCGAAAAGTATTTGTCAGAAAATTGTCAGACAAACTGCGTTAGAAAGGTAACAAATTGTATTTTCCTTAATATAAATATCAAATCTAACGATTATGCCGTTTTTAAAATACTAAATTTCAAAAATTACCAAATTTCACAATGGAGTACCGAAGCGAAATCTTCACGCGTAAAAAGATAATGATAACTCCCACTGCCATGTGACCTGACGTATACTGGCTATAGCACAAGTCACAAATCATAGTAGTTTTTCTATTCTGTTAAAATATAAAAGTGAATTATGATGCCACGAGGGCGTAGTTCTTATTTAATTTTAAGAAAATAATCTTAGAAGCAAAAGGTTTTGAAAAAAAATTTTGAATGGGATTAATAAGTTGGCCAAAACTGTATATTATTTTGAGTTTAAAAGAGGAAAGGTGGGGGAGAGCTTTATATTATTTAGGTTTTCTCAGGAACTCTTGGTCAGAATTGAAAGTTTAATATATCAAAACGTCAGAAATTAAATCGACATTAACTATAACGACAGTCCTTCAGTTCGTTTGGATAGATTTTCATTTAAAAATATAAAATCATTCAACATTGATTTTAGGTATTTTTAAGGTTATTATCACGGGCACATTCAACGCCGGGCACGTCAGCTAGTACTGTATATCTACTAACAATTGAAACTCTTGAGTGAGACCTTTTCTCTTTTCTTCCGCATTACGTCGCGTTACAATTTTGGAAGTTTCGAACTAAATAAATATGCATTTTACGCCTTCTACTTTTAACGTTACTTTACGAAAGGTGTCTTCTCTTACTAAATATATGATTCTGAACAACTTTGTATTTGACTTTTTTCCCCGTAACTCTTACCGTTTTTTAAATAAGAACGCCAACTTCAAATTTAGGCGGCAGGTGATGCTGTAAGTGGTTTCCTTGCGTAGCGCATGGCAACTTTACTATACCTAGAACCCACTTTTATGACTATAGGTTTTGCCATTCAGAAATTATTGGGTTGACAACGGACTTTAGCGGAAACTCTGTATATACATAATATATTTTGATATATTTGTAGTTTCGAAGTCCTATTCTTTCCTAAATCCAAGTTCCAATAAAAAAGTATATAAATAGTTAGGCGCTTCATTATTAACTAAATTGTTATACGTACTTTATTTGTTTTACAATTACAACTGTGAGAGTATGTACAAAGCTACAATATATCGGAATAGTGTCACATAAATATCAAATACCACTTCATAATGTTGTTTAAGACAACCATAATAATATTATTATTTATATGTCATTTAAGTGTAAGTAGTTATTTATAATAATAATATAAAGTATTTTCAGTTATACAATCTTTTATACACAAAGCGCTTTAGAAGTAATGGATATAAACAGACGAAAGAGGAAATAGAATAGCTGCATTCGTAATCAAATTATAGTTTGCTTCTATGTTGTTTCGATTAAAAGTTGCGAATAGAAATAAACAGTCTTCTCACAATATAAGATAATTAACCCAAATAGATTGAGATATAATTCTATTACTAATCCCATATTCCAAACAAGTTGAAATACAATAAAAACAAGGGGCAAGATGATAATGTTGCGACGTGTTATATGGTAAAGGACATTACCGAAAAATTTCATTTCCTTTATTCTTCTGCTTTGGATATAAGACACAAACTAATTCGAAGAGTTAGGAATACAAAAAAAAAAGTTTGCCATCTATATTTTCCATTTTAATACAGCAAAAAAGAGTAAATACTGAAATTTAAAAAATATATATATTGTTGTACATTTCCAGAAATTTTATGAATGAATACTTAATACTCTGGATTTTAGTTAATGGATTCATATCTGCTTTTAGGCCTACGTTTTTCTTGCTCAAAGTATCATAAAGATTAGTCATAAACATAACAATTTTTATGCTTTTCCCAACATGAAGAAATTGATGACACACAATTTGCTGGAACGAAATTATATTTAAGCTAATTCAACTTATATTATTCAAATTATGAATTAGTTGAGCGGTTGTTTAATTGTTTTTCGTTTACTATTCTTCTACTTTTATTTGAAATTTTTTTAACAGATTTGCATTGTTTTATAAGTATTTTAAAGTTCTTTAATAACTCATTGAAATGTATTTAAAAATTATATTTATTGTAAGACGTAGATAGTGTTAATTCTATCGACGCTATGTACATACAACGTCCCATAAACTAAAAGATGAAATTTCAATTATACATGTCTAATTTACATTTCTATATAATTTTCGCTTCTAGTACGTTTCCAGAAATGTTATGGATTCGGTAATGAATGAATATTTAATACTCTGCATTTTAGATTACTGGATTGAAACCTGCATTTATTATTTTCTATAATCGTTATTCATACTCCAGCATTATTGGAATTATTCATATAGTGCAGTTTTTGAATGAATACATTATTGAATTGTCTTCTTCGCAAGCATTTGTACATGGGGACATTTTGGTTGGAAAACGGAAGAACAAAATATTGACTAAATTTTAAAAATATATACTTATAAAAATTTGAAATCATACAAAATACAGGAGTGAAAAAAGAAAAAAGGACTGCTGAGGTAGTGAAGCCAAATATTGAATTTAAGATATATTAACCCCCTGACCGCCAAGCAAAAGGGCAAATTTGTAATGTTGTTTTCTCTGTATTTTTTTAAAAAATGCTTAAAAAATCTGAATTTTCAAACTTGAGATAAAAAATACGTATATAAGTATAATCCTTGAGAGTATCAATCATTACCTGATGTTTTAAAAATGCATTACATTTGTAGAATTATATTAATTTAAACAAACCTTGTATTGCTGTGAAACCTACAGCATACTGAACGGATATATCAGGTCGCGGCGGTGAGAAGGTTAAGCATAAGGACTAGTTGCTATCCCTGCATTTTGAAGAAGCTAAACCATAATTATTTAAACTGCATTATATAAATATTTTTTATTTTATTTCAAAAGCATATAACATTATTAACTGGCACTAAAATGCCAATTTATTGGTTAAGCAAAAAAGTAGCGAGCATAAATATATGTGTGTGAATGTGTTATAAATCAGGAAATGTTAGGAGCATTAATAGAAAATTAATCATCATAATATCAATTGACATTAATATATTCTGCAGTGAGGTTATTTTATATGTTGTCCAATATATTAATACCGTCCATATATGGATTATTACAATTAACATTATAACTGTTTAGTCTTAATTGCTAAATTTGTTAAATTTAAATGAAAAAGAATCGCCAGTCGGCAAAATTGGAATAAAACTTTACCTCATGCAGTCGATCGAAAATTGTATGATATGAATATTTTACTCAAAACCTGTATATGTCGATTGTCGATCTATATCTTAAAAAAAAAAAAAAACAGAAAATAGTTTCACAAGAAATTATGTCAATATGTAGACTCTATGTGCGCCTGATATATATTTTTTAATTATTATTATTCACTAAAGAAGTTTTTAAACAATAGAAGATTACTGTGTAAGAGGAAACTCATTTGCATTTATCATTCCAAATTTTAAAGCACTGCGTGGCAAAAAGTAAGCTCTGATAAAGTTTTCTTTCTTTTAGGTAAACTGTGAAATATTTAATTTTTTCAACATATAGGAAAGATTTAGATAAACTTTAAGACACCTAAAACATATACTCAGTTTCATTATGGAAAGCTTATTGAAGAAACTCTTTCAAACAATAGAGTACTTAAATATATTTTTAGGGGAAAAATGTCTTTAGCAGTATTTATTAAAAATTCATTTTTGTATTTGCTATTTTTTTTTATCTGGTACAAAGCTTTTATCTTTCTGAAAGACTGTTATATTATAGAAGCAATAGAAAATTTAACAGAGAAAGATCTATCTTTAAGGTATTTAAGGAATATTAGGATTAGTTGAGGCGGAACCTTGAGCAGAATTAACTTATAAATAAGTCCATAATGCCAGACCCGATCGAAGGCTTTAGCAATGTCTATGAATACAACGCCGGTTTTATGGCTGCGGTATAAACCCTCATGAATGAGTTCAGTTACTCTCCAAAGCTGGTGTTGAGTCGAGTGTTTGGGCCGAAACCCAAACTGCTCGGGTATCATAATCGAATTGGAGGAAATGAACTCCTTCAGACGGTTTGCAAGGATGTATTCATAGACCTTAGAAAGACAAGATAAAAGAGAGATAGGTCGGAAGCTAGAAGGAGCATGCCTGTCCTGTCCCGCTTTTGGGATCGGGACAACCAACGCCTTCTTCCATGCGTCCGGGAACATACGAAGATTAAGCATGCAATTAATTAGGATAGTAATAATGAAGATGAAGTTAAGAGGAAGATGGAGGAGCATATTGGTAGATATATTATCAAGGCCAGGCGTTTTGTTCTTTTTGAGGTTCCCGAGATATGTAATTACCTCAGAGGGTAGAGCAGGTTTGAGTGTATTTGTGTGAGGTGAGTTAATGAAACGTTCAACCTTTGTGTTGACGATGTCGACCGTATGACGGTTAACTACATCGCTATTGAGTGTAAATTGGCTTCTAAGACTGTCTGCAATGAGCTCAGCTTTGTCTGTGTTAGAGTAGGCCATACCATTTGGGCCATTTAAGGCCGGAATGTGTGTTCGTGTCCTACGAATGCGGGCCGTTGCCGACCAAATTGTGTTGTCAGCTGTCGATAAAGACTCTATGTATGTGTTCCAACGTGAAGTACTAAACTCCTTGATTGCAGCAGAAACCTGGTGTTTTTTTCTGTTAAGAGCAGTTTTTAAGAGGGGGTCCCTAGACGTCTGCCAGTCCCGTCTTAAACGATTTCTCTCTCTTTTCAAATCCCTGATGTGCTCAGGTAATCGAAACGCATCAACCACCCTCTGCCTAGGTTTCGCGACTTCTTGGAAAGCATTATGGAGTGAGTCTCCAAATGCTTCAATAGAAGAAGTTACGTCTTCGGCAGAGTGAATCTCAGTGGGCGGGGTGTCCATGTTTTCTAGGACATGACTGAAGTCTTCCCAATTGACCGAGAAGGCCTGGGGGATGTCGAGTCTGAAATTGCCCACTTCGAATCTAAGCTAAGTTAAAGTTAACAATACAATCTCCACCTCTCGATTTATTGAGGCAGGCGTACCTCAAGGGGGTATTCTAAGTCCTTGGCTGTTCAACCTCTACATTAATGATATTCCTCGTTGTATTCCCGACGTCAAATTAGCAATTTATGCTGACGATACTGCCATCATGACAAGCAACATGTTACTCGACACTGTGCTAACTAATCTCCAAGCTTATATTTTGGCCCTTTAAATTTGGCTGAGACATTGGCGCATCAAAGTCAATGCTTCAAAAAGTGCCGCCATGATCTTTTCAAACAAAGCTATCACCCCAATTGCTAAACTCTCTCTAAATGGTGAATTCATACCCTGGGTCGCCAGTTATAAATATCTAGGTATTTATCTAGATTCAAAATTAACCTGGGCTAGGCAGATTCAAGACGTAATTGCCAAATCTACCAAAGCTCAAGGATCCCTTAAATCTTTACTGGCTTATCACAGCCGTCTGTCACTCTCGAATAAATTGTTACTGTATAAATCCTTCATCAGATCAACCATGACCTACGGGTCAGTTATCTGGGGGTCAGTCTGTGAAACTCGGATGCAGAAAATTCAAATTTTTCAAAACTCTTTGTTACGTAGGATTTGCAAGGCGACAACGTTTGTCCGGAATGACGTCATCCATGCTGATCTCAATATTAGGCCTATCTCGCAAGTTATTAAAAAACTTGCACAAAATTTCCACAGAGATCGACTTTTAATACCCAACGAAGCGTTGCGGTCCATTCAACCTTACATTGTAAATACCAGTAGAGGAAAGAAGAGACCGCTTGCCATCTTGTGTAGAGATGACGGCTTTGCTCCGCCTTCCAAAAGAAGGCGAAGGGAACCACCCTAAACACTTCGTTGTGCTATTCCAAATTCATAAAACTTTGGTACCTGCTTTGTTTTTCCCATTTGACATTCCTACACTAAATTTTTCCTATTGACGTCTTCCCGCCTTGCTTTTGGCATCGGGTTCTGCTAACTTTCCTTCTTACCTCTTTTGCAATTTTAAGGAAAAAAAATTATACTTATATTATTTTTTGCATCTTAATTGTATTTATACTTAATTATCTTTGCATCTTCAAGATTAAATTATTTGAATCTTATATAAACTAATTGTTTGCATCTTATCTAAATTAAATTGTTTGCATTAGTTTTTTAGATTAAAAAAAATATTAATTATGATTTAGAAAAATTGTCTGGCTCTGATGGGGCCTTTCCCCCCCTTCCCCCGTATACTCACCATTCCGACTCCAATCAAAGTATCAAAGCGCAAATCCAGATTGCTCCTACATCTGCATCACTCCACCGCAGCCTGCTACGAGAGAACTTTTATATTTTTGAATCTTCTGATGCCATCTCCATAGACTGTTCTCATCTAGATGTGAAGTAAACGTGGGCATTACGCCCCACGTAGGCATTCTTCAGTAATCGTCTTTGATCTTTGAATAGAAAACTAGTAAATAAAAATATATTAGTTTATGCAAATAAATTTTTACTCAAAATATTTGCAGTGTGTGTTTGTATTATTTTTACCAAAAAAAAATAAATTCTACGGTATATCTAATTTCTGCTGTACTGTAAAAGACAAATTTACAGCACAGTTTTCTGCGAAAGTTTAATCTATTCAAAATTCTGCCTATCATCTTCACTTCTTCTGTAGAGGGAGGAAAAAGGCAGTGGATCTTTAACTTATGACTTTAATATTTGATGAATGATAAACATTTGGGCTACATGGAAAAATACCTCCAACATCAGGACTTTTATATCTAGGATGTTTTGACTTCTTACTTACTATCGAATGTTTACAACGGCTGCGAATGTTGTAGTATGCCCCAGACAAATTATCGTAAAAAGAAATCTAACTTCTTAAGGGCAGTACTCTAAATCACTTAAGAATGATGTTCAATGTGATTTTTCAAAATGTAACAGGCAGATTAAGTGTGGAATAACTTAATTTGTCATTTAAAATATCACTTTAAAAACTATGAGAATTACACAAGCTTAAATAAAACAAAATTCTTCTAAACTTTATTTAAATTTTTCTTATCAGTTCCATTCAACTCATTTTAAAGATATTATTTTCACTGTTACTATTCTTACTATCCATATGTTAGCGGTATTCTTACAACTGTATCTGTGCCTTTATTTAAAGTTTTATATTAAACACTGCTTCGAAATTTTGGCTAAAATGAAAATAAAACTATTATTTAAGTTCAATTAACTTAAGTCCCTTCACCCATAATACCATATTGTAGCAGAATTTTATTATTGCTGAAAATAATCGATAAGGACTTCGAAGGATTTTCAGTATAGATTAAAATTAAAATAAGAGCTTTGTCGGAATATTAGCTTTCTGCGACGGACTTTACCTACGTCGAAATTGTGTATAAGATACGAATATCTTTAAGATGTAACAAACTCCATATCAATAGCGCATTCTTAAAATATAAAATAAAGATTTTTGCTATAATTATTCTACAGGGATCAGATAATTTCACGGAAACACTTAAGTAACTTTTAAAGGGATAAATATATCGTTGTGACGTGGGTGTGTGCTTATAGTAAAAGAACTATGCGATATCACATCAGATTGAATGCAGCGACCCTAATGGTGAAATATTGAAATTGTCTATCCTATTACAAAAATTGTGATGGTTAACGAATTAAAGGCAATTACGAAAGCGTAGCTCGTCCTCGATGGCTTACATGTAAAAATAACTTTAGTAGAAACTTTGAAATTTTGTGTTTTCGATATCGAATAACCGGCTTAAATATTCACGAATAACGTGAAAAGTATGGCATTATAAGCAGTTGCACATTTACTAATACAAAAAATTGCGTGTGAGGGCATTTATTTTAATAAGAAAATTAAATTAAATCAGGGTTCGTACGGATCAGGGAATTTTCCAGGAGATATACCAATTTTATTTTTTATTTTTTATAGAAAAATAAATCTAGGTTAAACTCGCGAAACTTCGTCTTCTTTTAAAGAGAGATTTTCTGTAAGAAAATACTGGTACCGAAGAATTTCCTGATCGCAAAATTCCAGGAGGCGTACTAACCTTGTTAAATATTCTCAATATACCCGTCAGTGGCAGCGTCCACATAATGCTGTACAATTCTACATCTTATGGTCCACCTTGTTTGTGTTTGAAATAAATTCATAATCTTTATCTTAATATTTGTAATATCTTTTAGTAGACTTACATGCATTGAGATTTGCAGGCTGTAAAAATGTACAAATTCTTAATGTATTAGAAACCGTCTATCATGGAGTTCAATACTTATAAGCTCAGTACTTATAGGAAAACTTATTGAAAAAATTCTTTAAATTTGATGCAAAAAGTAATTATCTTAATTAAATCATAAGTAAAATTGTGAGTATACTACACATAGAACTACACATTTATATTATTAAAAAGGTGATAAATTATCCCCTACTGGTATCATTTACAGAAAAATAAAATAATGATATTTATCCTTATCATATTTAAAATTCAGTTCAAAAACCTAATTATCTCTTCTGAGAATTGTCGTAAAATCACTCAACAAGATTTTTTATTATATATAGCAGTAAAATGGTGTGTATGTATACGCTGTTATAAATAAATGTGTTGAAATTTAAATCCGTTATACTCGCTACCATTTATTTGGCAAAAGAAAATACTATATATTTTTTTCCAATTTTTACGTAAAATATAGATAGACGTATTTAGAATATAATGACGAAGAGTCATAAAGATTCTAGGGTTATAAATAATAAAACAATACTTTATCCTACATACATATCGCATTAACTAAGGCAGAACTGAAATATTAAATTTAATTTTTGTCTGTTTGTGTTATTAGAAAATGTCAATATAATTATCCTAATATTCTTCATTTTTTATGAAAGGTCTTTATGGTGCTTTTTATAAAAATCATCATTTACTTTGTAATAAAATCATTAAACATCATTAATCTTTAAAAAATATAATTGATTATAGAATTTACTTTGCTCGCAGTATATGTAATCGTATATTCACCTAACTTAAAGAAGTTTCCTCTTGTGTATTTTGTACAATTGTTAATGTACGACATAAAATGTCTTTAATCAATTTTACAGAATATTTTAACAGTGTTGATACCACATTCCTCTCGTGTCTAAAATTATCTGCACTAAAAATCCAGAACAAAAGTTCCTGATACTTCATCATCCAGAACTAATGTCTTTCATTTATTCCACCATTCCTTTCAAAATGATCGAACAGAAGAAAACGAATAATACTCCCTAAATCAAATCACCTGTCATTTTCTGAGTGATGAATAATAGAAAAGGTAAAGCTTTGGAGCAAAAACTGAAAAGCATATATCATGTCGTATTCAAATTACATATTCTTCGAACACGAATTCCATTCTTTTCATTTTATTCAGTTTAATTTTTAATAATGGGGAAATTTCGAATTCACAGTAATCATATTTTGAATTGTTCAGTATTTTTTTTTATAAATATATTGAAATAAAAAATACATTGTTTTCTTACAAGATAATTTTTTGTGATTAAATAATAAATTAATGTTATTTCGTTGCATGAAATATAATTAAATATGTAGATGTATTTTTATTTTCAGTTTATCTTATTATTTTAATTTAATTAAAAAATATTTTAAGGATATTCTATTTTAATATAAAATTATAAAACAATTTTAAGTTATCGGCAGTATTTTTGAGCTACAGTAAGTCTTTATAAGTATTTAAATTACATTATAAGCTTTCATTTGTGTTTATACTCGTGTGGTTTTTATTTCATTCCTTTTTTTCCTCTTCTTCATCTGAAATAATAATGTTTCATTTATTAGGACTACATTTTTAATTTGTAATTTGACACGGATCTTTGGTATCGTGATTTCAATGTATGTGGTCAGTTTCTTATGTTTCAATGGTTAAATTTTACTTAAAGTTATATATATATATATATATATATATATTAATTATTTTATTATTGCTTTTTTTTTTTTTAGTTTCTTAATTTCAAAATTCTAATACGCTATTTTATATTTTTATTTTTTCGCGTGATGACTTAGGTTCTTAAATAGCTTAAATTACTTGAAATATATAAATACTAAACTGATTTACATGTTACGCTTTTGTTAAATTTCTAGTCAAACATTAATGGTTCTTGCATCAATCCTTCAATTCACAAAATTATTTTCACTATTTAAAATAATAAAAAATAAATTAGAAATTGTGTTAGACTTAATGAATCATCCTTATGTAAAGTAACGAATCACAAATTTGAAAGGCAAAAAAAAATATATATATATGTAGGCCAACAAATTTGATTTACTCTCGATGAAAAAAAAATACATCTTGAAATGTCCGTAAAAAGGGAAAATTGGAAATATATATACTAACAAAAGAAAGTTTCGCTCTGTGCGTCTGTGTATGAGTGTGTGTGTATGTGCGATGGTTAGGAAAATTTAGCACACGTAAAAGTCTGTAAATGTAGGTGATTAAAGTCCAAGGCATGTACTGATGTACCTGAGTCGCGGTGTTTTAATACTTTGAATATTAGCTGAAATATTAATTCAAAACTCCTAAAAAACTCATTTCTTTCTTGGCGATCCGCATGCTCAGTAACCGATTTTCGCATCTTAAGGGATAAAAAAAACGAACGCGAGGTTTTTTGTGTGTGTGTTATTTTGTAGTTTTAAATCAGTTTAAATGAACCAAACCAATCGGTATAGTTAAAGGAAGACATATTAAAAAAGATCGTACCCCCACGTCTCAAATGTCGCAATTATTCGAAAATGTATCGATGTTAATTCATTGAAAACAAAATTTCAAAAATGGTCGTATTTCCAAAGGACGTTTTCTCCCTTATGGCAACGCCCCTCTAGAACACAATTCTAGAACACAATTATAATTCTTCTATCTGTCAAAAGGTGCCGACAAAGGAAAAATAAGCTTTTAAGTATGAAACTTTCTTCAATTGGCATAGATCTATTTAACGCATTCTAATTTAAATATGTGTTTTTAAATTTTATCCTGAAATTATATTATAAGTCTTTTGAGTTATAAATATTGAACATGTATTCAAATATCTTCTAAAGATCCCACTAAGAGTTTTACCTTTTCTAGACAACGGAGCCAGATGGTAAAACGATTTTGAAATTAGAACTTAAATAGAGTGATCATTTGTGTCATAAAAGATTGCAATCCCTATGTCTCGTAATCGGGCCCAGTATGTTCCGCTGTAATAGTATAGTGGTATCCGCTGCGGACATCCAAGCACGTAAACTGATATGCCAACACTATATGTTGATTAGGCCTGCCCTAGGAACGATACAAATCTAAAATAAATTATTACTACCTACTAAACCTATTTGTAAAATAAACAATAACGAAAAATCATGCGTCAAGCATAGATTATGTAACACTTTCCAACGCTTCCAAAATAATTTTACAAATCATACCGTTTAATAATCTGAAAGATAACATCTAAGTAAACAATTTGGAAAACGAATAACATATTTAAAAACAAAATTTCAGGAATTTCCAACGTATACAATATTCGGAAAAATATCCGAATACTTTTATTCAGCCCTGTATATGATCTATAGATTTGTATATATACTACATAGGATGCTAAATTTTAGTTCAGTTAAGAAACGCGTAGCACAGTTTAAAATTCTCCTTCTGCAGTCTCTGTCAATAAACGGAAATATGTTCGCGAACTTTTGTGTTTCCATGTATATGATCTACAGTATTTATACACACCACCTAATAAACAAAAAGTAAGTTAAATTTAAAATCGCGTTCAGTAACTTAAAACGCACTTCCAGGAATTATTGTTGACAAACAGTAGAAAACTCTTTTGTGTGTCCCTGTAAATGAACGATGACTGCTATACACACAATATTCTGTAGTAAGCCTCTTGTAATGCACCTTAGTGATATATATAAATTTCAATGCGTTTAAAATAGTGAAACAATATTTAAGTAAACCGCAGGCGATTTTTCTCCATAGACGTCATGTAACGGAATTATTTTGACTGACCCTGTAAATTGACTATAAGTGCTATGCACACCCTAATCCATATTAAGCTTCTTGTAATACACCTTAGAGATATATATCAATTACAATGTGGTTGCAATTGTGTAACATCATTAAAATAAACCGCAAATGATTTTCCCCAATGACCGCAATGTAACGGAATTCTTTTGACTGTCCTTGTAAAGTAACTATAAGTGCTATGCACACCGTGTTCCATATTAAGCTTCTTGTAATGCACCTTAGTGTTATATATATCAATTAAAATTTGTTTGAAATTGTGTAGCATCATTAAAGTAAACCGCAAATGATTTTTCCCCCATAGACCGTAATGTAAAGAAATGCTCTTGAGTGTTCTGTAAAACAACTATAAGTGCTACACACTTCAGTTGAAATAGGGAACGTGCTATAGATAACGACAATAACATATAAAAATTGCAAGGCAATCCGAGCATATTTACGGGAGTTAGAGCACGGAAAGGCGGCAGACGGCAGACGGGCAGACAAACCGAAGTCATAAACACTTTTCAACTAGGTTGGAAAGTATTAAAAAATGTGACTGGAAACAATTGATTAGTAATCAAACGATTAATGCTAAACATTAATTTTGGTTAGGTGGCTTTCTGCATAAAAATGTGTCCTAAAATAACAAAAAAAAAAGTTTCAACCTCATGTTTATACCAATTCTTCGTTAACATTTAACTTAAGATACCATATGGAAAGTCATTTGAATAAATAGTTAAAAACGGATGCATGTTCAAAGACTGGAACTCCTATTCTTAAATTCATATAAAATTTTGAAAACGAGATTGCGATGCACATAATTGTTTAACTATAACTGAAAAACTACTTGGCGGAATGGGTTGTAACTCTGGATTCACATGATGGAAGCTTCTAGAAATCGATCTGTGCTAAAAACAATTATATATTACAACTGTTATTTTTTTCCGAAAATTGAATTTCAAACTATATATATTTTGGTATTATTTTATGAAAGAATATGAAGTGTAACCTACACATTTTGTAAGACAAATACATTTTTAGAAACTATGGTAATCCAAATTTATAACTCATTCCTGCATGCAGGTTTTGAACTACGTTAAAAAATCGAACACCATTTCAATATGTTTGACAAAGATTAAAAAGGATTTTAACAATGGCAGTTCCAATATTTAAACATGCTTAATTCCTAATCTACTTGAGCGAATGACTTGTCCCTATACCTAACCTAAGTTAATGTTTACCAGAGAATGCAAATGAAATATCAAAATTAAATGTTAACACTAAAAGCTGTCAATTTTGGTAGAATATCTATGTGTAGACAACCCTCTAAAACATTTATGTATAGTAAATATTATTAGACCCTGTTGATAATCGTTTTTTTTTCAGGTATGTTTTTACACAATGTTTTACTTCAGTTAGTAGGGTTTATCATTTGTTGTTATCAGAACGGTGCGTATATGAGGGGGTTAGAATGACAGTGGAGTAAGTCAAAAATTTTGAAAATAGACATAACCATATTTTCGCTGAACGTATATAAAATTTATGTTCAATGTGCCAGTCAACTAAGTTATAGTTCACTTACGCAGTCAGTAGTGGACAAAACAAGTTGGACCACTCAATGCAACGGCTTACAACAACTTTCACAAAGCCATTTATCAAATCACTAAACTTTGACATACTCCACTGTCATTACAACCATTTTATATATCAAAGACTATTTTTAATTTAAAATACTTGCCAGACGAAACTTCAATATATGACGATATATATTTTCTCCTTCAAATCAATTATATAAATAAATATAATTTTTTTTTCTTCGACATTTTAATATAAATTCATCTCGTTCTAATCTTTTGTACTGATCCTGACTATCTCATAAATATATATTTACAAATATGTTTAAATATATATATATAAATTAGGTTTCAAGATATAAACGCATTATACTTTATTCTTTCTAGTTCTACAAGAAATTAAAAATAGATGAAACGGGGAATGTTCAGGAAATAAACTCATATAAATCTATCAACTGCATTTTCACTATATAACCTATTTAAACATTTATTTTTTATTCATTTGTCCATACATA
Source organism: Maratus michaelseni (assembly GCA_963931845.1). Lineage (NCBI taxonomy): Eukaryota > Metazoa > Arthropoda > Arachnida > Araneae > Salticidae > Maratus > Maratus michaelseni. Next base: position 288,179,188 of record OZ007591.1, on the reverse strand, counting down.
AATAATCTTACATATTACTTTAGTTTCCAAGCCCTCAAACATATTTCAATGTATAAAGGCCATCAATGAATGATTTTAGAATGATGGATTCTATTCTATGACATTTAAGTTATCTTACATTACTTTGAGTATCTCTTTATAAGACAGTCTTCTCTAAAAAAAACGAACGCGAGGTTTTTTTTGTGTGTGTTATTTTGTAGTTTTAAATGAACCAAACCAGTCGGTATAGTTAAATGAAGACATATTCAGAAAGATTGTACTCCCACGTCTCAAATGTCGCAATTATTCGAAAATGTATTGGTGTTAATACATTGAAAACAAAATTTCAAAAATGGTTGTATTTCCAGAGAAAGTTTTCTCCCTTATAGCAACGTTCCTGTAGAACATAATTCTAGAGGTGCCGACAAAGGAAAAATAAGCTTTTAAAGATGAAACCTTCTCCAATTGATCTATTTAACGCATTCTAATTTAAATATGTGTGTTTAAATTTTATCACGAAATTATATTATAAGTCTTTTGAGTTATAAATATTGAACATTTATTCAAATATCTTTCAAAGATCCAACTTGGAGTTTTACCTTTTCTAGACAAGGGGGCGAGAGGGTAAAACGATTTTGGAATTAGAACTTAGAGTGATCATTTGTGTCATAAAAGATTGCAATTCCTGTGTCTTCATGCCTCGTAATTGGACCCAGTATATTCCGCTGTAATAGTATAGTGGTATCCTCTGCGGTCATCCAAGCACGTAAACTGATATGCCAATACTATATGTCGATTAGGCCTGAACTAGGAACGATACAAATCTGAAAAAATGTTATTACTATCTACTAAACCTAATTGTAAAGTAAAAAAATATGACTGGAAACAATTGATTAGTAATCAAACGATTAATGCTACATTAATTTTGGTTAGGTGGCTGTCTGCATAAAAATGTGTCCTAACATAACAAAAAAAAAAGTTTCACCTGATGTTTATTCCGATTCTTCGTTGACCTTTACCGTAAGATACCATATGGAAAGTCATTTGATTAAATAGTTAACAAGAACGAAAAATCATGCGTCAAGCATAGATTATGTAACACTTTCCAACGCTTCCAAAATAATTTTACAAATTACTACCGTTTAATAAGCTGAAAGATAACAACTAAGTAAACAATTTGGAAAACACATAACATATTTAAAAACGTAATTTCAGGAATTTCTAACATATACAACATTCGGAAAAATATCCTAATACTTTTATTCAGGCCTGCATATGATCTATAGATTTGTATACATGCTACATACGATGCAAAATTTTAGTTTAGTTAGGAAACGCGTAGCACAGTTAAAAATTATGCTTCTGGAGTTTGTCAATAAACGGAAATGTGTTCGCGAACATTGTGCTGCCCTGTATATGATCTACAGAATTTATACACACCAAGTAGTAGACAGAAAGTGAGTTAAATTTAAAATCGCGTTCAGCAACATAAAACACACTTCCTGGAATTATTGTTAATAGACAGTAGAGAATTCTTTTTTGTGTCCCTGTAAATGAACGATGACTGCTATACACACAATATTCTGTAGTAAGCTTCTTCTAATGCACCTTAGTGATATATATATAAATTTCAATGCGTTTAAAGTAGTGAAACATTATTTAAATAAACCGCAGACGATTTTTCTCCATAGTCGTAATGTAACGGAATTCTTTTGACTGTCCTTGTAAAGTAACTATAAGTGCTATGCACACCGTGTTCCGTATTAAGCTTCTTGTAATGCACCTTAGTGATATATATCAATTAAAATTTGTTTGAAATTGTGTAGCGTCATTAAAGTAAACCGCAAATGATTTTTCCCCTTAGACCGTAAAATAAAGAAATTATCTTGAGTGTCCCTGTAAAAAAACTATAAGTGCTATACACTTCAGTTGAAACAGGGAACATGCTATAGACGACGACAATAACATATAAAATTTGCAGTGCAATCCGAGCATATTTACGGGAGTTAGATCACGGACTGACAGCCAGACGGCAGACAAACCGAAGTCATAAACACTTTTTAACTAGGTTGGAAATTGTTAAAAACGGATGCATGTTCAATGACTGGAACTCATATTCTTAAATTCATTTTAAATTTTGAAAACGAGATTGGGATGTACATAATTGTTTAACTATAACTAAAAAACTACTTGGCGGAATGGGTTGTAATCTGGATTCACATGATGGAAGATTCTAGAAATTGATCTTTGCTAAAAACAATTATAGATTACAACTGTTATTTTTTTTTCCAAAAATTGAATTTCAAACTATATATATTTTGATATTATTTTATGGAAAAATATGAAGTGTAACATATACATTTTGTAACACAAATACATTTTTAGAAACTATGGTAATCGAAATTTATAACTCATTCCTGCATGCAGGTTTTAAACTACGTTAAAAAAACTATCACCATTTTAATCTGTTTGACAAAGATTAAAAATGATTTTAACAATGGCAGTTCCAATATTTAAACATTCTTAATTCCTAATCTACTTGAGCGAATGACTTGTCCCTATACCTAACCTAAGTTAATGTTTACCAGATAATGCAAATGCAATGTCAAAATTAAATGTTAACACTAAAAACTTTCAATTTTGGTAGAATATCTATGTGTAGACAACCCTCTAAAAACATTTATATATAGTAAATCTTATTAGATCCTGTTAATAATTGTTTTTTCCAAGTAAGTTTTTACACAATGTTTTACTTCAGTTAGTAGGGTTGATCATTTGTTGTTATCAGAACGGTGCATATATGAGGGGGTTAGAATGTCAGTGGTGTAAGTCAAAAATTTTGAAAATAGAGATAACCATATTTTCGCTGAACGTATATAAAATTTATGTTCAATGTGCCAGTCAACTAAGTTATAGTTCACTTACGCAGTCAGTAGTGGACAAAACAAGTTGGACCACTCAATGCAACGGCTTACAACAACTTTCACAAAGCCATTTATCAAATCACTAAATTTTGACATACTCCACTGTCATTACAACCATTTTATATATCAAAGACTATTTTTAATTTAAAATACTTCCCAGGCAAAACTCCAATATCTGACGATACATAATTTGTCCTTGAAATAAATTATATAAATAAATATAATGTTTATTTCTTCGACATTTTACTGTAAATACATCTCGTTCTAATGTTTTGTACTGGACATGACTATCTCAAAAATATATATTTACAAATATGTTTAAATATATATAAATAAATTAGGTTTCAACATATAAACGCATTATACTTTATTTTTTCTAGTTCTACAAGAAATTAAAAATAGATGAAACAGGGAATGTTCAGGAAATAAACTCATATAAACCTATCAACTGGATTTTCACTACCTAACTTATTTAAACATTTATTTTTTATTCATTTCTCCATACATAAATAATCTTACACATGAAGCACTCAAACATATTTCAGTGTATAAAGGCCATCAATGAATGATTTTAGAATGATGGATTCTATTCAATGACATTTACGTTATGGTACATTACTTTGAGTATCTCTTTATAAAACAGTCTTCTCTTGAAATACTATATGAAAACTGAAAACTTATGCAAAACTATATTTTAAATATGTACTTTATGCTTTTAAATTAAAATAATTTATTTACATTGAGATAATTCGATACTTATTTTATAAAATCATTTGAAGTGTTTCGTAAAAATTCTATTCTCCGATATGAATAATAGTTATAAATATTGTTAATGATCTGTACTTATTTTTATTTTATTAAAATTTAGGGTTTTATTTATAATGATAATGACTGAAAATTTTCTGTACAGTCAACCAATTTTCTTGCCGCTTTTAAAGGCATTGTAATATTTACCAATATTATTGATTTTTTTAATTTTTTTTACAAAATAAATGTATGTATTTGTTCCATATTATAAAGTTATCTTTTCATAAATCATCTATATTAAAAATTTATATTATTTATAAATATATAAAAAATAAAAGAACACACAAGTTTTCTTACAATACAGGTTTAGCTGAAAAGAGTATTTTTTCACAACGAATGTTTATTGAAATTTATTTCGCTATTATACAGGGTGATTATAAATAAAGTGGAAAATTCAAAAGACTGTAAAAAAATAAACACTGGTCAGAATGACTTAATATTTCATCTGAGTATACATGAAGCCACGGGAATTTGTTTTAAGAAATAAAAAACTTGAAAAGTTGACCTATAGATGGCGCTGTATTCATCATAAGATGCTAATTAAAAGACGTGATATGCTGTTGTTGCACTCTTTGCTCAAATACTATTCACGACAAAAATGTAGTGCCACAGCGGATAGAAAATATAGGTTTTTAATTGTACCTAGGCCAAAAACCATTGAAAAAGCAAAAACAAAATGACTTTTAATTATAGCTAGACCACAAATCGTAGAAAAAGCAGAATTGAGATGGGTTTTTTATTTTTCCTAGGCCAAAAGCCATATAAAAAGAAAACGGAACCGGTTTTTAATTGTCCCTAGACCAAAAACCGTAGAAAAAGCAAAAACTGCTGAAACCATGAAGAAAAGGAAGTCGGCTACGACTTGCTTAAGAATTATTAAATATGCTGCTCAACGTTTTCTCCTAGGAGCTGAAAGCGCAAAACAGCATGTTTCACTACAGATCGGAGTGTTTCAGGAGTCATATTGTGAATGTGTTGCGCAATGCATATTTTTAGCTCATCTAAGTTTGCAATGGGACTTCCGCACACAACATGATTTAGGTAATGACACAGCCAGACGTCGTAGTAAGGATTCAGGTCGGGTTATCGTGTCGGCCATGTTGTGGAGAAATGGTGACTGATTATTATGTCATTTCCAAAATGCAGATTCAACAGCTGCTTTTCTGGGTGTTACAATATGCGGAGGAGCGACATCTTGCATAAAAATGTGATATCTTCAAAACCGCATAGTTGCTGTGCTGGAATCAGCTGGTTGAGCAAAATGATTCATAACGTGTTACATTGACTGATCGCATTGAAATCAATTTTACATGTTTAATTACACTTCACAATACAGAACGTAATAACACGACATCAATACATAACGTCACAACATTCAGTGGCTAATTGCAGTTCAATCAAACATATGAAAATGGGGGCTCTGTCGAACAAACACCTTACATTTTGTAGTGATAGCATCTGCAATTTATTATCTAAAATACAAACTCTACAATTTTCCACTACTTAGTGTTTCAGTCGAGTAAGGAACTCTTCGAAATCTTCTAGAATATCTAGGTACATGTGGGGAGGAAGAAAAAACTTTTACGGATGAAATCAATTTTACACATTTAATTACACTTCACAATATAGAACGAAATAACATGAGATCAATATCTAGCGTCAAACATTGAGTGGCCAACTGCAGTACAATCAAACATGTGAAAAAGGTGGAGTTAGCAAACAGACACCTTACAATCTGTAGTGCTGTCATCTACAGTTTATTATCTGAAATACAAACACTACAGCCATGAAATAACGTATTTAGGTAAATGGAACACGGAATTCAAAATATTGTCTCTCTAATTATCCTGAATAGATTTGTTTATACAAAAATCAAAATGAATTAGAAAAATATTGAACAAATGGACTTAAACTGTTTTATCTCTTACGTTTTGTTTGGACAAATATAAATTACATATTTTATAGTTAAAACTATAAATTATGCATGATAACTTTGTGGTACTTGAAATATTTTTTTTAAATATATTCCCCAATAAAATGTAATCACAATTCTGGTTTTAACAAAATCACAAGGCAAAAAATAAATATATTCAACATTGCATTTACTTCGAATACAAACACATAAAATATAATGGAATGAAGTATTCTTATTATCTGAAGTATTCATCAAAATGTAATTCACTGAGAGGAAAAAAAAATGTTGCTATAATTTTTTTTTTCATTTTTTAACAGTAATTGTGCACTAAAGCGATCTACAAAAAAATATTAAGATTTTCTTTTAAGCTTTTTTTTTTTCTTTTATACAAATAATAGAAAGTTACAAAAAAAAGCAACAAGAATAATTCTGCTTTATTCAGATTATACTTCAAGATGGGTCCTTTTTTAGTAACATTTAACGTTTCGATTTTGTTTCCTTGTTGTATTAAAAAATGAATCATTTCAAGATATTTATAATACTGCATTGCCGAAAATATTTGGATATATATTCCATTGAATAGATATATTGAAAAGCATTATTTTTTTTTTCATTTAGCCTCTTAATTAAGATCTTTGTTTTTATATAATAAAACACAAAAAGATAAACGCAATAAAATAAATTCTAATTGTAATCGCGTAGAAAAATAATTAATGCCACGGAAAATAAGATGCAAAAACGTATTGTTATTTTTTTTTATTAATTGTTTTATTTTTATTTTTTATGAGGCTTCCGCTAATTTATTTTAATATATTTTTTCTGATTTTTAAGGTCTTCTTAAAAAATATCCAGCGTATTAAGACATTAAAAAATTAAGAAATGTTTAAAATGTTCTTTCTTTCTTATTAAAAAATGTTTAATTTCAACAACGCATCTTATTCAATTCTAAATATAAAACATGAAGGATACATTTCAAAACTAGAAAATAGAAATTAAACCGTCTTTCTTATATAGTTATTTTTGTCCACAACAATTATTCATTTCATACAATATATATATATATATGTATGTATGTATTAAATCCTAAGCTCCTGAAATGTTATTTAATATGTATTTTTGTGTAAAAAGAAATGTTTAAAACTTAATGCAATGTAACCTTTCAAAATTAGCCGATGAAAATGTTTTATAAGAGTGCTTTTGTGCACAGCATCGAAATGTACTTATTTCTACTATTTTAGCACCAAACAGCATGAAGTAAATGTTGTGGCTTCCACTGCCATATTTTTAATTTAATTTAAGAAATATTTTTATTAGTCCTTATTCATTTAATTTTAAAATTCACATTCAAACTTATTTTAATTCCTTCCTTTTTAATCTTCCCCTGTAAGGTTTTCTTTCTTTCATAACATTTCACTTTTTAGAAATGATAGTAATCGTTTTTGTTACCTCTGTACTTCCGGTATTGGATTTTACTAGAAGCTTCGATAACATTCTTTGCGTATGCCCACTTCCTGTTCTAAGCTCCGCCCCTCGCCAATCAAATTCAAATGTTTTTAATACGTAATTTTTTATCTCTACCGATTGCCGTTTTTCATTTTTTGGCACCCCCCCCCCCTCCGTGCTCTGTCAGCGCTGATGCTGCACGCTTTCAACACACACTGAGATGTTTGCGACTAGAGTGTAAGATGATGGCTCGGCTAGCTGTAAAAAAAAAATGTTATGCTTGCATCGAAAGTTACAATAGGAAGAGAATATCCTTTTTAAAAAAAAATATGATGATTTGATGATCTCCTTATTATGTTACTCTAATTATGGCAACTATGAAGTCTTCTCCACCATCGTGAATAAAAAGACGGTTGTGTGTGATGGTAGCTCACGGGAACCTGGTATATATGGCGAGAATGGCTTATTGTCATTCGAGTGGTGATACTTTTTTTTGTTCTGCAAATTGCTTGATAAAGTCGTATGTTTTATTTTTTCTTTAAAATCAACATATCCGAGTTGCATTAATTTTTTTATGATGGGGTTTATTTAAAACGTCATTTGTATACTTATGATTAAAAAAGAGAAAGAGGTGAATCTATAAAGAAGAGATTCCCTCAGAAATACTCCTTTTTCAAGATTCTTTATAAATAAAGATTTATTTTGAATAAGCAATTTTCAGTGCAAGTTCTTTTAATCACATCTGCCACGTTTGTTCCTTTCTAGGTTAATACAGGTAATATTTTCACTTTTATCTTCATTGTTCTTCAATTATAAGTTTACATGAATAATTATTTAACGAATCTTTTTTTAATAATTAATGTCATGTCGAAGTGGTCTTTTGCGGTCACAGCAATACTGTACTCACTATAATCTTTTTATCACAAACCCAATATATATTATTTGGAATATTAACAAGATTCCTCTGTATAAAAAAAGGAACGTATCGTCCAACCACCACAGTAAATTATATTCCTTAAATAAATATCTTAAAAACAGTAGTATTTTTTCTTCTAGAGATTCTTGTATTTTTCTGCAGTATTAAACAGAAATATTCTATTCTTATAGAGCAAAATAGAGTTTTGATATCTGCTGTTATAGTTATTTTTATTATTTTCATGAAAAATAAAACTCGACACAAATGTATTATTTATTTAATATGCTTTCTCAGAATTATCTTTGCAATTTATTTAATATATTTTAAATAAATTTCAAACGCAAACTTTTTTTAAAAATATATAACAGGGATTTTGGCAATAATCAAAAGTATGAAAAATAACATTTGCTTGCTAATAAAATAAAAAGACTGATACTATTGAAAACCTGTAATTTCACTCTTTAAAAATATGATGCTGAAATAATTACATTAACGAACAGTTTAAAAAATCATATTTTACCTCTCATAAGAAATGAATAGTAATATATTTTAGAAAACAATTTGACAATATTAAAATGAATAATGTTAGTGGTTGTATATAAACTTATTTCAGTTTTATTACCCCAATTCTCTTTATAGCATTTTTAATGGCACACTCATTATCAAGTACAATTTAAATTCACTTGATTATCCACTACATCTCTTTTTTAGCTTTACACATTTTTAAATTTCATTTTAATTCACTTAATAAAGGAATTATAGCTGCATTTGCGCATTACTTCTGTATTAACTTTCAATTTTCAATTTGTTTACATGTTGTAGATATGGCACCATTATCGCTTTCTTCTTCTTTATCACTTGAAATATACATGTGTTTTTTTTCCTTTAATAAAATATGTCATCTCAATTTTAATTTGGATGTTTTATCCTATTAAGTATAAGTCTATCAGTGTTTATTCCGTTGTTTTTTATAATGTCTTATCCTTTGTTTTTCACACGTGTTTTCATTTTTAAATATACATACATATATATATATATATATATATATATATATACTAAAATTATGAAAAAAGGTAATTTAGAAAATATTTAATATAGTTATTAATAAATATCATTTTAGTATAACTATATTAATAAAAAGTAATTAGTCTTATTTATTTTAATTCAAATAACTAAAAAATAAATTTATACATAAAATAAAAAATATATAAAAAAAACTTCTTGAACATTATTTGTTTAGGATGGAAAATATAAAAAGAAAGGTATGTTTCACATATATACATTTGAAAGAAAATGATAATATAAGGAGCACAAACATATATTTAAAATTATCTAACCGACTACTTTGTTAAATATTTTAAAATAAGATGATATATTTTTAATTTTGGAGATAGAATAAGTCGTTCCCTTGTATACGGTTATGTAGTTTTCATTATGATGATTTATAATCCAACATAAATAAATTCTCTACTCTGACAATAAATAAAGTATTGTTTAAATTATTAATAATGACTTTTATACACAAAAAACAACTTTTGTCATATCCCTATCTATAAAAAAAATTAGTTTCAGTTGATATAGATTGAAATGCTGACTTTTACTTTCGAGCATTTTTTAATTTATAAGGTTATTTTACTAAATAAGTGCTATTAATAAGGGCACCAGTTTTTATTAGATTAATTTTAACACAATTATTCAAATTGATAAAGAAATCATATGACTTGTAATTTTCCAACTGAGCGAAATATGTACGGTCCAGGATTCGAATCCGGTATCTGAAGCTGTAAATGCTCTACCAACTGAACCATTCAGGTCGAAGCTAGAGGACCTAATTCACCCAGTTAACCTTATTGTTCATAGCATCGGGTCTGATATCTGAATCAGCTTAACAGTATAAATCGAGGTAATGGAACTCCAGTAAGCGCTGGATATGTGATTACAACAGATTAATAACACTAGACTCATCCAAAAGATCCCGGGTTTGAATCCTGGACCGGACATGTTTTGCCCATTTGTAAAATTACAACTCATATGATTCCTTTACCAATTGGAATAATTGTGTTAAAATTAATCTAGTGTAGACACGTCTCCAGCGTTTACTGGAGCTCCATTATCTGCGATTTATTCTATTGAGATAATTCCGATAGCAGACCAGATGCTATGATCAATAAGGTTAACTGGATCAATTAGGTCCTCCAGATTCAACCGGGATGGCTCTGTTGGTAGAACATTATCAGCTTCAGCCAAGAAATCCCAGGTTCGAATCCTGGCCAGGACATTTTTCGCCCAATTGAAAATTACAACTCACATCAGTTTATATCTTACAGCGAACTGTTTCAGACCAACATATGATAGCACATAATTGACAGTGTATGTGTCCTTGGCATGTGCGGCTTGTTTCAATGACAACCGATACCGGCTTGGTCGTTATTTTTGTACCACTGAATCTTTCGGAACATCATTTTAAAAAACAGTAAATAAACATTCTTATGAAATCAGCATAAATTATTGTTTGAATTTTACCGTCTTTGCATGATGGACGAGATAATTCAAAGATCTTCTAGAATGTATATTGAAATATTCTGTATTTGTAATGCTGTTTGTGTTTGAAAGTGAAATAAAAAAAGTCTACGAAAAAGGCTTTGCTTAATTTGGCAAAAGGATCGTTTCTTAGATATGCGTCTTTGTTTACAGGGCATGAGGGAAACATATCAAGACGTAAGTCCATGAAGAATGTGTAGGACTGATTCGAATGGACACAGAACTTTTTTTGCCACAAATGTGCGTAACTTTATTCATAAAATAATAATGAGTTTACTTTGACATTTTAACTTTGACTTTCTTTGACTCTTTTTCAACAATTAAAATATGTAATTTACAAATACTTTTTTTTGTTCTATTTTGATGTAATACATGCAAAACTAATGTTAAACCATGTACTTAGGAAACTATGGCCTTATTTAGAACAGATGCATTTAATAAAACCAGTTTAAAGTGTATTTTGTTTTCAACTCTCCTGGACAAAATTCAACAGAGACAAGAGTATGTGTGATTTAATATTGTAAAATTATGTATACATCCAGAAACATTTAAAATGTTATTGCTGATATAAAACATTTTATTGTGATATAAATCCTTAACGTGGCCTTATTTGGTACAGGTACCTAATCATTTTAGAAAAGTAATTGATATTTTTGTATCTTCTTTGTTTGATGTAGTCATTTGAAATGCACTCGGCTTTATTCTTTAAATAACATTTCTTGTTCAAACATGTTTTATTAGACGGGGTAGTTGTCAAGTTTTATTTGCAGGGTGATCGATTAATTGTGGTCAATGATTATGGACATTCTTTAAAGAGTTAAAAATAAGGTGTTGGTGATTATTAAATACCGTATACGAATATACAACTGGTTAAAAATAAAGATTAGTTCATAAATATTGGTAAATTATTTATTTAGGCGGAAATATGAATTTGCAGAAAATAAATAATATTTTAAATATGCTCCCGCATACTTTATCAGGGTTAAGTCTTTATTCCGTAATATTCCAGTGACAACAGCTAAGTTTTTACGACATAAAACTTATGATACTAAGATCGTGGAAATATCATTATTTGTGATCTATTACCTTTCAAGCATATCGAAATGCAAATCATTATTAGAATAATATATAAATAAGTCGAAAATTATTTTTTATTACAATATCACATAGAATATACACGAATACGGCCATCCCATGTTTTACGTGCTATAACTTTTGAATGCCTGAGAATTTCTTTCTTTTTTTTAACACTTTCTAACATAGTTGAAAAGTCTTTATGAATTCGTTTGTCCATCTGTCTGTCTGTCTGGCCGCCTGTCCATGTTATAACTCGCGTTGGTTAACTCAGATGGTTATGTAATTAATATATTTTACTCAGTTTCACAAAATTACTTCAAAAATAATGAAACTGATATATATTACTAAGATGCGCTACAACATGTTTTCTATAGATTGTTGAGTACGTGGAAATTGCCTTGTATTAACAGAGATACTCAAAAGTTTTCGGTTATAAAACAGACTATGACCCGTAACTGCTGGATGAGAGTTTTAAACTGTGACATGCATTTTAAAACTAATTTATTTATTATACATTACGAAGTGCGTAGATCATATACAGACATGCACCAAAAGTGGCACACATTATCTACTATGTACAGCCATTGCTGCAAATAAATGTTCACTGCAATGTGGTTTTTTAATGTTTAACTAGATAGCTCATTTTATATTTGTATTAACAAAAATGAATTTTTTTCACAATATTCCGGTAGTGTTGGAAAGCGTTCCATAATCTATACCATGATGCATGATTTTGCGTTCTTGTTTAATATGAGAGACAGGTCAGCACAAGCGATATCATTCGCGCCAGCATAAGATACAACACTTTCGAAATGTAATTTTATCTGGAATCGATAATAGAGCTGTGTGTGTGAGGTCCCCAATATTTAGTTTTTTTAATGGGAACTACTTCTCACATCGTGTACATATCAATGCGAGTGTGTGTATTTATGCGTGCGTATATATTTCTAATTCCATATAAAAATAATATTAAAAAATATTAATGCAGTTTATTCAAGATTTAAAATTATTAATCTAGAAATTTGCAGTAGATAAAAATAAACCTATTGAGTGTGTTACTAAATGGAAATTTACAGTTATAAAAACATAAAAAACTTTATACACTATGTCACAAATGTAGATAACAAAATCATTATAAAATACATAACGTAGGGGTTTTCAATCCATCTTGAACGCTGAGTTCCAAATATAATTATATCCAATTATATATTGAGCTCAATGATCTTGAAGGATATTTTAGCGACTCGCCCTGTTATTTCTAAAATAAAGAGGGAAACATTTTCAACTACGTCCAAACATTTCCCAAGCGTCTTATAAAGACAAATTCGTAGATGCTAAATTTCACGCTTTTTTTCGTTACAAAAATCGAAAAACGTATTTAATAAAAATTAGAATTTAATCAGAAATTATTTTAATCCGAAAATGCATTTAATTAAATTGATTCTTGTTTCTCTGAGGCACATATACTAATAAAAAATACTAAGTAAAATTTGTGGCTCAAATTTTTTTATACATTTTTAAAAAGGCGTGAAATTTAGCAGCTAAGGCAAATTTCTTCTTTTAATAAAATCTGATAAAGGGTAGTTAATAAAACACGCGTTGCACATAATTATTTTCCATATCAACGGGAATAACGGCGCAGCGATGTGAATTCGTGAAATCTGAATATTGTTTAGACAAACAGCACAGTTTTATGCTAACAAATCCTGATGAATATATGCAGGCTCTCGCACTATTATACTAAAGTAAATATATAGTAGTGCTAGCATCGTTTACTTTCTTGAGTAATAACCGATTTATTACGCTTATGATTACAATCTTCTCCCCAATGTATTGTGTTAAAATTGAATATGATGCGAATATATATATATATATATATATATATATATATATATTAATAATGTATACGAAAATGAGAGTTCTATACTTTCATACCGCCTATATACATATGACCTCTGGTTTTGAAATCTACGCATATATACATTTCTTGCCAATGCTATTTAATTGAATTATGTTTGATCCGCGGAACTTTAAGAATTTATAAAGGTAGCCTTCTATAGCATGATAGTTAAAGACCCCTAACGTAAAGAATCGGCCAAATAATCTTATTATCACGTATGTAGATAAATCACAACACAATTATACAAAAAAATGTAAAGAATACTGAAAACAGTAACTTCACAATGCTGTTAAATCTAGTAACATTTTTAACAAAACATCATTAAAATTTAAAAGAAATATTAAAAGAAATTGTGTGTGTAAGTAAGTGTGTACATGCATGCAAAAATGCAATCATGCGATGTATTTTCTTTATTTCTTAACCTATCAAATCCTTCAAGTTGAATCTAAAAAAAATATAGTTCATTACATGTTAAAGAAAAAAAAATAAGGTCTTAATCCGATATAAAGCAAACTGACATTTATTTCCAAACTAAAGATAAAAACTTTAATGGAATCCATTGTATAAATAATTGTGAAATAAAATTGCTTCAAATAAATTTTTACAAAGAAATTATAATAAAAACGTTATGAACTCATAAGAACGTATTTAAAATTTCTAATCTTGAAGACATAACTCTATTATAAAGACATAAAAATTGTGTTTTTATAAGAATCGAAAATTGTATTACTACAAATTTAAAAAGACATATTTAACAATACAACAAAATTTTTGCATTTTTTACATAACGTAAACTTTTTGTGCTTGTAATATTTTTGCTTTTTAAATCGTAATTACTTCTTATCTCTAAGATTATATTCATGAATATTTAATAATAGTTTTTTTAAACTTTTTATGGAATTAAAGATTATCAGAAACATTTCGTACATAGAGTTATGTGTGTGTAGTTCGTGTATATTAATTTTTAACATTGATAAAGATAGTTAAAGAAACAAGTATTAATTGAACATTATGCATAAAATGAAATATATATATATATATGTATAATAATAGTTTTTGTAAAAAGCATTTTTTATAATTGTCTATTTCATTGTTTTATAAATTTAATAAAATTTATTTAAACTGTAATTTCTGTATCAAAATTATAAATGAAATATTTATAGATAATTTAGCTATTGTGTATATAAAGAAATCTATTAATGCTATTTTCTAAATTTCTTAAAGAGTTTCTTTTTTTACCTTAGTGCATAGGAAACGCTTAATCTAATTTTGCTTAATAAGAATTTGTATTGTGATATTTTGTGGAAGTTCTTGAGTCTGAAATTCAACACACGACATATTTTTAATATGTATTTTAAAGGCAAGAAGGAATGTATTTCTTTTAAATGCTAAAAGGTGTAAATTAACAACATAATAAATACACAGTAAAATAAATTTTATGAGGATGTTTGACATGTTTCGACTCACTCACAGCCATTTTCAACAGCAAATGAGAATATTCCATAATTGCACGGACATTGAAGTTGTTTTTTAAAATGCTCCATTGTTACAGATATGAAAATAAACAACCACTTAAAAATAAAAGATAACGTGCATAGTTTTTAAAAAGTACATAAAAATTAAATGATAGCATTTTAAATAATAACTTCAAAGACCGTGCAATTTTGGAATATTCTCATTCCGTTTTGAAAATGGCTTGTAGTTTGCCGAAACATGTCATTATATTATTATATTGGCAAGAAGGACTGTTTAACACTACTTGAATATTTTGTAAACGATTTTTTTAAACTATATTATAACTTAGAAGTACATACTAAAACTAAGATATAATTACAATTAATTTTATTACAAAAACATGCTGTACACATAGTCCTTTATGCAATGACAGAAGTAATTCAATAATTCAAATAATTGAAAAATGTCAAACATTTTGACATTTTGTTTAAAATATGACTGCTTCTTCGTGATATATGTTATGATTCATTTTCATTATTTAAGTTCTCTTTTATTTCGCTTACAGTGTTTATAGCGTTTATATTTCTAAATATCGTATTAATCACAAGATTCATGACGCCTATGTAATTATTATTATTTTTGCACAACAAAATTATCAAATAAAATATCTTTCAATCTTTCAATAAACCATTGGTTAATTAAACCTAAAACCACATATTTTCTTATACCTAAATATGTTTTGGGAGAGAAAAGTACAATCTTAAAAAAAAAAAAAAAAAAAAAAAAAAAAAAAAACAGTAGAACACCCCCTTTTAATTAGCAAATTTTCTCAGGTAAAACTAAAAGCGCCAATCGACTGGAAATTCAGTAATTTTTTCAATTGATTTTAAAAGATTTAGTTTAGGGGTCGCCTTTTTACTAAAAATGGAGAAAACTCCGAAATTTTCCATACAAACACCGAATTTTGATAGCTAATTTAGATTTTTTGTTACATTTTACCTTCAGATACCAACCGAGTAGTTATGTGGACAAATATCTTAGGAATTATGATTGCTTAAATTCTTTTTTAATCGTAGCAAAACAGATTACAATGCGTTTTTTTTTTCTAAATTTTAATGTCCAGACATTAATTTACCAGAGTTTAATTTAAAAAGGATTTATTAAAAACAAATGAGTAATTTTAATCTTATAGCTTTTTATTCGGTATTTTGGAATTGCTTTCAGTTTTTTAATTATATTTTCAAATATATAAATAAATATTTTTGTGGAAAATGTAAGTATTTTTAAGCAAATTAAATGTCTGTATTACTTCATTAACGGTAAGAATATATTCGTTGAAGTATGCATTATTACCAACTTGTTACCATCCTGTTTGCTATGTATATTAAATTTATTATAATGGTTTTCATTAAAAACAATGTCTGTGTATATTAAGTAGATTTCTTTATAAGGCAGAATAAATCTCGTTAACTTTACCTGTTCGATTTTGTAAAATAAATAACTAAATTATGGTAATATTTGAATAAACTAGTATTCTATATTTGGATTGAAGACATAAAGCGTATAACGCAGAAAAAAAAAGATCACATGGGATTTCATGTTTGGTTTTAATGATTCTAAACTGCATTGAAAAGAACATCCAACACGAAATATGCGAAATTGTAAAGCGTAAAATATAATAAAATCAAATTCAAATATTTTATTACTTTCGGCCTGAGTTTGAAAATTGATGTCTTTTCTCTCTATAAAAATTTCACATTTATATGCATAATACATATTATAAAAAACGAAAAGTTTTATTTCTCTTGGGTGACTACAACTCAGTTTTACTGGAACGTTGCGCAGAAAAAAGCTCTAAATGTTCGAAAACATATAATCTGATGGAATGTGTTGAACTACATTCTATCCAAATAATGAAAAGATCTCTTGATCTCAAATGCTAATAAGACATGTTTAAAAAATAATTCAATATTCAATAAAACATAATCCATATTAGTTACAGTTTACTAATCTATGATTTAAAATATATCCATCAGTGAAGAATTGTGATCCAAACAATTATGGAATTATGTAAGCTTTCCATATAAGTATATATACCCCTGTCTCTTTATCTTTAGAAACCTCAGACATCAATGGCTTTTCAAGATTTCAAGAATTATTTATAAAAACAAAATTTCTTTTGCTACCCTTAATTTTATAAACGTTTACGAGTAGCTTTTAAAGTATATTAGTCAGTTTTCTAAGCCCGGAATATAGTCTTTTTCGATGCTATCAATTCTCAAGTAAAAATTTTCATTTTCAACAAATATGTTTAACAGACAAACATGCAAAATTAACAGCGTTAACATTAACATTAAAATTAAGATTATTTCTTTAATATTTTATGTATAAATTAACTTATGTAGCTGAAAACGTTTACTTGAGAATTGATGACATTCGAAAAACAGCTATTCCAGGCTGAGGAAACTGATTAATGCACTATAAAAACTATTCGGAAATGTTTCTGAAAAATACAGGCAGCAAATATACTTTGATTTTATAAATAATTTATTAAATTTTGAAAATTTATTGATTTCTGGGGATTCGAAAGACAATGGAACACGCTTTTTGGAATTTCGGATAACTCAGAAGATTATATTTTATTTTCGATCGTGGTTACAGTATAGTTTCATAAAATAAGAAACATTGGTCATTTTTTACAGTGTACCTATCTATCTACCTACGTATCCACCTACAAGTTTATGTATATATATGTACATGTTTATATTAGAGGACATGCACTTCCCATTAACCTTTAAATACAGAACAGCGTGCGTTGCTCAGTAAAAAAATCAGTTGAAAATTCCAAGATAATTAACATCTACGCTCCATTTACCACCTTTCCAAAGATCCTTCAACGTACAACCATTCTATAAATTAGAAGTTGGGAGTTTTTCTTTTTCTCTCTATCATTATTTTTTGGTAAGACTTAACTGGTGTATGGAATATGCCATCCGTGCATTTGAGTAATCTATTCTATTTAGTTTTTCAATTAAATATTTTTCTATAAATGTGATGTATATTACTTTTGTATTATGATTTAAGATTATACACTATTCTTTCTTAGCGTCAAAAGCTGATATTTAGGCTTAAATAGGCGTTGGTGCATGGAGAACGCAGGCCATTTTAATACACTGAATTCCAAAAATTAAGGGGCAGTGACCGGACGCTTTCGAGTTTTACACGGTTTGTCGAATATCTACTGAAAATGTTGACGAATTGCCCTTGAACTTCGAGGATGTAAAGCACATGTCTGACTTCAAGAACAGTCGTAACAGTATTCTGCAATTAAAAAATTAATATATTGAATATTTAACGGGATATGTATATTTGTATGAAATAATTTTTAACTGCGGAAGCGTGAACTATACCAAAGGTTTTTTTCATAATTTGGTAGTCAATTCTATAGAGCAACACATATAAAAATACCAGTCAAATTACTTGAAAATTCAGAACGATACCGGCAATACAGTAAGCTAATTGACAAATTGGGGGAGGAAATACCTTATCATCCATTTGGATTTACCTCCAAATCTGTCAATAACTCACAGTATTGCCGATATCTTTTTTGAATTTTCATGATATTTGACAGGTCTTTTTATATGAGTTGTTCATGAAGTCAGCCATTTGCTTTACTTCCTTGAAGTTGAAGAACAATTCGTCGCTGTATATAGACTGTTCCCATTTTGTTATTGATTCATAAACAGATTATTTATATGTATTTTTACGAACTATTTAAAATAATCACCAGAAATTCTATACAAACATTTGATTTACTAATATTAGTAATAGAACATTGAATAATCTGTGAGGTATGCTGAAAAAAATGAATAGACATTTGTGTTTACAGCAGATACATAGGAAAAAAGGCGGTAACATGTTGATATCATAAACGTCTACTGTCAATTAAAAAAGAAACAAGAACGAAAAATCATGCGTCAAGTATAGATTATGTAACACTTTCCAATGCTTAACAAATAATTTTACAAATCATTACCGTTTAATAAGCTGAAAGATAACATCTAAGTAAACAATTTGGAAAACGCATAACATATTTAAAAACGTAATTTACGGAATTTCCAACATATACAATATTCGGAAAAATATCCGAATACTTTTATTCAGCCCTGTATATGATCTATAGATTTGTATATAAACTACATAGGATGCTAAATTTTAGTTTAGTTAGGTAACGCGTAGCACAGTTTAAAATTCTCCTTCTGAAGTTTCTGTAAATAAACGGAAATGTGTTCGCGAACTTTTGTGCTGCCCTGTATATGATCTACAGAGTTTATACACACCAAGTAATAGACAAAAATTTAGTTGAATTTAAAATCGCGTTCAGCAACTTAAAACGCACTTCTAAGAATTATTGTTAACAGACAGTAGAGAATTCTTTTGTCTGTCCCTGTAAATTAACGATGACTGCTATACACACAATATTCTGTAGTAAGCCTCTGGTAATGCACTTTAGTGATATATATAAATTTCAATGCGTTTAAAATAGTGAAAAATTATTTAATTAAACCGCAAACGAATTTTTCTCCATAGACGTAATGTAACGGAATTATTTTGACTGTCTCTGTAAAGTAACTATAAATGCTATGCACACCCAATTCCATATTAAGCTTCGTGTAATGCACCTTAGTGGTATATATCAATTACAATGTGTTTGAATTTGTGTAACATCATTAAAATGACCGCAAATGATTTTTCCCACACACCATAATGTAACCGATTTATTTTGAGTGTCCCTGTAAAGAAAATATAAGTGCTACACACTTCAGTTGAAATAGGGAACATGCTAGAGATAACGACAATAACATATAAAAATTACAGTGCAATCCGAGCATATTTACGGGAGTTAGAGCACTGATAGACGGCAGACAAACCGATAAAACTTTATGTTTTTGTCTGTAAAATTTCAGGTTCAAAATTGTTAAAAATGAGAACATTGAAAAAACAAACAGTTTATTAAATAAATTTTATGATTCAAATCAAGCTTTTTTGACGAAAACCGTAAATATTGGCAATTATGCAGTTGTCCTAATGATGCCTTTCACAAATCATTCAATGTCCCTGAAAACCTTTCGTTCTTAATTTTCAGAATAACACGGTAGGACACTGAAATATTCTGTGCTGGACACGGGTTGAAGACCCCTACAGTAAATGAATAATAATTCATTTGCACATAATATTGTACAGAATGCATACATTAGTACACATCATATATTCTTATCTACTTCCTCACATATTAAACATAATTGAAACATAATTATTTCGAACAGTGTAAGGTCATTCAAGTATAGTTACACAATGAAACGGGATTCTGTTGTGTGCTTGTTTAACCGAACTCTAAATGATAGTTACTATATTTTCATATGTATATATGAAACTTCAATAAAATATAACATGTAAATCCATGTACATTTACCAGAGTCAGAGGCAAAGTCGGAATACAGACAAATTCAAATTATAAATACTTCCCAACTATGTTAAAAAGTATCAGCTTACGACAAAATTAAAGTATATTAAAGTCATTATAGTACAAATAATTACGTTACAAGAAAACATTTTAGAGACAATATCGTTTAATATATTTATACATCTACTAGATGGAACCCGTCAAAACTTGATGAAAAATATTACTTATAACAATATCAGTAAAATGAGCTTCTTTATTATTTAAGAGGAGGAGAGTATGAAACAGTGATTCAAAAATTTTATTTTCAAAGTTTACTCCCCAGTGAAATACAGTACTATTTTCGATGCAAGTCCGAACAAACAATCTGTACACAACTGTGTAATGCAAATCATTTCGACATTACCGCCATACTCACCACTGCAAGAAAGAAAATTCCATTTACCTATTAAGTATAATACAAATAGTAGATTCCTACGTCCATATCATATTCAGTAAATAAATGAACATAGAAAATAAAGCAAAAAGCTCTCCCCCTGTGATAATGAAACCGAGTGAGCTCCTATGCGCATGTGCCCAAAGGCACCGTCGAAATTCGACGTTAAAAGAAGATCATTGTTCATTTCAAATCCATATCTCCTAAATCGCATCCATTGTTTTAAGCTAATCAATTTTTATGTAAACATGGATACTTTTTTTTCAGAATAATTATACACAATCTGCAGATGAGGCAGATTTTTTAATGCTGTCAAGTGTAATTTACTAGTATGGTTTCTTTGATATTTTTCCATTATCAGGATAATTATCCCTTATCAATAATCGGGGATATTTTCCCTCTTAGACAGTGAAATGCCCAATGGATCTTTAAAAAATATATAAAATGCAATTTCTAGCATGTTCCCAAAGGCACCGTCGAAATTCGACGTTAAAAGAAAGTTTTAAAATGTTCTCTTTAATCATTGTTCATTTCAAATCCATATCTCCTAAATCACATCCATTGTTTTAAGCTAATCAACTTTATGTAAACATGGATACTTTTTTTCAGAATAATTATACACAATCTGCAGATGAGGCAGATTTTTTAATGCTGTCAAGTGTAATTTATTAGTATGGTTTCTTTGATATTTTTCCATTATCAGGATCATTATCCCTTATCCATAATCGGGGATATTTTCCCTCTTAGACAGTGAAATGCCCAATGGATCTTTAAAAAAATATATAAAATGCAATTTCTAGCATGTTCTGATGCAACACATACATCCACGAATTCAACATAATATCAATTTTATGTTCAACATAAACTGAAAATCGTTATTATTATTATTATTATTATTATTATTATTATTATTATTGGCAGATTTCAGTTTAGTTATCTTATGGATAATCTAATCTTATGATTTATCAGGGGTTTAATTTTTTATTTTTTTTACTTTTTATGATGGTTAGGGAAATCTATTTTCAATTGTGGTTACTTTCCCAGGGGCTATTTTACATTATTGAAGCAAACTGATTTTCATTGTTGAGACAGATTAAAAAAATATTTCATGCTTGGAAATTATTTAAAAGTCGTTAAATTAAGAGGCAGTTTTTAAATAAATTTCATTCGAAAGCTAACATTTTTCTAACTGATGATATGAGATTTGAAATTGTAAAATAAAGTAAAAAATTGAAATTTGTAGTATTTAGAAGTGATGTAAGTGCGATGAAAGCGAAAGCGATAGCGCCGTTTGTTGTCACAACTATTATACATTTCTAAAAATTGCTACTGCTTTTTTTCTGGCGTCCAAAAGTAGACTACCATTTTTTAACGTCGACAGAGAATAGGACTTTGCCGCTAATAAGGAACTTTTAAATGAACTTATAATAAACCTACCAAAATAATTCCTATAAAACATTAGACTTACATCGTTTATTCTAACTATAAAAACAATCATTGTTTCAAGGGTTTTTTTTTTTTTTTTACCGTAACACTACTTTAAATAAATTTAATTTTCTTGAAATCCTTTACTTTTGTGAAATTTTTATTTAAAAAAATGAAATCCTCTAACCTATAATTTAAAAGAAAAAAAAGTAATTGGAAACATATAATCAAGTTATACAATCAAAATGAAGCAATCAATAAAGGTTCCAATACTAATCTTTATAATTAAGAATTGAAAAATCAGTTAAAATTACATCATGTTGACACAATCATATAATTTTTTCTGTTATGTTTTTTCAATGTAACAATGCATTTTAAGATAAGCCTAACGTCATTTTCACGGGCATAAACTTTTCACGTGTATTTTATATACGTTACTTTTATGTTTAAGAACCATGTATACAAATACAAATATGTTTTGCATTTTATTGTAACGAAAAAATGGCATCAATAAAGTTATAACGCATAAAAATAAATTAAACCCAATGGACAATATTAAGTGACGTCAGAATAAATATGAAGTTTTATTCGCTTTTAAAAATAACGTGCACGTGAATAAATACTTTTACTACTTTTACTGAAATTTAACTTTGAAATTAAAAACTTCGGCCAAAAAACCACGTGTCTGAATATTTTTCAAATTTCTCTTTCTCCGCGCAAAAATGGAAGTGATCCGATTGCCACCATTTTGAAGAAATTTACAAAAACAACATTTAAAATTAAAATTTCCGCTAATTAATAAGCAAATAAACTCACTACAACAAATCTAAGGCCAAATATCTTTCATTTAAAATAAGAATAATGTAATTTGGTGAAGTAGTTTTTTCTCACGAACTGTCGAAAGAAAATGCTTAGCGTTTTAAATATATAGATTGTCTGAATGTGATGCCTAATGGAGGATTGACGATTGATTTTTCTGTTCTTTTAAAATTATTCTCCGATATAAATTGAAGTTAAAGCGTGCCATACTATTTTTATAAGTAGGTTTTTTTCATTTTACAGTGAATTAAATTACTTTCATTTTCCTGTTATTTTTTCCCTAGTACATTGTTTTAGATTAGAAGTTAAATTGCTCCTTATAAACAAAAGCTGAATAATGAAAAAAACGCTTCCTTAGATTTAATAGTTCAATTGATAAAAAATCATACTATCAAGTTATGTCTAAATTAAAATTCGTAATAATGTTCAGTTAACAAATACATAAAATAAATTGATCAGACCCATTTGTATGCGATATCAAGTGTGTTCTAAAGCCCTTTCACTACCTAGATAAAAAAAATGAAAGAAATAAATTGACTATTTTTTGTTCTGTACTGTATTTTTTTAAGCACTAAGCATGTATTGTAAGTTTATTGATATATTTTTTAAGAAAATTAAAACTTAGTATCTAATGCACGTTTACTTTTAATTTCAGTAATCAGAACCTGCATATTAGCAATATAAATTAAGTTTTCTTTTTTTTTTACGTGTATATATACTGGAGTGAAGGAAGGAGAATAACTATGTTTTTATTAATATCTTAACGTTGTATTTTAGACAATATTTTTATTAATATCTTAACGTTGTATTTTAGACAATATATAGTTATATAAAACCTGATTCGAAATTGCTTTTCATTCAGTGTTAAGGATTTCCTAAGATAGTCGAAGTTTTTTGTTCATTATCTTAACTTCATACTTTCAAAATATTAATACACTAAAATTGTAGACATAGTCCCAGCTTTTTATATAAAAAAAGTCTATTTAAAAAGTAAATTTTATGGTCATTTTCTTAAGCAATTAAAGGCAATAACGCTATTAAAATATGACTTTTTTATTTTTTATTTTCTTGTTAAGTTAATTCTGTTATATTTTACAAGAGATCTGAAATACTTTTCTTACTGGAGATAATTACGCAGTAACTGTACCTTTAAATTAGCTAATTTCAGACTTTTAACTCATTAGCAAACATCTGGAGTGTCTCATGAAAAATTACAGATGATTATCTTATGAGTCTATTGAACTTATACATCTTCATCAAGTTATTTGTATTTGAATATGCATGCTTTAGTTTTCTACATAATGCAATTTCGAATTATCTAAAATAATGTTTAAAAAAGAAAGCTTTATACATGTTACATTATTTACTATTTAAAAAATGTTTATATTAAAAATATAGGATTTGATATTTTAAGTACTCTGTAATAATTACTTATTTGAAAAGTACATCAATGTATAAGTACGTAATTAAATTATATGGGCAAGAAATAATGAATATACTAAAACACTGTTTTTAAATGACAGCATATACACAAAGCAACTGAAAAGATTGCAATTTCTGAATATAGAAAATGTCAAAATATTTTGCTAGCATAGTTATCAATGTAATAAGATTTGGGCATGCACATAGAAAACTTGCATAGTAAAATAACGCATGCATGTAAAAATATTACGTACAGACCTTAAAAGAAAATAAGAAAATGACATTTTGATAGATGTTAAAAACTCAGATTATATTAAGTAAAGTAGTAGAATAAAAATATGTTTTTTTTCTGTCAAGTATATAACAGACAACATGTATATATCCAACATTATTTCAAAGCACCAACAAGGTAGAAGCCAAAAGAACTGTTTTATTCAGGGTTTAAATTTTAGATCTATAAAAATTTTGCCTCAACATTTTCGGGTTATTTTAGTGAAAGAAAGAAATTATATTCGGAAATATTTGGTTAAAAAAATTTAAAGAAATTGCATACTTTTAAAATATTATACATTATAACCAAATTTTGAAAAAAAAGCATAATTTGTTCAATTCCAGAGGACTGGAAATATTTTGAGATTGGAATCTCTAAATAAAGTATGCTTACACACATCGTAAGTCATATTAATCATAGCAGATTCACCACATTTGGAGTAGTTCAAATGGCATTCATTACAAAATTGTTATTAGATAATCAAATTTGTCGGGTTATGCACAGCATATTTCTCTCATAAACTTTTACATTTAAAACACTAATATGGAGTACTTTTTCCCCTATCAGAATATGATTATTATGTAGGTATACACTAAACACTAAAAATTTCAGTTATGATGTGTGTGATCCTCTATTCTTTTTAATGAAATATAAAAGCAAAACATTATACTTAAATACATATCTACTAATAGCATAAATTATTAATGTAAGCTCCAGCCACATTCAGAAAGCTTACGAATTTTACAGTGTAAAACAAAACTACTAAGATTAATTGGCGATAAATGTTTTATGAATTATAATAATCTTTTATGAAAATTATTTTTATAATAGCAAATTAAAGCAACATAAATGCATATTTAATGAATTATTACTGCATAAAAAATCGAATAAATCAATTATTGATAAGGGGTATACGCAACTACATATGTAATGCGTCAGATGAAGATAACTGCTTTCTGAAAACTTCATTATTATTGAAAGATAATATATTAAATTGGTTATAAGACAATCCTAAATGTAATGTCATGAAACTAAAAAAAAATATTTTTTAATTCATAATTTTAGGGCGATTAATGTCAAATACAAATAATGCTAAATACAAATAATCAATAATATGTGAAAATATAAAAATTATATATTGCAACTTATTTTTTAAGTTGATATATCATAAAAGATAAAAATATATGTATTTCAGGAGATGATTCTTTCTTAAATGTAGTGTTAAATTAGCTAATTTAAATGAAGTATAATTACATTATAATTTTATTGAACTTAATTATTTTCAGTAAGCAATCATTTGTTTAGATGTATGAGCAATCTTAGTTGGATTAAATATTTATGTAAATGACATATATTATAACTTATATACGTAGTTTATAGATACAAATTTTACTCTCAAGACAATTTGAATTTGAAATAAAGAAATAGGGTTTGCAGAGCATAAATTATCAGCAATATATAAAATTCTATACGTTACTATGAATACAATATATAAATATTTACATACTGAAGACATGTTGCGTACTTTAGGTAGACTAAAATGTAGCAAAATATATCAATTATAGAACTATCTAGTTTACATATTTCAGAAAAATATTTTTTATAAATAAAAACACGAGATTTTTTTTTATGTATTTATGAATAACACCCGAATTCTGGTAATAAGAGAATTTTATCCTACGTCATATTGCAATTATACATTTGTAAATCTTAGTTTTTAGATTTAGTATCTTTCAAATTATTCTAATTTCTAAATTATGACGAGTTCCAAATAATTTGTGAGATAATATTAAAATTAAAGTAATTTTATCGAACATTTAACGTTTTCCACTTAATTTCATTTTTAGCACTATTACATAGTTAAAAATAAACATATGTGTATTAACATCAATAGTATCAACGTATAATTAAAATAACGATAGAATACTGGTTAAAAAAATGTGCTTACTGTTTGCCCATTACTTTCATAATATTAGTATTTATAATGACAGAACTTACATAAACTGTCCTGAAGCTTTCAATGTGTTTTCGGTACTTTCAATATACTTTTGAAGATTTCAATGTAGAAAGTATTTTCCTAATACATTCATAAAATAAAACGTGAAGAATGCGTTAACAGGACATCATATGTTAAAACCAAACCTCGTTTTTTTTAGATTTTGCAGTATTCAATTCAAACAAACACACCTGTTTTAATCATGAAATTTCAGTATTTTTCATCTTGAATAAAAAAAAATAAATAAAGTAGTTACGTTTAAAACCGTTTTTAATGTATCGAATACGGTGCAGAATCTTGAACTTCAACACCAATATTTTAGTAAGAAAAATTTTCCACCTATTTAAAAGTAGCACTTCAACGCTTAAAATGGTAACAAATAAGATATAAAGATAGTAGTATCCTAACATTTTAAAAGAGGTGTTATTGAGGCTCTTCCCGAAGAGGTAAGCATAAGTAAATATCTAGTGAAAACGTAGAAAAGAAGGTATATTTCTTTTTTATATAGAACAACATATTTCAGACGTTCTCGTGCAAATTTTTCCCCCTATGTCCACATATATATTATCTGACAGACTATCCGTCTGTGTATATATACAGTGTGTCCCAAAAATGACTGGTGAAATTTCAAAGCCAATAAAAAAGAAACAGAACCCGATAGGAATGTATAATTTGCGGCTTTATGTTTGGTAAACCAGTGAATTTTATCCCACCACTTTGCAAATTTAGTTAACATTTTCTCCAAAATGTTAACTAAATTTGCAAATGCTGCGGGTATGCAAAAGCTAGAGATTCTACATTAGAGATCCTTCATCTCGGATGTAGGATCGAATGTAGAGCTGCAAAGAAACTTAATCCGTCGCGTCTTCATTCGGTATTTCGCTACACAATCTGTTATTGAGTGCTTTTGAAAGATTACACTCTATTGAAAATAGTTTATTCGATGGTACAGCGGATATTTCTTGTTTTGGAGTATCACCGCTATTTTGCAGCGCCACATTTCTGCGAAAATTTTAACTAAATTTGCAAATTGGTGGGATAATATTTCCTGGTTTCTCAAACATAAAGCTGTAAAGGATACATTGTTATCACGTTCCTGTTTTTAAACTTTCCAACCTGGTTGAAAAGTGTTTAAGACTTCGGTTTGTCTGTCGTCTTTCTATACTCTAACTAGCGTAAATAGACTCGGATTACCCTGAAATTTTTGTATGTTATTGTCGTTTACCAGAGCATGTTCCCCATTGCAAATGAAGTGTGTAGCACTTATACTTTTATTACAGGGTCAGTAAAAAATATTCCGTTATATTTCAGTCAATGGGAAATAATCGTTTCAAGTGCATTTTGATGATGTTACGCCATTTGAAACATGATGAAATTGATATATAATTATGAAGTAAATTAAACATTCTTTTTGCAGGATATGGGGTGCAAAGATATGGGGTGTATTATTCATTTAAAGGGTCAAATAAAAGAATTATGTTGCACATTGCTGTACGGAGAAAAATCGTTCGCAGTGTAACTTAATTATCACTATTTGAAACAAATGAAATTCATAATGAATTCGTAAGTATTACAAACAATGGGAGTGAATTGCTTAAGGGTAGTTTTAAATTATGTAACGTATTTGCTTGCAGAACTACATTTAGTAGACTAATATAAGTTTGTAGAATATGTATAAATTCATATACAGGACTACGAAAAGAACACACTACATTGTCTTTTATAATTGGTTATTACTGGAAGTGGATTTTAAGTTGTCTGATGCGTTTTTTACCTGAATTAAATTTTAGCTTAATATGTGGTGTGTACAAAAGTGCTTAGATAATATACAGGGCTGTACAAAAGATTTCGAGTGCATTTTCATCGATTGGCGAAAATTGCTAAATATTCATTTTCTAGCTGACCTAAATTTTATCATGCTATATATTATATATCCAAATATATAGATCATGTGCAGGGTTGCACAAGATAATTGGACTACTTTTTCAATGGAAGGTAATTTCGAAATCTGTATTTTTCAATGTGGTATATGTTTTCTAAACTGTTTACTTACATATCTTCTTTTACCTTATTTAACGGTGAATTTTCGCTACAGTTTACTGTTGGAAAGTGTTTCATAATCTATGCTGGACGCATGACTTTTCGTTCTTGTTTATTATTTAATTCTAAAATCCATCAGTCATTTTTGGGACACACTGTATATGCATGCAATGTGAATTTTAAATACCCACACAAAAATTTCTTATAGAATTCTATAAAAAATATTTATCGAAAACGCACTATAAAATCCTATAGAATTATGGCCCGTTTTTCTATAAGCTTGTTTAACCGAAATCTTTAGAAATATCTGTAGAAGATCAATAGAAATGTCTATAGAGCTTCCATAAAAATATCTATAGAAAAAATATACAACTTCTATGAAAATATATATAGAATTACACAGAACCCAGGTGGTCACCCTCCCAAATACTAACCACTCTCGATGCTGTTGGACTTCAATAATAGAACGAAGAACGAGTACTTTCAGCATGTCACAACCATTGACAGTTACTCATCTCTTATTACACTATTTCAACATTTTTTTTTGTGTGTGTTTTGCATTCCCAATAACAATAGTCTTGTAAAAATATTTAAACTCTAATAAATTATTATTTGTTAAAGGTGAAACAATTGTTTAAATATTTATATTTCAGATTAAAATATTTGAAAAAAAATTACAATAATAAGTGAATAAAATTTATTAAATTAGATGGATCGTTTTATAAATTTAACAGCAAATTAATAAATGATTATAAAATTAACCAACAACTTAATGAATTATAAACAAATTAATTAATCATAATTTAATTCAGTTGGTTGACTGATATAATATTACATTGACAATTTAATCACAATATATTAGAATTGAATTAAATTATATATGTATATATATATAATCATATTAAATCAATGGAGTACAATTTTATAATAAACATGTATTAGAAAATTAATTATTATTTTTAAATTTTAATATATAGTTATAAATAAATTACTACTCACATAAATTTTAAAAGACCAAAAAATATTTTAATAATAAAAATCTATAGGCCCCACCAGTGGCTGAGAGGTTGTGCTCTCGAAGCTGGTAGACGGGAGGTGCTGGGTTCGATCCCAATCGCGCCCGTCGGCCTAATCGTTCGGAGTTTTCGTGATTTTCTTCGAGCCGTGGATTTATCCATGCGTAAATACGGATTAGGTTCCTTTAGAAAGACCCCCACGAAGGGCACTCCCCCCGGGCCTATATCCCTAGTGTAGATAATTGGCCGTCAATAATCAACCCAACCCAACCCTAAAAATCTATAGATTCATTAGTCTATATAATTTAATTCTATAAAATGTGTAGTACCCTATAGAAAAACTGTTCTATATGAAAAAAAATTCTACAGAACTTCTGAGAATTTTATAGAAACATTTTCTTTAGAAAAACTCTTTAAAACTCTACAGAAATAGTATTTTATAGAATGGCTATTCTACAGAACTTCTATAGAGTTCTATACAGCTCTATGAACTATTTTCGTAAGGGTAAACGCTATAAATCGATCGCTATATATCGATCCGGCAAAGTGCATTATTTTTGTTTTAAAAAGTCACTATAATGAAATTAGTATTTAATTGGTTATAATAAGTTACATATTGTTATCTTATTTATTAGCTGAAAATGTTTTATTTTCTACAAAATATGAAAGTATTTTCAGGTGAATTAGATTGCTAATCCTATTCAAAATTATAGTTTTAAGATGATTTTTGTACCGAACCATACTAGAAATACGAATGATATCTAATCTAAGATCCGAACAGAAATACCTGTCAATTTTGAAAATAACTACAAAAGTAATAACTGCTTTTTAAGCCAGAATTTTATTTGTACATTAGTCCTCAATTTTAAACCCGAAGAAATAGTTTAATTAATGGGTTGTTTCTTTCATGTTGCCATATTTAAAAAAGAAACTGAAAAGATTTTTTTTAATTCACTAGTTTGTGTATTCTACCAAATATAAATAAAAGAGGTAAATTTATTTTATTGGAGCCGTTCAAAATTCACGTTTTATAATGGTAATATTTTGAAACAATATGAGTTGCTCTCAAAAGATAAGAGATATTTTTACGATAAACATTGAGTATTATAGAAGTTTATTACTTTAAAAAGCGTCTACTGTTTGCCTATAACTTGCGTAACATTGGTATTGATAATGACAGATATTCAATTGTTAGAAAACTGTCAATGAAAGCTAAATTGTTTCAACATTTTTTTTTTTAAATTAAATAATTCTAAACAATTCTATTTCCAGTCATCAATTTTGAAATTTAAAACACATACACGTCACATATGGAGTTACAAAAACTTTAATGAATGTTAGTCATATTGTAGGCTGTAAAAAAGATTATGTTTCTTCATATGTTTCTTAATTTAGTTCATATCGTTCATAAGATTTATGAAAACAAAATATAACTTCTCTCGAATTATTAGCAATTCCGAAACGCGTTCCTGTAAATTCAGAAACCTCAGAAACCAATAGATATCCGATATTTAAAGAAGCATTTTAGAAACAAAATATTATATTGCTCTCTATAATTTTCGGGAAAGTTTACGAGTGCCTTTTACGGTGTATTAATCAGTTTTATTATTATGAAATATCAGTTTTTCGCACACTATCGAAAATATTTCCATGTTCAACAAAAATAATAAATTAACATTAATAACATTAACATTAAAATTAACAACTTCAACATTTACACAAAAATTAATAGCATCAACATTTAAAAGTAACATTATTTAATTTATTATGCATGAATAAATTAACAGAGATGAAAATGCTTATTTGAGAATTAATAGCGTACGAAAAATCGATATTGCACGTACAACACACCGTAAAAAGCTGGTAACACACCGTAAAAACTACTTTGAAAAATTTTCGAAAACTACGGGCAGCAAAAGTACCTTTTGTATCAGAAGTGTTTTAAAAAACTTTGAAAATCTATAGAAACACTTTTTGAAATTGCGTGTAGCTCGAAAGAGGTTATGTTATATTTTTGTAAACCTTCAGAAAGGTACAAGCTTGATTAAGAAATATTTATCTTTTTTTACAGTGTACTTCAGTTTGTTGTACATTCATCTCTCTAAATTTCTTTCGTAAACTGACGCTATTCATTCAGCTCTGACAGTTTCACAATTGTTCATATGAATTATGGAAATACATTTACCATTATTAAATTTCCCAGCTAGAAAAAGTTTGCAAAAAAAGTGCAAAAAAAAGTGCACAAAATCTGAGCGTATTTGGCACCTCTGCTTATGCACAAAAAATGCAAACTAAATTGTGCACAAAAAATGCAAACTGAATTGTGCACAAAATGTGCATAATCAGAGGTGCCAAATACGCTCGGATTTTGTACACTTTTTTTTTACACTTTTTTTGCATACTAAATTTTCCCTAAATTATGCATTTTTTATGCAAAATCAGTGGTGCCAAATACGCTCAGATTTTGTGCACTTTTTATTTTACACATTTTTTACATACCAAATAATTCCTAAATTGTACACTTTTTACGAAAAACAGAGGTGCCAAATATGCTGATTTTGTGAATTTTCTTTTTTGTAAACATTTTTTACATACTGAACATTTCAAGCATATATTTAAATTTGGATTTCAGCTTTTTTTTTCCTCCCATTTTGGCAAACTTGTACCATGTCTGATAAAATCATTGTGGTTTTATAATTGTTTATAACTATGCATCTTTCCAAAAATTGGTTTATTACTATTGTGATAACAATAAATTTCATAGTAAGCTGAATCTTGATTTAATTATATGCTTGAAATGTTCAGCATGTAAAAAATGGTTTACAAAAAAGAAAATGCACAGAATTAGCATATTTGGAACCCACTATTATGCTTAAAAAATGTACAATTAAGGGATTATTTGGTATGCAAATAATGTGTAAAATAAAAAGTGCACAAAATCTGAGCGTATTTGACAATACTAATTACACATAAAAAGTAAATTTTATAATTAAAAATAACATTGCACACAGTAAAAAACAAAACAAAAAACATGTTCGATATTATTAAAAGCCTAGAGAAAATTATTACACTTACTTGAAAACAGCAGCAAAATAAATATATTCGTTATATGTTGAAAATATGTTTTAAATAATATGTTTCATAACAACTTCACTTTATTTATAAATGTGCAATCTGCTTTTTACCAGCATTGCACTTCCAATATGCAATCATTGCAAATGACTGCTGCAATTGAATGCAATCATCCTTCTGACCGCAGAGGGCTTTGATATAGACGATCACTAGTGACAAATCAAGCTGCTGTTGGGAAGAAGCAAAGGAAAACAGTACAAAAAAAACACCATTGCGGTTTAGCCGCTGCCTTTATTTGAAATCACAACACATATAATAAACTGATGGCACTTGTGTATACTTTTAATGCCCCGTTAACATTTAGTTTTCAAAACAAGACATTTGAAAAACTTTACTGTCCCATGACTTGCTTTTGTCAATAAATTTGTAAACTCTCATCTCTATAAAATTTTAAACACCGTTGAAATAGGATTCCTTCCACCAGGTCGGTCATCTTCACAGTGTTCAGCAGGAACTTTATGTTTTGCACGGGTTTCTGTATAGTTTTGGATTGCTTCTGTAATTTTAAAGCTGGATCCAGTTTCTGTTTCCTGTAAAAAAAAAATGTTTAAAACCATACAGAAATATACAAAGTGAACAATTTTAAAGACATTACATAAATATAAGAATTCAACAAAAATAGTTTCTTCCATTTCTTCCGGCCAATTTTTTCCACTTTGAAAAAAATTTGCCAACTCTGAATTCAAGTTATGTATAACAATAATTGATATCTAGTAAAGTATTACTGTTGCATGCAATTTTTTCTTCTTCAAAAATGGGGCATTTTAGCACGGAAAGAAATGTTCTTTCTTGACAGATACACATACAAATTTCTGTATTTTTTTCACGACCCATTGACAAAAATTTCTGTATTTTTTTCGCAGACTGACGAATTTTGAGATTTTTTTCGCAGACTGACAAATTTCGAGATTTTTTCGCAGACCGAGATTTTTTTCACAAACTGACGAATTTCGAGATTTTTTTCGCAGACTGACGAATTTCGACATTTTTTTCGCAGACTGACGAATTTCGACATTTTTTTCGCAGACTGACGAATTTCGACATTTTTTTCGCAGACTGACGAATTTCGACATTTTTTTCGCAGACTGACGAATTTCGACATTTTTTTCGCAGACTGACGAATTTCGACATTTTTTTCGCAGACTGACGAATTTCGTGATTTTTTTCGCAGACTGACGAATTTCGTGATTTTTTTTGCAGACTGACGAATTTCGCGATTTTTTTCGCAGACTGACGAATTTCGCGATTTTTTCGCAGCAGACTGATGAATTTCACGATTTTTTCGCAGACTGACGAATTTCGTAATTTTTTTCACAGACTGACGGAATTTTGTGATTTTTTTAGCAGACTGACGAATTTTGTTATTTTTTCCGCAGACCGACGAATTTCGTGATTTGTTTTCCTGCAACCGATTGAAGAGTTTCGTGATTTTTTTCCTGCAACAAACATGAATTTTGTGATAGTTTTCCCACGATTGGTTTACAAAATTCGTGATTTATTCCTGCTACTGATTGTCGATTTTTGAGTTTTTTTTTTTTTTTTTTGCTAGTGTTGCCAGTTAAATAACCCTTCAAAATCTGCCACCATTCCTTTGAAATAGAATTATTCACCTTATTTAATGACAGATTAAATTATGCGAGAATTATGACTGATTAAATAATGCGAGAAATGGCAAATTATAGCATTTTAAAAAAGTGGTGGGAATGAAACAATCCTAATTTTAAAAAAGTAGCCCACTGGCAAAACACTTTCTTGAAATCTATTGGCAAATTTTCCGATACAATTTTTTTCTGCATCTTGCTGGCGAAACTCGCGGCTTTTTGTTCATGCGATCGTAGACTAATTAAGATTTTTCTCCCCTGCAATCAACTTAAGTATTTTGCAATTTTTTCACACAACTTACTGATGAATTTCGCAGTTTTCTTTTATTTTTTACACACAGTTGAACATTTTTCGCATTCAAAAATTTGATAACTGTTTTTATTTCACAGCTAACAGGCTGATCTATACTATTAAGCAAGATTATTGACAAACAATGACTTCAAAATATTAAGGTAATGAAACAAAATTGCTCGACCAATTCACTCTCAAGCTGAAGGATGTAAATACAGATCAGTGACTTTTGTGCTGTCAGATGCATAAGAGGGGTGCACAAATACTTATTTTCTGGATCAGCTTAGTAGCAGGGATAATTCAAGAACATAAAAAGGGCAGGGCGCACATTATATAATAAGGGCAATTTTGCTGAAAAGGGCACATCATTTCATAAAAAGGGCACTTTGGTAATAAGTGCATATACCAAAATACTGGTGGGGAGGGAAGTCTGGCAACAGCTTAAAGTGCTCTTTAGTTTAAAAAATCCAATAACATTTCTAATTTCCACAACTTCACCATTTGAAAAGTATTAAAAATAGAAAAATGAAACATATTCTCGATTTGAATTGTAAAATTGTTTACTATATTCACAGTCATTTTCCCCTTTTCCTACAACATTCAAAAACTTCTCTCTCTAAAACTATTATTCACCAGATAACTTTTTCCTGGTTTTGAAAAAACTACAAAATAAAAGTTCTAAAGCTACTTCTCAAATTTTTTATAGA
Source organism: Maratus michaelseni (assembly GCA_963931845.1). NCBI lineage: Eukaryota > Metazoa > Arthropoda > Arachnida > Araneae > Salticidae > Maratus > Maratus michaelseni. The sequence continues at coordinate 288,143,613 of OZ007591.1, read as the reverse complement.
ACTTATTTAAGTTATCATGTGGTCAAAGGCCAGAATGCCTGATCTAATACTACATTTCACTAGAGAAGGTGAAATTAATCAATGACCCTTACCTTTTATGGCTTGTTCAATGGAAAAAATGATAAATGGAATGATGAATCGCTCAAAGTCAAAGATTAGATATACCAGGGCATTTCACAGAGAAATAAAAAGGGAAAGTTTAGTACTCTTGATGTACCTTACTAGCATTCTAAAAATAAAAGAGAGGTAAAGAATTTTTGAAAGTACAATGCAAACAAGGCATGATTCTAGCCAGGAATAAAAGGAGGGTAGAATTCCACCTGGAAAAAGGGCAAGGAGAGTGGGATTTTATCTAAAAAGGGCATGAGGGCAGGCCGCCCTTCTCAAACTCTCTAGAATGATCTAGAATGAATAGTAGATTACATGTAAAATGTTTTTAAGAAGTTATAAATAATACCATCACTCCAAAATAAATTCTAATGACACTAAATATATAAAACATTTGTTTAAGACTGTACATATTTCATGGAATTATGGCAGGAAAGTACGGTTCATATATTCTAAACAGAATTTATAAAATAAATGATTAAACATGCAGTGATTACAAGTTTAGATGATGGAATTGTTATTCATTGCAATATAGTAAAGAAGCAACTTACCAATAGACGCAATGAATTTTATAACTAGCACCTATTCACATATCTGTCCGTATTTTGTCATCCTGCAAAAATGAAGAAATAAATGAACAAACATAATTACTTCAAGCATAAAAAAAAGAAGAAAAGAGAAAGAAAAAAAGGGGGCGGGGGGAGAAGTTGGCAGCGTGCATTATTTTTTAAAGAGAAAAGCAAATAAAAGAAATTTTTAAATTATTTGAACTTCTCATGTTTCTTGTCTGCTAGAATTTGCTACAATACAAATTTTGCATAATGCATGTAAAACTGAAAAAAAAAAGTTGAAGATTTATTTAGATTTCATTTCAACTAAATGAAATGTTTTAAAGTTGCTTTAATATCATGTTTCAAATTTTAATTTAATTTTTTAAGATTATTGAACAAGATTTAATATAAAAATGTAACATTATTGTAGCATTGACTAAATAAAATAATTTTAATCTGTCCCTTTTCGGGCTTAACAATATCGATTTTTTTTCTTTTTTAATATCTCAGGTTTTTCAATAACAAATTAATACGAAGCAGATAAGATTCACATGAGGCAAGTAGTAAAAGACTGCACAGATCAAAATCAGCATTAGTAATATGAAATATACAGTTTAACATTGATTATTCTATAAACAATTAAAATAAAAGTAATTTTTAACAAAAAAAAAAAAAGCAGTGTGTGAAAGCTATCGATAAAATCTTCTTGTTTTATCACATAAGAAGTATAAAAATAATAACGAGTATAATATGAGCAAAATGTTCTTGAATATAGTAATTGCAGAGTTTCCCCCAGGTTTAAAAAAGGGCAGGGTGCCGCTGGTGAGAAAATGGCACTTTTTGGATTTTTGAGGGCACTTTTCAGATTCTTAAGGGCACTTTTTTAATTCTTAAAAGGTATTATTTTTGTTTTTAAAGCCACTTTTGATATGTCAAAGTCAAAACACTCTTTTTCAGACAACATTGAGTCAGTTTTTACAATGAAAACAAATTTTTTTAATGCAGATAGGAGAAAGGGCACTTTTTTTACTGAGGGCAAGAAGGGTGCTAATTATTTTACTGGAGGGGGCAAGAAGGGTGCTAATTCTTTTTATGAGGGGCAAAAAGGGTGCTATTTTGTAAACCAAAGGGCAGGCAGGGTGCAGCACCCTTCTGAAACTCTCTGGGGGAAACTCTGGTAATTGTAAACAGTGAATGTGTCAAGAGTTTCTGTTATATAATACAAATAAGAAAATGTCAGGTTAAAATGGCCTAAAATCATAGAAATATGCTATTTCTAACTAAATTTGAAACATCGGTATGAAAATCAGCATTGGCAGAACAAAATTTACAGTTCAAGGATTGACCGACACTAGTAAGCGGTGTGTGAAAGCTATCGATAAAATCTTATGTTGTTTTATCACATAATAATAAGTATAAAAATAATAACCAGTATATAAGAGCAGAATGTTCTTTAATATAATTGTAAACAGTAAATGCGCCAAGAGTTTCTGTTATATAATACAAATAAGAAAATGTCAGGTTAAAATGGCCAAAAATCGCAGAAATATGCTATTTCAAAAATTTGTATGAAAATGAGCTGTGGCAGTACAAAATTTACAGTTTAAACATTGACTGACATTAGTAAGCGGTGTGTGAAAGCTAACGATAAAATCTTATGTTGTTTTATCACATAATAAGAAGTATAAAAATAATAACGAGTATATATTCGAGCAGAATGTTCTTGAATATAATTGTAAACAGTGAATGTGTCAAGAGTTTTTGTTATATAATACAAATAATCAGTAAATTTCAAGTAAAACTGGCCAAAAACCATAAAAATATGCTATTTCAAACTAAATTTGAAAAATTTGTCTGAAAATGAGCTTTGGCAGTACAAAATTTACAGTTCAAAAATTGACTGACACTAGTAAACGGTGTGTGAAAGCTAACGATAAAATCTTATGTTGTTTTATCACATAATAAGAAGTATAAAAATAATAACGAGTATGTATTTGAGCAGAATGTTCTTTAATATAATTGTAAACACTGATCCTAAACAGCATAATTAAACTGGACACTGTAATAAAATATTTATAGTGCAATAAGATTTACTAAATTATAAAATAATACTTACATGAGATGTATCAACAAGCCTCTGTTCAACCACATTTTACTAGCAGCTAAGCTTCCACTCTGGAAGAGAAGAAAATCAATAACAACCCAATACAAAATGGCTTATAACTGAATATAAGAACATTTTATAAATTTATTTTAATTCACAGAAGAAGCTACAAAGTTTAATTAATCAAAGTTTATCTAAATTAATTAAAAAAGTTTTAAGACTATCCTATTTTTAAGTTATTACTCAAAGCTAAAGCACAGTTTTTTTTCTGTAAAGGCTTCTTGTAAAAAGGTCTGGTTCATAAAATGGTAGTATCTGTGTTAAATATTATGTAAAATTGTTTTATAATTTAACTTTTAATACTTTAGTCTGAAATATAAAAATATTAGGCCAGCCAAATATTCGGTATACTTGTGGGCTGAATATTCAGTATTCGGCCAAAATCACTATTCAGTGCATCCTTAGTTAATAGTAATTTAAATTTACTTTATAAGCTTTTAAAATTTTCTTAATTACATTTTAAAAGTTACAGATTACTAACTAATATGCTAAAACATATGTATCAACAATTATACATATACCAGGGGTCGATCCAGGAATAATTTGGGGCCTATTTAGGGCCCCTTCACAAATTTTTTGTAATAAAAGAGGGGCCCTTCACAAAAATATTTTTTATAAAATGGGCTACTTCAGAAAAATCAATTTGATAAAATGTCTCCCTTCACAAAAATCAGTTTGATAAAATAGTCCCCTTCACAAAATTCTATTCCATAAAAGCTTACTATTTATTATTTTGTGATGTTTTAAAATGTGTAATTTGTAAACAAACAAGTTTACCAGAGAGGAAAACTTCCGCAAAAGGATTTTAAAAAGTTTTTGTTTATAAATGCTTATTTCGAATTTGATTAACCCGATTTCAACTTTTGTTACAAAATGTTATTTTTCACAAAAATGTAATAAATTTCACAAAAATAACCTTTACTTTTCACAAAATGGGCCCCAAGAAAAAAAACCTGCATCGACCCCTGTATACCAAGAAGGAAATCCATATACTGCGATATTTTTTAATATTCCTTTAGATTCCGGTTTCAGAGGTTTTATCGAATAAATACTTGACAAAGTTGATTACATAGTTCAATATTATGTACTTCATGATAAAAAAAAGTTGGCTATTATTTACTTTGTGGAGGAGGAAGAGGAGAGGGGGGGGAGCAGGGCATCAAACAGTATGTTTACCTCCTGTGAACAAAAACAGCATTTTGGCCTTGAACGAGGGTTCCTGCAGCCGAGCCCCCCCCCCTCCCCCTCCCCCTCGAGAAATTTTGACAAACAAAATCAAAGCATATATTTATATATTTTAAATAATTTTTTAGTTTACTTTCAATTAATAATCAGGGTTGGCAAGTTTTTGACACATGACAGTTTTTACCGGTTTTAACCATGGCTTTTACCGTCATTTCAAAAACCTCCTTGTCAAAAGCCCATTTTTTAGTAGTTTGTTTTTACATTTTTGTTTTCATTTTATCTTTAATATTAAGTTGTTTTACATAAAATATTCAGTTTCAAAAAGACTCTAAAGTATATTTATCCATCCAAGAAAAACAAAAAAGAATTGCATTAGAATAATATGTGTACATCTCTGTTAGAAGATCTCTACAATAATCTTAAACTATTTAGCAAAGTCTAAAAAAATTAGATTTTTTGAAGAAATCCTGCAACTTACAAGTATTAGATTAAACAATGTGTATAATTTCGGTACAATTTATTACATTGTTGAAAACAAAACTTTAAGATTCTACCTATTGAAGTGCAAATGAAAATCACCACAATTGCATTTATGAATACATAAGATATGCATTTTAAAATATTATACCGAACAACATTCAAATTTATTCACTGCCAGTCTATGCTTAACATCTACATCTATTGTTATACAATGTAACAGCAATTTTACATCTCTGAAATAATTTTAATGTACTTTATTAAAAATGTATATTGAATGTTATTTAATAATTATAATAACCTTTTATTATTATTTAATATTAATGTTAATTGCAGTTAGTAGAATCTATATTAGTGAAGATTATGACAAATATTGTTCTTTTCTTTTAATCTTGTATTTTTAAATCGTTCCCATATTAGGAAATGATCTTTTAAATAAATTTAACAAATGTAACTCTAAATAATAATAATAACAAGAACATCAAGGTAAAATCAATCTAGAAATGTATTGTATGCTACCTTACACACCATAAATTGAAGGAATATCGAAAATGATAGGTTTTTGTCGGAATAAACCGGTAAAAACACTTTTTACCACTGTCATGTCAAAAACCAGTTTTTGACGTCAAAAACCCAACCCTGTTAATAATTCCAAAATAATATTCATCCACATTTACTTATTATAAACACATTATTTAATTTTATTGAATAATTTATTTATATTTAATAATAGAAGTTAAAATGTTTTGATTTAACTTGGTTATGTCAGAAACTAAAGAAATGTTTTGATTTATCGCTTAAGGTCAGAAATCTCATTTTTTAAATCAAAATATTTTAACTTCTATTATTAAACATAAATAAATTAGTCAATAAAATTAAGAGGCTTCAAAAAGTACGTTTACCTCCTGTGAACAAAAAAAAAGAGCTAGTTTTGGCCTTAAGTGAGGGTTCCTGCAGCAGAGTTCCCCCCCTCCCCCCAACAAATTTTGACAAACAAAATCAAAGCATGTTTTTATATATTTTAAATAATTTTTAGTTTACTTTCAATTAATAATTCCAAAATAATATTCATCCACATTTACTTATTATAAACACATTATTTAATTTTATTGAATAGTTCATTTATATTTAATAATAGAAGTTAAAATGTTTTGATTTAACTTGGTTATGTCAGAAACTAAAGAAATGTTTTGATTTATCGCTCAAGGTCAGAAATCTCATTTTTTAAATCAAAATATTTTAACTTTTATTATTAAACATAAATAAATTAGTCAATAAAATTAAGGGCGGGGGGGGGCTTCAAAAAGTATGTTTACCTCCTGTGAACAAAAAAAAATTGAGCTAGTTTTGGCCTCAAGGTAAGAAATCTCAATTTTTAATTTTCATTATTAAACACAAATAAATTAGTCAATATAATTAATGGGGGGGGGAGCTTCAAAAAGTATGTTTACCTCCTGTGAACAAAAAAGATCTAGTTTTGGCCTTGAATGAGGGTTCCTGCAGCAGAGTCCCCCCCCCCCCCCAACAAATTTTGACAAACAAAATCAAAGCATATTTTTATATTTTTTAAATAATTTTTTAGTTTATTTTCAATTAATTCCAAAATAATTTTCATCCACATCTACTTATTATAAACACGTTATTTAATTTTATTGACTAATTTATTTATGTTTAATAAAAGTTAAAATGTTTTGATTTAACTGGGTTATGTCAGAAACAAAACAAATATTTTGATTTAACTGGGTTATGTCAGAAACAAAACAAATATTTTGATTTAACTGGGTTATGTCAGAAACAAAACAAATATTTTGATTTAACTGGGTTATGTCAGAAACAAAACAAATATTTTGATTTAACTGGGTTATGTCAGAAACAAAACAAATATTTTGATTTAACTGGGTTATGTCAGAAACAAAAGAAATGCCAATGAAAGCCGCTGGTGTGGCTTTTATTAATTTTAGCCGGCTTTTGCAACCCTGGCCGCAGGACTGTATTCAGTGATCTCGAGGTATCTGCTATTCCGAGGTTTCACTATATTTGAATATTAAAGAGTATAGAGTTGTCCATTTTTGTATATAAAATATAAAATTGTTATTAGAGATATAATTGTACATTATTTTTCATTATAGCATTAAAAGATGATTTATTGTCCTTTCATTGTGGGTGCATGTCAGGTTGCGGGTTGAGATATTGCGAGTTCGAGTCAAGTTGCAGGTCGTCAAAAATTATTTTTTCGGGTTCGGATCGGGTACAACCTGCTCATGCCAGATTCTAATTCCACTAACAAAAAATGTATAGGTTCATTGAATTAAAAAAAAATTATAAACAGTTTGCTAAAAATTTTAATCCAAATATATCTGATTTATGTGAAGTACAATTATTAATTTTTCAAAAATATTATTCTGGGTAGTTTTTGACTGCTTGAGTTTCCTCCCCTCCTCCTTTCTTAGAAAAAAAATTTCTTCCTGCTAAATATTTGCATATCAAAGTGATGTTTGGTTAAGGAATACATCACTGAAACTACCCAAAAGTATATAAATAGGACAAAATATATACTATTTCAAAAATAACCTTATGCAAACTTTCTTTCGCTTTTAAAGTTTAAAAAACCTTGGCACGGATGTCACATACGCACCACATAGGCGCGATTTCCCCCCGCCGATATGGTGAAAACTGTATTTTAATATTAGTTTCAAATAGCATGCAATAATAGCACGTGATTTTTTTATTTCAATATAAATATAAAATAACGTAATAAATGAAATAGTTTAGATTATTTTAAAAAAGGAAATACAAATAAATAAATGATAGTTTGATATAAATAAATATTGATATACATAATAAAAATAATTTATGGAATTAATATAAAAAATAAAAGTAAATAAACAATAATATGAACAAAATAACCAGGTTGCCATGTGAGGCATAAAATTGCCATATCAAATGTTCATACATACGCTGACCTTGGATTTGATAACTTCTGTACATCGATTCAGAAACTCCAAGGGTTTATGTAGACAAAATATCGGATAATTTACTCCCCCCCCCCCTCTCCATATGCTTCCAATATTGACTTTGCATTTTTGTATCAATCCTAATAATGTCAAAAATTTATTTTAATAAGGTGGAATTCCTCTTTCATGCCTGATTTACTTTATGCAGTTTAACCCTTAACTGCTGTCACAAAAATGGTCACATACATACTGAGAGTGGTTTCAGGGACCGTTTGATTAAAAGATGAATAAAAGTCTCAATTAACTTATAAAATACTGCTTTAGTTCTAAACTTTATATACATGACTATTATAATTAAAATTTACCTATTCAGAAGTCTTTAGCGATAATAATAAGGCTTCAAACGAAACAAAATTTCACTAGTACCTATAGCAGTGTTCATACAGACTTGAGAAGAAAGAATCGAAGGAGTCAAGGAAAATTCTAAAGAGTAGAAGAATTTTAAAGAACTTACCATATTTTGTCATGCATGCCATGCTGTTGTACAACTTGCACACCAACCCTAATTTTTAATACCTCATTTAGGGAGAAAATGGATTTTATTTAAATGAAATATAATATGCTAGTGCTATAGCTACAAAGCATTCACAATGCATTGCTTATTGTTTTTGTAAATTTGAATACAAAAGTGCCAGTGAACTATTTTATGCAGTGACCAATGGTCATATATTATAGAGGACAGTCAAATCTCAAATAACTCAGCATATATCACAGGTACATAGATTTTAAGAAGTAAATTTTGAAGTGAAAACTTACTTAGTACTTAGTATGTACAAACAAAACAAAAACACAATTTGATTTTTATTTTTTTTAGAATGGCAGTAAGTACTGGAACTTTACTTTTTATAAACATGAGAAGACTTATTTTACTTCCTTTAATCATTGTTCAACGCTAAATTATACTTTGTGATAATTTAAAAAGTTTTTAAGAAGTATTTTGTTTTGTTTATTTAAAAAGTTCTAAGTATACTCCTTGGGATTTTTTTATTTCTAAGGAGTTTCTAAGTAGTGTAAGGAGTCTGTATGAATCCTGCTATAGTTAAACTGAAAATCACAAGTTACTGTGAAAATTGAAAAAAAAGCACTGGTCTGGGAGACAGCAATAAGCAGCTAAAAGGTGGGTTAAATTTAGGTATTTTTTGAGCAGCAAGCACATATTTATATGATCGACGGGTAAAAATACTTGAAAATAACAACATATAATTGAATAACTTACCTCTTTCCTTTGAACTTTGAAGGGGGTGGGCTTTGAGACCTATAGCTACTAGGCTGTCGTCTCGAATGATCCATATACATTTTCTTTATTCACAGAAACACCTACCTCTTTCCTTAAAAATAGACATGAGTTATTGAAAAATACGGCCACAATCTTCAATAAAAATCTTGTTTACAAATACTAATTGCACTGCCATGATTATACTCTCGCAACAGAGGGAAAGGCACGGCGCAGACGCTGACTAATATATCCTCGACACCTCTACGAGTGCGACTCCACACTGTTCAAAAATTTAGCCTGTCTTCAGTTCTGAAAAGTAGTCTGTCTTCAAATGCGATTATAATTATCGCATTTCAAAATTAAAATAAATATATGCGCTTTACGTAATTTATATCATTTTGACTGTCTCTGGGATATGTTGAACATCCCAATTGTGCATTTGACAGAAGTAAAATTATAAAATTTCAAATTTTAAAAATTTTAAATAAATTTAAAAAAAAAAATTGAAAATTTACCGAGATGAAAATTTTGAGGTAATCCACCTTTAAGTTTGTAATTTTTGAATTTAAAAAAAAAAAAAAAAAAAAAAAAAAAAAACTTTATCATTTTTTTTTAAAAGAAAAATTTAATTTTTAAAAAAAAATAATGTACAGTAAAATACGTGTCTTAAGCTATATTTTTCTTCATAATATCTATATAATATATATACGTCCAATTCAATGTGGGGGGGGCAACTCCCCCCCCCCCGTTGTTGTGCCATGATGTGACGTGAACTATGAATATTAAACATTTATTTTGCACTTTGTATTTATTTAAATTTTAAAAACTTGTACATTTAGTTATTAATTATTATTAAAAACTGTAGAAAAAAAAATGTAATCTTATATTATAACAGTCTAATTTCAGGTCATAGAACAACAGAAAGTGTGAAATATGTTTTACACCCCCCCCCTTCCCCTTCCTTCACATCCCTCGAGGGGGTGAGGCGAAAAATATTGGTGGAAGGGGACACAATCTGTGACGTATAAATGCACTTTTTAGGTAATATTGTATTGTCATTGGAAATACATGCACTTTTGAAAAAAATTACAAATTTTGAATCGGCACCATTATGCATATAAATAATAAAGACTTTTGTGCATATTAAGTGCACACTCTTTGCGAACATAGAATATGCAGTTATTTTATGCAAAAAATGTGCACAGTTTTTGAAAACAAAAAATATGCACTCTTTTGTATGTATAAAAAGTGCATACAATGTGCACACAAAGTGTACACTTTTTGAAATATTCAAAAATATTCATTTTTTTTGCACAAATTGTGCACTATCGATACTTTTTTGCAAAATAAGTGCAAACATTTTCTAGCTGGGTTTATCTTCAGGAGCCTCTAACAATTTGTATTGCCAAAAAACATAATTTAACCAAATTACTATCTTTTGTTTAAAACTTTCTTTTCAAAAATTAGTTACAAATATAGCATGGATATATTTGCTATTGAATATAGGAAATCCATAATAGTAATCTAGCCTTGTGTATATTTAAATCATTTCCATAAGTATTTCATGAAGATTTAATTTATTTTCAGAGGAATACATAATTTTTATAAATTTATTTTAATAAAATTCACGGTATATTCTTTTAATTTATTTACTAACTTCGAATAAATATTTATTAAATACTTAAAGATTATTTAAAAAGCAAGTAATTAATCTGAACGAAAAAAAAAATACAAAATATATATATAATTTTTTCCATATCTCATATTATTTGCTTACGAATTATTAAGTTTAGAAATGTTATTTTTTGAAATATTTTGTCTCCTTATCATATATTAATTTAATTCCTCCAACATTTTATCTGGAAAGTATAGTTCTTTAAAAATTTATATGTATTTCTTATATCAATTGTGAAAAATAAATTTGAACACTCTTCCTTAGATACATTTATCATCAGCATTATGCTATATAAATTTGAAATATATTTTTATAAAAAAAGCATATAAACTTAAGAATCATAATAAAGTATCATATTAATCAACGGATAAGTTGAGTTTGTATTTTTTTTTCATTATGATTCTTGAAATCCCTAACAATTCTTTAAATGTATTTTTGTAATTTAATATTCCTTTTATGTAATGTTTTGTGTTTATGATTATAATAGTTCTAAGCATACCAAATTAAAAATTTCAATTACTGGGATTTCATAAAATATTTAAACTGATCATAACGAAGGCAATTTGATGCATAAAACTTGTAAACATATAAAACAAGAACGAAAAATTATGCATCAAGCATAGATTATGTAACATATTCCAACACTTCCAGAATAATTTTAAAATTATTTTCGGATGAATAAGGTAAAAGATGATATTTAAGTAAAAATTTTAAAAATCGCATAACATAATTAAAAATCCAATTTCAGGAATGATCTTTATTATTTGGTAAAATATCGGAATTCTTTTGTGCAGCCCAGTATATTATCTATAGGTTTGTATATATAATACATATATATATAAAGCTAAATTTTATTTCAGTTAAAAAAACGTGCAGTACGGTTTTAAATTCCCCTTGTGGAATTACCGTCAATACACGGAAATGTACTCGAAAATTCTTGTCCTGCCCTGCATATAATCTGTAGAATTTACACACCAAGTAATTAAAAAAATGAGTTATATTTAAAAACGCGTTCAGCAACTAAAAACAAACTTTTAGTAATTATTTTTAACAGATAGTACCGAAATATTTTGTGGTCCCTATAAATCAACGATGAATGCTATACACATAATATTCTAAAGAACTATGCCTCTTGTAATTCACTTTAGTGATATATATCAATTTCAGTATGTTTGAAATAGTGAAACATTATTAAAATAAACCGCAAACGATTTTACCCCCATAGTATGTAATTTAACGGAATTCTTTTGAGTGCACCTGTAAAGGAACTATAAGTGCTATGCACATCATACTCTGTAATAAACCTCTTGTGGTGCACCTCAGTACACCAATTTCAGTATGTTTGAAATTGTGTATCATCATTAAAATAAACTGCAAATGATTTTTCTTCATAGAACGTAATGTAACGGAATTAGTTTGAGTGCCTCTGTAATAAAACTATAAGTGCTACACACTTCATTTTCAATACCGTATATAACAATCAATATACTCAATATACTCACGCGATAGAATATATGTACGCGAGCACAGATAGACAGACAGACAAATGGAAACTATAAACACTTTTCAACCCATGTTGTAAAGTGTTAAAAAAAATTATCTAAAACATCGACAAAGAATCTACAAAGAATACAATCGACAAAGAATACAAAAGAATCTGTTGCACTTAAAAAAAATTCCAGCTTTTGTGAAATGCTTCTTTTATTTTAATTCAATGAATATCTCTAGGTATATCAATATTTATTTCATATTTCCTCGATATAATAATAATATGCACATGGGCAATTTTTTAAATAGTTAATTGCATTCTTTGGAGTAAATGCCGAATTTGTTGCGGATGCGGTCGCAAATCTAAAGCTCTAGTAATTTAAAATAATTTCTTCTTAGAAAACAAAAACAGACAGACGGACTCGTATATTTACGCTTACGGATACGTACATGTTTTCCACATGTATTTTTTCTTTGAAATCACAATTATAAGATTTCAGAGGGGGAATCACACTACCGGTTTCTGAAGATAGAAATGAAAATTTCATTTTTGGACTTCAGTGTTTACTGTTAAATGTCATTAAGAGAATCATTGAATTTGTACGAGCATGGTTGAGCAATCTAATATAGTCGAAAGGTAGGGAAAAGTGTCACTTAAGTTATTGAACCAAGAGATGTGTAGAAGAGTGTAAACTTGAGGTTTAAAAAGATCTCTGAATGTTTAGGTTAAACGAGAAGGCATTCTGAAAGGCCGTGGTACGATCATCACAACTCAAGAGCAATGATATGCCTGCCTAGTGGTCTACAGGAGAATGAGCGATACTCCAGGTAAAATAACTTCAGACATTGTCAACGCTACTGATACTTGTTTATCTGCGAGAGCCATTTCTCGGTGATTAATTAATGGTAACTTTGGCTTAGATGTACAGAAGCTTATTACATGCATTCCATTAAAAGCACATCATCATAGGGAAAGTTTACTTCAGTGTAAGCAGCGTATCCATTGGGGTCAGAAACAGTGGTCCAGAATTATGTTCTTTAATGAATCTCGCTACACCATAAACAGTGATAGAGTGCATCAGCTTGTGTGGACAGAGAAATTCATCCCCATCACCAGAATGTCCGGGAAACTGATAACAATGGGCGAAAAGTGATTATCTGAGTCGATAACGAACAGAATGGTAGAATCCTGCATCACATATTGAAACAAGTTACAAAGACATCGCAGTAATATTGCACAGGCTTTCTCCAAGGTGACATTCATCTTTTCCGTGTAGTGAAGTTAGTCCAGAATGTTTGTTCATTGATAACAGTGCTCGCCGACATAAGACAGCGAAAATGTTCCTCACATTAGCAGGAGACGATATTTAGCGTAATACATCCTTTGCTTATTCTCTGGACATAAATATTACAGAGCACTATAAGCACAGCATTATAGGGAAAGTTTACTTCAGTGTAAGCGGCATATTCATTGGGGTCAGAAACAGTGCACTTGATGTATGTTATGCGCTTGATAGGCTCAAACACAGGACTCTTCTTGAACCATGCAGAAACTGAAAAAATTCTCTGTGAAACGAATTAAACATAATTCATCAACTTTTTTTCAACTGTTTAGTGAACAGCAGTCATAAACGATGCAAAATGTGCATGAGTGTAGGATAAGGTCATAATCCAGATACACGGACTCATAGATTCGTTTTTTTGGCACAACACGCTTTTTTCGTAACTGTTGAAAAATACTGTAAGAATCTGTTTTGTTCTTTTGCGCATCCCGCGTTGCCATGTGATAATATCCGTATCGTTTTGCATAATAAAGATAGATAAAGACCTCTATTAAATGTATACTAAGTTTCATTTTTAAACGATGTCTATTATCAGTTATGACGAAATATGTCTCTGTTCCTGAGCAATTGTCAAGCAGAGTACTTGCACCGCCCATTTGGCTTTCTCAGATATATTAATCAAGTATACATACGGTGGAAAACGGAATTTCTAACTTTGTTTGCAATATAAAAATAAAAACAATATAATGCAAAATGTGAAAGAAAAAAAATAAATTTTCACAAAGATACAACAAAATAAATTATACTTTTTAATATCACATGTGAAACTATTTTTACAATTACTTGTGATTTCTTAAGGAAAAAACATCTATTCTTGATTACAGTCTTAACTGGTTATGACATTTTTCATTCCCTTCGGGTATCTTTAGTTGCACTTAGGAAAAGTCTTATCTAATTCCCCAAAGACAACAAAGAAAACAAAAGCAGTGAAAATTGATAGCTATAAATGCAAGCCCATTTATTGTATTTCAAGATATTGTGTAAAGAAATGTAAAAATATTTCCATTATTATTTTTTTTTAATGAAGCTGTCTTAATTTTCTGTTTTCTACAGAAGGCATGTAGTAACAAGAATGAAAAATCACAGATGAAAGCCAATAGGATTGAAAGCCATTGGTAATGAAACGCTTTCAACACTAATAGAATATTATTAAGGATTTTATTTTTTTTATAAAATAAAATGAGATATCTAAAACACATCACTCAGTAAAAATTCATTTTCTGCAATTGCTGTTCGTATTCTGTTATGCATACGAATTCTGTCGTGCAGTTTATATGACTTATAGAAATTAATCAAATCACACAATACACTAAAAAAGTATAAAATTTTATACCACAGCAAAAAACACGGTTCCAGCAATAGCGATCATGGGTTTTGACATGGGTGTCTCTGTAAATGAACAATAGCTGCTAATTACACTTTAATCAATACAAAAGATGTTGTAGCACATCTTAGAGATTGGTTTAAATTTAATTATGTTTTATGTATTATAACATTATTAAAATGTACTGCAAACAATCTTTCTCCTTAAATAGTAAGGACATATATTTATTTTGTGCACCCCTGTAAACGACTTATAATACTTCATTTGCACGCTTCTAAAAATTATTCTTGTAGGCCATATTAGGGATGCATACCAATGTCATTATGTTTCAAATATCGTAACATGATTGAAATGCACCGCAAAGAGTTTACGCATACACCATAACGTAAGGAAGATCTTTTGTGTATTCCTGTATACGAACTATAATTTACCCCATAGACCATTATTTAACGAAATTCTTTTTTTATGTCCTTGTAAACTAACTATAAATGCTACATACTTGATGTTAAATGCAAAACCTTCTATAGTAAACTTCAATAACATACTAAAATTACATGGGATCGACTATATTAACGAATATATTACAAAAGTCTCACAAAGAAAAATTTTACGAAAATCTCAATCTAAATGCCAATGTTTAAATTATTGATTTCATTATTCTTACTTTGCTTTACATTGACTTTCGATAAAATAAATTGAAAATTCCTCAGAATTCTAATAATGCAATAAGATGTCTTAATAAAAGGACTTTTCTCAACTTCAGTTAATAATAAAAATTATTTCTTTAATTTTTCTTTCAAAATCAAGTATTTTATCATTTTACCTTAATAAAAAAAACAATTTTTTGTTATAAAATGCACGTTTTGAATAAATGAAGTTTGAAGCTTTTATCTGCAATAAATTTTGTATTCCTAATTCATAACAAGATTAATACTTGTCAAAAATTACTGCTGATAGAAATAATTAAGTTTGTTAGCTAGAAATATATTTTATAACATTCATTTTATTTATAATTCCGTTAAATTCCAATAATTTTATATACATTTTTTTTTTATTTGAGGTTTACAATTAATTCATTAATAAATTTCTTATAAAAATATAAATTTACTCAAGAATCAAACCAAATCAAAATAGTAGAAGCCTTTCGCACTACTTTGCCCTTAAACCACTTACAGCAGGAGTTATTTTTAATTATAAAACTTATTATTTAAATATTGATAATTTACTAATTAATAATTTAGTCATTAGATCACTAGTGTTATAGTTCGGAAATTATTATACATCTTGTATTATTTCTTCTGTCAACATCTCTCTTTCCAAACAAATAGAAACCGCAGAACAATGAATGATATACCATCTAAAAGAATTTTGAATAGGCTTCTGATATAGTACACTAACATTTCTCTAAAACATGTTTTAATTAAAAATTACATTAAATTAAAAAATAAATCGGTATTGTTTTCATAAATAAAATGAAAAAAATTCTCAAATCAGGGATGCCACATAAATAAAACACCGAATTTATATCATGCTCCGAAATAATAATAAGAAAGTTAATTATAGAAAAAAGTTAAACTGGGATGTCTTCACATGTGTTTATTTTATATTTATGACTAAAAGGAAAAAATCAAATTAAAATGTTTAGAAAAAAGACACCGTCGATCGAATCAGTGGACTTTCACGTGTAGCCTAAAATGTATGTTTTGTTACATTAAATTGCCTTTTTTGTATATTCAAACTAGTTTTGAAATTATGCTTAAAAACTACTTGCCTGGATGTTTTGCCACTGTTACAAATGAACATTAGGAGTTCCAATCTTAAAACTTTCATAAATCCTAAACTATTTGTCCGAATAATTTACCGTATTTTGTATCCTAAAGTAAAATTTATCGAAAAAGCCATGTCAAAATTACCTTTCGTATTGAATTTTTTAGAGTTTGGTTCAATATCAGTATGAAGACGACACTCGAAACTTATATTTTTACATAATTATAGACATAATGTCCTGTCAAATGTCTATTTCTGTTTTTTTCTGTGACAATTTCGAGGAAAAATATATATATCTTATTTTTTTGACAGACTGTGTATTTTGATTATGTGTATTTTAAATAACGTTAATGCATATTTGCATTCGTATTTCACTACTTGTGGAGAGAAACCATCCGAACACACAAATAATTGATAATTTTTCGATATTTTTCAAATGATTTATGTTATTTTTATGAATATAAATATTTATTATTATGTGTGATAGAAAATAATTATGATAATGTTCTGATATATATATATATAATAATCACATCTAATGAAAATAGTAATTTTGCCTTTATGGATTAATACATTCACACACACACACAGACATATATATATATATATATATATATATATATATATAATGTATTTTAATCAATATTATCTATTACGTATGTATACGGAACATTACGTGACGTATATTACTTGATGTATATCCGTGACAAGAAAAATACATATTAAGCATACTGATTTACTTTATAATCAGAAACACGTAGCTCTGTAGATGGTAAATAAATTCAGTAAACTGTCGCATATATCCATATAATAATTAAATTATGAAAGTATTGGAATATAACGTCTATTTTAATTTAGTAACATGGCGTAAAGCAATTTGGGCAAAACGTTATTCCATCGGAAACATGTGGGTTTTAATTATTTGGCAGAAAATAACATCCAGCCTGAAACGGGATAAAATAAAAATTAGTTTAAAATCATGGAAAGTAAAAATTATTTTAAAAAGTGGTAATTATTTAAAATAAATTTAAAATTTAAAATTATAATTAAAATTTTAATTATTTAAAGTGGTAATTATTTAAAATAGATTTAGAAATATGTGGATTATCGATTTTCTCCTTTTATTTACAATTTGAACTTATTGTATGTAACATAAATCTATGAACTAAAATATATTATACACTGATTAGTCATTTGTATTATAAAAAAACGTAATCAAATATCTTATTAATAGACTCAATCACTGTATGTCAAAACGTCACCGGATACTTTCGATTTCAGACGTTTTGTGGAATACCTGGAAATACTGGATAAATTCGTCTGAAACTTAGGAACTTCCAACATGTTTTTTAACATGTTTAACATTATTTTTTTCAGCGACGGCAACTTGTGAACCAACAACAAATTGAATAAATAAATAATATTTGTGATCCTGAAAATTTTACCCTGTGAAAAAAAAAAAAAAAATACGAAATGTGTTGTACCTGTGACACATGACTGTGTGGATCTTGTACAGCATTTGTGTTTATATGAATAAGAATACTATGTATATTTTTGAAACTGACTTGTTTAAAGAAATTAAGAAATTTGCTCAAGTTATGCGTTTATAGCATGCAGGATCCCAACCTAATTTAACACCACTTTCAACAAACTTGACAGATTATAGTAGAGTTAAAATATTGAAAAATAATATATATCTTCTTTGAATATTTAATAAAACATGATTATTTGTATGAGACATATTTTAACTGGGCATGCGCGAACATAACAAAATTATTTTTTTGCATAATTTAGTGGTTAGTCATATGGAGTAACTTGTATAAAAATGTCAGCTGATTGTCGTAAATATCCAGAAAGGCATCAGTACATTAACAAGCTCAATTCCGTCTATTTTTAAAAGTAGCTGGTTGATAAAGGGATTTCCAAAAAATGTCATTTTTTATTGTTTGACTTAATAAGGGAGCTAGTGTATAAAGTTCGTACATGCCTATCTTTGAAACGTATGCTTCGATTTTGATAAGTCTCTTTTGCTGCTGTCGTTGTTGTTGGGATGGGCCGTTCTGGGGATTTTTAAATGTGAACAAAAACATAAATAAAACTAAAATTAGAAAAAAAAAAATAGAAGATTAAAAATTGAAGTTAATGGGAATTCCCCTATTATCGAGCTACGTTTAGAAAGTTACTTATTTCCATATCAGTATATCCCGATATCGTCCGTTAGTTTCATGATATTCGACTGGCAATTTTATATGAATTGCCATGTAATCTCGACAACAAAATTGTGCAAAAGAAGGGTTACATTTTGCCCATGCGTACTTTAATATATTCTACACAAATCCTTGTATTTCATCTAATACATTTTATATTTATTTTATAATTACAGTGTATTTTTTCTAATGTACTTTATTAAGTTTCCTGAAAGTGAATTTTAAAGTGAATTTCATAGTATAAGCAAAACAAATGTAGAAATTTCTTGAATTTTTTAAAGAAACATTTTTGTCTCCATGTATCCACGTTCCATTGTTATAAAAATGAACACAACTATTGTACAGTATCCATAAGATCAAGTGCTACAACTTCAAAATATTTTCAGCATTTAAATTCATAGC
Source organism: Maratus michaelseni (assembly GCA_963931845.1). Classification (NCBI taxonomy): domain Eukaryota; kingdom Metazoa; phylum Arthropoda; class Arachnida; order Araneae; family Salticidae; genus Maratus; species Maratus michaelseni. Next base: position 288,124,692 of record OZ007591.1, on the reverse strand, counting down.
AAATATTTTTAAAATTCAATTTGCTATTGGACGCTTAACTGCACTCGTGATGAAGCCTTCTTTGATATATATGAAGTGAAATATGTTCTTTACATTTCTGAAGTTCCAGAAAATAATTGTCAAGTATTTATTTAAATATACAAAAAAAAAATCTAAAATTGAAAGTGTCCGATAATTTTTGCCCTATAGTATATGCATATATATATATATATATATATATATATATATATAACCTCTTCGCTACTGAGGTCCACATATGTGGACCTCGGATAGTAGCTCATTGTAATAAAACCCTGCATAGTATCTAAATTTTGATTTTCAATTCACATTTGTGATAGTCTAAGCTTTAACCCATTAGGCGCCATTGCTCCCATTTTGGGAACATTGCTTTAAGATTTTTTTCTGAAGTGCGTATTTTATAAATTGTTAAAAGGTTCATGTTATTTGCATTTTGAATATATTAGATGACATCTGAAATTTTTTTGTTAAGTTTCATTAGAAATTTCTATTTTTTAAAACGTGTTAAAAAAGGTGAAAAATAGCTTTTTGGTAGTGTTCGAAAAAAAAAAATTAAGAAAAAACTTTATAATAAAAATTAAATTTTTAGTTAAAATATGTTCATAACAGTGTATTATGTTAAAAAACATCAATCCGGAATTAATATGTATAATAGATCAATCACAATTATCGAAAGAATAAGATGTTCCCAAAATGGGAACAATGGTGCCTAATGGGGGTAAGGTTTTTGAAAACTTGTACATATGCCTCCGTGAATTTTTGGTATTTATTTTTCAACTTATTAGCTATAGAAGGTATAATATCATTCTGAAACTAATATTTTTAGAAGATTTCATATAAATTAGTCCAACTTTTACATTTATAATAAAAAACAAAATGAAATTACCAGTTCCATAAGCATTTTCACTATCCATCTCTCTATTTTTCATCATTTCATAATTTTTTTTGATTATTTTACATGGAAGATGATTGAACAATTTTTTAGATTTGGATGATTTTTCGGATGTTCCGGAAATCGTTTGTTTGCCACCCGATTGCAGTATTGTAACATATGAGGAAGATATCTCCCTCATATGTATGTCGCATAAAATATTTTCTATTACATATGTAATAGAAAATAATTTATGTGATGATTTATTCCATGTTATATTTGGTGGAGTAGAACTTTCTGTAAATTCTAAATCAAGAAATCAAGAAATCAAGAAATATCTAATTTAGTGTTTAAAAAAGACAAAGTATTAAACACAGGCTTGATATTTTAGATGAAAGTTCAGGCGAACTTCAAATTGGAATATGGAAAAAACTAAACAAAATGCAAAAACAAAAAAAAAATATATTGTTAAAAAACCAATTTCAGAAAACGAAAAAAATGTAATATAATACTGTATAAAAAATGTTCAATCATTTTCATGTAAAATAGTAGGACAAAAATTATGTATTGAAGAAAAATAAAGAGGTGGATAGTGCAAATGCTTATGGAATCGGAAATTTTATTTTTTATTTTTATTATAAATGTAGATGTTGGACTAATTTATATGAATTAATCGTAAAATATCAGTTTCAGAATGATATTATCCCTTTTATAGCGAAAAAACTGAGAAATAACAAACATAAATGCACGGAGGCATAAGTAAAATTTGTGAAAAAACTTACCCCCATTAGGCGCCATTGCTCCCATTTTGGGAACATGCTATTTTTTCTAAATATTGAATTTTTTTAAATTTTTTTCTTCAGAAATACCTTAAAGACTTTCTATTCATAAATAAAAAACAACTGTTTCATTAAAAAATTGCTTAATATATATAGCGGCGCCTAATGGGTTAAAAAAAATCCAACACATGTCAGCACCTGACTTATTTTCATGGCTGAACAGTAGATTGAAAGTGAGATTTTCGAAAATACCGTCAACTCAGCGATTGCGTAAAAGTAAGTAATAATAATCTATATTAAAATTTTAATTAAAATGTCATAAATTTTTATATTGTTAAAAACATTATAAATATTCATTAGATAGCTTTTTTTGTTTATTCGGTGACGTTTTTGATTATAAAAGTATCATTTTGTTGAGGTCCACATATGTGGACCTCAGTACTCAACGAATATAAATAGTATTAATATCAGGGGTCACTGTTATCCTGCTTAGAAATAATAATAAATTCACCCTATGTTTAATTAACACAAAATAACAATAATGATAATAATATAATAATGAAAAATGAAAATAATAATATAAAAATATGGTTATATATATGGTATAAAAATAATAATTTTTTTAAAACTGAATATGCAATTTAACCTAGTTTAAGTGGATTTTGTATGATTATTAGGTTAATTATTAATTAATGCAGATTAAATTATGCGATTTTATTGAAAATATATGGACATATTGGAGAATATTTTTAGATATATAATGCATTTTTTACTGGAAATAGATAAAGATAATTATTTTTACGTAGTTATATTTGTAAAATAATCTTTCTTGTAAATAATACATAATAATAATAGTAAAATATTAAAAGATTTCCTGGTATTTTTTCCTTGTTCCTTAGGCCAACTTTTGATTTTTTTTTAAATTTAACTTATATTAATAATGCACATGCACTTTTCTTATATATTCTTTTAAAACTACATAATGGGAATTTAATAGCTGTTTACTTTTAAATGCACAAAACATAGCTTAATACTGTTAAAATTAAGTATTTTCTTCAAACTAAAATTTAATCACCAGTTATGAATTTAACCAGTTGAATAATGCATTTTTCAATTCAGATATGTGGATCTAATATGTAGACATAATTAGATACGGTAGAAGATCTTTATAACGCAAAACTAAAAACACGAGGTTGTGCGTTATATAGAATTTTGTGTTATATAGATCACATTTCCCACATCATTAAATTTAGCTTTTAAAACATGGCCATTTATGTGTGAAACATACGAAAATAAAATGCAACTAATTATAATGTGAGAATTCAGGATTTTCTTAACTGAAAATTTATTGTTTACATCTGAGAAGTTGTGCGTTATATGGAGAATTGCGTCATAAAGATCTTCTACTGTAGATACAATTATTTACTCCAGTAAGAAATATTTATATCATACTATAAATAACTAAATTAAGATGTTTTCAAATCCCCTGGTCAACATGATGAAATGACTGACACATTTTCTGGGACATTTTTAAACGTTAATGGATAAAATTGGCAGGGCTGATTATTGCAGCGATTTGAAACCGGAGCACGTTTTCCATTTTTGCAAAATAAATTACTTATAGAGTTGCGAGCGATTCTTGTCAAGTAACGACAATTTTATTTTTTATTTTTCGGACTGACGCATTGGGAATTTGGTTCAAAATGTCGATTTTAAGAGCATTTTTTGAAGGGTCATTTTTGCGAAAAATTGGAAGACGCATTTAAATTAGTTTCTGAATAAAATAACATGTCAGTTTCATGCAATTTCGAACTAAAATGAATTCAGAAATGTGTCAGAAATTGGTTTTTTAAGAAAAGTAGTTAACATACCTTATGAGGAAATCCGTCTGGACAATGTAGGACATTTGCCAAGATTTTTAAACAGCAAAAATGCAAGTGTCGTTTGGAAGGATGTAAATCCAAAACAAGAGTTATGTGTACAATGAGTAACGTTTATTTATGCATTTTGAAAAAAATAATTATTTTGAAAAATTTCACCCTAAGTAAAAAAAAAGTAATAAAATTTGATTTTTCTAGTCATTTCTTAAATATATTTCTCGACAAAAACTATATATTGAGAATTGCAATTTAATTAATTTAATACTTTTAAAGCAATAACAAATAATAATTAAACATTAAAAAAACATTTATTTTTGCAATTTTAAAAAGAAACAAATGTTTAAACAGGATTTCAGAAATTTTGAACTTTTTTTGCAGTTGATTTCCAAGGTCCACATATGTGTACCTCCATTTACTGGTACCCTGGTACATAAATTATTAAAATAATTTTATTATTATCATATTAGAAGCCGAAATAGGTAAAAAAACCTATTTCAACATTTTTTCAAAAATTATTTTTCTTTCAGTAGCGAAGAGGATTTATATATATATTAATCTGTCTACCTACCTACCTATTTACTGACTCTCTAAAACTGAAAGGGACAGTTTAAAAAATGCTTACACAGGCTTAAACTTAGAAAATAAAAGAATAATTTAGAACACAGAAAAATATTAAAATTACAACATGCATGAGACAAATGTAATCTTATTTATTATACCATTAATTGTACTTTTAAATATTTTTAAATGTAAAGTTTTATATGAAGTAAAAATAATCCGACGAATTCAGTAATCTATAACAATAACGAAATAAAAATTATTTGGCAAAAAACATTGAGGATGTAAATCTTATATCATTTTTATGTATTTTAAACACTTCAAATATAACATTTGTATTTCTATTAGAACATAAATAAACTAGCGATCTTAAATTTCGTTATTTTTCAGAAGTACTCTCATTTATTTAAAAGGTAATAAAAGATTCAAAAATGAAATATTTTATGTGTTGAAAAAAAGAAGATAAAGTGCCATACATTATTATGAGAGTCATTTCTTATTTAGACCACATAAAACCTAATAAATCTTCTTTATTTTTTTTTATATTTTTCTATTTGCAAAATAATACATTATTCGAATTTTTAAATAATTTAACATTTATTATTTAAGGCAATTTGTTTGTCTTGAAAGAACTATTGTGTTTAAAAATACAGTAGTTGTGTTAAAAAAAATCTATTAAATAAGAATAGCAAGAAAGCATTAGTAAATATAAAATGCAAATATATAATATTGTTATTAAATTAATTTAAGAAAACTATTATTAATTATCAAATTAATCTGGTAAGGTAACTTTAACGAAATCAGACTAAAACATGTGCATACAGGGTGTCCCAAAAAGGAGTACCTAGTTTTAAAAATGAATAAGAAACAAACGAATAGAGTTATTAAAAAAATTCTTGCAGGAAACGGATGTGTGAAGTCTGGAATTTTCTTTAGAACACGCTATTATGATAGTTAAAAATCTGACCGACAGATGGCGCTACAGCACATTTTGGTGGCTATATGAACAAACGGAGCATGCGTGAAAACCAGACAGAAGCAGACGTGGTCAGTGAAAGTTCATTCTAAGACTCCGGCATGTTATTCTGATGAATTGAGGACATATTGAAAATATTGTCATTTAATTTTCAACTAATGCTGATGAATGCAGTAGCCGCAGCGCCATCTGTCGGTAAGAATTTTAACTAACATAATAAAGTACTCTAAACAAAATTCCCGACTTCACACAACCGTTTCCTGCAAGAATTTATTCAATAACTCTATTCGTTTGTTTCCTATTCATTTTTAAAAATAGGTACTCCTTTTTGGGACACCCTGTATATAAATTATAAAGTATTATCAAACATGATGCAGATTTTGTTTAGTGGACCATTTTTGTCATAATATATTGGCATTCTATTTCAGTAAAGTTTTGGTGTCTTTATTATTTATGTTGTTTCTACTGCTACATTCATGCCTTTTCATGTTTTTTAAAGGGCTACGGGACACATTTAAAAAACATATTTATTGAGTTAAAATTTTGAATTTTTTTTGTGATGGTTAACCATATCATTTGTAAACAAAATCACAGGATAAAACTTCTCATAACTTAAAAAAAAGTATTTAAAATTTATTAAAAAAGTGGGGTTATTAAAAATCATTATAATTCGAAATATTACTTGTAAAATTTAAATTTGTTTTCGTTTAAATAAACAGAAATATATACATCTTAATTTTGATTAAAAAAAATATTAATTAAAATTATAAAAAATATATAAAGAAAAAATCTTTAAAAAAAAAATGTAACTTTAAAAAAAAAAAAATTATATTTTTAAATGTAATTTTTTTTTTCAAATTTGTTGAATCAAAATTAAAGAAAAATAACTGAAAAAGATATGTTCCGAGTTTGAACCATTTACATTTAACTGTTTTTGACTTATAACGATTTAAAGACGAGAATGCGTGAAAGAACCTATCATGCAGAAAAACGCAAAAACGTTTCCATGACAACCACTACTTGAATGCTAGATTTTTAAAGCAAAAAATCAAAATATCCTTTTCTATATAAGATACAAACATGATGTAAACGTCATTTTAAGCGGATAAAAACAGAGAAGTTTTTAAATCAATAAAATACTTTTAAAAAATTTGAAGATTTTTGTGTCCCGGCCCAGTTTAAGTCATGTTTTAGCATTTCATGAAGTTTCTTTTTAATGGATTTCTGTTTTAGTAATAATTCCTTGCACTGAGTAAGATTACATTTTTACTGCATAGTAAGCCGCGAATTCTAAACATATATATACATATGTATATATGCGACATTCGCAGAACAGACGGAATTGCTTGCCGTTCAAGACATATCACGGAAAGTATCTTGCACGTTCACTTAAGATCACACCGAATTGTTCCTTGATATGCCTGATAGCTCGGTAGAAATTAAATTTGATTTACGAACATTTATTTTTGATTTTAGAATAACGTTTTGCAAAAAAAAAAAAAAAAAAAAAAAAAAAAAAAAAAAAAAACTGTTGGATGAAGAAAAGATAAATGTAAAATATGACTTGGGTTTAAAAGGCTCTAAAAACTTTAAATCATTCTGGATGTAACTATAAAGGTCGCATAACTAAATATTTTTCCAAGAAAAGACTAAATCAGCGTGCATACCCGTAAAAAGTTTTAAATGATTTTAACATCGACTTGATTACATAACCGGAAAAGGTTTATTGAATTCCTAGAAAAGCGTATATCAAGTGTTAGAAATTTTGCATCAGGTGTTTAGTTACCTTTACCAAAACCAAAGGATAATCAATTTTTTAAAGAAATTATCATCAATCAATTAATCAGTATGTTAGACGTTATGCATAAAACGTTGCATGCTATGTATAATGTACCTTGTTTGCAAATTTTATATTTGTGGAAAAATTTAATGTTCTAAATACATATATTATACCGACCGAAGTCGCATGTCGTCTTTTTGCCGTCCATATCAATTATCTTCTCCTAACACATCTCCTCTTATAAATACGGCGAAATTCCACGTAGCTGAACTTAAAAGTTTTTCCACCCCCATAGTTCAGTAACAAGATTTATAATTTTATTTGCTGGTATTGAAATTCAAGGAAAATCTTGCGAAACGATCACTACACTGTAATCTAAACGATCACTACACTGTAAAAAATGACCAATGTTTCTTATTTTATGAAAATATGCTATAACCACGAACGAAAATATAATATAATCTTCTGAGTTTTCTCAAGTTTCAAATAGCATGTTACATTGTTTTTTGAATCTCCAGAAACGAATACATTTTCGAAATTTAAAGAAGAATTTATAAAAATAAATTATTTTTAGCTGCCCGAATTTTTCAGAAAAGTTTCCGAAGGGTCCTCAGGCTGGAATACCTGTTTTTTCGAATGTTATCCATTCTCAAGTACACATTTTCATCCTCATAAGTTAATTTCTACATGAAAGAGTAACGAAATAATCTTAATTTTAATGTTATTGTTAACGCTGTTCATTTTGCATGTTTGTCTGTTAAACATTTTTTTTTGAGCATGAAAATGTTTACTTCAGAATTGATAGCATTCAAAAAACAGGTATTCCAGGTTGAGGACACTAATTAATACACTATAAAATCCCTTCGGAAACGTTTCTGAAAAATTCGGGCAGCTAAAAATAATTTGTTTTTATAAATTATTCTTTAAATTTTGAAAATGTATTCGTTTCTGGGGATTCAAAAGACGATGTAACATGCTATTTGAAATTTCGGATATCTCAGAAGATTATATTATATTTTCGTTCGTGGTTATAGCATATTTTCATAAAATAAGAAACATTGGTCATTTTTACAGTGTAGTGTCAGTTAATATTTGCCTTTTCACTGATATTACAAAGCTCGTGAGAAAAAATGTATGATTTAAGTAAAAAATTATCGAATGAATTTTTGTGAAAAATGCAAAATAATCCCTTTGGTGAAACAAATATTGCAGTGAAATGGTTATTGCAATTCATTCCTGAGAGAAAAATTCGGCTATTCATGCTACGTCTGTCACGCAGATAAACTACATAAATAAAAAAAGTGCAAATAGTGCAAATATTTTTTCCGCTATGTAGAATTCATTGAATACAGCTGTTACGCTTTCAAAAGTTCTTGTTGGTATTTTTTTACCACACCAGAGAAATAACTACATACAGCTAACATTAATCCTGGCTTGTTGAAGATAAATTCAAAATTTTTCTACTGAACCGTGTTTAAACAACAGGTTAAACATCTGAATTGATGGGTTGTATAAAAATACAACTAATATGATATATTCTACTACCATTAAAATTTCAAACCACCATGATTCCATTTTGATATCGTTGAATTTCTTAGTATTTTCTAAAATAATTGGTATGGTTTCAACAAATAACAATATTTGTGTTTACATAACGATTACACGATTTCCGAATATCTACTAAATTTCTAACTGAATTGTCCTTGACATTCAAGGATGTATTGAACATGTTTCACTTAAAAACAATAGAAACAATTTACTGCAATTAAAAAATTAATATATTGAATATTTGATGAGATATGGATATTTGTATGAAATAATTTATAAATGCGCATGCTCGAACTATACCATTTTTTTTTCTTTTTGCATAATTTGGTAGTAAATTCTATAGAGTAACGTATATAAAAAGACCAGTCAAATATCGTGAAAACTGAAAAAAATACCAGCAATACAGTGAATAAAATGGCTAATTGGAAAAGAAATCCTTTATAATCCAATAGGATAAAAATTACGATAAAATTAGTACATTAAAATAAATAAAATATTTTATGAAGCGTTTTTCGTAATCAACATGAGACGTTTGAATAATTTTTTTCATTTTTAAATTATTTTACAACAATAGATTTAAATATAGTACACAAATATTAACATGTTTGTTTTTCGTTGGTTCTGAAAAATAAGGTTTGTTTGATTTATTTAACTGTGTTTTTTTTTCCTTTTTTTTAACAAGTTTTCTTTAAATTAAAGCTAAATTGCACCATAAGATGTTTTACTCAAAAAAGAAAAGAAACGACTTTTTGTCATTAATTGTTCAATAAATATAAAAAAAAATGTAATCTCAAGTACCATTCTGATCGAGGTAATTAATGTTGAGTTCACAAAATATATACCGGTAAATTAAAGTGATCACACACATTTATCAGTGATGTCAAATGTTTTGTAAAAGAGAGCTGATTTTTGCCAGTGCAGATAAGGAAAAAAAAAAATCTTTATTTTTTGTTAGCGAATTTTATTAATCACATATATGTTTTTTTCTAACTGCATTTATAATTTAAAGGAAATTAAAATTTCGTGTCTAATAGATATCGCTTTAATACTCGATTATTTCACTAATGCATTATCAGCGATAAATATAAGAGCAGTATGAGGAAAATTCTTTCCTTTTTTTCATTAGTTTTTATCTATAGGATATTTAAGTAAAATGATAAAATGAAATATGTTTCATTTTCTTTTTTTACACTGAACGTTACAATTTTTTTCATTTTAATATTCTTTGCAATACAGTATCAGATTTATTTACATATAATACTAAAAGGGCTAAGCTTTTTATTTCAGTATGCATTTCGGTATTAGATAAATATGAGATAGAATAAAATATTAAGAGTAGTGAAATTTAAATGGAACTAATCAAATTATTTTGGAAATATCAATTTTAATGCATACAAAAATGAGTTTTTAAATAATTAGATTTTTAAAATTATTTTTGATATTAAGCAAGAAATTTGGAAATAGTAAGTTTAATAATGCGTGAATGTCTCTATTTTTCTTTTTCTCTTTAAAAAGTGTTCTGTACATCATTTATGATTTTCACAAAATTAAACCGATCACTCAAGAAATAATTTTTAATAAAACAATTTAAAAAAAAAAAACAAAGCAGTACTTTTTAATTACAATGCTTTGTTGAACATATTTTGCAGTGTTATAAAAAGTGCATATTCACTTTAATGGAGGAAGTTTTGTTTGTCAAAACTGGTTTTAAAAGTCACGCTTTAATAGCAGACCGACTGTCTCCTTCCAAATAATTTTTTTGAGATTATTAGATGGAAAGTATCCATCACATCAGTAAATATCACACTAGTTTCAAATATATTAAAAAGAAATGTTCTAACATATAATCTAATCAACTGCATCAAAGTAATTGAGTATAACCAACATATATTTAAAAATATGTCCTAAATTCAAAGATACAGTATAAATGATGCTTCAGTATTCTTAGAATCATTAAATTGCTTAATATTATTGCTACTGAGTCTGTATAAAAAATAAAATTTTGATAGTTCGAATATATGTATATCTTAAATTATAAAGAAAAACATGTGATTGATTAACACTGATGTCATATCGACAGTGTCAACGACTGGAGCAATCAATTTTGTTTATTTGGAAAATTCCAACGTTCAAAAAAAGTACAATTTGAATTTTTACAATGTCAAATAGAACAAAATTAACCTCGAAACGCAATTTTCTTAACTGTGTCTCACTTTTCTCATTATGTATTTATTTTTTCAATAATTTTCACGCATGCTTATTTATATCTATCTCAAAATTAACGTGTAATCCAATCATGAAAGATTAATACATTTGAATTTAAAACAATGTAAATAATTCAGCTTGTGTTTGTTCCCGTATAGAGCGCTAGCGCGGAATGGCAGATAGGGCAGACAACCCGAAGGCTTTCTAGAAAGATGAAAAGTCATAATCACTTGTTAAGTATGTTTTAACTTATTAAACAGAATGTTTACACGGATTATGTCTAACTTCATAACAGTTTACACGTTTATTAACATCAACGAAATAAGAATTTATCTTCGGTTTTTATAGTTTATATTAAATGTTCTCAGCCATATAGAATGCGCATTTTGTTCTACAACAGTAAAAGTTCTTGTTTCTATGATTAATTTCTGAAGTAACATGTAAAGAAGAAAATTTTATTATATTTTACATAATGTTAAATAAAATCGTTGAAATTAAAAGTTAATGACATGCTAATTGCATATCCCTTGTATAACTTTTAAAGCACATCTCTATACATTTCAATTTTATTCAGTCTCGTGGTATTTATGTTCTTCTAAAATTATCCTTTCAAATAATTATTTATCTTTCACCTTTGAACAGTCATTCATTAGAAATTTGTCATTTATAAAATATCTCCTTATTCGCCTCGCGAACATTATTTAATAAATCGATTGAAAGGTATATCAAGTGAATTTCCATTACTGTGATTGTCAAATATCTATCATATGTATACTATAATTATATAGTGAATAGAATTTATCAGGATATAGTATGGGAGGAATAGGATTTAATATGCATATACCTTGATTTCTGTTTTAAATTTCCTTGATTTAAGTTTAATATTTCAAAGTAGCATTTACAAATATGACTCCAATGCAAAATTTTTCTCTTAGTATTTATTAATAATTATACTGCAATGTCACTTTTTAAATTCAAATTTAACATAGCTTACAGAAACTTTTTTAATTTATAATTATTATTATTATTATTATTTTAAATACGAATACATATATATATGTAACATGGTTTAAATTCACGAAATCAATGGAAACGAAATGACATGCTAAATACAGAGCAGTATTTAACTGACAAATTCGTAAATACTTTATTAGCATAAGCATCTTATAATGCACCACACTATGACGTCTTATTGACGGTGGAAACGACCTGACTAATATAATATTCTTTTAATGCAATTTGTTAACTTCTAGACATCGCAGAATTTCACGTTTTTGTACTTTCGAGTAAAACAAATCCACTTTTAAAATACACTTTGTAAACTGTATCTCAATTTACTGATTTTCATTGGATTTTAAAACACATTTCAATTATGAGTACTTTTAAATCTGCGTGCAAACCAATCACGGAAATTCAACGCGTTTGCACTTTAAATAATGCGCATATTTCAGCATTTGTATGTTTACGTGCAATATTCCATAACAATAATGCCAAATTAAATAAAACTTGATACAATATGAAAGTGAATAAATGAAAAGCAAAACACACATTTTTGCATACATGCAATCGAATTACGCACTTAAACACTGAAATAGTAAGACTCACAAAGTTTGGTTTCACTGTTGACATGCGGTGAAGATGAAAATATCAAAAGCGTATTTTGCTGTATTGTTTGCACAATCTGAGAAAATTTAGTAAACAAAAACACATTTATATGTTAGATTTTTTAATTGAAACACTCTTTGTCTATGTTCGCTACACCGTTCAGCATATCGAGCGCTTTTAAATCTGGTAGCACGTGTTTGATTGGCTTTTTTTCTAACATTTAAATTAATTTAATATTTTATCATATTATACAAATTTTCAGAAAAGTAATTGTAATAATTACGCTGTAACATCATATTTTATATGTTTAAATTAGAATTAGAATCCTTATTTAATTCAGAATTTACAATATTAAAATGTCCTGAATACAGTGGATTACCGGTTTTATTTGCGTAATTTTTATCCCTGAGTCATTAACGCAACTCTAATTTTAATTTCGAATTATTAAATTTTAAATATAAGCAAGTATTTCAAAATTGTAACTATTTTTTTAAAAACGCACAAAAATGTATATCATTATGTACAAAATATCACTTATCAAATTTAATTATTATAAACTCTCATAAATAGTTAAAATGACATACCTTATTCCAAAATTTGCTTATTAGAAAACAAACAAGACAAAAACCAACGCTTCACATATGTTCCCCACGCTGTCAAAACTATTTTATTTTAATGTGGAAACTCAATAACACATGACATATTTGATGAGAGAACTTTAAATTATTTTATAAAAATGTTTCATTTGCAGTTTCTAATTTTCCTAAATATTTATATTTTAAACTTTATATGACAAACTTGTCTTTATATAAACTACTTCGATTTTTGACAAGTAAATAAACTATCTTTATTCAAAATTGCTTTTAACTGTAACATTTGAGTACGTTTTTATTCATAAAATATAAAATTTAGCGGTCTCTTTTGAAACTTAAATATGAAATGCATTTTTAAAAGAAAACAATATAAGTGCGTGTTTTGATATTTCGATTACAAAAAAAAACATATAGCTTAAAATTTAGGTATTTAATATTAATACTGTTTGTGGAAAACCAACCGTTGCGTGTAAAGATGCGAGTCAAAAATTCCTTGTTACATTATGAAATTTACTCGCTATATAACATAAGTATCATCATGCTAAATACACTATATTGCCAAAGGTGACCGGTCACTTGCGATTTTACACAATTTGTTAACTATCTAGAAAAATACACGAGGAATTAGCCAGAAATTGCAGGTGTGTAAACAGTATAGTATAGGTTATATATTTCCGCGAAGATTTTTTCACGAAACCCTATAGGGGACTGTCAACAAATTTAACAAGAACGAATATCTTTTGAATAACCCTGTAAAAACTAATGTAGCAACAGCGTTCAAACTTGAGATTATTAATAATTGGCTTATTGTAATATACTGTGTTAATTTTTATGAAGATAGCATGCATACTCGTAGAGAAATTAAGATTTTTATAAAAACAGTCCCAAATTTCGCCTAGTTTTTTGCTTATAATTTGTAGAGTTTTTAATATAAAAAAATAGTTATTTTGAGAAAATATATCAAACAACATTGTACATAATACTCTGCAATCGGAATTAAAAAATAATAAAAATTGGATGTAAAATGAGCAGGTTTACTAAAAAAATGTTTCACTGTGCATGCGCGAATGCAATCAAAATATAATATGCATAATGTATTAGCTAAGTTTATAGAGCAACTTTTGTGTAAGTCTCAAAATCATAGCTTGAAAATTCTGAAAATTATCGTCGATAGAATAAGCTAAAAATCCGTTGTGTCCCAAAAGGAAGCAAAAAAGATGAGGGGTTGTATTCAAATATAGTAAGTAGTACGTGCAATATTGTGTATGCTATCTTGGCACTAATCAACAGATATTTGATAAAAAACTTTTTTTTTATTTTACTCTGCAAATTATAAGCAAAAAACTTGGTGAAATTTGGGACTGATTTTATAAAAACCTTAATTTCTCTTTGAGTATACATGCTATCCTCATAAAAATGAACACAGTATAATACAATAAGCCACTTATTAATAATCTCGAGTTTGAACGCTTTTGCTTCATTAGTATTTACAGGGTTATCCAAAATATATTCGTTCTTTTTCAATTTGTTGACAGTCCCCTATGGGGTTTCGGGAAAAAAATCTTCGCGGAAATATATAACCATTACAATACTGTTTACACACCTGCAGTTTCAGGTTAATTCGTCGTGTATTTTTCTAGATAGTTAACAAAACGTCTCAAATCGCAAGTGACCTGTCACCTTTGGCAATATAGTGAATATTTTACAATTTATCGGAACATAAACAATAAGATTCGAGTAAAACAGGTTTCATTTCTTATTGATGAACTGATAAATATTCCACAAAATTCACGATTCATTGCAAGTTATCATTCCATTCTCAAGAATGAAATAAGGTTTTATTTTAGAGAAAATCTGCAAATACATACTTTTTAAAGTGACACCTTACTGGTAAAATATGTTTAATCAGGTACATATCTCCATCGTGAGGTAAGCAACCGAATATTTTCTTTGGAAAATCGGCATCACACGGGTTCTTCTTATGCATGCGCAAGGTTTGAGTAAAATAACCACTTCTCCAAAACTGAACATAATAATGATATTATACAAAATAAACTTCGACGTTCAGAAAGGATCATAAAAGTAACCACTAATAGATTTTCTCAGTCAGTTAAATAGTCGTTTAATAAAATGTTACTGCTACATACATAACATAAAACTATTACTTAACATAATATTAGACTGCTAGGTGGATAAAACAGCTTCTTTGGTTTTGTTTCCTTTGAAAGTACACTAAAGACATTTTCTGCTCAGAATATCAACGGTCTTATAGATCATGTGGAATTTTACGAACATTAAGATAACAATTGGTTTCTAGTGTGCAACATTTTGTTAATATCCAACACCGTTTACAGCAACACTGGTAAACAAATTTGTTGCCAGAAGAATAGTATGTGTGTGTGTGTGTTTGCAGCCACGATTAGAATATTTGCTTACAAAATTGGATAAATATATGTTGTTTCACATATGATCGCTGGAAGATGAAGATGAACATCAGTTTTTGGGGTAAATATATATTCATAGAGAATATATTCATGCACTCAGAAAAAGGAATTGGTTAAAACTACAAAACATGTTTTGTTGAGTACATTTTGGTTGTTTTAGCAAAATTCAAGTAAAATTGAACCATTTTATTTGAATTAACAAAACATTTTTTGCTGACGATACAATTTTTTTTTTTTTTGGAATTGCATAAAATTTTTTTTTGTTGATTCAAACAAAATTTCCATTGACCTATATTTAAACAAAAAGTTTTGAAGGGTCAACCAAATTTTTGTTGATTCAACAAAACTTTTTTGTGGGTGTAGAGGTTGATATTTTTAATCCTTTGTTTTGAAATGCTTATTATGTAATAATAGGAGCCTATATAGTTAAAGAATGATTAAATATCGTATGTAGTAGTGAAATATTGAAATAACTTCTGAAATATCAATGTTTATGGCTTATTTAAAGAAGCAAATTTGTTATCCGTAATTGCACTGTTTCTTTCTCATTCTGAAACAAGGTTGAGAAAAACCATGCACCACGGTATAGACTATGAAACACATTCCAACACTATCGAAATATTGTTAAAAAATTCAATTTTTGTTCATACAATAAACTGAGATATCTAGAAAAGCATTAAAACGCAGTAAAAATTCATTTTCAGATATTGCTGTCCATAACCGGTAACGTGTACGAATTCTATATCGTGAAACCCTGCATATGAAATACACACCTCATAATGTTTTTAAAAGAAACATTTTAAATTCATATTACAGCTTAAAACTTAAATCCAGCAGTTATGGCTCATAGTCAGTTCTGCAACCAAAATTGTTTGAGTGTCTCTGTAAATAAACAAAATCTTCCACTCACTCAACTGTAAACAATTTGTAAATTCTATACTCTATAGAAAACATGTTGTCGTCTACTTCAGTGACGCATATCAATTTTGTTATGATTGAATTATTACAACTTTATTAAAATTAACTGAAAACGGTTTTTCTACATTGATCGTAATGTATGGGAATATTTTTGATTACCCCTGTAATCTAACCATAACTGCTACACACTTCATTTTCAAAAACGAACATTCTAGGGTTAACCTCACTAACATATATTAACTACGGGGCAATCCTACTGTATTTACGCGAGTTAGAGCGAGGACAGACAGACGAACCGAATTCATCAACACTTTTCAACTATGTTTTGAAAATGTTAAAAAGGGGACTTTACAAAGAGTGGACGAATAGATGGATTCCAATATACTTTTATAGATATTATCTTATTGTTCACTGCTTCAGTAAACAAATATAAATATATATATTATTGACAGTTAGTTTATATGTAAAAAAAATGACAGTTCATGATGTTAAAATTATAAAATGTTTTTATATATTTTTTTCATAAAACAGCAAATATCTTCAAGTATTTTTAAGACATATTTGTCTTTAAAAAAATATTTTGCTTAATAACAGAAGCTTCGAGGGTTTAAAAAAAACATATTTTTTTGTTGTTGTTTTTATGTCAAATAAACTACATTTTTTTTCATCATTGAATGCCTTTGCTTTGCAGATCAAACGTTTTGCAATATTTTTTATGCTCTTTTTGTCAGATTATGTGTGTGTGTGATATTTCTTTTTTTTTCTTTTTTTTTAATCTATTACACATAGAAAATTTTAAAATAGCAATTATTTCCATTTATTTTTCTTTACAGTTTAGTCCGTCTTTAAATTTTGTCGTTAATAAAATGTTAAAAGTAAAGCACATTATTTTCTACCATATTTATTAGAATAACAATTATAATTTTTCTCAAACCCTACTTAATTATGTTATTAACTTCTAATTTTTATATTTTCCAGTATATTAAATATATCACAGATCAGCTTAATGAATATGTATTTTTTCTACTAACTCAAATATATATAATGCATTTTGCAATCAACTTTGCATTTACTTTCATGGAATATCAGTACAAATACGTATGCAGGTATTTTAAGTAGCATATTAAATTTATTGTAACTATACATTTAAAACTCTATCAATTTACTGCTCTGAGATAGAATAATAAAGTTTCTAAGTCTCCACGGATATTTTAATTTTTATGTCCAGATCACATTTAGCTGTATATAGAAATTTGAAACCATCACATTTTTCATTTTTTATACGTAACACGTTTTTAAAAAAACATTTAATGTGTTTTTAATCAAACATAGCAAGATTTTGATTTCAATTTTCGAGTTTTTGGAAAAATAGTTATGTTAAATCATTGATACACATCTATATCACTTGATATTATTTCTTGTCAAAATTTTCACATGGTTTTGAAGTATTAAATTCTTAAGTGCATATAAACAAATACATGTTTGTATACAGAATAAGCCATATATCAAAATTATATCTCGAGTTTTCTAGATGATGCAATTTTATATCTTTTGTGAAGTACCCTGAATTATTGTAAAATATGTTTATATTATTTTAAGCTTATAATCAGAAAACATTTACATTTTTTTTTCTTTTTTTCAGCATGAAAAAAAAATTCATGTAATCAGGTTTCTCTTTTATTTTCATTTTGGTTTTTAGAACATTTGTATTAAACAAGCAGATCTCAAATTCAAAAAAGTTATTACTTACCCATCATACGCAGTATAGGGTAAGTCTTGTAATCGTTTTGAAAATCGAAAAAAAAATTTTGACGGATTTATACGTTTCAGACACTGGAGATTCCGAAAAACATATTTTTAGAAAAAAAAAATTGTCGTCCGTCTGTGTGTCTGTGTGTATGTAAACGCTCTATCTCCCGAAAAAAATGAGATAGAGACTAGCAATTTGGTGGGGCAATAATGGGAAGAAGCCTATTTCATTTCAATAACCTCGATTAACCGGAACAATTTTTTTTGGACTCTCGAAATATTCGTTCTGATGAAAGGGATATAAAAATTTTCGAAATTGTTTATTTTAAGAAATGAATATAAAAGATAATAAAAAAACATAAATTTTGCATCAAGCATGAAGTCGATCGGATAATTAGTTGCCGAGATATTTGGAATCCTATTTTGCCACACTCTTCGATTTTTCATGACCCTGTATTTCATCCAAATTTCACTTCAAAGATATATTTTAATTGGGAATTTAACGCTTAATCAGATGCAATAAACCGCTAGTTAATAGGATTATTATTTTTGGAGTTATAAGGATGTTTCTTTCAAGCAATTCAGTAATCGAGCCTTTAAAGTTTGTGACGTCATCAAGCCACGATTTTATTTGAATTGCACTGCACTTTATAAGTAGTTTACACATTTTTATTTTAATATTTTACATTACGCATATGCATGATGGGTAAGTATTAGGGTGGCCCCCAACGACTAGTTTTTTGTTACATTTATTAATTAATTTTTATTTGGAAACACATGGCATTAAAGGGTGTGCTAATACAGGAACTGTGTAATTGAATGGTGATTTCCATTTTTGTATAAGAGCAGAATATCTTTCAGAAAATACTGGCAAAGCTGGTGTTTTTAAAAGAATTTTCGGAAGGTACAACGCATGAAAAGGGAAAAACCTGTCGTCATCTGACATCAATCGCTTATAACGCGATAAGTAAATAATTTACAAAACAGTTAAAATCACCATTCGATTACAAACACTTTTATTAGTCAGTCCTGTAAGTGCCAATGTTTTTGTGTTTAAAATTGAACCCGTAAATGTGTCAGAGTATTTCGCGTTGTTGAGCGGTGAACATATTTTTTTGAGATCCGAGTTAAAGAAAATGCATTATAATATTTAAAATAAAATTTTACATTTTTATTTCTGTTATTGTTATGATAGAATTCCATACTTAATTTACTTTAAGCTAAATGTATATTTTTAAAGAATATATTAAATTTATATATATATATATATATATATATATATATATATATATAAGGCATTTTTAACCAATAACACAAAGACTAAACTTAATAGAACGATGTTTCAGGAAATATTTATAATTATCAAAAGAAAATAAGTCTTGAAAAACACCAGGCCATACATGAACAGAAAAATGACAATACGAAGTTATTTTTTCATTGTTGACTGGTACCAAAAAATGACCAACACTTAATTAATCTCAATTATAATAATTAATTTACATATACAGAAGGATTATAATTTAAGTCCCACTTTCAAAATGCTGTAAAAGAGAAACCACCAGTCAGAATGACAAATTTGAACAGAATATATTGGAAGAAAGGGGAAATGGTATGGGATAAGGAAATAAAAAGTTGCAGAGTGTATCAATAGATGTCGCTGTAACCTGCATACTATGCAAATTAAAAGACATTAGTGCGCAATTAAAAACCGAATCATTATGTGATTTTTATGCGGTAATTGCCAAGGACAATTATAAACCGATTTTCCCCATCTAATGCAGTACGACCTTGTCGTGGTGAATGGGTTTTCCACTAATAGTACCACAACTGCTGACTGAGTTGGAAGTAATTTTTTACGTCAAACAACCGAAACACTCAGGCACATTAAACAGTACGGTTGTTGTACTGTGTAACTCATGCCAAAGTCGTCGTATTTCGATTAAAAATGTCACTTGCAGCCGAATCCACTTTAATTATGCCGCTAGCAGTGCCATCTATTAAAAAACTTTGGAACTTTTTCTTTCTCATGTCTTACCCGTTTTTAACTTCTTCCAGTATATTCAAATCAAATTTGTAGTCATTCTGACCAGTGGTTCCTTTTTTACAACATTTTGATTGTGGGCTTTTAATTATAATCACCCTGTATATAAAATGATTGTGTTGATTTACGGTACATTAAAATGTATATAGAAACAAATGCATTTTATGAAGTATTAATATTTTTTTTACTATTTGTCAGAGTATGGTGTTTTAATTTGGCGGTGACATCAAACATAAAAATAAAACATTTGTTCGGTATACTTAGAATATGCAGTGTGTTTCACAAAGGACCCCTAACTTTAAAAATCAATAACCCAGAAACGGTGATAGATAGAAATATGAAACCAATGGTATGTTTATTAAAAAAATCGTAAGAATCTTATACATAAATCTCAAAATTTAGTTAAAAATAGCACCGATAGATTGCGGTGAGAGCGTTAAGAATCCTTCTAAAGCGAGTTCAGAAGCATAGAAAGAGTAGCCATCCAAGATTTCGCCATTGAAATCTGATCGGCAAACTCGAAGAGGCCATTTGTCAAGCTTGTGTGTTGATTTCCGGTGACACACTACAGAGAGTCACTGACAATTTCATTCTGCGTTTGCGACATGTCTGTTGTGTAAAAGGTGTACATATTGAATCACTTTTTATGCGATGCGCCTATTTATCGCAGCGCCATCTATCGGCGCTATTTTTAACTAATTTTTGAGATTTATGTATAAGATTCTTACGATTTTTTTAATAAACATACCACTGGTTTCATGTTTCTATCCATCACCGTTTCCGAGTTATTGATTTTTAAAGTTAGGGATCCTTTGTGAAACACCCTGTATGTGATTTGTTTTCTGTAAACTTAAAATTGTACATTACTGCCCTTTCATCTACTCTTTGGATTCAAGACTTGATCTATTTATCACATATCTTTATTATTTGCTTTAAAATACACAGATATCATTACGTCAAATGTTTGATTAAATGCCTATAAAAGCATACATTTTCCATTTTGTATTTTAAAATTTGTAATTAAGTACTTAGCTAAACAAATTCCACGAATATATCAGTATGTGGTAAATATTAATTCAACATTCACAATTTCAACTTTTAAATAGTATTTTATTTAGTATGTGAAAATTTCCTCTACACACACTCACATACCTTAGTACAATAGCTGAAAGCCTCTACAAATTTAAAAGTCCTTCCGGCCTGTACCGGGAGGAAAAGGTAGCTTTGTTATATCTTCGTTTTAAAATTTTAGCTAATGTTACACGAAAACAGCAAGTTAAAATGCAAAGAAACGTTTACAAAAAATTCGTTAATACTGAATTTGAATAAGAAATTCGCCAAATTATTGAGCAATAGCCAAATTGGCTTCATTTATGAAGACTTATTTTGGTCGCCAAATTTGGCTATATTTCGCAAAATGTCGCCAATTTTGGCGAGAATATGGCGCTAACGGATATAAATATACAGTTTCATGCGTATGATTGGGAAAATTATTCCAACAATGAAAGAAAATAATTTGCGAGTAATCGCGTTAATGTGCTGTCTTGTTTCAAAATGTCAGCCACCCTAGAATTTCAAACTGCTCTATCTCAGCCATTTTTTAAGATAGAGGTAAACCAAAAATGCTCTGGAGTCCTTGTAGTAAGGCCTAAAACGTAATTAAAAATAATTTTTAATTTTTAATTTTTTTGTATATTTATTTTAGTTTTAAAGTTTTAAATGGCCGCCATCTTGAAACAAAATGGCGGACCAAGCTGGCCAACGAACTCGGTCGAGACATTAGTGACCTTAATACACACAATTAGTTTCATCAAAATCGATTTATAAATACGGGCGTTATCGTATGACATAGATCAGATATATATATATATATATATATATATATATATATATAAATCGACATTTGAACGGAGGGTGGTTTTGGGGTCTGGGGGTCATGATCGGTGAAAATATATAGAAATTTTCCGGAACTGCTTTCCTCCGAACGGCTGCAATAGGTAGCTTTATACTTTTTTGTATTGAAAGCTACGTAAAAGATCCAATTTGTCGTTAATAGATCTATAAATACAAACAGACACCTGAATGCGATACAAATTTTTGGAGCAACTGTAGTTCATTATGTGTCGTCTTTTCACGTTTTAATTTCCGTTAAATAAATTAAACCTTCG
Source organism: Maratus michaelseni (assembly GCA_963931845.1). Taxonomy (NCBI): domain Eukaryota; kingdom Metazoa; phylum Arthropoda; class Arachnida; order Araneae; family Salticidae; genus Maratus; species Maratus michaelseni. The sequence goes on along the minus strand of OZ007591.1, from coordinate 288,102,559 downwards.
GTGCCGTGATGTCGAACTTGGGTTATTTGACATTCAAACATTAAAGAACGAAATGTAATTTTGATTTCGTGATTATTCCTGTAAAATATATTTTTGTCGTATTTATGGGTCATTACATTTTAACACATTTAACCTACTTGATTTTTTTTTTAAATACTTAAGAGCCTACGCTAGTCATCCGAAGAAACTCGAACACTAATGTTAAGTCTATGGGAAGGTTCTTGACAGATTTCTCGCTCGCATTTTAATATTTTTAATTTATTTATTTATTTATTTATTTATTGAATAGGATAGCTGAGGCTGATCGATTTTGGTTCCAGTTTTTGTATATAAGGGTGCCTTCACTTTCAGAACAAGTTCCAATCGGTTCTGAAATCGAAAATGTCTGTTTATAGAAAAACTGTAACTAAAATTGCAAAAGTAAAAACTAACAACGTTAGGGATCGGCCTCAGCTATCCTATGGGAAAAAATCATTTAAAAATATTAAAAAGAGAAATCTGCCAAGCACTTTCTCATACACTTAACATTAGCTTGAGTATTTCTTCCCGTGACTAGTGTAGGCTCTTAAGTTTATTATATTTTTTTTTAATACAAACACGTTTAAATAATTTTGTAAATGAAGAAATAAGCGTTTGGAAAACAAATCAAAAAGAACAGAGATAAGCATAAAATTGATTATTCAGATGAAAATGAGCATGTTCCACATATCATATACCAGGGTGGGACCGTGAAATTTATAAGTGTGTAGTGTTTATGCTTTATTGCATACATTATTATGAAGGATTTTATTCGTGGGAGATGGCATTATTCGCCCCTTTTGAAAATTTTCAAATTTTGCATTCTAAAATACAAAAAAGCGGAATATACGGATTTTAGAATCTTCAAACATTTTTCAAGAGCCATATGAATTTAAATAAATTAAAATATTTTCTTATTTTTAAGTGTTTTTAAATGTTTCAAAAATGCTATGTTGTAAATGCATGAGACGATATTTTGTACTGAGAGCCACGAAAGTGGAAACTCGGGTTTCCTTTGGATATGAAGGTATAGATACACATGCACTAAGTATTGTGTTTTTGCTTCTTTTTCTGATTCAATTAAACTCAACTGTGGAAAATATTGATTAATTGTCAAATGGAAAGAGGAAACGCGTAAGACCTCTAAGAATTTTCTTAAAATTTCTGATACCTGCTTTAATCATTAAAAATAAATATCACACAAAAATACATATATGTTCTCTATTTTTTCGCTATTTTAGTACTGGAACTTTTGAATAACATGGGACAATGGAATTTGAAATAGAAGGATTACCAAACGTTAATTCAAATCATTTGTGTTACGTTTGCTTTCATTATTTTGACATACCTATATCGGCAACACCATTACTGATTTATAACAATTGAGTTTAAAAACTGTCCCCACGTTGCCCCATGCCGTAACCATGTAGAAAACTACTTATATTGGTGTACTAATGTTACATTTGCGTAAATATTTCAACTGAAAATATCTGAAATATTGACTTTACATTAAAATTTTGTAGAATGGAATAACAATATAATATAAATATTCAGTTTGTGAACATATCATAGCCAATTGAGTATCGAAATAGCGATATAATATCGGCAAGATATAAGCATCACTATGTTGATGCAATATTCCATAGTCAAGGTTGTCCTGAACAGAAATTTTCACCTTTTTATGGTTATACCTAATCACTAGTAGAGGAAATAATATTTAAATTAAAAAAATATATATTATACATCTTGGATAGCTTATGAGTACCAGCCTATGCTGAAACAGAAAATACTTTCGATACATTGTATGACTTAAAAAAATATATATTACAACATTACATAATTTAAACAATCTAAAAAACAATATAAAAAAGTAAATTTAAACAGAACCTTACGTACATTTAATATGTCTCATAAATGCTAATAAAAAAGTTCAAAAATGTATATTTGTATTTGCATATAAATGCTAATTAGTTATCTTTCTATTTGTTAAAACATTCAGCATTTTTCAATAGATAACAGCATTGAATTGACATTTCACATTTATGGATAGTATGATACTGATTTTTAAGATATGTAGATTTAAGCTAATGGATACTTTAAGATACTAGGCACATCAAAAATATATGTGAAAATGCATATTTAAACTTGATATGAACAACACAAGTTTACATAAAACACATATGGATTTCTAATTAAAAATTCAAAGGAAAATTGATTATTTACAGATGCACGATAGTAAACTTACTAAAATTAGAAATATATGTATATGTACATCTAAGATTTCTAAATTAATGTACAAATATTAGTTTAATTAACTAAACAGCATACATACAAAATTTGAAACACTTAAGAATTAGTACAGGGAGTTAGTTACATTTACATACGTAATGTTATTGAAAACACATTTTTTACAGACAACTGGAGAGATCTCATCTTGTTTGCTCCGTTTCCTTGTAAAAGTTTAGATTTTTCTGTTTTTTATTTATATATTTTTGTGTGTGTTGGGGTAACATGAATAAAAGCAGTTTTTTTTAATTGTTGCTGCATACCGCTTGTTTGGATAGCTAGTAGTTTTTCCATTCCCTTGCTCTTCTGTGTGACCTCTAAGGAAATAAAACATTATATTCCTTGTCATGATTGAGTTGAATCTGTACTGCATGAACTAAATTAATCTCCGAATTAAAATATTATAATGCTTGCAAACACGACAAACTATATTATGACCTATCGGGAAAAAAAACTTTTACACTGTTTAGTGTTGTTACACTATTTCAAATACAATGTAATTGATATACGTTTATGAGATGCAATACGATATGTTTTCTGTAGAATATGGAGTGCAGAGCATTTATAACTTTTTTACAGTGTCGCACAAAAATAAAATCGATTACGTAAGAGTTTACACAGAAAACTTTTTTTGCAGAGAAATTTAATGATGTTACGTGTTAACCCTACAGTGCACAGTGTAGCCAGTTGGCAACACTTTATATTTAACTCTTAATAAATAAATCAAGTTCTTTGCAACGACTATATTTATATAGAAATATTAATCCTCTAAAAATAACATAAGTATGCTACTAAATAAAGCTAAAAATCTATCTTAAGATTTCCGGTGTCGAATTCTTAATATAAGTATAAAAAACACAATTCTAAAAGAAAAATTCATGCACTGTAGGGTTAATAATGTATATAAATTTCAAACATAATGGAATTTATATACATTATTGACATGCATTACCATACTCTAGCGAGCGTAGCATATATTGTTTATTTACAGGAACCGTGCGTTACAGGAAAGTGCGTTTTAAACTTCGGTTTGTCTTTTAAGATTAACAACATTTCTCAATAGTACGTATTATGTATACATTCTATAGATCTTCTTCAGGGTTATACAAAATAATTCGAAAATATTGCTGTCTGTGGGAGTAAATTTATTAATTGTTGTTTCATTTGAGCAATGCATTCTCTACTGAATTATATTTAGTACACTAAATATCTTTGTAGACTAGAGATAAATTCATAAAAGGGCAACACAGAGAATTGGATACATTGCCGCAGTATCATTATTCATTCATTATTGTTCATTTAGTACTTACTTCTTTCAATTATTATTATTTACTTCAGCATCTTACTTTATTATTACATGGTAGTATTATTGCTCAGTATTACACAGCAGTATTTAGTACTGCTAAGTAGGATTTGTAAATTGTATTTTCAGAATTTGTATTTCAGAATTGTATAGTATAATTCTTGCTCAATATCACAAAATATAATTCAGTAATGCTCTGAACAATTAGGTAAACAAATTTGCTGGGCGGGGCTAGTTGAGCTTAAGCCGAAAGGTATGCCTCCCCGCCTGCTTTGAGTCTTGTGTATATAAGATATATTATTTTATCTGGTCAGACTGTGAAATTTTGTTATAGATTCACCTATATGTCTAGTTGGATTGTGTTACTTTAATCTTCGCTTGATATATGCTGTTTCTTGTTTGTTTATATGTACTTTAGAGAACGCTAATCTTTATATTTTTCAGTATAGATTGAAATTGTATCCTGTAGAGGTTAAAATTAAATCTAATTTGTAATGCTCCTTCTATCCCAGCGGTCTCCGAGAAGTACAAAGTATTATTATTGTGATATCGGAAACATACGCTTTACAGATAATTCCAAGTCCTTATGAATCCTCAGTAATATTTTGATAGTAATTTGATAAAAATGTTCCTAAGCACAAATTATTTTGTCAATATTTGACGAATCAATGTGTATAAGAGGGTGTCTTGTCAATCTACTTGTGCAACTTTTTTGATAAAAAGTTCTAAGGATATTTATGAGATTCTGTGTTTTGTTTACTCATGGTAACTTGCTTAATTGTTGTAGGATTAGATCTCAAATCAAAGAGTGAAAATCCTGCTTAAAGTCAATTGATAAATATGAGCGTAATTCAAGTCGCCCCTCTTTGTACCTATCCATTATGCTTAGGACATCATCTAATGTTATTAGTACACGTATTGCATCATGTATTGTACTAGTGCACCAAAATCCTGCTCGAAGTCAATGGATAAATATAAGCGTAATACAATTCACCCTTTCTTTGTACATATCTATTTTGCTTAGTACATCATATAAAGCTGTTAGAAGCTGTTTTGCATCATGTATTATTATAAATGTACTATTGCGTCAAATCTATGTTGGAAGAATGTTTGGAATTAACTGTTCAAATGATGATAATTTCATCTATTGATCACTAAGAACTTGCCGAAAATTCCTAATAGTATTATTGGTCTACAGGAGAGAGGGGTATTTGGAAATGGGGAATCATATTTTAAGAAGTAAATAAACAATGCATCTTCTATTCTAAATGTTTAAATTGATTTTTTTATCTAAAATGACATGTTTAAAAAAATATTACATTCAGCCATTAAAAATAAAGGTCGGTATTGATGCATCAATCCTATGCATGGTTACATGGTGAGAAAAAAAATTAAATATTTTTCAAATTTCTGTAACATGATCTATATTTAATGTGACCTAATAATTGCGAAATCAGGAAGAAAGTATAAGGGAAGAATTCAAGTTTAAACACACAAAAATAGTTACAAATTTTAACGAAATATTACTACACAGTACATTTAACTGTCTTTATTTAAACCTACAAAAATTATTTCAAATGTATCTCTAATAAAGTAGTTTAATAATAAAAGTCATTAGAAAATCAGTTTTTATTCCACATCTAGGACGAAATATAAATGTGTGTTTTAGACAACATGCACTCGGAATTTTCTTTTTCACATATTGTTTATTAATCAATGCTTTTATTAGTTAGAAATTAACTTAATATCTACAAAAATGCAATATCGTTTTACATGTTTAGATTTAAAAAAAGAAGCCTCAGTTTTCCATTTTGATGTACACATTTAAGAATCTAGTTTGATCGTATTTGAAGGATTTAATACAAGGTGGCCATAATTAAACTGACGGTACTCAGAATGCTCTGCAGTGCGATCTAATTGCGAGAATGGCGCCAAATTTTGTAGGAAGATTAAACAAAACGGGGACGAAGGATTCCGCGAAAAAAATAGTTCCAAAAGTCACCGCCAGGGGAATATGTGGCGCTGTGTATTCGAAAAAAAGAGTTTCAAAAAAGAAGAATCAATACTGAAATAAATTTACCGTTTATTTAGCACATCCAACTCATGTTCGATGTGGCCGCTGTTTTTGTTGAACACATATTGCATTCTGTGCACAGCATTTAAAACAGCAGAGAATAGCATGTCTGCATGAATCTCCCATACAGTTCGCGATACGCTATACTTCAACGTAGTCAGGTCCTGGACACCTGCGTGATAGACCATGGACTTTAGGTAACCCCATAGCCAAAAGTCGCACGGTGTAAGATCAGGGGACCGAGGTGGCCATGCAGTTGGAAAACAGCGGCTAATGACTCTTTCTGTTGTGAATTTCTGTCGTAGCAGCTGCTGTACCCGCAATGCAATATGTGGAGGGGCTCCATATTACATGAAAGTGACTTTCTCCTGGCACTGCATTTGCTGAAGTGCCGAATAACAAGGTTGTTTAGAATTTGGCGATATTTGTCTCCGGTAACAGAACAAGTCCTGTCGGAGCAATATTCTCATAGAAGAATGGACCTATGATCATATCTGCTGTGAAACCACACCAAACAGTTATCTTTGGTGAATGCAAAGGAATTTCCTTGAATGCTCTTAGTGACTTGTTATCCCGAATTCGGTAGTTCTGGGTATTTACGGTTCCATTCAGGTAACAGTGGGCCTCGTCTACCCATAAGATTTTCCAGGGCCAAGCATCCTCCAACTCCATCCTGGCAAGAAAAGTGAGAGCAAAAGTCAATTGCTTATTATGGTCGGTGTGACGAAACTATTGTACACGGCTGATCTTGTACGGATAGAAGTGGATAATATTTCATAAGATTTTCCATACCATAAAATAAGGCAAATCCAGATTCCGAGCTATCCCACGAGTGCTGGAAGTGGTAGCAATATTGCCTGGTGCTCTGTCGACAATAGCCGTTGCCACTTCTTCGATTGTATCCTGTGATACGGTTTTAGTCCTCTGCCTGACTGAACATTTATAGAACCTTTTTTCTCAAACTTCTCAACCATTGCTTTTAAACCATTAACTGACAAAGAACCGTTACCTTTACGCAATTTTTTTGTGGTTTTTTAAAATCACGAAGAGCGGCTGACGCATTGCACTGGTTGAGTTAAAAGAATTTGACTAGTAGAGCTCGCACGACTAAAGAAGGAGACATTATGAAAGATAAATTTCAATGAAATTGCTTCTAACAGTAGCACATTACTTTTTAAAGCCGAGCAACCCATATAGCACATGTGCTTCCCTAGGACGTCCCCAGGAAGATTGACATTCATCCTCCAGGCATCCCTGAGGATGCAAAAATTTGTCATCAGGAGGTCCTCAGGAACCGAAAATGTCCTCCTCATAGCATCCCAGGGAGCTCCCCAGGACCTCCTTCAGGTTCCTCCTCAGGTTGTTCTAGGGAAGATTTCAGGAAGTAATACCGGAGGAATATGGGAGACTTCAGGGTCACTTAATGTGCATAAAAAAACAACCGAAGTTATTATTATTCGACGTAATGTAAAAAGTATTTATTTTTTTAAAAATTAATAAATACGAACATTATCTTTTAAAAATTTACATAATACACATTACTTTTATTAATCACGCACACAGAATCACATGACAGTTATGATACAGATTTTACGGAATAAACTTTCTTACCGCCGACTGGACTTGAACCTGGGTACTTACGCATACGAGAAACACGCTCTAGTGATTACGCTACACGGCCGTTGTACCTGAATCTTTTATACGGTATTCATGTATTTCTTTCTCTTCTTATGAGAGTCAGTAAATAGAAAACATACATATTTTTATGCTTCGTATAGCAGGAATTCTGTAACTTTTATTGCAAATAAAGATGCATACCCTTTGATATATATTCAATACAATATTAAATTGATAACTAGAAAAAAAGCGTATCAATTATTTAATGCTGTTCTCAAACCCAAAGGAGCTGTTTTCTGACACATTTTTTAACTCGTTTTTGTTCGGAAATACATTAAATTGGCAGGTGGTCTTATTTAGAGACTATGTAATACTAGAAAAATGTTTTCCTTTTTTTTTATTTATTATTATTATTATTATTATTATTATTATTGTAAACGCAGATCTTTTAGAAAATAGTGTGAAAGTCATCGTTTTGACCCGAATTCCCCACGCGGCATCACAATAAAAGGGAAAAGGGAAGGGGTGTTTTATCATTTGCAACAACAATACGTTTTATCATTTTAGTTAGGAGCCACATATATCAGGGTCAGGGGTCTATGATAAAGGAGTCAATTAAATAAAAATATTTAAAATTAAATAAATTAAGTAAATTAAATTATAAATTATAAATAATCACAATTAAACAAAGTAAGAGAAAAATCGACGTTTTTATGAACCAAAAATTGAAAGACAAATTCAAAATGCACTTTTTTTTAAATTAGAAATATTATAATTTTAAATTTAGAATTAGAATAAGCAAAACTCAATTTGATTTCTAATATTGATATTACCATATTACAAGTTGCTAAACGATATATCTATAAAAGCTTTTCCGAGTTTATGCATGCTAGGCTGTTCTCAAATTCAAATTGGCTACTTTATGACATATTTTTTAGTTTATTTTTGTTCGGAAACGCTTGAAATTGGCAGGTGTTCTTATTTATAAACTTTGTAATCAAAAGATGTTTTCCATTTTTTTGGTAAAGACAGAAGATCTTTCAGAAAATACCGTCAAAGTCGGTGTTTTGAGCTGAATTTTTGACGCCATAGCACGAGAAAGGAGAAAAACGTGTCGTCATGTAACATGAATCACTTATAACCCGATAAGTAATTTATTTATCAAAAAATGGAAAATTCATTTCGATCTCAAATCAATTCAATAGTCAGGCCAGCCAATTTTATGTCTTTGCGTTTAAAAATAAGTCAAAAGATGTGTCAGAAAGTTTCACGTTGTTGAGCAGATCATTTGAGAAACACTCTAAGATACATAAATACATCGTTTAATTTTCAATTACCTACATGAAACTGCTGTTTAAAATGGCAATAATATTTCTTTAGCTCTTAATTTTTAAAGTATGGGCATTTCTACTCTATATCTGTAACTAGTTAAATATGAAAAAAAGTACTGTTAATAAAATTTGTGTCTGTAACAAAAATATTTTTTTTTCTTATTGTAATAAATAAAACTAGTTTACAATTAAATCTCCATTTAGTGATCTTTTGAAATCCTGTGAAAACATTCAATACATAGAAATTTCATTATGCACTATTTTTCATTGAAATATAATTTCATTTTAGCTAACAAAACTAATATTTCAGGAGATTTAAAATGCCTAAATGTACGGATACTTTGACATAAAATTTGAGTTCTTTGTTATGATTGTCAACGAAGTATTGTGTAAAAAAAAAAGGAATCCTTTAAAAGCAATACTTTTGTCTTTTATAGAATCATTGGTCGACTGCTTTAAAGATTATTTTTCTATTGTACCGACAATTGTTTATTTTAGTTATATCAAAGCTAAATTTGAAATAGCTTACTCCTTATTCTGGGAAGAAGAACGTTTCTCTTCTTTCAACCATGGAACTAAGTTCCATGCTTTCAACTACTTTTCTTTGCAAGTATTGCATGCATTCCAGTAAGCATACATATCCATTCTTCATCCATCAAAAGGAATTGGAGGTTGCTCAGTACTATCCATGTTCTTATTGTAGTTAAAATTCTACCCTTACCTGACTAAACATATTTGCATTATGGGACTTTTGCAGCTGATTATATAATCGTTCTTGACATCTGGATAGAAGTATTTCCTTGCATTTGAGAAACACCCTAAGATACATAACTAATAATAGCCGTATATTAACAGGAGTGAAGAATTTGCACGAAAAATAATCTTTTATAAATATCCTAAACTAAAAAGTTTGCCAAATATAAAATAGGTTTCTTAAATGAAAGTTTTAACAACTAAAGCAAAACACAACTCAGTTTTAAATTCTGGAGAAATATTTGTTATTTAGAAAGATAAATATTTATTTATATTTTCTGAATCTGTATGTTGTTAATATTTCTTATGTTCACTAAATTGAGATTTCACCTTCATTATTAAGAATTAAAAAATATATACCATGTATCGTAATTTGAAAGATGTAATAGAAAATAACTAATTTGTATTTAAAAAATAAAATAAAATTAATATGGTAAAACCTCCAGAACAGACGCTTCATAAAAATTCATACATAATTAAAAATTGACATCATTTAGCGAACATATGCTCATTACCAACACATATATAAAGTATATTAAATGAGACAAGTGGTATTGACCAGGTCCGTGATAATAATCAGCACGAATTTATATCTTTAACCCGATTTTGTAAGAATGTATATTTAAAAAAAAAATCTTTCAATCAAAACTCTTATTCAGGGGGGAGGGGGGGGGGGTATGTTTGTATTTTTTAAAACCAAATGTGCAATTTCAATAGAGCATGTAATCTCTAAGTTGGTGTTATAATTTAGACTTAAAAGTAAATTATTGATTTGATAATGACGATAAATATAAAATTATTAATTAGTTGAAAATGTAATAATAAAATACATAAATATATATGTAATTTTTAAAAAGATCAGAAAAAAATATTAATAGAAGAATAATAATAAAAGTAAATATGCTCGATATGACTTAAATATGATTCAATTTTGAAACATACATGAAAATTAACTTTTACAATCGAAATAAGATTTTTTTATATAGATTGTTTAATTTAAAAATGCTTATCTCTAATCTATTAACTATCAAATTCTGAATAGATACAAATACGTAAATATATATTAAACTGTTGATAAAACCCTTATTTGTAACAAATTTTTGATTCCTTTTGATTTCTTACGGTTACGGGAAAACACCCCTCATTTATTAGAAATAATAATAATATATATATATATATATATATGATAATTTAAAATGGTCAGCAAAAAAAAAATAATAAATCTAATTTATATTTTAAAATTAAATATTGATCTGAAAATTATTTATATATATAATTTAAATTAATATGAAATGATTAATTATTTAATACAAATAATAATAATAATTCAATATATAAGACTATATTTAAAGGATCAGAAGAAATAATTTTTACTAGGTATCTCTAATCCTTAATTTATAAAATATGGTTCTATGCAAATATATAAATATATATTAAACTTCGTGTCTCGAAAAAAATAATTCTGATTTCTTATAATTGAAAATAAAAATAATTTATTAGGAGAAAGTAAATCAATTTTATATTTAAAATTAAATTATTTCTATAGAAACTAATAAGGTATATAAGTGAAATCAATGTAAAATTATTAGTTAGATGAAAAAGTAACAGTAAAAATATATAAGTAATTGTTGAAAGTTCAGAAAAAATATTTAATGAATGTAATGATAAAATGAATTAATATATAAGTTAATTTTTAAAAGATCAGAAATAAAATAAATAATAAATTTTCAATTTATATTTAAAGATTAATTTATTTTAATTATTTATTTAACTACATTTTGATTGCATTTTATAAATTAAAAGTATATCTAAATAAGGATAATTAAATATTATAATAATTAAAAGTTAAACAATAACCAGATGTGCTTAGGAAATAAAATAAATCCAATAATAATATAAACTTTATTAATTAAAAAATCGAACCAAATCAAATCAAATATTTTTTTTATAAAAAATTATAAAAAGTTATTTTAGTGTCAAAATCACCCATAGGATGGCACCAGCACCGTCTCTTCCTAGGTACTTCCCTGGGTATATCATCCCGAGGAGCTTGATCCCTGGGAGGGATCTGGGAGATCAGTCCTGAGGAGCTTGCTCCCTGGGAGGGATCTGGGAGATCAGTCCTGGGGAAGTGATTAAAGTATTTTCCCCAGGAACGCCTGATAGCGTCATTACAGTTTCAGGAGGAATTTGGGATGAATTGGAACTCCTGGGGAGGTTTTCAGGAGCTTTGGTGCTATATGGGAAGCTGGCACTGGGCCAAAAGATGTATCGTGAAATTTGAATAAAGAACTTCTTCTGCTGCTGCTACTTTTTTGGGGGCTCTGTAAGTGAAATTGCAGATAAAGAAAATTTAGCAGTGTTTATGTAAATTTTTAGCTTTTTATAAACTGTTACCATTTTGAGATGGATTAAATTGCTAAATTCGTTAAATAAACGGTAATTTTATTTCAGTATTGATTCTTCATTTTTTGACATTCTCTTTTTCGAAAACACGGCGCCACATATTCCCCTGGCGGTGATTTTTGGAACTATTTTTTTCGCAGAATCTTTCGTCCCCCGTCTTGTTTAATCTTCCTACAAAATGTGGCGCCATTCTCGCAATTAGATCGCGCTACAGAACACTCTGAGTACCGTCAGTTTAATTATGGCCACCTTCTATTTCAGTGAGCAATGTGTTACGTATCAAATAATTTAGAAAAATTCATAAGTGCCAATTGCATCTATTCAAATGAATAAATGTCATTCCAAATTTTCATTTTAATATTCTTTTGAAACTACTTGTGTGAATTATGATACATTAAACAAACATTCCTCTTTGAAAATAAATTTTCAATTATCTATTCATGAAGCCACTCAAAAATTTATTGACAAGATCCTTCGTACATTTATTATATTTAGTATGGTGTATGGAAGCATATTGTTAAATAAATTTAAAAATAGTGCGAAAATGTTCTTAAGAATTATAAATTGTTTTACAAATTATGTCATAATATAGTAAAAATGGTTATTTGCTAATAATTAACTATAACCTGATAAATAGTGTTTGTATGACACGAAATATAATGTATTTCGTCAGAAAATTTAAATTTATAATAGCTAGTAATTTTTATTTTCTGCAGTTTGGGAGCTGGGCAGAACTTTTTTCTGGGAATCTATCAATTCTTAAGACATTTTTCAGTAAAAATAAAGCAAATAATGTCGTACAGAAATTAACCATTCAATCGTATCATATAAAGTACTTACGATTAAAAGCCTTCCCCAGTTAAAAGTGACAGTAAACATCTACAGTAAACCAGTAAACATCTACAAGAAGACGCAGAATTAAATTAGTGTATATCATTTTCAAGGCTTCATAAAATAGACCGCATTTTTCGTTGAAGAAAAATGACATTGAGGTTGAGGAAAAACAAAGTTTACAACTGTTTCACATATTATATTTATTTCTCTTTCTTCTGTACAACATTTAAAATTTTTTGTATGATTTTGATCTTCCTGTTTGTGCGTCTTTCTGCGTTCCAAATTTGGAAAATATACAATGATTATCATGACATATGACTATGCTATTATGTAGCATTCAATACAAAAACCTACCTATTGCAGCCGTTCGGAGGAACGCAATTCCAAAACAATTTGTTATATTTTCACAGATCATGACCCCTAGACCCCCAAACCACCCTCCGTTCAAATGTTAGAAACGTCAGAAATATATATATATATATATATATATATGACATATGTCATGCTGTAACTCTCTTATTTATGAGCCGATTTGGATGTAACTGAGTATTTGTATAGGACATATACGAAGGTCTCGTCCGAGTTCGTTGGGCAGCTTTATCCGCAGTCTTGTTTCAAAATGGCGGCCAGTTAAATATTTTTTTTAATTTTTAATAATTCAAAAAATATGTACAAAAAATTCTAAATTGAAAAAAAAATATTGCTTCTTTTAAGTGTTAGATCGTGATACAAGGATTCTGGAACATTTTAGGTTTTTGCCATATCTTAAAAAAATGGCTGAGATATGGTAGTTTGAATTTCCAGGGTGGCTGAGATTTATGAAATAATCTGATATTTGTTATGCTGTAACTGTCGTATTTATGAACCTATATGAATGTGACTGATTATGTGTACAGAACACACCACGGTCTCGACCGAGTTCGTTGGCCAGCCTCATGCGCCATCTTGATTCAAAATGGTGGCAAGTTAAATATATTTAATTTAAAAAAACGTCAAAATTATGCATAAAGATTATCAATTAAATAAAGTAGTTTCCATTAAATGTTAGATCGTAATACAAGGATTCCGGAACATTTATTTTTTTTTTTTTGGCTTTATCTTAAATATTGGCAGAGGTATGGCAGTTTGAAATTCTAGGTTGGCTGACATTTTGTAACGTTCTGATTTTTGTTATGCTGTAACTCTCCTGCAGAAATGCGCATTCAAATTCTGTATTAACGGAAACTGGGATGGAATCTTCTATATTCGGGTTCAGGGAATTTAGCTTTGGGTGTTTAAGTAAAATGAGTTGCATTTTTAAAAACATGGACTAAAAGCTACCTTTTCCTCCCGTAACTGGCCGGAAGGACTTTTTCGATTTACAATAGCATGTTCCTTATTCAACTGGCCTGTCGATCATTTATACATCGTTAGCAGGGTTTAACAAAAAACTCCTTTATTTTACAAAGTAGTCTATGTTCAAAAGATGTTTGAAGTATATTTTAATAATTTCACACTACTTTATATATTACTAAATTAAGATTCACAGGGATATGCATTATAACGTTTTTTTGTTTTATGAAAATGAAAACTGTGCACAGCATTTGTAGATGACAAAGATAATTCGAAGTGCGTTTTAACGACGTTATATTATATCTGGTATAAGGAAAATCTTTTTTTAGTATAAACAATAAAACCTTCACTATGGAGTAGATAATATAACATTTAATCATATTTTATATTAGCAAAAAATTATCATTTATGATCTATAATTGCCGGAAGTCAATATTCAGCTGTATAAAGCGTTTTGTAGCAGAATTAGAATTTAGTATATTATGCGGTGTTTATAAATATCTCTAGATAAGTCACAAAGCTATCGAAAAAAATATTGTATATAGCTGGTAAGTGTTGAAAGATGTTTTGAAACTTAGGTGTGTGGTTTCTAAATAGGTTATTTTGACATTTTGTTTCACGATGTGATAACATGGAAAATTCGATAATACATTGTGTTAATTTTGGAAAGTATGTGCGAAAATATGTATGAAATAATACACGTATAGTATACATGCATTTCTTTGTTTATTATTATTTCGTTCATCTCACGAAACCCTATTACTCCCGCTACGTTGTCTGTCCGTCACAGAGCCATTCTCAGAAACTATGTAACTTACAGAGTTGAAACTTTACGTAAATATAGCTGAATACCAGCTATGAAGCTCAAATATTAAAATTTGAAAAATTCCTATTATTTTAATAAGAGATAAAAAAACAAAACTCTAACAGCTTTTTTCCTATTAAATTTAAACATGTTTCTTTATAGCAGTTGCCAAAAATTAAAAATCCACAATAAAATTCTTTCTACAATAATTAATTTTCTATTGAACGATTTCTACGTTAAAAATGAAAATGAAATAAAAAGTTCACCAATTGGAAAAAGATAAATATGAAATAAAATTGATTGACGTCATAGTGTTAATAAAACGGACATTTTCAAAGATTTTTCAATAATACAAGGAGTATGAGTATGTGTATGTACACAAAGCAGATTAATATCACGTCACTAGAGAATTAAAAAGAAAATCTGACGTCATATTGGAAGTTTAACGAATTTTTCAAATGTTTGAGAATAATACAAAGCGAGTATTCATATGAGTAATAGAGAATAGCAAATATATGAGAAACATATTGAGTCGTGATAAAATCCGATTACGGAAATATTCGCATATTTTAACATTTTGAAGGTGTACAACATGTTTAATTTCGAAATTATTTGTTTTAAATATCACATTTAGTCCGCATGACAGATATTATTATGTCAGAATATAGTAGCGGGCTTCGCTGGCTATCGGGCTGTTTTAGATATTAGAAAAAACGAAAAATAGACCGGTAAATTTTTACTTGAAAGGAATATTAAACGGTTTTGAAAGGAATATTAAACGAAACCCTTTATTTCATTTAGCACTAATGAAGTGTCACATATTTTAACACCTCGAAAAACGCTGCATGCTTACTTTATTTAGTCATATTAATCACTCCTTTACAATTTTTTTTTTCACGTAACGTATTCAATGAGACTTTTTTTGCATACATATAAATCTAAAATAAATAATTTATTTTGGGTAATAATTCTTAAACACTACGTTTAGAAAATATATATATATAAACGTGAAATAAAATACCACCGTTTAGAGAGTTCGGTTAAATTTGGATAATGTTAAGTTGTGCATCCAGATTATTGCCTCGAGCTTGCATAAAACAGGTTTAGATTACAGACGCCTTGCATTTCTATAAGGATTATCATTTTAATTTGAAACACGTTTTACAGTAGCATACTTAAACCTGAAACTAAATAGTATTAAATTTAAGCATAATAAAAGTTATTAATTTTTAATTAAACAAGAAATTGGTTAGAATCTTACCAGAAAATATACCTAAGGTTAATTAATATATTTATATTAATCTCGTTTGTAATTTCCACCTAATCTGTTTCTCGCGCTAATGAGAACCACAATCTCTACAAATTTAGATACACTTTGATTATACATATATTTTTTCTCATGAAAAAAAAAATGTTTATATAAATTAATTTAAATGTGTTCAAAGTTCCACATAAATCTATATATTGATGAAAAATACCGTCCATGATCTCACTATACTTAATTTTTTTTGTTTTTGTTTAAGGAGTGTTTTGAATGAAGATCGAACGAAGAATCAGCAGATTTTAAATAAGATATAATTTTTATGTTATTTTATTAGTAATCAATGTTGATATATTTGATCGCTTACTCTAACATACGTTTATTGTTCTATTTTTCCAAAACGAAAAAAAATAGTCTTTTGGAAGAAACAAAGATGTAGCAGCTCATTTTTTAAAGCACAATTAAAAAATAAAAAAAATGTTTGTTTTAAAAAAATGTAATGCCTATTACGTTTACACTGTTACTAGAGATTAGAAGCTATTCTGTCTTACCTTCAAAATTTGATATTTAGCCTTTAAAAGGAATTGGTGCTGGGGGTAGGCCAACAGTGTCTTTATGTTATACATAAAGATAGAGTACAAATGGTTATTCATGTACGAAAACATAACATAACAACTAACGAAAATGTACAGTAACCTTTTACCAGTTACCAATGATTCCGAAAAGCGTTCTTTATCTTCATGAAACCCAGAAATCCATGTATTTCCGAGATTTCAAAAAGCATTTTAAATCTCGTTTCTTTTTGCTACCACTGATTTTAGGAAACGTTTCCGAGTAGTATTTAAAGCATATTAATATGTTTTATCAATCCGGAATATCTGTTTTTCGTATGCTATCAATTCTTATTTAAACATTTTGAACTGTGTAATTAAATTTATACAATCAAGTGTAAAAAACTAATATTTATTTTAAGTTTAATGTTAATGCTGCTAATTTACCACGCTTGTTTGTAAAACGTGATATTGAACATGGAAATGTGTACTTGAGAATTGGCAGCATTCAAAATACCTATATTCGGGGATGAGAAAGCTGATTAATAGACTACAAAATCAACTCGGAAACGTTTCTCAAAATTAGTGACAATGAAGGAACTTTTTTTGTATAAATTCTTCTTTAAATCCGAAATAAATTCGTTTCTGAGGTTTTTAAAGAATGCTTTTCAGTATCGTGAGCAACTCAGTGCAGCCTATTGAATATTTCTGTTAATGATTATATTATATTTTCATAAATGAAGAAAAATCTGTATTTGCTTACAGTGTACTACAAAAAAAGTGCGTGTTATATTGGGTTATCCGGAATGTTTTGCGGTTTTTCCAAGTGAAACATTGTTTTGTCCAGTTGTTTTGCTACTACTGGCAAGGCGTGACCTTTAATGAAAGAGATATGTACATTCAGTCTTTTCTGCTTGCGTTGCATAATTCTTGTTTGTGTCGTTTTATAATTTTAGTTTCAGTGCAGTGCTAATACTGGAGAACCAAAATGTTCATTTTCGTTATATTTTGCTTTTTATTACAAGAAACGTACAAATGCTATTAAGACTGCTCGTAAAATTTGTGCTGTATATGAACAAATTGCTATTTCAGATGACACATGTCGAAGGTTGTTTGAGAAAAGTGCGGAAATTTCAGCCTCGAAGATGATGACACTCTGCTCGACGTTCACCTGTAAAGGAGGATCTCGTAAAAGAAGATATCACTGAAAAACCCGTGTTATACAGTTCAGGAGCTCTCATAAAGACTAAATATTCCAAAAAATACAATGCATGATTATTTAATAATTTTTTAAGAGGTCCTCATTTACTCTCCTTTTTCATCGAGACTGAAATTTCAGCGCTTAATCCGGTCTGACAGAAATCACTCACTTGTTGGTAACATCATATCGGCGAATTTGCAGTTTTACCGATGAAAACATTTCAAACATGGAAACTCCAATATACAGGGTGTCCCAAAAGTCTCCGTACAACTTCAAAAATGTATTACAAAAAATAATAGGCCTACAGCAAAAATAAATACAACAGTGGATAGAGTAACTTAAAAAGTTTTTTTCTACTGCCTTAGTAAACTTCAACATGAGATCCTTTCGTAGCACGAAGAATATCAAGACGATATTCCAATTCAATCCCCTAAAGTTTTTCATGCTAACATCAAGAGTAACTACTGCTGTTTGAATCTTTTGTTTCAATTCCATGAGACTATTAACTTTTGTTCAGATTTCATCAAACAGTTGTAACTACTGTTGATGATAGCATGCTGAAACGCACGTGGATGGAATTGGAATATCGACGTGATATTCTTCGGGCAGCGAAAGGATCTCATGTAGAAGCATACTAAGGTAGTAGGAAAAAACTTTTTAAGTTATCTAAATACTGTTGCAATTATTTTTTCTGTAGGCCTATTATTTTTTTTTTAATAAATTTTTGAAGTTGTACGGAGACTTTTGGGACACCCTGTATTTCTGAAACAGAGTGAAAAGTATCTATATCATGATTCCAATTTGGCACTCTCATTATTCCCGGCTTAATGATCCAGGTTTAAATCGAGCCATAGATATTTTTCAGTCCATTGGGGAAATTTATTAAACTTTGAAATTTACCTATGAGACATAAATCTTTTTCTACTACTTTTATGAATAGTTTATAAATATAAAATTCTTCACATATTTTATAATACAATATGATCAGGCATAGACTCATTTCTTCCTGAACTCAATTTTCAACACATTACAGATTTATTCAAGACGCATATCCAGTTAATGAGCACAATTTGCCTCACCGTTTTCTATTTGCATTTAATTTTAAGAATATAGCTTAATGTAATCGGATAATTGGGAATATTGTTTTCCCAATTTAACTGGGTAGAATCTAAACTGGTTTAAAAAAAAATTCTTCAAAAGCAAGTTTGATAAATTTCTTTATTGAGTGATCAAGAAAGTGTGAATGAATGTGATGTAAAAAAGGAAAACATACATGCACAACCAAAACCATTATCCCCAATTCCATTATTAATTCAGTTATTAATATTCTACCATTTATTGACATTGTATGTTATACAATTGTTATTCTCCAAATAATACAAATTATAAAAAATAAAATATCATTAAATAATATTCTTAACTATATATTATTTCAAAAGCATTAATATTAGATTGAATTGGTAAATCGAAAAATACTTAAAGCGTCGTTTGAAACATTAAAAAAGAATTCTTAACATACATTATTTAAATACACAATTATTAAAGAAAATTAATACATATGTGTCTACGAATTCACTTTATTTCATAATATATATTTTTTTAATTACAACTTCTCAAATCCGATTGTAATTATCGAAATTCTTCTTTTGCTGTTTTAAATCAAAAGTTGACGCTGTATTTGAATTAAATATTTGATAAGTCAATTTTAAAGCGCACTTCATAAATAAAAAATAAAATACAGTTGTCGTCTTATACATTTCTAAATATTTATCTTTTGAACTCTATTTGACAGACTTTTATAATATAAAATGTTTAAATTTTTGACAGGTGAAATGAACTTACTGCTTTGAAACGTTCCTGTTTCTGTCACACTTGAATGAGTTTAATTCATAAAACAGGACTTTCCAAAGTCTCTTATAGAATCTTTTGAAGCTCTTATAGTAATTTGAATTTCAATGGTAAAAATGTATTAGATTGTTTTCAATCATTTTCAATGAAACATTTTATTATATAATTTGGAACTTTTAGTTATTCTAAATTATGCGTGTACGAAAAGAATGAACATTTAAATATCTTTAATATTTTTGATATTTTCCTTATAAAGTAAAAGGCTTATCAAAGCTGGATATTTTATACTAACTGTCCATCACATAAAATTAACAATAATTTCAATGTACGATGTACTAATTTATAATTTAAAAAAATGTTTTTTTCATATAAGAGTTAGACTAAATTCCACACGCTATTACCATTTTAATATGTCATTTTAACCATTTTAATGCATGATAACCATTTTAATGCATGAAGTGTATAAAAATAGGAAATAAACATTTTATGCATGCTATTCCTTCGTTGAAATTTTAAACTACGAGGGTTTTTCGAAAAGT
This sequence comes from Maratus michaelseni, assembly GCA_963931845.1. Classification (NCBI taxonomy): domain Eukaryota; kingdom Metazoa; phylum Arthropoda; class Arachnida; order Araneae; family Salticidae; genus Maratus; species Maratus michaelseni. Next base: position 288,082,400 of record OZ007591.1, on the reverse strand, counting down.
AAAGTTACAATGCCGAATACTCAATTAAAAACTTTTAATTTTTAAAACATCCATTACAAATTACTGACTGGTATATTCCTTACTGGTATATGCCTTATTCAGTTGATGTCATTGTCCAAACATTTCATAAGTCTGCGTACCAGGTTTTGTATCTCACAGTCATAGAAGGTTACCGACTGTTGTCGAAACCATACTTCAACTTCCAGTTGGATCTCATCGTTGGTAAGTTTTGCACTGCAAGATGTTTCCTCAAAGAAAGGAATAAGTGATACTCGCTGGGTGCAAGTTCGTTGGGGGACATCACAGACCACCTACCTGTTCTGGGTTCTTCATGAACCCATCTCCAGAGAAAGCACAACATCATTTTATTGCATTTTGTCGATTCATAATGTTCACATAGACGGAAAAAAAAATCTTTGTGAATATCTGCCAGCCGCTCAAATGCTGCATGAAGAAAACGGATGACGTGCTTCGTAGGAATCAGAGATTCCAAAAAACATGTCTGTCCTCATTGTATCATCGAATGGTGTATGAAGTTATGCTTCAAACTGAACCAATTGTTTCTATATTTTTGGCTATGGGAAGCAGGTCCTACATAAATTCGGCGATATTTCGACGAAAGGGGGCGCTGCGATCGCGATTTTTGTTCGATTTTCACTGTTGTACCACCAAAAACTGTATGATGTTATGCACATAATTAAACCAATATTTTTCTATGTTTTTGGCTATAGCCAGCAGGTTGTACTTGAATTCAGGGATATTCCGCCGGAGGGGGGCACTGTGATAGCCATTTAAAGATTTCAAATTCAAAAAGATGTACAAAAAAATTAGAAATCCTAAATTTTTTTACGTTAAATGTTTGGCCTTGATCCGGAGAATCCGGAGCAATTTTTGTTTTGCCTCTATCTTAAAAAATGGCTGAGATATAGCGGTTTGAAATTTTAGGGTAGCTGACATTTTCAAACAAGACAGCAGAATTCATCCATAAACGGGTTTAATTTATGAGTTTTAGTTAACATGGTTTCGAAAATTTTGTTTTCATTGTTGTAACAACTGTTCCTATTCTTATATGCTTACCACCATATATTTATATTCGCCAACGTCAAATTCTATCCAAGCTTGGCGAAATATCGCCAAAATTGACGATAAAAATAGGTTGCCATAACTGAAGTTAAATTGGCTGTAGAGGACTAATGTGGCGATATTCTCATTCAAATTCAATGTTGACGAGAACTGGGAATGAATCTTCTTTATTTGGGTTCCACGCATTTTAGCTTCGTGTTTTCCAGTAAAATTAGCAAAACTCGTAAAACCAAGGAATAGGGAGGCTATCTGTTCCTGTCGGTACAGGCCAGAAGGACTTTTCGTAGTTTAGTATACATCAGTTGATCGCATCCCGGTAGCCCGACGACTCGCAAGAAGCTGGCGTACAACAGAATGACGAAAAATATTGATTTTATTGGCGATGTGATAACGAATTTTGAAGTATTAATATGATTGTGATAGAATAAAGTTTGGGGATTGGCACATCCGACTAGTTTACCTAATACTCTACAAACTGTTGAATAAAAACAATTGAAATCCAACGTTCAGTTATAGAGAAGGAAACAAAACTGCCTCTCAGCATTTCAATCGCAAATAATTGTATAAAAATGATATGGGTACGGATACTGCGAGCAAACCATAAATTTTATAAACATCAAATTGTACTTATCAAATGATAACAGTAGTGCTAATTGAAGCGATAACACCAACTTTTATTAACACTATATTTCTTTTTCTTGGATCAAATGGTTTTGGGAAAAGTTCATAATTTATGCATTTTCTTAAAGTTTCATTAATTTAAGAGAGGTAAAAAATTATGAACTCTAATATTAAAATAACAAAACCAAAATTGAATCTACCTAAAATGATCATGATTGAGTTTTCTCTTGAGAGTTAAAGAATGAGCCAAAACAAAATCTTTTTGGATTCCAAAACATATTTTTAATTATTAAAAAAACAATAAATCCATATTAAAAATAATCAGAAATTATGACGATCTTTATTTTTATTTTATTTTATTTTATTTTTTACATAATATTTCCTATAATAATCTTATTTTGATTTTAAACCCCTATTACGTTTTCATGTATGCAGATTTAAAAATTAATGCAAAAACTATGTCACTTTCTGGTCTGATTTTATCCATATAATTTAAATTAATTATATACGTTTCTATACAACATAATCTAAGCTGTACCAAAGAAGCGGAAAAAAGGATTAGGGAACTTTTATAAAACGACAGTTGGAATAATATACTTATAGATTTAACTTTGGTTATTTGGTAAGATTAAGATAAATACTATCATGTAAAAATTTACTTTACTTTTCAAAATAGTAAAACAATTTTTAAAAAAGGGTTGTTTTATTTATTTAATAATCTTTTTTTTTAAATTAATAAATAATAATAACATAAATTTAATTTTATATTCATTTTACTATATCATAAGATTGAAAAAATTCAAAACACATCTTTTATTCATTTTCCTATATCATAACAGTGAACATATCCAAAATTCATTCAGAATAAAATTTTTATTTATTCAATCATGTGACTTATACTATGTTCTGGGAAAGTTACCCGTCCAAATAATTATTTACTAAACACATCATACTGGACATCATTAGAAATCTGTCATCCACAAAATAATTTTCCATTCGAATTTCAGTTAATGATTATCGAAACGCTTTAAATGTGCATAACGTAATTATATAATATTTATAATTCAAATTTTATATACTAAGTGTGTAATATCATTTGGAACAGAATAAACGAAAAATTAATTTTATAATTAATCTTTTCGAATCTCGATGAGTGATTCATTTTCGTAACGTTATTCATACATTTAAAATGTCCTGATAGGAATAATTTCACATGTTCAAATGGGATTTGTTAATTCCATGAGCAGTATTCTAATGACGTAGAAAAATATTCGCAATACAATGAATATCTATCTATCTATCTATATATATACAAAGAAACATTTAGGCTTTGATTTAGGAAAGAGAAAATACATTCTAGTTTATGCACATGTCTTTTATAGGTACTTCAAAAAATTGATTTTTTTACGGTACGGAAAGAGGAAAGTAGTTTTATTATTAACTGAAAAACATAAATAATATATAATTATTTGCATAAGAAGAAATGTTTTGGAAAGAGTGACGATCTTGAGCGAAGAACCTCTGGTGCAGAGCTATTCTTCAGTTATGACTTGGACCTCATTATTGTATACAAAGATCTTCCCTTTAAGATGGTGTTTAAATGGTCGAAAGACATGATAATCAATGTTTCAGATGACAGGGAAATTTTACGGTAGTTCCAGGACTTCCCATCAAAATCGCTACAACAAATATATGCAGCAACAAACCACATGAAGATGGTGCGTTATCATGCAGAATCATACACCCTTTGGACAGCATGCCACGTCGACAATTCTTGATTGCTGATTTAAGACTCTGTAAGATGATGTTGGTGGCGCTGCGAATGTTTGGTGTCATTCATGAAGCGAATCATTTCAGTCACCTTACTTGTACGCTGGCTAAACAAAAACTACCACGTTTCACTGATATCGTCAACCTTTGTGACAATTGGAGCCTTTATTGACGCACGCGCAAAGTTCTGTCTCTTCAAACGCGGATGCATTTTCTAAAAACTTATATATATCTATATGAATAGGGAAACGTAGAGTAAAACCGGGTAACTAACGGTTTTCCTTTGTTAAAAGTCTAGAAGGGCGAAAAATCGGAACAACCCCTAAAATAGTGTTTGAGGACATCTGCCCTATTGAAAAGCCACAACTGTTGCAGCAGAAAGAGTCTTCTCTACTTGGGAAAAGACGTTTTCTAAGGACTTCTGAAACAGCTCCTAATTTAAGTGGTAGGTTATAACCGGGTACTAATCAGAAACTAAGTTTTTACATTTCCAGTAACGAAAAGTGTTTTTGTAATAAATTTTGATTCAAACAATAAAACATATATAATTTTTGAAAGCAAGTAATCTTTTTTCCGGTTTACAAGCAATTAATTGGACCGCAAAGTGTTATTTTTTTATCCCACGTATATATGTATGTATATAAATATAAATATATATATTTACTCATTTTTGTTTTAAAAACGACCCGGATGAAAACTAACTAAATATTCAAATAAAATATACAAATATTTAAAATTGTATGTACACGTATAAAGACATATTCCGTTATCGTATCAACAGGTAAAGGTGTCGCCCAACAGGAGATATGCTAGCAACAGTATTGTTTTAAGAGGATAAGACTAATTTGCATCTTTTAATTGCATTATACTATCCTTACTGTTATTTGTCATGTTTTCGGAAAGCACTGTTAAATTCGGTTGATAACTCTGCATAATATAAACTAAAAAAAAATCTCAAAAACATTACCATCTTCAAACATTTTCGTGCTATTCTAACACAAATGCACGCAAACGTCGAACAGGACCTACATAGTCATTTTCTACAGTGATGGACCTTTTTGAGCATTTTCTGTTTCTTGGGGGAACGTAAATGTTATGTTATTATTAAATTTATTAATAATCCCTTAATTGCCGTCGTACTAAACCCTCACCGAAAAACATTAAGTCAAACATGTGCTTTACATTATCAAAGTTTCAGATTCGAATCAGAGTCTCGAATTTCAGTAGATATGAGACAAAACGTCTGATATTGAAAGAGTCCATAAATGGATCTAACGATCTTCAAAAAATGCGGTTCAGGTGTGTTGTAATCATAGTGTCGCATTCTAGAAAATCCCTTTTCTGTGCTACAAGATCCTCTCACAGGCAAAACACAATGCAGAAGCATAAGAAGTGTACAAGAAATAAAAGATATAAACACAAGCTACTACATAAGGTAGCATTTTTGTAAAATAAAGCTTTAAAGAGCTTTGAATATAAGTAATTTAAAGCCATATTAAAAGCATATTTGTTTTTAAACATAACAATACTTTATGAAAAAAATCTACCTCGTTATAAAATTTGTTAAATGCCGTTTAATTTTGAACCTAATATGGTATATGCTATCTGTAGTTATATAATATATTCCTGTGTAGTACAGATATTAAATAATAGGATATATGATATGCTTATCATTTACAGAGCTGTCAAGTCTCCGGCTTTTTCGATTCCAGTATTTTAGTACAGAAAATTTTGTTTTTTGTAATCGGGACATTCTGCGATTAAAAAGAAAATTTTTTTTTCTAAAATAATAAATGGTATGCAAAAATCCGGAGACTTGGCAAGTCTGCATTTATTCAAAAATATCTTACAGGCTTTTAATTTTCCTATTTGTGCGTATTCTATTAATTTACGTAATTTTCGCAAAGATTTAGTCATGTTCGCTTTACAAAATTAATGAGTAGCAACATTGTTTATTGTAGTTACTGTCAAATTCTCTATCAGCTCGACGCATTCATTTTTATGTTTAAAAGAGCAGATACTAGTAAATGGATCTTAACTCAAAGTTTAATAACAAAGTACGATTCGGTTAATTTAACTTTATTTATTACGGTACTTTTCACAAAAAATTGTAATGTTTTTCTCATAAGAATGATCTAAGTTTTTCACGACAATTAAATATGTTTTTAAGCAATGCTAGCATTGTTAACAGAAACGCTCAGGCATAAGATATTTAAATCCGTATAATGCGCGATTTAAAGAAGGAATTTACGTTTGGTATATTATTTGAAAATATACTTGCTTGTACTAGATTTAATTTAATTAAACAGGAATCTTGCATTTATGTCTTTAATAGTGTAGATAAATAAATTCATTTATTTGTAAATGATATTTCAGGAAAGAAAACGTTTTCGTTTAAATACATTTTGATATAACTTACATTCCTAAACAGTTATATCTATCTTAATTAATGTATGTATTGACTTTGAAAAATATTATAACCGCAAAAAATAGACAAAAAAGAACTGATATCATCACTTATTTTCTAATTGTACAATAATAGGCAAGGCAGTTTTTTGTTAAATAAGTATAACAAATAAAAAAAAAGGAAAAATATTACGAAAACTTACTGGTACTTTTTGTTTCACATTTTCTATACAATGTTTACTATTCAACATAACAAACATATTTTAAAACAATGAAATACAAAGAATTTTTTTGTATTCTGCATTTTATCTTCTAACAGCTGTTGACATCAGAATGATAAATGATGTCTTGTTGTTTCAAAATTTTGTGCATTTATCACCAGAATGCTAGCAATGAGTGACATTCTGGCGATAAATACTAACAATAAATTATTTAAGGATTAACATTTTTTTTTTCATTTAGATGATTTGTGTGTCCAAAAAGTACTATGTCTAGAGAATAAAAAATAAATATGTATATATAAAACTGAAATCACGTGGGAGTTGCGAAAATTTTCGTATTGCTTAAAAAGAATTTTTCTTTCTACATGGTTCATTGAGAAGAAAGTATTTAATATGAAAATGTGCTTAATATTTTATTACAAGAGGTTTATTAAAAATAAAGAACTTTCTTAAATGATGCAGAGAATATATATTAATGATCAGGGAAATATTTTAATATTATTTAAATTTCAAATATTTTAATGGTATGTATGGAATAATTGTTTTAAGCATTTTACAAGAGCTGTTGATGCTTCTGCATCATAACGCGATGTAATGTTATAAGGCCACGAACTATAGGTAAAACTTTGAATACATCTATTTCTAATGTATGCTTATAAAGTCTGCATTTAAAAAGTCCCTTTTAATAGCAATATATTTTTTACTCGATTACTCAGAACATATTTCTTTCTCAATAACAGGGGAAATCGTGCGATATATTACTTTATAATGCATAAAAGGACCGCCAAAAACAACATTTTAAAAAATAATCTGCATCCAGTTTTTTTAGGAACTTCATAGTTGTAATGTAATTGCATACGATAAATGAAAATATCGCTTCCTTCTTTTTTTTCCAGTCAGTACTGTTTGTTTAAAAGTTTGTCGACATCGTAGGTTTGTAGCATACACTTACCTGCTGTTTTAAACTACTACTTACATCAAGTTCCATATGAGTAAACACATCTCAAGAAAAAGTTGTTTAAATCTGGAATTTTGAATAGAATTTTGAAAATTCCTTTAGAGAAGAACCCGGTTTTCTAATGAATAGACGATATAAATGAAGGGGCATAACATGTCAGTCACATAAATTAAATTATTCCCAATTTATGCATCACCCTTCCTCTTCTATAAAAATGATTTTCAAGGGGGAAATTTTTAAAGGTCTAAACAACTTTATTGTGGAATATTCTGTGATTTTTTGGAGACATTTTACAGATATCAAAATATTATACGTTTCCACTTTTATTGTGACATCGCATTTTCGGTTGAATTCATCTAAACGTTTCACGTCTGACTATACCATTTTTATACAACGTTTATAAATAACATTGTCATTTATCTTCGAATCTGTTTAATACCAACACTTGCAAGAGAAATATTAAAAAGAAAGCAACTGAAGACATGATAAAATGTCTTAATGCAATAACAATTTAAAATATTGCAACTATTCCATCTTTACTTTAGAAATATAAATTTTAAACTCAGCTAAACATAAATTACGCACTTGTCTGAGGACTTTCCTGCATTTTCATAAAAATATTTGTAAAACTTAAAATAATTTAAGGTTTCTTTCCCTGTTTGTTTCTAAAATACACTTCATATCTGTTTTTTTATTTTACATATATCTTAAAATACAATTTTGTTTAAAAAAAAAAAAACTTTTTGTCTAGAGCCGATTTAAGTTGTTTTTGAGAAACGGGCAAAACGCTTAGAGGGTTTTAACAATAAGAATTTTAAAAAAAATCTACAAAAATTATAAAAACACATTTTAATTCTAAATGAATATTCATGCAGATGTTAATTGAATAAAATCATATGTCAATTCAATATCAACACATTTCTGATACAATTACCAGAACTTTAATTCAGTACTTTAAAGATATTCTTCCCATGCATCAAATTTCACACACATACACACACATATATATTATGTTGTATTTATGTTATATTTCCTCAGTGAAATCTGTCGGTGGTAAGATATTACTTTTCTCCAGTTACCTAATAAAACTTTCCACCATTCTTCTCCATAATAAGCCTCAAATCACACCAATTTACCTTGCTACAGGAAGCAATTCGAAATATCAATTCCATATGCAGATACGGAAATTAATAAACAGGGGTCATATTAAACAAAGTTAGTGAAATATTGAAGAAGTTACAGTCGCCTACGTGAAAACACGGCGATGGCTCGAAGAAACTGAAGGTGTGTTACCTACACAGAACTCACAAGTAAAGATACTATTGTCTGTGCCGGCGAATTTCGATTTTTATATCTCATTCTATTCGTCTCATCGAGCTAAGCAATTGTATAACTCGCGTAACAGCTATTGAGTTTTTATAATGACAGGGGGCCGGGTCAAAGTATAAAATTTCCATAATGCGAGCTGCCGAATTTAAAACAGTAGCAGAAATTTGCGTCGCATGCAACCGTACGCAGACTTTCCGCAAGTAACGAAGTGACTGGAAAACTGACAAAAGAATTTACAATATGGGGTTACAAAGATTTCTGATCGTAATTCGTGAAAAATTATTGACAGGATGAACAAAACTAGACGAGGACATCATAACTTGAGAAAACTTGCCTGTGCAGTAGCATAGGAATATTTTATCTGCAATTACAAATTCTTATAATAACAGCAATAATATAACCTTATAGTAGATATTGGCAATGTATGGGTCTGTAAAAACGATTACTAAATTTAAATTGCACTTATTTCATTGAAGGCATCTGTTTTTCACTAAACGTGAACTTTGACCCCACCCCCTGTCATTATAAAAACTCAATAGCCGATATGCGAGGTATAAATTTACTAAACTCGATGAGACGAATCGAATGAGCTATAAAAATTGAAATTCGCCGCCACAGACTATGGTACCTTTACTTGTCAGAGTCAGTATTCATTTAGGAAATATATTTATTATCTCCTTGGAAGTTCACAAACACAGATCAATTCCATACCGAATTATATTTCATGTTGCAGTATTATTAGGGAAGGTGTTTCAACAAATTAGAATTTAAAGAATCAATCTTTCAGATCTTACATAATTACACGATAATAAACGAGTAAGTCATATTATTAAATAAGACATTGTTATTCCTGTTGTAGTACGAAATATTTTAGCAAGCCAAAAAACACTAAATCTTCTCTTCGAGGCTTGTGCCTCCAAATCAATGCTACAGGTGTATGTTTTTTTATTGCAATTCGTAAAAGGGCCCTTGCAGAATAAGAAAGCGCAAAAGGCGGATTATATTTTCCAGCTACGTAGTAAAAATAGACGTGGAAATATACTCACAAGAAAAAATGCATATTTCTTTATACGGAAAGAAAAGGCAAAAAAATGGCAATAAGAGGAGATTTGCAGAACAAATAATCCAGTAGGGAAATGAGAATACAGTTTAGATTAAAATTGCGTTTAATTTTGAAATAAAATTGAAAATATATTAAATTTAGGCAAATAGTATTAGAAATAAGCCAAAAAAATAATGATACCTGAATTGTATCTTAATAGCTTTTTGGATGGCAAGAATAAATGTTATTTCAGAAATTTAGATGAACTGGTGAAATGAATTATTGGAATATTTTAAAGACTGGTGATGATTAAATAAACTAGGGTTAGAAAATTTTACTAGGTTGGGAAAATCTACAGTATACCTTTAAGATAAAGTGGACCTTTTTAAATTTCGTAATAACTAATTAGAATATCATCTCTCTATATATACAGGGTCGCAGCGTCCATTATTTTTCATATATTTACTACGACTTTTTTCCAGGCAGTAATCCTCGTGATATATTTATATTGCACATGATAAATAAAGCCCCTAGAATTTTAAATGAGGTAGTGGTAGCAAACTTATTAAAAACATAGGAGGCTGTTACCCGTGTGTATATGGCTGTTTGTTATAACAGAAAATCAAATAGTGGTTGGAAATTATGTGAACGTTTGACAGAGCTTAAAGTTATTTAAAATCAACACGATTATCACTCGTTATTGTTCTTGCTGTTGTGTTAAATGAATTTTGACATATAGAGATCAGGTTCGGAAAGATGGAAGAAGATCAATGTGGTCCAGTTTTCATTTCATTTTTATAGTATCACCGGCAGAAAACGAACTTAGTGTGAGGACTTTCTTCGCAATATTTTGTCCTTACTGGAATGGAAAATCACCATGCTCGCTATCTCTCCCCCACTTTCGACTTCCCAGCAAGAGGACCCTTATACAAACATTTGACTTTACATGGAGGTATATGGCCTCCACATAGAGACAACTACAAATCAGTCTTTCAAGGAGGATATATTCCAAGTACAGACTTCTTTCGGTACTGCTCTAGTTCGTATTCGGTTGAGAACTTCTCCTTCACCATATAGTTTGTCGCAAATAAACAGTACAATTTTATTATTACAATGCTGTTTGTGTAATATGTTATGGGAATTGTACTATTAGAATGTCATCTAACTGATGTATCATATTCATATCGATAAATGTTTGGTATTTATAAGTCATTTAAAATCCTATTTTACGCGATGTCATTTTTATTAAAAAAACATACGATTTACATAAAGATTTCCTAAAAGCTCATGCTGTCAAATTATCATATTTTATGGAAACGAGCAAGAATTATAAATTCGCATTCATGTATGAACTGCAAATTCGCAATGCCTCAATTATTTTATATTTAATTGGTTGCGGTATTACGATTTTAGTGTCTTCGCTTTGGAAATACATTAATTTGACAGCGCACATCGCTTCTGTGATTGGAATTTTCGAATCACACTTGATTATAGCAACAGCAGTCTAAATTGGATTATTACTATCTGTGTCCATTTTAATCCGTCCTAAATATATAATGATTTATAAATGGCTTAGAATAAGTACTTGTATACATTTTATACCAGTATGAAATGTGAATTGTATACTCCAGGTATATCATGCCACGAGACATTTAATAATTACTACGAAGCGATGAATTAGTTATTACTCATGCCTTTATAGTATTTACCGGAAAAGTAATTAGCATTACTTACATTGATGTTTGATAAAGTTCTTATACATGGTATATTCCTTTGAAATTTGAAATATTGAATTCTCAACTCATGTTAATATTTAAGTTTTCCTTTCATTTGACTATATAAAAAAAATCTTATAAAATTATGGAGATATATATCTGTTTCCTTTTTTAATGGCATTTAAATTAAAATTATATGTAATGATATTTTAAAATAAAATTGGAGAATATAACATTCCACAATTTTAAAACATATTTGTGAGCTGCATGATCGTAAGATGAAAAATTAAATGATATGTTAATAAACGATCCTGAGAAAAGATATCTATGTGTGTCATACAATTGTTTCAATACTATTATATGTAAAGGTAACGGTTGAACTAAAAAATAAAACATTATAATTACAACTCCAAATAAAAACACTGGATTAAGTGCCCTAGTACTAGATAGATAATTTTAAGGAATCGACGTGACTTTAAACAGTTTTAAAGCTTTTTTCGCAAAGGCTTTTAAGTAAATAAGTTGAAACCAAATTTTAAAAATATATAGATATCTCCTTGATAATTTCCGAATAATATAGTTTTTTCAATGCCTAAGCTATTTGAAAAATATCGCAAAATGTTACAAAAAAGTCATTAAAAAAGAGGAAATTTAGAAAATGAATTCTGAAAACTACCTGTTATTCAGATTAAATGAGCACTAATAAAAATGTACCCTAAAGAATGTGCTTTTGTTTTAATTACACAAAAAATGAATCAAAAGAAGAACGAACGCTCAGGTCGCCTAATTGCATCCTCATAACGCAATCCTTATTCTCACTGAATTTCATTTCTTTTTAATTTGAATCGAATGAAATCCGAAGCGACCTCTAAGGGAACATTTGTAACTTTCAAAATTAAACAGTCAAGCGTACTCGCTTCCGATTAAAATTTACAAGTTTCAATATCTCACACATTTTTTTACAAACAAATAAATGAATTACTATTAAATAGATTTACTCAACACAATTACAGCAGAAATACACATCGAATGAACAGCACATAAAAATGTAAAAATAACAAAATATATTTGTTATTTTTGTTTTTCTTTATCAATAATAGAGACAGATATTTTAGTAATTGAACGCTTTAATTTACCTGAGTGAGTGCAAATCTGTAGGACCTTAACTTTACCATCAGACCATGTAAAAATTAACTTAATGACGGCATAAAGCCCATTTATAGATCGGTAAAAATTCTTTTTTCACTATTACTATTAATCCTATTTTTAAATTATTACTTTCTACAACTCATTTAGATGTCTCATTATATGTAGATTTATATGCTGTAAAGTGTCTAAATAATCATATCTAGATTTATATCTTCGATTTATTTATTTTTTCCAACGGTTTAAGCGATTGGAATTAACATAAATTATCGACTGTCAAGGTTTAGCGCTTATTAGTCTCCGAATCAAAAAATGAACTGCAGCCAGCATCTCAAAATTGTAAAAATCTTTGGATAAATGCGTAATATGTCGAGAGTAGAACATGCGTTTTACCTGAATAATTATATTTTCAAACTTATCATAGCTGAAGCGTGAATCAAACAACAGCGCATTAAGGTGGTCGATTTCAAACGAGCGTCTCAAAGTCTTCCAAAATATGGATATTTAAGATGTCTATAATTTATATCTTCGAAATTAAATAATTAGCTAAAGTTTCATATAATGCATTTATAATTTTGTAAAACACTTTCAGTTTGTAATTTGCTCATACGAAATATCTAGCGTTATCCATGAATGTCTTGAAACATTTTCCATGCCTCTTTACAAATTGCTTTAGAAGTAATCATAGCATATATAATTGAATCTCAAAGAATCTCAAGATGTCAAGCTTGAGCTACGTGACGCATTAATTCTCTCATAAGGTAATTCAGACTTTTGCTCAGAACATGGAGCTGGATCTGTCTTAAACATATGATTGATGAATGTACCGTTTTCTTTGCCATATTTCTACCTCTTAGAGGCTAAAATTTTAATCTAATTGTTTTTGTGAGTCTTTGTGGATCAACATGAAAATAAACGTTCGTGCACTTCAGAAAAAAATAAATCTTATTTAGTTTAGAGCTTTAGTTCAAGCTTTAGTTTAGATTTAGAATTCCATTCTCATCTATAAAGCGATGGAACTTATAAAGATTACTTAAGGGTACCCTTTTTTAATACCTAAGGACTCTTGTGAGGCCTAAACTAAAGTTATTTCAGCTTCTTTAACTTCTTCAATCGTCCAAGAACGTTTTTTTCTCAGTATTTCTGCAAGGAAAAATGAATCTGTGAAAAAAACATGCAAACTTTTGTAATAGTCATTATTAAGTTCAAAAACTTTATATAAAAGAGAGAAACTCTTGGTGCCCAGACAATGAAGTCGCTTTAAATTTATTTTTCTATTCTGAACGCATAATTTCACTTCAATAGATCTCACTTTCACTTTCGCTTAGCAAGTCGCTTTAAGGAGAAACTGATTACATTTACATTGTAGAAAGTTCTGCATCCATCCAAATTTCTGAATTTTAAACCATTTATAATATTGTTCGTAAGAGAGTCAGCATTTGTTTATCAAGAAACAAAATCTGTTCGGAAATGAGTCTTAAGAAATGAAACCACATCTCTGTTTCAGTTAACTTTTGTATTATGTTAACAGGATTGACATTAAAAGATTTCCATTTCCTACCAAGATTCCTTTATCCAGATTTTTTTTTTTTTTCGAATCTATCCAATTGCAGAAATCTGATGTATTTTTACAATCGATCGAGTTTTATTTTTTATCCTATATGAGCTGCGAGTAAAACACGAATCAACTCTAAACATGGTAGAGCTATTCTCTTTAACGGACCAATTCAGGTCTTATTAACCGAACTTTTATCGCAATATTTTGCACTGTCAAATGATCACCAGCATGATAAGCTTTTTCACTTGTATCAGAAAAGCGATGTATTGTAACATTGTCCATATCAGTTGATAGGAAAACAAATCTTGCTACTTTAATTTCATTCAGGGAGTTCTAAACACCATTGTATCAACTTTTCAGAAATTTTAATAGGGAGGTGAGTATCCGTAGATAGATCACTGAAGAGTCACTAATAGGGTGATACATTCTCCTTCTAATATACAATTAAAGCTATATAAATATTGCTATACAATTATTGCATTTTAAAACTTGTATTTGGTATTTTTTTTAAATCTTCATCCTGTAACTTAATGTTGTATTTTTTAACATAGTTCAAGAGATATATATCAATGGATGTATATCTGATATTTATTTTCAAAATTTCATGATATTTAATATTTTCGTTATTTTCATACATTTGATATCAGTTTTCAAAATATCATTGTGTATGATATTTTTTTATATTTTCATTCAAACGCAGTATAAATGATTTTTCAACTGTTATTGACTGTGTCGTTAGGTATATAAAAAACTTTTGCTCTAACAGTGGCTTAATAAATAATTTAAATAAAATAAAATCCAAGCTTTACATTTGAAGCTGCATTTTAAAACATAGAACCAATAATTATATGGAACAATACTTAATTAGAACAGCTATTGAATGATAAACTGTCTAATTTGGATAATTCGGATAAAAAGTTATTTACAGCCTCTTTAATACGAATATTTTCTAGTTTCGGTTTAGCTCAGCTTAAACTCCGCAACAGGTTAGGGAATGAAAAAGCAAACAAGCTTACATTAATGTTCAAAAATTTCAATTAAATCACATTATTTTGTATTTAAAATTTTGTTGTATAATTTCAGATTTCAGTGATCAATATTCTTTAAAAGAGTAACAAAAATATATACTATAATGTTCTTAATGGTAAGTCACACTTTGATGAGAAAATTACCCTGAGAATTTAATGCTAAAAACCCATCAAGTATTTTAGAATTTAATTTTAATTGGCAGAAATTAATTATATTATTTACAATATTTCAATTACACCTAACTAGATAAAACATATTTGTTTACTTAATTCTCCAATACACACTTTAAAATGCTATTTGTATTGATTTAATTATATTTTTATTTAAATTTTATAATATTATTTATAATATAATTTATTTTTCTGGCTCGAAATTACAGAAAAAACAACTCTAAATGCCAGAAATAAACAAATCTGTAAATGAAAAAAATCCGAACAACATGAAACCTGGCATTAAAACATGAAGACCTAATAGCGATCCAACAGAAACGTGTTGCCGAAGAAAAAATAATTCTTTGGTTGGTTAGTACTTAATTTTAAAAATAAATGTAAATAACAAAAATTTAATGACTTTTGAAATTCGTTGCGTCACATTGCAGCTGAGATTTGCTGCTAAGATTCGAAATTATTGGTGAGAAAAAATTTGCACAAAAGAAGACAGTTACGACCACATGGTTTCTAGAATTGCACATTTTATCCCATGAAGTACATTCTTAAACATTTGCAGTAAGCTGTCTAGTAATTTGACCGTTTTTAAAAAAATTGGCTACATAACAGTAATTTAATTCTATATTCTCACCATATTATTGCTCATATTATGGTCAGAATACAGTTAAATTACGGTTTTGTAACCGTTTTCTATAAAAACGATCGAATGACTAAACAGTTTGTTGCAAATATTTAACAGTGTATATAAATAAATAACGGTATAAATAAATAAACATAAATAAATAACTTTTTAAAAGGTCCATGAAGATATCAGTACTTTCATCGTTTCTCATATCCAAGGATATCAAATATCGCAGACCACAGATGGTTTAGCAATGTTTATGTACTTGCAAAATGTGCCCAATCACAAAAACAAATTGAATATGTCATATTAATCCAAAATCAATCATAGTTACAAACACTGTTCATTATGATTATAATCACAATCGAATATTGAGGTTAAAAAATTTGCAACATATAAATCTGGAAAATGTTAAGCGCTTGGGGTTACTATTTCCAATACATTTTTAGAAATGAAAACTTTAAATACTTCTCCTGAAACACATGCTTTTCATGAACGATTAGATGAAAAATGATTTAACTTTAAAATGTGTAGTTATATTACACGGTTGAAAAATTTGCAACACACTTCTCAGTAATTCGACCGTTTTTATTTATAATGGTTACTCAACCCTAAGTTTAATTGATCCTGACAGTAATATCCTAAACATGCTATGATCATGTATATGTGATCTTGATCATGATATTTTATCATGACCATAACATAATATCGTTATATTTACACAATAATACTTATCAGTTTGCATCGTAAAGAGTATTTGCAGTCTTTGTATTGTAAGAAAAGATTATTGGAAAAGTGATATTGATTATCGAATTCACAGAGACGATTCGATAAAAATCAGATGGTGTCACTTGTTTGAAATTGCCTGTTGCATACATAAATAATGGATAAGCTACATGGTCAATAATATGGTTTAAATACATTCATAACATGGTTAAGGAACCGTTATTTACAAATACGGTCTAATGACAGCACAGTTTGCTGCAAATGTTTACCAGTGTAACATAAAACAGATTGACTACAATTTATTGGATTTTGCATGCGTAATGTACTATCGGTTTAAATGCATGAGAAATACCTGAATTTTTACAGCTATTATTTTTAAATTGACATATTGATAATATTTGAAAAATAATCAAAATGATAATTTAAGTGACCACTGGGAGTTATCTCTTTTTGACTTAGATTGTATTATATAATTCAGATTGTGTATGTAAGGAATCAAAATAGTAAACTATCAGTATTTTTGTCATAATGCTATATCGGCCAAACTCAACTATTACAAAACTTTCCTCAAAATTTTTAAAACATAAAAAGAAAGTGCATCAAAGTAATTTACATAGCAAATTAAATTATCTTTTTGCACGCTAATCTATACGAGCAGGGAAGACCGAGCTATGCTCGGTCAAAATTAAATTTGAGTTCAAATATCATGACCCATGACCAAAATGACCCACTAATTGAATTTTCTCGAACATGTGACTTAGCCCAACAGTCTTCTCGTGCCGGAAAACCATAGGATGCAAAATTTAGTGTAAATTGAGCCGCTTTTTAGATATTGACCCACAATGACCCAGAAATGACCCACTAATCGAATTTCTTGAACATGTGACCTAGTCTAATGATTTTCGCGTACCCGAAACTCGTAAAATACAAAATTTAATCAAAATCGTTAGAGCCGTTTTTCAGATAAAATTAATTTGACCCGCTTTGACCCAAAAATGACCCCCTAATCAAAAGTTCTCGAACATGTGACCCAGCCCAATAGTCTTCTCGTGCCCGAAAATAGTCGGATACAAAATTTCGTCAAAATCGTTTGGACCATTTTTTAGATACAATTAGCTTGACCATGACCCAAAATGACCCACTAATTGAATTTTCTCGAACATGTGACCTAGCTCAACAGTCTTCTCGTGCCCGGAAACCATTGGATGCAAAATTTAGTGTAAATTGAGCCGCTTTTTAGATCTTGACCCACAATGACCCAGAAATGACCCACTAATCGAATTTTCTCGGGCATGCGACCTAGCCCAATGCTTTTATCGTGCTCGAAACTCGTAGGACACAAAATTTAATCAAAATCGTTAGAGCCGTTCTTTAGATAAAATTAATTTGACCCGCGTTGACCCAAAAATGACCCACTAATCGAAAGTTCTCGAACATGTGACCCAGCACAATTGACTTTTTATTCCCGAAAATGGTCGGATACAAAATTTCGTCAAAATCGTTTGAACCGTTTTTTAGATACAATTAGCTTGACCATGACCCAAAATGACCCAAAATGACCCACTAATTGAATTTTCTCGAACATGTGACCTAGCCCAACAGTCTTCTCGTGCCCGAAAACGGTAGAATACGAAATTTCGTCAAAATCGTTAGAGCCGTTTTTAAGATAATTTTTGCATATATATATATATATATATAACCACCCACAAGATTTGCTCGTATTAGAATATATGATAAAATAATCAATATTATATTCGTTCTGCTTTATTTTTTTAAAATATTAGTAGCAAACATGGAGAACATAAAAGTATTTTAACCTTTTCAGGATCAAGATTATTCTGGTGAAAAAATATTTAAATTGTTGACTACCAACATAAGAATTTACAAACAAATTCATCTGAAAATGAATAAGTTCATTTCTCCATGTGCATCATAAAAGCAAAAGTTTATTCAAAATTTTTCGGATATATTTTGCATATGAACATGACAATTAAATGGTATAAATAATGTACTACCGTCGCGTTGTCCAAATTTTTTTCTCATGTATTTAAACTTCTAAACCACAAAACACGAACCTATTATACTAATATTTCAGTCCGCGTTTTCGAAGAAAAGAAATCATTAAATAAAATGTCGAAATATAAAAATAATTTAAATGGCATTTCATTTTGCGCTTGTTGTGAAAAATCTAAAGAAATTTTATTGCTTCAGTCGTTATATTTACACAGTGCTACTTATCAATTTGCATCGTAAAGACCATTTGCAGTCGTTGTATTGTAAGAAAAGATTATTGGAAAAGTGATATTGATTATCGCATGCCTAGATAAAGAGACAATTTGATAAAAATCAGATGGCGTCACTCGCTTGAAATTGCCTGTAGCATACACAAATAATGGGTAAGCTATTTGGAAACATCTGCAAAATATTATATATTGTTAATATATATATTTTTTCTAATTCTGAAAAAGATATAGATTTATTTTACAAATACATGCTTTCATTTCCAAACAAGAAATGAAAAGAAACAATTTAATAATTTTAAAGAAACATATTTATCAGAAATGTAAATCTTAAACAAAAATATTCTATTTAAATGGTCTAGGCATTGCGTTTAGAAATTAGTACAAATTGGGAATATGATTTTTTTAATTCATGATATGATCATTCAAAAATGTCAACCACTTATAGAATTTATAAAATATTTTTAAATTTACATTTTATTCAGCAACATTTTGGAAAGTAACGGAAACTTATGTTGAAATCAAAAGCGAAATTATTAAATTCTCAATTAATTTAGTATGTGTATCATAATTAATAATTGAAACTAGGTTATTAACATAAGTATAATGTAATCAAATAATCAAATCAAAACATTTACAATAATGCTATGCTCCAATATTCTAAACTATCGGGGTACCAGATGCCAATAAATAAACAGTAAAAAATTGTAGTACGAATGACAGTTGCAGTTTCCATAGAAATAAATGATTAACTTTTTTCCTTTAAAAAAATCAGAATGTTAAATTTAAGAACAATTGGTGCTTTCAATTATTAATTTGATTAAAAAAAAAAGTTTAGTTTCAGTCTAAATTTACATTTTATTCAGCAACATTTTGGAAAGTAACGGAAACTTATGTTGAAATCAAAAGCGAAATTATTAAATTCTCAATTAATTTAGTATGTGTATCATAATTAATAATTGAAACTAGGTTATTAACATAAGTATAATGTAATCAAATAATCAAATCAAAACATTTACAATAATGCTATGCTCCAATATTCTAAACTATCGGGGTACCAGATGCCAATAAATAAACAGTAAAAATTTGTAGTACGAATGACAGTTGCAGTTTCCATAGAAATAAATGATTAACTTTTTTCCTTTAAAAAAATCAGAATGTTAAATTTAAGAACAATTGGTGCTTTCAATTATTAATTTGATTAAAAAAAAAAGTTTAGTTTCAGTCTAAATTTACATTTTATTCAGCAACATTTTGGAAAGTAACGGAAACTTATGTTGAAATCAAAAGCGAAATTATTAAATTCTCAATTAATTTAGTATGTGTATCATAATTAATAATTGAAATTAGGTTATTAACATAAGTATAATGTAATCAAATAATCAAATCAAAACACTTACAATAACGCTATGCTCCAATATTCTAAACTATCGGAGTACCAGATGCCAATAAATAAACAGTAAAAAATTGTAGTACGAATGACAGTTGCAGTTTCCATAGAAATAAATGATTAACTTTTTTCCTTTAAAAAAATCAGAATGTTAAATTTAAGAGCAATTGGTGCTTTCAATTATTAATTTGATAAAAAAAAAAAAAAAATAGTTTCAGTCTAAATGTACATTTTATTCAGCAACATTTTGGAAAGTAACGGAAACTTATGTTGAAATCAAAAGCGAAATTATTAAATTCTCAATTAATTTAGTATGTGTATCATAATTAATAATTGAAACTAGGTTATTAACATAAGTATAATGTAATCAAATAATCAAATCAAAACATTTACAATAATGCTATGCTCCAATATTCTAAACTATCGGGGTACCAGATGCCAATAAATAAACAGTAAAAAATTGTAGTACGAATGACAGTTGCAGTTTCCATAGAAATAAACAATTAACTTTTTTCCTTTAAAAAAATCAGAATGTTAAATTTAAGAACAATTACAAACAACAGCGCATTAAGGTGTTCGATTTCAAACGAGCGTCTCAAAGTCTTCCAAAATATGGATATTTAAGATGTCTATAATTTATATCTTCGAAATTAAATAATTAGCTAAAGTTTCATATAATGCATTTATAATTTTGTAAAACACTTTCAGTTTGTAATTTGCTCATACGAAATATCTAGCGTTATCCATGAATGTCTTGAAACATTTTCCATGCCTCTTTACAAATTGCTTTAGAAGTAATCATAGCATATATAATTGAATCTCAAAGAATCTCAAGATGTCAAGCTTGAGCTACGTGACGCATTAATTCTCTCATAAGGTAATTCAGACTTTTGCTGAGAACATGGAGCTGGATCTGTCTTAAACATATGATTGATGAATGTACCGTTTTCTTTGCCATATTTCTACCTCTTAGAGGCTAAAATTTTAATCTAATTGTTTTTGTGAGTCTTTGTGGATCAACATGAAAATAAACGTTCGTGCACTTCAGAAAAAAATAAATCTTATTTAGTTTAGAGCTTTAGTTCAAGCTTTAGTTTAGATTTAGAATTCCATTCTCATCTATAAAGCGATGGAACTTATAAAGATTACTTAAGGGTACCCTTTTTTAATACCTAAGGACTCTTGTGAGGCCTAAACTAAAGTTATTTCAGCTTCTTTAACTTCTTCAATCGTCCAAGAACGTTTTTTTTCTCAGTATTTCTGCAAGGAAAAATGAATCTGTGAAAAAAACATGCAAACTTTTGTAATAGTCATTATTAAGTTCAAAAACTTTATATAAAAGAGAGAAACTCTTGGTGCCCAGACAATGAAGTCGCTTTAAATTTATTTTTCTATTCTGAACGCATAATTTCACTTCAATAGATCTCACTTTCACTTTCGCTTAGCAAGTCGCTTTAAGGAGAAACTGATTACATTTACATTGTAGAAAGTTCTGCATCCATCCAAATTTCTGAATTTTAAACCATTTATAATATTGTTCGTAAGAGAGTCAGCATTTGTTTATCAAGAAACAAAATCTGTTCGGAAATGAGTCCTAAGAAATGAAACCACATCTCTGTTTCAGTTAACTTTTGTATTATGTTAACAGGATTGACATTAAAAGATTTCCATTTCCTACCAAGATTCCTTTATCCAGATTTTTTTTTTTTCGAATCTATCCAATTGCAGAAATCTGATGTATTTTTACAATCGATCGAGTTTTATTTTTTATCCTATATGAGCTGCGAGTAAAACACGAATCAACTCTAAACATGGTAGAGCTATTCTCTTTAACGGGCCAATTCAGGTCTTATTAACCGAACTTTTATCGCAATATTTTGCACTGTCAAATGATCACCAGCATGATAAGCTTTTTCACTTGTATCAGAAAAGCGATGTATTGTAACATTGTCCATATCAGTTGATAGGAAAACAAATCTTGCTACTTTAATTTCATTCAGGGAGTTCTAAACACCATTGTATCAACTTTTCAGAAATTTTAATGGGGAGGTGAGTATCCGTAGATAGATCACTGAAGAGTCACTAATAGGGTGATACATTCTCCTTCTAATATACAATTAAAGCTATATAAATATTGCTATACAATTATTGCATTTTAAAACTTGTATTTGGTATTTTTTTTAAATCTTCATCCTGTAACTTAATGTTGTATTTTTTAACATAGTTCAAGAGATATATATCAATGGATGTATATCTGATATTTATTTTCAAAATTTCATGATATTTAATATTTTCGATATTTTCATACATTTGATATCAGTTTTCAAAATATCATTGTGTATGATATTTTTTTTATATTTTCATTCAAACGCAGTATAAATGATTTTTCAACTGTTATTGACTGTGTCGTTAGGTATATAAAAAACTTTTGCTCTAACAGTTGCTTAATAAATAATTTAAATAAAATAAAATCCAAGCTTTACATTTGAAGCTGCATTTTAAAACATAGAACCAATAATTATATGGAACAATACTTAATTAGAA
Organism: Maratus michaelseni; assembly: GCA_963931845.1. Lineage (NCBI taxonomy): Eukaryota > Metazoa > Arthropoda > Arachnida > Araneae > Salticidae > Maratus > Maratus michaelseni. The sequence continues at coordinate 288,059,833 of OZ007591.1, read as the reverse complement.
CAGCTATTGAATGATAAACTGTCTAATTTGGATAATTCGGATAAAAAGTTATTTACAGCCTCTTTAATACGAATATTTTCTAGTTTCGGTTTAGCTCAGCTTAAACTCCGCAACAGGTTAGGGAATGAAAAAGCAAACAAGCTTACATTAATGTTCAAAAATTTCAATTAAATCACATTATTTTGTATTTAAAATTTTGTTGTATAATTTCAGATTTCAGTGACCAATATTCTTTAAAAGAGTAACAAAAATATATACTATAATGTTCTTAATGGTAAGTCACACTTTGATGAGAAAATTACCCTGAGAATTTAATGCTAAAAACCCATCAAGTATTTTAAAATTTAATTTTAATTGGCAGAAATTAATTATATTATTTACAATATTTCAATTACACCTAACTAGATAAAACATATTTGTTTACTTAATTCTCCAATACACACTTTAAAATGCTATTTGTATTGATTTAATTATATTTTTATTTAAATTTTATAATATTATTTATAATATAATTTATTTTTCTGGCTCGAAATTACAGAAAAAACAACTCTAAATGCCAGAAATAAACAAATCTGTAAATGAAAAAAATCCGAACAACATGAAACCTGGCATTAAAACATGAAGATCTAATAGCGATCCAACAGAAACGTGTTGCCGAAGAAAAAATAATTCTTTGGTTGGTTAGTACTTAATTTTAAAAATAAATGTAAATAACAAAAATTTAATGACTTTTGAAATTCGTTGCGTCACATTGCAGCTGAGATTTGCTGCTAAGATTCGAAATTATTGGTGAGAAAAAATTTGCACAAAAGAAGACAGTTACGACCACATGGTTTCTAGAATTGCACATTTTATCCCATGAAGTACATTCTTAAACATTTGCAGTAAGCTGTCTAGTAATTTGACCGTTTTTAAAAAAATTGGCTACATAACAGTAATTTAATTCTATATTCTCACCATATTATTGCTCATATTATGGTCAGAATACAGTTAAATTACGGTTTTGTAACCGTTTTCTATAAAAACGATCGAATGACTAAACAGTTTGTTGCAAATATTTAACAGTGTATATAAATAAATAACGGTATAAATAAATAAACATAAATAAATAACTTTTTAAAAGGTCAATGAAGATATCAGTACTTTCATCGTTTCTCATATCCAAGGATATCAAATATCGCAGACCACAGATGGTTTAGATATGTTTATGTACTTGCAAAATGTGCCCAATCACAAAAACAAATTGAATATGTCATATTAATCCAAAATCAATCATAGTTACAAACACTGTTCATTATGATTATAATCACAATCGAATATTGAGGTTAAAAAATTTGCAACATATAAATCTGGAAAATGTTAAGCGCTTGGGGTTACTATTTCCAATACATTTTTAGAAATGAAAACTTTAAATACTTCTCCTGAAACACATGCTTTTCATGAACGATTAGATGAAAAATGATTTAACTTTAAAATGTGTAGTTATATTACACGGTTGAAAAATTTGCAACACACTTCTCAGTAATTCGACCGTTTTTATTTATAATGGTTACTCAACCCTAAGTTTAATTGATCCTGACAGTAATATCCTAAACATGCTATGATCATGTATATGTGATCTTGATCATGATATTTTATCATGACCATAACATAATATCGTTATATTTACACAATAATACTTATCAGTTTGCATCGTAAAGAGTATTTGCAGTCTTTGTATTGTAAGAAAAGATTATTGGAAAAGTGATATTGATTATCGAATTCACAGAGACGATTCGATAAAAATCAGATGGTGTCACTTGTTTGAAATTGCCTGTAGCATACATAAATAATGGATAAGCTACATGGTCAATAATATGGTTTAAATACATTCATAACATGGTTAAGGAACCGTTATTTACAAATACGGTCTAATGACAGCACAGTTTGCTGCAAATGTTTACCAGTGTAACATAAAACAGATTGACTACAATTTATTGGATTTTGCATGCGTAATGTACTATCGGTTTAAATGCATGAGAAATACCTGAATTTTTACAGCTATTATTTTTAAATTGACATATTGATAATATTTGAAAAATAATCAAAATGATAATTTAAGTGACCACTGGGAGTTATCTCTTTTTGACTTAGATTGTATTATATAATTCAGATTGTGTATGTAAGGAATCAAAATAGTAAACTATCAGTATTTTTGTCATAATGCTATATCGGCCAAACTCAACTATTACAAAACTTTCCTCAAAATTTTTAAAACATAAAAAGAAAGTGCATCAAAGTAATTTACATAGCAAATTAAATTATCTTTTTGCACGCTAATCTATACGAGCAGGGAAGACCGAGCTATGCTCGGTCAAAATTAAATTTGAGTTCAAATATCATGACCCATGACCAAAATGACCCACTAATTGAATTTTCTCGAACATGTGACTTAGCCCAACAGTCTTCTCGTGCCGGAAAACCATAGGATGCAAAATTTAGTGTAAATTGAGCCGCTTTTTAGATATTGACCCACAATGACCCAGAAATGACCCACTAATCGAATTTCTTGAACATGTGACCTAGTCTAATGATTTTCGCGTACCCGAAACTCGTAAAATACAAAATTTAATCAAAATCGTTAGAGCCGTTTTTCAGATAAAATTAATTTGACCCGCTTTGACCCAAAAATGACCCCCTAATCAAAAGTTCTCGAACATGTGACATGGGTTTATTCAGTCAAGTGGCGTGAGAGCCCAATGACGTAGTTTTTGACTTAGTATAATTTTCTTTTGTTTATCGTTTCGTAGTAGAAGCTTCTCATCCTGTTCCTTCCCTTGCTAACATGTCGCCAGGCAACGGAAGATTTCCTTCTGACAAAAACTCTAGCTCTCAGTCAGCAGCTCGAAAGAGCAGGTCATCAACTAGAAATACCAGAGCAAAGCTGTCTAGAAGCGTCAGCCACAGCTCAGCAGCATCCACAATACATGAAAACACTGATGCAGAAACAGAAACATATACGATGGCAGAACTTATTACGATGGGAAAGAGCTACGTAACAAGAGCTGAAAACAGCATTGCTACAAAAAAACTCCCCACAGAAAAAACACTAAAAAATCTGAGATATGTATTTGAGTTCCTTCAAAATACAGAAGAGGCATTGCAGTCCAGGATACGCCAACTAGAAATAAATGAAACAAGCCTCCAGACAAGCTGCCAGCACCTCCAAGAAAGCCTAGATCACGCACGCCAAACGAATGAGATGATAATTGAAAGGATCCCAGACACCGTCACATTTATAGAAGCAGTCAGATCAACACTAAAACAAAATCAAGCAGACCAAGCAGCGGCAATAGAAAGCACCACCATTTCACCAACAGAAACAGCAACACCTCAAGTCCCACAAACATACAGTCAAACAGCCGCACAACCAGCCAAAAAGTTTGTTCTGGAAAGCTCTAACCGTAAAACCCTCATCATTAAAGGTACATCAATAACACCGGGAAAAGAAATCGAAATAATGCTATCTAAAGAGGCAATTGCAACGCCAATACACGTGGATAAGGTGGCCCCCAGGAGAAATCACGTAGAAGTTACCTGCAAAACAGAAGAGGACCTAAAGCGCCTACAAGCAGAGCTGCAGCACAATCAAGTTCTCAACAAAAAACTTAATTTTCTGCAGAAGGCAGTTCCAAAGTATAAAATGATTCTCCTGGGTGTCCCAGAGGCGCTGACGAAGGAGGCCCTCACTAATATTCTTGGCAAAACATACCATATAACTGAAGAAGACATCATCGTCCTCAAGGAGTTACCTAATAGACACAACGAGGCGACAGAAGATTTGATTCTTCTGCTGCCTAAGTCACTTGGCATAGAGCTCATAAATGATGGAGGCATCGTCATCGGCCTAAAGACCTGTCGCCTCCGACCACATACTACCATCCTGCGCTGTCGCCGCTGTCAAGGCCTTACCCACCACGAACGGAACTGCAAGGCGGCCACGTCTGTGTGTGCATGCTGTGGCGAAGCACACCATGAAGAAACATGTGCAGCAGCTCCACGATGCATCAACTGCACCAAACATAACACACAACACAACACACATTTTCCAACAAGCCACAAAGCATCAGATTCTGGTTGTAGTGCCTACCGCTCAAAATATAGTTCAGAAAGGGAAAGACTTAACCTGCTTTTCCAAATTGGTAACAGTTCGCAAGTTCACCTAACACCAGAAGAACCAAACAGACATCAACAATTCAACACACAGCACCCAACCATACAAGAGGCAACACCAGCAAATAGCCCCTATCATCACGATGAATGGTATGGTAATCGCTCATATAGAAATGAATACCACCCACTCTATCAAGGAGGCCACAACGGGCATCACCATGACTGGCAAGGTAGGCCCTTCTATTGAATCTAACATAATTTTTGTTACTAACTTAACCAAGAACCCTTTATTTAAGTACCTTTTAATTAAGTACCTTTTCAGAAAACCAATATGTCTCTTCTAGCACCTTCGGACCCCCCTCCATTTGGCCACATCAAAATCATTCAGGTTAATTTAAATCACTGCAAGGCAGCTAATGTCAGCCTAAAAAATTACATGATATCAGAAAATATAGACATTGCATTGCTGCAGGATGCCTACTGTGGCAATGATGGAGCGCTGCTGTCAATTTTTCCGAAAAATTGGGCGAAGTTCGCGTCCAAAGATAACAGCGCTCATCTGGTCGTCCAGAATACGGATCTGGCATACTCACACCTATTCACAGGAGACAACTGTGTTTTCATCACTATAATGGCGAAGGAAGGAAAACTAATTATAGGCTCTACCTACGCAGCACCGCGTTTCAATTTTGATGAAACCCTTATGGAGTGGCAACACTTAATAACTCATAAGCAGTACTTCATTTGCGGAGGTGACTTCAACGCAAACTCCACTGTTTGGGGTTGCCCACAGGAAACCATCCGCGGAGACAGTCTCATCGAGCATCTCGCAGTCCATAATTTAACCATTGTTAACATTGATAACAGAACACACACATTTGTCAGAATGAACAACACAGGTATTATAACACACAAAGGATTCCCAGATCATACGCTGGCGAATCCGAAGGCGGCACAAAAAATCAGGGACTGGCGAGTAATGGACATCCACAATGCCTCGGACCATAAATACATACGTTTCGGCTTTGACATTACACCACTGACTACAACTAAACGACGTTTCAACACAACCCGAGGAAATTTTAAAAAGTTTACACAAATCATTAAAACACACAGACCACTCCTTGCACAACACCTAAGGGATGCAACAAACATCACCGACATTAACTCCTTCACAAAAAAACTTATTGCTTCCATGCAAGAGGCGGCACGAGCATCCTTTAGACTAAAAAATACTCGGAGGACTCCAGTCTTCTCGTTCTGGACCACCGAACTAAAGACACAACGAAACAAACTCACAGCGCTAAGGAGAAAGATTAAACATCTACGAGAAACACACGGAAACACACCTTATTTTGAAAACCTTGGCGCTCAGTACAAAATACTCTCATCAAAATTCAAGAAAAGTGTTCAGGATGCCAGAGTCAAAGCCTGGCGGAATTTCTGCAGCAATCAATCAGAACCTTTTGGCACGGCACAAAAATTTTTTACAGGAAATTTCTTCACACCAGACGAAATTAAACTTGAGCTTCCACCCTCCATTTCATCCAGGCAAGCAAATATGGAGCACCTAACTGCAGCACTTTTCGGACCATCCTCGTATCCCAACAGGGACAATTCAGACCTCAATTTTTCGACACCTAATGATAAACCCTTTTCTAAAGCTGAAGTAGCATCTGCTCTACATACATTTAATGATAAAAAAGCCCCTGGCCCAGACTGTGTGGACTTCAAAATTTTAAAATTAACTTTCAAAATCATCCCAAAGTTGTTCACCAGATGGGCCAATCTGTGTCTCAATCACAATTACTTCCCTCAAACACTGAAGCAAGGTGAGGCCGTCTACTTCCTGAAAAAAGGAAAGAATGCCTCAGAACCCACATCCTATAGACCTATTTGTCTCCTACCAACTCTGGGGAAGCTGCTAGAAAAACTACTAGTCACACGACTGGTGCACTTCATGGAGACGAATGGCATCTTGCATCATAGGCAATATGGGTTCAGAGAGGGTCGGTCATGTGACAAGGCCCTTTATGACATTCTTACCACTTGCAATGAAACCATCAGCAAAGGAGACTACACCTCACTTGTTTCACTAGATATTAAAGGTGCTTTCGATAATGTAGAATGGAGGGACATTATCCAGCAACTAATTGAAATTCGCTGCCCGGCTAATATAGCTGGAACCATCGCATCCTACTTAAGCCTTCGTAGCATAATGATCAATTGGGGTTCAGGCACTTCGGTACATCAGCTCGAAAAGGGCTGCCCCCAAGGCTCCTGCCTTGGCCCAATACTTTGGTTACTCATAGCTAACATAATTCTAAAAGAGCTAGAATCTAGAGGCTTCATTCTCTTTGCATTCGCTGATGACTTCAGCTTTATTTTCTCGGGCAGGCGGCGCATTGACTTGGAGGCAATGGCGGCTCAAGCCCTCCCCGTATTCTGCCAACTGCTAACAAACCTCAACCTCCAGCTATCAAGCCAAAAATCACAAGCAGTCACATTTTCCAAACCACGCAAACTTGAACGTAAACCAATCATAAGAGTGAACGGGGTTAGTGTCGAGCATGTCTCACACCTCAAACTTCTTGGCCTCACCATAGATGAACACCAAAGCTGGACGGAACATATCAACACCCTCAGGATTAAAGTAGGAAAATTACACTTAAACGCACGTAAACTAACGTCAAAATCCTGGGGAATAAAGCCAACAATGTTAAAAATCTGGTACCACACAATAGTGGAGCGGATAATTTTCTACTGTGTGGGCGTCTGGGGAGGTAACCTCACGCAAGCCGTGAAGGACAAATTGACCTCGATGCAACGGCTCTTTTTGCTGCAAATTGCTCGAGGATACAGGACAATCTCAACGGACGCACTCACAGTAATTACAGGTATTCCTCCCATAACAATAACACTCCAATATGAATACCAGAAAAACAGGATCACACACCTAGAACATGAACCAACGTGTGCAGCACTTTTTCCACAAATACAACTACAGAGGAAGGTTCCCAGTTGGAGAATACATCCCGCAGAAGAGACATCTCACTTACAGATAAACACAACCAGGCACGGTTTTGAACACAGCTACTCTCCCCGCTGTCCGACCATTTTCACTGACGGGTCACGCACGGAGACTGGCGTGGCAGCAGCATTCTGTGCCATGAAAGGCGAGGTCGTGACCCATAAGTGGGCCTGCAGAATCGGTGATAACAACACTGTCTTCCAGGCTGAGCTGTTCGCGATTCTGCGGGCATTGGAATGGATTGTCTCTAACCCAACAGTACAATTTTACAGGCTATATTCAGACAGCCTCTCCAGCCTACAAGCAATCTTTACTCACCGCACAAAACATCCCATTGTACTCCAAATAAAACTACTTTTAAAAGACCTTGCACGGCGAGTAGCCCTGGGCCATGTGAAGGCACACATTGGCATTGCTGGCAATGAATTAGCTGATAAATTGGCAAAAGAAGCTACGGGAAGCACAAATATTGATCTTTCCCTCCCTGTTCCCCCATCCTACATTAGAGGGTTTTTAAAATCTAAAATCATTCCTCAGTGGCAGGACCACTGGGATTACTCGGATAAAGGTCGACATACCCACAAATTGCTCCCTTTTGTCTCCCTAAACCTGCTTAACCTCGCCCCCCACACCTCAGCGTTCCTCACAGGACATGGTCCATTCCCTACTTACCTCAAATATTATAAACGTGCAGCCTCCAATGTGTGTCCATGTGGCCAGCGGGGCTTGCCTTCTCATTACTATTTTGACTGCCCACTGACCGTTGCCTGGCATCTCAGATCTCCCGAAATTCCCCCACCCTCTTGGCTAACCAATATTCTAACAAGACCAATCTTACTAAAAAAATTAAAAAATATTTTTAATTTCTTAATGGATTTATCGAACTTAACAAATTGAGTAACCAACTCTAGCTTTTATCAAATTTTTAACTAAACATATTAAATTCTTCACCACCAATCAGTACTGTAATTGATCTTCCTACCCTCCTTCTCCTGACTTTTCCTTATTTTGGCTGTACCTTGTCAGTGTTTGAGCACCTTGCTGTGCTCTCTTCGCAGTCTTTAGCAGCGGTCTCATCTCTCCAACGCAACAACTTGTGGCGCCATCTGTCGCGTGGGAACTGAGTTCTCAGTTTCCGGCGCATCATTATTATCCAAGGACCGCCTTGGCCGCGAACTGTGTGTCATGACGCAGGAGCGTTAAGGACTGTTCACCTACAAGTTCTTCATCACTGCACCTGCCGCTGTCTGTCGCGAGGGAGTGCAGGCTCCAGCGGTTCAGGCTTTTTTCAGTTTCTTTTTGTTTTTTTTTTGTTTTTAGCTTTCTTGCCTGCCCCTTGTCGCGCTTAGGCTTGTCCTGGCAGTGCCGGCCTTTAGCCTAGTTTGTATTTTCTTTCTTTTCTTTTTTGTTGTTGTTTGGGCCGTTTGCGCGTGCGCTGGCGGTCTCGGCGTCGTGCCTTCCCTTCCGCCGGTGGCTGGAATCACCCAAAACGAATCCCCGCGTGCCGGGGAACATCCCGGGGGAGGTGCTAACGCTCTACGGCCTGGCTTTGCTGGGCCGAGTGGCCCCCCTTAGGCATTCAATAGTCTTCTCGTGCCCGAAAATAGTCGGATACAAAATTTCGTCAAAATCGTTTGGACCATTTTTTAGATACAATTAGCTTGACCATGACCCAAAATGACCCACTAATTGAATTTTCTCGAACATGTGACCTAGCTCAACAGTCTTCTCGTGCCCGGAAACCATTGGATGCAAAATTTAGTGTAAATTGAGCCGCTTTTTAGATCTTGACCCACAATGACCCAGAAATGACCCACTAATCGAATTTTCTCGGGCATGCGACCTAGCCCAATGCTTTTATCGTGCTCGAAACTCGTAGGACACAAAATTTAATCAAAATCGTTAGAGCCGTTCTTTAGATAAAATTAATTTGACCCGCGTTGACCCAAAAATGACCCACTAATCGAAAGTTCTCGAACATGTGACCCAGCACAATTGACTTTTTATTCCCGAAAATGGTCGGATACAAAATTTCGTCAAAATCGTTTGAACCGTTTTTTAGATACAATTAGCTTGACCATGACCCAAAATGACCCAAAATGACCCACTAATTGAATTTTCTCGAACATGTGACCTAGCCCAACAGTCTTCTCGTGCCCGAAAACGGTAGAATACGAAATTTCGTCAAAATCGTTAGAGCCGTTTTTAAGATAATTTTTGCATATATATATATATATATAACCACCCACAAGATTTGCTCGTATTAGAATATATGATAAAATAATCAATATTATATTCGTTCTGCTTTATTTTTTTAAAATATTAGTAGCAAACATGGAGAACATAAAAGTATTTTAACCTTTTCAGGATCAAGATTATTCTGGTGAAAAAATATTTAAATTGTTGACTACCAACATAAGAATTTACAAACAAATTCATCTGAAAATGAATAAGTTCATTTCTCCATGTGCATCATAAAAGCAAAAGTTTATTCAAAATTTTTCGGATATATTTTGCATATGAACATGACAATTAAATGGTATAAATAATGTACTACCGTCGCGTTGTCCAAATTTTTTTCTCATGTATTTAAACTTCTAAACCACAAAACACGAACCTATTATACTAATATTTCAGTCCGCGTTTTCGAAGAAAAGAAATCATTAAATAAAATGTCGAAATATAAAAATAATTTAAATGGCATTTCATTTTGCGCTTGTTGTGAAAAATCTAAAGAAATTTTATTGCTTCAGTCGTTATATTTACACAGTGCTACTTATCAATTTGCATCGTAAAGACCATTTGCAGTCGTTGTATTGTAAGAAAAGATTATTGGAAAAGTGATATTGATTATCGCATGCCTAGATAAAGAGACAATTTGATAAAAATCAGATGGCGTCACTCGCTTGAAATTGCCTGTAGCATACACAAATAATGGGTAAGCTATTTGGAAACATCTGCAAAATATTATATATTGTTAATATATATATTTTTTCTAATTCTGAAAAAGATATAGATTTATTTTACAAATACATGCTTTCATTTCCAAACAAGAAATGAAAAGAAACAATTTAATAATTTTAAAGAAACATATTTATCAGAAATGTAAATCTTAAACAAAAATATTCTATTTAAATGGTCTAGGCATTGCGTGCAGAAATTAGTACAAATTGGGAATATGATTTTTTTAATTCATGATATGATCATTCAAAAATGTCAACCACTTATAGAATTTATAAAATATTTTTAAATTTACATTTTATTCAGCAACATTTTGGAAAGTAACGGAAACTTATGTTGAAATCAAAAGCGAAATTATTAAATTCTCAATTAATTTAGTATGTGTATCATAATTAATAATTGAAACTAGGTTATTAACATAAGTATAATGTAATCAAATAATCAAATCAAAATATTTACAATAATGCTATGCTCCAATATTCTAAACTATCGGGGTACCAGATGCCAATAAATAAACAGTAAAAAATTGTAGTACGAATGACAGTTGCAGTTTCCATAGAAATAAATGATTAACTTTTTTCCTTTAAAAAAAATCAGAATGTTAAATTTAAGAACAATTGGTGCTTCCAATTATTAATTTGATTAAAAAAAAAAAAGTTTAGTTTCAGTCTAAATTTACATTTTATTCAGCAACATTTTGGAAAGTAACGGAAACTTATGTTGAAATCAAAAGCGAAATTATTAAATTCTCAATTAATTTAGTATGTGTATCATAATTAATAATTGAAACTAGGTTATTAACATAAGTATAATGTAATCAAATAATCAAATCAAAACATTTACAATAATGCTATGCTCCAATATTCTAAACTATCGGGGTACCAGATGCCAATAAATAAACAGTAAAAAATTGTAGTACGAATGACAGTTGCAGTTTCCATAGAAATAAATGATTAACTTTTTTCCTTTAAAAAAATCAGAATGTTAAATTTAAGAACAATTGGTGCTTTCAATTATTAATTTGATTAAAAAAAAAGTTTAGTTTCAGTCTAAATTTACATTTTATTCAGCAACATTTTGGAAAGTAACGGAAACTTATGTTGAAATCAAAAGCGAAATTATTAAATTTTCAATTAATTTAGTATGTGTATCATAATTAATAATTGAAACTAGGTTATTAACATAAGTATAATGTAATCAAATAATCAAATCAAAACATTTACAATAATGCTATGCTCCAATATTCTAAACTATCGGGGTACCAGATGCCAATAAATAAACAGTAAAAATTCGTAGTACGAATGACAGTTGCAGTTTCCATAGAAATAAATGACTAACTTTTTTCCTTTAAAAAAATCAGAATGTTAAATTTAAGAGCAATTGGTGCTTTCAATTATTAATTTGATTAAAAAAAAAAAGTTTAGTTTCAGTCTAAATTTACATTTTATTCAGCAACATTTTGGAAAGTAACGGAAACTTATGTTGAAATCAAAAGCGAAATTATTAAATTCTCAATTAATTTAGTATGTGTATCAGAATTAATAATTGAAACTAGGTTATTAACATAAGTATAATGTAATCAAATAATCAAATCAAAACATTTACAATAATGCTATGCTCCAATATTCTAAACTATCGGGGTACCAGATGCCAATAAATAAACAGTAAAAATTCGTAGTACGAATGACAGTTGCAGTTTCCATAGAAATAAATGATTAACTTTTTTCCTTTAAAAAAATCAGAATGTTAAATTTAAGAACAATTGGTGCTTTCAATTATTAATTTGATTAAAAAAAAAAGTTTAGTTTCAGTCTAAATTTACATTTTATTCAGCAACATTTTGGAAAGTAACGGAAACTTATGTTGAAATCAAAAGCGAAATTATTAAATTCTCAATTAATTTAGTATGTGTATCATAATTAATAATTGAAACTAGGTTATAAACATAAGTATAATGTAATCAAATAATCAAATCAAAACATTTACAATAATGCTATGCTCCAATATTCTAAACTATCGGGGTACCAGATGCCAATAAATAAACAGTAAAAATTTATAGTACGAATGACAGTTGCAGTTTCCATAGAAATAAATGATTAACTTTTTTCCTTTAAAAAAATCAGAATGTTAAATTTAAGAGCAATTGCTGCTTTCAATTATTAATTTGATAAAAAAAAAAAAAAATAGTTTCAGTCTAAATTTACATTTTATTCAGCAACATTTTGGAAAGTAACGGAAACTTATGTTGAAATCAAAAGCGAAATTATTAAATTCTCAATTAATTTAGTATGTGTATCATAATTAATAATTGAAACTAGGTTATTAACATAAGTATAATGTAATCAAATAATCAAATCAAAACATTTACAATAATGCTATGCTCCAATATTCTAAACTATCGGGGTACCAGATGCCAATAAATAAACAGTAAAAAATTGTAGTACGAATGACAGTTGGAGTTTCCATAGAAATAAACGATTAACTTTTTTCCTTTAAAAAAATCAGAATGTTAAATTTAAGAACAATTGGTGCTTTCAATTATTAATTTGATTAAAAAAAAAAAGTTTAGTTTCAGTCTAAATTTACATTTTATTCAGCAACATTTTGGAAAGTAACGGAAACTTATGTTGAAATCAAAAGCGAAATTATTAAATTCTCAATTAATTTAGTATGTGTATCATAATTAATAATTGAAACTAGGTTATTAACATAAGTATAATGTAATCAAATAATCAAATCAAAACATTTACAATAATGCTATGCTCCAATATTCTAAACTATCGGGGTACCAGATGCCAATAAATAAACAGTAAAAAATTGTAGTACGAATGACAGTTGCAGTTTCCATAGAAATAAACGATTAACTTTTTTCCTTTAAAAAAATCAGAATGTTAAATTTGAGAACAATTGGTGCTTTCAATTATTAATTTGATTTAAAAAAAAAAAAAAAAAAAAAAAAAAAAATGTTTAGTTATGAAAACATCAGACCAGTAGTATAGTAATAGTAGTATAGTAATTTTGCCATACGTCATATCGGCGGTGGCAACCACTCAAACAACCTATTTCGCATTTTTTGCAAATTTATAAACTTATAATAAACGTACTATTGCAATTTTTACACCGTCAAATAGGAAAGAAAATTTACTTTCAAATACAATTTGTGTAAAAACTATATCTCCATTGCCTGATTTTATATGTTTTTTAAGATACTTTTTAAACATGATTTTTTAAACAATCTGTCTCTATGGCGTGCAGCCGTACTATGGACGATTAACCCGTTTGCACTCAAAACAATATAATAGTTTGGAATTTGTTTCTGACTAATATTCTATAACGAAATTTAAAATTCATACATGAATAATATGATATATTAAAAAAATAAGATGCCACACTTTGTGCTTAAATGCTAAAATATAATACAAAATAACAGAAAAAGGCTGCTGTAAATTTTGTAATCTTTGGCGACTTATTCGGTTATTAACCACTCGCATGAGGCTGATATTAAAATATTTTGATTGTAATACATTTCAAATCTGTATTGGAGTAATTAGTTTTTTTTTTCATATAAAATGATTTTGTGGTTTGTTAGCGGGCAACTAAAAAGTATATTAAATGTAAAAAAAAATGTATTAGAGTTTTCAATCAAAAATTGTATATTCTGTACATAATCAAGGTTGGATCTCTTGTATGGATTTAGTAGTTGTGATTATTTAATAAATAACGATTTAAATCGAGATTAAGTTTAAAATATCTGTTATTTCACCGCATTATCCATAAAAATAAAAGAGAATTTGAAAAGGTAAAAAAAAGCACTATTAAATTATAACATAAACAGTTTAATAAAAGATTTTTTGTAGTATAACTTGTAAATATATTTAAAAGAAAATATGATGCATACCCTAGAAATCATTTTTCAACTAAATTTATGTATGACAACAGCTATTTAAACATGGTTCAGGCAAACGAATATTTTCATCTTTAGTAAAAATTGATATATAGATATTACTACTTTAAGAGAATAGTATTCACATTAATTTGTTAATTTATAATTCTAAACACCTAACGAAATACTCGTACATAAAAAATATCCTTACTTAAAGTAACCTTATTTCTATTGACTAGTAACAAAGGAAAATTGGTTATAATGTATCTGAATATGCCATCCATCACACAATCTCCTATCAAAAAAACAATATTGAATAAATATTACATTTACAATAGAAATACGTGTAATGAAATCTCTCCATTTGATAAAAAAATGTTTTAACTTGGAAAATATAGGTAAGAACTTGCTAATATTGGTGCAATACTTAACATACTGTTCAAGATTCAGACAATATAAATATTATTGATCCAATGTTATTTTGCTATTAGGGTGTATATCTGAGTATACACACCGGTTGCATGTTGGAAAACATTGAAAAGCTTCAAAAATGTACCGATATTTATGAATATATTTTACTACTTTTTGGAATTTTATGGACAAAACGAGCTTTTGTATTTTGTGAGTACTAGAAAAAGTTTGCTAAAGAAACTGAAAAATGTTCGCTATTAGGGAATGCTCGTTATAGAGGTGTGTGTATATGTGTATAAATTTCTCATTCAAAAAATATTTTAGACTTACTTTTAAAAAATCGGTTTAACACCAATCCGACCCGGAAGAGTCAAAACCTGAACGAAAACCGACCCGAACCCGTAAAATTTGAAAGTCAACCAGACCCGAAATAAGAAAATATAGTGTCAACACCGCTCAACCCGAATCGCGTGTGTTGTCAGTTTCAGATAAAATCGGTTTACCCGACCCGATGAAGGATTCTAATCTACACTTATTGAAGTACGTCCAAGGTATCTAATGAATATGCATAATTTAATTATAAAAATTAGTATCAGGGACGTAAAATGCTTTTAAAAATTTATAAGAAAACTGTCTTATTGACAGATTTTATTTACACGACTGAGAGTCTCAGATTAGAGAATACTTCATTTTTATTTTAAGGCTACATTTTTCGAAAATACACCGTGCAGAAGCATCAATGAAAACTGTCGATAACATAGATTTTCAACTTTTCCCCAGAATTATATAGAAAAGATATGTAAATCGATCTAAAAGATATGTAATCGAAATATTTATAAAAAACATGAATTTTTTTTTTTTTAATTAATAAAACCAATACATGAGAAAAATTTTATAAAATGAATGAAAATAAATATATAAATATTTTTAAAAAGTTCTAAGTCAAGATGTGTTGCTGAATGAAAATACTTATAAAACACATAACTCATCTGCACATTTCATCGATACAGCAATTTTCCTTTTATATATTTTATAATTATTTTCATTAAAAAAAAAAAAAAAAAAAAAAAACATCATCTTCAGTTATCATGAGTACTTTATGTTCATTCTGCATCTCTTCTTATATACGTAATGCTGGAAAAATAGTGAAAAACTGCCTTATCTACAGATTTTATTGATATACTTCAACACGGGGAGTTCGCAAAAAATATACACTTTAAATAAAAATGAAGTATTCAATAACCTTAGACTCTCAGACACGTAAATGAAATACTCCAATAAGATAGTTTTTCATACATTTTTACAAACATTTTAAGTTAATGCTCTTATTTTGTTTATATTAAAACTACGTATAATCATTCACTACACTGTAAAAAAGACAAATGTTTCTTAATCTACGAAAATATAATATAATCATGAATAGATTTAATTATGAATTAATATAAATTCATCCTTGTTAACCATGATTCTGAAAAGTGTTTCTTTATCTTTAGAAACCTCAGACATCAATGACATTTCGAGATTTAAAGAATTATTTATAAAAACAAAATTTCGTTTGCTGCCCGTAATTTTCGAAACGTTTACGAGTAGCTTTTAAAGAGTATTAATCAGTTTTCTAAGCCAGGAACATAGTTTTTCCCGATGCTATCAATTCTCAAGTAAACAATTTCATGTTCAACAAATATGTTTAACAGACAAACATGCAAATTTAACAGCGTTAACATTAACATTGAAATGAAGATTATTTCTTTACTCTTTTCTGTATAAATTAACTTATGTAGCTGAAAACGTTTACTTGAGAATGGATGACATGCGAAAAACAGGTATTCCAGGCTGAGGATACTGATTAATACACTATAAAAACTATTCGAAAACGTTTCTGAAAAATACGGGCAACAAAAAGTACTTTGCTTTTATAAATAATTCTTTAAATTTTGGAAATAAATTGGTCTTTGGCGATTAAAAAGACAATGAAACACGCTTTTAGGAATTTCGGATAACTCAGAAGATTATATTGTATTTTCGTTCGTGTTTATAGTATATTTTCATAAAATAAGAAACATTGGTCATTTATTACAGTGTACTTTGGACGTATTGCAATATGTCTGGATTAGAGTTTTGCATGGTAATCTGATTTTCCCCAAACCCTGCCCCAACTGTAAATAGGGTCAGATTGGGTCGAGTTGGGACCACATTTTTTTTTCGTTTCGGGTCTGTTGACTTCTGCTTTTTTACTGCGGACTGACTTTCATGCTTGGAGTTCAGGTCACCTTCTACTTTTTTGCTGCAGTTCGGATTAATTATTCAGTGTTTTTAGTTCTGGTTGGTTTTGGGTTAGGTTTTGGCACTTGCTTGATTGGTTGGGGTCAACCCTATTTTTCAGAAGAAATCCCAAGTATTTTTAAAGGAAAATTATATAGAATAAAACCTCCATAATGGACCATTCGGAATAGAGGACATCTATATTTAGCAAACACTTTTTCAATTTCTAACACTTAAATGATTGTAAGATTTTATCTTTTAATAAGAGAAACCTCCGAATAGAACAGATTCAAGGGTAGAATCCTGCGTGAGTGGGGGTTGTATCCTGCCCGAAAACGGATTTATTTCACGAAAAATGTGGCTAGGCACTTTCTTTCCCTGACCCCCTCAATTGGAAAATATATTTTAATAAATTAAAAAAGTAGAAAAATAAAAAGTTAATTATATCGAATGTTCTGAAAACTCAGTGCAGTTAACTCATACCATCTAAAACATAATTATGCTTATGTTCCCTAATTTGTTTGTAAAAATCACCACATCCTTATTTAATTCAATACAGTATTTTCCGAAAAACATTATATTTTTTCTTGTTCCCCAAGGAATATTTTAGAAGAGCCACAACATTTCACATTATTCAAAGTAGTTAATATGAGTTATTTAAAAATCTTTACTCAAATAATAAATTTTCTAAAGTATCAGGAGGCTAAACTCGCTTGTGTATATAATGGATATATTAAATAGCTAAATCTGACCCGCAAGAAACATTCTAGGCTCTAGATTGAACGCAACGCTAAGAAAAAAAATACTGACACTCTTAATTAAGTATAACTTATTAATTATTATTAACTATTTATAACTATTAAGAAAATTAGGGAAAACCCAATCCGATGCAGGACACTATTGAACGATTTCCACTATTCGGAATTTTTATTACGTTTGAATATTAAGAAATTTAGATGTGTAAATGTTTAGTATAAAAGAATTTTTATTTTGTATTTATTTGTATTAGATATATAATTGTAGACTACTTTTCACAATTGCATTAATTATTTCCTTTCATTTACTGACCCGTGCAGAACTCTAGACTAGATATTTGGACATAAAGCTGGTCATTTTCTAACTAGCCTAAAACTGCATAGGCTCATTGCAATAAGCCTGAAAAAACTCTATTCGCTTGATAAACAAGTGATCATTTGTCAGTTAGCTGAACGCTCTCTAGACTCTCTTTGCAATAAGTCTGAAAAATATCAGGCTGATTGGAAAAAGGGAGATGATTCTCCAATTAGCCCGACTCTTTGCAAATAGCCTAAGCGCTTTACAAAAAGTCGGATTTCTCAATTAGCCTACATTATATATATATATGTATATATATATATATATATATATATATATATATATATATATATATAACATAATATTTCAATTCCTAACTAAAGGATTTCATGATATGAAGTATATATATCGATTCTTACATTTAAACTGCAAAAAAAGAAGATTAAAAATTTAATTTAAGTTATAAGTAATTGAATTTAATAAGAAAACTATTCTATACTCTGAATTTCATTCATAAGAAGAAAATATATATAATATAAGCTCATTATGTTTTTCAAAGACGAATGGAAGTTAATTAACTTGGCACATTAACATGACACAAATCTCTTTTAAATTAGAAGAAAATGAAAATGATTCTAATAGCCTTTTCCGAAAAACATAATATTTTTTCTTGTTCCCCAAGGGATATTTTAGCATAACCATAATATTTCACATTATTCAAAGTAGATAAGATGGGTTATTTAAAAATCTTTACTCAAAGAATTAATTTTCTAATGCATTAGGAGGCTAAACTCGCTTGTGTATATAATGAATATATTAATTACCTTAAGACAGGAAAGGAAATATCATTCATTTACTAATTGTTCATATTGAAACTAATGGAAATTAAATTGAAAATTTTTGGAATAAGAATATTGACCTTAAATTAAACTTTAAATTAAATATTACAAGTTTGGAAATTTTGTTGGTAAATAAAATTTGTAAAAATTCATTTAAATTAAGCGAAGATAGAACATCTATATATTTAAAACGCTAAGCGATTTCTTTCGACAATCCGTGAGAACAAACTACTGCATCAAATTACATCATTCTTTTTTTTAAATGAAATATATTTGGACACATATTTGTTATCGTGCATTCGTTTGTTCGAAAATTTAATACCGTAATTTTCAATTAAACTTTTACTTCTGCTAATGACGTCATAATCGGATAACGCCTACTGTTTCGAAGCACAGAGTTTATTTTCTAAACTCTGTGGTTGAATAAAAGAGAAATAATAAATATTAAAAGTACGCGGTTTTAAGGCCGAATTTGTTAATTTACAAGTTAAATTTCCGTAAAAATACTTATCCGCGTGTTTTATAAGCGAATAAAAATTCATATTTATTGTGACGTCACGGGAATATTGTCCATTGGGTTTATTTTATCATTATGCATTATAACTTTGTTGATGCCATTTTTTCATTACAATTAAATACAAAATATATTTATATTTGTGTGCATGGTGTTTAAGAATTAATGTAAGGTATATGAAGTACGTGTGAAAAGTTTGCGCCGATAAAAATGACGTTATGCTTAGCTTTAAGTGCATTTTAACATTGATAAAACTAAAGAGAAAAATGTATATGATTGTGTTAACATGACATAATTTTACTGATTTTTGCATTCATAATTATAAAGATTAGAATTGGAGCCGTCATTGATTTCTTCATCTTGATTGCATACCTTGATTACATGTTACCAATTGCTTTTTTTTTTAAATTATAGGATAGAAGATTTCCTTTTTTAATTAAAAAAATCACAAAAGTAAAGGATTTCAGGAAATTTAAAGTTATTAAAAATAATGTTATGGTAGAAAAAAATCTTGAAATAATGATTGTATTTTTAGCAAGAATAAACAATGTAAGACTAATATTTCATAGGAATGATTTTGGTAGATTTATTATCAGTTCATTTAACAGTTCCTTACTAGCGCAAAGTCCTATTTCTTTCACTGTTAATTTCTCTTTCGATGTCAAAAAATCTTTTCCCACTTTTGGACGCCAGCCAAAATACAGTGGCAATTTTTAGAAATGTACAACAGTTGTGACAACAAAGGAGCTATCGATTTAGCTTTCATCGCGCTTACATCACTTCGAAATACTACAAATTTCTATTTTTTACTACATTTTACAATTTCAATTCTTACATCATCAATTAGAAAAAAAATTAGCTTTCGATTGAAATTTATTTGAAAACTGCCGATTAATTTAACGACTTTTTAAATAATTTTCAAGCATGAAAAGTTTTTCATTTCTATCTTATCAATGACTACCAGTTTTCTTCAATAATGTAGTAAAATAGCCCCTGTGAAAGTTGCCATAATTGAAAATCGATTTCCCTAACCATCATAAAAAGTGAATAATAATTTTTTTTTTTAAAGTGATAAATCATAAGATCAGATTATCCATAAGATAGGACATTTTGGCGCTAAACAAAAATCTGTCAGGAAAAAAAAAAATTTTTAGTTTATGTTGAACATAAAATTGATATGTTGAATTCGTTGATGAATATGTTTCATCAGATATCAGGATATGCTAGGAATTGCATTTTTTATTTTTATTTTTACATTTGCCAACTGTATAAGAGGAAAAATAATATCCCCTTCTGTGATGGAAAAGGGATAATCATCCTGATTATGTCAAGGAACTGAAGAAATCATACAAATAAATTACACTTGAAAACATTAAAAATCTCCCTCATCTGCAGATTGATTTATTACTGTAAAAAAACTTCTTAATTTTTGCATAAAAATTGATTAGCTTAAAACAATGGATACATTTTGGAAGATATGGATTTGAAACGAACAATGATTAAAGAGGACATTTTAAAACTTTTTTAACGTCAAATTTCGACGGTGATTTTGGGCAGATGCAATGCACATGCGCATAGGAGCTCATTCGGTTGCATTATCATAGGGGGGGGGGATGTGTGCTTTATTTACTATGTTCTGTTATTTACTGAATATGATATGAACGTAGGAATATACTATTTGTATATACTTCATAAGTCCATGAATTTTTTTTTCTTGCCGTGGGCAATATGGTGGTAATGTCAAACTGATTTGCATTACACAGTTATTTACGGATTGTTTGTTTGGAGTTTGCATCGGAAATAGTACTGTATTTCACTGGGGAAAAATTTTAAATAAAATATTTGAAAGACTGTTTTATACGCATCCCTTCATAAATAATAAAGAAGCTTATTTTACTGATATTGTAATAGTATTTTTTTGCGTCAAGTTTTGACGGGTTCCATCTAGTATTAATTTTATTTTACTACAAAAACTTACTATATTGACCTTTCTAAATACAAACTTTTAAGTTAATCGGATATCGTGAAATTCTTCACTAATAAACATATTTAATGATATTTCTAAAAATTTCAAAAATTGACAAAACATAATTCATATTTCTGTTTCATATTTCCATTTCTATTACTTACCCATCATACGTAGTACAGGGTAAGTCTTGCAATCGTTTTGAAAATTGAAAAAAAATGACGGATTTACACGTTTCAGACACTGGAGATTCCGAAAAACATATTTTTAGAAAAAAAAATGCCGTCCGTTTGTCTGTGTGCGTGTTTTTGTGAACGATGTAAGATGGTAATCATATTCTCTCCACTCTTCGAGTTTTCACGACCCTGCATTTCATTCAAATTTCAATATTCAAAGATATGTTTTAATTGGAAATAAGACGTTTAATCCGACACAGTAAACTCTTAGTTAATATGATTACCATTTTTGGAGTTATAAGGAGGTTTCTCTTACGCAATTCAGTAATAGAGCATTTAAAGTTTATGACGTAATTAAAGCCAGGATTTTATTCGAACTGCAATGCATTTTATAAATAGTTTACACATGTTTTATTTTCATATTTTATATTATGCATATCCATAATGGGTAAGTATTATGCTGGACCCCAACTTTTTAATTTTATTAATTTTTTACAGAAATAGTACAGCGTTAAAATCTTTAGTAATGCTATTTTTCATTTATCTGTAAAAAAATAAAACAAAAAATACTGATAAAATTAAAACACTCTGACACACTCCAACAATTCTATTCCCAATTCTACACAAAGACATATATATTGGGTATCCCGTCTTATCCTTAATCAATTGGTAATTATTAAACCTTTACATTTAGAATATCTAATTAGTTTTAGCATAGTGCTAGTTGCAAAAAAATATCGAATGTTGTTAAATGTTCATCATACAAAATTTCATTTATATCAAAATAGTTATTTTTTTAAATGTTGCGAAGTTAGAATTTATACGCTATCCCTGGTTCCTAAAAATCGTATTTAGAATCTTTCCATACCCTTAAATGCAAAACAACAAAAATCGCATTCTTATACCACCCCGTTGTGATACTTAAACGTTTCTAAAAATTTCAGAGTTATAGAACATTAAAAGTGTGATGCTTCGTTTTTTTTTCGTAAATGAAGTTTTATATGACGATTAACAATATTTAGATTAATTATATGAGCATTCAAAATAGCGCAGGTTGTTGGCAAGGTCGTTTGCATCTCTAAATATAGCAACTAGAGTTTGGGCGGGCACCTAAAAATGGAAAACACATTTCTAGACAATTAAATTCTTATTGAAAGATATAGGATATATTCCCTAAAAATTATGATGAATAGAACAAATAAATCAATAAAAATATTTACATATTATGAAATGAAAACTAAATGAGCTTTCTTTAAAAAAAAAAAAAAAAAAAAAAAAAAAAAAAAAAAAAAAGCATTTTTTCCCAAAGTGACTGTCGAAGTGTATAAAAGACATTATCGCCCTACCTGTGAATAACTAATTTTTAAAAAATATATACCATTTTTTTTGTGTGTGTCTCATTTAAAAGACTATTACAATGAGCTACCAAACACCCTTTTTTGTGTTCTGATGATCATTTGTATTTAAAGTTGGTTTTATTTCAGATTTCGTACCCCGCAAATATATATTTATATTACCGGAAGTTATTGTCAAGGTGCCTTAAGAACGAAAACAGCTCGACATTAACAAAGGTACGATATAAAAAGTATGAAGAGTTTTAAAACTTTCAGGTGAAATCTCTGATTGATCATCTGACAAAATATAATTGTTTTTACCAATAAAATTGTTTTCGTGAACAAACTGCTACGAAACACAGGAATCAATCTGCGTATACAAGAGAAATCACTTCTTTTACAAATAGGGAGAATGTATTATTGTAAAAATATTTATTGTTATTTAAACATTATGAAATGTCGAACACATTTAAATAATTCATTTGAAATTAAATTCCTTTCAATTTCGGCTATTTTCATTAGAAATATCATTCATTTTCTGAATGTATTTAAACTTATAAACAAATATGCATCTGCTATACGTAGTAAATTGATTGATTGTAGTTTATGTGTCATTTTAATTTACAAAAAATAAATTAATTTATTATTATGTCTAGAATGACTGTAAATGTCTCTTATAATAATTTCAAAAACCTAAATTTAAATTTATTTAAAATTGAGCCCTACGTTTATTTAGATGAAACTTTTAAATGGTTTGTATTAGATTAACAGAAAATAATAGTATAGGAAAAACCTAAGTAGCTTTAACAGTGCAACAAATTTAAATTTCAAATTCAGATACTTATAGAGAGTAAGAAATTTCATATATTTTCTAAAGTCTTTTTCGAGAAAGATATTCCTAATCAAAACAGTAAGAAAAGAAAGCACGTTACATAACGTATTTCCACTATTAATACTAAAATATTTATACCACGTAGAAAACATTTAACATATTGAAAACGTATTTCATTAATTAATTCGAGATGGATTGTATTATTTAAGATTTGTTTCGAACAGTCCTGTATACAAGTTATAGATACTACACGTGGTGTTTGGAATTCTACTTTCATCGTCACAGAAAACTCAAAAGGGCAATAAAACTAATGACAAGGTGTGTAATAATGTTTAAAGATGATCTCTATTCGATGTATACATTTTTTCTAATTCCGTTACGATAATTTTATAATTAAACTGTCAATTTTCAGTACAAAACACACTACAAGAGTACAACAAACCAGTACATAAATCTAATCAAGTTATAAGTCTTTCAATATAAAAAAATTATACTACAAAAACGTACCAACTGTAATGGGTATTGCACAGTTATATTTTATGCTATCATATAAAAAACTAAAATAGTTTTGAAAATTATTTTGTATAGGAAACGTTTTGAAGCGTTCCTGAAGACTGTATATAAATATTATGACTATATAGTCCCGAAAATTAAAGATTAGAATGCAAACGGTCAGTCAAATAAAGAGTACCAATGAAATTATTTTTTTTATATAAATAAGTTTGAATGTAATAAAAATATTGGTGATACTTTTAATACAAACATTATCTATGTTTTTTGTTATATTAGACAGTACAATTAAAAGTAAGTTTCTTAAAACAAGCGATATGACATTCTAAAACATGGGGATCAAAAGAGGCATGTTTTATTTAACAAACCTAAATCTACCCCCCTATATATAACATCATAATCAAATGACTTTAGGTAACGATTTTATGAAAAAACCTTATGAAATTATTTTATAAAACGACTGTTAAATGAATAAAACGAATGATTAAACATATATATATATATATATATGTTAATTGTGGGATTTGTAGAATGGTAACTGTAATGTAATTGAATGTGTTGTTACAGTCACCTACAGCATGTGTTTTCCTACAAGAAGGTGTATATAGCATTTACAGTTATTTTACATGGCCACACAAATAATGCGGTTATATGAAACGAATAAATGTTGAATGTAGGCTTTTCATAACGCTGGCGATATTGAAATTTTAGTACGTTGTTACAGCACATGCATCATGTTATTTCAAGCAGAAAGTGCAAATAGCAATTGTAGTTATTTTAGAGGGTCGCACAAAATATCAGGAATATGTGAAAAAAATACATGTTAAATGAGGCATTTGTAGAATGCTGACAGTAATGCAATTTTAGTATGTTGTTACAGTCTGATGCAGCATAGCTTTTCTCGAAGAAGGTGTATATAGAATTCATAGTTATTTTACAGGGGCGCACAAAAGAGTACGATTATATGTTAAATGCACAAATTGTTGAACGCGGATGGTAATGTAGTTTTGTATGTTGCTATGGACTGATAGGGAAGCAGCCGATAGCAGACTGATAGACAACAGATAGTGATACGGCAGACAGAGAGAAAACAGACAGAAAACGAACTGATACAAGGCAGACATGAAACAGACAGATAGCAGAAAAATCTGACTGACAGAAAGCAGACAGTCAGACTGGAAGTAGATAAACAACAGATATCAGACAGGCGTCATATCGCAAACCAACAGGAAGACACTATAGAAATAGCCGATAGAATGTAGACAGACAACAGAGAGACATAAAGCAGATAGCAGACATACAGCAGACTGCAGATAGTTAGCCTACAGATAGCAGACAGACATACAGCAGGCATAGAGCACACAGAAAAACAGCAGATATTCAGGCAGACAGGCAGCGGACAGACATACAGCAGACTATGCGCCAGCGGATAGAGTTTGATCAGGTAATTAAATGAAGTTGCGCAAAATGTGAAGTTGAATAAGACAACATTCAAAAATTGGGTTCCCGTTACAGCATTTTAATAATACCAATCAATCTTTCTTGCTACTTGCTGAATCTAATTGTAAAAAATGTTGGCATGGAGTTATCACGGAAAACAAAAATAATCACCAGAAATATTTTAACAATAAGAAAATTCTTTAACTGAAGATAGTGATAATTATATAAAAAAAGTTAACCATTCTGGAGATACTATCTTCAAGATGAATTTGCTTAGATAATTGAGAAGTACTGATTAGGTCAAATATAATATATTAAAATATTAAAATCAAATAGTTTTCACTGCAAAAGGATACTACATGAAGGTAGAGAAAATATTATAATAGTAAGTTTTCCTATAATAATATTCGCAAAAAATGTTGGGTATATCATTTTTAAATCAAATTTTGTTGAATAAGTGCTTGTTTCCTTTTCCGTAAAATGTATAACAAGATATATTTAAATGTTGTAATATAAAATCAAACCTAGTATCTTGAACCAAACAAGAAAATGGAGGGGAAAATTTAGATAGGTTTCGCTTAAGACATCGTTTTATAAAAAAAATGTTAAAAAATATATAGTTTTATTAAATCTTAATTTAGTTATTTAAGTAATGTGTATTATTATAACATATCTTAGAATTAAAAAAAGAAATATATATATGTTAAGTCTCATTTTAGGCGGTTTCAATTTTTTAGTGTATGCAAATTTTTGTAAAAGCTACTGCGCCTTTTATGTCCAATATTTTCAGCAATCTAAAAAGCTAGTAAATAGTTTTTTCTGCTTATTTTGCTGTATCTTTCTTTGGAAAGTAAGCAAAAATACGTTATATTCATGAGACTTCACCAATTATTTATTTATATTTATTAATCAAAAGATTTTTGATAAGATGTTTAAGGAATGTATGTTTATTCTTTGAACATAAGACATAGCTGTTACAAATTACGTTTAAATTACAAATGATTTCAAGTTTCTATATAACTGACTGCAATTATTTAATTTGAATTATTTGAAAACGAAGTTAAATTACTTATATAATATCCAAGAATGTTTATTTTTATGAACAAAAATGAATCAATATGTAACAGTAAATGACATTTAAAATAACTCAAAAAATCCAGTTTAAACCAAAACAAAACTGGTTTAAACAAAACAACCTGGTTTATGTGGTTTAAAAAAACGATTTTTGCCAACGTTGCTATTAATATGCTGTTAAAATTTCATATAAAATAGCGATGCTTTGTAAAAACATTTTATACTCATTTTAACATTTATCTCGAAAATGGTAGAAACACATTTATTGTACCAATACAGGCATCCCCCGACTTACGTATACTGCGACTTAAGTAAATTCGCAGTTACGTAATTTTTTTTTTGAAAATTATATTTATGGACTAACTAGTGCATTTGATACGCGCCTGCATACTTTTGATAATTATTTTATAAATAAAATATGTAGATAAAAATTATAACTCTTATAATATAGTTTTATGTATTAGAGAGAGTTATATTTTTGTTGGGAATATACAGTATTATCATAACAACGAATCTTTATTGTTCGTTATTCATTGTTGTCATGTAATTCTTAATAAATACAATTTGTACTTATCAAGAATTATTTTATTTTGGGAGTACTATTCATTTGTCTTGTCATCGAAAATTCGTGGAGGAGAGGTAAGTCAGTCCTCTTTTGATTATTTCTTGCTTTTATAGTCATTTGAAGTAATCTCAAAATTATTATAAATCACTCCATCAATGTTACATTTAAAAATCCCAAATTCCACAAGATATTTTTTATTTGAAAAGTGGTTTTTCAGTTTACCTTTACATTTTTTCATACTTGTATAATTTATATCCGAGTAAATACTGCTGTCGCAAATACATACATAGCGATTTTCGATAGATTAAAACTACCCGTTTTAATACTTTCGTCATTTTTAAAACAATAGAAAGTAATACTTTAATACGTGAAAAACAGTCCTCTTAAAAAACATAACGAATATCTTTTTATTATCTCTGACTTCCGTGCCGACAAAAATATTCTACAACATTTTTTCACACAGCTTAGAAAAATACAATTTCGAAAAACAAAAAAATCTTTCTCACACAGCTTAGAAAGATACATTTATGAAAAATATCTCCTGTTAGTAGGAGCCAAAGAATACATTTAATTCAATTCGATTCGTGACAATCTCACACCTTGAGTTTTCAACAGGAAAACTCAACAATAGGCACAACAAAATTCAAAATAAAACAAAATATGTGTAACATTATACTTAGATTACATGGCCAAAGCATTAATAATATATTCTTAACACTAATTTTCAAAGACAAACTATACAATTTCCTGCAAAAATTCAAACAAAAATTAAACATATTATTACAAATTCAAATTAACACTAGGAAATGAGGTATTACTAACAAATAAGGAACAAAGTTTAAAAAGTTCAGTGTTCAAAAAATAGTCTTATGACTGATAACGTTTTGGAACAGTCACAGTTCTGCCACTTCTTGTTCGTAATACTGGTTCGAAAGAGTGTTCTTTTGGAATCTCTAGATTGTACAGTTTTTGTATTGGTCTTGAAATTCACCATTTTCAGTTTTTACCCGAACAACTCTCGGGTGACCATCTTTTCCAGAAATTAGTTCTTGCACACGAGCTAAAGTCCAATATGTACGTTTCTTATCAGACTCCACGAGCACGACATCACCAACGGTCAGTTGCTTGACATTCTTCTGCAGGGAATTTTGTTGGCGTAACTGCCCTAAATACTCAATACGGAATCGTCTTCTAAGATATTCTCGTACTTGTTGTCTATACTTTGCTCTTCTGTTTAATTCTTGTGCGTCAATTGCATCAAAATCTATCACTTCTGAAGATCTTATTTCTGGAAGAAACATTGATGGTGCTAAAGGTGCTAGATCATCCACATCTTCTGAGACATACGTGAGTGGTCTAGCATTTACAACTTGTTCGCAGTCACAAAGAATTGTGATAAGCTCTTCATAAGATAATGAGGCTCTACCTAGTAATTTACTCAAAATGCGTTTCACCAATTGTATCAACCTCTCCCACCAACCACCCCACCAGGCAGCAGTAGGCGGATTGAATTTCCAACGAATCTTTTGTACAGCTGCTGCAGCTGAGATCTGTTCCCAATCGATGTGTGAAAAAGCTCTATCTGCACCGACAAAAATTTTACCATTATTAGAATAAACGGTCGTCGGCCTTCCTCTTCTCGCTATAAAGCGCCTAAAAGATTGGAGGAAGGTATCTGTTGCTAATGACGTCACTAACTCTAAATGTATGGCCCTGTACACTGCACAAGTGTACAACACAATCCATACCTTTTTTCCATTTTTCAAATATAAGGGCCCAGCTAAATCTACTCCAATTATTTGGAATACTGCCGCATATTGAACTCTTTCTGCTGGCAATGCAATAGGTTCTGACTCTGTCTTCTGTGCACTAAATATTTTGCAACGCACATATTTCTGAACTACTGCTCGAATGGTTTTCCTGGCTTTCAGGATCAAGTAGTCTTCTCGTATAGATGCCATCAAAAGTGCCACTCCTGCATGTAATAGCTCTTGGTGTTTCCAGGAGATCAAACAATGGACTACAGGATGGTCAGACGGCAAAAGAATTGGGTACTTAAAATTGACAGTATCTTCTCGATAGATGACTTGTGTTTTTACTCTGATGATACCATCTTCATCACGGATTGGTCTTAGGCTACGAATTTTCTCATTATTCTTTTCATCAAAGATGTCTTTTTGGATCAAAATCATTAATTTTCTTTCAGCTTGTTCTATTTCAAAATATGTTAGTTCAGACACTTCTTTTGAATTTGGTTTTCTTGAATTACTTATGAATCTTAGAATCCATGCAATCAATCTTATTTATTTCTTGTATGATGAAAATCGTCGATAACACCAATCATTAGGTTTCGTGTTCTTGTTTAATGCTGAAATGACACTTTTCCGTTTCTCAGCATTAATAACTTCTTCATCTGGTGATTCGACACTTTGAGGCCAAGTAAATTCTGGCTCAGACAGCCAGGCTGGTCCCTCCCACCATTTTAGCTGCAAGAACTGTTCAATGGAACAACCTCTGGAAGAAGATCAGCCGGATTAAATTTTCCTGAAATATGTCGCCACTGATCTTTCTGTGACAAAGACCTGATTTCTTCTACACGATTCCAGACAAATGTTCCCCATCTATCATCTCGCTTTATCCAGCTTAAAGCTGTGGTTGAATCACACCAATAACAGATCTTCAAATTTGGAATTCTTAAATAAGCAATGACACGACTACCCAACCTGGCTCCAATGCAGCATGATAAAAGCTCTAACCGCGGTATAGTTAGGTTCTTAAGAGGAGCTACTCTTGCGCGTGCTTGTATAAAACTCACCAAAATTTCATCCTTCTTCTTTACTCTCAGAAAAATACAAGTAGCATATGCGTGTTTACTTCCGTCACAAAATATGTGAAGACTTACATCATTTTCAAAATTATCTAGATTCATCCAGCGCTCAAGTTTGATGTCAGAAATTAATTTTACTCCTTGCACCCACTTCAAAAATTGTTTAGCTAAATTCTCTGGAATTAATTCATCCCACTTTAATTTCAACTTCCAGCATTCTTGTAGAATAAGTTTAGGGGGCAAAGTCACGGGTGAGGCAAATCCCAAAGGATCAAAAACCTTCTGAGCCAATGAAAGTAGAGCTCGTTTTGTAGGACTAATTTGCTCTTCCTCAATAGGGCCGATTTTGCAAGATAGGGTATCGTTTTCTAGATCCCAGTTTAAGCCTAGTACTGGTGTTATGTTAACTATTGAAGTTTCAGACATAATTTGAATTGGATAATTTGACAGCCATCCCCTTAAATTGAATTTCGCGGAGGAAAGTAACATTCTCGATTCAATTATGAACTTGTTTAACTCTTCAGTTGTGTTGAAACTACAAACACAATTATCTACATACAAAGATTCATTCAAAGTTTCTGCTGTAGAAACAAAATTGTCAGGTGTACTTTCCAGATGGTGTTTCAGAGTGGCCGCTAGTAAAAAAGGGCTGCATTTGATTCCGAAAACCACACGTTTATGTCTGTAAATTATATTATCCTTCCATAAAAACCGTAGATAGTCTCTATCACTTTCTGTAATACCGATCTGTAAGAATGCCTTTTCTATATCAGATACTGCACCAACAGGAAATTTCCTAAAACGATGCAATATTGTCGGAATCATTTCAATCATATTTAACCCTTTATCCAGACAATCATTTAATGAAGGAAAACCTTTCACATGAGCCGAAGCATCAAAACCGGCCTTACTTTAGTAGTTTCACTTGATTCTATAAATACAGGCCTGTGTGGCAAATAATGTATTTTGGATTTTTTATTATCGACCACCCTTTCAATTATTCCTGCATTTAACCATGTATCAAATACTTCATTATAAACTTCAGTTTTATTCAAATTTGATAACCTTTTCTTCGTTGCAGCAAGCCGTTTTTCGGCCAATTCTCTATTACTAGGTAAGCGGGCATTATCTAGTACCCAAGGCAATGCTACTTCATACCTCCCATCTGAATCTATTCTTATGTTTCTTTTAAAATGTTGCATAGTTTCTTCATGAATTTCATTTTTAGTTTTAGATTCAACCGGATCAGTTATACCAAGAATATCTAGCTTCCATAAGTCAGCAACGGAACTTTCGTTCCAAAGAGACGAAATAACCATAAGAGAATCATTTGTTTCAGATTTAATGCCTGGAATTTTCCCCATGAGAGTCCACCCCAAATGGGTCTTTACAGCAACCGGACCACTTTTTAAAACTTTAATATTTCCGGTGAGTAATTTTCCCGCCACATCGGAACCAATTAACAATTTAATTTCGTTTTCGGTTTTACTTACATTGTTTTCAAAATCCGAAATTTTAATACCATATTTATTTAATTCTTTTAACCAAGGTCCATTTGGCACCTTTTTTATATTAGAACAAATAACAGGAACATCTAAAACATGCATATCACATTTATAACTATTATCAATACTACTTAAATGGAGTCTATATTTGTTGTGGTTTGTTTCACTTGTTTCAATACCACCAAATAATTTATGAATTAATTTAACTTCATCAATACTTTTATAATTCAAATACTTAATTACATCGTCTGATAAATATGAACGCTCAGAGCCCGTATCTATGACTCCCCGTACAATTTTTTCTTTACCATCGTGCTTTACACGTACATGCAAAGTTTGTAATAACACTGATGGGTCGGAACCTTGAGTAGTCAAAACAGTATCACTACTCCCTGACTCATGTTTACGACTTTCTAATGCCGTATTACTCTCTTCATTACAAACATTTTGACACATTACAGCAAAATGTATTTTACCACAATTTAAACATTTAATCTTCGATTTACAGTGACGTGAAATATGATTTTTCTTAAGACAGACAAAACAAGCCCCCTTTTTCAAAATTATACTTCGTTTATCTTCAAAAGAAAGCGAATTAGCTTTAAAACATTTTTCTGATAATTGACACTTGTCACAAAATATACATGTTTCCTCATATTTCTTAATTAAATGTTTATCCTTAGATTTATCATTTACAAATAAATCAGTAGCAGTTGGCACAGAATTATATTCAACATTTTTAAATCTAGTAAAATTCTTAGATTTATCAAAACCAAAACTAGTACGCGCCAACAAAATACGTTCTTCAGACAGTACTTCATTTTTTAAGAAATTAAGTATAGAATTTAATTCGCTCTTACCTTGAACAGACTTTTCACGATCCCGTTCCCAAATTCTGAGAACATCCTGAGGCAAACACGATTCCACCAAGGGGAATAAAATGCTCGCGTATTTATCCTCTGTGACCCCAAGAGATTCCAACGATCTAAGTTTGGTTTCTAGGTTGTCATATAACGATGACAAATTACACTCTCTTCTGGATGCATTATTATTGAATAATACCAGCTGCAGCAGATCTCGAACGTAAATTTGAATTAAAGTGTCTTCCAAATCTTTCTTTTAGATGTTGAATTACTTTAGGATAATTTTCAGCTGATATAGGATAACTGTTCACAATTTGGGACGCGATTCGATTTCGGGGTAATTGCTTGCATCAGATATACGAACTTCGAGTGATCGTCTAACACAGTGTCTTCCTGAATTTTCTTGAAGGTATTCCATCGCGTTTGCCACGATCTTGAGTCCCCATCAAACGGCTGTAAACTAATTTCAGGCAATCTGAGTGTGCGGGATCCCATTCTTTCGTTTTCTATCAATTAGGTAAAAGAGGTTGATGTTCGACGGTAGGCCAAAAAATGTCTTACACTTTGCTTCATTGTTATTAATTTTTCATGGTATTCCTCGCATGCCTCGAACTCTTTTACATAATCTTTTTCTGGAGACCCATTAGACAACATAAAATTTAATATTTCGTCATCTGTGGAACGTAATCTTGATGCTTTTTCTACTAATTGATCTAAAAGCTCTTCTATTAGATTAACATCTGGGCTTGACTGGTTAATAGCTTCGTTTAAAGCATTTAAAGTCTTCGTAAATGCGCTTCTAAGGGGCGTTCTTTTTATTTTTGACTCATCCATACTTGAACAGTTTTCCACTTAAAAAATATTACTTCCTATGTCCTTCTGTTTGGGCGCCAATTTGTCGCAAATACATACATAGCGATTTTCGATAGATTAAAACTACCCGTTTTAATACTTTCGTCATTTTTAAAACAATAGAAAATAATACTTTAATACGTGAAAAACAGTCCTCTTAAAAAACATAACGAATATCTTTTTATTATCTCTGACTTCCGTGCCGAGAAAATAATTCTACAAAACCATTTCTGACAACAACATTTTTTTCACACAGCTTAGAAAAATACAATTTCGAAAAACAAAAAAATCATTCTCACACAGCTTAGAAATATACATTTATGAAAAATATCTCCTGTTAGTAGGAGCCAAAGAATACATTTAATTCAATTCGATTCGCGACAACTGCTGCATGATGCTTTATTTAAAAAATAATTCTGTGTAAATAATCCATATATATATATATATATATATATACATATAAATATTGCAGTTTCTTACGAAATTCTACTTAAGCAAATTACACATTCGACTTACGTAAAATTCGAGCTACTTAAAATCTGTGGACGCATTATTTACGTAAGTCGAGGGATGCTTGTAGTTTTATCGAACAGAAATAATGAAGTTATCGTTCAGCATTTCTTTTTATGAATGTTATATAATAACCTATATTTATCTATATTCTGACAATATGAGAACACTACATAATATACTTAAGTGACCGTTTTGTTTTGATATATTTGAATGTTTGAAAACTTTGTTTACTTATATGTTTATTTGAAATTCTTATTTCTTACGGGGGAATTCCTTAGCTTTCACATGTTGCTGCTGCTTTTTGTAAACATTGTCTGTTATATTAAGGACCATATGTAATATAATATCTAAAGTACGGGTTATATGCAATTGCATATGTGCTTATGAATTTGTATATTTTGGTTATATTTTCTATAAATGCATAATAATTTAAAACATTCATTAAATAAACACAATTTTATTTGCTACTCTTGAATATGTATATAAATTTACTTTTTAATACTGACATATATATAGAGAGAGAGAGAAAGAAGAAGGTCGAAAATTCCAATTTCTGCTTAATGAAATTTCCTTTATTATTTTTATAATTACTTAGATAAAACATTGCTAAGAATATGAAGTTCATATGTTATAAAAATACCATTAAGCATATGACATTAATGGTCATAGTACATAAAATAATGCACCTGCATAAAAAGTTTCCTTTTTAAAAATATTCTATTTTCGAATAAGAAAGTTATATTTCAAAAACAGCTAAATTCAACATTTCAGGAACACTGTCAGATTATAGCTACGTAAGTGCGTTATACCGCAAAGTGAAGTTAAAATGAAATGCCCTCAACCAGGTGCGTAAAAGTTACGCAGCTGCCGCGGCAATATGTGGACGGCTGAATCTTTTATCCTAATTATTGTGAATTTTCCTTATACGAAAAACAGAAAATGTACCATCACCTATCTCCACCCCACCCCAAACAAAATAAAGATTTATACATTAATTTTATTTTAAAAATAAATGTAATTTTCAGGTATGCGAATCCAAAATTAAACCTCATTCCGCCGAAAGTCCGAGTAGGTCTTTACTACACGTAGTGCGATGATTTTTTCGCATGAATTTAGAATTAGGAGTTCAAAACTCAAATTTATAAATTATTTGACTGAATGGCTTTCTTTTTGATATCTGAAGGTACAAAATAAGTTGTCAAAAATAAGTTTTTGCCCTCAAATTGTCAAACTTTGGGGTAATATCAGTATGAAGACACCCTCTAAACTTATATAATTAACATATAATAAAGGAAAACATAATTTCCAGTAGAATGGCTATTTCCATTTTGTTATGAGACAGTTTGGTGAACAAAATATTAGAGGCGTTGTCCTTTATCTGGTCGCCTCTACAGTAAATAAAAAGTATACACTTTGTTATTTTAAGTGCTGGAAATATACTAAATGCGTGTACCAGAAAAATATAACTGAAAAGAGTAAATTATATATAAATATTCTTCATAGTTATTTGTATTGTGAGAGTTGTTTAACATTCATATCGAGCTGCCTAACTGTGCATTTGGGCCGGTTAGAGAAGGTAACATTTTTAATATGAGATTCATTTCATCATAATAGATAACGTCTAGAACAAATATAAAAATAGAAGATTCATTTAATCGCATTAGGAAAAGTCTCGAAATAATTTAACGTTACATATTGGAGCCAACTAATTCATTTTCTAGTTAAGTACATTAGGTTTGCGTTCTGATTTAAAATTTTAACAATTTTGTTATACCTTTAGAATTAACAATTGTATAACTAAAGTCTATGAAACAATTCTCTTAAAAATACCAAATTTTGCGAATGAATAAAGATAGATTTAAAAAGAAATGCATCTTCCAAAAACTGAAAATGATATCCACTTGTAATATTTCACAATTTTCATTCTTGCGAAAGTTCAGAAAAAAATTCTAATTTTCTACACTTGTTTTTTATTTGTTTATTTATAGAATAAATCAGAATTTACAATTTTGATAAATGAAAACGAATTCTTACAAATGATAACAATGCTGTTAAATAATAGGTATTTTACATTTTTTTACAATAATGACTGATTATTTTAGTTATATATTCAATATGTTCATTCTTAACCCCCTCCATCCCAAATTATACAATAATGGAATTACAGCTACAATGTTATGCAAAAATTAAAGACAGGACGTTTTTTAAGTGCGTTCGTAATTATATATACACCGAAAAGAAACACTGCTGGCCGGCGACTTGTCGTTTCACCATCCACACACCACATTCGATACGGGCTCACAACGATTCCAAGTGAACAGCACATCAAACGAGCCGTTTCTGACATCGACGTTCCCAGTCGCAGAGCCATAACTATTTCACCTTCATCAAAGTCTGAGAAATCTGCTGCTTTTCCTATTATGTCGCTAATCACGCTGTTTTGAAATACAATGCATGGCAGCTTTATATACTACAACATAATCCACGCACGCGCCGTGGTTTTGTTTCTGGGCGAACTCATTGTTATAGATGGAGGGTGGTCATAATGCATTGGCTATTCGGTGTATACATAGCATCTATGGTAATCGTCTAATCCGTCCGTCCATCCGCATATAATTCTAAAAACTACCCAACAGAATGGTTTGAAATTTAATATATATAATCGTTGTAAAATTTTGTCAAGTCATTTAAAATTTTATGAAAATTGAATCAAAACTTAAAAATATATTAATAAAATATTTATTAAATAATTTGATATTTTAAAAACTCGGTACTACTTTGTTATAGCAGCTTCCGAGGATTAATCATCAAGCGACTGAGATGTATCGCCAAAATATCCGACGTCTATGACGTTATAGTCATATATGATGCATATGACATTTTATAACCTTTACGATCAAGTTATAGTCTCATTTTTCATTAAATCCTATCATACGTAAATTAATTCAATGACATCTCATGATAGGTAATGATTTTAGGTTGCAATGGTGATTATGTTATATTTAAGATGAAATCATATTATTTCCGTATTAATGAATTTAAAATGCGAATGTGTATACTAAAATTGTTTAATTATAGAAATCATATAATCTACCGACAGTGTTTTGGATAGATGTTTCCGGAGAAATCGATATTAAATTGAAAAAGAGACTAAATATGAATTTAACGTACTGAAATTTTCAAAGCTAGACTTCAGTTTCCCATTGGAATTTTCAGTAAATATCAATAAAAGATAAAATGTTGCCAACTTAAAATGTACTTATTTTATTACGGAAATTAATTATATCATAATAACAGATGGTATAATTCCATTCACTGAAATAATAACAGTATAAACGCACCTCGTTTGTCACGTTTGACATACCATTTCCAACTTGTTTTTAATGTAACATCGTACAAAATTTCTCCATAACATGATGTAAGAATATGGGAAAAGTGAACAGAACCCAAAGGATACAAATGAAGTTTTATTGAAAACATAGCTTCAAGCACCACTGGATTGTAGACAGAAACGGTCATGAGACAAGTGGATGGGAAGAAAAATCGAGCATTTAGTACGGGATATTGTGAACCCTGATGGCTCTGCACGATTTACATAATCTACACATGCTGAGTACGAGATTGTCAATGATCTGTTTAGGGATCGCGTCCCATTTCACTTGTACCGCCACCAGCTTCGATGCTAGTGTCTGGTAACCTGCTGCCGACAATATCCCAAACGTGGTCGGTTGCGTTAAAGTCCGTGGGAGTGGTGGGCCAATTTCAAAACCTGAATATTCTAATTCTCTAACAGCTCTGCGACAGTCACTGTACGATGAGGTGTAGTGTTGCTACACATGAAGAAGAACTGACATCCATAGCAGTTCTAAAAAGAAGAACGTAAAGGAGGGGATCCTGCGTATAATAGCAGGCGCCAGTGACTGAACCTTCTTGGAGGATGTGGAGTCCAGTATGGCTACCAAACCCGTTACTTCTTGAAAAAACATACACTTCCAAACAAGTCCCATCAGATAATGTTGGAAGGAGGTTTCTTATAAACCACCCTCTCCTTATGTCTATGCGTCCAGAATCGCTAGACAAACTAATGCGGCTCTCAACCAAAAAGAGAACTTCACTTCATTGATGATCTGTCGAATTCTTAGTTTCTGGCACTAGAGCAAAAGACGCACGTTTACGATTAGAAGGCGCCACGCTCCACATACGCGCACGCCCTATCATACCTCATCCTAGTTGATCTCCTGACTGGTCTTCCAATCCGCTATGCATTTTCTTACCACTGTTATACTAAATTTTTCATTTCATCCTTAGTTTCTGCCACCAGTTTAGTTGCCGATAAAACTGTTTTAAGAAAAGTTCCACTATACATTAGCATAAAAATTATATGCGAGAAGGCGATCTTTTTCAGAAATCTAATTATTTGCCATAAACTTCAATTGTATATTTATGCGACGATTTCTTGTGTATGTCTATAGATATGTGCATACTATACTTTTTAAGTCAAAGCAAATATTTAAGGGATACTATCTGTTAGAAATCACGCATTTTCTATTATTTTTTTCGTAACTGTCTATATAAATGAATTTCTGTAGTTTTTGAGAAAATGGTAGTTTAAACAAGCTGTTTAAATTATTTTGCTCACCATTAAGCTTCAGACGATTTTTTTACCTAAAGTTAAACGATAAATTAAAAAAAAAACACAAACACACACAAAACAAAATCTTTCTTTCTATTATTTTCTAAATTTGAAAATAATTTCCATATTTAAATTTTATTTTTATGTATATTTTGAAAATTTGAATATACGTTAGTCCAAATGTCAACAGCAAACAATTTTCTTCAGTTAATTTTGCTTACCTTGAATATAATAGAAATGTTTAAAATATTAAATTACTATTTTTAGATTTCGTTCAGAAATATTTCCATACATCATCTTAAACATGACAAAAGGACAAAAGAATTTATCAATAGATTTCCAATTTGTTTCATGGAATAAATTTGAAAAATTCATTGGGAAAAGAATTGTTTGCTCAGCGAAAAATCATTCACCCAAATAGTTTGAAACAGGATATTAAACCGAAAATTTATTAAATTTGAATAGATTCAACACACACGTATTGATTTCGTATGTGTTATTTGACATGTAACAAATTGCTGAATGACATATTTTTGTATGCATTCGATTAGACATTGCATTCAACAATTAAAATTATTGTATTATCAAGCACGATTTCTTAATGTATTAAAAATGCAAAACTTAAGGTTAGTTTTTAATAGATAAAAAAATTTAATTTAAAATTACATTATTAAAATTTTAATTATCATTTCATGGAATGTTCTACATTAATTTCTATTTAATAAAAAATATTATCAAAAATTTTAAATGAATAGCAACATTTTATTTCAGTTTTTGAAGACTTAGATTATTTTCTACTAAACAATTTACAAAATTAATAAATGAAATTTTAAGAGATTGTATTATTCATAAAATAACAATGTTATTTTTGTTGGAATTTAAATAACGACAGCTTATTGTAAAAGCCAAAAAAAATTGTAAATCTCTAAATATTTTCTACGGCTTTTGGTCTCATTTGTGTATTTAAACTTATATAAGCCGATCTGGATTACTTTAGTTATCATATATCAAATGCTATGAATGAATAATATTTTTTAATATATATCTGTGACATGGTGAAAATGGACAGAATAGATCACAGAAGAGATTTATTCATAACTAATCTTACTTGAATTTGGTACAACGCAATACACGCAAAAAAAGCGGTGACTTGACGGAGGGGCTTAATGATGGGTTTTGATACGAGTTGCACTTTTTGCGGCATAAACGAAGTTTTCTACTTAACGAAATTTTCTGCAGAACCTTGACTTTGAACATCATTAACATGTAAATTCATCCCCATATTACGAAAATCATTTTCTATGCAACGAAGTGTATTCCACTTTCGTGCGCGCATTCAAACGGAGAGGTTGCTGTTGCGATGGATGTATGAATTTATTTCAACGGACTGTATGAAATGAAAACATTTGAATCATTTAATCAAAACACACACATTTAATCACATTTTAATGAAAAAAGAAAAGGTACGCTTCGGTTTTTGTTTACTTCTCTTTGTTATTTTTTTTTCTTTACATTATTCTAATTAAATTATTCTCATATCTACATTGCATAAAAAAAATGACTGCCCGAATTAAAATACATTTTTCAAATATTTCCATTTTATGTGTACTTTTCATTTTATGTCGGTTATGTGTATACAAGTTTTATAAATTTAAGTTGAATTCTATTTAACGAATTTTCTTCATAACGAAGTATTTGAGTGTAACGATGAGACTTCGTTAAATGGAAGTTCCACTGTATTTATAAAACATTTTATTTTAAGAATATTTTATAAGTAGCATGTAGTCTGAATTTTCCGAATTAATGTGGACCAAGCCCGCTTTAGAAAGGCATAAAACTCGGAAATTTCGAAATTACAAAATTCGTCACTTTTTAAGAAGATGAAATTTAAATTTAGACATAATTGATATTCTTCTTTTTTGTACTACTTACAGTCCTTATGATGTACAAGTCAAATACTTTTATAAAAATGGTAAATGAAAATAGTTCATTTGAAGGTTTTTGATTGTTTTTCGTTTGCTATATGAGGAACATTTCTTTGTTGTATTGTTAAATCATTCTATTAGTGTCATCAGAATTGCTGGTGCATTCTTCTTGCAGCTCAATGTATTCAAAAGCAATTGAACTTAGCCTTGTGGAATGCATAATTTTCTTATAATTTAATTTGCATCGTTTTTATCCTCACTGCTCTTTTATTTGCAGTTTTCAACTATGTCAAAAATTATGTCATCAGTATATTTTTGCTGTTCATATATTGAGCAATATCTTCATCAGCAAAAGGAGACTGAGATTGACATTACCGAACCTAGGATTTAGAAATTGTCATCGTCAATGAAGTACTAGATGCAGATGAAATAAAAGTCGCAGAAATTAAGAATTGTAATTTTCTGGTTAGAATGAAAAACAAAATTCCATATTTGTTTTTTAGTAACTTTGTTAAAGCGTAAACTCGGTTAAGCGGGATTCAAATAATCAGAATTCTACTGCATCATCTTACAAACACATCTCCCTTAAAAACACATATCTAGTAGTTACAAGGTAAATAGATAATACATCTCACCGTAAATATGTTGTAGTTTATTTTGTAATATAAAAATGTTCTTGATTTCAATTATAAAATATTCTGTATTCCCTGTAACGCGTAAGTTCCGTTAAAAAGGCATGAAAGTTTAACAAAGAAAATTTTTTTTTTCAAAATTTTGACTAATTCATTCGTTTATACGTTGTCAAGAATCAGACAAAAACTTTAACTATCGGTGCCAGATAACCTACGAATAAAATTTTAAAAATGTAGTATATTTTAAAATTATTATCTATCAATTTGATTACAAAAGTTGATTCTAGGTATTATTTTATTACCAACATAAAACTCTTTGTCTTTAAGCATGCGACCATGTTTTTTCAAAATGGTGTGTTTTTTCTCTGCATACCTAATTTTTGGGTTAAATAAGTCATATGCCCTAATTTATACAAAAAATTCTTACAAATATTCACTTCCACGCTCAGATTAAATCATAGAAGTGATAATACTAATTATAAAACTGATTTTTTAGTACTTAATATAGCTCTAAATTAAGACAGTTGAATGGTTAAATAGATTTTGCATAATGCAATTATTATTAGGTAATACACATTAGAGAGTTAGTATGATACAATTAGAAAGCTAGTATTATATTAGAGTTTGCAATATTAGTATGGATTTATCTCAATGCAATAACACATTTGTTTGCATCTAAAGCAGGAAGACAATTGGAGAATTAATAATTATAATATTCAAAACAAAAAAATATATATATATAGTAGTATTTTAAGATCTTACAGAATACTTGATAATAATACATGATATATTTCAGGGCCCTCTGCAATAGCAAGGCAAGTGAAAAAGTGGCGTTTTCAGCTACAAGGCGGCTTTTGAAATTTATTTTCAACATTTTAATTTACATTATACTTTATCTGCATATATTCCAAAGAGAAAGAAGAAGAGTTTTCAAGCAACATTCTTTGCTTATGATCATAAAATTTATATTTGCTTATATGCTGAATAATACATTATATAAATCTGAAAATTTAACACTTACCTTATAACTGCAAATCCTATGGTTTTGGGTGAAAGAAAAAGTATATTTGGAACACAAAATGACTTTTTTTACAACTTTTATATAGTAAACACAAGAGTTTACAAAATATGAAATCATTTTAACGGTTTTTTGTTAAAAAAAATCCTAATACTGCCCTCAGCCCCGTTATCAGAATTGGGAAACTAATACACGTGAGAGTTGAAAAAAAAATTTACACGCCGCAGAGTGGAATATTTGACCCGAAATCCTGGCCAAAAATATTTTTCTATGTAAATATAGTGCGATTGCCTTGAAATTGTTAGATGTTATTGGGTATCAATATGGCATGTTTAGTATTGTAAATGAAGTCTATAGCATTTACGGTTCATTTACAGAGACTCCCGAAAGAATTCCCTTACATTATGTCTATGAGAAAAAATTGTTTGCTCTGTATTTTAATATCACACTATTTTAAACGTACTGAAATTTATATACATCACTGAGGTGTATTAAGGCACTTATTGTAGAATATGGTGTGCATAGAATATATCGTTCATTTACAGGGACACACAAAAGAATTTGGCTGAAGAATAAATTTAACTATTGAAGTCTATGTCCAATAATTGCTGGAAGTGTGCTTGTAGTTGTGATATGCATTTTTAAATTGAATTTTTTTAAATATTACTTGGTGTGGATACATTTTATATATCATATACAGGGTTGCACAAAAGTTCTCAAGCAGATTTCCGTTTATTCCCTGAAATGGCTGGATGTTTAATTTTGTTATGCATTTCACTGAACTAACTTTTAGCATACTATGTAGTATACATACAAATTCATAGCTTAGTTTAATATTTTATATCTTAAAAGCTGACGAAGTGTAAGTAAAATTATAACACTTGACATAATAATAAATATACATTTTATACATATTTTGACAACTAAGAAAAAAAGAGACACCATTTAAGAAGAGCACAAAGAAAAAAGAAGTTAAAATATTAATTTACTAAGTAGATATTTGAAAAATACGAATACATCACATGCCCATAGACTTAACATTACCAAAGGGAGTTTGGAAGTCGAGTGACTAGCAGCCTTAAATGTTTACTGTTTATAAAAGAAAAGTAATTGTTGATAGATTTTTTTTTTATTTACTAGTAATGTTTAATTAAATGTATTTAACTGTACTATCTATAAAATTTATTATTTTCATTTAATTTACTTTAATAATAATTACTACATTTAATTTACATTTAATAAAGATTATTTACATTTGATAATATATTTAATACAGTGGAGTCTCTACAGTATAGAGATGCTGGTTTTTCAGTGTATTTAATAGATTACCAGTTTCAATCTGATTCTTCAGAACTCTGTTTTTCATCTTCTTCATCACATTCTTCTTGGCTTTTATCAGGACTACCATCAGACCTAGCTGGAAGAAGGAGTTGTAGGGTCTCGCTACTGTATGGCTTGCTCTTTTCCCTTGGTCTTTGTCTAGTGCAGTTTATAAAAGGATCCCTGCTTAAAAGAAGGCAATTTGGAACATCTCTAGCAAACTTCTCCTTTGCGAACTTTTCTATTGCACTTTCTTGAGTACTTTGTACGGTACTGTCTAAAGTGTTTGTTTCTGTACTCGGCAGCTTCTTCTGACCATTGGCCAATGGGTACGACTGCTTTCTTAATTACAGTGCTACCATGAATCAACAATTGTGCATTGTTGGAATCATGGGGTACCAATGTAAACGTTCAAATACAGTCTTGCTGTTTCATCAGCAGATGTTTGGAACTTTTTTTTGTCAATGTGATGCCCACTTTTTATGACTTCCAATGCTACTTACAACATTTTAATCATTTCTGCGTCTTCTTCAGACTTCTTTAATTCCCTCCTTTCCCCCCTTATTTTCTACCTATGAGCCCCCGAAACTAATTGGAGACACTTTTTTCAGTAAATAAGTATTTACAATTTGAAGCTGATCTGATATTTCTATCAAGAGATATCGAGTTGCGTAGGTATGTACGTACTTACATACAGGATATGTAGGGGCAAAAGCTCTCAGGCAATATCCTGTAAGCTAAAAACATGCAATACTAGAGTAAAAATAAAGTTTTTATCTTTCAATTCGGTTGCCACAAAAAATGGGATATAAGTAGTCCACAAGAAA
Organism: Maratus michaelseni; assembly: GCA_963931845.1. Taxonomy (NCBI): domain Eukaryota; kingdom Metazoa; phylum Arthropoda; class Arachnida; order Araneae; family Salticidae; genus Maratus; species Maratus michaelseni. Next base: position 288,015,915 of record OZ007591.1, on the reverse strand, counting down.
AAAAAATATATAAAAAATGGCAACAATATGCGGAAGATTTTTTTGCAGAAATTGGCACTCAAGAGTATAACTAATAGGATTATGATTCAAACATGGTCCGGCAAAGCCCAGCACATATTTAAAAAGCTTTCGATATGTTTAAATTAGAGCGAAAAACGCTTTATAAATGACCCTTTTACACATTTAATATTTTTTTATTACATTAAAAACTAAACTATTTAAATTTACACATAGTTTAACACTAAGCTCTGACCTTTGTTAAACACGCAATCCCTGTTTAGTTTCAATTCAACAATTCAATGAGACACAAACAAATTATATTTAAACATAACAACAATGCCTAAAATCAACAAAAAACACGTCTTCTCACAAAAAAACTTCCTCTTCAACTGAGGCCAGGAGCCACTAGATATAACTCAGGTTCCAAAAATAGACATAGATCGACGCATCAATTAGTTATCTATTTAGAAATATGATTTTTACAATTGGCGAAATTTTAATTCTTGCATTTTTGGCCAGGTTTTTGGGTCAAATACTCCACTGTGCGCCGTGACGAATCGTTCGAATACGAAATAGAGCCTAAGAAATAGCAGGGTAGTTCAACAAGCCGTTTTACATGGTTTTTCAGTAATCAAGTTAACTCCACTTGCCTTGTTATTGCAGAGGGCCCTTCATTTATACATCCATTTAACCAAATAAAATTTCAAGGCAAAATGTAGAATTATCAGTATCATCATACACAGTAATTTAAGAGAAGCATGATTATTATCTAAGAACTGTATGTTTGTTATCTATATTTGACTTAAAATATTTAACTATACAATAGCCTTTTTTTATGTCCTACATAGAAGTACATTGAAGTAACATAAAAAAAATTTGAAAATTCATTTAACATATCGATTAACACTAATACAGTTTAAATTGAGTTATATATACTTTATCATGTTCCAAAAATATTTTTCGTTCCACGAAGCAAAAATATTCTTAATGGACAATTTATTTTCTAATGATAACTACTGAGCTTTATTGATTTTGAAACATGTGAAGTCGAAAGTTTTATTTCTTAAAAAATATATATTTATAAATGTCACGTAATTATATTTATACATTTTTCTAATTATAGAAAGTACTACAAGCAATACTTTAAAGTTTATATTTGAATGGTGTTGTAAATATTCTACATAAACATTATAATTCCGACTTAGTTTATTTTAATAGACGAAGATTTTTAAAATTTGCATAAGTTTTCGCGACAAGTGTGGATTTTAATTTTTTTTTTTTTATATTTTATAATCTGTAAATCCGAATAAAAGTCTCTACCTTAAAAATAGGGAATTCGGTGAATTAAAAAAATCGGAGTTTAAAGATTTGAGTTTTAACCCAGCCTGTCGACTATTTGTGTATTTATTCGTATCAAAAATTACAAATAATTTAATTGTCGTAGATATTCTTAAAATTATCTTAATGTAAATGTATGACAGAGCTTATTTTTCGAAAACTGGCACGAATAAAAAAAGTACACTGGGACGTATAAGTCCCGACAACTAATCAAAGGATTAAATATGGTAAAATTTGCTATTGAAATTTACTGGTCGATATAATCCACAAATCTCAGCATCTTACACGTATACATACGTGACGCTCGCCGCAGAAGAATAACTGTTTGCACAGATGGTCCTAACGTATTTTGAAAAAAAAAATGAAAAAATGCTTTAGAATGTGCAAAATTTAAGACATAAAGTGTAGAAGAAAAATCTTTTAATATATATAAGTACATTTTTCATAGATAATGCAAACTTTGAGTTTTGAATTTCCTAAATGTCCAAAGAATGGCTTACGATAAAAATAAAGAAATAAAGCATACATTTTCTTTTCAGTATGTTGAGGAGACTTTTTCATTTCTTTAAAACCAAGAAATGGTTAAAAAAAAGTTGTGTTTCGGACTAGTTCCTAAGTCATGTTTTATGTATAAGTATTTGTTGGAATTTTTCAAATAATTATTTTACATTTTTATAAAAACAATCATTTTACTGCTAAATACACTAAAATTATTATAATCTTTCATACGAGTGTATTAAAAAATTAAAAACCATTCAGAATACTTTTTTAAATAATTTCATAAATTTTTATTTATGAAACATTATTACATTTACAGAATTATTCATACATTTTTTATACTTTAAAATTTGTAAAAGTACTATTTAAAATAAAAAGTATGCATACTTGTATGTTTGTGTGCGAACCTATTTATGTGTGTGTGCACATACTCGTAAAAATTATTTTAATAAATCTCAATTTTTAGCATTTTCTATTCAAAACTATGTATATTTTCATAAATTTTTTACTTCTTATTTTTTGTACATAAAGAGCATAAAACATAGAAAATATAATAGCAAGAAACATTGTAGTGTGTAGTATAGTAACAAAATATTTATTTAAAAGAACGGGGGACTTTTGGAAAAGTCACAAGGGAAAAGTATAAAAACCTTTCTACAGACACCATGAAAAGAATCATTTTTCATGTGCTTAGAATGGCAGGAAATGGCAATGTACGCTTTTAAAGTTTGTTGTATGTCAGATTTATAGAAGATTTAGAAATAAGTTTACTTTTTCAACAATATATTTCAAACAGCTTTCTACTTAAAGGTTTCAGAGAAGAAAAATAAAACTTTTAGTAGTTTTTTCTTTCAGGGTTTCAGTTGTTATTACTTTCATTAAATATAGTTAGCTACACCATGTTTTTATGCGATGTCATATATAGTAAAATAATATTTATATATATCTAACATCTATTCGAAAATACACTGAAGTTGCAATGTTTAAGTGAAACCTCTCGCAATATATAATTATTTTCAAAATGATTGTTATATATATATATTTAAATATATAAAATTATTATATATTAGCAATTTAAAAGTTTTAAACAATTCTTTGTTTTTTGTTGTTGTTGTTTTTTAATGAAAATAATAATTTTCTCAATGCAACCATACAATTGGCGGAGAAATTAAACTGTATATCATTTATTAAAAATTGCTAATAATATAATTTATACTGTAATTATTTTTAACACAATCAACTGATTGGTAAATAATCCATTCGTAATTATCTATCAGTAATGTGTTGTAATTTTCCTAACTGAGGGAAAATGTGTCTAGGCTGGAACTCGAACGCAGAACCTGTGGCTTCAATTTCCAATGATCTTACAATTGAGCTGTTTGGAAGACAACCCCGCCCACAAAATATTCGCTCAGAACAACCATTTTGTCAAGAAATGTGGACTGTTATTTGAAACAGCACAGCAGGATAAACATCAGGTAAAGGAACTCCTGGAAAACTATGGATGAGTAATTACACTATAATTATTTCTAACACAATCACTTTTCAGGTATTAAACTCCTGTTTTCTGTATTCCATGCACCATTAAACGTTTGTGTTTGTCTTCCCATTCAAATGTGATTCTTGTTGCGGTAAAGTATTTTTGTTATCGGTCATACCACCCCCCCCACACACATACACCCGTATATATACATATATATACTATATTTATCTACCTGACTTATAATGCTAATTAGATCAGTAAAGAATTTACATTCTAACTACATATAAGTATATATTAGAGTGCATCGAAAAAAATACGATTTTTTTTTTCGAAATTACTTTTGGCGCGGGGTGCAAAAGTTACATTTTATGTATATTATTTTACATCTGTTTTTGAATTGAAATCCATTCATATCTTCCGGTGCCCCAAGTGCCCCAAAAATAGTTAAAAAGGGAAATTTTTATGAAAATTTATATTATTTTATTATTTTTTCTATTCTTTAAAATGACTTTTGTCGCGGGGTGCAAAAGTTGTCTTTTATGCATATTAGTTTACATGTTTCTTTTAATTGAAATCCATTCATATCTTCAAGTGCCTCAAGCGTCCCAAAAATATTTAAAAATTGAAGATTTTATGAAAATTTATAATTCTTTTTATTTTTTATTTTTTTTGTTTAAATTCAATTTGGGTCCTGTTAGAAAGTTGTGTATTGGGTGTATTACATAATTCTGTAGTTTAAATATTTTTGTTTTATCAAAATCCATTCATATCTGCCGGTACCCCAAGTATAGTTAAAAAATGAATTTTTTAAGAAAATGTTTAAAAATTTTAAATTTACGAAAATTGTTTACAAATTTGGCAAAGTGTTTAATTAATAAAGTTATAAACTTATAAATAATAGTAATTTTATAATAATGCATGAAGTATAAATTTAAAAATCAAACAACTAAATCATAAAAATTATAAAAATTGAACTTATTGAGCAAATTGTTTACTTCTTTGAATTTGGAGATTTACACATTTCTAAAGTTTGTAATTCATTTTGGGATTAAAATGTTTGATATGCCGTCGTGATTTTATTCTATTCAATATGAAAACGAGTCTCTTTTCTTATCCAGATACACTTTCTAATGCCTCAGGCATTAAGGGAATTCATATTTTATCATTTTGTGTATGGCGTGGATATTTTGATTATTCCTCCGTTTTTCCTACTTTTACCATGGCCTCAATTTCTTCCTAAGGCACATTCGTCGAAAAAGGTGGTTCAACACGTCTAACTCATTGCCAGTCAACAAGTTCACAATAATACATTGCTTTGAAGTGTATTTTTGGTACTTGAAACATTCTTACTTCTGGTGATCCTCTATTTTCATTTCTAGCACAAAATAGTTTTCGTATTGCTAAAGACCTGATAGGCTCTGTGTTATGGAAAAGCATTGATAATAACAAATTTGCAGGATGACAAAGAAGCTATCTAGTTGAACAACAGCGTCTACAAACTTTCTTAGATTGCGTTTCAAATATCTGGAAAATGTTATAAGATTCCAAATATACCGCTGTCTTCTGTTATGGAGGGCTTTGTTTTGATATGAAACCATATAGGTCCATACTTTCATAATATATGTTGTAAGAATAATGAGATTCCCAGGATTTTCTGTGGCCACCTATAACCTTAACGTTCTACCTGCAGTCGTTAGCCATCTTGAGTAAACAACTTGAACAGGGTTTTTAAATGCCAGGTCAGAACCACTTTCACCACGTGATATGTCTACGCAAATATCATATAAATATTGCTGATAATTGCTGAGAACCATTCTGTATATGTTATCTGGCATATTTTTCACACTTATTGAAGAAAAAGGAAGCTACAGGTCCTCGCAGGTTTTAATAGCAGTACCAATTGTTCACATCTAAAGAATGTAGTAAATATTGTAAATGCCTTTAGTTTCTCCTGTTGCAAATGTTACGTGTCCAATAAGCAGAGAGTCAGGTTCCTTTACAAAAATATAATGTTCCTTCTATGTAATCTTTGAGTAGTACATTGTGCTCACTAGCACTTTTATATTGTCTTTTTCCCATCGGAAAATAAACCAGTTAATGTAGTCAGATATACGGCTAAATTGCTCATCTCAGCAACAAAATTTTGAACCTTTATACGCTATCGACGAATTCTGTTGCGATCTACTAAATTCGAAGTCTCTTTTTTGTGTACAATTCCAATATATCGTAAAACAGCACTGGCTAATTGAAGCAGCTGCTCTATTCCAAATTTCGTATATAACAATATAGCTTTAAAAAATAATTTTTTACATTTAATATCAACGGTAAACGATTTGTCATCCCCTGGATGTCATAATTACGCTATACAAATGATTATTTAACTCTGAATTTTACTTATAATTTTAAGTTCAAAATTTGCATAAAAATCGATTTTCGGCAAATATTTAAGTGTCTTGGGGCACCCAGAAAACATTCATCGAAATTAAAATGTTTTGTATGTGTGCTAGTATGCTTGAAAGACAACATTCACACCCCGCGCTAAAAGTAATTAAAGAAATAAATAAAAAATAAAAAAAGTATATATATATAAATTTTAATAAAACTTTAAATTTTTAACTATATTTGGGGCCCTTGGGGCACCGGAAGATATGAATGGATTTCAATTAAAAAAAAAAAAAACATGTAAACTAATATTCATAAAATACAAAGTTTACACCCCGCGCCAAAAGTAATTTTAAAGAATGATAAAAATAATAAAATATATAAATTTTCATAAAAAATTCATTTTTTAACTATTTTTGAGGAACTTGGGGCACCGGAAGATACGAATGTATTTCAATAAAAAACATGTAAAAAAGAGATGATAAAAGGCAACTTTTGTACCCCGCGTCTATTCGATTATCCACATTTCGATTTTTCGATCCACCCTAGTATATATATAGAAAGCAAATTTTGTGTTACATAAACAAAATTGCATTGTGTTTGAAAATTCCACATAAAAATTTTCAGTAGTGGGAGATCAGAAAACGAGAAGCAATTTCTGTATAGGAAACAAGGATATACATATAGCACCTATGCTAAGAATTCTAAAAATTCACTTAATATATTATTTCTGACTTGTTTTACACATATGAATTTCATTCACTAAATTGTTAAACTAAATATATGATAGATATTTCAAAATGAAGATAAGAGAAGTTTACCTTAGATAATTTTCAATCGCTATATATATTCAATTATAAATCTCTAAAGAGATTTAATTAAATATTCCGGAATTTAAATATATAATTAATTTTTGAATAGGTATAGCCTGCTTAGAAATAACCCCAATTTTCTTAGGGAAATTCTATTGAAAATTAGTTTATCTAAATTTATAGTATTATATTTTGGAAGATAAATGTACCTATCTGTCAGTCTAAATATTGAATTAATAATTTTTTCTAGGTCGCATTTGGAAATAAACAAGTCCTGTAAAGATTTTTATTTATTTTGTAATTTTTGCATTGCATTTCATAAAATGCTACGAAACCAGACTTCATTATGTTATATAATAATTTACTAAATGTAAATATATTAATGAAAGTAAATTTTTGCCAAATAACTTAGAAATTAAATATAGTTTTTTAAATATTATTACAAAACTGAATTTTCAATTAAATAATTAGAACTGCATACGAAAACAATTGCAATTGAGAGTTTTACTTGAATAATTTTTTGGGGGGTGGGGAGGGAAAGGAAGAGTTGACAAACGTGTATGTCAATTATTAAATATTCTAAAAATTCTAAGACCTTTCTTATAAATTTAATATTTTGAAAGACATTAAATGATACTGAAAATTACTATATATCATAATTATAGTGTTTCTAATATATAATTCCATAATTACTAGTTATAAAATTATATAATTTTAATTTATATAATTATTATACAATATATACAATATAGTTATATAATATATTATATTATTATACAATATATTTATATAATTATTATGCCTATAATTATTATAAAATAATAGTTATATATACGTATAATTATAATATGCAATTATGAAACTATTCTAATATATAATTCTAATATATAATATATTAGAATTCAAATAAATTATTCTTAATAAATTATATTATGCTAAGAATTCTAATAATACACTTAATGTATTATTTCTGACTTATTTGACATGTATGAATTTAATTCACTAAATAGTTAAACAAAATATATCCTAGATATTCCAGAATCTAGATATGAGAAGTTTACCTTATATAATTTTCAATCGCTTTATTAATTAATACTGGCGATGCTAACACAGAAGTATTTATGGATGACAGAAATCTAATGAATGACCATTCAAATGCGTCTGATAAGTAATTATTTGCTCGGATAATTTTACCAGCCCATAGATTATATCGTAGGCTGAATAAAAGTGAATTGAAAGTACATATTAAATGTACATATAGTAAATGTGTTTTAACCATCGTAAAATGATGCAAATTTCTTTATTTCAATTTAAAAAATCCATTAGGAAAGATTATTATAAATTATTACAAAATGAAAGGAGAATCGTGTACAAAAGAGCTGTTTGTATTATAGAAGGTGACAAAATGTCTGGATGACTCAGAATGTATTTTAGAATGTTTATTTTCTTACACCCTATATAAAATACTAGTCATTCCTTGGCAATATTATAAATTATAACAAAATGAAAAGATAATCGTGTACAAAAGAGCTGTTTGTATTATAGAAAGTGACAAAATATCTGGGTGACTCAGAATCTATTTAGAATGTTTATTTTCTTACACTCTATAAAATACTAGTCATTCCTTGGCAAATATACTTTTATAATAAATGTTGATTTTTTTCATTTCTCATTTTATTACGTAAATAATTATATATTTTCAGTTTATATGTTACCATGTTTCGGGAAAAATAAGACGATTTTATTTTCTCACTAAAAAGTTTTAGTTTTAGCTCTAAAATAATGATTTTGAACATATGTTCCGAGTGCGTCTTAAAGTATTTTACTTTGATTTTATTCATTTACAAAAATAGACTCATATTGATTGATTTGTGTGAACATTCTTACACAAAAACATAAATTAGTTTAAGTATAGACATGCAGGACACCCAAATCATTCGTCAACGGAATACCTATATTTTTAATAGAAATTTTCATGATAGGTTACTACAACATTTCCGCAAACGTTACCCCGAAGTTGGTTTCTGCAATTTATCAAGAAAAATCATAAACTAAAAAAAATTTAAGGAAATATCGGTATTCAAAAAGCGAACCATTTGGAAACCCTTGGACATTTGATTTCAAGGTTCCTGAAAGTTGCATCCTTTCAGAAAAAAAATGAATTTTAAAAAGACAGTAACGTATTTCAATAGGAGAGATATTTTTAAATAATTGGGCCAAAATATAGCGTCATCTCAATGAAATTTTAATTTTTACTACCACCTACACAAAGATGTTAAATATTCAAAGCACAAATGTTTTTACCTATGAAATTATGTTATTTTAAAGAGCTTTGGAATGAACACTCGAATATCTCACTAGAGATTTTTTAAAGTTTTAATACGATTACACCATAATGACATAGATTTCAAAGTGTTCTCTATTCGTCAGGCATTTTGATAAGACCGATTGGCTATTATTATTTCATATTCTCAGTACTGGAAACAAATGTACCATAATACATTATATTTTTTTTTCAAAATTAATTTTCAAAAGAAATAGGAATTGTAGTTTATGGTATTATAACTGAAAAGTCTTTTCAAGTAGCATTAAATATGCGAATCAAAAGTGCAAATACAAAATCCCTTTTCAGCATGTATGTTTCTCGTTATGTTTAAAAACTATTTGCATTGCAATCTATTTCGAAACAATTAAATATGGATTTAGCATTAAAATTTCCAAGTTTGAAAACGGAATAATTCCTAAACTACGTTACTAATTGATCTTTGCTTCGCATTCAATGTAACAATGTACCATAGAATCCCTATGTAATTTCAAAATTAAATATTATATTTGAACATTTTTTAATTTGTTACAATTCTGATATGTGGTCGACATCCTAAGCAACATAGGTATAGGGATAAATAGTAGACATTTTGAATAGATCGAGTTGATTGTTACCAGTAGCACCATGTTGATTTTTGAAAGAGTTTGTACAGGATGGTATGGTTTTCCCGAACTATATAAGCAATGGCGTTATAATATTGTTTCTTATTTTGTTTCGTTGTTATTTGTTCATGCATCTTTGAACATCATGAATCCTAATAATATTATAAATCTGATTGTGTGTAAAAGTTAGGTTGAAACCAGCATTAAAATGTAGCATTTAATGATCCTGTATCTTTGCATATACGTTGATTATAAACCTCAAATGAACATAGGCTGGTTTTTGTTCATTTTATTAAAATATTTTTTTTTTAATAAATCAAAATTGCGTTATTTTCATAGAGAATAAATGGACATTTTCCCATAAAATTTAATCATTTTACTTTATTGTTGCTAGGGCTTTGATCGTTGCCAATAAATAAAAACACGAAAAAATAATTTTTCCTCAACAATTAATTTTCAATTGAACGATTTTCACGTGAAAAATAAAAATGAAAAAGAATTCAAAAGAAGATGAATTTTCGTGATATTTGAAACAAAAATATGGAGTATTTGTTATTATACATGAAGTATGAATATCGGTTACATTAAAAAGATCTTTTTCTGTTAAAAAACTGCGTTATAATTAGAAGGAAAAATAAACAATTATTATATTCTTAAAAATAGATTTCGCTTGGACCATGGAACTATGAAAAGGATCCTCCTCGGCTTGGACAAATATGACGTCATAAATAAAACATGTATTTTCAAATAGTCGTAATAATACAAGGTGCATGAATATCAATCTATTATGAAAGTAGATAGATAATGGACGTAATATTTAAGATGAAAAACTGAAATATTTTTTATCGATACTGATTAATAATTAGCTTGAGTATCAGTTACATACAAATGTGAGTTTTCCGATAAAATTTACGTCCTGATTGCCAGAAAAAGAAAATTAACAAGAATTATGGCATTAAAAAGAGATTTCTCTGAGGAAAATGTGACGTCATATTTGAAATAAAACGGGAATTTTCAAATGTGTTTTACAAGGAGCGAGAATTGATTCCGTACATTAATAATACAAGGATCAGTAAGTATAGAAAGTATAGAAAGTAGATTAGTTCCATGACATATTTAAAACGAAAAATTGAAATGTTTTTTTAGCTATACCGATTATTAAGCATGAATATCAGTTACATACAGATGATAGTTTTTTGTCAAAAACCACACCATGATTATTAGGAAAATAAAAATAAATATGAATCTATTATATTAAAATCTGACCGCCTGTTTGTATTTCGCAAATACTCTTTTCAGATTGTCGAGCGCAACGCGATTTACTTAACACCGGTTATCATTCATCCGAGGATGTCATAAACTCTCAGAATTTAAAAAAATGAGTTAAATTCCGGGATATTATTTATTTATTTATTTATTTATTTATTTATTTTTATTTTTTTTTTTTTTTGTAAATTTTAACGAAGTTTCGCTAAAAATGGCAACTAAATTATTCCATTTTTGTGGATAAAAAAGAAGAAATAAAACGGATTAATATATTTTTTCTCATTAAAACTGTAAAAAAAAAGAATTTATTTTCAATTTCAATAGATGGTGAAAGTAAAAAAAAAAATCTTGATTACAGTAAAATTTTCGATAAATAAAAACGCATTTTCACATATTCAAACTTCATGAATCAATTTATTCTGGAGAACAAAAATCGTTTGTCAACATATTTTCATTTAAAAATATTTTTTTTCAGTTATAGATTAAATCAAGGAGGCACATTTAAGCTCCTTGCATTTAGGTCTACAATAATTGCTCCCTATTCACAAGAATTGAATTTAATGAAAAATAATATACTATTTCCATTATCTTTGAAGGATTTGCTATTAAAAAGTTTCACAAAGGCGTTAAAAGTAAAATGGCTTACCAGGTAAACTTGACATATGTTTTTATATAATTCGCCGATTTCGCCGATTTTATTTGGCCCGCCTTTTTTCATTGGTTGCTATTCCCTTTTCGTGATTATTTGTCACAAAATTTCACTTTTTTAAAACTTAGTTATGTCAAGGCCTCTATAACATAGAAATACTGTATTGTCTCCTATGGAATGTGATAAAGAGTTAGTTAATTATTTACGTTTCTAATTATCGGGAATGAAATATTTTGCTTAATTAATGCATTTATTCTTCTTTTAATGATACGTGAACGAAGTCACGGGTAACAGCTAGTAAGTTATATATTTGTATAAAGTAGTGAAATGTATTTGTAATTTGCCAAGAATAAAATTCAATTATCAATGACAAGAATACAGATAAATATCAATAGTTTGAAATATTAGAGAAAATGTGACAATTAAATACACACAAATATTCAAAATGAAGAATTTTATGTTGCATTGCACTGTTTTCTCTGTATGTGTTATATGTCCCCATGATTTTTATACACTCACATTGTATTCGCGTATAATGATTAAATTTTAATATAAAATGTTTAAAATGAGGTGGAGACTCTATCAGGATAAACCGCTAACAAGCATTGATTTATGCTTTATTGTTTGTATTGTTTTTTCTCTGGTAGTAGACAGATAATTAAAATTCAGATTGTCAATCGTAAATTCGTATTTTGTTCCAGCTGCAAATGTAACGTATAGAATTTACTAACAACATCTATCTGCAACATATTCATGCTTCTGTCAATTAATTTCAGACACATTTTTAATGTGGAATTGGTTATTCAAATGGAATTAAGTCTGCTAAAGATCCTGGATTTTTTTATCTGAAGGGAGATGAACTAAAATCATATTCAGAAGCTTTTTTATCTGAGGGGATTCTTGCCCTTCGGTTTACTTAGTTTATAGTGAACATACACATAGGTAGCAAGCTCTCACTAATCTTCCGTAATATGTGGATGCATTTGATCCAGGTTTAATGCGTTTCACACCAGATTTTTTTTTTTTTAAGAAATGAAATTAAATATATTCCACGTAGAAATCTGAAATTAAATAAATAAAAATTCAGCAAATAAATTTTCTGGTTCGAAACGTTGTTAAACTGAGTCAAATGAACCCGCATATTACGGAAGATTAGTGAGAACTTGGCACCTCTGCATACAAAACATGAACTGTTTAAAACATGAACATTTTCGAAAAATAAATAAAATGGTAAATATGTTTGAGAGATAATACTGCGACCAACTGCGATCTTCGGGTAATTCAATAGTTTCTTTGAATTTCTTTCAAAAGTTTCATTAAATTAAATCTCGTTCCCTTTTTCCAAATATCTGAAAATATGGAACTCCTTTTCATTCATTACTAGTCCCTGTATCCGAAACATTGCTATTAAATCTAATGATTAGCCACATTTAGCAACAATTCCAATGCATGCTTTAAGCAATTAAATTATTTCTTATCTACTTCGGCATGTTTACTTTCCGTGAATTTCTGAAATAGATTTCTACTGTAGATAATAAGTTATTAGCCAGTTAATCCCGATAAAGCAAGTGTTTCTGAAGCAATACAGATTTCTGAAGCATATTGCTCTTGATATTGTTTACTAATCAATTTTTAAATTATTGCAAAAATGTATTTACAAGCTGAGAGCTTATTGTCAATTCTATGCATATTTAAGAGACATTTTTCAATGTAGTTTATGTGATTATTTCCAGTACTGTAGTCGTAAAAAAAACAAAAGGATATATAGGTGGAGGGTATACGTTAGATATTATACGCTATAGCTTTACTTGTGAATCAGAGGGTATGTGGAGCGTCTTTAAAGAAATCGAGAATGTATACGACATATACCATCGTATTCATCCATATTTACCAAAACTGTGATTATTTATGAACTCTTTCTTCACAATGAATTTTTCGCAATGCTTTACGGTGTCACAAAAAAATCTTTCGTTATATTACAGCGCCTAGAATACATAGTGTGGAAATCTGCTACAAAATAGTACTAAAAAATTGAATCCAATAAATGTACAACGTTGCTTAAAAGATAACGATGGGATCGCAGCGCCATTTGCAAGCTCTTCTCAACATAAACATTGTATTAGAATGTTTCGGCTGGTGGTATTTTAAATACTTAAATTATATCCTTTTCTCCTCTGACGTATTGTGATTTTTATAAGCTTTTTTAAATTTATGAAAGCATGGCTAAAAACGTGATACGCATTGTTTTTTCTCTGGTTGCACATTGGTCGTAGAAAAGCACCGTTGCACATTTATAGGCTACAACTTTTTAGCACTTTTTAAAGCATTACAAGGATAGCCGGTTTCCACACTATGTATTCTAGGCGCTGTAGTTATATCGCAAACCAGATTTAATTGTTTAATAAATTTCAAAAAAGGTTGTGTTAAAATTGCTTTAATTTCGGTAATAGAAATATTGTAATTTTGAATGTTCACAAAATCACGTAAAATTATAAATATGTTATTAATGCAAAATAAGTTAGAAAATAGTGCTTCATATTATTTTTGATACACAGAGTTTACATCAGTGTTATTAGGTAAAACTCCCTTAAGCTTGACGGATTAATAAAATAATAATTAAAAAAAATCTTAAATATGAAGCTTTTGTTATTGTATTTACTAAAACAATTTGGAAATTATTTTTAACATTGTAACGAAAATTGTGAAAAAAAATTGAGTTCTAATTCATATATTTTGTTCAATATAATGAAATGTTCCTTTCAATATTTTTTGGTGTTCATTTTTCATAATCATTCTCAAGGTTTGACCAAAATCAAAAACGACATCATAATAAATTATAACACCTTGTACTAATATATTTCTTTTAAATGCTAAAAGGCCTAACAACATAATACAAATTAAAATAACTTTTATTAGGTTATTTTAGATGTTTAAACTCACTCCGAGTAATTTTCAAAAACAAATGAGAATATACCATAATTACACGGTCTTTGATGTGATTATTTCCATGTACATTTTTAAGAATTACGCACGTTATCTTTTATTTTTACTTGGTTTTTTATTTGCATATCTGAAAATTATGTTTATTTTTAACTATAAATTTAATTATAATTTAATTTAATTATAAAATAACGATGCGGCATCTTTTCATTTACCGAAACTGTGGCTCGAGTTACTCCATGGTCACAGATATGAAAATAAACAACCAAGTAATAATAAAAGATAAACTGCGTAATTTTTAAGAAAGTACATGAAAATAATAACTTCAAAGGCCGTGCTATTATGGAATATTCTCATTTGTTTTTGAAAATGACTCATGAGTCGACACATGTAAAACATTCTAATAAAATTGATTTTATTTTTCATTATGTTGTTAATTTACACCTTTTAGCATTTAAAAGAAATACATAAACGACGTCGACAAAAATGTTGTTTAACAGTTTCATGGACGGGGTGGCACGTGTATAGGGACAAAGTGTTATACGGCGTGAACAGTGTTCGTGCAAGTGTTATGGGTGCGAGAATGGGTTTAGATACCACATTGTAAAAAACCAATATTCAAATGTAAGTAATGTAAGACAAATTTCTAACTTTGTAAAGGTTTTACATCTCTTGGAAATTCATTTGACTATTCATTTGATTTTCATTTGATCATTAAATTCACTCTAAACTATGACACACGAAAGAGGTGAGTACGATGTTGAAAGAATTTGTGAAAAATAAAATGTTAAAAATTAGTTAGTTGTTTTTGGTTGCCTTATTATTTATTTTTGTCTCATTTAAAGCAATTTATTTTGGGGGCAATATTTGGCCCTATTTTTCGAGCTTTCTTTTAGTATAATTGTTGTGTAGCATGTATTCTCGGCGTCATAACGAATATTTAACACATTCTTTTATTTATGTTTGCAGCATGATTTAGTATGTAGAGAACCTTAACCCTCCCGGTACTTAATAAAATATTGTACTTGGTAGATACGGAAGAAAAATGAGCAGACAAGTTTCTTAAAAATTAAATGACATTTTTAATTTGTCTTACATCTACATAAGATTATAATAATTCTTTGTTTTTTTTTGTGCATCTCGCCCTCTCATCTAGTTTACATACTGTAAAAATAAATATTGTTATTAGCAAGAAAGGTGTTATGTTTGCATTTAAAATAAGCACTTTTTTTCCTTATTCTGGCAAGTTTTAGAATATAATTGTTACTGCATTACTTTTATTTAAACTGTTTAATATTAAGAATAAGTATAATTTCTGATTTTTAGAATTTCTTTTTCTACGTGATATTTCGATTTTTTAGTTTTAATTTTGTTTCATTGGTAAAACAAATCGTATTTCCACATGGTGTGCTGTTTTATTTTTATGTACAGTGGTGGCCAAAAGTTTGGACATTTTTTGAAAGTTTCATGTTTTTCAACTTTGTGTGCTTGTAGAATATATTAATTATTACTTAAATACAAACGTTTATATATCAAATTGAAGGTAATTTAATGTAGAATTTAATAATAAAAACAGTATTACAATATCTGTATTACCAAAAAGTTATGCTCATTTTAGCAGAAGAAACAAACAGAAATCGTTTTGAATAAGGACGTGTTTTGTAATAAAAGCGTACTAGCCAATCACAAACACTGTTCTGAGGACCAATCAAATGTCTGTAACTATAGTTTAGGTTATTTGGATGGTAAAAGAGTTATTGTTGTGGAAATATTTTGCGGAATGATGCGTACTAGTACAATTAAATAGAGTATTACTGTTTTTGAATATTTAAAGTCCTTTTTTTAATTAAACTAATTTAAACAATATTATCAACAAGAAGAACTAATTAGACATCTACAAAAAGAAGCCAAATTGCCATATTGAGAGAAAAGGGCCTCTCTTATGCTGAAATTGCAAGACAAGTTGGTGGTTCAGTGACTTGTTCTGGTGAACGAAAAATCTGTTTACGTTATGAAAAAACGAAATCAGTGGAACATAAGGCCAAATCAGGCCGAAAAAATGCACAAGTGCTACTGCCGATAGAAAAATTAAACGGCTATGCCTCCAAGATAGAAAATTTTCATCAGATGCCATTAGATGTGAAATGAATGCAACGGGTATTGCAGTAAGTTCAAGAACAATAAGAAGAAGGTTATCAGGATTTGGACTACACTCTAGAATTCCAAGGAGAAAACCATATTTAAATCAAAAGCAACTCGAAAAACGAGTTAAGTGGGCAATAGAACACATTAAATGGTCAGAAAATCAATGGACGCAAGTAATCTGGAGCGATGAGAGTAAAATATCGCTCTTTGGTAGTGATGGTAGAAAAAACATGAGACGTAGAGTAGGAGAAGCACTTCATCCTGATTGTATTGAAGCAACTAATAAAAACCCAACAAATGTCATGATTTGGGCATTTATGTCTGCAGATGGTGTGGGCTGAATTCAAGTGATTGATGGCTTCCTGAATGCCAAAAAATAGATCAAAACTGTCCTGGAACCAAAATTAATACCTTCCATCAGCGATCTCTTTACCAACAACGCACCATTTATTTTTCAGCAGGATTCAGCTCATGCCACACAGCAAAAGTATGCAAAACATGGTTTCAAAATAAAGGCATAGATATATTACCATGGCCAGGAAACAGCCCTGATCTCAATCCAATTGAAAACTTGTGGCGACGTTTGAAAATTCTTGTACGAAAAAAACGTCCATCGAATAAGAGACAACTTATTGAAACTATAATTGATTCTTGGCACCATGTGATTACGAAATATGAACTCTAAACACTCGTTCACTCGATGAAAAGACGCTGTGAAGCTGTCTTAAAAAATAAGGGTTATCCTACTAAGTATTGATTGTGTAAGTATCACTTTAAAAAATGCAAATCTAAGATAGATCTTACTATTAGTTGCATAACTTTTTTTGGAATACAGATACTGTAATACTGTTTTTTATTATTAAATTCTACATTAAATTACTTTCAATTTGATATATAAACGTTTGTATTTAACCCCCCGACCGCCGGGCAAAAGGGCAAATTTGTAATGTTGTTTACTCTGTATTTTTTTTTAATGCTTAAAAAATCTGAATTTTCAAACTTAATTACGTATATAAGTATAATCCTTGAGAGTATCAATCATTACTCGATGTTTTAAAAATGAATTATATTTGTAGAATTATATTAATTTAAACAAATCTTGTATTGCTGTAAAACCTACAGCATAGTGAACGGATATATCAGGTCGCGGCGGTGAGAAGGTTAAATGAAAATTAATATATTCTACAAGCACACAAAGTTTAAAAACATGAAACTTTCAAAAAATGTCCACACTTTTGGCCGCCACTGTGTATCTTCTAAAGGGGATCAGTCCGGGAAATATTTTTATTCCAATCTTCGGGCTCAGGCGAGCACCCGCTGAATGTTAAAAAATTATTTAAGGAAATACTGAAAAAAAAATGCAATTTAGAAACAAGAATGTAATGTAAGTTTCTTAAATTGTTTTACAGTACTAAGAGATAATTATTCTGCCTGATTCTGAAGCATTTGCCCAGCTACTGTTAATAACATAAAGAAGACGTGGGGTATCTCCAGTCTATCCTTGCTTTCTCTTTTTTAAGTCATTTTTAGGGTTTCGTTCAACTCACGAAACCCTATTCGTCCCGCTACGTTGTCTGTCCGTCACAGTGCCAGTTCTCAGAAAAGATATAACTTACAGACTTGGAATTTTGTGTACTTATAGCTAAATAAATACTATGAAGTTGAAAATAATAAAATTAAAAAAAGAAAATCAAATTATTTTAATATTGAAAGATAAAAACGAAAAATCTAGCAGCCTTTTCCTATTAAATTAAAACATTTTTCGATATAACAGTTGCAAACAATTAAAAATTCACAATTCTTTCTACAATAATTAATTTTCTATTGAAGAATTTCCACGTGAAAAATGAAAATGGAATTAAAAATTTCACCAATTGTAAAAAGAATGATATAGCGTCATATTGGTAATAAAACGAAATTTTCAAATATTTCTCAGTAATACAAGGAGTATGAGTATGTGTGAGTACAGAAAGCAGGTTAATATGATGTTATTAGAGAATTAGAAAGAAAATTAATCTGTCGTCATATTGGAAGTTTAACGGACTTTTTCAAATGTTTGAGAATAATACAAAGAGAGTATCAATATGAGTAATAGAGAAAGCAAGCAGATATGACGTCAGCAAGTGATTATAACGCCATATGAGTTTGAGGAACGTATTGAATCATGATAAAAACCCGATTATGGAAATATTGGCATATTTTACCATTTTGATAGTCTATACAACATGTTTAATTTTGAAATGGATTTTTTCTAAATATCGCATTTAGTCCACATGACAGATATTATTATAACAACGTATAATAGCGGGAATAACTTTAAAATAAAAATTTTTACTTTCTAAAAAATCCTTACCTTTTTTTTTTTTTTTTTTTTTTTTTTTTTATGAAATTTATTTGGATTTATTAAAGAAAGGATAAAGTGTTTTGAAAGGAATCTTAATCGAAACCCATTGTGCGATCTTCGATCACACTTATTCACTTGTTCAGAATTACTGGAAAACAAAGCTCGCGTCGTTCTACTTAACTTTTACAACGATATTTTACAAGAATAAGGATTGTGACATTTGCAGATTTCCAGTTGTTATATATAAATTACAAATTTACTATTTTGCACAATTTTCAGAGACATGAAACTCCGAAACGTTGTTATAAAGGATTATTTATAATTAATTCTCATTTTTATGCAAGAAAACATATTTAAATGAGAAAATAAATCTTGAAACAAATTTAAAATGTTAAATTTTCTACTTTGTAACTCGTGCTCTGATGACACAAAGTAATTTGGACTCGCGTGGGCTCGAATTCAAAATCATCCACCTAGCTCTTCGAAAAAATACGAACTAATCTCAAAATCTTAATTAAATCTGGGCTCCATAGGAAATGTTATCATTAAATATCAAGATTGTAAGACATTTAATATAGAAATGTTACTGTCAATATGATTAATACAGTCATTATTATTGATAACCGGTTATTATTAGTAATGACCGCTGTTATTATTAATAATAACCGGTTATTTTTAATAATGACCGGATTAATCATATTGACAGTAACATATATACATATTGTTTTAGATTATTGCAGTTTATTAATATAAGATTTTTTTTCTTTTATGAAAATATAATTTTATATAAAAAATATTCATTTCATTAACAAAAAAATGTGTACATATATATTTTTAATTTATAAATGAATGGATCAGAAATTCCCTTATATCGAAAACTTGCCATACATTATTCAAGCAAAATGATTGTGTAATGAACACGTCTAGGTTCAAAAAAGTTATAAGGTAATTACTTTTAATTTTTCGTGAGAAACTCCAGATGCTTGTTAATGAGTTAAAAGTCTTCCTTTAAATCTGCTAATTTAACACTGAAGTTACGCTTTAATTATCGCTTGTAATATATATAACTATATCTATATATGTTCCTTTGTAAAATCTGCCATATGTTCTTCAGCATTATTATATTTAATAGCTTAAGAAAATGACCGTATTATATATTGTTTTAATTCATCTTATTTTTTCCAAAACGAGACCTAACATATGTGTTTAATATCAATGCTATGAATAATTCGAAATAATTTGAATATAATATTTTTTTTTATAAATAATGAAAATTTTAAATGCAAATTTGCTACATCTGAAGAGCGACGCATGCTGGTTTACATATATTTTATTAATAAAATTTCCTGCTGTATTTTTATTTCGAAATAATGGATTCAAAGTGTAGTAAAAACGCTTTTGATTTTTTTAACGCATTTGTTTTATTTAAATTTACAACCTGAAACACTACATGTAAAAATAAAATGTTTAAAACTTATTTAAGTTCTGCATTTTAATTATCCATATACAAAACCAACTGCAATGAAAAGCAATTGTGCATACTAAATCTTAAAATTATTGCGGATAGTGCAGACGCTAATTACTCTATTACAAAATGATGGTACATTTAATGAAAAGGGTTCGAGTTTCTTTTCAAAATAAAAATGTACCTACCAAAGAAATGTAAGTGTTTTACAAATTGCTGTAATGAAAAAAAAATTACTTTATCTGCGAAAAAAATTGTGGATTTTTTAGGCGTTTAAAACACCGACAAATGAGTCTGATATCTTTATTTTTGTACTTTGTCAGCTCAGAATTAATTACGAATTCGTCATTCAGAATTGTTCTTGAGCTCTTTTTTTAATTGATTAAACTATTAAATCCAACGAAGCATTATTCTACATTTGTTGTTGATAATGCGAGAGTTTATTATTGTAGCATAAAATGATGGATTTTTCTGTTGAATATAACGTTTTTATTTTGGTAAAACATGTAAATCTACTTAACCAAACGTACTTAGGCGTTTAAGAAAATATCATAATTAAAAAGAAAGGTTAATTTAATTATTTTACTATCGTTATCTGTACAAAAAAATAAGATGATTTTTTAACGCATTTCGTATCACGGACAAATGATTATTATATTTTTTTATGTGTTGTGTCAACTCAACATTAATTACAATTCCTTAATAAAAATTATGTTCCAGATTTTTTAAGTTGATTCAAGTATTAACCCCTAAGAAGAAATATTTTTCTATATTTGGACTATGTTTCTAAGGCGCAATTCGAGTTATAATAAATGAAAACAACATTATAAAATAATATATTGAAAATGCCAAATAATTATTTAACAGTTGGGGAAAATAAATGTTTATAATACCTCCCAACACTATTTAAATTTTATACATAAAATATTTTATGCAAGAATGAAAAATCAACATTCATATTCTTATTTTCTAACACGTTCTAAAATAACCTAAATATAAATTTAGACAACTCAATATCGATCAAATTCGATCTTCAAAAATCAACATTCATATTCTCATTTTCTAACACGTTCTAAAATAACATAAATATAAATTTAAACAACTTTCTTTACATTCTGGTAAAGCTTTTATTTTACTATGATATAATTATTTTACTATCCTCTTACATTTTCTTAAGCGGGTTATATTACTGACGATTACAATTTGACATAAACGCATTTTTACCAACACTTTACTAGCCAAGAATATTCAGAGAATAAACAAAAATGGCAATACTTTTGTTTAAATATCTTATTTATAAATGTAACTCTTAATTAACTATATGAATATAATATAACTATCAAAATATAGACATAAATGCTTAAGTGAGAAGCTACAAATGCTTAATAAGATCTT
Source organism: Maratus michaelseni (assembly GCA_963931845.1). Taxonomy (NCBI): domain Eukaryota; kingdom Metazoa; phylum Arthropoda; class Arachnida; order Araneae; family Salticidae; genus Maratus; species Maratus michaelseni. The sequence goes on along the minus strand of OZ007591.1, from coordinate 287,994,270 downwards.
AATAAAGAATATATAAATAATAATCTTAATAAATAATTAAAGATATAAATATCTTTATATTAAATGTTTTTATGAGCCTTTTTGTGTTCTGTTTGTATCTCTTAAGCATTTTTTATCTATATTTTAATTATAATTAATGATCTTATTATATGATTATGTAACTATCAATCTGATTGTTTCAGACACATCTTTCAACATTATGAAAGTACACTATATTGCCAAAGGTGACCGGTTACTTGCGATTTTATACGTTTTGTTAACTATCTAGAAAAATACATGAGGAATTAACCTGAAACTGCAGGTGTGTAAACATAATAGTATAGGTCTGGAGGCACGGCAGTGCCTCCGCCAAGTCGAGAGAGGACAGCCGTAAGCATACTTTTCTGGAAGCAACTCAGGGCACTTTTGACTCCCCCATATCTCCGCGCTGGAGTATCCCAAAAATTTGAAACTTCGTTTTTCTAGCGTATTTGGCACACAGGACCAAAATTTAAAATTACAACTTTCTGTCTTTTCTAGTTCAGACGATATATGAACTCAAACATTCGATTTTTTGTCACTCACTCACTCACTCGTTCACGCGTCATCAAAAAGATTAGGTAGATCCCGTAGCCCTAGAAACTTGACATTTGGAAAAAAGCTAGTGTTTAGGATACAAAGAAAGGAAAAATTATAAAATCCGGAAAATTCGAAAAAAAACATTCGAAAATTCAACAAATTCCATCAAAATTGAAAATTGAAAATAATACGATCTTGTAGTCTTAGAAACTTAAGATTCGGTGTGAAGGTAGTGTTTAGCATCCAAAAAACGAAAACATCAAAAACACCAAAAAAATCGAAAGCAAAATTAAAAAAATCGAAAAATCGAAAAAAATCGAAAATTTTCAAATAATCCGATTTTGTTGCGCTAGAAACTTGGAATTCGGAATAAAGGTAGCATTTAGAATGCAAAATAAGAAAAAATTAAAAATTCCGGAAAATTCGAAAAAAAAAAAATAAAAAATTCGAAAAAAATTGAAAAAATTAAAATAATTTGATTCTTTAGCCTTAGAAACTTAAAATTCGCCGTAAAGATAGTGTTTAGTATTCAGAATAAGTTGAAATAAAAAACGCAATAAAATTCGAAAATAAAATAAAAAAATCGGAGAAATCGAAAAATAAGGAAAATTTGAAAATAATTCGATTTCATAGCGCTAGAAACTTGAAATTTGGAATAAAGGTAATATTTAAGATACTAAATAAGGAAAAATTCAAAAATATGGATAATTCCAAAAATACCCATAAGTTAGTGCAGACGATATATGAACTCAAACATTCGATTTTTTGCCACTCACACACTCACTCACTCTCGCGTCATCAAAAAGATTGGGTAGATCCCGCAGCCAGAGAAACTTAAAATTTGGAATAAAGCTAGTGTTTTGGATACAAAGAAAGAAAAAATTATAAAATCCGGAAAATTAAAAAAAAAAAAAAAAAAAAAAAAAAAAAAAAAAACATTCGAAAATTAAAAAAAATCGAACAAAATTGAAAATTGAAAATACCACGATCTTGTAGTCTTAAAAACTTAAAATTTGGTGTGAAGGTAGTGTTTAGAATTCAGAAAAAGAAAACATAAAAAAAAACAAAAAGAAATGGAAAATAAAATCGAAAAATCGAAAAAAATCGAAAAATTTCAAATAATCCAATTTTGTTGCGCTAGAAACTTGGAATTCGGAATAAAGGTAGTATTTAGGATGCAAAATAAGGAAAAATTAAAAATACCAGAAAATTCGAAAAAAAAAATCAAAAATTCGAAAAATTCGAAAAAAATTGAAAAAAAATTTAAATAATTTGATCTTTTGGCCTTAGAAACTTAAAATTCGCGGTAAACATAGGATACAGAATAAGTTAAAATGAAAACGCAATAAAATTCGAAAATAAAATAAAAAAATCGGAGAAATCGAAAAATAAGGAAAATTTGAAAATAATTCGATTTCATAGCGCTAGAAACTTGAAATTTGGAATAAAGGTAATATTTAAGATACTAAATAAGGAAAAATTCAAAAATATGGATAATTCCAAAAATACCCATAAATTAGTGCAGACGATATATGAACTCAAACATTCGATTTTTTGCCACTCACACACTCACTCACTCTCGCGTCATCAAAAAGATTGGGTAGATCCCGCAGCCAGAGAAACTTAAAATTTTTAATAAAGCTAGTGTTTTGGATACAAAGAAAGGAAAAATTATAAAATCCGTAAATTAAAAAAAAAAAAAAAAAAAAAATCGAAAATTAAAAAAAATCGAACAAAATTGAAAATTGAAAATACCACGATCTTGTAGTCTTAAAAACTTAAAATTTGGTGTGAAGGTAGTGTTTAGAATTCAGAAAAAGAAAACATCAAAAAAACAAAAAGAAATGGAAAATAAAATCGAAAAATCGAAAAAAATCGAAAAATTTCAAATAATCCAATTTTGTTGCGCTAGAAACTTGGAATTCGGAATAAAGGTAGTATTTAGGATGCAAAATAAGGAAAAATTAAAAAATCCAGAAAATTCGAAAAAAAAAATCAAAAATTCGAAAAATTCGAAAAAAAATTGGAAAAAAAAATAAATAATTTGATCTTTTGGCCTTAGAAACTTAAAATTCGCGGTAAACATAGTGTTTAGGATTCAGAATAAGTTAAAATGAAAACGCAATAAAATTCGAAAATAAAATCGAAAAATCGAAGGAAACAGAAAAATAAGGAAATTTTGAAAATAATTCGATTTCATAGCGCTAGAAACTTGAAATTTGGAATAAAGGTAATATTTAAGATACTAAATAAGGAAACATTAAAAAATATGGATATTTAAAAAAAAAATAGAAAATTTAAAAAAAAATAGAAAGAAAGAAAGAAAAAGAGAGAAATTGAAAATAATATGATCTCGTAGTCTTTGAAACTGAAAATTTGGTGTAAAGGTAGTGTTTAGGATTCAGAAAAAGAAAAAATTAAAAACACAACAAAAAGTGAAAATAAAATCAAAAAATCGAAAAAAAAACGAAAATTTGAAAATAATTCGATTTTGTAAAGCTAGAAGCTTAAAATTTGGAATAAAGGTAGTGTATTTAGGACACAAAAAAAAGAAAGAAATAAAAAATCTGTAAAATTCGAAAAAAAATCGAAAATTCGAAAAATGGAAAAAAAAATTGATTTTGTAGCTTTAGAACTTAAAATTCGGCGTAAACTTATTGTTTAGGATACAGAAAAAGGAAAAATAAAAACACAATAAATTCGAAAATAGAATAAAAAACTCGAAAAAGATCGAAATTTTCAAAACAATTCGATTTTGTAGCGCTAGAAACTTGAAATTTGTAATAAAGGATACAAAATAAGAAAAAATTAAAAAATCCAGAAAATTATAAAAAAAATTCGAAAAAATCGAAAATTGCAAATAATTTTATCTTGTAGTCCTAGAAACTTAAAACTTGGTGTAAAGGTAGTATTTACTATTCAATAAAAAGTACAATTAAAATATTCGTTAAATTCGAAAATAAAATCGAAAAATCGAAATATCTTTAAGAAATCAAAAATTCGAAAACAATTTGATTTTGTACTGCTAGAAACATTAGTTTTAAGATAATTGTCCTATTAGCTAATACAACGCCCCAAATTGTTTTATTTTATTTCCCCCGGATTATGGTTTTCTTTTCTTTCGTTTGCGAATTTCGTTATAGAAAAGTTCCGCTATAGACTGGCTACGATATAGGCGATTTCTTTATAGACAGGTTTGTTTTCTTTCACAGGTTGTACTCTATTTACTTCACATATGAAATATGGATTGTTAAATGATGTTAGCCCCACAAAAATTTTCACAGCTCCCCCTACCCTCCCGACATTACTGGCTGGTTATGGCTTGATAGTCCTTTCTAAATAAAATCATGGTGACAATCGAAAAATCAATAAATTTATAAAAAGTCGAAAATTTGAAAATAATTCGATTTTGTAGTCCTAGAAGCTTGACATTTGGCAGAAAGGCAGTGTTTAGTACACAAAGTAAGGAAAAATTAAAAAATCCGTAAATAATAAAAAAAAGACTTAATAAAAAGAAAAAAAAGGAATATAGTATCGAAAAAATATATATCGAAAAAAGGAATATAGTTTGATTTATTGGAAATTTCCGGAAATTTTAATTTTGGCTTTCTTTTTATACTAAAAAGTTCTTTTATGTTAAATATCAAGTATATAGGGCTGCGAGTAATATCTCAGATGGATAGCACCTATCCTGGAAGCAATTGAGAGTACTTTTGACACTCCCCCTCCCATAACTTAGTGCTTGCCTAGGAACCTGAAATCTCTTTTTACCTACAGTACTTTGCAAACAAAACTAAAGCTTCAAATTTTTTATACCTGTAAATAGACAGAGTGTGGGCTTAGCGAAAATCAGTGGATGATCTCTAAAAAGAATTCAAAATCAAGAAAAGGAGGATTACTTACAAAAAGAAGTGAAATCTCATCAAAAAGTCACCTGTAAAAAATGCAGCCAAGTCTCGTAACTCATTTACCGTAAAAAGTACTGAGATCGTATAAAGCCAAGTTTAACTATCTTATTAACTCTGGAATTTTCATTCACAAATCACTCCTAGTCTCTACATCTTTAGTTAAATATTATTTTGTGACTTGGCAATTACGCAGCACAGGGAAGTTATTACACCTTATTACGTTATGGGATGGGATGGAATAATTTAATTAAGGCAAATTATGTACGCACAGGGAAGTTATTACACTTTAATATGTTATAGTATTATTTTATTAAGACTAACTATATGCATCACATTCTCGTGCTACGTAATTGCCAAGTCACAAAATAATATTTAACTAAAGATGTAGAGACTAGGAGTGATTTGTGAATGAAAATTTCAGAGTTAATAAGATAGTTAAACTTGGCTTTATACGATCTCAGTACTTTTTACGGTAAATGAGTTACGAGACTTGGCTGCATTTTTTACAGGTGACTTTTTGATGAGATTATATATTTCCGCGAAGATTTTTTCACGAAATCCTATAAGGGACTGTCAACAAATTGAAAAAGAACGAATATCTTTTGGATAACACTGTAAAAACTAATGTAACAAAGGCGATCAAACTCGAGATTATTAATAAGTGACTTATTGTAATATACTGTGTTCATTTTTATGAGGATAGCATATCAAAAATATGAGGGGTACGTGCAATATTCTGTACGCTATCTTGGCACTAATCATCAGATATTTGATACAACCCCTCATCTTTTTGCTTCTTTTTGGGAACAACGGATTTCGAGCTTATTCTATAGACGATAATTTTCAGAATTTTCAAGCTATGATTTTGAGACTTTCACAAAAGTTGCTCTATATACTTAGCTAGTACATTATGCATATTATATTTTGATTGCATTCGCGCATGCGCAGTGAAATATATTTTAGTAAACCTGCTCATTTTTCCTCCAATTTTTATTATTTTTTAATTATGATTGCAGAGTATTATGTACAATGTTGTTTATCATATTTTCTGAAAATAACTTTTTTTTTATATTAAGAACTCTGCAAATTATAAGCAAAAACTAGGCGAAATTTGGGACTGTTTTTATAAAAACCTTAATTTCTCTTCGAGTATACATGCTATCCTCATACAAATGAACACAGTATATTACAATAAGCCACTTATTAATAATCTCGAGTTTGAACTCTTTTGCTACATTAGTTTTTACAGGGTTATCCAAAAGATATTTTTTCTTTTTCAATTTGTTGACAGTCCCCTATGGGGTTTCGGAAAAATCTTCGAGGAAATATATAACCTATACTATAATGTTTACACATTTGCAGTTTCAGGTTAATTCCTCATGTATTTTTCTAGATAGTTAACAAAACGTCTAAAATCGCAAATGACCGGTCACCTTTGGCAATATAGTGTATTTCGTAAATTTTACATAACTCATCCTTACTTTTGTGTTGCAAAACATGTATTATAATACGAGTAAATCTTATTTTTAAAACGGCTCTATCAGTGTTTGTTGACGAAAATTTGTATCTTACTGTCTTCGGGCACGAGAAGGCCATTGGGTTAGGTCAAATGTTCCAGAAAATTCGATTAGTGGGTCATTTTGGGTCACTATGGGTTAGGGTCAAGCTAATTATATCTAAAAAACGGTTCAAGCGATTTTGAATAAATTTTGTATCCTACAGTTTTCGGGAACGAAAAAAATCACTGGGAAAGGTCACATATTAAAAAAAAAATCGATAAGTGTGTCATTTTTGTGTCACCGCGGGTCAAGCTAATTTGATCTAAAAAGGATCTAACTATTTTGACACCAAATTTTGTATTCGGCCGTTTTCAGATTATTGGGTGGGACCACATGTTCAAGAAAATTTGTTTAGTGTGTCAATTTTAGCTCATTACGGGTAAAGCTAATTTTATTTAAAAAAACGGGTCTAACAATTTTGAATAAATTTTTTAGCTTACTGTTTTGGAGCATGGTATGACCAGTGGGTTAGGTCACATAATCGAGATAATTCGATTAATGGACCATTTTGGATCACTACGGGTCAGGGTCTACCTAATTTTATGTTAAAAACTGCTGAAATGATTTGGACAAATTTTTTTATCCTGCCATTTTCGAGTACGAGAAGACCATTGGTTTAGGTCACGTGTTCTAGAAAATTTGATTAGTGGGTCATTTTGGGTCACTATACGTCATGACCAATCTAATTTTATGTAAAAAATGGATGAAACGATCTTGACTAAATTTTTTATTCTTCCTTTAACGAGCACGAGAAGGCCTATTTTCTAGGTCACATGTCCGAGAAAATTGGATTAGTAGTTCATTTTGGGTCACTATGGTCCAGGGTGTAAAAAATGTCTCATTTTACGTAAAAAAATGTCCGAAACGATTTTTACGAAATTCTGTATCTTACCTTTTTGGATTACTAGATGGCCATTTGGCTAAGCCACATGTTCGAGAAATTTCGATTAGTGGGTTATTTTTTGGCAACTACGGGTCAAGCTAATTTTATCTAAAAATTGTTCTAACGATTTTGACTAAATTTTGTATCATACCGTATTGGATTATGAGAAGACCATTGAGTTAATATACATGTTCGAAAAATATTTATTAGTTGGTTATTTTTGGGTCACTATGGGTCACTGCATTCAAATGTGGATAAAGGTTGAACAGTTCACAGTAAAGAAGTCGCAAATCTGGCAACATTGACAAAATTTGGCGGGAAAATTTACCTTCAAGATTACCAATGCCAAAACATATGCTTGGCGTTAAATGAAATAACGTCGTCTATGTTGGCGATATTTATCGTAACTTTGACGGTTTTTGGAAAATATTGTTTTTTTGGGCAGAAGGAATTTTAAAGAAATTCCCAATAGGAGCCTAGATAGAAGATTCACCAAATAATTCACAATACAAAAGAAAGCACGATTCGGGTAGTTCAGAGCAATCTGCACTGACATTTTTGTTATATTGAACACTAGGCTTAGTTGAACCCAAAGCAAATTTTAACCGAACATAGCTCGGTCTTTCCAGGTGCTATGTTACAAAACAACCTTAAGATCTTTAGATTAATTTTAACACAATTAAAATATCAGACCAGATTCTCTGATCAATAAGATTAACTGGATGAATTAGGCCTCCAGATTCGACCGAGATAGCTCAGTGGTAGAGCGTGGCGGCTTCAGCCAAGGGATCCCAGGTTCGAATCCTGGACATTTTTCGTCCAGTTGAAAAATTACTACTCTTAAGATCTTTCTTTAAAGGGTCGACATTTTTGCGAAATTTAGACCAAACATTGCTTTCAAATACTAACATAAACATTACGTGATTTAAATCCAAAGAATTAAGGAGTCATATTAGTGAGTGAATAAAACATGTCTGATTAGCTCCGCACTGAAGTCTTGTAGCCATTGCTTTATCGGTTGACACAAAGTGTGCATTTAAATAAGTCTTGCATCTTTTTGTATTGTATTTGTTATAATATGTGCAAACATTTACTAAATGTAACTATAGGGACTGGGGGACCGTATAAAAAGTTAGATTTCGTAATTTTTAGAAAATTTATTTTTTACTTTAATTAACGGCACAACATGAATATTTACCTCATTTTAAACGCTTTTGTAATTGGAACTATATGTCTACAACCAACGGTTGAGAAATTAAAGATCGGCGATAGATAACATTTTGCCCCCTGTATATATATATATATATATATATATATATATGTCTGAGAAATTAAAAATTATTTCATACAAATGCTCATACTTTATTAATATTTAATATATTTATTTTTAAATGTAATAGGTTGTTTCTGCTAATTTTTGTCAAGCTTCTTCATTCTTTTTAAGCAATTTCTGGAATCTCCATGAATATAAGTGCTATTCTAAAATAAATGTACACAAATATTGTACACTATATAGTCATGTTCTACAGCTACAGGACATTTCGTGCATTTTATTTTGCAAGATGATTGCAATTATTATTTTTGTTATTCCATCTGTTATTAGTCTCGAAATTGTTTACGTGATTAGACATTTATGAAAATATAAGATCACAAACATGTTCTTTATATTCCTGTATTACAGAGGAATTTCCAAAGTATTTCTCTCTCTATATATATATATATTAACGATAATTCAGAGAGTGTATTCAAATTGCATGTAACTTTGGGTCGTTAATTAAATATGTATTATTTTAGTTTAAATGCAGGAAAACAAAAAAGTAAAGCATGCAACCATGGCGATAATGCCCGAAATGCTAGAACAGTGTGTTGTTCTTTCAAATATCGTGGCCTGTAACACTTATTGATCGTTTACAGGGGATCATAAAAGCGAAATATTCCAAGCATGTCATGATGATAACTATCGAAATACTGAACCAATTCAAACATAATTGGATCAGTGTAATTATATTTTAAGCATCTAGCATAATTCCGTTAATTAAGTATGTGTCCCTTTCAGTGCGTTTGCAGAGACACATAAAATCAAATGCTGATCTGCATTTGAACTTTTGTAAATTCCCATTAAATTGTGCAACCCCAACAGCAGAAGCAGTTGAGCCCAACTGCCTTCGGCACCTTACACTCTCAAATTTGTATAATTTTATATTTTTAAATGAAAATCAATCTAAACGAAACCAGAGTTGGAGAATCACTATCTTGGGCAGCATTAACCGAAGCGTGCTACATACGATTAACTCAATTTTTGGAATTCAAATATCGAATTTGTATAATTTTATAAATTTAAACGAAAAGATTTCTAAATCAACCCCCCTCTTTCCAAGTGCGAAAAGATATATCTGCGTAACCGAGAAAAATTACTGAGATAAATAAATTTCGAGAAATAAATTCTACTATATCAAAAGAAATGAAAGAAAACCCCTGGAGCAACTCACTTAAAACGCGAAATACACTACGAAGGCACTGGTAAATAAATTAAGTGTATGAGATAATTCAATATGGTTTGAGAAAGGGGGTGAGGATATTTCTCAGCTTTATACAATGATTTTATTAAATTGTTTATCATAAACAAGAAATTGCATTTACAATATAAATTACCTGACAATTATGAAAATTGCATTTTGTAAATTGTGTGATTTTGATGTAATTTTAATAGAATTCCTTTAAAGAAATTGATGACATGCATTTAGTCAAATTTGATTGGTCAGAATAATTTTAGACAAAAATTTGAGCTTGTCGTTTTTTCAAATCTAATATTTTATTATTATTATTATTATTATTATTATTATTATTATTATTATTATTATTATTATTATTTGTCTAACTCGCCGCAATGGAACGCAACGAACTGGCCTTGGTTAAGAATAGATCGAATCTGTAGTGTGGGTTACTATAGTTTAGTTAACACAATCCAATCTCCGTAAATTACCTACACTTATGTACAGACTCCTTGTTCCATCAAAGTTCATTCATCAGCATTTTAAGAAAATTTGGAAAACGGTATTTCGTAAAAATAAATACAACCTGCGGTTTATAGATCGTTTTCTATTGAACTATCTACATTATAGACTAAATGCTATTGCTAAAAGGTTGTATGAGTGAACTTTGTTAGCCGGCTGTCGTTCGAGCCCGTTTTTGTCGTAGAACATTGGCAATTCAAAGGTTCTAAGTTTTATTTCCGAACTGGGAATTTTCACACATTTTGAAATAATCTAACTTATATGATAATTTTACCAACATGGTTGACAGTTGGACGGTATTAAAGTATTAAAGTGCATCAAAATGTAATTAATTGACTATAACTTTAATTTGCATAATTATTATAAATTTCGTTTTTGTTAACAGTTCATTTGTGAACGACATAATCATTCCCTTTTATTTCTAAGTATAATTTAGAATACCACATCATATTTATTAATTGCATTATGAGCGTGTGCACACTGTTATATTTTTGTCTAACACATATTTAGTATTAGCGTAAGATGGAATTTTTTTGAACAGTGAAACATGTATGTTGTCTTTACTGTATAATAGCTTTACTCAAATTCAGGAATATTCAATTGTGTTACTGCAACATAAGAGGCTAATGAAGACAAGTAATTTTTACCTTTATCTATGTTTTTTTGTCAAAATTCTGATAATGTCATTCTGACAATTTGATAGAGTCTATGAAGATTTAAATAAAGTAAATTTACTTTTAATAAATTTGTCTGTGGCGTTATTGTGTGTGTGTTTGTGGCATGATCAGTTATATGTTGTTTTCGTAATTCTTATCAGAAAGATCTTAATTGGACGGAGCACAGGAGCAATATTTTTTTAATTGTATTGTATGTGAAATTTCTCAAACAGTTTGCATTTTTCTATAATCTTAATATGATGCATGAGGTTTTGAAATTCGAAAACACAAAAAGATTGCAAATATACCTTGGGCAGTTTTTCACTGATACATCCCATTGTATACTGTATTGATTTTCATTAATTTTTCAACTAATTATACTTGAGCAACATCATATGTCTGTTTGAAGTTTTTGAAGGGGTATCTGTTTCTTATGTGTATGGAAACCACTAATTTAAACAAAATGCTAATACCTTTATGATCTAAATTACTTGTAAAGTTATTTACAGACACTACAGGTATACCGAATACGAATATATTTTAGGTTGTATGTCTTAAATAAAAAAAACGAGAGTCCGAAAAAAGCAGAAATTTATTCTGAAGCAAGGATATTTTAACCATGCAGACGATGTAAATGAACCATGTGAACCACGTTAACCCTGTAAATGAAATGAATGTCTTCGTACAGAAATAAACTATTATTTTTGGTAAAGGAAGAAAAATGGCACTATTGTTATATGCCATACAAAAGACGTAATCGTAAGATCACGATGTTTTTATGTTCATGAGAAAACTTCAGTAAGTCAGCTGAAAAAGTGCAAATTTATTGGAAAAATTATATTTTAAATTTGGATACTTCAAAAGAACATTTTATTAACATTTAATACCATAAACGTCTATATCAATGAAAAAAAATAATCAAGACATTCAGAATACTAACAACTTTTACAATTTGAAAAAAATTACGAAATGCACTGAAAATGTTATCTTATGAATTCCAATACATAATATAAATAGCTAAAATTGTATCTTAGACTTCACTGACTTATTAAAAATTCTTAATAAATGACTTCATTCAAATGAAGAAAAATTAGTTTCCATCAATCTAGCAATTTTATTTTATCTGTTCTCATTATTTTGTTATAAAGTTTGAAAAAAAATCGCTAGCAATGGATCTAGATTTATTGAATTGTGTTCTTTATTAAATATATTTCCATTGATATTAAGTTTACGGTACTACTAAAAAATAGATGAGGATATAATCAACGATTCCTCAAAAAGTAACATTTTTCAACAGGATTTCACTAATATGGCCACTAATGTATATTACACAAAATTATAATAGCAAATTGCTAAGACATAAAAGCTATATTCCTAATAGTCATCAATCTTACAATTGCTAATATTGTTCAAAGACACGATGAAAATAGATTACAAATTTTCAGAACATAAATCTAGTTCAAACACATTTATGTATATGAAACTGTTAATAAAATCAGTGTGTGGAAACCAAGAATATTTTAGTCATTATTTAATAGATATACACTGACCAGGAAACTGCAATACTGATATATTTTATTTTTTTTTATTTTATGAAAGGTGACATTTAAATAAGGAAACACATGGAACGTCATTAATAACCTGGAGTGCCTTAGTCAATGTATCTCATTTTTACATAGAATATTTTTAAAGCATTAAATGATTTATTTCGTCTTTGGAATGTTTTTCACCAGAAGGAAAACGAAATATCGTATCAACAACACTAAAAATACTTAAAACAATTTATTATGCACAGAGAAATGACATAGAGAACACTGTCCCAATAATATTCAGACTTTTTGTAAATAATCAAAAGTAGAATTTAAATGTATGCATTAGTGCATAAATAAATTAAAATTATGTCTCTAATTATATTTTCAGCTGAGCGGAAATTACGCTGGAAATTAATAAATACAAAAGCTGTGAATTATCACTTACTACACATTGTAAAACAAACAGATTTAAAATTTTTCAGAGCTTGAATTGATCACGGAACCCTTGCTATTTCGATAATGCATTTAATTTTTCTGATATATAATATTAATGTCACCTCTAATGGGTTTAACCCTCTAAGTGTGTGGAACGTAACATTCCGTTCACTAAGCTCCAGGTTTCACTGCAATATATGCAATGTTTAAGATAATATAATTCTATAGATTTAATGAATTTTCAAAACGTGGAAGCATGATTAATACCCTCAAGGGTTACATTCATATTTGTAATTAAGTTTTATTTATAACGCTGAAAGAATCATATTTTTTTTAGCATTTAAAACAAAATGCAGAGAAAACAACATTACAATTTTACCCTTTTTCAAAACGCTCAACCCTCTAAGCGTGTGGAACGTAATATTCCGTTCACTAAGCTCCAGGTTTCACTGCAATATATGCAATGTTTAAGATAATATAATTCTATAGATTTAATGAATTTTCAAAACATGGAAGCATGATTAATACCCTCAAGGGTTACATTCATATTTGTAATTAAGTTTTATTTATAACGCTGAAAGAATCATATTTTTTTTTAGCATTTAAAACAAAATGCAGAGAAAACAACATTACAATTTTACCCTTTTTCAAAACGCTCAACCCTCTAAGCGTGTGGAACGTAATATTCCGTTCACTAAGCTCCAGGTTTCACTGCAATATATGCAATGTTTAAGATAATATAATTCTATAGATTTAATGAATTTTCAAAACATGGAAGCATGATTAATACCCTCAAGGGTTACATTCATATTTGTAATTAAGTTTTATTTATAACGCTGAAAGAATCATATTTTTTTTTAGCATTTAAAACAAAATGCAGAGAAAACAACATTACAATTTTACCCTTTTTCAAAACGCTCAGAGGGTTAATTTGTCTCAAGTGTACCTCTAAAGTTGTGCTCATGATTAACGTTCCATCTTGTGCTGCAGACTTGTAGCCATGCCTTATGAGTGGGTTAGAATGACACTGGAGTAAGTCAATTTGATAAATGAAGGTTTTTGTGAAACTTGTCGTATAGCCATTGCATTAAGTGGTCCTACTTGTTTTGCTCTCTAGCCAGTCCCTAAGTGAACTATGGCTTATTTGACTTTCAGACTGAAGATAAATTAATATACGTTCAGTGAAAATATGGTTATCTAGGTTTTTCAAATTTTGGACGTACTCCACTGTTATTCTAACGCTTCTCATATAAGAGTGAGAGAAAGCTAGACAGGATGTCGTCTGGATAGCTGAAAATGGTAGAGAGCATTGGTGCGGAATACCAAGGGCTCCTGGTCCGATCCCCAGTCTGGACACTCTGTTGGTTGTACGCTGTGTAGTAAGTTATAGTTCACATATTTTGTATTAATTTAAATTTGCTCGAAAATATTTACATAAATTGAATCGTAAAAATCAAAATTTCCAATGTTATATTCTCATCTAAATGTTGTAATTATTATTATTATTATTTTATGTTTTTTTTAATTATTATAATTTAATAGATAGATATTAATACGATGAGTAGATAAGAACAATATATAAACGTCGACGTTTATGTGTACATTTAGTTACAAATTTCTAATGTTCAGAATCGTTGCTTCAAGTTTTTGAAGGCAGAAACGATTTAAATTTACAAAACGTATTAATGTTATATGTGTACGGAAACGGAAATATCTAATTTTTAATGAACAATGAAATTTAACTTGATATATATTTCCGCTTAAGTACCGCTCAGAAAATAATTTTCCTTTGCACTTTTCATTGTTTCATCTTTCTTTCGTAAGGATTGAAAGGCAATTTGAAGTACTTATTATATTAAAATAGGAAAATTCTTAAGAAGACATTGTTTTTAATGTTCCAAAAGAAGTAAAATAAAATTCCATTTTTTAGAGAACAATTTTTCATTCACTTTTATTTTTTGAATTTCGTTACTACATATTTATATTTCAGAGTATTGCTTAAAAACAATTCTGAAAAAAAAAAAAAAAAAAAAAAAAAACATAATAGTTGTTTAAAATGAATACAGAATTTCTACAACGCATAATACGATTATTAAAAAATATATATTTTGTTTGATTTTTGTTCGCAATATTTATTTCGCAGTTACTTACATAAAAAATATAAAAAAAAGATTTTCAACTTTATGTTTTCTTTTATTATTTATAAGAATACTTTTAGAACTGCCTTTCTAATGATATTGATTTAACTGAACATTCATAACGTTAATGTTTTAACTCACAAATGTATTTCAGGAATTTTTCAAATCTCGAGAAAATCATAACACAGCGAACAAAATATATACGTTAAATATATTCCTTTAATACATATTTATAACATATGTCTCAACTCATGTATATTTCTCACATATGCATGGAAGGAAATGCCATATGTCGTTGCATTCAGATTCAGTGAAATAAGTCCCAAAAGTGACAAGAAATCTAGTGTATTGCAAAAGTTACAATAGGCGTAACTTTTTTTTCTCTTTTTTTTTTACTGTGTTTTATATGTTTCGTAACACAATTGTAAAATATGAAAAAATGTATGTCAGCAATTGAGAACTTTTATTCATGATCCAGTGTGAAAATAAATAATCAAGTATTTGAATTTTTAAAAAATGCCTTTTTTTTGTTACGAAGAGTACAGATGGTTAACTATACAGATTCAAATAACCAATACCGTTTCAAATAAATATATAAAATCTAATACTCATTAAACGCGAAAAAAAATTTTGACTATTATCAGTTAAAGTATGCCAGTTCATAAGTCAGTTTTCAAGAATATTGTTTAATTAAGCAATTTGCAGTGATGAATCTCTATAACTAGGTTGCAATCTTAAAAAAAAATAATAATAATAAAAGTGAAGTTTTTTGAGAAAGATTTATGAAACTACAGAAATTATTTCATTATAAAAATTTATTTTCCACCGATATTTAGTATTTTGGATTTATTTCGCTTTTTTATATGTTGATCGAATCGATTTCAGAACAGGAATTTCTGCATAACTTTTGCATTCATTTGCAAATGGATTAGTACTATATATAAGAAATCATTTCCTTTTACTGAATAAGTAAACTTGCGTTATTTACTTAAATATATAAATAATTTTAACTTTATCTTCTATAATTAATTTGATAATATCATTTTAGTTTGCTGCACATCATGTCATATTGAACTACGTTCTCGAGCCAAACACTTATAAATTACTCGAATTGCACAATATTTAATTAAAACAAATATAGTCAATAGTGATTTTTGTATTCTCTGCAGATATATATATACGTAGATCTATATATATATATACGTATGTTGGGGGTGAAAAATATTTCGGTATATAGAGGTATCCGCCCTTCGGTACTGTGAGTTTTGAGGTTTATTATTAAAACTGAAGTAAATTATCAGTTGTAACAAGTACAACATATAATTTAAATCATTGAAAATATTATAGACAGCATTTTATTAATACATTTTATATTTATGTGTAACATTTAAACGTACATAAAACTCTTTATAATCGTTCATCTTAATCAGACTTGTTTCTCTTTATAATTTAAACAGAAATCCTCTAATCCAGTTGCTAATTATAATTTTGTCTTGAATGGTTTCTTTGCGATTGTTTTATGAAATCGTGTCTTTCATAAATTTCTTATACAATTCCATTTTTAAATCTTTATCCATTTAAATCTTTATTTCAAGTTTTAAATGTTTACCTTTTTAAATCTCTATTCCAATGCAAAATCAGTTTAATTTTAAAATCATACAAATACTAATTCATATCAATTTATTTAATTAACTTTTAAAGTAAAAGTATTATTTTACTTAAATACTATTTTGAAATCTTTAATTAAGGGTTTTATAAATCTGTGTTCTTATTTTTAGAAAGCCTGCTGAATGAATTATTTTAATGAAATTTAGTGATTATAACTTCAGACAAAGATTCCGTTTTATAGAAATTACACGTCATAACATAAGACATATTTAAATTCCTAAATGCAAATGAATGGCATAATTATATTCAAATTAAACTATATTGTAAAATAAATAATATTTCTACATTTCACAATAATTGAATTAATGAAAACTGGATTAATTTGTTTTATATTTCTAGAAAGCTAAAAATAACTTAAATTAAAACAATAATTTTATATAACGGAACACACACTCGTGCACAAAATAAATTGTCGCATACAAGAAATTAGCATAATGCAAGTCTGTAATGAGAATACAAGAAAAATTAATGTTTGTCCGCCCTAAGTATAATATTTTTGTTAATCTAATAGTTGTTAATGAAAAGACATAAATATAATTAATAATTTTATTCGATTCTTACCGCGTAGTTATAGCATAATAGAAAATATATTATTTATTCTTTTGCTTTCATTTACATAAGTAAATGCATTTCAGCTTGAATTTTTGATTAATTTTTTATTTATAAACTTTTTATATTTGTTTCTGTTTAAATAAATGTTAATTTCGAGAATAGAAAATTTCACAAAATAATCACAGACATATTTTTATTTAATTTAGTGCACTTCTAATTATTTGAAGTTATAAGAATTCAATTGTTTAGGCTTACGGTTAAATATTATGATTAATCTATTTTGATATTTATTTCCTATAGGAATAATTTCAGTTTTATTTTGTTTTTTTAAAGAACTGTTTTTGAAGCATTACTTTGCTAGAAACAGATAGTAAATGAACTTTTTAAACTTTATTTTTTACCTTAAAACATTATTCATGTTGTACTTAGGCACATAAATGTTTTTAATGCATAAAGTAGGTTTTCAGTTCCTTTCCTTTTACTAATGTTTTTATAAAATGGATATATAACGTATTTTATTATTTAAATGTTATGTACTATGGGCAAACTTTTGATAACGACTCATAGGGACATTTGACCAAATGTGTTTTCTATGAATTGGGGACGTTTTGTACGTTGAATGTGGCATCACGTATTTATCTTCACTTAATTGATGGTGAAATAATATATTAACTGAGTATGTACATCTATTTTATACAATAACGATTTTTTCATGCTCCAATAATGTTTTGTGCTGTAAATTCAGATATTATAAAGTTTTCCCTTTAACGGGAACATTTTTTAAATATTTTAGTTTTTCATACCTAATTAAAATTCAATTGCATATATAATGTAATGTATAATAATAATATTCATATACGTACATGCAAATGGTTGCATTTTAGGTTTATGTAGTAAATATTCATGTAAACATACTTAATACAAATCGTGTAGCAATACTTGACCCAAGATAGGGATGTAATCGATTCTCTCAAATACGTAATTCATTTTGCGATGTAAACAAAGGGAATCATCGATAAAAAGTTACGTTCATAAATTAATATATTATGTAGTGATTTACTATTAATTATTTTCCCAAAAACTGAATTGTTATTGTACTAATTTTGAGGAGTTTCATATATTGTGTTTTAAAGTAATGATTTTGCTAAAGAAAAGGAAGTATATTATTTAACAGCTATTGATTTACTGTGCTCTTCATCTATTTCAACAAAACATACTTTAACTTTATGAAGTACACAAGTTGGCATAACAACAACATCAAGTTCAGTCGGTTTTTGTTTATTCTTGGAAAGATTGGTACATTTCTAAAAACAGAAAAAGAGAGACGCAATATAGAGTCGCAAAAAATACATGATCTTACCTCTAACAGATAAAACAAATAAATTTTTAAACTACCGTATAGCAAACATGGTGGCAGTGATCACCGCAAGTTACAGTTTTAACGTCGCATATGTGTCTAAAATGCCAATCCTCAGTGACGTTATTGGAAGTCACAGAGGTCCTGTACCTAAGGCTCCTATAAAGGGAGCTGACGCATATCCATTATGTTGCCCAAAATAACCGCCATATTGTGACCTAGCTCAGCATTAGGAAACCGCCTGTGCAGGTGTTTGCCGTACCTGTTACTGTCACTCGCGGTCCACTAGTACGGTAAGCAAACCGGTTTTGGCTTGGTTTTTGGTCCGCTGGGTCATTAAATGGCGATATGATTCAGCCTGTATTATAGGAGCTCTACCTGTACCCTCTGTGACGTAAATGCCAATACTATGTGACGTCACATTATGAATAAGATGGGCACTCCTTCAAAAACTTGTAAAAATAGGACAATAACACCAGAGCATATTATAAATTCTAAAAAAGTGTATTCTGACAATTTTTTAAGTTTGCGTGACGTTATTGCATGTTACGTCCATCACGTCACATGTGTGAACGAAATTTTCTTACAGTGTGTAAGAACAGTGTTGCAGTTTTTTTTGCAATTTTTTAATTTTTTTTTTTGTGGTTGTACATAACTAATCGCATGATATAATGAATAACTTTTTTATACTAACTAATAATGTTTTTTTGCTCGTACTGTTTAATTAGTATAAATAGCTTTTGTATAAGTTTATTATAATTTATTTTTTCAAATCATCTCTGATAAAGAAATTCGTCTAATGTCCAAAACTAAGGGGCGGTATTTCTTCTCAACCTCATCATCAGCGCCCGTTACTGCTAAGAAAATAATTTCGAAACTGAACGCATATTGCCTTTCCTTGGCTTTTCTTTAAACGTGCTAGAGTCAAAGAAAAATTATTAGCCGCTAAATAATTCACAATATATAACAGATAACGTACAATGTTCTATAGTTTCATTGGACTTATTTACAACTGTAGGGAAGGTTTGGGCCATGGTGTAAAACTGTTTCGAAACTTTTTTTTTTTTAATTAAAAATAAAATAAAAGAGCATTACGAGACACTTGTCACCTCTTTAAGCTGCACCTATCGCTTTATGACCGACCATGATTGAAAACACTTACGTTGAATTAAATACAGAATTTTTTACAGCAATATAGACTTGTTTTATAGATATGTATTATAATATTAAATCTAACCAGACTTTAAAAAATACAAAATAAAAATTTTAGCAAAGGGGTAAATATTGGAAAGCTCTGGAGATCATAAAAGTTTAAAAAGAAACTCAGCTATTATAAACAATTTATTATCTTAAGATTGATTCAAAAACGCCTTTTTTGATTGCAATAAAAGAATATAACATATAAATACAAACAACTGCCTTCATGAACATATGCTGACAACGCAGATAATACAATGTTGAGTCCAGAAATCTGTCATTTACATAGAAAGTAGTTCACAGAAGTAGTTACAGTCAGAACTTCCTACAAGGTTGTTCTTTGAAAGTGATTTACACAACTTTAATCTTTAAGGATATATTATTAATGCAATTTGACAAAAATTAGTAAAAAGGATGTTTTTGTATCTCTGCTATGTCAAATAATTCAACAAAATTCCATTTGTCTCATGACCAAAATTCACCATGTCTTGATTCTTTGGATGTTATGAAATTTCGCAGCTCTTAGTCACTAAAAACGCGATTTTTAATCTTTAGTGCTGGAAAGCTTCAAAATTTCGAAAATTTCAAAGTATTATAATTCGGTGAGTTTTGGTCATAAAACAAAGTAATGTTTAGTGTTTTATTTGTCAAAGCATGAGGATGTTTATCATACTTTATGTATAACACACAGGTACCAAATAAAAAAATTAAATGTGTATTTTTTTTAATGGTAGGACTGTTTAATCCGCAATATTTTATATAATATCTTATTTACTACACGTTTGCCATTTTCTTTGTCTACATATCTCCAACAGGTAAAATACTGAAACATAGAATCTATACTTTTGGGGTACATATATGGGACTCAACCAATCATTTTTTCCACTTATTCTTGCCGGTCTTGGAAAATCGTCATACATTTTTTTAAATGTCTTTTAAGTCTTTTAATTATAGTTGTTATTTATCTGATAAAACAGCTAGACCATTAATGTACCATGTGCCAAGCTTCGAAAAAATTATTAATATTTTTGTTTCTGCCTGGTAACGTAGCAGACCAAACAAAATGTTCAGAGAACAATAACATAGAAGACATATATATATATACTTTAATGAAACGAAAAATATTTCTAAAAACATCAAACGTGCACTGTTCATTAACATATTTAAATCGGCATTCATTAATATAATAAACCTACCAAAAAATATTTTAATTTGATAAGAAAATATTTTAAAAGTATTGATTAAATCGACTTTTGTGGAAAGAACGGCTTATTGACCTATAGATAGACGCCTGAATGTACAATAAAAGTAGATAGTGACATGCACGTCAGTAAACAATAATTAAGAAATACAACACGGTATAAAACTAAGAATATATATCAATTAATCGAAATCCTTTATAAAATTAACTGCATGTTAAGTTATAAAGTAAAAAATAAAACGAAATAACTTGAAGTAAATTAATTAGCTAAACAATAAAAAAAAATACTCCATGTACCATTTAAAGAAAGTGAAATGTAATTAGTTGTAAATCGACAATATACATTAAATAAGGTGACATTGTATATTTGTCTGATATGTCAAACATTCAAAAAAAGAGTACTTATTCGTGCAGATATTAATAATCAGAATAGAAAATGATTTTTCTTTAAATAAGTATTTAGGCATTCTGTAGAAGCTCATTTGACATTCTCGTAAAGGGAAAAAAAGTAAATAGTGAATGAACGATAATAAAGAAAAACAGAAAAATATAACTTGGTAAAAAACTAAGGATGTATATTTGTTAATTTATATTCTTTATAAGAGTAACTTCATATTAGAAACTGTTATAAAGTAAAAAACAAAAACAGATATCTAGAAGTAAATTAATTACCGAGACACTAAAAAATACACCAAGTACCATTTCAAGTTAGTGAATTGCAGCTCATTGTAAATTGACGATATACATGCAATATAGAGACGTGATCAAATTCTCGGTTATGTCGACCATAAAAAAAGAAAAAAAACAGATTTTTCATGGTGTGGAAAGGCATACTCATAAAAGTAAAATAACTGTTTCAATCTTCAGGCATCCTGTAAAAGCACTTTACGTCTAAAAGTAATATTTGGAAAATACTTGTGACATAAGTACTTTATATTGGAGATAGTATTTTATACTTGGGTAATCAACATTTTTCTAGTATATCAAATTAGCAATAAAAGCACAGAAATGTGTCTATTTATTTATTTTTATACAATGAATTTTAACTAAATTAAATATATATAAAAAAAATGTCTAATGTTGGAACTATAGTCACCTTTGTATATAAATTAAAAACATAAAAACATTTAAAATTAATCACAATGTATTACTAAAATAGGTGTAAAATGAAAACAAAGGTTTTAAAACATTAAAACCGTTCTATAGATGTTAAAATTTTTGTCGGTGTCCGGAAAGCTTTCGACCAGAAACTGGCCATAATCAAGAGGGAGAAAATGAGAAACATTCTGCAACTTCCGGAATGTACTCTGGATAAGTATCAGAAGGTTAAACGAAATATGTAAAAACGGGATAGAGTGGGAAAAGAATGAATCTATTGAGCAGGGTGGGTTATTCTAAACCAAATGCACCAGTCGCACGAAGTAGATTAAACCAGATTTTTGGTATATTGCATGATAACATATCATTACAGGACTCCCTCAGTATACATGTACTATAATCATTCATTTGAGCCATAATCATTATTTTTCTGAAATATATACCAATTTCTGTTTTTAAATTTAAACGAGATAATGTTGTAGAGGGGTTTTCCTCCTGTTATATCTGTCATATGCTACTTTATTCTGTCCTATAATTTTCTTGTTGTCATTCCTTAGTATGTAAATATTTCATTTTTAACACTTACCAACATAGTTGAAAAGTGTTTATGAATCCGGTTTGTCTGTCTGTCTGTCTACCTGCCCGTACTCTAACTCGCGTAAATATTCTCGGATAGTCATGAAATTGATATATGTTATTGAGGCGTACTGTGGCATGTTCGGTATTGAAAATGAAGTGTATATATATTTTTTTACAGGGACATTCAAATAATTCCGTTACATTGCGGTCTATAGGGAAAAATCATTTGCGGTTTAATTTAATGATGTTACACTATTTCAAACATTTTGAAATTGATATTATATCACTGAGGTGCCCTACAAGAGAATAATTATAGAATGTGGTATACATAGCACTTATAGTTTCTTTACAGGGATACTCAAAAGAATTCTGTTACATTACGGTCTATGAAGATGAATCGTTTGCAGTTTATTTTAATAATGTTTAACTATTTCAGAGATATTGAAATTGATATATATCACTAACTATTATTACAAGAGGCTTGCTATACTATGTGTATAGCTTTCATCGTTCATTTATAGGGACACACAAAATAATTCGGTTAAAGTACTGCTTATTAATAATAATTGCTGGGAATGCTTTTTAAGTTGCTGAACGCGTTTTTAAATTTAACTCATTTTTTGTCTATTACTTGGTGTGTATAAGTTGTATAGATTGTATACAGGGCAGCACAAAAGTTCTCGAGTACATTTCCGTTTGTTGTCGGAAATTGCAGAAGGAAAATTTTAAAGTGTGCTACGCCTTTCCTAACTGAACTAAAATTTAGCATTTTATTTAGTATACATACAAATTTATAGATCATATACAGGGCTGCACAAAGAAGCTCGGAAATGTTTCCTAATATTGTTGGTAATTTCTGAAATTGGATTTTTAAATATGTTATGCATTTTCTTGTTTAGTTAGATATCATCTTACACATTACGGTAAAGATTTGCAAAATTATTTTGGAAGTGTTGGAAATTGTTATATAATCTATGCTTGACGCATGATTTTTTGTTCTTGTTATTTTTATGTTTAAATGAGATGACATATATTCCTGACTTTTCATGCTTATCTATTGGACCTATTTTCCTGTGGACCAGATTTGTAACTTAGGTGGAGGTTTAGCAATTAATGTTATGTAATATATTTTTAAAGCGTATTGGATTCTTTTATAATCTTGAGGGATATAATCTAAATTACAAAACTTTGAAATCTGTGTTTTATTCTTGGCTATTAACTGAGTGCTATTTAATTCATAAACTACTTTGTAAATAAATCTCTCGGAGTATCCATTCTCGGCTGCAATTTTTCTAATCCTGGTTAACTCTCCGTTTATATAATTCTTTGAACAAACATTAAACGCTTTTCTAACATAAAAACTGTACGCTGATTTCTTATAATTAAATAGTACTTCACTGCTATTGGCTATTGTATTATTCGATCGGCGTGGAATTTTGTAAATATTTCTTTCTATACTAAGGGTTAAGTTATTCCTAAATGGTTGAACATCCAGAAAGAGCAGTGATAATTTTTTCTGAATTTCTGAGGTAAACTGTATTCTGTTGTCTATACTATTTGCGAGTTCTAAGAATTTTTTTTTAAATTTGAAATTACATGCTTCCATATTATCAGTATTTCGTCGACGTATCGGATCCATAAATCAGGTTTTAATCCGTTACGTCGACGACATATTGATAATCTGGAAGCATGGAATTCATGCAATTCATTTTAAACGTTTTCGTGTTTTTAATTATTACTAGCATAAATAAAATTATATATCTTTTAATGAACTAATTTAAAATTATATGCTTGAAAAATATTAATATTTATTTGTTTAATATGCATATCTATATATATTATTAGGGTAACGACAACTTATATTTACCTTCTGGAGGATTTATACCTTAATGGCAATTTCTTAAATCATTTTAACTAATAGCACTAATTGTAAACTGTTGCGTATTATGTTACATTACATTATTATTTTTCTTTCATTTAGCTAAATTTTGCGAAATATTTATATCATTTCAAAATGCGCATATAATAACACGTAGCATCTAATAAAAGAGACAAATAAACTTAAATTTACATCGCACTGATTAAAATAACTTTTATTATCTTCTCTTATTAAGAAATATCTTACACTTACGATATCAAATTTAAAGCTATCACATTCTTGTTAAATGAGCAAGTTTTTTCATTATATTTTTAATTTAAAAAGCATTTATTTAATGCATTTCCTTTAATTTTATACAAACCATTAGATGAATTAAAATGAATTATATTTACTTTCTAGTCCCCAGGCAATCAAACTAATCATTATATGTAAAAGAGTGCATAATCTGAATGTACATTAAAAATTTGGAAATTCTACGTAAATCATGACAAATTATGTGCGTTCATACTGTTATTATTTCCGTGAAATGAATTATATCGTCTGTTATTGTGATTTGATTAATTTCCGTAATGCATTAAGTACATTTTAAGTTGGCAACATTTTATCTTTTGTTGACATTTACTGAAAATTACATTGGGAAACATAAGCCTAGTTTTGAAAATTTCAGAACTTGAAATCCGTATATAGACACATTTTACATTTTATATCTATTTCTTTGAAAACATCTATCGAAAAAAATGTCGATAGTTTATATGATTGGTATAATTAAACAATTTTAGCATATAAATTCGGTGTTTAAATTCAGTAATACGGATATAATATGACGTAATCACCATGGCAACCTAGAATCGTTACCGTTGTGTGGTATCAATGAGTTAATTACGTATGATAGGATTTCATAGAATGAAGAAAACTTTTATTAATATATTTTTAAGTTTAAATTCATCTTTCATAAGAGTTGAAATGACTCAACAAAATTCTGCATCATCATTCCATCAAAACATCATTATTTTTAATATGATCAATATTGAATAACTTTCCTCCAAATTTTGTTATATGCAACATACAGAGGAAAAAGTTGAAATATCGGCTACGGACCAAATACCGGTTAGTAAGAACTGGGTGCAGTGCTGCCTAGCATCGATAAGCAGCTTTTGTATTTTTAATTGAGAGACGAATGTCACGAAAATTGCTTCGCTGAATTCAGTGTGATTTTCAAACTGTAAGAGTAAAAGTTTCGACACAACGAAATCTGAGATGACCCGATACTTTTTTAGGCATGTGTTTCCCATTTTGTCCAGTATACGAGGGGGTGCTGATAAGTTCCTGGTTTTGACTACTTATACTTTAAATAGAAAAACAAGTTTAGGCTCATTTGAAAGATTAAAGTCTTAGTATGTAACTCTAACAATATCAGGTGTTTCTGATAATTACTAGTTTTTCTGTTGCGGGTGAAAGTTGAGATGTTGGAGGCACAAGAAATATTCACGTCTTTAGAGTTTCGAGGTGATGAATTTTTTGTTTCTACAGGGAAAGTCAGCAGAGGAAATTCACACTGAGATATCCACAAACATTGCTACAGAAGTGCCCTTCTTATAGCACTGTGAACACTTGGATATCTCGTTTTAAGACTGGTCATTTCTTCGTTGAAGATGAGCCCCGCAGGGGGCGCCCTCACACCGCAACTGACACTGCAACATGCAACGCTGTCCATGAGCTAATTTTTTAAGATAGGCAAATATACGCCAAAAAGATAGCCGAGATACTGGACATCTCCTGAGAGCGTGTAAGGTATATTATTACCACGATCCTAAATATGTGCAAGATCTCAACGAAGTGGGTGCCCAAATGTTTAAACAGTGATCAGCAGTAGGAACGAGTTGAAATATCCAAAGCCGTTTTGGCCTTTTTCGAAACTGAATAGGACTTATTGGCTAGTTTAGTGACAGAGAAGGTTTCTTGGCTTTATATCTATGATTCAGAAACCAAGAAACAGTCAAAAGAATAGCACCACAGTGGGTCTCCACGGCCGAAGAAGTTTCGCAAACAAAAATCAGCCAAAAAAGACAGGACATCTATTTTCTGGGACAAAGGCGGTATTATGTTGGTGGATTACCTACAATTGAGGTGTAGTATAACCGAGCAATATTATTCTACCCTGCTGTACCAGTTAAAGGAAGGAATCAAGAACAAACGACGAGGGAAGTTTACCAAAGGGATCTTTTTGTTGCATGACAATGCACATGCACAAACGTTCAACGTCGTGGCTGCCAAATTTAGAACCCTCGGTTTCCAACTGGTAAATCATCCACCCTACTCACCAGATCTAGCCCCCTAATCATATTATTTGTTTCCAAATTTGAAAAAACACCTTAAGGGTAATCATTTTCAGGACATTGAAGATGTCAGAGAGGCTTCTGAGAGCTGGTTTCGAGACTAATCAAATGACTTTTAATTGAGACGATTAGAAAAGCTGCAAGAACGATGTAACAAGTGAATCAGCCTCATGGGAGAATATGTTGAAAAAACGTTTAATTTCTTAATTCTAGCTATCTGCTTTCTAGTCAAAGCCAGGAACATATCAGCACCCCCTCCTATTGGCCTAAATTGTTTCTAGACATATTTAGCAATCGAATGCCGCAAGCACGTTATTGGTATTTTGCTATATGAATGAATAATAGCGGTTTTAATTTAAAGATAGAAGTGGTCCAAATACCGGCCCCCCATAGTGGTCTAATTTCCGCCTAGTCGGTATTTGGACCTCTATAGGTTTGCTCCGTAAATAAATTCATTTATGGAATCACGGATACTGTGTGGCGTTCTTGCGCCATATGGCTGTTACAATGTTGTCAAAAACGCCCGCAATAAATGGGAAGAGAAACAAGAAAGATGACGGAGGAAAATGTAAGAAAATACAGACAAACGGGGCAGACATTTGATTTTAAAAAGGAAAAAAAAGACAGATATTCGACAAGGAAGATGATACAATTTGTTTCTTCTGCGAGTGTGCTTTCTGTACGGACAAGCAGGAAGAATTGTACATATCAATCAGCAAGCTTTTTATTTGTTTAACACGTTAAAAACAAAACTAGGAACATAATAAAAAGAAGGTTGTCAGATATAGTCGGTAAGACTTTTATAAATTTGACAAAAATGCATATTTATTAAATTTTACAGGCTACTTCTGTACATGTTAAACGTTATTAATCAATAAAACTTAGTGAAACAATATTATTTTCTCTTAATTAGCGAAATTACGCATATTTTTGTAATTCTTTTAGAAAAAAAATAGGTAACCGGTATTTAGACTCCATTTTCATAACTCAAAATTGGCAGACTTTCGGAATTTTCCTTTTTATAAACAGGAAACGACTTTTAAACTGAATTTTCTTTTTCTAAGAGAATGTTAAACATATCTAGGTACCCTACCATGACTATTTCTTCAACTAATTTGCAAAATCATAGGATCTAGATTGAAAGTGAGTGTGGTAGCCAGTATTTGGCCGTTTCCTCTATATTACACATTCTGTAAAATCTCATGTAACTAGTTTGTAATCTAAACACCTCAATAAAATCATCCAAACGAAAAACAACAAAAAATAATTTAATATATAGCTACTGAAAATGGATACGGTTAAAATATGAAATATCTATCATTATTATTAATGTAAGTATACTACTTCCAAAATATTGGTAAAAGATACTTCAAATATATTTTTTATGTTTTCAGAATGAAATTTAATCTCATGATTGTAAAAAATGTACTTGTTAAAAAAATTCGCTTAAAAAATATATTTTTTTATTTTGGGAATGAATATTAATCATGCTTTTAAAAGTATACTATTTCATTTTTTTTACTGAGTACATTAATAAAAAGAAATATGACAGAATTAAAAAAAAAAACTTCAAGGAAAACAAAAGTGCACCAAAGAATCTTTTCATAATTTAGACTCTAATTAGAAAAAAATTATTTTGTCAAAATAGTTGAACATCGGACAAATAAAATAAAATCGAAAATATTGACTGGTGTTTGAAAAAAAACGCATTTTCAGTCAATATTTATAAAAGTATTTATTCTAAATTAGTAACACTAAAACAGAATAGAATACAAAAGCGATATTCAGTAGCTTTAAAAATCACAATTGTTGATTAATTAAAAAGAAGTAAAATAATTTAAAATGATTTCTGCTGTTGTAATAAATCGTTAAGAACAAGCGATATGTGATAGCGAAGAATGTCCAATTAGTGATTAGGGTCTAAAAACGAGCTAGCTTTTAAGGAAGATTTTAGAAAGTTCAGCCATCTGGCGCCAGGGGCATGAAACTGTCACTTTTTGGGAAGGACGAAGATAGGTGAAAGTTGGAACAGTCGATTCATAGCTGTCTTTCACCTTCGGCATTTGTTTTGAAAATCACATATTTTCAGATCTCGGAAATTTATCAGGTCAGTGAATTTGAATTTCTCTACATTATAATTCATTACTACTGCTTGTTTTGCTGTTACCACGTCTTTTATAAGATGATAATATACGTTTTGATATCCTTGATAAAAGAATATCTTTAACAGATAATTGCTGCCTTTCAGTAAATTTGGACTAAAAAATGTTGGTCATAAATGAGATAAGAGAATCTGTATAAAAACAGACTGACCGCAGACAGGTTAGCTTTAAATCTCCAATCAATCTGAGAGTTCTTATTCTCAATTCAACCCATCGCTGGTCCATATTCACAACTGAACCCATTTCCTATATCGCTAGAGACAACTGTTTCCTAGAAGGAGGCCGCTTGAGTTCGCAAATCCTGAAAATTATAAATATGATGGTTTCATCCTACTGGAATGAGTTAGCACGGTCCTTGTATTCTAGGATCTGTAAAGGATATACCAAGCTCCAAAAAACAAAAAAACCTAAACCTAAAAATGAGCAAACGTAAAGTGGCGCTAAGAAGTCAAATAAGAAATTCCAATTTCAAAGAGGAACATAGTAAACCCAAGTATAACATAGTGAGAGCGACATGGATACTCGAACAGAAGATTGCCCTGACGATAGCGATGCGATCTGCATCTTCTGCGAAGATATTTGCTCTGCTGATACAAGAGGAAAATAGTGAAAGCAATGTTTTAATTCCCAAATGTGGGCACACACAGAACGTGCGGGATTAAAAAGGAGGTATATGTGTGCGACTACTGCAAAAATAATTAATAAGTAGGATTTTCACGATTGTTGATTTTTTTTGGTGTTTTAAACCAATATTAAGGGTTGACTATATATAGACCGCCATTTGAAAAAAATACTAATTTTATAACGTTTGTAAATACAGCTTTACAAATAACATTTGTAAAATACGCAGAATATTGCAAGCATTTCTTACCTTCATCTCTTGAATCTTACACATTTTAGGTTGTAGAAACACGTAAAAATAGTAATCATGTAGCTGATCAACTTCAAATTGAAACATGTAGGCCATATGTAGACCTTTTTCTCTATATATTTTTCGCATCTTATAAGTACCCTAAATGGGTAAAAAGTTACAAAAGAATTTAAAAAAATCACCTATTATGAATACAAAAATAAAATGCATTATATATTAAATTAATCTGGTGTGATCACGTATCCAGCGTTTACTAGAGTTCCATTACCTGTGATTTATTCTCTTGAGCTGATTCATATATCAGACCAGATGCTATAATCAATATATTAATTGGGGGAATTATTTTCCTCCAGATTCGGCCGGGATGGTACAGTTGGTAGAGGAATCTCCTGGATATTTTTTACCCAGCTGGGAAATTGCAACTCATAAAATATATTGTTCTGTAAAAGTCTAAACTCTTTCATTTCTTGTAAGATTAAGAAGACTACGTGATTTTACTGCACCATGAGAATGAGACAAGATGATTTGCCATTTTATAAATAATCATTAAAAAAATCTGATGAACTGTAGTGATAAATAATATTACGGTACAAGGCTAAATGCACAAAATGTATACAAAGTTACTTTAAAGTTCTATTAAAAGACTGTTTTCAAGAAGCAACTAATATTAACGTATGCGGTTTCATCCTTCATTCCCCTACATACATAAATTACCCTGTATACAATGCATTATTTTTCATTTTTTAGATTTTTATAGCTTAAAAGTAGGACACTTTTTCTCTTGGTAGTATAACATGTTAAAGATGAAAAATAAATCAATAACGCTGTTTAATAATAACAAAAACTACCTGGTGACTCATTGCTAAAAAATAGGGAGTTAAATAGAATTTGAAAATACCGCTTTTTGTGCCTTTCAGATATGTTTATAACATATTTTTATCCCGTACGATAAAGTGCCATGTCTTTTTTAAAAGAGGAAATAGTTTTCATAAAAATGTAAAATAAGAAGTACAAATGTTTTGGACATAAAAGTCGGATCTTAATTCGATACAAATAATTTTTATAAATAAACTAAAGGGGCCAAACCATATTAATCATTCTAAATCTATTTAGATTTAAGTCTGTGTGTATGACTGTGCTATGCACATAAAATGTATTTAACATTAATTTTAAACTTTTATAATTCTTAAACTATTTGACAGGATGCCTTTTACTTTAGTATCCAATGGTTAAAATTTATCAAAAAGGACAAATAGAATGTCAAAACTTGTCCTTCATATTAACAAATTTCAAAATTTGGTACAATTTCAGCATAAAGACGACTCCTTAAGCTATTTTGTAAACACACAAAAAAAATATTGCCTGACGAATGGCTATTTCCATTTTTTGAGTTGAAAATTTTGTAATTAAAATATACAGGTTGTGCTTATATTTTTTTGACCAACTGTAGTGTAGCGCGCTTTTAGATGCAGTGTGATCGTCTGCACTTAACGATAAAAATATTTTGCTTTGATTATCATAAATACATCATACGTTTTCACATGGAATTAGAATTTCTCAAGAACAACTTTTTTTTTGCGAAATGTATACAATTGTACTGCAAATTAACAATTTTAATATAAATAATAACAAGATGTATAAACCTTCGATTAATTTTTGCAAAACTCTTGTATGCGAAAATGCATTTTGTATATTTTTAATTCGTTATTGTATTTAGGGAACAATTGTAATATAAAAATCATAAATGAATATAATATCCTTATTCTGAAGTAGAGTTACTCTAAATTAAATTTTGTTTTATAAATTTATACTCTACTTATCAAATTATTGAGTATGTAATTATATTATGATATGTCAAAATATATTCAAGTTTTATAATAGTTATTTTCTTAAAACTATAATATATTGATGCATTTATCTTGCTACCTTACTGAGAAAATTAAATTACTGCAGTTCTCAGTTAGCATTTTGAAAAAATTCTCTCCCCTTCTGCTATATATTTTTTATTTCTTACAATAAACTGTGTAGCTTATTTTAATTTCACGAAGAATTATTTTAGGGAGAAAAAGAGCAAATGCAGATATTTAATATAAAAATTAAAAAAAAAAATAAATTTTATTTTTTTCACAGTCTTAAAGGCACCACAGCGATTTATATAAATATTTTCCTTCTTTCTTTTAGGGTTTCGTTCATCTCACGAAACCCTATTACTCCGGCTACGTTGTCTGTCTGTCACAGAGCCGTTCTCAGAAACTATGTAACTTACAGAGTTGAAACTTTGTGTGTATAGCTGAATACCAGCTACAAAGAGCTCAAAATATTAAAATTTGAAAAATTCGTATCATTATTATAAATAGAGATAAAAAACCAAATTTCCAACAGCCTTTTCCTATTAAATTTAAATATTTTTCGATATAGCAGATGCCAAATATTAAAAATCCACGATGTAATTCTTTCTACAATAATCAATTTTCTATCAGACAATTTCCACGTGAAAAGTGAAAATGAAATAAAAAGTTTCACCAATTGAAAAAAAAAAAAAGATTAATATGTAATAAAAATGATTGACGTCATAGTGGTAATAAAACGGAAATTTCAAAGATTTCTCAATAATACAAGGAGTATGAATATGTGTATGTACACAAAGCAGATTAATATCACGTCATTAGAGAATTAAAAAGAAAATCTGACGTCATATTGGAAGTTTAACGAATTTTTCAGATGTTTGAGAATAATACAAAGCGAGTATCAATATGAGTAATAGAGAATAGTAAATATATGAGTTTGAGAAACATATTGATAAAAATCCGATGAAAACTACTGAAAATTGGGAGACTAACACTTTAGACTTGGGTCCATGATGTCCTTGTCTAAATTCATGATAAAAATCCTATTATGGAAATATTAGTATATTTTAACATTTTGAAGGTGTACAACATGTTTAATTTTGAAATTATTTTTTTATATCGCATTTAGTCCGCGTGACAGATATTATTATGACAGAATATAATAGCCGGCTTCGCCGGCTATCGGGAGGTTTTGGATACTCGATAAAACGAAAAAATAGACCGGTAAATATTTACTTTATAAAAAACAAAAAAAAAAGTTTTTTTTTTTTTTCGCTAAATAAAATTTATTTGGATTTATTAAAGAAAGGAATATTAAACGAAACCCTCTGGGCGATCTTCGATTACACTTACCCACTTGTTTATCTTTCTTATGGAGAATATTCATCTACTTTTTTTTAATTTCTTCAATTTATTTAATTTGTAATTACAAGCCAAGGCATTTAATTTAAAATTTAAAATACAAATTCATTACTAAAAAAGTATTGGGGATGATAAATTTCCCTCCTTAATATTGAAGACATATTAACATTTTTTACACGGATACAGATGACATTTCACAAATAGTTCTATTTTCAAAAAAAAAAAAAAAAAAAAAAAAAAAAAAAAAAAAAAACTCGCATTTTTTATAAAGTATTTAACAAAAATAAATTTGTCTTGTTAAAACTGTATTAGTTTTCTCAAATACAAACTTTTAATTGCATTATAATAACAATAAATGACACCGCATTTATATATATATATATATTCCTTTTCTCTTTTCTTTTTTTTTAACTGAAAATAATCCCGTACCTTTCTTATTGCATATACCTTATCGATCAATTATAAGGAAAAATACACAAATAAATGTAAATCTTTTCAATTTATTTTATGGATAATTTGTCCAAATCGCAGCTTTTAATTTAAAATTTAAAATAAAAAATAATTAATATTGCAAATTGGGGATATCTTGACAATCGTGAAAAAAAAATCTATTAGTTTTCCTGCTGTAGTAAAATATCGTTTACATCATTGAACCTGTTTAGAACAGCAACAACATCTGGAAAACATCTTATACTGGCAGTGGCATTCAAACCAATGTCCGGTTTGATTTGCCAGAATTTTTCTTTCTGGCGCTAGACCACTCGGCTATAGCGTCTTTCTTCAATACCCTCTGAAACGAAACCAGATCAAGTTCATTTCTGCTCCATTTAACGACAGAAAATATTCATTCCGCAGTTCAGTACAACTGAAATCGCTCGTATCAAAATCATTTTCCGATTTAAATACACTCTTAAAAAGGAATTGATTAAAACTACAAAACATGTTTTGTTGATTACATTTTGGTTGTTTTAGCAAAATTCAAGTAAAATTGAACCATTTTACTCCAAATAACAAAAAAAAATTTTTTTTGCTGACGATACATTTTTTTTTTTTTTTTTTTTTTTTTTTTTTTTTTTGAAATTGCAAGAATTTTTTTTTTTTTTTTTTTTTTTTTTTTTTTTTTTTTTTTTTTTTAAATTGCAAGAATTTTTTTTTTTTTTTGATTCAAACAAAATTTCCATTGACCTATATTTAAACAAAAATTTTGTTTAAATATAGGTCAATGAAAATTTTGTTTGAATCAACAAAAAAAAAAAATTTCTTGCAATTCCAAAAAAAAAAAAAAAAAAAAAAAAAAAAAAAAAAAAATGTATCGTCAGCCAAAAATGTTTTGTTAATTGAAATAAAATGGTTCAATTTTACTTGAATTTTGCTAAAACAACAAAATGTACTGAACAAAACATGTTTTGTAGTTTTAATCAATTCCTTCTTCTAGGTGTATATAGATTTTTTTTTTAAAACTAAATTATTTATTTAGCCAGATATCAAACCACACCATCTGAAAAATTATTACACAATTTGTTTCAAAAAAGGCAGACAATTAGTTTTTTTTTTATATATTTAAAATATAAAAAAAGTTACAAAAAAATCATAGGTTGAAAAATTTGTTTCCGTTAAAAGTTAAATCTTTATACAAGGCATTTTTGCCGTAGCTTTTTTTGTTTTGGCTTTATGTTTAAAAAATTGCTGATGTATAGTTGTTTGAAATTCTAGATTGGTTGGCATTTTGAAACAATCTCATTTTTGTTATGCTGTAACATGCTCAAATCTTATGCTCAAATTCTCATTCAAATTCCGTATTAACGAAAACTGGGAATGGATCTTCTATAATCGGGTTCCAAGCATTTTAGCTTCGGGTGTTTGAGTAAAATTGGTTTAATTTTGAAAAACAGAGGATACGGAAGCTAGCCTTTTCCTTCCGGTACAGGTCGGAAGGACTTTTTTATATGCAGACAAAGATAAGTAACACATTGCACCGAAATAAATTGGTTTTTGTGAAGCAACCTCAAGCGGTTAAATCATGTAAAGAAATATTTCTTTGTATTTTTATCATTTCCTTTAAACTATAATGCAGAATATTAAAGGGTTAAATTTAGAAAAAAATATATAGATATCTTTAAAATTTGGGAAAGTGAAATATATATAAGATTCCGCATCACAACTATAATAAAGTTATATGTATATATATATTCATTACTTATGTGTATCTATATTAATTATTTAAAAAATAAATCAAATATGCATCAGGATACTCTCTTCACTGTCATCTTTGAATACACATTAAAAAAAAAGTCACTAAAATTAAGCATAAAGAGTTAATGACCGAGATTTTTAGTATAATAATCGGAAGTTGATGTAAAAAAAAAGGATTGTTTATGATAATAGAATCAATGAAGATGTGCTATTATTTTATCATTATGTAAGAGAATCAAATAAAAAATGCCTTTTTCATACCCAAATAAACTCTTAAAATTTCAATTGAGATATAACCATTTTTTACAAGAAACAAAAATGTAGCTTGTGAATCAAAAAGACTTTTAATATACACTGTATTACATTATTCTAAATTTTCAATTTAAATGTTATAATGATTTTGATATTTTAATTATCTTAATTGTATAAATAATACATATGATAATGGATAAAGAATATATTTTAAGAAAAAAACATTCTTACTTCAAGTGATTTCTTCATAACCTACTACAATGATGTTTACTTATTTAATGCTAGTTAGCATGTTTTAGAGAGAGTTGTTTAGCAAAGCAGAATGTGTGTGTGGCAACATTTTACCATACATAAACTTTCATTAGATTAAATTCTATTGATGTCATTTTGAAGAGTGATATTTTGTATGTGCCTGGCAAAATGACTGTATGTAGTACGACAGTTATTTTAAAAGTATTATGTAGCACTGTATACTTTAATCATTTTTTTTTACCAATTTGTGTGAAAGTTACGGACTATACAGAAAAAAATAAAAGAAAACGAAGAAGCAAAAAAAGAAAAAAAAAACTTTCTGAATGCTGATGCAATTTTTAAATGGAACAGCAACAAAAAAATAATTATCAGAATCGTAGAATCTTCGCAAAACATATGCGTGGAAAAACATTTTAAAATATTATACAAACGGATTTCTTTGGCGATTTTAACTTATTTTATCGAAATTTCACTAAACGATATTTTAAAAATGTAATCCCAGAAATGTTATAAGAAATATTTTTATTTATATCTAAATTATTTTCCCTTATTTAAAACATTTAATCTCCTTGTTTGGAATTTCTTTCTGAAATTATTTCTGCCTTTTCTTTCCCTCTCACTCTCTCTTTTTCACCAAAATTGCTAAATTCAGGAGTCTTTGTTTACTGATTTCTCATTGGCCGGCTAGCCCCGTCTTTCCTGGCATCCTGGTATGTATGTCTCTCACTCAGGAGCTGTCTGTATCGTCCTAACCAGCTACTTCTCTACAAATACTTCAGCAGATCTACCATGTCCTACGGGTCAGTTATATGGAGAACTGTCTGCGAAACTTAAATTCAGAAACTTCAAATTGCCCAAAATAAAATCTTATGTCAGATTGTTAAGGGGCTACTTCACTCAGACGAAAACACCCGCTCGCTAATGTTAATCCTATGGAGGAAATTTTTAAAGATATCTCGTTCGCATTTCAATACTTTTAGATGATTTTTTTTTGCATTGGATAGCTGAGGTCAATCTCTATGCACGCTCCTTTCTACTTTTTCGATTTTGATTACAAGTTTTTTTATTAAGATACTTTCACTTTCGAAACCAGTTTTGAAAGTGAAAGTATCCCCAATAAAAAAAAAACTGCAACAAAAATCGAAAAAGTAGAAAGGAGCGTGCATAGAGATTGACCTCAGCTATCCAATGCAAAAAAAATCATCTAAAAATATTGAAATGCGAACGAGATATCTTTAAAAATTTCCTCCATAGGATTAACATTAGCGAGCGGGTGTTTTCGTCTGAGTGAAGTAGCCCCTTAATGCAACCATGTTTGTCCGGAACGACATCATTCATCAGAATCTCAACATTAGACCTATCTCGCAAGTAATTAAAAAACTTGCGAATTTCACAGAGATCGCATTCTTACTCCCAAAGAAGTGTTGCCGTAGAATGACACAGAAGAATGGTAACAACCATTTACCAAAGCATGTTAATCAACGCTAACACCTAATATTATTTCTTTGTAAAAATCAATTTTATACGATTGTCCAAAAATTATACTTGAAATATAATTTTACTGCTACTTGTGCATTAGAATTTTATAAAAGATTCCTAACCAAACAAAATTCGCTACAAACAATAATATATTTTATTTTTATTAAAAAAATAAATAGAAAAAATATATATTATAATACAGTAAAGACTCTCTACTTCAAAAACCACATACAAACTATGAAGACAAAAATAGACTAAAAAATATTGATAAATATTTATTGTACAGGGCTAGGCAAAATGATTCATCGGGTTTCAAAACACTTCATATTGAGGGGATCACGACCTACATTATCCGAATGTATATAACGTCGATGTATGTCGTACTCTTCACTCTGTTGTGGAACATGCGGTTTCACGTTACCAACTCGTAGCTGAAAACATTGGACAGCACACTGAAAATCGTATGCGTTAGTTGCGCAGTTCTGTACGAATGTTTTACTCCATATTTTTATTTCGTTCTGTTTCTGCAGGTGTTTGCAGTTCCTTTTCCCAATTACTGCATTCTGTATATTCTGAACTGCAAACACCTGTAGAAACAGAACGAAATAAAAATATGGAGTAAAACATTCGTACAGAACTTTGCAACTAACGCATACGATTTTTAGTGTGCTGTCCAATGTTTTCAGCTACGAGTTGGAACGCAAGTTCCACAACAGAGTGAAGAGTATCCACTGTGCGTGTGTCTTGCACAAGCTCCTCTCCCGACTTTACTGCATATAAAGCGCCATCTGTCGGTGAGATTTTAAGTTTTTTTAACCATGCCTAAAAAATGCCCATTGTTTTGGGAGCATTCTGGTGAAATTTCCGGTCATTTGTATCAGTGGTTCTTTCGTTATAGGGTTTTACTTTCACAACTTAAAAAAAATCACACTGTATTACAGATGATGTTTACACATATTGGGAACAGCTTTGATGTTAAATCAAAAGACAACGTGAAACAACAGAAGAAAAATTCTGGCAACATGTAAAAACGTGATAACTGAAATATTGGCTGCTATGAAAAAATATCGTCTGCGGCTGAATTGGCATACGAAAGAAACGAGTGGCTTGAAGGTTATATATTTGCTGTTTACGATGAGAATTATTCGTATTACGTGATTATAAAACGTTGCCAGAAGCGTGATTTTAAAGTGTCGAAGGATAAAATAAGTGATATTATTAATTACAGATACATTCACCAAGTTAAAAAGAACTCCATATCACATTCAGAGAACTGCCACAACGATGGATAGGGCTCACTGTTCTCTGTGATGTTACTCTGTTACCGCTCAGCCTCCCACCCAAGGCCAGCAGATCTCACTCCATGTGATTTCTACATGTGGAGTTATGTGAAGGACGCAATGGCAACACATATGCAAGCATTGCAGGAACGCATCATTGCTGCTGTAACGGACATTGTCAGAAACATTCTATTGAACATGTGGACGGAACTGAATTACTGTTGGTATGTGTGCCGGGTGACTAAGGGCACCCACATTGAACATTTGTAGTATGTACCAGAAACTTGGTGAGTGTATGTATCTTTTCATGTATCACCCGTCTTTGTACGTCGTATACTTATAAATCTACAAAAAACAACTTTTCAAAAGTAAAAAACAGCCAAGCTAAAAAAAAAAAAAAAAAACGAAAGTTGTGGCTAAAAAATGGTGTGATATCAAATTTCCAAGCTTTTATTATAGTACTTATTTAACTTTTTTCCATTAAATAAGTTATCATATATATATAAGTCGAGTGCCTACGTATATGTTAATAGAAATCGTTTTCTCCTGTACTAAATACATCCTAACATGTTTCTGAAAATTAAATTTTTTTCAAATTATGCATGATGGGCTTGGCGGCCATCTTTCCATATTTCTAATTACCCAAATTTCTAAAGTAAAAGCGTAATATGTTTCTATTATGTTTATAACAATATCGAACTTCGGATTTTAACCACAGACAGATAAATTGAGGAAGACTGATATTTGGAGAAAATGATTTTTACTACTTTGAAATGATTAATTACTCTAAAAAATAAATCATAAGATGAATCCTTAAAATAAGGCTTCTTAAGACACAATTTTCAGAGCATACAAGTCCGTAAAATATTTTCTTAAGTTACAATTTTGAACTTCCGATTTTAACTACGGATTCGGGTGCTTAGAATTTTGTGTATAATATGGAAAGATGGCCGCCAAGCCCATCATGCATAATTTGAAAAAAATTTAATTTTCAGAAACATGTTAGGATGTATTTAGTACAGGAGAAAACGATTTCTATTAACATATACGTAGGCACTCGACTTATATATATATGATAACTTATTTAATGGAAAAAAGTTAAATAAGTACTATAATAAAAGCTTGGAAATTTGATATCACACCATTTTTTAGCCACAACTTTCGTTTTTTTTTTTTTTTTTTTTTTTTTTTTAGCTTGGCTGTTTTTTACTTTTGAAAAGTTGTTTTTTGTAGATATCATTTCTTTTTTTAAAATAGATTATACATAATTTAAATAATCTACTCTATGAAATTAACATGAGTTCTCGTAGAACCTTTGTATGCAGGCAGCGTACACAATATGTATAAATTTTGTTTACATAAGCAATGATTTCTTAGAGTAAGTTATTTATTTAAAAGCAATAAAAATCATTTTACTCAAAATATCAGTCTATCTCAATTTATTTGTTGCTTAATTTTTATGAAAGATAGAAATTTATTTAAAAAAAAAATACAAGATTCAATGGTTGGTCGTTAGACAGTTGGTTGTTCGTTGATAATTTATTTTTCTTCAGGATATAATTTGCAGAATTGTTTTGCCTTTGCTAATCCGAGTATGGAGCAAGCAGGCATCTTAGAGAATGAAAGATCTTATATTCTCTAGATGCCTGACGTGATCATGATCTGATATTTTATGCTGGCATGTTTAGTCGTATTAGTCTAGAGAAGTTCTCTACTGTAAATAAATAGTACGTGGTCTAATGTTTGCTTCTTGGCGTTAATTCGTTTGGCGAGATTGGTTTATTTTTTAAAACTTGGCTTGGCAAAAGAATCATCCTTCTTGATAAGTAGATTAGATAATAATTAGCAATAAATGATAAAAGTGAATTTGTGCAAAAAATGTACATGATGGTATACCATTTTTAGGGGATTTTTTATTTCAGCAACAAAAATTACATTAAGAAAAGCTAAAAGTATTACAAAAGAGTTTTTTAATTCTAGACCTCTTGTGTGACGTATTATTATTATTATTATTGTTGTTGTTGTTTCAATAAGATATAAGTTATTAATTTAGTACAAAGTTACCGTTTCTAGGCCATTTGCTTATTTTTTTATAAATTTGAGACTAATTTGATATTATCCGAAAATGTTTTGTACGAATTAAAGATATATAATGACCAAATTGTACATCAGTAACCTCAAGAAATATCTCAGTCTGAATTTAATGCTTAAAATAAATTTAAAATAAATTCAAAGCAAATAAATGTACAAATACGACCCAGATTTAATGAATTTTATTAAAATAAAAGCAAGAAGATAGGATTACATTTCGGAGAAAATCTACACGATAATCGGATGAAAATCAACAAGTAGACACTGTTGGCAAAGGTCAGAAAAAAACCTTCATTTCAAAAAGTGTAGTTATCATTTTACAACCATGAAGACATATTTAGAATTGATATTACTGTCAAAATATATGTACAGAAATAACATATTCTAAATAGCGGAAATGGCATCTTTTGATGGTTTGAGAAAGTAGTGATAAACGTTTTAAATCTTTTTGTAAAATAATAGGTAAAGTCCTTTGCTGTTTCTAGGCCATTTATGCATTTTATAAACTTGAGTGTCATTTGCCATTATCCAAGAGTTTCCTTTGCGAATTAAAGATTTATAATGACCTGATTCTACGTCTGTACCCTCATGAAATATTGCGGATTGAATTTTAAATTTTTCATTATTGAACTTTAATATTGTATTAGGCACACTCGTAATATTAAAATGTTTTTTATTCCTTGTTTCATCCCAAATCATTATCTGACATACAATAATTTGAGCGGGCACCTCTATTTCAGTTTCTATTGAGCAAAAGTCATCACATTCCTCGCATCGTATTTGGTTACCTGAAATTTCCCATCGACTCAAATCTGCTATCATTTTCTTGATATCAACGGATTTACAAGCCAGATCACTGTATAAACGAATAACACAAATTTTGTCCCGTTGTATGGAAGTGTATCCGCAAGTTAGGTTTCGACATTTTTTAGTAATCAAATTTATATTTGAAGTTAAATCTTTAAGTATTTCATTTTTATTAATAAGTACTGTTAAAAATTCTTCAGCATCTTGTTGTTGATTGCCGATAAATGGTAATCCTAGTTCTTTTCTCAGACACATACTATCCATTCTACTGTTTCCTTCAACATGTTTCTCACTTAACATTTTCAGAGTTTGACAAACAGAACTTGCACGACCGATAGTAAAAATGATTTCTTCAAAGCTAAACATACATTGGCATACAGAATTTGCGTAGCAAGACACACCATCTCTATTCAGATAACCAGGAGGCAACTTTTCGATGAAACCAATATTACTGGGATTATCATCCATAAATGACATTTCTGTTAATAGGCGATTTTTTATGCTGTACCATACGTGATCTTTTGTTTTCTGCTTTATTGATTTAGTTATTCTTATGATATTTAAATCGGGCCGATATTTTTTTCTTAATCTGTTGTACTCTTGTACTGATTTACTGTGAGCAGTAACACTCTTGGGGTCAAAATTTATAATATGAAGACCACTAAAACTTGTAACTCTCGACAATGCTACATAGCTTTGTCCATGTGTAAAAATACTATTACCAATGTCTATTAAACACGATGATAAACTCAAACCTTGACTTTTATGAATGGTTATTCCATATGCTAAAAATATGGGAAACTGTTTGCGATAAACATATATTTTTGATAATATTTCAAATTTACTAACTACTGGTTCAATCTTATGTATTTCCGAAATAAATTGTACGTCAATAGCTTTCACGTCCCCACTAGCATCTTGAATAAAATTCATAATTGTACCTATAGCTCCATTTACCAATCCTAAGATAACGTCAATATTACGCCTCAGCATAATCTTGGCTCCTTTTTTAACTTCAATTTTTCTATCCAATCCTGCAGTCCGAGAGTTATCCTCTTCAAAAGTATTCAATTTCTTTAACGCTCGCTTTTTCATGCATTTGTCACAATCGATGTCATCTTTGGCTGTCAACACTATTATTTTTCCAGGAATTGATTCCAGCATTTTTTTGTTAATGTTTTCACACTGAGCTCTCGTTGGTACTAAACATATGATATCATTTGGCAACCGCTGAATATAATTACAAAGTTCCAATAATTTATCATGACTGGAATCACTTTGAAAATCAATTTGCTTTCTAGACAAAAGTTCTACATCAT
Source organism: Maratus michaelseni (assembly GCA_963931845.1). NCBI lineage: Eukaryota > Metazoa > Arthropoda > Arachnida > Araneae > Salticidae > Maratus > Maratus michaelseni. Next base: position 287,951,805 of record OZ007591.1, on the reverse strand, counting down.
TTTGACTGATAATACCTAATCGAATTCTAGATAATAGTGAAATAAATTTTTTGTCATCTTTTTGTCTCATATTGATAGTGAGCTCATCATACGAAAATAAATCTTTCCAAATATCGGTAGCATGTAAGCATGATAAGTATTTATTTATTTCTGATTTATTTAATTCTATAAATGGTGCGTGTTGCATAACTGGAGGCAGTTGTAATAGATCACCAAATAATAATATATGAATTTTTCCAAACCACCCATCGTCTTCAAAGATTGTATTAAAAATTTCTGAAAGCCTTAGATAAATATACATTAATGTTACATTCGAAACCATAGAAATCTCATCGATTATTATTAATATAACATTTTCTAGATTTGTTCTTAAAATCTGTAAAACATCATCGTTTAAGTTTTTATAGCTTTCAACACCCCCATGTTCTATAGGCAATTGTAATAACCTATGAATTGTTAAACCATCGATATTAAATGCTGCAATCCCTGTAGGTGCGCAAACAGCTACCTCCTTCTTTAAAGTTTGCACTACCCATAATTTTAAAATTCTTATCAAAAAGGATTTTCCAGTGCCTCCAACTCCAGATACAAAGTGTCTTAAAATTGCATTTGTGCCCTTGTCTAGATGTTTTCTTACATAAACAAATACTCTTCTTTGATCTTCGTTCATTTTATTTATTAATATTTGGAGATCTTCTTTTTTATTGGGAAGCGCGTTATGAAATTCAATCATAGCTCCAGCAGCTTCAATATTGTTGAATTCGTCTGTTTTATTGTGTTTTGCTTCATTTGAATTACTTGTTTTATTTTGTACCAAATCATTTACGAATTGTCCGACTTCATTCCTAGCTGTGTGTATTTCTTGCAATTTTTCGTGATGTTGCAATGCCAAAATCAAATCATTTTTGCAAGCATCAAACGCTTCAGTGTAAGTTCCATACGTGCCTTTTAAGTTTTGTAACGAACGCCATGGCTTGAACAATAAAAGAAGTGAATAAAAATAATCTTCTGGATTTTGCTGCATATTATATATTTTATGGCTAATCAAGCAGCCCATTTTCCTCTTTTTAATGAATCCATATTCAATCTTGTAAGCTGCTGTTGTATCTTTTGTTTCTTTAACAATGTCGTAATACTTAACAAAATCGTATAAACATATATTCTCCAATTCTTGTGGACGTGCGGGATAGTGGTCATCAACTAATGAAGATTCAAATATGGCTGTTGAATTTTCGTCTAATTCCTGCATCTGTTTGATATTTTTAACCTTTCTTTGACGATTTTTGTAAATGTTTACATACTTGATCATTGTGTTTCTATCTTTCCCATATACGGGAAGACCTAACAGAGTATCTGCAGTTTCTAAAGCTCCACATTCTCGGCTATTCAAGCTTCTCATTGCAATGTTCCATAAACGTAATTGAAGAGATTTGTTGGAATTGATGTCACTAAATACATCGACATTAAAACTTTTTTCCGCCTTTGTTTGATATTTTGTTATATAGTGACTTAAAATTGTTGATTTTTCACAAATTACTTGCAAATCCATGTTCCCTTCCCATGCTAATAAAATTGGTGCATTATAATCGTTAATATACCTTTCATTATTCCTTCGTGGTAAATCGTACAGTCTACTACTAGGTTTCAGGTTTCTACGACCATAAATTGATACAGCTACTGTACGAATAGTCAATGTTTTTGTTTCAGTACGTGGGAATCCGAATCTACATAGCCTCACCCTTCCTTTTTTTGTTTTTTTTAAACGCATACAATAACTGTTATGGTGATGAGTTTGAAAATGTGTTACTCGATTGTGTAATGTAGGAAACAACTTTACATCTGGCAATGCGCATGTAACATATTTAGAAATGAAATCTGCTATCTCATCATTACTTGATATTCCGATTACAGGAGCATTTTTGACCCATAATAAAATGTGAAAATGTTGCATTCCCCGAGATTGGTATTCACGACGCCAAACATAATGTATGACTTCACCCAATGGTCCATGTTTGCTGCTTATAAACTCCATTACAGTCTTAAATTTGTTATCAATAAAACGTGATGTAGACACCGGGTCCATTGCTATCAAGGCAGATGTAGATTTTCCTTTAGATTCCTCAACATTAACCTCTCTTAAATAAGCATCTAAATCTTCCCAGTTATATTCTGCTGGACTTAAAGTTAGAAAAAATGTAGCTGGGCCATATGCCATGATCATTGTAGAAATTTCAGCTCGTGGTTTGAACCAAAATGATGGTGAATTTCTTAATCTCGCAAATATCGACTTTAAGGATCCATCTATTTCTTTATCATTTAGCATTTGTAGATATTCTCTGGCTGTAAATTTTACTGATGTAGTATTCATTTTTTGGTATATGCCTGCAGCTAGTTGTCGTATATTTGTCAAATTTAATAAAAAGAACAAATATTGCATATTCAGTCTAAATCGACTATCATAAGATAGCACGCGCAGTTTACTATATTCATATACACTCAGTTTTGTAAATCGTGTTTCATGCATCCCATACCGTCCTGTAGGATACAAATCCGGGAAACATTTAACATCTAATTCTAAATCTCTGTTATCTATACATTCTGCATCAACTTTCAATAGTTGATACAATTATTTAGCTGATTTATTATTTTTTTCTTCATTTATTGAAATAATTGTAAGATGATGGTAGTATTCGTCATCAAAGTTTTTTTGTGTTAAGATTGCTCTAGAATAATATTTATTATTTGAAACTTTCTGAGCATTGCGTTCTTTAAGTGCCTGTTCCTCCAATGAAGCATTTTTTTTTCTGGGTAACTCAATAGAACTTTTTTTATGGGAGGGGCTTCCCTGAAGAAATTCGTCGTATTCGATTTCTGAATTTGCTTCGAACTGGGCATTTACGTCATCTAACTCATCAAATAAATTGTCAGCACAATTAGGTAAAACTATGCTGTGGTAAAGTGTATTGTTCTTCTTTAACCACATTAATGCTTTATAAACATTTGTAATGTTAACTAAACTTTGCCAAACATTTCTTTGTTTTGTTGGAATGCTCCGCACTATCACATATAGATCTTGTTGTGGAATTATACATTGTTGAGGATTGGGTAATCTTTCCAAAATTCTTTCTAATGGTAATGGAAGATGAAATGTCCTTCCTACTACTTGACGATTTAAATAGCTTGTTGGTTTATTATTTCCTGACACTGTACCCATTTTGGTAACAACCTGAAAAGCTTTTGCTCTCTGTATTAATAATTTTTCGTAATTGTTTAGATTGCCAATTTCAGTTGGTAGTGGCTGAACATACAAATTATTGATAAGGGAAGTTGGTGGCATTTTCTTACCTCTAAAATACTTTAAACAATAACTACAAATGAATTCATTTGGCAAATTGAAGTTTTTGATATGTGCAATCAATTGTTCCCATAAGTTACCTTCTAAAGGCACTCTAAGTTTATTTATGTTTTGCACATCACGTTGAAAATGGAGTTTTTGACAGGACATGCAAACTTTTGTAGGTGTATCTAACATTTTCCTTTTCATCACTTCTAAGCCATTCTTATATTTAAAAATTATTTCATCTTCATTTGCGTATTCCTCACCATGCACGAGAAAACTAATCCCACTCTTTTTGTATTCATCCCCATATATTATTAATTTTTTTATATCCAAGCTACGTATTGCATCTTCTATTTCATTTATGTTCTTTTTTGAACTATTTATACCATAAAGTAATTTTAATATAGCTCGTAAAAATGGATAATGTGGTGATAAGATTCTTAAAAATTGCATATCTGTAATTTGAAGATTTTCTATTTCAGGCATTAATGGATAGCCCATTTTATTTTTATAAGTATTGCTCATATTGTATGTTTCCATAAGACTGATATATTTTAAAGATAAAAATAGTGTTTTTGAACAAATATTTTTCATAATATTATTCAATCGGCACAATAATTTTTCATGATCATTTATATTACATATTTTAGGATTACATTTCCATTTTTTTTCTGCACTGCAACCTTCAATTGCAGGTTGAAATAAATTATAACATTTTCCATCTGTATGTACTTGTATTGGAAAGGAGTTGTCATTCAATTTTGTGTATGTTGGTTCTGAGAAAAATGGTTCAGAAGTACATGAATGCAAAGATGAACCTGTTAATACTTCATATTTTTCTTTTGAATCAAGTATCAAATTGGATTTTGTAAGAATCACTTCAATTTTTGACCTAATTCGATGAAGTTTTGATCGTAAACTATGAACATGTTCTTTTCGGGAAGCTACTGCCCATTTCAGCATGTTTTCGGATTCTATGCGAGCACTATTCATTGGTAATTTCTTTTCGGTACATATTTCTTTTGCTAATTCTTCTTTGTATTGTTCTGTTGTTATGTTAGACGACAAATTTGTTTTCGTGACCTCGTCATGTCTTTTTAAATCATCGATAAGTTTTATAGGAGAATCAAATGTACTAAATTCTACTGGATTGCTTGTTATTTCCCCTTCTAATAGCTTATCCTTATTCTGGATAGTTTTACCGAAGTGCAACTTATTTTCAGAATTACTTAATCTCATACGCTTCCTAACCGGAGATGAACTTTTTGAATAGTTTAATAGCATCCTTTTTTTAACTGGAGACGGATTGTCTGCATATTTTTTTTGCCTCGTGCGTTTCAAAGTTTCATTATTCTTTAGGTAATATTGTTTGTAGTAGTTCTTTTTTAAGCCTTGTTTTTCATTAATTAGTGATTGTTGTTCAGCTGTTGTCCTTTTTAACGTGTTTGAAATTTTATTTTGCTCAGTTACCTCAACAGACTTTTTGTAATAGGCAAGGTTGTAAAATCTTTTTAATTGCCTTTTTGTCGGCATTTTATAACATCTGTAAAAAATAAATATAATTTATTTTATTTATATTAATTAAATAATATAATTTATCATTTTTATATTTATATTAATAGATTATAAATTAGAGCTGAATGTGACCTTTTCAATTTCTAGAATTATATTGCAAAAATTATTGCATATAAAAACATAAAAACTAGTAGTTTTATACAGAAATGTTTGATAAACACGTTGAAATATACAGTTTTTAAAATTAATTATTATTTTAGGCGCTAATTAATGTTAAAAGTGGTCAAAATAGTTCATTTAAAAAAGTTTTATAGTATCAAAAATTATGATTAGCCATTTAACCAGTTTTTGCAGGCATATACATGACTAGACTGTTGTGTACAATGTCCAGTCATTTAATTTTTCAAATTTTTAAAGTTTTTTTTTTTCAATTTTTATTAGTTTTGTTATCTGGATAGAAATTTTATTCAAAGTTTGAAATAACTTTATTTTATCTACATTTGCTAGATTTTAAAAAGCCAAAATAATAATATTTCAAGACAATTTTCAATTGAAAAATATATTTGCATTATTAAACTAGTCGTTGGGGGGTCACCGTAATACTTACCCATCATGGATATGCATAATGTAAAATATTAAAATAAAAATGTGTAAACTACTTATAAAATGCATTGCAATTCAAATAAAATCGTGGCTTGATGACGTCATAAACTTTAAAGGCTCGATTACTGAATTGCTTGAAAGAGGTTTTTCCTTATAACTCCAAAAATAATAATCCTATTAACTAGCGGTTTATTTGCATCTGATTAAGCGTCAAATTTCCAATTAAAATATATCTTTAAAGTGAAATTTGGATGAAATACAGGGTCATGAAAAATCGAAAAGTATGGAAAATAGGATTCCAAATATCTCGGCAACTCATTATCCGATCGACTTCATGCTTTATGTAAAATTTATGTTTTTGTATTGTCTTTTATATTCATTTCTTAAAATAAACAATTTCGAAAATTTTTATATACCTTTTATCAGAACGAATATTTCGAGAGTCCGAAAAAAATAGTTCCGGTTAATCGAGGTTATTGAAATGAAATAGGCTTCTTTCCATCATTACATACTAAGTACATACCAAATTGCAAGTCTCTATCTCAATTTTTTCGGGAGATAGAGCGTTTACAGACACACAGACACACAGACGGACGGCAAAATTTTTTTTCTAAAAATATGTTTTTCGGAATCTCCAGTGTCTGAAACGTGTAAATCCGTCAAAAAAAAATTTTTGATTTTCAAAACGATTACAAGACTTACCCTATACTACGTATGATGGGTAAGTAAAGAGGAAGAAATTATTAAAATAATAAAATTATTATACATATTAACATGCGAAAAAAACACTTAAAGGTGCAAATTACGTCATATTTAAAACTGTATATTTCAACCGTGATATTTGAAACAATTTCTTACAGCATCTGAAAGAAAGTGGTACCTACGTATTATCCGCGCCAGGAAAATAGGAATTATTTTTATAATGTATATTAAATTACTATTTTGAACGCGATTGGCCATTGACTATAATTAATAATAACTTTATACATGATTGGTGAATAGCAACCATTTTTTATTATCTATTTTCCTGGCGTCGCGTATTACGTAACTATACCAAGAAAACTTTTCGGTACTTTTATGTTAGCCGGGTGCAAATCTCGCCAAAATCTCCCCCCTTCTCCAATAACAATTTTTATTTTTCGCGTGATTACATTAGAAATTATGCCCTGATGTTGCAATAAAATATTTCGGATTATGGTATTCATTGTTTTTGTTGTTGTGTTTTAAATAAAATAATCGAAAGACGTGCATTTTAAATGTACGCACTGTATATGTATTTTGAATGAAAGTTATATATTTTAGACGAAATGAGAGAAAGATATTTTAAATGCATTGCGAATAATGCGAGGGAAATAATATTCGGCGATTTATCACCTGCGCCTGGCCTACATAAATGTAACATTTTTTTTTTCTGTAGACGGTATGAAAATCCAGAAACTAGCAACATTTTCTACTTAATCATTTTATTAATACTGATTTTAAAATATGAAACTGATCTTACTGTTATTTTGAATTAATTTTTAGCAGTGAAATTACGCCATTATTGAATATTAAACATGTGAAGTTATTTTTCAAATTGCTCACAAAGCGTAAAACCAACAGAGTGAAACATTGTCCAGGCCGGGGATCGAACCGGGATACATTGGAATAACGCTCTAATGCTCTACTATTGAGCTACGAGGACGATACCCAGTCTGACATTTCTCTCTCTAATATGTCGGAAAGGCTGCAACTTGCAGCATGAGATGGAAAAGTCACTAAGAGAACACAACCTTTGTGGCATACATAAGACGAAACTAAACCCAGCATAGGTGAACACATATTTTGAAATAATTTTTCAATTTTCAGCAGTGAATTTTCACTGCTGAAAATTAATTGAAAAATTAAAATCCGAATACCGAATAACTGGTCGTGAAAATATCATGCAATCATCTTATCATGCGTAAATCAATCAAAAATTTTATCATCCGTAACTGGAACATCTTTTTTAAAACAAAACAAGTTATTGTAGTTTTAGAGCCTGTGGTCTCTGGATAGGGGTTGGTAAGAATGACTCAGCAGCAGGAGCAGAGTCCAGAGCCGTCCCTAGGTGTGTGTGACAGGTGCGGCCGCACAGGGCTTCGCTCCCGAAAAACAAATTGGTGTAAAATAGATCAATATTTATTATTTATTTTGTTGTGAGTTATCTATTTCATAATTAAATTTAGAGAACATGACATTTCAGTCCCGTCACTGCCATCCCCCCCCCCTAATAGCTCGGACTCTAATTATCGTAGGCCCACCAAACGTTGCATGATTCAACATCATGAGGGTCAATATCATTTTCTGATCAACCCCCTAAATTTTATAAAAAACTGTATATAAGAGCCCGGCAAATTTAAACTCTTATAACTCGTGATCAAACTGTCACAGCGTGCTCAAATTTTGTATGCGTGAACAAAGTGACATAATTTTGCAGGGGACATTGTCGGGTTTTTTTAACAGAAGCTCTAAATTTTAGTAAAATGCAAATATAAGGGCTCGATAACCATAAACACTTATTACTCGGATCCAAATTGCCACAGCCCATGTAAATTTTGTATGGTAAACATAATAATTTTAAGGAGGGGAGGGGGGTTCAGTTGATTTTTTATCGAAGCCTCCCATATTTTAGTGTATCATATAAGGTACTGACAAATTAAAACAGTTATATCTCGATCTGTAATTATCGTAGAACATTCATAATTTGTATGATAAACTTTATCTTTATAAAAGGAAGGGGGGGGGGATTTGGTCAGTTTTTTTAACTGAAACCCCCAAATTTTCGTATAGCGTGAATACAAGGCCCCGATAACCACAAACATTTATAACTCGTATTCAAATTGTCATAGTCCACACAAATTTCGTATGATAAATGTAATCGTTTTAAGAGGAAGAGGGCTCTATCGCTTTTTTATATAGGTCCCCATATTTTAGTACAACATAAAATATAAAGTGCTAATAATTTTAAACACTTATAACTCGAGCTGTAATTATCGTAGAACACTTTTATTTTGCATGGTAAACGTAATCATTATAATGGGGAAACTTTATCACTGTAATATAATAAAAAATGCCACACAAAATATGAGTGTACTACGACAACTACAGCTCGAGTTATAAGTGTTTAAGTTGTTACCACCCTTTTTTTATAATACACTAAAATATCGATAGCGATCAATAAAAATCGATCAATAAAAAAATTGACAGAGGCAGGGATCTCACGATTGGTTTGTCGGTGCTGGCTTAAAGATTTTTATTTCAAAGTCGATGTAGATGACTCCTCTTTCAAAATTTGTATTTAAATTCGAAATATAGACTCAATTTGCATTAGAATAGTACCTTTCTCATCACTCTGCTGAAATATCAAGATTAAAAAGTATTAGGACGTCAATTCCTTTTCAAATTTTTTCAATTTCAATTCGTTTTCAAAACTTTTGTTTACAACATTAAAGAAGTGAATATAAAACATCACATATTTTTACTGAATGGTGTATACAAATTTAAAATTCTATACATACATTAATATTAAATATATCGACGTTTCGACCACCATCTATGGTCATCTACAGGAAAATTTTCTTATATTGCTTTTAAAGTTTCAAATGCGAAAAACAATCCGTCCGTTGCCACATTATTATTGCCGTTCAAAAATTAAAAATTAACAAGGGTAACACTCAACCATCGCACCAACCAACCACAAGTAGAAACGATGCAGAAACATCTCCTAACGGACAAAAATCTAACTGCTGTAAATGTATTATTAATGAAGAATTTTAAAATAAAGAAAAGCGTAATTAACTATTTCAAGATGTTCATCCAAATTTTAGGGATATTAAATGAAATGCTATCATTACAAACCTCATTTTTCCTAATCATAATTTCAATGGACTCCTTTGGCAGACCCTCAAAGACGTTATTACATGGAATTTTAATTTTAGCGTTTTAAAGTTTCAAATGCGAAAAACAATCCGTCCGTTACCACATTATTATTGCCGTCCAAAAATTAACGGTAACGGACGGATTGTTTTTCGCATTTGAAACTTTAAATGCAATATAAGAAAATTTTCCTGAAGATGACCATAGATGGTGGTCGAAACGTCGATATTTTTAATATTAATGTATGTATAAAATTGTAAATTTGTATACACCATTCAGTAAAAATATGTGATGTTTTATATTCACTTCTTTAATGTTGTAATATTTCATGGTGTAATCGTCCAGCATTTATATTACTTTTGTTTACGTTTGGAAAGAAATTTTAAAATCCGATAACTCTTAATGTATACATTTTAGAAGGTACCTTTTCACTCAAAAATTAATTTATTTTTAAAGATCTTTCTAAAAATGTAAATTTTGTGAAATTTTATTTAAAAAAAATTACCTTCAGAAAAAATGGCTGACTTGCAGATGAAATTTGATGTAGCTAACCCATAACTGATTTGTGCTATTATAATACAGATCGTCGTTGGCATGTTTTATCTCTGTTTTGGCATAATTTTTAATCGCCAAGTTAATTAACAGTTTTTTGCTAATTAAGGATAGAAAATAATATTTTTTTTACACTGAATTTTATAAAAGCACATAGATTACGTAATTACTTGTCCAAAAATGCAATCCTTTTTTTATTCTGCCGAATATTAAGGTCTGTAGGTTGTTTGAAAAAAAAAAAGTTTGACGAAGAAAAAAGTGATCATTTTAAGTAACTCGACGTTTTTTAAAAAAATCTATATCTCTGTTTATAAATCACTTATGAAGATGAGTTTGGTCTTAAATTGAAGAAATTCTTCATTAGATTCTTCCAGTTTTCGTTTTTTTTTTCTGCGACGCTTGGTGTATTTGATATCTGATATTTTAATCTGGCATGTTTTGTCGATTTAACATTGCGAAGTCTCTTCCTGTAAGTAAGCAGTAGCGGTCTAGTTCAGTTCTTGGCGTTGTTTGTGTGGCGTTTTTTTTTAAGCTTGGCTTGGCAGACCGACCGCCCTGCTTGATAAACAGTCTTTTGAAACGCGATGAAACATTAAACATTTAGGTTAACTCTATATTTATTATTATAAACGATACAATTGAAATACTTTTTTTAGTATTGAAAATAGTCTGCTATATTTTAATTATAATGGAGAAAATACATTCGAGAAATAAATTATTAATCACATCTTCTTTCTGATAAAATATTACTCTTTAAAAAATTTTTTCGAATATATAAGCAGTAAAAAAAAAGAAAAAAAAAACTAGAACTTAGAAACAAGTATTGCCGCTTTTAGACGTCTATTAACATATTGTATTTTACGTGAAGAATTCAGAATGAATGGTAATTTAGTTCAAACAAATATCTTCAGATGTAAATTTTAGTTTTAAAATGTTGCCAAAGGAAAGTATGAGACTAACAATATTTATATAGTTTTTTTATACGTGGAATCATAGAGATGCAGAAATTTTAAACTGCTATTAAATTTACATACAACAGAAATTAAATTTCATATAACAGAATGAGTTAAATTTTTTACTTCCACCAAATTCTTAGAAGTACTTGAAATGAAAATTTTAAAAGGTCTCTAAAATATTCTCTCCTGCCGCAAGTATAATTATGGAAATGTATGTAAAGTTACAGAAACGGAGAATATTAGTGTAAATCTTTAGAAACAATCTGGCGTTTCTCAGAGATACATAAAAATAGTAGATTATTATTTTTTTAAGTTCTGTATTTTGCTTTTGATTTAAACTTAACAGAGCTATATGTTATTCATTTCGAAACAGCCGATAAAGAAAATAGAAATGTCTAATTCCAGAATTTATGTTTATGCAATTTCAAACGCAGAAATTTTCAAAACTTTATAAACGTATAACTCACGATGTTAATTTAAACATCAAAAGATAAAACTTTATAGCGTGCATTTATAGATACCCACTATATATTGAATCATTAAATGGAAAATTTAAAAAAAAATTACTTATTTTCTCTGTTTGACTTGTAGCTCATTTTAATGTTCACGAATATATATATATATACATATTAAATATCAGAAACAGAATATCACATAAAATTACAATCTGAATTTTTTGTGCGATTAAAATTTCACACATAAAAACATTCTATGAAAGAAAATTACACATCACTGCATAATTTAAACTTTTCAAATAATGTTTCAGAAATTCTCCATGTAATGTAACATACAAAGATAAAATTGCATTACTTAATTAGTTTAATTTTTGGTTTTATGTAATTTTAGATTTTTAAAAATAGTTCAATTTTTAATAACACAGAGACAGATCTTCTCTTTTTCTATAGAATTAATAAAGAACACACTATATTATCGAAGGCAGATAGTTATAAGATCTCATCATCAGACGATAAGTAGCAGAAAGTATATTTTTCATAAAAAATATAAACATGTTATGTTAGAAAGGGCAATTCATTCTTGGATTTAAATAGGAAATCGAAATAGGAATATACGTCCCAACCAATAATAATGTTGACGAGAAGTAATTACAAAGGGATGCCTGAGAAGTGCAATCAGACACACACGCGCCGAGCACAATATGATTTGCAAATAACACAGATGAATAATACAAGACGGAACCAGAGGAAGAAGACGTACTTCTGAAAAATTTCTTTGCCAGTGAATATGTTAATGCTTATTTTTCCGCAAGTTTAACTGTTCTTTACAATTCTAAAATTGATATATTACAGATGATGTTTACACATATTGGGAACAATTTTGATGTTATATTAAAAAACAACGACAAACAACAGAAGAAAAATTCTGGCAACATGTAAAAACGTGATAACTGAAATATTGGCTGATATGAAAAATTATCGTCTGCTACTGAATTGGCATACGAAAGAAACGAGTGGCTTGAAGATTATATATTTGCTGTTTCCTATGTGAATTATTCGTATTCCGTGATTATAAAACGTTGCCAGAAGCATGGTTTTAATGCGTCGAAGGATAAAATAAGTGATATTATTAATTGCAAACAAAACAATCGTAAAATTTTTAAGCTATCGAAAATAAAACATGAAAAAAAATATCCAAAACAGGTATGTTAAAAGGTATAACTCTATGGTTGTAATAGAAAATTCCAACAACTCAAAGAATTATCGCAAAATGTCTGCATACATCTGCAGCAACTATGAATAAAGTAATTAACAGAGATTTGAATTTACAAATAGAAAATAAGTTTTCGCCTGCTATCAAGACATGTTGACAGATGTATGTTGAGAGAAACACATGATGCAGACTGTTATATAAAATTCATTTAGCAGGTGATAAGTGTACAAATATTATCACAATTGATAAAGCGTGGATTTATCTAAATGACTGTAATAAAAAAGATCGATTTATTACCGGAAAAGAGCCCAAAAAGACTTGCATATTTGGTTCAAACACTACAAAAAAGTTTCTTTAGAGGATTTACTGCGATTGCTGGAATATCTTACAACAGAAAATTAAAGATCAGAAAAGTTGAAAAACATGTCAAACTTAACTCTATTTATTATCAAAACAATGTTTTAATTCCTATTTTTAAAGAAGAAATTCCAAAAAGGTTATACTATGGGCGTTGAAATTGTTGATTTCCACCAGGATAAAGCGAACTGACATACATCCAAAGGTACAATCGCATTTCTCGAAAAATTGACAAGAGAAACTGTAATCAAGTGTATACCGTTTAATCATATTCCGGCTATGTCCCCAGATATTTCACCAATGGATTACTGTGCCGTTGGACTATTAAAATAAGCTCTTGCGAAACTCCGACCAAGTACGTTGAGTGGACTCTGGAAATATGTGCTGGAAGAACGGAACAAAATTCAACTTCTAACTTTACAAAAAGCCCTACTACCTTGGAAATCTCGCTGCAATATTATAGTCCACAACAAGGGCTACCAGATAGAACATATTAAAAAGTAGTTGTTTTAATTTATGTATTTTATTTGTATTGTCAAAATCGTAACCAATATGTGCAAACACCCTCTGTACTTGGCAAATGCTTACATATTTATAAATATAACAGTCTAATAATATTTGACACACGAAGCTTAAAATGGTATCATAGATAAAAATGTTATTTTCAGATAGCTGTATATAAAGAGCCATATAATTTTTTCTACTAAACTTTATTGCTAGAAATTATATTAGGTCATACGGAAAGGTCTTCATATATTTTGAATCAATAAATGTCCCATTCCCACCGGAATTTTGGAACCATAACTTCAATTTTATAACATATTTGAAGAAACTGTTTTTGCTTATTTTGAAATGCATTTTTTTACATTCTGGAAACATTCAATCATTTCAAAATATTCTCAATAGAAGTATACCGCAGAACGTTCCAAATGACCCAATAGTTTCGCAAACAAAAGCTATTGAAAATAAACGAAATAAATAAGTACAAAACACATTTCTTCTCTGAGTCCCATGAGTAGAAATCTATTCATATATATTGCACTAAAAAAAGAAAAGCAGTTCATAACTTACAATAAATCTGACATACAACACAATTTCAAAGCTCACTGTCACTTCCCGCCGTAAGAAAAATTATTCTTTTCATGAGGTCTGTAAAACAGTTTTTATTCTTATCCCTTGAGGGTTTTTCTAAACACTTCTGTCTTGCTTTACAAAATGTTTTTGTGTTTTCCCTTTTTTTCTATGTTTTTTTTCTTTTTTTTAAACAAGATAAGAAATTCCTTGATAAGATTTTTTTTTTTTACTTCCTTCCTTGGTATTGTATAGAATGGACGCGAAATACTTTGTACATTAACAAAAACATGTTATTTTAAAAAAATAATAATAATTTGATAGCGTCTATAGGATTATGAAAGCGCATTTTGTACGATGGTAAAAATGACAATCTCAAAAAATATTTAGAAGCATGTTCTTGTTGCTTTTTTCTTTGTTTATGCAATTATCCGAGAAATGTAAAAACTCCATATTTTATTTATACTTAACTATAACGGCAAGAATATATATTTCTTATACATAGGAATACCGATATAAATTAAAAATGTAAACAATTTAAGTAAATGTAAACTTCATTAATTGAAGTAAAAGTAAACAGGAATAATTATAGAATCGTATTTTATGTGAGAGAGCTTTCGTGTATAGTCCATGCAAACCAAAATTTGGATAATGTTAAACATGACACATAATTTTATTGTTTACATACTACAAGAAGAAGTAAAACGTTTCACTTTTGATTAATTTTAGAATTATTCCTTAGTGGGTATATAAATATTCTTTTAATGTGATTTATTTGCTGGTTTTTATGCATACGAATATAAATTAATTTCATATGCAAAAAATATAGTTTAATATATTTTTAAAATAAATATATTGTTATATTTCATACTCAAATGTTTTAATAAAGATAAATTTACAGTGAAGAATTTTTTTTTTTAAAATGAAGTAAATTTTAATGTTGTTATACTGAATTTTGAGTCATTTTATGAGACAAAAATCAAGTGTCAAAAAATCAGTATTCCAGTCTTACTTTGAAAATTGCACATTATTTGCAGTTCAAAATAATTTGCCCCTTCTATATATAAGAGTCTGGTTATAAAAAGCTTCTGATTTTTATTCAATTTTATTTATTTCTGCTTAACAAACATATCTTATATCTATCACGCCAATATTTTTATTATGTTCTTCGTTAATCAATACTAATTAAGCTTCCAATTCATTTATTTTTACTGAGATAGTGTAGGAATTTAAGACATTATATTAAGGTAAAATTTATCTACGAGATATTGAAAAATTTAATGGCAATTTAATTGATGAATACGGTTTAATACAGGATTGATTACTTTTTGTATCTTAAGAGATATGACAATATTTAAGGAATATAAATTAACATAATGCAATTTTAGAGATTCCAAGTGATGATCGAATTCATTTATATACCTTTTTTTAAACTTATAAATTACTTCTTTTTTTATGTTAAACTTAAACATTTTTTATTTGTGAGAAAGTAATTGTCCTGTGTTTATTTTATTTTATTTTATTTATTGTAATAATTACTTCTATAAAGTTACACTTTTATGGTACAAAGGCTTTTTTCTAATCCGAACTCGCAGTTTACTTAACTACATTTGGAAAACAATAAAAACACCAACCATATTAAAGAACTTTCTTTAAAAATTTAAGTTTTAAAATTTTCTTAAAACTTTGTAGAGCTAATTCTTGTTAGGAATTTATTTATAACTAGCTGTTACCCGTGACTTCGTTCACGTAACATTAAAAAAAGAATAAATGCATTAATTTAGCAAAACATTTCACTTGATAATTAACAACATATATAATTAACCAAAGCTTTATCACTTTTTATAGGAGACCATACGGTATTTGTTTGCTATACGGGCCTTGATATAACCCAGTCTTAAAAAAGTGAAATTTCATGCCAAATAATATATACAATCGCGAAAATGAAACTGCAACTAATGAAAAAAGGAGGACCCAGTAAAATCATGAAAATCGAGGAATTCCTTTTCGTAAAACGAAAAACAACACTGGCAGAATTATTCTATACAACAGTGCATTTTAGGTGGTATTTGGTGTACAATTTGTATATGTGTGCATTGCTAAATGGGCATTATTATATTGTTTATTTGCATAGACATATGTTATATATTTCTTACTACATTATCTTGTTTATGTGAATAAAAAATTAAATGTTTCACGCTAAGTGGTGTAAATAGTGAACAAACTGCTTGTGAATTTTATACATTGATAGATATTTCACAAAGATATAACAATCTGATGCGATTCTAAAATGTAAATAAAAGTTGCTAGAAAGTACTTTAAATTCTGCCCAATTTAACCTCGATATTTTCTCTATCACGTCAAGAACACTATTAGCAAATAAATACCGACGACATAAATCTGATTATCTAAATTTATATATTTTTGTTAATATATATAGGATTCTTTTAATTTATTTCATGCGCTTGAAATTTTTTACGCTTTCTCTAGGGTTAGGTGTCGAATAAATGTACTTTCTTGTTATTTTATTTTGCCATTTCTATTTATTCTATTTTCCATTCATTCCATTTATGGATATTGATTTAATTTACATATTCGTGTCAAAGAATATTCTTTAAAGTTATTATCAGGATTAGGATAGAATACGATTAGGGTTAGGATTAGGAATAAAAATTTAACGACAATAGCATGACCTATTCAGGTTTAAAGTATGAACCATCATGAAGCAATAAAAAAATTAGAAAATTATCGGCTAATAGTTTTTAATATGTTTTACAGTCATAGTTGGCATCAAAGGTGAGCGGGGAAATGATCATCTGAAATACCATTAAGTGTTTACCACGCATAAAACAAATCTGGTTACAACAATGTATTTAATTTTGCGCCAAATTTCACTTGATAAAAAAAAGCAAATTAACTATGGACTTAATTACAGACTCTTAACCTTGTTATTCTCGGAAATTTTCTACCTATATGTAAAAAAAAAAAAAAAAAAAAAAAAAATCTACTATATAGAACGCGCTTTCACGTTTATAATGTTATGAATTGGCACGATCGGCTTGTTCAAGTTTACACAATTCGGCTGGAAGAAAAGATTCATTACTTTTAGATTTCTTCTTTGCTTTTGCATTACGCGAATTTGTTGGTAAAAACGATTTTCTTTTCGATAACATTGTTGTTTTTTAAGTTTAAAAAATATTGTAATTTTACTTAAACATTGTTTTAAAATCTATGCAATTTTTCTTATCCTACAAGATTTTACAAAAATCTGCTATAAAACAACTTTAAAATAAAGCTATATTTAAAAACGACAACAAAGTTTTTCCTATTTTAAAACTAAAAGAAATGTAAAATTAAATTCCGGTTCGAAACGACGATTTACAAATGTGTTTCGATTGTGGGAAAATGATAGAGGAAAAATGCTGTTACTTCAACACAATCATATTAAATCTTTAGATTTTATGAGAAAAGCAACTTTCTTTTAAAAAATATAGTTTTTTTATTAATCTTTTCTGATTTTCGATACGGATAATTTTGCGATGCATAACATTGACATTTGCCATCCAATATATATATATATATATATATATATATATATATATATATATATATATATATATTACTTTTTAAAAATTAAATTAAAAATTTGGTATATTTATGCTAGCCGTGTGCAGACGATAAATCGCCAACCTATCCCATCATTCGTATTTAATTCATTAAAAATATAAATCTTTCACTCATTTAATTTAAAACACAGAACTTTAATTTACAACACATACATTTAAAATACATATATTACGTACATTTAAAATAATTCCTTTCATGTCAAAAAAAAAGAAAAAAAAAGAGAAATTAATCACAAATAATTTGATAACCCAAGATCATTTTATTTCAACATAAAAAAATCTGTTTTATTTTTCTATATATGACATCATATTCGCTTGCTTTCCATACTTACTCATATTTATGCACTTTGTATTATTATCAAATATTTGAAAACGCACGTTTTGTTTCTAATATGACATCATTTCATATTCTGTTTATTTCTTAAATAATTCATTTCCTTTTCATTTTTCACGTGGAAATTTTTCACTTGAAAATAAATCGTTGATTAAAAATTATTACTCATGGGTAGAGTTGCAAAGGGTGGAAAAAACCGGGTTTATTCCCGGGAATAAACCGGGTTTTTTGGGAGGGAAATATTGAAAATTCCCGGGAGTTTTCAGAAACTTTTAGACATGGAATTTTTTTATTTGCAAACAATTTTTTTTTTACAAATGTATACAAACCAATAACATAAATACAGACAAATAGCACAGTTTACATGAAAACTAACGAATTACATGCTTAAGATGCAGAAATTTTAAGTAAGAGAAAATAAAGTAACATAAGTTGATATTTTAATAGTCGATAAATAAAAAGGGCGAGGCAGATGGCAGATTCATCTAGCTTGACATGAATATAAACATCACCCCTATTCTCCGATTCAAACAATGTAAACAAAACAGAAAACGAACAAAACTAAAAGAAATCAATGCAAAAATACACTGCAACTCACAAGAAAATTAATATAGAATATGCCTGAAGAGAAAATATGCCAGCCAACAAAATTTAAACAATCTTATTTTTTAAAGAAACATTCAAATCCTTACCAATTCACAGCCACCATTGTTGTAAAGTAAATGACTTATAATAAATTATAAAAACTTAGAGCACAATATCCTAAGTTTTATGAATTCATAATGAAAAACCTATTTTAAACGTTTCAGAACGCTGCCTGAAATTTCTTGAAAATAAAAAATTTAAATTGAAAAATGATTAGTTTTGTTTATTTTCAAAACTCCTTCAAAATTTCCAATATTCCCCAAAATTCCAGGTTTATTCCCAAAAATTCCCGGGTATATTCCCGTCCCTCAAAAACTGCGGGTTTTTTGCATCTCTACTCATGGGTTTTATTTTATATTGGCAACGATAAAGTATTAGCAACGGTAAAATAAATTTAACCATTTTAAAAAAAGCTGCAAAACCGGGCCCTTTGGGCCAAACCAACCAAACCAACCAACCATTTAAAAATATACGAAAAATGTCCATTTATTCTCAATATAATAAAATATAACACCTTGTAATAGTATATTACTTTTAAATGCTAAAGGTGTAAAATTAACAACTATAATATAAATTAAAATAAATTTTATTAGTTGTTTTACATGTTTCGACTCTTCTGAGTCATTTTCAAAAACAAAATGAGAATATTCTCATTTTGTTTTTGAAAATGACTCAGAAGAGTCGAAACATGTAAAACAACTAATAAAATTTATTTTAATTTATATTATAGTTGTTAATTTTACACCTTTAGCATTTAAAAGTAATATACCATTTATTCTCTATAAAAATAATGAAATTTTGAATTATTAAGAAAAATATTGAAATAAAATACACAAAAACCATTCTATGTTCATTTGAGGGTTATAATCAACTTATATGCAAAGATACAGGATAATTAAAGGCTTCATTTTGACGCTGGCTTCAGCCTAACATTTGCACACAATCAGATTTATAATATTATTAGGATTTTCAAAAGATAAAGTAAAATACCTTAACGTGAGGACACATGGAAATACTTAGAACACGCAATTAGTTACCAGAAAAATTATGATTTTATTTTTAGTTGTATAGTTAACTCATTTTATCTAAAAGTAATCTAAAAAAATATTTTTCAGTTACATTTTGTGAATGCTTTGATAAAAGGAGACGGTCCCTTTAGACAGGGAATCCTTAATGTTTTTTAATGAAAAGTTGTTTGTAATTCGTTAAGCTCCCGAGATTAAATATGCCATTTTTTTCTAAGAAAGTGATAGCGTATTGGCCTGCTTGCTACAAATTGCAGACCCCTACTGCAGACCGTCAAAAAATAAAATTCATCTATATTTCGAGACCAAATAAACGAAAATCGGAAAATATTTTTATTTTACTTGCAACAGTAAGTATTAATATTTTTTTAAATGTACCGTTAGAAAAAGAAAGGTACCCTAAATAATTGGGTATTTTCCTTTTTTTGGTGTTTCGCCCAGGAAGCGGCTGCTACAGTTTCAAATTGGGGAAATGAAAAAGACTTGAAAACTGATGCGAATCGAGGTACAGTAAAAAGGATTTTTAAATAGTAACTAATATTTGTTTAAACAAAAGATACCGTGGGAACTGAGGAGGTACGAAAAAATGATTCACTCTTTTTTCTTGTAATTCTACGAGTGTCTCAGCGGTCACGATTTAAAAATGCAGAAAAATAACGTACGCTTTGCTTTCGTCTGCGTGCTGAACCGTGAAGCGTCCGTAGATGTGCCGTCACAATCTGTAGAATGAAACAAGTTCATAATTTTGCTATGTTAATTATATTTTTAAATTAATATCTCGGCTAATTATCGAAAAATTCACTAACTGGCTTCGAGGTACGTAACTTCAGACGCAGCGTTCTCTTCAAAACGCAGAAGACAAATAAAGACAAACTTCTATCATTATTATTATAGATATCTTCAATGTATTTTTATTTGTTGTTAAATAAGCAGGAATTAAACTATCATTGTGATGGAATATTTTTTGATTATGACATTTCAAAAAAAAAAAAATATGGAACGAATTTTCATAACTAACAATAAATAACTTCATATCGAAAAAAAATCGAATCGTCAACTTCGGAACGAGTATAAATCAGTATATATTAAAGCATTCTATAAAAAAAATATTTTATTCCCAACATAATAATTATTTCCAAATAAAGATTCTTAATAGAAATTAGTCATATTTACTTATAAAACCTTGACAGGTGGCTTTATAAAGATATCTTTATTAATAGATTTTGCGTCCCCTTTTTATACATACCCTTACTTTCTTAATTAACATGTTCAAGAATTTCATTTTTCATTCTACGTTTTTGTTCTACTATGCTGTCACTAGTAGACAAGATCTAGTCGTAAGGGAAGAAAAGAATTACATCACATGAATTTATTCATTCTATCGTTAATAATAAAAAAAAAGAGCTGATATTAAGCGAATTAAATCTAATTAACGTTCAGTTGAAAAATCCATGAAAAAAATAACTATCTGTTATTTGAAACATGTTTAATGAAATAACTGTTCAGTCTCTGTTCACATTAGGAAAATCATTATATCTTTTTTTAATACACAGTTTCGTTTAGTATAGTAGAGCATTCGGTATGTGCTATAGTATTTATTTTTTTTGGAAGACTTATCTGGTGTATTTATTTTACTCTATTGTTATTAACTCATGCATTAACGTTAAAAAATTCAATATTTTTTTTAAATATTTGTGATCTTATGTATTATATGTACTGTTACTTTTAAAAAAGAAACAAATTAATATGTTAAATAATTAAAATCATATTGTATAATTCACATCATGTAAGAAAAAGCAATAAATAAAACATTTTTTAATTGAATTTCCGTAGGAAAATCTTTATTTCAATTTAGTATAAGAAGACAGATATTTTGTGCTTCAACATCTTTCTGTACGAGACTTGGTAAAAAAAAAAAAAAAAAAAAAAAAAAAAAAAAAAGTAAAGAGGCAGATAAAGAACATAAATGTTTAGAATAGTATTTATAACTTAAATGTATTACTTTTCTAGCTGTTTACGATAAAAATATTTCTAAATGTAAACTGGGTTAATCTAGCATGTTAATTTATATTTTTCTATCAAAAATATTCTATATTAAACATGAAAAACGAGCACGCGTCACGCATACATTATAAAGACTTTTCCAACAATGTAGAATACTGTAAAGAAACTTCATGTTACCTACAATGAAAAAAATAAATAAATGAGCAATTCAGAAAACGCGTAGCACAGTTAAAAACGTACATTCTCGGTAAGTTGCTCTTTTTTTTCTGTTCTGTATATGATTTATAAATTTTATACACACCACCCAACGTGTTAAGACTTATCTCAACTAGAAAATACTTGACACTGATGAAAATTCAATTTTGGATAAATCGATATAATGATGTTTATCTCACATTCCCTTTTAAAAACATAATGTAAAAGTGTTCATTGAAGTTACTTCAACATTGATTAAACTTATTAGCAAAATGTTGAAAGATATTATTGATCCAAATCAAATTATATTTTGTCAATTTGTTACAAATGTAAATGAGTGAACTGTAATAGAATATGGCGTTTTGGACATGAAGTCTGACCATATGTTCAGATTACTATTTTTTTTTCCAAACCCTATAAACCTACACAACAGAACTTTACCATACTTGCCTACATGAATTCTCATAGACGAGTTAGAAAATTAAACCAACATTAGTTTAGAAATAATGTTAAAAGTTTCCAAGTTTTTATACAAAATACCCTTGACCAATAGATTTTTATTGCCCGCATGTTGATATTTTAATATAAATGCATTCTACTATAATTGCACAAAATCACGTAACATGTAATATGTAATTTACGAATATTAAATTTTGTTACATTTTATGCATATTTCCTTGCTTATTAAAATAAATTTATTAAAATTAATATCATAAACCTTTCTTAAATGTAGAGTTATTATTATTATTATTATTATTATTATTATTATTTACGATAGATCACATCTGATGCAAATGCAATATTTTGGGTAACGACAACAGCTATAAAGTAATTAAAACATAAGTAAGTTCGTTGTGTTTAAAGAATAAATATTGCAAAATGGGAAAAAAATCCATTACAAGATGAAAAAATACTTATATACCGATGGCATTACTGATTAGAATTTAAGAAATTTCGATTTAGTTTAATGTCTGAATATTGCTATTAAATGAATTTGCAATAAAAATTTTGAATTAAGTGCAATTAATTAATATTAAAATTTAATTTATAATAATTGTTTCACCATAAGTCGCAAATAACACTCATTATCTTTTAAGTTAAAAAGTTACAAAAAATGCTCAAACTTACTAGTTACTCATACAATTGTTATATGTACATACATGTTTTTTATAATGATAATTACCATTACAATTTAAATAGAATAAAGTTTTTGTTATAATATGCAAAGATATATAATATTGGCGATTTTATGCATAATTCTGACATTATTTGATGAAATAACATATATTTACTAAGACGCATTCTTATAAATCCCTTCTGACGATTCAATGTTTTAAATTCTTAAATTTGGATTTTATTAAGTTCCACTGATTTTTATAATATCAAATTCTTTATTTGTCACATGTGGTTTATTTTCAAATAAATAAATAAATAAATATATTTGCATATTGCAATAATAACTTATTTCTATTAAAATTTTAATTGTAATTATCATTGTAAAATCATTTAACAGCAATATTTAGAGTTTATATATGTGTATGTAAGTATAAATTCATTTAACAATATTTCTAGTTTATACATTTATATATATATATATATATATATATATATATATATATATATATATATATATATATATATATATATATATATATATATATATATATATATATGTATATTTTCTTGAATTTTGCAATAAAAACATAATTATATTTAAATTGTTATTGCAATTACCATTTTAAAATCATTTAACAGTAATATTTAGAGTTTAATCTACCATGAAATTTCTTACATTTTAATCTGGTACACGATCAATATGTAAATGCGTTTCCTTCTTATAGTGACAATTGTTCCCATTGAACAATATTTAATATTGGAATTAAAACAAACTTTCTTACATTTTAACTAAATATTCTATTTTTACAACTATATCTGACAATATTTTCACTTAGCATTGCTTCCCATCTGTTAAAATCATATTATTTAAAACTCATCATTATACTATGTTATTTATAAAGAAATGACATTTTTTCTTTCTTATATACTAGCGTATTTTAATGAATAGTTTGGTAAGTTATTTCTTTTATTCCGTTTAATTTTTAAAAGGCACAAAATGAAATACCCCACTATCTGGATGATCTACTAATATATAGAAGGACATACAAAATAAATTTCTTAAAAACGTTCTTTTTCATAAATTCATTTTCTTAAAATTGTCAGTCTATATTTATTTACAGCTCTAGTCTTGTATTTTTTTTTATTTTCAAAATTGTACCTGAATAATTTCCACAGAAAATATTTTTATAAACTTAGTAATTCCCAATTCTTATTTTTAAAAAAATATTTAGAGCAAATATTTGGTTGTTATTATAGTCTAAAATTTGAAATTATTTCATATTCTATTTTTCAATTTATTTATCTAAAACAACATATCAGCAAATATTTCTTATCTCTTACTTGAGATATATCGGTTTAGATTATTACGTTCCATTTATTATTGTATATTTTAAAGACCGAATGACTTTACGTAGTGAAAAAAGAAAACCTTAAGGAAAAACTCTTTTAAATAGTTAGGTGTATATTGCACTAATTATCTTGTTACCTACAATTTTTTTAGAGATTAAGGTTTCCTAATTTGTGACGGTGCAAATTATTCTCACCAAAAAAATATTTCATGAAATGAAATCTTTTTTCTTGTATTTTTTTTCGACAGTCCGTTTAAAAGTCCTCTGTCCATGAAAAGTGAAAAAAACATTTTGACAGGAAGTGAGGTAATATTTTGAATCATTTTCGTGGGTCTTGTGATACAGAGATATTGTACGGATAGAGATATTAAATAATTCTCTCCCAATGATCTCTCAGTTCAATATTATTTGTGGAACACAGGCACATAATCTAGTCGAATCACACGGTTAAACCGATTTCCTGCCGATTAGATTTTCCGATTAGAGGAATGTATATATATATTTATTACTTGAGCTTTGTACCGATATTTAGAATCTCAAGTTAAATTGAATCTGATAAAGAAAACAGTGATATGTTTGTTAAAAATATTGTAATAATGTGTTTTTACAATATGTATTTAAATGAGAGCAAATATCCACTTGAAACGAGGTGGTCGCATTAGTATTAGAATAAAGTTACTCGGCGATTACTAATTTTCTATCGACAATTCAGATAGTTGGCCGAGTTTAATCCGATGCATTTTTCTGTTTGTGTTACCGTAAGAATAATAAAAACAACATTTAGTTATTTTACAGATATAACACAAGTGTTGATTATGAAGATTTACTTTGGCAATGTACCAATATTTATATTCCCAAATTGAATCAAAACTCATAAATGGAACAATGATATGTTTGTTAAAAATATTTTAATATTGCGTCTTTACAATATTTGTATAAATGAGAACAAAAAACCGTTAGTGTATATCACTAAAGGGAAATATCACAAGTGAAATATCACAAGTGAATATCACTAAAAAGTGAATTTGATAAATTATAAAAAATATGTTTGTAATTCAAAAGTTTTTAAATGTAATAATGTTATTTGAAATAAATTTAGGATTTTTTTGAGAGATTACATAATTACTTATTAATTATAAAAAATGCATTTGTTTTAGTATATCGTACTCAATATGTTTGAAAAGTATGTATAGCTTACACTTATCGTATAAGCATAATTTTCATGTATGCTAGAGATTTTTTTTTAAATATTTCACGATTCAAATAAAAATGTTCTTAAATATGTTCTATAAATAAACATGAATTACGCAATTATTAGTTGCATATTTTATTATTTTCCACCTTCAGAACTAATTGTATTTAACAATTTCCAAATTTTTCAAACTTTAACAGAAATAAGTAGGTTTATAATTGCCAAAACAGAGATGGAGAACATAATTAAATAAAGCTCAAGGAGTATTAATGCTACAAACTACATGTATAATTATACTAACAAAAATAAATGTAATTATAGATATAGATTTATGTGCAATGATTGTTGAAAATAATATTACTTACATCAATAAAGTATAATGGAGATACATGATGCAACAGATAAAATAAAGAGTATAAACATATTAAAATAATACATAACTCTGATGTATGTATCCTGGTAATTTTGCAGATATGGCTTGAGATTAGTAAAACAAGAATGTGAACTGTTGATAGAAATTCTTTGCTGAAGAAATTGAAGTTTGTTTTCAGCTGTAATAAGCAATGTGTAAAAAAAAAATATTTGAAAAAAAAAAATCTAGGCTATTGTGAAAGCTAGTAAGCAAATAAAAAATGGCAATAACAGTGCGTACCATTGGCTGTATTTTTTACACTGTTTTATTTAACTCAACTGGGTCTCTCCATGTAAAGATGGAATTTTGTAATCAAACTTACTTCCTGATATGCTAAAATTATAAAAAAAAAATATGTACAGAGGTGTGTTTTCGATGACAATATAGCATTTAAAAATATTTATAAATTCATTTTAAATTTATAACTTAATTTTAAAGTACTTTTATGTTTGCCAGCTGCATATGATAAATTGTCAAGTAATATTTATAGATACAACTGTTTACGAGTAACAAAAACAACAGAGTTAATTATGCATCTAACCCCTATCGCCAAAATTTACGAAATATGGTCCGGTTATGAAACTCCAACAAAGAAATATTTTAAACACAAAATAACAAAAATGTAAATAAAAATTAACAGTGTAATAATGTTTTCCAAACTAATACTTTTTTATCATTTAATAGTTTAATAATATTAAAATTATGATTATACATTAATGAAACAATTTAGAAAACATGAATAGATATTTAAACTAATTTTTCCCTGTTGCCATAGTCTGAAAAAGAAACATACGTAAAATTATAAATTATATATAAAATTCTCTTTCACACTATCCACTAAGTGTAAATCGAAATGGTGAATTTTCAATAATCCGGTCCATGCCAAATGAAAATGTTGTAAAGACATTTTAAGACAGTATGATTTGAAGTCAGAAAATTAGTTGGTATTTTTAAGTTAACATTGACTGCTTATGCAGGAATGTTTTAAAAAAACTATTTTTACTTCTATTGTTAGAAATATTCCAACTTTTGAACGATAAATAATGCAAACTGTGTGTTTTTATACAGTTAATCTGTTTACTAATAGTACAGCGCCTAGAATACATTGTGTGGAAAACGGTTTTACCGTTTTTTAATTAAACATTTTCGAATTCAAACCGGAAATTCTGAAACAAGTTTTATACTTTAAGAAGTCACGAAATATCTGCCGTTATGTAACGTAAAGAACTTTATAAGGAATTTCTGGTATGAATGCGAAATTTTGGAATTAAAAAAAAACCATACTGGTAATGCTTTAAAAAGTGCTAGAAAATTGTAGCTGATAAACGTGCAACAATGCGGTACAATAATAGGACATTTGAAGCGACATCTGCTTCAAAAATAGATTATCACTAGCAAACGTAACCGTTTCACTATTGACAACATGAACATCATTTCTGTTAATCTGTAAAATTTTCTTGTAAGTGTATATTTCAGATGTAATTGATTTTGAAGTTAGTTTTTTATCATGTTAAGGAATTAATCTTTTCCACTCTTCTAGCAGATATTCATTCTTTGGTATGCTAAATAGGGATACTTCCTAGTTTGCTGTCTTGTATCGAGTACTGTAACGAGGCACAAAATAATGCGTTTTTGGCCAATGATCAAAATCATTCATATTTTCAAAGCTTATGAAAATCACTATCCAAGTCAAAGAAAATAGGGTATAATTTAATTATTTAAAATATTTATCAGCAGTTGAAACATTTTATCAGTTCGATTCTTATACAACGTTTACGTTGAAAAGAGCTAGCAGACAGTGGCGTAACCAGAGAGGGAGGGGGGGGTCCAAATGCTCTGGAAACCAGTAATATTATTAAAAAAATTTCGCCTTCAATATCGCAGAAAATTCTCAGATTAGATAAGGCAAAAATATATTTATAAAATTAGTGGTAAACAACCCATCTGGACCTCTACTCTGTCTACACCACTGCTAGAAGATGTCACTGCGATCGACACATTATCTTTTCAGCATCATTCTACATTTATCGGATTCAATTTGTGAGTACTATTTTGTAGCCGTTTTCCACACTATGTATTCTAGGCGATATACTAATAGGCTTGTCATGTTTGGGTCCATTATTTGTATTCCTATATATCCGTTTATTTACACGTATCACATAAATATCATGCTTAAAAACAATAAAAATATAAATGAAATAGTCATATGATATTGCATTTCGTTCAGCGTTATTAAATATCCATAATATAACCTACTTAAAAATACTATTAATATCGTTTAAAAATTCATTCCCAGGAAGTTGCATAGAAATAATATTACCAAGTATTAAAGTAAAATAAATTATTGATTTCAATATTAAATGAAGTGATTTAAACATAATTTCATTAATTAATTTTAGTTGGACTAGTTTACCCGATAACATTTCCATTAGTGTAATTGCAGACATACAATAAAGAAAGTCCTCTCTTCCAAATTATAAACTAAAGAACATGCATTAAACGTGATTCCTTTTAATTTCACAATGGACCATTAGTAAATGAGTCATATTTTGTTCTTTTATGGTAAGTAATGCAAGCCTTCTATTGAAATTTAACTTTAGACTTCTAATGTACGGTAAAATTAAAACATTAAAATTAAGGCTATTTAATTGTCTCTGCACTTCTTTTTATACACCGTGTCCCAAAAGTTTAGACAATCAATAACATTTGCATTAACATAAAAGGTAAAATTAAAATTCGTGAGACAGATAATAAATAAAAGCAGTTTTTCTGATATACACATATAAATTATGATCAAAGGTTTGGAATTACAAAATATACATTAAATTACTAGCTGTTACCCGTGACTTCGTTCACGTATCATTAAAAGAAGAATAAATGCATTAATTAAGCAAAATATTTCATTCCCGATAATTAGAAACGTAAATAATTAACTAACTCTTTATCACATTCCATAGGAGACAATACAGTATTTCTATGTTGCAGACGTCTTGGCCTTGACATAACTAAGTTTTACAAAAGTGAAATTTTGTGACATATAATCACGAAAAGGAAACTGCAACCAATGAAAAAAGGCGGCCAAATAAAATCGTAGAAATCGGTGAATTGTGTAAAAACATATGTCAAGTTTATGTGGTAAACCATTTTACTTTTAACGCCTTTGTGAAACGTTTTAATAGCCATCCTTCAAAGATAATGGAAATAGTATATTATTTTTAATTAAATTCATTATACTTGTAAATAGGGAGCTATAATTGTAGACCTAAATGCAAGGAGCTTAAATTTTGCCTCCTTGATTTAATCTATAACTGAAAAAAAATCTTTATTTCGAAATGATATTATGTTGACAGACGATTTTTGTTCTCCAGAATAAATTGATTCATGAAGTTTGAATATGTGAAAATACGTTTTTTATTTTTCAAAAATTTTACTGTAATCAAGATTTTTTTTTTCTTTCACCATCTATTCAAATTGAATTTTTTCAGTTTTAATGAGAAAACATATATTAATCCGTTTTATTTCTTCTTTTCTATCCACAAAAATGGAATAATTTAGTTGCCATTTTCAGAGAAACTTCGTTAAAATTTACAAATATATATATATATATATATATATATATATATATATATATATATATATATAGTAATATATCGGAATTTAAATCATTTTTTTAAATTCAGAGAGTATATGACATCCTCGGGTCAATGATAACCGGTGTTAAGTAAATCGCGTTGCATTCGACAATCTGAAAGAAGTAGTTGCGAAATACAAACAGGTGGTCAGATTTTAATATAATAGATTCGTATTTATTTTTCTTTTCCTAATAATCATGGTGAGGTTTTTGGCAAAAAAACTCTCATCTGTATGTAACTGATATTCATGCTTAATAATCGGTATAGATATAAAAAAAATATATTTAAATTTTTAGTTTTAAATATGGCGTGAAACTTATCTACTTTCTAAACTTACTGATCCTTGTAGTATTAATGTAAGGAATTGATTCACACTCCTTGTAAAACACATTTGAAAATTCCCGTTTTATGACGTCACTTTTTCCCCAGAGAAATCTCTTTTTAATGGCATAATTCTTGTTAATTTTCTTTTTCTGGCAATCAGGGCATAAATTTTAGCGGAAAACTCACATTTGTATGTAACTAGTATTCAAGCTAATTATTAATCAGTATCGATAAATAATATTTCAGTTTTTCATCTTAAATATTACGTCCATTATCTATCTACTTTCATTATATATTGATATTCATGCTCCTTGTATTATTACGAATATTTGAAACTACATCTTTTATTTATGACGTCATATTTGTCCAAGCCGAGGAGGATACTTTTCATAATTCCATGGTCCAAGTAAAATCTGTTTTTAATAATATAATTATTGCTTACTTTTCCTTCTAATTATAACGCAGTTTTTGATAGAAAAAGATCTTTTTAATGTAACCGATATTCATACTTCATGTATAACAACAAATACTCCATATTTTTGTTTCAAATATCACGGAAATTCATCTTCTTTTGAATTCTTTTTAATTTTCATTTTTCACGTGAAAATCGTTCAATTGAAAATTAATTGTTGAGGAAATTTTTTTTTCCGTGTTTTTATTTATTGGCAACGATCAAAGCCCTAGCAACGATAAAGTAAAATGGTTAAATTTTATGGAAAATTGTCCATTTATTCTCTATGAAAATAATGAATTTTTTAATTATTAAAGAAAATATTTGAATAAAATAAATAAAATCTAGCCTATGTTCATTTGAGGGTTATAATCAACCTATATGCAAAGATGCAGGATCATTAAATGCTGCATTTTGACGCTGGCTTCAGCCTAACATTTGCACACAATCGGATTTATAATATTATTAGGATAGGATATAACAATGTGCTGTTCCAAATGTATAGACACCTGTAAATTTTTTAGTTTTACATTTATAAAAGTAACTAAAAACGTACTTTTAATATTTAATTGTATTGCCACGACACTTTATAACAGCAAATACACGTTGTTCCATAATTAACTAAGCATTGCGTTATAGAAGGAGGTATTTCATACCACGCTTTGTCAATTGCAATTTTTAAGTCATTTACACATGTATATTGCTTTCCATTTTCATATATTTTACGAGATAAGATCCCCCATATATTATCCATGGAATTCAAATCTGGACTAAGTGCTGGTCAGTCTAACAGTGTGATATTGTTTTGCCTAAACCATGTTTTCGATGATGTGGAGGTATGGATAGATGCCCCATCTTGTTGAAAAACACAGTCCGGTCCTGCTAGAAAATCCATGATTGGCAATAAATTGGTACGTAAAATATCCTGATAATCCTCTGATTTCATTTTTCTGTCCATAAATCACAGAAATGTTTGGACGTTGAAAGAAAACCCTCCCCAGGTCATTACGTATACTCCGCCTAGTTGCCTGCTGAAACAGTTCTTGGGTTCTTTTCTTAGGTCATGCCAGTAAAATTTAGGACCATCAGGGCAGTCTAAATTTAATTTCTTTTCATCACTGAAGATGATAGAATTCCATTTTTCACCGTATGAAATATGTTTTCTAGTTCACGTTAGACTTATGTCTCTGCTTTAAGCAAGATTTTTCTTTCATTCTCCGGTAAACAATATTTGTTGAAGCTTTAATTCTTCTGTGTACAGTACTTTTTGAAATTCTGGTAATTGATGCAATTTCACGCACAGATAAATTATCAACTGAAGCCATTTTTAATAACATTCTATCATCACGTAACATTCTTTTCTTTGGTTTTTCCACTCGCTTTCTGGTACTCCATGTTCCACCTGATCTCAAAACTCTATAAATACCGCTCAAGGATCTCTTTATTCTTCTCCATATTTGTATAGGATTTTGTCCTTGCCCTTTTAAATGTCAAATCTTAATAATTTCATCTTTAGAAATTTCTTTAAAACGTAACATTTTTATCAGCATACGCAGGAAATGTCTTTTCCAAAGAAAACAATACATTGAACTCATTTGTATCCACAAAATTTCAATAAATTATTATGCTAAAAATACAGCAGACGATATTTCAAATAAAGAGGAAATTTTTCTGTATTTATAGAAGCAGACGAAAATAAAAATATTTTATTTTGTGAACAAAAATGTAAAAGTAACATGTAATGCTGTATTGTGTCTATACTTTTGGGGCAGTACATTGTTATATAATTTAATGTATATTTTATAATTTCAAACCTTTGATCATAATGTATATGTGTATATCAGCAAAACAGTTTTTATTTATTACCTATCTCACGAATTTTAATTGTACCTTGTTACTTTTTATGTTAATGCAAATTTTATTGATTGTCTAAACTTTTGGGACACGGTGTAGTATGTTTTAAGGTAGAAAATTTGAAAATTTTCTCTTGCGAAAACAAAAAGACTATTTCATGAAATGGAAAATTATATTTATTCACACACACACACACGCATATATATATATATATACATATATAACTTTTATATTTCTCTGGTTTTATATTTCTATATTTCTATTTCTATTTTTCTCGTTTTAATTAAAGGAAAAAAAATTCAAATAAGTGACCATGCATATGTGCCTGTAGTGTGTATAAAGGATAAGTTTTTGTGGACAGCTGTTATTGATAAACATACTTGCTTGAAGTGGCAGGACACTCTGAACAATAACCCAGAAGGAAACTTATGCGTCAAGCATAGATTATGAAACACTGTCCAACATTTTAAGAATATTGCAACGAAACTTCACTGTTTAAAATAGTGAAACTAGATGTCAGGATTTATCGTTTATAGCCAGAAAATCATACGAAAACATTTTTGAATCCCTTTATATGATCAATATACCTCTAAATACACTACAAAGCGTGCTAAAATTTAGCTTAATTACAAAACGCATAACATAGTCGAAGATTCTTCTTACGCAATTTCCAGCTATATTCGAAAATAGACACGGATAATTCTGTACAGTCCTGTATATGATCTACATAATTTTATACGCTCTTCATATTAAACTAAAATTTAATTCAGGAAAATAATCGCAACACAACTGGAATCATACTTTCGGGAGTTACTATTCATAGACGACAATATATGTTGTTGCACAGACTTGTAGATGTTATCATTTTTATTTTACAAAACTATCTTAGTTTACTAAATATAATTCAGTTGTAAAATACATAACTCAATTAAAAATATATTTAAGCAATTTATGTTCATACACAGTGATGCTTACGAATTATTTTGTGTATCCCTGTATATGATCTACAGAATTTATAAATCATACATTGTATACAAAAAAAAAAAAAAATAGTTAAACATGAAAACACGTGTCTCATCGGAAAACACATCTCCAGGTTTGGTCACTCATAGACAGTACTGTAATGGAAATATTTTTTGTGTCTCTGTAAAATAACTGTTATTTTGATGATATTCTACAGTACGCATATTTTATTGCACCTCAATAACACAGAGTGTTTCTAAAGTCTCTATACATTTTAACAAATAGGTTTTTAATCAAATTTATTTGCAGGTTATCTGGTATGATATTTGTAACAGAAGAAGAAATAGACATTGTGTGTGCTGATCTATATGTATGAACAGGTGCAAGAGGACTTCGCCTATAAATGCAGAAAATCAATCTCTATCATAGTAGCTATTGACATAACTCAATTTCTTTTTTTATTAATTTCTTTATCAAATAAAACTCTAAATAAACACGTTTGCAGTTCTAAAATGCGTCTGTTATTAGTTTTAAAAAGCAGTTATTTACAAATAAAAAATGTATCAGGTTAAAAGATTTTTAACAAAATTAATAGACCTAGTAAGTACGAACTGGGGAAGGGAGGGTCTACGGAAATGATTTATAAATTTTTCTGGACATTTATTAATTAATCAAGCAAATCTGAAAGTTGTTCTATACTACCTGTAGTTGATCATCAAAACATAAAATTTAACAACAATTAGATAATTAATTTACTTAAATTAAAAAAAATATATATATTTTGCATGAAATATTAAATCCTGGTATTTTATATATTTTGTATGATCTAGCTGTGGCGAGCGATCTTTACCAAAAGTGTTAGAATATTTGATATTTTATTATTAAAATATGCATTCATAAAGCTGTAATTTTTAAACAAAAGTATCATTTTATAAATTTATATTTTCATTCCTTTAAAAAAAAATCCATTGTAACATTTTTTTGAAAATTTTTTTGTTACCTATGTAAAAAATAGTAAGATTTCGTTTTTTTCAAGATTTCGAAAATAATGTTAGGTGTGAAATATATCCAAAACTTCTTTTAATGAAAGAAAGGTTGTTTGTCTTCAAAAAAATAAATATTCTTTAATATATATATATATTATTATTTTAATGTAAAAAATGTCATTTAAAGTGCAAAATGTCATTACATTTAAAAAGAAATGTGTTTTACAAATACATTTTTTTCCCCTTCTATTCATTTATAATGCGAGGAAAAGCTTATTTTTTCACTCAATAAAATTGATATTTTCAAACTTTAAAAAAAACACTGAAAAATAATTTTAAACAATCTAGGAAAAAACAGTTCTGTAATAAATTTACTAGAAAAATGCATTTAAAAAAATAAAAACTGCTTCATTTTTTTAAACATAAATATATGCATAATGGAGTTGTTTTGATAAGTTTTTTTACATATTTAGAGGTCATACTTGGAGAACTTAATCTTAAAATATAATAAAAATAATCATTGAAATGAATAGTTTTTTAACAATATTTCTAAACAAACAAAATTAATTTCAGAATAATTGTTTTCATAAATCTTGAATGATACTAAAATTAACGTAAATGGGAGATTGTTGACTTTTCTGTTAATCTAATTTTATATAAGCTGTATTCTAAATCGAAATAGGTATAAGATTTTTAATCAGCTAATTATAATAATTCGGTAATTTTCAATTTTTATTTACTTTCAATAAACTGGTTTGGATATTGTTAATTTTGGAGTTTTTAGTTTATATTTTTAAAAAAATGTCTGCGCAATATAATTTTTCAATATGATAAAATCTTATTTTTTTAATCTGCTTTACAGAATGAAGATTCTTTAAAATCCACACACATGGTGCGACATATTTTTAAAGTTTTAAAGGATTAAGTAAAATTAAAAGAAAGCTTAAAGAGTTTACTACAGTTTTTTTTTCTAAAAATTGACATTGATTTCTTCTTTTAGAGTATTTTAAACTTTGACCAAATCCGTTGTTTGTATTAATTATTATTAAATCATTTTAAATTATTTTCTTTTTCAACATACATGACTTCACTCAAAAATGAGTCATCTGTTGATGGAAATGATTCGTTATCATGAAACAAATAATGTTTACAAGAGTTTATCACACAATAATGCATTATAACTTGATATTGCTTTGTTATACATACTTGTTTTTGCATAAGATGTTAGTATATTCCAGGATCAAATATTTAAGTTATTCATTATTATTTTGCAATCAAATTTCATACGCTTTGCATAATAGTTGATTTTCTTACATATATAGAAGCGTCTATTCTGTTTTACAGTTTTTTATAACATTTCTCAAAATTTACTATGAATTGCCATGATTTTCCAATAAGAATACGTTTTATGTATTAAATTTATCGTCACTGCTGCTAAAAAAATGCAAGATATGTGTATGGATATATAGAGTGACTTACATTTATGATGGGTTATAAAAGACGAAAAATTTTTTTTAATGTCTATGTTTTTTTTACAAAGTGTAAAATTCCGCATAGTATTTAGAACGTAGGAACACAGTTCAAAGGTGTATACGACTTTGCATTCTTTACTAAAGTTGGCGTCAGAATTAGGAGACTTTGTGAGAACTTTTTGCTATCCTTGGAAGTAGTAATTTACGCCAAACATTGTATTTGGATAATTCCAAAATTTAAATTTCTGAGATTTAAGAAGGCGTATTATTCCAAATGGTTCGGATTATCTTAGAAGAAATCACATGATATTTCTCCAAAGTAAGAGTATAAATAGGAAGCATTAATTTAAAGTGGAATAGTAACGTAGAAACCATTACCTTAGAAACCTCAGCAAATTTTGTTTTCTTCGAAGATTAACATTTATTACTCGGAAATTTGTTTGACTATTTAGATTAGGGATTTTCAAACTTTCACGGTAGGAGCCATATTTATACATTCTTAAACTTATTCGGGCCACCCATAACTCAGTAAAGTAGTGTAAACATGAAATGCGTTTACATAGTTTGGTTTCAAGAGCATGGGCGAGCTGTATTTAGGCGCTGCGACACTACCGAATTTTCTTCTTGATTCATAAAAATACGTTTATATTTCTAACGCGGAATTTAATTTCAAACCAGAATTTTTATTCAATAACTTCATACAGTAAAAGGTCTAAATTGTAAGTTAGCATTAGCAATGAATAAAACGAAAGTAGCTAACCCTAGTGTATTGAATATAGTACGATAATGGCAAACAACAAAACATTCACTTATACCATAGGAAATAGGATTGCCCATTTGTCTTCTTTTTTTCTTCAGAAATTCTGATTATTAATTTTTGTCTTATTTAAAGACGGACATTTCGTGATTATTTAAAGTAAAAATTCTTCTTTCATAATTTAAGGTAGGAATTCAGAATTTCTGAATAAACAAAAGCGGCCATACAAGCAATCGTGATAGAAGATATTAGCATAAAGTTGTACCGTCTGTTCTAAAAAAAATCAGCTTTTTATGGCACACAAAATAAAAGTAACTTTTCTGACATTTCAGTTGATATGCAGGAAAATTATTTGTACCGTGTGTCATTTCCACTGTTTCTTGGTCATTCTTAATCTAAAGGTGACATTTGTCATTGCTGCCAAATGTGTTGCTTTTATTAGTTTAAATAAACAATGTTAACCAGAAATTTTACTTCATAAATGAAACCAGTCAGATTCCGCATAGAAACAAAAATGTTTTAAGAAAAAGAAGACTGGTTCAAAGTAAGTTTATTTAACGCATAAAATAATATAGCGTCTAGTCCCTGCACTTTGGCTACGATTTCAAAAAACGGATCACTCTGCGCGCATGCGTGCTTGTCTGATACTTTAAAATTTTGTTCTAAGCCATTTCAAAATGAGTGCGTATAGCTCTGTGGTATGTCATGTCTCTTCCGTTCTGTGGTCTTGAGTTCGAATACCAGCTGCGGAAAGTGTTATTTTTCAGTATTTGTTTGAGTTATAAAAAATAATTGGAATTAAAAAAAATGTAAAGTTTCCGTTTTTCAACATATAAGCGATGGAAAGTTTGAAACAAAATGGAAATAAATATTAAATTTGGTTATAAATGAATTTCGTACATTCTAGAGAATGCTGTACAGCGAGTTTCATGCATCCAGTGATGTTTTTCTTTTTCGGTTAATCTACGCGAAGCGTACATACACAAATTATTGACCGCGGCTTGAATGAATTTCGTGCATTCTAGAGATTGCTGCAAAGCGAGTTTCGTGTGTCCAGTGATTTTTTTTAATGTTAAAAATTGTTTTCTGGATGTTAAAAATTCGCTTTAAAACGCTATAAAATCGTTAAACATCTTGAAAAAGTGAAAAATCGGGAGGAAAAAATGTATTTTAGTAAAAGTCTGAAAATAAATTTCTTTAAGAATGTTAAAAAAAATAACAATAATAATAATAATAATAATGAAAACAGTGAAAGAAAATATTTAGTCATATTACGCTAAATGTTTTAAATCAAAATCCTTTTACGAATTTAAAAAAACTGCCGCGGAATGGAATAAAATTAATATGGTTCTCGTTGAAACTGTCTAGAGCAATGCGCATGCACGCAGCACCATCCATTTTTTAAATCGTAGCCAAAGTTCAGGGACTAGACGCTTGTATAAAATAAGTGTAAAAGTTGACAGTTCTGGATTTGCCCTAATAAGGAGCTTAGAAAATATTTCGATGTCGCTGAAAGCGTTTTATTCTTATTAGTTTCGTTAATGCTCTTAGTGTTTAGTTAATGCCTATATTAGCAGAATGTAATAAATTGTTACTTCTGAAATCAAATGTTTTGTTGTTGTTATTTAATTTATTTTCATCGTACAAAAGATTCATATTTAATAATGTTCAGTTACATTGCCGTTTCCGGACATATGAAGAGTCTCGCGATTCTGAGAGTTTGTGTGGCACACCCGATTCATAAACGTATTTTACGCAATTTTACAAGACGTTTTTGGTTATTTTTATATGTACGTAAATATAGATCCTTATTCTGATTATTTTACAAAAATTATATGTAAAGTTAATTTTACAGAAAGTTTAATTTAAAAAATGCACTATACTAAAAAAATGTAAAATACAATCCCTGTACGCTTACAAAAATCACATTTAAAATCATATAAAAAAACATAGCATTAAATTTCCTGCAAACTTGATTCTTGCATTAAATCTTGAAGTTTTAAATCAATAAAATGTTTTTTTTTAATTACTTGGCAATCAAAAGTAATCGTCAAATTTTAAAATAGCGTAACCATTCATTTCCTCCTGAAGCGATAGCGTGAAATCAAATATACAAATAAACTTAACATATTCAATAAAACGTTACCTCACGTGCAGCTACCTAAGTGTATGAAATAAAATCAGAAGC
Source organism: Maratus michaelseni (assembly GCA_963931845.1). NCBI lineage: Eukaryota > Metazoa > Arthropoda > Arachnida > Araneae > Salticidae > Maratus > Maratus michaelseni. The sequence goes on along the minus strand of OZ007591.1, from coordinate 287,913,321 downwards.
CAATAACTTATAATATGCTTGTAAAAAATTACCGGATGCATCAAACCAAAGTCATTTTATGCCGGGTTAATACCGCTAAGTTTAAGAAGCCTTTGCGTGTCACATCATTTAAGTGTTATTTGCTTTCTCTTGGGTAGCGTTTATACCATGAAGATTTACATAAAAATCATATTATGCATAAACTTTTCTCCAAAATATCTAATTATTGCGCAGAAATGTTTTAGCAAGTGTGCATATATCTTTGTTTTTATCCTAATGGGAAAAACCTCTGCATATTGAGAGTTTTATGAAAGTAAAACCATAGTTGCCAACATTTCGGTATTTCTCCGTTATTTGTCTTAATTAAACATGTTTTCAACCAGAAATTTTACTTCATCAAAAATAATATCTGATAAATAATTCATCATTTGGTTTAAAATTGTTAAATTTGATTGGCTGCTTTTCACTAGTTAAATTTGATTGGCTGTCTATCTCTCTCCTGATTGGCTGATGAAATTTTCTGTGAAATCCCATACATTTCTTTCATTTTTGAGTGCAAATGTGCTACCATTATCCTTTTTTCAAATTACTCATATAAGATCTGACATTAATCTACTCATATACAGGGAGTGGACTTGTTTTACAGCTGAGAATCCCATTTAAACAATTCAACTGTTTCTGTTTGTGTTTCTAGTTTGAAATATGTTTCGCTTGGGTCAAACATCGGAAAAATATTTAGTTGAGATGTATAATAAAAGCATAGGGTTAACATATCCTTTTTTGCAAGCATTCATTCTCTGTGTTCTGTGCCTTTTTTTGTTTTTGGTTACTTTTTTTCACAGTTTCACAGTTGTCACAGTTTCACAGTTTGTTTCACAGTTTTGATTCGTATCTTGAACGAATTATAAATATTATTACTAATCTAAAGGAAAGATTATATTATATGATCTCGCTGATGTTTTAACATTAAACTAAAATTATTTTAGAATAAAAGTAATGACATTTCAATCTATTTTAAGGACATTGTTTCGAATTTTAATGACATGATTTTCAATATCTTTACTAGTGTACATTCTGATACTTTATAATGAAAACGCCGTGGTGATTTCATTAAATTCTATTGTTTTCTTCACGTAATATACTGTTTCAAATAAATCTTTCTTAAAAACGAATTCTTATATATAATATTCAGACTTGTTCAAGTTAAATCACTTGTTTTGCTTGCAGTAATGATCCTAATAAAAAACAATCAAACATTTTTACATTTTATACATTTCAGAAAATAATTATGTCAGTAGTAAATTAAATACGAAAAAAATAATATTGGTTCAATTTGCATGTTAATTCAAAGGCACATGATTATATCTACATATATAATTTTTAAGAGATAAGATTCATAAACCAATTCAGTAATATTTACACATAACAACTTAATTCTTTAAGGCATCTTTCCAGTTAACGACTTGTGAAAACCTTTTAAGGTGATGAATGCTTCCTATTCATTAGTTTGAGAAAAATCCAATACTTGTCGGGAAACTCTTTTCATTTAGTATACGCAAAACCCGGATGAAAGAAATTAACTAAAATGAAGCGTAAAGAAGTTATTGGATGGAATACATTTTTAAAATGGATTCATCTCAACGAATGTAGATGGAAATTTTACTTTAGGGGAAATGAAAGCATTGATGACATGTTATATATTTTATCGACGAGAAATTGAAGAGACGTTTAAGAAATAATTGTTTTGGGGTAAAAGAATATTTAAAACAGTTTGTAATTAAAATAATTTTGCATCGATTTTTTATCGCTAGAACACGCACACACACGCACGCATATAGAATACATATATAATATATATATGTATATATATATATATATATATATATATATATATATATATAGAGAGAGAGAGAGAGAGAGAGAGAGAGAGAAAATAGACAGATAGATATATAATAGGTCAATATATATATATATGTATACGAGAGAGAGGGAGAGAGAGAAAGAAAGAGTTATTGTCACTAGAATACATATATATGTATATAGAGTAACTCCGGGAGAGTCACTGCACACCTTGTATTTCTTGTAATTATCGATAGTTGACAGTCAGACGCACAGTATATGTGCGCAACAAGATTACTTTAACCAGTGTGTGGCGTGAATCCCATTCTGATGCTTACTTGTAACTATACAATTTTTATTTTTAGTAAGCGCATGATTTCACTATCCAAACTTTTAAACACTTTATGCTTAAATAATGTTTATACGAAAATTACTAAATTCATGCATGATGTCGAAGTCAAAACTAAGTTTAGAGTCTGTTTATAGTACTGTGTGTATGCTTACGGCATTTCCTTTTGCGAGGACAGGCAACTGTGATGTGCGATGTCTGTACCGTACAAAACGGGATACAAGCAGCACTGCGATCCGGTATACATGCCGCAGATTCTTTTGCACGGGATGCCACGATTAATAAAATTCAGTTCATAAGACATTGATGAATGTTCAAACAATATGCTGTTTACAACAACTAAGGAGAAAAAGGGGAAAAAGTAAGAGGTCTGCAAGTCAAGATGATAATAATAAAACTCACACATATGACGCAGACGTTCTTTGCAAGGAATGTGTGAAAAAACTACTCCAGAACTAAAATGAAGTGTGATTGGCTTCGTTGAATCATGTGTAAAATGTGGTTACATGAAAACTGTACTATTTTCGACACATTTTTTTGTACATTGCGGTCGAAGAAATGTAGGTCTATTAACAAATAAAAGAATGTAAACTCCTATTTACTTTTTCTTTCCTCTCTCTAATAGACTGATATTACGTTGCTTCTGAAATAACAATTAAAATCTAACCTTTAAAAAATAAGTAGATAATTTTAGTATTGGACAAAATAGGCAGACTAATATTGATTTGAACCTACTATTGCGTTTCACTGCACTCATTCGGTTTCTTTTTGTTTTTACATAGTTAATTATTTTCCAGATATGAATATTTGTTTGAATAATGTTGTTTACAATATCATTCTGCTTTTATGAAAAGCGCGGCATAACTCCAGCACAAGTGCGACGTCTCACCCTGAATGTACGGGTGACGCGACGCAGTGTAGTGTTTTAGAAATAAATTGTAACAAATATTTATTTTGTCGCAGTACACAGGTTGTATATTTAACATTAATTAGCACAACATGATTTTTTTAAATTTATGTGCCTCATGGTATTTCATACATAAATTTAAAAAATATATGCGGCATCTCACTCGCAATTACTCTATATCGATTTAAAAGAATTTGGTGTGCTTGACTCCAAAGTGTATAAGTATTTACACACGTATGTCTGATGTCATGTTCGTATGCGTTTACGAGTGTTTATGCGTATAAAATATTATTAAGACTCGTATTATATATATTTTTTTTTTATTCAGAGATATTTTTTTATTCATCAAACATCACAATATTTGCATGCATTATGAAGCTACAATGTGGTACTATCAGCCATTTAAATATTTAATAACGCGTACGCATTTTTAATGAAAATCCTTAAAATAAAGTATATTAATATCTACGCTCTCCCGAAAAAGATAATTTAAATTGTTACAAAATTTGAAATAATTGTACAATAGGATGGAGTAATAAAAAATTAAGTTTACAATTTTGAAATACAATAGTGATTAGAATTTGCCTTTTCACTTACTATTTAAAATAAAAAGTTTTTAGGTGGGTCAATTAATGTCTTGAGCCCTCTACCAGGCCATATACAGGGTGATTATTTTTTAAAGTTCTGAACGTAAAACACTATAACAAAAGAACCACTGATCCAAATGACTTGAAATTTTACCAGTATGGTCCCAAATCAATGGGTATTTTTTAGGAGTGGTTAAAAAAAACTTAAAATCGCACCGACAGATGGCGCTGTATATGCAGTGAAGTCGGGAGACGGGCTTGCGCACGTTCAATCTGTTCAAATTTCAAAACCATCTTCTTTCGTCATTTTACCTTTTCTTAAATTCTTAAGTTTCCTAAATCTTCTAAGAGCAGTTGCTGTGCTGTCATTATTCTGATAATACAGTTTCACTAACAACGCACGGCCCGTCAATGACGCCGTCATTGGGAGGATATCCGTAGAATATTGAACACGAGGTGTGCGTGCTTCACGTTTTTAGCGCCACTGTGCGTGTGTCGTGTGCAAACTACTCTCCCGACTTTACTGAATATACAGCGCCATCTGTCGGTGCGAATTTAAGTTTTTTTTAACCAAGCCTAAAAAATTTCCATTGCTTTGGGAGCATACTGTTGAAATTTCAGGTCATTGGGATCAGTGGTTCTTTTATTATACAGTTTTATTTTCACAACTTAAAAAAAATCACCCAGTACTTACGATGACTACTGCATTTCGAAGTTATGAAATTGATTTTTATATTATATGTCTCAATTTTCATAATTTAAGGGCCTGGTAGAGTGCGCAAGACATTAATCGATTGAGCTGAAAAATTTTCCCGCTAAATATGAAGTAAAAAAGCAACTTTTGTATTTATAAATTATGAATATAATTTTTCCATAATACGTCAGAGTTTGTTATCGATTTTCGTAATTTCAGGGCCTGGTAGAGAGGGCTTAAAACATTAATAGATTGACCTGATTTTTTTTTCTGTTAAGTATTAAGTGGAAAGGCAAATTTTAATCACTATTGTATTTCAAAATTGTAAATTTTATTTTTTTACTCCCCCCTATTGTACAAGTATTGCACAATATTTGGCTAATTATAGTCAGTATGTACATGGGACACACCAAACATTTGAGTATCTTCAAATTTGCATAGTTATATATATATGTTAATGTCGACCTCGTTGCTGATACTTTATTACGTTATAATAATGGTGGATTATATTTGGATATTATGACTGAGAGTCAATATTCTGAATTAAAATCGAGACAAAGTAGTTAATTACATAATATATTATTTCATCTTTACAAAATGAAATAAAATATTACAATTTCATTCTTATTTCTTTTTATCCGCAAAGTTTAAATATATTGCATGCTCCGAGTAATTATTAGTAACATTTGTGATACTGTAAATATTTCAAGTAAAGAATCTTTATAGCATTTAAATTTATTATTATTAAATGCATAACTTCAAACATAGTCTTTTATCCATGCACATTATTTTTGCGCATATTATGACCAGTTATAACACTTTACAAATTTTCAGAATTTCTATTTTATTAGTCAATGTTACTACACCATACAAAACGTAATTTAAATTATTTAAATATACTTTAGTCAACCATGTAATTAAATTTTGTGTCTTAAACAGTTTTTTTCGGAAACAAAAAAAATCAATCTGTGAATACGTACATTCCTTTTTTTCAGCCTTTATATTAAAAAAAACAGACCAAAAAGAAAAAGAATGTTAAATGACATTTACGCTATATCTAGAAAATTATTTCCTTCGGAGAAGTACTTTGTAACTTTTATCCAATATTTTTCATGAACTCTAAATATATATATTTCAAAACTTTTCTTAGAAAAATAATTTCCCTAAGAATAAATAAAATTAAAGTAATATGTGTCAAATTACGCAAGCAAAGAAAATTGAAGTAATCTATCAAAAAACATCTGGTGTTTCGCACAAAGAAGTGAAAATAATAGATTAAAATTTTTAAGCAGATTAAAAGTTTTGTTTTACTTTCTCTTTCCTACTAATTATATATAATTTAAAATAGGCATGTACTTCAGAAATATAGTAAGTGATAAAGTATCTGCAATTTACAGAAAATCAGAAAACGGAGGATTTTTATGAAATTTTCTCTTGTATCATGTTTAATTTTAATAAAATGAATTTTTTGAAAAATAAGTACTACGAGATTTTTCAACTTTTCAATCAATAAAATAATACATTTTTTTGTTGATAAATACGTAATTTATCTTCATCAGTGATGAAATATTTTTTTATGACTGTTTTTTCTCTCATGTCGAATGGAAAATGGTTACAGTAAATTTTACAGTAAAAAACACTTGTAAAATTAAACACTTAACAGTCATGAAAATTGTATTTCCCCAAGTATACTTAGTATCTCAGTTTCCTTAACTAAAAATGTTTAATGTTTTCATGGTGATTTATAAGTCATATTACATATATGTATACAGAAAATCTATCATATATTGAAAGACCATCAAAAAACTTTTTTTGTTTCGTTTTACTCAGTCTTATATGGAATTTGAAATATAATGATATAGTATTTTATTTTTCACTAGAATTAACAATATAATCAAAATATAAATTTTATTAACCATACTGCTAATGTGTTTTATTTTTTATGTATTATAAATTCTACTCATTTATTCACTTATGTGACATATTTTAAATACACAGAACATTATCATAACATGCATTTTTTTTATCAGACGAGTGTTATTTCATCTTAATGCAGTAAATCATAAAACACTGCTATATTTTCTTCGCCAACAATACCTCAAATACGGAAAGACATTCAAATTAATTAATTTATTTATTTTTTGTGGACATTGAAACATGTGTAAATGTTTAGTTTAAAGAGTTAGTGAATAACGTTTATTGTAATAATAACGTTTATTGTAAATAACGTTTATTGTAACGTTTATTGTTAATTAAAATAAATCAGGAATTTAATTCAAATATAAAACTAGTCGTTGGAGGCCACCATAATACTTACCCATCATTAATATGCATAATATAAAATATGAAATTTAAACATGTGTAAACTATTTATAAAATGCATTGCAATTCGAATAAAATCGTGGCTTGAAGACGTCGCTCTATTACTCCAAAATTGATTATCATATTGACTAACGGTTTACTGCGTCGTGTTAAGCGTCTCCTTTCCAATTAAAATATATCTTTAAATTGAAATTTGAATATAATACAGGGTCATGAAAAATCAAAGAGTGTGGGAAATATGATTACAAATATCTCAGCAACTCATTATCCGATCGACTTGATTCTTTATGCAAAATTTATGTATTTTTTATTGTCTTTTATATTCCCACTTCAAATAAACAATTTCAAAGGTTTTTTATATACCTTTTATCAAAACAAATATTTCTAGAGTCCGAAAAAAATAGTTCCGGATAATTGAGGTTACTGAAATTCAATGAGCTTCTTTCCATTATTACATAATAAGTACACATCAAATTTCAAGTCTCTATCTCGATTTGTTCGGGAGATAGAACGTTTACAGATGATGGGTAAGTAATAAAATATAAATCATCTGTGTGATTTGATTATTGCTGCGGTGGTTATTTTCGTATATAAAGTGAAAAAAAAATTAGTTCGTAAATTATTAATTACTGTGAAGTTGCAGTAGTGGCCAAAAGTTTGGACATTTTTTGAAGTTTCATGTTTTTCAAATTTGTGTGCTTGTAGAATATATTAATTTTCACTTAAATACAAACGTTTATATAACAAATTGAAGATAATTTAATGTAGAATTTAATAATAAAACAGTATTACCATATCTCTATTACGAAAAAAGTTATGCTCATTTTAGTAGAACAAACAAACACAAATCGTTTTGAATAAGGAAGTGTTTTTTAATAAAAGCGTACTAGCCAAACACAAACACTGTTCTGAGGACCAATCAAATGTCTGTAACTATAGTTTAGGTTATTTGAATGGTAATAGAGCTATTGTTGTGGACATATTTTGCGGAATGATGCATACTAGTACAATTAAATAGAGCATTGCTGTTTTTGAATATTTAAAGTCATTTTCTTTAATTAAACTAATTTTAAACAATGTCATCAACAAGAAGAACTAATTGGACTTCTACAAAAAGAAGCCGAATTGTCATATTGAGAGAAAATTGCCTCTCTTATCCTGAAATTGCAAGACAAATTGGTGGTTCAGTGACTTGTTCTGGTGTACGAAAGTTCTGTTTGCGTTATGAAAAAACGAAATCAGTGGAAAATAATGTCAAATCAGGCCGAAAAAAATGCACAAGTGCTACTGCCGATAGAAAAATTAAACGCCTATGCCTTCAAGATAGAAAAATTTCATCAGATGCCATTAGATGTGAAATGAATGCAGCGGGTATTGCAGTAAGTTCAAGAACAATAAAAAGAAGGTTATCAGGATTTGGACTACACGCTAGAATTCCAAGGAAAAAAACGTATTTAAATCAAAAGCAAAGCGAAAATTAAGTGGGCAAAAGTACGCATTAAATGGTCAGAAAATCAATGGAAGCAAGTAATCTGGAACGATGAAAGTAAAATATCGGTCTTTGGCAGTGATGGTAGAAAATACGTGAGACGTAAAGTAGGAGAAGCACTTCATCCTGATTGCATTGAAGCAACTACAAAAAACCCAACAAATGTCATGATTTGGGCATGTATGTCTGCAGATGGTGTAGGCCGAATTCAAGTGATTGATGGCATCCTGAATGCCAAAAAATACATCGAAACTCTCCTGGTAGCAAAATTGATACCTTCCATCAGGGATCTCTTCCCCAACAACGCACCATTTATTTTTCAGCAGGATTCAGCTCCATGCCACACAGCAAAAGTATGCAAAGCATGGCTTCAAAATAAAGGCACAGATATATTACCATGGCCAGGAAACAGCCCTGATCTTAATCCAATTTAAAATTTGTGGCGACGTTTGAAAATTCTTGTACGAAAAAAACGTCCATCCAATAAAAGACAACTTATCGAAGCTATAATTAATTCTTGCCACCATGTGATTACGAAAGAGGAACTCCAAACACTCGTTCACTCGATGAAAAGACGCTGTGAAACTGTCTTAAAAAATAAGGGTTATCCTACTAAGTATGGATTGTGTAAGTATAACTTTAAAAAAAATGGAAATCTAAGATAGATCATACTATTAGTTGCATAACTTTTTTTGTAATACAGATATTGTAATACTGTTTATATTATTAAATTCTATATTAAATTACCTTCAATTTTATATATAAACGTTTGTATTTAAGGGAACATTAATATATTATACAAACACACAAATTTGAAAAACATGAAACTTTCAAAAAATGTCCACACTTTTGGTAACCACTGTAGTTATAGCTCGGATGAATGAAATTAGCGCTGCAGTTTGCAGCCTCCAAAAAATAAGAGTGAAATATGCCAACCAGGATATCGTCGGGATAGCTCAGTAGGGAGAGCTTTGGTACGGTTAACCAAAGTACCCAGGTTCGATTCCTGTTCCCGGCATATTTTCTCTCTGTTGGAGAAATCTCAACTATGAAACTCCAACCATTGGATATAATTTACCTAGTTGAATGTACTTTCCTCTGTTCATCACGTGTAAATGTTTAGTTTAAAGAGTTAGTGAATAACGTTTATTGCAGTAAAATAAATCTGGAATTTAATTCAAATAAAATATAAATCATCTGTGTGATTTGATTATTGCTACGGTGGTTATTTTCATATATAATGTGAAACAAAATAGTTCGTAAATTATTAATTACTGCGATGTTAGATTCTGAATGATTTTATTCATATTTAATATCAAGATTAGTAGACACACTAAACGCAAGTATTTCCCACGAACTCCACCATGCATATTTGTAAGGATGCGCATTATTGCCACAGAAGGTTATCAGTATTATTTGAAAGCATTTATAGCCATCTAGAACAGTCAATTTCACTAGAGGGTATTATACGCGTTGACAGATGCATTCAACATTTTAATTACGGAACCTGTCTGTCAAAAATGTTAAATACATTAATCATGTATTGCTTCGTTATATACACAATTTTGTAATGTGTGGTGTAATAGTATATTCATACAATACGTCCATATATTTCATGCAATTCCAAGAACTAAATATAATTTTATTCAGAATTATTTGTTTATTCGATTTCTTTTATTATTTTTAATATCGCAATAAGCTACAGTTTTCCTTTCAAATATATCCAGATAAGTCAATCAAAACAAATCAATCGTGCTAATTTATCAAAATATTTAATATTACTATTTCTGAATAGAAAACTTCGCTTTCATTATGTACAGAATTAGGCTAATAAATATCTCCAAATTTAATCATTCGGAAATTGTGGTAATTGAAATATAATTGCTGTCAAACCTTGTGTATCAAATAATTTAATAATTTAATAATTTAATAAAGCATATAGATTTGTTTATGTATTATCTGTTTTCTCTTAATTAAAAAAAGCATTTGTTTCAATAATAAATTTTCTGAAGTGCTTTCGGGTATTTTTTCCTCATTTGTTACAGAAAATATTTTATGCGTTTATTATACTATCTTTACTTTGAAAAAGAAACATAAAGTTAAAACTCACATAAAACTCTGAATTGTGTTAACCTTTTCACATCACCAACAGCTGTGGACAACATACGTACGATGCGTAATGCTTCGATACTTCAAAATTGCTGGGAGTTATCACCAGAATGTCATTCAATTTTTAGAAATAAATAATTTAAGCATCAAAATATATTTTGTCTTACATAATATTCTTATATTACAAAAAAAAATCTAAAATAAATAAATAAATGTATTATTAAATTATAAAAAAAAATTGTATTTTAAAATAATTAAAAGTGAAAATAAATAAGATTTAAAAAATTGTTACAGTTTTACTTATATAACGTTTTGGGAAATATTATACTTTAAGAAATGTATAAATATTTCAGTTTAACCAACAATACCTTTTACTTTTATTTTTTTCCGAAAATCTACAAAATTAAATTAAGATGGAAGCTTATCTATCGTGGGTGTAATTATTTATTCATGTTTGAACGGATTTTTTTAAATAAAGTATTTGATATGAATTTTAATCAAATCATAATTTGTGGTTCATTCGTTATTGTGAATTTTTAAATTATTAAATATATATATATACACTAAGTAAAAATTTAATCTATGAAAGCGGTAATCACTAAAATATCTGTGACAACCAATATCTGGTAGAGAAGCGAACTCGAGAGTTACACATTCGTTTTTGCTGTCATTTAACTACGCATTATAAATGATTACAATTGTATATTAATTACATTTATATAAATTATTTTAACCACTGTTAACAATTAAATTTTAACTGCGTTGTGGATAAGTTCCATTAGCTAATGAGGGAGGCTGCTGAAGGTGAGACGCTACAGATCAGACTGGGGATATTCTTTTCCAGCATTAGGGTTTGGTGATAGTTTTGAAGTGTTGTTACAGCATATTTTATGCTCGAGAAATATAGGGCGAGAGGTGAATTACCTTCCTAGGTGGTCTTTCTAAGAGATCCCAATCCATATTAATGGCAAAGTTCGAAGGAAATAACGGTTCAATTCTAAAGCTTAGGGCGATGATCAAGACTTTGGTTCGAACCCATCACCTCCAATCTACCAGCTTCGATAGAAAATTTCTCAGGCACTGCTGGGAAAAGTTTTTAATAGGAAAACAATTTATAGAAACCTAATAATTATTTTTACTATATCACAATTGAGACATAATTTCAAATTTATACATATATATACGTAATACATATATAATAAAGCTTTTGTGAATAATATCTATTAAATATCATTAAAATCGGCAATATATATGAACCGATACTTATAATACAATACAAAAATATATATCCAAGAATAAAATATTCACAAATTGAAATAAATGGAAAAATAAATATAAGTTTCTAAAAAGCAAATGGAAACTTACATTGCGATACACATTATCAAGGGCAATACTTCACAGTATAAGTAAAACGTAATTGATTTCTGATTGAGCAAAGTAATCCAAAGCAGAATTTACCTTACGAAAAATGCCCGATCAAAGACGATACCACAGGTGAAGAAAATTGAACAAAAATGTTCAACTATTGAAAAACAAAACATTATAGAGGAAAAGTCAACTACAAGGAAACATTATTAAATAATCAAAAACTATTTCAATGAAAATATTATAAACGAATAGAAAAAATATAGAAGCTACATGTACCAATTCAACGACATCACAAAGCGCTAACACCCATATTATCAATATTGACGAGCAAATTCAACTACTATAAAGAAAACAATAACACGCAAACACATCACAGCTGTTCTATCAAAATAAAAATAGCCAAAAGAAAATTAAAAGAAATGTATTTTAAAAATAAATGAAAAATTAATAAAAAGCATCTATGAAATTAACCCACTGATGAACCCCCCCAAAAAAGCGAATAAATAAAAATAATTTAATTTCGCTGTGAGAAAAAGTGATGCAAAACACATTACAGTTTATTTATGGGACTAAAAAAAATTATATTTGTAAAAATATTTAAAAAGCAATAAGATTAAGTCTACTATAATTATAATATTATTATATATAATACTAACTATAATATTTTAAGAACCGGCAAAACTCAATCATAGCTAATTTGGCATCGAATTAATTGAATATATATATATATATATATATATATATATATATATATATATATATATATATATATATATATATATATATATATATATATATATATATATATATACACAGGGTGTATCTGAAATTCTTCAACAAACTTAGAGGGATTATAGTACTCATGAAGACGAACAAAAAATGCAATAGGGGCACATGGGGTCGCAAATGACATTTAACCCTTTCAGGGACACATAGCGTGTCCGCCAATCGTTGCTCCGTAGATGTACTATGTGTAATAATGTCCGCGGTTGAAACTTTGAACAATTGTTGTAAAATATTTGTTTTCTCTGGACCTCACGAGCTGTGTTGTACCTTTTCTGTGCAATAAATAATTTTCTGGAGTGTTTCTTTCTTGTCTCAGTTTGTCCATTTCAAGATGCAATTTCTCGATTTTCATCTTGTAAGCCTTTCAGGGGCAAAGTACTTTTAGTACTAAAATGTTGAAATAAATGACTGGCACCAGAATTTACAAAAATATTTATTTGTAAATAAGAAAAAGGCTGTATTTCAGATACATATTAAATGGAAAATATTTTAGCAAAATTCTGGTGTCATTGTGGCATTTTGGAATTAAAATTAAGTGGTTTCATAAACATACCACTGCCTCTGAAAGGGTTAAACGTCATTTGCGACACCATGTTCCATAGCATTTTTTGTTCGTCTTCATGAGTACTATCATCCCTCTAAGTTTGTTGAAGCATTTCAGATACACCCTGTATATATATATATATATATATATATATATATATATATATATATATATATATATATGTATATATACACATACACACGCACACACCCATATATACATATATGTGTACATATATACATATACCCATATATATATATATATGAATATATATATATATATATATATATATATATATATATATATATATATATATATATATATAATAATTATATATATATATAATTATTTACCGAACTTTCTGGAGCACGCATTTTGCACCACCGATGTATACTGATAATTAATATTGTTATGTAACATTAAAGAGGTGAAAAATTCGTACTGTCTATGTTGCACAGGGTTACTTATTTTTGAATATGAATGTCTCTGTGAACCTTTATTTTTCTTATTTAATAGCAGAATACTGTGACAAAAAAGTCGAAGCTTTCTATTTGGAAATAGTGGTATTAAAAAACGCCTGTGCCATTCTCTATTACAAAATAATGTAACTCGAGAACCAATGAAGGTAAAAATGACAATAGAAATACACGAAAACATATCATGCGTTACTTTTTAAACAATATCGTACATGAATATAGATTCAGTACGTAAGTATTCAGTATGACTAATTAAAAATTACCTTGACAGCGATTCACATCTGGTTTTTTCCGTAATTATCACACTCTGAATGGATTCAAGAATAGAGCGCTTATAACCGTAAATGGTATTTGATACAATCAATAATTGTTATCGGTAATGGCAAGTAAGCTGTAATATTAAACAATATGCATTAAAATATCTAATTCCATGCTTATTTTATAATGTTAATAATCTAATCGCAACTTTATCTCTGCACAACGTTATCTCTGCACACAGTTTTTCGATAAATACTAAAAGTTTATGTAAAAATTACCAACAGTATTCTTACCAGTACATCCATTAAAGGCGTCTACTCTTTTCTTCATGAACTGAAATACAAAATAAAACAAAAGTACATTAAACAGTCATTTTTTATAATTTGTATTTTATATGGATATATATATATGATTTAGTTTACATAGTAACATTGCCTAAGGAAAATTAACATTTTATACGCGTTTGTCATCTATCTAAAATTCGATACGAAAACATTTCCATTCAATGACGTTTTCATTAAATTTCCTATTCCCACTTTTCTGCAATACTATGTTGTTATGATAATATAATAGCTTACCGGGCTCAGATGTAGAATTCTGCAGGGTGTTGTCAGAATTTACACATTATAGTATGCTGAAGGTCTTCAATACATTACAAAATGTATAGATTAATTCATGGTCCAAATACAACGAAACACCCAATATATTATCAGACACTGAGTGTAATAATATTAATATTTTTTTTTGTATAGTTGCAGTACATTTAATATTACTTAAAATTTCAATATTAATGTATTTAGTCTTGAAAATAAACACATTTTTAATAAACATTCAAAATAGTAATTCACTAAATTAATTAGATTTTCTTTTTCATTTAGAATGTAAATGTAGTCTGAGCAGTAAAATTAAGAATTGTTTTAATTTTTCGCATTTCCTTACTTATGAATGATAACATAAAACTAGTCGTTTGGGGCCACCGTAATACTTACCATTTATGGATATGCATAATATAAAATGTGAAATAAAACATGTGTAAACTATTTATAAAATGCATTGCAATTCGAATAACATCGTGACTTGATGACGTCATAAACTTTAAATGTTCTGTTAATGAATTGCGTGATAGAAACATCCTTATAATTCCAAAATTGATAATCATATTAACTAATGGTTTACTGCGTCGTATTAGGCGTCTCATTTCCAATTAAAATATATGTTTGAATTTGAAATTTGAAGGAAATACAGGATCATGAAAAATCGAAGAGTGTGATAAATATAAAAACAAATATCTCGACAACTAATTATCCGATCAACTTTATGCAAAATTTATAGGGTTTTTTTATTGTCTTTCATATGCACTCCTTAAAATGAACAATTTCGAAAATTTGTATATACCTTTTACCAGAATGAGTATTTCGAAAGTCCGAAAAAAATAGTTCCGAATAATCGAGGTTAATGAAATTCAATAAGCTTCTTTCCACTATTGCATACTAAATACATACTAAATTTCAAGTCTCTATCTCAATTTGTTCGGGAGATAGAGCGTTTAAAGACACAAACACAGACACACAGACAGACGGACTGCATAATTTTTTTTTTATAAAAATGTTTTCGGAATCTCCAGTGTCTGAAACGTGTAAATCCGTCAATTTTTTTTCGATTTTCAAAACGATTACAAGACTTACCATATACTACGTATGATGGGAAAGTAATATAAAAAAACTACTTTCTGCCGTACATCTTTGCAAAAAAATGTGGTTGTGAATTTTAAACTTAATTTATAATGATTTACTTGGCATTTCTGTCTACACTTAAGATGTAGGTTGCCTGTTTGACCTGCTTTTTTATTCAGAAATTCCGAATTTATAACGGAAATTCAGAAAGAAGAATTTTTTTTTATGCAATCATGAATAGTCTGTCATTAAATAAATCAAAATTTGCTATTAGGAAATTCTGCTAAAATATTGGAATTTCTGAATGAAAAAGGAGATCTAACTGATATCCTCTCCTAAACAAACAAGTGGAGAAAGACATTTTATGTAACTGATTGTCTGTAATATTTTTAATTTGTTTGCTAATTATTCTCGCAAATATTTTAAGGTTTCATCTTTTATTATTTAT
This sequence comes from Maratus michaelseni, assembly GCA_963931845.1. Lineage (NCBI taxonomy): Eukaryota > Metazoa > Arthropoda > Arachnida > Araneae > Salticidae > Maratus > Maratus michaelseni. The sequence continues at coordinate 287,897,493 of OZ007591.1, read as the reverse complement.
CATCAAACGTTTGAAATTTAGTATATTTTATTTTCTTTATGATTTTTATTGAAAACAGACTTCATTGAAATTAAACCACATTTTGATATAGTATATTTACGGTGTTAAAATGTAAGTTTTTTTTTCTTAAAACCATAATTAAAGATTTAATAATTAAAAAAAATACGGAGCAAACAAAATATTTAAGTAAAATATAAAATAAGTAAAATATAAAATAAGATCAACTTTATGCAAAATTTATAGGGTTTTTTTATTGTCTTTCATATGCACTCCTTAAAATGAACAATTTCGAAAATTTGTATATACCTTTTACCAGAATGAGTATTTCGAAAGTCCGAAAAAAATAGTTCCGAATAATCGAGGTTAATGAAATTCAATAAGCTTCTTTCCACTATTGCATACTAAATACATACTAAATTTCAAGTCTCTATCTCAATTTGTTCGGGAGATAGAGCGTTTAAAGACACAAACACAGACACACAGACAGACGGACTGCATAATTTTTTTTTTATAAAAATGTTTTCGGAATCTCCAGTGTCTGAAACGTGTAAATCCGTCAATTTTTTTTCGATTTTCAAAACGATTACAAGACTTACCATATACTACGTATGATGGGAAAGTAATATAAAAAAACTACTTTCTGCCGTACATCTTTGCAAAAAAATGTGGTTGTGAATTTTAAACTTAATTTATAATGATTTACTTGGCATTTCTGTCTACACTTAAGATGTAGGTTGCCTGTTTGACCTGCTTTTTTATTCAGAAAGTCCGAATTTATAACGGAAATTCAGAAAGAAGAATTTTTTTTTATGCAATCATGAATAGTCTGTCATTAAATAAATCAAAATTTGCTATTAGGAAATTCTGCTAAAATATTGGAATTTCTGAATGAAAAAGGAGATCTAACTGATATCCTCTCCTAAACAAACAAGTGGAGAAAGACATTTTATGTAACTGATTGTCTGTAATATTTTTAATTTGTTTGCTAATTATTCTCGCAAATATTTTAAGGTTTCATCTTTTATTATTTATCATCAAACGTTTGAAATTTAGTATATTTTATTTTCTTTATGATTTTTATTGAAAACAGACTTCATTGAAATTAAACCACATTTTGATATAGTATATTTACGGTGTTAAAATGTAAGTTTTTTTTTCTTAAAACCATAATTAAAGATTTAATAATTAAAAAAAATACGGAGCAAACAAAATATTTAAGTAAAATATAAAATAAGTATATTTTCTATTTTGTATAGGTAAATGATCTTTAAAATTATATGCATTTTATGGAAAAAAAACATATAAATGGTATGTTGAAAGAAACAACAGAATATTTTATTTCTAAATATTGAAATCGAAACACAAGTTTCTAGATTTCAAGAAATAATTGTAATTTTGTGGCAAACGGTGTACCCCGCCATATAATAAATTTTATAAAAATCAATGTATAAAAATTTAACTGGCACTAATCGATTAGTAATAACGATTATTAATTAATGCTATTCTTAAATTTTGTTTAGGTTTTTGGTGTGTGTAGGGAGAGGGCCTACTACATACAACAATTTGAGCTAACTTTAAAATATTCAATACTAATACCTCATTTTGATATGATATTTGTATTCTTTGCTAATGTTCACCTTCGAGTACAGAACAATGAACTATTCCTGCAAGTAGTTTATGAATTATGAAATTTTAAAATTTAGAACTACTGGTGATCAATTCAATTTTAATTGTTACAAATTGCAATGCAATGCGGGGAGTTTTTATAGCATAACTAAAAAAAATACGTCCTATAATTTCGATTGCTGATATTGGAAGAATGTAAATCTATTTAAGTTTAAAATTTTTTTGTTTATAATTAATTTTAATTTTGAATATAAATTTAAAATTCTGAATATTTTCAAATTAATGTTCGACGAAAAATTAAAAGTAAACTATATTATTTGTATCGGAAATATATTTAAAGAAGATTGAAATATGCTAATACAAAATTACACTTGTGGGTTGTGCTTAAAAAAAAAAACACCCGAATTCCAATCTGTTTTACAACGATTAAACTTGATTTAATATTAGGAGTTCTGAATTTGAATGGTGCATATTTTCTAAATCAGTTCACTGGAGTACTTCTTGGATGTCTGAATGTAAAATATAACTACAAATCTAATCATGATGTCAATAATAGGTGTTTGTGCGTAAAAAAATGAAGTTGGTTGCAATTTAAATCTGTCGCAAAGCATAATTTAAATCTAGCATCGATTAGTTGATTTTGTTATTAATCATTTGATACCAGATACATTTTTATAAGTTTGCTGTTTGCGGTACAGTTAGTTAACGAATTATTCTTTTTGTCCACGACTATACTTTCATTTCCTTCAAAGACGAAGTTAAATTCAATGTTTTTATAGTAACCCTTGCCAGAAATTCCAAATACGCTTTAAACTCTTTTCAATAATTTCTTGCTATGAGATAAGACTATACTATAAACCATTATGCGATAACGGAGTTTCCGTTAACATCACCCCATTTTTTGTTCAGTTTTGGACAACAATAAATCTGGTAAAGTTATTGGCTGTCAAAAACTGCGACCAACCGTAGGCAAACCAGCTTATCCAGCTTAAATCCATATTAAATCCAGCTTAAATCTAAGCCATCATCTAAACCTTCTGCGCTAGTATCTCAGACAACAAAGCTTAAGAGTTCTTTTAAAGAACGAGAAAAGTTTAAATTTCTTTGTTATCGTATTCGTAATTCGTAATTATCGTCACCATGTGTGTTTTGACGTTAAGTGTATCACACTTCTCATCATAATTATTCCTCAAAGACCAGATTTGTGTCTTTTCCGTCCCTGACAGCTATTGCTGTACTGAATTATATAGTTATCGGTCGAAAAGTTTAGGAGGATTATCATTACAAATCTAATTGAGTGAACGCAAAGAACAATGCTCGACAAGATCAATAACCTGCACTCATTTATAAATACTTATTTCTATAAGCACTTCGTTGGAATATTAATTTTCGTTTGAAAGTACTTACATTTCTCTGCTTTTTATGTACAAAAATTAAATAGATTTTAAAATGTTTATTTCTATATGTTACATTTGAAAAAATGCTGTTATCATTAAAACAGACATTTGTTTTAACAGCATTCAGTGCATTTAAGCAAAGAAATATATATTTTTTTATTTTAACGTAAATTTTTGTTTGCGATTTTACTTAACAAAATATTAAAACAAGGTAACAAAATATTAAAAATCTTATAAATTTTGAGGATGCGGTTTTTATAAACAGAACCTTAATTAGGCACAAAATGCTCAATTAATTATAATTAAGTGATACACAAATGTCAAAAAATCATTTAATTAAATCCGATGATATTTGCTTTTCTAATTAGAAAATTAAGCAAAAATCAATATATCAAGGTTCCCTAATATGTGGTACACGTATCCCTTGGGTGAACGTGTTGATGATATAAAGGTGCGCGATGTGTCTGTATTCTAAATCCAGTATATTACGCAAGACAGCTAAATGAGACAGTAAAAAAGATTTTAACGTTTCATGGATTGTTTTTAAAACAAAATTCTAAAACAAACTGAAAATGATTTACCGCTGTATATCAACAAAATAACATCAAATATGCATGAAGTATGTACGGGGGATAACCCGAACCCGTCAAATTAAGAAAACATGCTACTTTCAAAGCTTACATTAAGTATAGATTAAAATTTATGTTTATTTGCATTTATTCGATGTTTTGCTTGTTTCACATTTTCTATTTATTATTATTACAAGTTAGAAAATACATCTTATGTCAAACACTCATTCAGTGGGTACGTGAATCTAGTTGCGATTTGCCAGGGAGTTCACAATAAGTTTACTATCAGAATTTTTGTATATTAAATTTGATCTTAGTGATCTATAGTGGATATTTCTACCACTAAACAAGGAGAAATTTAGTTCAGTAAAATACTGGTAATAAAGCTATTTTTAAACCCCTGACGAACTGCTATTGTGTGAAGTACAAAATTTGAGGAACAACCGCTATATAATATAAATGTTCAGATATCATGAATTTCAGTCTAAAACTGAGCACGTGAGAAATAGAAAAGGAGTAAAAAAATAACAAGCATGTTTTATACATTATTATTACTTAAACATATCCTTTACATTTAAATAATTGTAAAATGTGTTCCCTTGGAGTTTTAGAAGTAATACTGTAAAATATTTTGCTTCTGAATGTTCATTTTTCTTTAATATTATCACTAATTAGAAAATGTTGAATGTAATTGACTTATTTACTAATTACTATACATTTAAAACGAAATTAAAGCATTAAAATGATTTATATCTTATAAACTATTACATTAACATGAGATAATTAACATAATCTGTATTCAATTTATACAGGAATACAAAATCACAAGACACCAAATATTAAATATATCATGTTATGTAAAATGTACTTGATATTTACAAAGACATGTATGTCTAAAACTGATTCTTTTATAACAATTTTTTTTTTCTTTTTGGACTGAAGCAAAAAAAAAAATTCAATTATCTCAAAGTTGTTTTTTTTATATATATTTTTTTTCACAAAAGAGATATCTTGTGGCTATTTTTTATGTTTCATTCCGAGATATGCTTAAAATAAGAATTAATTCATGCTGTCTGATAACTTTAATTAAAAAATGAATAGGTTCATTTACACTAATTTTGTCTTAATAACAACGGACTATTAATTATAGCCTGTGTTTAATAAAGAATAAACTAAAGCTTTCTACTGCGAGACAAATCTACTAGAATTAGACAACAGAATTTTTTTTTATCTGTTATCGAATGGGAGTAAATATATTTTCCTTTTCTTTTGTTGTTTAATTATGGCTGGTACTGTGTAAGATTATAAATAGTAACTTATTTAATATATCACGTGAGTAAATTGCTTGTCAGATTATAATTAACAAAATAATCTGTATAAAAGAAGTAATTTCAGAGATACGGTTTCTTGCACACACTAACAATATAAATTCCTTTCGATATGAAAATATTTTTATTTTTAATAATGGAGAAAATGTAAAGGACAAGATGATTACTTAAAGAAAAACAAGCATCGGTAAATATAACAAATTCAGGTTTTCCATATACAGGTATATTGGTTTGAGATTACAGAGTAAAATGTTATAATGAAATCTAACAGTTTATATCCGTTTGATATAAATTGAAACTTCCACCAATGAACATATCTATTCATATCTATTTACTACTCTTTTTATATGGAATTCCGATTCATTCATGCCCGCATTACTGTGCAGTTATATTATTGTAACAGTACATTTGAATCAGATGTATCGTCCTGCGGAAAGTTTTTGTTCAAATAATATCTATATACCAACATACAAATCTGTATTTTAAGGCCGATTTCTGCTGATCTGTACATAAGTAGAGAGCATTTTAAGGAGATTTTCAGTCTCTAAACAGAGTGAACAACCAGACTTGAAGTTTTTTTCCGTTTTAGAGGAAAGTTGAAGGAAGTTGAGATGACCAAGAGTTCTAAGGTGTCAGGAGGAGTCATCCTGTTTCTAAAAAGGGAACACAGTTTCTAACCCCGCTCCTGGCATAAGATATTTTTTCTGATATTGTTAGTGTTCTGATAACTCAGTTTAATAATGTTAATTATATTTTATTTCAACAAAAAAGTAATAGATTTTTTTAAAATTATTATTCTTAAGTCCCATTTAACAACATCAATGTTTTTTTTTAAATAATGATTTTATATTTTTAATTTTAAGTTAGAAGGCTTGGCATGTAATAATCGATTAAATAAATTGAAATGACATACAATCTTTATTGCAACTGATCGATACGTCATACGCTAAGAAAAGTAGGTGATTATTTTACGTAAAATAAAGGAAAAGAAAAAACAGAAAGCAGAAACAAGGAAAGTTATTTATATAAAAATGCCATTTGGTGCAATTTATTGGTATTTTAATGCAGTTAAACGTTTAAATGTGAGAAAACTGATAAAGTATAACTAAAGACATTTCTATATTTATAAAATATTAATAAGATAAAATTAAGAAAACAGTTCCTATTTTTAATTCTTTCCAACATAGTTGTTAACACTTTCCAACATAATTGAATAGAGTTGAGGGATACGGTTTGAATGTCTGTATGTCCGTCTGCTCGTGCTTTAACTTGTGAAATGTACTCTGATTTAGATGTAATTTTTATATGATGCTGAAATTCACTATAGAATGTTCGCGATTGGAAATGAAGTGTGTATCATTTACAGTTCCTTTACAGAAACACACGAAAGAATTCACTGCAGAAATGAGTTAAACATATGGTAAAAATGACAATTTGTCGCACATTACTCTATAAATATGTCAAAAGTCTAAAATCAAAATTTCCCAACGCCTTTGCAAAATGCAATGTAATTTTAAATATATTTAACTATTTAATAAAAAACGATCACAGTTTCTAAAAAAAAAATAAAAAATAAAAAAAAAACTCTTTTTAAATACCTTGAAATAACACAATACAGGAGGTTTCATAAAATTTTAACTAAGTTCCAAAGCTTCCGCAATTTAAGGCTGCTAGTGCTGCTAAGGCTGCAGAATGCTACTGTGCAGTGGGTGATCGGTTAACAAAGTTAATCCGTTCCAAAACAATGTTCGCTAACCAAATTGTTCATTAACCGAACATATATTTAGTATAGATTTGTATGGGAATTCATTTATTTCGTTTTTAAAAGCTAAATAATATAGAAAAATTAATATAAATTGTCCCTAAATTTGTTTAAATGTAATAATAAAACATACATTACACACATACTGCCTCTCCTTCCTTTAGTCATGCTTTTTTTTTAGTTTGTAGGACATTAAAGTGTCTGTCCAAATTCTTTGGACAGACACTTTAATGTGAGAGATTGCTTTTCTCAACACTTTAATGTGAGAGATTGCTTTTCTCTCTTCTGAAGTGATTAACGATATTTTAGTTCTAAAGATCCTCAAGTCTATCAACATCAGCCTGTTTTGGGGACCATTTTGAAATAGTAGTCCTGACTTCCTCCCACTTCTTTAAAAGTTCTTTTATAACAGAGGTCGGAATTGGTTCTTGTTGATCGCTAGCAAAAGGCAACGCATCACGCCGAATTTCTTGATTCTCTTCATTTGAGAGTTCTTGGAGTTCTTCGATCGTTAGCTCACTTTTGTGCTCCATTATGAGTTCTTGAATATCATCTTCATTCATTTCTAATTCCAGTTCATTAGCTGTTACGACAATATCATTCACAATTTCAGGAACATTATCACCAGCTTGTTAATAATTAAAAAATATCAATTAAAATAATTAATTTCCAATTAAAAATATTTCTTTAAAAAGGGACACAAAATAAAGAAAAAATATATATTTTTTAATCTGTTCATTCTAATTTAGGGGCCGTAAAATGTACGGCCCGAACCTCCGGTAGTCCATGAATTAATTAGGACATCAGTATACAACTGTTAAAATGTTCTCTATGTCTATAATTACACGCAATTACATACAGCTCTTAAATTCTGAAATAGAGCATTGCTTGTTCTTGGCTTTGTTTTGTGAGGTGTTCGTTAACCACATGCGTTCGTTATTCGAAAACAAAAATATCTCACGAAATTGTCCGATAATCGATCTATTCGTAATCCGAACCGTTCGTTAACCGTTCACCCTCTGTATTGGATTTTAATGTCTTTGGTTTTATTACTGTGTTTAGCTCTAACCACCCCAAAAGCATAGTTAGATAACTGGATTGAAAATGGAATTCAACGCAAACGTTTACGGAACATTCTAAATTTCAAATTATTAATTTTCTTATGTATTCTTTCCGGTGTGTAACAATCAGTATATTTTAAAAATAAACAAAATATAATACAATATAACAAAATGTTTGCATTCGTTTCGCTGTCGTTTTTTCTTAGATTATCATGTGAGAAACTCACACTGTTTCCTAGATCCATGTTTTTTTAAACTGTTGCTCATATGAGCGTCATTCTCCCAACACTATTTGCAGCTCCTTACTTAATTCATAACAATACAAATTACATTACTTAAAGGCATTTAATTTTGATGTAAAACTTATTTATTTAAAACCAAGTATTTTCAAATGCAATCGCATTCGTCATCTGGGTAAGAAGAAGAAAACACACAATCAGATAAAACTGTTACATTATAACATAAAAATGGTTGGCTGGTGGATGAAAATTACATGACTGTCAGAGTAAGTTGATCCATATTTTTGGAATAAAGTAACACAAGGCATCACTACAAACACTATGACTCCTGTACAAAATTTCTAAGGACTCTCTGATTGAGGGATTGTGGAATCCGAACATATTTTCTTAATAATTCTGGCTCTCTCAACATACATATTAATGTCAGTTCTTTGGGTTAATCTTGAAACAGCGGTGAGAGGACTTTCCAATTTAATATCCTAAATGTGTTCTTTAAGACGCGTTTTAAATTTCATTGATGTCATACCAATGTAATACAATTTTGTATTTTCGTTACATTTAACCTGCGGTAACCGCCAATCCGAAGTTACATTTTCGTTCATAACATTAACAGTAATGAATATATTTTAACAAAATTCGAAACAGATTCATCGTTGTATCAATCATAAGCATAGTGTAAGGATTTCGTTAAAATATCTTCACTACTCTTAAAATTATGAACAAAAACGCGACTTCGGATTGGAGTGAGATGCCCTGTATTTTCGACTACGGTTTCCCACACAAAAATTGTTTGTTACAATATCCTGTACCAACCCTTAAAGTTTGTACCATAAATTTAGAATCGCTCTGTATAAATGTTATTCGATGCCTACAAATAAACATAATTTAAAACTGATTATTTTAATGAAAATATATTTCCTATTCTGCATTGAGAGGAAATAATTATTAGCTATTTCAAAAATGTTTTTATTGATATTTCTTAAACAGGAAAATGAGTTTTTGCGTAATTTTTATATTCCACAAGGATTTATACACTTAACAAAACTAGGAACTTTATCTGATAATTTTAATTAGAAAATAGCTAGTTTTCTTTATAGTAATTTTGTCTTAATATTAGCTGACTATTAATTATATTCTATGTTTATTAATGAATATAATGACACTTCCCGCTGTGAGATAAGATTACTAGAATTAGAAAACAGAAAATAATAAGATTTGTTATCAAATGGGAGGAAAGAATTGTTTATTTCTTTTCTTTATTTAATTATAGCTTGTATCCCGTAAGCTTATAAATAATAGATTATTTAATATATCTTGAAAGTAAATTCCTTATCTCTTTATTATTAACAAAAAATTCTGCATGAAAGACTTTATTCCACAAAAATGTTTGCTAGTGAGTTTCGTATAAAAAATAGAGAATTACTATTAACTTTTTACATTAGAAAATGTTTTATATAGGACATTCTGATTTATTATATTAGAACAATCAATAGTAAATATAAGATGTTCTTGAAAAAAATTATGTAGATAAAATAACAATTTCGAAGAGTATTGAGTAGTAAAGACTGATTTCATACTTTTTTATATATACGATAAGTCATACACGGAAGTCTTTATATATACGATGAATCAAATTAAATGTATTATCAATACTCTACAACTTTAAAAGGTCCACAAACATGACTATTTATCATTCAGGTTAAGAACGGGAAAAAATAATATTAAACCGTTTATATGGAACACAAATGGATTTTATTATTAAAAAAATAAACCTACACATTTTTATAAATTCATATTGTGCATATATTTAACGTTAGCTATCATTTTGTTGAATGTTAGGTAATTTATAATTGAAAACAGTTGATATTTATTGCAAAATACCTGCATGTGTCGTTAATACACGTTTTATATAGAACAATTTTACGTACCAGTATAATTATTCATTCCTTTTAATCATTCTTTTAATCATTCCTTTAATCATTCCTTTCATTCATCATCATTTTATCATCCTCATCATTTAATCATTCCCTTTAATCATTCATTCCTTTTTTGTTTCATATATATTTTTTCTTTTTTACTCAAATTGAAATAAGTGGAAAGCTCGGCGGACATTGAGTCAAATCGATACTTTTGGTCAAGAATTGGAATGTTAAATCTCAGATGTCAGGGACACGTCGGCCATAGAGAAAATTTTAAAGAAACCTTCATGCTAACTCAAATGCAATTCGAAAAAATAAGTTTGAACTTTAAAGTCGAATAAACATGTTCTATCCATACATGAAAGTGTTAAATGCACTGAATTTTACCTAAATAGATAACCAAGAAACCAGTTATAGCTATTTAATTTATTCTTGGAAGAAAATAATACGTAAAGTCAGGTCTTGTTTTACCATGCTTCTCTGGCTTCTTTCCACATTTCAGCAATAGATAACAGTATTTCAGTATTTATTCAAAGTGTAATCCAAGAAAATCATGTTTAAAGACAGAAAATGTATTTTGCGAATTATACAAATAACTTAAAGTTATTCTATTGGGTTTTTATTAGATTTCATATAAAATCAAATTCTGATGTGGCAAAGCTTAGACTTTAGAAGAATACTGAGATATTTATGTCTACGCCAATAGATTGTGTTTATCTTTTCTAAAAGATAGAGCGAAAAAACTAATGAAAATTAATGCATCGAAGTTCAGTCAACGGTTTATCTTTATTCGATTTAGCTGTAGATATGCAAAGAAAATGTTATTCGTTTTAAATTTGCGTAGTTATTTTGAGCAGTACTGTAATTTCAAAGAATGAATCGTTATCTATAACCAGAGTTGCCAAGTCTCCAGATTTTTGCACACCAGTAGTTTTTTAGAGAAAATGTTGTTATTTTAAATCGCAAAATGCTCCGATAATACAAAGCAACATTTTCTGTACTAAATTACTGGTATCCGGAGATTTGGCAGGTTTGTATAACAGATATTTGAACTAGAAAAGTACACATATTAAATAAATTCCAAACTCTTCATATTAGCTTCCTGCAAACATAACAACAATATCAGTCACATTTTATTTGTTATTGAACATAAAAAAAAAAAAATCCACTTAAGTTACTGTGTTTCAGGTCAGGTGTACTGTAAGTATACATGTAAAACATTTTTAGTGGTATGGGTATACAACTGCAAAGCTGTTTATATTTTTTTCTCTATTAAACATTTCATGTTTGAATAATGTGAGTATTGTCACGTGAATGTTTCTAAATTTCTTCAATGTGTAACATCCGCTTTGATCGCATGAAAATAAAATTGTATTTTACATTATAACAACGATATTATTTTTATTTGCAAAAGGAAATTAGTGATGTTAGTGACAAGGAATGTATAAAAAAATATTAAAAAATATGTTTGTTTCAATATATCTTTCAAACATGTTAATAATTTAAAATGGCTATCATTGAGTTTTTTCGTAAATCACTATTCAAAGGTAAAGGATGGCAAACACTTTCGCTAAAATTTAGAAAAGCATATTTAATTTCATTTTAAATACGAATTCTAAAAAGTACATTGGGAATTTCTGGAAACAACCAACTATATCAGCTAAATCCTTGTTCTTTAATGTGTCCGATTAAAAACTAACTACAACCTAGAAAACTGGAATTTTTCTGTCTCAACTACAGAATCAGAAACTTGCAGATTTTGACGGAATAACGTCTTTCTTGTTATTTTACATGAAAGACATTATTTCATACTAAATCAAGGAAACTTTACACTTTTGCATTTCACCTTTTCAGTATCTCTCATAAATTCAAAGTTAGTATCGATAACTCCCAAATTTTTGCCTCTAGTAGGATATGCACTGAGAAAAATGACAATATTAAATCTGAGTAAATCGATGTTTTCACTTTGTTATGAAACTTTTTGTTTCAAATATGACGACCCACCCAATCCTTTCAATTCTGAAATACCAGAAATACTCAGAATATTGAAACATGGACACACTCAAAACAGAGCACATAGATTTTAGTTCATACTCATTTTTGAAACATGGACATCCTCAAAACTGATTCGGATCAGTTCAAACTTATTTTTGAGACATGGCATACTCAAATGTCCACATGATGTTTTATTCTTGAGTGTGTGCATCCTTTTAGAAATGAGTACATACATGTTTCGAATTTGAGTAATTTAGACTATGCGACATACTCAGATTTGAATATTTTTTGCTCAGTTTTTAAAATGTCGTTTTTAGAGTATCGAGTGGCATTTGTTTCACATTTCCACCTTTATCAGTTGAAGAGTTTTTCTGGATAAAATTATTTTTGTATTTTCTATGCTCCCTTCGCACACACGGAATGGAATTATTTTTATGAAAGTGAGTTTACAAAATTGTCAGTCATTCCCATTGAATACAGTGAATTCAAGAAATTAGATTAATATTTACCACTGTAAAAATAAAATCCGTTAAATTTACTGCAAAACCAGATTTTACATAAAAATTGCAGCCAAATTCTATATAAATTTTATCGCATATTTTCCGTCATTTTAACGGTTATAATTGTAGTAATTTTCACAGCCATTGTTTTGTAAAAATTACCACAAAACGTGCTGTAATTTGAACAGTCATATTTCCGAACATATATATAAGAATATATAAGGAATATATAATATATATGATATATATAAGAATTCAGAATTCATTAATAGATATTTTTTAATTAGAAAAAACTGAGACATCAAATATTCATTATAATACTATAGGTAAATATATATATATAGAGAGAGAATATATTTGTAGTACTAAAATCAGAAACACTTCAATTCTGAAAGGTGAGAAGAATTTAGATAATATATATATATTTTAGATAATTGGACTAGAATTACAAACTTACCTTAGAAAAACGTTTATCTAATACAAATATAAAAAATTATTTGTAATTAAACACTGATATATAAACAATGCAGGCTCGTAAGCGTAAGTTAACACACCATTTTGTCCGCTTTCGCAGTTGCGCAGAAAAAAGCTCGTACGCAAAAGTAGAAGTTCTTTGCGCAGATCATGCTAGTGCAATTTATTTGCGCGCGCAGACGACGGTCAGTAAAATGAACGATGAGATCTGATTGGTTGTTCCCATGAAAGGATGTTGAAATCGGAAACACTGACTAAATCTACTGTTATATTTGCGGTATTTTTGCATAAGGAAATATTACGTTGCGATCTACTGCAAAAAATGCAGTGAATTTGACAATCATTTTTTGCAGTGAAGTTATGCAAAATCCTAATTGAATGAAAATGAAAGTCTTTTGATTTGATTAATGAAAATTCAGTTTAAATGTGAGCAATAAATTATCCAATATGTTGAAAATAAATTATATTTTAATGTAAATATCGTAATCGTATTCATCTACCAATAGATAGAAAGTCCAAAATTTCGTATACAATTTTTAGATGTAGTATGTTTCTGAAAAAGTAATTTAAAGGAATACTTTAACATATAAATGAGGAAATTTATTGTTTAAATACTGCTAATGCAATTATTTTCTTTTGTAATGCTTATATATATATATATATATATATATATATACATATATAATAATTTCTTTAGTAATATGTAGGCCTTTTTTGAACAATAAATATTTAAAATAATTATAGCAAACATTAACTGAAAAATTATTTTAAGCTTGTATCGGAATTATTACAAAGAGATTTTGAATGCGTATGTAAAGTTTTGTTTCTCATTTTTTCAACCGAAACTCAACGACTTGCGAACTGAGAAATTTCTGGATATGTTTATAGAATACGATGTTGACGAATGTAAAGTAGAATACAAGATTGCAGTATTTGCAATGTTTAGAAATAATGTTACTTATTTTTAAACGTAGAATGGCTCTGCGCTATCAGAATATCGTTCCAGTACGTAATTGAAATAAAAAGATGGATTCAGCTTCTGCAACTCTTCTAATGCATTGTCTGCTGCAGGATGTAGTTATACCATGAACAGCAAAAACCTGCTGTATCCAACAGCGAAGTAGACAAGAATACCTGGTGACTGAATTAAAAAAATACTCTTTGCAAAATACTATCCCTCTCGCGTATAATATACAAGCTTATTACAAATTATTAATAAAGTTTAAAATGGGTTTTATTGTAAAATCTACTTAATTCTACTTATCACGCCATGGGTTCTGTGCACTCATTTTAGCCATAAACGCCAATTCCTTTCTAAATCTCATGTACCAAATATTCCCATACGTAGTACAAGCGCTGCAGAAGATGGAAGGTAATAATAATACATGCTGTAAATTTATGAGATGAAACGGCATCGTCTCCAATGTCATTCGAACGAGGTATACCATATTCTTCGTGATAAACTGCAATATTTACGAAATACGCTTATTCTCGTAAAGTGATTGTTGTATGTTTTGTATTTTCCAATGCCATACAGTTACATTTTTGGGGGGGTTTATAGGTTAGAGTTACATTTAATAAAAATCCCATCACTCAGGCCGATAATTTACGGCTGTTCAAACATCAAACGTGGCCAAAATATTTAGTTATGTCTACGAAAAAAAAATATTTTCAAATAATGTTTAACATGTTTATGCACATTCAAAAATTGATTTATCTCCTTTTATTTGCATCAAGTTTAGAATGTGCTAAATATTGAGCACATGCTTGTACTAGGCTTTCAAATGTCTAATGATTGAATAGATTAAACAATTGTCACGCAAATGATTAGAAAGGCGGATTTTCATTTTGTTTGTTTTCTATTTACATGTCTTTTTTGCAAGTTTCAAAAATTTAAATCATTTCTGATGATACTGGGCACATTTTCCATCCTTACAAACATGAATTAATATTTTTTTTTCTTCTTAAAATTCCAACATGTTCTATAATCTTTTTGTATTCAATTAAAATTTAATATCCTTGAAATTTACATAAACACATTTTTTAACATTTAACATATTTTTTTAATAAAATGTCCATTTTATTTTAATATAACATGTACATTTATTAGAAATTGAAAAATAATTTAATTAATAATTGTGCAGTTCAACAATGTCACATTATAATTTACAAATATTTTGACATATATTTTAATTCACATTCAGTTTCAGATTTTATGTATTAGAACAAAAAAAATACATTTTTACACCTTTCTTTTCTAATTGGAATGAAAAATAAATTTAAAATATTATTATAGTAATTTAATATTGCAAGCATTTCAGCTTTTATTTAAAGATGTTTAAAAAGGTGAAAAGTGTAACATTTCCGCGATACATTTAATACCCTTGCTACTACTGCGTGTCAAAAAGTTCTCTATCATGATTTCGAAACATGAAATCCTTAAGGGGATTTACGGAAGGATCAATTTCTGTAGAGAATTTACCATAAATCAAATTTCCATCTTCAGTTGCCAAGAGAATATTCTTTTATCTACCCTGTTGAGGATAGGAAGCACTTTGTATAATGTGATTTTTATTATTGTAAGCTTACGGCAGTTTCTCATTTCATAGTTTCGAATTTTGTCTTTATCATGACAACACGAATGGAGATAATTTTTTTTATTACATTTTAAAATTTATTCTTTTGGAAAATTCCGGATGAAATATTTTTATTTTATTTATGAAATGTTAGAGAATGTAAGACATTTGTTATAACAATATTTTTTGTTATATCAACTTTTTTTTACTCTCTTTATGAATTATTTTCGCTTATATAAATAAATAAATTAATACACTCCATTTTTTTCTAATTTATATGTAGCGAATTCTGATATAAAATTTGCTCTTGACATAATCAAAAAAATACATATTTTTTATACATTTACATATTTCTTTTTATTTCAACACAGAATTAACAAATGTTTGAAAAATATATATCAGATACATATGTAATAATTTTGTTGTATTTTTGGAAGCATGGACTTCGATTGAATGGTACGCCTATCTAAAAGTTTGGAAACCCCTGGTATAGAACATGCTCTTTCAGGAGTATGGAATAAGTAGCAACTAAATTCCATTTACAACGGCTTACAAAATAATCCCATTAGAATATGATCTAGGAGAAAAAATGTTTGTGATGAATTTTAATGATATAACATATCAATTATAATCTTCAAACATAAATTTTAAATGTTTTATTCATGTTAAAATTTAGTTATTTTCTAACCATATAGCGTTTGTGTTTGTTTAAGCACTTTCCAACAAATTTTTCCGTTCTCTTCCTCACGTTAATATAGACAGATTTTCATGTAATTTATGTTATTAATGTTTCTGTAGAATGTTCGGTGTTGAAAAGGAAATGTCTAGCAAATGCACTTCCTTTATAAGCACACACAAAATATTTCCGTTACATTATGTGAAAAAAAAATCGTTTTCGGAGAATTTTGTTCACGTTTTGACATTTCAAACATCATGAAATTGGTACGCACAGCGAACTGGTCTACAACATGCTTTCTCAGGAGTATGGAATAAGTTGCAACTAAATTTCGTTTACAACGGTGTCCAAAAAATTCCATTAGAATATGATCCAGGTTAAAAATAGTTTCTCGTGAATTTTAATGATGCTATAACATTTCAACATAATCATATTAAAAATGAAGATTGGTGCATTTAAACATGCTTTCTATAGATTATGGAGTACATAATATTTATTGTTCATTCACAGAAACGCACAAAGTAATTCGGTTGCAAGACTGAATATGATATACAGTCCCTGGCCAAATTATTAGACGCAGTTGTTTTTATTATAATTTATTAAATATCTGGAAAGATACATGAGGAATTATCCTGAAACTTCAGGAGTGTAAACAACTTAATAAACGTCATATATTTCCACGAAGATTTTTTCCCGAAACCCCATAAGGGGCCGTCAACAAATTGAAGAAAAACGAATATCTTTTGGATAACCCTGTAAAAACTAATGTTGCAAAAAGCATTCAAACTGTAGATTATGATTAAGTGGCTTATTGTAATAAAGTGGGTTCATTTTTATGAAGACAGCATGTATAATCAAAGAGAAATTCACGTTTTTATAAAAACAGTCCCAAATTTTACCAAGTTTATTGCTTATAATTTGCAGAGTTTTTAATATAAAAACAAGTTATTTTCAGAAAATATGACAAACAAAATTATACACAATACCCTGCAATCAGAATTAAAAAATAATAAAAATTGTATGAAAAATGAGCAGATTTACTAAATATTGTTTCACTGCGCACGCGCGAATTCAATCAAAATATACTGTGTATAATATATTAGCTTAATGTATAGAACAACTTTTATGAAAGTCTCAAAAACATAGCTTGAAAATTCTGATAGTAGTCGTCGATAGAATAAGCTCGAAATTCGCTGTTCCCAAAAGGAAGCAAAAAGATAAGGGGCTGTATCCAAATATACTAGCTTATGAAAGTTGACATAATAAGAATGAAGTGTCTCTCATTGTATATTTGGATACAACCCCTTATCTTTTTGCTTCCTTTTGGGAACAGCGAATTTCGAGCTTATTCTATCGACGACTACTGTCAGAATTTTCAAGCTATGTTTTTGAGACTTTCATAAAAGTTGGTCTATACATTAAGCTAATATATTATGCACAGTACATTTTGATTGAATTCGCGCATGCGCAGTGAAACAATATTTAGTAAATCTGCTCATTTTTTATACAATTTTTATTATTTTTTAATTCTGATTGCAGGGTATTGTGTATCATTTTGTTTGTCATATTTTCTGAAAATAACTTGTTTTTATATTAAAAACTCTGCAAATTATAAGCAAAAAACTTGGTAAAATTTGGGACTGTTTTTATAAAAACGTGAATTTCTCTTCGATTATACATGCTGTTTCATAAAAATGAACCCAAATTATTACAATAAGCCACTTAATCATAATCTACAGTTTGAATGCTTTTGAAACATTAGTTTTTACAGGGTTATCCAAAAGATATTCGTTTTTCTTCAATTTGTTGACGGCCCCTTATGGGGTTTCGGGAAAAAATCTTCGCGGAAATATATGACGTTTATTATGTTGTTTACACTACTGAAGTTTCAGGATAATTCCTCATGTATCTTTCCAGATATTTAATAAATTATAATAAAAACAATTGCGCCTAATAATTTGGCCAGGGACTGTAATTACTATAAGTGGGTTTTTCGCTGTGGTATGTTTCTTTGAACCTATTTAACTTTCAGTGTATTACACTGGAGTTTTTAAATTCTAGATATCATATATAAAGCTGCACGAAAGAATTCGTGGACATTGGATTAGTACAGCAATTGCCGAAAATCGTGTTTTTTAATCTGCTTATTTAGATATATCATTTCTTTGTTCGACGAATCTTGTTGTAATAATGTCCTGTTAGCGTGGGATAGTGTTTCATAGTATATGCCGAATGCATGTTTTTATTTATTTATTTATTTATATTTTTGCTTTGTGCTTTATCAATTACCTTATTCAAATTAAATCGTATGCAAATTTATTTTACTTATTTCAACTATTTCCAGTGTCACGCATTTCCCTATGGATTTTCAAGAACAGAATATCCATTTTTTTTCAAAAAGCAACAAACATTGTGTTGGCACAGAGAGGAAATGTGCTCATTTGGCGTGAAGCCAAAAATACAACCGTAAAATTTGGCCAAATATTTGCTGCTCCCATTGAAACACCTTTTCTTTCAAATGAATGCAGCACTTGTCACTCGTGCTTGCCTTATTTCAGCCGAATTAACTGAGCAATAACCGGATTCATATGGTATAGTTTTTCTACGGAATTAGCGTATCTATATGTTACATACAAATGAACTTGAGTAGTTCTTAAATGTATTGGTATCAAAGTTTATCTACATTCGTGTTTTAACTTTTATGAATCATTAATCCATATCAAAGCACTGTTTTAAGCATGTAAATTTCTTTAACGTGTTAATTTTTAACTAAGGTAAGCCACAAAATTTAATGATAATATATAGATTTTAATTTAGTATCTACAAGATACTGTATGTATTAGATTAGAATGTACAAGATGTAGTATCCTACACATATATAGTTTAATTAATATTTATTAGCGTACCATAATGTACAGTATACAGGATGTTTCTAAATGAATATCGGGGTTTAACGCTTTGTAGTATTTATTACATACAACTTAAAATTATAATTAATACATAAAATGAAAGAGCAACTTAAACAGTTTTACCTACAAGCTTACAAGTGTTCAATGAGAACACCTTTCGTCACACAGCACACAGCACACATGAAGTCGATAGCTCAGTTCTTCCCAAACGTTAGTTAGTGTTTGTGGGGTAATTGTTGCAACAGCTGCCTCAATCCTGTTTCTTAGGTTGGGTAGGTCAGCTGGTAGTGGAGGCACATACACTCGATCCTTTATGAATCCCAACAGGTAGAAATCACAAGGCGTCACAAGATCGGGTGAGCGTATAGTGGCGTTTGGGAAGAACTGAGCTATCGACTTGATGTGCGCCATGTGACCAAAGTTGTTCACATAGAACACTTGTAAGCTTGTAGGTAAAACTGTTTGAGTTTCTCTTTCATTTTATGTATTAAGTATATTTTTAGGTTTTTATAATAGATACTACAAAGCTTTAAAACCCAGATATTCATTTAGAAACACCCTGTATATTATATATTACACATTTTCGTAATTTTCACTGCTATGACTTGAAATTTTAGTCGAGGTCGTTTTATTTATGCGAGAAAAAACGTAGCAGAAATAAATTTCGTATTTGAAAGAAATTTTGAAGCATAAAACAAATCAGGAAAAATTATTACATTATCTCTGTATTTTTCATGATTATAATTTCCATGTTTTTCAAACGTGCTTCATCTCTTTTTATGCAGCATATACAAATCCTAAAGTAATGATTATTATTAAACCGAAACATTTAAATTGACCAATACGGAAATGCAAAAACAGTGTTCCCACATAGAAACTGCCACATGAAATAAGTACAATATTAAAAAAAAAAATACAACTTATTATTATTATTTTTAAATATTATATAAAATATGGATTTAGAAATATAATGATAACTAATAAAAATACCATTCAAAAATTAATCCTGAATGTGCATATATTTTTTTTCCACTGTACGTGTTAAAATTTTAACGATTTTTCTTTTACAATTATAATAATACACTTTTGAAAGTTTATTTTCATTTTATTATCTTTGATGTGAAAATATGAGATTATTTTATAATATCGTATAGAGTTTAGTTAACACCTGTAATTTGGTGCCAAAAAGTATTATTCCTATTGGTACTTGTCAGATGTGCCAATCCCAAAACTTTCTTCTATCTCGCTCAGGTTTCGCATGCACTAAAAACAAATCAACACCAATTTATATCAAGGTCTAAATGAATCTAAAGTTTTATTAAATTCCACGCATTCGTTCCTGAGATATGACTATGGCTAAAATCGTGTAAATCCTCAAAAATGCAGCATAGCAGTGCGACGACCTGTTGGGAGATTTTCACCAAATCCTAATCAACAACATCTTATGTCAACGTCTAACTGAATCTGAAGTTTGATGAAAATCCGTGCATTAGCTCTTGAGATATAGTTATCGTGAAAATCATTAAAAAAGTAGCATAGCGGCGGTACTTGTTGGGCTATTTACACCCAAAACACAATAATCATCTATTTATGTCATGATCTAACCGAATCTAAAGTTTAATGAAATTCTGTACATTAGTTTTTGATCTATAGCTATCGTAAAAATCATGAAAAGAGTAGCCTAATAGAGCCACCTGTTGGGATATATACACCAAAACGTAATCAACGTCTATTTATGTCATGATTTAACTGAATCTGAATTTTGATGAAAATCAGTACAGTAGTCCTTGAGATAGTGATATTGTGGAAATCGCAAAAAATGCAGCATAGCAGCGTCATGTGTTGGACGATTTACACCAAACGCTATTCAACATCAATTTATATTAAGGACTAACTGAATCTAAAGTTTTAATAATTCTTGAGATAGGAGCCCCCACAAAAGTTTTGTCACATACAGACAGACAGACAGACATAATCACAGACTCACAGACTCACAAATTCACAGACATTTTCTAGAAACAGTCAAATAGTGTTCAGGACATTCTAAATCGTATGAATCTATAGAAAAACAGAAGTCGAAAATTTTCAGGAATCCAATATTTTCTTCTTGTAAAGATAGAAGAAAGTCAAAAAGGAGAAAAGGTGTACAAAAATATACTATTAACAAGATAGATGTAAAATTTATGAATGATTATTTCAGGAAATATATCCACCAATTATACATAATTCTGCTATATCTTATGGAAATTTTAAAATACCTTTTATTTATTTATTTTTTTTTCTCTTTGAAAATAAAAAGTTAACATTGTAACATTTTTTTATTTTTAAATATAATTTATTAGAAAATCAGAAATTAATAATTAATACTAAATATTTTTTTATTGTACAATGTTAAAAGAATGGCATGACTGAAATGACAATGTTTCTTAATCTAGGAAAATATATAGTATTATCACGAATACAATAACCTTTTTCGATTTACCCCCGATTCCAAAAAGCGGTATTTATCTTTAGAAATTTAAGAAACCAATATATATTCAAGACTTAAAGCAGCATATATAAATACAATATTTCTTCTTCTGCCACTGATTTTCAGAATTTTTTTCCAAGTAAAGTGCATAGTGTACCGCAGTTTTTCAATTTGGGACACAGGTTTTTTTGGTTGCTATAAATTCTCAAGTAAAAATTTTCATGTTCAACACACATGTTTCACAAACAAACATGATAAATTAACAACATTAACATTAGAATTCATTTATTTTGTTATTTTTCTACATACAAATTAAGTTATAAAGATAAAAATGCTTAATTGAAAATTGGTAGCATCCATAAAATCGGTATGCCGGTTTCTTAACCCATTGCCTTTGGAATATATTTGAGATAAGCCTGACAAAAAATGGGGAAAAATTATCTTTAAAAACAATTCAAAGAAACTTTTAACTTGTGAAAAATGTATATACCTGCCTGTCAAACATAATGTGGTTTGAATGAAATTTGGTAAGAACTGCAAAATTACAAAAATCCGACAAATGGCGCGAAACTGCCAAACTTTTCGCGGGAAAGTATCGCCATCTATTGGAAAAATGGTAAATTACATATTATGCATTGGACGAACTGCGTTCGGGCTTCAAAAAATTGTAACACTGATTTTCTCTTCCCGAACAGATTTCACGGAATTGAAACTCCGATTTTTGTCTACCCGATCTCAAGTCGGGCATTCCAAAATTGGCGCATTTACGTTCCCCGAACTGAGTTCGTGCGTCACAGGCAAGGGGTTAAAATTTATTAATGCAATTAAAAGTTTCCGAAAATCAGTGGCAGCAAAATAAACTAATAAATGCTTCTTAACATCTGAAAAGTATTCTTTTCTGAGTTTACTAAAAATAAAGAACACTTTTCTTAAATTTGGATAACTCGAAAGAGATCATTTTATATTTCCGTACATGGTTACATTATATTTTCCTAAATTAAGAAACATTTGTCTTTTTTTACAGTTTTAGAGTTGATTGGAATTAGCTAGCTCCACACACACGAAAAAAAAAAATTTAATCATGGAAGTAAATTTACTTTACTATCAATAACTCAGACTTAAAACATGAGCATCAAATGAGAATTTTTTTCTTTTCATTTTTTCATATTTTTATTAGCTCATTACGTTAATATAAACGACGCATTTTTGAAAATTTTCTATTGTAGTATAAAAACGTTAGAAAAAAAAAGCCTAATTTGTTAAATCATAACAACGGTTTATGAAAAGGAAAAATTCTTCTTCCCCGTAAGTCTTTTGTACAACATACAATACTTTAATTATCTCTCTATTTAGTTGGATGAAAGGCAGAAAAAATATCGATTTGAGAAAAATTTTAATATCAGTTAGTCTTTAGTGTTAATTATTTTAACTATGTGGAAAAATGCGTTGTTGTAATATGCTGTAGTGTTTAATAGAAAAGGAAGAAACGAAAAAGTAAAATAGCTAAAAATCAAGATTATTTTAAAATAAAGAAAATTTTCGGGGTGGATAAAAATATGTACAGGATGATTATAAAAAAACTATCCCGATATATGAGCCCCTAACTGTCATACCGTTCACAGAAACTGAATGAAATTCTGGCCTAAAGTATTTTGAGGTATGCGCTCAAGAATCATGTGAAAAACAATAGTTAAATTCTAACAGTTACGGTTACAATGACAAAATTTCGAAAATTTCAAATGGCAATACCTACTTTTTTTTATTGGAATGTGATCTTCATAGTGAAAAACCATAAAAAGCGTTGGAACGGTACCTATAGCACGAAAATCGCCGGCGCTAGACAAATTAAGAAGAATAGTGAAAACAACCAATAAGGACAGAGAAGCAACAGAAAACTGAACATTTTATTGTGTTTCATACATTTTTCATTTCCCACACGACGACACTTTACATGCGGCCGATGGTGGATAGCACTGAACAATGAAATGTTTTACTTTCTGTTGCTTCTCTGTCCTTTATTGGTTGTTTTCACTTTTCTTCCTTGTCTGCCTAACGCCGGCGATTTTCGTGTTACAGGTACCGTTCGAACGCTTTTTATGGTTTTTCACTATGAAGATCACATTCCAATAAAAAAAAGTAGGTGTTGCCATTTGAAATTTTCGAAATTTTGTCACTGTAACCGTAACTGTTAGAATTTAGCTGTTGTTTTTCACATGATTCTTGAGCGCATACCTCAAAATATTTTAGGCTAGAATTTCATTCAGTTTCTGTGAACGGTATGACAGTTAGGGGCTCATATATCGGGATAGTTTTTTTAATCACCCTGTAGTTAATAGATCCGAAAACGTCTATAAACTTTAATATACAAATACTGTGTTAAATGAATAAATGACTTTAAATCTTAGTATATCTTAGCCAGTACGATATTACAAGCACGGAATTGAAATTCTGATAAGCGACAGCAAGTTATGTGCTGGTAATTCTACAGAATGTCAATCTTACATTTAGTTATTAACAGCAAGAATTTTCTCGCCTGGATTCATTCCGTTTTAGATTGAACGATCGGCATTCCATTCCGGCTTTTGTCCATTCCATTCTGCTTCAATAATGAACAGAGCAATAACGAGATTATCATTTGTAACGGAAATACTGAGTGACTGTAATAGTACCATACTTATTTTATATTGGAAAAATTAAATCTGTTATATTATCAGCTAAATTATAAGAAGAAATGGTCACATAAAACTTAAGTGTATATATTATCCTGTATAAAACTTTTCTGTCTATTTTAATTTATATATCCACTGTAGTTATGTTACTTAGATGTAATTCCACTGACAATTGTAAAAAAAAAAATACTTAAAAACGAAAGTAGATAATTTGTGAAAATATCGATCAAACATACTTAAAAGTGCGCTAAATATGTATCCGAACGCTATCTATAACTTACGTTCTAATTAATGCAAGAAAAAACAAATTTTTCTTTCAGATTTTTATAATTGTGTGTGATTTTTTATGTCATAAATGGTCAATTGCATATTAATTTACAATTTAAATTATAAATGTGCAACATCAATATCATAAATTTACAAGTTTTATCATAAAAAACTGTTGAAACACAATTTGACATTAAATTTCTATACTAAGCTAGTAAAGTATAAGTTATTAAAAAATGAAACCAAACAATGTTGAAAATAAACACCTGTTATTTAGAAGTAACTTTATGATTTTCATTTTTTAAGGTTCCGTAAAAAAATGGAACCATCATAAAATTACTCCAGTATCTGTCTGTCGGTCTGTCAGCGCCCCTTTTTCTCGTAAAATGTAGGACTTGGAAATTTCAAACTTTGGAAAGTTATAAAGAATTTTTACCCAAATATTTTACAGATTATTAACCATTCACAAATATCTTTAGGAAAAATTTAAGGGGTTAAGTTACTTTAAAAAATAAAATTCTTGTTGTATATCCTGTGGTGTATCGTGTGAAAGATCTCGTAATATCGAACTCAAAAATATATTTGTTTTAATTTTAGGCACCGTGAAAAATGCACCGCA
Organism: Maratus michaelseni; assembly: GCA_963931845.1. NCBI lineage: Eukaryota > Metazoa > Arthropoda > Arachnida > Araneae > Salticidae > Maratus > Maratus michaelseni. Next base: position 287,872,437 of record OZ007591.1, on the reverse strand, counting down.
AAAATATACCCCCCCCCTTCTATATCCGAATCTACTGAAACTAATATTATATAAAAAATTGGGGTAGTACGAGGTTATTTAAACATTGCAGGAAAACTATAGCAATTTTCCTAGGTATTGTAGTTTTTGAGAAAAACGCATTTTTCTGCTACACACAAACTTAAATTTTAGGATGATCAGTGGGAGAGTTGATGGGCTATCGATATATCTATCGACGCAGAATCATACAAGGATATTTACTAATGATCTTCAAAAACAAATAGCGATAATTAGCCGCGATAGTAATTAAGTTACTTGTAAAAACTTTATTTCTGTATGATGTAGGGAATCGTTCGTAAGATATGGTAACATCGAATTCAAAAATATATTTGTTTTAATTTTAGTAATATCGTAGTTAATATCGTAGAAAGTATACTAGAAGAATATCCCCCCCCCACCCTATTTCCGAATCTACTGAAACTAGAAGTATGAAAAATTAGAACTAGTAAGAGTTTATTAATTAATAAATATTAATTCATAAATTCCATGTACGAAAATCTTTCAGCGCGAGATATACTAGTACTTGTCCGATTTATTTTCTTTTGTATGATGATTTCTTAAAAGCTAATATAAACATTTGTGCGAAAATAATGTTAAAAACTCAATGTGAATTTTCAAACATTTTATTTAATAAATATAGAGACATGTAAAGAAAATTTAACAGAAACAAGTAAAAATATTTCTAAATCAACATGCTAATTTTTTAAAGTGCATATATGAAAAAATATAATTTTTATAAATTTTAACAATACGTTTCTTATAAATATTTATAAAAATGCAGGCTTGAATACCTAAGTCTAAATGTATAATCAAACGCGTTTCTACTACAATTTAATGTGTTATTGACAATAGCTAAAGCACTTATTAAAATGTAACACAGTGATCATTCATTTAACATTTAAAATTATCCATTGACAAAAGTTCTTTATAAATTAATAGCGACAGTAAAACAGAAATAAATAAAATAACAATATTTCTAATTTTTATTCACTATTTTCTGACAAACTTACTATTATTATTATACTTAGCAGTAAATAAAATGTACAATAGTTTAGAAATAGTTAAAGTATAAACGAAGCACAAATCACTAGAAAAACTAAAAATAATTTCCAGAGCGGATATTTAGTCTAAATCACAATGTTTGTAAAAGCACATATTATACTATTATTTAATTAAACATATTGAAACAAGTAGCTTTAATATATTTGTTTAACCCCAGACTTCACGAATGAATATTAGTTATGGTAATAATTATTTTCACATATGAAAAACATGCTGCAGGAATAAATTTTACTGGTTCTTATAACATAGAATATGTGGTTAAATTTAATTATATTCAGTAGCAATTTTTTGATAATTTAATTTATACGTTGTGTTAGAATTTATTTAATGTGCAGGAAAAGCATAAAATATATCGGTAATGTTTCTCAAGATCTTTAAGGATACATGATACTATTGTTTACAGAAACTTTCAATTTTAATACCACAAATTTAATTATAAAAATTAACAAATTTAATTATATGACTGTAAGTAAATTCAAGAAAATTTTATATCTGGCGTAATATTATTTTGATTTAATACTTGCTGATCCACCTGTACATGCATTACTGACCCATTACGCAATTACGCGGAGAGTTAAGGGAATCCAGGTAATGCTAAATAATTAAAAATTCAAATTTACACTGTAGATGAATTGAAAATTTTCAGAAAAAACATTTCGCAATTTTCGTGATTTTATTCAATTATAAAAAAACTTGAAGATTCTAAGTGTGAATATTTTAATGACTGCACTTTCAAAGGTGACGTGGTTTATTAAAAGCATTTTGTCCCTTGAAAATTTGATTATTAACTTCGCAGCTGAACAAAAGCAAATGACTCCATTTTGACGAGCTAAATTTGTTTATACAACTATTATGAAATAAAATAAATGCTTACTTATTTAAATAATGTAATTTTATTCATGTAATAGATTTCACGTCTAAGATTTTATACTAACCAGTATAATATGGGAAACATTTTTCTCATACCATTTATAAAGATATAATCTATATTACTTCCATTTTTCTGACGTTTTTCGCTTAACCAAATTGCCTCCAATTCAGAAATTTTAATTAAAAAATGCTTATGTCTGAAGATGCATATGTCTGCATATGTCTAAACAACTTTCTAAACAGAAACAAAATGACTTTTTTTACATACAAAAACAGTAAGTTACCGTTGTTACTTTCTGAAATCAAATACATAAATGACGTATACATGAGAAAACTCTAAAAATTGCATAAAATAACTCGCTGTTCGAATTGCAATCAGCTGACGACGTTTTCATCTACCAATCACAAATGCCCGGTTGACTTCCAGCTGTGCCTACAATTATATCAGCTACCAATCACGACTGCCCTCCAATGGTGTTTGACTTGTAGTGGGCAATTTGTGACGTCATTTGAAACAAAAAACGCTGCAAAACATGAAAAAAATGTTAAAAAACGCATTAAAAATGAAATTAACAGAAAAGAACAAATAAAAAAGTCGGGATAATAAATAATCCGCTCTTCCCTTTTAAAATTATGATTTTTTATCTGTAAAGAATTATCAACTTCTTTCTCCAAGCTAAAAAGAGTAAAAAAAAAAAACGATTCTGAGTGTATCTGAGGGTGAAATGGAAGCAATCACCGAACCAATCAAGCATTCTGGACAAAATTATTTAGAGTCAAAACAAAAAAAAAAATTGCCAAAAAATCAAAATTTTCTCTACGAATTTCGCATAAACTTTATTGAAAAAAGAATAAAATTTACTATATTGGGCTAAAAGATTGGATACCGGTTATTAATGTGGGTAAATCGCAGCGAAACGTCAAAAAACACTAAAAATCACATTTTTAAAATCATGATTTTTTTTTATCTGTAAAGAATTATAAACTTTCTCTAAGGTAACAAGTTGGAAATTGTATGTCAAACGTGACAAACGAGGTGCGTTCGTACTGTAGATAGTTATATAAATATTCAGATCTTGATGATTTTTAATTCTGTGAAATGAATTATATCGTCTGCAGATTAATTTCTGTCATATCTCGGTCGCTTGACGCTTCAACTTCGGAAGCTCCTATAACAAAAAAGCATCGATTTAAAAAAAAAAAAATTCAAATTTCTTAATAAATATTTTTATTTATATCTCGTAAAATTTTGATTCGATTTTTATACAATTTGAAATGTCTCGACAAAATTCTGCAAAGATAATATATCTTAAATCTCAAACCATTCGGTTGGGTAGTTTTGCGTTGTTATATTCGGACGGACGGTCAGACAGACAGACGGACGGACCAAGCGACGACAATAGGTGCTACGTATTTATATAATTACGAACGCACCTAAAAAGAGAAAAAATATGACGATTCTGAACGTATCTTAGGCTGAAATAGAAGCGGAACCACCGAACCAATCAAGCATTCTGGCAAAATTTCTTAGTGTCAAAGAAAAAAATTCGCCAAAAATTCAAAGATCGCTGCATTAATTTCGCATAAACTTTATTGAAAAGAGGATAAAATTCACTATACAGGGTGTTTCTAAACGAATAACGGGGTTTTAACGCTTGGTGGTATTTATTATATAAAACTTAAAATTATAATTAATACATAAAATGAGTAATAAAATTTTTACCGACAAGCTTACAATATTCAATATGAACACCTTTCGTCATACGGCACACATCAAGGTCGATAGCTCAGTTCTTCCCAAACGTTAATTAGTATTTGTGGGATAATTGTTGCAACAACTGCATCAATCCTGTTTCCTAGGTCGGGTAGGCCAGATGGTAGTGGAGGAACATACACGCGATCCTTTCTGAACCCACACAGGTAGAAATCACATGGCGTCAGATCGGGTGAGTGCACGGCTACCTTCAGAAACAGATTTCAGAAAAGCTGTGGTGAGTGTGGAGGGGCGTTTGGGAAGAACTGAGCACTGAGACTTGATGTGTGCCGTGTGACAAAAAGGTGTTTACAATGAACACTTGTAAGCTTGTAGGTAAAACTGTTTGAGTTGCTCTTTCATTTTATGTATTAAATATAATTTTAAGTTTTATATAATAGATACTACAGAGCGTTAAAACTCCGATATTCATTTAGAAACACACTGTATTGGGCTAAAAGATTGGAACCGGAATTCCGGTTACTAATGGGGAAAAATGTCAGTAAAAAGTGAAAAAACACTAAAAATTGATTCAAAAATTTCAAAATCTGGCTTCTATGTGCAAAACTACATGCATAGAGGTACCTTCCCACCAAGTTTTGTAGCTTTGCGTGCAACGGTCTCTGCAGAACACAACCGAGAAACAGATACACAGATACCCAAACTTCCTTCTTTATTATAGTTGGAGATAATTCCTAGTTTGAGTTTGACTGCTCTGACTCTGGCCGCCATATTGGAATTAGAGGCAGAGCTGATCTTATCCAATCTAGACTCTTCATTGGTCTGAGCTCTGGAAACTACGGTTGTTGCCAAACGCTAAGCTAGAAATTCATCCTTATTTCCGCGCCAAGTAAGAGAAATATATATATATATATATATATATATATATATATATATATATATATATAGAGAGAGAGAGAGAGAGAGATTCTATTAAATTTAAAAATTCTCTTAGTTTTTCAATTAAAAAAGATTTTTACTTATGTTTTGTTCTCTGGACAGTATGTTCTCTAATCCATGACGTATGGGATTGATCAACTTGTTATCCTAATTAGTGGTCTAAATAAATAAAACATTCAAGTTATCAAGTATATCATAAACTATACATTTCACTACAAATTCAAAAGATAGGCTATATGGAATAATTTTCAGTTAAATGACTAAAATATATGTCAATCACTTTTAATTGTTATTTGTTTGGACATTTTGTGTAACCAAAACAGATATACAGAAAATTAAAAGAAAGGTTTTGCTTAAGTATTGCCCAAGAAATGTAATTTGAAAATTCGTACATTTAGTTTTAAATAATTAAAAATGATTGTTTATTAGTATTGAAAAATCAAACTTACTATAATATACAACAAAAGAAAAAGCATATATTTTTTTAATATAAAATATTTGCTTAAACAGTAGGAAACTATTTACAATATTTAAATTATAATCTTCAAAATAGAGAGAAAACGAGAATGTAACCAATGAATGTGTTTCAAATTGAATATTCATTACGTATTTGATGCCTTATAAGTATCAATCTCCTATCTCAGAATTTAAACTTCTCTTTTAATTAAAAATTCCACATGAATTGGCAACAATTAGTTTAATGGCTCAGCCTTGTTTTGAATAATAAAGAAGACAGTGAGAAATGTAAGAAGAACGTATTTATATTTAAAATTGGAAATTGATACTTCTGCGAATGAGTTTCTGATACGACGGGACTGACAATTTTGTACGCACAACGAACAACTAAAACGTTAATTAGAATAATATTTTGAAAATCACTCAAATAGAAGCCATCATGCGTAGATTGTATAATTAAAGTAAATATTATTTTTACGGAAGAACAATATATAAATATACTTAAAATATCTTACATTTCGTCGTATAACATGCACCAGCAAATTTTGACAATTTTTCTAAATCAAAAATGCGCGCTATAAGATTCAATGTATGTTCGCTATTTTGTAGGTTTTTTTTTTTTATCAACGATGCGATAAAATCGGCCAATACTTTCTCAATAGAAAAATTGATATTTAGAATGGAAAAGTTTAATTAGTCAATTTTTAATTGATTGCGTAACATAAACGAGCTCATTTTTATATAATTTTATACTCTTTAAAAACGAGTATTGTGATTGGACTGGAAATCACTTTTTTAAAAATAAACTCCTTCTATTTAGATTGTTTACAATTGGTTATCTTTAACAGTTGAAATTATTTTATTTAACTTTCCTACACTTTAGAGACTTCTTTAGATCGACTTAGAAGGATCTCTTGATGTTTTCTTTTCTAGTTTTAAGAGCCTATATCAGTCACGCGAAAAAACGCGCAAGATAATGTTAAGTCTATGGGAAGGTTGTTGCGCGATTTCTCGCTTGCATTTTAATATTTTTAAATGATTTTTTTTTTTTTTTTTTTTTTTTTTTTTTTTTTTTTTTTTTGCATAGGATGGCTCAGGTCGATCTCTAACGTTGTTAATTTTTACTTTTCCGATTTTGGTTCTAGTTTTTTTTTATGTAAGGGTACTTTAACATTCAGAACCGGTTCCGAAATTAGAAATGTCCGCTTATAAAAAAACTGTTAAACTCTCAGAAAAAACTGTAAATTTATGAGCGTTTTCCCTTCAATTTTCATGGGCAACAGCCTTATTTGATGAAAAACGGTCTGATCCACTAAATAAGCGGCCTTATCCCTTAGATACTTAAAAAATTAAGAGTAATCCACATATCCATACAGTTCTAGCCCATATGTTAGCAAAAATACGGTACCACACCATACATTGCCCTCCGCTAGGGTGTAACACTTCATTTTACTCGTGGTTCGAAAATTTTGATCCTCCAAAACAGCGATTCTGTGATGATTATCTAACGTGCTACCGAACAGTAAGTAAAGTGTTATTGCGTGTTAAAGTGCATTATAATGCTATATTACTTTGCCCCGTAAAATTACGCGCTGCACAAAATGATGGCATGGATATTTTTTTTTACGGGGTATGACTGGAATATCTGCTGCCGGCCTCTGCCCGTAATTTTACTGAAAATTTTTTAACAGTATCGAAATAGCAGTTTTTTTTTAACAGTACTAAAATCGAAAAAGTAAAAACTAACAACGTTAGGGATCGGCCTCAGCTATCCTCTGCAAAAAAATCCTCTAAAAATGTTAAAATGCGAGCGAGAAATCGCGCAAGAACCTTCCCATAGACTTAACATTAGCTTTCCCGTTTTTTCGCGTAACTGGCGTAGGCTCTTAATGTGCGCAAGTGGTAGAAGAGATTATAAGTTATCCCTAAATTAACGAATTTTTTTAAATATCACTGTGAAGCTAGATCGCTTTTAATTCGTTACGTTTTGCAATAACTTTTCATCCTCTAGATTTTTATACAACTTCTGCAGATATTTATATTTACGCACTATATAAACATATTTATAAATATCTGGCAAAATGTTATTTGATGATAATTATATTTCAAATTGGATTTCTTTAAATCATTAAAACTTGTGTTTGACGTCGTATTAATCTTAACCTTCCTATGATAAATTCTATAAACAGTAAACAAATCAACACGAAAATTTAATTGCTACTCAAATACTCGTTTAGACATTTTTTGTAATATAAATTTAAATTATCTCAATATTAATTTACAGATCAATTAAGAAACCAAAAATTATACATTCCACGTTTTTTTCTAAAGTTCCTATGTATGAAATATTATATATTGACAAATTACTCAAATAAGCATTATAAAGAATAAATTAAGCTTCGTTAGTGCTTCAGAGTGTTGGGAATGAAAATGGAGTAAAGATGCTAAAAAAAATGTGTCATATTTATTTTATTTTATTTTTTAAGTATAATGTCCAGCAATTTAAAATAAATTATGCTGTACAAATGCTCTAGCATAAATAATAATAATGTATTCTGCAAACATTATGCTTTAAGGAAAATGAAAATGAAAGCAGAAAATGTTAGAATGATTCCTATTTTGTTAAGATATGGGACACAAAAAAGCTCTTTGTCGGTCATTAAAAAACATTTAGAATTCCAGAGACAATATTTTCTGTCATCATAGATTTAGTGTATTATGTTATATAAAATTAGTTTATTTTTCTTTGGTACAATGGCAGTACTTGACAAAGGGGCTCAAATTTTAATAGCCTGTAAAATGTAGCATTTTCAAAATTATGAAAAAACACCTGTCCAAATAACTTATACCAATACGTTTGACAACCATTTCCTTAAATAAACTAAAAATAAATTATTATTCAATATTTAAGAAAATAATCCTACGAAGACAACTTTATTCGATAAATAAAATTCCTTTGATGCACTTTATTTTTACTTTTTAAAATATCATTAAAAATAATGCAATATGTGATAGTTATCGAAAGTACACGCACAAAACAAAATTTAAATTTATTATTAGTTTCCAATAAATATACTATTTGAAACACTAATAATGAAATGAACTATTTTCTAATCTATAAAACAAAATCTTATACAATTATACCCATTCAAATGTTTTCATTTGATGATTTCTCATCCATTTTCTAAATGTTAATTTATACAAATAACTATAACATTTCAGAAAATTATCAAATTCTTAAACCGATAGTTCATCACACTCAAAGCATCAAATAATTTAAAGCCAATATATTTTATGTAAATGTAACACAAATTTCTGATGATAGAACTTTTTTCGAAATTTATTGTCTATGAAAATCAGGTTTTTCAGAAAACTCAATTAATTTTTTTATTTCTAAAAATCCATTAGAAATATTAACATCATGTTATTTTAACTCACCAGATTTATGACGCCTGTTGATTAATCTCCGGAATAATCTCAAATAATTCTTCATACCCTAGGTTTATAAACGACAGTTAGTTAAATGTATCTTTCGTTTTTGAGACATCAAAACAGTACATACTAACAGTCTTAACAGTACATACAATGATCACATGGAGAAAGCAAAAACTTTTATTTACAATAAATTGTGCAATATCTAAATAAAAAAAGTAATGCAAAACTGTAATGTTTTAATAAGATTGCCTATTTAAATGCAGTTGGATAACTAAAAATATGATAAAATGCTGCACAATATGTAAATACATTTTTTTTAAATATTTTTAATCAAATTCTTTTTGAGATTTTAAATATATATTCAACATGGAAGACTGTCATTACGTAAAAGTTACAAAAAGTAGGAGTTTACATTTGAAATTTTTCAAATCACCGAAAGTTTGTGTATGGGCATAAAAATTGCAAACTCTCTTGTATAATTATTTGTCTTATAATTATCTCATTTGCAGAGTATCAATGACATCAAAATATTTTTTTTTTCATCATTTACGTAACAATATTATTTTGAATTGCTTCTTTTTTCTTTCCTCATTTAGAAATATATGTATTCTGTTCTTTTCAATGCGAGAAAATGTAGCTATATTGAAACTGAAAATAGATTTGTTTTTCATTCTATTAATATAGCAATAGGCTAAGAAAGAAATTTTGAAGACGATTAGATTATGTCGTATTACAACAGGTTAAAACAGAAATGACAACATTTTAGTATTTTTTTTTTTTTTATGTTTCATAATAAATAATTCGTTCGAAATAGTAAAACCTTATTTAAATCTTAACAGAAAAAATATGTTTGAAATAAAATATCCTCCAACGGTGTAAAACAAACGGCGGTTATGAAAACGTTTATTATTATTACTAAATATTGAAATACAAATGATGTCATAGTAATAATTGTATAGACATATATTAGCATTTCCGAATAATAGTACACAAGGTCCGAGAGGGTTTCAGGATGCAATTTACATTTCCGATATGTCGAATTGTTGAATTTTTATAATTTTTAAAATTACGTAAGAAAACGTTAGACATCCGGTAATTTAATTAATATCTGTGGAATCGAATGAAATGAAATAATTTTTTTCTTCAAATTACAATCACTTTAATAAAGCAGGGTTTTTTTGCTCTGTTAAATAGAAATCTGGGTTGCTTTTTATATGATTTGACAAACATTTATAGCATTGAGTTAAAGGCATGCGTACTCAACGTGAGTTTCAACTGTTCATTCTAGACAGAAATATGCATCTGCAGACAAATCATTCTTTTCATATGCCATATTACGTGCACAAAACTTTACAGTCATTAAACAAAAAAATAAAACAATTTCAATTTCAATTTTAAAAGTACACAGATTATTCCATAGGTAACGAAACAAAACATGAAAACGATTTCCCAAGAAATTTATGAACAAAAATTTAAGAAAATTATGGCAGGTTAGAGGACACTTTTCAGTAAAAACACCTATAAAATAAAAACACCATGAAACGAAAATCAACGGCATTGAGAAAAATCTTTGTACTCCCCGAAATTTGTTTCTGAAAATAATCAATTAAATATGGTATTCAAGAAAGCGGCTAATATGGAAATAGGCACATTTATTTATCGTTACATTGAGATAATAAAAGTAAATAAATTATAAAATGATTTATCTCAGATTCTTTTATATTCTTTGTTAGCTCATTACAAGCATCGCAAATTTGCGATATAATTGTATTTTTGTGAGAAATTCGAATCTATATAAAACCGCCGTTTTCTCTGTACATCAACTATTTTAAGATGTTATGAATAACAATTTCATTTATTAAGAAAATCACATGTTATGTCTAGTTTTAGGAAAAGAATGGATTTTTTATTAACATAAACAGTTTTTCTAACAAGATTCTAACAGATTTTAACATAAATTCCTAATTTTTGTGGTTAAATTCTGTGGGTGTGACTGTTCGCTTGTAGTTTAAATATCGCAATAATGCTGTGATCGAAACTTCCTCCCCCCCCCCCTGCCTCCAAAATCAGAAATATTTAATTATTAGTCCGATTCAAACGAAACCTTTTCTCAGGTCCCCAGATACTAGATAAATTTCGGTATCATTATTTCAGCGCTTGGTTACCACTATTTCTGAATATTATTGACCCGGAAGGGGTATTTTCTCGGGTTCTATGGGCCCAATTTCAATTAGAATAGTTCATTCAACTTAACACGAACTAATTAAGGTATGGATAACTAATTAAGATAAAGATTTCGCGCCATCTGAAGGTAGAAAAAGGAACTAAAAGATTTTCCAACGCGTGCGCAGCACGCCTTCTATACGATGTAATAGGCAACAGGGACACGTGCCGCAGTTCTGATCGGAAATAATTTTATTTAGAACTGAGTGCACCCCTAGCGGTGAGAAGTGCAACTAAAGAATTTTGCATTTAAAATTTGTTCGATTCAAACAAAGGGCCAGATTTCAACGACAATTGATTCATTCAACTTAACATGAACTAATTAAGATATCGCTAACTAATTAAGACATACATTTGGGGTCCCCTGTAGGTGGAAAGCGAAACTAAAATATTTTCTGCTCGTGCACAGAACCACTTCTATAAGTTGCCATAAGCAACGGAGATACGTGCAGGAGTTTCGTTCGGTAAGAGGTTTGTTTAGAACAGCGTACACTCCCTGTCGGTGGACAATGTAACTAAAATATTTTACATTTAAAGTTGGTCCGATTCTAATGAAATCTTTTCTGACATTCTTCCGAGGTCTCCCAGGTACTAAATAATCTTTGGTATCAGTTTATCAGCCCTTGGTTACGACCATGTATGAAATATTAATGTCCAGGGGGGTGATTTATTTTATCAGGCTCTGTGGGTCCGATTTCAACGGTAATCGGTTTATTCAACTTAACAGGAACTAATTAAGATATAGCTAAACATTTAAGAAATAGATTTGGCACTCCCTGTCGGTGGAAAGTAGAACTAACAGATTTTTTTCGCATGCAGGGCACGCCTTCTACACGGTGCCGTAAGAAGCTGTAACGAGTGGCGGAGTTTCGTTCGAAAATAGGTTTATTTAGAGCAGAATGCTCCACCTGGTGGTAGAAACTGGAAATAAAAGATTTTGCAGCGCGTGCGAAGCACGTTTGCTATACACGGTATCGTAGGCAGCTGGGACACGTGTGGGATAATTTGATTAGACCAAAATGCCTCCCCTGGCGGTGGAACTAAAATATTTTTCTACGCGTGCGCTAAAAATGACTATCTTTATTGAAACTGCAAAAAAAGTTACCGATTTGATAATCCCAGAAAATGAAAAAGTTTCATTTTCACTCATCCTCGAGTATTAAGGAAAATACTGCATTATTTGAATCGAAGCTCACAGTTTATGTTTCTGATTCCAAAAATACATAGTTTGTGAAAATCTGACGGTAACTTTTTAAAGATTTTGACCAAAAACTGACCCGTTTTGAATCAAATGATCCAGACACCTCCCTATTTAATTTCTGAAAGACAAAGAGTTACCTGAGGAAGGGTTTCTTGCAGCGATTTTTAGAGTGATTTCACGTTTTATATTTTGACTGGACCGAGCAACGCCCGGCGAATCTGCTAGATAAAAATAAAATAAGATGTACGTAATCCAAAGTGTTTTAGATGATTCCTCATTTTAATTATGAGTAATATTGTTAATTTTAAATTATTCTCGACTCTTATTTATAACTTATTTACCACATTCACTCACACAAAAATCGGAGATAATAAAATATCAACTGTCTAGACTGCACCTGCTGTCATCTGTTTCTATCTTGATGAAGTAAAAAATAAGTTATTTTGCGGAAATCTATAATCAATTACAACACTAAAATGTCTAATGAAATTTAAACAAGGATTGATGATATACATAAACTATCCTCCTATCACGTAGTGTTTTTAAATGAATTTAAGCCGTGCTGTACAATATTATAGATGCAATAAGTTTTAAACTAATTGTATTTCCAAAATAAAATTATTTTATAATATTTAAATGATTTTTGCCCATTGGTAGCACCAACTGAATGATTTTTTAGTTGTGTTTTCAATGAAGTTTTCATTTACTTTTTTACATCAAAAGATTGTCAATTTCATATGTTAAAATGATTTATGGTAGTACTTATTCCGGCTAGAGTTGCTGCAAAAACAAAATGGTGGCGAAAGAGCGAAGAGAACTGGGACTGCGTCACTGGGGTTGGCAAGCGTTAGCGAGTAGTCAGCTGAGCCTACTAGTTTTTTAGAATGCTCAATGACAATAACAAAATTCATTTTGTATGATAAATATTAATTATATGTATAAAAGTAAAATGTTGGAAATTTATTTTTTTAAAAATACTTACGTATTAGTCGCAAGATATCTCTATTTATACCAGCCATATATATTCTGATTATTTCAGTGTTAAAGTGCATATTTCAATTATATATATTCTAAATTTCTGTTTTTTTTTCATATACTTATTTATTTACTAGCTGTACCCGGCCACTCGTTGCCGTGGCTTACTCTGGTTAAATGGTAAAGAAAGAAAAGAAAAAGCGCGCGTTTCTAATATGTTTAATTTCTCAATGCATATTAGTACACAATATTTTTTGTTGTTCGATTGTCTGTACAGATATAGAGATTGTCTGGTATGATAATTGGCACGTCGATTTTACATTGCAGTTCGTAAAGTGGACTCCCTGCAGATCCAATGAATTCAAAAATGGTTGGATAATTAACCGCTTCATCTGCTTCCACAACTGTGTCGACGGACTTGTATGTAACTTCCTATCTTTGAATGTTAGACTGAATAATATTATTAGACGCCTTTCTTCTTGGACGCCTTTCTTCTTGGAAGAAACAATAGCTCGTTCACTGAGCCAATCGTGATTCTTATAATTGGATTGAATATTGGGAAATATTTTGCAAACAATTCTTTTTTTGACGTCACTAAATTGCATAAGTTATGAGGCAATGGAATTTGTACTGAGGTCAGATCAACCGGCACATTTCCAATTTCCAGCAATGGATGTGAGAATACCTCAGTTGATCGATCTTTTTGATGACATGCATATGTTTTAGTTAATATTAACATATTTACGTGTCGCCTCAAAGTAGAGTATTCCAGGCAAGCATATATTTTGTCCGCTGGTATCGATCGAGGAATTACCGGTAATCTAAGCCTGTCATCTCCTGCAAGCAGTACAAATGCGTTACCAAATGAATTGATGTTTTCACGCAAATCTAACAATGATCAAGAGCTTCCAGAGATTTTTTGTGGGCAATTGTGCCCAAACAATAAGTTTGCATTTGTGCAATACTTTTCCCATGCCGGAATTCTTTGGAAATGTTGCACGTGGGAGTTTAAATGAATTGCATGTTTAACGGCAATTTCAAAGCGGAATGAGCAGTTCTTCCACCTGATAGTAATATCGCAGCTATTCCGGGCGATCCAAGAGCAAAAGCTATGTCATTTTGGGATCGAATTGCTGCCAGAATCAATCTAATTAGGAACGTTCTACCAGTTCATCGTGGCGTATCTACGAAGAAGATTTCTTCAAACCCTTTATTGACAGTTTGCATTATTTGATAGTAAATGCCTTCTTGATCAAACCTTAGCTTAGTAATATTTGATAACGCATACGATAAATGATCACCCTTGTAGTAATTTTGTTCGAATGAATTCAATTATATTTCGAACGAAACAGCAGCAGATACATTCGGTGATGGCATTCCCAATTGATTGAGAAATTTCTTCGAGATTTCTAAGCACAAATCTTTAATCATTATCAACGCTTCTTGGTAGATTTCTGCTGTGAAATCCATATACATATTTGAATTTTGATGGAAAATATTTTCAGCCTTGCGCGATATATATTTTTCCCATAACTTTGTTGAAGATAAAGGAGAGCAGGCCGTCAATATGATTACAAATAATGCAAGAATTTGATTTGAATGTGACGAGTTACACGCGTCATTAAATCATACATCCTAGTGTCAGTCGTTCTCCTATAAATTCAGAGCTGGACATGCACTGCGGAAAGTAGCATGTGTAACGCCGTTGACAATTCTCAATTACTGGAAAGACGTTGGACCGGGCTCATTTACCTAAAGCAAGTGGAGAAAAAAACAATAATCTTGATTGGGATACACTGTGTACATTCTGCTTATCGTAGTTTCTTCCAATACGCCATGTTGTCCGTCGGCTCGCTCTTCTCGTTTGCGTCGTTTAAATGATTTCCTACTCCATCTCCATTCCATGTGCAATACGTTGGCACTCTCGAATACAACAATGTTTTAGAAAGCCGTCATTTTCACATAACGCGAAGAAAGTAGTTAACGTTGTAGCCGGTGGATTCAGGGCAATTTGTTGCACATTTGCAGATGTTGCACATTGCACATTTGTATGTTTTTGATAGTATTGGCGAATATGGAACAACCCACCGGTTATCTACTTCGTTGTCACCGTTTCACATTTGTATGGTTGCCAATTTACGTTGCTTTTCTCGTTTGTGTCGTTTAAATGATTTTCTACGACTTCATCTTCTTCTGATCATCTTCTGTTTAAAGGATATCCATCGTTTCCTGTAACTGTGTTGGATACTAATACTCGAGAATGTCGCTTAGACCATCAATTTCCGTCAATCTTGCGTGGTAAGTTTGTATTTAGTGTATCGCATGGTCCATGTAACATCTTTTTCATCACAAGTTCATGCAAATCCTTATCGACGTCGGCATTCAGTATTTAAGCGCTTATTACATCGTCTATTTCGTTTGAAGTGATTTTGTTATAGAGACATATTAGTATATGTGCGCGTAGCAATCCTCTCTTTTGCCATTCCACTGAATACATCCAGCAGCGCACAGACCCAAGTACTCCATGTTTTACAATGAAATACATCAGCGATTTCAGCTTCTTTCTGAAAACACAACCTGTGATGTCTTGTTTATCCACTGGCGATTACCCAAAAAGCAAAAGCTGTTGTATATAGTTCCAAGCTGGATTGCATGTTTACATAATGAATAGGTCTCGACGCCCGTCGTGACGATACACAATTCCATCTTGAACATAGTCATGCATATGAAGTGGGCTGCCTGTATTGTACTGTCCTCTAAAAAAACCATTTTTTGAACTTATCTTTATATAAAGTCTAATAAAGAATACAAAAAAAATTAAACATAGCTATATTTTCACAGCTTGTTCTGACTAAGATTTTAATGCTGAGCATTTTCTATTCTATCAATATGTTACAAAATGACAGCCAATTAAGCAAGAATTTGAAAAAAACTCACTTTCCCCCCCCAAAAAAACCCATGTTAACTAAAAAACCCACATGTAGAAATACTTGAAAATAAAATTATTTGACAGCAAAATATTTTTTTTCATTATTATTTATTTTTAAACAACAATTCTGCAAAAAAATATTTAATATTTCATTATTTTTGTAAATTGAAAGAATTTCAAATACAAAATAAAACATATAATTATTTATAAATTCGCTCCAGACTTTTCATATTTCTTTGCATACATCTTCAGTAAATTTAAGAAGAAAATTACTAAATAACATTTGTAAAATCTTCGAGAGTATATTAATGGAGAAAAATCAGTAATAGCCACATTTTGGTTTCTTTTGTTCTGAATAATATGGTCATCAGGTTCCAACTTGAGTACTGTTTTAATTTTTGTTGGCACTAAGCACTTTATTCGACTACCATCATTTACATCTTCAATAATAACACCATGAAACTTTAAATCATCTTATTTAACAATCAACTACTGGCCACATTGTAACTTCTCAGTTTCTGGTACTGAACAGAAGAAATCATTGTCTTCATTATCGGTAATATCGCTTGTGGTGTTCCAAATTTGCGCTTCTTCTGTATCATACAGATCGGCATCTGATAAATATGAGCTGCATAAAAAATGTTTATTACTTTCCTGACTGTTATCTTCACCAGTAGTAGTACTTTCATTCTCGATGCTTGTTTTTGAATATCTTTTATGCAATGAAGAGTGATTACAATGCTTTTAAGTGCTTGGAGATTCGTGTGATTTTAACCCTTCATCTATATCTTTATATGTAATAACTGAAAAACTCATCCTTTCCTTACATCTTGTACGTGCTGTAGTTTATGTTTCATTAAATTGACCTGTGTCAATCTAGTAAAAAATTGTAATATCTAATTGATATTATAAAATTTTGAGTACTTAGGTAATCAAGGGAATGGATTGGTGCTGTTTCCAGAACACCCGCCGACTTTGGCACACGAAATCTTATTTTACTAATCACATTTCTTCAACATTTTTGCATGTGCATATTTTTAATGCTTTCACTTTTTACTACCATTGATGCAGTAACCCTAGGGACAGCAAGTATCAAGTCATACTATCATATCTGAACTTTTAGCCTATATTTGGCACCAAATAAATTTCCATTCCCTTTAATGTTTAATTACGTCTGTCAGCAGCCACCTTATGGCAATTTTCTTAGAAGGAAGGAATAATTTTTTCTTGCATTCTATCAAGGATTCTACTTGTGCTGGCTGCACTATGTTTCTATAAACATATTTATTTGGACTATTTAATTTTAGATTAATACTAATAAAAAATTTAACAAAAGTTTACTGTTTAACACTTTTAAATAAGAAAGTGGCCACTAGTTTAAAGATAGTGACCACTTATAAAACTGCTACCACTGGTCACTAATGAAATTTCCCAATTTTGCCTTATACCTAATATTATTAGTCCTTGCTTTACCCAGTGTTGTATTGGCTTAAACATGGAAAATAACAGTTTTAACTTTCCTGGTCAAAATAGGTTTTGATCATCAGTAGTTAAGACCCATTTTGATTTAGAAAAAGAGATTAAAATTTATTTTGTTAAAATTAAATTAATACAACATGTGTTACTGATTAAGTAACAACTTTTGATGCATTAAGGCTAACGCAGATCAAACTTTGAAAATTATCTTTATTGCTGAAGATTTTGCACAACAATTCACCAGATGCATTATGAAATCTAAAAATTTCAAAAGGTTTTTAATAGAGTTTCAATTTTGAGTGATTGAAGCAATTTTGACCACTTTTAGATGGTTAAAACCAGTTTTGACCACAATCCTGGTTAAAATGAGTTTTGACTGATCAAAATTACACCCCTGGCTTCAACTTCTCAGATGATAAATCAAAAATAATGAAGTTCATCGATGATATAGAAAGGGGTGTACGCTTGTTCTTAAAAGTAGATTTGCTGATTAAATTGCTACCACTTCCTTCCTGAATTATATTACGCCTTTTTTCTATGGTATATTTTAAATTATGCTCATTTCAACAAAGGGGGAATGCATGAGATTTCAAGTTTTACCTTTTATACGAAAGATAAAATGATATTTTACAATTCATTACCTGTGTTTTGCACAAGACTGTACAATCTTACAGTTAATCTGCATGCTTAGAAGAGAAATCGTACAAGTTAGCAGCTATGCATCTATATTGATTATTCTACCTTAAGTAAAATATTTTGCTTTAAAAAAATAAAAGAGTGAATAAAATAAAATAAATAAAAGTTTGAAAACATCAAAATAATATGTAAAATACAAGTGAAGGGTATCTGTGTGTAAAAAAGATTGATGGGTTTTATTTGTACAAACATGCATTTTTTATGACATACTAAAAAAAAAGAATCCTTAGAAGTCCCTTCAATATGCATTAAATTTGCATAATTTAATTATGTTACTTAATAATAAATGTATTTTTAAGAAAATTTCTATATTTTATCATTTTTTATTAAAAACATTTTTGGGTTTTTTTTTAATTCCATCATGGGTTTTTTTAGCTCCATTTTCAAAGGTCGCCAGCCAAGCCATACATGACATAATCAGCTGTAAATGTAACATTTTATTCACACATTAATGGTTTAGCATAAAAACATTTCAAAATTTATGAACATCATTCTAACATAATGTATTATAACAAGCAAATATCTGAAAATGAGATTCGTGTTTTGCCAAAATTCTGCCTTATTAGATTAAATTCTTATAAAACTAAATAAACACTCCTTAGGTATTATCAAATGTTTTTACTGTTGTAAATGGTGTATAGAAACAGGGAAAAACCAAAAACTGACTTCAGTAAAATATTTGATGAAGTATTAGGGTGGGTTTTTTTTTTAGGAAACATTTCACACTGGGTTTTTTTTAGAGGACAGCACAATATATGAAAATAGCAAAATCGTTAGTCTTCCAACGTTAGTTGTATTACCGTCATTTTAAACTGCATCTCAGAAATGAACGTATTCTTCAGAGTGTAGATTGGTCTTATTCAAATGGATGAATATAAAACGTTCTGTTTTAATTTCTGCATACAGATATACGATGTGTTGGTGAAGCAATTGACGGCATTTCAAAATGTGATTGTTCTCATTATCTCGAATCATTAACCGATATGAATAATAGTTCTTTGCGTTGCTTTTGTTATTTCTTTCTTGAAACTGACTTGATTTATCATCTTAACGTTGAAGTGATGACGTTGAAGAAATGATCCCAAAAATGATTGTATTATTGTAGAGCACCGTAGCATCGATGAGTTTCTGTAACTTTTGTCAATTGATAGCTTCTCAAATGACGAAAACTATCTCTAAGTTTTAATTTTTCTCAGACTATAAAAATTGCCACTTCGTCTATTGTTAGAGCATTCAATCTTCGCACATGTTCTCCATCACGCGTTTTGTCAGTATTAATAACAATCTTCTGTGTATTGGATGGCATCATGTCAATTGCTGCTTTGAACAAAAGCACTAATTTGCTTTTTTTCATAAATGAAGCACTTGCAGACGGGAAACGATGGACATTTTATGCCGGTAGAAATTCCACAGCGTGAATTCAATTAATCTTTGTCATCACAGATGAAATACATTCGTAGAAATGAATGCTGACCATTTGGGAACGGAAGCAGGGAGCCCTCTTTATGATAATTTGTTTCTTTCACTTTGGAGGTTGTATGATTTGAGCTGTTACACGAACGACGTCAACGAACGATGCCTTTGAAGCATGTGTTGTATTTTCTGATCTTAGATCGTAAATGCTTTGTTTAGGCAGTATATCCGGTGTCTGGCGGTTCTCCAATTTGAGTTTAATTTTTTCGGTGGGGCCTAAAGTTTCTGCATTAAATTTGAGTTCCTTGCAATAACGACACACTTCAGTCACAGTGCCGATGAGAACTTGCCAGCTCAAACTATTATCATAAGCTGGGTTTTACAGGAATGCAAGGCGATTGTAACCGCATGATTGCTAAGCACGGAGTCGTGTTTGACGCTGATCTGCTCTTTCTCGTTGACGTCTTCCAGTCATTCTCAGCCTGTCGGGTGCAGTTTGATGAGAACGAAGCAGATCTAAAGCTGCAGAATGCGTTCACCGTGCGCGCAACCGTGCATTCTCAAATCTGGATTCACGTCACTCTGCTGCTTCCTCGGTACGTATTTGAGACATTGTTTGTCTGCTTCGCTCGTTTGCTGTTGCCCGTTCTATGTTTGATTTGCAATTACTCGTGTCACTGCTTCCGCTTCGCGAGAACGATGCCCTAATTTTAATCTTCTACGAGGCATTATTTGTATGATATAAAGCCGATCGATTGTACTGAAAAAGAAGAAAACAGTTATAACAAACAACAGTACAATTCGAAAAACGAATTTAAAGTGGAATGAAAGATTCACCTTGTAGTTAAAATCGATAAAATACACATTAAAACATCCTTAAGAGGTTCCGAAAAAAGATGTTAAAACATATTTATTTTCAAAAGAGATCTTTCGAACGCAAACGCGTTCATCACCAAGTGAAGCTTTTGTTCAGTCAAAACTTCCCCTTGATGATGAACGCGTTTGCGTTCGAAAGATCTCGGGTGTACATAAATATGTTTTAACATATTTTTTTGGCACCTTTTAAGCATGTTTTAATGTGTTTTATCGATTATAAAAAACACATATAAAATTGCAAAACATTAAAAAAAAAGAAAAAGCACTAACTTAAAATTAAGCACTTAAAATTATGTGATGTTTAGAAGAAATTATTTTTTCGAAAAAAGGGAAACTGTTTGTTCAGCACGTTCCCTTCTTCAATACCATGTCCAGTTTATTCACGGACTTTTTGTTTTCTTTAAAATATAGTCTTTCTATTATAGAGAAAGGAGAAATATGCATATTACGTTAAAATTAGTCATAATGGTTATATACACATTTTAAACAGCATTTACATAGTTCAATGTAAACTAAAGGTAATTACGTATATTCTTCTATTGGTTGGGTTGAGTTTACATATGTATCACCGCCCGTGTACTTAACCTCGAGTGTTCGTTTACGAATAGCTGTCAAATAATAGACACACAACACAAAATAGGTATTTATTAACAAAAAATGAATAGAAATTGTTCAAGCATTTTATTATCTAAGGCGAGAATAATTGTACTTTCTCAGTGACTGTAGTGCAATTAAAATGATTATGACATTATACAATTTTTATTTTCTGTTCCATTTAATATTTTCTATTTTGTAATCAACTTAGAAACATAAAAGTTGTAGATTTTTCAGAGACTTGTTTCATTAAAATAAATTGATAGAACTTCGGTTTATTATATTAATATACAAATAGGAAACAAAAGAAAAAACACAAATACATTTTAAATGTAGACAAAAAAACAGCAGTTTCATAGTTTCTAACTCCAACTTCAGTGTAGGCTTAAAAAACATTAAAGCTTTAAAAAAAATGCACGAGAATGTGAAAGAGGGGAGCAAGCAATATAGCTTACGGCTAAAATGTAAATAAATGACCAGGTCATTTTTTGTCGTAAGGTACTTACTGTAGCTTCCTACATATTCTCATGCATGTTTTTTTTTTCTATAGAATTTTCTAAGCACTTATTCTGTCTACATTTTAAAGTACTTTTTTTATCAGGTTGTCTCTTTGTATTTTAGGACTTGTTTATTTATTTATTTATTTTTAATGGGGCTTTTTGTGACTTATGTTCATTAATTCATTCCATTTAATTTCTTATACAGAGATACTTTTTAAAATGCATAAAAAATTAAGTAAAACAATCTTTTCTAAATAAAAATGTACAACTCTTTCTGTTTTATGTTATTATTTTGTTGTTGTTATTATTGCTTTCCATTTCACTTCTTGAACATTTATAATTATCATTATTGAAAATATTTTAAGATATTTTTAGTTATTAAAAAAAATGTTTTAATGCTTACCTTTCAAAATCACTGTTTTTAGAAGGAAGCAGAATTCAGGGAAAAAATGCAATTATATATTTTTGTCATAAATTAAAACATGTTTTTAACATTCCTTAAAGGTTTATCATTTCAAAATCAATTCAAGTCAAATGAATTTTTCAAATACTATTATTTTATCTTGCTAATGAATATTTATTTTATAATGTTTTATATAGTTTTTTTTTTTTTTTTACTTATATAAAATCATATAACTTATGTTTTTATAAAACTTTAATGTTATTCATTAAGAAATCAAATTTATATCATTTATATGATGTGTGTTTTTTTTAAATTACAGCATAATTAAAAACTGTGTGATTTACATGAATGAAAATAGTTACTAAAATCATCAAGAAACATTTTTATTTCTCGATTGCGTGATCAAAGCATTCCTTGACATCCAATATTCTTTAAAAATAAACTTTTTTTGTAGAGCAATCCTCAAAATATTCATGTACTCAAGAAAAGTTATAGATTAAATATCGTTATTTTTATTAGTAGTACTCGTATTACTAGGACTACTTGTCACTATTATACTTGTAATCAATTAATAATAAGATAATAATCCCCAAGTAATCATTTTACCATTATGTATTTCTATGTAATCACATGAACGATAAAAACATGTACCCGTTTTCATATAATTAGCTTTCCATAGTATCATGTTTCATTCAGTGATATTTTCAGACACAAGATTAGGAGGACACATTTTTTTTTTCCCAACTGTCAGAAATTTTATTTTTATTGTTCCAATCGTTAGTAGATTTTTTTATAAAGAAACAAAAATCATTCATCTTGAAAATTTTAATTTTTCCTTACTTAATTGTGTGTAAAATAAATGTAAAGTATTTCATCAACCGATTTAGTGAAGTACTGGTTGGGCATTTGATGTGAGTTTGAAATGTTTAAATTAAGGTTATTTCAATCTTCTGACCTTTTCTATAAAAAATATGGCAAACGCCAGAAAACGTATTTTATGTATATATATATATATATATGTATATACATATTTGATGAAAATAGACGCAAATAATTTTTAATAATATTTAATACATATGCTTCTTGAACAATGCTATTATTATTGGCAGACATATCGCATAAAAATAAATGTAAATATTTGTATTCTGCTGGGCAGAAAATGGTTTATTCAGAAGGTATTCTTACAGAAAAATCTGTTTCATTTTATTCCACGTATTTGTTTTTCTTTCCATTGTGAATAATAAAATACAACATGTGTTTCCTGTTAATTATGGTAACTATGATTTAAAACAAATCATCCTTAATGTTTCTTCTCACAGTATTGTGAATTTTGGAACATCTTGAAAGTATGTTTTAATGTAAAATAACAATTAAATTGTTAAAGATCATATTATAAATACACAATGTTTTTAAGAAGAGATTATAAATAGGAATTCAGCTAGTTTGGATAATAAGTTGTTATTGGTAATAATGTATACAAAATATTGTTATTGAATTGGGCTTATATTTTGTAAGTATTGATAATTTTTAACAACAGTAATTAAAATGTTAACTGTATTTCTTCTAACACTTTCCTTAATTAAATTCATCTACCTATTTTTTATTTACCAACATACTCTCTGTTAAACCATTTTAATGGTTTGTTTTTATATAATACTTATGATTTGTTACACTGTATGATTTCAAAAGTAGTTAAAAGTTAATCATACGTATATTTGGATAAAACTTTGATTGTGTGATATAATATAATTTTAATGAAGCCCTTTACTTACAAATATAGTAAAAGTTATAGTGATTGCCTTCATTTTATGATTAAATATTGTACTTTAAAATTAATGCCAATTACTTTCATGCTAACGTATCTATTTCCTGGACGATTTATACATTTCAACTATCGATTAACGATGTTATCTCCGTCTAATAATTATTGCACGATGGCAGCTGGATTTATTTATTCCTTTCCTACAAATTTAGTGGAGAAAAATCTTCTTAAGGCATAATTGCATTATAATTTACCACTGGAGGTGAAATATAAAAAGTCAGTAAATTTTACTGTGTTATTTATAATTTCGATAATGTTTTACAGGAATTGTTTCATTTTTATGAAAAGTACGAAATCATATTTATGTGACTACACCGTGAAAAAATCGGAATCATGCGATCAAATACCTCAATATTTGTAGTTGATGCCAATGATAATTTAATGTCACTTAACCTCTACACCAGGGTGCAAAATGATAGAAACGATCAATTAATTGAATAAATAATAAATTAATAACTTCCTATATTTATCCACATATAAACCATTTTAAAATGATTTAACAAACTAAATACGAAATTAAAACAAAAATAAAATTTAAAACATTTTTTTTTATTATTTCAATATAATAAATTAAATTTTCACTAGATATGCAATAGGAGCAAAATGATAAGAACGGAAGAGTTTTCTAAATTATAGAAATATTACATGTCATTTGTACTTCCTTTGTGTTTAATAATTTCAATGCAGCGTTGGAGCATAGAGTTTACAAGGTTTCGCACTTGTCGGGGAGACAAAAAATAAGCCATGGCTGACAAATGGCAGATTTCAATTCTGCTTTCGACTTATGCTGAACCATTTAACCATTTGTTTGGTAGATGCTGCGTACTACAACACGCCAAACGTTCTCCAATGTTATGTATGTTCGGGCTGCTTTCGGAATAATCAATTATTTGAATCTTAGTACCTTCAATTCACTTTTTCGTGTCTTTTGCAAGAGTGAATTGATGCATTTTCATTTTGAAAAATATAGTTAATACCGACAACTTGTTTCATCCTGGTTCAACAAATGGCGTTCTAACATTTGGATATAGGTACGTCTATTTTGTCGTCTATCTAGAAAAGAAATTCTATGCTTACCCCCTGAGGAAAGGGTAGTCGAGACCAATAGGAAACCTCCATCTCGTTGACGCGTGGAAAATACATGCTATTATTGCTCTTCTTAAAGAGCATATTGATTCTGTCGTCTTTATATCGCTCCCACATTCCTTTGCTCTTTTTCTTTTGCTAGAAACTGAACTGTTATTTTGGCACTTTCATTTTGGAAGAATCTCTGCCTTCCTATGGATTTTGCATTACGATAAGTACTTGGTTTCTGTAAGAAATTAAAAAAGACAGTCTTTTATTGTTAAATGTTATCAGCAATCATTTGAACTGCAATTATTCCGATGTTGTTATAAGCTATAGTTTTGGCTTTTGCGAAATCAGAAAAAAATATTTCATCACTCCATCGTCAAAATGTTCTGCAAATTAAACAAATGCACTCAAATTGCTTTTAAATACTTTGTTAAATGGTATACAAAATTATGTACGAAACACCATCCGCGGTATCGAAATTAACGGCGTACTTATCATTTTGTTAAATCGTTAATTTAGCAAAATACGTATTTTAAAATATATTTAAAAATATATTTTTGTAAACGACATCTTTAATATTAATTGTATTATGATATATTTAATTTTAGCACAAAAATTTACGCATTTACTTTAGCAGATGTTAAGTGCTTTTTTGTTTTTAACATTTCTGTCATTTTGCACCCCGCTATAGTAATTATTTTCAAGTAGATATTTGGATAAAAGAGGGCAAGACTGTATCGCAAAAATTATCTGTTATCGTGGAAGTCTAATGAAATGTGTTAAAAATTTGCGAATGTACTTTATAATGCATATATTATCAAAAATCCTTTTTAAAAAAACAAAATTTATACACCATATTTTTTTAAATAACATTAAAGAAAAATTAATTTTTAAAAGATTTTTGATTGGTTTTCCCTTTTTTTTCTTCAATGAATTAGTCATTTGAAGCACCGTAATTTCCGGCGTATAATCCCCGGATCAAACAATTGTGTTTCGACCAAGAAATTTTATTTTATAAAATATATCCTACGAGATCGCTGTAAATATTTGACTTCAATTATAAAATAAAATTTCTGGGTCTTTGATCCTCGGATTATTCACCGAAAATTACGGTATATCAATTACAGAGCTTGACAAGGAACAAAGTTAATCTAAAATCTAAATTGGTTTGTATGCAAATGCTAGTGCTTACTGCAACATCTACATTTCAATGCATGGTAATGATGTAATGTAGGGTCAAATGAAATTCAGACTACGATTTCAAAATCTTAATTACAGAAAACAGTAATAACAATTTAACAATAATAACAATAAGTATTGAACTATGTTTAAAGGCACCTTCGCATAGTTACATTATCGTAATATCGCACTGAACGCAGCTTTAAAAGAGTGTGGATTGTTTCAGTGTAGAAATTTCTGCGTTGCTTAACACATCAGCTGATAAGTTACCAGTCTGGCACACAGATGGCGTTGCAATCGCCAAACCGATGCTTTTTTTAGTAAATACTAACCTCTAAAAGGTAGCAGAAAAAATGTCATGACGATTCGCCGTGTGGATAAAACGTTAGAGTGGTTCTGTTGAACGACTTTGTTGATAAACAAAAAAATAGATAAACAAGAATTTCAAGAATTGTTATTTGATGGGTGAAAAAACACCGTTCAAACAAAAGCTTGGCTTGATAAGCGTTATCCGAACACTGCACCAGGAAAATCAACCATTATTGACTAGTTTACTGAATTTAAACGTGGTGGTACGGACACCAGTGATGCACCACGCAAAAGAGGTGGTTACTCCAGAAAACATAAAACAGTCCACACAATCGTTTTGGGGAACCGTAAAGTGAAGTTGCGGGAGATAGCTCAGACTCTGAAGATATCCAAGGAACGTGTATGTTTTATTTTGCATGAACATTTGTCTATGAAAAAGCTGTTGTCAAATTGGGTGCCGCGCGTGTTGACTTTTGACCAAAAACAACAACGAGTCAATGATTCTGAGCACTGTTTGGAGATTTTCCGTTATAAAATTACGTTATTTATTATGAAATTATTATTATTATTATTATTATTAAATTATTATTACTGATTTATTAAATTATTATTATTGATTTATTAAATTATTATTATTATTGATATATTAAATTATTATTATTAAATTATTATTATTTATTATTTATTATTAAAGTTATAAAGTTATAAAGTCATAAAGTTATAAAGTTATGTTAAAAAGTTGTGTCTTCTTTATTAGACCGGGAACTTATCAGCCCATGTGTTACTTGTAATCTTTTCATTGGGGTCCTGCACTTTGTTATCACATGTGACCGTTGATATTTTATGATTGCGTAAGGAGACGGAGATACGAAGCCTCGAGGGGAGTTATCGGGACTGTATGGAGGATATTCGAGAACATCCTAACAAAATATTTTTAACAAGTGAAAGGTCATTTTGCCTACATGTGGCCTAAATTTGTCTATGAGCAACATAATCACTTTCGAGAGCGTCTGTATACGCTTGTGTTTTTTGACCTATTAAGCTTCAGCACTTATTGTAGTACATCGAATAAAATAGATAAGAGATCTTAACATTAATTTGAAGGAACTACCTTTTTTATAATTTTGGCATGTTTAATTTAGAATTGTTGTTTCTTTTTATTATGCGATACAGCGGAATAACTTTTGTTAAAACTATAAACAAACTCTTCATTTTCTAAACATTGTACATTGTGCAACACCATGCTGCGCTGTAAAAAATAGAAGAGTTCCTTTATATAGCAAGAATATTTACGAAAATATAATATAAACTTTTACGAGCTATCCACGTTTCCAGAAAACATTCATTTACCTTTATAAACTATAGAAATAAACAGATTTCCGACAGTTAAAGAAGAATTTCAGAGGCAAATGTTCCTGTAGTTGCACGCAATTTCTGAAACTCTTTTATGTAGTTTTTACAGAAAATTAATTAGATTTATTATACACATAATATCGTTTTTTGGATGTTGTCAGCTATGTAACATAGTTTTAAGATTCAAAAGATGACAAAATACTATTCATCTTACACTACTAATTTCGCATGTTTTTCCATGGACCGTGCTTGTTAAACATGGAAATATTTATTTCAGAATTGACAACATCCGATTAAAAGATATTTCGTGTGGATACTCGATTTTGCAAACTGATAATACACTGAAAAATATATTCGGAAATGTTTCCAAAATTTACGGGAAAAACAAAAATTTTCGTTCCATAAATGCTACACTAAACTGCGGAAATTCCGATGTTTTTGAAGATACAAGAACGGTTTTAGAAATCGTGGATAAATAGAAAAATATTATATTATTTTATTTTCGTAAACTGTCTTCATAGATTAAAAATCAATTGTATTTTTCTATAGTGTATGGTGAAACGTTAAAAAATGCCGAGATGAAGTTTGTAGACATCAAATTTAGACTTTGATAAATAAAAAATGATAGTTATTATTATTTTTTTATCTCCTTTTAAGAAAGCATTTTTAATTTGGAAATTTTAGGGTTTTTTTACTCATTTAATTGAAATATTTCTCTTTATTGTGTTAAATGCAGCACACGTTTCCATGAATATATTTATTCATGCATAGATTAAATTATTATTTTTAATATATAGTTTCTCCACGTCATTTAACAAACACTTTCATTATGTCTGTGCTAAAAGTGCAATCATATATATTATTTCTCCTGTCAACATCCCTTTTTTTCTGATGAAACGCAGAACGACGAATGAGATAGCATATGAAATGATTTTGAAAACGCTTCTGACATAGCACACTTAACATTTCGTTAAAACATGTTTTCCAATAAAAATTACTGATAATTAAAAATTAAATAGGCATTGTTTTCCTAAATGAATTGAAAGGTTTTCCTCAAAACATTGTTGCCAAAAGAATAAAATACCACATTATATGATGCTCAGTAATTATTATAAAAAAACACCGCACGGGTTTATTTTATATTTATGATTAAAAAGCGAAATTTAAATTGAAATGTTTAGATTTATAGTTCTATGTCCCATGTTTTTCCCGAAGCGGATGACTTCATCCTCTAATGCAGTTAAAATACGATTGTTAATTTTTTTTCTCGCGCGTACCTTTAGTAATCTGGGATCAGTTTTTATTCTAACTTTGATGGAATAAATTAGATGATATTCTGGATTGACTAACAACTAAATGTTGTTTACAGATATTTTTATCCTTGCTTTTTCTTTAGAAGTTTAAACCTGCATCTAATAACTATTATATATTGATAAAAAATGGTACTTCTCTTTTATCCCGTCGACCACTTTTCGTAACAAAAAACTATCGCCAAATAAACGGGAGAACGTTGCCATTGCAATATCAAATTAAATAAATAAAATATAAGAATTTAAGGACACAATTGTTATTTTAATTAATGAAATAACTAATAAATCAGTAAAGCATAACGAAAAATACACGCAAATGTCGAATTAAAAACCACTTGATGATTTAACAAACATGTATAATGCTTCTGACATCAAGTAAACGGGACTGCATTTTTGGCGTTTAATCTTACAATTTGGCGATAGTTTTTTGTTATGAAAAGTGGTCGACAGCATAAAAGAGAAGTACCTAAAAAATATTAGATTTCAGTGCGGAATCCTCGCACAGGCCCTCTGGTCGTTTTCTTATAAGAAGAAGGAGGAGGTAAAATGATGTCAACTGTGAAGTAATAATGATTTTTCTTTTATTAAAAAAATGACATACATTCTGTCGCATTTTCTGTGCTCTATTATTATTATTGTATATCCTTTAAACTACTTCTCAATTTTGTATAAATGTTGCGTAATATATATACTTCTTAAATTCCATAAAAGCTACAAAAGCCGATTATCTAGGACATCCACGCAGTTGTAATACAAATCGAATTTGAATTAACATAGTTTTGATAAACGACATTTTACATACATATGTTTGGCGCAATTCCAGGTCACAAAAGCTGAGACGTAGCAGTCTACCGTGAAAAATGCAGGATATCAGCTGTTTAGCGATAAACACAAATATGTGGTAAGATCCAATTTATAGCAAAGCGCATTGTATGAAGTTTTATTCAATTCCGTGCATACCTGCATGAATTATACCTATACTATATCTATCAAAAATACGCAATAAATCATAAATAGTTTATGTGGTATCGTAAATTTACGTTTCATACCTGATCATTTTCAAGTAATTAGTTTCTAAATCTATACTAATAAACGAAAGTTTCGCTCTGTGTGTGTGTGTGTTTCTGTCTGTGTATGTGTGTCTGTTGGCGATGGCTAGGAAAATTTAGCGCACCTCGAAGTCTGTAAATTTAGATTTAGGTAGTCCAAACCCTCTCCTGGTGTACCTGAGCGTCAGAATTTTAATAATTTAATTACTTTCTGAAATATTAATTAAAATGCACAAAGAACTCTCATTCAAAATACGCTTTTATTCTCTTGGGTTGGTTGGTTCACTGGTTGGTTGCATCGATTCTTCACAGAAGTAATTAAATAAACCAGAGTAGCTATGCATAAATAAGGATTTCTAACTAAATAGTGTCAATATGGATTGAAGTTATCAGCGTAGAGGAGCCATGCGAATGTCGCGCCACCTGTACATGACAAATTACACTTACGTCCCACTGATTGGAATATTTTCCAGAAAGTGAAATTCTTCCACATTTTTCTTCATGACAATTGATCGTGTTTTTTTTTTTTTTTTTTTTTTTTTTTTTTTACATGACATTTATTATTATGATGGAGATTGTTAATACAAAAAACTTTATTTAACAGATTTTATATTTGCAGGAATGAAGAGGTGCAAGGGTCTAATTACATTTAAGCTTCAAGGTGTATTTCTAGACAGCAGTTACCAGAATTTCCGAATAATAGTGTAAGCCAAATTTCAAATTAAGTTCCTAGCATAACCAAATGAATCAATCATTCAAGATGTATTGTGATCCTCCTAATTAGTTATTTGCTGAAGGCCACTTGAACAACCCCCCCCCCTCCCGGCCCGTTTCCATATCTCGTAACTAAATTTATGAGTAGCGGTTACCACTATTTCCGAATAATTGTGTAAGCCAAATTTGTAAATCAGTTCAAAGCTTAAGCAAACGAACCAATTTTGAAAGATGCATAGTGGTCCTACTAATTAGTCATTTGCTGAAGGGCACTTGAACACCCCCCCTCCCCCCCTACGGCACCTCTTGCAAGGATTTTTCTCTAACTATGCTCCGTTTCCATATCTCAGCAACTATCTTTCTGATTTCAACGAAAGTGAATCCAAACATTATAATTAACTTAATAGTCACTCTTTATAACATTAAACTAAATTTATGAGTAGCGGTTACCACTATTTCCGAATAATTGTGTAAGCCAAATTTGTAATTCAGTTCAAAGCTTAAGCAAACGAACGAATTTTGAAAGATGCATAGTGGTCCTCCTAATTAGTCATTTGCTGAAGGGCACTTGAACACCCCCCCCATCCCCCCTACGGCACCTCTTGCAAGGATTTTTCTCTAACTACGCTCCGTTTCCATATTTAAGCAACTATCTTTCCGATTTCAACGCAAATGATTCCAAACATTATAATTAACTTAATAGTCACTCTTTATAATATTAAACTAAATTTATGAGTAGCGGTTACCACTATTTCCGAATAATTGGGTAAGTCAAATTTGTAATTAAGTTCCTAGCTTAAGCAAACGAAAAAATTTCGAAAGATGCATAGTGCTCCTCTTAATTAGTCATTTGCTGAAGGGTACTTGAACAACCCTCCTCCCCGGCCCCTCCTTCAAGGTTTTTCTCTTACTATGCCCCGTTTCTATATATCAGCAACTATCTTTCCGATTTCAACGCAAGTGATTCCAAACATTATATTTAACTTAATAGTCACCCTTTATAACATTAAATTAAATTTATGAGTAGCGGTTACCACTATTTACAAATAAGAGTTTAAGCCAACTTTGTAATTAGGTTCCTAGCTTAACAAATCGAACGAATTTTTATGCATGCATAGTGGGCCTCCTAATTAGTTATTTTCTGAAGGACACTCGAACATCCCCTCCCTTCGGTACCTCACTCAAGGTTATTTTCTCTAACTGTGCCTTATTGCAATAACTGGGCTAATAATGTTCCAATCTTCTCGAAACCAGCTCAGTTTTGTAGTGAGCCTACTATACGTAACGTAGGCAGCGGGGACCTGTCTCAGAAGTTCGTTCGGAAAGAGGTTTGTTTAGAACTGAATGCTTCCCTGGTGGTGGTAGGGAGAAATAAAAGATTTTCTAGAGCGTACGGGCATGCCGGGTATACGGTTCCGAAGCCATCGTAGACCGTGGCCATAGTTACGCTTTTTAAGAGATTTAAGTTTATTACAAGGGCTCGGGCAACGCCGGGCGGGTCAGCTAGTTGTTTATAAAAATTATCTGACACTTGAAAAGACTGTATACAAACACCAAAAAGATACATAATTCGACAAATATTAGTTAAAAAATAGTCAAACACCTTTCATGTAACAACAAAACATGTAGCTTCACCAAAAACTGAAAGACTTTTTTTTTTTTTTTTTTTTACAAAAGCATTGTTTTCTACTTTGAATACAGAAGAAAGTAAATAGAAAAAAATCAGACTTAAATTTGTAAGAGGTAAGATTAACTGTATTATTTCATACATAAAAAAACAAAATGCTCAAATAATTATTTTTTGACAACTTTTTTCAAACATAAAAATTAAGTTACTTCGTAAAGTACTATCATTACTTCTATAAAATGTGATACTACTTATTTATGTAATGTAATATACAAAAATCATCATGAAAGAAAAACGCTATTTATGAAACTCATTTTTTTTTTTTATAATGGCCATCAGTGCGTTCTTCTGCCTCATACATACAACATGAGAATTATTCTAGAATTTTCTGTTTTCATTTCTATTTTTTTAAAGCCATTAATATTATTTAAGCTAGCACATTTGTACTGTATAATGCCTTTTTCTAATTAGAGGCAATGTGAAAAGAAACATTGTGACAATTTTATTTTTTGTTTCTACTGCATCTTTTGAATAAATTGGACGCAATAAGAAAAATAAAAATATGTTTAATGATTATAGATGAGCTAGATGTGCCATAATATTTGTACATATGAGTTTTAGAAAGCACTCTACTATGAATTATTATTGTTTTCTTAGTTATGTGTAAGTCTTATAAGAACCTTTTTCATTTTATAGAATTTTAAAAGTATTATTTACTTTATAATAGCCATTTATTTATTTTTTGATTACTAATTTACAATTTATTGATTTGACCTGAGAAAGGTAAATATAAAGAATGTGTAAAAAAATGTACACGTTTTTAAGAAGTCCAATTTAAAATTTTGGCAGAAGTTTTTGTGTTTATCTAACTGCAATATAAATTAATTTATAGATATTAATTATTAATTATATAATATAAATTATCTTATAAATTAATTTCTAAAATAATGCATATATATATGTATGCATAGTATCAAAACCAGGATAAGAAAGTACTGCAAAACTGACCGAATAAGGATGAATTATTTTCGCTAATACGCTGTACTGGATTCCCCAAAATTATGAAATTAGTTAAAACTTTGACCATTTGAATCATGTCTCTTTTGCACTTTGCACACCTGAAAGCAAAAAAACGTAAAAAAAAAAGTGGTGAACCGCTTTTCTTCGACCACAAATTATGAAATTTCTTAAAATTGAGATCACTTTTAAATAAATTACTCTGCAGCTTGTGTTATAAAATTTGAATTATAAATGTAAATCATTCAGTCCAAATCATTATATCATTTAAAAATATGAATAACATTCATATGGCCAATGTCTATAAAAAGTTTTTTGCCTCCACATAAAAGAGGAAAATCGATGCAACCGACTAATTCTCTGGCAAGCATTTAAAACATATCATTGCGTTATTAATATATCTGCTACTTGTTTTTAATATAGATATGATCCAAACGCATAAATAAATACTCGAATAAACAAGGTTGAGTATGTCTGCGATAATAATTTGTACTTGTGTCTGAGTGTATATATGATTTTTAACGTAAAAAAACAACATTATCTTTACAAAATCACATTACTATTGTTGAATTTTTAGCCTCAGAGTACTCTCGTCGTTTTTTTTTTTTTAATGTTATTGGTCGCGTTCGGTGTTATTGCCGCTAGTGACAAATTGCAAATCATGGAAAATGAAAAATAAATTTCATTGACTATTCGAATATTACTATTTAAAACTGGCGTTTGCCAGAATATGCATTTATTTTTCGAAGATTTGAAATATTGAGTAAGGGTTAAAATTAGTTGATACTAGTGATCACATCGCAGTATGAAATAGATGATCAAACAAAGGTGCCCCGCAAGTTGCAATTTCGTTTGTGAGTATGTATTTGAAAAAAGCAGGGACATCTTGTAATTTTATTATGATACAGTGCAAACATCTGACTAGTCAGAGGAAGGTGTTGTCGGTAAACAGACTGACATGCTACTACTGCATGTTTAAAGGTGCACTAATAAGCGTACACGCAGAAGAGAAATCATACTTCTTTTTTTTTATTATTTATTGTTACTTTGTAAATGACTTCTAGAGAGGATAAGCTATACGCTTTCACAATTTCAATGATATTTTCTGTAATTAAAAATGTTTTTTGCTAGTCTGTTTAACCCATTTTCGGCCAAGCATAGAAATTTTATAAAATGTGGTATTATTTGCATAGAAATTTGCTTAAATTACATTCATTAAGACATCAAAAAAGTTTCATGCATGAAAAATAATATTTTATTTAATTTGACGTTACCATTATTAATTTATTATTACATTTAAATAAAAAAAATAAGTTTTCTTATGGCATTTGTTTTATTTTCATTTTATTTACCGAACTTGCAACTTTACTCCATTATAAAAACATATGATTAATCTCAAGTGGAATAATTATACATTTTCAAAAAGTCGAATTTGTCAATAACCGTTTCAATTAAAAAACCAGCGTATTTTGAAAATTTCTCAACAGAAAGTGATTACTTCAATTGAATTACTAATATTTTATAGATGTCTCCAGAACCCTTAAAAATAGCAGACAAATAAAATTATCGAAAAATATACGCCACAGTGTTAATAAAAAAATATTTATTGAAATGGTGCGCTTACGCACCTTTGGCCGAAAATGGGTTAATAAAAGTGAAACCTGTACATTTCTTGAACATTTTTTCATACCAATTAGATATCCTATTGTGTCATATAATTTTTTTTTTGTATATTTGATGTTAAAACAAAAAATTACTTACAAAATATCACTCTGCCAAATTACAAATGTGATTGAAAAGTTCATAAGGCAGTTGAACCAAATAACGCAACTAGTTGAGAACGGTCTCGGGCTGACGCATGGCAGAACGTACCTGACAGTTTATATGTCCTTGACACTTGTAGATAGTTTTAAACGCCGACACCACCCTCATCATCATTTTCCGTTCACTGAGTCTTTCGACACGTCGTTTTTAAATAATTAAGTAAACATTCATATGACATCAGAGTAAATTATGAATTAAATTTTACGTTCGTTCCATGATGTACGAGATAATTTCAGATCTTTTAGAGTGCATA
Source organism: Maratus michaelseni (assembly GCA_963931845.1). Classification (NCBI taxonomy): domain Eukaryota; kingdom Metazoa; phylum Arthropoda; class Arachnida; order Araneae; family Salticidae; genus Maratus; species Maratus michaelseni. The sequence continues at coordinate 287,837,105 of OZ007591.1, read as the reverse complement.
TTGAAATATTCTGTTTATATATATATATATATATATATATAGAAGTATCTGAAAAACAGAATTTTCCTAAGATATTGTTTCTTTTCACATAAGGATCGTGTCTGAAAATTGAGTATTTGTTTAAATTGCAAAAATTACTTCTATGAAGAATGTGTAGGACTGACTGAAAATGACACACGTACCTTTTTCTGTCTCGAAAGGTAATAAATAATTAAAAAATATAATAATAACTTTATTTAAGAATGTTCGAACTATATATTTCAATTTCAATAGTTAAAATGTGGAATTTAAGAATAATTTCTTTATTTAGTTCTATTTATTTTGATCTATTTTTTTTTTTTATTTAGTTCTATTTAACTTTTATGTACTGAATTATGAATCAACAAATTGTTCCATCTCAATAATTATCTTCTTGATGTCTGAAGGTATATTAGAAAATTTATATTAAGAAAATATGAAAATATAGATAAGGTTTTTCATTAAAACTGATTTAATAATGCGGTAGTAATAGCTCTTTTTTGAAATATTTACAAGAAAAATTAGATTAATTAACAGAAAATGCTGTTAAGGAAATATCACAATTCTTTATCGGAGCAATGTAAATAAATGCATTGTGATCCTATCAATAAATAGAAAGGTTTTTATAGTTGCAAAATTTTCATGTAACAATTTTTAAAAAGAGAAGATATACACTTATGTAAAAGGTTGAGAAAAATACCACTTTATAAAATATTTAGATTTCGCTGTTTTGCTGTGCTTTCTAAATGTGATACAGAAAAAGTATTTTGTATAAAAACAAAACCTACTTTCATTATTAGACAGATTAAAGAAATTTTATACAAAGTTTTTTTCTGATGGTACTTAAAAGTACCGTCAGTAGATAAAGGGTTAAGGTGCGTGTTAAATGCCAGAGTTTAAGTCAATGTATCGGCGCGTTCACCTTATCACCTGACCGGATCTGGTCGAGTGAAGAAGATAATCAGATTCTCGCCTTTGTTGAAATTAATCAAACTTCTGTATGATTAAACATTTAAGAACACATAACCTAGACATGCGATAATTAGATAATTTCGTAATTATGTTGATGATGTATGTTGCAGATGACCAGTGTTCAGACGTATTAAGTGCAACACAAAGTTACACATATTCTATGTACCCATAACTACGTATATATTCACATAACTATATATTGTCGTTTATAGATATCAGTGCTAGATATTGAAGCAGATTTTCAGTATGCTGTAAGTTGAATTTCATATGCATCGTTCTAATTCAAAATAATAAAAGTAATTTTGTGAAATCCTTACAAATTAACTAAATTTTAAACTGAGTGACTTAAAAATCCATTTTTGGTCGACAAAAAATATCTGATCCTTTAACCCTTTGACTCAACAACTTCGATTTGAAAAAAAAATATTTCCTCAGATGTTAAAATAGATCATTTTAAGCATTGATACACGAATAAATAAATACAAAAATATAAATGTAAAAAATAGTAATAAATATTGGCTAAAATATACCTATTTTCACATCTGCAATAAACATAAAATTACAAACTTCTCACATCATACTTTGATACATTGTCAATTTTCTAATTCAAATTTGTATAGCATAGGAACTTACCTTTGTAAAAAAAATCTCTATTTGGACGTCTCCAGCCTTTCTAATTTTACAAAATTTTTGAAGTTTATTTTAGCAATAACGATGGGAAACTACTCAAATATTAAATAAAACTTTGGAATGAAAAATTAACTAAGTGCCAACGTTTGTTGAGATTACTTTGAACAGTTAATATTAACTGCTGAGTTGGAAAATAAAAGTGAGATAAAATAGTCTTTTAAAGCCCACTGTAGAAGTAATATTGACTTTTGGTATGTTGCAGATATACAACTCGATGATAGAAATGTTTAAATAAGTAACAAGTGGTTTAAGCTAATTAGTGCATTTTATTATGTAAATATCATTAACATTTTTAATTTACTAATTTTGTTTTGATTTAAAAAAGTAATTCGTAAAACATTTTTAGAGTTTGTAATAGAAATTTTATGTCCAAAGCATCCTGTCTTTGAAAACTGCATTTAACAAAATTTTATTTAAAATATTATGATGAAATTTATCGTTTTTAGTTTTTGTGTATAATTAAATGCAGACAATAAGAATAAAAAATATAAAATGAGAATAAACTTTTTCTGTCACAATAATTTTCGATATAAAAATACATTATTTCGTTAAAAATAAGTGAAAATGCCATGACTATTTCAAGTAGTATCAATCGGGTCTATTATGAGACAAAATTCTAAACTTCTCATTGTCTCCCCTATCTATTTACTCTACTAGGGGGCTCTGCCCCCTGCTCGCTACGTTCACCAACCCCCGTTCTGATTTCACAGCCTCTTAAAACCTGGTAATGTATCCTGTTGTAAAAAGATGATGATGATGATATCACGAACGGCGACTATCTTCTGTAATCAGGTTATAATGCTTTTTCATTTAACTGTTTATAATGCTTTTTCATTTAGATCATCTTTTTAGGCGCTTTCGTAATTATATAAATACGTAGCACCTATTGTCGTCGCTTGGTCCGTCCATCCGTCCGTCTGCCTGTCCGTCCGTCCGTCCGTCTGTCAGTCCGTCCGCATATAACAACGCAAAAACTATTCAACCGAATGGTTTGAAATTTAAGATATATTATCTTTGCAGAATTTTGTCGAGACATTTCAAATTTTATAAGTTTAATCATCAAGCGAGCGAGACACTTATTGCGGAAACGTCAGTGAAGGCTTACTGTTGAGACCCGAAAAGTTTTTGGTTTCTGTCTGTCTGTTTGTCTGTTTGTCTGTCTGTTTGTCTGTCTGTCTGTCTGTTCCGCGATAACTGCCGTAAAAATGATCCGATTAGATTGATTTTTGGTGGGTATGTTGGTGAGATACCCGGAATTAGCTGTATAGTTTTTGGTTAAATTTGGTTCATTCGTTCGAAAAATAGAGAACATTTCTTTTTAAATCATAATGCTTTCCTATGGGACTGCAGACGATTTTCAAATTTCATTTTTAACTGAAATGGAAATCGCATATTTGAATAATGGATTTCAACGTAAAATTATGGATGTTGATTTTCGATATGGAGGTTTTAAATATATCCAATAATTTTGAAAAATTGAAACATTTATTAGAATTGAGATATTAATTGTTTAAATGATTGGAAATTTTTTTGCATCTGTTCCGGAAATATAAAACTTTTATTTTCATGTTTTTTTACAAATTTTAAAATGCATTTTTTTTTTACTTTTCTCTTTAATTTATCAGTTGCCTAGCAGCGATATTTCAAAGAAGATAAAAATAATAAAAGCAACACGCACTATTTTGTTCCAATAATTTATTAGCAAAATAAATTATTTTTGTATTCTATTGACATAAATGAAGAATTTATTTTAATACAAGTTTTTTTTAATCTAAAAAGTTGCATGAATAAGAAGTTCATAAGAATTTCAGAATATCATTGCATAAACCGTGTTTAATTTAATGTTTCTAATTTCTGAAACCTCCGAAGAATATTATATGCCTGTAAATATGTATGCAATAGAAAAAAAAATAAATTGCGGATTGCAAGATGCTAAATAATATGAAAAGTGAGATTAAAAAACAGTGACTTGAGCTGACGTTGAGGCTCCTGATCTGCAGATTTACTAGTCTAGGTGAATGCTAAATATATGAATTTCTAGAAACAGAGTTAATGTTAGTGGATGCGCTCTGATCTTTGCTTTAATACAATTGGTAGTTTCATAATTGCCGAAACGTCAGCTGAGGCTCACTGTGGAGACCCGAAAAGTTTTTGGTTTCTGTCTGTCTGTTCCACGATAACTGCCGCAAAAATGATCCGATTAGTTTGATTTTTGGTAGGTATGTTGGTGAGATACCTGGAATTAGTTGTATAGTTTTTAGTTACATTTGGCTCATTCGTTCGGAAAATATAGAACATTTCTTTTTAGGTCATAATGCTTTTCTATGGGAATTCAGAAGATTTTGAAATTTTTCATTCGTTGAAAATAAAATGGCACATTTGATTAATCTATTTAAACAATAAGTTATAAAGGCTAAAATTTATCAAGTCAGGTCTTAAATTATTCAAATTAATTTGAAATTTTGTTAATGCATTCGTCAGATTTTTTTAATTAGGTGTATAAATTTTGGTACAATTTTATACATCTGTTCCAATAATATAATACATTTTATTTTATCATTTTTTGCAAATTTTAAAATGCATCTATTTTTATTTTCGTCTTTAATTTAACCGTAACCTAGCAACTATATTTCAAAGAATATCAAAATAATAAAATTCAAGTAACTCAGACTATTTGGCTACAGTATTTTATTCGCAAAATAAAATATTTTTGGGTGATTTTAATATTTTATTGAAATACATGAGAATTTTTTTTGTACAAGTTACCTTTTAAATATTATAGAATGATAACCGGAGACATTATTCATTTTCTGGAAGAGATGTGGATTTTTCGTGCTTGAAAATTTGTATTACTTATAAAATAGAATATAATATCTCGTACAACAAGATGGTTAATCTAAAGAAATTAGCGTAGTAATACGCATCCATACAGAATGAAATAGCACAATTACTGAAAACAGAGATCATAAAAAGGTATAAAAAAAACTTTATAGAGCCGAATCACGGTTGCTATTTAGTGAACTGGCAGTTGGCACGATTATGAATGATTACCGAATAGGTTTAAAAGTTTCCAAATAAGCCTATTTTGAGGAAATTTTAGTATGCTATTGCCCTCCAGTTAGATCAGGATGTACTTAGGTAAAATAAATATTATAGAATGACCATCAAAACTGTTTTTCCGAAACAAAAATTGTAACAACACTAGATTTCTGCAATTGATATAAATGAAATATAGTAGATTCAGTTTGCATTCCCATAAGTTGCTTTTGTACACGAGATATTATTCAACTTATCTATCAGATGCGAGTGTTTCGTGGTTGGCAGGTAAGTAAATATTGCTATTTAGGTATTAGGATAACATGAAATTATTTTCGAAATTTTTGCTTATTCTAATAAAACCACTGTGTAGAATGAAATCCAAGATATACTAGAATCATTCACACAAACAACACGAAATCAGGAATATAAATTTAATAAGATTCTGGGGGGTTCAGGGGGGCAGAGCCTCCCTGAAGAAATGTATTTTTTTTTATTTAAAAAATAGAATAAGAAGTTCATCAGAATGTCAGAATATTATTTCATAAGCTGTCTTTAATTTAACGTTTCTAATTTCTGAAACCTTCGAATTAATTTATATGCATATAAATATATATGTAGTAATTAAAAAAATAATTTGCGGATTGTAAGATGTTAAATATTATGAAAAGTGAGATTAAAAAACATTGACTTTCAGAGCTGACGTTGAGGCTCCTGATCTGTAGATTTACTAGTTTTATGACAGAAATGAATCTGCAGACGATATAATTCATTTCAGAGAATTAAAAATCATCCAGATCTGAATATTTATAGAACTAGCTATAGTACGAACGCACCTCATTTGTCACGTTTGACGTACAATTTCCAACTTGTTTATTTTTAATATTCATGTGTAAACACAATTTTTATGACGTAATTTTCTTTATTTCCTATTCAACACGTGATCATTTAATTATTATTTTAAATTTTCATTATTGTTTTAATAGTCTCGCGCAAATACATTTTTTATTTGAGATAAAACATAATCCTTTGCGCATATTTAGAAATTGGCAACAACATAAAAAAATGACTTTTTCAATTAAAGACTTTTTACTCGATTTTTAAGGGGTTTTTTGAGTTTTTATTGTCTGACCATGATACGTTTTTTGAATTTATGAACGCTTGTTATATTTCGCGTCTGGTGGTATGATTTTCGAATCCGTAGAATGGCTAGGAAAAAAGTAATCGCTCCTCAAAACAGTCCCTAGTAAAAAAGCGATGAGAATAACCCGGAATATCTACGCAGATTTTCATTGTTACGTTTCCAAACCATTACATTTTTTTATATATAGAAGGATTAAATATTGCTTGAAATAAAAATAGATAGTAAAAAAAAAAAAACAAATTAAAACACAGTCTTATAATAGCCCTACGGAATGGGAGAAAGATGAGAAGGCTGTGGGGCTGAAGTGAGTCACCATTACTTTTAAGTGGTTGTAAGGACTAAGAAAATACATATTATAATACAGAACATTCATATTTTCACCAAGTCTAATGTTTCAAATGTATTATTCCAATTTTTTATCTGTCATTTATTATGGAACATCGTCCATGCATCTACTAGAGTACTGATGAAAGTCCACTACAATGAACTCTCTCCCTAATTTATTGTAAGAAGATAAGAATAAAATTATTTGCAACACATAGAGTAGATTTTCTGAATTTTTAGATGTACATTTTAATGGTATAACACCCGTTATTGAAAAAGAAAAAAACAAAAATTTAGTCTACGATCTTGACTGTTTGAGGTAGCATATTTCCATTTATATTTAAACATCCAGGAAAATTACAAGAATTTTTCATGTTTATAATTTGGTTAAAGTAAAGGCCAAACAGTAACAGTATTCATAATGCCGACTGCAAAGATTTCACCTTATTTATACACGATATCAATCATTAGATCGATCGCAAGAACATCTTAAACCGTGGACCGCACTTCTCCTTCAACTCTATCTACTTCCGTTATGAGACAAACGTATTTAAAGTTTTACTTTCTGACTCTTCTTTTAACGTCAACTATAACAAAAGTTCTTTTTTAAATATTCTCTTTAATTATTTGTACGTCGTAGACAACTAGATCAATTTCTTGCGATTTATTATTTACAAAGAAATCCATAAATTATTCTTAATTACCATGCAAAAAAAGAAACTCTTCACTGTCTGTGCTGTCTAATTTGAGTAATTTATTAATAAGTTTTGTTAATCCTTAATCCTTTTTGTTTAGGTTTCCGTATCTTTATATCGTCTTTATTTTCAGTTTAGTCTTCCGGTATCTCACCTGCTATTTATGTAATGCAATCTATGCTTGTGAAATCCTCTGCATCTTAAATCCCTCCTGTATAGCTTTCAACACGTGTATCTTTTAATCGTCATATAGTATCATGATTTGGTTTGTCTTTCTGATGAATATTTTTGGTTTTGTTTTCATTCCTTGGCTCCTTTACCTTACTACACCTCTTAAAATATGTATTTATTAATATTATTATTATTATTTTTTCAAATTTCTTCCTTATTTTGTATTCTTCCTTTTTCTGCAGCCTATTTACTTTTCACTTGTAAACACTTTTAGCTAGTATCTATTGCTTCCCTTTTCTTCATTGCAACAGCATATTTCTTCATCATCAATAAAAGCTTAACGTCTGCAATGAACTTGCAGAAAATGAATATTCGCTTTCAGGTGTTACGATATGAGATGCAGAATGTGAACTGGTTTGCAACTATTTGTACCGCATAAAAAATGATTCATGAATTTCTCGATTTTTAAAAGAACTACGTAAGGATTCACTATTGAATATCCTCTTTCAGGCTTCATCTATAATTTTATATGAACTTTCGTACTTTCTTTTGGTTTGTAACTACGGACTATTTTCAATGTTAAAAAATGCACAGGCTTTAATCTTCAATGCCACTTTTAGCTTGAGATGTAAAACTAAGTTGTAAAATATACTAACATTTCATATTATTCAATTAAAAAATCTGTAACAAACACTGAAAAATATATGATTAGGCTTTTAAAAGGCGAAATAAAACATAACTTGCATTAAAAAAAATTCAAAGATTAACACATTCTGCTTTTATTTGTGGAGATTTGTTTCAAGTTGTATCATAGAATATTATTATTACAGCCAAAATCACTGTCACAGATCAGCCTACCGAGTTTCATTTTCAAAAGGTGAATTAAACTTTGTGCCATTGTATTAAAAATAAATGTAAAACGTAAAATAGCATAAATTAAAAATATATAAATTGGCAAACAGCTGTTTCGGAGCCCCTAAAGCTCCATCATCCGTGCCAATTCAAAAGATTAAAACCGATTTAAAATCCTAAGCCATGTCAATTTGCTTGCGTCTTTCGCACGCGCCAAGATGAAATGGCCATTTCATCTTGGCGTGTGAGTTTCATTATTTGTACCTCAGGCAACGTTCAGCAAATTCCAAATTTTAATGGCTATAAAGACACACAATTATTTACTGAAAAAAGGCCTATTAGAATGATTTATCCAAGTTTTTAAGTGTTATACGTCAAAGGTTTTGAAGTCTGGCAGAAAGCTTCTTTTTATCAAAATGTAAGATTACATAATGTATATATTTTTGGATTGTTTTCATTACATTTTGAGTGTATTCATATCGGATATATATGTCACATATTACCCCTGATTGACCTAATATACAGTTTCAGCAAAGCTTTTTATATTTTAATAACTAAATGTCTCTCTTCCGAATATTAATAAATGACATATTTTAGTTTATACTATTTCAGCCATTTATTAAAATTAAATATTTCAATTTTTACTCATTATTATCAAACATGTTAGGTACTGATACCTAAACTTAGTTGAAACGGTTATAAATGATACAGAGACGTAATAATAATCTTCAGAAAAATATAATTATCTTGAAAATATCACAGTACAAAATGTTTTTATTTCGTAAATAAATTTCCCAAATCAAATTGTTGTCCTCACAAGGAGAGTCAGTCTTGCAGTCTCTGAGTGTTTTCAATCTTTGGTTGTATAAAGATCCTATCTATGTACTATAAAAAGTTACACTGTGAAATTTTGGCTGTTATGCATAACAAAATAGCTATAGTTTATTTCAGTTTTTAAAACTCCGCTTTATATTTAAATATTTTCTCGCTTCTGTTATAATTATCACATGACTTTACGTTAATGATCCTTCATTAACTATGTTGTTAAGTAATTACATATTTAAATTAATTTACGAGAGTCATACATATCAATTACACAAATGATAACCATTCAAGAACCTAAAAAGATGCAAAGAAATGTGACAACAACAACTAATATATTTAGGGATTTTAATATTGAAGAAATGTTAACTGTACTGCTGCATTGTTATTACGTTTGTGTTATTACTGTACATTTTTATGAAAATTCTGTCTCTTTCATGATCTCTCATGAATAACGTAAAATAATTTAGGTTTGTCATTAATCAAGAACTTGATCAATGACATGACATCAATATATGGTCATATGACACAGTATAACTAAAGCAAAAACTGAAAAAAAAAGCAAAGGCTTCAAAAAGTAAAGTGTGAGCAGTAAAGTTTTAACAGTAACGTGTGAAAAGTAAAGGCCTCGAAAATAATGTGTGAAAAGTAAAAGCATCAAAATAATGTGTGAAAAGTAAAATGTAAAGTAAAGGCATTAAATAAAGCAGGTTATAAAAAAATCTCACTTATTGAATAAATCGGTCATCTTTTTTTGGGTGGTTTGTTTGTGTGTATACTTGCACAGGAATTTTTTATACCTAAGTACACCTAGGTAAAAAGTACACCTAAAGTACTAACCTAAGTACACTTAGGTTAGTAAAAAAAATGGGTCGATCTACTAAAAACATTTTAGCTTTTCTCATTGTTTTTTGCAATTACTAAAATTTTTTTTGTATTCTTACTCAGTTACAAGAAAATCTGTAAGAATTACTAGACAACGTCTAGCAACATTACTAGAAAACAGCTAGCAACGATTCTGGTTTATTGTACCGGTTACTAAAAAAATCTGTCGAATACAAGTATACGAAAAAAATTCTAGTATCCTCAGGATTTTTTTTACAGTGTAGGGCATTCAAACTACGAACTTTGAAAAAGCTGGGAGCGTGTCACATTACTAACTTTTAATGATAGATTAATATTTATTCTTAATTTAAAATCTTCATATTTTCATCCAGATGCTTTTCCGTTTTATTATGTTATCTTAATATCGGTTAGAAAATTTATTTATTTATTCCTATTTTACTATCAACAGCGAAAATAATTTGGGATGATACGTTGTTTCCACATATTGAGAATTATACTGCTGAAATACAAATGTTTCATTTCCATTGTAAATATTTCCTAAGTAATTCGAGGCAACATTTATTCGAAGTTATTATCCAAATAACCCAAATACGCAAGTCATAAAAATAAATTACTTTCTGCACTGTATAAATTACCAGTAGATGGGGAATGTCAATTAACATTCATTCAATAAGTTTGTAATTATGATGGGAAAGACTCGTTCAACACATTATTATTATGAAAGTGACCTAAGTTTTAACAATGGAAATAAAAAAGCAAACGGATTTAATATAAATTAAATATATAGAAGAATGTTGAATTTCTGATCAGGTTAACGTAATAATTTTACATAAATGTGTAAAACCTGTCCATAGATTTTTTAACACTTTCCAATTACATTTAAAAGCGTTCGTGAATACGTTTTCTCTTTCTGTCTGTATCTCTATCTCTCTCGCTGGCGGGCGGGTAGATGGGAAAGCAAGCGGTCTGGCCGCCTGGCCTTACTCTAGCTCTCGTATTGTTATGTAATTGAGTTGTTGAGTTTTAGTATTGAATGTCTTGTACTGGAATGCAATGTGTAGCATTTAAGTTCGTTTACAGGGACACACAAAATAATTCCGTTACATTATGATCTACGCGGAAAAATCAGTGATATTGGAGCACTGGTTATAGTGCATTTTATTCTTGTAAGAATATGTGAAACATAATGATACTGATATGCATCTCTTATGAGACTACATCGTGGTTTCTCTGGACTGTACAATAAGTAACATTTATAGTTTGGTTACAAGGATGCACAATATTTTTTTTTCATTGTGATCTATGGGGAAAAATCTGTTTGGCACATTTTAATGGTGCTATGATGCTTCAATTATAATGTATTTAAAAGCAGCATGGAGGTGCGGAAAAACATGTTTTCTATATATTATGGTGTGCGTATTGGGTTAGTGTAAAGAGTTAGTGTAAATAATTCAGGTTATGTAACATGCCTGAATTAGGAAGTTTTAGATAAGATGGTGTTTTATAATTTGCTTCAAAATCTAGTGATTCGGCTGGCAGACAGACTTGTTAAAATATTCCTAATAATCTTATTTTTACTTTGGTTTACGATCTCACGCTACACTCTCAGAAAAAAACTGTAAATTTATAAGCGTTTGCCCTTCAATTTTCACGGGCAACAGCCTTATTTGATGAAAAACGATCTGATCCACTAAATAAGCGGCCTTCCTTTAGATGCTTAGACAATTAAGAGCAATCTACATATTCTTAGAGTTCTAGCCCATATGTTAGCAAAAATCCGGTACGCTCCATACATTGTCCTCCGCTAGGGTGTAACCCTTCATTTTACTCGTGTTTCGAAAATTTTAACCCGCCAAAACAGCGATTCTGTGATGATTATCTAACGTGCTACGTGCTACGGAAAAATAAGCAAAGTGTTATTGTGTTTTAAAGTGCATTAAATCCTGTGTGTTATAATTCTATATTACTTTACCCCGTAAAATGACGGGCTGCACAGGGCAAGGAATATTTTTTTTTTACGGTGTATGACTGAAATTTCTGCTGCCGGCCTCTGCCTGTAATTTTACTGCAATTTTTTACAGTGTATTTACGCTACAACAATCATAAACATGGTATTAACGTGTTGTGTCAATTAAATAAATCTAAAACATAATTGGTTCTTTTATACCAAAAAAGAGAAAAATTCAATTTATACTAAATTTACCAGCACTGAAAAGGGATATTATATACTTAATACAGTATATGCACTTTTATATACAGATTACATTAACATCTGTTTAAATTGTGCTTTATATATGTACATTCATTTTATTTTATCTATACATGCTCACATACAGCTATCTTGAATCGATATAAAAGAAATAGATGTAACAAATATTGGTGTATAAATATAGATAAAAAAAACTGATTTTTACTAATTGACAGAAGTACTGATTAGAAATTAATCCTTTATATCCTAAATCTAAAACACAACAATCACTAGAACAAAGTTTTTGTTGTCAATGAGAGTTTTTTTTTTTAAGTCATACATAACACTTTTTTCAAAATAGAAAATAATAACGATCTGTGTTATTTCCAAATTTTGTCTATGTTATACAAGACTTCTGGACAAATTTGCGCAGACTATTAAAATAACGGTTACGTGCCATAATCTGTCCATCATTAGCTCAAACAAAGCATATAAATTAGTTGTATATTTAGTTAACCTACAAATAAAAAATCATTCGCCATTGTATGTTCTTAATGAATGCTCTGGTACAGGGAAATGGGAGTTTAAATTAGACATATATTCTCACGTTATGAAAATGTTATTACTTAATTAAATTACTAATAAGATATACCTTGTATAATTCTAGTAAAACTCCCAAATACTTGTGAACTTTCTAAAATGAATATTTAATTTTTTGATACCGATCCGAACATTTCAAATCCCAGATGACTATTAAACAGATGACTGGATTTGGTTTAATTATATATATACTATGTATAAACTATTAACACTAATCTGGGAGCTGTTTTTCATTTTTGGAATAGTTTGCCTTGAATGTATTCGCTACTTAAATTAATAATATACTCTTTATAAATTTATTCTTTGTAGAAAAACACAGTTCTCGAAAAGTGTATCTTTTCTTATAAGTGTCAATTGGCCCACATTTATCCTTTTGAAACTTAATTACCAACTTTGGTAATTAAAAAAAAGATTTGAGTTATATTTATGCTAATGTTGCTCAAGTTCTACATAATAGAATTATTTATGTGCTTAAAAAATTACTTATGAAAAACACACTGTTTTCATTCCAATATTTTGCATTAATTAAAGTGAGTGAATCAGTAACTAACCAGTGAGATAGAAGACAAAAAGGATGCATGGTCATGTTACTTTTCGCCTAATACAATCAAAATTAACATATCCACGATGAAAATTGTGTTTTATACATTATACTATTTCTGTATTGTTCCTCAATAACTGGTGTATTCACCCCATATTATATTTAATGTTTTATGAAAAAAAATGTATAGATGTGTAGTCCGTGTATGCATAAAGTAAAGTAATTTGTTTTTAACATGTACTCTTATTTTTACTTGAAAAACATTTTAATCCTTTCGTAAATTAAAGTAAATAAAATAAAAAAAGACACGATTAATACAAAATTAATTCAAAGAAAAAATAATGAGAGCTTTAAAAAAACATAAAATGAAATCTTGAAATTATAATTGTAATTTTTGCAATGAAAATTATCTCTACATTAGTATAAAAACAGTTGAGTGTTTTATTTATTATTTATTTATTAAGAGATTTAGGTAGTTCCTTTGAAATCTCCAAAATCTGAAAAAAGAAAAATTAAAGATTATTAATATAAGAAAACCCTTTTTAGCTTCATATTTAGCTTATGCATTATGAAGAAAGTTGAAATCTTTTGCAAAATAAATTTTTATTTGTCGAATATGCAAACAAAATACATACTTTATCTTTCCAATATCACTTCGTATTTTTTTAAAACATTCCTAGCTTCCGATAATTTTTTTCTGGAAAGAAATAAATGAAAAAGTATCATAGTACATGAAGCTATCAATGTAACATTGCACAAAAATTCTGAGGGAAAAATTTTAATCATTCTTTGCTGAACAGAACTTATGTAGTCGGACATCGTTTTGTACGTCTCTGGTAGAATTATGTAATTGAAATTATTTTCATTTTCTGAAAAATAAATATGAATTGTTAATTTTAACAAAGCAGTCTAATATTGCACGATGGCATTAAAGAATGACAGTATTTTGATTTGGTTCCTGCACTCAAAATATTTTTTTTAAATATTCAATCCGGGAAATTATATAATTTTTTTATAAATAAACAAAAAGCCTATTTTTATAAGGGTAATATGCTCCAGTCTCCTAATAAAGATACACAATTGTGTACTTTAGAAAATTGGAGGAACCATAATAAGAATATATTTCAAGGAAACGCACCTGTCGGAATCTTTTTCAAAAACCTATATCTTAAAATTGTGAAACATTACCTGATGAGCAATGTTTGCTATTATAAAGAATATTTAAGAATACTTATTTTTAGCTCAGTATAAATTTTACTTTACTTAAAAATACATGAAAATTATCTCGCTTACATCCGCGAACTGACAAATCTCCACATTAAAATCCACATCTAATTTTTAATACTAATATCTTCCTGCTGATAATATAGGAAATAAAAACTTAAATGACATTAATGGCATCATTACGCTGTCAAAAAATACTTATAAAGCAAAACATAAGAGTGATGAGAAAAGTATGAAAATTTTCTTCTGAATTTAAATTTTTATTTTACTATGATAAAACTACCAGTGTAAACGTGCGAGGATTAATCACCGCAGTTTAATAGTTTTTAGCAATGCCTATTATATTTCATATGCAGGTTAAAATTATTAGCAGGTTTATAAATTGCGGTCAACATTAACATTTATAGGACTAACACCTAATTTTGACACCCTTTTTGGATTTGTCAGTACATTTTGCCGATGGATTTTAAATGGAAAGTTATTCGGTCAAGTAGTTTAAGAATTATACAAATTCAATGTTTGTAAATCATAATTTTCAATTCATTTTAAATCGTTTGATATAGATTGCAATGTGGCAAGTGTTTTAAGCATAAAACAAAAACTTATGAATAACAATTTTGGATTTTAATGTTTAAAACTTCTAGAAATTTATTTCTGTTGAAAACATAATAATAGAATAGAATTCATATTTTTTCTAATATTATTTTCAAATATATTTTTTTCGAAAAATAAATTTCAAAAGGGTTCATTTTTATACATTCCAATATCCAAACTAATTTTAAGTATAATATGAGGATTCATTTTGCCATCATTCATTTTCATGTAAAACTCTAAAAAATTTATTGTTAATAATTCCACAAGATAAACGCATTAATGTCCCAACATTCTGTAAGGGCGAATAAGAAATAACTTATTTTAAAATGAACGTTATATTTTTAAATTAAATTTTATATTAAAAAAAAGAAATCTACAAGAATTGTATGCAGAATCTGTTAGCTGAAGTAAAGCTCAAAGAAAAACGTATTTACGTAACTTATTTACGTATTTACGTAAAACGTAACTTATTTTAAAATGAACGTTATATTTTTAAATTAAATTTTATATTTAAAAAAAAAGAAATCTACAAGAATTGTATGCAGAGTCTGTTAGCTGAAGTAAAGCTCAACGAAAAACGAATAATACTTCGGATTAAGTTTATCTGCTATAGACACACACTCTTTCCTAATCTAAAATAATAAATGAGGATATAATTCTGTCGTTTTTTTTTTTAATATCTTTCAGATTCATTGGGATAGAATAGGTAATCCTTCTTCTTTAAGTGTAACATACTTAGAGTAGAAATATGTTTGCTTCTTTAGGAAAAGATTAATATTGAGAACAAAATGATAAACATGTGAAAGTAAATCGTGAACGATTTTTTTTCCGAATTCGCGTGAAATATAACAGTTTCTTCGCACCTTTAATTGAAACAATGATAAAGGTATAATATGTTAAATATAAAATTAAATAACTTGTTCCATTGAATCGAAAACATTAAATTCTAATTTCGAAAATTGAACTTGGGAATTACATGCATTTTCATTGAAAGTAATTTAAATGATAAATATAAGTAAAATGAATGTATAATACATTACTAGATGAATGAACCCGGTGTATTGCATTTGTATTCCTTAGACCATTATATATATATAAAATATATATTTATATATTTAAAAATTTCAACTTTAAATTAAATAATCACATCAAAAATTATTTTTTCTATACCACTTCTGTTTTTTTTTCTCTCACAACAGTTTATGTACTTCTCAGTAAAACATTTCCACTTATTTTCAAACATTAATATGAACAAAATGTCTCATTCGGTAATAATAAAAATTAACTCACTTTCAGTTAAAATCGCTTATTTTTTTTTCTGAGAATTGTATGTTTACTGATTTTGGCAATAAATATTACAGTCATGCCAAATATATTTTTGAGAAAATCACTTAATAGAACTCTAGACATTTTTCTATATAATTATAAAAAAACAGACTAATAACTTTTAATCATCACAAATTTCTTGCATACCGTCAAAAAACACTTATTAGAGCAATATTTCACCTATAGCTACTCACTTTTGTAGCACATGAACTGTTATTTTCCAATAGAATGATGATTTTTCTGGCATAAATGGATGTTGATTCTATTGTTGGATTCCATGCTTCTTGATCGTAATGTAGAAATATATATTTTTTTTTAAATGGGGCAACCTCATGTTTCGTAGAATGTCCTAGACGACTTGAAAATATGTCGTGTCACTGGTTAATCGGGCGAGATTGCATGGCGAGTAACAAGTAGAAACGAAACAGTGCAGAAACCTTGTGCTGTAACGATGACAAGGCTGCTATGATATTTGTATCTACAGTAGTAAGATTATACCGACGTAATCATACCGCTTCTGGTATGATATGGTAACAATCAGTGAAGTCATATCATGGCAAGTGTAATTATGCAGAAATAATGGAGTCAGCAAACCAATGTAATTTCTCCTCAGGGAAAAAGTCAATTAGTTTTCATAGTAATTGCATTAAACGAAAACAATGTGAGAATATAGGATGGAAGATTTCTTCTTACCTATTACTTGTTAAATGAACTGCAAGTACGAATAATGTCATACGTTAGCACATAATATAAGGAAACTGAGCTAGCACAACGACAAACTAGCATAAAGTCAAGCTGTTTATAATACGTTATTAACATTCCACGATAACGGAAGACACGTGTTTTGACGCAATAGAAAAATACGACAAAAGTGAGCTCCTGAACTTTTGGGGAAATCTCACAGTTGAGGCGAAGAGAATTTCGCAACAGCTCACAGCCAATCGAAAAACAAGTTGGAGAGGTCGCCAGCGGATACATTAACTGGTTGTGAATCGATACTCATAAACGCGGGAAAAACGTTCGTAACCGCCCTTCGATAAAACAAAAAAAAGCTTATGATCAAACACGTTTACTGTAAAAGCACTTATTTTCGCAAGGCTTTAATTTTCGTGATTTTCGCGAGTCCGTCGTATTCGCGAAAATTTAAGCCTGGCGAAATATTTTTTTTTTTGTTTCAAATAATAATAAAAAATCAGACATTTTTCACTTATCCAAAATTTAATGATTACGGTTACTTAAATAAGAAATACAAATAAACTAAAAAGCTACTAAGAAGTACAAACATTTCTTGAATACCTACAACTATTTCTTGTATACTATACAACTATTTCTTGAATAAAAACAATAATGCAACCAATACAATGCAGCTCATTCACTTACAAAATTTATACCAGCTTTTTTCCAGCCATTCAAAATTGTCTCATGTTTGGCTTCAACACCGTTAAATGCGCACAAGCCAAGAAGCGTGAATCGGTTTTAGTCGTCATATTCAGAGGTGCACATATTTTTTTCCTCTAGAAATTTAAGCTCATTAGAATACCACTCAATAAACTCATTCTTGAGCAGACACTTTAACTCGCCGTTTACAATTAAGTCCAAAGGTTGGAGCTCTCCTGTGCAGGAAGCGGACACAAAAACTAGAATAATATTGCTCTTCTCTAGCTCAGCCAGAAAAAAAACATTTTGGCGTGCCTTAAAAACGTCGAAGAATGCTACACGAGGTTGTTCAGGAACTAGCCGGAGAAGCTCTTTTTGCTTGCCGTTATAAGGTGTAAGAATATTCTCGATGTATCGAATCGTTGTGTCAGTATTGCTTCAGTGCGAATCGGTGTGCCACACATCCCAGTACGCGGGAAATGTGAACTTTGGATTACAATTTGTTATTTTTCCATTTTACAACAATTGTGGTGGAAGTAGATTTCCAGAAAAGGAACATGCTAACAAAAGAGTCATCTCTTTTTTATCTTCCATGTCGATTAAGGACACATGTTTTGAACCACGTTCTTCCAATTTGTATTCAGATGTAGGCACAAACTTTACGTTTGTCTGATATAAGTTAACGTACATCTCAAAGGGAACTATAATTTTGTTTGTGTTGTGCGTCCGTGTGCTGTTTTAGAGCGATGGGGAGAAGGGGGGGGATTTTGGGACAAAAGGAAGTTTCTTAAAGTGTCTTATGCAAAAGGGGTTCTATTTAGGTAGTTTCGGGACTTTTCAATTCTCGGTCCTGTTCATATAAAATTCGCGAAA
Source organism: Maratus michaelseni (assembly GCA_963931845.1). Lineage (NCBI taxonomy): Eukaryota > Metazoa > Arthropoda > Arachnida > Araneae > Salticidae > Maratus > Maratus michaelseni. The sequence goes on along the minus strand of OZ007591.1, from coordinate 287,818,812 downwards.
TTTTCAGCTCGCGAAATCATCGATATCTTTATTTTCAGAAAAATTACGGCTCGCGAAAATAAGTGATTTTACAGTATTCTGAAATTTAATGAATTGAGACTTAAATATATATAATATACATTACAAATGCAGAGGTAAAGGAATTTTGCAAATTGATAGTGAAAAATACTATTTTAAGATATAAAACAGAGATTTTACAGTTGAAAACATTAGAATTAGAATAACTTTCAGATAGGTAAATATGTAATATATATATATTTATATAGCGCAATGATTTCAATTTTATGCAGGTTTTACCAAGTTTTACATATTAAAAAAAACAATTATTTTACATTTTCGGAAAATTTATCATTAATTTTTATTTGGAATTTTTTAGCGTTCTTACGATATTCTCGTATACGTATAATAATTAATGTTATTTTTAGCAAGTAACTCGTCACACTTTCAGACAAATAGTGAAATATGAAATAAATAACATATAGTCAAATTTCAGTACATAAAAGTACTTTTATAAAATTATGTTAGCACATGTTTAGAAAATATATTTTTTAAATTTCATTTTATTGTTCAGATTATTAAAAATGAATGTTTCCTCTAAAAATTAAATCTCCAAATTATCTAATTAAATATTATTATAGGACAATGGTTGAGATAATTAAACAAATATATATTTTTGAAAATCTATATGAAAACTTCCACACATATGAATAACAAATCTCACGTAAAATGTTGCAATTTAAATGATTCCAATTGAAACAAGATTTGGAGAGTTATCCTTGACGCCCAGCTAACATAAAAGTACCTATTTTATTTTATTTATTTACACACATATTCAAATTTATTATAAAACACCAGGTTGCCATACAAAGCAAAAATCGTCATTTAGGTGCCAAAAAATAACCCAGGTGCGTCTGCGATATCTGTACTGATTTAATCAAAATTATTTTGGTTGCACCGCATATTGCAAAATTAATTAAATCCATGATTATTGTTTCTTTCTCAGATTAAAAATAAGAAAATTGGTACTTCTCTATTATCCCGTCGACCACTTTTCATAACAAAAAACTATCGCCAAACTGTAACGCCAATAAAACGGGAGAACGTTGCCATTGGAATATCAAATCAAACAATAAAATTTACAATATATTAATGAAAACAGAATCAAAAATAATCTTGGATATTTATTTATTTACATTATTTCCCTTAATTATGGAAAAGGAATAATCATCCTAATTATGTAAATGAATGAAGAAACCATACAAATAAATTACACTTGAAAACATTAAAAATCTCCTTCTTCTGTAGATTGATTTATTATTGTAAAAATAATCCGAATCACCGAAATCACCTCTTTTTAGATGCAAAAAAGTGGTATAAGTGATGCATTTCAAAGTTTCATAACTCGGTCAATTTTAATGTTAGATGAATGGGACTTTCTTTGTCGCACTTGTTAGTGTCACAGTAAATTTTTACTAAATATCACTTATAGGACCGGGGGACCGTATAAAAATTTAAATTTCGTAATTTTTTAAAAAATGTTTTTCTTCAGCCAAATCGCTTTAGAAATAATTCTTTACCTTATTTAAACCATTTTTGTAATTGGAAGTATGCATCTAGGACCAACGGTTGCGAAAATAAAGGTCGGTCAGGTTATACGTGGACACGCTGTATATATTTATATACTAAAAAATTTTCAACTTTAAATTAAATAATCACATCAAAAATAATTTTTTCTATACCACATCTGTTTTTTTTTCTCTTAGAACAGCTTATTTACTTCTCAGTAAAACATTTTCTACTTATTTTCAAACATTAATATGAGCAAAATGTCTCATTCGGTAATAATAAAACTAAATAACTTTCAGTTAAAATCGCTTAATTTTTTTTCTGAGAATAATAGTAAGTTAACTAATTTTGGCAATAAATATTACAGTCATGCCAAATAAATTTTTGAAAAAATCACTTAATAGAACTCTAGACATTTTTTCATGTAATTATAAAAAAACAGACTAATAACTTTTAATCATCACAAATTTCTTACATTCCGTCAAAAAACACTTATTAGAGCAATATTTCACCTATAGCTACTCGGTTTTGTAGCACATGGACTATTATTTTCCAATAGAATGATGATTTTTATGGCATAAATGGATGTTGGTTCTATTGTTGGATTCTATACTTCTTGATCGTAATGTAGAAATATTTCTAAAAATGTGGCAGCCTTATGTTTCGTAGAATGTCCTAGCCGACTTAAAAATATGTCGTGTAATTGGCTAATCGGACGAGATTGCATGGCGAGTACCAAGTAGAAACGAAACGGTGCAGAAACCTTGTGCTGTAACGATGACAAGGTCGCTATGATTTTGGTATCTACAGTAGTAAGATTATACCGACGTAATTATACCGCTTCTGGTATGATATGGTAACAATCAGTGCAGTCATCTCATGGCAAGTGTAATTATGCAGAAATAATGGAGTCAGCAAACCAATTGAATTTCTCCTCAGGAAAAAAGTCAATTAGTTTTCATAATAATTGCATTAAACGTAAACAATGTGAGAATATAGGCTGGAAGATTTCTTCTTACCTATTCTTTGTTAAATGAAGTACGAATAATGGAATACGTTTGCACATAATATAAGGAAAATGAGCTAGCACAACAACAAACTAGCATAAAGTCAAGCTGTTTATAATACGTTATTAACACTCCACGAAAACGGAAGACACGTGTTTTGAAACAATAGAAAAATACGACAAAAGTGAGCTTCTGAACTTTTGGGCAAGTCTTACAGTTGCAGCGAAGAGAATTTTGCAACAGCTCACAGCCAATCGAAAAATAAGTTGGAGAGGTCGCCAGCGGATACATCAAATGGTTGTGAATCGATACTCATAAACGCGGGAAAAACGTTCGTAACCGTCCTTTGATAAAACTAAAAAAAGCTTATGATCAAAAACGATTATTCAGAAATCCAATGAATTGAGACTTAAAAATATATATATTACAAACGCAGAGGTAAAGGAATTTTTCAAATTCATAAAGTGAAAAATGCTATTTTAATACATAAAACAGGGATTTTACAGTTGAAAACATTTTAGAATAACTTTCAGATAGGTAAATATATATATATATATATATATATATATAGCTTTTACCAAGTTTTACATATTAAAAAAAAACAGCAATTATTTTACATTTTCGGAAAAATGATCATTAATTTTTATTTGAAATATTTGAGCGTTCTTACGATATTCTCGTATACGTATAAATAATTAATGTTATTTTTAGCAAGTAACTCGTCACATTTTCAGACAAATAGTGAAATATGAAATAAATAACATATAGTCAAATTTCAGTACATAAAATTACTTTTATAAAATTATGTTGGCACATGTTTAGAAAATATTTTTTTTAAATTTCATTTTATTGTTCAGATTATTAAAAATGAATGTTTCCTCTAAAAATTAAATCTCCAAATTATCTAATTAAATATTATTATAGGACAATGGCTGAGATAATTAAACAAATATATATTTTCGAAAATCTATATGAAAACTTCCACACATATTTCCAAAAGCAGATACAAAACAGTTATTTAACAAATTCGTGCACTGCAAGCATTATTAAGTATTTGCTTTCACGCGTTTATTTTGCTTCCTAACTTTACGAATGAATATTAGTTATGCTATAATTTATTTAGAGCAAATAAAAGTTCTTTGAAACAATGGACTACCCGATATATTAAATATGGTATGTTTTTAATTAAATTATGTAGAATTGCATTTGTAGCATAATTAAATATATCAACTGTGGAAAAGAAGCTACGTGTATGGTTAAATGTTATTGGACATATTTATTCAGATATCTTTATTATTATTATTATTATTATTACACAAAATTCATATTAAAAGTGTGCATGAATCTAAGTAGGAAAATAATAATAAACATTTGTAATTGTTTTGTGGACATTAGTGGAAAATGGATATAACACTGAAAAGTTTTGTAGAAAGCAAATTTGGTATATACTGCAAAATGGCAAAAAACTCGAAAATTTGTTTTATGTTCTCCATTAATCCATTAACTATTAAACTAAATCACAATTAAAAGTTTGCATTCAAAGGAAATTTATGGTAACAGTAAACACAGGAATGACATAAGAACTATAAGGGGCTTAAAGCTAGTTCAATTCTAAAAGCGATTTATAATTACTTACCGAACTGTACGAATCGTTTTGACAGTCTGGTTTAGGGTTCCGTACTTAAATAGTAAAAGCGGAATCATTACTATAAGATCCCTCCTGTGCCCATCTGTTCGTCTGTCAGACCCCTTTTTCTCGTAAACTATGGGACGTAGAAAGCTCAAACTTGAAAAGTTCTAAAGGCTTTGTACCCCCATATTTTCAGATTATCAGCCATTCACAAATACGTATATGAAAAATTTAGATGGCTAATTAATTTACTTGATAAAAAAAAGTTTTATTTTTGTCTACCGTGTGAGGTATCGTGTGAAAGATCTCGTAATACCAAATTGAAAAATATATTTGTTTTAATTTTAGGTATTACATTTTCAGAGATATCGTCGAAAATGCACAGCAAAAGTATGTCCCTCCCCAATCCATTTTCGAATCGAATCTACTGTAACTAAAATTTTGAAAAATTAGAGTTAATAGGTGTTTATTTAAACTTTGCAGGAAAACTATAGATATTTTTCTAGGTTACATAGTTTTTTGAGAAAAATGCATTTTCCCGTTGCACACAAACTTTACTTTTCGGGCTGTCAGTGGGCAGGTTGACCGCCACTAGCGGTATTTATCGACTCAGAATCATCCAAGAATATTTGATAATGATTTTCAAAAAAAAATTTGGTAATTAGCCGAAATATTAATTAAGTTACTTGAAAAGTAAATTTTCTTTTTATATATCGTGTTGGGTGTTGTTCGAAAGATCTAGTAACATCGAACTAAAATTATATTTGCTTTAATAATAGGTATTATATTTTAAGAGATGTCGTCCAAAGTACTTGAAAAATATGCCCCCCTTGTCTATTTCCGAATCTACTGAAACTAAATTTTGAAAAAAAAAATTATGGGCAGTAGGAATTTACTAATTAATAAATGGTAATTACTAAATTCAATGTACAGAACCTATTGAGTGCGTGTTATACTCGCACTTGACAGTTCTATTTATGTATGTCAGCATCTAACATTTGAACACATGTTCCGATTTACAAATTTCTCTTTTTGCTGTGCTCGATTTCAAGCTAATGACATTATAATTTTTACCAAGAAAAAAATTATATGTTTGTCTCTTCGACCCATTTTTTGTCTTTTTTGGTCTTTCTAGGATGTAACATTCTAAAATATTTGCTCTTCATCGAACACATTCACCATTTCACTATACTGTTAATGTTTATTGAATAACTTTATGTTTCTAAAATAATTATCCTATCGCATATAGTTTTTTAAGAGGACACATCACAAAATATAATGTATGATCGTCTATTGCGCGACAACATGTGGTATTTTGAAGACAATGGAATTTTAAGTGTTGTAGATAACATCAAAATATTATAAAAAACACTGTATTATGCGAAATCACACTCACGAAAGTCAGTTATATGGCGTGTACTAAATTAAGAAACAATAATGTCGTCATTTTTTGTTCAAATTACTTGTTTACTTCTACTGAAATGTAACACATTTCACATTCATCCCATAGAAATATGAGTAGTGTGTTTTTTGTATGCTTGCATGAAATATTATCGTCATAATACATATAACACACTTCACATTCGTCGAATAGAAATATGAGTAGTGTGTTTTTTGTATGCTTGCATGAAATATTATCGTCATAATACACATAACACACTTCACATTCGTCGAATAGAAATATGAGTAGTGTGTTTTTTGTATGCTTTCATGAAATATTACCGTCATAATACACATAACACATTTCACATTCATCGAATAGAAATATGAGTAGTGTGTTTTTGTATGCTTGCATGAAATATTATCGTCATAATACACTTGCATGTTTTCATTGAAAATCGTCTATTGCGCGACAACATATGGTATTTTGAACACAGTGGGATTTAATTGAATGTAGATAACAGCAAAATATTTTCAGAAAAAAAACACTTTATTATGCAAAATCACCCTCATGAAGGTGAGCTATCTGGCGTGTACTAAATTAAGAAACAACAACGTCAATTCATTTTTTGTTCAAGTTACTTGTTTACGTCTACTAAAATGTAATACGTTTCACATTCGTCCCATAGAAATATGAGTAGTGTGTTTTTTCTATGCTTGCATGAAATATTATCGTCATAAAACACTTGTATATTTTCATTGAAAATACGTTTTAAAGAATATTTTCAGATTTAGAAAGTCATTACAATTAAAATACTGTAATTTCAAAATCCCAAGAACTGAATAAATATTTCCTCTATCATTTATCTGTACTCTTTGCATTATTTTATGCAGTAAATATATTAAGTAATAAATTAAATCCTGCTTTATATAAATTAATTGAATCTACGTCAAATTCCATACTTCGTACAGTCCATTGTTCGAAATTGATTTTATTGGCTCAAAATAAATTATTTCAGAAATAATGTTTATTTATAATATAAGGAAATTAATTTAACATGTGATAGCCCTTACTTAATTAAATTTTCAGAGACGACATTAATTAAATAACTCTGTCTGTCTGCTTTAGGAAATCTTGTAAGCAAGTCTTTGTTTCATTATATATTTCTAGTCAATTTTTTTTTCTATTGAATGTTTCAAAGGGTTATGTGCTTTTTTTTTCAGTTTAAAATTAGTATACATTTATTGAATAAGTACACATTTTCTGTATTTTTAAGGCATTTATAATGATTCTAAATATTTCTTTGAAAATATTTTTAAAATTATAAATTTTCCTGATCTTTCATATTATTTGAGTTTTTATGTCTTTCAGTGAGTTACAGACGATTTTTGGCAAGATGAAACGAGAATATCAGTTGTTGTGAAACGTCTTCTATATTCTTGAAACAAACTTTTTACTGTATTCGGCTAACAATATACACAAATAATTCGCATAATATCGATGTTCGATAACTGTTATTTTAACCTGACGTAGAAACTGAATTATCCGTATGTGGCCGTTTTTGCGATGTTATCTTTTATATTTCTTTGCCAAATATGCGGCTGGAAAAACATCTACAATGAATCCCGGACTATATAGTACCCTTTTGATTGAACATGTTATGTCAGCATTGTATGAAAGTTATACGTTGTTAGTAGCAAGTTTCTCGCAACATGTCAATGGTGTAGAAATTCAAAAAATATGGGAGGAGACCAAGAAGTTTCTTTAAAATATATTGAACAATGATATTTTTTTACCATTAAGATTTACAAAATAACTTATTCATTTTTATGACATTTTTTTACTATTCACATTTTAAAGATAAATGTAGTAATATTTCGTGTAGTATTTCATATATTTCGTGTAGTAATATTTTGTTCGATAAATGTAGTAATATATCGTAGGTAGAAATATAAACAAAATTGGGGAGAGTTATAGGTAGTTATTTTCTCTTTCTAAATTGGAAAAGTATGATTACCAATAATTTGTAAAATATTTATGAGTATAATTAAGTATTCAGACTAATTAATAATTTCATTAAAATGCAGTTAATTCTTCTTTAGATTATGTTTGGTTAATGATGCTGAATTTCGGGTACAAGTTGGCTCTCTGCGCCTCTGAGGACAGAAGTAGTGCTTTACTAGAAGTAGTGCCCTTTGTTAAAATAAAAGTTTTAACAGAAAATAAATCAAATTCTGGTGTATCAATGAAGAAAATAAAGTTTAATCCAACAATTCGAAACAGTTAAAAGTCCTGAAGCTAATTCGTTATTTTAATAATAAATGAAACTGCGGATTGGGAATTTTAAATTTTAAATTATATGAGTTCAAAATAAAACATCCACTTGTGAGTTGACGTTCAAACATTGGTCTGAAGATTCATACTTTATGGATGAAAACAATATTTATAATGCTTGTATATAAACAAAGTTTGTTTCTACCGCAGATTAATTGTTCAACTTTGATGAAAGTAAATAACAGAATTTCGGACATCTTTCTCCACTTATTAAAACTGAGTTTATTGGAACGTGGATAGCCTGAAGACATTGAGCTTCCCGTCTTTCCTGCGGCTCTTCTGCTGGTGATTTAAAAAAATCTAAATTAATAATAGTAATACTATTACTACTAAGATAGGTGAGCAAAGGTTTGCCATAGTTAAGCTTTGAGAATATTTTATAATTTTCTGGTTGGGAAATTATGGTTAAGTAATTTCCTAGTGTTAATTAAATATAAAAATAGTTAGTTAGTTTTAACTAACTAACTAGTGTTAGCTGCGTGTGGTTGAAATTTTTTGTAACATTTTACACTTATCTATAACACATATCAAGTATAAATTACTTTGTAAAAAAATTATTATTTTTATAAAACAATTTCAAAATTTTAGCTTATTGACCACTTTCGGCGCATAGTGTTACAAAGGTAGCCATTTATTGAAATCACTTTTAAAATGGGAAAAAAACTACTCGGCAAATTAGATTTACTTCTAGGAGAGTCTTATGATGTTCAATTAAAATTAAGTATTTAATTACAAAGGAATTACAAGGAAAAGATTGCAATAACCATTTTTCAAAATGAAAATTTTTGATTGGATTCCATGCAGAAAGTGTAGTTGAATTTTTCGATTTTGTCTAGTTTAGTAAGTCCCTGACACTTTTCATGCACATATTGCAAGCACTGATTAAACAATCGCATGTCCGTTATTTTGACTTTCTTGCAAAAATGGCAAAATCAGCTTTCGTTTGACTGGCGATTGCACTTGTGCCAGGCATGGTAGTATCAGTTTGTTTGGGAATCTCTTTTACCAATGTACCGAATTGTTTTTGCATTTTCTTATTATGCTGCTTATCCTTTGATGATTCTTTCCTGATGATGATCTTTTGATATTTTATGAGATGATCTTCTTAATAATTTTATCTTCTGGCAAGATAAGACTTTAAACCACTTTTTGTGCACGGTAGTTCGGGGCTTTTCTTCTGTGAGTTACTGACTTCTTTTGGGGAATCTCTGGTATTCGTAATAGTGTAGAGACTGCTGGAGAATTTTTGAACATTCTGTTTTGAAAATTACCCTTACTACATTGATTTCCATATGTGTTTCCTAAGATAGCCCACATAGACCACCTTAGGAACATTTATATGGTCGCCATTTGCACGCCATTAGCATACAGTCGCCATTAACACGTAAAACTATTAACCCTGCTGTTCTGTTCGTATTTACTACACGGCTGTAATTTTTGGGTCTATATGACCCGATTCAGAATTTTACCATTTCTAGCAGTAAATGAAATGTACGTTTTTAGAAATGGTTTAAATATTGTTAAAGTAGTTTATATACAGATCAAATAATAAAATTTATTGTATGTTTAATGTATTTAAAAAATAACACAAAAAATATTTGAAATTGAAACTTATCTTCATTTGCAATTTGGACAGTACTATTTTATTTGAGATTTGAAAATGTGTTTCTTACATTCGCAGCACAAATTATTACTTTTGGTGTCATTGCTTGGTGGATAGAACTTGCACCTTGCAAGGTTGCTACACAATAAAAATTCACAGCAGATCCTGATAGTACGTGTTGACTTTAACTCTGCATTATTTCACTAATTTGATTGAGACCTCAATTCTTGGTAGGTGTTGTCTTGCTAATATGAATTGAAAAATGAGTGATTTCCCCAATTCTTCCAAAAGTAGACTTCGGTTGGTCAGTTTTTTCATCCCATTTGTAGTGTGTTGAAGTCCATATGATAAACGCATTGTAAGCAGAATTATCATGCATGTTATAGAATACTATCATGTGTTAGCGTTTTTCTTTTACGTATTCAAGAATTGATCAGTCCGTTTAGTTTTAATATAATCTCATATCATTTGTGATTTTTAAATAGGTCTGTTATTAACTTTTTTGTCATGTTACAAAGTGCTTATAAGAATAACATTCTTATTTTTTAGGATGTAGTTTACAAATGTCGTGTCCTCTGTAAAATAAAATGATGAGCAGTGCACTTCTTTGTTTAGAATTTCTTCAGGAAGTTCAGGTTTATTTTTTTGGTGGTGCCAAGTATAGCCATTTTCCTTCTCAGAAGAAATTGTCCCAAGTTGAAATATGTCAAAAAATTATCACATGTAACATTGTACCCCGAATACTCATAAGTAAGATAATTCACTACTCGCATACCCTGATTTTTCTCTGGCCTTGTTCGTCATTATTTTCCAGGATAAATTTGCGTTTTCAGTGCATACGAAGTTTTACTATCACATAAAGTTCATTTTTTATTAAATACTTAGATGGTTTACTTTACATGTACTATTGAATGGATATCGGCGATAAACCATTAATAATTTGTGTTCATCTAGAGTAACATTTTCATTCGGTTAATCCAGTTTTGGTAGAATTTCTACCCCCGTTTCCAGATATCTCGCACAGCAGCTATTTTATCCACTGACCTTCCTTCTTGACGAGTGGATTTATTATAAAATAGAATATCTCTCGATAAGATACAAAAGGTTTCGAGGGACAGTGTCGCACGAAATATGTTTCTGTCGGTTTCTTTATTCCACAAGCTTTCTGTTGATTATCAATACGATTCGTATAAATCACCTAATAATAATGATACAATATATGCTTGAAAAGTTTCATTTTCGATATTTTCCCGCTCTTTTCCATACACTTTTCTTCCTTCAATGTTTGGCAATTTTATGATTTCGAATTCAATCGGGGAATTGCATACTGTCTCAAATGCACTTTTTACATCTGTTTGCTTGCCGTTGCATATCTTGTGACACCAGGAGTAGTTTTTATAATATTAGCAGACGTTAATCGACCAGAATGTGGAAGCGGATCCAATTTCCCACATATTTTACGATTCTTGGACTAAATACTGTGGATATTGTGCATTGGTTGAATATCAATATCAAAATCGTTGTCACTTTCAGTAAAAACTTTCACTTTCAGTTCCATCACTTGTATGATTTTCAGTCTATGATACATCCACACCTTTGTTGTCAGAAGTTTCCATTAGTTTAGCTATATTAGCCTCATTCAAATATCTACGATTCGCCATATTTTGTAATTATCAAGTTGTTGCTGTACACTCACAGGCACAACTGCTTTGCAGAATGTTAGAATTCGATACACAATGTTGTAACAGGCGCGAATACATTGGCACCGTGCCAACTGTAACTTTTGATTCAACTGTGTGCCTTTGGACCTTGCACATGCCCTCTTGTCACGTGATCATACAAACATGTAAACGAATTTTAAACAAGTTTCCAAAAGGAATAAGTTAGAGCAGTTATCGTTATTTTTTTCTGTTGAATTATTGCAAACAAATATGAATGTGTATAAGTAAAAGTAAATACTTTTTAGAATTGGATCATATTGACCCGAACAGTACATTAGGGATAATATTAAAAATATTCCTTTGAAATACAAATAAACGTAAATCCTTCTAGGAGTACATATTTATATTATTTTCCAACAAAGTCATGAAATTTCATGAAAGTATCTCCGTGCTATACTTTTTATTAACGAATGACAATTGTTTTGGGTCAAATAGACCCGAAGAGAACAGCAGGGTTAATCTGATAAATTTATTAGAATTTATGTAAATGTGGTTAAAAAAAGAGGCTTTCAGAAAACTCATCGTTACTCTAAGTTTTAAAATTTAAACACACGTGAATTAAAATATCTTCTTACATGGAAATCCAATCGACTACACCTCAAAAGTGAAATATTGCATACAATGGCGGACGATCAATGTGATCGCCTAATATTCAGCTACGTGCACTGCATACACATGATTTACAATGCAGTAACGCCATTTTGTGATTAAAAATTAAATTAATTCTACTTTTGGGAGGTGGACAATCTTAAAAACGCTGGCCACATTTCGCTCACATACCTTAATTAATTTAAAAACTCTACTTGAAATTTACTTATACAAAATTGTTTTCGTAAATATATTATTTATAAATTTAGAGCACATTTAATATTTAGAAAGGTTTTTTTTTTTTTTTTTTTTTTTTTTTTTTTTTTTTTTTTTTTCTTTGGTAGGAACGATAAAAGAATTCAAGACTCAATCATAAATCTAAAATTATTTTTCTTTCAAGGTCTAACCTTGTGTCTTATAGCCATACTTCCTTCTGTCGCGTAATCGATGTTAATTAAATATTGAACGTCAATCACACTTATGCGTACAGAAAAATATTTAATTCACATTTAAAAGAAATGTGAATTAAATATTAAAAAAAATAGATTCTGTATTCCACTTTTAAAAAATGTATTTGAACTTGATAAGCGTAACTTCAGTGGAGCTTCAATGGCAGCTGCGAATGCGAGATGGTTCTTTATTTGGACAAGCATTATACATCATCACTAATGATAATAGTTGTATAAAAGTAGTATAATAATTGTATAAAAATATTTAATTTTGTCAAAACATTTTGAATAGTGGCAGTATATTAATTTGTTTCGATTTAATGCCTTTAAAATAAATAATTGAATATAATAATCAGCCTCCAAAGAATAACTTTTAAAGAGTTGATTATAATAAAATAAATCTGACGAAAACTCTGACGTACAAAATTTAGACATGTTATTTAACACATAAAATTTAACATTTTTAGTTCAGTTTAAAAATACTAAATTAAAATAATTTTAAATTAAGAAAGAGTTCCATCCAGTGTTAACGCTGCAACACATCATCATTTAACACATGTTAACTTTTCTGATGCTAAAGCGTATTCTAAATGAACGTGTTTATACAAATCGTATAATTTTGACTTTTTAATTACATCATTAAAGAGAAAGTCTTTTAAGGTTTGATTATAAATATTTATGTTTGATCAGAATACCAGTCATGATTTAGGTAACCTTCAGACGGCTGTTTACCTTGAAACACCACAGTCTGCGAAAAGAGCTATATACTGAAAATGTTTATAATATCCAAATCTATACCAAACTTTCTGTTACAGTTAAATAAGTGGTTTATAGATTAAACAAGTAGTTCGTTCAAGTAACTTCGGCTAGAAATACTCTTGGAAAATTTAATCCGAAAAAAATCAGAACGTGGAAGTTTGATTTAAAAAAGGGGGGAGGGGGTAGAGGGCTAGGAAATGTAGGAAATTAGAATTTGTGCAAAGTCAGAAACTATGTTATGCATATTCCTGGTTTGATCATTCAATCGAATTAAACCAATATCAATGCAATAGAACAAGTCTTTATTAAGATAAATTTAAATGTATAACAAATCCTAAAAATCGATGAATATACTTAGGACAAAGAAATGTCCTGACATATGTAATGTATACAGGGTGTCCACGTATAACCTGACAGACCTTTATTTTTGCAACCGTTGGTCCTAGATGCATACGTCTAATTACAAAAGTGGTCAAAATTAGGTGCAGAGTTCAGATTAAAAAGTTTGAAGTGAAAAAACAATTTAGTGAAGAATTACATAATCTAAATTTTGATACAGCTCCTAGGTCCCTATACTTATATTTAGGGACGTTTTGTCTAGTCAAAAGTATTGCAAACACAAAAAGTTCCGTATCTGTACGACCAATAATAACTGAGAAATTTCAGTTCAAATTTGTCATGCATAGTATGGGGAATGTATACAAATGAATATGCGAATATATCCCCTATCAGAAAAACAAGGAGGTTTTAGAGTTAGATATGATCATGACAAAAGGGTTGTTGTTCAAGTCAAAAAACAGTATAATATTTCTCTAATCCATGGTTTTGAAAATAAAACTGTATATTTTGTGTAATACATAAAATCACAGTGCACAAACTCATACCAATTTAATAAAGTAATATGAAATAATAACATAGTTAGTAGTGCTTTCTCGCAGATAAACTCAAATAAAAGCAAAATTGAAATAACCAATGTAGATAAATATCGTCTTTCATACTTTCTCACTACATGTGCTCCAAGTGTCTTCTCTGGACTATAATACATAGAATTACACGTGACAGAAATTAATCTTGAACATTTTGTAGCATTACAGGCGTGACACATTTGATGGCGGATAAAATGCGATTCTGCAAATCTACTCGCTTACTGAGTCTACTTCGTAAATCTTGCTTTTTAAATAACCCCAAAGAAAGAAATCTAGGGGATTTACATCCGGCGATCGAGAGGCTATTCTACCAAGCCTCCATAACCTATGATGTTATATTAAAACATGCTACGTAGAAGTGTTCGGGAGGAGGCTGTTTTGTGGGCTGGTGGCCCATCAATTGTAACTACATCTTGGTGAGGTCTTCTAACGAAACATGATCATCTAAGAAGTCAGATAATGGTCCACGTAACATATGTACATACTTTGTACATGTTAAAGTGTCATCAAAAAAGAAGAGCCCCACTAACGCTTCCTTCCAGATGCCACACCAAACGTTAACAGACCATCGTACTGTTTGCTTGTTTGGTCGTATGACATGCGGATTTTGCACAGACCAGAAGTGTGTATTCTGCCTATTCACAACACCAGTTCTTGAAAACGTGCACTCATCTGTCCAAAGAATGTCATTCAGAAACGACGAGTCTGTTTGTAGCTTGTTCATAATGAAATTTCTAAAATTGAACCGTCTATCTTCATCTCCTGGCAAAAACGCTTGTACCAATTGCGGTCGATAAAGGATGTTTTCCGTGTATATTTAAAACGGTTCTATCCATGGGATTTTGAGCAGCCACAAGCTTCACTAATATTCCTAACACTACATTGTGGATACGCAAGAGCATATCCCAAAATCTCCTCGTCAGAGACATGCATACTTGAGCTTCCAAATCGAGGATATTTTTTAACGCTCCCCATTTCTCGTAAGCGCTTTACAACATTTAAAATCGTGTTTTAGACGGATGGCTATCATTTGGAACTTTAATTGCGTATTGCCTTGCAGCCTCTCGTCCATTCCGATTATATTGGTGATAAAGTAATATCATTTCTACATACTGTTCCGTGGTGTACATTTTAACTACAAGCATTGACGAATCAACTAAATACATCTGGAAATACTCAGCAATGCAGGTCTTACGTCATTTTTTTGTCTACCAATCGGTATGTAGTTAGTGAAATTTGCATAGGAACTGCAAATCCCTTAGTACTGCGTACTGGTTTGACATAACAAGGATAGGGAAAATTCAAACCGCGATTTCGTCTTCAAATAATTGTAGTAGTTGGGTTAAATCAAGTGATCACTCTTTGAGTTAATAGTTAGATCGTTAATGCGAAGTAATATCGACGAATCTTAGTTTTACTTCAGTTTTCGGAAACTCAAGGAAAGCCTACTTTCCGTGTTATAGCGGCTACATGGGCCACCCACAGTGATAGGAGCGCGTTTTAACTTACAACTAACTCCAAGAAACACAACACAACAGCGCGAATTTGCCCAGCCTTGAGAGATTTTATAAGGGATATAATCATGCATGCTCGACAGATTTCCTCTACGATTAAAACGGACCGAGTAATAGCTGTTTAAAGTTGCAGTATATTTTTTGCTGAGAAATAGGGTTCATTCACAAATGTAGTAGAAATATAAATAATCGTCAGATATATCAAAAAAATAGTTGAGAGCAAAATTAACATTGCAATCTAATGTAAATGTGGAATCTATAATTATTCTGACATATTAATGCAAAATATACAATTTGTACTGAACATATAAGAGGATAAATGTAACAGAATATTTGTTAAATAAAAGGATGAAAAACAACAGACTCAATTCTTTATAAAATGATACAGATTTGAATGTGCTCTTAGATTACACTGTCTTTCAAATTCTGGGTTATGCCATGTTTTTTAGATTTTGAAAATTGATTTTTATATATTTTTTTATATCTGAATACGAAAATGACCTTTATTTTAAACAAGATTGATTAAAAAAAGTTAAAATTGAACCCCCCTCGCCTCCCAACCTCATCGGTCACCTGAACTGTGTAGCTGTAAAAAAACCAGTATAAGCCCAAAAATTTAATAAATTATTGAATTAAATAAAATTAAACTAAATAAAATGTCTTACATATATTTCATAGTAATAGATTTTTCGCTATTTTTTAAACTTGAAATTTACGATTTGCGAAAAATCGTTACATGATGGTTAAAAGTGAAGGTAATTTTTTTTTATTCAGCGTTAAAAAATACATAATACGTAATTATAAAAGTTAAAATGTATAAAACACTCAAATGTATTAAGTTCGATATTTAAGCACCGGCAGAAATAAGTCAATAATCACAAGTAGACGTGTGACATTAAACAAAGATAAATACTTATTAAAATAATTATGAATACCAGTTTATTTAATCAAATTAAAAGAATAAGTAATTCATCAGAATTTCAGAATATCATTGTATAACACCGTGTTTAATTTAAAGATTCTAATTTCTGGAACATTCGAAGAATTTTATATGCTTATAAATATGCATGCAATTGAAAAAATAATAATTGCGGATTGAACGATGTTAAATTATATCAAAAATGAGATTAAAACAAGAACGAAAAATCATGCGTCAAGCATAGATTATGTAACACTTTCCAACGCTTCCAAAATAATTTTACAAATCATACCGTTTAATAAGCTGAAAGATGACATCTAAGTAAACAATTTGGAAAACGCATAATATATTTAAAAACATAATTTCAGGAATTTCCAACATATACAATATTCAGAAAAATATACGAATACTTTTATTCAGCCCTGTATAGGATCTATAGACCTGTATATATACTACATAGGATGCTAAATTTTAGTTCAGTTAGGAAACGCGTAGCACAGTTTAAAATTCTCCGTCTGGAGTTTCTGTCACTAAACGGAAATGTGTCCGCGAACTTTTGTGCTTCCCTGTATAGGATCTACAGAATTTATACACATCACGTAATAGACAAAAAGCGAGTTAAAATTAAAATCGTGTTCAGTAACTTAAAACGCACTTCCATTATTGTTAACAGACAGTTGAGAATTCTTTTGTGTGCCCCTGTAAATGAACGATGACTGCTATACACACAATATTCTGTTGTAAGCCTCTTGTAATGCACCTTAGTGATATTTATAAATTTCAATGCGTTTAAAATAGTGAAACATTATTTAAGTAAACCGCAGACGATATTTCTCCATAGATGTAATGTAACGGAATTCTTTTGACTGTCCCTGTAAAGTAACTATAAGTTCTATGCACACCCTATTCCATATTAAGCTTCTTCTAATGCACCTTAGTGATATATATAAATTTCAATGCGTTTAAAATTGTGAAACATTATTTAAATAAACCGCAAATGATTTTTCCCCATAGACCGCAATGTAACGGAATTCTTTTGAGTGTCCCTGTAAAAAAAACTACAAGTGCTACACACTTCCGTTTAAATAGGGAACATGCTATAGATAACGACAATAACATATAAAAATTGCAGAGCAATCCGAGCATATTTACGGGAGTTAGAGCACGGACAGACGGACAGACGGCAGACGGCCAGACGGCAGACGGCAGACGGCCATACGGCCAGACAAACCGAAGTCATAAACACTTTTCAACTAGGTTGGAAAGTGTTAAAAAAAAGCAGCAACAAGCAGTCGCCGTTTTTTTCCCTTCCCTTATTTGTCGCCAAGAAAGCTATATATAACCGTATTAGAAACCTCGCTTCTGTTATGGCATTAGTTTCTGCGTCACCCGCAACAATCGCCACTGTCTATGTGTAATCCCATGTTAAAGAAGTTGCCATTGCAGTGTATGAGAGATTATTCTCTGTTTAAATCTCTTTACTCTGTTACTAACCGTTAGAGAAACTTGCTACAGAACAAGCTAATACTGATTCTAAATTAGCTAATTTTTATAGAGAAAAATCACAGATAAGAATATGATGTAAATCGATCTATAATGTATTGTATAAAAATTCTATAAATAGTAATAGTATTAAAGCTAATAATAAAACATTTCACTGGTGAAAAATAAAATTATGCTAAAATAAATTCAACGTATAAAAAAAACTACAACATTACGATACATAATTATTAATAAACAACTAAAAGTTTATTTATTAATTACCAATAAACATATATATTTATATGTCGTTATGTTCTTATTATCGCGTCGTTATCTTGTTATTTATATGTCGTTATAATATCTTGTAATTGACAATTTGAATAATAAATAATATAGGCGCCATCATGAAATACATTTTGAAAGTGAAATACATGTTATGAGGACACATTTACAACTATATGTATATATATATATATATATATATATACAGGGGATAACAAATGCGGACGCCTGGTCGCCACTGGCGAAAAAGATATTAAATCTGGCGGATTTTTCTACAAAAATTACGGAAGAAATGAGCAAAAATAGCATATTTTTCTCTGCTAAATTTTATTTTTAATTTCGCAAAAATAAGCTTATCAAATGCATATTTTAAAAGAATAAAATGATAATAATTTGACTTCTGCTTCACAATTTCATCGATTCCCTTCTCGTCATATAAAGATTTTGTAGGCACTTAACTACCCGGACATTTGCCTCATTCGGCAATCTGTATTTTCAAAACATGCCGGCTAAATCAGCCTATATAGTATTTCTTTTTTTTTTCAGAAATGTATACTTTTGATAAGTTTTATTAGAAAATTTAATATGTGTTATCTTTCTAAATTTTGTACTATTCTAAACTATGTAACTAATAATTTTAAACCATGGTTTGTTTTTTCTCAATGAATGCAATAAAATCCTTCCTGCTTTTTCGAAATCAATCACGAGTGAGGGGGTAAACATTTTTTACTGACGAGTAGAATTCTTTTCTGGCTACCAGATTTTATCAAATTTGTAAAACCCTGCATATATATACATATATATATATATATATATATTTATATATAATATTTTATACACAGATAGCAATTGTTACAATAGATACATAGACAGATGCCTACATACATATATATAATTATAGCTCAGTTTAAAATTACTTTCTTCAATATCATTTTCTTTCAAGTTACATAATTATCTACCTCATTTATAATACTATGACACAGGAACATTTAAAATATATTAAACTTTCTGAAAAGACAAATTATTCTAATTGAAAAATCGAACACGTTTATTCCGAATCGTAGTATTTTGACTTTTAATGGCACCATTAAACAGAAATTCCTTAATGTCACGACTAAGTAATTAATTTCAGTCTGATCGCGGTTACATTATGATTAATTATTTACCAAGACAACATTTTACGAATACTTCTATCATTAAAATTCTTAATTGTCGTTAATATGTAAATGGTTAGCATAACGAAAATGTATATTAATACTGTCTGTGGTATTGGACATTATCTCAATAATTCATTAATACATACATTTCCTTTGTCTGTCAAAATGTTAATAAATGCCATTTTCATAGAAACTGAGACTTTTCTATACTATATCATTTTAATGTACACTTTGTTATTGGATAATTTTAAACAGATTATATATTTGATTATTTTAAACGATTGTGCTCTACATTACTTCCTACCGTATATATCATTACTCTAGTACCATAAGCACACATACGCGACTTCGCAACAAAATAAACTATTTCTTCAAATGTGATAAATACCATTTGTACCTACGGTAAAATTAGTATTTCCCTTCATCGAATTTTACGTTAGCTAATTCAGTTGTAAATGTGAGTTCGCTTTATTTTTCATATGGAATTTATGGCATAATTTTTGCAAAAGCATTTTAATGCCATTTAATTAAATGCAGGTAAATGTATTTTCAGATGCATTGATCTTAATAATAAATTAAGTAACTGTATATTGAATCAGTACAAAAACCCTTAACGGGTTAAAAGTTGTGACGCAGCACTTTCTTTTGGCTCTATGAATTTTAAATATGGGTCTTAAAAGCAATGATATCAAATTTAAGTGACGCTATGTTAATAATTTTTTTTAAATCATAATTTTCTTTTTAGTTTTATTTATATTCACAGGTGCAATTATTATCTTAATATGAAAAAATATATAAAATTTATTCGCTGATGCTTTTTCATTCACATCTCGCATGAATTCAAAATATGGGTTTTAAAAGAAATGATATCAAAATTTGAGTGACACCTTGACGTTAATTTAATAGGACTCTTTTAAAATTCAATTTAAATTATTTTTGGTTTGTCTTCTAAAGTATATTTACACATACAAACAATACTTTTAATTTTTCAATACACTTTTAAATATATTACTTTCACTGAGCCTATATTATGTATTGAAATGTATTTATTTCAATAAATTGATTTATCTTCTGTGCCACGCTATCCAAAATCATAAGTAAAATTTATGTAAATGATTATTTTGCGTCATATTATCCACTTGAATACATTTCCCTTTGTTTGGATACTATGACGCAAAATAATCATTTACATAAATTTTACTTATGATTTTGGATAGCGTGGCACAGAAGATAAATCAATTTATTGAAATAAATACATTTCAATACATAATATAGGCTCAGTGACAGTAATATATTTAAAAGTGTATTGAAAAATTAAAAGTATTGTTTGTATGTGTAAATATACTTTAGAAGACAAACCAAAAATAATTTAAATTGAATTTTAAAAGAGTCCTATTAAATTAACGTCAAGGTGTCACTCAAATTTTGATATCATTTCTTTTAAAACCCATATTTTGAATTCATGCGAGATGTGAATGAAAAAGCATCAGCGAATAAATTTTATATATTTTTTCATATTAAGATAATAATTGCACCTGTGAATATAAATAAAACTAAAAAGAAAATTATGATTTAAAAAAAATTATTAACATAGCGTCACTTAAATTTGATATCATTGCTTTTAAGACCCATATTTAAAATTCATAGAGCCAAAAGAAAGTGCTGCGTCACAACTTTTAACCCGTTAAGGGTTTTTGTACTGATATCATTACTTTTTTAAGGTTATTGATGAAAATGTCAATTAGTCGAAATTAAGTATAGGGCATAAATTAATCATTAGAATAAAATTTTAAAGAAATGCTAAAAAGACCCCTTGGACCCCAATAAAATATGAGGGTGGTGGCCCAGGGAGAGGAATCCAAGACTCAACTTTTAAATTATACAGCGAGAGAGTAACACAATTAGAAGGATGAAAATGCATGGCAAAACCCGTTTGTTCCATCTTCCTCCGCCAAAGGGCGCAATCTTTTCTATACAAACATAGCTGAAAATTTTCAGGCTGTCGATTCCGAGTCAAATGAGCCATACATCGTCGTGATCGGGCCCATAGAACACAAGATAGGAAAGCGCCCCTGGTGGTGAAACTTGTAACTAAAATCTATATATCCTGTCGATGTCCAGTTGAATAAATCAAACTGCATTGTGATGGGACCCATTGGACTTGAGATAGCTGCAAAATCCGTTAGTTCCATCTTCCACCACCAGGGGGCGGACTCTGTTCCATACAAACATAGCTGAAATCTTTGAGGCTGTCGATTTCGAGTCGAATGAGCCATACTTCGTCGTGATGCGGCGCATAGGACCCGAGATAAGAAAGCGCCCCCTGGTAGTGAAACTTGTAACTAAAATCTATATATCCTGTCGATGTCGAGTCGAATGAATCAAACTGCATTGTGATGGGACCCATAGAACTTGAGTTAGCAGCAAAATCCGTTAGTTCCATCTTCCACCACCAGGGGGCACACTCTGTTCTATACAAACATAGCTGAAATCTTTCAGGCTGTCGATTTCAAGTCGAATGAGCCATACCTCGTCGTGATCAGGCCCATAGAACACAAGATAGGAAAGCGCCCCCTGGTGGTGAAACTTGTAACTAAAATCTATATATCCTGTCGATGTCCAGTTTAATAAATCAAACTGCATTGTGATGGGACCCATAGAACTCGAGTTAGCTGCAAAATCCATTAGTTCCATCTTCCACCACCAGGGGACGCACTCTGTTCTATACAAACATAGCTGAAATCTTTCAGGCTGTCGATTTCGAATCGAATGAGCCATATCTCACCGTAATCGGGCCCATAGAACACAAGATAGGATAGCGCCCCTGGTGGTGAAACTTGGAACTAAAATCGATGTATCCTATCGATGTCGAGCCAAATGAATCAAACTGCATTGTGATGGGACCCATAGAACTCAAGTTAGCTGCAAAATCTGTTAGTTCCATGTTCCACCACCAGGGGGCGCACTCTGTTCTATACAAACAGCTGAAATTTTTGAGGCTGTCGATTTCGAGTTGAGTGAGCCATACCTTGTCATGATCGGGGCCATAGAACCTAAGATGGGAATGCGCCCCCTGGTGGTCAAACTTGAAACAAGTTGAATGAATCAAACCATGTTGTGATGGGACCCATAGAACTTGAGTTAGCTCCAAAATCCATTAATTTCCCCTTCCACTGCCAGGGGAGCTCTCTGTTCTATATGAACATAACTGCCCCTGGTGGTGAAACTAAAATCAGTAAGTTCTATCGATGTCGAGTCGAATGAGCCAAACTGCATCATGATTAGGAATGCACAACCTGTGGCCCGTGATGGATAACTGGTGGCCCGCAGAGACCATACATGCCAACCTATCCAAAAATTTCGAATTTCCTTAATAATTCGTGAGAAAAATTTGCAAATTTTGTCCATAAATCGTAGGAAAATATGAATTTCATCGATCAGGCGCATAAAATCATGAATTGCATCGACTGGATGCGAATTTTGTCAAATGGGCATGGAAAAATCACAAATTTCGCCATTTTGTCGCTAGAAAAAAAAACGCAAATTTCAATAATCGGTCAACAGAAACCAGAGATGCCAAAATCAGTAATTCCGGAGTTGCAAATTTCGTCAATCACTCAAAAAAAAAAAAAAATCTTGAATTTTGTAAATCAATTGAAAAAACCTGCGAATTTTGTCGATAAGGCACTTAAAATCGTGAATTTCATGGATCGAGCAGCGAATTTCCTCGAATGGCGTGGAAAGATCGAGAATTTCAACGAACAGTTGCAGGAAAAATTTGCAAATTGTCCATAGATCATAGGAAAACATTATGAATTTTGTCTATCGGTTCTGCAAAATTATGAATTTTGTCGATAGGCATGGAAAATCTCAAATTTCGACAACTGGGCTTGGAAAAATCAAGAATTCCATCGAATGTTTGTGAAAAAATTGTAAATTTCAACGAACGGTAAAAAAAAAAAAATAATTTGCGAATTTCGCCATTGTCTAGAGAAGAAAAATTGTGAATTTCATTAATTGGCCGATGGAAAGCATATCAGTTGAAAATCATGAATTTTGTCAATCAGGCACAGTAAAAACATGAATTTTGTGGATCGGGAGAAGGGAAATCATAAATTTTGTTGAACACATGCATAAAAATCATGAATTTTGTTTATCAGGCATGTAAAAATCATTAATTTCGTCAAACGGATGCATAAAAATCAAGAAAGTCATCAATTGGGTGCGTAAAAATCTTGAATTTCATCGATCAGGCGTGTAAAAAATCATGAATTTCATCGATAAAGTGCATAAAAATATAGGACAAAATTGCCATTCGCCAATCGGCGAGTAATACTGAAAATTTGCCGACTGACTTTACTGCCACCACTGGTCAAACTTAATAGTTCCAATTGCGATGATTCAATGGAAAAAGATTTTTTCCCCACTGTCGCTCGACAAATTTCAAAACCATTTGGCGAATTTCACGATTTTTTCAAAGAAATTATTTGACGGATTGTGATTTTTTTTCTTCTCGAAGCCATTCGACGATATTCGAAATTTTTTTCCCCTGAAACCAGTTGATAAATTTTGTGATTTTTCCACTATCAATGAATTTTGTGATTTTTCTGCTATCGATTGATGAATTTCGTGATTTATCGACTATCGATTAATGAATTTCACGACTTTTTCCATAAACGAACAAATTGTGCACTTTTTTTCCACTGCCATTCGACGAATTTTGCAATTCTGTTCCGCGATTGTTAGACAAATTTCACTATTTTTCTCCCGAGATCATTTGACGAATTTTGTGAATTTTAATTTTACTGACTGATTGATTTATATTTAATAATAAAAGTTAAAATGTTTTGATTTAAAAACAAGATGGCTAACTGAGGGTGAATCCCAAAACTTAGCCGCATCATCAATGAGTTAGCTAATCAAGCATTTAGCTCTTACAGTTTGTTTAAAAGGTGCACACAAAAGCAAAAAATATGAATTTTTTTTAATCCTTACCATCACTGTTGAAATCCTGAACCAATTAGAATCTAATTGTGACAGTGTATTTATCTTGCAAATATCATTGAGGAGTTTTTTATACAGGACATGCAAAATCAAAACATCATCATGATAACATTCAAATTACTAAGCCAATTCAAACCTAATTATGCCAAAGTATCAATCGATGAATTAATTAATCAAATATGTTGGGCAAAATCCTAGAACAAGCAAAACATCCGATTTGGCTATTTTTTTTACGCACGTCAACCAAAAAAACGGCAACTTCCAAATTCTACCCAATCAGAACGCATGCTTTTTAAGCTTAAGCAAGCAGATACTTACACACTGCTTACGGCAAGCTTTTTCACAAAATAAACAAATTTTATTTCGTTTTACAATTATTTACAAAGTTTCAGCAAGTTTTTCTTCACGATTTTTCTATTTTTACAAACTTTTAGCAATATTTCGTCTGGATATTTCAATTTTTACATACAAGCATTTAGCAATTTTTTCCTCCAGATTTTTCTATTTTTAATAATTTTTAGCTATTTTTTCCTCCTTGCTAAAACTTTGTAAATTGTCATAAAACGGAATAAAATCAATGTTTACTTCGTGAAAAAATTTTCATAGAAACTGTGTAAGTAGTGAATTCTCTGCTACAAAGAACACAGGTTATGATTGGGGAGAATCTAGAGAATTCTGATTTTTCAAATGCACGAAACTCTTTCAAGCACCAGTTAGTAACATGTATATGTACTCTTTGCGTACATTAACAGAAAAAAAAATCCTGGATGCATGAAACTCCCTGTGCAGCAATCTCTAGAATGCATGAAATTCATCCAAACAGCGGTTAATAATTGATATATATATATATATATATATATATATATATATATATGTGTGTGTGTGAGTACGCCTCGCGTACATTAACTGAAAAAAAAAATCCTGGATGCACAAAACTTGCATTTCTCTGACTTCGGTTTTTCGAAATAGATAAAATGCTTCAGGGATTCAATCCAGCATCGCTGAAATGTTACATAATCACAGAAGATCACTAATTATAATTAAAATATAGATAAAATGCTGAAGTGATTACAAATTAATCACTGAAGCATTTTATCTATACTTCAAAACATATTTGTTTTGTTTCTCATTTCCAAAATAATTTTCATTCATATTTACTTATTATAAGCATGTTATTTAATTTTACTGACTGATTGATTTATATTTAATAATAAAAGTTAAAATGTTTTGATTTAAAAACAAGATGGCTAACTGAGGGTGAATCCCTAAACTTAGCCGCATCATCAATGAGTTAGCTAATCAAGCATTTAGCTCTTACAGTTTGTTTAAAAGGTACACACAAAAGCAAAAAATATGAATTTTTTTTTAATCCTTACCATCACTGTTGAAATGCTGAACCAATTTGAATCTAATTGTGACAGTGTATTTATCTTGCAAATATCATTGAGGAGTTTTTTATACAGGGACATGCAAAATCAAAACGTCATCATGATAAGATTCAAATTACTAAGCCAATTCAAACCTAATTAAGCCAAAGTATCAATCGATGAATTCATTAATCAAATATATTGGGCAAAATCCTAGAACAAGCAAAACATCCGATTTGGCTATTTTTTTTACGCACGTCAACCAAAAAATCGCAACCTCCAAATTCTACCCAATCAGAACGAATGCTTTTTAAGCTTAAGCAAGCAGATACTTACACACTGCTTACGGCAAGCTTTATTATACAATTTTAACATAAATTTTATTTCGTTTTACAATTATTTACAAAGTTTCAGCAAGTTTTTCTATTTTTACAAACTTTTAGCAATATTTCGTCTGGATATTTCAATTTTTACATACAAACATTTAGCAATTTTTTCCTCCAGATTTTTCTATTTTTAATAAATTTTAGCTATTTTTTCCTCCTTGCTAAAACTTTGTAAATTGTCACAAAACGGAATAAAATCAATGTTTACTTCGTGAAAAAATTTTCATAGAAACTGTGTAAGTAGTGAATTCTCTGCTACAAAGAACACAGGTTACGATTGGGGAGAATCTAGAGATTTCTGATTTTTCAAAAGCACGAAACTCATTCAAGCACCAGTTAGTAACATATATATGTACACTTTGCGTACATAACAGAAAAAAAAAATCCTGGATGCATGAAACTCCCTGTGCAGCAATCTCTAGAATGCATGAAATTCATTCAAACAGCAGTTAATAATTTATATATATATATGTATATATGTGTATGCTTCGCGTACATTAACTGAAAAAAAAAAATCCTGGATGCACAAAAATTGCTATATTCCGCACTCCCTAGAATGCATGAAATCCATTCAAGCTGCGGTCAGTAATGTTCGCACAAAAATCGGTTTACAGCAATCTCTAAAGTGCTTAAAATACATCTTATCATATAAAATCAACAAAAATGCACTTACCGTTATTTCTCATCCTTCGTTTTTTTTTAATATTTCACAGGATTTATCCTTTATGACATAAAACACATTTCATAAACATAATTCAACAAATCTGACACACAACAAACCAACCCACAGACAATAGAACTCTATTATAGAATATTCTAATCTGTCAACCAACCAATCAAATCTAATTCCCTCAAAAACCAGCTCAATTTTCAGAACCATGCATTCTGCTCATGCTAGAACCAAGCACAGAAGGCGTGGAAAAAACGTAAGAAATAAACTGGTAACAAGAAAACTCATTTATCGCTTCGCTAAATTCGATGACGCCAAGCGTCTCGCTTGTTCTAGGATTTAACCTATTTTTCTTAATTATCTGTCTTAGTTTGTGAATAAATTTTTGTAATGTCAGTTGAAACTGATCTCTCGTACATAACGATGCATCACATTTTTTTAATGTTTTTTTTTTCTACACCATGATGTTGCTATTTAACAACATTATTTTAATTTTAAAAAGAAAACAAACAACTAATAAATCAGTAAATATGAACGTTTTGCACTCCTGAAACCCCCCCCCCCAAAAAAAAAAAAATATATATATATATATATATATATATATTGTTTTAATTTCAGGGTAACTGAAGAAAAAAAAAATCCTTCTATAGCGTTTCTATTTTTCCATGCGCTGTGAAGATTTTTTAACGGGTTCAAAAACAAATTTCACAAATACTTCTAACTTAATTAACAAATATTTCAAAAATATATTTTTAATTCCATGTTGTTTATGTATGAAGAAAGAAACAAAAGTTTGGTAAACTTCTATCTCTGTTTAAATAGTCTATTTCAAGAATAAAAACATTCGGTAGAATGCATAGCTTTGACAATACATAAACAAAAATGAAGAATACAGTACCTTTTTTTTTTTTTTCAATTTCTTATATTTGGTGCAAGATACTACTGAATACTTTGCTACAAGATTTGTTTAAAGATATTACCCTCCTGATTTTTAGGTTTCCAATGCCACGTCTACCATTGCCCCGAGAACTGACGACTGATTTCGTGATTTATTAAGTAAAATCTATATTTAACATTTGAAAATAAACTTTCACTAGAAAAAAAAAAAAAAAAAAAAACAATGGTAGAACTTTGCATTTCTCTGACTTAGGAAAATAAATATTAGAAGATAAATACATATTTCTTTATTATCTGTTTTTAAAATGCAAATTTAAGAAATGAAATTGAAAAAAAAAGGTACTGTATTCTTCATTTGTTTATATAGCTGATCAAATATAGGCATTTCACTGAATGTTTGGATTCTTATACTATGAAACAGAAGCTTACAAACGTGTTTTTTATCGTACATAAACAACATGGAATTAAAAATATATTCATGAAGTATTTGTTAATAGAAGTTAGAAGTATTTGTGAAATTTGATTTTCAACACTTCAAAAAATGTTCATAGCAGCGAATCGCATCGCACACGAAGAAAACAAACTGATGATTGATTCATTTTGAATGATTCCTTGTTACGCAAATTAATTGATAAAAAAAAATCTTAATCTTTTTTTTCCTTTAAAAAATCACAAATTAAATATAAATAACAATTAAATTGTATATGTATAATTATAAAATATTTCAATATTTTAATCAAGGAATCTAAATATTTTTCGACTTAATGAAGATTTTGATATAAGAAATTCTTTATTATAACAAAAAAGAAAAATATACAAACAATAATTTAATTTAATACATATATATTACATATTAAAAATTGCATTAAAAACTGTTTTCGTATTAAAAAAAAAAAAAAAAATCTAAATAGTTCTTCAGCCAGATATGATTGCGAAATCGCCTTTAACTATAACCGTGATACCCATGAATATACTGACCGCGCAGGAATAAAAAAGGGTGAAAAGGCCGAAAATCTTTAATATTAGTCTACCAGAAAAAGCATAAGAAAAGAGTCCGATTTTGAAGCTGGATTATATAAAAAACAAGAGTTTTCCTACGTTAGCTCAAAATCTTACTCTCTTCATCTAAAAGCGATTAATATAATATATTAATTTTAAAAAAATCGTTCGATCCATTTTCGAGATAACACCTCTGTGCCCATTACACCATTACATTTTCCATTTTCGCTTAAAAATTGGTTTCCAGATCTCAAAATCTACTGCATGTAGAAATCTATAAATTTCAGGATAGAGTTAGGCCATAGATATAAGACTAATGTGAAAAAATCGAAACGGTATGCCTCATATTTACTGAGATATTAAATGTCGGCGTTTCGATTTTCCTTTGATGTCCTGCTAGCTGTATATATGAGAGTGACGGAATCTTCGGTTTTGGGCTTACGGTTTTCGGTTTTTCGCTGCGTCACTCAAGAGACTACCGTCTCTTATGATTAAATTCTATAAATTTATGCCAGTTATAAAGGCATTTGTAAAATAATAATTAAAAGTAATTCAGAAATTCATATTAGTGTCAAAAATATTTTAGTACATTAAAAAAAAATATTACAACTTAATTGAAAAATTTCTAAAATGAATATTTTGAAATAATACTTTTTAAAAATATAAAATTATAGGAGTTACTTCAATGTACTATATATATATATATATATATGGGTGTGTGCGTGTGTTTATTTTAATGATAAATAAAAAGTAATATATTATAGTAAAATACTTTCATAAAAAATATAAAAAATTAGTCTTCAATCTTTAAAAAATACCCAATTGAAGTCTTTACTACATATTATAAAAGGGCGTCTTTAAAAAGGACAAGGTGGAATATAAACAGTCGATACTCAATCGAACAAGCGTTTAGGATGTCTTAAAAAAACTTCCAGGTGCAACGGTAAAGGGCGGATATGTCAGCGTTTAACCCGGCGAAGGGAACGGAGTTCAGAATAGTGTCGATATACGTAGATGCGTGTCCATAGTGCTTTTCCTTAAAACATTATCAAAGTTAATTTTCAACATAAGAAATCTTGCAATGATGTAAGAAGAATGTTTCGTGAGAAGTCTAGTGAGCTATGTGCGCTATTTAAATTAATAATGAATAATCGAACAGTTGAATGTTTTCAAAATGATCATACAGTAACCTTGTATGCTAAACGACAGCTTCGTGAACATTAATCGTGCAAATGCATGTGTAGAAGTAATTAGAGGTTAATTTGAATGTATATTATAGATTAGATCCAATAAGCACGTTTCTGGAATTTCCTTTTTATTTTTCGAAATTTTAACATATGTTTTTGATCGCACATCAATTAGAGGAGATATCATGGTAAAAGAATGCTATATGATAAAACTTGACTAGTTAAAAATATTTCAGGGAATATTTCAAAATACATCCGAACTATTTGGTTATGAATTAATCGTAAGAAAGAAAAGTCTAAACGGCTATACATGAGCAAAATTTGCATAGAATTATGAAGCAAATAGAGATTTTTTTTTATTTCTGCACTTCAATATGGAAATATATTTGACATTCTAAATTTATATTTATAGTCCGTTGTTTGCTTTCTTATTGTCTGAAAACATTAAATATAAGAAAAATTCGATTAATGGATGGTATTTTCTTATTAATTTGCATATTAATTGCATTTTATTTCCTTATTAAGTTTTTTACTCTTTCAATATGCCAAAAGCAAATGTTGTACGTATAGAATATGTTTTTCATTCCACATAAACTTGTGAGGAATTTTTAAAAATAAATTTTTCTTTCGATAATATTTTGTAGTTTTATATTTCATTATTTCAAGGCTTAATTAATTTAAAAATTTAACATTAATATTAATTTAAAATTCCAGACGGAATTAATTTTACTTTTATTAATGTGAGAAAAAAGCTCAGTTATTTTCTTTAAATAAAAAATATTGTTACCGAGAATATGAATAGTACAAATACTTTCATATTCTCTTTCATATGAATAGTTCAAATATTTCTTTATAAAGTGCAGTTTTAAAACATCTAATAATAATACGCATTAAATATCCTCATTTTAAAAATTATTTTATGTATGTAATTAAAATATTTGTTTGCAAAAAATTGTTTGATAAAAAACTTATTCTTAAAATACCACGAATTTAGTTATTTTTACATTTTTCTGTTATATATGTATATTTTTCTGACATAGTTTTACATTTTTCTGATGTTTTTTAAATTTTTGTCATTTTTTTAAAAAATATCCTCACTTTTAAAATTTTAAGTGCATAATCAAAATATTTGTTGTTGAATTTTTTTTTTTATAAAAGAACTATTATTACGATGAGTTCAGTTATTTTTATATATTTTTTAAATGTTCTTATATTTCTGAATTTTTAAGTTTTTAAATTTTTCGTATATAATTTAAATTTCTGTCTGTTGAAAATTATTTCTTAAACGATTTATTTGTATAACATTATAAGATCAGTTATTTTTATATGTAAAGCATGTAAAGCAGGTAAGGAAGTACTCGACCTTAAATGACATATACGAGCGCCGTTTACAGCCTGCAAACTGTAGGTCTGCATTTAATTATTATTATTATAATTTTAACATTGTGTTCCTCAAAGGTTTTAAGGGGAACAATACAATTTTTATACATTTAAAGTTATCTTGAATACTTGTTCTATCTATTAAAAAAAATCAAATCTCAATAAGTTTTTCTGTTTGTAATTTTACGGTCCTAATTATTTCTATCGATACATGACAAATACAAATCACAATGTAAATTATTTTAGTTTTTTTTTTTTGCTTTTCTTTTTTTTCCTTGTCCTCCTGGTAATTTAAAGCATTATATTTGTACCTGGAACACTTAGGAAAGGAGTATTTACTGATATTCCAGAAACAACTTACATGTAGCATATTTTTTAGAGCATAAGGTTGTTATTATTTATATATGTAGTGCATTTTATTATTTTCTTTTTATCGCAACTTAATTTTCGCTTAAGTTTTTTTTACAACTATGCATTCTTGTTACATATTTAATTAAAAAATGGACATTTAGAAATATAATTTTTCTGAAACATTTTACAATAAGCTATTTATATGGTTTAAAGTTAGATGATCTTGTATGTTAAGCACAAATTACAAGCATTTTGAGAAAATGATTCAAACATCACAAATATACCCTACATACTATACTGTATGTTTGTGTTCGTGTGTATTAGTATTTATTTCCATTATGAAAAATTCATCATAGCTTGACTTTTATAATGCATATAATTCGGAAACCAAATATTCACCTGATTACAAAAATTAACTATGCAGTTGCTATAAAAATGTAAATTAGATATATGCACAAAAACATAAGACTTAAAAACTCGTATTTTTAACTTTCATTTGATTAATTTGAAAAGATACAATTCTTTAGAATAATAATGACACTACAGATGTCATTAACATTTAGTACTTTACGCCATTATGGATTTGAAATTGAAATTGAGTTATTTTGTTTTGTATAAGTAGAATTTTAAAATAAAACATATGAAATTCTAATACGTAATAGATTCTGTCGTATCATTTCATGATACGTATTTATTAATTAAATAAAACTACCTAAAGGTTAATGAAATCAAAAATGAGTTCAAAACAAGCCAGATTGCGATTTTTAAAAATAAATTATTTTGTGTAATTAATATAAATTAAATAATTATTCACAAAATAAAATATTAA
Source organism: Maratus michaelseni (assembly GCA_963931845.1). NCBI lineage: Eukaryota > Metazoa > Arthropoda > Arachnida > Araneae > Salticidae > Maratus > Maratus michaelseni. The sequence goes on along the minus strand of OZ007591.1, from coordinate 287,786,424 downwards.
AACTTTTCTTAAATAGATTTCGTGATTGAACCTCTTATACTAGAACACAATAAAATTATTGTTTTTTTTTCACATTAAATTGTAATAGTATATAAGATTATAAAGGATATCTGTAAAATATTTATTTAATGACCATATAATTTACGTACAAAGTAATGCTTTATTTGGAATTAAAAAGCTGATCTTTCGTGTTTTATTTAGTACATATTTCTTCTTAATATTATGTCAAAACAGCAGCCTTTTGGTTAAAATGTAAGGATTTGGATATTTTAATGTGGTGGTCAGATATGAGCCACCTCCCAATTTCTGACTAAATTAGTTTACTTTTATTATTTTAATAGGTATTTTTCATGTATATATATTGTATAACCAGGAATTTCTGTGGACTATTTATTTTATATACTTTTATTTTTTTAATATGTATTTTTTATGTATATATATTGTATAACCAGGAATTTCTGTGGAGTATTTATTTTATTAGTGTACATAGTTTCTTTTTCGTATGGGAAAATAGAAACGACCACCCAGAGTAGTTTTATTACCTTCGGAGACACTGGTCTGCGATCTAACAAGGACATCTTTTACGGAGAAAAAAATTTACGAGCTGAAAAATTTATAGCTGTTTGGAAGTGCATAGCAAATTTACAATTTAGGACCCCATCTAGGTGGTCCTGAATAACATTTAGCGAAAACCAATAAGAGATGAGGGGGGAGACGTCTTTACAAAACCACTGGAGCCAATAGACGGCCGAGTGACGAGGGAAAAGAAAAAAGTGAGCCCCAAGAGAAAATCTGGAAGAGGACCAGAACCTGACGTCTTGTCCGAGGAAGTAACATCTAAAAAGAAAGAGTAGAGTGTTGATAGTGTGTAAAAACGAAGATAGTTCCAAAAATGGTGTAGTGGCGACAAAAGACAAAAGAATGACCTAACAGATGATCTTTGCCTATCCCGTGGAGGTAGATTAGTGCTAACAATGCAGACCAAAAGTACTCTGAAGGTACAGGTATCTGTAATTTACTATTCCCTCATATTGAATGTGTATAATGATAAATAAATCCTGGTCACGGACAGACATCTGCTTCTGAGTGCTGTGAGAAAAAAACTACATTTTATTAGATTAAAAACAATTATCATTTATTATTACGGCGAGGAATGAGTAGGGTTGGCGTTTACAGAACTGTATTTCGGATAGAGCGAGCTCAGTATTCAAAATTGCGATGCAGTTTTGTTTTCGTTTCTCTGGGCTTTGAGGAAAAAAAAAATCGCACCGGAGAGGCAGGCGAATTTGGGGCCATCATCCTCTTTCTTCCCTCCAGGTTCGCAGAGCAGTAAAAGGAGAGAAAAGTAGTTTGTTTTTTTATGCAAATGCACAGACTGGTTTTCGTGCGCCGTTCTTCTCCGACCTCCATTGTTCGGGGAGAACCCTCTTTTTTTTTTTGCAAATGTGTTAGCAAGGGTTTGCAGCCAGCGGAGGGGGGGACAGAGTTTGAAGAGGGAAGCCAAGAGCGAATCCTCTTTCTGGTTTCCGTGGCTTATAGAACAACTATAACTTATTATTTATGTGGACATATACTTTACATAATGTTTTCTCCAGTGTACAACGATTGTACTTAATAATAATAATAATAGGTAGTTGGATATTGCTTACGCAGGTACTTCGGTTAGTATATAAACAATAGTAAGCATATGTACATATGTAAAATAGTTTTTACTTCTTTTATGGCATAATGAATAAGTGTCAGGTACTTCTTTCGTGTATAGAATATTTACGTAATAAGAAAGCAATGTTTTTTTTCTTGGATTTGCAAAATTGGGTACGATGTGTGAAGATATTGATACATATTATTGTTGACAGGAGGAGATTTTTGGATAGTAATTAGGGACTAAAACATATGAAAAAAAATAAATAAATAAATAAAAAAGTAGATTTCTTTTGAAAATCGAAATTAAATAAATCAATACGGTACATGATTAGGTACGGAGTAGGTAAACAAACATGATAGTTTATCGATCAACACGAAGAAGAGTTTATTAGCGGAGAGTCTTAAAACTACGGTTACATATTTTTATTTTCAAAATTCCTTCAAAATTACTACGACGGGATAGAAGGTAATAATCTGATCTTTTTTTTTTACTAGAGTAGTTAATTTAATTCAATAATATGGGTAACTTTTATGGGATCATTATAAATTTTCACCGAGGTCCAGAAGCCACGATCACACCTTTAACCTGATAATCCAACACCCAGCGTTTCCGGAAGAAGCATTAACCCGTGCTTCCTTTAACTAATGTAGGGAGTTTATGTAATTGGGCATTAGTAACCATCTCCAATTAGGAGGCCCAGAACTTACCAGCATAATGTATAATACGTTATCTAAAAAAAACCTTTACACAAAATCATGTACTTTTTTAAATTGCTTTATAAATTTTATAAAATGTTTCAATTTTCTAAGAAATGTTCTAAATATTAAATGATTTATAGTGCTTACATTCCCGTGCATAATTTACTTAAATGAGGGTCTTTTATATGTTGGAAGTATTCCATAAAACATTACAAAATTATGCTATTCCTGTTGCAACAGTAAATTTAATAACAGTTTAGTTTATAAAATTAATAACAGTAAAGTGTTAGAAATTCTATCAAAGAGGGATATTACTTTTATTCCTCCTATAAAATATATATAAAAAAATTGCCTTAGGAAATATTTATAAAAGTAATTGAAATAATTTATTATAATATAGTAAAATGATTTTGCCAGATAATCATAATGTAAAAATTTATTACAGGTAAGTTCAGGTTCCTCTTATAGATTCTTCAAGTGTCGCTGATTTGGCAACATGTTATTTTATAACATTACTTTGTTTTTCAAAACTACACTCTAAAATAAATCCAGTAGATTTTACAGAAATAGCCTATCAGCAATGATACCAGTTCTCCTATGCAATTTTTACGGATAAATCCTGTTAAATTGCTACAAATTTTCTCTGCATGAAACAGAATCTCCTCATATTAAAGCAGAGAATCCTGTTAAATTGAAAGAAAATTTCCCCATTCTAGTTTTTAAAAACTGTCCCGTTAAACAGATGAAAAAATTAAACAGAAGTTTTCTAGTGCACATAACAAGAAACTTTCTAACTATAATAATTAATACAAAGTTTTCTGTACAATATCACTTTTAATTTACTTTTGCAGTTTTTTCAGCTTTTTTTTTACGATATTGTTTGTCAGTCAAAAGATAAGTATCTTAAGACATTAAAATTTTCCGCTAGAGGGTGAAACAGGTAAAGACATTAGACAGAAGTTTTTTCTAAAGTGCATAACAAGAAACTTTCTAACTATAATAATCCACACAAAGTTTCTGTAAAGATTCACTTTAATTTTCTTTTGCAGTTTTGCTGGTTTTTTACGAATTTGTTTCCACGTCAAAAGAGAAATATTTTAAGACATTAAAATTTTTCGCTATAGGTGGAAACAGGTGAGGACATTAAACAGAAGTTTTCTAGTGCACATAAAAATAAACTTTCTAAACATTAAAAAATATATTTCTACGGGATAGCATTCATTTTCTTTTTATGGGATTTATGGTGCAATTGGAATAATTAACACCAAGCTTTCTTTACAATATCACTTTAATTTTCTTTTCCAGTTTTTCTCGTTTTTACGAATTTGTTTGTTAGTCAAAAGAGAAGTATCTTATGACATTAAAATTTTTTGCTAGAGGGTGAATATGATATCTCTGCTGGAGAATAGAGTAAATCTGTAGTTTGCATGAAATAATGCCGCTCACTTAAAAAATGATGTAGAACATCTGTTAAAACAACTGGCATTTTTAACAGTGTTTTCTGACATTTTGTCTTGCAATACTTTAACGTGCCTACGTTTCGTATTTACCATGACTTATAAAAGGTGAGAACTGATTTTTTCTTAGTTTAACGTTACTATTATAGTTTAAGGAATCGTCTGTATGTATTTGGTTTAGCAATGATTGCCCCAGTTCCCAATGTAGCTGAAGTATGAGCTACTCTAATGGGGATGGCGATACTCTGTCACGTCCAAACTCAATAGTCTAAGAGTCTAAGTGCTCATTAATGTTGCTATTCTGTATTATATATCTTGCGGACATATAGGCTGAAATATACTGTAAAATTTTCGCATAAATATGTATGCTTAATTCTCTAAAGGAATCTCAGTTGTATGTTAAGAAAAATTAGAATTTCTTTTACAAATTGAGTCTGACCGGTTTGTAAGACTAATAACTTTTATGTCAACTTCCAATTATAAAAATCAAAATAAACTTTTAAAAAGAAGATTGTTTATCATAGTACGCATTTTTACATTATAAATTTAAGTGTAGGTATTATCCAGCACCAATTGATTGTTAAATAATTCGACACATTTGCTTTCAAAGTCATATTTGCCTTTGTGAAATTTAAAAAGTTTCATTGTTCCAATTGAATTTTCTATATCAGTTCAAAGAAGATGACTAACGATCTACTTGCTTAAACAATGATAATTAGATTTGGCGTAAGAGGGAAAAACTTATTAAAATTATTAATACGGATTTGAACACGGTTGTCTATATTAATAAGTTCATACATATTAATAAATAATTTAGAAGTACATTTTAGGATAAATAAAAACTGTTTTAATAAATGTTCTGCAAAATTTAATTCTTTCTTCATTTATATTTGAAGTTAATTTTTTTCTGACACATTAAGACATCAGTAAATATTTTTCAGAATATTTTGGCACGTTCATGCAAAATTTAAATTGCATTTATTTGTATTATTTAATGTCTAAATATTAAGAAAATATGTATTGGAAAAATAAAGATTTCTCCGGTTCATTCTAATATGGGAACTGAGGGGTCAAAATATTCATTTCAAAAATATTGAAAATCACCTACAAATCTTAAATTCTGTTCACTTCAACACAAATAAAAAGTATCTAAATTATATGGACCAGCTAAAAAATATACATCCCCGTTTTATATTATTAACATCCTACATGAAAAGGTGACATAAATATATAATATTATATTAATGACTACATAATACAGCGCAGCCAAAAACACATATCATAGGAGTAGCACCAAAATAATGATAAAAGTTTCATTGTAAATGTATTTTCTTATTTTACTATATGAACCAATTCATAATTTTTTAAGCTGAAAAATAAAAGGCAGAAAGATAAAATATTCATAAATCTGATAAATGTTCGTCTTCTTGTAGTCGTCATGTATTTGAATTATCCCGGCAAATACCAAATAAAAACTTAATTCCAAAAATGCAGTTTTATGATTTTCTTTGACATTAAAATATAATATTTTCAAAAGCGGGACATTTTATTCGTGCTTTCAATGAAGTTTAATGGCAAATTTAACAGTAATTTACGAATGCGGTAAAAATATATTTGTAGTAGACACATTTATAGTAAGATAATATTATTTGGTGTAATATAAATATTTGGAAAATTGTATTGTATACATCTGTAGTAATATTGAAAATGTTTTATAACTGTTATTTTTATTTATTTATTTACTAGATCGATATTCAGGCTAAAGTATTTCACTTTAGATTTATACTGTAAATTATTTATTAAACCATGGAAATTTTAGCTGTGGCACGAAATAAAATTCCCTCGGGTTATTATTATTATTGTTTTGCTTTGAAATAAGATAATGGAAAAATAAATAAGACTTTGGTTCGTCTGCCTGTTAATAGATAGGAATAGAGAAATTTACAGTGAAACAGAATTCGAAATTTCGAGGTATACAATCCTTTTATAGAAAAATATACGATTTTATAGAGATTCTCTTCCAATATTTAAAATAAAAACTCCCCTGAAAGAAATAAAATATAATTTCCCCGAATAAATTTAATTTACTAATTGCTATACACTTTACATTTAAAAGGTTTTATATCTTGTCTCAGTCCATATGTATTTACATAATTTTGCTCTTAAATGTAGTGGAATAATTAAAAACTTTTATTGTAATATCAATATTCGAAATAGCATGTTACAGAGCGAAAATTGTTTCAAATTACCTGACATTCATAGACCATTTACAGTATAGCACCATAAATTGAAATACCTTATGGTCTACAGGATGTAATTAAAGACACGCATCTTTTATGTTAACAGAAGTGGCTAACATCTCACATTTCAAAAATGTGTTAGTGATATCGCAAAGTAGAACTTTGGTTTTGTGAGTTTTCTATTTCATAAATCTTGAACACTTTGTTGAACCTATGTTTAAATTGGAAGCTCATCAAATTAGTATCCCATTTGTTTGTTTTCCGGAACATTATACACTGCGAAAACCATGGATAACAAAAATTTTAAGAGTGTAAAAATTTAATGATTAAAGTGGTGTGTGTGTGTGTGGGGGGGGGGGATTCGCAAGTTGGGAGAAGGCGTAAGTTTGTTCATAGTACTTCTATGTGTCAACAGATGGCAGTACTGACCCGCTTGAGAGAGGAGTTTTTTCCCAGTGTGCAATTTGTCGCCTTTAATCACCGTTATTTTTTAATCTCGTGAGCATTTAACCTGATGAGTAAAGCCCTTATATTATTCCGTTGCTTATATGCAAAGTTCATAAACGGATGTTTTATTTTAAGTAATATATTAGCATTATTAGTGAGTTCCGCATTATTTTACACACACAAGGGGGGCAGAAATTTCCATAAACTTGCAGCAATACGGAAATAAGCGTGTGTGGCATCTTCCTCCTATACTTGGGGAAGACGCAACATGGTTCAGAAATAGGTTTACACCAGCAGTTGCTTTCAACAACAGATCATGTGGGCTTACACCTGCAATTTCCTCCACCAGCACAAAAATCGGGATTTCCTCTCTAGAAGCAATAAGCGATATTCCTCAGGTCAGAAAACTTAAACCATCCGGGTGAAAGAAACAAACAGAAGAGATTTTAACGTTTCTTAAATCGCATCGTTCTTAACATTCTTATCTTCCAAAGAGGAAAAAGCTATGCCGTGGAAAGCCAGAGAAAATCGGGAAAATGAAAAATAAATAAAAATAAACTTTCGAAACAACAGAAGAAAAAGAGACGCGTAAGCTCGTCTTCCTCAAGTAAAGAAATTCCTCTGGATACCAGTAAAGATAGTTCTGATAAGGACATTGATGATGATTTTTGTGCTGTATGTAAAGGATACTTTTACGCTAAAAAAGATCTCTAGTGTGATTGCATTCAGTGCATCAAATGCAAGAAGTGGTTGCACGAATATTGCAATGGTGATTATTTGCACTGAATGAAATGTGCTGGCTAACATTCAAATATATAACCTTATTAATAGATTTGAAAAAAAAAATAATTCAGTTTACAGATTTTTTTTTGTTTTTTCATAGTTATTATTAATTCACAGGTAATGTTTCAATGTTTATATTATTTTTCTTATTTACTGTGGAGTTGTATCGTACCTCATAACTGGCGGAATCTTCCCCGTATATATGGGAAAAATCCAATTACACGAGTTTATTTTAAGATTCCAACTATCACAAATACACGAGTTTATTTAACATTAAATTTGTCCATCATGTACATACTGGGAAAGGCATTAATATGTATACTTAGCCAATTAAATATTGAAGATCATGGTGTATTTTTTTCATTATCTTATCACTTAAATTTTGGCTCTACTAAGCAAAACACCCTATTACGAGGGATAGACATTAAGTAAGTCACAAAAGGTAATTAAATAATAACTTACAATGATATTCACTTCAAAACTATTTTTATTTCGCAACATATTCTCCACCAATATTCTCCAACAAAATTAAAATACGCTGCAACCATTTTCCTTGTAAACCATTGTGTAACCGAATACTTTTGTGTGGCCCTGTAAATGAATGATGATGCTTTACACTCCATAATCCACAGAAAGCATATTTTAGTGCAACTTAGAAAATGATATCAATTTCAATAAGTTTGTAATAGTGTAACATGATTAAAACGCACCGCAAACGATTCCCCCCCGCCCATGGACCATAATAAAACAAAATGTTTGCATATTACGTGGTGAGTATAAATACTATATATCATATACAAGACTACACAAAATAATTCGTAAACATTGCTGTGTATCAGCGTAAATTGTTTAAAGTTGTTTTTTAATCAAGTTATACATTTTGAACGTGAAATATATTTAGCATACTAAGATTATGTTTTATGAATATAAATAAAATCATATACAGAGTCACGCAAGGAATTGAAAACATGGCCGCGCCTCTGTATGATAAATTCTGGTAAGTGTTCTTTCAATAGTTTTTTCAAGTGCTTTGTCTTGAATTAAACTTTAGCTTATATGTGACGTGTATAAAAATTTTACAGTAGTATACAGCGCTGTACAAAAAAATTCAAATATGTTTCCGTCTTTTGAGTTATTCCGTAAACTAATTGTAAGTGCTACACATACAGCGATACATATCATTATCAATATATTTGAATTAGTGTAACATCATTAAAATACACTGCAAAGCATTCCTCCCCCCCCCGCCCAACAGACCATAATATAACGACATTCTTTTTGAGTGTACAGCACCCGAAATATAAGTGCTATATACTTCATTTTCAATACCGATCATGCCATAGTAAACCTTAATAACATATATCGATTGCATGCCAATCCGAGTATTATTTACGCGAGCTAGATCACGGACGGAAGGCAGACACCAGACGGACAGACAGACAGAAAGACAGGCAAACCAAATATCATAAATACTTTTCAACTATGTTGGAAAGTGTTAATAAGAAATACTAAAAATGCAAAACGATATATTATTTGATAACAACATATAAATTGTGAAATGAGGAAAAAAAACACAATTTTTTCTTTGGTAAATGTTAATTTTTAGTTTTATGTTACAAAGAAACCTTTTTTAAAATATTTATTATTACTTCAACATGAAATGAAACTGCTGTTTTATGCAGCTTCATTCTATTTTACTTAATTTCTAATTCGTTAAATTACACGTCGTCATTTCTTTTGCATTTTTACAATTATCTTAAAATTTAATTTCTGTCGACTTGACATTTTTTTTTTGGTTCAATGGGCAAATAATCAAGTTAAAAATATTTATTTCCTTAAAAAAAGGGCATTGTAATTTTCTGTAAACATACACAAAAATTACATTTTATTACATAACCATTTCATTTATTCACGACGTGTTAGATAACTTGAACTGCAATGAAAAAACAACAACCTAGTATTAAGTTTATCTTCTATAGACACACTTTCCTTCTTCGGACACAATAATGAATGTGTACATAGCCTTCCTTGTTTACACACGGATATCTTTCAGAATCATTGGTTTAGAAGAAATAATCCTTCTTCTTTGAATATTTCGCGTAGAAACTGTTTGCTTGTTTATAAAAACATTAATATTAAGAAAATACAGTAGAAAGGATGTCAAAAAGATTTTATGGAACGGATCGTTTCAATATCGGGTAAAATATAAGTCTTATCTCTATGTTTCTAAACGTGTAAATCTAAACGTATTAGCCTATAAAAGTGGACATATCTGGTCACATTATTTAACTCAGATTTCATGCTGAAAAAAATTAAGGTATTTAGATAAAAACAAACCTTCTTAAAATTGAGAAATGATTTCATTGGAATGAAAACTTTAAAATGGAATTTGTGATTGTCCAAAATTAAATCAGAAAGACAGAGATTCTAGTTAATAATAACGATAAACTGTAAATTTAAATTATATATATATATATATATATATATATATATATATATACTTACGGAGAATACAACATCTGAGAAACCATAACCATGTACAAAACTGGTGATATTGCTCTGATTTTCTTTTAGAATCTACTGCAGCGATTTCGAGAATTAATTTTAATTATTTTAATATTAAAAGTTTTTATAATTATATATATATTTATTAATTTAAGATCGACTGTTTTACTTTAATAGATTGTTTTGTTTTCGTAGTAAATCATTTAAATTTTCAGTACTGTCAATTTTAAAAAGAAATAGATTCCAGAATTCTCGACGAGAAACTACTTCCTTTTTTATTTCTTGTCGAACGATAATTTTCCAGTTTACCTTTCACCGAAATTGTTTTAAAAAATAATAATTTCTTATAACTAATTCCTAAAATAAATGTACTTCAATGTTCGCAAGTATTTTTTCTAAATTGTTGCTTTATTATTATTTTTTTTAATGTATTCTGCATTGAGATGTTTAGAAAATGTTTTCTCTCTTTTTTTAAAATTAATTATTTAAACTGTTGTTGTTTCAGGTAAAATGAAGCTAGACAAAGTTGAAACTAAAACATTTACCAGACACTGTTGCTATACAGAATACGAAAGTTGTGGAGATTGTCGAGATTTCGACCTGAATTATTAGACTTAGTTTGAGATGGGAAAGAAAAACTCAATATCATTCATTAAAAGAAAGTTCGTTTCTATAAATGCCTTGATAGAAATGTGATGTTTATTTTTATTCGTCAAAACTTATATCAATGAATAATAATTATAAAGAGGTATTTTTTGAATAGCAATCGTTTTAGTTTCTTGTGATTTGTTATTTAAATGCAGAATCCAAGTATTTTAATAGTTAATAAAATCTGATGTACCTGGACAAAAGACACATGTTTATTTCTAATAGTTTCAATATTCTGCATTGTAATATTTATGATTTATCAAGCAACTTTACCAAAATATAATATAACCTCTTTTGAGTTACCAACGAATCTAAAAAGATTTCTTTATCTCCTGAAACAAAACAAACAAATATATATCCGAGATTAAAAGAAAAATTTCTGAAACTAAAATTTCTTTTTCTTTTTTAAATTGATTGTTTTCAGTTAATTTTTACACTGTATTAAACTGTTTTCTCAACTCGGTATCAATATGGAATATCGGCGTTTTGGACGATATAAATTTTCAAGCTCAAGAACCATGTTAAACACATAGACATGCTAAATTAATAGTTAAAATTAATATTTTTTGTTACTCTTGTATGCATAAATTCTGTCAAGTAGCTGAAAATGTTTACTTCACAATTTATAATGGATCAGACGACGTAAGATTTTCACGTATCAATGCCTACTACCGTGCTATGTCTTGCATTGGTCATAAAAGACCTTGAATGGAACATTGAGGGTTGGACCGGAGTATCAAAAAGTGATGTCTTAATTAGGACTACATCAAGCTGATGATATTCTAAAAATAATGAGCCAGGATCACGGAACCATAAACATAACCTACTAAATTGATAGAAAACAAGATCATGGAAGCACAGCGATGGCCGGAAGAACTTTTTCTTGATTATTTTTAGTATCTATACAAATCATCTCCTTAGACTCGAAGTACATAGCCATCAGATTAGTCGTTTTATGTTCCCTTAACCCCTTGAAGGGCACCGGTATATTATATATACCACTTAATTTTAATCCCAAAATGCTACAATGACACCAGAATTTTATAATAAATTTTTTTATTTATTAGGTACATGAGGAAAAGCTTTTACTTATTTAAAAATAAATTCGTTCGTGAATCCTGGTGTCAATCAATCATTTCAATATTTTAGCTACACGAGTGCTTTACCCCTGAAGGGGTTAACATCCTGACAGAAATTAAGTTACAAACAAAAAAAAAAATACTTTCAAGGTCTCTCTGTACATCACATGGTTCGAGGAGAACTATTCGAAAGTTTCTACTCTAAAACAACTATTGAAAATCTTTGTCATAAAAAACTATTGGGATACTATGAAAAACTATGTGCAATCACATCTTACGACGTCAGCGTCTTTAACCGATTTATGACAATTTCTAGCCAATGTTTGGCGTGTCGTACACTAGAAACACGTCTGTATACGTACTGAAAACATGACGTGCTTTATAGTCATTATTAACGATAGTAGAGTAGCAACGTGTTAGTTATCGGCTGTCTCTAATATAGTATCATTTCAGCGCAATCCCAGGCAATTTGTGCGGTATAGTTTTGATCTAAATTAAATATGTTTTACTCGATTTCTACTATATATTTCTTCCATTGTGTATTGTGAAGGTATAATATGGGTAGCAAGGGGGTGCCAGGTAAAGCGTTGAAGCAAATGTTATATTGTAGCGCTGCAGTTGTAGCTTAAGGTAAAGCTAGAAGAGATGGCGCTGTGGGAGGAAATGCGCACATAGAGGTTCGGGAGGAAGGAGTAGAGACAGCGCGCAGCGACTCCAGGTAGATGTACAACAGCAGTGGTGGAGTGTCTACTTGAAAGTGCACGTTGATTGTTTTGAGCGTCTAAGATAGAGCATTGCTATTTTGTTTTGTTTTCCCCAAAGTAAGTGCTTGCATTTCATAGCTATTCATCAGAATTTCGATACAATGTCAGTAGTACAAAATATTTTTAACTTAAACGATTTCTCAAAAGCTACTAATCAGGACTAACAATGTGAACATCAACGTTTCGTTTTATTAGCGGCCATGTTTAAATAAAAGGCCATGCAATCTCTCCTACTGAAATTGGAGAGTTTGCACATCTGCTACTTAGGAGAGATGGCACATTGTTCCCATTAGTTTCCATGCTAGGAGAGATTACGCAGCTTATTGGTAAATTTGCATAAAAAATGAAAATGAACTAATTTTAAGTTAAACGTGTTATGAAGTAATTTAATGTTATTTTGTAATCTTATCTGGACTTGCTTTTTCTGATTCTTTATTTTTTTCCTTTAATCGTTTTAAAAATTATTTCTTTTTACTGATTCTTTAATCACTAGATTGAAATATTGACTACTAATACAATGATATTTGTTCACAAAAACCTTACAACAGTGTCATTTAAGTGTAATTATTATTGTTAACAATTTAATTGTAGTTATTATTAGTAACAATCTCTCCTACCCACATCAATTACACCAACCCCTTAAGGACCCCTTAACAACAAAATAGCAATTGAAATGCATAAAAAACTAATCAAGTAAAAATTATTCACGAATAGTTCAGCAAAAAATTAATATTTTGATTTTTTATTGTTATTATTTTGAATTTTACGCAGACTCTCCTAGTTTTACCTTATGAGCACTATGGAGACAACCAATGAAGTGACATTTTAACCCTCAGACAGCATTTTGTTTCGCCCCGAAATTGGTTTCGTTACGTCAGTTTTTTGCTAACAGTGTAGGTATGTGAAATTGCTGTTTTAAAACTTTTAGTAATAAATGGATCATATTAATAATAATCCGTTATTATTCATCACTTCAAATGTAACTGCTATTATAATGTTTGTTTGAATAACTTAAGAAATAAATACATAAGAAATACGAATATCTGTCATGGAATCTTTCCTTTCTTCTTTAAAAAAATATAATTTATTTTACATTACAATTTTTCTTTAATTAAACATTCTACTACATTAAAGGTGTCCGCACTCACATTGCATCTTTACATACCTCTTTTTCTTTTACCTAAATCACTGTAAATAATAATCGTAATCAATTGGATAATGTATGGATGAATATCCTGATACTTTATTATTTTCTTATAGCATAAATACATTATTATCTTAACTTCAAATATCTTCTATGCAATAAATTACAGCATATTGTTAAAATTTATAATGAAATCGAAATGGATATCAGAGAATTGTATAAGAATTCTTGCTGGATAATAAAAGATTCTAATATAAACAATTTTACTATGGTTATAACCACTTAATAACAATACAAAAGAAATCCTTTTACTCTTAAACGCATTCCGTAATTCACTTAATCTACCGGCTCAAGTTTCCCGTTTTATAAATAACTATTTATAGAATTCCTGTGTTTTATGGAGTACTTACCGAAACAAGATTACAAGACTAAAAAGATTTCTTCAACAGCGAGTAATTTTATTATAAGTAACATATATTTTTCTAATCGTTTTTACGAATAATCGAAGATTTCATTACAGATATTAGCTTTCTTTAACATTCGATTAACTTTTTTGCCATTGAATAATTCGTTGTACATTAATACAGAAAAAAAAATAAATAATTGTTATAGACAATGCACATTTTTTTAACCCTATAGTTAAACATTAGATACCATCCTATCCCATTCCTATACCATTAGTACTTTATTATCATAACTTCAAATGTTTTTTTATGCAATACATTACATCATATTGTTAAAATTTATAATGCAATCAAAATGATATGATCAAATTGTATAAGAATTTATGCTGCATAATTGAATACTCTACTATAAACAATTTTACTATGGTTTTAACCACTTAATAACAATACAAAAGAAATCATTGTACTCTTAAACACATTCTTTCTTAAACACATACATAACTTTTTTACCATTGAATAATTCTTTGTACATTGATACAGAAAAAACTAAAATAGTTTTATAGACAACGCACATTTTTGTTTACTCCTATAACGAAACATTAGAAACAGTTAAATAAGAAACATTTTAATTACTACAAAATTGTGCCATAAATTACGTAAAATAATTCCATTATTAAATAAAATATTTTTAGTATGATCATGCTGTATGCACAGCAAAGATTAATGTTAATTTTCGCGTACGTAGAAATAAATCGGGAAATAAAATGTCTGTTTTTTTTTCTTGTTGTTCCTATTGTTGTTTACGTAAACTAGAAGTTATGAGTTCAGAAACTACAAACAGATGTTCACTTTGAAATACTTACGAAATGAGCTATTAAATGAAAGTATGTAGAATACCCAGTTTTATACCAAACTTTTATATTTTGAAGGTATTTAATGAAGCAAGTCATAAAAGATAACTGTAATTAAAAACGATATATTTTGGCTTTGCATTTTTAAATTATCTAGTTTAAAAAATTCTAAAAAAATAAGTAATATTTCAGGAAATTATACATAAATTATTCTTTAATTCACTGTATGGAGAAATTTTAATATTATAAAAAAGTGTTTTAGTAATGAAAAATATTAAATAATGAACAAATGCTAAACGCATAGGTAAAAGAGATTTTATATATACAATTTTGATATAAAAGCACTGGGAATAAAGAACAAAGAACTTATTATCATTATTATAAACATTAATTCTTGTCACTATAAACTATAAATTCTTGTAACATTAATTCTTGTAACTCCTCTTTTATTTATCAAGTCTGAATGATACTTTTAAAAATAAACTGCACAAACGCTGTCTTGAAAATCAAATAAATTTTGCAAAATGTATTTGTATAAAATATGTTATGTGATACATATATGTTGAGAGAACATATAAGTTTAGTTTAAAATCACTTAAATGAAATTACTTTTAAATTCAGAATCATTTTTTTCTAAATTACATAATTAACAGTCTCACCCATTTAAAATACTACGACACATCATCATTTAAAAGATATTAAACTTTCTCGAACTACAAATTATTCTAATTGAATGCTCGATTGCGTTCCTACCGAATCCTAAAATGCTGACTTTTTAATGACATCATTAAACAGAAATTCCATAATGTCATGAGAAATTGATTAATTTCAGTCTGATCGTGGTTACTTTATGATTAATTATTTAACAATGTAACATTTTTCGAGTCATTTTATCGATAAAATACTTAATTCTAGTTAATATGTAAATTGTTAGCGTAATGCTAACGTAAAATAATAATGACAGTGTTATTGAGAATTATCTGAATAAATAATTAATATATGCGTTTCCTTCGTATGTGACAATCTTAGTAAATGAGAATTTCATAGAAATAGTTTCAACTGCATTCTGAAATATTTTAACTTCATGTGCTCTTTATCACAGGGACAAAATTAACAAATGTTATCTCTATTAGCTTCTGTAGCTAAGCTTCAGTCTGTCTCGCGATATTTCGTGTGACATGAAAAAAAGTGGTGCTAGTTCTTAATTTTGGGGTACTATCACGTCATCGAGTTATTATTAGTAATAATTTATTCAGATAATTCTCAATAACGCTTATTATATCCGTACGTTAGCATTATGCTAACAATTTACATATTAACGAGAATTAAATATTTTATTAATAAAATGACTCGAAAAATGTTACATTGTTAAATAATTAATCATAAAGTAACCGCGATCGGACTGAAATTAATCATTAAACTTATATAGTGTTTAGCATTTTAAAATGCGCACAGAAACCATTTAAGCCATTATTCATCGATGATTTATTATTTTTTCTCCATTTTAAAATCAGTCTTTCTAATCATTCCTCTCCCAAACCCGAAAAAAATGCGAAAATCCACTGCTCAAAACAATTAAAGGATATTGCAGTTTTAGGTGGATTTTGTATCTGGGAAACTTTTTAGCTGATTGATACATGGTCGACAGACATAGTAGGTTATATGAGAATAAATTACACATGTTTGGCTGAAAAAAATGCATTTTATTGCGCATTTGTGTACAAAAGGAAAAAAACACAATTTGTGCATATGAGAAAAAAAGAATAAGAAAAGATATTTTCTTCAAAGAAAATCATTTTCAGTAGGGGGTATGGTTTCCACGGGCGGCCAGCAACGTTGAACACCTTTGAGGCATGGACTCAATGAGGCTATTAATGACGAGTTGGGGTATTCTGCCCCACTCTTCCAGAAGAGCTCTTTCCAGTTCTTGGAGAGTTTGTGGAGGTTGTTGGCTGCCAGAAACTCGTCTTCCTAGAGCGTCCCAAACGTGCTCGATTGGATTCATGTCTGGAGAACACGCTGGCCATTCCATTCGAACGATTCCTTCCTCGAAAAGGAAATCCTCCACCAGGTGTGCAGGATGTGGCCTGCAGTTATCTCCATTAAAATGAAGTTATCTACGATTGCTGCAGCGTAAGGGACTACAATAGGTCTGAGGATCTCATCCCTATATCGGCGACCAGTCAGAGCTCCATCTCGAATGATGTAGAGGTCAGTGCGCCCGTCAATGGAGATGCCACCATACACCAACACTCCTCCACCGCCAAATCTGACACTTTCGTGCACGAACGCAGGATTATTCCTACTGCCACGGTCCCTCCAGATGAAAATACGCCTATTATCCGGATGCACAGAAAAACGGGACTCGTCAGAAAACAGAATATTGCTCCATTCATTTCTCCTCCAGTTGACATGCTCGGTTGCCTACTCCCTGCGGTCGCGACGATGCCTTGATGTTAATCTAACACATACCATCGGTCGGCGAGTATACAGACCTACAGCATGGAGCCGGTTTCGGACAGTCTGAGTTGAAATCGTGGTGCCTGTAGCCGAGCGAAGGTGTTGTTGGAGAAGAGTAGCGTTCATGTTTCGGTGTCTCCGAGCTGTTAACGCTAAATACCGATCTTCATTGGGCGTTGTTGCCCGTCTACGACCTTGCCCTGGTCTTCGGCCTGCACATCCACTCTGCAAAAAACGGTTCCAGATCCTGGAAATGACACTTTGTGACACTCCAATGGCTTGCGCTACTTCGGCTTGAGTTTGGCCCCCTTCTAACCTACCAACAATTCTCCAAGCTTCTGAATCTGTCAAATGACTTCGCTGAGACATCGTACTCATCGAAACAAAGCAATCACTGAATGCCGATCATCCTTGTCTTTATTCTCTTTTATCCAGTTGAAAGTCAAATTTCATTCGCTGCCGCTGAAGCGACGTTTTTGACGTCGAACTCAAAATTTGCATACTCCACAGTTTGAAAACCAGAAAAATTTGCATTTGTGATTCTCTTCTTCTATTTTCGGCAAAAAAAAATTCGTTTATATCTTTATTTTATATAAAACTTCAAATATCCTTTAATTGTTTTGAGCAGTGTGTATGAATAATGAAATTAGCGGTCTGTTCCAATTAGGGGAGATGGGAAATGAATGGGACTTACAAAAATATTTATTTTAAATATTTTATATGTTATTATCAGTATTATATATCACATGTCAAACTTTAAGTGTTTGACTACATCTTTTGTTGGCACAATATTTGTTCAAGATTATTATTATACAGATATATAAATTAAATTTAAAAAAAAGTTCTTCTATGTCCCAATCATTCCCACAGCAGGGGTGAATGGGACACAAACATTTTCCTCCCCCTATTCAATGTTAAGGACTAAAAGCTGACAAAAATGCCGCCTTGGCAAAAGCTCAGAGATTATAAATTGTAATATGATCTCCAGGATTATTTGTTAGTCAATGATCTTGGACTCATCTCAGCTTTGCTTTAAAAGGCCCATAAACGGTAGACTGAAGACGATGGCTACAAAGAAGATGAAATGTTAAAAGAATAATTACCATAAAGTATTAATTTATCAACCTATATAATATTATTTAGTTAATAAAAAAATTTCAGTATCCTCTAGGGACGAATGAAGCAGTCCCATTCATCTCCATTTGAAATGTCCCAATCATCCCATGATGTATATATTCAATTGTTAGCTATTTTGTCTCAGAAATTATTTTGTCACAATGGTTAATACGCATTCATTTTAATTACCAATATTGAGTCTTTAAACAAAAAACTACAACATATCTTAATTGTTTATATTCCACAAGATATTTAAGTAACTTCATATGTAAAAAAAAATTACTTTTAAGCAGAGTTTTCAGGAAATGCAAATTTGAAGACAACTGAAAACAGCCATGTGCTCTTGCTTTTGGTTCTGAAGCACACTATGGTAGTGAAATCTATGAGGATAGGAAGCAACTAAAAAAAATGTTTATTGCCTGAAATATTGAGAGCGTCCCATCCATCCCTTGTACCATTCATCCCCCATCTCCCCTATACCCTATCAAGATATCACAAGGCATACTGAAAAGTTTATATTGTACTACTCGATATCTGTAACATGTTAAAATGTCTTACTGAAACTCGATGACGTGATAGTACCCCCAAAATTAAGAACTAGCACCAGTTTACTTCATGTTTCACCAAATATCGCGAGTCAGACTGAAATGTTTTCGTTGCACTAATCGATATTTACAATGTGTAAATATTTCATTCTGAAATTTGACGCGAAAATAGTTCCGAAAAAGTGAAGAAATGGTTGGCTCGTTCTGCTTTTATCGTACCAAGATATGACAAAGCAGACCAAAACATTTGCATTGTACCAGTGGAGATCTATATAGCTTCACTTCAAAACTAGATTAAGTGATCGTTTCGCCAAAATAAAGAATTGGCGCTGTAGAATATTTAGATTCCAGAATTATTACAGTTGAGATTTTAAATCAATAAATAAATAAAATAATATCTACGTACCTTGATTTGTCATGCTCAGATTCCATAATTTCAATATCAGCCGATTAGTTTGATACTCTTATTCGTAGACTTCAATACTGAAATCTTTGTTTTTACGCACGGAATAAATCACTTGCACAGAAGAATTGCTCTAAAAACAGCATCAATTTTAGTAGAAGGAATGGTATTAAATTTGTTGAATAGAAGCATGATTTCACACTGCTAAAAAACTTGAGAAGTTGATCTTTTTCACATTTTAATAGAAGAGAATACTACTTGAATACTTAGAATTTGTACATCACTCAGAATTAAGACTTAAATACAGCAACATTTTACGTTCCGAAGAACACAATCATAACAGAATTTTTCACCGTTCCGAATTAACACAGAGAGAATGATAACAGAAAATGAATTTGTTCTATCACTATCCCGCAGAAAAAAGGCAGGGTCGCATATTCACAAAAACTCTAATAAAGATAAATGAAAGATAATTAATACAAATATAACAGAAAAATATGATAGAATTTTTAAAGCACAATAATAATAAGGTTGTGGAAATTTAATAAAGTTTTTAGAATGTTTTTTAGTCATTTTATGATGTAATAATCTCAGTTTGTAAAGTCCTTTTAAATAGCTCCCATTTCATAGTGCTGCCATCTATCGTTAAGAATAGTTACTTAAAATCATACATCCTCCGCCCCCGGCAGGAGAGGGGACACCTTTGATATAGGACACTTGATGTCACCGTCAACTGTCTTAATCAGGACAACCCGCACAAGATTATCTGTTCCAGGATAAGTCTTTAGAATTCGACCCAATTTCCATTTCATGGGCTGTAAACGTTCGTGAACTATTACCAAATCACCTTCTCGAAGATTTGCACGTGGAGTAGTCCATTTTGGACGTTGTTGAAGATGTTGCAAATATTCGCTGGACCACCTGCCCCAAAATTGATTTTTAGCTTTTTCTATTAAACGCCAGCGAGCATTTAACGAAATTTTAGGATGATTCGATGATTCTGGAATGTCAAGAAGAGGTGCTCCAATTAGAAAATGACCCGGCGTTAGAGCACGAGGATCAGAAGGATCGGAAGACATAGGCGTTAATGGTCTGGAATTTATGCAGCTTTCTATCTGGCAAAGTAAAGTAGTGAGCTCTTCAAAATTGAGTACGCTTGATTTACAAGCTCTCACAAGATGAGTTTTAGTTAGTTTCACAGCTGCTTCCCATAGACCACCAAAGTGTGGTGCATATGGAGGTATGAAATTCCAATTAATTTTTTGGGTGGAGAGAAATTCTTGAAAGTCTTTTTCCCTCAAGTATTTAAAAAGCTGTTTTAATTGATTGGACAGACCAATAAAATTTTTTGCATTATCAGAGAATATATCAGAGGGCAAACCTCTGCGTGCAATGAAGCGTTTGAATGCTGCTAGCAAGGCTTGTACAGATAAGTTGGATACCACCTCAAGGTGAACTGCTTTCGTGCACATGCAAACGAAAACTGCGATATAAGATTTTAGTTTTATTTTGGTTCTTGGCATATTTGGTTTTGTCAAAAAAGGACCAGCAAAGTCTAAGCCCACCTTGAGGAATGAACGAATTGGAGTTATTCTTTCAACGGGAAGGTTTCCCATCATTTGTTGGCAGGCTTGTGCCTTAAGGCGTTTACAAAGTACACATTTATGGAGCTCTTGTCGGACTGTTGAACGACCATCTACAAACCAGTAGTTCTGGCGAATTGTAGAAAGCACTAACTGTGTACCTGCATGTAAATTTCTTTCGTGGACATCCTTTATTAACAATTTAGTTATAAGACTGTTTTTAGGAAGAAGAATAGGATACTTTCTGTCAAAACTGAATGATTCATGTTGCGATAAACGACCACCCACTCTTAATATGTCAGCTGAATCTAAGAAGACATTTAAGGATAGCAATTTGCTATTGCTTGGCAAGGATTTATTTTCTTTTAAGAATTTAATTTCTGCATGAAATTCATAAGTTTGAATTAATCTCACTATAGAAATGATAGAACTAGATATTTCTTGTGCACTTAGATTTCCGATCTTTCTTGTAGAATTCTGTCTTGCATTATGAATAAATCGCAAACACCATGCTATTACGTGTACTAATCTATTAAAGCTTGAGAATTTTAGAATAAAGTCTGGTAAAACATTTATTTTTGTTATGTTACTGACAGAGTTAGCTTCTTGATCTAATTCAACGATAGGACTGTATAAGGGGATTGGAATTGGCTCTTTTGACGACAGCCATGGAGGCCCATGCCACCACATCTTATGATTAAGGAGTTTTCTCGGTGGAATACCCCTAGAGGCTACATCTGCAGGATTTAGCGTTCCTGGAACATGGTTCCATTCGGCTGAAGGCAATAATGTTTGTACTTGACGTACTCTATTTAAGACAAATTGATTTCCTTTTAAAGGAGGCGATTTTAGCCAGCAGAGCACAATTTGCGAATCTGACCATAAAAATACACTATTTATGATCGTGGATAAAGTATCGACGATAGTTGAGCAAAGTTTTGCTAATAACAGAGCTGCACAAAGTTCGATGCGTGGCAGAGTTTGTTTCTTTATGGGATTTAATTTTGTTTTAGCAGCCAGTAAATTTACAAATATTTCGTTATGAGTTATAACCCGTAAGTAAGCGACAGCAGCGTAAGCTTTTCCGGAACCATCACAAAAGCCATGCAGCTGCATTTCGCAATCCTTTTTATGGCATGAATTGGTATAACGGGGAATTTCAATATTTTCTAAATAATGAATTTCTGACAAAAGTTGATTCCAACTTATTAAAATTGAATTTGGAATTTCCTCATCCCATGAGATTTTTTCCTTCCAGAGGTTTTGTAGAATTATTTTTAAACTTATCGTTATGGGGGAGAGAAAACCTAGAGGATCGAATATCGTGGATATTACGGAGAGAAGATCTCTTTTATTTTGCACGGCTTTGAACTCGCTAAACTTTATTTTTAGCGTATCATTAGATGAATCCCAGAATAAGCCCAGAATTTTAACAGCTTCATCTTCTTTGATTACAGTCTGTGAAGAAGCTTTAAGTTCATCTGGTAAATGAGCGAGTACTTCAGGCTCATTTGAAGTCCACTTTCGTAAATTAAAACCTCCGCCTTTCATGACATTAATGAGTTCTGTAATTAACGATTGAGCATTTTCTTTGGAATCTGAACCCGACAACAAATCATCGACGTAGATATTGTCGCGAATAATTTTAGAAGCCTTTTCAAAAGTTTGTTCGTTATCTATTGCTAACTGATTTAAAGTTCTAATTGCCAAAAATGGCGCACAAGCAGTGCCATAGGTTACTGTTAACAACCGATAGGTTTGAATGTTTTCTTTAGGATCAAACCGCCATAAAATACGTTGATAATCTACATGTTTTGGATTGATAAGAATTTGCCTGAACATTTTTTCGATGTCCGCACTAAAGCCTATTGGATGCATTCTGAATTTTAATAATAACTGAAAAATATCCGGTTGTAATTTCGGCCCTATCTCCAAATAATCATTTAACGAGCGACCTTCTGAACCAATTGCGGATGCATCGAATACTACACGAAGTCGAATTGTACAACTATCCTCTTTTATTACCCCGTGGTGGGGGAGATAAAAATGATCTGGATTTGAAATTTCTGCGGCGGGAACGAGTTCCATGTGTCCCAAATCAATATACTCTTTCATGAATGACGAATATTGTTCCTTAAGTACGGAATTTCCTTGAAGTTTATTTTCTAAGGAAGTGAAACGCTTTAAATCTTGAGATTTAGTATTTCCGAGAACAGGTTTAGATTTAAATGGAAGATCCACGATATATCTTCCTGATTCCGTGCGTGATACTGTTTTTATATAATTATCTTCTACTAGTGAAACTGGATCATAACTAGGAATTGATTCGAGTTCCCAAAATTTTTGCAATTGAGAATTTATTTGCGTCGTAACATGACAACTAACAGAAGAATTATGATTAGAATGATTCGAATAAATTACTCCAGATAATATCCAACCCAGTTTCGTATTAACAGCACTCGGTGTTCCCTTAGGACCTAGAATGGACTCTCCGATTATTATGTTAGCAAACAAATCTGCACCTATGAGTACATCAATGGAATCGGACACATGGAAATTGGGATCCGCCAGATTTAATCCTTCAATATGAGGCCAATACATATTAGTAATCAGAAAGTTCGGAAAATTTGTTGTAATCTGATTAACAACTAAAGCATCTAACTGAAAAGTTTCGTTATTAAAATACGGAGAAAATGTTAAAGAAACTTCCTGAAGAGCTGTCTCTGCGACCAAATTGTTTATTCCTGATATTTTATGAATTGTAGATCTCAAGGGAAGGCCTAGCTTTCTACAACACGATTTTAAAATCAAACTCTTTTGAGAAGCGCTGTCAATCATAGCCCTACAAGGAATAAATTTTCCTGTTTTGGATTTTACATGTATAACGGCAGTAGCCAGTAATGTTTGGGAATTTTCAGTCAAAGTTTGACTGCTTAAACAATTGGATTCATCCACTTGTGCATTTGAATTACTTCCGCTATTTTGATTTGTAACCCGCTCTTGCGGTCTAAAAGAATTCTGTGATGCAGAATTAGACTGTTCGTGATGGAGAATTGAATGATGCTTAGCCTTACAATATTTACAAGTAGTGCTAATCAGACAATTAGCAACAAAATGATTAGCTCTTAAACAGTTCGTACATAGTTTTTTTGCTTTTACTAACTGCCATCGTTGATCAACCGTTAAATTTTGAATTTCTGGGCATTTGTAAAGTGCATGCCCTTCATTGCATTTTGGACATAAGGGCTTTAAAGATTTGTTCCCATTGTCCATGACAACTGCATTTGAAAGAGATTTCTTTGGACCTTGTTGAGATTTAAAATCAAATTTATAATTAGGTTTAGTTTCATACTTAATAAATTCAGCCTTACAACCTTGCAAACTGCGTGCATGTCTTTCCAAAAACGTCACTAACATATCGTATGTTGGAAAAATATCCTTATTTAATGATAACTCCCATTGTTTCCTTAATGAGTCATCGAATTTAGTTTGAACAATATAAACCAAAATCAAATCAACAAATTCGTTAAATTCAAATTTTAGAGATTTCAAATTTCTAATCACTTCATTGCAATTATCCAATAACTCTAGAATTGTTTTCTGCGTGGGCGATTTTAATGGTTTAGCATTAATAAATTTTGACAATAGCGAATATGCTAAATTTCTACGGTTATCATATCTGTTAACTAGCGTTTCCCATGCTTGTTTATAATTCTCACCTGAAATAGAAAATCCTGAAATTAATTTAGCAGGATAATTTTTGACACTCGCAATTAAATACGAAAATTTTAATTGATCGGAAAGCGCTTCATTTTTATGAATAGAAGTCAAAAATGTCTCTTTAAATGTAATCCAGTGACTCATATCACCATAAAATATGGGCAATTGGAATTTAGGTAATTTTATTGAATTTTCCTTAATAGAACTATTCTCATCTGCATCACATCGGGTTTTTTTACTTTCGTTTTTAGCTGCAATAAACTGATCAATTTTCACTATATCTTCTACAACTAAGTCTTTAGCAGAAGTAAATGAATCGTAAAGAGTTTCAATTGTTTCTTCAGCTATACCAAAATATGATTTTTTTTAAATCACTTTCTAAGATACTAAGTTCCGATTTCAATTTCTCCAATAACTGCAAATTATCCTTTTCAATCGCATCTGATACCTGATCCCTATATCTTTTTATTTCTTTTACAGTAAAATTAAATTTGGATTCCGAAGCGATTTCCGCTTTCGTTTTCGTCATTATTATAATTTTGAATAAGATGTAATGGATTAATTCACCAGCCGAACTCCGAGATCTCGACGGACCAACAACTTTTATGTAGAATATTTAGATTCCAGAATTATTACAGTTGAGATTTTAAATCAATAAATAAATAAAAGAATATCTACGTACCTTGATTTGTCATGCTCAGATTCCATAATTTCAATATCAGCCGATTAGTTTGATACTCTTATTCGTAGACTTCAATACTGAAATCTTTGTTTTTACGCACGGAATAAATCACTTGCACAGAAGAATTGCTCTAAAAACAGCATCAATTTTAGTAGAAGGAATGGTATTAAATTTGTTGAATAGAAGCATGATTTCACACTGATAAAAAACTTGAGAAGTTGATCTTTTTCACATTTTAATAGAAGAGAATACTACTTGAATACTTAGAATTTGTACATCACTCAGAATTAAGACTTAAATACAGCAACATTTTACGTTCCGAAGAACACAATCATAACAGAATTTTTCACCGTTCCGAATTAACACAGAGAGAATGATAACAGAAAATGAATTTGTTCTATCACTATCCCGCAGAAAAAAGGCAGGGTCGCATATTCACAAAAACTCTAATAAAGATAAATGAAAGATAATTAATACAAATATAACAGAAAAATATGATAGAATTTTTAAAGCACAATAATAATAAGGTTGTGGAAATTTAATAAAGTTTTTAGAATGTTTTTTTAGTCATTTTATGATGTAATAATCTCAGTTTGTAAAGTCCTTTTAAATAGCTCCCATTTCATAGTGCTGCCATCTATCGTTAAGAATAGTTACTTAAAATCATACAGGCGCATCCTTTTGTTCATATTGTG
The DNA here is from genome assembly GCA_963931845.1 of Maratus michaelseni. NCBI lineage: Eukaryota > Metazoa > Arthropoda > Arachnida > Araneae > Salticidae > Maratus > Maratus michaelseni. The sequence goes on along the minus strand of OZ007591.1, from coordinate 287,760,555 downwards.
CCAAGAAATGTCGAGGCAGACCAGTCTTAATAATATTTTAAAATTTGTCCCTACATAATTAATTTATCTTGTAACTCGACCTAGTGGTAATATGTAGTATAATATTATGCAAAATATTATGTTTTAAAAATCTCAATAGTATTGTATAACGTCTTTTTCAGTAAAACATTTTAGTCTCACCGATGTTCGTAACTGAATATGTTCAGTCAGACTAAAATAGTCTTAAAATACCTTATTTATACTGTCATTTGGCTCAATTTGATCACAAACTCGATGATGTGTTAGTACCGCCAAAATGGCGAATTTTGCCCGCACCTGCTGCTTCTATTCAAGGGAAGAAGAAGAAATCTTTCATGTTATTTTCATAATATTTTCCTGCCTTACAATTTTTTGTCGAAACTTCATGTATATTCATTTCAATTTTGCCACCGCGGCCCTTTCTGTATTAGTCAAGATAAAAACGGCAAGCATCTAGTCCCAACGCGTGTGCTCTAGGGTTAAAATAGTTAATTTTTTTTTCTGTATTAGTTTAACGGTCAGGACTAGTGGAGCTTAAGCCAAATGGTAGGCCACTCTGCCCGGCATGAACCTGTATTAGTTTAAAAAATTTAAAAAGGGAAGTTTATCGCATTTATTCTTTTATTTTCCCCTTTCAATTATTATTTTTATTATCTAATATTTTTAACCATTTTCTCGCTATTAGTCCCATTTACACTCATATTTTCGATTTCCGTTTAAAAATATTATATTTATATTTTATTTTTGTTTCTTTTTCTACATTTTTAAACAATGATTTCAATCTTATAGTACTTAAGGTTTGTGATTTTTTGATTGTCTCATTATAAATCAGCGATATAATCATCTCTATATTGCAATTTCCAAGTGCATATCGCAGTTAATTTGAAATTTTGTTGTTTGCAGTTAATGTAAAAGTTATCAGCTTTAATGTAAGTATGAATTCATTATTCCTGTTTCTTCATTCCTAAATAAATTTCTGTGCTTTTTCTCACTTAAAAGTACTAATAATAATTAAAAAATATCCTCTTTTTTAAAAGATTTTATTGTTTATAAAAATTAACTTAAAATAGTTAATTATATTTCCCTACCTCTTTAACAAATTGAGAAATATTGCATGTATTTTCAATTTAGGTTAGATTTTAAGCATATTTTTAAATATGTGCTACGTAAATGCACAGCTAATTTTCGTAAAAATACTATATTTACCGACTTATTTTTTGTTAATAAAATCATTAATGCTAAACTATTGCATTTTGATCTTTACTTTTATTGCACATTTCTTTTATAACTTAGTTATTGTATTCAGTATACTTTGTAATTATAACGGATTATTTTTGCTCCCATATTCAAAGGCTTTATTTGCAAAAATATCTTTTCATATATACAAAATAGAGAATTATTTATAAGAGGAATACATTTATTTACAAGTCAGTATTTTTTTCGTCACGTAAATTGTTCTTTCTACTAAACCAATTTTATTAATTATTATTTTTACTATAATCTGCTCATTTATAGATGAGTCCCGCACTATGTATATTTTTTTATTACTCCCATCTTTAGACATATATTTTTTGGTTTATTTTTAAAGTTGTAATAAAATGTCTTCAAAATAGTGGCAATCAGAGAATTCTTGCAGAGAAAACGGAAATAATAAGATTTATTTATTGATTATATATTTATAGATGCCATTTTCACATTACAATGAAAAGGGAAAGTATTTTAAAATTGAATAGATGGTGCTTACAGCGTCAAGAATCTTAGTTATTCTAAAAGTGAAATCCCATAATTTTTTTAATTCATGTTTTCATTCACCTATATTAGTTCATAGAACGGTAGCATTTTCATGTTATTTCGTGGAAATGATATCATTTTCAGAATCATTCCACCCGCTCTGAAATGATAGATTCATAACAGATCTATGAATTGCACGTTACAAAAAAGGAATGATTTCACAAGAGATATAGTAATATAACTGACTAATATCCCTATGTTCTCCATAAATTTATGGTTTTTTTGTTAGTAGAATTTTCTACATTTTAATACTCAAGATAATATCCAGATGATATTTTTTAATACAAATATGAATTTAGAACTCAAGAATTTGGTATGAATGGCAAAACATAACATATGTCATTATGCATTATGATTTCATTTTGAGTGCAAGTACAAGCGCAAATACGATTACGGGTTTAAGGTGCATTATGAGTGTAAAGAGTATGGTTTATTATAAACAGTTCCAGTTTTACCAAATATGGATAAGAGTGTTGGAAGAAGGGTTAAGAGTTATTTATCATTTTATGAGTTTCATCGTATGTCCAGACAAAGTTCATATCCTCGCCAAGCCACTTTTGCGCTCAGTTGGAAAAATTACACCTCATATGAATTATTTACCAATTAGAATAATTGTATTAAAATTAATCATGTGTAATTGCGTATCCAGCGTTTGCCTGCAGTTCCATTAACTGCGATTTATTTTGTTGAGCTGTTATAAATAACGGACAAGATGCTCTTATGAAAATGTTGACTGAGTGAATTACACCCGCCATCCAGGATAGCTCAGTTGACTGAGAATTGGTTGATTAAGCTAAATGTTCTTGGTTCAGATCCTGTCCCAGACAATTTTTCACTAGTTGCAAAACTACAACTCATATGATTTATCTATTAATTGAAAAAATTGTGTTAAAATTGAACAAGTGGACTTTCATCGAATCAAGCATTTTCAAAATCCCAAATACTGATATTAAACAAATCAATTATTCTGTAGAAATCAATAAATCTTCATTCCGGTGAATGCACGATAGGCAGGAATTGCGCGTGTACCACTGAGGTGTTTGCTACGGAAGGACGTTAGTGGTAGATTATTATTGTGTACAAAACGTAGTAGCCAAAATATTATGAAAATCATGGCAGCCGTGTTAATATAATAAGAACTATCAGCTTAAACTTGTTACCATCTCATGAAACACATGCCTAAAATTTAGAATTATTTTCGATAAAATTAATTTAATTAAATACCATGCAAAATAAAATCATGTTTAAAAAAATCTCTAGATTCGTTTACTTTGGGCGGTACATGAATGACAGAGTTTTTGCAATACCAGTAAAAGATATTGTAGCACTCAAGGTCAGTATCACAAATGATCTTTTTAGTGTGACAGCCCAAATGTTGGGCAATACGTGGCGAGAAATGAAATACCGCCTTGACATTTTTCGAGCAACCAAGGGTGTTCAAATCGAATTTTATTGACTTGTATTACAAACTTCATAAATGTATTTACAATATATTGAAACAAGCATATGCCTCATTATATTAGTTTCTCTAGAATAAATTATTGTAATAAGGGAAAGAGTTTATGACCACCCTGTATGTTATAAGCAAATTATGTTGTAATCATTTAAATTGTGTAAAAGGTATTTCCGAAACACCTTCTATTTTAGATATTTTAGATGTAATGTAGAACATTTTTTTAAATAGAAAAGCTAATGATAATTAAGAATATTTTTTTAACGTGTTCATATGTAATTTTTAACAGAAAATAGTGTATAACTGTTTTCACTCTCCAAAAAATTTCTGATAAAAATTAAATAAAAATATATCTTTTCAATAATGAATTAGAAAAAAAAAACAAATCTGTGCGCCAATTTTCAGTAAGGAAAAAAAAATAAAACTTAACATATTCATTCCTTAGAATAACATTAAAATAACTTCGTTAATACACTTAATTAATGAACATTCTATTTGTCGTTGTCTCAATTCAACTAAACGACAATTTAAGTTGAAATTTGAAGATTTCAAAATTTCGAAATATGTCTATTATACAATAACATAAAACGTTCTTTACAAAAGTCGACTTTTATAAATTTCTTCAGGTGTTTAAAGTTTCTAAGAAGTTATTTAAATTTATAATTATTTACAGTACTTAAACTTCCACACATAAATTAAGTAAACGGATATGTGTTACATCTTGTCATTATGCCTGCTATTTCGCTTGCTGCAGTCATATTAAAATACAATTGTTATCATAAAGTGTATTTTACGTTAGTCGAAAGAGTGGCATTATTTTTCTTGTAAATATCAATGAAGATAAAAATTAAAATTACGATTTTATTTTCATTCTTCATCATAAAATTTTATGAAAATCAGTGAAATAATGTATTTTAATACAGTAAAATATTTTTCTTTAGAAAAAGGCAGTTATCTGTAAAATGTTCCATTTAAAAAATATGTAAATAAAAAAACCTTCCACTCTGTATGTATAAATTCCAAGTAGGTAACATAAAATATCCTTTAATCTACTCTGCGTATGTTTTGTTTAGTGTCTCCTTTTATAACACTTGAAAAATTACGTTGGCACAGACATTATATCCCTTATATGTGTCACGTTAAAACAGATATAGAAGTAACTTTATTATCATTACTTACCTTTATCTAATAGCGACATAAAAATGCAATATGACAACGACATCATAATACTGCCAAAAAAAAAAATAAATAAAGGGAAATAATGGGAAAAATATGAATTAAGCAGGGCGGTCGCTCTGCCAAGCCAAGCTTAAAAAAACGCCACACAAACAACGCCAAGAACTGGACTAAAGAACGCTACTGCTTACTTACAGAAAGCAACTTCGCAATGTTAAATCGACAAAACATGCCAGATCAAAATATCATATATAAACCAAGCGTCGCAGAAAAAAAAAACGAAAACTGGAAGAATCTAATGAAGAATTTCTTCAATTTAAGACCAAACTCATCTTCATAAGTGATTTATAAACAGAGATATAGATTTTTTTAAAAACGTCGAGTTACTTAAAATGATCACTTTTTTCTTCGTCAAACTTTTTTTTTCAAACAACCTACAGGCCTTAATATTGGGGAGAATTTAAAAAGGATTGCATTTTTGGACAAGTAATTACGTAATCTATGTGCTTTTATAAAATCCAGTGTAAAAAAATTATTTTCTATCCTTAATTAGAAAAAAACTGTTAATGAACTTTTGCGATTAAAAAATTATGCCAAAACAGAGATAAAACCCGCCAACGACCATGTACCATCTGTATTATAATAGCACAAATCAGTTACAGGTTATAACCACATCAAATTTCATCTGAAAGTCAGACATTTTCTTCTGAAGATATTTAAAAAAAAATAAAACTTCATAATTATAAGAACACACATTTTATTAGACAATTAAATATGACTGCAAACTGTGGCAGATGACTGTATCCGACATGAATGAGTATGAGAAATTGCCAGTCAAGGATATCGATCTGGGTGGCTCAGTCGCAGAGTGTCAGCACGGTACGCATAAGATCCCAGGTTCGAGTCCTGGCCCAGGTCAATTTTTCACTCATATTTGTTCAGTGTATTTAATTGTCTGATAAAATAAGTGTTCTTATAATATGGTAAAATAAAGTAATCAGACGTAGTGTTATGCTTTAAAAAATATTTTAGATATATAATTTACGTTTTTAGAAAGATCTTTAAAAATAAATTAGTTTTTGAGGGAATATGTACCTTCTAAAAAGTATACATTAAGAGTTATCGGCATTTAAAATTTCTTTCCAAACGTAAACAAAATTTTTGAAATGAATGTGATTCATTTATTTCTAAAAAAAAAAAAAAAAAAAACATGACATGGTAAAGGACAGGCATTTCGTTCGCAGGAATACCTTTCACGTCCTTTTCCTATAAATTAATGAAATCCAGTTGTTAAATTAATTTTGTTTTAGAAGTGAAGTTTCCATTTAAATTTATTGTAACAGTAGAATGTTTAATTGAATAAAATAATGTAAATCTAAGAAATTGCTAAGAAATTCCAAACATGCACAGGACAACGCAAAAAATAAATAAATAAACAAATAATAAATAAATAGATAAATAAATAAATAAATAAATATAAATCAGCTTTCAGAAATTCTAAAAATTGTCCATATATTTTAATTACAAGCTAAAGGAGGGTTTATTTCTATATTATTCTATATATAATAGTAATTTCAGCAAATATATTAAATTCAAATGCGGTCTGTTTTAAACTTTAAGACAGTTTATAACACATGATCAAAAATTTATAAAAAAGAATGGCGCGTCACATTTCGGGGAGGGGATGGGGAGGGGCGTGAACAAAATTAGGAAGTATAATTAGGCTATCTGTTTGAAACTTTACGATATATTATAACACATAACATAAATTTTAAAAATAAAGCCGCGTCAAAAATTATAGGGAGGGGTGGAGCGCGTTTTGCCTACACAAGCGGGGGGGGGGGGAGGTTGGCACTTTTCTAAATTTTAACAATATCCGTCATGTCACATATGCGTGTTATACATGTTATGCACCACAGGTGTCACCCCCATATTTTGCGCCCCCCCCCCCGACACTACTCATGTGATACATTGTTCGAAAGGCCTGTGACCGCTTATTCATATTATGTATCTTTGGTGTCCATCCTCCCAATTTCACCCCCCCCTAAATAGGTCACTTTTCTAAATTTTGCCGACACCTCTCATGTGATATATCGTTCGAAAGGTCTGTGAACGCTTAATCATATTATGCAGGGGGAGGGGGGTATTTTCTAAATTTTGCACATACTCCTCATGCGATACATCGTTGGAAAGGTCTGTGACCGCTTAATCCTATTATGCATCTCCGGTGTTCATCTCCCCACTTTCCCCCCAAACGCTGGTTATTTTTGTGCTGGTTTAAAACGCTGGTTATTTCCTGGTTATTTTTGTGATTTTTTTTGTAGAGTGGTGCCATACATAAGTTCCCTAATATTTCCCACTTTTGGGGCCCCTACAAAACAATCCTAAAAATTCCCGGAAAATCCCCCAAATCTCTTCAAAAAGCCCCTTTTTCTCAAATTTTGGAGCGGTCGGGCCCCTCTCGCCCTTGGTTGGCTACGCCCATGATCAAAGTTACCAGACTTTGAAAATGTATTACTAGATATAATGTACATTTATTTAATTGTAGACATATATTAAAAATTGGGAAAATGGAAATTTTTGCCGTTTTTTTTCAAAATTTTGGCCGCCCCTGTGGCGGTCATAGAAATGATTTCACCATAATGAAATTTTATTGGAACATTACTAACATCTTGATATAGCTGTTGCACTCTATTACAAATTGTATTGCTGTGGTTGGATAATTATTATTATTTTTTTTAATTGCGATTTTTCAAAAATTTGGTCTCCTTGCGGCGGTAAAAGATATTAATCATTTGGTCTAATATTTTACGAATTTATTCCTTATGACTAATGACACCTTTCCCGCAGTATTATGTTTCGGTTATCCAAATTTTGGTCGATCCACCCTACTGTGCCGTCATTCAAACGTTTATATATCTATATCAGTCACCTTAAATTAATTTTAATGGATTCTGACCCGGGTAACCTCCCATTATATTTATATCGGTATCACAACTCTTCCACATTCCCGTGAATACATATTTTTCCCGAATAAGTATTGATGAATGATCTCGAATATGGGGTCATTATATTTCATACGAAATGTACATGAAGAACGAAATGTATATCGCACTTGGTTTGAATTCGGTTAATAATGAAGTATGATATAAAAAAAGTATATTTTCCGTTATTTTATATATATTAGTAAAACTGTTGCTTTGTTATGAGTTATACCTAATTATCTTGCACTAAATAAGTGAATATTTTACAAGCGTGTATTTTTATTTGTTATTCATACCCAAGTTAATTTAGTAATGACCATTGCCAACATACGCAGTTTATAAAAGCAAATATTTTAATAAATACATTTTTCATCTTAATAAAACAAACATATTTATTTTTGTCAATCATGTTTATTATATATCTAAATTTTCTAGGAATGAATAGATTAACTTAAAATAAATTTTACTCAACATTTTACAGAACTTATCCACGTTTTAGTAGGAAAATTGAGCAAATCCTATTTTTATAACAAATGCAAATAACTATTAAAATGATTTCTGAAACTAACATTATAATATAAAATTATGATGCATTTGTATTTCATACTCGCTGTATATTCTTAAATAACTTGTGATATTCTTAACTAGATTTAAGAAAATAAACAAAATCGTTTCCCAAGTAATATGTGGAATAGTACAAACGAATTTAGTAAACTGTGTTAAAACTCTTCGTGTTATTCTGTATAAAGTAATTCACTAAATAAAGATTTATGAGATACGTTTTCTTCCATGAAGGAAACTTTTCAGGAAAACACGCATAATTTAAAAACTTACTTTATGATCTTGAATAAACCTATTTCCACTTTGAGAACATGTTTCTTATTTAGAAAAGGCTTTTCTTTGAAATATTGTTGTCTTATCTGATATTTTGACCGGAAAATAGCGATGTGTTACTCATGAAAGTTCTTTAGATTCAAACTGATTTCTTGTGAAGATATAAAAGTATACTTACAAAACGATATAGTTTTTTTTTAATATAACTGTATCCTATCTATTTTTAACAACAGAAAATTTTAAAAATGTGTATTTTTCATTTTTTTGTCAAAAAATAATTTACATACCTTGTTAATAAATGTTATAATAAATCTCAATGGGTAGCAGCGATATAAAAGAAGACATTTTTAGTCTGCCAAATTTTGCAACCTAATCTGGTATAGTAGCAATGTTATTAAAAATGCTGACCATAAGGATAAACTTTCACTGTATGGACAGGTGGGGAAGAAATTTAATTAAGTATTTGGTGAAACATTAAACTTAAAAAAAAAAGAATTCTTCTTCCAAACCTGTAATATGGTGGACAAGAGGACATCCCAATGAATTTAGGCGTCAAATTGGTTAGACTGCACTTAAAATAAAGTTTTCTTTTTAATCATTCCACTGAGAAAATGTTTGTTTTTAGTGCATATTTGCTAGAAGAAATACACATAAAAGATCGCACGTTTAGTATTTCTATAAATGATAAATATTGTTACGGTCTATATATCCTTATAAAAATGTGGCTTATTTTTTTTTTCTATAATCCAAATAAATCCAACTGCCAAACATTTATCACTATTTAAAACTAATAGTAGTAAAAAGTAAAATACTCCTAAAAATTCAGTTTGCTCAGTAATTTTGTTTAATTCAAATTCAGTTATTTTTTTCTCATTTTTTTCCTGCTGTCGATTTCAGTTATGAGGCGACACGAGTAATGTTTATTATATTTTAATGATATTTCTAATTCATGTCTGTTATTACTATTTTTCTCAAAACACTACTGACTGAGCGTTGTTCAAACACATCTTGAGGATTTGACAAATTATACTTTTAAAATCGGCGAGCACTGATAACTTAAATAAAGTTCTGTTTCTATCGTAATTTTATTGCTACAGTTAAGATCTTCAATGAACAAATGGTCAATCCATCTTAAATCTTCAATGATCATCAACTTTTTTCTAACAAGCCTTAAAGTATAATGATAATGACAGCTTAAAGGACTCTGCAAAATATAGTAAACGAATGGATTTCAAAGCACAAATTTAGAAGTTCATAAAACAGAATATCAGAATTGAAACAAAATTCATGCGAAATCAATATATTCCTACATCCGTGCTTTATTAAACAATATGTGTCATTAATCAGAATTTCCTACAATTGAATTAAATTTAACGATTTGTAACATTTCCAATTACTGGCAGCTTATGAAGTAATAAGTTACTTGACTGGTAATACATAAATAATGCTTGTATATATGAAACTATGCATTTTTATATTAAGCATATTAGGTATATGATACTTTATATCAAATATTACGAATAAATAAATATAAATAGTCAAACACAAATATAATACAATTTGATTGATTACAAAATACATTCGAAAAATTGGAGTGTTCTTTTTTTTTTTTAATTTCCCTTTTTTAATGATTTCAACTATTTATAATATATACATTTATTTAGAGAATCTTCAAAATATAGGCACAAAATTTGAGGGAGGATGACATTGCAACAATGGAGGGGGGGGGATGAACAATTTCAACTAAATACTGATTATTTTTATAACAATTAAATAAATAAAGCTAGTTTAATGAAGGTTGCAATAAATTTAGTTTACTTTGTATGAAATATAAAGGCATCACATGACGTTCTTTAAGTGAAAATTATCCGCATCTAAACAGTGCTAAAGTAGGTGCTGCATGTTTTAAAATGTTGCACAGACCCACAAATGGAACTACGCAATTCCTCCCAAAAGTTACGTAATGTCAGTGCGTCTCACGCAAAACAATGCGAGTCCACCGAAAATTCCGTTAAAATATTTTTTTTATTGTTACAGCTATTTACAAAAATATTGATTTGAATTGGATAAAAGTATCGATATTTTTAGGCAAACAAATCGATTGCGACCCTATTTTTTAAAACACAAAATTCTTGATCTAGTGTACTCTACCTACCCTCATATTTTGTACCTTTAAAGAGCAACTTTCACATAAATACGCATTTATTGGATTAACTTTGTTTAAATCTAACGAAAAAATGCTTTCAAATAAAAAAAAATGCATCAATGAAAAGTAAGAATAAGAATATAACTATAAGTAACGTTATTATTAATAAATTATTAGTTATACTAATAATAACATATTTATAATAAAAATTATTTTCAAAAAAAGATTTCTTGTTCTAGTCCTCTCATACTTTGTACTTGTATAAGGCAACCTGTACATAAAAACACATTTCTTGATTTAATTTAGTTTAAATCTACCGAAAAAATGCTTGTAAAAAATGCATAAATAAAGTAAGAATAAGAATATAACTGTAAGTAACATTATTATTAATAAATTATTAGTTATTAGTTATACTAATAATAACATATTTATAATAAAAGTAATAGAGAGACAGCTTTCATAAATGCAAAAACGGTAAAGCTGAAGCGCATAGAAAAAACGTTGCAGTTTTCTTATTATGACGGTGAAAGATGTATATATCAACAAAATTGTTTAAAGTTGTAGTATTTACTCTAAAATATACTAAGATACTTTCTTTTAATTCATTATTTGTTTTCAGTCCATAGTTTTAACAGTTGTTCTAGGCGGCCGTATTGTATTTAACTAATTTTAGATTTTCGTTAAATTTTATACCGTCGATATCGTTATGTTTTCATTTTTTTTAAATTCTTCATGGCATTGAAAGGGAATTTCTTTCAACATGACAAACTCCATTCGTCTTTTTTAATGCAAATTATTGCGATGTTCATCACGTTTTAAGATACACAACAGGTTTTGAATAAGTATACATAAAAATTATGTTTTATTGCATTACTTTTTTGCAGAAACTTTATGCGCGGCGTGTTAGATGAAGTGAACTGCAACGAAACACAGATTAGGGCATGGGATTAAATTTATCTTCTATAGGCACATTTTCTTTCTTAGTATGGAGTAATATATGTGAAAATAACCCTGGTGTTTACATCCGGATATCTTCTCGAATCATCCGGATAGTATAAATAATCCTTCTCCTTTAAGATTTTGAATATTTAGAGTAGAAAGCGGGTTGCTTGTTCAGAAAACAAATAATGATAACGAAGAAAAGTATAAAGCATGCCAGAAATGTGTTATTGAAAAATAGTTCAAAAAATGTTTGAAATGTAAGTCATATCTACAAGTAAAAATAATAATAATAATAAGGCTTTAAAAATTTAATATCTAAAAGCAGTTTTTTTATAGATGCATGTTCCTACTTGCTACAAATTATGAAAAATTTAAAAAAATACAGAAAACACAATAAAATAAATAAAAAAGAACATGGCTTTTACACTTTTCAAAGCAGGTATATATATATATATATATATATATATATATATATTGTTTAAATGAAATGAACAATTATATGCTTAAAAAATGATGGAAGATTGTTCTTGGGATGATCTGACCCTGATTACACATTTTAAGAGATATAAAGGGAAAGCGGAAACAGGCGATATTCATGAATTCCAGGAATGTAAAAGAAGGGGTTATACTGCATTATGTTTTTTTTTTAAATGCAAAGATTCAGGATTACCCCTTTATCCTGAAATATTTCTCAAAAGTTGAACGAATCTGGTTTCATTACATATCTCAGTTTTCATACAAAAAATAAGTAAGGTTTAGATTCCCTAAACTATAGAAAGTGTGTTTAAGTGATGTATAATGCTTTAGTACCTTTATACATTTATGCTTGAAGACATATTACTTACAAAAAAAAAAGAAAGAACTTCAAATTGCTGTTACAATTGCTGTTGATTCAATTGAAAAAAGTGACACAAACGGGAATCTGCGGAGATCACCAAACAATACAGGTATATCGGTTGGAAAATGTTTGCAGTTGATGTTATCAAGACAGGAGAAATATTGCTAGTCTAATGTGGTATAATATTCATTCAGTTCCAATCTATGTTTTAGAAGCAAAGTGACTCTTTCCTTTTATAAGTCAAAACATAAATCACTGAATCACAGTAACCTACATATTAATTTTATTCACAAATATTCATTCTGATATGTTTTCAAATTTAAAACAAGAAAAAGAATCTGCCGTTTTAACAAATAAAATCTTCTGTATCTGAAGAAAAGTCACATCTTTATTCCTATTAGTATTTTTACTAGTTTACTAGTGTTTCAGATAAACCATGCAAAAGTAGAAACATATTTTCATTTATTTGAATTCAGTTTATTGCGTCTCGTTGGTGTTAATGGTTATTTTAATGAAATCAAAACTTACCTTTTTAGTCATAAGTCGATAAAAAAGTGCTAAATTATTCTTGCCAAATTCATTTTAGTAGTGCATTTTTCGAATTGATATCTGATTTTAATTTTACTTTTTTGCTAAATACATTTCAGCATGCAGCCGCACTAATATTGAAGTATGATATTTAAATGAGATTTTATGAACGTAATATTCATTAACAGATTTTAAAATTCTAAGAAGGTACTAAATTGATATTCATTTTTTTATCACTTTTTAAAATATATATCAATTCATGTTTAGAAAAATACTATTTCCTGTATTTAAATTAATAAAAGTGGCAAAATTATTACAGTTGAAAACTCAGACAATATTAAAATAATAATAATAATAATAATTTGTGTGTGCGCGTGCACATGTACACAGGATGTCACACAAAGTTAAAATGCTTTTGAATATTTTAATTATTACATATAATTTAGCAATGTAATTTTCGAAAAAGAAATAAGAAACTAAGATAAGAAAAACTCTATGTTAATGAAATAATTCCGCGAAAAGAAAAAAAAAATGATTTATACTATTACTTCATGTGTTTAAAAATTTATTTAAAAAATATATTATTTATTATAGATAAAATATTACTTAAAAAATTATTTATAAAAATTATATTTGTGATGTAATAAATGATAGAAAAGAAGTACGAAGACGTGTAGTTTTAAATCCTAGAAACAAATTTAAAAAAAAAAAGCAAATCACCCAGCAATGTCTAAACTTCAACCCCCTGACCGCCAAGCAAAGGGTAAATTTGTAATGCTGTTTTCTGTGTAATTTTTTTTTAATTCTAAAAAATCATGAATTTTCAAACTTCATATAAAAAACTTAATTACGTATATGAGTATAATCCTTGACAGTATTAATCTTTACTCGATGTTTTAAAACCTTATGATATTTCTAGAATTATATGAGTTTAAACACTGCTTCCATTGCAGTGAAAACTACAGCATAGTGAACGGATATATCATTTCACGCCGGTGAGAAGGTTTTAAATAAATTTTGAAATAATGTTTTATGAAATAAATAGTTCTGTCATTATGTTTTAAACACATAAACTTTTTATATCACTCAGCAGACAAAATTCATCAGGATTTGTTGTTTTCTATTGCTGTAAGAAGATCATTACAAAAAAACTGCATACCTGTTACTTTACGTTGAATGAGATGCTTTATTGAAAATCGACAATCATAAATAAGCAAAATGTATTAAAATAGAGGTTCACATCTGTGAGACAGAGAAATACAGATGACAATCTCTTAGGAAAATGAAACTGTAACAAGAACGCGATGAACCGTGGATTAGTGTGAATGGAGCAACAAAACATCTTCCTTTTTAAAAATATTTTTTTCTATTTCGTATAAGGCTTTGTTTTTGCCTAAAAGGCTTTGTTTTTTCGTGTAAGGCAATGCTTAGCACAACGGTTAATTATATCTACCCAATAATTTTTGTTGACTTGGAAAACAACACTTGCAACAGTAGTAGCCGTGAAGAATTCCGAAATATTTTCTGAAAATTTATTAAAAAAGTGCAGTAGACCACGTTACATTTTACAACGTATTTTTTTCAAACAGCCAAAAAATGAAATTACATTTCAAAAGCTATTGGACAAACTATATTATAATTGATCCAACTTTACTATTCTCTTATAAGCAAATCATGTAAGAAATATTTATGGATTTGAATCTCGAAAAATTCATGAAGAATATTATAAATTAATAGTGCTGCATTTTGTTTAGTAAGCACTTTTCCATTTCATTAGTAAACTGTCAAGTAAGTAAAATAATTAGAATTGATTAATGTATTTAAAACATAATTTTCACATTTAAACGGACATAATTGAAAAATCATTCATTATTAATTACCATTCATAACGCACGGGTTCGTGATTATACATGAAAATTTAAAATATAGCTATGAGATTATAAAATCAAGAATTTCAGATGTATAACCCAGTACTTTATAGAAGCGTTTATTAATATGATTATATACAACTTTCGCCATATTTTTGTATTCAAATTTCACTTTAAATACAGAAAACCTCTATCTACTAATTAAATGAAAATTTATTCAAAATGCAATAAAAATTTCGACATTCAATTGATTGAATTATTTTATAAAAAGGAATATTTACAAGGACAAGTATTGAAACAAAGACTGGCTTCACAAGTTTTGTAAATATAGACACTTATCACTTCTAAAGGAATGCCTATACAGGAGATTTAATTAAATAATTACTTTCATATATTTGTTTTGTGTCCTATATTTATAAATGAATATTCTTTATTAATCGAGTTAATCTGATCAAATAAAAGAATTGTGGAACAATATGCTACTCGAAGCATTGAATTTGGCAGAAGGTTTAATTAAATTATACAGAATAGAGGGTGTTGAATATCCATGTATAAATATATACGCTATGTAAAATAATGAAATGAGTAAAGTTAAGTGATATGGGACATATTTTCTCAGACATTACATTTTCCAATCACTTTGTTTTGTAATAAGTTTACAAAGCTGCGCAGAGATTTAATTAGAGTATAAAGAGATGAGTATTACAACTGTTTTATAAATGTAATTTTTTGAGTAAACGTGCAAAACATACTGAGAATTCTTCTCGAAGGAAAATTAAAAGAAGTCGTCGTATTGAAATTTTTCTGTATGATTGAAAAAAACATTTTTTTTTCCAAATTAAATTATAAAATCATGCATCTTAATAGTAGTAAAAATATACGAATGCATCAGACAAAAATATAAAAGTAATTTATTTTTGCTTTATCTTATGTTCAGTTCTATAAATACAGATCAGAAAATGAGAAATACGTTATTTTAGTAAACGTGGAAAACACACATAAAATTATTAAAAAAAAAATCAAATCTAAAAACTCTTAATATGTCAAATTTTATGAAAATTTTTAAATGATCCTTTATAGGAATTGAATTCCATAACAAACACCTTACATCACAGTAGTTTAAAAATTTATAAATGAGCAATAAACAAAATGAAAAAAAAGAGATAAAATTTCGGATTATGTTTTAATTTGATAATAGGGGTGGTCAGCAGGTGGTGGCGTCGTCACCGGAAGTAGAGCATACAAGAACTACCCGGTCGTTAAAAGGTCCCCTTGTTAAAAGTTCTCCATAACTTGAGTACGGCGATGGACGTACCTGACGGGCTGCGCAGCTCAGTTTCACACCGTGTTATCTACCACTTAAAATTAAAGTTTACTTTAAATTTTCTTACAGACCTACAAAATCTATAGCGACAGCCTATCAGGACTACAAGCAATCTATGCCCAAAGGGCCAAACACCCACTCATTCTCGACATAAAAATAAAACTTCAACCCCTTCTTAAAAGAGTCATTCTTGGCATGTCATAGCACACATCGGTATCGCAGGCAACGAGCTGGCAGACAGCCTTGCAAAAGCGGATTTAAAAAAAAAAAAAAACTATTGAATTTTCCCTACCGGGTCCCCCATCTTTTATTCGCAGAGAGCTCCCATCTGAAATTCTCCCCAACTGGCAAGTCTACTGGGACAGCTCAACAAAAGGTATACCCACTCATAATTTAATTTCAAAAATTTCCAGAGAAATATGTAACCTAACTCCATACACCACAGCAATTCTCACGGGGCATGGCCCCTTCAAAAGCTTCCTGGACGCTTCAAAAGCTACTTGGATAAAAAGTCGCGTACTGATGTGTGCGAATGTGGCGCAAGCGGTAATCCCAACCACTATTACTTCTTCTGCCCCCTGACTGTTGCTTGGCATCTCAGGCCTCCCCACACACTTCCACCACCTTCCTGGTTGTAGAACATTATTACTTGTCCTATTCTAACCAATAAACTGCGTGAAATGTATAAACTATTGATGCATCTCCCAAATCTAATATAATCTCCCCTTCCCAACTGCTAACGCTATTTAAGTATTTTATTATTTTTTACTTTTTAATTTTTATTCTCTAATGTATAACTTCTAGCGCTACTTTTAATTTAATTAACTTTTTACATTAATTATTTTCTTATTGATTAACTAAGTTAGTAATTGGGCCCAGTCCACTTAATTTTAATTTTGCTACACACCAATTTTCTTTCTTCATCCTTGGAAACTGCTTGACCCGTCAGCATCTCAGGTCATCTCCACTCATCATATTTGCAACCAACCACATGCCGGTGATCAGATTTCAGCGTATTTCCAGTGGCGCTCCTTGTCGCGGAGAAATCTGACACTGGCCATCATCAAGGCAACACTAGATACCGGGCTTGCTCATTCACTCTCAAAACGTCACAAATGGTGGCTGACCGCGACCAGCTATTGGTCCAAAGCAACGCGCCCATCGTTTTGTGCCAATCGCCGTATGTCTTTCCTCCTAGTCAGCCACCTTTTGTGACGTCATCATAATGAATGAGCAAGCCCGGTATGTAGTGTAGCCCTGCCATCATCCAACGCCAAGAGCCTTCAAATGCGAACTGTACAAGTGGTGCAGTCGCATAACTGAACTGCTCAACTTAGTGAATCTCGCCACAGCAGACTGTACAGCTGTTGCAGGTCCACCTATTAGACTCAAGTCTACCTAGTCTGTCACTTCTTGTCGCGTGGGGACGCTGGCCCCAGCGACAGACTCTGATTTATATATTTTTATCTCCATTATTTGCTATAATCCTCTTTTTTCTTTTTTTTCAGTTCCTGCTCTTTGTTGCGAGAGGCTCTGTCTAGCAGGGCCAGTAATTTAAAATCCCTGCGTGCCGGGGAACTTTCCAGAGGAGGCTATACGCTCAATGGCATGGCTTGCCAAGCCGAGTGGCCTCCCTTAGGCATTATACTTGTACTTTTATATTATATATGAAAAAGGATGTTCCAGTTTCCATCAAATACTGCTGAAATAAAAAAATCTCAACAAATTAGATAAATGCAACTGCTAAGTGATTGATACGGTATCAGCAGTGAATACTTTGAACTTAAATAATAGGCTTTTAAAGTGACAAACAGGTTAGCAACAGGCAAGGAATTGCTTCTGCAGCCCTATAAGTCAAGGCTTTGAAATACAGAAGCTTCAAGCCACATGAGCGAAGTGAGTTTAACTCAAACAGTGTGACTACGTGTATCTTATCGTAATTTCTTGTACATTCTAATAAGGAAAATCATATTTTTTAATTGTTTATGCCTATATCCCAGATGTTTTTCAGTTCTCTGTTCCTTTCATGTGACTACCAATCTTGTGCAGAATATAGTTATTGGGTTTATTTTTTATCTTTGCATCAACCATGTACATTCCTTAAGGATGTCACCACTGATAGACTGACATATCATCGTACTGTCGTATTATCATCCGCTGCGGTCTGTAGGAGACGAACCTTGTCCTATATTGGTTCATATGCTTTTATGGCTAACAGTTCATTTAAAAAAACTTTCCAACACAGTACAAAAGTGTTTATGACTTCAGTTAGTTTGTCTGGCTCAATTAGTTTATTTTTTCTGACCGACTGTTGTCTGTTTCCCCGTCTTTCCTTTTTCTAACTTTCGTATATATGATTGCATTGTAACACGCATTACATGCAAGGATATTTACATATGTAATTTACAAATAAAATTGAAATTTACTAACGTACGTTCCCTATAGAGCACAGAGCTTGCAGCGTTTATTTAGAAAAGAACACAAAATATATATCTTATATTATGGTCTACGGGGGGGAGGGGTAATTGTTTGCAATATAAACATTTAAAAATTTGAAGCAAACTGTCTAGTCATTTTACCGTTTTCATAGAAAATTAATTCTATGAAAACGGTGAATTCCGTATGAATTCCGTAATTTAACTCTATTCTGACCACAGCATGTGTAATATGGTTAGAATACAGTTAAATTACGATTATGCAACCATTTTCTATGAAAACGGTCAAATGACGAGACAGTTTGCAGCAAATTTTTAACAGTGTATTTCAACGATTTTAGACTACTAAACAAATAAGAAAATTGATATACATAAAGGAGATTCATTACAGCATGATTTCTATAAGAATATATTGTGGTTAAGTTTGTTGGGAACCCTCAGCTTTTAAAAGCGTAGATACAGGCTTAGACCGAATTCGTTATTATAAGTCGTTAAATCAGCATAACCGGATCCAAAAGACAGCCCATAATTTTAATGCTCTTTCTCTTTCTCTTTCATGTGACTACCAATCTTGTGCAGAATATAGTTATTGGGTTTATTTTTTATCTTTGCATCAACCATGTACATTCCTTAAGGGTGTCACCACTGATAGACTGACGTATCATCGTACTGTCGTATTATCATCCGCTGCGGTCTGTAGGAGACGAACCTTGTCCTATATTGGTTCATATGCTTTTATGGCTAACAGTTCATTTAAAAAAACTTTCCAACACAGTACAAAAGTGTTTATGACTTCAGTTAGTTTGTCTGGCTCAATTAGTTTATTTTTTCTGACCGACTGTTGTCTGTTTCCCCGTCTTTCCTTTTTCTAACTTTCGTATATATGATTGCATTGTAACACGCATTACATGCAAGGATATTTACATATGTAATTTACAAATAAAATTGAAATTTACTAACGTACGTTCCCTATAAAGCACAGAGCTTGCAGCGTTTATTTAGAAAAGAACACAAAATATATATCTTATATTATGGTCTACGGGGGGGAGGGGTAATTGTTTGCAATATAAACATTTAAAAATTTGAAGCAAACTGTCTAGTCATTTTACCGTTTTCATAGAAAATTAATTCTATGAAAACGGTGAATTCCGTATGAATTCCGTAATTTAACTCTATTCTGACCACAGCATGTGTAATATGGTTAGAATACAGTTAAATTACGATTATGCAACCATTTTCTATGAAAACGGTCAAATGACGAGACAGTTTGCAGCAAATTTTTAACAGTGTATTTCAACGATTTTAGACTACTAAACAAATAAGAAAATTGATATACATAAAGGAGATTCATTACAGCATGATTTCTATAAGAATATATTGTGGTTAAGTTTGTTGGGAACCCTCAGCTTTTAAAAGCGTAGATACAGGCTTAGACCGAATTCGTTATTATAAGTCGTTAAATCAGCATAACCGGATCCAAAAGACAGCCCATAATTTTAATGCTCTTTCTCTTTCTCTTTAAAGTGACAATCAATTAAATGAAGCCCTAAAAAAAGGTATTTCGATTCTTATTTGACTTTTTCTGAAACATTCGCAACGTGTCCGCTATTGTAACAATAAAATATCCACTAGTGGATTTTTGTCCACTACTGGCGCATTTAAACTCTTCTAAAAACATTTATTTTCTGCGGGAAAATATTTAAAGGGGCAGTTGTATACTACAATGTTAAGAAAAGTGTTATTGAAAAATTGAACACGCGCTATTATCGCAATCACAGAAAATAAGAAAAATGCATTAAAGATAAGCGAAAAAAACTCTTAAAGTATTCACTACTGGTACAGTTACACTAACTGCTAAAATAATATATGAAATTCATAACTTCTTGAATTACATTTTACCTTGTAAAATATCAAAGGAAGTCTCATGCATGTTTTAAAATGATTTGTTTTAATCGACTAGGGAGCTACAATAGCCAACACCCGTCCAGATAACGCATTCTCTAAAAACAGGTAATTTGCCCCTGTTTTAAAAGTAATATCCAATTACGAAAAACTGAAGGATATTAGTACTACCATTGGCGAATTCTCATAATCCGGTTGTCATTCAATTTGCTCTTGACTGAGAGATTTTTCTATTTTTTCTGGGGGATGGAACCAACACTGTTGCGACAACTGAAGGCTGTTTTCATCATTGATTAAGTAAAGTCAATCACTTATTTCAAAATCAGCTTGTATAAAGCAATTAAGTGTGTTGGTCAATCATATCTTACATTCTCCTTGCTAATGTTACACCTATGAGCGTGAAATTCATTTGTATGAATAAAATATCGCAAAGGTAAATCAATATTTCCAGCTTCTTTAATCTGTGTATTCTTTTTAAAGAATGTCTATCGCTATTTAAGGTGACAGAATATTTCTAAAATATATACTTAATCATATTTGCCTTCTTATAATCTTACAGCTCCCATCACATAAAATATCAATTAAGAATATTTTTTAGAAATATTTTATCAACCAAAAAAGAAAGAGGTCTTTTAAGAAGTGTAAGCAGAAAAAAAATGTAAAATATATATATATATATATATATAATTTAAAAATATTAATAAAATATTTAAAAATATTTAAAAATATTAATGCATTATGTGTATATTAGAGCTTTAACATCGGACAACAGAAAGTCAAACATCCTTATATAAAAATATCACGTCCTCACGGGCTAATATAACGCTTAGAATATATTTTAGACGCCATAAGTATGACGTTTTAAATATATCATATAAAAAATGACGTAATTTTCCCAATTAATTGTTTTTCACACATAGTAATTTAATTATTTTAAAGTATTCTGTCTGTTCTAAAATTCACGCGTATAGATATATTTCAACTGAAAATACAGTGTTTGGAAATATTATAAATAGCGATTTTCCAAGAACTGACAACAGAAGATAAAACGGCTATTTCAAAATATGAATAAATTTCTAATCGAAAATAAAATTTTTTATTAAAAAAACTAAAATAAATATATTAGAAAATTTTTAAAAGTGATTAATCTCTTCACACCACAATCTAATCAAGTATATGCCTGTAAGAATGGTAAAATTGCTATATCGTTTTTGATCCTGTAAAACTTATGCAACTGAACTGTCTTGAGAAAATTCAACATTAAATAGCGTTTTAAATAATTCTTCGATTAAAAAATGTCTGCTAGAGTATGTTTATTATATATTTCGTACTCAACTATTTTCATGTTTTTTATATGTAATAGTTCTTTCAGGATAAGCGTATAAATCGAAACGATTACAATAGATTCAATTACGACAGCGACAGTGTTAGAATATTTTCTTAGATAAGAGGGATGTAAATTAAATTGAAAATACAGTTTTGGAAAAAAAATATTATTTGTGCTTTTTTAAATGTGTCAACAACAGATAAAAAAGGCTATTTCAAAATATGAATTAAATTTCTATATAGATAATAACATATTAAAAAAAAGGTCTAAAAATGATTAGAACGGCGCACTACAATCTAGTCAAGTATAGCAAGGTATGGTTAAATTGCTTTGTGTAGTTTTTTATCGTATAAAACTTATGTAAATCAATTATTTAGACCCATTTCAACGTTAAATAACGCGAACAATAAATATTCAATTACAAAACTATTTGCTTCAGCATATTTGACATACATTTGTCCATCAAACTACTAGTTTTCTTTTTTTACATGCAATAGTATTTGCAGGATTAACCGAGAAAGTGAAAAGGTTACACTAGATTCAATTACGGAATTTTTTTTCTATAGATGATGTATTTATTTGAATTAAATTTCTATATAGATAATAACATATTTAAAAAAATGGTCTGAAACTGATTAGAACGGTGCACTACAATCTAGTCAAGTATATGCAAGGTATGGATAAATTGGTTTGTGTAGTTTTTTATCGCATAAAACTTATGTAGATCATCTATCTAGACCGATTTCAACGTTATATAGCGCGAACAATAAATATTGAATTACAAAACTATTTGCTTCAGCATATTTGACATGTATTTTTCCAACAAACTACTACTTTTCATTTTTTATATGCAATAGTATTTACAGGATTAACCGAGAAAGTAAAAATATTACAATAGATTCAATTACGGAATTTTTTTCTACAGATGATGTATTTTTCAGTTATTGCAACTTCAACGTTATTAAATTTATATTAAATCATACAAATTGTTTGTAATTTCCGAAGATGTTATTTTGAAGTCACAGGATAACTGTAGTAAAGTGAAGTAACAGGATAATAATAATATTTATTTTCCTCAGAAACCAAAAGATCAAAGATCTTTCATGAAGCAATATTAAAATTTTAATTAATATTTAGATAATAAATGTCCAGCTTTCTAAAAACTGGTATGCAGTACTGTTAAACAAATAACTGTAGCAATTGAGCGTAGCCATTCATACGAAAATAAAGTAATTGTAAATAAAATGCCGAATAATTAGCCTTAGCCTTATCTAATAAATGAAGACTTTTTATAAACAGTTTTTAATGTCCTTAAAATATATTTATATTCTTTATGTTTTTGTATCGCATATTTAAATATGTATCAATATATATATAGGGTGTATCTGAAATGCTTCAACAAACTTAGACAGTACTCATGAAGACGAACAAAAACTGCAATGGAGCATGGGGTCGCAAATGACGTTTAAAGGATGGAAATCGAGAAAATGCGTCCTCTACGATTGCCAGATCTTAACCCTTTGGATTACTTCTTCTGGGGACAGATGAAATCCCTCATTTATGAGACGCCAGTAGAAACGCCAGAAGAAGTAGTAGCGCGTGTTGTGACCGCTGCAGGAGAAATCCAGGAAACTCCTGGAATCTTCGAGTGTGTCCACCAGTCGTTACTCCGTAGATGTACTCTGTGTAATAATGTCCGCGGTCGACACTTTGAACAATTGTTGTAAAATATTTATTTTCTCTGGACATCACGAGCTGTGTTGTACCTAATCTGTGCAATAAATAATTTTCTGGAGTGTTTCTTTCTTTCTTGTCTCAATTTGTCCATTTCCAGACGCATTTTCTCGATTTTCATCCTTTAAACGCCATTTGCGACCCCATGTCCCATTGCATTCTTCTGAGTCTTCATGAGTACTATCATCCCTCTAAGTTTGTTGAAGCATTTCAGATACACCCTGTATATATATATATATATTTAAGGTAGAATAAAATAATATTAACACAACCTGCAATCGGAAAAAATGCATATTTGTTTGTTACGCATACTAACGAAAATATCAATTATAATACAGAAATTAATACGAATATTTATGGAATGTATTGGTAATTGATAGTTTAATGTATGTTTAATTCATATCAGATAACTCGCATCTTATTTCAATATTTAGTTAAACGCTTAAGAAATAATGCATTTTCTAAACGTAGAGTATGATTAATCAGTTTTTATTGCGTACTTTCAATGGCTTTTTTTATTTGTCTAATTCTATTCAGATCAGCGATTCTCCCAATTGAATAATTACATGTAACTACTATACACTCTACTTTTTTATTTGTGAGTCATGAATTGAAAAATAGATTTAAAAAAAAAAAAACATCTTTTTATTTACATGAGACGTGATTTATTTGTGGCAAGTTTTTGAATGAGTTTGTTTACACTTGAGCATTTGTTGAATTTTTGGTGTTGATTTGCAGAGGTACAATCGCAAGTCCTGTTAAAGAACTAGTCCTAATGTCTCGCTGTATTTTGGTAGAAGAAAAAAACTTTTTCCTTTTTTTTTTCATTTAGCTGCACCGTGTCGTATATCGGTTGCTGATACAGACTTCACGCGCCCCCAAGAGGTACGCTTACTACACTTTGGGAATCGCTAGCATCGATAAGGATTACCGATTGGGAAATATTTACATTTAAATATGAAGCGGATTACATTTAGATATTGATAGTAACAGTCTTATTTTATAAAATTAGTAGTAATATGTTTTTTTAACATTAGAACGGCTTGAAATTTAACTCAATTCATAAAAATATACTTTAGATCATTTTTTAACTTATTTATTTAACCTTTGTCTGCGTGTATAGGTTTGATTTATATTCGTAATATATTTCTGGTTCAAATCGAAATATATTTATTTTATATTGGTAAAATGATCATTATGGACGTTCTTATGGTAAATAACAAAGTAAAGATTATTACTTATAATCGCGAATGCAATACAAAAGTCATTACTTAAACAATTGTGGTACGATTATAATCACTCCTTGGAAATCGAAAAATAATCTTTTTACTCGTTTCAACTCTTCATTAATCCCAGCAACGACCAACATATGTGCCTCTTTTTAAAAATAAATCTTCTTGGGTTCTTTTTATAGAGTATTTACTAACACAAGATTACAAGACTTAAAAGATTTCTTCAAAAGCCACTAACTTTATTGTACTTACATCTTCCTTAAATCGCTTTTGCCCAAAACAACTTCTTTTTCTAGTTATTAGATTTTTCTATCTTTTAATATTTAATGAAATTTAATTTTAGAAAGAATACAAAAAAATTTTTTTTTCATTTGACAATTAGATTTTTGATTAAACGCTTATTTAAACATTGGAAATATTTACCAAAGGCTAGTTTAATTACTGTGTAAAAGTTAAATTATTTTCCTAAACTAATTACAATTATAAAAAGAATATTTTCAGTTATTGCTTGTTGTACGTTTAAATTTAACTGTTTTAAAAATTGAAAAAATAAAAATGCTGAAAGACCAGTAGACACATGTCAGTCTTTGAGATGTTTTCTTATTATTTGTTCTTATTAATGTATGAATATATGTTTCATTAATTTTTGAATAATTGCAATATTTAACCAAATAACGTAATTTATAAAATGTGAATATATTATGTCAAAAGTGTGTTAAAAATCCTTTTCATATGATTCCAAAATAGACTGACTAGTTTTTAAAATGGATAAACCAACAAACAGTTGCAGTTATACTTGTAGGGGATTAATTTGTGAAATTGGGAATTTATTTTTTTTTTATTTTATCCATATTTTAATTCCAAAATTACAGAGAGCTGACCTTGTGCTGTCTCAAGGTGTAAGGATGTTCAAACTAACGTATAAAGATGAATCAATGTTCACTCAGGTTTTCTCATTAGTAAATTTCGCTGTTAAAACGCAACAAAATATTTTTCTGCTTTGAAATTGTAAATGTATTTTGAGACGTACCATTGTAGCTGTTCAATATGTACCTCTAGACTAGTGAAGAATACTGAAGAAATTCCTGTTATTATAAATTAATACATGGAAATAATAACTTTAAAAGCTTGTACCGATTTGTTTGCCTTTATACTTTTAAAACAGAAAATCCGTTTTAGTTGACCGTGTAGGAAAAACATTGTAATTGAAAATAACTTTAATTTGTCTTACGGACAAAATAAAAAAGGAAATTTTCTTGCCTAATTGTTATATTTCTAGAAATATGATATGATAACTTTTCTGAACCTTACTATAATATATATATATATGTGACATATATATATATATATATATATATATATGTCATTATTAATTATATGTACCTTTTTTTAGGAAATTAGACTGTAACATAGCATTTCAAAAAACAGTAAAATAACAAGGAAGGAAGGCAAACATCAAAATGCAAAAAATCTGATAATCTACAATAATTTAAAAACACAATGCACATAAAAACAAAGCTGTTCCAAAATAAATAATTTGAGCTGTACCGCTACTATTAATTATATGTACATCTCATGGATTAGTGTATTTTACCTTACCATTCTAAGATATTTCATGTAATTCAAGGTACAGTGTAACCACAGGTAGCGAAGGTACTGAAGGCCGCCACATTTTATATATTGAAGGCAGTAAAAGTGTTATATATTCATGGTTGTAAAAGTTTTATATTGAAGTTATCAAATTTTTTATAAGTGAAAGTATCAAAATTTTTTATTAAAGTTACCATAATTTTCTATATTTTGTGTGTCTTTTAGTGTTTTTACCTGGTGTTTTTTAGTGTGTCTTCAATATTACGAAAATTTAAAATTTCATCATTTTTTTCAGTCAATGTTCGAATACAACTAGAACACCTTTTTTAAGTATGAATCATGTACAAGAAATTTATTGGAAAATGTAAATTAATGAGAACAAATCCTTGAAATGAATTTTAATCACCAGTTTCGTTGACAACTGATGTGCATCCCTTCACACTTTCATATCAACGAACCACCAATTATTTCGAATGCTGAATAAAAGGGATTTCGACAAATACAATTTTGCTCTGAAATAATTGGAATTTAAAAAACAAAACAAAACCAAAGTAATTACTTTACAGATAAACTTTTCATTTTTTGTCATTATCTTCCACAATAGTATTTTATTAGTTTATTTCATAATAATATTTTATGATACATAGGTCATATTATTTACAAGACTGCAAAAAAAAAATTAGCTTTTAATTTTAAAATGATATAAAAACGCATCAGCAACAGCAATTATCAAAATATTATATGCAATCAGATATTAATAAAACAACAAAATAAAAATATGACGAATGCATCTTTTTATGATGGATAAAAATAAAATCAAAAATAAAATATTAATTATTAATATTATTATTAAAAACCGACGCCATGCAAAAACCTCGTCTAACGATATACCTCGTACAGTGGTAACTCACCTTTCTTTAAATGCGGAGGTTGTCATTATTCACTCTTCAGAACAGCACACTTATTTTTACACAAAAAATTTCAAAGACACTTTGATAATTTCATGGACAGGTTAAATCTTTGGCGCGTCAAAATTAAAGAATTCAAAACTGGTTTTATTTACTTTTCCAAAACTTTTTCCAACTACAATAAACTAACCCTTAACAACCCTACCCTTCCTTGGAAAAAGGACAAAAAATACCAGGGTTGTTATCCTTAAAAAAGACACTTTCTGAAATTATATTTTTAACATAAGAAGCTATGTCGCCAGAGCTTCCTAATCGCTTGAACCTCACCGTATAATTCCTGCTCTCTCTATTTGGAATAAAACATTAATGTATAAGATCTATATTGTCTTTCATCACTTATACCTCTCCAGTCTAGAGTTTAATATACAAATATAGTATAAATAACGTATCGAAAATTCATAATAAAAATTTAAGAACCGTCAGAAAGGGGTGTCGATAGCTCCGAAATACCATTATTAGAGGGAATTTAAATATGTGCTCTTTTATTCAACGAGTTAAAAACATTTCTAATAGTTTTTTTGCAAAAATATCCCAAACATTCCCAATTCGAATATTGTTAAACAGAAAAACCACGGTATCTCCGACAACAGCAATGGAAAAATAACGAAGAACCTTGTGTCAACCAAGGATTATGTACCACTTTGCAAAACATTCATATTACTGTAAGAAAACTTCACAACAATATTTTACCAACAAAACTTTACCAACAATATTCGAAAAAATAACAAAATTATTTTGTGCAACCCTGTATATGATCTAAAGATTAGTATGTATAGTATATAGTATACTAATATTTAGTTCCGTTAGAAAACGCACATCACAGTTGAAACTTCTCCTTGAGCGATTTCCGTCAATAAATGGAAATGTGCTCTAGATCTTTTGTCAAACTGTGTATATGATCTATAGAATTTACACACACCAAGTAATATGCAAAAAATTAGTTAAATTCAAAAACGCGTACCAAAAATAAACTAGTCGTTGGGGGCCACCGTAACACTTACCCATCATGGATATGCATAATGTAAAATATTAAAATAAAAATGTGTAAACTACTTATAAAATGCATTGCAATCAAATAAAATCGAGGCTTGATGACGTCATAAACTTTAAAGGCTTGATTACTGAATTGCTTGAAAGAGGTTTTTCCTTATAACTCCAAAAATAATAATCCTATTAACTAGCGGTTTATTGCATCTGCTTAAGCGTCAAATTTCCAATTAAAATATATCTTTAAAGTGAAATTTGGATGAAATACAGGGTCATGAAAAATCAAAGAGTGTGGTAAATAGGATTGCAAATATCTCGGCAACTCATTATCCGATCGACTTCATGCTTTATGCAAAATTTATTTTTTTTATTGTCTTTTATATTCATTTATTAAAATAAACAATTTCGAAAATTTTTATATACCTTTTATCAGAACGAATATTTCGAGAGTCCGAAAAAAATAGTTCCGGTTTATCGAGGTTATTGAAATGAAATAGGCTTCTTCCCACTATTACATACTAAGTACATACCAAACTACAAGTCTCTATCTCAATTTTTTCGAGAGATAGAGCGTTTACAGACACACAAACACACACACAGACACACAGACGGACGGCAATTTTTTTTTCTAAAAATATGTTTTTCGGAATCTCCAGTGTCTGAAACGTGTAAATCCGTCAAAAAAAATTTCTATTTTTAAAACGATTACAAGACTTACCCTATACTACGTATGATGGGTAAGTAAAAGGTACTTCCCGCATTTATTGTCCATAGACAATACTGTAACCGAACTCTTTTGTGTACCAGTTTAAATGAATAATAAATTCTACGCAAACCATATTCTACAGTACGTGCCTTGTAGTCCAACCTAACTGTTATATATCAGTTTCAATATGTTTAAAATATTGCATCATCATTAAAATATACCACAAACATTTTCTCCCACACACGCTGTAATGTAATTGAATTCTCATGATTATCCCTGTAAACGACCCATACATGCTACACGCTTAATATTCAAAACCAAACATGACGTAGTAAACCTCAATAACATGTATGAACTGCATGAAAATCTGTGTATATTACATGAGTTAGAGCAAGTGCAGGTGGCAGACAGACACACCTTATTCATAAACACTTATCAAATATGTTGGGAATTGTTAAAAATACTGCGTTAGACAACATTGAACCTAGGTAACAAATTACTTTCTTTTTGTGGTTTTTGTTGTTGTATTTTCATTGAACATGCATTTAATTGAAATTTCTTATATTTTTTAAAACATAAATAATTAAATATAGAAAACTATTATACTTTATTTTCACTTTTGCATCCATACTCTTATTATTAAAAAAATAATAATTGTATGGTTATCATTGAAGGTCCTTTCCGTCCTCAATCTGAAATGTTTAGAACTATTGAACATTTTAATTTTTTTTCACTTTTTAAAGAAATTATAATTTATATACTGGTTTTTAAATATTATTATATTTCTCATTTTTAATCTTGTCATAAACGCTTTTCTACCTTTTATTATAATTATACACACTGTTATGTAGTTTAGACCGCAGTTAGACAAACTATACTGGCTTCCTAAGTTTTAGACATATATTTACTACTAAATACAGTATAAAGTTGGCGTCAACTTGGAACCCAAGAGATGCTTAAACGACTGAACTGTCCAACTAGGCATTGGTTAAATTATTAGAAGAGATTTTGAATAAATAAAATAAGGAATAATATTTTGAACGTCAAAGAAATTCCATAAAAATATATTTGATACAAATAATTAAAAAAAATTCATTTAAATTTAGATTTTTAGTTCAGTTCTAAATTACTTAATTAAAAGTATTTCTCAACATAAAATTAGTTTCGATCAGGTTACATAATTAAGCAGTCTTATCCGTTTATAATATTATGACACACCATTAGTTAAAAGATATGACAATTTTTTAAAGTGACAAATTACTCTAATTGATAATTCGATCGAGTTTATACATAATCGTAAGATTTTGACATTTTTAATGACATCATTAAACATATATCCCTTAGTGTCATGAAAATGTAATTAATTGTAGCCTGATGGCGGTTACTTTGTTATAAAGTATTTAATATTTTAGCATTCTATAAACCTTTCAGTCGTTAAAATATTTAGAAGTCACTAATACGTTCCTGGTTTGTTTAATAAAAATTCGTATTAATAATGTCAGTAGTATAAACATTAATAATGCATGATTTTTAAATACATTTCCTTCATATGTCAAAATCATTATGAATTACATTTTCATTAAAATTGTGTCCTGAGACATTGGATTTATAGAATTAACAGATGTAAAATTTATCTGTGTTATTTACTGTTTTACATAAATAAGTGGAACGCAACAATATTAAAATGATTTCTATTCTAAAAAAAATAGCTTGTTTTCGATTTATTTTATTTAATGAATAATTAAACGGGAATAAATAAAAATGTTTATTGTATTATTATTTTTTTCTTTGGGAATACAATACTTAAATTATGACTGCAAAAACTATTGTTTTCTGTAAAATGAAATTTTGAAGATAAATACAAAAATTATTTTTGATTTTTTTATTTGTCTTTAAACCAACTCGTCCAGTAAAGTAGGTCATCACATACATTACACATGATTCAAAGAAAATATAAGATCCAATTTAAACTAGTAATTAACAAATTTTATTTATAGGAATTATTTACACGAAAAACACAATTCTAACTAACAGAAAAATATTTAAATTTTCTGAACTAAACAATGTTAAAACTTGCGTTATCAAATTCATTAACAAATCTGATTACCTTATCATAAAACTATTAGTTAATTCCATAATATTATTACTCATTCTAAAAATTAAATATTCACTCTTGAATTCAAATATTATCTAGTAAATAAAGCAAATAATAAGAAATAAACAAACATTTGAAACCCTTTACCAGCTCAACACAGGTATCGCTGTTTTGTACCATAATAAATTAAATTTTAACTTTGAACAATAAGTTTAAAATATGCATCATAGTTTGTTGCGGTATGACATCATAATGATTATCACTGCACTTTCAGTCATTACTGAGAGGGGTCTTCTGCTCTCTCTTGAAACACACATTTTGTTGTAACTAAATAAATCCTGATATAATTTATTCTGTGGAGCATTGAGATTAAGACTTCACTTTACATTTATATCAATAATATTGACAAAAATAATGATGAAGCAGAAAATTCTGGAAAGCAAGTAGATCCGTTGTCAACCTCCAGTTTTAGAGTTAAGGGAGTAATCGCATTATACTGATCTCAAACAGATGATTTTACAGTCATAGTCAAACAGAGACTCTCTAAAAGTCATGATATGAAAAATGATAAAAGTCAGAATGAATATTCATTTCATATTGTATACGAGCTGTGCTTCATTTTTAAATCCTCACTTGAGGCACAGTAAACTCTTCTTTCTTTAATTGTGATCCATACACACAAAAGAGGTCTGAATGTTTGAACGAGGTTGAATGAGTTGGGCAAAGCGATACCCTCCAAGACATGGTACTTTTCCCCCTCATTTGTAAATTCAGGGCTATGAAACGATCAACAGTGTTATAAGTTCCAGGATAATACTCTCAACTTCGTCACCATTGGAAATAAAAACATTTTCCCAAAGAATTTATTTTCTTCGAAGAAATGTGTAATTAAAATTTTAAATACCGTAATTTCGCGCGTATAAGCCGCACCTCAGACAATTCGATTTCCCACCAGAATGTATTTTAAATAAAATGTGACTTACTTCACTTATTTGACTTCTTATTTTCAATAAAATTTCCGATTTGAAAAAGACTTAACTAGGGTGCGGCGCATACGCGCGAAATTACGGTATGCTGACATTTCGTCAGTCGTAAGTATGATGGAGGAGAAATAGGAAAGGATGAATTCTCTTCAGCAGGCACAAGATTTATTTTCGAATGTACTTTCTATAAGATCAAAATTTGACAAATAAGTGTCTAACACAAACATTCTAGTGTCTGATATTCTACTGTCATCCTAAAATGTTATAGCATTGTAAGTACTGACCACATCTTTATCTTTCAAAACAAAACCACAGTTTTGCGAGTGTTTATTTATTCAATAATATTAAATTATTCCAGTTCACTTATATTGGTATACATATATAATACATCGACCTCAACTATCCTATGCATTAAAAATGCTTTTAAAAGCATTGGAATTTAAGCGGAAAAAGAAAGCTGCCACTGATTTATTATTAGCTTGTGAGTGTATTCGCGGGACTCTTCAGAAACAGCAGGTCTGCGGTCCACTTTCAATGGCAATTAGTTGGTGTTGTAGCTTTCAATACAAAAAAGTAAAAAGCTACCTATTGCAGCCGTTCGAAGGAAAGCAATTACGGAAAATTTCGATATATTTTCTCCGATCATGACCCCCAGACCCCAAAACCACCCTCCGTTCAAATGTTGATTTATATATAGGTATAGATATATCCATATATATATGTGTATATATCTGATTTATGTCATACGATAACGCTCGTATTTTTAAATTAATTTAGATGAAACTAATTGTGTGTATTAAGCTCACCAATGTCTCGACCGAGTTCGTTGGCCAGCTTGGTCCGCCATCTTATTTCAAGATGGCGGCCATTTAAAAAATTAAAACTAAAATAAATATACAAAAAGTTAAAAATTCAAATTTATTTTCTACTTACGTGTTAGGCCTTGATACAAGAATTCCGGAGCATTTTTTGTTTTACCTCTATCTTAAAAAATGGCTGAGATAGAGCAGTTTGAAATTCTAGGGTGGCTGACATTTTGAAACAAGACAGCATATTACAAAAAAGCAACGATTAATTTATGAGTTTTAGCGAACGCGATTTCTCGCAAATTTTCTTTCATTGTTGTTATCATTTTCCCAATCATACGCATAAAACTATATATTCATATCCGTTAGCGCCAAATTCTCGCCAAACTTGGTTACATTTGGCGAAATATCGTCAAATTTGGCGACAAAAATAAGACTTCATAAATGAAGCCAACTTGGCTATAGCTCAATAATTTGGCGAATTTCTTATTCAAATTCAGTATTAACGAATCTTTTGTAAACGGTTTCTTTGCATTTTAGCTTGCTGTTTTTGAATAACATTAGCTAAAATTTTAAAACGAGAATATAGGAAAGCTACCTTTTCCTACCGGTACAGGCCGGAAGGACTTTTTTAAAATTATGATTGAACGAAAAAAAATAGTAACATGAGTGAACAATGTAGCTAAATGACAAAAAATATTTAAAAAATTAAAGCAGTGCATTGGTACCCATATTTGCGTTACAGTCAGTGGATGCTTTCGAATTTAGACATGTTTTCAAATTTCTGAAGAAACATCTCCAGCTACATATAGAACATAATTCAACCCCCACTTTCAAGAGAAAATTTCTTAACACATGCCTTGAAGGGACGACAATCGATACATTGGACATGAATGAAAAGTATTTTTGGCAACCCATAGGTTTCATAAGAAAGTTTCATTATCTTATATAGTAAATATTACAAATAATTCTTATTCTTGTATTTGCAAGTATTTTCAGAAAATTAACATGCTTGCTATTTAAAGATTTAAAATTTACTATTTAAGAACACCAAATGTTTATAACATGAGGATTATTTAGAAAATAGTTTATCAAAATTACAAGAAATGACAAATAACAAGACAACCGTTATATTGAAATAAAAAACAAATTCATCAGGTATTTTATGAGATATGTGAAATGAAAAATTTCAATTGTTAACTGCGCATAGATTAACAGTAGCATTTCTTTTCGTTCCTAATTTTGCAAAAAGTTACATAGGACATCTTAGAAATGAATTTTGTTCATTATCGTGAACATTTAGGAATATATTGGCAATAAAATATACTACATCTCAGTTATGGTCTAAGGGAAGCTTAGTGATAAGGGATTTACCAAAACTTCTAATTTTTCATTAACCACAGGATAAATAAAGTGAATTACATAAAATATACTAATACAGGGTTATTGCAAATTCATGGTACAAACTTTAAGGGTTGATACGAGACAATGTAACAAACCATTTTTGTATAGGAAACCAGGGTCGGAAACCCATTTATATAGTCAAAAATACAGGGCGTCTCAAACCAATCTGAAGTCGTGTTTGTTCATAACTTTAATAGTAGTCAAGATACTTTAAAGAAATCCTTATAATATGCTTACAATTTATACGTCGGATCGAAGTAAGACATCCTTTAATTTTAACTAAATAAATGGATTGACCTTCATTTCCTATACAAAATGCTTTTTAGAGTTGATTGGTACAAAACACTGTAAAAATCATTTATTGTATAGGAAACCAGGGTTAAAAATCCATTTATTTAGTGAAAATCCCATTAGTCACTCCAATCTGAAGTCGCTTTTTCGTTCATAATTTTAACAGTAGTGAAGATATCTTAACAAAATTCGCAACAGACTCATCTTTGTTTGAACTGTAAGCATATTGTAAGGAATTGGTTAAAATAGCTTCATTAGTGTTAAAGTTATGAACAAAAACGCGAGTTCAGATTGGAGTGAGACTCCCTGTATTATTGACTATATAAATGGATTTTCGACCCTGGTTTCCTATACAAAAAATGTTTGTTACAGTGTCATAAACCAGCCCTTAAAGTTTGAACCATGAATTTGAAATTACCCTGTATATCAGACGCACAGACATGCTTCTAAATTAGGTACTTTGTGTCACATAAAATTCCCTAAATGCATTTAATGTGTAATTATTTACGTTACATAAATTGCAGCTTATATACAGTCTGTGAAAACACACACACACACACAGATATATATATATATATATATACACTGTAAAACTTTTTGGTCAAAAATTACGGTACATATACTGGCAACATTGTGACCAGTATATATACCGTCATTTAACTGAACGGAATATGTACCGTAAAATATTTAAAGTATTTGTACCGGCTGCACCCCCTCTCCGCAGGAAAAATAATCATTTTACGGTATAAATATCGTTTATAATCGAAATGGCACATATACCAGGGTTGCTACGGGTCAGGGAATTTTTCAGGGAATATACCAGAATTTTCTTACTGAAAAATTCGTCTAATTTAATATCGCGAAATTTTTCCCGTTTTTTAAGATGAGATTTTCCATAAGAAAATACTGGTACTTACCCCGGAAAATTCCCTTACCCGTAGCAACCCTGATATACTGTTTTTTACGCTTAATATACCTTAGAAGTACGGGACTCATACAGTAAAGAGTGAAAACTATACAAGTACCGTAACATTTACGGTACATCTACTGAAATTTTACCAAAAATTTTTACAGTGTATACAGACTATACAATTTAATAGTCAGTTTGTCACGGAGAAAACGAAAATACCCATTCGATTGGGGATGATGCCTTCAGTTAATTAATATCGAAAAAATAAGTTTTCATACTGATATTTGTATGAAGAAAGGTTTCATTACGAAAGACCAATTTCAAAAACATATAGGAACTCTTCAGTAATTTTAACTGGATATACTAAAACTGGTATACTAGAAGTTACTCGGTAACATGTTTTAGGACTTATCCCAACAAACACGTCATATGTTACCGCTTGATGTAAATATTATGGCCAAATATTTTTGCGGCAATTTGTATCCAGCCATTGTTGTATATTAACTGATTCTCCACTACATCCGGTAGCAGTCGAGTAATGGATAACGGGCGAGGGCGGAGAAAACTACTGCATTTTCCGCGCTCAGTAGCCAAAGTTAAATTTGTGGTCAGTATGTAAAAGCCTGTCATCACCTAGAAAACAGAAGGCCAGCGTCGTCTACATGATATAATGTTGATTATAAGATATAGAGAAATATGTTTTCTTCACTTTTTCAACATAATTTTCGTTATTAAAAATTTGTTTTTCTATGAAAGCATAATAAGTATGGAGTGAGTAAGTTACGTTTGCAGCCAGCATATAAAAGTCTTTCATAATCTAGAAAGTAGAAGGCCAGTGCTAAGTAGTTGATATTTTGATTATAAGAGATAAAAAAATATTTTTTTTCAAAATAATTTTCATTGTTTAAAGCACATTGTTTAATTAGATGAAAGTATTAAAATAATAATAATAATAATAATAATAATAATAATAATAATAATTTCGATTTGATGCTCTAAAATATATATTTGAAATTTTTTCTTTCTCTTTGCCTTTACCAATTTTTGTAAATTACAAATAAAATTAACTTGTTTGTAAAGTATTTCTCAGGCGGTTCTCAAATTCCCTACTCAACAAGCGCGAAACTTCCCGACACTCTTCTGATTCATTTTTAAACGTAAAGTCATAAAATTTACCCCTTCCATTATTACTTTGATTGCCCACTCACCAGTGACTGGCATCTAATAAAACCCACTAACCCACCGCCATCTTGGCTCACAAACATATTAACAAGGAAAAATCTGCTAAACAAGCAAAGGAAAATCTTTAGCTATCTAATGGACATCACCAACTTAACAGATTAATTAATAACTATCATACTATAAATAGAATCAAAATTAACTTCACCAGAATCACCTAAATTAAATTAAAACATAAATAAAATCAAATAAATACATAAATTAAATCAAAATTAATAAATCCTATTAAATATTTCAAAATTTTTTAAAACTCAAACAAACTTATTTTTCTGGTCTTAAAGTGTGAAATTCCAAATGGAATTTCCCCCAGTGCAAAATTGCTATAACAAATCTCAGTTCATCCTAACCCTGGCAGCAGGGACCCTGGCAGTACCAGCAACTTCAAGTAAAGGCAGCATCACTCCATAGCAACCATCATCACACCAGAAACAGCAAACCGTTAAGGGCCGCCTTAGCTATGAACTGTGCGCCATGGCGCAGGATTTCTAAGGACTGCTCAACCAGCATTAAACAACACCCACCGCTCTCTGTCGCGAGGGAGTGCTGACTCCAGCGGCTGGGACCACTTTATGTAAATTTCACTAAAGGACTGCTCATATCAAGCTTGACATACCCACCGCTTTCTGTCGCGAGGGAGAGCTGTCTCCAGCGGTTGGGTCCTCCCCTTGTTACCTCGCTGCATTTTTCTTATTTCATTTTTATTCTCCCTTTCTGCCTATGCCTGCCCATTGTCGCGTGGGGTAATTCCCGGCAGTGGCGGCCATGTGACCTAGTTTGTATTTTTTGTTGTTTTCAATAAATGTTGGCCGGGGCCGCGCGCGCGTGGCATTGGCGGTCCTGGCGTGGGCCTTCCCTGCCCGTCGGAGACTGGACTCCAACCTACACGAATCCCCGCGTGCCGGGGAAAATCCCGTGTGGGGCGCTACAGGTCTACGGTCTGCATCTCAGACCCATCTGCCCCACTTAGGCATTGTGATTTGGAATCAAATGGCGTTTATCATTTTTGATAAATAATTTATTGCGTTATAAGTGATTATTGTTACGTGACAACAGGTTTTTCTCTTTTCCCGCATTGTCGTGCCGGAAATGTGGTTCTAAACGTCACATTTGACAATATTTTCTGAAAGATCTTTCGTCATTACTAAAAAATCGAAAACTCTGTTCGATTACATAGTTTCTGAATAAGAACACCTGATAATTTCATTCATTTTCGAACAAAACTGAATTCAGAAATGTGTCAGAAACTAAGTGATTTCGATTTGAGAACAGCCTTAATACATTGAATTTTTTTATGAACACACTGGAATAAAAATTAATATCCTTAAAATTTTAAACAAATTCAGATCTAAACAAGATACTACTTATATATATTTCAAATTTACAGTTCGGTGTTGTAACTAATTTTTAATATCGTATGAAATTTGTTTAAAAAAGTATTTTTTTTCTAGATGATTAAAATTAAATAAGATTTTAAAGAAAAAATATGTATATAACTGAAAGCAAGAGAAAAAGACAAAGTGATTTATTTTATAAGGCATAGCTTTATAAAATACATTAAAATATTTTGTCTCCTCCCCCCCCCCCTCTTGAAAAAGGCTTGCATGTGTTGGTAGTTTAGAGTTTCGGTTGAAGGACACATTGGAAGGGAATCAACGTGATCAAGGTCAAGGTAGGGGAGATCGAAAATTCTCGGACACACGCCCGAGGCTCAAACTGGCTCCTGACTAGTCATTCTCATTTACAGTTAGAGTGAGCGCAGAAAGAGATGTTGCTTGTATATATCTTGTACGAGAGCAGCTAGCCAGTAATTTCTAAAAACATTGGTAAGGTTTTATCAGTTTGTCATTAAATATATATGTTGTAATAATCATTTTTGCATCATTTGATTCACGATAGAATTATTTTTTAGAAAACCGCACGAAATTTTTAAAGTACTTTTCTTTTCAAAATGCAGAATGATATTTATTTTACAATTACTTATTTCATGAGATTCACTGATACTGTACTTTATTGCTTAAGGACGTTCTCAAATCCTGATGCATTACTGAATTAATTTTTGTTTAGAATTACAAAAAACGTAAAGGTGTTTTCATTCAGTAACTATGTAATTGAAAGACGTTTTTCATTTTTTCTTAAAGGCAGAAGATACTTCGTAAAATACTGTCAAAGTCGGCGTTTTGAACCAAATTCCCAAAGCGGCTGCTCGAGAAAGGGAATAAACTTGTCGTCAAGAATCCTTATAACTCGATAAGCAATTTATTTATCAGAGAATGGAAAACTCATTTCGATTTCAAATCACTTCAACAGTCAGGCATTCCAATTTCATTCCTTTACGTTTTAAGATGTGTCAAAAAGTTTCGTGTTGTCGAGCAGGCAATTTGAGAACCACCTTAAAATAGAAAATATTGAGATTTAATTTCCTGTCAAACTTTTATTCTTAACGCTTTTTAAATCTATTAAATAATATTTTCCGATAATGTATATGATTTAAAAATAATCTATAATAATAAACTATAAAAATAATCTATAAACATAAACTATAAAAATAATCTATAAAAATAAACTATAATAATAAACTACAATATATAAAAAACTGTAATTTATTAAAAATAATTATTTTTGCATAATAATTTTTAAAGAAGTTTTTTTCCCTCTCTTTTTCTGAGTGTGGAAAATAATTGTTCTCAAAGAAAATTGTAAATTTTAATACAATTTAGAAAAACTAGAATAAGAAAAAAAAAACATTAAAAATTTCAAGACATTTTCAAATTACTGAGTTTTCATGTGAAAAGGTTAGATTATTATTATTTTAATATTTGACTGTTAAACTTTAAAAGATAAATAATCATAAAAAACTGGTCATTCATGGACAATATAAAATAAAAATGTATTGCAAATTTCTTTTATTTATTTATTTATTTATTTTATTACTTGGGTGAAAATTAATATTCATAAAATTAAAATGATGCAAAAATGTTTTCTTTTTTGGATTATCAATAATGATTTAACGAATAGACATCATATACTGGTAACATACTTAACAATAGTTGATTTTAAAACCCTTGTGAAACAAAAGAAAAAAAAAACTAACATTAGACATACATACACATAAAGAAAAAAATTATTTAAGCACCAATTCAAATTTTATTCTGTTAATAAAAATGCTTTTTAGAAATTTATTTAAATTATAAAGTGTTTTTGCGTGAAAAAAAGTGCTAATTAATAATCATTTAGGTACACTTTTAAAGAAAACTATTCATTTCAAATTACCTTTTTTTTTCTAAAACACAAATACTTGACATAGTGAATTAATTCGTTTTTTTTTAATTATATACTTTTTAAATTTATGTGAAATTTGATTATTTAAAAAGGGCATTGGATATAAATTTTAAATATATATACTTGAAAAAATAAACAAATTAATTCACTATGTCAAACATTGTGTTTCTCAAATTTTTGAAAAAAATTCAAGGTAAGTGAATTTATAATTTTCTTGAAAAGTGTACCTATATGATTATTAGTACTTTATTTCACGCAAAAACACTTTATCATTTAAATAAACTCCTAAAAAATATTTTCTTTCATAGAATAAATTTTGATTTATGCCTAAATAATCTTTATTGGGCGACAGTGGCTGGGTTTTGGCTAGCTTACATTTATAATACCCATAAAAGGCATTTTTATGGGCAGTTTTGGGCTGGATTTAATTCTTGAAAACCACAAATGGCGTTGCTACGGCAAGTTTATGGCTAGCTTTTATTCATTATGAGTTTTAATGGCCTAGCTATGGCAAGTATCCATTAATAATTGCCATTTAAAGTATAATTGTGGCCAGTTTTAGGCTATCTATCATTTATGATTAACCGTTAGTGGCCTAATTATGGGGATCTTATTGTATTTGTGGCCAATTCTGTTGCGGCCACATTGTGGCCAGCGTGACAGTTCTTTGACGTTGCCGTTACGGCCAATGATAGCAGCTCCCCATCTGACAGTTTGGGCCAAAGCTAACGTAGCCATCAATGGCCCGCAAGTTCTGTGTTCGTTGGGTATGAATGTTTAAAATTTGGAACACCTAATTTTAAATTATTTTTCATCCTTGCAAAATGAATTAAAATGCAGGAAGTGCTTATGCATAAGTCAAAAACAACTTGTCAGAATGAGCTGTAATTTTGTCTTAGCATATATGAAGCTTGTAGAAGCTGAATTCTTTTAAAAAATTCGTAAGTTACTATTCATATTTTTAAAAATAATAAAGAGAAAAAGGTATATTTTCCTTATATTGTTGTTTGAGAACTTTTGTAACAATACTAACTTTGATTTCTCTATCAATGTTTACTTTCAGTAAAACATCTAGAAGGATTTATATACTGAATTCATTCTAGGAAATTATTACACATATTTTTCAGCGAGCGAATTTTTTTGTTGGAATTGCTTTTAAAGTATATTACCATATTTATTTCTGTTCACGCACACGTTTAATAAAACCCCATGGACACATAGATATATATATATATATATATTTAATACATATTACATTTTTTCTCATTTTTTCGTAAAATATCTTTCAACGATTTATGTCGTAAAAAAAAGCTAAAGGAGAATCCTTTTTAAACCTATGTGCTAAATCTTTCTAAACATTTTACGGTCAAGCTAAAACTTTGAAAGAATCGATAATTCCTCTTTCATATCTTTTCAGACGATTAAAAAAAATTGAAGGTATGTTTGAGATATTTTCCATTCATTCATTGTCAGTTTTCAAGAGTTTACAATACTTATTTATATTATCTTTACTGGAGAAAATATTACTCTTAAGTGTATTCAAATTTATATGCTGTTTGTAGTCAAGCTCTTGAGCAATAATTTTTTTCTTAATTGTGTAATAAATTTATTTTCAAACATTTTCATTTCCGAAAAGCATTTTTCAAGCATAAGAAAAAAATAATTTAGGTCAACTTAACACAGCTATACTGAAGATAAGTTTCTGGTAAATATATGAAACTTGGCAACAAGACGGAGGGTGTCCAGCCAAACAGTCAAAATAGGCTTCATCAGGATGATCACTATACACGTAAGTCAATAGTCTGTATCCCTTTGACCTCAAACCACCGTGCAGCCATAAGACGGAGGGCTGCTGATACTTCTATATATCTATTTATATATATTTCTATTAAATAACACTTTCTTTTCAACATTAACTTAATTTTTATATTCTTTATTTCAATTCACAAAACTTACTAACAACAATATAAAAGACAAAAAAAATTTAAGCTAAAGCATAGCGAAAATCCTCAAAGAGAATAATATTCGCGTGATAAAAAAGAGTGTTACGATAATTTAAACTTTTTCATCTTAGCACATTCTCATTTTACTTACACACTTTTTCTTTTTCCCTAATTTTAATTATTTTTCATTAACTTTAATTATTTTTCACT
Organism: Maratus michaelseni; assembly: GCA_963931845.1. Classification (NCBI taxonomy): domain Eukaryota; kingdom Metazoa; phylum Arthropoda; class Arachnida; order Araneae; family Salticidae; genus Maratus; species Maratus michaelseni. The sequence goes on along the minus strand of OZ007591.1, from coordinate 287,718,612 downwards.
ATGTTTGTAATTTTTAAATTTAGAAATTTAGATTTAATTTAAATACACTGCTCAAAACAACCAGTGGGGCACATGGTTTTAACGAATTTATGCAAATACTTACACTGATAAGGAACGTAAAATAAAACATCTATAATTTAAAGCGTAGCAAAAAAGAGAAGGAGAAAACATCATCACATTCAAATCAAAGTTCATGACGTCAAAAACACGAAAAATGAGATAAATACAGAAGTCGAGATTTCGCAGAAACAGACTCTGTGAGTCTGAGTTTTCACTGTCTGAGTTGTGAAATTCAATTGCATTGCTTTTTTTCAGAAAATCTTACTTGAAGGTGTCACAGCGACGTGATTTACCGAAACCCATGACTTGGTGTATTAACGTAAGAATTTGATTCCAGGCAAACACAACGAAGTGTAGCGGATGCTGTTGGAGTCGCAAAGTACATTGCAAAGCTTTGGAATCGATTCCAAGAAACAGGGAATGTTAGACGTCGAACAGGGCAAGGTCGTCCACGTACTACCACAGCAACCGATGACCGATATGTTCTGATAACGAGACAGAACAAGCATAACTACTCATGTACAAAGACCTTTGCTTTCGGGAACAAGATGAGGGTATCCAACCAAACAGTTGAAATATGCTTCATCAGGGGGATTTCTAAACACGTAGACCAATAGTCTGCATTCCGTTGACCTCAAACCCCCGTGCGGCCAGAAGAAGGAGGTGTGCTGATCATCGAGATTAGTGGAAACACGATTGAAGTCAAGTGCTGCTGTTTACAGACGAGTACCGATTGAGTCTGGAGTGTGACACACGACGTGTTAAGGTATGGAGAGAAAAGTTCACTCGAAATAACTCCCCTTTTTTTCGTGAAAGATCACATTACATAGGTGGGCTGATGGTATAGGCTGGAAAAAACGTACGTGAACGTACAGAATTGCACTTTCACGGCCCAAACTTATGCAGACGAGATACTGAGACTTCATGTGGTACCTTACGCTGCAGCCGTTTTTGATTCCTTTGTTTTCATACCTTATAATTCCGCATACAGCTCGTCTTGTGGAGAACATGCTTGCTTCTGAAACAATACAGTATATGAAATGGCCATCAAGATCACATGATCTGAATCTCATCGAGCATGTATGAGACACACTCGGACAATGCATTGCGGCGAGACCAAGGCCTTCCATTTACTGTTCGGGGCTTGGTGATTGCAATTATTGAGGAGTGGAACGATATTCCCCAAAGTCTTATCACTAACCTCATCGTATTCTTGGAAAACAAGTGTACAGCAGTTTTAGCTGTTCGAGGGAATTAAGCCATATTAAACATCTTGCATCATTTCTAAACAATTCTTTTTTGTCACATGCATCCAAATTGTTGCCCTAAACAATCTTTTCGTGTTATTTCCATCGTTTCAAAGAATTAAAGCTCCCTTATAATTTTTTGCATTTTTTTCTGTATTGCGAATTGATACACGTGTACTCTCCATCTTGTCCCCATACATGGTATGGATGTCTTGCACTGTTTTGTTCACTTCTTTGCTTTCTTCCTTAATTTGTTTGACCAGATTATAACATTCTCTGTAAAAGCGAGCAACAATAATCTACAGTGTTGACCTTTTTTTTTTATCGAAAACACTCGGTAAATTCTCGGTAATTTTTACTAGAATTTTTGTATGGCATTTTTTTACAACAGGCATTCCATGCTTCAAATAAAATAATATAGAGAAACTCCTTTTGAATGGTATTTTTTAACAAAAGAGGAATTTAAATTAGCAGCATCAATAATGCACTTAAAATGTAAAAATATCCAAGAAATAAAAGTATTATTTTTATTTTTTTTATGTGGACGCAGATATTTAATCACGCTATCATATATACAAATACTATTTTTTTACTCAATTTTATGTGAAGTGTTTAACCATTTTCATTCGCAAGGTATTTCATAAATAACTTTCTTTTCATTTTTCATTATAGAAACTATTACTTTACATCCAGAAGTTTATTTAAAACTAGCGGACAAACCCATTACTGATCAATTTATGAAAATGTTTGCACTATCAATTCATCTTTATTGCCAATTGGCGAGTTATCGCTATAATTTCGTCCGCTTACCGATTTCATTTAGTAAATATTACTTAACAGAAAATAATATAAAGAAATTGTTTATTCTGATGCGCATTGTAAATTAAATATGTTACATTAGATCTTTCAGAGATTCCACCCACAGATGCTATCGCACTGGACAAAAAGACAGATCTAAGTAAAATAATACTGTTTGTTTGAAATTTCAACAAAAATAAAAACTAAATAAATTAACCAGTTAAATCCGAACTATACCACAAGAGGAAAAAAAGCCGAGCGGAAATTGCATATGAATAAGAAGCAATAACAGAAGCACACTTAAATGCTGCCGACAATTGGTTTAAACATTATCTTATTATACATATCCAAATTCAAAATTTGTAAAATTACACTTCTTAGAAAAACAACTACACAACTACAATAACAAATGAAATAATGTGAGAAAGTCTTTTAAGCAAACATACTTCGCAGAGAAAAACTTCAGAACAATTTTACCTAAGATGTGTGCGGAAATGCTGAATGCTGAATTGGGTATTAATTTGCATCTCTATAGCTTACTTATTTTGCTTCTCTCAACAAGTACAAATACAATCACAAATTAATTACTGTCATGAAGTATTCAAATCAACTTACTTTGCAGCGAATTGCTTCAGGAAAAAGTTACGCAAAAATTTGAAGAAATTATAATCGAGGGCTATTTTACTTCTATGTGACGAACAGATACCACGCAAAATGAGTATTCTCTCAATAAAATCCTACATATTTGGTATTTGAATTGTTTGTAATATTTATATCTGTTTTTTCTTACACTACTTGTTAAAATTTTTTAAGGGGACACATATCCTTTAAAATTTTGAAAAAATCGATTTTTTGTTTTTTAATTCATTCGATAGCTAATTTTTTTCTGAACAATTTGCCGCAAACCGCATTAAAATATTCGTAAAATTACTCTCGTTATAGTAAAAAATGTAAATCAGCTTTCGTCCGTTTCACGCGAATTAAAGATCCACTTGAGTCAGCTGATTCTGTCATCACGGCGGTGTGCATGGAGTCTCCATGGCGGTGTGTTTGTTTACGTTTTGAAAGCTGCAGATTTTGCTTCTCCTCTTATCGCAAACTCCATGAATTATTAATTCTTTTGGAGAAACAGAAGGACAGAAACATCTCTACTTCCGGCTTTCGTAATATCTGCAGTTGGAAGTTTATTTACATGTGCTTTTCAGCGTTATAATTCGCTTCCGTTTCATTTGAGAGTAAGCTTTTTGTTCAGAGTGTATTTTACTAGTTTTATATTATTAATGTATTTTACTAGTTTATTTTCGTTCATTATTATGTCCGAGAATGTGAAGCGAGAGTCTGGGACTCGTCCTAAAAAACGAAAGTTTTCTGGCAATCGTTTTACTAATGTGAAAACTCATCAACACATTAGTGCATCAAGCAAAAAATTAAAGTTGGATGTTTTACCTCCTGCACAAGAAAGTGTTTTTAGAACACCTAATTTTAAAAGATACAGATTGTTTGACATAAATTTATTGATTAATTTTATACAACAAAATTTATCTTGCAAATTCTGTAAGGGTGATATTGTGCTAAGTGAGTCGTCACTGTTTGGACTGTCATCTAAATTTGACATGACCTGTAAGAGTTCTGCAAAAACTTTCAGAAATTGCACAATGTTAGGCAGTAAAAAAAATATTCCTGAAATCAATAGAAGGTTTACATATTCTATGAGAATGATTGGACAAGGCAGAGCAGGAATGGAGACTTTTTGCTGTGGCATGGATCCACCTATTGCTCAAAAATCATACTCTGTCATTGTAAATAAAATATTGAAAGTGACATCAGAAACTGCAGAAATGTCGATGAAGAAAGTAGCCCAGACTGAAGCTGTATTGCCAAATTCTTCTTTGTCCGTTACTGTAAGTGGTGATGGTACATGGAAGACTCGTGGCCATACATCACTTACAGGTGTGTGTACAATAATTGGAGCCGAAAGTGGTAAAGTAATTGACACTGAGGTGATGTCCTCGTATTGTAAAAAGTGTGAATATTCTGAAGAACATGAATGTAATCGAAACCATTTTGGTTCTGCAGGGAAGATGGAAGTTGACGGTATGGTCAGAATATTTTTAAGATCCGAAGAAACACGTGGTGTAAAATATTTGTAATATATCGGGGACGGTGACACAAAAACATTTCCTTCAGTGTGTAATGCAAAACCTTATGGGAATATAACTATCGAAAAAATCGAATGTGTTGGACACGTTCAGAAGCGTATGGGGACCCGTCTAAGAAAGCTGAAGCAAGAAAAGAAAAAAATTGAGTGATGGAAAACACTGGGTGGTAAAGGGCGATTAACTGACAACCTTATTGATGAAATAACAAGCTACTATGGCAATGCCATCAGAGAACATAAAGATTCTTTGATTGAAATGCGTAAAGCAATTTGGGCGATATTTTATCACAAAATATCATCGAATGATAATCCAATTCATGATTTTTGCCCCAAAAATGTTGACACCTGGTGTAAGTACAACAAATCACGTTTAGAAGGCATTTCATACAATCATAAATCCCCTATCCCTTCTGTGGTAATGGAAGCAATCAAACCAGTGTTTAATGATCTGCCACAGTCGTCACTTTTAAAACGTTGTTTGGGAGGGCGAACACAAAAACAAATGAAAGCCTGAATGTTATGATTTGGAAATTTTGCCCCAAAACTACAGGATCGGGAAAAACAATTGTACATATTGCAACAAATGAAGCTACAATATTGTTTAATGAAGGTTGTCAAGGACGGCATGACATAATGGATTCATTGCAATTACTTCGTAGCAATTTTTCGATTAACGGATTTGAAAGCATAGATTAGAAACGTATAGCTTCTTCAGAGAGAAAAGCAAGTATGCAAACAAAAGAGCAAAGGAAATTGAGAAAACGTTCTGAAACAGCAAAAAACGAATCGCTAAAAAATAATGAAGGTGAAATGTATTCTGCAGGTGGATTTTAAAAATTAAGTAAGTAAGGTAAACAACAAATTGTAAGATATTAAACTTTCCAAGATAATTTAAATTTTAAATAAGTTACCAGTGGTCATTTATATCCTATAGTAATTTTAATACTTGTATAAGATTGTGTTACCAATATGAATAGTTCATTTACAAAAAAAAAAAAAAAAAACGACAAAAAAGAAAAACGATAACTTTAACGATTACATTAAAAATATTGGTACTTTTCAGTTAGCCGGGCGCCAGTGATACATATACATGTATATATATACACATATATGATACACACACATTTATATATACACATATATGATAAGTATACATACATCTATGTATATACACATATATGTATGTACATACATATATATTTATATATGTACATATATCACTGGCGCCTGGCTAACCAAAAAGTACCAAAATATTTTCACCTTTTTTCCCCTAATATTAGACTTTTCAAGATTATTTATACTAATTTAAATTGTAAATGAGTTTTTAATATAACATTAATATTTAATTTGAATTTTCGCATGTTATATACCGACTAATAATTTCACGTTTTGGAGCTTATAATAAATTTTATACATGTGTAATGATCTTAATTCTTTCATATGTTTATCCTACAACAATATAGAAACTTTAAATAGCAATAGCTGCATTGTACGTGTTGGTTAAGAATTTTTAATACAGCATTTATGTTTAAATTGATTTCCTCAAAATCGTTATTTTTCTACTTTCGCGCATGATAACTCCAAATGTATCAAAGGTAATGATTCGAAACTTTATATATATCTTTACCAGATCATTTTCTTCAAATTGAACTAAAATCTAAGAAATTTAACAAAAATTATTGAATGTATGGGCATTCGAGTGAAAAAAATGATCAAAATTTTCATTTTTTTTATTTATTTATTTATTTATTTATTTTTTTTAATCAAAAAGCTTTAGAAATTTTTTGTTTATTTATTAGATTTTAGTTCATTTTATTTTTGTAATGTTTTAAAACTTATATTAAAAGTTTCAAAGTTCTAGAGTATATAGATATTTTTAAATCATGCGCGCAAGTTGTATACTTTTGCATTAATTGAAAAATATCTTCATATTTGGAGCAGTTAATTTTGAAGCAATAGGTTGTACTTTATTATTTTGCTACATTAATTTTAATATGAACAGAAATTATAACTTGTTTTAAAATATTATATATCTTACAGTACTTTAAGTACAAAAGTAAGATTTAAATCACAATATCAAATGTTGTGCCGTTCTCGAGTTTTGTGAAACGTTTTCAACATTTGAACGTGATATTAAATTTTAAACCTTGGTAATAATTCTAATTGTTACAAATATGTATTTTATAGAAATATATCAACATTAAATAACAGTATTTGAGTTGTTTATACCTTGAAAATGTTTTTAAATACAAAAGTAAAATTTAAATAGCAATCTCAAATGCCATGCCGTTCTCGAGTTTCGTGAAAATTTTTCAACATTTGAAGGTGATATTAAATTTTAAACATAGGTAATAAATCTAATTCTTGCAAATATGTATTTTATAGACATATATCAACTTTAAATAACAATGTTTGAGTTGTTTATACCTTAAAAATGTTTTTAATGTAACATTAATATTTAATTTGAATTTTCTCATGTTATATAACGACTAATAATTTCACGTTTTGGAGCTCATAATAAATTTTATGCATATGTAATCATCTTAATTCCTTCACATGTTTATCCTACAACAATATAGAAACTTTAAATAGCAATAGCTGTATTGTACGTGTTGGTTAAGAATTTTTAATACAGCATTTATGTTTAAATTGATTTTCCTCAAAATCGTTATTTTTCTACTTTCGCGCATGATAACTCCAAATGTATCAAAGGTAATGATTCGAAACTTTATATATATCTTTACCAGATCATTTTCTTCAAATTGAACTAAAATCTGAGAAATTTAACAAAAATTATTGAACGTATGGGCATTCGAGTGAAAAAAATAATCAAAATTTTCATTTTTTTTTTTTTCTTTTTTCTTTTTTTTATCAAAAAACTTTAGAAATTTTTTGTTTATTTATTAGATTTTAGTTCACTTTATTTTTGTCATGTTTTTAAACTTATATTAAAAGTTTCAAAGTTCTAGAGTGTATAGATATTTTTAAATCATGCGCGCAAGTTGTATACTTTTGCATTAATTGAAAAATATCTTCATATTTGGAGCAGTTAATTTTGAAGCAATAGGTTGTACTTTATTATTTTGCTATATTAATTTTAATATGAACAGAAATTATAATTTGTTTTAAAATATTATATATCTTACAGTACTTTAAGTACAAAAGTAAGATTTTAATCACAATATCAAATTCTGTGCCGTTCTCGAGTTTTGTGAAACGTTTTCAACATTTGAACGTGATATTAAATTTTAAACCTTGGTAATAATTCTAATTGTTACAAATATGTATTTTATAGAAATATATCAACATTAAATAACAGTATTTTAGTTGTTTATACCTTGAAAATGTTTTTAAATACAAAAGTAAAATTTAAATAGCAATCTCAAATGCCATGCCGTTCTCGAGTTTCGTGAAAAATTTTCAACATTTGAATTTGATATTAAATTTTAAACATAGGTAATAAATCTAATTCTTGCAAATTTTTTTATAGAAATATATCAACTTTAAATAACAATGTTTGAGTTGTTTATACCTTAAAAATGTTTTTAATGTAACATTAATATTTAATTTGAATTTTCTCATGTTATATAACGACTAATAATTTCACGTTTTGGAGCTCATAATAAATTTTATGCATATGTAATCATCTTAATTCCTTCACATGTTTATCCTACAACAATATAGAAATTTTAAATAGCAATAGCTGCATTGTAAATGTTATTTAAGAATTTTTAATACAACATTTATGTTTAATTTGATTTTCCTCAAAATCAATATTTTTTTACTTGCGCGCATGATAACTCAAAATGTATTAAAGGTAATGATTCGAAACTTTATATATATCTTTACTAGATCATTTTCTTCAAATTGAACTAAAATCTAAGAAATTTAACAAAAATTATTGAATGTATGGGTATTCGAGTGACAAAAATAATAAAAATTTTCATTTTTTTTTTTTTTGAAAAAAAAAAAAAAATAGAAATTTTTTGTTTATTCATTAGATTTTAGTTCATTTTATTTTTGTAATGTTTTTAAACTTATATTAAAAGTTTCAAAGCTCTAGAATGTATAGATCTTTTAAAATCATGCGCGCAAGCTATATACTTTTTCATTAATTAAAAAAAAACAGACATTAAGGAATAATTAATTTTAATTAATTATACAGTGTTTAATGCAAATTATATATTATATTGCATGGAGAAAGTATTACAGTACACTGTTAAAAATAAATCCGTAAATTCACGGTAAAACTACTGGCAGCAAAGTAGCCGGACTTTTTCCGTTCCGTTAGTAGATTTTCCGTTTTGAAAGATAAAAGAAGGACAATCTCCGTTTGCAGAAGCGGTAACTTTCCGTTAACGCTCTCAGAAATCACGGAAATATTCCTCGTAGCACTGACAGGAAAGGGATTTTTCCGTTATACATAAACTCGGTTTAAAAAATACTTTACACCTGACTTGGTGCTGCCATTTTTGGACTACAGCGGGAGTTCCTATGTGATATAGATGATTGGACGTCAAGAACATATTCTGGTCGAACTGGGTTTTGAACCAGGGGTGGCAGTGACTCGCGTCCAGCGTCTTGCCCGTTTGACCAGTGGGCAGTTGCTAAAGCAGCAGTTTGAAAGGATCATATGGCAATTCTTAAAATGGCGGCTTAGAACTGACATAATTTGGGGTTTAGAAGCTTGGTAATTTTGAAGTTAATTGCGGGCAGATATCGTTATGAGATGATGTTGATGTTTTAAAATTGTAATATTAATACAGGATAAAAACATGAATTATACATATTCTTAATTTGATTGTTAGATGTAAAATATAAATATTATATTTGAATTATATTCGATAAAAAAATGTTTGAAAAAATGTCAAGAAAAGTTTTTTTTTTTTTTCAACTATTATATATTTTTTAAATGGTGTTCGCTTAGAATATATTTTCAGTGAGAGTGCTTTTTATTACTTTAAATATTAAATTGCGAATAATTTTAAGGAATGAGAAAAATATTATTTTCTTTTTATTTGAAAGCGTTATTTTTGTATGTTGCTTTTTTGAGTAAAATCGATTTTTTTCACTTAATTTAACTATTATATATATATATATATATATATATATATATATTAATCAGCTTGTTTAGAATATATTTTAAGTGCGAATATTTTCTTATAACTTTAAAAAATAAATTGCAAATAATTTTAAAAAATGGGAAAATTGTTACTTTTTTTTTAATTCGAAAGTACTATTATTTATTTATTTATTTATTTATTTTTTAATAAACTAGAAATTTTAATTTATTAAATTTTTAGTTTTTCTGTGCAACAACATGTCAGTTTTTTAAACATTGAAAATAAATATGCAGCAGATAAGATAACGGAATATCTCCGTTGGCCCCTTTCCTCTCCGTCCGTTCCGTTGTTTTCAGGAAATATGAGACAATTTTCTGTTTTTTAACGGAAAATACCCTTTTGTAGCAAAAAAGGACTTTTTCTGTGAAATTCAGGAAAAAAATACCCGTGAATTTAAGATTTTTTTTAACAGTGTATTCACAAAAAAAAACTGAGGTATTTAGTGTAAAAATGAGTGCATGGGGCCACTTTAAATATTTGTCTCTGAAATCAAATTTTTCATCTGTTTAAAGTGTATGTGCCCCCTTAAAGCCGATTTTCCGTGAGAAACCAGCACATCCACAAATATTGTTATTCCTTATTTGAGATGACAAAATGTTCTGTATTATTATAATTTAAATATATTTTCTCAAAATCATAACTCAAATTAATAAATCCCATAAGTCTGCTCGTCAGTAAACTTTCCGATTCCCCTCGCTAATTTTAATCCTGTAGGTGTAGGATGTATTCGTATATTTAAAATATCCTCAGGAAAATAATATTGTTAACTTCTGTTTTTCGTGTACTCTTCTTAAAGATTTTTTTTTGTCAAAATATTTCTAAAATACGTGCTTAACTTATAATTGAATGAGTTAAGTTCTTAGCAAATCTGAATAAGGTTTTAACATTTCACATAAAATTAAGTGTATATTTTAGGAACAAATTGGCAACTAAGAAAAAAAGATAAATCCTTTAAGAAGTGTACACAGAAAACCGAAGTCAAAAATATTAGTTTACCGAGGAGATATTTTAAATATACGAATGCATTCTACGCCCATAGGATTAACAATAGCGTGGGAGAATCGGGAAGCTCACTGACGAGTAGACATAAAACACTGCCTACGAATCGAATCGGAAATCTTGTTACGACCAACTTCACATCTAGGATAAACATACGCGTCTATCCAAAATATTAGGTAGCCATGAGAAAAAAGTACTTCTCAAATAAATAAATAAATAAATAAACGATGAAAAATGATTTAATTTTCAATAGAGGTTAAAAGGTTTTTAGAAGTTTAGATGTTCCAAATACTATTATTGCTTGATTGAGATTATAAAATTACCTATATCATTATGACTTTAATATTATTTCTCGAATCATAATGCAGGTTATACGCTTCATCATAAAAAAAAACTAAAAATTACTGATTTTGTGGAGAGCATTTAATTTTCATGAAATTGCTAAGCCAAAATATATGGCTTATCTACCCTTGTTTTTTTATGTTTTTCTGACGTTCAAATTCACAAGTTAAATTAACTTCTGGAACATGCTTGTTCCCGTTAATACATAGTCGTCAGCCAGCCGATACATAGGAAATTATTGAACAAAAGTTTATTTTATACATTCCAACAAGTGATTGAATATTAATGTATTCCTTTCGAAGGTATACTATAGGAATTCTTCATAGCTTTTATTCCCGTTTTGACATTTAAAATTTTACCAAGCATAGTTTATTTCTTACTTCCACAGTTGCGAATGACTTGAATAGTACCAAGTTTCGTAGTCAAGTTTCGTACAAGCGTTCGTAGTCTCTTTTTTTTCAATTGCAAATGAAACTTTTTGTTTTGTTGTGTTGCTTTATTTTGCATGTTGCTTCGTAAGAAAAAAAAGTACTCTATTAAAAAATATCAAAACCCTTATAAATGAATTGAAGCATTTATTTTGTGACTATTCATTAAACGATGAATATCTTAGAGAACAGAATACAAATTTTTGTGAATATTTTATTATATGGAAAAACAGTGAGCCATTCAGAAAAACATTTCTTTTGTAATAAAACAAAAGGCATGTTATTAACTAATTCTTTTCAAAATATATAATTTTTATTGATTATGTTCACATTGTGAGCTTTAAATTTTACAAAGCATTATTTGTTTTATTTATCAGACATTTGTGAATGACATGAATAGCAGTATATTTTTGATGGATGAGAAGGCGATAATAATCTGCTTCTGTTTTGGCTCTTAAAGAATATTTTCATTATGTTGTATAGGTTGATTTTTCCATGTTGTTATCTTTGAACAACTTCATCCATTTAAATTAAGCAGCACATTTATGTTATGTCAAGAATATCTGTAAGAATGGGGTACACATTTTTAAATAAATATATTTTATTATTATTTTAAATAGACCTAATTGAACCCATCAACAAGAATACATCCTAAATGAAGATGTAATGAAACAAAATGCTCGCTATTAATTTATTGTTTTCGGAATATACTGTTACTTTTTATATTAAACTTTTTGACTTTAAATTTTACAAAGTGTTATTTTTTTTCATTTTTTAGACATTTGTGAAGGATATGAATAACAGTATATTTTTTATTAATGAGAAGGTGGTATCATTCATCTTCTGTTTTGACTGAAAAATTACATTTTAATTATATTGTATTGGTTGATTATATACAGTTGGCATCATCACTGGTGATAATTTGAAAAATATGCTTAGTTCCTGAAGGCTTTTTGCGAAATATGTCATATTTGGTACTATCTCCCACATTGAAAAGCAAGACGATCTCAGCAAGATGGTTTTATTTATATGGCTTCCTCACAAATTCAGCTGGTCACTCATTCCTTTTACATTCTATCTCTTCTACATTCTTTACAATGTTGAATTGATCGCCCTTCGCGCCATACAGATCTCATCGATCAACAACTACAATCATATATCTCCTCGACGCAGATTTTTTTTCTACGAACATTTCTTTCATATGCACAGATGATTATCCTGTACGGCTTTTAAAATATCTGCGACGATATTTAGAAATTTACCCCGCTACAAACATCAAATAGCTATATCAAATCTAAATTTATGCAGTCGTATTCGAAATTTTAGTTGTTCTGGCTGATAGTCATTGAATTTTTTTAGACAAAAAAGTAGAAATGGAATCATTGAAGAAATATTTATTATATCCTCATAATAATATAATGATGAACATTCTCTACTGCACTAGACATCATTGAAAGCCTTTAGTAATGAACGATTAATAAGATGTTACAATGCATATTTAAAAGGACTGTCTTACAGGCTCTCTTACAGACATAGACTCTTTTACAGGCAGCAACGGATTAATTAGACAAGACAATATCACAGAATTTCTAGCTCCAGAACTCAAGTTTCATTTCATTTATAAGCGTGCGCAAAGCTATTAACGCCACTGTAGTATTATTAACCAAGTAATGATAAAGCTAGGATGCGTTAGAACGCTTTACTGAAAGAAACATAATTTCGAAGTAAAAATGTGTCAGAAATAAAGCGCGCGAATTTGTTTTCGGAATTAAAAAAAATAAGAAAAATAATATGGTACAAAATGATAATTCTGAATGGAATTGAATTCGGCTTTTTAAGATAGCGAAGGAAATAAAAAAATGTTTTTGAAGACAAATAATTATGAGAAGTGTTTTTAGAATATATTGAGGGAAAATAAATTATTAAATTACGCATTTTAAATAAAAGTAGATTTAGATAAATGAAAGAAAAATAATATTGAATAAGATGGGAAATAATTTAATAAACTAGGGTTGTAAGAAAAAAACAATATTGAATAAATTTAAAAAAAGTACAGAATTTTAAATTTTGAAATATATATATAAATTATATGACATTTTATATTTAATTTTATAACAGGAAATATACAAAATTTTCACAGGGATTTCGTTTAATTGAACAGTCGTTGATACCCTTGGTGGCCTAATTGAATGGGTAAGGTTAAATATCTCAGGAGTGAATGTTCGTGCTCAGACCGATTTCAGTTTAAATGCTGCCCTTGGTTTGTGAAGTTGTTATGTGCAAGAAAAACATTGTTGCCAAAAGAAACAATATCTATAAAGAATTTTCAAACATAAATATAAAGTAATATTAAAATGCAGAAAAACGCTGATAAATACATATTTTTCGAAAATGAACATAATTTCGTTTTATATACTTCATACATAACCATAAGTATATGTAGTAAAATGTGTGTAAAAAGAAACTGTCTGATTTTGCTTTAATCAATGGAAAATAATAGTAAGGAATTATACCCGATATAACGGATATTTTCTTAGTTCTCATGCATTTTAACATATACTGAAAATATATGGCCAAAAATCTCTGGATATTTCCAAATTGAAATTGTTTGTCTATTATCTAGATTCTTGAAAATTACTTGGTCCTTGGACATAAAGGACGAAACGAACATACTTGACCACACATTTTTTAAGCGAAAGTAGAATCACGAAGGCCATTAGGATAGCCAAATAACGAACTGAAAAAATAAAACATTTGCGATCAACCTATAAAATAAAATGCTCCACATAATCTGTAGCTGTAGCATAAGACTATACTGGCCCTACAAATTTTATGCTCCTTTGTTTTATCGAGATATAAGGGTTTCTTTTACAAAATAAAAGCATTTCCGCATGTTATTTTTTGATATTATGTAGTGTTTTCAACCAAATGTAATGACACTTTCAGGAGATACAAAATGTTGTATAAACAATATATGTTACTTAGAATATAAATATATTAAATATTTGATGAAATATGAGTATTTATTTGGAAAAAAATAATTTACTAGATAATTAAACAGATAAAAATATTTTGCATAATTTAGTAGTTAAGTATATACGTCAACTCATAAAACGAGTCCAGTTAAATATCGGGAGAATTCATAACGATATTCGTCATATAAGGAGCTGAAATTCAGCTGCTTTCTAGATGATAAGGAAGATTTTACAAATTGTGATTTTTCTTTTATTATTGATTTATTATCTTATATACCTTGTTGAGCATTAAAAATACAGAATCGATTTTTTTTTTATTAATAACTTCAAAACTACATTTTGGTAGATTTCTAAAACTGAGAAACGTCTGTAGAACTCGGGTACAGCTATGGTGTACCTCGTAACATATAGCATAGCATAACTTTTATTGAGTAAACAAAGTCAAAATTGAAGCAATTTAATTTTTAATAAATATTTTACATATTAAATTTGAAGAAATCACATCCAATAGATGTAATGAATTAGCTATCACAGAAATCCTGAAAAATAAAACACAAAAGCGACCCCCTAGAGATCAATATTTTATAAAACCTTATCGGTATTAAATTATGTCAAGATCTAACTGAATGCGAAAGTTTATCAAAATCAATTCTGCAGATGAGAAGATATAGCTTTCACGGAAATGGTGTATAATGAAAAATGGCAAAGCAGCCGTTTGTTCAATATACATCAAAAGCATAACAGATCCTATATGTGCCAATCGTTATCGTAGAATAAACACATTGGAAAAGGTTACATTCATATTTTTAGAGGTGCATTGGCTGTAGTAACAATTATTTCTTTGTGTATTCAGACAGAAAATTACCAATTTCTAATTTTTTTTTCAAATAATATGTTTACATAATATATTCAGCACTTTTGTTACGACCATTTGTTTGGATATTCTACTACATATTATTTGTGCTGTGAATTCCATGAGTCGTAAGTAGTAAAGGCTTCATTAATGATAAACAAGTATTTCATGCCTTATTTCTAGCCTAAAAAATACATTTATTATGTTGATTTTTTTTTTTTTTGATGTAAAAATGTATGTTTTTCTTTTCTCTACAAAATTTTATAACTAATTATGGAAATAGTATTAAGTACCATTAAGAAACATCAGTACAATAAAGGTTGTTTAGTCAATAGATATATGCTTACTTATTATAATAATCCCAAAGTGGGTTTGCCAATAGGTATACGTTTACTTATTAAAATAATCGAAGAGATGTTTTATCAATAGATATATGTTTACTTCTTCAAATATTCGAAAGTGGTTTTGTTAATACATATACGTTTACTTACTGAAATAATAGAAAAGTGGTTTTGTCAATATACATACGTTTGTTTTTTAAAATAATCGAAAAGTGATTTTGTCAAAATATATATGTTTACTTCTACTATAAAGTTCTTATAATACTTCTACTACTCTTCTATAAAGGCAGTCTAGTTTTTGAGTGCGGAAGTTTTGCCCAATGTTAACCTGCGTACGTAAAGGTGACCTCTGTCCTTCAGGTATCTCTAATTTTCTCAAGTGAGCTTGTAATTCTCGAAATAACTGATTTGCGGTTTTCGCTGTAGTTTTATTGTAATTAGGGCATGCTGATGAACATGTGATATATAAAAGTGGTTCTGAAATTTCGTATACGTGGATATTGGGTAGAGTCTTGCGTCTTCGAGGAATACCAGTCTGGAGTTCTCGTCTTTCGAGATTGGAAGCTCTCCACGTGACCTGAGAGATTTGCAGTCTAGAGCTAGCTAACAGACTCTTCCATTTTTGGTGAGAAAGTATTTCACCATAGTTGAAAAAAGTTTTGCGTCAACTACGGGTTGCTATTATTTAGTTACATTTTACGTAATTTTTTAAGTTATTGGTTAATAAATTGTTCAATATCGTGTTCAACATCGTACTCTTTCTTGTATGTAGTTTGAACAACTAAACTTCCGTACGTGAGTTAGTTTTAGATTTAGGAATTTTACATTTATATATTTTATGTGTTGATTTGAAGTTTAAAGTTAATTTATTTCAGAGTAGCGCAGATTTAATTTAGAAGTTCCACTGCAGTCTTTTACTTATTTAATTCCAATACATAGTGTTGTAAATTTTAAATCTCAGTATGTCTCAACTATCTCATGGTTACCCTAAGGGTCTTTTCACGAAATAATCGAAAAGTGGTTCCTGTCAATAGATATATGTTTATTTATTTAAATAATCAAAAAGGTGTTTTGTCTATGTATATATGTCTAATTATTTAAATAATCGAAAAAGTTTTTTGTCTATATATATGTTTACTTGTTAAAATAATCGGAAAATGTTTGTGTCAATAAATATATCTTTACTTATTAAAATATGCGAAAATTGGTTTTGTCAATAGATATATGTTTACTTATTAAAATAACAGAGAAATGGTTCCGTCAATAGATATATGTTTGCTAATAAAAATAATAGGAAAGTCATACTTTCAATAGATATATGTTTACATATTAAAATAATCAAAAACTTTAAATTTTTTAATTCTATATTTAATTAATGCTCTTCCTTCCCTATTTTAAATTAATATGTTTAAAGGTTATGTTAAATATGCTTTAAGACACAAAACTAAAAATTAAATCTGCTTCCTTTTTTTTCCTCCTTTCAAATAAATAAGTGAATTATATTTTATTTATATTTATATGTTGAGAACTTTAATTTCAAGTTCAATAAAGTCTAAGATTATATATATGCATATATATATACTAGATGGAACCCGTCAAAATTTGACGGCAAACAACTTGATAGTACCCTTTGGGGGGGAGGGGGGCAAAGTGGGGAGATGGACATCGAAGGTACATAATATGATTAAGTGGTCACAGACCTTTCCAATGATATATAACATGAGGGTTGTGTGCAAAATTTAGAAAGTACCCGTATGGGGGAGGGGGGCAAAGTGGGGAGATTGACATCGGAGATGCATAATATGATTAAGCAGTCACAGACCTTTCCAACAATATATGACATGAGGGTTGTCAACAAAATTTAGAAACGTATCACTTGGGGGGTTGGGGGGGGCAAAGTGGGGAGATGGACATTGGAGATGCATAATATGATTAAGTGGTCACAGACCTTTCCAATGATATATAAGATGAGGGTTGTGTGCAAAATTTAGAAAGTACCCCTTGGGGGGCAAAGTGGGGAGATGTAAAATATGATTAAGCGGTCACAGACCTTTCCAACAATATATGACATGAGGGGTGTCAACAAAATTTAGAAAAGTATTCCTTGGTGGGTGGACAAAGTGGGGAGATGGACATTGGAGATGCATAATATGATTAAGTGGTCACAGACCTTTCCAATGATATATAACGTGCGGGTTGTGTGCAAAATTTAGAAAGTACCCTTTGGGGGGAGGGGGGCAAAGTGGGGAGATGGACATCGGAGATGCATAATATGACTAAGTGGTCACAGACCTTTCCAATGATATATAACATGAGGGTTGTGTGCAAAATTTAGAAAGTACCCTTTAGGGGGGAGGAGGGCAAAGTGGGGAGATGGACATCGGAGATGCATAATATGATTAAGCAGTCACAGACCTTACTAACAATATATGACATGAGGGGTGTCAACAAAATTTAGAAAAGTATCACTTGGGGGGTTGGGGGGGGCAAAGTGGGGAGATGGACATTGGAGATGCATAATATGATTAAGTGGTCACAGACCTTTCCAATGATATATAACATGAGGGTTGTGTGCAAAATTTAGAAAGTACCCTTTGGGGGGGGAGGGGGGCAAAGTGGGGAGATGGACATCGGAGGTGCATAATATGATTAAGTGGTCACAGACCTTTCCAATGATATATAACATGAGGGTTGTTTGCAAAATTTAGAAAGTACCCTTTGGGGGGAGGGGGGGCAAAGTGGGGAGATGGACATCGGAGATGCATAATATGACTAAGTGGTCACAGACCTTTCCAATGATATATGACATGAGGGGTGTCAACAAAATTTAGAAAAGAGCCCCCTTTAGGGGGGGGGGAGTGGCGGGATGGATCCCGGAGATGCATAACATGAATAAGTGGTCAAAGACTTTTCCAGCGATATATCACATGAGGGGTGTGTGCAAAATTTTGAAAAGTGTCCCACTTGGGGGGGGAGTGAGGGGATGGACCCCAGAGATGCATAACATGAAAAAGAGGTCACAGGCATTTCAACTTGCAACTTTTTTCTCGAAGGCATTTGACAATAAATTTTTTTTTACCCAAGACAATTTAACGATATTCTTATATTTTATTGCGTAATTTGTCAAACGTTCATGGAAAAAATCATGAAATTCGCTAATCAATAGTTGATAAATTATAAAATTCAACAATTGATAGTAGTAAAATTGGTCAATCGATAACGGAAAAATCACGAAATTCATCAAATGGTCTCCCGTAAAAAAATTGTCCTGCACACTGATGTGATGATCAAAAGGGTTTTGAAGTATAGGACAAAATTAGCACTTGCCAAACAGCGAGTAATACTGAAAATTTGGCAATGGACTTTATTGCCACCACTGGTCAAACATAATAGTCACACTCACCAATTGCGATGACTGAATGGAAAAAGATTTTTTTCTCTGCTGTCGCTCGACAAATTTCGAAACCATTTGGCGAATTTCACGATTTTTTCCCCGAAATTGACGGATTGTGATTTTTTTTCTCGAAGTCATTCGAAAACTTTTTCCTCCGAAACCAGTTGATGAACTTTGCGATTTTTCCACTGTCGATTAATGAATTTTGTTATTTTTCCGCTATCGATTGACAAATTTCGCATTTTATCGACTATCAATTAATGAATTTCACGATTTTTTCCATGAACGAACGAATTGCGCACTTTCTTTCCGCTAATGTTTGACACATTTCGCCCTTTACAATTCAGCCAATGAGTTGAACGTTGTTTCTTTCCAGAAATGTCAGGAATGAAACAATGCCCCATGGACGAATGTGTGCGATGCAGCAACGGGCGTCACAGACTTTTTAGGGCACCTGCCGACTAAAAACATCTAACCAATCTTCGTGGGGGGAAAAAATCACAGATTTCGTCAAATGATTGAGGAAAAAACACTAATTTCATCAAAGGATCATGGGAAAACATGACTTTCGTTAAAAGACCACAGAAAAAACGTGAATCATGCAAAAGGATCGTGAAAGATAAGCAAATTTTGTCAAAGAATCGCAAAAAAGGAAATTTCACCAAAAAATCACGCTTTTTTACTAAATTTCGTCTAAAAATTGCGGAATAAAATGTATTTTATCAACGAATCGCTGGAAAATGTGAATTTCATTAATGATCGCGAGAAAAATGCGAAATTATTCAAAGGATCTCTGAAAAAACACGAATTTCGTCAAAGAATTGCTGAAAAAACATGAATCTCGCCCAATAACAGAAAAATCATGATTCATAATCATTATATCTAGTAGTATATGTAAATACAGTTTGTGATATAAGACAAAATTAACACTCACCAATCGGCTGAAGTAATACTGAAAATTGGTGATTGATGTTATTGCCAGTACTGGCTAAACTTAATAGTCACACTCGCTATTGCGATGATTGAATGTAAGATGAATTTTTTTTTCCCGCTGTCACTCAAAGAAATTTGAAACCATTTGGTGAAGTTTTTCCCAAAACCATTTTGTGAATTTCCCGATTTTTTCTTCAAAATCATTTTTCAACAATATTCGACACAGTACGCATGCGTCAAAAAAATCTTCCGGTAGGACCGGCCAATGAGGTGAGGGTCTATTACTGTCTCTAGAAACGTGTTTGGATCATCTCCTGTTGTTTTTTCCTTGCACGTTGCATTAAACCTAGGAAGGTATTTATATAGAACTCACTGTGGAGTGTTTAGAAGGCATTTATTTTATTTATTATAATTTGTATGAATACTTAGGTGTCCATTTCGGATTTACTGTTTAAAATTGAATTTAGGCTCATTTAACATTCGCGAAATCAATCCCGATGGAAATTGTCTTTTTAGATCTCTATCATTTTGTTTATATAGTACAGAAAATAATTATTGAAACGTACGTAAAAATATCGTAGAACACGTAATACAAAATTAGACCACTTATAGTCCGTTTATTATCGGGGATGAATCTTATGGTGTTTCGATTGCTAATGAAAATGATTATGTAAATATATGGTTCTTCATATAAGTATGTGCTTCTTCACACTTCAATAGAAGCATTGTTTAAATTAATATAATTCTACAAATATGATGCAGTTTTAAAATATCGAGTAATGATTAATACTGTCAAGGAATCTACTCATATATGTAAGTTTTGGTACTTCTCTATTATCTCATCGACCACTTTTCATAACAAAAAACTATCGCCAAACTGTAACGCCAAATAAACGGGAGAACTTTGTCATTAATACACGCAAATGTTGAATTAAAAACCACTTGATGACATAACAAACACGTATCTGGGAGCACGGCAGTGCGTCCGCCAAGTTCGCACAGGCCGTAAGCTACCTTTTCCCTGACCATTTCGGCCTACTTTTCACCCCCTCATAACTGCGTTTTGGTGAGAGCTAGAGAGTTTTCCTTTTTAACACACATTAATATAATCAAACTGAACTAGGTTCCAAGATTTCTTATTTCTATATTTAATATTTTTCGAAATATGAGATTCCGAAAAAGGGCTTTTTTGTAACTGACTCACAGGGGATCATCAACTAAAAAGTTGGTGATCATCAAATAACTAAGGTACTTCTAACAGTCGTAGAATCATAAAATTTGACAAGTAAGTAGGTTTTGTCACACAATTAACCAGAAAAGTCTAAAAACATAGAATTTCTACCTTTAAACCCTTCAAATAGGGGGTGCTGATTTGGCTATATACAGTTCGTAGCACATTCAATTGGCAAATTAAATTAATTGCATTGTTGCAACCATTTGTGTTTTTTGTTGTACGATAAACATTTAAGTACTAAGAGTTGCCTAGACAATCATTTCCTCGCTCATGTTTTGAAGCCAGAGCTGGTCGCCAAAGCCTGATTACAGAAAATTAGCTTGAGTTTGAAGGTGTTACATGGTTTCAAGCAGAATGAATTTTTTATATTCTTTTCCGAAAATGTTGGGAAGGCAAATCTTTTAGTTTATCTGTCCGTTTTTCTATTTTTTACTTCCTTAAAATAAATTTTATTATAAATGTCGGTATTCTAATCGCAATAGCACTCAGTCAATCTGGCAAAATTCCAGTGGGTTGTTAGTTCTTTAAGTGCATTTTAATGATGTTAATAAACTTTATATATATATATATATATATATATATATATATATATATATATCTGGGAGCACGTCAGTGCGTCCGCCAAGTTCGCACAAGCCGTAAGCTACCTTTTCTTGAACCATTTCGGCATACTTTTCACCCCCTCATAACTGCGTTTTGGGGAGCGCTAGAGAGTTTTCCTTTTTAACACACATTAATATAATCAAACTGAACTAGGTTCCAAGATTTCTTATTTCCGTATTTAATATTTTTCGAAATATGAGATTCCGAAAAAGGGCATTTTTATAACTGACTCACAGGGGATCATCAAATACCTAAGGTACTTCTAACAGTCGTAGAATCATGAAATTTGACAAGTAAGTAGGTTTTATAGCACAAATAACCAGAAAAGTCTGAAAACATAGAATTTCCGCCTTTAAACGCTTCAAACAGGGGGTGCTTATTTGGCTATATACAGTTCGTAATACATTCAATATGCAAATTAAAATAATTACATTGTTGCAGCGATGTATGTTTTTGTTGTTTGATAAACATTTAAATAATAAATGTTTCCTAGAACAACCATTTACTCGCTCATATTTAAAGCCAACGTTGGCTGCCAAAATCCGATTACAGAAAAAATTTATACAGATGTCATATACGCACCACATTGGAGCGATTTTTACCCCGCCAATTTGGCGAAAACTTTGTTTTTGAATATTAGTTACAAATAGCATGCATAATAATAGCACGTAATTTTTTATTTCAATATAAAAATAAAGTAACGCAATAAATGAAATAGCTTCTATTATTTTTAAAAAGGTAAAAAAAAATAAATAAATGATAGTTTGATATAAATAAATATTGATATACATAATAAAAACAATTTATATAATTAAAATAAAAAATAAAAGTAAATAAACAGCAATATAAACGAAATAACCGGGTTACCATGTGAGGCATAAAATTGCCATTTTGTTGCAATTGCGCCAATGTGGTACGTATATGACATATGTGCCAAAAAACTGAGTTTGAAAGTGTTACTTGATTTCAAGTTGAATGAAAATTTTTATATGCTTTTCCAAAAATGTTGATAAAGGAAATCGTTCAGTTTATCTGTCCATCTTTGGATCTTTTACTGCCTTAAAGTAAATTTTAGTATAAATGTCGGGATTTTAATCTCAATAGCACTCAATTGAATCTGACAAAAATACGCAACTACTTATCCTTTAGGTGCGTTTTAATGATGTTATGACTTCAACACAAACATGATATTTTTATCTCCAAATTTGGCGATATTTCACCAAACGTCGACAAGAACCGAGATTTAGCAATATTAATTTTTTACCAAATTTGGAGATATTTTTCTTAGTGTCGCCAAGTTTGGAAATAATTAGACGCTAGCGGCTATTTTTATTGAGTTAATTTTTACTGCGAGTAGACATCTATTACTAGTAAATCTACAGATCAGGAGCCTCAACGTCAGCTCTGAAAGTCAAAGTTTTTTACACTCACTTTTCATAATATTTAATATCTTACAATCCGCAAATTAAATTATTTAAATTACTGCATATATATTTATATGCATATAAAATAATTCGAAGGTTTCAGAACTTAGAAACGTTAAATTAAACACGGTTTATGCAATAATATTCTGACATTCTTATGAATTTCTTATTCTATTTTTTAGATTAAAAAAATACATTTCTTCAGGGGATGGGGGCTCTGCCCCGCTGAACCCTCCGTAATCTTATTAAATTTATATTCATGATTTCCTATTATTTGTGTGAATGATTCTAGTATATCTTCCATTTCGTTCTGCACAGTGGTTTCATTACGATAAACAAAAATTTTAAAAATAATTTCATGTTATCCTAATACCTAAATAGCAATATTTACTTACCTGCCAATCACGAAACACTCGTATCTGATTGATAAGTTGAATAATATCCCGTGTACAAAAGTAACTTATGGAAATGTGAACACAATCTACTATATATTTCACTTATCTATTTCAGAAATCTAGTATTGTTACAATTTTTGTTTCAGAAAAACAGTTTTGATGGTCATTGTACAATATTTATTTGACCTAAGTACATCCTGATCTAATTCGATGGCAATAGCATACTAAAATTTCCCCAAAATAGGCTTATTTGGAAACTTTTAAACCTATTGTGTAATCATTCATAATCGTGCCTACTGCCAATTCACTAAATAGCAACCTTGATTTGGCGCTATAAAGTATTTTTTGTGATAACTTTTTATGATCTCAGTTTCCAGTAGTTGTGCTATTTCAGGCTGTATGGATGCGTTTTACTACGCTAATTTCTTTAGATTAACTATATCGTTGTACGAGATATTACATTTTGTTTTTAAAATAATACTAATTTTCAACCACGAAAAATCCACATCTCTTCCAGAAAATTAATAATATCTCATATAAAAATATTTCGGCTATCATTTTATAGTAGTTAAAAGGTAACTTGTACCAAAATAAATTCTCATTTATTTCAATAAAATATTAAAATCACCCAATAATATTTTATTTTGCGAATAAAATATTGTAGCAAAATCGTCTGAGTTACTTGAATTTTATCATTTTTATATTTTTTGAAATATGGTTGCTAGGTTACAGTTAAATTGAAAAGGAAAATAAAAATGAATGCACTTTAATATTTGCAAAAGATGATAGAATAAAATTATTATATTATTAGAACAGATGTATAAAATTGCACCAAAAATTATACACCTAATTTAAAAAATCTGACGAATGTATAAACAAAATTTCAAATTAATTTGAATAATTTAACACCTGACTTGATAAATTTTAGCCTTCATAACTTACCGTTTAAATACATTAATCAAATGCGACATTTTATTTTCAACGACTGAAAAATTTCAAAATCGTCTGAATTCCCATAGGAAAACATTATGATAAAAAAAGAAATGTTCTATGTTTTCCGTACGAATGAACCAAATGTAACTAAAAGCTATACAGCTAATTCCGGGTATCTCACCAACATAACTACCAAAAATCAAACTAATCGGATCATTTTTACGGCAGTTATCGCAGAACAGACAAACAGACAGACAGACAGACAGACGGACAGACAGAAACCAAAAACTTTTCGGGTCTCCACAGTGAGCCTCAACTGACGTTTCGGCAATTATTTTTCAGCATATCATCTGGTTAATTAAATGGTATAACATACGAAAGCACAAAATTTCAAGCTGGGGAATGAAACTGAGCTATAAACCGTACTATTTCGATTTAAGTAATCGAGTGTACAAACAATTGGCGAAATTTTGCGATGGTGGTTTGGCATAAAAATTATTAAACTGTTGCAACCATGTATTTTATATAAATGCGTAACATGTATAATGACTAAATTTTCATTTACATATTACATTATTATTATTGTGAAAGCATGCTTCTGATTGGTGGATTCTAGATCAGGTAAAATTAAATTTATGATATACAGATAAATAACTTATATGTTAATTTTAAATTGTTGCCACAAATTGTGTAAGTATTAACATACGTAACTTGTTTTTCATTAGGTGCGTTCGTAATTATATAAATACGTAGCACCTATAGTCGTCGCTTGGTCCGTCCGTCTGTCTGTCTGTCCGTCCGTCCGCATATAACAACGCAAAATTTACCCAACCGAATGGTTTGCAATTTAAAATATATTATCTTTGCAGAATTTTGTCGAGACATTTCAAATTTTATTAAAATCGAATCCAAACTTTAGGAGATATTAATAAAAATATTTATTAAAAAATTTGATTTTTTTTTTAAATCGGTGCTTTCTTGTTATAGGAGCTTCCAAAGTTTCATCGTCAAGCGACAAAGATACTTATTCTATTACAGAAATTAATCTGCAGACGATATCATTCATTTCACAAAATTAAAAATCACCAAGATCTAAATATTTATATATCTAGCTACAGTACGAACGCACCTCATTTGTCACGTTTGACGTACAATTTCCAGCTTGTTTTTATTGCACGGTGTTAAATTTTAACCCATCAACGCCACAGTTATTTTTCTCTTGAAAAATGGAAATATTGCAATTTACACCGCTTTTATCGAATTATTACACTATTACAAGAAATTTCAAGAGAAAAAGCAACAGATTATGAACAATTTACCATATATCCTTTGCATGAGAGAAGAATAAATGCTCCTGTTTCAGCCCTCTATCAGATGCTTAAGGTAAATGAAGCACCAATAGATTCTAGAGATAAATATATCGATGTTAAATGCTTTCCCTGTCTGTATCCAGAAGGAAAATATGGCCAGTTTCACGATCGTGCTCAGAAATTAATATCCAGTGAATTTATAAAAGCCAAATTAATGTCCAAACATCCCCAATTTCGGCTAGATCAACAATATTTATTTTATTTATTAAATGATGCTAATATCCGCCAGTTAGGTTCTGGGATATTTTATAAAATGAATTTGGTAAATCAAAGTCAAAAACTAACAGCCGAACAATATTTGAAAATGCTTAAAAAGGATGAGTTGGAAAGTGATCTTACAGCTATATTCAGTAAACTAAGAAACACGGAGCAATACTGGAAGAAACCCAGAAACGACATTAACTGCATGATACAACACTATGGACCGGCAACTTGGTTCCTTACTTTAAGCCCTTCGGAATGGATGTGGAATGACTTAGGTGAATATATCAAGGATATAAACGGTCCTGAAATGGCAAATAAAAGTATAAGTGAATTAGTAGCAGTTGATCCCGTGTCTACTTCTCGCTTTATAGAGAATAAGTTTCGTGCCATTCTAGATTTCCTTACTTCCTCAGATGAACCGTTGGGTAAGGTGGAACATTACTTTTGGAGACGGGAATATCAAACTAGAGGAGCTCAGCATTTTCATATGTTACTGTGGATTAAAGATGCTCCTGTAATCAATGAGTCCTCTATAGATGACGTAGCATCTTTTATAAATAGATATATAACATGTGCTATTCCTAAAAGAAATATTTCTCCAACTCTCCATAAACGGGTCACATCATTCCAAAAACACAAACACAATGATTACTGTATGAGAAAAAAGAAAACAAAAAGTGGTTTTCGTTCTGTATGTAAGTTTGGGTTTCCTAGATTAGTTACTGAAAAACTTGTGATCAGGGATACAATAGAATCCATAGCCGCAAGAAAAACACTATCGAAAAACAATCGTCTGTACGATCTTGTACGCAAGGAAGAGTGGAAAATGATTAACGATTACAATCCTACAATGTTGCTAGCATGGAATGGGAATATGGATATACAATACATTGGTGAAAAAACATCCATTCTAAATTATTATATCACAAAGTATACTACGAAAAGTGAAAAGACACACCTTATGGATGCATTTAATGATATATATTCAACGAAAAGTTTGAGAAGCAAGTTATTCAACATAGGTCTAAGATTATTAGGACACAGAGAATGCGGAGCTTTAGAAGCTAGTGATAATCTGCTTGGCATACAACTATATGGTACCGATCCACAAACTACAATTAGGTGGCTAGATGTAAATATTCATCGTAACAGAAGGGTTAAGTCCAAATCGGAGATGAATATGCTCGATCCAAAATCCACGGACATATTCTACGAATCTTGGGTTGATAATTTCTATCCAGAAAGGCCACAAGAATTAGAAAGAATGCATTTATTTGATTTTATGAAGAAATTTGACATCGTGAATAAAAAGCCGGTTTCAGGGAGAGCAAAATTTTATGTTTTAAAAGAGGGAAGTAAATACTTAAAAGAAAGAGACAGACCGTACATTTTAAATCATTATCATTATGATGCCGAACAAGTGCCAGAAAAATATTTCTTCGCTCTACTTTTGATGTTCAAACCTTGGCGTAAATTAGAAGAGTTGAAAATGGGCTTTGAGACTTACACTGAAGCTTTTCACTCGGAAAAAGATGCGTTTAGAGAAGCATTTAATTTCGGGAACTCATGCATAGAACAACGAAAAAAAATAGAAAAAGCTATCACAAAAGTAGAATCTAAAATATCAGAATTAATTGAAGAGAAAGAAAATATTGAAGTTGACGGAGGTCCTGATAATCCATTAGAATTCAATGCTTTAGAGGTTACAAATGCTATGGAAGATTTCTGTCTCATTAACATTGAGGAAAATCTATATATTGACGATTTTGAAGAAATATTTAAAAGTCTTAATAATGATCAAAAGAGAATATTTGATAGCATTACCATGAAATTGAAAAACACGGATCATAACGATGAAATTTTTCGATGTTTTGTCAGTGGTACCGGAGGAACAGGAAAAAGTTACTTAATAAAAGCTATCAAACTCTGGGTCCACCATTATTTTAAAAAAAAAGTAGCAGTGAGAGCACCAACAGGAATCGCAGCATTCAACGTAAATGGACTAACGATACATAGGCTTCTTCAGCTGCCAGTTGAACATAAAAAGACACCAAGATATAAACCACTATCCGATGAAGTACTTAAAATATTAAGATCAGATTTAAAAGACGTTGTTTTATTCATCATAGATGAAATTTCAATGGTTTCAAACGTCACCTTAGCATTTATACATTTCCGTCTTTCAGAAATATTTGATACAAGTGATGACAATAATGGATGGTTTGGTAAAAAACACATCCTGGTCTTAGGAGATCTTTTGCAATTACCGCCTGTTAGAGAGAAATCTCCTTTCGAATTTTTTTCACCTTCTGAAGGGACCAAGTTATTCGGATCACTTAGTGTTCCTAATTTATGGAAAGAATTATTCATGTATGACGAACTCACAGAAAACATTAGACAACATAATGATTCTGTTTATGGTGAAATACTAAAAAAAATAAGAATAGGAATAATTACAGAAGCAGATTATGATGTCTTATCAAAAAGACTCATTCCATTTCAATCGGATACTAACGAGGGCAGACTGCGAGATATTGCAGATTATCTTTTAAAATGTTCAAATGATACAATATGTTTGTTGCCCACAAGAAATATGTGTCACCAATTGAACGACGCCATGCTTAAAGGACTCGATGGTCCTGAAATACGCCTTATTGCAACAGATAATCTTGAATGTCCAAAGTTCTTAACAAAAAGAGCTCGCAAAGTCCTTTTAAATTATGAAGAAGATGATTCAATGACAGCAGGATTACAAGAAACGATAATAATTAAAAAAGGAGTTAGAGTGATGTTAAAAAGAAATATTGATATAAATTTGGGTTTGGTAAATGGCTCTATAGGCACAGTCATAGATGTTAAATGGCATCCAGAGAACCACAACAAAGTCAGAAGGGTGTTGATAGAGTTTTGCAACTCTCAACTATATGAGTTGGCTCCCGTAAAATCCAAATTTGAGGTGATTAACAAAGCATATGTTCACAGAGAGCAATTTCCAATATGTGTAGCATACGCTGTAACAATTCATAAGAGTCAAGGTTTAAGTTTACAAAGCGCACTTATTGACATAGGATCTTCCGTCTTTTCATGTGGGCAAGCGTACGTAGCTCTATCGAGAGTGAAAACTCTAAATGGGGTTCATCTAATTAATCTCGATGTTAACAACATTATAGCTCAGAAATCGGCAATTAGGGAATACAACAGGCTCAGATCTATTTACCAATCAGATATGAAAATGATTGAATATACAAAGCCGTGGAGAAAGAAAATTAGAGATAGAAAGTGGGCTATGCCGAAAATTGTATCAGTTGTTCAAGATCCAGATTCTCAAAAGAAAAGAGGAAAAAGGAAGCGGTGTTCTACAAGAGGAAATTCGAAATGCAAAAAAAGTATATAGAAAAAATATTATTTAGATGTATATCATTATTTAATCAGAAATAAATGTAGGGTAGATAAAAACGGTGTTTCAAAAGGATATAATATTTTAGAAGACTGTATTTAATATCTTTCCTCGTACTGTCTAATAAAATAAATCAATTTGAATAAATGTTGTATTGATTACATCAGATTGATAAACACTGGTCAATTTAAATATACAATAAAGAAATAAGATTAAATTATCCTATAAAATTTAATATAAAAATTATCGTACAGAAAAAAATACAGCATCTTTAAAGTTCCAATTGAATATTGAATTCCATTGAGAAAAATGTATTTTAGGTTACAGAAAACACTTAAAAATCTTACGTAAAATGTTCATTTTTAACACTTTCCAACCTAGTTGAAAAGTGTTTATGACTTCGGTTTGTCTGGCCGTCTGCCGTCTGGCCGTCTGGCCGTCTGCCGTCTGGCCGTCTGGCCGTCTGCCGTCTGCCGTCTGCCGTCTGTCCGTGCTCTAATTCCCGTAAATATGCTCGGATTGCCCTGCAATTTTTATATGTTATAATCGTTATCTATAGCATGTTCCCTATTTCAACGGAAGTGTGTAGCACTTATAGTTTTTTACAGGGACACTCAAAAGAATTCCGTTACATTGCGGTCTATGGGGAAAAATCATTTGTGGTTTATTTAAATAATGTTTCACTATTTTAAACGCATTGAAATTTATATATATCACTAAGGTGCATTAGAAGAAGCTTAATATGGAATAGGGTGTGCATAGCACTTATACTTACTTTACAGGGACAGTCAAAAGAATTCCGTTACATTACGTCTATGGAGAAAAATCGTCTGCGGTTTATTTAAATAATGTTTCACTATTTTAAACGCGTTGAAATTTATATAAGGTTCATTACAAGAGACTTATTACAGAATATTGTGTGTATAGCAGTCATCGTTCATTTACAGGGTCACACAAAAGAATTCTCTACTGTATGTTAACAATAATTCCTGGACGTGCGTTTTAAGTTACTGAACGCGATTTTAATTTTAAATCGCTTTTTGTATATTACGTGGTGTGTATAAATTCTGTAGATCCTATACAGGGAAACACAAAAGTTCGGGAACACATTTCCGTATTATTTAACTCCAGACGGAGAATTTTAAACTGTGCTACGTGTTTCCTAACTGAACTAAAATTTAGCATCCTATGTAGTATATATACAAATCTATAGATCCTATACAGGGCTGAATAAAATTATTCGGATTACTTAGATGTTATCTTTTAGCTTATTAAAGAGTATGATTCGTAAAATTATTTTGGAAGCGTTGGAAAGTGTTACATAATCTATGCTTGACGCATGATTTTTCGTTCTTGTTCACTCTATATTTTAATATAAACTTGAAGTGAAATATAAATTTGTAAAGTCCAATAAAATCAATAAAATTGTTTTCATATTAATATATTTTAGTAAACACATTAAAAAAACATAAAAAAAGTAGTGATATCCCAACAAAAACTTTTCAGTAAAAAAAAAAAAAAAAAGCGCCAAGTTCTTCTTAAGGTTTCGGCCAGAAAAAGCAGTGATATCTGAAGCTCGCCCAATTTAAAAGTCAAACATCCCAAATCTTTCATTGAAAATGGCTTCCTGCGACTTGGCCGTTAATGCATTCTAGGACATTTCCAAATTTATGATTGGAAATTATACATTTATAAATTGTTTGAATATTAAAAATAATATTAGAAATGCAAAGAGACAAATCCCCATGAATATATTGAAAGCAAAATCTTTGTGATAAATACTACCATTCAATTTCAACAAACATTAGTTTTGATTAAGAATCATTCAGTCCACTTATGATTTAATTGTCATTTTGTATGGTCCAAAGTCATTATATCGAAACCGATGAAATAAACTAAATCTACTTTAATCAAATCTCCCAATGTGTTACGTTATGCTGTATATTGTATAATATTGAAATCTTGTTCATTGACGAAAGGAATTCATTCCATATGAACATTTATTATAGTTTGTTTGGATGTATTAAGAGTTATTGCAATGATATTAGAATGCACTTATTCGTTTTTAACAGTCGAAAAACGGATAATTATGTTTGAGCAATTTAATCTTTTGAATATCATAAAGTCATTATCTTCTGAATACAAGTATTTTGTTATTTTTCATTTACTAAGCATTTAAATAGACTCTGAAGTGGTTTTATATGCTTTATTGAAATGTGTATTATACTTCTGTACTTTGTGCTACAAAAAGCGTAAAATGCTGAAATATATGTAGTAGACATGTACATCATTATACAATTTTTAGTATTTGAAAAACCCTCTTGAATGCATTAACGGCCAAGTCGCAGGAAGCCATTTTCAATGAAAGATTTGGGATGTTTGACTTTTAAATTGGGCGAGCTTCAGATATCACTGCTTTTTCTGGCCGAAACCTTAAGAAGAACTTGGCGCTTTTTTTTTTTTTTTTACTGAAAAGTTTTTGTTGGGATAATACTTCCGACATCAAGTAAATGGGACTACATTTTTGGCATTTAATCATACAGTTTGGCAATAGTATTTTGTTATGAAAAGTGGACGATGGGATAATAGAGAAGTACCTAAGTTTTTTATACCAAGTTTGAAAATTTATCTTTTTTTTTGTCGCATTCTTGGGCAAAGATGTATATTATCAAGATACCATTTTGATTTGTAAGCACAAAGTCAATAAAATCACCATTTTGTGACAAATTATGAGTTTAATAAGTATCGCCCAGAACAGAGATGCAATCTGGTATAAAATGAAATCATTATCGCCCAATAATGAAAGCAATAATAAATCAAAAGATTCAAGAATTGCTTATGAAGCAAAATTAATTCAATAACAAATCTTAATGAAAATATACATTTTACACTCTACTATAACTTTAAACTGAGTTTGATGTTTCAATTAAGAAATGAAAACATTCAATAAAGTGTAAAATATATGTTTTCATAGAGATTTCTTATGAAACTGATAGTATATGGGAAAGTGGCAAAAAAAAATTAACCGAACAACAACAACAAAAAAAAACTAAATAACCTCTTTAAGTTTTCCTAAAATCAAAAATAGTTTTTTTTTTTTTTTTTTTTTTTTTTTTTTTTTTTTTTTTTTTTGTCGCATTCTTGGGCAAAGATGTATATTATCAAGATACCATTTTGATTTGTAAGCACAAAGTCAATAAAATCACCATTTAGTGACAAATTATGAGTTTAATAAGTATCGCCCAGAACAGAGATGCAATCTGGTATAAAATGAAATCGTTATCGCCCAATAATGAAAGCAATAATAAATCAAAAGATTCAAGAATTGTTTATGAAGCAAAATTAATTCAATAACAAATCTTAATGAAAATATACATTTTACACTCTACTATAACTTTAAACTGAGTTTGATGTTTCAATTAAGAAATGAAAACATTCAATAAAGTGTAAAATATATGTTTTCACAGAGATTTCTTATGAAACTGATGGTATATGGGGAAGTGGTAAAAAAGATTAAAAGAAAAAAAAAAAAAAAAAAACTAAATAACCTTTTTTATATCTCTTGAAGTCAAAAATATTTATTTTTTTTAGCTTGGATAACTATTATCAGGTATTTTTTCAGTTTGGTTTGTTGAGTTGATGAACATGTGTTCATGATTGAATCCTTTGGATGCTGTTTGTATCGTACAGAAAATCATTTACATTCTGCTGTATTTTAACTAATTCATATGGCCACTTACACACTGGCTCTGTAAATTATTTTTGAAATTAGCACATGATGTAAGCAAAAATCAATAAACAACAACAAAAACGTGGCAATCATTTTCAAACCGTTTTATATAATCAAAACTTTTCGATATTTTACTGCCGAATGTAAATATTAAAACATTCAGCTTTTCAAAGTAAAAATAAACTCCTTCAAGAAATAAATCCTAATAAAATCTCGACCATTACTTTTAGGTTTAAAAAATTTTAATTTTCAATATACATACGACATAAAAAGAAGAAAAAAAATACACCAGAATGTATCTCTAATTTTGTGTTCACGAAAGCAAGGAACTCAATCATGATTATGTTTACTATGTTCATCAACTCAATAAACCAAAATAATAAAATGAAAAATTACCTGATAATAGTTATCCAAGATAAATCGTAAACCAAACTTGTCATATTTAAAGTAACTCGAGAGGAATGACCGATCTTAAAAAATCTCAAATACACTTCTAATGCAAACTGCTTTAAATATATGGATTGGCGACACAGCAAGATTCTAAATTTGTCCCTGCTGATGAGTTTTTTTTTTTTTTTTTTTTCGTGCAGCTGCTGGTTGATTTTTGCAATTTTTCTCCCCGCAGCAAACTGAAGAAATTCGTGTAATTTTTGTGCCACCAAATTACTGAAATTACAATCTCTCCCCCCCCCCCCCCCGAGTGAGTGGTGTTTTGGAAATTTGGATTACAATAAATATTTGGTACTTTTTCATTTTATCATTATTTATTCTGGTTTGTTGAATTCTTTGGATTCACCATATAATTATACTGGATGGAAACTATTTATAGTACGATCAGTTCTTTTTTTCTGGAAATATATTTGCAGTCTGGCTTATTTAGGAACTCTTAGAATGAAACATAATAGAAATTTGTAAGATGCTGAAACAGCCTTTTGTATATTTTAGTATTAGGTTATATTTAGCATTGGGTTATATTTAGTATTAGGCGAGTACATGCAGAATATTTTATGCATTGATTCTCTAACATCGTCTATCAATAGACAACAACAAAAAGTGGCACCTCATTTTCAAACAGCCGAATGTTAACTATTAAAACATCTGAAATATTATATTCAAAAAATGAAATTTCTGTTTTTCCAAATGAAAATAAACCCCTTCAATAAAAAAAGAAAAAAAAATACTTATAAAAACTCATAAGCAAAATAGTACTCAGTAGCAAAAAATACACCAAGCATGCAACAATTACATTACTCGCACTAAATAATTTCGCGAACAAAAAGAATTAAGAGATATCCAAAGAATTCAATCATGTACACAGAAATAGATATATATTTCTATGTTCATGAACTAAATAAAAACAAAATAAATAAAGATAAAATGAAAAAATTCCTCACAATTGTAATCTAAACTTCTTGCCGACGCCATACCCACAGAAGGGTCGTACACTCGTTTTGTAAACAGTTCCTAATCTAATGTGACTCTAGAGACAGGAAATATCCCTCACCTCATTGGCGGAAGATTATTTGACGCATGCGTATACGGTCCAATTTCGATGGAAATTTGACAAAATTACCAAACTGCTTTAAATAGATGGATGTATGTTTGTATGTGTGTGTGTGTGTGTGTGTATGTGTTTACATCATTTAATTCTGAAAAATATCTAACGTTTAGAAAAAGTAGCAAACGATAATTATTCAAATGATTTGTCTACTTTTTTGTTTGTTATTTTAAGGATAAATATAAGTATTTACTTTAAATTAACGAAATCTATAAATTTATTATTTTAATAAAAGGACAATCGTAAAATGTATGCTTACTAACATTATTTTAAAATAACTCTAATATAACTGCAAAATAATAAAAATATGTTTTAATACACTAAATTTAACCCGGCAGTACTCGCACGTTGGTCATTTCCCCGCCAAAATTCGCTGCCTTCCTTTATCTCATTTCCCCTTAAAGCTACAATAATGAAATGCAGTGTAGCTGACCTTGACCGTTGGTTCTTTTGTGTACTAAAGTTGCAAGGCATTCCAGCGTTTTCTCAGAAATTTATTGCATTCTAAAGTTGAAATCGGTCTAAAAGACCGTGGCGCGAGCACTGCGGTTCAAGTAATTTTTTCCCCTCCCAGTTCTTCATTCCCGTTTCCGCGAATTTCTTGGCAGGAAAGTTTCTGGGAAGGGTTCGATTCTAGTTTGCTCTTTCATTCTTCTTTTCATCTTTCTTTGAATAAACTGTTATTTATTATTATTTAATTCATATATACGATTATTGTTTACTTCATACATAAGAAGCTTCTAACAAAGGGTGTGACTCAAGAGGCCTGCCTCTATCCTGAAATAAGTAATAAATGGATCTTCATAAATTTTCATTTCAAAAAGGGCGTTTAAGCATAAAATCGCTAATAATGCCCCCCCCCCCCTGCACCAAATACACACACAGGCAGCACACACACAACACACACACGGACACACACAAAAACTGCTGCCTTTATATTAATAATTTCAGAGTAAGGAGTTTTATCTTCTTTTTTATTATTGTTATATAGATATATTGTAAGAAAAAATAATAAAATAGAATATTGATGTCAGTTAGTCGATGTAGATTTTTTTTCTTGGGGCCCATTTTGAGAAAAATAAAAATTAATTTTGTGAAATTTATTATATTTTTGTGACAAATAACATTTTGTTACAAAAGATGAAATCCAGTTACTGAAATTATAACCAATAATTTATTAATAAGTTATTTAAGTCCTTCTGCTATAGTTTTCCTTTCTGGTGATCTTGTTTAGTTTGCAAATTACATATTTACAAACGTAACAAAATAAAATAAATTAATGAAGAGTATGTTTTTATAGAATGGAATTTATGAAGGTGCTTGTGTTAATAAAAGAAATTTTGTGAATGTCGGGGCTCTTTTATTAAGAGGATTTCTGCAAAGGGACCTATTTTATTAAGAGGAATTTTGCGAAGGAGCCTGTTTTCTTAATTTTATGAAGGGTTTTGTGTTAATAACAGAGTTTTTGTGAAGGATCGTTTTTTATTAAGAGGAATTTTGTGAAGAAGTTTGTCATATTAAATGGAATTTTATGAAGGGTTCCTGTTTTATTAGGACGAATTTTGTGAAGCGTTCTGCTTTAGAAAAAGAAATTTTGCAAAGGGACCTTTTTTGACAGGAATTTTGTGAAGGACCCTACTTTTGTTAGAAGAATTTTGCGAAGGGTCCTTTTTTAACAGGAATTTTGTGAAGGGTGTTGTTTTATTAATTTTATGAAGGATCATTTGTTAATTTAACAAATTTTGTAAAGAGGCCTGTTTTATTAAGAGGAATTTTGTGAAGTATTTTGTGGAGGGATCTGTCTTATTAGATGGAACTTTATAAAAGGCCTGCTTTATTAAGAGGAATTTTGTGAAGGGTGTTTTTTTTTATGAAGAGTCATGTGTTAATTGAATAAATTTTGTGAAGATGCCTGTTTTATTAAGACGAATTTTGTAAAGAATATCTGTCTTATGACATGGAATTTTATGAAAGATCTGTTTCATTAAGATGAATTTTGTGAAGGATCCTGTTCTATTAAGAGGAATTTCGTGAACGGATTTGTTTTATTACATGGATTTTTGTGAATAAAAAATAAATAGGTCCCAAATTTTGCGTGGATCTACCCCTGGTTATAAATAACATGTCCTGAAATACACGATTGAATGATTATTTAAATTGCATAAATGAATAATGCAATCTGTCTCTTTTCAAGTTTAATTGGCTCCTAGTTCCAGTACACTGTCAAAAACCAGCTTACTGCGGTTCTGACTTTAAAAATAATTTATCCCTAACACGATTTCAAATTGATAATTGAAAATTTATTCTAATTAGTAATTGATTGTGTCTTTATAACATCAATCAAATTATTTAATAATTTTATGCTTTAATATATCAGGGGTCGATACAGGAAAAAATTTGGGCCTATTTAGGGCCCCTTCACAATAATCCATTTAATAAAACAGGCTCCTTCACAAAATTCTTTTTTTTTATAGAATCCGGCCCTTCACAAAATTCCATATGGTAACGCCGGCAGATTTCCCCTCTGTTTTCGGGCTACTGGTAACGGCGGCAAATGGACCGAGCGCGACTACTAGTGTTTAAAAAAAGGCGCGACTACTCTCGGGTTAATGAGGATATTTGAAAATATATTTAAATTTTACTCAGCATGTTTAAATTATTTTAAATGATTTATAAAACATTGGAATGTAACCACTGAATTTTCCATTTCTAGATTTGGTTCGAAAAACTGTTTACTGTTAAATCTAGATGAACGTAATTTTATAACATAAAAAAGGAATATTAAGTTATTTTCAACGACTGTTTCAATTTAAATTAATAATGCATATGTATTATATGTCTAATTATTTAATATTGTGAAGAATATGAGAAGAATATACAGTATGTCCGAAAAGTCTGGAAATGGTCGAATAACTCGGAAAATACACATCGGATTGAAAAACGGAAAAATACCTGTTAAATAAATTAAAAAAAAGCTATTCAGTGATACCAAAGTCGACCCCCTAAGGGTCAGAGGGGTCCAACTTTAAAATCTTGAATAAGAACACGTATTTTTTTATTGCAGATTATGATTCTACGGACAAAATACGTAATTTTTGTATTTAACATTTTTTTTATTTTTTGAATCATCGTAGATGGCTATGTAATCGAGAAAAATGCGGCGTTAAACAGTATACCGAACCATCAGAGGCAAAGGGACTCACATAAAAAAAAGTACCCCGAAGGGAACAAGAAGCTACTATGACCAGATCGTTGTGCATTCATTTAGAAATTAAGATGTTGCCCCTGCCCTATCCACGTCGACGATATAGCATTTTTCTGCTTAGTTTCTTTTTTTTCACATTTTAAAGTAAGATGTTCAGTTTAAAATATCAGAATGCATTACATTATATACTTTTTTAGCCATTTATTTTTACGTTTCACCATACTGGATAATTAACAAAATTATATCTAATCTATATTCCTAAATAGAATTAACTGAACATTTGTGCAATATTTATTTAAAATTATTAATACAAAAATAACATTTGGTTATTTTATTCGACAAAAATATTCATTGATATATGTAGGACATTGCAAATTCGCTACAATGTTCGCTTAAGCCGTATACCACATACGTTGGTTTCATGTTGAATGAGGTATTAATAAACTGCTTAATCAAGGTTAAAAAAACAGCAGGTAAAATATTCTAGCTGCAGCAACTTTATTGATTATTTCACGATGAAAGATCTCAACAGATATGAGCTAGGTATCTCAATGAGCATACAGCTGGTTTAAAAGTCTAATTATGTTTCCCCGTAAAACATAAATCAAAAATCGAGCTAAACATGTTTAGATTCCGTAGACAAATACATTGACGTTTCATAAAAAACATTGGTGACTCCATTAATACCGTGAAAATCAGAGGGTGAACTCTTCAGTGATATTGTTGTAGTTATTTGGACAATTTCAAAGACAGGAAAAATAATCTGAGATCGAGGAGACGGTTTTATAGAGGGCGCACGTGAAGACATGACTCTAGAAAAAACCCATTGCGGTAGGTGTTCTAAACCAATGAACAGACATGCCGTGAACGCTATTGGTGTATTCATTTTAACGATGTAAATGGGTCTTAAATTTGCTAAAATAATTTTAGAGTCGCCCCAAGGAATACAAAATAATAGGCTTATTGATCCAATGAAATGTTTTGAAATTGAATGTACTGAAACGGGAAAAAAATTCCGGGCATCAAAGCAAAAGAAAATCAAAAAAGAAATTAAAAGGAGAATATTTTTAGACTGAAAATAGCAATCTAAATGGGGGAAATTTTAGAAATGTTAAAATGTGTTATTTTATCTCCCCCGAAAAACCCTATGAGATCTGGAGACCTAATTGATTTATAATGTGAAAAAAACTGCACCAGCTTTGCTTGCAACGTTGTCAGACGTCAATGAAAAGAAATTGTAAACTTAGTACTTATGAATTTAAATGCAATTGTGTAATTAAATCTTTTTTTCTAAATAAATAAAAAAACAAGAAGAAAAAGAAACCGAAGAGAATCTTTCATAATCCGTACAAAAAACTATTTTTGCAATAATTTTCTAAAATAAATATTCTTATTTTATATGGCATGCTTAATCTTTTAATACATTAAAACAAGAAATTTTTTTTTCAATACAGTAACAATAATAATAATGTAACTTTTAGCTCACAAAAACTTTCTTTGGATAGTCTTCTTATAAAACATTGAGAAATCTCTATTAATATATATATAAGAAATGAAAATATTTAACAGAAAATAAATAGAATAAATATATTTAATGTATATTTAATATGACAACCAAAACTTCGAAATATATCAGTCTTTACAATTAGAGTTTCTTCATGACAGTTCCTCAATTACTGTCTATATTTTACTTCAGTGAGTTTCGGCTGTTTGTTACCACAGACAATATTTAGAGAAACTTGTTTGGAATTCCAAAGCAGACTCTGAATCTCTGCGAATGAAATAGGATAACAAAATCAGACATTCTTGTTTGCTTTGGAATATAAAAGCCTGCTTAATTTTAAACTAAATAGAAAAATGTCATATTTTTAGAAATTGCGTCAAAGATTTACTGGTGGCACAGTTCAATAAAAAAAAAAAAATACTGTAATAAGTAGTGAAGATTTTGTGTGATAAAAGTTTCCCTTTTGTTTATTTGATAGCAGTAAGAGTTGGTTTCTAAACTTAATATGTAGAAGCAATTTTTTTGGAGATATTTAAGAGAAGTTTCGCAAAAAGTAGCCTGAAAGTAGCCTGATTTGAATTCCGAACATAAGTGTAAATTTCTGTGAACGGAATATGTGAAAATATCTACAATTTGTTTTCCTTTGGAATGCGAGTGCTTCAATTTAAACAAATAGGAATTTGTGACAAATAAACATTTTACCAAAACCATATATAAATTTTTATTATTTCTAATTAATAAACATATATCTTATTTATATTATTTACTAAGTATAAATTGATAATACGAAAATGGTATATTTGCATTAATTTTTTTTATGGAATTTTTAGTTAAATGGACATATTCTGTCTCCCCGAAAAATTACCATAAACTCAATTTTTTTTATAATTTTTGTTTCTTTAAGGCAAACGATACTAATTTGAACTTAAAATTTTTATTCAAGTTCAGAAGCAGCTCAGTTAAATTTTAATAAGTTCAAAGAATAGTTAAATGTACCACATGTTTTGTTTACAAATATACTGTATCGTAGCCATCATTGAATATGTTCAACAGTCTTATTCTAAGCGACAATACAATGTCACTTATGATAAAAAATACAAATAGAAAGCGCTAAATTTCAATCTGTTTGCAAATGCTGTGAACGAACAACTTAGAGAGTTTCGTAACTGAATTTTTATTCCTGCATGCGAAATTAATCTTGGAAGGGATAGTTTTTCAGTACTTGTTGCTTTAAACTGTTTTATTTGTAATAATTATTATACTTAATATCATATTAACATAATTGAATTATAGTGGGTTAGAAAAGAATTAGCTTCCTTTTTCACAAACGGATAACTATATGTGTTTTGTGAAGATTTTGTGAAAGTCATTTGATAGCTGTCACTTTTAGCTTACCTTAGAAGCTAATTGAGAGTAATACTGTTTCCTTAGTTTTGGAAAGTTTTAATATTTACGTAAAAATGTACCATTTGGACATATTTTAGTTCTCATTTCCATAAAGGCAAGAAAGCGACTTAGGCACACATAAATGCCGACAAACAGATAAATAAAGCTTATGGTGTTATTTGCCTAACAGAACGCAGGTCTCATGTTTGGTTTAAAACAGTCTGTTGTGGAGATTTTTACTCAGAAATGACTAACGTTCTGGTCGACCTACTTATGTTGCTAAGGTCCAAATCAAAGTCATAATTAAATAGTATCATTTTATAACAGTGCGAGATTTGCAAGAAAAGGTAAATGTATCACGCGCAGCAATTAAAAATGGCTTAAAATATCTTAGTCTCGTTAAAAAGTTCGATAAGTGGGTTCCACATAAATGAAAATAAATTTGTTTAATATAATGAATTATAGTTTGTGATATGAATCTGAACCGCAACTAAGTCGATCTTTTTTATCATCACTGGTGATAATAAATGGATCATTTCGAATATCCGCAATTGAGAACTGCCATGGTTTAAGAGTGTGAACTATCAGAAAGAACATATAAATTGCCTCTAAAAAAAGACCATACTGTCTATTTGAAGTACAAATATGTCTCGAATTTGGAGCTATTTCGAAGAAGCGTGACGATCAGTTTAGATGATTTCAGTCAACAAGTAATGAAAGAGAAGAAAGCAATCTAAGACAAAAACAAATAATTTGCAAATCGCAACGAAGTAAATGCAAATTCCATCAAGATAAAACAAATCACAATACAAGTTCGTAAACTCGCAAACATTATTTGAGATTTGAAGGAAAATTATGTCTGATCCCACTTAATTTCCGATTATCAATTATTTCGATGTTTTCAAACTGCTTGAAAAGCAACAATTTTATTAATTGTGGTGACCTGAAAGCGCACTGTGTTCAGTTTTTTGCTGATAAGGGCTAGAAATGTTATGAACACTGAATCTTGAAGTTGCAGAAAGATAGGAAAATATATTCGAACAAAATAAAAAATATATCGTTGAATAAAGTTCATTCTTTGTATTAGATTAATGATGGTTATTTATTTCACAGTACAAAATCTAAATTACTTGCGATACCGATAAATACGACGCTGAACTTTACTTTGACAGGAGTTCTCTTTTAAGAGTATATTTATATTATATTTGTGTGACTA
Source organism: Maratus michaelseni (assembly GCA_963931845.1). Classification (NCBI taxonomy): domain Eukaryota; kingdom Metazoa; phylum Arthropoda; class Arachnida; order Araneae; family Salticidae; genus Maratus; species Maratus michaelseni. The sequence continues at coordinate 287,676,802 of OZ007591.1, read as the reverse complement.
TAAACTTTTGTCATGAACTAAAATAAGAAAACCTTGTAAGTCTATAAGCTGTTAAAAAAAACAGACTTTTTAATACAGTTGATAAAATATAATATAAAAACATTTAAATTACAATATATTATAGACGTTTCGTATAGCATCGCGACAAGTCATTAGTAAAAACATCTTGTGTGAATGACACAGGAAATGTCTCAGAATACAACCATAAACAATTGCAAAAAGCAGTTAAACATTTAGTAAAATAGTGCATTCACCAATATACCTGGTGAATGTACTATTGAAAGATTTGTTTAGTATGAAAATCATCTATGCATGAAAACCAACCTTCAAGAAATACTCTCTCATAAAAATTCTTGCATCACATTTTGACAACACTTGTACCACCGCAATTCTACGCTATTTTCCGCAAAAGCATTCGCTCTTAATGCTAGTCCCACTGCCAGTCTCAAGAGCATGTTGTACAACTTTTTAATTCAATTTAGCATTCCTAAATGCCGAAATTTGCTCACCAATTTTAGTCTCAAAAGATTCTAACCCCTTTCAGTGGCTGTCTCTGAGATTGTAGCTTCAAATAATTGAGAATTGTTTAATGAAAACAAAGGGCTCTCGTATTTCATTTTGGAGAAGATATATTGATGACGAATTTGTTGTTGCTGATCCTGGTGATCCTGGCGGTATTTTCGGCATAGCAAACTCTATTTGTATGCTGATTAATATTACTTTTGACTACGAATTGGGCAGTACTTTCCCATTTTTGGATATTCTTGTTCATAGAAGGGTCGTTTCACCTTTTCAAAAAGTTACCACGTCCGTTTATACATAAAAGACATTCTTGGGACAATACACCAATTTTGCGTCAAATTGTCCACTAATTCATAAATCGTCGATTATAAAAACTTTGGCATTGAGAGCCTTGAAATATTGTGATCCGGAGAATGATTTGGTTATGGAAAAAGAAAGACATTTTATGGATTTGAAACAAAAGGATAACCCCATGAGACGTGCTTAAAAATGTATTTAAAAGTGTAAAATATTCTTTTCTTTCAACCTCGCCCCTGTTGAGCGGGTCAAACCTACAATATATATTTCTATTCCTTACTAAAACAATCTGTCTGAAAAAAATTTCAAGATTTTTTAGAACATTTGGTAATGTTACTTCATATAAATCGTTTAACAATGTAGCTTCATTTTTCACTAATCATAAATTTCGATATGAGAAATCCAAGTTCAGAGGTGTAGTTTATTGGATCCCGTGCGGCAAGTGCAATTCTGTTTATATCGGCTAAACCGGCGGATCTTTTGTCCCTAGAATTTGTGAGCACATATCTGCTATTCGGAATGTTAAATTGAATTCAAAAATTGTACAACAGGCTCTTGAAACAGACCTTATTCCTGTATTTTCAAAATGGGATGCAATAATTATTACAATATGTTTTCCTTGAAGGTTGGTTTTCAAGCATAGAGGATTTCACACTAAACGAATCTTGTAATATACTTGGTGAATACACTATTTTCCAAAATGTGTATTTTTTTTTCAACTGTTTATGCTTGTTTTCTGAGACTTTTCCAGTGTCGTTTGACAACAGATATTTGTACTGATGATGTGTCGCGATGCGATACGAAACATCTATAATATATTGTAATTTTTATATTTTTATATTATATAATGAAATGTATTAAAAAGACTGATTAGAAAAAAAAATATATATATATATATATTGTTTGTCATGAAATTCAACATAAAACTTTAGATATATCTCGTATAATTTTATTAAAATCAATGTTAAATACTAGAGATTTAATAGTGAATATAGGTGACTCTAGTTCCCTTTAAATTTATGTTCATACTCTTAATTAGATTGCGCTACAGATCACGCTCTATTGGCAGTTTAAATATGGCCATCTTGTAAATTATGTTTATGTATATACATTTTTTTATAGGAATATTTGTATATTTCGTCTAAAAAATAATAGGGTTTTTTGGCAGAGATTAAGTTTTCTTGAAATAGATCTTTATAAATTATTTGTTACTCTATTTTAGTAATGTTTTTAAATAATCATCTACTCTATTTTATTTTATTGAACGTGTATTTCCACTTTATCGCAAGCGTCATTACTTATCTTAATTAAAAAGAAATATATGTATCGTAGCCTTAAAATAATGCATTTATATATATATATATAGAGAGAGAGAGAGAGATGGTTTTAGTACACAATCTTAGTAATTTGCACAGTATGTTGCTTTGTGCACGAGAGAGTTATGCTATAAAGAAAACCTTCTTGTTTAAAGTTTACTTTTTGGTAGTTAAAATAACTTGGCGGATAATGTTCGGTATCCTGCATAAATTACAGATTAAATAAAAAAAATATATTAATATATATATTGTTTAGGTGTCAAATGAATTTCCAAAGTATAACAGCCTTTTTGTTTACAATTTGTTCATGACACTCTTTACGTCATTTTCTCTATTGCCTAATTCAATTAATTTTGAATGCTTGTTACATCAAGCTATATCTAGAGGATCATGTTTAGACTACCAATATTATACTAGTGTGAATATTATATGTGATTGTGTGAATATCCACTGTCTTTCTTTGTTCTTTTATTTATCCTACTCTGTCTATCTATGATCTCTGAGTGTATCATCAGTAACCAACATGGTGTAAAAATTACATTATTCAACAGGAAATAGGCAAACTTCACAAAGCTATCGATGAAGACATTAATGCAGACATTAGACATTTAGACTATCATTAACAGCTATGTCAATAAAATGAGATAACGAAATCAAGCAATATATATTGTTTAATACAAAATATCCATGAATCATACGGTATATCAATTTTAAATAAAATGTCCAATGCTATATATTAAGAAAATGCGCCAAAACTTTGCCAAAGAAGATTTAAAAAATCCTTTATATAAATGATGAAGTTTTCAAGTGTTGTCAATTGCTTTTTCTATTAGCAGTATGAGTTGATTTCTACAATTTATATTTTCAAGGAAAACTTTAAAGAAGTTTTCGTATAGTAAAGAGGTTTTTTTTAGAAGAGTGTGATTAGAATTCCAAATAAGTCTATAAACTTTTGAAAGGGAATTATGAAAAATAAAATAAAGATTTTTGTATTGCATTGTAATAGCACAGCCTGCTTAAATGAAACTAAAATGGAAAGATCTGTTATAGGTACATACGCCAAACGTTTACATCTGTTATAATAAACTTCTAAAATATTCTTTAAATAAATTATGATGTTTTTTGCGATAATATCTTGCTTTCTATTTCCTTGATACGTCTACAACTCACGCTCAGTAACAATTCCTTTGAAAAAATATTTAAAAAAAAATAAATAAATAAAAATAAAAAATCTATATTATGTGATGTACCCCGTTCTATATATAAGTTAAAAAAATAAATACCAAATTATTTTCTTTAGAAACTTGTATATGTAAATGTAAAGTTTTAATATTTATGTTTTTCTGTGTACATCTAACCGAAAAAAAGAAACGTTAAAATATGCATGAAGATACTGTGATACTAAAAAATTTAATGTTTTCCCCTTATTTTCAAAGGAGAAAGGGGGTCATATTTTGATTTGATCAACAATTAAGCTGTTGTAAACATTAATGAATCGATTTTGAAAATTTTTCATAACAAATTTTGATTTACACAAATAAATAAACATATGCACGAGTCTTTTTTCATTTTACCTAAATCTATGAACTATCCTTTATTTTCTAATGTATGTATAATTATGTATTAGAAACTAATCTTTCCTATGCAAAAAGTTTCTAGAATCGAAAGTTAAAAAAAATAAGCAAAATAAAATTTAACTTTTCTAACAGAAAGATCCATTTCGCTAGCGATAATCTATTTTAAACTATGCACTACAAATGATAACATAAAAATGATTTTATTAAATAAAAATGCTTTTCGAAATATCCGCTGTTTCCCTTTGTTCCTTTATTTATCCCACTTTGTCTTTATATGCTCTCTGACTGTATTATCATTAATACACATGTTGTATAAATTACTTTATTCAACAAGAAATAAGAGGCAAACCTCACAAAGCTTGATATATATGTATTGTTTTCTTAGGATATTCCACTATATTACGAATTGTGGTTCTCTATTTCTTTTCTCCAGGAAGAATATGATTTTATTAGAAGAATTTCTGGTAAAGGTGTTGATATATTTCATAAGCACTAAAATGTAATATTCATTTTAGTGGATAGATTGCCATTTTCTCGAATTATTTTTACTTATATTTCATATCTTTACTATACGAGCTATAACACACTTCCTCGAAATACGGGATTCAGTCATTTGAGAAGCGTCTTTAATGTAGCGGAAGAATTTAATAAATATGTAGTATATTTATCGTACAAAATTGAAAATTCCAGTTAAATATGTATATCCTGCATAATATAGAACAAATCGAAAACTTTTAGAGTATACAATTAATGTGAAAAACGAATTCGTGAAATATATCAGTTATTCTATTTACAGTTTCTTCATGACACTTTTTCAAACATTCTCTATATTTAAATAATTCAAGGAATTTTGAATGTTTGTTACTGAAGATGATATTTAAAGGAACATATTTATAATATCATTGAAGACACTAAATCCCTGAGAATAAAACGTAATAACAAAATTTTATTTGGAATACAAAAGACTGATTCAATTTAAAGTAAAATGAAAAATGTCTTATTTTCGGAAATTTGCGTCAATATTTTATGATGGCAAAATAGAATAGAAAATGCTCTAAATAATTGGTGAAGGATTTTATTATAATCTTTTGCATATGTTTTTTTTTTTACCCAGTCTATGCGTTGATACATTGTTAAGCAAGTTTAAAGAAGTTGTCAATAGTTAAGCGTGGCTGGTTTTGTCTTTAAAAAATATATAATGAAATATATTTTAAAATTTATTGCTTAAAGAAATTTCAAAGAAGAAAAATACAATATATAATTTCAACTACAAACATGTATTTAAGTGAAATTAAAAGATATAATCTGCAATTAATTAATTATTCAAAAAATGATATTACGTGTTCATAATTACACCAGTTTATTTTTATTTTTTGCACGTTTTGCATATCTTAACTTAAAATAAGTTATCGAATACAATAAACTTCTTAAAATAGTCATAAAGTGTATAATTGGTTTTGTTGCCCGTATGATGATTATTCTTTAATATAATGTGCAAAGTTCAGTTCATTGTATCATTGCTGCTTGTGTGTGATTGTTATATATATTTAGTTTATTAGCATATTAACTGAAAATCGGATGTGACGTAAAAATTATCGTCACCATTTGTCTCGGATACGTACTTCATCAATATCTGTGTAACTAGTATATGCACATATGGATAAAATTATAATCAGTAATATCACAATTTATGAAATTCCCTGCTAAAGAATATTTCGGCTAACGAATATTTTTCACTACTTTTCTGAATAGGCTAGCGAATGCTTTTTTGGATGTGCATGCTTACATAACGCAACCGCACTGCATGTAAATTAGACAGGAAATCAGTTTTCGACGAGCGAAGATTTCCCAACAAATTATCTTCCTTTATTGATTGTATATGTATATTCACGTATAGAGTGAAAGGGATTAAAATCGAGCGTTAAATTGATTAGGAGGTTTCAAGCTTGTGAGAATATATTAAACCAAGGATATTTCAAATTAATACTGCTATAACTATAGTTTCAAAGAACCGCATTATTCTATATATAAGGCAGCAATATATTTTACGTTTGTTTAAACTTATAATGTTTCTTTGAAACTTAAATACAGATTATTTTTAACATTTAAATTATTATGGTGTTGAATTTTTTAAAATCATATTATATATGAGGTAGAGTATGATTAAGCATGTTTTCTTAATATCACCTATTCATACTTTAAAAAGTTGTATTACCAAAAGTAATTACCAAACAGTTTCAATGAGTACAGTCAGAATACTTTAAATAACAACATTTTCAGTGTGAATTACTCTACTTTTAATACAATTAAAGGACATATTTATATAGATAACTAGTATTTAAAATTACGACCCGAACTGAAATGCCGTGTCTTAACAACATAATTAAAGTTTCTTTATTAAATGAATTGAATTAGGACTAATTTATTAGGTGCGATCCTAATTATATAAATACGTAGCACATATAGTCGTCGTCTGGACAGTTCGTCTGTCTGTCCGTCCATCCACATACAACAGCGCAAAAACGACGCAACCGAATGGTTTGAAATTTGATATACATAATTGTTCCAGAATTTTGTCGAATCATTCAAATTTGTATGTAAATCGAATCGAATCGTAAAAAGATAATCTTAAATACAGGGTCATTCATAATTCCCTCCGGGGTTTCGAAACGTTATAGTAAAAAACGAAGACGAATATGAAAAAAAGAAACATATGAAATTATTCCGAAACTATTCAAGTTTTACTTACATACATTACAGGTGTTCTATGTGTGAACCCTTGGTCACACGGCATACATCCATGCGATAGTCCAGTTCCTGCCATACTCAGTTTCTTTAAATTTCCGGTAGCACACATGAATTGTTTTGTCAGTTGGTCCCTGTTTTCGATATTTATTACGAAAGGCCCGTTGAACTGACACCACTGATTCAGATTTAAAGAAACGGAGTAGGGCAGGAACTGGACTATCGCATGGATGTATGCCGTGTGACCAAGGGTTCACACATAGAACACCTGTAATGTATGTAAGTAAAACTTGAATAGTTTCGGAATAATTTCATATGTTTCTTTTTTTCATATTCGTCTTCGTTTTTTTACTATAACGTTTCGAAACCCCGGAGGGAATTATGAATGACCCTGTATATCACTTATTTGAATATATAATTTAAAAAAAACATTTATACATACATTATAAAAACATTTTATAAAACATAAGCTACATAAAAGTTAGGTTATTTAAAGCCGAAAAAATTCTCAAAATAGTATGTTTTAATTTCTTTTTTAGTAAAAAAATGGAAAGGTACGTCTTTATTTCTCAAAAAATAGAATCCTTGTAATAGATTTTATAATAAGACTTCTCGAAAAAAAACGAATAATTGTGTATCTATATTTTAATATTATCATGTGACCAGTTGATATTTCCTTAAACCGAACGGAAAAAATAAATTTCACTTAAAAAAAAAATATATATTTAAACTTTCTGTTAAGTTGTGAATTTCCTTTAAACTTTAGAATTGTTTCATCATGCATCTTTACTTTTAAACTTTCTCTTAAATTTTTTCAGGAACTGTTTTAAGATAAATACTTGATATCGAAAAGTCATTTCATCGTTTTTTTTTTAATAGTAAATAAGAAAAAAAAATTACATGATTTTTTTTTTGTCTAACAAGAATTTTAAGACTATGATTTTACAAAATAAGGAGTACGTTGGATTTTAATTGAAAGCAATATATTTAATTTTGCTTTACGGTTTTTTTTTAAATATTAAAATATTTTAATTTCGAAATATGCGCGATAACTCAATCAAACAACTTTTGTTATGATATTTGCATGAGCAAACACACTAATTAGAAATTTAAAAAATATATTTCTGTGGAGAATTTTAACCACGTAAATATACTATTAATTGTTGTAATTGCTAACAATATTTCAATAATTCTTTAACGTTTGAATTTATAAACATTATGTACTTTTATTCATTATACTATGCATGCTAAGTTACGCATAAAACAATTTATTGTTCTTAGAACTCTTATAATATTTTAATTTTTTTATTATATTATTTTTTATTGTCCTAATAAACATCTATTTATTCATAAAATGTATGTGGTGTTCAAAATTATTCATTCTATATCATGTGCGAAAACCAGATGCAAATAGTAGCCGAAGGACCCGACCAAAGTGCAAACTTATGGCGGCAAAACGGTATTTTTTTCGCTGCTCTAGCTGCAGCCATCCTGGATTTCAAGGCAGATGGCTTTAAATTTTGGTCACAGAGAGAACGTCTCTGTGACCGAATTTTCCACTGCTTATTTCGCGCGTTGTCCCTTAATAATTTTACTGGTAGATATCAAAGTAAGATGAATTGTTAAAATAATGAATGTTGAATTATGTCATATGTAAATAGTAATCTTGTCATATTTATATTGAAACTAGAAACAGTTAATGTTTAAAGTATAAATATTGGAATTTGTTTTTAATGAAACAAGCATCATTCATTCAACTTTTCTAACCCTACATTTATGTATCCTGTGTTATCAATGTAATGAGATAGAAATTGTAGCTGTCACAGGGGAATTACTTAAAGTAACATTTGAAGTCCATAGCTACTATTATGAAATTATATATAACTCAAACAAAATGTAATTTTAAATGGGGAGTAAACCCATTTATATATAAACATCGATTGTTTTCAGGGTTGCAGCCATCCTGGCAGGTTGCAGCCATCAAGGCAGATAGCTTTAAATTTCGGTCACAGAGTGAACGTCTCTGTGGGCCGCGGTTTTTTCCACTGTTTATTTCGTGCGTTGTCCATTTAATAATTTTACTGGTAGATATCAAAGTAAGATGAATTGTTTAAATGATGAATGTTGAATTATGTCATATGTAAATAGTCTTCTTGTCATATTTATATTGAACCTAGAAACATTAAATGTTTGAAGTATAAATATTGGAATTTGTTTTTAATGCAACTAGCATCATTCATTCAATTTTTCCGCCCCTATATTTATGTATCCTATTATCAATGGAATGAGATAGAAATGGTAGTTGTCACAGGGGAATTACTTAAAGTAACTTTTGAAGTCCATAGCTACTGTTATGAACTTATATATAACTCAAACAGAATGTAATTTTAAATGGGTTTAAACACATTTATATATAAACATCGATTATTTTCCGATCGACTAACACCACTTTGCACCAAGGCCATTGTTTGGCGACAAGGTGTAAATATTAGGAAAAATATATTAGGAAGGTGACTAAAGACAGGTATAGTAAGCCAATGATATATGTAATATATGTACATATTATGTATGGCCACCAAGGTCTCCTGATATGACACCAATGGATTTCTGGTTGTGGGGATATCTGAAATCCAGAGTGTATGAGTTTCGTCTTCAAACTGCATCTGATTTGAAAGATGCCATGAGAACTGCGATTCAAGAAATTCCTATTGCCATGATACGCGCTGTAGTGCTATCCACCATCAGCCGCATGCAAAGTGTCATCGTGTGTGAAGGAGGTTATGTGGAAAATTTGTGAAACACAATAAAATGCTTTATTTTTTGCTTCTTGCGTGCGTTTCACTATTTCAGGACATCCTGTATACGTACATTTGCGTGTACAATGGACATGTAGTTTCTTTTTTATTTATGTCCTGAGAATTTAAAATTTCATTTTTATCAAAATATACGATACGAGTTTATAAGGTTGGTTCGATATTCTCTATATTCATTTGTCTGCCTATGATCAAATTTTGGTAAAACGGCTTTGACGATTTCATTAATATCGTATTATTTCCATTCGTTTTTGGAACATGTTTGAATTTGCATTCTTACTTTTCTGTAACAAGTGGTATATTAAATCGCGTTTCAATCATTATGGTATACCCTGTATATTTACACTTAAGTCTGTGTAAAATGAATTCCCAGTTTACTATTTTCTCTTTTTGCAAATCCAAATACATTTTTTTTAATTTAAAACACAAGGAACTATTTTCTTTTTCTGAGAAATAATACAGAATAGTAAAATAAAAAGCTGAAACAAAATTTTCTTTCAAACAAAAGATAAGACGAAGTGCCATAATCATGAACCTTCCGATAAAATCTATCGAAAAAGAAAAATATCCTTCCCTACTTATAAGTCAAGTGATCGCCAAACTTTCTTTTTTTTTTTACTTTCGTTTTTCCCTTCTAATCATTAAAGAGTCTATAAAGAAAATGATCTTAGTAGAGCTAAAGTTGTATATTTACTTAAGAATAGAATTTATCTATAACTTTATATATTAATCAAAAATGGGATGCCTTATTCCACATTTTAGCAGGAGTTTAATGATTTATTTTTGCCCCTTGGAATACTGGGTGTAAAATAAGTGTTGCATTATTACTTTATTTAATTATTAGTTATGATAAATGAACTCGAATTTTTGAATTTCACAATAAATATGGATCGCGTATTACGTGGGATCACGTATTAAATAGGATCGCATTTTAAGCGGGCTCGCGTATTAAGCGGGAATTGCATAATGTTGCTGAAGCTGGGCGTTTGACATATCTAAATCTCTAAATGAACTTTACAGCTTTAGTTTATATGATTAAGTTTGAAAATTGCTTCTTTTACGAGTATTAAATTCAAATGAAACTGCAATCAGTTGTACCCCATTCTTTGTTTCTATTAAATCCAACTGGAATAATAACTGAAAATAAACAGGGATTCAAATATGACTTTATTTTCGAATAATGTGTTACAACAACAAAAAAAAACGAGAATAATTTTCCTGGTAGCCCAATATTTTTAACACAAACCAAAAATATTATGTCCTTTCAGCGCAACCCAGTTATTAAAATCTTATTTTGTACTTGTGATAATGAGTATATTATAATGGGTCCTTATTTTTATGTATAATAAGAAAAAAATATCCTTGTTAATATTTATCCTTGTTATTGTTTATCCTTGTTAATTTTTATCCATGTTAATTTTTATCCTTACTGTATTGCGAACCTATCCCATACATAAATTTTGTACCAGGTGTATAGAATGTACCAAGAAAGGTAGTCCCAAATTTAAAAGATGGTAGAATACACTAGTTTATATTTGTATCGGAATATAAAGGCTCGTGTAAACGTTTGAAGTGTAAATGGTAGTCTATTAATCAATCTGTTCTATTTATCAATATATCATTAAATTCGGAAGGTGAGGATGCATATATGAGAGTATAAGAATTTTGTCCCTTTCGGCCAGTTTTAACCATTTGGCCCCTTCTTAACGAAAATCCTGTTAAACCCATGTGGGCTCCCTCAAATGAGGTTCCCATGACAGCTTCCCATCATGCCCCTGCATTAGACGGGTTTTGGTTCCATTTATGCATTTAAAGTTTTTATCTCTTCTCTACTATATCATCAGAAATATATCACATTAGTCCGAAAATATAACATTTTTAATTTGCAGTGATACTCCTCTGCATAACATTTATGTTGTTTTATATTAAAATAATACAAATACGAAATAATTAAGAATACAGGAGTGTTAATTTAACACATGCACGTAAAGCGTTAATGTACAAATAATAAATATATATAGATTAACCCATTATATTCTCATTTTTAAATCACCGCAACTTTTTATAAATATTTAGTCATTTCGTTTTAAATTTTCATTCACATGTGATTGGATATGATCTTAGTTTATTGCAAAAAAACTTTCGATTTATGACAAATGCATGCATTCACACAAAATTCACGGCATTTGACATTTATTATAAATATTATTCCCGTTTTAATGAAAATAAAACTGCAATTGAAGTTTATCTTTTACATGCGAAACAATCGTTTATCTAATAAATAAACTATAAGAACATGTGTAAATAAAAGAACTAATGTCTGCGCATGCCCATGTGCGTGGCATATCATATTGCTTTCAATTCTGACATGAAATCATTATCGTATTTCCATAAAAAGAACATTGATTTTTTTCTCAAATGAAGGTCAAAATATTCTCCTATTTGTTATTATTATAAATTACTAGAGGGCTCAGCCCCCTACTCGCTAACGCTCGCCAACCCTCGTGGATTACGAAGCAATTCACATTGAGACCGCTACGCGGTCCCAGTTCGCTTCGCTCGCTTGACCCTTTTCATTTTTGCAGAAATTCTAGCCGAATAAGTACTACCATAAATACACCAAAAGCCACCATAAAATTGACAATTTTTAATGCAAAAAAAATAATTGAAAACTTCGTTGAGAACACAGTTAACCAATTCGGGACCATGGGTGCATATATGCATTCTCAAAAAGAGCATACAGAATTTGTTTTAGGCACCAGTAAAAAATAAAAGTAATATTTGCTTTCTCTAATTAGAGCATTTTTTGAAAGTTTAAGTAAAGGTAGTTTTTTATAAAAAGTGGTGCCAACCGAATACAGTTTGTGTAAAAGCGGCCGGTACCGACGGGGTTAAAAATGCATTTAGTTGGTGATACCAATGTGCATAAATAATTTAAATCCTTCTATATATAAAAAAAAGTTTTGACTTAAAAATGGACCAATGAAAATATACGTAGATATTCCGGGTTAGTCTCATCGCTTTTTTATTAGGGACTTTTTTGAGGAGCGATTACTTTTTTTCTAGCCATCCTACGGATTCGAAAATCATACCACCAGACGCGAAATATAACAAGCTTTCAGAAATTCAAAAAATTATCACGGTCGGACAATAAAAACTCAAAAAATCCTTAAAAATCGAGTAAAAAATCTTTTATTGAAAAAGTCATTTTTTATATTGTTGCCAAAAAAGCGCAAATGATTATATTTTTATCTCAAATAAAAAATGTATTTGCGCTATTAAAAACAAGAATGAAAGTTTAAAATAATAATTAAATGATCACGTGTTGAAAGCATGAAATAAAGAAAATTACGTCATGAAAATTGTGTTTACACATGAATCCTTCTAATACCTCGAAACGTATCTGATTGGTCAGAGCTTTCTGACATTTCTTAGGGGGAATAGCCATGAAAGTAGAGAATTTAGATAGGATGGACGCTATCAGAGGGGTTACCAAGAGGAAGAGACCCGAGTCTGTCGCCAATTTTAGCGCCAACTTGGCGATATATCGCCAAAATTAGCTGCTAAAAGTGGCGCCAACTTGACGCTATTTCCAATATTTCGCCAAATTTCCATAGACTCCTATTGAAATCAAATAGCGTTTACTCGCTTACAAAAAATCACCAAATTAAGATATTGCAATGCAACAAAAATTAATATTAGCTTATGAATAGAGCTTAATTGAACTATTTACATTATTTTTAAGCACAAACACTAGCTACTTACAATATTCGTAACACTATATATACAAGTGTTTCTTGTTAGTTATCCGGTCGACCAAATTACTGTCGCCAAATTCATATATATTAAACGAGCAAGAGATTTTCCCAATTATTCATATATATTAAACGAGCAAGAGATTTTCCCAATTATTCATATATATTAAACGAGCAAGAGATTTTCCTGATTATGAATGATATCGTAAACGACGTGGAAGATTTTCACGAAAATTGTCCCCTGTACTAAATCGAGTACGAAAAAAAGATCTAGCTAGGTTCCGAATACAAGAAAATTCGTTTTTACAGGGTAAAACAAACTCAGCCCTGAAAATGTTTTTTTGTTATAAATGGAAAAATACTCAAACGATTTACACGAAACGTGTTGCCTATACTAATTCGAGCACGAGAAATCAATCTAGCAAGGTTTCGAATTCGGGAAAGGTCATTTTGATATATTTAAAAGAACTCAGCACTAAGAATGCTGCTATATATCGAAAACGGCACTAACGATTTTCACAAAAATTAATGACTACACTAATTCGAGCACAAGAAATCGATCTAGCTAGGTCACTAATTCGAGAAAACTCGTTTTCTTTGTTTAAAACTCGACGTGGTATAAAAAACAAGTCTTGAAACAAAATCGAAAAAGTACAGAAAGTTCTTTGTCCAGATCTACTTTAGCTATCCAGTGCCAAAAAAAGTGGGTGCTTTTCGAACCAAAATGTACCAAAAAAAGTGGGTGCTTTTCGAACCAAAATGTACCAAAAAAAGAAATAAAGGAAAAAAGCATTCATAAATATTGAAATGCAAACGAGATATTAAAACAAATATATCCCACAGGACTCAGGGCCTGATTACTGACGGGGCACACTTCCACCAGTAAAAAAGAATTTTTTCTTTACTCATGGCAGTGATTTTGCATGAACGGGGCGTTTTAATTAGACGAAAATTTGTATTAAATTTTACTGGTGGAAGGGTGCCCCGTCGGTAATCAGGCCCTGACAGGACTAAAGTAAGCCAGCGAGTAATTTTGTGTGAGTGTAGTATCCTCTTTAACTAACAATTGTGTTTTTAAACGGCCTCGACAAAATTTTAAAAGCGGTAAAAGAATTGAAAAAATTTAGTGATGCATAGTTACATAGATTAGATCAGTTTCGTTTCTACTGACGTCACAAACATTCACCTGTCGAGAGGGATAATTATGAAAAATATTGTAAACAAATAAATATCCAATATTATTTTTTTTCTGTTTTCCTTAATACATTTTAAAATTTATTTTAATAAAATATTGATAGTTGACACTTGAGTGAATGCAGCTTTTCCGATTTTTTTTTTTTTAATTCCAATACCAACATTCACCCATTTGTTTATTTGGCGTTAGAGTCTGGGTCCTGCGATTACTTTGGCGATAGTTTATTTTATGGAAAATGGTTGACGGGATAATGCGGAAATACCAAAAATAGTTTTTTAAAAACACTCTTTTATAAGCAACCAATGGTCATCTTGAAAATACCGCGGAATTTTTTTAACCGCAATTCATATTTTTTACGTAAAATATCTATTACAATGCATTAATTTGGCATGGGCAAAGACCTCTATTATGAAAAATTCACTTCTTTTTTATACGTTTGCCAGGAAGATCAAAATAATAATTTTTTTTTTAAATATATACTTTTTGCTCTGTTTTTTTATCAACAAAAGAGAATCAGAAAGAAAAATGAAACATTATTTAAATTATCTTTTTACTCTTTTAAATTTATTTGTCATCGTGCAATCGTAAATGTATTGATATTTAATTATTAATTGATGAAAGCGTATTCTGTATGTTATTGTTTTTTTTAACAATTTATTTTTTACTTTTAACTCTTTAAAATACTGAATTTTGCCATTTCACAGCGCTTTGGCCTATTTTGGCGAGCATTTTACTGTCACATAATTAAATCCGTTGTTTTTCAACTCCCATACAATTGCACGAGTTACAGAGATATTTGGCGATTTATCACCTGTGACCGCCTAATTGAAAAAGAACAATCAATTTCAAGTGAATGTATCATATATATTATTTCTCCTGTCAACATCCCTTTTTTCTGAAAATACGAAACGCAGAACGACGAATGAGATAGCATATGAAAGGATTTTGAAAACGCTTCTGACATAGCACACTTAACATTTCGTTAAAACATGTTTTCGATTAAAAATTGCTGATAATTAAAGATTAAAGCGGCATTGTTTTCCTAAATGAAATGAAAGGTTTTCCTCAAAACATTGTTGCCAAAAAAATAAAATACCACATTATATGATGCTCAGCAATTATTATAAAAACCACCACACGGGTTTATTTTATATTTATGATTAAAAAGCGAAATTTAAATTGAAATGTTTAGATTTATATTTCTATGTCCCAAGTTTTCCCCGAAGCGGATGACGTCATCCTCTAATGCAGTTAAAATACGATTCTTGCGCGTGCCTTTAGCAATCTTGGATCAGTTTTTACTCTAACTTTGATGGAATAAATTAGATGATATTCTGGATTGACTAACAACTAAATGTTGTTTACAGATATTTTTATCCTTGCTTTTTCTTTAGAAGTTTAAACCTGCATCTAATAACTATTACATATTGATAAAAAATGGTACTTCTCTTTTATCCCGTCGACCACTTTTCATAACAAAAAACTATTGCCAAATAAACGGGAGAACGTTGCCACTGGAATATCAAAATAAATAAATAAAATATAAGAATTTAAGAACACAATTGTTATTTTAATTAATTAAATAACTAATAAACCAGTAAAACATAATGAAAAATACACGCAAATGTCGAATTAAAAACCACTTGATGATTTAACAAACACGTATAATGCTTCTGACATCAAGTAAATGGGACTTAATTTTTGGCGTTTAATCTTACAATTTGGCGATAGTTTTTTGTTATGAAAAGTGGTCGACAGCATAATGGAGAAGTATCTAAAAAATATTAAATTTCAGTGCGAGATCCTCGCACGGGCCCTCTGGTTAATTTATAATTCAGTTGTAAAAATATTAAAATGTTGTATTGTCATCGGCAAAACACTTTTCAACATAATTTATATAATTCTTGCCTATCAGGAATTGTGTTAAAAATCGATTGGAAAATTCCATGAATAGAAAAAAAGTAATTGAAATAAGCTAGCAAAAAATAAAATAAAATAAAATAAAAAAAATACCTGTTGAAAAAAATTACCGAGCGAGGATTGGTCTACTAGTTACTTGTAAGATCTTACCAATCTATACCAATAATGGTTGATCGAAAATGTCACATTCACTTGACAACACGTTTACGTCATCAAGTTATTTTTATTTCGACGTTTTATTTATATTTTTATTAATTTTATACTAATTTATTTGTTTTTTTCGTTATTTAAAATAAAAATTATGTCAATTTGTATAATTTGGTGAGTGAGCAGGAAAAAAAGAAAATTACGTCATAAAAATCGGGTTTATACATGAATATTAAAAATAAAAAAGATGAATTAAATGAAAAAAGCATTATAACCTGATTACAGAAGAAAGTCGCCGTTCGTGATATCACCATCATCTTTTTAAAACAGGATACATTACCAGGTTTTAAGAGGCTGTGAAATCAGAACGGGGGTTGGTGCGCGTAGCGAGCAGGGGGCAGAGCCCCCTAGTACTATGAATAAAAGATCTTGAAAACACAATTAGTTTAAAACTCATTACACCTATAATATTGTACAGCACGGCTTAAATTCATAAAAAAACACTACGTGATTGGAACAATCATTGTTTAAATTTCGTAAAACTGTTCTAATTGATTAGATTATATATATTTGCAAAAGAAATAATTTTTTACTTCAATAATTTACATCTACAGCAATAGATGGCAGCAGGTGCGATCTAGACAGTTGATATTTTTAATTCTCTCCGATTTCATATGAGGGAAATTCATAAATACATTCTAAATAAGCGTTGAGAATTCATTTGAAATTAACGATATTACTCACAATTAAAATGAGTTATCATCTCAAACGCTTTGGATTACGCACACGTAATTTTATTTTTAATTATTTTCAAGTTTGAGTTTCACTCGTTTCACTGCTGTTTCGCTGGTCGCCATATTGGGAGATTCTGGAAACTACGCTTGTTGCTTGTTGCCAAACGATAATATAGAAATTCAGCCCTTTTTCCGCGCCACGTAAGACTAATATATATATAGATAATTTATATAAGAGAAAGCTGTGCAATTTTTTCTAGTTACATTTCATTCGACGTAATAAATTAGCCTTATTAATAATTAACAATTTATGCCAATTTCAAAACCATAAATATATATATTTAAATTCGAACTATATCTAAAAAAGGAAATATGGTTTTAGTTTTTTTTCCAATAATTTGTTTAAAACGATTTAAGAATAATTTCTTTCTTTCTATATTTCCACAAATAATACAATATGTTAATTTAATATCTTGTAAATAATTCTATATAGAGTGTAAACGTGTACACAGGCGTAAAAATAAAGCAGAATTTCTCTCTTAAAAAACTACAGTACACATTGATGCATTTAAAGTGTTTATATCTTCTCTACTATACCATCAATAAATATAGTTCAAAAATATGACATTTTCCATTTGTAGTTAAAATTGAATCAGTTGTTTGTATTTCGAAACAAAACAAATGTACCCAAAATGGAATAGTATTTGTTGCCCTATCTCGTTTTCAGATTCTAAGCATATTCATTAGTATTCCATTCACACTCCTCTGCACATCATCCGCGGTAACAAAGAGTCGAAAGTCATTGAATTGAAATAGAAAAGCAGTGTTTCTTTGATTCTTACTGTTGCGATGAGATTGTAACTGTATAGACGGCTCAGTACATTTCGTTTTTGCGTTAAATATACATAATATTTCTCTTATACACTGAGCACAGAATCAAGTAATTTCATGTATCTGAACAATTCAGTTATTTTAAATGTGGAGGAAATATTTAGACAGTATTAGAATTATCTTCGAAAAAATAGAAATATGATATCAATTTATTAGTTTAGCATGTAATAAGGAGGTGAATACTCTCATTTAAAATATATATTGAAGTTATAGACAGAGAAGTCTATTGCCGAAGCAGTCTGAACGCGCCAGTTGTTTGGTAGCTGGCAGTTTAAAACGTGTTTAGTCGCTATGTTATATATATATTTATATACTTTTCTTGTATCAGGAAATTTAATTAAAAAATGATGTATTTATCATAACCAAGGTATTTTTTTTAATATTAAGAAAGTTTTTCAAGGTCGTACAAATTATAACATATTTATTTTAAAATTAATACTCCATTCTAAGAAATTTAATGCTTAATTTAAATGGGTGCGGAATTTAAGAAATTTTTAATCAGTTTTATTCTCATAGCAAGAATATGATAAATTGAAAAAAATGAAGGCAGAAACAAGAATACAAATATTAGCCTTCTTATTAGAAAAAGGAAGAACCATATAGGCAAGCAAAACCTGTGAGAGAAATAGACAAATAAAAGATTTTTTTTATCAATTCCTAAGTATCGGCAATGTATCGACGATATATCGAAACAAATATGTACGAGACGTGCATTCAAACATGAAGTAATCATAAAACGACAAAGGTAGTTAACCCTTTCAGGGGCAAGCAATTTTGTTCCTGTAACGTCGAACTTACGCCGGTACTTACGAAAGAATTTAGTTCAAAATAAGAAAAAGCAATTTTTCAACTTTTCCCGTAAAAGTTAAAAAAAGTTAAATTTAATTAAAAGTTTCTGGTTCGAATCGAATTAAAATTAGGTGGTATATAATACATACCACCGCCCCGAAAAGGGTTAAGCGATGCATTTTAGCCTAGTGATTTTATAATAAAAAATAAATGTTCTAATTTACATAAGTAATAGTTATTTTTTATAGTTAAACGTATAACCTACAGATATGTATAAGTTTGTAGCGTATCCGGCAAAATCAGTCATGACTCAGTTTTAAGGTTGAAATCACTTTTGTTTAAACTAATTGGGCAATGGGCGTGGTGGAATCAGTATACAAATTTGGTCTACATCATGCGGAGATTAACAAATACCAACCACTAACTTAATCTTCACTAGAAGTAACTAGAAGAATTACTAAAATAACAATGTTCCACATTTGTGTACATCGCTGGCAGTACAAATCACTAAATAATCCAATGTTCACTCAATGCTTTAGGCTGTAATGCAAGAAAAACTTGCCAATCTTTAATACAGTCCAACTTATACTAAGAATTGCAACACGTGGCTGCCGAAGATCTTTTATTTAAAACTATAATTCAAAGTATCTTACCCAGACGTCGAACTTTCACTCAACAAGGTTTAATGCCACGTGTCAAAAAATCACGACTTTATCTCTTCAACGCAGGGCATGATTACCAACTAGGCAGGATGCGACCAAATCCGACGATACAACCTTTCTTCTCCCCTTTTATGCCTTGCAGATTGACCAACGAAGCTAAATTTGCATAAACTTCTATCGAAAAACAGTAACCGCAAACTCTGAGAGCTCCAAACACACTTTTGAAAATTAGAGAAAAAGAAAGTCCAGATATAGCTGTTGCGCAAACAGGTTTGATGTTTATATTACGTTCTCATTCACAAATTACAATCCTTTTATAAAAGAGTTGCTAGTCCACTACAAGTTTTAAGCCTACAAATCTAGAGTAAGCTGTATGAATAGCCTTTCACAGTGATAAAAAAATACGTTTAAAAGTTTTAAAAGTTTTTTTAGAATTTTTATAACAAATTACATTTAGAAGGACTCCATGAACTACTTTTGATACCGGGGATTTTGTCAAGGGTTTGAATAATGGTAAGCCTATTTTGGTTCAACGAGGATTTCAATTAAAATTAAATTAAAAACTGCCAAATCCCAGTAGTGTCCATTTATGTTTACCTGCTGATGGAAAATTTTATTTTATTCGAGTAATGACAAACGATGCGAAAAATTTTATTGCCCAGTAAAATTCTGTTCCGTAAAATCTGAACATCAGATTTGAAGAACTTGTCATTATCACTAAAGAAATTTCCTTTTTCTTTTCTAAAATTCGCCAAAGCATATAACAGTGTTATGCGGAAAACAATAGCTTGAAAATACCTTGCAAACTTGAACATGTGCCATGGACGTATGTCACTTCTCTGATAAATAAAAGTTCTCTATTGTTCATAAAAAAGCAAAGAGTCAGTGCAAGAGTTGTATGATGTTGCGCTGTGTGATATTTGAGTAATTGACAACATGTTTCAACTAAAAGTGAAAATCTAAGTAGAAACTGTTCGTGGCTCCAAAGTCCTCCAAGTTCTGTATAAGCGTTACCTCTGGGGGTGCCAATATCTCATCTGGAATTGGTTCAAAATTGGGAGATTTAGGTGTCAGGATTATGGAATTAAGCGTAGTGAATTATGACAGCTATATAGAAATAGAAAGGTGCAAAACCGGCCCTTTGGGTCAATTCAACAACAACAACAACAAAGTAGAAACACTAAGATAAATAACCATAGGATACTCTTTCGACGTTTTGTTACACGAAAGTTGTGTAAATTCTTAGTTAAATGTTAATATACATTAATAAATCATTATTTCATTTTTTATAAAAATAAATATTTTATATATCTATCTTTACATTACTTCTGAATGTATATGCTTTAATGTCATTTTCCAATTAAATGTAACTATTACTAATGTAATTTATCATTTTAACTTTATTTATTAGTAATATAAACTCATAATACCGTTGTTAAAATTAGTAAAAGTCTAATTTTCCTACATTCGCGACACTTAGCTAACCTACATCCAATAATGCATAATTTCTTGTCCCGTAAATAACAAAGAAAAAAACTGAAGTCTCATATGTAACTGTAAATCATACTTAAGTGCTCAAAATTATGCCATATAATCGGGGGCCTAATACGTTAATATATTGTATAAATATTTCCAAATAACACAATTTGTATTTAATACTTGGAAATTTTCTCTTGGAATCTCACTGGAAATTTCTCTTGGAAATTTTCTCTGGAAAAATTTCCAAGTATTAAATATGAATTTATTTCGTGTTTTCCCCAGGGTTGGTGGCTCACGGAAAATATTCCATCTTGTGCTGCGTTTTTAGACTTGCCAACAAGTTATGGTGAAAGAGTTCCAAGCTGAGTATCGTTCCCAAGTAGTTCAGTTTATAGAACGTCAGTGCGCTAATCTGATGACCCGGGTTCGAGTCCCGGCTTGGGTACTTTTTCACTATGTTGGCTATATGCCTATTAAGCAATTAAAATTTGAATATTATAAACACAATTTGTATTTGCAATATTAACAGTAAAATAATTCTTCTTGTTTTTTGAAAATTTTATATATATATTTTTTTATAAGACTTAACGTAAATACCTTCTTTTCTTTTTTATTGTACACCAACTGATCACGGGAAATATTGTAACAATTATATCTATTTTTTTCTACAATTAGCAAATATTTACTTCAGAAATACAAAGAAAATTGGCATGACTTGTGTATTAATACTAATTAATTATACTAGTGGTCAAATATTAATTATTATTAATTGCAGAAATGAAAGTTTTTATGCTATTTATTTTTTTAAATTGTATAATTTTTCTTTTCGTCACACGCTCAGTAGCATAACTCACGAACTCAGTTTTCAATAATTATCACACAAATTAATTGGGGACTTGATAGCCTTTAAAATCTATCTATCTATCTATATCTATCTATCTATATATATATATATATATATATATATATATATATATATATATATATATATATATATATATATATATATATATATATATATATGTTACGGCCAAAATGATTAATCCGGTCATTATTAATAATAACCGGTTATTAGTAATAACGACCGGATTAATCATATTGACCGTAACATATATATATATAGTATATTAATTAGAATATTTTATTATACTTTCTTCACATATTTTCAAATGATTTAATGAAGCAGCTGATTTACTCAAGACAAAATGCAGCTTCAAACTATTATTCTCATAGTATGTTAATGCCTGTAACGATAGAAGTGTGTGATTTATAGTCTCAGCTATAGCCATAAAATTAAGAAAGAAACAGAACTTCTTTTATTTTATTTCTTCCACTTTATAAATTTCTAATATGTCAAATCTGCAATATATATATATATATGAATTTTGTTCTGTCATTAGTGTTATAAGCAAAAAATACAAAAAGAGAATATGATATATTTGAAATGCACTAAGTTATAATAAACATTACTCGGATAACCTCCAGAGCCTTAATCAACTATATGAATCTTTTGAAAAATATATTCTTCTTTTCTGCCTGTTTATTACTAAAAATAAATGGGATAAATGTATTTTTAGGCGTACTTCACTTTGTGTTACTGTTAGTTTGAAACAGTGTTAAAATGTTTGCGCTTATAATTTATAGGGATATTTCAGAAAGGGTCATATATTTTATTTACGCATTATTTCGTTTAGCAAATATGAACTAAAAATAAGCAGTTTCTGATTTGGATGATTTTAAAGATTTCATCTTGATTCGAAGCGCAGTTCACTGAAACAATACCAATATGCACCGAGAATCGCCCCGTATCCAGCATTTTACAAGTTTGTAACAAAAGGTATTTTAAGTTTATACTTTCTACAAACATTTAATTCAATTTCTTCATGAGCTGTGTCTATTAATGTTTTCTTTGCGGTCGCAATTTCGGATAACAATGTGGCCATGGCCAAACTAATTGCACAATTTAACAACCTAAAAATTTACCCTATGCTCTGTGTTCTTAAACATTCAAATTTATTAGAACATTTCAAGGGGTTTCAAACAATTTTTATTGAAAATAAAATGGTTACAAAAATATGGATGAAACTTATTCCTCAAAATTCTCATTGTTAAAAAATGAATACGGATATAGTTTATATTTTAGAAACACTACACTGTTTTCCTTAAAGGATTTATTTTTTTATCTTTACACGGAATCAGTTTGAAATAAAGGTATTTTTAGAGTTGTTTTTATGAATAACACATACCAGTTTTCTAAGCAAAATTACATATTTCAGGGCAGCAATATTTTCAAGGAAAACATTTTCTAAATAAGAATGTTAGTATATCCGGAAATAGGTCCACTTAAGATTATAAAGCAAATTCTTTAACTATGCGTGTTTTCATGAAATATCTCTCTTGATATCACAAAACGTATCTCATAAATCTTTTTTTTTTGTGATAAGAAAATAACGTGAGGTGTTTTAACAAAGTTTAATGTCCCCGTTTATATTATTACAGTTAGTCTTTTCGGGAAGAAATTCTTTATTTTCTTACATAAAATTAATATTATTGTAAGTATACATAATGAGTATGAAATGCACGCGTATTGTAAATTTACATCATAAAGATAGGATGAGGATGGATTCTAGAAAAAACATACAGCTATTTAGTTATTTATATTTCTTGGAAAATGCTTAATTTTCCTACGAAAGCATGGACAATTTCTGTTGTAGAATATGTTTCAATTTAGTCTATTTTTTTATTGCTAGAAAATTAAGATATTTCAAAATAAATATATTTGTGTCAAAATAAATATATTTGTTTATTAAGATGATAAAACCAATCGTTAAAATATTTGCTTTGAAGGCTACGTACTACTATAACTGTTATTACTAAATTAGCTTTGGTATGATAAATAGGTAACATGTATAGGTTTCTGAGAATTTCTAGTTCAAGCTAATTAGGTGTAACGACATAACAGAAAATCGGTTTTATTTCCGCGCTTCAGTTCGGTTCTGGTGCTAATTTGATGCGTTGCGTTCCGATTCGAGTCAAGTTGGTTTTAATTGTTTTTGGTGTGTTACCGGTTTTGGATTGGATTTTGACTCTTGAATATAGTGTTGGGTAACCCGTTTTTTCAAAAGAAAAAGCATACTATTGTTCCTGTTAGAGCATACTTTAGTTTTAACGATACTCTTGCATAGACTGGTAAAATGCGACAGTAATTGTACAAGCTAATAAAAGTAGTTAGCGTCACACATAGTGTAAAACTTGTTCTTTATTGCAATTTTTTAAAAGATGGATGACGACACTGCGGCACGCGCGCCATATTTGGCAGTTAGTAGTGATTATTTTCGGCATGGTATAGATTGCGTTTACAGTTAAATTACTCAATGCGCTCCATTCGGACTACCTAACCTTTTCCAATTTGATTGATTGATTGGAAAGGGAAGAATTTGAAAAACGTAATTTTTTCATTTGCAGTTTAGTTCAGTAATTACTTAAAAATGTATCCAAATTACTGGTAACTTTGGCGACTATCGAAAACGCAAGAGAAAGATTGAGGAAACATAACGATGATAAAATATGGCAACTTGAAATTTAACTTCAACCACTTTGAGCTGTGTGCAAAGCTGTCATTTTCAATCTGACAATTTTAATCTCTACGTATACTTGCTACTTATTGTTTTCGAATATGAATAATATGCAAAATACAAGTAGAGACTGGTAATCAGATAATTCCAACTAACTAGCATTCTGTGAAAAGCAGATAACTATCAATCTGATATAAATTATTTTGCCTCTAACATGCAACAAAAAAATTGCAATGCCATTGGCTTTTGAAGTGAGTTAATATCTGTGTCCAACGTGTGCTATTCGAAAGAAATTCACTTCAAAAGTTTTAAGTTTCCGTCATCTTTTCTTCTCTTTAAAAATATAGGGCCAGATGGATTGATTTAGGCAAGTAAGCAACTGTTTTGTATAGCTTTTACGCGATATTCTGATGCAAAGTAGAAGTGTATACGTCCGGCTCTGCAGGAGAACGATGATGTTGATTTCCAGTAGTCTGTTGAAACAAAACCGCATACCCATTCAATTCTGCGATGATTTTTTTTTTCTTTACTCAGCATGTTGTGAAGGATGGATACAATGTATAGTCTGCAAAAAGTGGGCACATGTGTAGTGCAGCTGATACGAGAACTAACAGGTGAGAAAGCCATTGCATGACAAAATGAAAAGTTGCTTTAAAACCGGAAAAACGTTACTAACCTTTAAAAAATGTATATATGTTTTATAGTTTAATTCAAAGGTTATTATAATAAAGCTTTTTGTTACTGGAAGAGTAAAAAAAATGTGATTACTACCCGGTATAACCCTATCACCAAAATTCAGAGCGGTTTCAAACGGTCCTACAAAACCCATTTATCCATGTAGAGAGAAATTTTCATTCAGCAACATATGTGGTGTTTTTAATGTCCCCAAAAATGTTTGTAGAGCGTTTCGATTTTTTCGCTTTTCTGGACTTTGGTCAACAAAAGAAACCCGGCAGGCACCCGGTTTAACACAACTTTTCTTATTTGTCACATTTAAGGTTTTAGTTGTCACGTCATGGACACACAAAATATTTTTTGGAAACGGTTGACACGCGTATATGAAAAAGTTTGTAATCCCTGCTGTAAACAATAATCTCACGCATGAACTACCTTTATATTAATCCTTCCTAATCGTTTATCATGGACAAATAGGTTTCCGGATTGTAAAATCAATTTTTCAAAGGCAAAATATTAATCAAACTTTAATTTTATATTTAACATTTTATGGTATTATTTTTGTAGTGTAGAATTTTGCATAAAAAAATTTACTTTGAAAAATATATTACACAAAATCACTAGTAGGGTTGGCGATCATCTGACAGACGTGCCCGAGATGTCACGCATGAAAATTTTAAAAATAATAGTAATTTTATAGATAAAATTTGTCTTTTTTTTATATAGTAAATAAAAGTTTGTTTAACGTGCACAGCCTGTGAGAAATAATAAAGGTTTTTTTTAAATGGATTAATATATTAGAATATTTTATTTTTCTGTGATGCTATGCATCGCTACGTAGCTATTTCCTTTCTATATGAATTTTAAAAGATTTATTTTTCTAAATGAATTTCAAAAGACATCACTGCAATAAAATGAGAAGTGGACTCAATAATGTTATGTTTACTATTGAAAATAACATAAAATGCAACAGATATAAACCATTTTCTATCGAATGCGCAAAATCAAATATCTCATTAATAAATTATTCATAAACTTTTTATGCAACAATATTTTTATGGAATTTAGAAATTTTCATACGCAACTTTAATAGAATACATAAAACAAATTATCATTTTATTAAATTTGTATAAAAAAATTATTTATAATAGCAAAAACTATGAGTTAGAAACTCCATTAATGATAAACTAAAATTTCATATTTTTCTTTTTCCTTTTCAATGTACGTGCCTCTGAGACGAAATAAATTTCCTAAACAAAATTTCATTAAATTAACAGTTGATTCCTGTATACAGGAAAATTACACATTGTCCTTTATTCTTAATTATTGAGTACATTAAATCAAGAGATTATATCAAACTGTGTTTCGTATAAACAGCTGATGCTGCAATATACTATATTTTTTTCTCGTTTGGCACGTTGCGATGTTGTATTTATATTGTCTGTCAATTATTGGCACGCGTACGTAAAAATGTTCCCCATACCTGCAGTATAGTTTCTTTTCGTATACTTTACGTAAAATTTTTCGGAAAATATTCTTATTTTCGTTTCAAATTTAAAGTAAAAAATATTATTGCCCGAATTGTTTTCATTGCTAGTTAAAAGAGAAAATGGATGATAAGGTAACTTTCTACACATCACTTGGTATTTATCTATGTATCATCCTATATTATAATACGAGCAAACCTTGTGTGTCTGTGTGTATAACACATGGGCTGATAAGTTCCCGGTCTGGGACACAGATGGCGTTGCAATCGCCGAACCGATGTTTTTTGTAGTAAATACTAACTTTAAAAGGTAGTAGAGAAAATGCCATGACGATTCGCCGTGTAGATAAAACGTTAGAGTGGTTTTAGTTGAACGACTTTGTTGATAAACAAAAAAATGGATAACAAGAATTTCAAGAATTGTTATTTGATGGGGAAAAAATACCGTTCAAACAAAAGCTTGGCTAGATAAGCGTTATTCGGACACTGCACCAGGTAAATCAACCATTATTGACTGGTTTGCTGAATTTAAACGTGGTCGTACGGACACCAGTGATGCACCACGCAAAAGAGGTGGTTACTCCGGAAAACATAAAAAAAGTCCACAAAATCGTTTTGGGGAACCGTAAAGAGAAGTTGCAGGAGATAGCTGAGACTCTGAAGATATCCAAGGAACGTGTAGGTTTTATTTTGAATGAACATTTGTCTATGAAAAAGCTGTTCTCAAAGTGGCTGCCACGCGTGTTGACTTTTGACCAAAAACAACAACGAGTTCTGAGCACTGTTTGGAGGTTTTTCGTTATAAAATTATGTTATTTATTATTAAATTATTATTATTAATCATTTATTAAATTATTGTTATAAAATTATTATTATTATAAAATTATTTTAAAAATTATTATTATTAAATTATTATTATTAAATTATTATTATTAAATTATTATTATTAAATTATTATTATTAAATTATTATTATTAAATTATTATTTTTAAATTATTAATATTATTATTAAATTATTATTTTTAAATTATTATTATTATTATTAAATTATTATTTTTAAATTATTATTATTATTATTAAATTATTATTTTTTTAATTATTATTATTATTATTATTATTAAATTATTATTTTTAAATTATTATTATTATTATTAAATTATTGTTTTTAAATTATTATTATTATTATTAAATTATTATTATTTATTATTAAAGTTATGTTATTTATTAAAGTTATAAAGTTATAAAGTCATAAAGTTATAAAGCTTTGTTAAAAAGTTGTGTTTTCTTTATTAGACCGGGAACTTATCAGCCCATGTGTTATATATACAGTGAAACTCCAGTTATGCGTTTTTCTCGGGACCGGACAACAAAACGTATAACTCAGTAAAACGTACAACTCAATTAATGATCTACCGGAACCATTTTTTTAAATATATCGTAAAACCTCTGTTCCGCTGAGGAGTTCCAGTTACCTTTTGTATCAAAAACGGAAGTTTCCTAAATATTACTTCACCCATGGCATAAAGTTTCGGAAATGGAACAGAGAAGAAAAAAGGTACATAAGAAAAATATACATGAAGTTATTTTATCCTAAAAGCGTTATTAAAAATATCTTTAATACACATAGAGTACTTAAAAGAAGTTACCGGAAACGCCTTGGCATGTAAATCATTTATCAACAGACATTTCAGTAGTTTATTGAATGTTGTAGAATCAATCACTAATATTCGATTTGTTTCTTTTCGGCACTGCCGACATTGAACAACAAACTTTGCATTTCTGTTAATAAT
Organism: Maratus michaelseni; assembly: GCA_963931845.1. Classification (NCBI taxonomy): domain Eukaryota; kingdom Metazoa; phylum Arthropoda; class Arachnida; order Araneae; family Salticidae; genus Maratus; species Maratus michaelseni. The sequence continues at coordinate 287,648,434 of OZ007591.1, read as the reverse complement.
GCAGCCGCCTTATCGTTACTGTTTTTACTACTGACGAACTGATTTACTACGTCAAAAGCTCTCAGAGCAGCTCCGAAGTTTGAGTGAGATCTTTCAAATCAGACTCATCCGACACGTCGTCAGTGTTTCCGATTACAAAATGCATAAATGAGACAAAATTGTGGCCGGAGACGCAAAAACATAACGTATAACTGAGGAAAATATATAACGCAAAACGTATAACACAGCTAATTTTTAATGGCAAGCGGCTGGGACCGCTGAGTTGAAACGTACAACTGAGGGAAACGTACAACTCAGGTAACGTATATCTGGAGTTCCACTGTATATGGAAATTTTATTTAAGAAACGGATCTAACGAATTTGACTAAATTTGGCAAATTACTGTTTTGGGGTAAGAGAAACCATTGTACTTGTTCACATGTTCGAGAAAATTCGTTTATTGGGTCCCTACGGGTCAAACTAATTTTATCTAAACAGAAGCTCTAAACAAATTTAACTGAATTTTGTAACCTACCATTTTGGGATACGAGAAGATCATTGGGGTGGATCGCATGTTCCAGAAAATTCAATTAGTGGCTCAATTTTGGGTAACTACGGGTCAAGCTAGTTTTATCTAAAAAGAGGCTCTAACGATTTTGACTAAATTTTGTATGCTACTGATTTCGAGCACAAGAAGACCATTGGGCTGTGTCACATGTTCGAGAAAAAGCGATTAGTGGTTCATTGTGGGGTCACTATGGGTCAATGAATTTCAAAGGGAATGAAGGTTGAAACAGTTATTAAGTTTTTGAATAGATGACAGTAAAGGAAATCGCAAAATTGACAACAATACGCCGAATTTGGCAATATTTAGCTAAATGTTGGCGTCTTTGGCGAGATTTGGGGGACAAAGTGCATTTACCAATGTTAAAATAATGCTTGGCGCCAAAAGAAATGTAGTCGCCAAAGTTGGAGAAATGTTAGCGACATTTGGCGAAAAAAAATGGCTTTCAGAATCTGAAGGGATTTTCTAGAAATTCATAGTAGGAGCCGAGATAGAGTCTATAGAATGTTCTCGTAAACAGAATTTAACAAATCAGGATATATAGAACTGATTGTTATATGCTGTAAGCAGAATTTGTTATATCGAGTTGACCACAAGGCTAACTTTATCTAAATATTTTCTTCCCAGCTGATTATCTATATAAAACAAGACGTTTTCTTAATTACGTGTCGCCTCAAATAATTGTTCAACATGGTTAGCTACAACCGTAAACTTGGTATCTAAGTACAATAAAACGAAACCTACGCGCTACATGATCAGATAATTTCCAACACAGACTTACGTGTCGCCTCAAATAACTGTTCTACCGGGTTAGCCACAACCGTAAACTTGGTGTCTAAGTATAGTAAAACGAAAGCTATGCACTACATGATCAGATACATTTCAGCACAGCCCTGTTGCAAACAGCGAAGTTATCGTTCCTACCACGAAAACGGCACGAGATAGGGTAAAACACGAAACGTCTGCAGAATGCATTGCTGCAGACGGTGTCATATTGAACATACGTTACTTGATTTTTTTATTAAAATTAGCTGTAGTTTGATAAAATGTTTTAGATTATTAGTAAATGTGCATCTGTATTATAACGAGACTCATTTTATGCATTTCAGAAGGTATTGCTATATAGAGATGAGGAGAGTGAATATAAAAAAAATATATTTCAGGGATTCTAATAAAATTATTTTTGCATGTATGATGCCATTTAAGACTAAATCGGGGATGCTCTACAACTTTTAAATAAACTTTTTTCTCATAGCTCGTACCGTTTTAGATATAAGAAGTTTAATTCCGTGGTCTGTTGCCAGGCATTTATCGTGTGGGATATAGCCGTTTTAATATACCCTGACATACTCAGTCTGTAACAAACACGGTTCAACATTCATTTGAGGTGAAACAAAAATAATAACCAAACAACCTTATTTCATATAATACGAGTATATTGCCAAAAATTGTCAATAGCAATGAAAACATTAAAATTGGCAGCGTTTAAAAAAATGTCTTCATCTTTTAAAAATTAAGCGCTGTTAGATGTAATTTACACTGAATGCAATAAACGATAATAATTTAAATTTAACCCTTTCCGGCACAGACAGAGTCTGTTCGTAAAATGAGAAATTACTGACTGACACCGGAATTTATGAACGACTTTTTTAGAAAATAACAACTCCTTATTATAAGCTTTCTTTGTAGAAACAAAATTTTATTAAATATTCAAAAGCAAGTTTGGGATTAAAATCAGGTGTGCCCGGAGTGGGACCACTGTGCCGGAAAGGGTTAATAAAGTAATTGATAAGAATGTATTAGTTTTAAATTTGTCGATCTCTTTCAAACTTAAATAAAATATCACTGAATTTAGCAAGAGTCGCAAATCGCTGTATGGAGCCGTAATTGTTTAAAAACACATTTTTAGTAAAATCGTTATTGAAAAAAGTTATAAATTTTAAATTTATAATAATTACAATGGTAAAAAGAAGCATATATTTCAGATATTTCTCAACCTGTATTGGTTCAGGAGCATTCATAATTTTTACAACTTAATTTTTCTTTATTCGATATCAACAAATGTCGTTTATACACAAAATTTTTTATCATTGAAATTAAGGTTTTACTGTACATGTACGAAATAAAATAATGTATCTCATTTTCAATTTGGTATGTCAGACGTTCATGTGATAATTTTTAATGTTCCTTTCCGTATGGTATTTTCTAACATGCCTATTGTGAGAATCTCTATAACATATATTAGTTTGATTTTGTTTCAAATAATTTTTAATAAAACGCACTTAAACAAAACAATGGACAACACGGCCGACTGACGAATGGTGAGACGATCATAAATCTAAAGAGTTAAACTTTGTGTAGAACCATAGCCTTTTTTCTTTGCTTAATTTCATGCACTTTCCTGAAAATGGGTAATGATTATCTAAACAATTTTGTTTTTAAGATCGATATCTCGAAATTATATTTGTTTTATTTTTGTACTTCATGTAATCAGCATGTGTCAATATAGTTAGATTTAGTATCCTGAATTCTTAGCAAATATTCTTCCAGAAAACAAAAAAGCCAAATACTAGATGTATAAGAAATTGCTTTTTACAACAAAAAAGTGTTCTATTTTATACATTGATTTCTACAATTTATATTTTCAAACAAAACTGTTAAGAAGTTTTAAAATCGTTAAGAAAATTTTGTTGTACAGTGTTAAGTGTACAGTTAAAAAGGACACTGATCAGAATTCCAAATAATACTGTAAACTTTTGCAAACGAATTATATAACAAAGTCAAGACTTATGTTTTACATAGTAATAGAAGAGATTTTACGACAACTTAAAATTAAACTAAAATGAAAAGAGCTTCTTCTGAAGAAACGCGTAAGACTTTTAAAGCTGCGACTAAAAATTAGAAACATAAATGAGATTTTTTGGAATAATATTTTCCCTTTTATTTCCTTGATAACCAAATGCTTCTACAACTCACTTTTAGTAGCAATTCCCTATATTATTATTATAAAACTAAATTCTATATTGCTAGATGCATTGCGTTTTACATATAGTTAAATATATATATTTTTTAAATCTTGAGGGTATATTTGAAATATGAAATAGAGAAAAACGGAAAACGATAGATATCCATCGTTTGCTGTTTTCCTCTTGGAAAACATTAAATTTTCAATCCCACAGAATTTAGTATTTATTTACGAAGCTCGCCAAGAGATGGTGCTTCAGGAGATTCGCGAGAGCTGCAGAAAACAACACTCCCTCAGATCTATATTCTGAACTTCGGCGTCATTTTGGTAGCACGCACTACTCATGAATCCCAGGTTGTTGTGCGTAAATGTTCCCTAAACCAACGGATATTCCTTTTTTTGGAATTTCATCGCCTTGACCACAGTATTGTTGAAACAATATGTTGTTTTCAGAGGATGTTCAATGGCACAATAGGAGAGAAAAATGATACAATAAAGACTCTGCTTGAAAAAATTCAACGGACATGAAATATTATGATCGTCGTGAAATGCTTGGCAGCGAATTTTTATATAGTGCAGTAAGTGAAAAAACTGAAGTTGGATTATAGCACATGTCCACGCACTTTATCGAGCGCCAGAGTCTCCATCTACTTCTAAACAAGATTCAGACCAGCTAACCGCTTAGTGATACAACTTTTAATGCAACCTAGACGATCGCGAACTCTATCATGAAGCAGCTGCATGTTGACGAAGTCGATGTGTAATTTTTTTTTCACCGATGAAGCGTACTTTGACATGGACAGCTTCGACAATAAGCAGAAAATACGCATTTTGGGAACGGAAAATCTCTTTGTTCCCTATACCATCATCCCTACGCAGCGAAAATCCTGGTTCCATTTATTGCAAAGGAATTCATTCGGCCATTTTTGTGACATTAAATAATTACAGCAGCTCACGATCTGGACATTTTGCTTTAAATTGTGACAGTACAAAATGCTTTGGACGACAATTGGAATACCTCATGGTTGATGCAAAAAGGCGCGCGTCCTCATCAAAACGGCTGAAGTTTTACATTATCTCAATGAAAATATTAATGATCGTGTCATTGCTCTGGATTTTTGTAAGCATACAAGAAATAGCCTCCTTATTTGCCAGATTTTGCTCCTTGGGACTTTTATTTGTGGAGAGTATCTGAAAGATGTTGCATACTGGCATTTTTCGCAAAGACTACAGAACTGAAACAATAAATTTCTGCTGCATGTGAGACCATTCGGGCTCTAACTTTAGCATGGGTTTCTGCGAATTTTGTTCTCAGACTAAGATTTTTTGTTCCTACAAATGGTGGATATATTGAAAATAGCGTTATTTAGTTTCTGCAGATTTCTTCGCAACATACCCATATAGTTTGTTTTAATAGTTTTCTCATTTGACTGTGCCTTTTTGACTCATTTGTGCCTCATTTGACTGTGCCTGTGAATTTTTTTTAGTGGCTTCCCAAATATATTGCAGCAAGCGGTGCCTTTCCATCGTTTTTAGTTTTCTGTGTATCATTTTTTAAATACACCCGTCATCTTCTCGACACCCTGTATAATTATAATGTCATAACATTAAAATTATACTGGGATTACATCTGAATTCATCAAACTGAATGAATGTAATATAAAAAAAAAGCACTCATAAACTGAAATATGCATAAAAATAGTGTGACATTACTAAATTCAATTTTAACTTTATTTGAAAACGCAATTCTTTTTTTTTGGTCAAATATTCAGCTGTCGTAAACATTAATGCGCCCATTTTGAAAAAAAAAAATGTTCATAATCACTTACACAAAATATGCATTTGCACTAGTCATATTTCAAAGTTGTCGATTCTATATAAGTCTAAACTTTATAATTTCATGCTTTATAATTTCATGTATGTATGATTGTTTATTAGAAACTACGTTTTAGCTTATAAGAATTTTTCACCATTAAAATTAAAACAACAACAAAACATTTCTATTTTTCTAATGGAAAAGTATTCTTATTAAATTATCCACAATCTAGTCTAATCTATAAACTACAAATGATAATATAAAAATGAATTTAAAATAAAAACATTTTTCGAAATATCCACTGTCTTTCTTTGTTACTTTATTTATCCTATTTTGTCTTCATATGCTCTCTCAGTGTATTGACATTAACACACATGGCGTAAAAAATAATTTATTCGAAACGAAAAATGAGACAAACCTCACAAAGCTTGATATGTTTGTATTATTTTCTTCGTATATCCCATCTTATTAGGAATTTCGGTTCTTTATTTCATTTTTCTTGACAAAATCTGATCTTATTGGAAGAATTTCTGCTGTATGCGCTGATATATATACTAACAACTAAGATGTAATATTCATTTTAGTGTATATGATTCTATGTAGCAATTTTCTCGTTTATTAATACCTCTATTTTATATTTTAATATTGCATCTATAATACCCTTTATTAAGTTACGGTATCTAGTCACTTCAGAAGTGTCTGTAGTACAGAAGAAGAATCTAATATGTCTGTAGTGTAAAACTGAATCTTTCAGTTCAACGGACATATCCTGCATAAAATATGGAATAGATAGTATATGTTTAATGTATACATTTTCAGTGACAAAAAATTTCCGAATTATATCAGTTTTTTTTTTTTTTCATTTGCTGTTTGCTTATAACACATTTTAGACTATTTTTTCTGTTTAAATGATTCAACGAATCTCCAATGTTTGTTACCAAAGATCATATGTAAAGGAACATGTTGTAATATAATTGATTATGCATGATTAGTATCCTCTTTTATCACTAAATATCAGTATTTTAACACCAATGTTTTACACAGTCATCGGATATATAATTTATGTTCGTATAAAAATTTTGAAACATTGAGATATTTATAAGTACTTTAAAATAAATCAAATGTGTTCAATTTTACATATCTTACTGAATTTTTCAAACAAAGTTTTATAAATAAATAACTATATTTTATCTCCAAAATTATACAATGGATTCGGGAACAATATATTATTAACTCATAAATATTTCAAACATAAATATATATTTTTAAATATTAAATGTACCTTCTCTGTTTTTATGCCAGAATTTCTTTTTTCTGAATTAAAAGCACTTTTTCCCCAGAATTTATTTATTTTGATCCCGATCTTTGAAATCAGAAGTAACAAGACAGTCAGATATTTGTGTTTGGAGGGGGATGGGAAATATTGTTTCATGTCTTAAAAGAGGGGGGGGGGCATAGGCGTCGAAATCACTGAGGCAAATTGGCAATCAAGCATGTTTAGCGCTAATTTTAAAAAGTTATTTCATTTATTTAGTCATTGTGATTAATTAAGACAAAAGTAACATTTTTAAATTAATGGTTGAAGTTTATCTGATTTACCCTGATACGTCGGCACTTATGGAGGGAGAGGTTTTTTTCTATTAATTAGGGTTAATCGGGACCTATTCGGTAAGAAGTGAAATTAAATCGGCATATCAAAGGAGCAATATGTTACAACTCTTAGCAATGTCTTAACACAAATACTTTTTCCCATATTTAATCATTCAATAGAATATTCCAGGCTGGCTATTTTACCCGGCAGATAAAACTACCCTCTTCTATGTTAACCGTAATTGCAAATCCTTCTCTCCTTTCCACTGCCTAATGGTCTTCACCAACGGCTCATGTACAGAAATCTGCGTTGACGCCGAATTCTGCGCTACAGAAGGTGGAATGTGAACTCACCGATGGACCCGCAGATTGGATGACTCCAACTCAATATTTCAAGCTGAATTCTTCCCCATCCACAAAGTTCTAGAAAGATTTCCGAACAACGAACAACCACTCAATCCCCATGTATAATTATAGAAAATTCAGTGTGCAAGCTATCTTTACCTTTCGTACTCCCAATCCACATATCTAAGTAATTAAAATTCAACTTAGAAACATTCTACATAAAACATCTTAAGGAGATATGCGAGCAAACTTCTGTAAATAATCAGGGATTTACTTGCAAAAGAAGCAACAACAAACACATCTATAGTGTCTAGCCCCCTTTGCCCCACTCTTATACAAAAGATTTATAAAAACGTGTCTGATGCAGTAGTGGCAAAAGCACTAGGATTACTCAGACAAAGGTAGATATACGCATGACAACGTCCAAGTCATATCTCGCAACAGTCTAGCATTAACACTCTTAACCACTGCCTTCTTGAAGGAACACGGCCCTTTCGGGACACAGAAGTCTAAAAGAACTCGCACCGCCACCTGTGAGTGTGGTACAGAGACATCTAAATCGCACATCTATTATAATTGCCCTCATAACAGATCGCTGGAATATTTGTCACCTCTCTTTTTCTCGTATTTGTTAACGGTATACTATCCCGCCCAGCACTTCTTAACAAATTTTAAAATATATTTATGTTCGTAATGAATCTTTCAGACCTCACCTGCTCCTGATCTACGGATTTCACACATGGTTACAAGCATAAATCATTGATGAAGCATCATCTTCTCAGTGCGATGTCATGTCTTAGGTAAGTCTCCAGCAGAGATCTCAAACCTGATATGTAATTAAAGGAAGTTTCAGCATATTATCTCTCTTTCCACCACGCCCCCTATCGCGTTTTCCGGCCAGTTAACTCCTGCTGAAATATGTATTTTTAACAATTACCTTAATAGAGGGACGTATGCTCTACAGATCTGGCTCCCACTTTGAACATCCTTCCTGGGCAGTCAAAATATAAGTGAGGGTTCATCACTTCGTTTGGATAGATTTTCTTTTAAAAAATATAAAATGATATTCGAGGGTGTATGCTGTCGAAGGCATTGAGTAAACCCAACTGTATGTTCGTTTGGTTAGATTAATCAAAAATATTTAATCATTCAGCACCATTTTTAGGTGTATTTGAGGTGAGTTGCGCGGACCCGGGTTGCACAGTGCTGGTCAGCTAGTACACTCATAAAACTGTGTCTACAGAAAATAATCTATAAGTAAAAATAAACTATAAGTAAAAAAATTAATTGTATTTAGATGTATTAATAATATGAACAGTCATTATTTAATATGCTCCAAAGATCAGTTATTGAATTTATTTTTTATGTTTATGTAAATATTATAACTAGATCTCATTTCTTTGTCTCAAAACAGTCGTGAATTGTCTAAAAAATAACTTGTATATTCTATACATTTCTGAATGACAGAAACAATTGTTAATTTTGATTAATAGTGCAAAGTTTGCAAAGTTATTTGTCTTCTTCATCAAACAAGAATATAGTTTGATGCTTTTGTGTGAAATGCAGATTGCAGTAATTTTTATCAACATGTTGGTCAGTACAGTATTGCACGTAATTATTGTCCGAAATATTAGCTTATGTCAAAAGCATTCGATATCAAAGAAGATTGTTGCTGTAGAAGTACTTTAATTTAATTCCAAAATACCGGCCTAACTTTGAAAATAAATACCTCAGCTACGATGATAGATAGAAGCATGAAACCAGTGGTATGTTTATTAAAAACCCCGCAAGAATCTGATAAAGAAACCTTAAAATTTTAATTAAAATAGCGCCGATAGATGGCGCTGCAGGAGACATAAGGATACGTTGTCTGTATAACATCAAAAGTGATTCAAAATGTGCATCTTTCCCACAAAACACATGTCGCAAACGAAGAATGAAATTGTCAGTGACTCTTTGTAGTATGTCATCGGAAATCAACATACAAGCTTGACAAATAGTCTCCAGCTTGTCGAATGTTAAAGGATTGTTGTGGTAAACAATGTGCTTCAGTGTCACTTCTGGAATTTATTTCACCGTACGCTAATAGCAATCACGTTTCAACGCTGAAATCTTCGACGTCTGATCATTCTTAGCGTCTGAGACCTCTTTATAGGGACCCCTAATGCTGTCTGCAGCGTTATCTATCGGCGCTATTTTAACTAAAATTTTGAGGATTCTGTATCAGATACTTACGGTTTTTTAATAAACATACCACTGGCTTCATGCTTCTATTTATCACCGTTTCCGAGTTGTTGTTTTTTCCAAGTTAGGTGTCTTTAGTGAAACACTTTGTATATTTCGCTAATATCACACCGAAGCATTTTTAAATTTAGACAAACATTCAACGTTATTATACGCATCTGGAATGCTATTGTTATAATATAATGGTTAATTTTACAAAATGTATAGCGTTTTTCTAAATCTAAAAAACATTCTCTAAGTCTGCATTTAAAAAACATTTCCCCAGAACGCCTTCCTTTTATAATTCCATTTAAAAGTAAGTATTATAAGTACAATGATAAGTCCCAATTATTCTCTTTAAAATGAACAAAGGATTCAGTATGGGGTATCAACTGTAACCAAAGTATATATGATTAATCTGAGAAAAATTGCATACGGCAACAGACAATAATGTAAAATGTATTTTTTAAATCAAGTTTAAACTATTTAAAAATAAAAGTGTAGGGTTAGTTGGTGTAATTGGAAACTGGTGTCACATAAATGTCTGTTGTGAGTGGTCGAACTGAGATCTAAGATGCCAGTAAACATTAACAAGTCAGAATGAGAAGGATCTTCGCAAGTTTCTGATCTTTCTATCCGTATCTAATTGACATATTAGATGTTTGATAAAATATCCTCGCAAGTTTCTGATTTTGATGAGAACCTCGCAAGTTTCTGATTTTTCTATCCGTATCTAATTGACTTTGTAGATGTTTGATAAAAGAGTTATTACAGATGTCTGATAAATTAAGTTTTTATTTCTGTTATTGTCTCTTGTCTGCACACACAATGAAAGCATTTGGCAATAGTGATACATAATTATCATTTATAGACCATCACTAATATAGTTACATGTCTTTGCGTAATTTGTTGCATTTTGTTCGATCACAGTTCTTGGTTTACAGTTGCCCCAAAAGTTTTATAATCAGTTTTGTTTAAGTTTGTATAATTAGATATTTCTGAAAATAAAAGTTTATTATTACAGTTTTAGACTGCTATTCTATCTAATAATTTTGATGTATTTTATTGCAGTTTAAGGATAGAAAATGCCGAGAAGTTGCGAGCGGTGACAATGTAGCTCCGGATACTCACTTGTGGAATTGCATGATGCTGTTTGCACGATGTTACGAATAATGAGGCGACATTCAGACGAACACTTGCGTCTGAAGAGGTATACAAATGACTCAAAAAATCCTAAGAAAGGTAAGTTAATAAGTAAACTAAATGAAAAATGATGAATTTGCTGTTTAGAATAATAGGCGTGTAGTCCTACAGAGGAAGATCATAACTGTAAGGAAGGAAAAAATGAAAGAAAAAAAAGCATGCATTGATAGGGAAGCGAATAGACAGAAATAATTGATCCATGCAGAAGTCTCAAAACTTAGATTAAAGTATAAAAGTAATTTGTGTTCTTCATCGAACAAATATATAGTTTGATGATTTTGTGTGGATCACAAAGGGCGGAAGAATATCATTCCACCGCGAAAATCGAAGAATATCCAGAAATATAGGCATGGGAAAATAACAGTATGACAGTGAAACATAATATGAAGATAGCTTACTAGTAAATGAAATGGACCGGAGGACGCTTTTAACTCTCTGGATTTTAAAACCCTAATGGAAAGGATTTCGTCCAAGAAAACTGAAGAAACATAGATCTCGAACACGCAGTTAATAATTTGAATACTAATATGTTTGTATATTTTGATATTATAAGAGATTCACAAATAAAACCCATTACACAGCCTATGCATGCAAGAGCAACTAAGTTGGCGGAAATGACTCAGAAATCACTGGCCTTGAGAAGGTCAACTCGTCAAAATCAAATTTGTTGAGGTTGACAATGACTCGTTTTACATATTAAAAATCCAAGTCTAAGCTAAGTTACCTAGTCCCGTGGAAAAGATGAAGGCAGGAAACTTGTATTTTTTGCAGGAAACATATTTGTTTTCTGGTAGTATAAATGTTAAAAAAAGTGAATAAGCTTTTTTACTTATACTTTCTTATACCGCTTGTTAAGTGTTTGTCAGTTACATACACGGACGTACGAACCAAAAATGCTTTAAACTCTTTTAAATATTTAGAATATAGGTTACGATTGATCCATGCAGTATTATTTTAGTTATTCATCTGTTTTTGTTTAAAAAAGTACATTGTATTTAATGTCTTCAAATGATAATTCAAGAAATGCCTATGAAAGGTTACTATCGGGATACTAAAACATAACTAAGGGGTAATTCTGAACATGATACTAACATTAGGACAGCAAGGTAGCTAACACTTTGGACCGCGTGCTTAAACAAACTACCGATTTCTTAGTCCTACTTGTTGAGGCTGCCGAAAATACAGTTCCAATTGGCCTATTTTTCAAGGTAATTGGAAACATTTAAATGTGATTAAAAACAGGCAATACCAGGCACAAATTTGTACTCTAATGCAATGTTGTCGAGTTTAGCGGATATTTTATTCAGAAATTCTGAATTCATACCAGAAATTAATGAGAACTGTTTTAAAACACTGTTCATAGGCATGTGGAAGGGGAACAGTTTTAAAAGAGATGGATGATAGACATATGTCTCACATGCAAATAGACAATCATCAGCTAGCTTTAAAAGCCGGCATCTTGAAGCTATCCGCAATCTTCGCATGGTGATAATACATTCCATTACTGAGTATTGTGATATGTTCATTATTTTTTTATCATGGTAATGGTTTTGCATTTCTCTAAGTCCACGGAAAAGTGGACATTTCATATCACATTTTATATTGATCCAAAGTTTCTAAATTAATCATTATTAACCCGTAGAAATGCAACGTTTAACTTTTTGCAGAAAATTAATTAAAATGTTATACAGAAAAATAAGTAAATTTCATATGTTTACTTGAAAAGTTATATGTGCGCGATGAAATACTCTTCTGGATTTTTATGAAATTTGAAGTTTTCATACAACTATAGATTTGATGATTGAAATTACACATTTTTACAGCTAATCCTTGTTAAGGGAAATTTCCCTGATCTGTAAAGTTTATTGTATTTCATTAGCAAATTTTAAGCATTTTTTTTTAATTTTTGTCACACTGGAAACATTAAAGTGATATATATATATATATATATATATATATATATATATATGTGTGTCATATATATATATGTGTCATATATATATATATATGACATCGGAAATACACTTTACGAAAAAAGACTCTTCTGATATAAAAGTAGTTTAGTAAGTAGTATTCACTTGCACAAAAAAACTCTTTATAAATCTTTAAACTGTTTTGCGTTGTGGTTGTGACATACAGGGTGATCAAAAGTTATTTTTACCATTATAAAATGCTATGATTAACAAAATATTGGTGATAAATGTCTGCTTCATTTTCGGAATGTTTTATAGCATCTAAATTGCAGTTTTCGCCCCTAGTGTTTGACATTAAGATGCTAAAGGTATTGGATCAGGATGCCCACAAAGTCCCGTTACCAATACAGAACATTATAATTCATGAAATGTTTGAGATACGTGCTCGCGGTGATTTGTAATCTGTGTAGCAGAATTTAAAGTCTGTACAATACACACACAACATTTCGTGGATGCCTTTGTTTGTGCGCAGGGTATCTAGCCATTATTAATTAATTAAATACGTAATCGTACAGCCTTTGCAAAACGCTTTATCATTACAATGTCAACTGTGAACGCATATAAAAATTTAGATACTGAAAAATAATTAGAAAAAAACGCGAAACATTTATCTCTAATATTTCATGAATTACGATGTCTTGTAATAATAATGGGACTTTGTGGACAATCTTATTATGAATATGGGATGCTGTGGGCGTGACATTGATTATGAAAAGTCTCACACGCAACACTAACTAATTTGTAGAATACATAACATTGCTTCATCAAAAAAGTCTAACTATTATAAGCATTTCCAGAAAATGAAATATAATCTTGTTGATGGGGAAATAGTCTTGTAAATTAATTTTGCATAGAAATATTCATTGCTTATATATGCAATAATTTATTCCTTTTTGAAATCCCCACAAAAATTTTCATAAATTCAACTCCATTTTCAGCAGCACATATCTCCTCAAAGGTACACATCTGATATAATTCCGTTTGTACCACTTGACAAAGAACACTTTATTTGACAAGAAAACTTCTGTTTCAGTTTGGGCCCCTTCGCTTTAAGGTAAGTATATCAGGGTACAAAGCATCTACTTTGCAAGAGATTTGCAAATTTATCCGCCGAAAAATTTATTATAAAAGTGTTTTCAGAAGTCTTTTGAAAACTGAGAACATTGCAGTAGGGAAAGAATAACACAAAAGTATATGAAATAATTGTCCTACCTGGGTATCCCTGGCCGGGTGCAAACTGATATCCGGTAAACTCAAATATCTATTGAATGGATAAAGCTAGGATACTGTGTACTAGAACAAGTGTCTAGCCTTATTGAATAGACTATGCGCTATCATACATGAGCAGCTGCATCGCCCCCAAGTGAAAAATGTAGGAAATGTTGAAGTTATTTTGAAAAATATGACACATAACGAAATAATATCAATTACAAAAGTGTAGAGCATCCACGATTTAGTATGAAATGCCATCTTACACGTATAAATGACGTTATTAGAAACCGGTATTAGATAATACCGAAGCAATTAGTGGCGTATTTGAGGCGGTGATTGGATATTTAAATATTAATACTTCAGTATTTACAATAATATTATAATGATTAAAAATGGTACAACGCTGCCCTGGAAAAGCCTCCTACATAAAATTATTTAAACGTATGATATCAAATCACCATATATACTTTTAAAACTTTTACAAGAATAGTGTTCTTTAATAATATTGTAGAAACTGACATTTTATTTTATTTATTTTTGTGCTCAAAGACACAATCATATTTTGATTTATTCCCGTACAGAAAAGAAAAAAAATATTCTATCCCGAAGAATCCGTGAATACGTTCATTGAAGGTCTGTTTCTTTATTTTTTTGAAAAAAAGAAATTTTATTTTGCTTTGTTTCTCTCTATTTTTTTATATTTGTGATGTCTTTTTACACGTGCACTTGAAGATGGATGACTATTTTCAAAGAAAAAAAAAACTAAGAAGATTGCTGGTAACATAATACTGAAAACTCTAGGTTTATGTTCTGTCATCAGAAATATATGCATGTTTTTGCATTGATTTTTGAAAGAAATGTCGTTTTCCATAGGAAAGATTACAACTGAAAGATATTATAGCATCCCTTTTAAATTCACACAGTAAAAGAAACTCTCTCTCTCTCTCTCTCTCTCTCTCTATATATATATATATATATATATATATATATATCTTTTCTTTTGTTCCTAATGGTTTCTGAAATTTTATGTGTGAAATATAATTTTCACATTTTTGAATATTTTTTAAAGAATATATACTCAAAATTCTGTATATGTTCTTAAATAGACAATATTTTGAAATTTTCACCAAAATATATATTTTAAAAATGTGTGAGAAAATATAGTTCATTTTTGTAAATTAATTTATATATTTATTTTAGAAATATATTGAACATGTGGCAAAAACAAATTCTTCGCCATGCAATTTCATAATTATAGATAATTTTCAATAATTTTTCACGTTTCATTGCCCTGTTAAAATTATCCAGATACATAGTAGATAGTCCAAATTTTATGCATGAATAGGCATTTGGAGCCTTTTTGTTTACTAGATAGTTAAAAAACATGACTAAGAAGTATTTTAATGCTCCCTATTAACTCACAACCAGCCAGAACCCACTAAATCCTTTTTCTAAAAGTCCATTTTCCAATTCCGACACCATATTTTCATAAGCTTGTGCTTAAATTTTATCCCAGTTGATATTTAAACTTTTTGTTTTGTATGTACGCTAATGGCGCCTGGTGCATGTTAAATTCGTCGTGGGTGCAAAGCCTTCTAAGTGGGTGCAAAGCCCAGCTACTAACCCGTCAAGCTAGGCATTCATGCTGGGCAGGTAGGGGCCTGGTTAGCGGTATATATATATAAAAAAAAGCTTTTTGATTTGACATATTTATCAATGCGCACCAAATAGAGGTATTGTATGCAGTTGAAAATCCCCCAAAATATCTTGTTATTTAACAAGTTAAATTTCCTCTATGCAGAAAAGGGTAAAGATTTGAATCACGAAGGTAGTACAAAAGCCTTTGTTTTATACGTTTAAAAGTCAATGGCGAAAAATAAACATTATATTTAAATTTTGAAAAATAGACGTATTTGAATGTATGTAACATTATTCTATGTCATTTAGATGTGTGACTTAAATTATGTATGTTCGATACAATATATATACATATATATGTGTGTGTGTGTGTAATATTAACATTTAAAGTTCTTTGAAATAACTCCAAATTAAAAGCATTTAAAAAACAAGACATATTACAATATTATTTTAAATTACTAGATTCGATTCCATATCTAACAAATTTCATTAAGTGCAATTCGAAAATTGCTTATTTTCAAAGTATCTACTGTAATATCACCAAAATATTTTCAATTGAATTTTTTTATATAAAATAAAATTTAAAAAATAAAATTTTGGAATGTTTTGAAATTTTTGCTAATGTTTGAAAGTGAATCAGTAATAAACTATAACATTTCCGAATGATGAATGAGTTTAATATATTCCCAAACATATCACAAATTATCATCAGATAATTGTATACAAAATGTAAATAATACCATATGTATACATGTTAATGTTTTAAGCAAAATGGCTGCATTTTCTCTCTTTTTTTAAATCGAATCTTCGTATTTCACAATGAAACACTTTCTAGTAGTTTCTTAAGATAGTAAAATTGTTTCTCGTTCATGGACTTACTGGCTAAGAACAGATATCATTGCGTTTTTATTATAAATTTAAACATTAACAATTTATATACATTTTCTATATGAAAAATACATGATGTACATGTGTGTGATATATACTTTATTCTACTGTATTATATTAAACTTTTGAAATTGATAATTTATTTTCTACAACTTTTATTAGTATTTTTCTGTAAACTGTTCGTCAGAGATTACAATACTTTTGAAACACTTAGAATTTATTTTTCAGATAAATATTTCATTCTTTAGTTTCCTTTTTACTGACAATAATATCGAAAGGGTTTACAAGCATTTATAAAGCAATATTAAACTTGTTTTTCGAAACAAAGTTTTACATCCCTGCGCAAAATTTTCAATACATGTATTTCCAAATTTTAGTAAAATGAAATATTCGTAAATTTTATAGAAAATGTTTTTATGAATCTAATCTCAGGTTTTCAGAATGAATTCCGTATTTGTATTTCAAAAAGAGAAATATTTTTTTTTTCTTTTTTTACCTCTGGTTATGACTCAGAATTTTAAAAACCATTTATATGAATAAAATATATTTTGTTGATTTTAGATTTAATTTTTAAAAAGCTATGTAAAAAGGGATTATTTAGTATAAAGAGTTAGCCAAAATAGTATTTACACTTAAATGGGAAATCATTTAGTTAAAACGGTGCTAATAAATAAATAAAATGACATTATTCTTTATTTCTTATTATATAATTTGTGACAGGTTGATGTAAGGGAGAAAAGTGTCCAATAAAAGTTTTAAAACATCCAATAAATGTTTTTAAGTCTTAAAAATAGAAACACAAAATGTTGTTTTATTTAAACGTTATCCACATTTAGTCAAATCTTGTATAAAATAACTAATTTTTAAGATCAATAATTTTAATTCATTTGGAATTCTGAATCATTCATTATATAATCTGCTTAAATTGCATATGTGTATGTTAACATAGTTATTTACTAATAATTTCGAAATCAGATATGATATGTAAATGCAGTCATGCTGCATCTTAAAGAAGTGCGGAATATCAACGAAATAAAACATAGTCTAGATACAGGCATTTCTAAACATTTAAGCATTTTTCTTCAAACGAACATAAGTTTAAGAAGAATATTAATATTTAATATATAGAAATATTTAATACATCCATATCCTTAATGCAATTTATTGTTGTTACTGAACTTTGTCAAAATTTCTATGGATCGCGTTAAATTTGTTTGAAAACCCTGCATGTTTTAAATAGAAAACTTGCGCATTTATATTTGAAATTTAAAAGAAATTATTGTATTATCAGGAACGTACGTGCTATTCTTACACAAATAATCAGAGTGTTGGTTGCAGTCGGTTCATATAGTCAGCTGTTATAAATACAAATCATGTCGAGCTACGAACAAGATAATCGCCAGTATTGTATTTTTAGTCAATTAGTTGTTTGCTGGTTAATTGTTCAGGTGACTAAACTAGAATATTAGGTCAAACGTACCTTTCATATTTTCTAAGTGGTATTAAAAATCGTCAAGTTTTTTTTTTTTTTTTTTTTTTTTTTTTTTTTTAATTATCCATAAAATGTATTTTTTTTTTTTTTTTTTTTTTTTTTTTTTTTTTTTTAATTATCCATAAAATGTTTCCGGTGAATATCGGCCATATTTTGAAATTCTGAAAATAACAATTTAATCGTACTCAACATGTTCTATTTTCCATAAAATTTTAGTGAGTTCGATTCATTGATTTTACTTTTTAGAAGAACCTTCATTAGGAGAAATTATTAAATTTCAAAAATTAAAACACGATTTAAATAATTCAAATTAGACACATTGTTTCAAAAGTAAAATCAATCTTTATAAGAAATACTTTTTATTATTTAAATATCGCTTTCTTTTAAATATCGCTTTCTTTATTTAAATACACTGTATTTCCCTTATAGGGATGTTCCGGTGAATATCGGTCATATTTTTAAATTCTGAAAATAACAATTTAATCGTAATCAACATATTGTATTTTCCATAACATTTTAGTGAGTTCGATTGATTGCTTTTACTTTTTAGAAGAACCATCATTAGAAGAGATTATTAAATTTCAAAAATTAAAACACGATTTAAATAATTCAAATTAGACACATTGTTTCAAAAATAAAATCAATCTTTATAAGAAATACTTTTTATTATTTAAATATCCCTCTCATGAAAAACTGTATTTCCCTTATAGTAATGTAGGAATTTAAAGTAAAAAAATATAAACATTTTTCTGGAAATAAATTCTTATTGGTTTAATTTTCCGTTGACATTTATACTGAGCAATAAATTCTTCTTACTTATATTTTTTAAATCTTAATTTCATTTCTTTAGATTGTTAATGGCAATATTTGAGGAAGACGTTTAAGGTGACTTTAACAGACTTTTAACAGTGTCTGCTTTCATTGACAATCATAAAATTGTGTCCTGAAGGAACTTTTACTTTTTTTTCTAAATTATTTATTACATTAGTTATTATTTTTCTTTTTTCACAATAGTTAGGTGTTTTGTTTAATTCCAATTTTTAAACAAAAGTTTTTTCATGACCAGAATTGATATTTTTTACTTTCTTACTATTTTTTCACTTTTTGTCTGTATTTGTTTCCCGCTTAACGGACGAAGGTGCTACTTGCATTTTGGGTATATTTATTTTAGAGGTAAACGTCTTTATGAAACATTAAAATAAAATTTTAAATCTTATATTCACATACTTAAAAAAAAAAAAATCTATTACAAGATGAAAATGCATATATTTTTTTTTTTTTTTTTTACAGAATCTATGTGTCTATTAATAAAAGTAAGGTGTTTTTCTTTCTATTTGTATGTGCGTGTGTCTGTTGACAATTGCTTGGAAAATCTACCGCCATAGAGATCTTAAAATTTCGATGAGGTCAGGTACGAATGCACGCGGGGGCCAGATTTTTTTATTTTTTGAAAATTAGTCGAGATATTAAATAAAAACCCCAGTGATCAGAAAATGGCGATCTTACTTTTTTCAGCTGATTGTGCTTGCTCATCTCAAGACGTTCAGTGGTTCTTCACGCACACAAAAACAAATCGTTTTTTTTTTTTCTGCATTTTGAAATTGTTATAACCGTTTCCCCCGTAGACTTGCAAAAAAGAAAAACACAAAATTGTTTTATTTATCTTCCCGGTTCAAACGGAATCTTCCGTTTAAAAAATATAAATATTTACTTTTTCGAAAAACATATTTATTCGACCTAGATCTGCGCCAGTTTTCAAATTTTTCGTCGGATTCACTTTGAAACTATAGCATCCGTTTCCGAGAAGAAAAAAAATCTCCAGGTTTAACATTCTTAGAACAACGGACCTAGCGTTTTATGTATAGGGATGCTTTAAATTTAAGTGTAAATGTAACCGAAAAATTTTAATTTAAATTATGTAAATCTTAATATTTTCCACAGTGTGTAGCAAATCTGGGAGAAATTGAAAAATCCAGTGATTCTAATTAAATTTACTCGACCTAGATCTGCGCCAGTTTTCAAAATTTTCGTCGGATTCACTTTGAAACTATAGCATCCGCTTCCGAGAAAAAAAATTTCCAGGTTTAACATTCTTAGAACAACGGACCAAGCGTTTTATGTATAGGGATGCGTGAAATTTAAGTATAAATGTAACGGAAAATTTTTAATTTAAATTATGTAAAGTTTAATATTTTCCACAGTGAGTAGCGAATATGGGAAATGAAAAGTTACAGTGATTCTAATTAAATGCTAAAAAGTTATACATTCGACACACGAATAATTATTTACGATGGAACGTATTGGAATGGAGTTAGATGGAAAATACGGAAGTATTTTTTTTAAAGACTTAGTTACTTAATAAAAGTATAATTTAGCATATTAATAATGAAGGGCAAAAATTGAAAAGTCTCATTTAACGATTTATGTAACATAATGTGTAACTTTACTTAAAATTATTTAAAATTTGTAATAAAACATTTCCCATGCAAATTCGCATAATATTTGGTTTGGTTTTGGAAAAACACATAATATTTAAGTCTTGTTATATTAATAAACGTAAGATTATGTACAGGGTGGTTATAATATAAGTATCTCTATTTGCAGCTGTCTGCAGCTCGAAGGAATGATCCGAATGAAACCAAAATCGGTACACTTACTATTCTAGAAGGGGGAAGAAGAATGGAACAATAAAAAAAATAACAGACAGATGTTGCTACTGAGTGTGAAATGTAATGTGTAATTAAAAGAACAAAAAATTAAGGCGTCAAACTGGATAGCACACGTAATTTATTGGAAAATGTCACAGTGAACATGGTTACGCTTTTGGATGGTGGTGCCGATCATGTTCAGGTTCTACTTGGTCATTGTGCTGGAGGATACAATCAAGGTGGTGCACGACGTACTTAACTGCGGAATATAACACATGAGGAGTGATGTTTTGCACATGTTGTGATATGCGGTAAAGTCATTGACGTTTGCGACACCTCAACGATACACAATATTACACATTACAATTCACACTCAAAAGCGCCATCTGTCGGTGATTATTGCAATTATTTTTTTATTGTTCCATTCTTTTTCCCCTTTCTCGAATAGTAAGTGTACCGATTTTGGTTTCATTCCGGCTATTCCTTCAAGCTACAGAAACCTCCAAATAGAGATACTTATATTATAACCACCCGGTATATTTGTTGCTTTGACAACATAAAATGCGTAACCAAAGCAATAATAATAACATAAACAATAATTTAAAAAAGAAACATACCCAATCAAATCACAATTAGTTTATTCTAACTTATGAACGTACTTTTAATGATTCAAAGTGAGGAACGGCTATTTTTTCTACCTAAATATTAAACATATATGTAAAGTTCTCTAGAGAAGGATACTACCATACTCACTTCGTGGAAGTCACTGTACAAAAATATTCTGCACCGTACAAAAATATGCAAATCGAATAGTAATAATGCCTACTAATTAATGAAACGCTTAGATTCTGTCTACGAATGTGTAAATAAATAGAAATTGTACGAAAACTTTTTATTTTCTATAGTAACGCATTTTTTAGAAATAATATCAGAATTCGTTCGTAATGATGTTTTTTGGATAGCAAACTAAACTTTCCACAATTTTAAACAAACAAAACTTTCATTCAGGAAAAAGTTTAGGAATTATTCATGCTTAAATTTTGAATCTCATAATGTTAATTTACATATATATATTTTTTTGTCGTTTCATTTTGCAATGCGGGTAGTTTTATAAGCGTAACTAAAAACATATTTGGAGAATTGAGCTGTAGTTTTGGAGATTCTAGAAAGAGATTTCATAGGTTATAGAACAAGTTTATTTTTCGAAACATAATTAAATTTGTATCCAATTTTACCGAACATCCCTCCAAGTATTTTAAAAACTACCCCATTGCAATGTGTTTTGCCACGTTTAAAAAATAATCTAACATTAGGGATTCGAAACATAAACTCTTTATGCTCCGATGGTATTTTTAAATATCAATAAAAAATATTTGATACAAATAGTTTAAGTAGATTAATAAAAGTAGATTCCAATTTTCATACAAAAACGTTTGTTTGAATACATTTACAAAGCACAACAGAACGGGCGAAGCTACATATTTTCAAAGCTGTTTATTTTTCAACAATTTACATAGGTGTAGCTTTTCTCTTTTAAATATATATATATATATATATATATATATATATATATATATACTAATAAAAGAAAGTGTCGCTCTGTGTGTGTGTCTGTGTGTGTGTGTCTGTTGGCGATGGCTAGGAAAATTTAGCCCACCTAGAAGGCTGGAAATTTAGATTTAGGTAGTCCAAACCCTCTCCTGGTGCAACATTACTTCAGAATTTTAATATTTTAATTACTTTCTGAAATATTAATTAAAATGCACAAAGCACTCTCATTAAAAATACGCTTTTATTATCTTGGGTTGGTTGGTTCACTGGTTGGTTGCATCGATTCTTCACAGAAGTAATTAAATAAACCAGAGTAGCGATGCAAAAATAAGGATTTCTAAGGAAATAGTGGTCGCACGGCTCTGCCGTTACAAACATACAACAGTGCATACGTAGCGCCATCAGCCGACGCGAAACTGAAAGTGTCATTAACGCAGAAGAACTGATGCAACTGTCCTACTCGAGCGCCATCACCATCTATTTGAAACATTTTAGAGGGACGTTTTTCGTTAGAAATCTTTGAATGAAAGTCGAGTGTTTCATGAATTACTGTTTTTTTTTCATCTAAATATTAATATTTTCACACAAAAATTATACTCATGCTTAGGAAACATTTTTTTTTAATACTCATAAAAATTTGGATAGTAAGATTTTTTTAAAAACATTAAATAAAAAATTAGAACACTTCTAACAGGCAATTTTGTCGCTACAATTCTTAAGTTCTTGCTTGAGCTGCGATTAGTTTAGCGAGAATTCTTGAAACTTTCTATTGCAAATTTATTAATACTAATATTTTATATCTATATTAATAAAAGAAAATTTCGCTCTATGTGTGTGTGTCTGTGTGTGTGTCTGTGTGTGTGTCTGTTGGCGATGGCTAGCAAAATCTAGCCCACCTGGAAGTCTGGAAAGAAACGAACTGGAAAGAAACGAACTGGCGCGTTGGATTTGCAAGCGGAAATGAACAAATTCGAAATTATTTTACTAATTAGCGAATTTTAAGAAAACTAATTGAGATATCAATTTGAAAATTTCTGAGCATATGTAAAAAAAAAATATTTTGTATTTGAATATGTGATTTTTGAAAAATTCGGTTGGTAATTTTTTTATTTATGCAAAAAACTGCCAAACATCTGCCGGCGCCGCCAGTGAAAACGATCCGAGAAAGTTTCAGACAGGGGTCTGCTTTCATTAAAAACTGAACTACAAAGAGATCTGTTTCTCGGGCCGAACCCTCCATTTAGTTTGCGAAAATGAAAGGAAATAATTGCCAATTTTTACTAATGAACAAAATTTAGGTAACTAATTAAGATATAGATTTGAAATTGAGGTCGGGAAGGGGTGTCATCTGCCGGCTATTTTAGCGTAGCGTCTTCGTTATGTTCTAATTATCAGAAAAATGTAATTCTTTTTTTAATGATCGCGTTAATGTAGGTGACGGTGGTTCTCTTGAACAAATTATTCATTATATTTGCGGGTATGGGGAGGGAGGGGGTTAACGCATTTCTCTGAGATTGTAATTATCTCGGGCCCGGGCAACGCCGGGCGGGTTAGCTAGTTTATATATAAAACTTGCAACTGCAAATTATTTTCCGTTGCAGATAGCACACCTTCATTTAATTTGATTTTATCACAATTGTGGGATTTCCATAACCGTATTTCTTAATAGTTAATCTAATTATTATTCTAAATACTTTAAAAAATAGCTAAAAATATTATTTAATAAAAAGTTTTAATGAAAACATTTATATAAATTTTAAATTATTGTTATATCGTTTTCTAAATATATCATCAGACATTATGGAATGTAATTTTTGAGGTGGAGCAATTTGTTGATTTATAATTTGAGGCATATATTATTTAAGCATGCATAAATCTTAAAAAACATGACCGATTGTCTTTTCGTTTGGTAAAATTTACCAAGGATTCCAAATACGACCACATATGTAAGTGTTAGTATTAAAAATTTTAATGTTTGGTACAAATTTCATATATAAATACCTCCAAAGAAACATTTAAATACATCATGTATTAGTAAACTTTATTACAAATCAGATGTTACCAGTAACATTTTATAAGTTAATTTGTGCAGACTTAGTACGAGGTATACTTTTTTCTAACGACTGTACGTGTACATACTATTTTACATATTTCAGATAAACAATTTCTCATTATTCTTAAATTTCTTCATATAAAACGTAGAGGAAAAAGAGACCCAATTTTTCCACTATTTATTAAAAGTGTACAAATATGTTTGTTTATGTTTATTACAAGAAAATATATCAATAGATATAAATTCTAAAATTAGATCTTAGTGACTAATTAATTTTAACTTTTATTGTAAGTGCTATGTATTATTTTTATAACACACTATTTCTTGCATAGTACTTATGGTGCGTGGCATTGCATTAATATGGTACGATTTTAACTGCGACAATAAATTTAAACCGAATGATAAAAATAATATATATTCTTATAATAAATTTTGCTTATAGATCTTTTTAATAGAATGTTAATTAAGTTAAATATTTTACAGATTCAGTATTTAAAAAAAAAACTTTTAAAAAATGTAAATATTATAAAATTGTAATGCTTTGTGAAATTATTTGGTAGGCTTTAAAAATGTATTTTATAACGCTTTAAAAAAATATATTTTGTATACCTTCATATAAGAGTATTTTTTTCTATCTTGTTTTAATAACTAAACTTCTTATTTAAACTACTGCGAAACACTTGAATAACACTGAATCAATATAAACACTTAATAAATATAATTTATTTAAAAAGTTTAAATAATAATAATTATTATTATGCCTGTGTTTCAAATGAACAAAATGCTTTAGCACAGGCGATCATTACCAAAAAATATATATGTTCAATTTCTTTTTCGTCTTCTGCCATACTTGTAGGTTGAAAATCGAAAGAAAACTAAAATGTTTTAACATGCAATGGTGAATTTCTTGTACACTACCCTCTGTCATTCCGTGCTTTACTGAAAAAAAATCTTAATCCATGACAATATTATATAACCACGTACGGAAATATACGATAACCTATTTCGAGTTACCAAAGTTCCCGTAAAGTACTACCCGGACTTTTTCGGAAAACCAATGGTAGCAAAAGAAACTGTTCTTTTTTTTTCAATTTCAAATGCTTATTTAAATAAAAAAAAATATAGTAGTTTCTTGAGGTTTCTAGAGATAAAGAACGTTTTTTGGAATCATTGGTAACTCAAAGAAGGTTACTGTATATTTCAATGTGTGGTTAAAATATATTTTCCTAAATAAAAAAAAATAAAAAAAAACATTATTTATTCTTATTTTTTTACATTGTGTTAATTTTATCGTTTATATACTTTTGCTGTGATATTTCTCTATTATGTTTGTCGCATGTAATTCTTGCACAAGAGATATTTCTGACGAAATTTACACAAGTTATGTTAACTACATGATAGTGAATGCATGCTTTATTTGTTGTGAACAACGCCTTTTAAATTTATAATATTTCTTCAACAACACTTATATCCAATTTACGCTTTACACTTTATTATGTGTTAGGTAGCTTTCAATACAAAAAAAGTATAAAGCTACCTATTGCAGCCGTTCGGAGGAAAGCAGTTCCGGAAAATTTCGATATATTTTCACCGATCATGACCCCCAGACCCCAAAACCACCCTCCGTTCAAATGTTGATTTATATATATATATATATAAATATAATATATATATATATCTCCATATATATATATATATATCTGACCTATGTCATACGATAACGCTCGTATTTATAAATCAATTTTGATGAAACTAATTATGTGTATTAAGCTCACCAATGTCTCGACCGAGTTCGTTGGCCAGCTTGGTCCGCCATTTTGTTTCAAGATGGCGGCCATTTAAAAATTTAAATCTAAAATAAATATACAAAAAAGTTAAAAATTCAAATTTATTTTTTAATTAAATGTTAGGCCTTGATACTAGGATTCCAGAGTATTTTTTGGTTTACCTCTATCTTAAAAAATGGCTGAGATAGAGCAGTTTGAAATTCTAGGGTGGCTGACATTTTGAAACAAGACAGCACATTACAAAAATTTTCATTGTTGTAATAATTTTCTCAATCATACGCATAAAACTATATATTCCTATCCGTTAGCGCCAAATTCTGGCCAAACGTGGCGACATTTGGCGAAATATCGCCAAATTTGGCGACCAAAATAAGTCTTCATAAATGAAGCCAATTTGGCTATTGCTCAATAATTTGGCGAATTTCTTATTCAGATTCAGTATTAACGAATCCTTTGTAAACGTTTTCTTTGCATTTTAACTTGCTTTTTTCGTGTAACATTAGCTAAAATTTTAAAACGAAGATGTAGGAAAGCTACCTTTTCCTCCCGGTACAGGCCGGAAGGACTTTTTTCTTTTCAGAACAATTAAAATTATCTAAAAACATTAACTATATAAAAATGATATGTCAATATTTTCTTATTTTTCTCGTATGTTCATTAAAAGTATAGTTATACACTGAAATAATTTGGCAATTAATGCTACTTCAATTAAAGATGTAATTACTGCTTAAATTGATAAACACATTACACAAAAAGCTTAAAACTACCTTTTAATATAAAGATGACAAGTTTCATGCGCTTTAACGGCGATTTATTCCTGTTTAATTTAATAAGTTTTTGAAAATGAATAAAACACATTTGTGTTTATCATTTTCAAAAACTTTGCGAAAATTGCTAAATTAAACTAGTATATTTCAGAGAAGTGGTTATAAATACTTAATGCTTTGATTATTTAGAAAAATAACACGAAAATATTGATAATAGTTAAATTTTTGACTGTTACAACAATTATTTGCATTAAATAAGTAATTCAAAAATTAAGTTAAAAAATATTTTCTTTGGACATTAATGAGGGAAAAAGTTTGGAATTAAGAAAAAGAATTGTAAATAAATGAACTAGGGTAATTTTAAGGATATTGGATAATTGGTTAAGATATTTCTTTCTAAACGTTCTCATGTAAATAATTTTATGTAAAAATCGATCACCCTATATATATCACCAGATGATGAGAAATATAATTTATTCTTATCTTACAGTAAAGAATTGAACAAAATATTCAATAAAATAATTAATATGCGTTTAAAAAATAATTAATTGTTATTTCGTTTAAAATAATCATTGTATATTGATAAATTGTAGTTGTGTTTCATAGCTAGGAAGCAAAGATGAGTCAGAATATTTTGTAAGGTAAAGCTATGAGAGTCTAAATATTAATTTTTTGCTAAACTATTCGTGAATAATTTTTACTTCATTTATTTTTTATGCATTTCCATTGCTATGTTGTCTTATGCTGTAATTTAATAGAACAGTTGTAATAAAACCAAGAAAGTTATTTTGCGCAATCTGACCTTACAAAGTTGGTGTGATTTCGCACATGGGTAGGAGAGATTGTTACTAATAATAATTACAATTAAATTGTTAACAATAATAATTACTCTTAAATGACATTGTTGTAAGGTTTTTGTGAACAAATATTATTTTATTAGGAGTGAATATTTCAACCTAATGATTAAAGAATTAGAAAAAGGAAATAATTTTAAAAACGATTAAAAATTTTAATTAAAGGGAAAAAAATAAAGAATCAGAAAAAGGCTGTCCAGATAAGATTACAAAATAACATTATGTTACTTGAAAACACGTTTAACTTAAAAATAGACCATTTTCATTTTTCATTTTTTATGCAAATTTACCAATAAGCTGCGTAATCTCTCCTAGCATAGAAACTAATGGAACAATGCGCCATCTCTTCTAAGTAGCAGATTCGCAAACACTCCAATTTCGGTAGGAGAGATTGCGCTGCCTTTTATTAAAACATGGCCGCTACTAAAACGTACCTTTGATGTTCACATTGTTAGTCTAGATTAGTAGCTTATGATAAATCATTTAAGTTAAAAATATTTTGTACTACTGACATTGTATAGACATTCTGATGAATTGCTATGAAAATTCAAGCACTTACTTTGGGAAAACAAAACAAAATAGCAATGCTTTATCTTAGACGCTCAAAACAATCAACGTGCACTTTCAAGTAGACACTCCACTACTGCTGTTGTACAACTACCTGGAGTCGCTGCTCGTTCACTCATCTCCTTCCCCCCGAACCTCTATGTGCGCAATCTATCCGACCGCGCCATCTCTCCTGGCTTTATCTTATTGCAACATTCAAAAATATTCTAAATAAGCAACGCAAAAATTTTAAATGCAAAGAACAAATATTGTTAAATAATAATAGTTTCAACAATAAGATACAAATATATTTACATATCGATGTACAACTAAATAAAACCTAAGAAATGTCGATTTCAAATCTAAATATTGCTGACGAATGATTTTACAAGGAAATTTAAAATTAATTAGAATTACAATTTAAGTTACAATTAATGGTTAATTTTAATATGCAAAAATATTTATACAGGGTGTCTCATTAATAGAGGTACAAATTTTAAGGGTTAGTAGAGCACACTACAATTTTTGTATAGGAAACCAGGGTAGCAATATTCTCATTCAGTCAAAATTACAACGTTCTTCTCTCCAATCTGAGCACGGATTTTTGGTCATATTTTAACGCTATTTACAACAACAGTAACTTGCTGTGTCCAAAATGCAAAAAGTGGTAGAAGTACACAACAATTTAGTTGGCTCCTTTAATGTCATTTGTATTTCGAAAAAATTATCACTGATATGATACATATAGTGTCCACCTCCACCACCTTAAATGTGACAATATCACGAAAAGAAAGGTTGTTGATCGTAACTCATATCCAGTCAGCTATAAATTCTACGATTAAAATTTTGGAATGTAGCTGACATTAGATACGGTGCAAATATCTAGAAATTTTCGTGATTCCATAGTATTTTACACACAACAAGTTAATTCTGTGCAAGATATTGTTAAAGCAGCTTCATTAAAGTTATGACTGAAATCTGAGCTCAGATTAAAATGTAGTACCTTATAATTTTGATTATAATTTTGATTGCGGACGTGGTTTCCTATAAAATAATTGTTTGTTGTACTGTGCTCTACCACATCTTAAAACTTGTACTTCAAATAGTGAAACACCCTGTTTATCAATAGTATAAGTAAATAACAAGTAACTACGCAATTTTTTAACTTAAAATAATCCCAAATAGGAAAAAGGTTCTTTGTGATAAACAAAACTAAACTATAAGTACATAAAAAATTATTGGTATTTCAACAATCAAAATTTAATAATAGTAACTGCTTGCAGCAATTGTTTATTTATGCTTAAATGTTAAATCATTACATCCATTTTTACATCTATTCGCTTAACCTAATTCTTTGAAATTATTTTTAAATGCTCGTTATTCAGCCAAATGAAAGTTCTGAAACCTAGGGAATCATTTAGATGTAGGTTTACAGATGTGTATAATTTATTTGTTAAAGGCTTATTATATTTTTAATATTACACGATTACTACGTGCGTTATGGGTTCCTAATATTAAAATAAACAAACTAACGAACGGAAATATTATGATAAATCATTTAGAGAAATCGCTGAAAACTGTATCCAAGGATTATATAATCAAAATATCATATTATATAATTTTTTGTCTTTCACAGTTCGAGATACTATTCAATGAACTTTCTTTCTAAAATAACGATAACATTTTATTGAAAATTATTTCTAACTTATTTTGTAAAATTATGATAATTTACAGGAATATCAACAGGAATGTATACTCTGGTGGTATCCATTACTCATGTTTGTATTATTTTTTCCCGATTGAAACAATTGGGGAAAAAGAGCATTGTAAAATATATTGAAACTTAAATATGCATTGCAGTACAAAATCATTAATTTTGATAATAGTAAAGCACCTGAAAAATATTATTTTCAGCTGTATTTTTTCGGAAAAGTATATTAACATTTCCCAAACAATAATACTTATTAATTACGGACCAAAAAGCGTATAATTAAGGAGCTATAAAGAAATAAATTAATTGTAAAATAATATGTATAATGAAATAAAAAAAAACTTTTTCAAAAGTATAGTAAAAAAAAATGTTAGGTATGTTTTTCACATAATGATGCTTTGAATTATATACAAAGCAATTAAAAAATATATTTTTATTTATTTAATAATGAAACACTGTAGCAAAACAAAGAAAAAATTGATTTATTTAAAGCACCATTGTTAACGTAGTTGAGAAATATATATGCCAAAAATAAATTCAAAGAATTGAATAACTATTAATCTAAAAACATACTTCTTAAAAACGAAAAAAATAAAAATAAAAAGCATTGCTGAACAATTTTTCAAAATAAAATATGCATCTTGTCTTATAAATCATATACATTTATAGCTTCAGGTCGAAAAAAATGAAAAGCACCCTTTTTTCGTTAAAATTGCTTGTTCTCATGCTGAAAAAAAAGAATTCGGCCAAAAAAAAATGTTTAAAATCAATCAAAAGAGATTTTTTTCTTTTACGAAATTCTCGTAAAATTCGTAAGCACTTTTAAAATATGAAATAAGGCAAATTTTTAAGTAAAGAAATTTCTTTCACGCTTTAATAATAAGTGTATATTACATAATTCATGTTCTATGCGCATAAGGATTTCGTTCACATAGAATATTTTTTATAAAATGTAGGTTTTATATCCAGTAAGTTTATAAACAGCACTGTAAAAAGAAACAATTTTTTCTTAATCTAGGAAAAATTAATATAACTGTAGACGAAAATATACAAGAACCTCTTCCAAGTTACCAACGGTTCAGAAAAGTGTTCTTAAATTTCTCAAATCTCAGAAACCAACCAATATATATTTTAGATTTTAAGAAGTATTCATAAAAACAAAATTTCTTCTGCTGCACAGATTTTCGGAAACGTTTCTGAGTAGTTTTGATAGTGTATCAATCAGTTTTATCAACTCGAAATAGAGATTTTAGGATGCTATCAATTCTCTCGTAAGCATTTTCATGTTTAACCATTTGAATACCGCAATAGCCGAAATCGTCCCAATGCTGTGTAACCCACAATAGCTTAGGATAACTTCAAGGTATTTTCCTTCCCCTTAAATTGGTCGGGGTGCTGTCCAAGGGGTGGTCTATCTCAGTGATGAATGGGATAATGTGTTGCCATTTCTGGACAGTGCAGAAAGAAAAACAAGATTTTTTTCAGTAACTGGAGCAATGAAAAACGGAGGGGCGTAACACCTCTCGAAATTTGAATAAAGGGAATAGGCAATAGGGTCATTTTCAGTACTTACATAGTGAAAAAAGGAGAAACGAAAAACCAGCATTTTGAGCTATTTTGTTCTAATTCTATGGTCCATTA
This sequence comes from Maratus michaelseni, assembly GCA_963931845.1. NCBI lineage: Eukaryota > Metazoa > Arthropoda > Arachnida > Araneae > Salticidae > Maratus > Maratus michaelseni. Next base: position 287,616,987 of record OZ007591.1, on the reverse strand, counting down.
ATTTTTTTACAACCTGGGATTTAAAGAGTTAACAAACATATTTTACGAGATAAACATGATAAATCAGTACCATTAAAATTACCATTAAAATTAATATCGTTTTGATACTCTGAAATGAAATGACATGTGTGAAAAAAAAAAGATATATTATAAAAAATAAATGGAAAGGATACTGCAAAAATTATTAAAATTAAATGAAAAATTGAATATGAAATACTATTAATATCTATTGGAATCTTCAGAGGAGCATCATAAGAATAATTCACAGTAAATGTATGCTATTTCATCAAATATGTTCAGCATTATACCTAAAAATGGCAATATTAAACTTCTTATAACATATCGAAAAACCAAAATAAGGAAAAAAGAAAAAGATATATCCAATAAATAAATTAATTAATTAATTAATAATCTCATATTCATCAGCAATAGACAGCAGAGCATAAAGAAAAAGACACAACTCACCATTATATATATAATTTAAATCTCTATTTCTGTTTAAAAAATGATTAATACACAACAAAAATAATTCAGAATGTTTTCGGAAAATCAGTGGCGGCAAAAGAAACTTAATTTTAATAAATGTGTCTTTGAATCTCGAAAATATGTTGATTTCTGGTTTTTCTAAAGATGCACAACGATTTTATGAATGACATGGATATCGGAAGTAGCTATTGTATATTTTCGTTCGTGGTTATAATATATATTTTTAGATTCAGAAACATTTGTCTTTTATTACTATGTGCGCTTATATATTATGTGTATGTAGATAGATAGATATACAGTTAGATATATAGACACGAAGACAGACAGACAGACAGATAGATAAATATATAAATAGATAGATAGATTTTGAATCTCCACACATCTTTTTTACTAATTGTTTCTAAACATTTTTTCCCTTTCTTCTGTATCTAAAACGACAAAGTATTACAATCGTAAGACAATTTTAGGTGTTTGATAGATTTCTACGTTTCGTGATGTCTTGATTGCGATTTGACTATTGTACTGGACATATGTATGTTTGTATGTCGGGTTGACTGTTGTCTTGGGTTTTTCTGTGAAACTTTTGCAGAAATACTAAATAATAAACGCGCAGAATAATATGAAAAATTGATCTTTGATAGGTATTGATGTTGATTAGATGGTGGTGCATGTAATTTAACAGGTAGATTTTTTGTTTTTGTTTTTGATTATGTATTTGTTAGCAATATCTAACATCTATCAGATGTAAATGCGCCAAACTAAATATGTAAAATACAGTTAGGCCAAAAGTAGAGAACACGACAAGCATAGTTATCACCAATTTATTGTAAAAAAGCTTAAATAGTCATTCGACTGGAAATTGTGGCTTCTTTCAATTTATGTTAAATGATATGTTTAAATGAAGGTCTTTATACTGAAATTGTACTTAACTCTGAAATTGTTATTTCGAACACGCAAATTTGAGAGTAAATTTTATTTTTTCAGCACATTTTCCTTCGGGATCCCAAGAAAGTTGTCTTTCGATCGAATAGTTTATGAATTAAGAAGGTTTAAAATTTCGAATCCCTAATATTAAATTCCTTCGTAATTGTTGCAAAAAAATTGCAATGCGGGTAGTTTTAACATCCTAACTCAAAAGGTAATTGCCAAATAAGCTGTAATTTTAGTTTCGCATTTTTAAAGCTCCTAGAAATAATTTTTTCTATAAAACGTACAAGTTACAAATCTTCTATTTTTTGAAAATTGGTTTCGAAAAGTTACATATTTTGAAACTGATTTTCGAAAAAAAAAATACGAATTGTAATGTATGAAATTCGTAACATAAATCAGTTTCGAGAAACTCCAAATCTCTAAATCCAAACTTATAGCAGATAAGTAAAAACAGAAACTCATCCTATTGAAGATGACCTCTATTGTCTTTATAATTTCCATATGCTCTATAAAATCACAAAATTGGCAGAATTAAGTTTATTGCACAAAAGTTAACAGTTTCAGAAAGAGACTATAAATCTCCCAACCTTTTTTTTTTTTTTTTTTTTTTTTAAGTTCGAACGTGTTTCTTGATTTCTGAATATTTTAGAGAACGTTGACCAAAGTTTATTCCAGCAATTTATTCTACACATCTTGCTTAAAAAGAAAATTTTCTCATATTATATTTAAAACATGCATTCTGATTTTAAAAAAAATAATAATCGAATATCATTAAAGTAATAAAATGTATATAATGAGTTCAATTTCTAAATAAATATATAATTTTAACTTTACTAAGAACTACTTCTATACTTACTTCTCCACACATTAATGATTAGACCAAAAATAAGAGAAAGTAAATGAAAGTTTTATGATTGCTTGACTTATAAGTATAGGGTAGATATTTTTCCTTTTGTATAGATTTTGTCTGAAGATGGTGGATGATGGTACTTAGTGTTATCTTTTGTTTGGAAGCGAATTATATTTTAGTTCTATTTTTCATAATGCGATATTACCTCTCATAGACATAAGAGTACATTTTTATATTTATTTTCAGACATGTTATTTTTTGAAGTGATAGAAAAACGGAAAAATACACATTAATTACAGATTTGCTGAAGCTGACACAATTAATGATCATATTTTAAATGAAAAAAGTTTTTAATTTAAAAGTAGTTTCCTTATTTCTTGTTTTTAAGAATTAAGCTACTTTTGTTCAAACATACGAAGATCATATTGGTGTGTGGAATCCGATTATTGAAAATTTCCAGTTTCCGTTAATACTGACGTTTTAAAATGGAATTTCGAAAAATTACTCACTATCACCACGTTTGCTTAATTTTTTCAGGCTTATTTTTGCTTCCAATTTTTTCTACATTTCTTGTTGATAATTTGACGCTAGCGAATATAACTAGGTAGTTTTAAGCGTATGAGAATAGAAACAATGGTTACAAGAATTAAAGTAAATTTGTGAGAAACCACGTTTTATATAAAGCTCATAAGTGAAACCTGATAATGGAAAACTCAGCCACAATAAAATTTCAAATTGCAGTATCTGAGTCATTTTTTCAAGATAGCGACAAAACAAACAAAAAAAAATGTTCCGGAATCTTTGTATCAAGCTCGAACATTTAAAGGTAAAAACAAAAATGTTTAGATAAAAAAAAAATATGCACATCATTTTAAATTCCATATATTTAACTGGCCGCTATTCTGAAACATGATGGCGGATGAAGCTGGCATATGAACTCTGTCGAGACTTTAGTATGTCCTGTACACATGCTCAATCACATCCAATTCGGTTAATATATACGAGTCTACTGCATGACAAAATTTAATAATAATAATACAACTATTCTCATATTGTACATTTATTCTAAATTTTAATCTCATCGACTAAAAAAGTGATCGTTCAAAAAATATACAAAAAATCGATTAAATAACTTTTTGTTAGCAAAGATTTTCAATAGAACAAGTCCAGAATAAAAGTTTTAAAGAAGAAATGCATGCTGAAACATTTCTAAATTTTAAAAGAAGTTAGTAAATTTACAACTTAACAGAAAATTCAGAAACGATTTCTTCTTTATGCTAGAAGTAGTTTTTCGGTACTAAACTCAATTTAATAGCAATATGCTTGTTCGTACGATAATGGATGAGAAAAAAATTGGAATAGTTTTGTGTGAACGTGTCCTATTCCTATTGTTAGATTTTTTAGAAATTACATGTGCTTATGCTCAATTTCTTGTAATGCATAATGTATTGCTAAAATTTGTACGTAAAAATGAGACGAATGTTTTTTTTTTATTTATTTACTTATAAAAGATCAGTTATTTTAAAAATACGTATTTATTTTCAGTACGAACTTCGTTTAAGTGTTCCGTACTTAACAGTTAAAAACGGAACCATTATAAGGTCACTCGTGTGTCTGTCTGCCCGTCCGCCACTTATTTGCAGTACGTACTTCGTTTTAGGTCTCCGTACTTAAGAGCCTACGCTAGTCACGCGAAGAAACTCTCCAGCTAATGTTAAGTCTATGGGAATGTTATCGCGCGATTTCTCGCTCGCATTTTAATATTTTTAAATGTTTTTTTTTGCATAGGATAGCTGAGGTCGATCTCTAATGTTGTTAGTTTTTACTTTTTCGATTTTGGTTACGTTTTTTTTTTATAAGCGGACATTTTCAATTTTGGAACCGGTTGGAACCGTTTCTGAAAGTGAAATTACCCTTAAATAAAAAAACTGGAACCAAAATCGAAAAAGTAAAAACTAACAACGTTAGAGATCGACCTCAGCTATCCTATGCAAAAAAAAATCATTTAAAAATATTAAAATGCGAGCGAGAAATCGCGCGATAACCTTCCCATAGACTTAAGATTAGCTGGAGCGTTTTTTCGCGTGACTGATGTAGGCTCTTAACAGTTAAAAACGGAACCATTATAAGGTCACTCGTGTGTCTGTCTGTCCGTCTGCCAGATCCTTTTTTCTCGTAAACTATAAAACGTAGAAAGTTCAAACTTGGGAAAGTAATGAAGTTTACTTATACACTTATTTTCAAATTATTATTCATTCACGAATATGTTTAGGAAAAATTTAAGGGGTCTAATAAAGTTACTCGAAAAAAAAACAATCTGTTTGTATTTCGTGTGGGGTATCATGTGAAAGACTTCTTAACACCGAATATAAACATATATTTGTTTTAATTTAATGTATTATATTTTCAGAGATATCCTCGAAAATGTACTGCAAAAATAGGTCTCCCTGTACTTCAGAATCTACTGAAACTAAAATTATGATAAAAAAAAATAAGTATATTAGGATTGTATTTTAAATTTTCAAAATAACTATAGCGGTTTTCCTTGGTCACATTGTTTTTGAGAAAACCGCATGTTTCCGTTACATGCAAACAGGCCCGTATTTTGGCTATGTGACGCCCCTGTGCCATCAGTCACTTTATGCCCTCCGCCCCCCCCCCCCACACACACATCCACACTAGAGGTGAGTTTGCGCTCTCTTTTCGGACCCCAACTCCGACAGTTTTAAAACCGGGCCCGAATTATTTTGTGTCATCAGAGTGCGAACCCGCCCGAAACCGATACCGAAAGTATGCAATAATATATATATATATATATATATATATATTTAAATGTTCTTTAAAAAATAACATCTCATTTTTAAACATTTTAGAAATAACTGTTATTTTAAAAACATAACTTTTGCATTGGATAAATTTGCATTGGATCTTATCAAAAGAAAAAGTTTGGTAAAAAATAAAATTTTTCTTTCTTAAAAATATTCTCATATTTTTCTTCTCCAAAAAGTTTATTTGATGGACAAATTTGCGAACTGCGTTTTATGAATAAATGTATAATATTTGCAGAAGTTACTATTAATATACTGAAGAACTGAACAATGCTTTCCTATTACCTATAAAAATGAAAGCATTGCTCAATTCATTTATAATAGATTTCTTTCTCAAAACAATGTCACGTGATTCTTGTACACTGAAAATCAAGTTAAATTAAAAATGCTGTAAATGACATCGTTATCTGAATAATCCGATGCTTTTATAGGAAAAGAGAAACACTGCTCGATTGCTTTTTTTACGAATAACAATGTATGTTTATTATATCTACTTACAAATGAAAGTGATTTCTATAATCTGCAGAGCAGAGCCGCAGCATAGATTTCATGATGAAATGTATATATAAGAATCACTAATGTTATTTTCATATGTAGAGCGATAATGATTCGATGACAATAGAAGGCTAACAATTTTAAAACGTTAAGTTAGTATGGTTGACTATAAACAAAAGAAAATTTTCATTTATCGTTAGATCTCTAAAAAAATTTAAATAAATCAACGTTCTAATTAAAGCATTCCCTACTGTCACAAACAAATAACAAACATGACATTATTCCCGCTCTTCCTATTGGCGTCAATATGTTGACGCAATTGATGCCAGACATAAATAAATCTGCAAATACAGGTAGAAATTCTAAAATCCAGAATCGCTCGGGACTCCGCAATTCCATATTTTTCAAAAATTCCGGATTTTAAAGACTGAGAAATAACAATTTAAATTCTAAATTAAAGCCACACTTAAAAAAAAAGAAACACATACTGTAGAGTTTCTAATACTCTACACCCGAGCGATTACGGATTTTAGAAGTTCTACCTTATGACAAATTTTCTTTTAAATAGCATAGGCGCTAGAAAAGAAAAACAAGATTTCTGTTTCCCGCATTAAAATAACTTGAACTGCAATAAGTAGTTTTTTAAGAAAAAGTTTTTTTTTTTTTTTTTTTTTTTTTTTTTTTTTAATACGAGAACAAATAAAATTTCCAGTTTCAGAAAGAATGAGCCGGAGCCCCTTTTATTTTATTTCGCAATAAATAGAGTATTATCTAATGTTATTATAAAAAATATCTACTTGGATGGGTGGTAGGGTGGGGGGATTTTAGATTATGCTGAGATATTACTAGTACGAGTTGTGGATCGGTTACGCAATTTTTTATTTTTTTTATTTAATTTACTGTATTTTTTTTATTTTATAAAATGATCAACATTATCTGTTTTACATATGATTTTGCAACTGCTATCGACTTCTTAATTCAACTTAAGTGAAAATTTCAAGCCAGGAACAAATTAAGGCATACGAAAAGGTCACAGGCACGTGGTAGCACTATCTTTCATTGGCCTTTTTAATAGGATAAATTTCCTCATAAATAAAACAATTACTATTTGGAAACAGTGATGAATGTGAGCCTCTGACCTCAAAAGTGCTTAGTCAGGCTTTGTTACGAACTACTGTGTCTGAACTTAGGTGTATCTTACAATTTGAAATCGTTCCTGGAATAAGATAGGCTGGATTGGGAATTTGAGCAGGCGCAAATAAAATAAACTTGGTATAGTATTTCGCATTCACTAAAAAGTGCTCGTAGTTCTGAAAGAGCCAGCTGCACCGAGAGCTACCTATTCAGAAGGGGTGCACCAAAAACAATACTTCCAATAACTATCTCAATTCGAGGCTGCTGATCTACAGAGAATTTCACAAGAAAGCAACAATGCAAAAGTTTTTTTTTTTAGTACTAGCAATATTTTGCCGTCTCAAAAAAAAAAAAAAAAAGAAAAAGAAAAAGAAAAAAGAAAACATCCATCTTCAAAATTATGCCGTCCATGTGCTATTGCACATGTTGCACATGTCTGAATACGGCACTGCACACCAGTTTTACTTTTCGGGCGGTCAGCGGGAGAGTTGAGTGGCGCTCAAGGAACTTATCAACGCAGTATAGTAGATGATGAGTTTAGAAAAAAATCTGTCGGTAATTATCCGAAATATTGATTAATTTACTTAAAAAGAGAAATATTCATACATATATATATATATATATATATATATATATATTTCTCTTTTCAAGTAAGAGAAAAAAATACATAGTTATATATATATAGTTTTCTCTTTTCAAGTAAATGAAAAAATATATATAGGCGTATTTTTTATATATTTCGTGTAGGGTACCGTTCGAAAGATCTCGTAACACTGAACTCAAAAGTATACTTTTTAAAATTTTAGGTATTATATTTTCAGAGATATCGTTGAAAGTGTACTGTAAAACTATGTCCCTCCACTAGTATTTCCCAAATTCCGAATTTCTACTGGAACTTAAATTAAGAAAGAATTAGGAATAGTAGGATAGTAGGATTTTGTTAATTAATAAATAGTAATTAAAAAATGCAATGTACGGAATCCTTTGAAGGCGAGTCATACTTACACTTGACCGATTTTATTTATATAACATCTCTATTAAAACTCCGTTTTTCTGATTTCGACCGTAATCGAAATCAATAAATCACTAAGCTACAGGAAATATTTAAAATCAGACACATTTTGTAATATGAATATTCCAGAGCTCGCAGCGTTTCTAATTTTTTCTCACTTTGCTTAACTATTTTAAAACTATAATCTTTATTATAGACTTCTTCTATTGAGGATGTTATAGGAATCTATTGTGGAGATGCAGTGATAGTATATGTTGAAAATTTTAGGAACGTTGCTAGTCTTGCGATGCGTTTACATCGACAAAAATGTATAGCTCATCATTTACTTTTAAATGCATATATCTTATTTTTCAAACTATTCGAATAAAATACTTCTGAATTTTATTTATTCAAAAAATAAATGAATAAATAAATAAATTAACAAAAAAGTAAAAAAAAAAACAAAAAAAACAAAAAAAAAAAAACAATGATAGTCATAACTTTAATTCTAACACTTGAATATAAAACTGTTTATACGAAAGTTCCTTGAAGGACATTATACAAATTTATCATTGTACGAGCTTTAAAAATCGCAACACAAATCGCTTTTCTCTTTCTGTTATTCAATTTGTCATTCCTCATTTACACGGAATACAAGTTGGCACTATTATAAACTCTATATCCAAAGCTGGCAAAATGTAAGTGTATGTGTTTTTGCGGAATGAGCCATTATTTAGAATCGCATTTAAAAAAACACATAATAAAACGCGCTAAACGCATATTCATCTTGCAATAAGTTTTTAAAGTATGCACATCGGGAAATTCATCAATATATTTGTTTACAAATATTTGCGTTGTATTTAAAGTGCATGAAATAGCAGATAGGATCTTTTTCGACAATGTGAAGTATACTACAAATTGCATTTTTTTCAACTGTGAGTCAAGTCCGAGAATCGAACCTCGAACCTCTGTGTTGTCTTGCCAATGGTTTTTCAACTACCTGGGACTACAACAATCCGATACCATTAACTCAGGCAATATTTTGGCAATAGCATCTGATCTGGCATGTAGACAGATCAACAGAATAAGCCGCAGATAAAAGTATTCCATAAAATGATGGAAAAGTAGACTTTTATTAATTTAAAATGATCACACTCATTGGTTAAGTTAACATACACGTTACAATCTCTGCAACTGAATGCGAACGTGTCCAGACAGGGGACCGAACTCATAATATTTGGCTTCAACTGTCAATGGTCTTCCAGTGGCGCAAACTGGAACGACAACCGACCAACACCATTAACACTTCGACAGCTCAATATTATTTTTCAAAATCCTATCGATCACTATCTCATCGACAAATATCAACCCTATTACTACATATTTCAGTTCATCATGTATTTGAAATATTTATCCGATTTATCATTTGCATCTTTTTCCTTTGACTGTGAAATTTTTAAAACAGAATTGCTTTAAAAATTGTGTAATATATACTTATTTCTACAAATATCTTTACCGTAGAAATCGTGGGATAAGCCGTCAGAGTGTTAATTCAGACAACCTTCTGGCAATACCATCTAATCTGTCGTGCAGACATCTCAACAGAATAACAGTATAAGTACTGCTTTTAATGTGCATTTCTGCACATCATAAGCATTATGTAGAGTACTATACATACTTAAAATAGGTGGATTTAACTTTGTGCCGTTATATTAAAAATAAATGAACAACGTAAAATAGCACAAATAAAAATGTATAAAATGACAAATAGCTCAGCCAACATCATCAGTGCCAAACATCATCAATGGCAAACATCATCAGTTCCAAATTCAAAAGATTAAAACCGAATCAAAATGTTTAAGCCATGTAAATAAGCTTGTGTATAAGGCACGCGCCCAAGATTGAATGGCGATTGAGTTTTTCAAAACAACAGCGGAATCAAGAAACACATGTGACGCAGGAAACCAATAGTAGCGCCCGGTCTGACAGGGCGAGTTTAAGTACTGGGGAGAAAACTCCTCCGTACTCAAACCATTTCAAAACTTTTTTTTTCTGGTCCGTACTTAACTCAGACGATCTTTGCTGAAATTTGATGCATTTTTAATTCAAACACAAAATCTCTGCGATCAAAATCGAATAATCAAAACACGCCTTTTTGAGAGAGTGGGGGACTTTTACATAGAACAACTGCAAAATCAGCTGAAATGAAAAATTGGCATACTTTAAGTCTTCAATTTGCATAGATTTACATCTTACACAGTTCTCTAGAAAAACATAATTAAAAAAAAATTATAAAGTTAATGTTTTTTAGACGATATTATTTTTTCTGTTTTTGTGTGTGTTTCATTGAAAATATGATTCTTTGGCTTCTGCAACTCATTTCTATTAATTTGTTTAAAAACATAATTTTTAAATTCAACGGAATATTATGTCACAAAATCCATTTACTTTCTCTCATTACAAAGTTAAAAATATTGTAATTTATGTAGATCAGGAATTGTCAAACATTTACACGGGCGAACAAATAAATCCAAAATACTTTTGCCGTATGATCAAGTAACAAGGTAAATACTAAGAGGCACTGTTTTACAATAGCATATTTGCCCCGAACTATTAAGGTGACCTAAAACATTAAAACGGGCCTAATAAAATAATTATTATGCACATAAATGGTTTTTAAAATGCACGCATGTCTAGGACCACAAGAAAATAAATAAGTTTCTGAAAGCTATTATTTAAAACAGCTTTATTATATTATTACAATATTATTTAAATTATGTTATTTCATTGTCATTCACACATGAAGAACAATCTTAGTTTTACATTAATAAAATGCAAAATGATAAAAAGAAAATTGTTGTCGTAGGCATGTTGGCTGTACTTCATCCATTAGAGTAAATATAGCCATACTGCATGTTAACTCACGCATATAAACATCTTAATTTACATATAACAGTATTTTTGGTTTTTAATGTATATTTATTAATGTATACACAGAATATAATTTATAAACTATTTTAATTATGAAAGGTAAGCAATTACTTTCAACGGAATGATTTAATAATAGAGATAGGAACTACCTTATTTTCAGTATAAATGCTATGTAAATTTCATTGTTTATAATGAGTTTGAAATGTATTTTCGTCTTAATACAACTTTGAGCGCTTTTACAATCTTAATGCCTCTTTATTTTGAGAAAAATTGACATATATGTTAGTATGCTAGATTAAAAAATAAGATAGAAAATTTCTTAATATTTAGCGAAGATTCCATTCCTAAATGCTTTGGAAAAAAATAAGCCAATTTCAAAATTTTAAGTATATCCAAGAACTGTTTCTCTAATTCTTCAACACTTTTTTAAAAATTAAATATTATTATTTTATTTATATATTTAAATTTATATTTAATTCTCATTTTTTTTTTCTTTTTGAGAATAAATATGTGAGAAAAAAGCTGACACAGAAATGTTTTATTGCGTTCTTTTGCAAACGCAAGGAAACTTTTATCGTTTCCAATATCTATCCACGTTAAACAAGATTTATGTGATATAAAAGAATGACTGAAAAAATGAATATTTATTACTTCAATTTTGTAGAAAAATAGCACGTTTCAGTAATATATCAGTTGGATGGCAATCCGTTATAGTGTGTTTGCATTGCATACGATATTTCATTTTATAAATGAAGGTGTTCTTTAATTTTAAATTTAGAAAGTTTTTCGGCAATAGTTTATAAGAAAATGATAAGATTTTCCAAAGTACAATTATCAGTTACATTCAATATCTAATATCCAGTACATAAATAAAATATATACAATTAGAAAGTGTACATATTTAGGTCCCTTATATACAAATAAGATGTAAATGAGGATACAATCAGATATCGCAAATTTTGTTGTTGTTGTTGTTGCACTTGTTTAAAGGGAAAAAAAGAGGATCGAACAGTTCATTGAATTTACGGAGGTAATAAGAACATTAAAAAATAAGAAACGTTTTAAATTAAACCGAACTTAATTTATTTCATGAAATGAAAGTTTTGCTAAAAATCTTTTACAAAATATAATTTAATCAAATACGCAATAAAGCCGAAGTTAAAAAATACAACTTACAAAAGAAATGCTTTTTGGAGAAGATTATTTAATAACTTAATATAAAATAAAACAAAAAAAAAACTTCTTTTCTCAGAAAACGTAATTTTAATAAACTTTAGTTATATTAGTGAAAGTTACTTCTAAGAAATAAAAGTTGAGGAGCAAATAATAATCTACCGTAGATTAGGAAATCGATGAAAAGTAATAGTTTAGAAAATGGTTTGCAATTTTATAAATAAAACACAGTGTTCTTCGTATAAAATATTTGTTTTACTGAATTTATGTTGGTATTCAGTATTATATTATTTTGGTGACATTATTATGAAACATTCCAGTTCTCTCAATGAAATTGTGCGATTTATAACAGCATTTGAAAATTGCATTTCATCTTTGATCATTAAGTCTCTAATTTATTAGTATAAAGAATTGAACTGGCTTTATTTTGACGCAAGCATATATAAATGATGATTATGATGCATATGATTTAGGAGTACAAATGTGGGCTTTCTTTTCTAACAAAAATAAGTACAAGCTTGGCAATCACAGATTTTGATTTTTTTTATATATGAGGACGTGAGATTCAAAACTCACCTTATCCAAAAAAAAAAAAAAAAAAAAAAAAAAAAAATCGTGTTTTTCTATCAATCTATTCCAGCCGTACTTAACCTTTTTTTTCGCGGGCCGCAAACCTATATTTGGGACGCAACACACTTGTATAAAACTGAAAAAAAATATAGGTTTCTATAGCAAATGCCGCGAACATTGTTGTTTTGAAATAGTGGTATAAAACTTTCTGCTGCCAGTTTTTTCTGTGATAAATATTTAATTAACCCCAATAAGCCTTATTAGCTATATGATAAGTATAAAACGTAACAATATGCAGCAATTCCAAATTCTCAAATTCTAAAAAAAAAACGGATTTTTTTCTAATAATCAATTTTTTTCCCAATGCAATAACTTTTTTTTAATGTAGAAATACATGTTGCGGATTAAATTAATTTGGAACAATGTTTGTTTTGTGTTCAGGATTAAGAAATGTATACACTACTGTAGCACAAGTAAAACTCTGTGTAAAAAGAACTTTGACTAAGGAAACGACATTTAAGATATATTAAGGTAATTTTAAATTAGTAATTATAAATAACCAGAAATTGTCTTCCCATGAAAATATATAAAAGAGCAGTGAAAATATTAAAAACTTTTTATACACATCTCAATTAATTTTATAAATAGTGATTAATGATTATGTGTCTCGGGCCGCACATAAAAGATCGCCGGGCCGCAGGTTGAGTATGGATGATCTATTCTATTGGTAAGTCTTCACAGAAAAAACACTACAATCCGCAGAAAAACTAGTTTTAGCATGTATTCTAGCATGTATAAATTGTGGGTTTACAATGAAAACCAGTGGAAGCAATCAGAGGTTTTTCACGATTTCCTTGAATTTGTATTTTTGGATAAGATGAATTTTGAAACTTACGTTCTCATATGTTGTAGGGTGGAATCCGCTTATTCTAAGGTTCAGCGGATTTTATACAACGCTACTTAGTTCTCTAGAAATAAGGTGTCTAATGTTATAACACATCTTAAATACTTACTTTGTAACGGGGTTACTGTGTTACAAAGTCTGTTGGGGCGCCCTCAAGTTATAATAAAACAAAACATTTTCAAATAAAATAAAAATAAATGCAGAAAGAATATAAATGGGAAAGCAAAATAATTCAAAGCACAAGTCAATGCGCCTTGTCAAGACAATACATAAATGATGTTTCTTTAAAATCCCGAATTGACACGTTCAGTATCATTGCGTTGATAAATAATATAAGAAATCTATATATTTAAAACGCTAAGCGTTTTCTTTCGACAATCCGTGAGAGCAAACTACTGCATCAAATTACATCATTCTTTTTTTAAATGAAAGATATTTGGACACAGATTTGTTATCGTGCATTCGTTTGTTCGAAAATTTAATTAATTAGCCGTAATTTTCAGTTAAACATTTACTTCTGCTTATGACGTCATAAAGTCGGATAACGCCCACTGTTGTGAAGCACAGAGTTTATTCTCTGAACTTTGTGGTTACGAGGTTAAAAGAAAAATAATAAATATTAAAACCACGTGGCTTTTAGGCCGAATTTTTTTAATTTGCAAGTTAAATTTCGGTAAGAATATTTATCCGCTTGTTTTATAAGCGAATAAAAATTCATAAATATTGTAACGCACGGGAATATTGTCCATTGGATTTATTTTATCTTTATGCATTATAACTTTGTTGATACCATTTTTTCAGTACAATTAAATACAAAATCTATATATTTAAAACGCTAAGCGTTTTCTTTTGACAATTCGTGAGAACAAACTACTGCATCAAATTACATCATTCTTTTTTTAAATGGAGGATATTTGGACACAGATTTGTTATCGTACATTCGTTTGCTCGAAAATTGAATTAATTAGCCGGAATTTTAAGTTAAACTTTTACATCTGCTTATGACGTCATAAAGTCAGCGATCAGATAAATTTGCGATAAAGTCAGCGATCAGTGATTTGTGCCCACTGTTGCGAGGCACAAAGTAACGAGAAGCTCTATGGTTGCGAGGATAAAAGAGAAATAATAAATATTAAAAGCACGTGGCTTTTAGGCCGAATTTTTTAATTTGCAAGTTAAATTTTGGTAAAAATATTTATCCGCGTGTTTTATAAGATAATAAAAATTCATATTTATTGTGACGTCACGGGAAAATTGTCCATTGGGTTTATTTTATCATTGTGAATTATAACTTTGTTGATGCCATTTTTTAATTACAATTAAAATACAACATATATTTTTATTTGCATACATGGTGTTTAAGCATAAAAGTACCGTATACAAAGTACGTGTGAAAAGTTTGCACCTGTGAAAATGACGTTGTGCTTAGCTTGAAATGCATTTTAACATTGATAAAACTAAAAAGAAAAATTTATATGATTGTGTCAACATAACGTAATTTTAACCGATTTTTCAATTTTTAATTTTAAAGATTAGAACTGTAGTCTTTATTGGGTTGCTTCATCTTGATTGCATACCTTGATTACATGTTACCAATTACTTTTTTTTAATTGTAGGTTAGAATATTTCAACAACAAAAAAAATCACAAAAATAAAGGATTTCAGGAAAATTAAAATTATTAAACATAGTGTTATGGTTAAAAAAAAGAAAAAAAAAAGCTTGAAATAATGATTCTATTTTTAGCTAGAATAAACAATGTAAGGATATTATTTTATAGGAATTATTTTGGTAGGTTTGTTATAAGTTCATTTAACAGTTCCTTATTAGCGGCAACGTCCTATTTCTTTCACTGTGAATTTCGCTTTCGATGTCAAAAAATAGTAGTCTACTTTTGGACGCCAACCTAAATACAGTGGCCATTTTTACAAATGTATAACGGTTGTAACAACAAACGGCGCTATCGCCGCTTTAGATTTCATCGCGCTTACATCACTTCTAAATACGACAAATTTCAATTTTTTACTACGTTTTAGTACATTTTACAATTTTAATTCTTACATCATCAATTGGAAAAAAAATTGCTTTCAATTGAAATTTATTTGAAAAATGCGGCTTAATTTAACGACTTTTTAAATAATTTTCACGCATAAATATTTTTCAATTCTATCTCAACAATGACCATCAGTTTGCTTTAATAATGTAAAATAGCCCCTGGAAAAGTTGCCACAATTGAAAATAGATTTTCCTAACCATCATGAAAAGTGAAAAAAAAATAATAATAAAACCTCATAAATCATAAGATCAGATTATCCATAAGATAGAGCATTTTCGCGCTAAACTAAAATTTGTCAAAAATAAACCCATTTTTAGTTTATTATTAACAATACATTGATATGTTGAATTCGTTGATGTATATGTTGCATCAGAATATGCTAGGAACTGTATTTTATTATTATTTTAAAGATCCATTGGATACTTAACTGCATAAGAGGGAAAATATCCCCGACTGTGATGTAAACGGAATAACCATCCTGATTATGTAAAAGGACCGAAGAAGTCATACAAATAAATTACACTTGAAAACATTAAAAATATCCCTTATCTGCAGATTGATTTATTATTATTAAAAAATTCTCCCTATTTACATAAAAATTGATTAGCTAAAAACAATGGATGCATTTTAGAATATATGGATTTGAAACGAACAATGATTAAAGAGGACATTTTAAAACTTTTAAATTAAACATTTTAAAACTTTTCTTTTAACGTCGAATTTCGATGGTACCTTTGGGCAAGTGCAATGCACATGTGCATAGGAGCTCATTCGGTTGCATTATCACAGGGGAGGGGGATGTGTGATTTATTCACTATGTTCTTTTATTTACTGAATATGAGATGAAAGTAGGGATATCCTATTTGTATGATTCTTTATAGGTCCATGAAATTTTCTTTCTCGCCATGGGGAATATGGCGGTAATGTCAAACTGATTAGCATTACACAGTTGTTTACGTATTGTTTGTTTGGAGTTTGCATCGGAAATAGTACTGTATCTTACTGAAAGAAAAAACTTTTAATATAAAATATTTGAAAGACTTTCATATGCACTCCTTCTTATGTAATAAAGAAGCTTATTTTACTAATATTGTTATAATAATTTTTTTTCGTCAAGTTTTGACGGGTTCCATCTAGTACATTTTAAAAGTGATTTAAAAAATGATTAGTGATGTTTTATACAACGATTTTCTCTAATCTTGTATATAACGTACTCATTTTAAGACACAATTAAAAAATATAAATAGGTTAACATTATAATTAATGCACAATACAAAAATTTGCATCTGCGATTATTAAATTATAATTATAAGTATATTTATAAAACAACAAATGTAGCGCGTTTCGGTCTCAAATCCGAGCCTCCAAATCAGACACCATAACAACCGACCAACACAGTATATAAGTTACAAAGTAAGTAATAAAGTTGAGTTACAATATTAGACACCCTATTTCTCGAGAACTACAGGGCGTTGTAAAAAATCCGTTGAGCCTAAGATAAGGTCTCTATACCCTACAACATATATAAAAATAATCAAAATATGTGATTACCAAGCTTGGCCCTCTCCTTGTAAGACAGTTATTTTTGAATCAATAAATAATATCCCTTTTAAGGAACTTGAGAACATTCTTTTAAAATATACCTATTTATTAAAATTATTATTAAAATATTGTTTTATTTTTAAGAAACTGGTCTTAATGAATATATAAAAATATATTTTATTCTCTATTTTTCATACGAATGGAATAACATTTCATTAACTTTATTTATATCATAAATTTCATCACAATATTTTTATAAAATAATAACAACTCAAAAATATATAATTATGTTCGAAAATCGCTCATTATTATTAAACTAAAAATGTATAAGTGATAAAACAGAACGCGTAAAAGCTTATAAATACCTTTTAAAAGTTATTTATGAGTCTTTATGTGTTCCGTTTTATCATTTTAAGCATATAAATCTTTACTTTAAGAAGTTTTAATCTAAAGTTAGTTTAATCTAAAAAAAATAATTCAACTTTTTAAATTTCAACAGTTGTTATAAAATGTTAGCTCCTTACTAACGAATGATTTTTGTCAGCTCACAATTCATCAATAATAGTCTTATGGTCAGACTGTAATACATGGTGGACATAAATTAGTTTGGCTATTTCGTAATTTAATAATTTGGGATATAATTATTGTAAGCTTCAATAGAAGATTAGTAGCATTGTATCATAAGTTTAGGCACAAACTTCTTATCCCAATACTAATGTCTTAGTTAATATTGGTCGCAGAGCTACAATTTTATAGCCACTACGATTACTAGTCATTTTACCCAAATAATTTTATTTTATTAAAGATGAGGTTTATAGTCGGCAGCGTTCAAAATCCCTTCTTTGAAATCACCAATCGTCACTGCACATGGATTGACAGAGGTGAATCACGCTCACATACATAAGGGAAGAACATTTGTACGGAAGAAAAGCTGGTAATTTATAGAGGACATTTAAATAGAGACGAAAAGCATCCATATGGAATATTTGCAAATTAAAATGATAGATGTATGTGTTTCATTAACTTGTAATCAAGTGTACTTTCATGTTTGGTGTGCACTCTCATTTAATGCAGCATGTAGTCACTTTTCAAAATTACGTACTAAAATTTAAAGAAATTATGTTCAGCACAATTTTTGAACTTAACAATCGTCATAGTGAACACCTATACGGAAAAATTAAGAGTATTTATTTCTTCATTTTTTTTCTAATCTGTATACAGGCTGTTATAAAATTCGACCAACAAATTAAGAGGGATGACAAAAGTCATCAAGATAATGAAAACGTACTATAGAACATAGTGTCGCAAACCACGTTTAGTTGGGAGAAAATCGCAAAAACGGTTAAAATGGGTGTGACATCGAGTGGAAAAAAAACGGCCAATAATAAGTAGAAAAAAACATCAAGAACGATTACAATACATTGCAGTTCAACGTCAGAAAGGAGATGACGACACATGCTTATAGAAAGTGTTCGAAGTTGCAGCCACGAAGCTCATTGGACAGCCTACACCGACGGACGAAGGATTTCCGGACGCGTTAAAATATATTCCTAACCTCGTCACCTCCTTTCTGACGTCGAACTGTAATGTATTGTAATCATGCTTTAAGTTAAATAAATGGTTTTTCTATTTATTACTGCCCATTTTGTTCCACTCGACGTAACACCCTTCATATTTATTTTTGCGATTTTATCCAACTAATCGTGGTTTTCGAACCCATGTGCTATGGTAAGTTTTCATTTTCTTAATGTCTTCTATCACCCCTCTTAATTTGTCCGCCGAATTTTGGAGCATCCCGTATAAAATGACATGCATTTATCGACACGTGAACTTGGCTTTCACAGTTTTGTACTAAAAGTCAAAGAAAATATGTTCAGGATTCCTTCTGGACGTAACACTGTTTATAATGAACATGCACACGCAAAATTAACAATATTTTTGTCAGCGATAAAAAAAAATATTTTAAATAGATCTTTAAAATTAGTATTTGAAATATTTAAAGAGAATTTCATTATTTTCAGTTTAATTCTTATTATGAAATAGCAAATTTTTGTCTTCAAACACACTCATCTTCCACATACGATATCGTATGCCATTTTTTCAACATTCCTAAATTATGTAAAAATGTAGAAATTGGTTTTTTGTGCTTTTAAATCCTACTCTTATTTAAATTCCTATCTCAGTCGCTATGCCATTCAATGATTAGATCCCTAATTGACAAGAAAGTAAGAGCAGACTACAATTTCCAACATTTTACTTTTTCACAACACACACATACGCATGCACAAACACAAGTATATACACACACATGTGCAAATGAAAACGCAGACAAACACACACACGCACACATTAAAGAATCGTGTTATGAAGCATATAATTACTATAGCATGGAGGTAAAAGCATATTTCTAAACTGTAAATTCTATAGAAAACAAATTATTATTACGAAGAAATAATATCATACTAAACAACTAGGATAAACAAGCAGGATTAGATTTAGTTAAGTTGTTTTATTAATACATTTCTTAAGTAAATGCCCTAAGCAAATAACATCTAAATAACCACGTCTGTTGATACAAGATACAGTATTATTTTGCCATCATCGTTTAAACTTAAAATACTTTCCTGTAAAATTGCATACGAAAATAGTTGTGTGACATTTAAATTCTTAATGGTTTATTAGAATTAGAATTAATCCTGTTTATAAAGTAAAAATTAAATATGAAGATTTACTTAATAAATCTAAATGAACTTTTGTATGTGAGGTGACTTCAATATGTACAGAGCATTATAAGTAATGACAGTTTCAGTTAAAATTAGCATAATTTTAGACAATAATTTGAAAATAACTAGATGTAATTAAACAGCACAAAATGAAACCTTTTAGAAAAGATATATTTAAAGTCTAATTTAAAAGAGGGGCATTTTGGGACAATTAATTATGCTAATTGTGTAGAAGCATTAAATGTTAACAATAGTTTTAGAAGTTTTAATTTGTTGTAATTAATGATATTTTATGCTATATTTATAATGCAATACTTTTATAGAAATTGTAATATATATACTTTCCCACATTTCTATATTGCATTTAAATAAAACTATTCTTTACTGGGCTGTAATTAATAACTTTTACCAAAAGGTTTTAAGATACGAAATTGGTTCCCGTTTTTTAAATTTCTTCAAATAAAATAATATAGTTATGTTCCATGTAAATATTAAAATAAATATGCACTATTAACATACATACTCAAACTATATATATGAGTGTATGCGTACGAAATAAAGTATTATTTTAAACTCTTCGGTCAAATAAGTAATAAATTGTTAAAATTATCTAAGTTTCACAATTTTTGTCTCTATTAAAAAATATGTGTCTATGGAAAAAAATATTTTATCTTTATATTTTAATTGCATTTTATTTACACACTAGTATATAACCCCGTCAAAAATGACAGACTGTTGATCTGGGTTTCTTTTTCGTAAGACTTCATACAAACAAACAGCATGAAGACTTTATTATTGAAAGGTTTGTACTGTAAAAAAGTACATTTTAAAAATGACAAATGATTTCTACAAATAAAAATGATGAGGATATTTTCCCAGTATTAAATTTTGGAAGTAGTTCAACGATTGGACAAAACATTCAAATTAAATATTAACAAATAATCCATGTGCGAAAGTTTTTGTAAAAAAGCGTTATGAATGAGTTTCTAAGCCGATTGACTCACCACATAACTCATTGTTTGATTACATAAGCAAAATTAAATGCAAATTACGTTGTACTATGTATTCCTTATATTTTAATTATGTTTGATAAGAAAGAATCATTTTACAGTATATGACCCCTTATCCGAAATTCCAAAATCCGGAAAAACCCGAAGTCAGCAAAAAGATTTCGAAAAATTTTTAAATTTGTATATTTTTACAAAAATTTTAGAATTTTTGAAAATTTTCGAAAATTTTACCAATTTCTAATTTTTTTTCAGTCCATTGTGTTTCAGTGTGTAATCACTAAAATATTGTTACTTCGGTAGCGGGTGAACACGCCCACCCCCTTCTTCCCGAAATTAGAAACAAATCATTTTTCTCTCAAATTTTAGTTAATTTGGTCGCAGAATTGCGAAAAAACGCTACTTTTTTTAACAAATCGCAGAAAATACGCGATTTCCGACAAAGGCTTGCGCAGAAAACGCAAATTTCTTCCAAGGACTCCGAAAAAATGTAAAATTTCTTCAAGAGATCACAAAAAAAGAACACAAATTTGGTTAAAAGATCGGGAAAAAAAACGCGAATTTCGTCAAATAATCGCGGAAAAACATTAATTTCTTCAAAGCATTGCAAAAAAATTCTAATTTCGTTAAGGGATCGCGAAAAAAGTGGAATTTCGTCAAAGGATCGAATGAAAAAAAACCCCGCTAATTTCGTCAAAGAATCTCAGAAAAAATCTCGAATTTTGTCAAAGGATCGTAAATAAAAGGTAAATTTCGTCAAAGAATAGCAAAAAACACAAATTTCCTCAAAGAATCGCAAAAAAATGCAAATTTTGTCAAAGAATCACGAAAAAAAGCATGAATTTTGTCAAATAAACTTCGGGAGGACCCAAAATCCGGAAAATTCCAAAAATCGGAAAGCCTTTGGTCCAGAGGATTTTGCATAATAGGTCCTGTACTGTATTTAAGATGGAAGGAAATTTCAAAATACGCCAGTAGATGGCGCCAATGTACTGGATTGATCACTCAAATCCTCCGTACGAAAGAATTCACAGCTATTTCTGAAAAGAAAAGTGCTGACAGAAAAAAATATATACAGAAATGTTGATATGAAATAGTTTTTGAATTAGATTTAATTTAATTTGATTTAATTTTCAACAAAATTAAAATATTTAAAAGCTCTAATATGCTTTTACAAATATTTTAACAGCAGAATCGGATGAAGCATAGCTTTTTCATTAAGCCTAACATGGCGTTTAACTATGGTCGTTTCGCAGATCAGAGTGGTCGAGCCCGGAGCCGTTACAGACACTTTCTTGCCTTCGGATTTTATTATAAGTAAGATTTAAAAACAGTTCTTTTCCCAATTAAAAAAATTGCTTTTAATATATATGTTAGAACTAAAATTATTTTTCAATTTAAATTGAGCTTAAAATTATGAAAAACTCTTTCGTATGAGTTTCCGAATTTTACATTTTTTTTTAAAATCCTGTATTTCCGGTAGTTTTGCTGTTTCAAAAATATTTAAATCTCACCCTCTCTCTCTCTGTCTATATATGTATATATATATATATATATATATAATGAAAAAAATTAATTACATATAAAAATTATTGGTTGCGTTTTTTAAGGAATAATGTCGGTGTGTTTTTAATTGGAACTTTCACAGGCAATCAATGTTTCATTTAATTGAAAAAAAATCTTATAAATTGAAAATATAACTATCATATATTCTTTACTTTTTTAAAGCAATATATTATATATATATATATTTATTTAGCAAACAATGCAACTGCTACATTTTGTTTCTCATAAAAGTATTCTCCAGATCTTGTAACATACTTACTCATAGCTTCAAAAAATAAATAAATAAAATAAATAAATAAAATGTTGTTTTACATTTCTTCGACATTGACATGCCTGAAAGAGTATAAAGAAAACTAATCATAAAATTAGTCAATTCATCTTTGAATAGCGATGATTGTTCGCTAGAAAATTGAAACAAAAAATCCAAAAGCAATTTTATAACTAAAAATAACGGAAGCAATATGACAAAAATAAATCGATTTACTTTTCAATGAGAATTGTAAATAAAATGATTTCTTTTTTATACATTTAATAGATAAATTACACATGATTTTTGGATTTTTAATAAAGTATAGAACTTCTAACCAACCGTTATTTTAACAACAAAATTGTTTTAATTAATTAAACAATTAAATAAATATAATACATTTCTCTTTTTTTTATATTCTATGTTTTTATTTCTATTGTATGGTTGAGTAATTTTATGCCGTTTACATCCAGAAATATAATTTATAAATTTAGTGATGTATTTTTTGCGAAAAATGTTTAATTGACGCATCACACATTTTTAAACAATTATTCGTTTATACTATTCCCAATCATATGTCTTCATGTGAAGACGGTAAGACGCATTTAGAATATTCTCAATTATACCGTGCCCTTCTGTTATAAATTTTTACAAGGAATTTTAATTTAATATTAAAATTAATATAGAAACTTCTCAAGCAATAAATTACATTTTGTTTCTCTCCTTCAACATATTTTGCTGGAAGATTTACGAATCCCTTTTATTTATTTTTTATATCAAACACGTCTGCTGTGCAATGTCACAATTAATCCTTTTCATAAGATTCATATATGTTTAGTCCCAATCTTTTAACCAATACAAATGTTCAACCTATGCGGAGTAATTTTTTTGGATTAAAAATGTTCAACTTTTATAGATAATTGAAACGTTTGATCTAAATAGAAAACATTGTATTTGAAATGCACAAATTAAGCCATCAATTTAAACTCTTTCATGCATGTTCAATTTACAAAAATCTTTTGACTTTTCAAACAAATAAATATTATTCCCCCTCATAGAAAAATATTCTGCAACATTTCTTTTTCAATAGGTTATAATTACAATGCAATTTTTCATTCACCATCATAATTTCAAATTGTATTTTAATATTTCTTTAATCAAATTGGTTTTCTTCGTAATGTTACTATAAAACTTACATAGCAAAAAAGTTTAATATGATTTTTACATTAGATATTTATTTAATAATTAGTTATAATTCTCCGATAAATATTACGCAAAGGGATTTTTTTTTCATTTTATTTCAATGGCTAATGTAAAAGTGTAATAAAGATGTGCATTAAAATAATATGCTTATTTACTCAAAAATAAATAAGTAAATAAAATCTGTATCAAAATAATGTGGTCTTTTGCAGCAAAATGACTGCTTAACTTAGAAAATGTATATACTGTATGAAATTGCTCTTTAAGTCAATGGTAATAAAAAATCATGATTTAAAATTTCTATAAACATACGGTGTAATGTATTTCAAAATTGTAAGGATTTTACGGGTGTTTCGTGAAGAACATAAATTAGCAATTTTGTTTATATTATATATATACTTGGAGGAGGTTCCGTTGATTATAATCAATACTTACAATATTATTTGAAAGTAAAAAGAATGAATGAAAATAAATAATTAATAAACAACCAATTCTCTAAAGATATATATGTGCAAATGTATAATCATGGAAAGTAGAAATATTAAAATAAAATTCCCCATACCATTTGAAATATTTCTAAAAGGTTTATTTATTTTATGTATTTTCAGAAACAAAAATCACAATTATTTAAAGATAAGGTATTTGTTTTTATACGATAAGAAATATAAATTTGAATGTTCGTCAGTTACTCTTTTCTGTCTTTTTTTTTTTTGTGTTTTGTGTTTATCGATTGAAGAATAACTCTAATCACTGTCATGGGAAATTATTGAAATAAAAACAAATTCTGGAACATAATGTATAATGCAACTTGATACATGTCAAGTAATTTTCATT
This sequence comes from Maratus michaelseni, assembly GCA_963931845.1. Lineage (NCBI taxonomy): Eukaryota > Metazoa > Arthropoda > Arachnida > Araneae > Salticidae > Maratus > Maratus michaelseni. The sequence goes on along the minus strand of OZ007591.1, from coordinate 287,592,522 downwards.
GCATTTGAAATTTTTTATTCTTTTCTGTGTTATTACCGTTTGCGAAAAGTCAATTTTTGAATTTTTAATTTTACGTTTATTTTACATTTATACACGCTTCACCCGATTTAATGTAAAACAAACTTCTGAGAATGTATAAAGAAGAAAACATTGTAATGAAAAATAACGAATACCAACAGTGAAAACAGTGTTTCATATTTAAGTTTATAAATTTCCTGGAATTCACAAAGCATGAAAAGTAAAAATTGTGTTTTTGTTTAAAATATTTTTTTCAATTCTTTGTAATTTTTATTCTTAGATGTGTTATTGATAGGTAACATTGATGGGTAAATTTTCCATAATATCACTTTTATGGAAAATGTATATATCACGTGCTATGAAAAAAAAATCCAAATATTTTAAAACGTGTAGATTGCATGTCAATAAAAGCCTTTAATTAAACATTTTATCTAAAAATATGTAAATAAATATCTTTAAAAAACTTTGTAAATATAAAAGGATTGGTTTATGAGTTGTTAAGTGAAAATATCATTTGTTGAGTTGCATGCCTCCTACATCGGTTTATAAAGATTGCAGTAGCAAAATCTACCTATTATCACAATGTCAATATAATTGTCATGAAACAACTTTTGATAATTTTTAAATATTTTTCCATTAACCACAACTTAAGGGTAAAATACCTTAATGTTTCTCATATTTACTTAACTTGGTACATTTTCGGTCTCCTTAACCCTGTCGTTCCACTGACCCTCATACTGATCTCCACTGACTCCTAACTTTAATGATAAAACGCAAAGCTTTAGAAAACGCTTTCGACTTTTTTTTGTTTTTTGTTTTTTTTTTGTTTTTTCAGTGATGTTTTTAAAGCATCCAGGCTTCATTTATGGCATCAGTTAGTTTTTATCACAATATTTAAAAGCATTTTATTCTTCTAATTCAAAGAATTATTTGTTTAAAAAAAATCAGTAACGAAATGGTTACGTATACGAATACGTATGTGAAATACGAATATATATGACAGTTTAATCTTTTGTCAACAAACATTAAGGTATAGAAAAAAATATTTAAATATATATATAATCAGCTGTATCTGTGCAGTTATGTAAAGAGCTCATAAATCTGTAAATCTATCTATCTTAGAAAATAATTTTCTATCTTTGAACATAATTTTCAAGTTTTGTCACATTTAAATTATCACAACTAATTTCTATGAAATATATTTTTTGAGATTTTATAGAAGTAGTTTTAGTAATACAAATGGTTAAATTACATGCAGAATTTTATGTTTTTACACAAGTTTTTTTTTTTTTTTTTTTATTATTTCCGTAGTAAAATGTTTCTTACAAAACTACTGTTTTCTTTATGAAAACATTTTGTATATCCTGAATTTAAACTATTATTTATTCTTTTATGTACTCAAAGATTAAAATGTATGCAAAAAACGTTATATTTAAAAAAAATATATATGAATTTTTAATATGGCTAAATTTACAAATTTTGAATACTTAAAAAATAATATACATATTTTAAATTTGTATTTGAAAAGGATTGTATATATATCATTGTACGTGTATATATAGAAAAGAAAAACAGAAAAAAATATTTATAAATAAAATAAATAAAATTTTGTTTCACTGACCAAAGTAACTTTACTCAATGTATACACAATTGCACGTGAATTAATACAAAAGACATTTCTGAAAATATGTCCAGAACACACTCTGAATTTAAATTAATGCAACAATAGTTACATTACTTTATTTTTTTCTCTTAAGTATTCCCAAATTTTTATTATATATCAAGAATACAAAAATAAAATATTTGTTTCTCTTTTCAATTAATGCAAAGTAATGTTCTTAGATTTCATTGTTTACGTTTCAAGACTTAATATCTTAAAAAACATTTTAACTCTATGTTTTTCGCAGTTGCGAATGACATGGATTGTTGTAAAGCTGTGATTAATGACAAGACTGTATTACTTCTTTGTTAACGTAAAAAAAAAAATATCCTTTGCTATAATGCTGGATCGATCAATATTCGCATCTATTCTTATAAATGAATTGGTATTGTAATAATTATATTTAATGCTTGCTTGTCGTTGCAGTTTTCAACTTACGTCAGAAACATTTGCCATTATGTCGTTTGTTCTGTAATCATATTTATATTTATCGAAATATTATTCAACAATCCATCCTACAAAAATATTTTCTTTATTGTTTAAGTACTCATAAAAATACTGTGATGTTATGCTTTCTTAAATGATTTGTTTGTTTTAACGGTACTAAGAATTCAAAGAAGCGATTAAACAGCATTATGCACATGTACTGTTTAAGGAAAATGTAAGTAAATTAGTATTTTTTTCTTTTTACCTTTGTCTATTCAAAAAAATAAATAAACAAAAATAAAAATAACATTTTACGTGCAAAAATACACTGTTAAAAATTTGCAGTAAACTGTCCAGTCATTTGACCGTTTTTGTAGAAAATGGTTACATAACCGTAATTTAACTATATTCTGACCGTATATATATCTATATCTATAGATTTGTATGTATACTACATGGAATGCTAATGTTTATTCCAGTTACGAAACCCATAGCACAGTTTAAAATGATCTTTCTGGAAATACCGAGAATAAAAGTAAATGCACTAGAAATCTTTTATTCTGTCCTGTATATACTCTGTAGAAAAATACACACAAAGTAATAGGCAAAAAATTAGTTAAATTTAACAAGTTGGAAATTGTACGTCCAACGTGACAAACGAGGTGCGTTCGTACTATAGCTAGTTATATAAATATTCAAATCTTGATGATTTTTAATTCTGTGAAATGAATTATATTGTCTGCAGATTAATTTCTGTCATAAAATAAGTATCTCGGTCGCTTGACGATTAAACCTCGGAAGCTCTTATAACACGAAAGCACCGATTTAAAAAAAAAATCAAATTTCTTAATAAATATTTTTATTAATATATTTTAAAGTTTTGATTCGATTTTCATAAAATTTGAAATGTCTTGACAAAATTCTGCAAAGATAATATATCTTAAATTTCAAACCATTTGGTTGGGTAGTTTTTGCGCTGTTATATGCGGATGGACGGACAGACAGACGGACGGACCAAACGACGACTATAGGTGCTACGTATTTATATAATTATGACCGCACCTAAAAATGAGCCTCCGAAACTGAAAACACATTTCCAACAATTATTGTCAACAGACATTACTTTAACCGAAATTTTCTGTGTGTCCCTGTAAATAAATGATGAATGATATACACGAAATATTCTATAGTAAGCATCTAGTGATGCACCTTAGTGTTTTATATTATTTTCAATCTGTCTGAAATAGTGAAACATTATTAAAACAAACCGCAAACGATTTATCTCCATAGATCGTAATGTAACGGAATTCTTTTGAGTGTCCCTGTAAAGGAACTGTCAATGCTATTCATATAATATTCTAAAGTAAGCATTTTATGGAACGCATCCGTGATATATAACTGTTTCAATACGTTTGAAATAGTGTAATATTATTGAGAGAAACCGCAAATGATTTTCCCCCCTAGAGCGTAATGTAACGGGATTCTTTTGATTGTTACTGTAAATGAACTGAAAGTGATACACATGTCATTTTTAATACCGAACATGCCATAGTAAACTTAAATAACATATATGAATTGCATGACTATCTGAGTATATTTACGTGGGTTAGAGCACGGGCGGAATGGTAGAAAGTGTTAAAAAGAGTGTTTTTTGAAGCAAAAATATTTATAATATTCGTTTTATGCAAAATGGCATTGTATAGAAAAATTAGTTTATACCGATGCAAAATAGTTCAGTTTAATAACTGATATAATTCTATAAGGCATTATTGTAAAGTTTAAGGTATTTTATGGTTAGTTACCTTAATATTTGTTATGCTCTGATTCATCACATTTTAGAATCGTTCAATATAATTAATTGTAGATATAAGCTATAACGTATTGCGCACCTCAATATTATATATGAAATGCATTATACTGAATATAGAATAGTTTTTTTTTTTTAACAAAAAAAAATGCACACTGTATGCAGAGAACCCTTTTTATCTGGCACATGATATTCAAACAAAATACAAAACCACATTTTTTAAATATTATAATGAACACAAAATAAATAAATTGATTTAAAAGTGAGTGAAACAAGCAGTGATACGAACAGTGAAACAAAATTATATTCATATTTTTTTCTTTCTTTTCAACTGAAAATGAATGACACATACCCATTGGGAAAAAATAATAGAAACATACATCTTTGAAATACCCATTGCATTATGCATATTGCTGGCTCATATAGTTAAAAAAAGAATTTACAAAAATGTTGGATTTTTTTTTTTTCTAGATGATTCAATTCCCTTAAATAACTACAATAACAAGTCAGAAAATTCTACAAGTGAACTTACTTAAAGATCAAAAATAAAGGATTCACATAATTAATAAAATTTGTTCATTTTCAAAAATAATTATAAAATAAATGATTCAGAAGCTATAATAATATTGAATAATTTTCATTAGTATATAATGTTTTAGATTATAATAGGATATGGAACTGATAATGTTCTTTGGATAGGAAATATTATTTGGTTAATTTTAACGTTAGGTACATGTGACATATAATATGATTTTGTCCTGCGGTTAAATTCGTGACGATTAAATCCAAAGTATGAATTATATTTTTATCGATACATCAATATTATAAAATACCATGATGGTAATTGAGACCGTTTTTTAAATTTTGCTTAAGGGTCATTCCACAGTATTTGGCTTCACAAGTTTGAAAAAAAAAGTTTTATAAAAAGTTAAGTGTAATACATCATTTTAAAGCTTTAAATCTTTTCTATTAAAATTTATCTAAAATATTATTACTATTTTTGAATCAAATAAAAATTAGAGCATTTTTTTGCAGCCATATAGAAAAAAATTGGTCGTAGGTCCCATACGTAACAAATAGCTTTGTCTCGTACGTAACAGAAACTACTCATTAAATTTATTGGTATAAATTATTATGTATATTAAATAAATGTATATTAAATAAATTCAGAGCAAAATCCAAATTGCTAGAGGTACTTTTAAAACAATTTTTTGTGATGTCCCGTACGTAACACAACTTTATTAATTAAAAAAATATATATGTATTGGCCCAAACAATAAGAAATTTCCTAAGAATCTAGTTGAAGTGATATATAATGCATTAAAATAATTGCAAACTTTCTCATTTATATTTTGATACTGAAAAAAGTACAAATATCTCAAAAATTTGCTGTGAAATGTCCCGTACGTAACACATGAATACTCTGAAATGAACCTTAAACACTATTTTTATTCATTATCCTAGAGAATACTTTCAACGTGTTACATAGAGTTACATAGAGTTTATAATGTTTTCATTTGAATTTTAAACACGCACATTGTTAAATGTGAAACTGATCTAAAATATGTTTTTTTTTTTTTTACTTATTGAAGCATCAGATTTCGCAGACTCGCCGGGGTAGGTCTTTTTGCGTTATCTTATTTATTTATTTATTTATTTATTTATTTGGCACGTAAACCCTGTTTTTGAATACCCGTTACGCCCAGCGTTCGAAAGCAGCACGATATTTTTATTTTATTATGAAATTATATTATAATTATATTATTAAATACACAAATTTAATTTTATCTAACACACACATTATTTTTACTTCCGTACATTATTTTTATTTAACACACGCTTTTAATTGGAATTATTAATTAATTTTATATTATTTTATTCTATTTATTTACACACAAATATAATTTTATTATAAAACACGCATATTTTATTATCAAATACCAAGTTGCCGTACGAAGTAAAATTCGCCGGTTTACCACGACAGGCAATAAATCGACATTTTGGTGCCATAAAGAAAGTCCAGTGCGTCTGCGACATCTGTACCTTATTAAGTATGTTCTGGTGTATCGTAATCCATTTAAAACTATCATTAAAATAATTCTGCTTTAAATCAGTTTTTTTTATCGAATACATATATTAAAATTCTTCTTATTATTATTTTTATGTATTACCAATCCAAAATTATGCATTTATTTTAAATTGAACGCTGCAATAATCAATAATTATTTTACCAACATGTATTCTCCACCTTGTATTAACTTGGTCAGAAAATTGAAGTTGAAATGTGAAAATGGAAATTTATAAATCAAATAAACGATTTCAACTTTATACTTTCAAGCATATCCTGTGTAGCAAAAATCCGTGGAGTATTCCGATGCTCTATTTTTATGTTTGTTGACACATACAAAGAAAAAAAACAGTCTGCAGTACTTGCTTATTATCTGTTAGTAAAAGCAATTGTGAAACAATTTTTATTTCTCAATTTCTTTACGATGTTTTAACTTATGAATTAATTGTTTTTTAGCTATACGGTTGCAAATCATGCCAAACATGAATATTTAAGTAGTAGGGCTATTATAAATTGGTTTCTTTTATGCTAAAAAAAAAAAAAAACATTTGGCCGCTTTTTTACATAAGGTAAAGCTAGGAGAGTCTGAGCACAATTCAAAAGAATAACAATAAAAAATCTAAATATTAATTTTTTGCTAAACTATCCATGAATAATTTTTACTTTATTTGTTTTTTATGCATTTCCATTGCTATTTTGTTGTTGTGTTGTAATTTAATAGTACAGTTGTAATAAAACCAAGAAAGTCATTTAGCGCAATCTGTCCTTACAGGGTTGGTGTGATTGCGCACATGGGTAGGAGAGATTGTTACTAATAATAACTACAATTAAATTGTTAACAATAATAATTACATTTGAGTTACATTATTGTAAGGTTTTTGTGCACAAATATTATTGTAATAGAAGTGAATATTTCAACTTAATGATTAAAGAAACAGAAAAAGGAAAGAATTTAAAAAAATGATAAAAAATTTTTGATTAAAGGAAAAAAAGAATAAAGAAACAGAAAAAAGAAGTACAGATAAGAGTACAAAATAACATTAAGTTACTTGATAACATGTTTAACTTAAAATTAGTCCATTTTCATTTTTAATCTTTTTAATGCAAATTTACCAATAAGCCGCGTAATCTCTCCTAGCATGGAAACTAATGGGAACAATGCGCCATCTCTCCTAAGTAGCAGATACCCAAACTCTCCAATTTCGGTAGGAGAGATTGCGCGGCCTTTTATTTAAACATGGCCGCTACTAAAACGAACCGTTCGTGTTCACACCGTTAGTCTAGATTAGTAACTTATGAGAAATCGTTTAAGTTTTAAATATTTTGTACTACTGACATTTTATAGAAATTTTGACGAAAAGCTCTGAAAATTCAAGCACTTACTTTGGGAAAGCAAAACGAAATAGCAATGCTTTATCTTAGACGCTCAAAACAATCAACGTGCACTTGCAAGCAGACACTCCACTACTGCTGTTGTACAACTAACTGGAGTGGATGCGCGCTCACTCTACCCCTTCCCCCCAAACCTCTATGTGCGCAATCTCTCCGACCGCACCATTTCTCCTAGTTTTACCTTAAGTGAAAATGTCCCTTAAAAGTTTTAATTGTAGTAGAAAAATTAAAAAATGCATAAAAATTATATTCTTCTAATTGTATGCTTTGACATCTGAACAACGGATACCTCTGAATAACGGACAATACCTGCGCTTCCGATGTGTCTGCTATTTTGATATTTTACATCATATTTATTGATAGAATTACGTAACCTTCATGAAACTAAAATTATTTATAATTGTATTTTTCCTATTTTTGTTTTAAAATACAAAGGTAAAATATAAGCATTTCACAAAATTTTAATCTATGTATTTTACACCGTAGCAAAAAATGAAAAAATGCATCATAAATAATAATAAAAGTAATATAATAAAGCAATAATAAAAGTAGTATATTGCAACAATAATAAAATCAATATATTAAAGCAAAAAAAAATGTTTAAATGGACTGACATTTTCTTTTTCTATTTCATTTCTATATGGTTTTCAAAATGACTAATATATATACAGATTATTACACAAGGGAAATCGGAATCAGTTAAAACATTTCACTTTTTAATTTCAGTTAAACTCTTTAATCAAATATCTTAATTTTTAATTTAAATTAATCGTAAATTTATTTTTCATTTTTTATTAATAATGCCAGATGTTTTTTTTTTCTTTTGAAAAACAAAATTAGCTTAATATTAAACTAATAGTTATTTTCTTAGTCATTTTCCCTTTTCATTAATATAAGTATTTTAACGTATTGAAAATAATCATAACTTTTTTTAATTATTCTACTTAAATAAAATTCTTTATCAATTGCAGAATCTTGAGAATTTTTGTTCTTTTTCTGTTTGCAGATCTCTTTCATTAACCATAAAATTATTATCTTAATAATGTAAAAAGTATGGCAACACTCTAAAGACAGCATTTTCAAAATTGAGCAAAAAATACTCCAATCGGAGTATGTCGCATAGTAAAATGGCTCCGAATCAAAATGACTCAAGTTGGAAAAATATGTATACTCATTTCTGAAAACGTGCAAGCACTCAAGGTTAAAACATCATGTGCTCTTTTTTTGAGTATGTCTATAATTCAAAAATGAGTATGAACTGACTTTCATGTTCTCATTTTTGAGTATTTCCGTATTTCAAAAATTAGTTTGAACTGACTCTAATCATTTTTGAGTATGTCCATGTTTCAAAAATAAGTATGAACTGGCCACTATGTGCTCAGTTTTGATTATGTCCATGTTTCAATATTCTAAGTATTTCTTGTATTTCAGAATTGAAAACGTTGGGTCGTCATATTTGAAACTAAACGTTCCATAACAAAATGAAAACATCGATTTACTCAGATTTGAAAGTGTATTTTTTCTCGGTGAATATGATGTAAACTATAAAAAAAAGCATTGCATAAGAAAGTCCAGTACATAGCATATTTACGAATCTTTCTCATAAAGATAGCTACACTAGCAATCTTAAAAATTAAATCAGTACATTTTTCTAAACTATGTTATGTCTATGTGTACATTTATAAGTTGTGTAAATCGGGCATTGTTATTCATTTAATACGGTTAATCATTATTAGAAGCATGTACGGGAATTTTACAGTTTGGTGGCAATATGATGAAATTTTGTGGAATGTTCAACTGATCATATAAGATAATATTTTTTAACAAGAAACGATCGTACTAGTTCTCGCACGTACACCAAGCAGGAAACAGCTTTTGGAAATATAGGAAATAATAGAGACGTATAACTAACTTGAAAATCATGTGTATTTTATGATTTTGTCGCATAAAATTGAGGTAATTATTATACAGACATTCAGTTACGTTCAATAACTGCATTTATTATTATTTTTTTGAAATTCTGGAAAAATAATTTTAAATAATATTTATGTTATAAACAGTTCTTCATTTGTTACATTTTCAGAAGAAAACATGAGTACGTAGTTAATAATTTCTCCTTTAATTTGTAAAATATTCAAAGTATAGGAAAACACGTTTTACGTTTTATCATTGTCCATTTGTGTTTAACTCATTTAATACGAGCACGGCTGACACGAGAACACTGTTAAAACAAACAATTGTCACGTTAAGAATGGTTCATCATTTAAACCGTATTGAAATTTTCACACTTTTTACGAGCTACAAAGGCCCGTACACAGCTAATACAAGAATCATATTTTTTTTTTTCATTTCAATGTGATTTTCTGATGATGTGTGAAAAGAAGGGTAGACTTAGGAAGAAATCCTCATGCAACACTGTTCTCTCTCATAAGTAATATCTCCGCATTATAACTGTCAAAATTTAATAATTTATCCCTCTTATCACAGATAATTTAAACTGTCAAGAATACCCCCCCCCCTTCCTAAGAAAATGCAAAGAAATATAAAGAGGTCGTGAAAGAATAAAAGATAGGAGGAAAGGACAAGGACGTTTCAAATACAGCCCATTTCTATGATTTTTAACCACGTCATGAAAAGGAAAGAGCATAGTAGAAGACCTTTATCTGTTTCTTTCATTACATCCGGACAATGGATCAAATTATCCATACATTTAATGTATTTTCACTGTAAAAATAAAAAGAATATGTGGAATCAACAATTCTCTGTTGTTCAGGGAAACGTTATCGTATATTTATTTTAAATGCTAAAAGGTGTAAATTAACAACATAATATAAATTAAAATAACATTTATTAGGTTGTTTCAATGAAAGTAAAATAATATTTCCCTCCAGTCTATACTATCCATCCATAATACGAGAAACCATAAAGATACTAACGCGCAAAAATACAATATGTAACAATGCGGCATCTTTTAATTTACCGAAACTGTGGCTCGAGTTACTCCATGGTCACAGATATGAAAATAAACTACCAAGTAAAAATAGAAGATAACGTGCGGAATTTTTAGAAAATTACATGAAAATAATAACTTCAAAGCCCGTGCAATTCTAGAATATTCTCATTTGTTTTTGACAATGACTCGGTGTGAGTTGAAACATGTAAAACAAGCTAATAAAAGTTAATTTACACCTTTTAGCATTTAAAATAAATATAGTATTACAAGGTGTATAATTTATTATATTGAAACGTTATCGTATTAAACTACTTTGAGCAATGATATAATTTGAGCAATTAATAGTGGTAACTATATTAATTGTGCGTGTGTTTTTAAGATTTTTATTATCCTCACTGATATTACGACTAACACGAGGGATTTTATAATTCCTTAGCTTCTGGCATTAATAGAGTTAAATTGTATTTGTTTCTTTACGGTGAAGATATTTATCTTTGATTTATATAGTATAATTATTTCCATTTTCAGAAAATCACATAATCCAAGTTCAAAATGTGTAGATGCTTTTGAAAAATAAATCTTAGAAAAGAGGATACATATAAACACAACAAAATCCATGTTTAAAATACATTCGATATCATTTAAAATACTTCTTTAAATAAAAGACATTTTTAGATTCCAAAATATGATTCTCAAAACTTTTCAAAGCGTTTATGTCTGGGAAAATTTAGATTTACTGTTTCAGAAAATAAAGACGTACAAGATTTCTGAATATTCATAAATAAAAATTGATATAGGCGTACGTTTGCAGAATCAATAAAGTTTTATCGGTTTAAAAATTATTTTCGGTACATGTTTTCTAGAAAATATGTTGTATTGAATTGTTTTAAAATATATTTGATATACTTCAAGTATACTTTTTCCAATTTTCCTGTGTATGATACCTCAACTGTTGTAGTATATCATTTCAGAAGCGATGAAACTTTCGCTAAAGCGTTAATTCAAATTATTTTATATAAATTTCAAATATGTAACAAAGTACCGTTTTTTAAATCTTAAAATTTTACTTTTCATTTTTAACACCGTGCAAACAGACTTTGCGTACTTCTTTTACAAAATCTTTTGGATACCACTAATTTCTAACTGTTATCTTCTCCTTATTTAATAACTGACTTTTTTTCAATTATATATGGCAAATATTTTAGTACGGAAGAAGTGGTATCTCGTCTATATTTGTAGTTTATTGTATCGAGAAAAACGGAAATGTTAAGTCGTTGATTACAATATTTTAAAAACAGTAAATGTTCAGAGACTTTTATTAAATTATTAAACGTCATATTAATTTAATGACATTTGCGAATAGTGAATTTGAAACGAGAACTGCCTAAAATCTTGTGACTTGATATCAAATTTTTTTTATTACACAAAAATAATTTTGTGAATAACATTTAGGTTGAAATTAACGAGTCTTTGTAAAAATAACTAGCGTATTTCTTTTTTATTTAACGTACAACTTTAAACATGACACGCAGAAAGGAATAAGATAAAATATGAGCCTACCAATGCTGATTTTCACGACAGAAGAATAATATTTAGACATTTCAGAAGCTTGAATCTTATGTAAAAGAAACAAATGTCACTGATGACAGGAAGTTTCGTGTTCCAGACGTCAAACGGAACAATAATATGTCTAATAATATCAACAGACTTTTTCATGATAGCAATTGTGAAATTATTTTTAAGTGATTTTTTTAAACAGTTATTGCATTATTTGAGAAATATATACCTTCAAACTGGACATGTTTTAAATAATGCCTCTAACATCCTTTTCTATAAACTGTTTTTCGTGGATAAAGTTGTATCATTTCATTTTTTTCCTTATGATCTACATCAACATCTTTCTTTTACCAATTTAAATATGAGAGGGTTATATGAATATTTCCAGTCATATTTTCGGACTCTTTTTAACTAACGCATATATTTTAATCAGCTTAGGGTAATATTTTGCAATTAAGAAACTGAAGTATGTACAATATTGTCGGATTCCACTTCTCCGTCCACACAACTTCGAAATAAATCCGGTCTTTTGATATGCTGCCACCACCGATATGAATACGTGATATCGGGCACGATACTTGATGTATATTCAAGAAAACTTAACTCTTTCAATTACACTTAAACAAACACTTTATTAACAATATTTACACTTAAACTCGGAGGTAAAATATCCGGTTTAATATTAAATCAAAATAATTATAGAAACGCTTTACGTGTACCGTTATACTACGTTCATTTATTCCACACTGAGATTTTTATTCATCTCACACCCGCTCATTCCCCGAGCAACCTTCACACTTCGCTGCTTCGTCCGAACTCAACACCGGTCTCAGAGCTCAACTCTGAACGACCTTACACCTTCGCTTCCTACGTTAGAACTAACTTTTTCTCTCTCGTAAACTGCAGAGCACTCTCCTTCCTACGGGGTTTCTCCTCTGTTTCCAAGGGTCCTTGACAACCCTTCCTCCCTCTTGACGGATCTGTCTTCCTAAACAAAAGGGTCCAATAGCTTTTTTTTTATCTATGAAAGACCACATTGCAATGGAAATACTCCCTTCATTCTGTTCCACTCGCCACCCTTCGGATTAAGATTTTCTAAAGGACGCCTTTAACGGTACACAATAGCTACATATACAATAAGATAATCCCTTAAGAGTAGTTTTAAAGTCTTGCAGCTGTCAGAGAACATGACAAATATTTTCAACAAAAATAAATGAGTAACTTACAACATATTCTTTATCGTGAAGACTAAAACACATATTGGTTCTTCTTCCATGGTATTTTATATTCTTTTAAAAGTTAAATATAATGCTGATGCAGTTTTGATAATTTTATTATACATTTATAGGTAGAAATATTTTGACTAATTATAATAGCTGTAATATCCATAAAAGGCGACTCATCAATTATTTGCTTTATCAAATACCTACAAAGACACATCAAAAAGTTTGTTGAGAATGCTTTTGGCTAATTCAGTTAGCTTAAGAAAATACATAAGCATATGTATTTAATTACTGCAACACAAGATTCAGCACCATATTCCAGATTTTTACAGAATTATTGGACTGAATCATTATATACATGTGAAGAGATAAAACTTTCCAAGTAGCACAGAGTGCTGGCCTATCGTTTTCATTTTGTGGAAACCGTTTCTAAATTTCGCGGTTGAGAATGGTGGCGTTTTTGGAATTGTTTTAAATGTTAGGTTGAGATAATCCTCTAATTTCGAGCGTATCTGAATAGGATTCTGGGCAACCAATGATTGGACCAATTTTGGACTTTTGTTGGCAGATGGCTCGTTGGCGAATGGTACAGCAAGGCGGAGATTTCGTACTGTAGGCCAATGTGATAGCAATTACCCAACAATTACCCTACGTTGACCCAAGTGTTTCGAGTTACTTGGGTTGGCTTACATTATGTGTAAATAAAACGACATTCCGAGCATCCAAACAGTATTGCATAACATTTCCAGCAGCATTAACTTTACCTTCATTAGTGACAAAAATACTTGATTATCTCTGTTATTATAGTGGAGTAGTGGATTAAAGATATAGGTTTATAGATCAATGGTAGAATTTGATGGAAAAGGATATAGACATATATATATATAGGAATATATATATATAGGACGATTACGTAGTTCGCAATTTTTGTAATATCAGTTCTATTCCTACGCATGCGCTTCCCCCAAATTTCCTTAAATTATATTGGTCAATAAAAATATTTCTTTTATCGTATTCTTCATCGTACATAAAAGCAAAATTCCATTCATTTTTGAACGATGACGGTACAACGATGAACTACTATCACATCCGTAATGTAGTATTTGTTCAATACTTTGGTGTTCTAAACCCTTCTTTAAAGATACGTGCATTTAAAGAAATCATGAATTGTTCTTCTTCGTAAAATTCAATAGTAATTTAAATTTCCTTGCAAAGTGTGTTTTCTTGTATTCTATATGATTTATTGCCAGACACAGATTTCTGTTTTTTTTTTTTAATTTAAAACTCTGAAATGACAGCAGAATTATGTCAATTAAATAAATTTCCTTTTTGATACAAAATTGCGATTATTGGCATCAATGCGGATAGAAGAATTTGGGCGAAACCTAGAATCACATCTTCCGTCATATTTCTCTACTAATATCACTTACTTTTTACTTTTCGAAAACTTCATAGTGAAAGGAAGGTATCGTAGGAAAACGATAACTCTGAACTGGTAGTTCCGATTGAGCAGTATTTTGTGAATATGTTATAGACAGAACACTGTGGCAAGAGCTGTATAGATTTTCGTAAGCGTCGGATGAAGAATACGGTATTTAATCTATTATTTAAAACATCCAAACCATTATATGACCGATTCTACAGGTAAAATCATCAAGGAAATTTAACAGATCTATGTCATACATATTGCAGTTATGTAATCAAGCACTTGTGGCTCAGAGGTTCAAAACGAGAGTCAACAGTTTCAAAACGAGATGTTCCGTTTTCTAAGTCAGTCTGTGTCATTGTGTGAGGAATGCATACATATGTAATACATCACTATAGTGTAGTAAAATATCAAGATATTTTAACAAATAACTAGTGCTATAGTGACGAAATAACTAAACAAATCACTTTTCTGCAATACACAGGATTATAAATTAAAAAAAATAATGTTGAAGATCAAATGAAATATTCATTTTTTTTTAATTCTATCTCTTTATATAATAATATATTTATAACTGAATAATTAAGTTAGGTAGACAATGCAGCTTTTTAATAAATTTTCTTAAAGGTCTTGATTTAGAATATCAAATGTTTTATTGACTAGGTTTACCATAATGTTTATTTTATTTTATTTTATTTTAATTTTTTTTATAATAAAAGAAGTTTTTTTTTATGCATTATTTAAATCCACTCATTCAAAAAAAAAAAAAAAAAAAAAAAAAACATAACTGTGAAAAAGGCATGCATTTATTCCTTATAATTAAATTTATTCCTATACAACAAGGATTTGTCGTGCTAATTTAATCTAATTACATGTTTGTTATTTTTAAGGAATACAGGACTTATAGAAATATATGTACTATAGTTTTATCCAACGAAATGTTTAAAATCTGTAATAATTTTTATATAAATGGAATTTTGTTTTAATCATTCGTATGATTTAAATTTTATTTATTAAAATATTATAATAGTATATGTAAGTTTTGATACGTGTGTTGTTGAAATTAAATTTATATATATTTTAATAACATTTATGTATGTATATTTCCGTTAATACATAAATATGAATTTACATTATTGCTACCGTTTCTAATTTATTCAGTTTTATTTGAATTATATGTAATTAAAATAGTCGTAATTAAACCATTTTTTCCTCTGAAATTTTTAATTCATATTATATATTTCATGTTGGTTTCTTGATTAAGTTAAAAAAAATATTTCACGAACGATTGTCAGAGACAAGAAAATATAAATAAGGTGTAATTGATTAAAGCATTGTAATAATTAGTGCTCCCGACGCTATACGTAGTTTAGTTATACGTCTAACCGATTTACGTATATACGTATAATACGTATATTTGAAATACGTATACATAAAATTATACGTTTAAACGTATCTGTATACGTAAAAGCGTTCACCGGTTAAACGTATAATTCAAGTATACGCATATTTCAAATATATGTATTTACTTTTAATGCGAATGGACGTCATTAGTCTTACGTCACTGAACGGAGAAAAAGCTGAAAATCGTGGTATTACCGTAGCAATCTGCATAATATGTGTCATACACAGGTACTTGTTATTTTCCCTAGAAATATTTTAATTAATTTATTTTACTTCTAATTTTTATTGAATTAAGTGATAAAATGTTATATAAATTTGCTAGAGAAATTTATATTGTTTTAAATTTCTTAAATTTTCCATTATGGTTGTTATATGCCATTGTGAATGCAGGACAGTAGCGGGTGTTTTTCAATGTCTCTGATCGGCAGACCAGCAGGAGAAAAATCATCTTTTTTTCCCACAATGAATGAAAACCGTTTAAACATTTATACGTTTAACCTCTGGGGTAAGATCCGTATATACGCTGTGCCGTATATACTGTTTTGTGTAATACGTATAACCGCCTTGGCCGTATAATACGTATCCAAAATGTGTACTCCGTATAATACGTATTATATGTATACTCGTATAAACGTTTAATAGGGAGCACTATTAATAATTATGAAAAAAAAAATGTTTTCAAAACACCCATCAACATACTTCAAAAACTCTGACCACAAATCCTCAAATTTTCTCACCTTGTAATTTATAATGGAAATATTCTAGAATCATTTGCTCATTTGCTATGTAATGATTTTTTTTGTCTGAAATCTAAAATCAAACTATTTTTTAAACGAAAATGAAAAAAGTAAATATATCTGAAGAAAAAAAAATCATTCTCTCAATACATTTATGAAAGACATATTGTATTCTGCAAGAGAATTTTTTGCTTACTGGATTTTTATATTTAGTATGCCATTTTCACATATGCACTTTAAGGTATATGGATACTCTCAAAAAAGAATTGTTGAAAGAATTGAAGAAAGAACTTTTAGCATTGCAATACTTAAATTTCTAGATTTATATCCTGTCTTCGAAAATATATGCTTTCAACTTTTGATGTATGAAAAATATTTTATGATCGGTTTTGTAAGATATTGTAATCGAAAATAGTAAATGTATTCTAAAATATTATTCTTATACTTTAATGTATGAAACTTTTTTCTGGTAACATACATATTTATAATTTTTTTTCACTAGCAATATCTTTTTCAATATATATTCCTTTCTTCAAAACTGTATAAGTTGAATTTATGAGACTTGTTTTTTATAGAATATGTTACAAATAATACTAAAAATATTTTAAAAATGTTTCAGAATTTTAAAATTGCATTAAAATTATTGTTTATTTTTAAAAAGTATATATATATGTACATTCTCATTTTAATTTGAAGTATTCGAACGAAATAATCAATAGTTTTGATATACAGAGATTAGCTTTTTAGAGAATTGTCATTATTTATACAATTTTTAATGCAAGCGAACATTTGATCTGCTTCGAAATTCCTTCTTCAATATGCTGATAAAAGTAGAATAAACTTGTTTATTTTAAATCCATACATTTATAACTGCTTACTAATATTCAGCAACTTTAAACGTAAATTTGAAGGTTAACTTATCATTAGAATGTTTAAAGTTCAAACCGTTGCATATCTGCTCAGACTGTTGAGATGAAAGTTCATGACATATGCAAACACTTTTATTTAATGGCTTTAATACAGACAACGAACATACCTATTTCTATAACTAACATATAACATGATTGTATATGATGTATTAAATATCATTTTAAAACACGTTAATTTAAACCGTTATTTTTTTAACTTTTACAAACTCACATATAAATTGAAAACTGCTTAAATACAGTGATTTTTTTTTACGTTTACACACAAACAAGGTTTTTATAAGGACTAATATAAATGAAACAATATAACAATACATATTTTTTTCGATCATCAGAGCCTACGCAACAAACGTTCCTCTGTAAAATAAACCGGTATGTACATTTTTTAATAAAGTGTGTTTCAGTAAAACATATTCAAAATTTTTATTTCTGAGTTTTAATTTTTAAATTTAAATAATAAAATGAAACAACGGTGATTGAATGTATTTTTTAAAATTATACAGTTTTAAAATGAATATGAAATATAAACTATAATAAGAACATAAGAGATATGAAAGTTAAAAGATTAAATGGTATTTCAGTTTTTCTTGAATTAATTACTCCCAAGTTTTGTCTGCGAAAGGATACATATTTTTTTCCACCATTTTAAATCATGTTATAAATTAAAAAATATATATATTACTAAATTACTATACTTTTAAGAAATAATTTTATACAGACATAGCTAAATTTAATAACATGGGTGTTGTAGATTAGTTGAATATATTTTTATTGTTAAGCTGCTACTTGCTACGTTTTTGTTGTCTTCAAGACAAATACAGGGAAGAGCATGGAGCTATGATAGGAAAGGAGTATAGTCAGAAATGACGTCATTTGCTGCCGTTCGTATCGCACACCCGAGTCCTCATATTTAGCCCCGTCATGCAGTGAAGAATGCTGATTGGACTATTGTCAATCAAAGTCGAATATGGTGGACGCTGGAGAGGGAGATAGGACTCATTTTCCGACTTCAGAACTTGCCACAAGAAAAGATTGTTACGGGAATAGTTCCCTGAAGAGCGGGGAGACCTGAGAACCACAGTGGAATGTTTACACGATTAGACAGACGATGAAATGATGACGTGAAAACGTCACCTGACGGCCTAAGAGGTTCTTTAGCATTCATATCGATTTGCTACTTTATTCTTATGTATATAGTCTACTGTATATAGTTATTATCTTCAATACACTATTAATTATTACTTGGTAAAGTTTAGTTTTTTTTAAAGTCATCTGTATGATTTTGCACACACACACACATATACACATATATATTAATTAATTAATTATATATATATTTGTGTGTGTTTGTGTGTACGTACGTGTTGGTTTAGAAATCAGAGAACTTCCATATTTTTATAAGGATCCATTTGATTGAATAATCCCTTAATACTGCATTATAAAAGGTAAGGTACTTTAGAGTAAATACACTGCTCAAAACAATTAAACGATATTTGAAGTTTTATATAAAATAAAGATATAAACGAAATTTTTTTTGCCGAAAATAGAAGAAGATAATCACAAATGCAATTTTTTCTGGTTTTCAAACTGTGGAGTATGCAAATTTTGAGTTCGACGTCAAAAATGTCGCTTCAGCGGCAGTGAATGAAATTTGACTTTCAACTGGATAAAAGAGAATGAAGACAAGGATGATCGGCATTCAGTGATTGCTTTGTTTCGATGAGTACGATGTCTCAGCGAAGTCATTTGACAGATTCAGGAGCTTGGAGAATTGTTGATAGGTTAGAAGGGGGCCAAACTCAAGCCGAAGTAGCGCAAGCCATTGGAGTGTCACAAAGTGTCATTTCCAGGATCTGGAACCGTTTTTTGGAGAGTGGATGTGCAGGCCGAAGACCAGGGCAAGGTCGTAGACGGGCAACAACGCCCAATGAAGATCGGTATTTAGCGTTAACAGCTCGGAGACACCGAAACATGAACGCTACTCTTTTCCAACAACACCTTAGCTCGGCTACAGGCACCACGATTTCAACTCAGACTGTCCGAAACCGGCTCCATGCTGCAGGTCTGTATGCTCGCCGACCGATGGTATGTGTTAGATTAACATCAAGGCATCGTCGCGACCGCAGGGAGTGGGAAACCGAGCATGTCAACTGGAGGAGAAATGAATGGGGCAATATTCTGTTTTCTGACGAGTCCCGTTTTTCTGTGCATCCGGATAATAGGCGTATTTTCATCTGGAGGGACCGTGTCAGTAGGAATAATCCTGCGTTCGTGCACGAAAGTGTCAGATTTGGCGGTGGAGGAGTGTTGGTGTATGGTGGCATCTCCATTGACGGGCGCACTGACCTCTACACCATTCGAGATGGAGCTCTGACTGGTCGCCGATATAGGGATGAGATCCTCAGACCTATTGTAGTCCCTTACGCTGCAGCAATCGGAGATAACTTCATTTTAATGGACGATAACTGCAGGCCACATCGTGCAAACCTGGTGGAGGATTTCCTTTTCGAGGAAGGAATCGTTCGAATGGAATGGCCAGCGTGTTCTCCAGACATGAATCCAATCGAGCACGTTTGGGACGCTCTAGGAAGACGAGTTTCTGGCCGCCAACAACCCCCACAAACTCTCCAAGAACTGGAAAGAGCTCTTCTTGAAGAGTGGGGCAGAATACCCCAACTCGCCATTAATAGCCTCATTGAGTCCATGCCTCAAAGGTGTTCAACGTTGCTGGCCGCCCGTGGAAACCATACCCCCTACTGAAAATGATTTTCTTTGAAGAAAACACCTTTTCTTATTCTTTTTTTCTCATATGCACAAATTGTGTTTTTTTCGTTTTGTACACAAATGCGCAATAAAATGCATTTTTTTCTGCCAAACATTTGTAATTTATTCTCATATAACCTACTATGTCTGTCGACCATGTATCAATCAGCTAAAAAGTTTCCCAGATACAAAATCCACCTAAAACTGCAATATCCTTTAATTGTTTTGAGCAGTGTATTTCACTCAATGAGTTTACATAGCATTTAAACAAGATGGATCTATAATTAAAATCTTGATAATATTATGTTAATGGATAATTTTCTATAAGACAGAAATAGCTGGAAATAGATAATGTACATTAAATACTATGAAAAATAATCATCCTCGTATCTGAAAAAAAAATCGCAAATTGTTTATTCATCTCTTGCTTCTTACAATGTACTGTAAAAATGTTTAACAATAAAAATGCAACTAAAATCCTTCTGTTTTTAAAAACACACCTATCATAATAGCTTAAGATAGTAAAAACTATGTATAAAACAATCACTATAGATCGCGATATCTATAAAATGATTTCCGTGTAGCAGATAACAGTTTTTTTGCATTTTTATAGAACTAATATTTAGTAGAAATGCAAAAAGCGACCAACTTAAGATTACAGAATAAGCATATGCTTTCGAAAACAGCGTTTATTTATAAATAACTATCCTAAAAAGGAATTACCACACGAATGCTTCCAGGGAGAATATTTTATTGATTCCCCAGAAATTCTTGAATATCAATTTCTTATCATGAATATTCAGGTATCTTTCAACTTCTCATATGCAATAAGTTGAAATATGCAAAAGTAAGATTTAAATGTCAGAAAAACAGCGCTGAGCAAAATCGTATTTTTTTCATTTACTGGAAAAATGCTTTAACAAAACAAATTTTAAATACAAATTAGAAATATTGAATTCTAAGAGCATATTTTAAAACAGAAATAAGTGTATCTCTAAATGTATGTGCATCTTTAGTCATTTCCCCCAAAAATAAGCATATTTGGTTATTTTCCAAGCAAAGAAACAGTGTAGTGTGCGTGGACAACAAAATAAATCCTCGAAATTAGTGAATAATGCTTTTCTAAAAAAGAAAAATGAAGAAATAATAAATAATTGTATGCAAAAAGTGAGTTTTTTTCAAAACCATAAACCCTATTTTATGTATAAAATGTTATAATGTCTTAAATATCATTACACTAAAAATATAAGAAAATAAAGATCATGCTGATTTAAAAATTTGTATTGTATACATCCCACACTTCAATTTTTTATTCAAACGGCATACATTTAAATATTTTGTTTAGTACCTTATTTTGAAAATCCAAGAGTAAGGGGAAAGTAAATTCAATGTTTTCCGTTAGTGTTTAGAAACATTTCGATATTTTTCTGCTTTGTAAATTTGAATTCATTATTCCCTTTAGTTTAAAATACGTGGACAGATGATAATCGTAAAAATAAATATTATAAAGTTAGATGTGATGAAGATCTTCAAGAAATCAAAATGCGAAGTTTTAATCTGGAGATAAGAAAAAAAATGGGAATATCCTGAACCAATATTAAAGTGAAAGTTCAGGTGGCAGTCTGAAAAAATAAGGATTCTTTAAAAATACGTTGCATGTGTTATAATTTTGTTGTATATTAAAAATGTCTGTAAATTTAGCATTCTCTGTAAGGATATTTTACGTACCGTGTTATGTTGTAATGTGGTATTATATAGCTTTAAAAAATATTTCCCAATATAAATATCTTCATTTATAAAAATGATATTTAATTAAAGGAAAATATTGAAGCTGGATTTATCAATAACATTCTAACATGCACGGAAGCCCGATCGCAGCGTGAAATAGAAGTCATGTTTGCTTTTAAAAGTCTAGTACAGATAATTAATTCCAATAATGGGTAACGACTCAACCAAAAGGTTATACAAAATGTAAATAAAATGAAGAATGTTTGCAAATGTCTACTTTTAACAACTTTTATATGATATTCGAATCAATATATAAATATAGAATTATGTAATGTTCGTTACTTAGTGTTGTAGCAATTTAATAGTTTTTGCAGAATGAAACAATTTGGTAAAATAACGACTACTCACATTTATGTTTCACTAGCTATTGATGTTTATGTCATTTTCAATTGGCGAAGATATTCGTTTAGCAGGGTACTCCAAATCAAGTGGTAATTATATTTGTTTGCAAATATTTGGTGAAAAAATAAGATTCAGTGTTCTTTTATTGTACCACTGTACATGACGCGTCAAATATTCAAAATTAAAAGAAAAAAGTAAATGTGTGCCAATAATGAAAATGTATTTTATTTTTTAAAGATTTTAACAACAACCGAGACGATATCATTTGCAGAGTACAACGGAAAGTCAAATAAATAATCACCATGCATATAGGGCATCAATACCGTGTGTTGATTTTTTAAATACCTTCAAAATTAATTTAAAAGTAATTATTGACGCAGAAAAATCAAACCTTAATTTCATTGCTCTTTCTATTGCTTTTAAAAGGTAATGTATAATATAAACAGAATCATTTTTTATTATTGCTAAAATGTATGTCCTAAATAAAGCAATCAATGTGTAATAAGGGATTAAATTAGGAAAACTTATAAAAACTTGTAACAGCCATGTCGGAGTGATTCATTATGATCAGTGCTACATAAGTCGAAAATGAGCACCAGACCATCAACACCAGATCAGAACATCAGATCACAACATCAGCACCAGATCAAACAACTTTTATTTAAAATCTTAAAAAAGGGAGGGACTTGAGAAAGCTCTGCTAAATGTTCGTTAGGTCGAAAAATATCCAATTCCCAGAAATACTTCACTCAGAAAAATAAAGGTTCAAATATCAATCAAGAGATAACTTCAAAATGTCACTTACGACTTGGACAAGCGTCGAAACGTCGGTTAACCCTTTCCGGCGTGGAATAAATCTGTTTGTAAAATAATGAAATAATGGACTGACACCAGATTTTACAAACGATTTCCTTAGAAAACAATAACTTGCTGATTTTCCCTTATTTTATAAATGGAAAATTTTAATTAAATATTCTTGGTGCCGTTTGTCAGTTTTGGAATTAAAATTAGGTGTCCTTTTTTGTGACCACCGCCCGATAAAGGGTTAAGATGTTTTCAGCAAGATCTCATTTTCACTATCCAAGCTAGTCCAATTCCAACTTCTAAAATGTCTGCTTATGACAGTTCTGTAATCGGCACTCCGTGAGTGCCAAAGCTCTTTATTCAATTAGCACAAAAAATAAGGTAAATCTAATCTTACAAACGGATGATAACCCTTCTCTATTGCAGATGGTTGAGTCAATTGGACAGATCTCAGAGAACGACACTGGGGAAGAACTCGATCCAAATTTCCACTTTCCCAGCGCGTCCAGTGCTTAAATACTCCTATAACGATTGACCAGATGCATAAATTTGCA
Organism: Maratus michaelseni; assembly: GCA_963931845.1. Taxonomy (NCBI): domain Eukaryota; kingdom Metazoa; phylum Arthropoda; class Arachnida; order Araneae; family Salticidae; genus Maratus; species Maratus michaelseni. The sequence continues at coordinate 287,568,674 of OZ007591.1, read as the reverse complement.
TAAATATGGAAACGAAATGAAAATTCACAAGTTCCGAAGTTTTCACACCCATTCACCGAAAGTTAAAGATATATAGCCTTGATCTCTTTTGCGCACATTAACTGTTAATGGACAAAAACTACTTTCTCAATCGAAACTTCGCTTTCTCTTAAATGTCAGAGTAGTAGATACATCATAAACTAATTAAAAAATCACTAATGTTAATCACTTTATGTGAGATGATATATCAAATTGACACACCATAATTAACAATCTTTAAAAGTTGCCTGTCAGTAGATTATACGTCATTTTTTTATTATTTGTAAATGTTTAATTTTTTCCATTGTATTTTCAGAAAATTTATATTTCTATTACATAATGCATATACTATAGTAAAATTCTATCAAATTTAAAAACTGAAATTAAAATATTTTTATTTTTAAAAAAAGGTATTTTTTATTTTATCGATAAATTATACTACAATTTGCTAATATTCTAACACATTTCAATTTATGAAACGATTTCCTTTATCCTCCTTTATTTCTCGAAAATAAAATCAATAGTTCCATTCAAAGACATCTTTACCAAAATGTGTTTGACACTGAGAATCATTATTTAAATAGTTATTATTGAAATTTGAAGCACTTTCCTAATAAAATATCTTTAATATCAATAAAATAAATGATTCGGTAATATTACAGAATTGATTTTGACCACATGAAATGGGTTTTGAAAAATATTTGATGAATGGCTAATTCTAACTGGAGAAAAAGAAATGAAATGGGGAAGTAATTACATATGAGACAAAATGTGTCTTCAAATTAATTTTGATAGTGTATAGAAGTTATTATAATGTAGCATTATTGCGTTTCCCTTTCTAAAACAATTATAAATATAAAATGGGTTTATATTTAAGCAGATAAAGTAATGTAAAATGCGTTAATTTTAAAATACTGAAATATTTTTTCAATAAATTTAAGGTAGCATTTTTAAGACACCGCTATGTTGCATTTGTGGATAAATGTGTTACACGATTGCTGCAACATTGATGCGTTAAATGTGATTGCGTCTTGTAAATTTAAGGTAAAATTTGTAAGAACTCGATATGTTGCTTTTGTCGATATGTGCGTTAAAAGAATGCTAAAATATTGATGTATTAAATGTGATGCGTCTAGTCAACCCAATACTACAAATAAAAAATTAGTAGAATTAGGATGCACCTAAATAGAATTTTCTAACAGATTTATATATATATATATATATTACAAAATTAGCGAATTCAAACTTGAATTTACGACAAATAAATATATATATTTTTTTGTGATGTCTGGCACATACGACGAAATCAGTTTTAGATCTAACAAAAAAACAGTAGAATGTCACCTCGTACGTTTAAATCAATAATTTAAAGAAATGAAAGAATATCTTTGAATTTGCAGAAACTGAGTTCACAAATTAAAACAAATTTTCCAACATTGTGTCAAAACCGCTGAACAGAAAAATATAATCAATCCACCTATAATTATTAGCAGGGACTACGTAATTGTTTCAAAAGATATATAAAAATAATGTTGCATTGCTTTATTAGTTTCCCTTAAGAGATTGTACTTTTCCTATAAACAGTTATATAATTACCACAATCTGAACTGTCTGCCATTATTGAAGAGCCCTTTGTCTGTTGTTAAAAGTGTGTTCTTTTCCATAGATCTAAATCTGGTGTACGGTGATTCAGTTAGTTATAATTTTAACACTTTAACTGTGATGAAACCGTTCGGCAGTCAGCTTGCAAAGTAGTTCATTACAAAATTTAACAATAACAAAAATTTATTTTAAACAAAAAAGAAAGATAGATGGCAGTGGAGCGATCAATTTTAACTAAATGTAATCAAAAGAAATAATCTTGAAACCGTAAAACTCAGAGGGTGGATGCTTTCCTCAATAAACATGCTAAATTCAAACGCTATCTTAAAATAAAATGGCTACGCTGATTTGTTATAAGAAGTGATGTTCCTCCGACGCACTATACACTGTCACTATAAACACTGTAGCAATATAAAAGGTCACTTCAAAATACTGAAATATTACTTTCAAAGGAATCCCGTAGATTTCAGCACAATTCATTGAAGTACCAACTTTCAACTCCAAACCACGCTGACAAACACACAAATGAAGACTCTAATTCAAAAACAGCTCACCGAAAAACTTTCATTGCTTCGCAGTACGTGGAAGGCTCGAAGATGGTCGAATCTAGTCTAGGTAAGCATTCATGGTGCTATGTGACAAAATATGTTGACTATAACACTTACCGTAGTATATATTGCAGCTACGTAACCACAGATGCATAAGTATCATATAATTCTATAAAATAACCGTGAAAATCCTTCAGTCTCAGTCACAATTTCAAGAAATGACTGAATATGTAGCTCGATCACGTACAAGTTAGAATTTGGGACAAAACGATCGCACGCAAAAATGAAAACTCTCTCGACCATAGATTACCTTTATAAAAGAGTGGTTAGACATTTATGTTACATAATATTTATTGAAGCAGCAAGCAAAAGCCACAATTTCACTATTCATTAATATATATTGTTTCTTATATATCGAAGTATTATAGTAAAAGCTCTTTAAAAGAACATTAAAAAATCCTTTGAACAAATGAATTTCAAGGAAAGAATTTTAATAAATAAAACGTAACACGGGAACTTCAAATTTTATATTTTGTTTTAAAATGCTCGAGAAAACATACTTTATTACAAATAAAAATTAATAGCAGTTAAGAATATACATTAAAAGCTCTAAATAACGCGTTGTTTGGAAACATATAATCTGTCGCTATTTTAAGTTTTGCAATATTCAGGAATAAAAGCATACGCATACATACGCTATATTGCCAAAAATTACCGGATACGTACGTTTGTTCATCATTTTCTCGAATTATCTAGAGAAATATTTAAAGAATTCTTCTATGACTTTAACCACAAATAGAAGAAAAACTAAAATTTGAGATCACCCTTTAAAATAAAATGCTCTAAATAAACTGCAGTTGCAGAATATGACTTTGAGAATATTGCAACATTTGCGTTTATTTGTGTAAGAATGGCATGTATATATTTATGGAGATATAAAGGTTTCTTTTAAAAATACAAGACATTTTTGCTTATTTTTCTGTAGAGCATTCAGGGTTTTCAACCAAACTCAACGCTGATTTCATAAAACTTGACAATGCACAGCAGAAACCAGATCGTACAGTTAAAATATAAATTTATTAAATATTAGTTGTCATAAGAGGATTTGTATGAAATAATTTTTAACTGTGCTAAGCATGCGCGAACGATACAAAAGATTTTTCTTCGTGATATGGTAGTCAACTCTATAGAGCAACTCATAAAAGAAGACCAATCGAATATGGTGAAAATTCAGAAATATATCGGTGATAGTGTGAGCTGAATTTCAGATGCTTTCTAAAAATTGCTGGATGATAGAACATTTTCCGCAACTTGTCATTTTTATTTATTTATTTTTATTTTATTTATTTTGTTGATGTTTTAGTTCTTTTTTTGAAAATCGAAATTGAAGCATCCGTTCCAAATATACTCGATAATACTAACTCTTTTGTAGGAAGCCATTTAATCAAAAATGACAATTTTTGAAAAATCCCTTATCATTCGCTTCTTTTCGAAGGGACATCCGAAGTTCAACTCATTATATCGCCGATATATTTATGAATTTTCAAGATATTCGACTGATCATTTTAGTTGATTTATTGAGTTGACTTCCAAATGATGAAAAGAAAAATATCTTTGTTACGTTTCTTGCATGCACAGTTAAATTTAATTTACATACAGCTGCTTATATTTCATTAAATATTTAGTATATTAATATTCAAATTGTACTATGTTGTTTCTATTTCATGTTTCCAAATTTTCTGAAATCGGCGTTATACACCCAGAAAAAGGATGGAATTGATTAAAACTACAAAACATGTTTTGTTGAGTACATTTTGGTTGTTTTAGCAAAATTCAAGTAAAATCGAACCATTTTACTTGAATTAACAAAACATTTTTTGCTGACGATACAAACATTTTTTTTTGGAATTGCAAAAAAAAAATTGTTTTGTTGATTCAAACAAAATTTCCATTGACCTGTATTTAAACAAAAAGTTTTGTTGGGTCAACCAAATTTTTGATGATTCAAGAAAACTTTTTTCTGGGTGCATGTGGTTGAAAATTTTGCATGCTATGAAATAAAATGCTTAACTCTCTCGATTTAAAAAAAATATACTTATATGTTGTAATATATCTACATACTAATGTGTTGCAGCAACAGACCATTTCATGCATTTTATTTTACAGAATTATACTAATTATTATTTTTCCTTCAATGTGTTGTTGGTCCACTAATTATCCTCGTGATAAAATCTTCGTGGAAAAATATGATGTGAAACATGTTTTATATATTTCCAAAGTTCTAAACGAATTTATGAAGTATTTTTCTTTAGATATTCAATAAATCTTCTAAAATCGAAAATATTCGGTGATCTTCGGCAATATTGTGTAGGTATTAGAGATTGAAAGAGTATTTCTAAATAGAGGTGTTCGGTATTCTGTAGTCTCCGTTATGGATATTTCGCTTTATATATATATTTTGTTTTCCTGACTGATTCACTATGAATTTATTTCTCCATATTCCCTTCAATGTTTTTGTTTTCGGATATAAATCTGTAGCTATGTTTTATATTGCATTTCTCATTTGTTTACAGAAACCCAAATACCAGATACATATATTGTGTAACAACATTTTATTGCTGTATTTTGTATATATAAAACCATTTTTGACTACAATATTAATTTATTTGGAATAAAATATATTTAAAAAATAAGATAAATTTATTGATGTCGAGAAGGATTGCTTTTAGACATTTTTTTTCTTTATTTAAAAGAAATGCAAATTTGAGTAATACTTGCTTAACCAAATTAACACAAAATATGGCTTCTTGTCGATTTTTAAATGATGTAATACATAAATATTATATAGAAAAAGTATACATTACAGATAGAGTAAATTAGGACATGGAGTGTGTTTATGATTACATTTTTGTTCCGAATTTTGTTCATTGCTATCACAGCTACAACAAACCCTGTTTCATTTCTAAATACTATTTCCTTATGCTTGAATGACACTATGCTCGGTCAAAATTAGCTTTGAGTGATATTTTTTCATTTGGCGTAAAGCAAGTGTTTTGGCATTGGTAATCTGAAAAGTCAAATTTTCCTATCATATGTACCCTGATTGTTTGAATTCTGTTTTCGAGAACGTTCTATGGATTCTGATTGGTTGAATCATGTATCTCGGCTCCTATTGGGAATTTCTAGAAAATTCCTTCAGATTCTGAAAGCCAACTTTTTCACCAAATATCACCAAAATATCGCCACGTTTGGGCACATTCTTTTATTTAGTGCCAAGAATGTGTTGAGAAAGTTCTATGTATCCTGATTGGTTCAATTCTGTTTTCGAGAACGTTCTATGTACTCTGATTGTTTGAATCATGTATATTGGCTCCTATTGGGAATTTCTTGAAAATTCCTTCAGATTGTGAAATCCATAATTTTTTGCCAAATGTCGCCAAAGTATCGCCAAATTTGGTGAAACCCGTAAGATATAAAATTTACTCAAAATAGTTTGAGCCGTTTTTTAGATAAAATTAGCTTGACCCCCATTGACCCAAAAATGACCCATTAATCGGATTTTTCGAGAATGTTACCTAGCCCAATAATTTTCTCGTGCCCAAAAACCGTAGGATACAAAATTTAGTTCAAATCGTCTGAGCCGTTCTTAAGATAAAAATAGTTGACCCATAATGACCCTTTACCAAAATGACCCCTTACCAAAATGATCCACAAATCGAGATTTGTCGAACATGTGACGTAGCCCAATAGTCTTCTCGTTCCCTAAAACGGTCATAAAACAGAATTCGTAACCTTCTTAAATCATACAAGACAATAAAAGTAAATAAAAGGTTTGGTCTTACCTAATTTTCTGGTTCGTGTTCTATTAGCTTCTTTAAAGGTAGAAACATCTTTTACTAATGAAGATTATTTATTGGGCAGGCAGACACACTTAAAGACGATACAGAATGAATACACGAACAGCTATGTACAAACGTAAAAGTAAACAAAACAGTCAGTCAGTCAAATATGTTCTACGCGCTTAACGCCATCTGGTGGTTCCTTTCCATTTTGCAACAACTTCCGCCGGGCGAAGTTCGTCTGGAGACGAAAGTGTTGAAAGTTCAAGGGGGCAAAGAAGCTGCACCGGTCTTCTGATGATGGCTCCGTTTGGCAACCTTACTGTGCATGCTCTTGTCCGACAATCACGTCCAGGATGAGTCTGTATTATAACACCCATTTTCCATATGAGGCGTGGGGTGTTTTACTTTATAAGAACGACGGTGTTTTCTCTAAGTTCACTTGGTCGGTCAACCTGTTGGTGCTGGTGAGCAGATTTTTATTCTAGTAGATAATTGGATTTCCATCGTTTCCAAACTTGAGTCACAATATTTACTTGATACTTTCTCATTTTTATTATTTGGTATTCATTGGATTGGGGAACTGTTATCTTTGATTGAGGTAGAGTTAACAATCTTCTGCCAATTAAGAAATGGCCAGGTGTGAGGGGTTCTGGCTCACGAGGATCGCTGAATACATAGGTGAGAGGTCTAGAATTGAGAATGGCTTCTACTTCAATCACAATTACTTCCAATTTTTGAAAGGAAACTGAAGTTTTTCCAAGAATTCTTTTTAGAGACATTTTAACTGATCTTACAAGACGCTCCCAGAAACCTCCCCACCAAGCTGCTATTTCAACTATAAAATTCTATTTGATGGACAATCCACTGGACAAATCTTTCACTTCTTCATTTTTCATAATCTTCCATGATAAATTTAATTCTCGTTTTGCCTTATGGAATGTTTTCGCGTAAACACTTTAGATAGTGCTGCATATTCCTCGTCTTCCTACAAATTTCCGGATCGCTTGAATGAAAGTTTTCGTGGTCAAGTCCCGAGTTAATTCTAGGTGTACTGCTCTTGTTACAGCACATGTGAAGAGCAATATGTAGGTTTTCTTAGTCTCATTTTGATCTTTAATGTACAACGGACCTAAGGCCTGTAACTTGGAATGGATAGTCTTCATTTATTCTGTCGGCAGGTAGAGGTGCATGAATCTCGGTGGCACGTTTAACACGAAGTTTTTCACATAAATTGCATCTAAATATCAAACTCTTGATTCTTTGTCTTGCTTTCAAAATCCAAGTATTTTCTCTGAGTTGTGGTAAAGTTTCCGATACACCACCATGTATTGTTTTTGCATGACAATCTTTGATGATAAGATTTGATAAATGAGATCTACTAGGTAGTAAAACTGGATGAGCTTCATCGTATGTGATATTAGCTTGCTGTAATCGTCCACCAATCAAGATTATATTTTTTAAATTGGATTAAACGGTCGAATAACTGAGTTTGCTGGTACTGGTCTTTCTTGCGTCAGCGCTGAAAATTCTTCAGGAAAATGCTCCATTTGTGAAAGTTTAATCCAGTATTCTTCTGCAAATTCAAGTTCTTCTGTAGCCAAGGAACCACTATTCTTACTCTGAGAATTTCTTGTTTTGTGGACGAATCTTTGAATCCATGCAGTAATTCGTAATATTTGTTTAAATTTGCTGAATCTTCGGATATCGAAATGAGCTTAAGTTTTGTAGTCAGGAGCATATTCACCACTTCATATTCTTTATTTTCTAAGTTGGTTTCCTGATCGGTATAAATCTTGGATTGTGGCCATTGACTTTCGCACTTCCTTAGCCACGATGACCCAAACCACCAAAGCTCTAGGTCCTTTAGACTGGTTAAGTTTTCACCTCGTGTTAATATATCAGCAGGGTCATCATTTCCAGGACAGTGATTCCAACAATCAGGATCAGATATTTTCTTGATTTCATCTACTCTGTTCTTGAAAAACATCTTCAATTTTCGAGAATTATTCTTGATCCAGTGAAGAACAATCGCAGAATCTGACCAAAAGATAGTCTTCGCATCCCTCGGAATACTTAAATGCATTAGAATATGATCGAACAACCTGGCTCCTATAAGTGCAGCAAGAAGCTCTAACCTCGGCAGAGTTATCTCTTTAACTGGTGCAACCCTAGTCTTTGAAGTGACTAAATTCGAATGGAAAATTCCGTCGGAGTTGCGAAAACGTAAATAAACAACTGCTCCGTAAGCTCGTTTGCTGGCATCTACGAAGACGTGAAATTGACAGTCCGTAAGTTGTTCCATTCCTTTCATTGAGAATAGCTGTCTTGGTACAGATATCTGTCTCAAATAAAACATTTCTTCAACAATTAATATTTTCTTCAAAATATTAATTGTTCAAATATAATTTCTTCAAAATAAAACATTTCTTGAAATTTTTTCTAGGTCGGTTGGTAAAGCATCATCCCAATTAAGTTTTTTCTTCCATATGTCTTGCAGTAGTATTTTAGATCGAACTGCAAATGGTGATATTAAGCCCAACGGATCGTAGATTCTTCTTGTAGTTTTTATTACGCTTCTCTTTGTAAATTTTAATTCTGTCATATCTTTATTCCTTAAAAGTTTTTCATTATCAACGCTTAAGTTGTCATCTGCTGAATTCCAGCAATAGACAAGGACCTTGCATAACGTGGATTCGTCGTTAACTTCTTCCTTAGATCGATCTTGCAATGAGTGTACATTTGTTTTCCATTTTCTCATATTAAAGCCTGCTTCTCCCAAAATGAGCCTTATTTGTTCGTGGACGGTGTACGCCAAATCTGTGTCTTCTAAACTGTGTATAAGGTCGTCTACATACAATCTACTATTCAAAACACTGAAGGCAGTTGGATAAATATCCTTATACTTCTTGATGTGATGTTTAATTGTCGCGTTCAGTAAAAATGGGCTCGAACTTGCTCCAAAAATTACACGCGTCATCCTCAAAACTTCGGGTTCAGCGTCTACATCTTCCGTAGCCCATAGAAATCTAACTGCGTGTCTTTCTTCTGGCGCCAAGGCAATTTGCAAAAATGCACCTTCTATATCTGCCATTATGGATACCTTATTCAGACAGAAATGCAACAGAAGTATTAGAATATCCAGCGTTAAATTCGGACCTGGACTCAAGCAGTGACTAAGGGACGGAAAATTGTGTTCACTCAAGAAGGCATCGAAAACTATTCTCATCTTCGTCGTTGTTTTATCTTCGCGTATTACTGCGTGATGTGGCATGTAAGAGATCGTAGAATTATCACCAGATTCATTTTCATTGACCCTTTCAGCTATTCCTTGAATTAGATGCTATGAAATAATGTCCTTGTACTGACTATGAAAATTTCGATTTTTCTTAAATCTTTTAACAAGTGTTCGCAAACGGCTGTTAGCATTACTATAGTTGCCCTGTAGCTTCGCGGAATGTTCATTCCTTGGTAATTTAACTTGGTAGCACCCTTCGATTAGATTTTTCTAGAATTTTTAATTTTTTTAAAACTTCGTCGCCTTCGGAATTCAGATTGTCACTATGCGATATTCCCAAACCTTCTAAATCGAACAGTCTTTTCAAGATGTCTGTTTCTTCTAAATTTTGATTACGCACTATACCATTCATTACGCTAATATCCTTAAAATCTTTGCGTTTTGCTTCAGAACCATTAAATACATAACCTAGTTTCGTTTCCATTCCTACTAAAGCACCGGAAACTCTTTTGACCTTCCTTGTAGCGATTTTCCAGAAATAGTCTGACCCAATTAATAGAGAAACCATTAAATTTTCAGACCCTTCAATATTAGCTATCTGTATTTTGGCTTCATTACAAAATTTGTGAATTTCCTTACTAGGACCTTGAATTCCCGCCTCCGAAATGGACGATGTTTCAATTGCTTCAATCGAAATTATTTTCTTTGCATCATAAATGCTTCTTAAATTTACCTTTACCCTATTTCTTACAATAGATTTTTTTGGTTTCGACCCAAAATCATAAATTGCTAATTTTTCTTTTCCTATAACTTCTAAATTAAATTTACGAGATAATGATTTATCGATGAACGTATTTTGCGACCCCGTATCCATGATTTTTTTTCCTGAGAATTATTACTCAAAAAGGCGACAGCTGTTTGTAAAAATACATTTTCGTTTACTGCAGTTGTTGCGCAATTCAGAGCATTGGAATGATTTTTTCCTTCTGGAGAGTTTGAGACGCTTTCCCTTTTGTTATTTTACTTTTCAGTTTCGTCACAATTTAAAACATTATGTCTTCGACTACAAATCTTGCAACACATTTTTTCGCAGCAAAATTTCGATACGTGTGATCTTCGGAGGCAAAGAAAGCAATAACCTTTTCGTAAAAGACTCGATTTTCGTTCATTAATGGTTAAGGGACAATTAAAATTCTCGTGTTCCCCTGATCAAAATAAACAGTCTTTCTTGATAAGAGCGTTTAATGCAGCTGCGGTGGGTATATTTTTATGACTTTCATGTTTTCGATAAGGTAATTCTTTAATTTTATTCTTTTCAAATCCTTCATCATTTCGAAACATATACGTTATTTCTCGCGTTTCGATTTCATGTTTTAGAAATTCTAATAATTTGGCACAGTTCCAAGAATCTTCGCTTGTAGCAGAGCGATTAAATCCGAAAACAATTTCTTCAGGAATTAATTTGACTAAAATAGCGAATAAGATTCCCCCATGATTATTTAATTCTGCCCCGGCTGTTTCAAGACTTCTGATTTGAATAATAAAGGTATCATGCAATTGTCTAAGCTCTCTTAAATTCGCTCCATATTTTACAGGATTTAGGCTTAAAAGGTTGTTTACATGCGATCGTATTATTAATTCATTTTTTCTGAATCTTTCTTTTAACAATCCGATAGCGACATCGTAATTATTTTGTGTTAAAGCTAAACCTTGAGTACATTTTCTTGGAATATATTTCCCATACATGCTCCTGTCAAGAAATTCTTTAAGTAATTTAACTTCTCTATAATAATTAACTTTACATTTTCATGTATAGATACTTCAAATTGCCCCCAGAGTTCCTGCCAATTTTCATATTTCCCATCGAAAGGTTGTATTGTAAGTTTATGTAATCTTACGTGAGAATAATTCTTTAATTCATCAGGTTCTGTGAACAATAGAATAGAAGAGTTTATTTTACTTTCGTTAGGAACATTACGCCTTAAATATCTATCGATTTTAGCCTTCGTTTTTGTAATTTTTTCGCGATATTCTTGACTGGATGATACAACTTTTTCGAGTGTCTCTAAGTTATCTACAAGTTTCTGAATTTCTGAATCTAATTTGTAAACTTGTTCTGCTTTCTCGATTAGTTGAATTTTGATATATTCAATTTCGTCGTTATCTATTTCGTCTCCTGCCAAATATTCAGTTATTTTGTTAATAATATTCGTTAAATTTGTTCTAAGAGACTTACGCATGCTTTTTGATTTATCTAATTCGCTAGGTTGCGCCATTTTCTAATTTCAGCTCTTGGGAATTTCGGCACCATAAAACAGAATTCGTAACTTTTTTAAATCATACAAGACAATAAAAGTAAATAAAAGATTTGGTCTCACCTAATTTTCTGGTTCATGATTTATTAGCTTCTTTATAGGTAGGAACATCTTTTACTAATGAAGATTATTTATTGGACAGGTAGACACACTTAAAGACGATACAGAACGAATACACGAACAGCTATGTACAAAAGTAAAAGTAAACAAAACAGTCAGTCAGTCAAAAATGTTCTACGCGCTTAGCGCCATCTGGTGGTTCCTTTTCATTTTGCAATATATGACACGATGCTCAGTCAAAATTAGCTTTGAGCGATATTTTTTCGTTTGGCGCCAAGCAAGTGTTTCTGCATTGGTAATCATAAAACTCAAATTTCCCTATCATATGTACCCTGATTGTTTGAATTCTGTTTTCGAGAACGTTCTATGGATTCTGATTGTTTGAATCATGTATATTGGCTCCTATTGGGAATTTCTTGAAAATTCCTTCAGATTGAAATCCATATTTTTTTGCCAAATGTCACCAAAATATCGCCATATCTGGCGATATTTTTTTATTTGGCGCCAAGCAAGTGTTTTTGGATTGGTAGTCTTAAAAGTCAATTTCCCCGCCAAACCTCGCCAATGTCGCCAACACTTTTCAAGATAAAAATAGCTTTACCTATAATGACCCATTAATCGAAATTTCTCGAACATGTGACCTAGCCCATTTGTCTCGTTCCCGAAACCCGTAAGATATAAAATTTACTCAAAATAGTTAAGCCGTTTTTTAGATAAAATTATCTTGACCCACAGTGACCCAAAAATGACTCACTAATCGTATTTTCTCGAGCATGTTACCTTGCTCAATGCTTTTCTCGTGCCCAAAAACCGTAGGATACAAAATATAGTTGAAATCGTCTGAGCCGTCCTTAAGATAAAAATACCTTGACCCATAATGACCCACGACCAAAATGACCCACTAATGGAAATTTCTCGATCATGTGACGTGGCCCAATAGTCTTCTCTTTCCCTAAAACTGTAGGATACTAAATTTAGTTCAAATCTTCTGAGCCGTTTTTAAAATAAAAATAATTTGACCCATAAAGATCCAAAACCAAAATGACCCACTATGCAAATTTTCTCGAAAATGTGACCTAGCCCAACAGCCTTTTCGTGCTCGAAAATTGTAAGATATAAAATTTAGTCAAAATGGTTTGTAACGTTTTTAGATAACATTAGCTTGACCTCCATTGACACAAAAATGACCCATTAATCGGATTTTTCGAGAATGTTACCTACCCCAATGATTTTCTCGTGCCCAAAAACCGTAGGATACAAAATTTAGTTCAAATCGTCTTAGCCGTTCTTAAGATAAAAATAGTTTGACCCATAATGACCCCTGACCAAAATGACAAACCAATCGAGATTTCTCGAACTTGTGACGTAGCCCAATAGTCTTCTCGTTCCCTAAAACTGTAAAATACAAAATTTAGTTCAAATCGTCTGAACCGTTCTTAAGATAAAAATAACTTGACTCATAATAACCCATGACCAAAACGACCCACTAATGGAAAAATTTCTGGAACATGTGACCTTGCCCAATAGTCTTCTCGTTCCCTAAAACTGTAGGATACTGAATTTAATTTAAATCCTCTGAGCCGTTTTTAAGACAAAAATAGCTTGACCCGTAATGTTCCACTAATCGAATTTTCTCGAACATGTGACCTAGCCCTACAGTCTTGTCGTGCTCGAAAACCATAGGATGAAAAATTTAGTTTAAATAGTCGGAGCCATTATTTAGATGAAATTAGTTTGACCCACAGTGACCCAAAGAATGACCCACTAATCGAATTTTCTTGGACATGTGACCTAGCCGAATGATTTTCTTGTGCCCGAAAGTTTTTTCTTGTGCCCGAGTAGGTTACAAAATTTAATAAAAATCGTTAGAGCCGTTTTTAGAAAAAAATAACTTGACCCGTGTTGACCCCAAAATGACCCACTAATCAAAAGTTCTCGAACATCTGACCCAGTCCAATAGTCTTCTCGTTCCCTAAAATGATATGATGTAAACTTTTGTCAAAATCGTTTGAACCGTTTTTTAGATACGATTAACTTGACCCTGACCTATGGTGACCCAAAACGACCCACTAATCGAATTTTCTCCAACATGTGAGCTAGCCCAATGGTTTTCTGGTGCCCCAAAATGGTAGGATACAAAATTTCGTCAAAATATTTAGAGCCGTTTTTAAGATAAAATTTGCGTATATGTATATATATATATATATATGTGTGTAAAATCCCACACACACACAAGATTTGCTCATATTAGAATATATGATAATTAATTTAGTTAAAACATCATTTAATCTTTGTGTATACAGATGTATATTACGATTGTCAAAACAATTATCTATTACTTTTATAGATAGTGATTTTAATCATACAAATATAATTGGTAAATTGCCTCCATCATAAAGTATTTATATTTCTCTATGACATAAAATGCATAAAGTATACCAATTCATTAAATAAGAACATCAACGAAGAAAATGAATTTTATATATTAAAACAGCATATTTGCATTAAACAATTATTTTGTATACAATGAAAGAAATATATTACAGATGCTGCAATTAAAATATTTGAAATTACCATTTGCATTTATTAAATATTTGCGATAATCTGCATGTTTCATATTACTTTCGTATTATAATATTTACTATGAATTTCATCAATTTACGCAGTGAAAATACATGCAGATTATTTGTTTTTATATTTTACTCATAGCATTTAAATTTAATTTAGTCAAGTAAAATGAATGTAGGGTGTTATTACAATAAAAACTGACACATTACAAAATATATTGCATATATCGGCAATATTAGATATGGCATCTATATTATTAAGAATTAATTAGAAAATTTAACAAAATCGAAGTTTAATTATCTTATTATGTTTCCATTGAAAAAGTGTTTATTTTTAATGATGTAACGACTGCTGCAATTTCGAAAAAAAAAATTCTCACACAAGAAATCGCACCCAATTTCTTGTTAAAAGAAATTTTATGTCGTTCTTTAAAAATAAAGTTTTTTTCTTCGATTAGATTTGTTTTAAAATGCAAAATTCATTTTTAATTGTCATTACAAAAAATGAATTTGTCTTAAATTTTTTTCTACATTTATTGATTTACAGGATGATTCCAAATTCATGGTATATACTTTAAGGCTTGGTAAAGAGCACTGTAACAAACAACTTTTGTATATCAAAGCAGGGTCGAAAATCCATTTAAATAGTCAAAAATACAGTCTCACTCCAATCCGAAGTCGTTCGCTCATAACTTTAACAGCAGTGAAGATATTTTAATGAAATCCTTACAATATGTTTACGCTTTATACAAAGATGAGTCTGTTGCGAATTTTTGTTAAAGTATCTTCACTACATTTAAAGTTAAGAACGAAACGTTTCGGATTGGCGTGAGACAACTTGTAATTTTTACTAAATAAATGAATTTCTGACCCTGTTTTTCTATACAAAAATATGTTATACAGTGTCTTGTACCAACCTACTGTAAAAATCATTTATTGTATGGGAAATCGGGGTCAAAATTACAGGGCGTCTCACTTCATTCCTATGTCGCGTTTCCGCTCATAACTTTAAAAGTAGTGAAGATATTTTAAAAAAAAATTGAAACAGACTCATCTTTGGTTGAATTGTAAGCATAATCTAAGGATTTCGTTAAAATATCTTTACTACTGTTAAAGTTATGAACGAAATGTGACTTCGGATTGTAGTGAGACGCCCTGTATTTTTGACTATATAAATAGATTTCCGACCCTGCTTTCCTATACAAAAATTGTTTGTTACAGTGTCCTGTACCAACCCTTAAAGCTTGTGCCATGAATTTGGAATTGCCCTGTATATATTCTCAATTTAATACAGTAAACAATCCATAACTGATACTCTTGAAGTGCAGACATTTCTATTTATCGAAAACTCTTTTAATGCACAGTCTCTACTTATTTGTATGCTTTTGGTTTTGCATAGCGGACAAATTCCGGGGTCATAAGTGTCCGGTATTTAGAGGCTTTAGAATATATGGATCCAGGAAGAACAAGAGACATGAATTTAAATACCACAATTCACGAATGGTAATCTCCCTCATATTAAATCATTGTATACCGCGATTAAAGAAGGCTTTAGATTACCATTTGCAAAACTTGGTACGAAAATTGAAGGACCCGAACGAACCCTAGATACATTTATCTATCTATACAGTTTAGTGGAAGTTTGTAAGTTTGTAAAATATAATGAATCTATAAAATTTGCGCGTTTAACTACATTTAAAATTTTCTTGTAATATGTACTAGATAAGTTATGTATGTCTCTAAAGGTAATTTTATATTTAAAGAAATTGAAAAATATATTTGAGATTGAAAATAAGAACGCTATTGTAAATGTTGCACATGACAAAATTAACAGAACTACAAAAAACAAAAATATATTTTTAAGCTACACATACTACGCATTATATATATATATATATATATATATTCATTGTGTGTATACATATGCATATATATATGCATTTTTATACACACAATGAATAGAATCTCAGGATTGAAAATGTCTTCGCTAAATACAGGTTCTCAATTTTTGTACTTTGTCTGCAATTTATTAGTTTCCTTAGTGGAGGGGATATAGGTTATTCGGGTTTAAACAGGTGCTCCTAAATTAGACGTGTCCGTTATGGAGTCTTTATTATATATGTTATCATTAAACTTCGAAATCTTTAATTTGCACATAACCTAGATTATCTGCAGATTACCTTTTTTGTACCGTTAAAGTGTGGAATCAACAACAATAAAAGTAAAATAAAAATATAAAACTTCTTTAAAACACCATAAAATAATGATTGCGCTGGGTCTTTCGATGGAACTTTGTCTTTCTTCGTCAGGCCCAAAGAAGACGTGTTACTATTTTGAAGGCAGAAGCAAGACTGAGCAAGACGGAAGAGTGTTTCTTTTGCCTCCAAAGTAGTAGCACGTCTTCTTTGCGCCTGACGAAGAACGTCAAAGTTCTTTCGAAAGGTCTAGCACAATTCTTATTTTATGGTTCTTTTAAGAATTTTTTTATGTTTTTTATTTTTATCATACCAGTTTTTCAATACTTTAATACAATAAAAGTTGATCCTACTTTATTTTACCGTGATTAGATTCTTGAAAACAAAAATCGTAAATTAAGAAATATATATATATATATATATATATATATATTCTACTATTGTTTAATTATAAAAGAATGCACTCTGGAGCCTATAAAAACAGTATATTAATAATAAAATATTAATTTGTTCGGTATTAAGACAGATTCTTACACGGTCTAATAAATATTCGTTAAGAACATTGAAAAAAACAATAACGTTTTTAGAATATATTTGACAATGTAAATAAACAAAAAATAGCCACTCAACACCTTTTTTATCAAAGTCCCTATTTTAAAATTTCGTAGAACTTAAATTCTTCTACCTTAAGAATTGTGTTTTTGATTTTTGTATTTGTTTGAAATGCTTGTGCAGTTGCCTAGAAGAAATACGCATGAAAAAATTCCGAAAATCTCTCAAAAGAGCTTTTGATATCGAAGACTTTCAATAACAGAATTCCAGAAATATATAAACATTTTTAAAAGCACCGGAAAAAATAAAGAAAAAAATAACTCTTTGATTTTTAAAATATTGTAAATATTAAGTTATTCATGTTTCAACATAGAATTATCAATATATTATAAATTCCAGAGTAACAATTAGTAACAATAGAGTAACAATAATCTCTTAGTATTCTATTCGACACAAATGTTTAAAACCGGACAAGTTATTTTGTTATATTTATAAAAAGTTATTGTAATGTTGGATTTAGCAAATGTAAACGCTACCGTTACAAAAGTTTTGATTATTTTTAAAACTTAAGAAACAATAGAATAAGTATTATTATTTATCTATAAATTCGCTTTGATAGAAAATTTTCTGAAACTATCTATCCAAGAAAAAGTGGCATATTATATTGTATTTGTGATAGCAGTTTTAAGCATACAGATTTTCTTGTGTAAAGTTATTTTAATGAAATACATAAAATAATTTATTAATAATTTTTAAAAACTAATATATTTTATTAAGTTTCTCACACTGTTAAAAAAAAAGCGATACACAGTATAAAAATTAATCGCAAAATCGCAGGGAAAAACGAAAGTAGCCATTCGATTAGAAATGCTGTGTTCTTTAAATTTACGTTACAAAACCAAGTTTAAGGGAGTCGTTTTCTTAATACTTTTAGCAAATGTGGATGTCAGCCATATGAATATTTTTTATGTGGCACTTTTTATAAAGATATAAAAATCAAACAAAATATAAAAATAAACAAAATATCATTAAATATATGTATTTAAAAAATAAAAAAATATATATTTGTTCACTATTTCGCATAGCAGACGTTGTCCCATTATTTACATTATTTCAATCTTTTCACAAAGATGGAGTAATTTAGTTGCCATTTTTAGTGAAATTTTGTTAAAAGTTACAAAGGAAAAATTTATATATCGGAAACTAATTCTAATTTTTATATTTTACGAGCTTATATGACATCCTTGTATCGATGCAGATAACTTGTAATAATTTCATTGCGCTACGCTCAATAATCTATGAGTACTAGATGTAAAATATAAACAGACAAGAAAATTTTAATATAATAGATTATCATGTAGCAGGTTAAGTTTAAGTTTGCATTCTAGAAAACTAATCATAAAATTTAAATATATTTGAAACAAAAATCATTTTTAAAAAAAGAAAAAATAATAATAAATAATTATTTTAAGAATGTCATGTAATGTGAAGTTTTATAATAACAATGTCTGTATTTCCGCAAATTCATGTATACTATTTTATTCTTCATTTGCAAACATTCTTTATTAGCAACTTTATATAAAATTTAATGAACAATGACCGCAATTATTACTAGCATAGCATGCAAAATTCTTTATATTTTCTTACTGGAATATAAGCATTCCAAATTATCATGGAGATGTAAAAGCTTTTAGAACGCTTATTAAATTTCAGTTCACCAATTCTAGATAACGCCGTTTAATAGGAGGGAAATGAAATACTGCCTTTAGTGAAATTCCACTGAATCTTTGACTATAATCTGAATTTATAACCGAAAGCTACATTGTGATGTTTTTATTATATTAGATAATTGTTTTATAAATTAAATCTTCGAAAGGAACTGAATGTTTGAAGAGAAAAATGATGGAGTTAAATATCGCATTCTGTAAATTGCCGGATAAGGATAATAATAATTTATAAAATAATTAAAACATTATCCCGCGTTATTTCTTAATAATAATATGTTTTTATTTCAAAGCGAGCAACACTTCTAAATTCCAAAACAATTCATCTATGGTTTATCATCTCTTTTGCTAATTCTCTCTGGTGTTATTTTTTTAATACTAAAACTCACAAAAAATATTTTGAAATATATTTACCAATGAATTTTAACGAAATATTATAATAATAATGTCAAACATATATTAAGAATTTTACATACATACTTACATATTTCTTCTAATAATATTAATATACGTTTCACTATTATAACTTTTTAAATATAAAATATATGCATTTAATATCAGAAAGTACCAACAAAATTTAACAAAATATTATAATAATAATGTCGAATATATTAGGAATTTGACAAACGTACTTACATATTTCTTTTAATAATATTATTCTATGTTTACCTGTTATAACTTTTTTAAATAAAAAAATGTTTATTTTAATATCATTGTTTACCAATAACACTTAACAAAATATTACAATAATAATGTCGAATATATTCAGAATTTTACATACATACTTACATTTTTCTTATAATACTATTATTATAAGTTAATAACTTTTTAAATATAAAATATGTTTATTTAGATATCATAAATTTTGTGAAAATGTTCCACATTAATATGAAAAAAAAAAAAAACCCGCTAAAATCACCAACGAAAACAAATATCGTATTATTCTATTTTAGTTTGTTTTATGTTTATGTATATTGTGTTTATGATGAAGTTAAAAAAAAAATAAAAATAATGGAATCTGTGGAAATATTAAAGTCATTATTGGCTTTCGTATAAAATCTATCAATTATTTAATATCTCAAATACTTTTATTTTTTCTCTGATTTATCGGATTAAAGTATTAGCGATTCTGTCATGAAATTACCGAATAATATATATATATATATATATATATATATATATATATATATATATACATATATAAAACATAGAAAAACATTATAAAAGAAGTTCAGATTGACAGTTTCTTATACATTATTTTAAAACACAACATCATATTATAATTTATTCCTGTACTGAAAAAAAAGTATTCTACCCACACAAAATTCCTTCACCGAATATGTTTATTGAAGCCTATGGTTTTTACTTTTTACTTTTTACTTTTTTTATTTCATCGGTATATTTTATATTTTCATGTCGTTTTACAGATGCATTTGAAGATGGATGACTACTTGAAAAGAAATAAAAATAAACTATTGGAAAAGCAATGCTTAGGGAACTAGCGTTATGTTCTGCAATCGACATTATATGCATTTTTTAGCATTGACATTTTCAAGAAATCTTTTCAATATTAATCTTTGCTTCACGAATATATTATAATTCTAAATGTTAAATGTACTCATGAAACACTCATTCTTCCTAAAATTTCAAGGCATAAAATAGTCATTTAAAATAGGTGGAAAGAACTTTATTCCGTTATATTAAAAATAAATGATCAACGTAAAATAGCACGAATAAAAATATATAAAATGACAAACAGCTGTTTCGGAGCCCCTAAAGCTCCATCATCAGTGTTAGTTTAAAAGATTCGTAAGTTTAAAAGATTCAAAACTGATTCAAAAGTTTAAGCCATGTAATTATGCTTGAATGGCGGTGAGTTTTTTTTTTTTAAACAACAACAACAGAGTCAGGAAACACATGTGACGTAGGAGACCAATAGAAGCGCCCAGCCAGACTGGACGAGTTTAAGTACGGATGAGAGAAAAGGGGGGGGGGCGGAAGCGAAGAGAATGAATTAAATGAAAGGTAGCCAGGCATTTGAAAAATTTGGTGTACTGGACATACCATTAACTAAGTTGCCTGAATTATTCCATATATGATAAGCTCCCCACCCCAAAAATGTGCGTGTGGAGACGCAAGCATATCTACATGGCTTAAACTTTTGAATCTGTTTTGAATTTTTTTAATTTGGCCCTGATGATGGAGTTTTAGGGTCTCCGAAGCAGTTGGTTGGCATTCTATATAAGTTTATTTGTGCTATTTTATGTTGATCATTTATTTTTAATAAGCATGAAATAGTTTCTAATATTTTCATACATGTATTTTCTTTTCATTGACATCTAAATTTATTTGGTAAATGTACGAAATAATTTGGATTATTAATTTATAGAACCTATTTTATTTGTTACACAATACATTATAAATGCATGTCGAATGCACGCAAATCACGCGTATATGAATATATATGTACATTTGCATGAATGATATAATCTTAAATATGATACCCCTATCGTTTATTATAAAAAACTTCATGCTATGAATTTTTCATTTAATAAACACTTTTTTCAGTAAATATACATAATTTACAAGCAATTTCAATACTTATTTAATTAGAAACTTTTTAACAACGCTTTCAGCATATTTATTTCTCACCTATATTATTATAATTCTTTACTGAATAGAAACTTTATCTTACATAGAAATAATGCATTAGAATCCTTGTTTTATATATTTAAACATTATTTAAATTTGTGTAGAATGCTGTAAGATCCAGGACTTCATTTTTAATTTTATAGAATAAATGTTCTTTTTTTCTAATTTAATAGTCATAAAAAATTAAAAATTAATTTTAAAGAAACATCGCAAAACGCGTATCAATGCATAAATCGTTTTACACAAATATATTTTTTTATGTCCAAAAGTAGCACTTGAGTTCAAATGTCCTTTCTGTATTTCTATTCAATGATATCTTATGGCTTAATGATTCTCTTATCTATTTCTAAAGTTGACCATAATTATTGGTACGAGATAAAGTATTAGGATGGAATTTCAATAATGAAACTAATCGGCAACATCAACAAAACTGATCAAGACATCAGGAAGTTGTTGAATTTAAAGAACAGTATGGCTTAAATAATTATTTCAAAAAATTATATTAATATTTTTATGGTGTTTAACTATTTATCTGTAACCTTATACCGCAAGTTTCTTCTAAAATTATAGTATCTTATTTTTTTTATCTCTACTGTTAATATACTCAGAAGTATATATAATAAAAAAAACATTTTAAAATAATTTAAACATTTTTTAGTTAAAGTTTTTTTTTAATTTTTATTGTTGATTTTACTTTTATATTTTAAATGCATAATACATCTTATATAATTTTGCCTTATGTATTGTACACGTATATGATAGTTATCTATCTATATTATAAAGGCCAAACGTGTCCGTGCGTAACGCATACGTCATTTTGCGAATGGCAACAGCTGACGATGAAATTTCGGTTTTGTGATTTTTGCTATGGCAATTTTTTTTTAAATTTCTAAACATAGCACATTTTCAATTTTTACACCGTTATAGAGGAAAAAAAAAATTACTTTCAAATGCAATTTGTTTGAAAACTATATCTTAATTGCCTGATATATTATGGCTTATAAAATAATTTTTAAGCATGAATTTTGAAACGCCCAATAAACAAATGGAAGAATGCTGCCATTATAAATTTTTAAATAGTTACATGTAGTAAAATTAATGAATTTTGAAATAAAAACGTCACAAGAATAGGGTGCCTTTATATGAGAGTAACGTTATACCGGATACAAAATTTGATTAGTTCAGACGATTTTGGAGAAAAGGAAGCTTTGTAATAATTAAAAAAATTTAAATAACATTATTTGTTTACACCATAAACAAACACCGGATATCTTAACAGATAATATAAACAGAAGATATTGTTTTAGATATTTCATTTTTATGAATAAAATAAAAAAAAATATATTTCACAAATTTAATAAAAATGCATATAAAAAGTTAATATGAGCAGTAAGAAACAACGTTTTAATTCATATTTCATCAGTATTACAAATAACGTTAACGGTCATTGCGAAGTTGGAAAAAACGAATATACATGAAATTCGTTAATATCGCGATCACTATATCGCATGCATAAGATGACGAATAATAAATTAACAAAGAAGCATCACTGGATGCAGCGAACTCCCTGTATTAATAATACCAAAAAAATAAAAAATAAACAAAAACCCTTGAAATTCGTTAATGTCGCGATCACTATATCGCATGTATAAACGCTTAGTACAAAAAAAAAAAAAAAAAAAAAAAAAAAAAAAAAAAAAAAAACTGGATACCGCATGTATGAGCGCTTCACGCACAAGAAAAGCAAAGAAACCAATAAAAAAAATCACTAAATGCTGCAACTTTGACATATAAAAATATGATAGATTTTGGGGAAAAAATGGTTTTCGCTTGCGTTCTGTAACCCGGGAAGCCCGGGTTCGATTCTCTAGTATAAATAATAATAATAATAATAATAAGTTTGTCATGGTGAAAATGATTTTGTCTTTTTCAAGATATAATGCCTTTAACTCAAATTACTGCATTTCTGATTGCGTTTAAAATGTTAGCCTTATTATGGGATTACAAAATTAAAAATACTCTCATTTTTTATTCAATAATGTAATATTCATTTGTTTAACGATGTATAAATTCAATACAAGTCAAATGATATTTAATGTTATAATATGCAGAATATTAAAAACTAGATCTTGTCTTTATATTTGTTTAATAAAATTCTTTAACATTAGTAGTAAAAGTATTAACAATGGAATGTTTTTCTTCCCTGTCTATCGTTTATTATTATCCCATAAAGATGCTATTATCTTAAGCTAAAACATATAAATAGATGACGTAATGTTCAAGAAGGATAAAACAAAATCAGCAAATAAAATCTTATAAATTCAGTATTTACTGCCCTTTCCTATAAATATATTTAATCTACTAGTCTCAAAGAATAAATCAGTAAATATTTGTAAACCATTTTATTGATTATGTATATAAATTATAGTTCTTTTATCATTGTAGAAGTGAGTGGTATTTTCTACACGCTCGGAGACTTATTTGTTATTACTATTGTCATTTCGCTGGTGAAATCCTGAGTTTTGGTTACAGTAATAGTTTCTGCCATTAGAAAATATGTTTGTAAAATAATCTTTTTATAACAATGATACATTATTAAGTCTTTCACATACACCATGAAGAAAGTAGCTTTTGGAAGAAAAGTTATAATTAGCTGTCCAAACATTTAAGCATTTTATTTCATTTTTTCATTATTGGGAATAATTTTGTGAAATCACTATTAATTATTAAATCAATACATTTATTAAATTATTTATACTTTTGGTTTAAAAAAAATTCTTCTTCTGTAATAAGATTATATTTAAACTGTTTCTTTTTTTTTATCGATTGTACATTAGGAAATACATACGTAATGCTATATACTAATTACTATACGTAATATATATAAATTAATTTTATGGATATTCAAATAATAGAAAATCTATTATATTTTCATTACATATAGCTAATTTCTATTATAAATTAAATAGATACCTAATATTTAGCGAACATAAGTTTTGTAGTAATAACATAGTGTAAACATTTGTGTAAACATAGAGTTTTGTAGTCAGGAGCATATTCACCACTTCATATTCTTTATTTCCTAAGTTGGTTTCATGATCGGTATAAATCTTGGATTGTGGCCATTGACTTTCGCACTTCCTTAGCCACGATGACCCAAACCACCAAAGCTCTAGGTCCTTTAGACTGGTTAAGTTTTCACCTCGTGTTAATGTATCAGCAGGGTCATCAGTTCCAGGACAGTGATTCCAACAATCAGGATCAGATATTTTCTTGATTTCATCTACTCTGTTCTTGAAAAACATCTTCAATTTTCGAGAATTATTCTTGATCCAGTGAAGAACAATCGCAGAATCTGACCAAAAGATAGTCTTCGCATCCCTCGGAATACTTAAATGCATTAGAATATGATCGAACAACCTGGCTCCTATAAGTGCAGCAAGCAGCTCTAACCTCGGCAGAGTTATCTCTTTA
This sequence comes from Maratus michaelseni, assembly GCA_963931845.1. Lineage (NCBI taxonomy): Eukaryota > Metazoa > Arthropoda > Arachnida > Araneae > Salticidae > Maratus > Maratus michaelseni. The sequence goes on along the minus strand of OZ007591.1, from coordinate 287,543,890 downwards.
ACTGGTGCAACCCTAGTCTTTGAAGTGACTAAATTCGAATGGAAAATTCCGTCGGAGTTGCGAAAACGTAAATAAACAACTCCTCCGTAAGCTCGTTTGCTGGCATCTACGAAGACGTGAAATTGACTGTCCGTAAGTTCTTCCATTCCTTTCATTGAGAATAGCTGTCTTGGTACAGATATCTGTCTCAAATAAAACATTTCTTCACACCAGTCTTGAAATTTTTTCTAGGTCGGTTGGTAAAGCATCATCCCAATTAAGTTTTTTCTTCCATATGTCTTGCAGTAGTATTTTAGCTCGAACTGCAAATGGTGATATTAAGCCCAACGGATCGTAGATTCTTCCTGTAGTTTTTATTATGCTTCTCTTTGTAAATTTTAATTCTGTCATATCTTTATTCCTTAAAATTTTTTCATTATCAACGCTTAAGTCATCATCTGCTGAATTCCAGCAACAGACAAGGACCTTGCATAACGTGGATTCGTCGTTAACTTCTTCCTTAGATCGATCTTGCAATGAGTGTACATTTGTTTTCCATTTTCTCATATTAAAGCCTGCTTCTCCCAAAATGAGCCTTATTTGTTCGTGGACGGTGTACGCTAAATCTGTGTCTTCTAAACTGTGTATAAGGTCCTCTACATACAATCTACTGTTCAAAACACTGAAGGCAGTTGGATAAATATCCTTATACTTCTTGATGTGATGATTAATTGTCGCGTTCAGTAAAAATGGGCTCGAACTTGCTCCAAAAGTTACACGCGTCATCCTCAAAACTTCGGGTTCAGCGTCTACATCTTCCGCAGCCCATAGAAATCTAACTGCGTGTCTTTCTTCTGGCGCCAAGGCAATTTGCAAAAATACACCTTCTATATCTGCCATTATGGATACCTTATTCAGACAGAAATGCAACAGAAGTATTAGAATATCCAGCGTTAAATTCGGACCTGGACTCAAGCAGTGACTAAGGGACGGAAAATTGTGTTCACTCAAGGAGGCATCGAAAACTATTCTCATCTTCGTCGTTGTTTTATCTTCGCGTATTACTGCGTGATGTGGCATGTAATAGATCTTAGAATTATCACCAGATTCATTTTCATTGACCCTTTCAGCTATTCCTTGAATTAGATACTATGAAATAATGTCCTTGTACTGACTATGAAAATTTCGATTTTTCTTAAATCTTTTAACAAGTGTTCGAAAACGGCTGTTAGCATTACTATAGTTGTCCTGTAGCGACACGGAATGTTCATTCCTTGGTAATTTAACTTGGTAGCGCCCTTCGATTAGTTTTTTCTAGAATTTTTTATTTTTTTAAAACTTCGTCGCCTTCGGAATTCAGATTGTCACTATGCGATATTCCCAAACTTTCTAAATCGAACAGTCTTTTCCAGATGTCTGTTTCTTCTAAATTTTGATTACGCACTATAACATTCATTACGCTAATATCCTTAAAATCTTTGCGTTTTGCTTCAGAACCATTAAATAAATAACCTAGTTTCGTTTCCATTCCTACTAAAGCACCGGAAACTCTTTTGACCTTCCTTGTAGCGATTTTCCAGAAATAGTCTGACCCAATTAATAGAGAAACCATTAAATTTTCAGACCCTTCAATATTAGCTATCTGTATTTTGGCTTCATTACAAAATTTGTGAATTTCCTTACTAGGACCTTGAATTTCCGCCTCCGAAATGGAAGATGTTTCAATTGCTTCAATCGAAATTATTTTCTTTGCATCATAAATGCTTCTTAAATTTACCTTTACCCTATTTCTTACAATAGATTTCTTTGGTTTCGACCCAAAATCATAAATTGCTAATTTTTCTTTTCCTATAACTTCTAAATTAAATTTACGAGATAATGATTTATCGATGAACGTATTTTGCGACCCCGAATCCATGATATTTTTAATTTTTGTTTCCTGAGAATTATTACTCAAAAAGGCGACAGCTGTTTGTAAAAATACATTTTCGTTTACTGCAGTTGTTGCGCAATTCAGAGCATTGGAATGATTTTTTCCTTCTGGAGAGTTTGAGACGCTTTCCCTTTTGTTATTTTACTTTTCAGTTTCGTCACAAATTAAAACATTATGTCTTCGACTACAAATCTTACAACGCATTTTTTCGCAGCAAAATTTCGATACGTGTGATCTTCGGAGGCAAAGAAAGCAATAACCTTTTCGTAAAAGACTCGATTTTCGTTCATTAATGGTTAAGGGACAATTAAAATTCTCGTGTTCCCGTGATCAAAATAAACAGTCTTTCTTGATAAGAGCGTTTAATGCAGCTGCGGTGGGTATATTTTTATGAGTTTCATGTTTTCGATAAGGTAATTCTTTAATTTTATTCTTTTCAAATCCTTCATCATTTCGAAACATATACGTTATTTCTCGAGTTTCGATTTCATGTTTTAGAAATTCTAATAATTTGGCACAGTTCCAAGAATCTTCGCCTGTAGCAGAGCGATTAAATCCGAGAACAATTTCTTCAGGAATTAATTTGACTAAAATAGCGAATAAGATTCCCCCATGATTATTTGATTCTGCCCCGGCTGTTTCAAGACTTCTGATTTGAATAATAAAGGTATCATGCAATTGTCTAAGCTCTCTTAAATTCGCTCCATATTTTACAGGATTTAGGCTTAAAAGGTTGTTTACATGCGATCTTATTATTAATTCATTTTTTCTGAATCTTTCTTTTAACAATCTGATAGCGACATCGTAATTATTTTGTGTTAAAGCTAAACCTTGAGTACATTTTCTTGGAATAGATTTCCCATACATGCTCCTGTCAAGAAATTCTTTAAGTAATTTAACTTCTCTATAATAGTTAACTTTACATTTTCATGTATAGATACTTCAAATTGCCCCCAAAGTTCCTGCCAATTTTCATATTTCCCATCGAAAGGTTGTATTGTAAGTTTATGTAATCTTACGTGAGAATAATTCTTTAATTCATCAGGTTCTGTGAACAATAGAATAGAAGAGTTTATCTGGTGGTTCATTTTCATTTTGCAACAAATGACACGATGCTCAGTCAAAATTAGCTTTGAGCGATATTTTTTCGTTTGGCGCCAAGCAAGTGTTTCTGCATTGCTAATCATAAAAGTCAAATTTCCCTATCATATGTACCCTGATTGTTTGAATTCTGTTTTCGAGAACGTTCTATGGATTCTGATTGTTTGAATCATGTATATTGGCTCCTATTGGGAATTTCTTGAAAATTCCTTCAGATTGTGAAATCCATATTTTTTTGCCAAATGTCACCAAAATATCGCCATATCTGGCGATATTTTTTTATTTGGCGCCAAGCAAGTGTTTTTGGATTGGTAGTCTTAAAAGTCAATATCCCCGCCAAACCTCGTCAATGTCGCCAACACTTTTCAAGATAAAAATAGCTTCACCTATAATGACCCATTAATCGAAATTTCTCGAACATGTGACCTAGCTCAATTGTCTCGTTTCCGAAACCCGTAAGATATAAAATTTACTCAAAATAGTTTGAGCCGTTTTTTAGATAAAATTAGCTTGATCCACAGTGACCCAAAAATGACTCACTAATCGTATTTTCTCGAGCATGTTACCTTGCCCAATGATTTTCTCGTACCCAAAAACCGTAGGATACAAAATATAGTTGAAATCGTCTGAGCCGTCCTTAAGATAAAAATACCTTGACCCATAATGACCCACGACCAAAATGATTAAAGATTTGCGATAATCTGCATGTTTCATATTACTTTCGTATTATAATATTTACTATGACTTTCATCAATTTACGCAGTGAAAATACATGCAGATTATTTGTTTTTATATTTTACTCATAGCATTTAAATTTAATTTAGTCAAGTAAAATGAATGTAGGGTGTTATTACAATAAAAACTGACACATTACAAAATATATTACATATATCGGCAATATTAGATATGGCATCTATATTATTAAGAATTAATTAGAAAATTTAACAAAATCGATGTTTAATTATCTTATTATGTTTCCATTGAAAAAGTGTTTATTTTTAATAATGTAACGACTGCTGCAATTTCGAAAAAAAAAATTCTCACACAAGAAATCGCACCCAATTTCTTGTTAAAAGAAATTTTATGTCGTTCTTTAAAAATAAAGTTTTTTTCTTCGATTAGATTTGTTTTAAAATGCAAAATTCATTTTTAATTGTCATTACAAAAAATGAATTTGTCTTAAATTTTTTTCTACATTTATTGATTTACAGGATGATTCCAAATTCATGGTATATACTTTAAGGCTTGGTAAAGAGCACTGTAACAAACAACTTTTGTATATCAAAGCAGGGTCGAAAATCCATTTAAATAGTCAAAAATACAGTCTCACTCCAATCCGAAGTCGTTCGCTCATAACTTTAACAGCAGTGAAGATATTTTAATGAAATCCTTACAATATGTTTACGATTTATACAAAGATGAGTCTGTTGCGAATTTTTGTTAAAGTATCTTCACTACATTTAAAGTTAAGAACGAAATGCTTCGGATTGGCGTGAGACAACTTGTAATTTTTAGTAAATAAATGAATTTTTGACCCTGTTTTTCTATACAAAAATATGTTATACAGTGTCTTGTACCAACGTACTGTAAAAATCATTTATTGTATGGGAAATCGGGGTCAAAAATCCATTTTCATAGTCAAAATTACAGGGCGTCTCACTTCATTCCTATGTCGCGTTTCCGCTCATAACTTTAAAAGTAGTGAAGATATTAAAAAAAAAATTGAAACAGACTCATCTTTGGTTGAATTGTAAGCATAATCTAAGGATTTCGTTAAAATATCTTTACTACTGTTAAAGTTATGAACGAAAATGCGACTTCGGATTGTAGTGAGACGCAGTGTATTTTTGACTATATAAATAGATTTCCGACCCTGCTTTCCTATACAAAAATTGTTTGTCACAGTGTCCTGTACCAACCCTTAAAGCTTGTACCATGAATTTGGAATTGCGCTGTATATATTCTCAATTCAATACAGTAAACAATCCATAACTGATACTCTTGAAGGGCAGACATTTCTATTTATCGAAAATTCTTTTAATGCACAGTCTCTACTTATTTGTATGCTTTTGGTTTTGCATAGCGGGCAAATTCCGGGGTCATAAGTGTCCGGTATTTAGAGGCTTTAGAATATATATGGATCCAGGAAGAACAAGAGACATGAATTTAAATACCACAATTCACGAATGGTAATCTCCCTCATATTAAATCATTGTATACCGCGATTAAAGAAGGCTTTATATTACCATTCGCAAAACTTGGTACGAAAATTGAAGGACCCGAACGAACCCTAGATACATTTATCTATCTATACAGTTTAGTGGAAGTTTGTAAGTTTGTAAAATATAATGAATCTATAAAATTTGCGCGTTTAACTACATTTAAAATTTTCTTGTAATATGTACTAGATAAGTTATGTATGTCTCTAAAGGTAATTTTATATTTAAAGAAATTGAAAAATATATTTGAGATTGAAAATAAGAATAAGAACGGGAAAAAGGCAGTCGTGCTCGTGATAAATAGGGTTAGCGATGTTATTGGTTTCCCTTTTAGTTCGCATCAGGCGGCCGGATGGTATCATCAACAACAAGAAATGTCAGTCCATATTTTTGTCGAAGAACCTTTTATTTCCAGTTTAAGACATCTCTTCAGGGAAAATGCTCATTAGCCAACGCTAAACGAAAAAAAATACAACGTTCCATTATTTTCTAGAATCCGTCCCGATTCTTTTAGCAAACACCAGCGTCGAAAAAATCCTCTCCGAATCAGGATGATCGTGTTTTTAAACTAGCTTGCGCAATAATACAGAATACGTCACGTGACCCACTTCTATCGAATCAAAAGGTCTCTTTTGGAACTTTATCAATATTTCCGGCGGATTTATTTTGTTGTAAAATGCAAAAACTTTCTACGCCCTACCAGAATATTCCATAATCTCGTACCAGATGCCTGTCATATCAACAAACGAGCTTATCTGTTTTTGAGGCTGTAGCTAAACTTCGAATTTAATACGTAATAAAAATAATAAGAAGAAAAGAAAATGAATCTTTATAAAAGAGAAAAAAAAAAGAAAGAATTAAAGTGTTTCGGAAATATTTTAATAGACATTTGATATTTAATAATAGGATAACTTTATGAAATAAGGTTTTTTGAGCGGAATATTTTAAGAGATACGATATTTTAGCATTTAAATAAAGAAGTTATAGCAATTTGAACAACACGGGAATAATACTAATGAATTTTAATAATGGATTAAAATAAAGATGTTCTATTTAAAGAATAAATTAAAAAAGCTATCGCCATTTTTAGAATAACTACATTCGAATAAATATTATTAAGTGGATTAGGAATAATTGGCTTTACAGATGGATAGTAAAAGGCTATTTTAAGAATGAGAATTATTTTAATAAGCTGGGTTATATACCGAATATTATTGAATGGACAAATTTTATAGAATAATTGCGGAAAAAATTTAAATTTTGTAATATTATCCCCCCTCCCTAAAGATTTTGGATGAAGTTAATAGTTAAGTAACTATAAATTCAGACAATATAAATTTAATACTTTAGAAATTTGAATTTTGACTAGTATAAATTTAGAGACTGCCAGCAAGGAGATGGGGAATTTCTGAAGAACTGGAAGACAAAAACAAAAACAAAAATAAAATAATAGTAATCAATTAAAATTAATAGATAAATAAAAATAAAGCTACGAGCATTTCCCCTGTAAAATAATACAAGAAATGGTTACAATCTCACTTACCATTTGTAAGTGCACAAGAAAAATACAATAACAATGAATAATAAATATTAATAAACAGGAAAAACAGGATAATATTAGTAACAGAATTTTGCTTTTACCAAGTTCACAAGCTTTAGAATAAGTAGTCACTAGCAAATTGTTAAAACAAAGTTTAAAAAAAAAAAATTCGACTTAATTCAAATTTGAGTTCATTAGATCCAACTGTTTTATTTCAGTCTCTTTCTTGGATCGCGATAAGTCCTCATTTTGTTTTTAAAAAAAATGGTTACTGCAGTCCCTTTCTTAAAAATACAGTTTTTATGTAAAGGCTGAAAATAAAGACATTACTCCATCAAAATTTTAAAACTGTAGTCATTCTTACCAATACTTTATAATGACCTTATAATGCTAGCACTTGTCACAACATCTTCTCTTAAGTATCACATTAATTTTCTCACATAATAAACAAGTCAAATTATCTCTTGGTCGTTTATTGTACTTGGAATATGTTATCTTTGTTATATTCCTGTGGGATTTGTTATATTTCTGTTGGGATCCCACCATCTTTAACTAATATTTGTCAAACATTTTTTCACTAATAAATAATATAACTCTTCAATAATATAAATAAATGCTATAATAAAATTCAATTCATAAACATAACAATAATAACTTTCAATATAACTAATACTTCTCAACATATGTAGTAATTCATAATATAATTCAATAGCAGAAATAATAATATAATAACATCAGTATAATTTAAGAAAATATCACAGTTTGTTTATTTATTGTTAGGGAAAATATTGGTTGAGGATAAAATAATTACATAGCAAATAAATAAATTTCTTATTTTTTTAATTATATAAGAAAGTATTTTTGCCAGTCGAAAGTATACAAAAAAAATATATATAATAATTTCAAAATCCAAATAAATTTAAATCTAAATATTTAGAAATTGAACTCTCAACCATTAGTTCCTTACAATAATTTTTTCCTCTGATACCCTTTTACAAAATTATACTGTTAAGTTATAAGTATTCATATCCTAAATGCAGAGAGTTGTTTTTTTGGCAAACTTAGAATAAATAAAGACAATAAATAACAAATAAAAGATGTTAATTTTAGCTGAGAAATGGAATACAAAGGCAATTAGTTTAGATACTTAATTTTCTATTGTCACACCAAAACAATCACTGTAAAATCACATCATCACTATCCAATCATTTATATAATTATAGAAATACTTATAAACGGTTACTATTTGATTATCTATTGAAGTAAATAACATAATATTAAATTTTTGAAACAATTGGTTTAAGAAAAAGTAAATAAAGTAAAAATAGTTTATTTTGATATAGAATTAAAACATTTAATTTCATTTTTCAACATCAATTTGACAATTCCTAAAATCAAAATACACATCTTATGCCTGCATAAGGTGTCTACTCAACCTCAAAAACTCTCAAAAACAAGTAAATATTTTAGTTGATCAGGCTAAAATATAACCACAATGTTGAAATAAAAGCTGTGACATTTATTTTAAATTTTAAAATATTAAACTTTCAAAAATGGGTAATATCTCTGTTGTACACCAAAGACATACCTGATAATGTTGAAACTAGAGTAATAAGAGATATTTAAAGAATTAGAATTTATTCTATTGTTTTTACTTTAGTTTGATTTTGTGATGGTGATTGTGATGTCTGTGGTGATTTTGATTGTTGTTTGGGTTGCTCATGAAATAGTCTGAAGTTATCTGGTGAAAAATAGGGTCGTAATTTAGACGCATGTACAATAACTGAATTTAATTTAGTCTCATAATTAAATTTGTCTATTTCATAGGTCACATCAGAAAGTTTATTTATTATTTTGTATGGTCCAGAGAAAGTAGGTTCTAATTTTCTAGTGTTAGGTATTTAAATTCTTCACAAATTACATAATCTTGTATTTCTAGTGGAGATTCAACAAATTTTCTATCATAGAGTCTTTTACTTTTAAGGTGGAATTCACAAGTTCGCGCTTTTGCAATTTTGAGTGCTTTATTAACAGGAGGGTAATAATTTTGTTTTAAAGGAGATTCATAAGGTAATTGACCATAAAATAAATAGGCAGGTGGGAATTTGGTTATGGAATGTGGTGTGTTATTGTATTCTTGGATGACTTGGTCTAATAATCTAGTCCAAGGTATTTTAGAAGAAATGGAATTAACTTTACATTTAAGTCTAGTAACTATAGTTTGGTTCACTCGTTCTACCTTCCCATTGGTTTGGGGGTGATGTGATGATGTAAAACGTTGTTGAACATGATATTTTCTGAGGAATTTTTTGAATCTTGGAGACCTAAAAGATTTATGTCTATCGCTAAGTATTGTTTTAGGTACTTGAATATTGAAAATTTGTTTTAAACAGTTAGTATATGTTTCGGTAGTAACACTTTTGGATGGAAAAGCCCAAACAAACCTAGTTGCAGATCTATTATTATGTGTAAGAATTTTTTTGTTGAATTGTAATAATTAAATCCACCCACAGTATCAATAGAAAGACATTCAAAAGGTTGATCTGTGGCTGGCATAGCTTGTAACAAGCCAAATCTTTTTTGTTTTGGTTTTTTATTTCTCTGGCATGTATCACAATGTTTAACAAATTGTGTAATATCTATTGTCATGTTGGGCCAATAATAGTTTGGAGATATTAAGTTAAGCATTTTTTGTATTCCTAAGTGTCCAAAATTATCATGAGCAATATGTAATAATTTTCTCCTGAGTGACATTGGTACTACTATTTTTTTTAATCCTTTTCTCTGAATAATTATAATCCCATTCTCTTTTTTGTATTTTCTGTCACAAACATTATCTTTATCTTGCATCGCTATAATTTCTTTTTTGTCCAATAATAAACTTACATGTTGATTAAGATAAGCAACAGGATTTCGTGACAACATGTCTGCTTCGACATTTGTAGAACCTTTTTGATACTTGATCTCATAATCGAACATGATAAGTTTTAAAGACCATCGAAAAAGTCTACCTCTTAGATTTTTAACATTCTTTAACCATACCAGAGATGCATGGTCGGTATGGATTGTGAATTTAGTACCATGAAAATAGTGATAAAATTTATCAAGAGTATCTATGATAGCAAGGCATTCCAATTCAGTTATAAAGTAATTTTGTTCATAACTCTTCAAAATTCTAGAATGGTAAGCAATAGGATGCAAAAAATTATCTTTCCCTGGTTGTTTTAGAACTACACCTACTGCTACCTGAGAGGCATCTACAAACATGTGGAGGGGTAATTTTGGGTCATAAATTTTTAGAATTGGTTTTGCAATTAGAGTATTTTTTAATTTCTCAAAAGAGTTTTGACATTCTGAGTTCCATTCCCATATTGTGTTTTTCCTGAGTAATTTATTGAGGGGGTATCTAATTTCAGCATATTTATCTATGAATTTGTGATAAACATTAATGGAACCTAAAAATCGTTGTAGTTCTTTAACATTAGATGGAGGTTTCAATTTTTTAATTGTCTCAATATTGGTATTAGCTGGAGTTAAAGTCCCATTGGTGATCTCATAGCCTAAGAAATTAATTTTATTTTGATTTAGTTTACACTTAGAAAGTTTAAGTTTAAGGTTTTCTAGTTTACAGATTTCAAAGATTTTTGCTAAGTGATTTAAATGTTCTTCTAGAGAGGAGGAGAAAATTATGATATCGTCGAAATAATGGCAAGCAAAATCAATTTTATACTTATTGAGGATTCTTCTAATGGTTCTATTAAATATCGGGGGGGGGGGGGCTGTCTTTATACCAAAGGGGAGCACCAGCCATTCGAAGAGGCCAAAATTGGTGGCAAAAGCTAATTTTTCTGTATCGGATGGATGTATTGGTATGTGCCAGTAGCCAGAGGCTAAGTCCAAAGTGGAAAAATACTGGGCACTACTCAATTTATCTAAAATTTCATCGATAAGAGGTAAAGGTTCTGCATCGTTTTTAACTATTGCATTTAATTTCCTATAATCTATACATAGTCGGGTCTTTTTACCTTCCTCTCTTTTCATAGCCAAGGTGACGGGGGCAGAATAAGGACTATTGCTTTCTTTTATGAGACCAGCCGCTAACAAAGATTGAATTTGATTTTTTATTTCTTTTTCCTCTAAGGGGGAAGTTCTGTAGGGCCTCAAAGATATAGGTAGGTCAGATTTTAGTAAAACGCGTTGTGGTTCAATATTTATCTTACCCACATCATATTTATGTTTTGCAAAAATATCCCTATAATTTTGAACTATTTCCCTTAAATCCCCATTTTCAATTAAATTTATTTCCCCAATTAAATCTGAATTATAATCATTAATATCGCGAAAATTTTGAGGAGTCATTGAACTTCTGTAATCAGGTTGCACGTTACAGTCATTGTAATTAGCTGCAAAAAAGTCCTGAGTATTCACAAAATTTTCATTAGTATATGGTGATACTTTGTCATCATTATATCCATTTAAACTCTCATTACTATCACCATTTGTTAATAACTCATCTTTACATGAAATAGTATCTTCATTATAAGTTGTTATCATGTTACCATCATTAAATAAATTCAAATTGTCACAATCAGAAGTTATCAAGTTATCCTTACCTTGTTGTAGTTTTTTTACAGTTACAGTATTAAAATGAAGTGATCTCTCATCATGTATGGATATACTCCTATTTATAATCTTCCTTCCCTGTTTTACTGTACAATTCTTACAATTTATATTTAAATTAAATGTTGAACATTCTTTTAACCCCAAGATGCAGTAATCCAAATCTGTATCACATACTAAAAAGTTAACATATTTTTGGATTTTACCCACTTTAAGAAGAATACTACACTTTTGATTAATTTGTAAAAATCCCTTTGCCTGACCAATAGTAACTGGAGGAACAATTTCAATTTTAGCATTCAATTTTTTAACAAACTTTAATGGTAAAATTGCGATAGTTGAACCGGTATCGACGACACATGGTAAATTATAATTATTCGTATATCCATACACAATTAATTGTCAAATATTAGGAGTACCAATTGGAAGAGTATCAGAGGGTGTTGAGTTGTTATTAAAAATACACTATTTTTCCCAGTGAAAAGCATTCATTATACCCTTGTTTACACAAATTCTACATGGCCTAGATGGGTACTGGTTCTGAAAATAATTGTTTTGTACTCCGTTTTGGAAATTTCTAGGTCTTTGAAAATTATAGTTTGGTCGAGGAACCCAGTTTCGAGGAGAATTAAATTGATTATTGGGCCGATTAGACTGAATCCAATGCCTAGGAGTATTAACTTGTTGAAAATTTGGTCTATTAGGCTGCACACTATATCGAGGAATGTCAAAATTAGTTGCATTAGGTTTACTTGGTAACGATGGACTTGTAACAGCAGGGGTGGAAACTTCCACAAATTGCTTAACAATTCTATACCATTCTGTTGTACTCTCAGGAGGGTTAACAATTAGATAATTTTGATATTCTGGTTTTAAACCATCGGTTAATCCTTGTAGTAATATAGTTTCACATAAATGCAATTTCCTACCAATTTCAATTTTCTTTCTAAAATAAGTTTCTAAGTTACTTAAACTATCCAATTTCAAAGCAGAAAATTCAGAAAATTTCGGGATATTTACCCTAATAAAATTCTCAGTTAAGATATCAGCTATCTGTTCGTATTTAGTGCAATTAAGGCAATCATTAATGTAAATCTTAAGAGCTTCTCCCTTTAAATTTTGAGAAATATTTTTAAACTTCCAATCATCATCCTTCTTTTCTTTTTCACAAGCATCATCAAAGTATTTTAACCACGCCTGTATCTCAACTCCTAAATCTGGATCAAATGCTATAAATTTTGGTTCTGCCATAATATTTAATCTAACAAAAGAGTTAACTCGATCTTCTTTTAAATATCCGGATCTTAAAAACATTAAATTTTAAACTTATAACACTATATATCATACAAATAACGAAATAGATAAAATAGTAAATAAATATGAAATTTACTATCTCAGTAACATTTTAAAAATAATAGATTTTTTTTTTTTTTTTTTTTTTTTTTAAGAATATCTGTTCTTAAAACATGAAAATATAAATTATTCCGCTGTCTATAATATTACAATGACGTATCACACGAAATCATCAAATAAATTAATTAACCTTAACAACACTTAAATATTTGCAACAGAAATAAATTTTAAAAACAAAATTTTAATCAGTATAACATAGTATATAAAACCTTTAAATTTCAAAGTAGACTATTAAATAAATAAAACATTTTAAATATAACATAAACTAATAAATATCAACATATAAAGATACCAATAAATAAAAATACCAACTTACAGTTACTCTTGAGCATATTTCACAGGATCACACATCTAAAAATCGTGACACATCTAAGAGTTTCACACATCTAAAAATCGTTAATTTCTTGATAACACAAAAGTTCTGCTTTTTCGCAATCCTTTAAAACCAACACCATGAAGACGCTTATGAAGATGAATAGTATATTCTCTAGCAACAACTTCACTTAGGCCAACTTTTCCTCTTCTTTTCTCTTTTAGGCTTGACCATTTTTAATTTATTATAAAAGTACAAAATAACAATACACCAGACGTAAACGTGCTGTAATGGCGTAGACGTCCTCGTAACATATTCTTCTAATCGGCAAATTTCACGTTTAACTACACAAACTTTCTGTTGATCACAGCATCCTGTTCGACTTATTATATTAATGTCGTGTTTCCAAGTTCAAATCCGGGAAAAAGGCAGTCGTGCTCGTGATAAATAGGGTTAGCGATGTTATTGGTTTCCCTTTTAGTTCGCATCAGGCGGCCGGGGGGTATCATCAACAACAAGAAATGTCAGTCCATATTTTTGTCGAAGAACCTTTTATTTCCAGTTTAAGACATCTCTTCAGGGAAAATGCTCATTAGCCAACGCTAAACGAAAAAAAATACAACGTTCCATTATTTTCTAGAATCCGTCCCGATTCTTTTAGCAAACACCAGCGTCGAAAAAATCCTCTCCGAATCAGGATGATCGTGTTTTTAAACTAGCTTGCGTAATAATACAGAATACGTCACGTGACCCACTTCTATCGAATCAAAAGGTCTCTTTTGGAACTTTATCAATATTTCCGGGGGATTTATTTTGTTGTAAAATGCAAAAACTTTCTACGCCCTACCAGAATATTCCATAATCTCGTACCAGATGCCTGTCATATCAACAAACGAGCTTATCTGTTTTTGAGGCTGTAGCTAAACTTCGAATTTAATACGTAATAAAAATAATAAGAAGAAAAGAAAATGAATCTTTATAAAAGGGGAAAAAAAAGAAAGAATTAAAGTTTTTCGGAAATATTTTAATAGACATTTGATATTTAATAATAGGATAACTTTATGAAATAAGGTTTTTTGGGCGGAATATTTTAAGAGATACGATATTTTAGCATTTAAATAAAGAAGTTATAGCAATTTGAACCACACGGGAATAATACTAATGAATTTTAATAATGGATTAAAATAAAGATGTTCTATTTAAAGAATAAATTAAAAAAGCTATCGCCATTTTTAGAATAACTACATTCGAATAAATATTATTAAGTGGATTAGGAATAATTGGCTTTACAGATGGATAGTAAAAGGCTATTTTAAGAATGAGAATTATTTTAATAAGCTGGGTTATATACCGAATATTATTGAATGGACAAATTTTATAGAATAATTGTGGAAAAAATTTAAATTTTGTAATATATATATATATTCATTGTGTGTATACATATGCATATATATATGCATTTTTATACACACAATGAATAGAATCTCAGGATTGAAAATGTCTTCGCTAAATACAGGTTCTCAATTTTTGTACTTCGTCTGCAATTTATTAGTTTCCTTAGTGGAGGGGATATAGGTATTCCGGTTTAAAAAGGTGCTCCTAAATTAGACGTGTCCGTTAGGGAGTCTTTATTATATATGTTATCATTAAACTTCGAAATCTTTAATTTGCACATAACCTAGATTATCTGCAGATTACCTTTTTTGTACCGTTAAAGTGTGGAATCAACTACAATAAAGTGTAAAATAAAAATATAAAACTTCTTTAAAACACCATAAAATAAGGATTGCGCTGGGTCTTTCGATGGAACTTTGTCTTTCTTCGTCAGGCCCAAAGAAGACATGCTACTATTTTGAAGGCAGAAGCAAGACTGAGCAAGACGGAAGAGTGTTTCTTTTGCCTCCAAAGTAGTGGCACGTCTTCTTTGCGCCTGACGAAGAAAGTCAAAGTTCTTTCGAAAGGTCTAGCACAATTCTTATTTTATGGTTCTTTTAAGAATTTTTTTTATGTTTTTATTTTTATCATACCAGTTTTCAATACTTTAATACAATAAAAGTTGATCCTACTTTATTTTACCGTGCTTAGATTCTTCAAAACAAAAATCGTAAATTAAGAAATATATATATATATATATATATATATTCTACTATTGTTTAATTATAAAAGAATGCACACTGGAACCTATAAAAACAGTACATTAATAATAAAATATTAATTTGTTCGGTATTAAGACAGATTCTTACACGGTCTAAGAAATATTCGTTAAGAACATTGAAAAAAACAATAACGTTTTTAGAATATATTTGACAATGTAAATAAACAAAAAATAGCCACTCAATACCTTTTTTATCAAAGTCCCTATTTTAAAATTTCGTAGAACTTAAATTCTTCTACCTTAAGAATTGTGTTTTTGATTTTTGTATTTGTTTGAAATGCTTGTGCAGTTGTCTAGAAGAAATACGCATGAAAAAATTCCGAAAATCTCTCAAAAGAGGTTTTGATATCGAAGACTTTCAATAACAGAATTCCAGAAATATATAAACATTTTTAAAAGCACCGAAAAAAATAAAGAAAAAAATAACTCTTTGATTTTTAAAATATTGTAAATATTAAGTTATTCATGTTTCAACATAGAATTATCAATATATTATAAATTCCAGAGTAACAACTAGTAACAATAGAGTAACAATAATCTCTTAGTATTCTATTCGACACAAATGTGTAAAACCGGACAAGTTATTTTGTTATATTTATAAAAAGTTATTGTAATGTTGGATTTAGCAAATGTAAACGCTACCGTTACAAAAGTTTTGATTATTTTTAAAACTTAAGAAACAATAGAATAAGTATTATTATTTATCTATAAATTCGCTTTGATAGAAAATTTTCTAAAACTATCTATCCAAGAAAAAGTGGCATATTATATTGTATTTGTGATAGCAGTTTTAAGCATACAGATTTTCTTGTGTAAAGTTATTTTAATGAAATACATAAAATAATTTATTAATAATTTTTAAAAACTAATATATTTTATTAAGTTTCTCCCAATGTTAAAAAAAAAGCGATACACAGTATAAAAATTAATCGCAAAATCGCAGGGAAAAACGAAAGTAGCCATTCGATTAGAAATGCTGTGTTCTTTAAATTTACGTTACAAAACCAAGTTTAAGGGAGTCGTTTTCTTAATACTTTTAGCAAATGTGGATGTCAGCCATATGAATATTGTTTATGTGGCACTTTTTATAAAGATATAAAAATCAAACAAAATATAAAAATAAACAAAATATCATTAAATATATGTATTTAAAAATATATATATATATATTTGTTCACTATTTCGCATAGCAGACGTTGTCCCATTATTTACATTATTTCAATCTTTTCACAAAGATGGAGTAATTTAGTTGCCATTTTTAGTGAAATTTTGTTAAAAGTTACAAAGGAAAAATTTATATATCGGAAACTAATTCTAATTTTTATATTTTACGAGCTTATATGACATCCTTGTATCGATGCAGATAACTTGTAATAATTTCATTGCGCTACGCTCAATAATCTATGAGTACTAGATGTAAAATATAAACAGACAAGAAAATTTTAATATAATAGATTATCATGTAGCAGGTTAAGTTTAAGTTTGCATTCTAGAAAGCTAATCATAAAATTTAAATATATTTGAAACAAAAATCATTTTTTAAAAAAGAAAAAATAATAATAAATAATTATTTTAAGAATGTCATGTAATGTGAAGTTTTATAATAACAATGTCTGTATTTCCGCAAATTCATGTATACTATTTTATTCTTCATTTGCAAACATTCTTTATTAGCAAATTTATATAAAATTTAATGAACAATGACCGCAATTATTACTAGCATAGCATGCAAAATTCGTTATATTTTCTTACTGGAATATAAGCATTCCAAATTATCATGGAGATGTAAAAGCTTTTAGAACGCTTATTAAATTTCAGTTCACCAATTCTAGATAACGCCGTTTAATAGGAGGGAAATGAAATACTGCCTTTAGTGAAATTCCACTGAATCTTTGACTATAATCTGAATTTGTAACCGAAAGCTACATTGTGATGTTTTTATTATATTAGATAATTGTTTTATAAATTAAATCTTCGAAAGGAACTGAATGTTTGAAGAGAAAAATGATGGAGTTAAATATCGCATTCTGTAAATTGCCGGATAAGGATAATAATAATTTATAAAATAATTAAAACATTATCCCGCGTTATTTCTTAATAATAATATGTTTTTATTTCAATGCGAGCAACACTTCTAAATTCCAAAACAATTCATCTATGGTTTATCATCTCTTTTGCTAATTCTCTCTGGTGTTATTTTTTTAATACTAAAACTCACAAAAAATATTTTGAAATATATTTACCAATGAATTTTAACGAAATATTATAATAATAATGTCAAACATATATTAAGAATTTTACATACATACTTACATATTTCTTCTAATAATATTAATATACGTTTCACTATTATAACTTTTTAAATATAAAATATATGCATTTAATATCAGAAAGTACCAACAAAATTTAACAAAATATTATAATAATAATGTCGAATATATTAGGAATTTGACAAACGTACTTACATATTTCTTTTAATAATATTATTCTATGTTTACCTGTTATAACTTTTTTAAATAAAAAAATGTTTATTTTAATATCATAGTTTACCAATAACACTTAACAAAATATTACAATAATAATGTCGAATATATTCAGAATTTTACATACATACTTACATTTTTCTTATAATACTATTATTATAAGTTAATAACTTTTTAAATATAAAATATGTTTATTTAGATATCATAAATTTTGTGAAAATGTTCCACATTAATATGAAAAAAAAAAAAAACCCGCTAAAATCACCAACGAAAACAAATATCGTATTATTCTATTTTAGTTTGTTTTATGTTTATGTATATTGTGTTTATGATGAAGTTAAAAAAAAATAAAAATAATGGAATCTGTGGAAATATTAAAGTCATTATTGGCTTTCGTATAAAATCTATCAATTATTTAATATCTCAAATACTTTTATTTTTTCTCTGATTTATCGGATTAAAGTATTAGCGATTCTGTCATGAAATTACCGAATAATATATATATATATATATATATATATATATATATATATATACATATATAAAACATAGAAAAACATTATAAAAGAAGTTCAGATTGACAGTTTCTTATACATTATTTTAAAACACAACATCATATTATAATTTATTCCTGTACTGAAAAAAAAGTATTCTACCCACACAAAATTCCTTCACCGAATATGTTTATTGAAGCCTATGGTTTTTACTTTTTACTTTTTACTTTTTTTATTTCATCGGTATATTTTATATTTTTATGTCGTTTTACAGATGCATTTGAAGATGGATGACTACTTGAAAAGAAATAAAAATAAACTATTGGAAAAGCAATGCTTAGGGAACTAGCGTTATGTTCTGCAATCGACATTATATGCATTTTTTAGCATTGACATTTTCAAGAAATCTTTTCAATATTAATCTTTGCTTCACGAATATATTATAATTCTAAATGTTAAATGTACTCATGAAACACTCATTCTTCCTAAAATTTCAAGGCATAAAATAGTCATTTAAAATAGGTGGAAAGAACTTTATTCCGTTATATTAAAAATAAATGATCAACGTAAAATAGCACGAATAAAAATATATAAAATGACAAACAGCTGTTTCGGAGCCCCTAAAGCTCCATCATCAGTGTTAGTTTAAAAGATTCGTAAGTTTAAAAGATTCAAAACTGATTCAAAAGTTTAAGCCATGTAATTATGCTTGAATGGCGGTGAGTTTTTTTTTTTTAAACAACAACAACAGAGTCAGGAAACACATGTGACGTAGGAGACCAATAGAAGCGCCCAGCCAGACTGGACGAGTTTAAGTACGGATGAGAGAAAAGGGGGGGGGCGGAAGCGAAGAGAATGAATTAAATGAAAGGTAGCCAGGCATTTGAAAAATTTGGTGTACTGGACATACCATTAACTAAGTTGCCTGAATTATTCCATATATGATAAGCTCCCCACCCCAAAAATGTGCGTGTGGAGACGCAAGCATATCTACATGGCTTAAACTTTTGAATCTGTTTTGAATTTTTTTAATTTGGCCCTGATGATGGAGTTTTAGGGTCTCCGAAGCAGTTGGTTGGCATTCTATATAAGTTTATTTGTGCTATTTTATGTTGATCATTTATTTTTAATAAGCATGAAATAGTTTCTAATATTTTCATACATGTATTTTCTTTTCATTGACATCTAAATTTATTTGGTAAATGTACGAAATAATTTGGATTATTAATTTATAGAACCTATTTTATTTGTTACACAATACATTATAAATGCATGTCGAATGCACGCAAATCACGCGTATATGAATATATATGTACATTTGCATGAATGATATAATCTTAAATATGATACCCCTATCGTTTATTATAAAAAACTTCATGCTATGAATTTTTCATTTAATAAACACTTTTTTCAGTAAATATACATAATTTACAAGCAATTTCAATACTTATTTAATTAGAAACTTTTTAACAACGCTTTCAGCATATTTATTTCTCACCTATATTATTATAATTCTTTACTGAATAGAAACTTTATCTTACATAGAAATAATGCATTAGAATCCTTGTTTTATATATTTAAACATTATTTAAATTTGTGTAGAATGCTGTAAGATCCAGGACTTCATTTTTAATTTTATAGAATAAATGTTCTTTTTTTCTAATTTAATAGTCATAAAAAATTAAAAATTAATTTTAAAGAAACATCGCAAAACGCGTATCAATGCATAAATCGTTTTACACAAATATATTTTTTTATGTCCAAAAGTAGCACTTGAGTTCAAATGTCCTTTCTGTATTTCTATTCAATGATATCTTATGGCTTAATGATTCTCTTATCTATTTCTAAAGTTGACCATAATTATTGGTACGAGATAAAGTATTAGGATGGAATTTCAATAATGAAACTAATCGGCAACATCAACAAAACTGATCAAGACATCAGGAAGTTGTTGAATTTAAAGAACAGTATGGCTTAAATAATTATTTCAAAAAATTATATTAATATTTTTATGGTGTTTAACTATTTATCTGTAACCTTATACCGCAAGTTTCTTCTAAAATTATAGTATCTTATTTTTTTTATCTCTACTGTTAATATACTCAGAAGTATATATAATAAAAAAAACATTTTAAAATAATTTAAACATTTTTTAGTTAAAGTTTTTTTTTAATTTTTATTGTTGATTTTACTTTTATATTTTAAATGCATAATACATCTTATATAATTTTGCCTTATGTATTGTACACGTATATGATAGTTATCTATCTATATTATAAAGGCCAAACGTGTCCGTGCGTAACGCATACGTCATTTTGCGAATGGCAACAGCTGACGATGAAATTTCGGTTTTGTGATTTTTGCTATGGCAATTTTTTTTAAAATTTCTAAACATAGCACATTTTCAATTTTTACACCGTTATAGAGGAAAAAAAAAATTACTTTCAAATGCAATTTGTTTGAAAACTATATCTTAATTGCCTGATATATTATGGCTTATAAAATAATTTTTAAGCATGAATTTTGAAACGCCCAATAAACAAATGGAAGAATGCTGCCATTATAAATTTTTAAATAGTTACATGTAGTAAAATTAATGAATTTTGAAATAAAAACGTCACAAGAATAGGGTGCCTTTATATGAGAGTAACGTTATACCGGATACAAAATTTGATTAGTTCAGACGATTTTGGAGAAAAGGAAGCTTTGTAATAATTAAAAAAATTTAAATAACATTATTTGTTTACACCATAAACAAACACCGGATATCTTAACAGATAATATAAACAGAAGATATTGTTTTAGATATTTCATTTTTATGAATAAAATAAAAAAAAATATATTTCACAAATTTAATAAAAATGCATATAAAAAGTTAATATGAGCAGTAAGAAACAACGTTTTAATTCATATTTCATCAGTATTACAAATAACGTTAACGGTCATTGCGAAGTTGGAAAAAACGAATATACATGAAATTCGTTAATATCGCGATCACTATATCGCATGCATAAGATGACGAATAATAAATTAACAAAGAAGCATCACTGGATGCAGCGAACTCCCTGTATTAATAATACCAAAAAAATAAAAAATAAACAAAAACCCTTGAAATTCGTTAATGTCGCGATCACTATATCGCATGTATAAACGCTTAGTACAAAAAAAAAAAAAAAAAAAAAAAAAAAAAAAAAAAAAACTGGATACCGCATGTATGAGCGCTTCACGCACAAGAAAAGCAAAGAAACCAATAAAAAAAATCACTAAATGCTGCAACTTTGACATATAAAAATATGATAGATTTTGGGGAAAAAATGGTTTTCGCTTGCGTTCTGTAACCCGGGAAGCCCGGGTTCGATTCTCTAGTATAAATAATAATAATAATAATAATAAGTTTGTCATGGTGAAAATGATTTTGTCTTTTTCAAGATATAATGCCTTTAACTCAAATTACTGCATTTCTGATTGCGTTTAAAATGTTAGCCTTATTATGGGATTACAAAATTAAAAATACTCTCATTTTTTATTCAATAATGTAATATTCATTTGTTTAACGATGTATAAATTCAATACAAGTCAAATGATATTTAATGTTATAATATGCAGAATATTAAAAACTAGATCTTGTCTTTATATTTGTTTAATAAAATTCTTTAACATTAGTAGTAAAAGTATTAACAATGGAATGTTTTTCTTCCCTGTCTATCGTTTATTATTATCCCATAAAGATGCTATTATCTTAAGCTAAAACATATAAATAGATGACGTAATGTTCAAGAAGGATAAAACAAAATCAGCAAATAAAATCTTATAAATTCAGTATTTACTGCCCTTTCCTATAAATATATTTAATCTACTAGTCTCAAAGAATAAATCAGTAAATATTTGTAAACCATTTTATTGATTATGTATATAAATTATAGTTCTTTTATCATTGTAGAAGTGAGTGGTATTTTCTACACGCTCGGAGACTTATTTGTTATTACTATTGTCATTTCGCTGGTGAAATCCTGAGTTTTGGTTACAGTAATAGTTTCTGCCATTAGAAAATATGTTTGTAAAATAATCTTTTTATAACAATGATACATTATTAAGTCTTTCACATACACCATGAAGAAAGTAGCTTTTGGAAGAAAAGTTATAATTAGCTGTCCAAACATTTAAGCATTTTATTTCATTTTTTCATTATTGGGAATAATTTTGTGAAATCACTATTAATTATTAAATCAATACATTTATTAAATTATTTATACTTTTGGTTTAAAAAAAATTCTTCTTCTGTAATAAGATTATATTTAAACTGTTTCTTTTTTTTTATCGATTGTACATTAGGAAATACATACGTAATGCTATATACTAATTACTATACGTAATATATATAAATTAATTTTATGGATATTCAAATAATAGAAAATCTATTATATTTTCATTACATATAGCTAATTTCTATTATAAATTAAATAGATACCTAATATTTAGCGAACATATTTTTCTGAAATTTATATAATTTTTTTTCTTCCTTTAAAGCGCATTATTTAAATTAAAATATAAAGATAACTTTAAAACTTAAAATTAAATTTCAGAAAAAAAAATTAAACAAGTTCCATATGAAATTATGGTCAAAACTGTAATGTTATTTATCATAAACTGATAATATATATCAATTCAAACAATTTTTGTATAACAGACTATTGTCGCAATCAATTTATTAAAAAAGGGGAAAGAAAAAAAGTGTTTTACATGAAACCAAACTAGGATTTTCGTTTATAACTGTAACAATAATGAACTTATTTTATCGGAATCTATGCATTCAGTGAGAGATTATAGCATGGACGGAAATTGCACCGGTAAAATTGCACCTTGATTCAAGCAGTGACGCCGTATGCACATTCGAAATTTTGCAATTCCTAGCGCAGTCTTCTTTAAGTGTGGACGATGACCGATTATAACAATTTTAATGATTTCGTTACATTCTACAGAAATACAAGAAAGTTTGTTAAAAATGTCTTAAAGATATCTTTATTAGTGTTACAGATATGACAAAAATCATGGTTTGACTCAGTGTAATCTACACTGCATTTTTCACTCAAAATGCAGATTCCAGCACTGGTTTTCTATTTAAAAATTGTATATATATATTATAGTTATGAGCATCACTTCAGATACTACTTGTGTTTTCAGATAAATGAATGACATTATACAAAAAAAGCAGTCACTTTACACAAACAAAAAATTAAACATATGCTCAATTTCATTTGAATAACGTGTTCCCAAAATGAGTTTCTAGTCACATTTCAAAATCGAAAATCTTAAAAGCTTTATTCTTACTTTCAAGGTGTGAAATAGTTTATGTTATATATACTTTTAGTATTGACGCTTTTTTATATGAGATAGCGTTTTTAGTACATGTTTATTATAATGCATTCAGATTTTACACATTAATACGCATATATATCTGCAGAATGTATCAGGATTGCTCGTTTGGTGGGGAGGTAGAAAATAGCAAATGGAGACAATCTGTCATAGGAAAATATAGGTGCGAACGAACGCATGACGTTGTAGAGTGCGATGTGTATCCACAACTTCTGCTCACGAGCAAAGCTCTCTGACAAGTGTAGCCGGTCGTCATTCGACAAGGTGAGTTTGCTGAAATAACATGAAACTTTACACATTTAATAAATATGCAGATATGCATCTAACTTACGTTACGGCAGGGGAAAGGGGTCGAAGAGCTGCGCAAATATATGCAGTTGGATACACAAAACGTACCAAACCTAAAAACCTAAATAATACCCTGTACCTGGAACTGTCCGTGTTGATCTGTTGCTTCTTCTATCATGACAGGTACTGGTGGCCGATTCATTTGTAAACATGTGATTTTGAGGCTTGTGACGGTTGTTCTGAATACATTTGCGCCGCGTTTGGACCAATTTTCGCTGGCGTACCGTAAGTTAGATGCATATCTGCATAAGGTAAAGCTAGGAGAGTCTGCGCACAATTCAAAAGAATAACAATAAAAAATCTAAATATTAATTTTTTGCTAAACTATCCATGAATAATTTTTACTTCATTTGTTTTTTATGCATTTCCAATGCTATTTTGTTTTTATGTTGTAATTTAATAGAACAGTTATAATAAAACCAAGAAAGTTATTTTGCGCAATCTGTCCTTGTAATGTTGGTGCGATTGCGCACATGGCAAGGAGCGATTGTTACTAATAATAACTACAATTAAATTGTTAACAATAATAATTACACTTAAATTACATTGTTGTAAGTTTTTTGTGGACAAATATTAGTGTATTAGGAGTGAATATTTCAACCTAATGATTAAAGAATCAGAAAAAGGAAATAGTTTAAAAAACGATTAAAAAATTTGAATTAAAGGGGAAAAATTAAAGAATCAGAAAAGCAAATCCAGATAAAATTACAAAATAACATTAAGTTACTTGATAACACGTTTAACTTAAAATTAGTCCATTGTAATTTTTAATTTTTTTATGTAAATTTACCAATAAGCTGCGTAATCTCACCTAGCATGGAAACTAATGGGAACAATGCGCCATCTCTCCTAAGTAGCAGATGCGCAAACTCTCCAATTTCGGCAGGAGAGATTGCGCGGCCTTTTATTTAAACATGGCTGCTACTAAAACGAACCGTTGATGTTCACATTGTTAATCTAGATTAGTAGCATATGAGAAATCGGTTATGTTTAAAATATTTTCTACGACTGACATGATAGAAATTCTGAAGAATAGCTATGAAAATTCAAGCACTGACTTTCGGAAAACAAAACAAAATAGCAATGATTTATCTTAGATGCTCAAAACAATCAACATGCACTTTCAAGTAGACACTCCCCTACTGCTGTCGTACAACTACCTGCAGTCGCTTCGCACTCACTCTACTCCTTCCCCCCGAAACTTTATGTGAGCAATCTCTCCTACCGCGTCATCTCTCCTGGCTTTACCTTATCCATTAAACGTATTGCTATTCATTTTACTTCTGGAAAGTAACCTTTGTTGAATGACGCCCGCATGGAATTGTTAGAGAGCTTTGCGAGTGATTAGAATTTGTAGATCGTTCAATCCTGATACATCCTATATATATTAAATATGTAGAATTTTACTTTTTTATTTTTTGGCATTTTTGATATTTCTTCAATGTTTCCGTAAAATAGATTATATACAGTGATCCACACTTGTACTGAAAGTCTACCTGTCCAAAAACTGAACGTATCACATGCCCAGTTGTAAAATTTAAAGGGCAACCCACTATGCAACAACATTGTTTCTTTAGGATCGTTCATATTATCTAATTATTTTCTATTGCTCTAAACCGCCTACAAATTTATACTAGAAACGATTTAATGGTTTAGAAAAAAAATCTAATTATGGCTATAAAATCAAAATTAAACTAGTGACACATGCTTATTTTTGAATATTCAACTTTCCTGCTTTTTAGCGCCATCGAAGCATTTGGAAATGAGTTTCAATATTATTTCTCGATAAAGAAACATATAGATTTCACATTTTTCCATCAATATTTTTTCCATCCCAAGCTGCTGTAGTAAGAATATTTTAAAATACAATCAAACACAATATATTATTTAGTTTATTATAATAGGGAAAACAAAATTATATCTTTGCAACTGTAACTGTATAATTCATATGTTTGTATTATACAATAAATAATAATGTAAAAGCATATTAATTCATTATAATGTAGGTAAAAAAACATATTAAGTTTTTAGTTTTGTTCTTTAAATATAATGACAATATTAAAGATACTAATTATTAAATTAATAATAATAACAAAGACAAAATATTTAAAGTTAAGAAAAAATATTTTATGATAAGTACTTTTTCAATGTAACTTTTTCAGTACAAAGATAAACATATGTTAATTTATTTTCGTGTTACAGGAAGTTATTATCTTTGTTTCTTGTACTTTCCAGAAATTACCGAAATTTCCTCCGTACTTCGTTCTGATGATTGCGAAATAAGGCTATGCTTATGAAGCGAGGCTTCATTAAAGAGCTCCTATTTTAAATCCACCTTACCACAAGAATACTTTCAGTGAGAAAGAATTTTATTGATGCACCTGACATTCTTGAATATCGATCTCTATTCATGAATATTCTGAAAACTTTCAACAGCTTATCTTCAATAAGTGTATATCTAGAATCGAAAGATGTAAAAGTCAGAATAACAGCCCCGAGGAAGATCACATTGGAAAAAACGTTATAACGAAACGTAAATTTTAAATGCAAATTGAAAATATTAAAAATGGGAAAACATTTTTGAAATAAAAGGTATAGTTGGGCTTTCAAACAACACAGTACAACAAGGTATCTGTTTCTCATGAAGTAAGTAGCACTTTTTTATATTTTATGGGATGATAAAAATTACTATGGTTAAGAAATTATTCTATACCCAACAGATTTCGAAAAGAAATAATGGTAATTTTATTACATCTTTCTATTGGGAAATTTATGATACGAATTTTATCATTTAAATTTAGTAATAAAATAAACGATTAAATAAATATTTTTAAAACTGGAAAGAAATATTACAATATTGAAAAGTGTCAGTATAATTATATTTTTAGTGAAAGTAAAGAAACATTTTATAAGTATAAATGGAAATTTGTAAAAAACTTCATAAAGCTGAAATTTAAGTAAAATTTGTTTCTACTTTTCTGTTACTTTCTGAATTAACGTAACAAGTCAAAATATGTGTTCGAAGATTAAAACAATAATGTAATTTTATCAAAACTACTATATATAAAAATGAAGATATAGATCAGAAATTGTAATTAAATATCTTAATACATTGGCAATCGTATGTTTCTGTGAAATCGGAGTTTTAAAACAGTAGAAGCCCCTCCCTCTTCTTAAAGTCTCTCGTATATTAGTGACCTAGATATATTTCTCAAGTTCATGCATCAGTAAATATCTTTCAATATACGGATTTAATATAAATAATCTTCCGCACTAAAAATAATACAGACAGCATGTTATAAATGCATTTTCTGTAAAGTGGACACCCTTAGTCAATGAGGTTTTTTGAATATTTTTGTTTTATTATTCTAATACCCGGACGCGAATGTGTTAAAAATGGAGTGTAATATAAATTGTTTAAAAATGTTCATTTCAATAATTTTAAGGCAGAAATCTATAGGAAATCTATTGAAAAAACGAAAGTACTTCAAAAATTTTTTGAACAAATTTATCAAGCACGTAAATCACAGCCTTATTACTAGTTACTATTACTAATATAGAGTTGATCTACGTTAAAGATCCAAAATCTATAAAGGTTCCACTCAAAGGTAAATTATAAATTTTCCTTTGAGTGGAAAGGAAGTCTCACTACACTTCCGGCCAAAAGTTTAAGATTATACTATGGAAAAGGAGAAAATAAAATAAAACTGAAAAACTGGTTGGTATTTTCAGAACAAAGTTTAATCATCACAAATTATATAACCAAAGAAATAAAACTAATCAAAATATAGACAAATTATCAATTATTGCTTTTAATGTACATTTTTAATGATAAAAACAGCTTAAACTGATTTTTGATCGAAAAATCCTCTTTTGAATTTTATAACTTTTTTTTCCAGTTTTGGCATACAAAGAATCAATTTCTCGAACAGTCTTGTGATATATTGTTCCAGCTTTCATATAAATCCTTCTACGTTTCTTCACATGATGGCAGGCACCGATCAAGGACGTTTCTATCGAGTTCTTCCCATGAAAGCTCGATCGGGGTGAGATCAGGTCTCTGAGGAGGCCACCCCCTGATTTTTAATACACCTTCTACTTCGTTTTGTTCTAAATAGCCCCAACATAATTTCGAAGTATATTTAGGGTAGTTATTTTGTTGGAAAATGAACCAATTGCCAATAAGTCTCAGCCCGGAGGGAATGGCATTTCTTTCGAGAATTGTATTTTTTTCTAATTCCTTGGATTTGTACAAATCCTCCAGATCCATTCCCAGAAAAACAACCACAGACTATAACAGATCCACCGCCGTGCTTCACAGATCGCACCACACAATCTGGCAGCAACTTTTCTTCGGCACAACATCGAACAACGATTCTCCTTTTTGTTCCAAATATTTCAAACTTGGATTCGTCTCTCCAAGGAACACTTTAAATATTTTCTTCTGTCCCATCTCGATGGGTAAAAGATCACTGCATTCGTTTCTTCTTATTTCCCGGCTTTAATAGCAGATTTTGGACGACAACGCAGCCAACAAAATTAGCGTCTCTCTACAATTTTTCTACAGTAGTAAGTGACACAGGTTTGGATCGAGATTTGCTTATTTCAGCCAGCATTTTTTGGCGCTGTTAGGCATCTATTCCGATCGCTGGTAACAACAATGAAATTATCCATGCCAGAGGTTGTTTCTCTGGATCTTCCAGAGCGTCAACGATCCTGATTACTGCAGGTTTCATTGTATTGAACGATTGTGCAATGACCTCATGTCTTCGATAATTTTAACTGAGCGACAATCACACGTTCAGATTTGCCTTCATTATGTTGAACAATCATTACAGACAATGTTTCGATGCTGAGTTCCTGTTTTTTCCCCATTTTTAAGACGTCTTGAAAGAACTAAACACAAAATCAGAATAAACAAGAACGTACGTGAAGACAAAATACTGTATCTTAATATCAAACGCCTAAAAAGTAAAACAATAGTTAAATAAGTAAAAAGTAAAAGTAAAACAATAGTTAAAAAAGTGAATACCTGGGAGTCATAAAAAAGAACTCTACCTGACCTGCTCATACTCGGCATTCGTTGATGTTTGGAAATAATGCACTTTTTGCACCCTTTCGTGATAATTACAGATTTGCTTTTTGGATATTCCGCAAGGAAAATAGAAGATGTACAGGTGCAGTTTGCAATTTATATTTAAATATTTTTTATGAGTATTTATATTTAATAAAAGATTTTCCAAAGTGGTCTCAAACTTTTGGCTGGCAGTGTATGTAGCAGTATATCATTTTTAGCTTTATTGTTCAATTCATTAAGAAGTCGGGAAAAACATCCTCATGTTCACTGAACATTCGGAATGCAATATATAATTGAATCAAAGAAGATTGTTTTTATTTATTTATTTATTTATTTATTTATTGGAATGTTCGG
This sequence comes from Maratus michaelseni, assembly GCA_963931845.1. NCBI lineage: Eukaryota > Metazoa > Arthropoda > Arachnida > Araneae > Salticidae > Maratus > Maratus michaelseni. Next base: position 287,514,488 of record OZ007591.1, on the reverse strand, counting down.
ATTCCGTAAGGACGATTAGATATTATGAACAGATGTAACAGTCAGCTTTGGTACTGACATAATCAATTCTTCCTATGGCGCATTCTACAAAGAACAGTTGAGATATTGCTGTTATACATAAAACAATAATAAAATCAATATAGTCTTTCTGTTGTAGATTTCGTATATATTCTTCTAAAATATATCGGTTTATAATGAGGTCAGTAGAATGCAAAAAACCCAATCCGATCATTATTGCCATTCAAATTTAATCTCGAATTATAAGGGGAAAAATATTTTACATTATTTTATGTATCAGCAACACTGCTTATTGACTTACGGTTTTAACCCCCTATGAGCTTCTCTTAACAAACGGGTCATTTGACACCCAATAGTACACGTTTCATTCAGTCCTTGTAAAGTACTTTTGCATGCTTTATTAGCATGGTAAAATTAATTATAAATTATCTCGCATGTTCTTTTGTGCGCACATATAGCCTGCGTTCGCACTTTAAGTAAATTTGGCTGTCGAAATTGTCACGTATACTATTGATTTTATGCCATTCTTTCAATTAAAAAATATATCGTTAGTCAAACATCATCTTTGCGTTTTCATGCTTCTAATCCTATAGGACAACAACAAAATGGACTTTGAAAAGTTAAATATGAGACGTCTTCCTCATTAGACCGACTCTGATTCGACGAAAGGGTAGTTTTATATCATCATCATGTCTTTCATACATTTCCTAAATCGTTACGCGCGATTATCAGTTAGTCAGGTGTAATCATTTGAATAATATTTGTCATAACGTTTTGTTTTATCAAAATAACATATAAAATGCAAAGAATTCATTCTTTAAATACTAATTTTATAATCATAACTTAAGGTATTAATATTGTCAGTATTTTAACTAGAAATTTCGAAAGCAATATTTTCATGAAAATCTCATTATTTGAAAGAGATTTTGCATCATCTACCAAGCCGCACTTATTAAAGCATTAGCTCGATTATTACCCATGGGCAGTGTGCAATAATCTGATTTCCTGAAAATTAATAAGTATTGCGAGAACCTCTCCTCAAATAACTTAACGAACTAATTAAGCTAAAAAAATTAATATTTAAACTATTCATAAAACAGAAAACCTATTGTTATGTGTCAATAAATCGCTTTTAAAGAATAATAATAATTTAAAAAAAAGAAGATTTGAAATAAATGATAAATCACGATTTCAAGAATAGCAACTATAATATGTATATTGTAATTGTGTGGTTTATGTATTGCTATTGTGTGGTTTGTGAATTCAAGTCATTGAGCAATGTGTTTGTTCTTTGAAAAATGTTTATTTTCACATAACAATTATTTATTAAAAAATACTAATTTAGAAAGTAAATTTATTAAAATCAAAAAAGTATTGTAATACCAAAGAAATATTTTGTGTGATATGAAAGAAAAAAGTACATATAATTTTATGGATACATTTATATTATATCATGCATTTAAAATATAGTTTATGATAATATTTAATATTTTCTACCACTCATGATACGTTTTTTTTTTTAATTATTATGTTTTATAAATAATTTTTATTCATTTATATATCTATATTATAACGAAAAAACATTTCCATGTTATATTGACAGTAACACTACCTGCCAATAAATTTCGCCTTTATGCAATTCTTTTAATCCTTAAATATTGCACAATTTCAATTTATACAATTTTTTTGACTAAATGAATTTCTTTGAAAACTGTATTTCAATATGTTGACTTTCTATGATTTTTAAATTAATTACCAAGCCTGATTTTTGTTAACATACTCTCAATCTTGAGCAGCTTGATTACCAAAGATTACCAGTTTGCACTTAAATAATTGTCCGAGTGCAACGAAGACTCATACACAGCGTAGTATTTTTTTCTCTATATATATCTACAATAGATATTGAAACCTTTCATCAAGCATAACTAAAAACTATCTGACAGATATCGTTCTAATTTTCAGAGCAGTTACCTATGAGGGTAACAGCGAGACTCTTTTATTACCAATAATAAACTTGAAACCTTTCGGAAATTATATTAAAAAATAGATTTTAAAAAAGCAAAACTGCAGTACATGAAATTTAGTGCGTGCGTCATTTTCATCGGCAGAAGATTTTCGTAGACATTTGGATTAGTGCACATGGAGCAAAAAAAAATAATAATAATCACGCACTAATATTTAGTACAATAAAAGATATTTCATTTTAATAAAAATGGAAAATATAGCGTATCCCAGAAAGGTCTTTATCATTTCAAACATTAATAACAAAAATACTAACAGGTGAAATGGAATGCGGTTTTCTGAAAAAGAATGAAGAAATCTAAGAGTTTTTTCTGGTATCAATTGCCTAAAGTATGAAACGACAAATCATGAAACCATCACTCATCAATCCTCACTGTCACACCGCAAATGTAATGTTAAAAAAGTCCTTCCGGCCTGTACCGGGAGGAAAAGGTAGCTTTCCTATATCTTCGTTTTAAAATTTTAGCTAATGTTACACGAAAACAGCAAGTTAAAATGCAAAGAAACGTTTACAAAAGATTCGTTAATACTGAATTTGAATAAGAAATTCGCCAAATTATTGAGCAATAACCAAATTGGCTTAATTTATGAAAACTTATTTTGGTCGCCAAATTTGGCGATATTTCGCCAATTTTGGCGAGAATCTGGCGCTAACGGATATGAATATATAGTTTTATGCGTATGATTGGGAAAATTATTACAACAATGAAAGAAAATAATTTGCGAGTAATCGCGTTAATGTGCTGTTTTGTTTCAAAATGTCAGCCACCCTAGAATTTCAAACTGCTCTATCTCAGCCATTTTTTAAGATAGAGGTAAACCAAAAAATGCTCTGGAATCCTTGTTTCAAGGCCTAACAGGTAATTAAATGATAAATTTGAATTTTTAAATTTTTGTATATTTATTTTAGTTTTAAATTTTTAAATGGCCGCCATCTTGAAACAAAATGGCGGACCAAGCTGGCCAACGAACTCGGTCGAGACATTGGTTAGCTTAATACACACAATTAGTTTCATCAAAATTGATTTAAAATACGAGCGTTATCGTATGACATAGGTCACATATATGGATATATATATATATATATATATATATATATATTATATATATATATCAATCAACATTTGAACGGAGGGTGATTTTGGGGTCTGGGGGTCATGATCGGTGAAAATATATCGAAATTTTCCGGAACTGCTTTCCTCTGAACGGCTGCAATATGTAGCTTTATACTTTTTTGTATTGAAAGCTACCTAAAACACTTGGAGAGATATCGGGTACAGGCTCGACTTTCTTCGTTCTACTAACGGTGCTGATGTACAGCTGCATTGAAGGTACTGTAAAAAAATAATCTTAGATTTTTTCCTTCTTTTGCAACAAAGTGCATTTAATTTCACATGTTAGTATTTTTGTTATTAATGTTTAGAATGATAAAGACCTTTCTCGTACACACTGTATATCAGGATTTTTTCTATTTGAAAGAAAAGCCATATTAACATATTTCTCATACTCCCAACAGTACTTCACTATTTTCCGGTCCTTGGCAGTTTTTTAAAATACTTCACACAATGTGGGTTTAAGAAATTGATACTTACTCGCAAATGCTATAAACAACGTTGAAAATAAAACTGATGAATTCTTCTGGTTTACGTATGTATTTATTAAAAAATGCATCTGACTACACGTATTAAATTAAAAAAATATTTATCTTTGTATGTAATAAATGATAAATGTCTTTATTATATATACAAATATTATAAAGCAGTTTGTGTGCTTCTGGGTAGAATTTCTGGAAGTACCAAGCCGATTTAAAAAATAATGGTGGCGAAATGATCATGGCCATCGCTGCGTCAACATAGTTCATATTTTATACACGATACAACAAACTCTATGGGGGTGTAGTAGCAAGAAACGTTCTAAAATTGTAATTTCTCCGATATTGCTGGGGCTAGAAATTTGAAATTGGGTGTGGTGGTTACTTTTGAGATGTAAATACTCGTTGTTAACGGTTTCTAACGAGTTCGAAATTTAAAATTGATAAATAGGCAAAAATGTTTTAGAAAAGCTATAAATTATAATTTATTTGGAATTGTTATAGCTTGAAACTTGAAATTTGACAGGGCTGCAACTTTTAAGAATGTAAATACACGCAATAGAACAATTTCTAAAAAAATGCAAAATGTAAACGGGTTCAGGAGCCAAAAAAGTTCTAAAATTTGTTAGTTTTGTTTATCTGCTTGGGCTAAAAACTTGAAATTGTGCATGATGTTACTTTAAGATGTAAATGCTAAGAACAATTTCTAAAAAACAGAAAGTTGAGAAATGAAGTGAGTGGAAAACGTTGTAAAAACATTCTAATTACGGTTTATTTAAAACTGTCAAGGATAGAAATTTGAAATGTCTAATAGAACTCGATTTATTTTTTCCAAAAAAGACTAAAAAAAAAAAAACCTCTTGCAATTTAAATGCAATACAACGGACTGCTAAGCAGCTAGTATTTAATAAATTTTGTAAATATTAAGAAACTTCTTGTGAGAATGAAACAATGAATATATTTTACGAATGTACACAGTGTTTCTTCTCTTGGCTTATCATTACCTTGCCAAGGCAAAAGACACGGGGAAATGCCGGCTTAATATTGATAGGCACTTTTTTCAGCCTCACTAACCTAGAGATTTTTTGGAAAAATCATTTTGACAATTGCCATTAGCAGATTATTTGTATAGTAACTTAGAGAAAAGTTCTGTATTCGGGTGAATATTGCCGTATTATAGATTGCAGTATTTGCTAAGACAATATGGACGGATTTTTAAATCAGTTGGAAGGACACTTTCACAGCCCATAAGTATGCAGACGAGATATTCAGATCTCATGTCTTACCTGACGCTAAAGCCATTGCGTATCCCTTTCTTTTAACTCCTTATAGGGACATAACATAATTTTTTTTCATTCTAAAATATTTTCCTTATTTAATCGAAAAATGTCTCCAACATAATAAAGCGAAGTTTACAGATAAAAATTAGTTGTATTCAAAAGCTTTTAGTAACGAAGCAGCTAAACTCTTTTCGGCCGAGCGGCATTCGGCAAAACTGTTAAGGGGTTAAGGCATGCTATTGAATGAAACAGCACAACTCGTGGAGCATATATTTGAAAAGGAAATACAGTGTATGTAGTAGTCTGTATGCTCTCTTCAGTTAAATCCGATCGAGCATATTTGGGTCACACTCGGACGACGCATTGCAGTGAGAGCAACGCCTCGGTTGAATTTGACTGTTGGGGACTTTGAGGTAGCACTTTTTAAAAATTGGAAAATAATTTCCCCCAACTCCTATCGCCAACTTCAACACATCCATGGATAACACATGTGCAACACCTTTAATTGTTCAAGAAGACCACACACGACATAAAACATTCTTTGTCAAAAACATATTTTTGACATTTATAAGTACGCAAATTGCTCCGGAGCGTCTCTTAATGTTCTTGACATCATTTCAGAGTTAAAATCCCGATATATGATATTTTGGTGTCTTATTTTCTGTATTACCTTCAACGAATGTGTAGTTCCAAATGTATACTTATGCATGGCTGTCTGTCATGGTTTTCTCTATTTATCTGTTTGCTTTCTTTCTTTGCGTAACATTGTGTATAAATTTATATAGAGTCCGACGTTGCCCGGAAATCAATACATTTTTTTGAGGTTTCTATAAAAATAGTCATTTTGGCGCGCATTCTGTTCTAAACAAACATTTTTCCGACGAAACTCCGGCACTCGTCCCCGCTGCCCACCGCACTGTATAGCAGGCGTGCTACGCACGCGCTTCATTATTGTTTAGTTTCAATTACCACCGCTACGGAGCCGAATTCCCCTTACTTAGTTATGTATATCTTAATTAGTTCATGTTAAGTTGAAGAATCCAATTCCCGTTGAAGTAGTTTCGAAACATATTTTAGAACACTTTGGTCGAAATATGAAAATGTCCTAGGTAGTCCACTTTTATCCAACCATATCTCCCCCATAGCTACCAACATACAACCACCATAGTGCACGATGGGAGACTCGAGGCTACTGCCACACACAAACAACAGTGGTCTGCGCTGGGTAGTTGTGGCGGCAAAGTGAAATACAATGACACATACGTCTATATACATATATAGATAGACAGATTTTATAATTCTTCCATTTAATTTGCTCATGTTCATCATTTGAATCTGTAACAGTATATACTTAATTAAAGATAGCGTCTAATTTTCATTACATGTCAAAACTTATTAACTCTAGGTTCTCAGCAATATCACTCACACAAATCCCTTTTAAGGAAGTCCAATTATTAATACTGCAACATTTCTTTATGGCTAATATTTCATAACGAAATTAAAACTTCACCAATACATCAATAAATACACTGCTCAAAACAATTAAAGGATATTGCAGTCTTAGGTGGATTTTGTATCTGGGAAACTTTTTAGCTGATTGATACATGGTCGACAGACATAGTAGGTTATATGAGAATAAATTACACATGTTTGGCAGAAAAAATGCATTTTATTGCGCATTTGTGTACAAAAGGAAAAAAACACAATTTGTGCATATGAGAAAAAAAGAATAAGAAAAGGTGTTTTCTTCAAAGAAAATCATTTTCAGTAGGGGGTATGGTTTCCACGGGCGGCCAGCAACGTTGAACACCTTTGAGGCATGGACTCAATGAGGCTATTAATGACGAGTTGGGGTATTCTGCCCCACTCTTCCAGAAGAGCTCTTTCCAGTTCTTGGAGAGTTTGTGGGGGTTGTTGGCGGCCAGAAACCCGTCTTCCTAGAGCGTCCCAAACGTGCTCGATTGGATTCATGTCTGGAGAACACGCTGGTCATTCCATTCGAACGATTCCTTCCTCGAAAAGGAAATCCTCCACCAGGTTTGCACGATGTGGCCTGCAGTTATCGTCCATTAAAATGAAGTTATCTCCGATTGCTGCAGCGTAAGGGACTACAATAGGTCTGAGGATCTCATCCCTATATCGGCGACCAGTCAGAGCTCCATCTCGAATGATGTAGAGGTCAGTGCGCCCGTCAATGGAGATGCCACCATACACCAACACTCCTCCACCGCCAAATCTGACACTTTCGTGTACGAACACAGGATTATTCCTACTGCCACGGTCCCTCCAGATGAAAATACGCCTATTATCCGGATGCACAGAAAAACGGGACTCGTCAGAAAACAAAATATTGCTCCATTCATTTCTACTCCAGTTGACATGCTCGGTTGCCCACTCACTGCGGTCGCGACGATGCCTTGATGTTTATCTAACACATACCATCGGTCGGCGAGCATACAGACCTACAGCATGAAGCCGGTTTCGGACAGTCTGAGTTGAAATCGTGGTGCCTGTAGCCGAGCGAAGGTGTTGTTGGAGAAGAGTAGCGTTCATGTTTCGGTGTCTCCGAGCTGTTAACGCTAAATACCGATCTTCATTGGGCGTTGTTGCCCGTCTACGACCTTGCCCTGGTCTTCGGCCTGCACATCCACTCTCCAAAAAACGGTTCCAGATCTGGGAAATGACACTTTGTGACACTCCAATGGCTTGCGCTACTTCGGCTTGAGTTTGGCCCCCTTCTAACCTACCAGCAATTCTCCAAGCTTCTGAATCTGTCAAATGACTTCGCTGAGACATCGTACTCATCGAAACAAAGCAATGACTGAATGCCGATCATCCTTGTCTTCATTCTCTTTTATCCGTTTGAAAGTCAAATTTCATTCGCTGCCGCTGAAGCGACGTTTTTGACGTCGAACTCAAAATTTGCATACTCCACAGTTTGAAAACCAGAAAAATTTGCATTTGTGATTCTATTCTTCTAGTTTCGGCAAAAAAAAATTTCGTTTATATCTTTATTTTATATAAAACTTCAAATATCCTTTAATTGTTTTGAGCAGTGTATATGAAATAATATAAATAATATAAATTAAACACAAAATTAACAAACATGGAATCTAACTACGCACATATATTATCAGAATACAAAGAGCTATGTAGAGAAATCTTTGGCAAATTATTCGGCTTAAAACTCGTGGAAAAGGCTAATACGAAAGGAATGCTTTTTAATGCATTTCAAAACTTTGTTTGAATCTGTAATTGATATTTTTTTTCATATAAAATACTTTTTTGTGTTGTTAGTGCGCAATATAAAAATATATATATTAAATGTTAAAAATATATTAGTATTAAAAAAAAAAAAATTCATCTTTATTCTGTAACACGGGAACCCAGGATGGATACCCTGGTTATATTAGATATTCACCCTGAAATAAAATAGAATTTACATGTATGTACCACTCTACTTTAATAATACGGATATTCTTTAATATCAATTATTTCAATAATAAATTACATAATACAGAATTGGGAACATGTAGGAATGAAAATAGATGTTGGGCCCCAAAAAATTTAGATAATTGAACATGCAAATAAAATGAAATATTTTTTTTTTGACAGAATGTTTTTTATTGAAACAATATGCTAATGTCTAGTGATGAAAAAACACGAAATTTTAAAAAATATATATTCTTTTGAAATAAATCACACATAATTGGATTTTACTAGAAATTTTGAGATTTTCTATTTGTGAAATGGTTTTATAATAGATTTTATTTGATCTTAAATTTATTTTTCTGTGTCTCTTAATAAACGATTTTAGTGAAAATATTACTGAATCACATGCATTTGAAATGTCAAAAGAAACCTATTAGTTTGAATTTTGTGATTTTGAAAATATCAGAATCACTTGCAAATAACTTGAAAGAAAAATAACTTGAAAGAAGTATTTGCATAATTTAAAAATTATAATACACGCTGTTTGAAAATTTAAAAATAATTTATTTTATTTTATATTATACAGTGTTTCTTTCTCTATTTTACTTCAAGGCACACTTACACCCATGAATCAATTTTTATTTAACTTTTTACGGGCACACTTAAATTTTTATGATAAAAAATTGTGAATTTACTTAATTACATAAGCTAAATGGTATCCGAGAGTCACAACATAAAAATATTTCGTTAATATTTGTTATAAAATAATATTCTTATTTTTTTCTTCAGATTATAGATAATAAACATTCAGATAGGTCCATATTTGCAAATCTTCGATGAAATTTGGTGTCTAGCCAAAATTTGTTTTTCGGTTTAAACAAATTTCGCCAAAGAAAAAGTTCCTTCCTCATTAATATAAATATTAAGAACATATTATTTTCTTTGCAATATTTGTAAACTTGCAAAAAAGAGAAAAACAATATATTGTAATGTCCGACTTTGATTTGTTGCCGTTCCAATTGTTTGCCTTTTTCTGTCTTTACTCTCTTTCTTTGTCTATTTAAATTCACCAAAGCACGTGCACTTAAAGCAAAGTATTTATTTTCAGAATTATAGGGCGTTTTGTCTTGTGTTAGTCCGTTTTTCAAATATTTACTACCATAAATGTTTCTAAATATTTCTTGCTAAATACTCTTTCATTCTATTAATTCATAAAAGCTTGTTAGACCCTTACTGAAAATTTTCGCGGCATATCTAATGTCATCTCACGTCGTACACGTATGCCAAGGCACACCTGTTGAGAAAAAACAGTTTTAAAAAATATGTAGACGATTTTTGATGTACTTGCGAAGGATAACATTTGCATAATTCAAAAATAGCATAACTTGTAAACATTGTTTACTTTAAATTTCTTATTCTCTGATTAACATTTGTATTGTTAGAATAATAAAATGCATTTTTTTCTTTAAACGGAACTTTGGAAATATATTAAAATAACAAAATAATTAATTAAAAGCATTTTAACAAAAAAAATTATTTTCTGTATCCCTCTAACTTAATGATAAGAGCTACGCACACCATATTATGTAGAAAATATTTTCTTGTGCCCCTGAGTAACGCATCTTAATAACACTGTATTTCAAGTAATGAAACATCGTTAAAACTCTCTGCGAACCATTTTCTATCCATTGAAAATAATGTTGCGGAACTCATTTATGTAAACTATAAATCATACATATTCTATATAAATATAAATAATGTTTACCGTACCTTAGTAATGCATATGAATTTCCTTGTGTTTAAAGTAGCGTAATGTTACTACAGATCCTCGAAAATAAATTTCACTGGTAACCCATAACATACAGGAATTTGTTTCAGATGTCATGTAAAAAAATGGATTCTACATATTACCTTTTCCATTTTAACCCATTATAGTAAACATTAACAACATAAATTAATTACGTGTTAATCCAACTATATTTACGAAAGTAACCGCGCGAAGAGACAGGTGATCCAAAGTCATATATACTTTTGAAAGTGTAAAAAGACCAATTATATTAAACATACTCGTACAATTTTATTTAGAAGAAGTTCTTGTTTCTTTATTTTTATTTAAAACTATGATACTTCTTTTAAACAAATTCTAGAAAAAAAAATATATTTTTTGTTTTGTTTTTTTATTATATAAAATAATGTTACGAATTCACAAAATTCATAATGCAGCTGATAAAAAAAATATAATTATTTAACATTTCCCTGTTCAGCATCTTAGATAAATTTTAATTTAATTCATAAAGTATGCAGAAGAGAACAATAAAGATATAAATATTAAAATGTTGTTAACTGAAACTGCTTTAAAAATATTTACAGCATTTAAATTAACACTATATTCAAATGAAATTAGCATACTTTTAGGAGAGCAAAGGGACAGGGATATTTAATTCTAACAGAGTACAACATAATGGTAAATAGTATTTGGTAAAAGCTTTTCATGAAAGTGTAATTATAGGCTTAACGATAGGACAAACACTTTCGGTGAACAAAATTGTGTCCGATGGTTTGTAAAGTTTAAACAGATAATAAATTCTTACAAAACTTTTAATATACATGTATTTGAACAAGTTGCACATCAGAAGATTTATATAATTTTCACATGTTTAACGAAAACATTCAAATGCAAATGAATTACAGATTTCGATGAATTTCACACAAAAAATGAAAGTTAAATCATTTGTAATTATAATATACAATTTATTAATTTGTTTCTATTATTTTTTTAATTATCCATGAAAATAAATACTTTGTCTTTTATATAAATATAAACATTGTATTTTTAAAATATATTCATCGTTTACCTAAATATTAAACTGTATGCGAAAGTGATATGCGTAAGTGTTAGTCTATAAAAAAATACAAGGACTTTTTTACAAAAAAAATGTTTACACTCGTGTTATTTAACTTAGTTGAAGAGTAATTGTAATAATTGAAAATGCAGCTCCAATAATGACTGCAATTATGGCACTACTCCACCTTGATATAAAATATATTGTATGCCGAAGAAGCGTTTCACTGGTATTAAATGTGAGAAAGTAAATATAACCCGTAATGTTGATTTAAAATAATTTAAGAGCTTATGATTTATTTAATGTTGCGTCACAGAAATGGGACTAGTTATACGCAGGACATAACTGGCGTAAATTGCCCCCTGAGCTACATAAACAATACCCAAGCTGACACAATTCTCTCAGACAATCTAATCCAGAAAAAGTCCAGGTTTCGACTCCCGGTCTGGAAACTTTTTTATTCAGTTAAAAAAATTACAACCCATATCATTTCTTTAGAGATCAGTTTGGCTTTGTTAAAATAAGAAAAAAAAAGTATTAGTTAGTCGTATGTAACAAAAACAAGAAAAGTCCAGTTTTCGACTCCCGATCTGGAAACTTTTTTATTCAGTGAAAAAAATTACAACTTGTATAATTTAATTAGAAATCAGTTTGGTTTGTTAAAATAAGAAATACTCGCTGAAAGTTTTAAAGCATAACATATTAGATAAATGGGAATAAATTTTATTAAAAATTCAAAAGAGATTTATAAAAGTATAATAATTGTAAACTATGTGAGTTATACAAACAAAAATATTTTTTAATTTTCATACCATACAAAGTGCAATACGTTCAAATTAAATTAGCATACCTTTAAGATAACAAAAGCGCATATTTAATTCTAATGCTGTACAAAATAACAGTTAAGTAGCATTAAGCAGAAAGTTTTCGTGAAACTGTAATTAACGACTTTGAAAAGACAATCATTGTAGTTTGAATAAATTAAAACCATTCATTTCAAAACTTAAATAGTTAGGAACTTTTATAAAACTAGAAATTTGGATATTGGTTAGTTGCAATTCATAAAATATTATAAAATCATGACATGTCTAATGAGAAATTTTAAAAAAAGCAAATGGTTCGAATATGCTAACGCGGATTTTAAGGGGACTTAAGATTATATATATATATAGTATACAGGGTGGTTCAGAACTATATGTCAAAAATATAAAGGCAGGTAAAGGGAACCTAAATAAGCAGATTTCGTATAGAAATGTGGGTACAGAAATGCTGCCTTGAAGCATGGAGGACGCTATTGAGTTATTGAAGCGGATTAAAGTGTTTCACTGGCTGGAATCGTCATTCCTCGTACGAATTTCGAGCAACATAGATCGTTACACCAATGCGAAACTTATCGACATGCATTTCATGTATTGGGCTGCGCAAGGAAATGGAGCGGCTGCTCAAAGGAACGATTTCAGGGTATGAATCTGTCGGATCGCCGAACATTTGAGCGTCTTCATCGGGAGTTGTGCGCGAGTGGATCATTTTAGGCTTCATCCGTGATACGGGCATTGGAAGATATCGCAGAATTCCAACAGTAGAAGAAGCAGTATTACGCACAGTATAAAATTAGTCCTTCGACAAGCTCGACAGTCGTTTAACGTGAACATCCTTTGAGCCACCGATCCACTTCCTTATGCAGCTTCATACATAAAGTGCATGTCGGCAAGCTCCGCATTGGTGTAACAATGTATGTTGCTCAAAATCTTTGCGGGAATGACGATTCAGATCATCGAAACATTTTCATCTGCCGAACTCAACAGCGCCTATACTGCCTAAACACTGGATTTCCGCACCCACATTCCTATACGAAATCTGCTTATTTAGGTCTCCTCTACATGCCTTTACATTTTTGACACATAGCCAATTTTTCTCACTTTTCGACATTTTAAGTGTTCTAATTTCCCTTTAATATTGAAGAAAATAAGGCTCTTAATTGATCAGTTACAATATACAGAAAATAATTATGATTTTTTTCTCTATTCTTTGTTAATATTCCTCTTTGAAAAATAGAATCCCATACAAGTGAGATATATGTTTGTACAAATAACAATATGCAAGTTTTTTTATTATATATCAGAATATTTATTATGCTTAATATGTAATTGTTTAAATAATATCTTTAATCATTTTGGTTTAAGAATTATTTTTGTAATGAGGAAGTTTTTTATTCATTGTCTATAACAGTGTTTTTTCGATGCACAATTCATTAATTATTTTTATTTTATGGTATCCAGCTTTTTTAATACCCTTTGTGATACTACGATATTTCATTTTGTTTCACATCCAAAAATCATTAAAATTATATTAAATATTTAAAAAAATCTATGGTCACGGAAAAGGTAAGAATTCTGCAATATTTCAATAGGAGAACTGAACATATATCGCTTAACATCATGTCCATAACTGATTATTTAAAAACTTAAACAATATTTTTAATATCTACATTAGTTTTTAAGATTAACACATTTTTTTTTTTTAATTTTGAAACAAAAATCAATATTTTATATTTTATTAATTAAATAAAATTTAATTTTTAAATTATTTCTTTCGTTGGTGAAAATTAGAAAGTGATGTGTCTTTTTCTTTTCTCTTTGTATTTCCAGTCTTAAAATATCATTTTAAATGAATAATAATAGGTGTACTTACATTAAATGGATAGTAATTTACATTGAAATTTCTCGAAGTCAAAACTGGTTTCTATCGATTGAAAACGATCAAGAAAAATCTCGCCCTTCTACTAGACAGTCGCCTTCAAAATGTTTATTTAAAATATGTTTTCTGATTTTGCAATGCGAGAAAATAGAAGCAAGATGAAGGCAGCACGAGTGCTTGACAAAGAGAACATCAGAGAAAAAAAAAGAAAGCAGCACAACTCTAACGATAAGCCATCCAGAAATCCAGACAAAGGAAAGAGAACACGATCTGCCAAAAAGTTACAAGTGAAGAAAAACTACGAAGAAAATAGTTATGGACAGGTGAGCTTACCGACAATGGTAGACATATGTTTAAAATCTCGTGAAAATTATTACGAAACTAAATTTCGTGTGTCAATACAGTGTAAAATGTATAGTATCCGTTGCAATATTTGCGGAGAAAAAGAAAAAAGAAAATATAGATAAAAATTAAAAAGATTCTATTGAAGATTTTATAATACAATTTTAAAAAAAAATTCATAAATTTGATATAAATAGAATATTAATTCAAATGCAAATCCAGCTTTTGAATTATAAATGTTAATTACATATGATCCCCATTTCTTTTACGAATTAGACACCTACCCGATCGAGTGTTATGTCTTACCCTGAGGTCCGGAATAAATGAACAAAATCATTGATTAATTTTTTTGATATAAACACTATTTATATAGTATTTATATTACAGTAATATACTTTATAAAATTCTACATAAAATTTGGAGTAGATTGGTTACATGTGCACTACAAGAATCACTGCTGTAAAAAAGAAAAATGAAGGGGGACTTAAGTAGAGCAATTATCACGGACTTACCCTAATTCAATATAATGTACACTCAGATTTTGTTTTGCTATATTTTTATTCAACCATAAAAACACGCATTTTTTTTTTTTTTTTACTTTGCTGTGAAGTATATTCTTTTTGAGTTGTGTCACTTTTCTTGCAGGTGAGCGATATTTCTTTTCTTTTTTTACACCATTTGAAAGTTTAACTATATTCAATATAATTTCACACTCAAATTATTTTCTATTATAATTTAGTGTTTCCACTAAAATGATAGATTATTACTTTTTATAATGTTTACATTATTTTTTATAATGTTTATGTTATGTTTTTATAATGTTGATGTTTTATAATGTTATGCATATGTCTCGTCATTCATTACCATATTTCGTTAATGGTTGTATTTCGTGTAAGAGATAAAAAATACATGACCAAACAGTTATAGCACATACATTTTTAGTTTAATATAAATATATAATAAAAACTGTTAAATAATTTAAATACCTTGGATCTGTTATTCATGAATATGGATCACGCAAAGAGAAAATATAATTGGTGAAGGAAGAAAA
This sequence comes from Maratus michaelseni, assembly GCA_963931845.1. NCBI lineage: Eukaryota > Metazoa > Arthropoda > Arachnida > Araneae > Salticidae > Maratus > Maratus michaelseni. Next base: position 287,499,212 of record OZ007591.1, on the reverse strand, counting down.
TCAATTGTGTTCTATGGAGTAGTAATATTCTTCGTAAAACTAAATGATTAATTTATTGTGCAATCGTGCAAAGCATTTTACTGCATGGTACAGAGACTTGGAAGTTAAATCTCTTCCTCAAAAAAGAAGACTTCTGGTGAAGATCAGAAAGAACATCAAACCTGTAAAAAGGTAAAAATTCAAGAATACGTGAAATCATACAAGTGAAACAGAATATTGTACTTATAGTCGAACATAATCAACTTAGATGGTATGGACATGTTCATAGAATATTCTTCGTAAAATTAAATGATTAATTTATTGTGCAATTGTGCAAAGCATTTTACTGCATGGTAAAGAGACTTGGAAGTTAAATCTCTTCCTCAAAAAAGAAGACTTCTGGTGAAGATCAGAAAGAACGTCAAACCTGTAAAAAAGTAAAAATTCAAGAATACGTGAAATCATACAAGTGAAACAGAATATTGTACTTATAGTCGAACATAATCAACTTAGATGGTATGGACATGTTCATAGAATATTCTTCGTAAAACTAAATGATTAATTTATTGTGCAATCGTTCAAAGCATTTTACTGCATGGTACAGAGACTTGGAAGTTAAATCTCTTCCTCAAAAAAGAAGACTTCTGGTGAAGATCAGAAAGAACATCAAACGTGTAAAAAAGTAAAAATTCAAGAATACGTGAAATCATACAAGTGAAACAGAATATTGTACTTATAGTCGAACATAATCAACTTAGATGGTATGGACATGTTCATAGAATATTCTTCGTAAAATTAAATGATTAATTTATTGTGCAATCGTGCAAAGCATTTTACTGCATGGTACAGAGACTTGGAAGTTAAATTTCTTCCTCAAAAAAGAAGACTTCTGGTGAAGATCAGAAAGAACATCAAACCTGTAAAAAAGTAAAAATTCAAGAATACGTGAAATCATACAAGTGAAACAGAATATTGTACTTATAGTCGAACATAATCAACTTAGATGGTATGGACATGTTCATAGAATATTCTTCGTAAAACTAAATGATTAATTTATTGTGCAATCGTTCAAAGCATTTTACTGCATGGTACAGAGACTTGGAAGTTAAATCTCTTCCTCAAAAAAGACTTCTGGTGAAGATCAGAAAGAACATCAAACCTGTAAAAAAGTAAAAATTCAAGAATACGTGAAATCATACAAGTGAAACAGAATATTGTACTTATAGTCGAACATAATCAACTTAGATGGTATGGACATGTTCATAGAATATTCTTCGTAAAACTAAATGATTAATTTATTGTGCAATCATTCAAAGCATTTTACTGCATGGTACAGAGACTTGGAAGTTAAATCTCTTCCTCAAAAAAGAAGACTTCTGGTGAAGATCAGAAAGAACATCAAACCTGTAAAAAGGTAAAAATTCAAGAATACGTGAAATCATACAAGTGAAACAGAATATTGTACTTATAGTCGAACATAATCAACTTAGATGGTATGGACATGTTCATAGAATATTCTTCGTAAAATTAAATGATTAATTTATTGTGCAATCGTGCAAAGCATTTTACTGAACGGTACAGGGACTTGGAAGTTAAATCTCTTCCTCAAAAAAGAAGACTTCTGGTGAAGATCAGAAGGAACATCAAACCTGTAAAAAAGTAAAAATTCAAGAATACGTGAAATCATACAAGTGAAACAGAATATTGTACTTATAGTCGAACATAATCAACTTAGATGGTATGGACATGTTCATAGAATATTCTTCGTAAAACTAAATGATTAATTTATTGTGCAATCGTGCAAAGCATTTTACTGCATGGTACAGAGACTTGGAAGTTAAATCTCTTCCTCAAAAAAGAAGACTTCTGGTGAAGATCAGAAAGAACATCAAACCTGTAAAAAGGTAAAAATTCAAGAATAAGTGAAATCATACAAGTGAAACAGAATATTGTACTTATAGTCGAACATAATCAACTTAGATGGTATGGACATGTTCATAGAATATTCTTCGTAAAATTAAATGATTAATTTATTGTGCAATCGTGCAAAGCATTTTACTGCATGGTACAGAGACTTGGAAGTTAAATCTCTTCCTCAAAAAAGAAGACTTCTGGTGAAGATCAGAAAGAACATGAAACCTGTAAAAAAGTAAAAATTCAAGAATACGTGAAATCATACAATTGAAACAGAATATTGTACTTATAGTCGAACATAATCAACTTAGATGGTATGGACATGTTCATAGAATATTCTTCGTAAAACTAAATGATTAATTTATTGTGCAATCGTTCAAAGCATTTTACTGCATGGTACAGAGACTTGGAAGTTAAATCTCTTCCTCAAAAAAGACTTCTGGTGAAGATCAGAAAGAACATCAAACCTGTAAAAAAGTAAAAATTCAAGAATACGTGAAATCATACAAGTGAAACAGAATATTGTACTTATAGTCGAACATAATCAACTTAGATGGTATGGACATGTTCATAGAATATTCTTCGTAAAACTAAATGATTAATTTATTGTGCAATCGTTCAAAGCATTTTACTGCATGGTACAGAGACTTGGAAGTTAAATCTCTTCCTCAAAAAAGAAGACTTCTGGTGAAGATCAGAAAGAACATCAAACCTGTAAAAAGGTAAAAATTCAAGAATACGTGAAATCATACAAGTGAAACAGAATATTGTACTTATAGTCGAACATAATCAACTTAGATGGTATGGACATGTTCATAGAATATTCTTCGTAAAATTAAATGATTAATTTATTGTGCAATCGTGCAAAGCATTTTACTGAATGGTACAGGGACTTGGAAGTTAAATCTCTTCCTCAAATAAGAAGACTTCTGGTGAAGATCAGAAGGAACATCAAACCTGTAAAAAAGTAAAAATTCAAGAATACGTGAAATCATACAAGTGAAACAGAATATTGTACTTATAGTCGAACATAATCAACTTAGATGGTATGGACATGTTCATAGAATATTCTTCGTAAAACTAAATGATTAATTTATTGTGCAATCGTGCAAAGCATTTTACTGCATGGTACAGAGACTTGGATGTTAAATCTCTTCCTCAAAAAGAAGACTTCTGGTGAAGATCAGAAAGAACATCAAACCTGTAAAAAGGTAAAAATTCAAGAATACGTGAAATCATACAAGTGAAACAGAATATTGTACTTATAGTCGAACATAATCAACTTAGATGGTATGGACATGTTCATAGAATGAAAGAAAAGCACTTTCCAAAAATTCTTTCAGAATGTAGCCCGAAAGGGAAACGAAAAAGGCAGGAGAAGCATGACTTGAACAAATTCTAGTCCACAGTCATTAAAGGCTTATAAGTTAAATTATGTTATTGCGATGGACAGAGAGAAATGGGAAATAACTTTTCAAAATACTTTTATTGATCGAGAAAACACATTGCTTAGTGGAAATTGCAAAAGATTATATAAATTTTATTTATACAAACATTTATTTTACAAATCATTCTTTTCTTAAATATATGTCACACTGTGAACCTGTGTATTTTAAGTCATTAATTTATCGCTACAATAGTTATTAATGTTAGCATCATATGCAAAAATCATTAAAGTATATGGACCTCTATATTTGAACACGTGAAAAAAAATTTGCAGTTTAAGAAAAAGTGTTACATTAATCTTTTTCTTAAATTCATTTTCAATTCCAATATCTTTAGAATGCTTATGTGAATCTATGAGAAGAAATTGGTTAGTTTAAAATAATAATCATTTCAAAACTAATAAAGAACGTAAAACTTACATTTTTGTAAATTCAGATAAATATAATATTTTATATTTTAAGTTTGTTGAAAATTGCTTTTTTTACTGTTACAAAAAAGGCACATGAATTTTTTTTTAAATCAATGAAACGAGATGAACGCACAGATGTTGATAGAGATGATTTTCCGTAACAGAATTTAATAAAAAAATTACAAAGATATTTTAAACTAAAGAAAACTTCTAAATAAATGTATTCTTTCATTTTTTAAAACGAGGAGGATATTTTAAGTTATTAATTTTCCTATTCAGTGTTACTGCATTCATATAAATTATAGATCAATAATTTATTGTATGTTACAATACATTATTAGATACGGATTTCTAATGTAGGATATCTTGAAGTATGCCTCAAATATATTTTGTTATAATTATGACAAAAGTAATTGTATGTTTAAATTAAGAAAATTATAAATCATGTTATGAAAAGAAAACTATATTTATGTTTCAGACATTTTAATTAAAAAGTAAATTTAATACATATTAAAAAGAACAAAGTTGACGTTTCGGAAGAGAATTCTTCCCTCATCAATACTATACAACAAATCACGAAAGATTACATAACTCAGAGTAAAGATACTAGTAGAGGGCAGAATCCATTATTATGTTGGATGAAAGTTGGTCCCAAGAACAGTTCGGATTTGTCGCTTTAGGGGCTGTCTGTTTTAGCGGTAATCGCTTTCTTCTCCTCTTCTCAGAGTATTGTTTTTCTGAGAGGAACAAGAACATAATAATAAAGTGTTGGCGGAATACGGAAATTCCAAGCAGGTTTTGGCTGGAGAAAAACCTGTTTAGCGCACTAAATTAGGTGGAAATCACGTTTGGTGGGTAGGGGATCTTGAAGCCCGGAAAAGGATACCAATTTGGTGTCTAGTATATTAGAAGGTCTATGTGACGTAAACAACTGAAAACCTGCATCATTACAGTTAATGCTACAGTTAAAGTTACAACAAAACAGAATATTCAGATGGGATATGGTCTGCTTCATTAATTGGAATGGGTAAATGGATCATTCGACTAAATTACAGTATCTAAAGAACACAGGATATTTCTTGAGTCATGGTATACTAATCTGGCCAATAGTCCAGTTAATGAAGCAGGACAAATCTGACCTGAATATTCTGATTTCTTGTAACTTTAACTGCAGAATTAGTAGTTTATCTGTAAGTTTTGAGTTTGTAAGTTGTTTATGTCATCTTTTGTGATATTTCGTTAAGTAGTGCTTATGAGAGATGAATTTTGCTTTTGAAACGCATATTATGTTGCGTTTAATTTGTAATATATGTACTTTTTAATTTAAAATGTCTGACATTTAAATATAGTTATATTTAAATATTATATTCAGACGTAATTATGTCTTATTTTAAAACATGTTATAAAAAGTTTAAATTAACTTTAAAACATAACAAAAATAAAAATGTCTAATTTTTCCAAACTTAATAAATATAATTTTATTCATAACAAATATAATTTATTAGCAGGGCAAAATAATTTTATAAACACATATTTAATGTATGTCTTGAATTTAAATGATAAATGATAATAAATATGTCCATTTTATTTTATATACAGCACTTTACGTATATTTTCCATACTCTTAATAGAATTTAGCTTTACAATTTTCTGAAAACATCGTTATTATAAAAAAAAAATATCTTTCCTTATAATTTTTTTTCATTAATTTCAAATCAGATAGTATATGATTAATTAAATAAATCTTTTCATCATAAAAACTAAGATGCATGTGTAATATCACGAACAAAGGAGTGAACTTATTCACTTATGTGAACACTGAAAAGCTACAGAAAGCTAATTTTCAAGCATTACATGTTCTTGTAGAATTTTGGAATTATCGGGTTTTGCTGAAAGTAAATAAATAAATAAAAAAATGTACATTTTTATATAATAAAAGAGTATTATGGTTTCATATATATAAGTAAGTTACTAAATGATGAAAAGAAGAAATATATGCATAAAATGTTTTAATTTTTTCTCATAGAGTTTTATTAATATGAATGAATATATATATATATATATATATATATATATAATATCATTAATGGTGATTTGTAATCTAATCAGTTTTATTTAGCCAATAATTATATATGTAAGATAGTTAATGCATCCTGTAGTGAAATATCATGAACTATGTTATTTGCAATGTTCTGCGAAAATGATTAGGAGTTTTTTCTACTAAATTAATAAAATGCACAGATTTAATTAGCAATAAACCTACTAGATATTTCTTTTTTATATTTATTTTTTTACATATTATTTAAAGTAAATATAATTTTTTATTTCAATAATATTATTTTAAATATTACTTTTATGTTTTAAATAAATTTAAAACATATTGCACTAATTTACTCTTCACTCACTGCAAAAAAAATAAATAATAAAAATGAAATAAATAAAATATAAATAAATAAAATTATAAAGGGAAGAAAACGCCTGAGGTAATATTTAGGATAAAGTAACTTTTCCTTTTAAAAAATCGATAAGCTGCCTAAATCATTATAAACATTATTTTCCTAAAGCAAGAAGGTAAATGTGTCAAAAAGTGTAAATCCAAATCTTTCACTTTTTATTGGAAAGTAATCTAATTTAATACCTTTTATAAGTACCATTATTTAATTAAAAATGAGTCACGATATTCTTTACTTTATGTTCAAAATGATGTTTCACATATTCAAAACGTGTTCATCATTGCTAGAGGTAATTCATTTTTTTTCTTGGATTGAAATAATGATTTTGTCGATCATTAATAAATATATTTCCTGATTTTAAAATGAAAATTAGAAGATCTATGATAGGGTGTTTTCACAATAACAACTGAGGTGTGTTTAAGTATAACAAACATCGGAGTAAAATTATTCCCTTATTTAAATAATGAAAAGCTACCGATAATTAATTTTGCGCTCTGGTAGAATTTTTTAAAAATTTGCTTTTGATGAAAGTATATAAGAGAAGAAGATAAACTACTATATTTTATGTAAGAAACGAATAACCCGATTTAATATATATCAATAAAATTAACTGCATAAAAATAATAGATATTAACCGCATAAATACTTCACTTTTTATTGTAATGTAATCTAATGTAGTACTTCCTGAAGTGGGGTAAGATTATCTAGAGAAAAATAATACAAAAACTTCTTTACTTTCTTTTCCAACTGATCCAAATACTCGTCAAATGTATTCGTCATTGCAATAAATATAGCGTCATTTTCTTGGATTAATATAATAAATTTGTAAACCATTTTACTTTAGGCAAGAAACACTTAAGAATATTTATCAATTCGATTGAAAGTTCCAAATAATCATCAAATGAATTCATCATTGCAAGAAATACAGCGTTATTTTCTTGTATTAAAATAACAAATTTGTAAATCATTTTACATAGCATAAAAAATAATTTAGAACTTTTATGAATTTGATTTAAAGTAATAAAATTCTGTATCAAATACGTAATAGTTATTAGAATCAAATGCAAATCTTTTTTTTTTTTTCAGTATGCAGTTTTTCTTTGCCAATCTAATTATTATTATATTAACTTAAAAATATAGGAGGATGACACAAAGTACTAAAAGATTACAATAAAAGCTCTAATTAAATAAACAAAACATTAATTTCACTTTCAAAAAAGATTTCTTTAAAAAGAAGTGTTTTTCATTATTTTTTTTTTCATTATAGTTTCTCAAATGTGTCTCTCGATTTTCTCATTATATTACTTTTCTAAACAAGTATTTTACATTAAAAAATCGGGAGAAATTTGAGATTTTGTTAGGAATTCACCAATATCGGCAACATTTCTATAGTAGGGGAGCCTTCAGGGAGGACTTATAAAAGAAAAGTGACCAGGTTAAAGGAAAACCATGAAAACTTTGCACAGCGACTCCTTCAACGCAGAGCTGATGAAGAACACGCGAACATCTTTCAATCGCCTCATTTTTCATGCTAACCATTTTACTTTACTGTCCGAGAGGGACTGTTCAGACTAGGAATCATGACTGTAGAGCAGAGATGTCCGTCCCTTTCCTCTTTATTAAGGTTTAAAAAAAAGCTGAGCACGCCAGGAGGCGCTACAGAGGGCGGGGTGGTGAACAACAGAATATATCTGAATATAACGGAAACAGTATTTGTAAAAAAGACAATTGTATAAATAATATAACTGCCGGAGAATACAAAGCTCGAAGTCGACAATGGCCAGTGAATAAAAGGGGGAACCCGAGACTAGGAATCATGACTGTAGAGCAGAGATGTCCGTCCCTTTCCTCTTTATTAAGGTTTAAAAAAAGCTGAGCACGCCAGGAGGCGCTACAGAGGGCGGGGTGGTGAACAACAGAATATATCTGAATATAACGGAAACAGTATTTGTAAAAAAGACAATTGTATAAATAATATAACTGCCGGAGAATACAAAGCTCGAAGTCGACAATGGCCAGTGAATAAAAGGGGGAACCCGAGACTAGGAATCATGACTGTAGAGCAGAGATGTCCGTCCCTTTCCTCTTTATTAAGGTTTAAAAAAAGCTGAGCACGCCAGGAGGCGCTACAGAGGGCGGGGTGGTGAACAACAGAATATATCTGAATATAACGGAAACAGTATTTGTAAAAAAGACAATTGTATAAATAATATAACTGCCGGAGAATACAAAGCTCGAAGTCGACAATGGCCAGTGAATAAAAGGGGGAACCCGAGTCCCTGGTTCAGTAAAGAATTTAGAAATAAAGTTCACATAAAAAGTTAAAGATGTTTTTAAGCTTTGAGAGCAAGGTCCGCGTGCGATAAAATATTAGCCAGCGAACCGTCTCGAAGAACAGAAGGATGGCGAAAATATCAGCGGATGTTAAAGGACAATTATAGAGGAAATGAGAGGCAAGAACAACATCACCACTCTCACAAAGATGTGAAAGAGCTTTTATTGCTAACCACTGGAACAAGAATTCGGAAAGACGTAACTCCATCTATTTCATAAAATAAGCTATACATAGTAAATGAAAATTTGTTCTATTCAATTTGCAATATATATATATTTCAACTTGTACACAAAAGAATATTCAGAGGAACAGTCTATCAAGGAGACTGGTGGGAGGAACAGGGCTAGAAAGACCCCGTTATAGTATTATACACTTACTAACAGAGTTTTAGAACATTATATATAGTGTGTTCTAAAATTCGATCGACAAATTAAGACGGATTATAGAAGTCATCAAGAGGAAGAAAACTTACTATAGAACATAGGGTCGCAAACCACGAGTAGTGGGAGAAAATCGAAAAATAGTTATGAAGGGTGTGACGTCGAGTGAAACAGAAAGGGCCAATAATAATAAGAAAATACACTTATATGACGTCAAGCATGATTACAATGCATTGCAGTGCAACGTCAGAAAGGAGACGAGCACACATTTTTATAGAAATTGTTTGAAGTTGCGGCCACGATGGTCATTGCACAGCCGACACCGACGGACGAAGGATTGCCGGACGCGTTAAAACATATTCCTATAAAAATGTCTTGTCATCTTCTTTTTGACGTTGAACTGTAATGCTTTACGTCAAATAAATGTTTTTTTTCTATTTATTATTGCCCCTTTATGTTCCGTTCGACGTCCCACCCTTCATAAATATGTTTGCGATTCTCTCCCACTAAACGTAGTTTGCGACTCCATGTTCTACGGTACGTTTTCATCCTCTTGATGTATTCTATCACCTCTTTTACTGCCGGTCGAATTTTGGAACACCCTGTATATTCCCTTGTTTTGTATACTTAATTTTATCTTCCTTTAAATATATATACCATGATTATCTAAATACAGGATCTTTTTTTTTCATTTATTATTTGTATGTTAAGTCATAAACCTGTATCTTAATCGAACTTTTAAATATTCTGATTCCATATTAACCATAGTTTGTCTGATACGTGTTTAGATATTTTCTTTAAGTTGTGCGAATGTTTAGAGGTTACATGTAAATAACATCGTACTAAAACAAAATGAAATATAAAATTTTAAACATGTTTATTTAAAAATAAATCAAGACTTTCACATTAATTTTGTATTTAATTTCCACATACATTAATTAAGCAAATTTTCCAAAACTTTATTTGTTAAAATTAATAATAAAAAAGTTGGAAAAATCCCTAGTCTAAAATGAATTCAATATACAATATTATTCCACATATCTTTAATGAGATTTTCATAGTCAAAAATTTATATTTTGAAAACAGTTTTAAATATTTATATCGAGATTCTATTTCTCTAAAGTCATTTCTGTAGTTAAATATCAAAGGGTCCCTCAAGAGTTCCCTTCGTTTGAAAAGAGACGTTAAAGTTCCGTTTATGGATCCAACGATAAAATTCCGTTATATTGTTAAATAAAAAGAAAAATTACAGTAAGGAATGCGAGCTAATTTGAAAAACGTATGTTCAAATTTAGAAATTTATAAAAGGCAGAAAAAATAATGTTAAAGGTAAATTTTAACTTAATATTTTATGATAAAAGAAAAATATGTAATATTAAACAATATAAATGCTTTATCAACAATGCTATTTAACAAAAGCTGTATGGATAATTTATTTATATTTTTTTCATTTAAAAACATAATTTAATTTCATAAAAAGAAAATTTGTATTCAATTATTGTTTTTTGAATAGCACACGTATTTTGCAAAAAGATTTAACATAATAAACGGTTAAATCAGTCATTGAATTTCATGTAATATTATTCTACGAATAATGCATTTAAAATACTAATCATTTTTCGACAAAATAGAAAGGATTTCTTTTAAGTATTCCAAGTTAAGAAATTATTAAAATATATGCAAATTTCAATATAAATAATCAAAAATTTATAGTACTTGCAAATATAATTTTTTTTCAATAAATTTAATAAAAGTAGGTACTTATGAATTATTTATGAAGAATTTCTTTGCGAACATATGGTTAAAAATTCGCATTTACTTATTGATTACAACGTTTTGAATTCGGATCAGATGCAGATAAAAATATGGTTATTTTCAATCAAGTTTCAAATTAAAAGATTGAGTCGTTTATATCTCGGAGAAAATATAAATGGATATTTTTCAATTTCGTATCACTGTACATTTTAAATGCTTTATGTTGGAGTCCAATGGTGTCGAATTGGTAAAAACCCTTCATTTTCCATTTAAGTGCTAGAAATAATCAATCTTTAAAAATATATTAGCAAAAGAAATCATCAGAATATGTTTTGCAAAATGAAAGAAATATCTCATAAAATCTACCTTTTGGTGTTTTTTAAATTTATTTAAAAGTTATGTTTCAAGAATCTTGTTTTGAGATCATAAAATAAAATTTTCCTTGCACATCGTCCTGAAATGTTAAGCTTTTTCATAAACTTTACATTTTAGTTTAGGAAGATAAAAGATTTCAGAATTTTTAAATATTGATGAAAGGCAATCGATATGCAAGTGTGTTTAAATAATCAATAAAGTTTTATGACCATGAAAAGAATTTTTGGTGCATGTTAGGAAACAACGGTTGTTATTAGATCTTTATATACAACGTGGTTTTCAAATTTACTTGTGAAATATAATTTTACAAGTAAAGGAACTTATGTGTCAGATATTTAATTAACTATTTTAGATGATCTTTTCTTAAATTACTTTATAAATTGAAATATAATTAGCTGTTTTTTTTATATCTCATGCTGCAACACAAATAAGATCATACATCACAGATGGATATTACGTTAAAATTAATATTTATAATGCCGATATGAGGGAAACGCCTACTGTAAGTTTCATTTCCGTTTTTAAGAGACAGGCATTTGTACAGCGACAAACAAATATAAGAATATAGTTACAGAGTATTATTTGGTTATGTTTCGACATTTTTGAACAAACACTTTTGAATTACTCATATCGTACAGTCAAGTAAAAACATTTCTCGAGTTTATTGGCGCGCCAATATCTGATAAATTTCCCTATAAATTATATATCTTCCGCTTAGCTTTTAAAAATAAGCTAAGGAATATGCTAAAAGCCACTACAGTCCGAAGGGAACACCTCATAGAGTAAGGACATGTGACATCAAAATAGAACAAAGTTGCATTTTTGGATGCAATGTCTACAAACACTGTTGCATTTTTCGTACGGTATAAATAAATAATAATAAAACATTTGGATCCAACGGTGCTTTATCACCCGATATATGTGTGGACCAGTCGTTTGGCTTAGGCTTACCATGTGAAAGTAGTCGGATGTGACAATACATAAAATTTATTCTATCTCATACATGTTAATACTTCAAATTTCGCTATCACAACACCAGCGTCAGAATGAATTTCTCCAAAATTGTATCCAAACCTCGGCCTATGATATTACATATAAATATAAAATTTTGTCGTAAAATATTCATACCTTGTTCACTTAAACGGCCAAAAGTTGCGAAAATCGCAGAAAAACCGTTATCACAGCGCCTTCTTTCGGGGGAATATCTACATTTTTAACTACGACCAGACGCCCAGAGTGTAAAACCTCTGGAAGTATACATACATATATGAAGTTTGGTTATATTCTATACATAACCTTGTACACTTTCCGAAGATCCATTAGTGTAAATGGAAGAATAATTGGCTATCACAGCGCTCCCTTCCGGCGGATTATCAACAAATTCAACTGGGATCTGCTGGCAATAGTCTAAAACGTATATATGAAATTTGTCTGAAATCTATGAATAACCTCATACACGTTCCCATGATACAAAGAGCACACACACACACACTCGCACGGAAATACGGACTGACAGGTATTTTGTAAAACATATTTTCGAGATCTCTGGCCCCTAAAACTTGTACATCCGTCGAAAAGCGGAAGTCGAAAAAATTTCTAGTGCAATATTTTATTCTATTATAGATTGAAGAAAGTAAAAAAAAAGCGGAAATTACTAAACTACAAGGGCTGTGGTCAAAAGAGAACATCTCAAATTTAAGAGACTTATAATATGCTCAAATTTAAGAGACTTATAATATGCTCAAATTTAAGAGACTTATAATATGCTCAAATTTAAGAGACTTATAATATGAAAATAGAAAAAAATCGTTTCAATATTTCGAATGGATTGTGGTAGCATGTCAGCGAATTTTGTATTTGTTAATTACTATTTTATCGTTATATTTTTCCGGTACGAGTTTCTTACTGTGTTTTTCCATTTAAAAAGAATGATCAAAATCAAAGTCATACAGCTATATTAAGGTAAATTGTACGAATTTCTAGTGTATAGTTATGTTCTGTGTTCTTAGATAGTTAGTTTTCATATTCAATATAAAATATTGCATATTAGCTAGAAATTAAAAAAATTGTATGAGAATACCACTGACATAGAGCATTTAAGTAGATTTTATTCAGAAATTTTATTAATTATTCCGCGAAGGTTAGTAAATAAAAGGTCACATGTACAAGTTTCGGGATTATTTATATGTTACATGAATAATTATCAATTAATTCTGACAAAATTACTAAAATGGGTATAATACGGTGATAAATACATAAAGTAGAATGCAAAATAAAATATAAAATTGTACATCTAAAACCTAGTACTTTCAAGTACACTCGTACTCGTCATCACGGTTAAGAACAGATAATACGAAATCAGACTGTCTCTTTTCGAATCAATATCCGTTGGAATGTTCCAAAATGAAATGTAAAGTAGATGGTTAGTGCAAATCATTGAATTTTGGCATCCACCTCCTTAGATGTCTGCAACCAAAATTTCCAACCCAAAGCGCATAAAAGCGACATCTGTTGGTCAGTTTATACGGAAACCTATTAATTATCTTTTTATGTGAAAGTGTTACAAAATATGAAGTTTGATTATATTCCGTGCATTAGTTTTTTAGAAATAGCTATCGCGAAAATCGTGAAAAAATTCGTCGTGAAAAAATCGTGAAAAAATTCGTCGTGAAAAAATCGTGAAAAAATCGTTAAATCCTGTTATATAATTTACAGAAAAACCTAATCAGCGACAACATGTGAAGGTCTAACAGAATGTGAAGTTTGATGAAATTCCGAGCTTCAGTTCTTGAGATATCACTCTCCCTAAAATCGTCTAAATCCTGAAAAAGACAGCAAAGAAGCACCACCTGTTGGGAGATTTACACCGAAACCTAATTAGCAACAATTTACGTCAACATCTCACGGTCACTGAAGTGTGATGAAAATCCGTACATTAGTTCTTGAGATACAGAGCCAACAAATCTATTTTTCACATATTCACATATATATCTCACATATATTTGTCACATATAGAAACACAGACACACAAATAGAAACATTACAGACAGACTCAGAGACAAATTTTCTATAAGCAGTCAACTTGTGCTCAGGGTCTTATAAAACGTCTAAATCCATCAAAAACCGGAATTCATATTTTTCACAAAACAATACTTTCTTCTTGTAAAGATAGCAGAAAGTAATAAAATGAGAGATATTTCTTTAAAAAAAAAATAATTAAAATATAAGGATAACATTATAATATGTGCTCATAGATAATTGCAGATAAATTTTTGTTTTTTAACATAATATTTGAACTTAACTCTTAAATCACAACATTTAATCACAACGTTAATCACAACATTTATATGTATCGTTTGACTGATTTAAGGTTCGTATAAAAATATTTTTAGACGTTCTAGACTGATTTACCTGGCAAGAATAATTATAAAAATCAAAAGGGGGGAGGGGGGGTAGAACTATTTTATTGAATAAACATACACTTGAAATTTACTTCATTTGAATTTTTTTTTTCAATATGAGTGGTTATAATCCATTACAATTTGATTTAAAAAAAATATTTCATTTAGAATTTTTCTGAGCAAGTAAATTTATTTACGAAATAAACGAAAATATTAAATAAATTATTAAATAAATATATTTTCGAATTTTTTACACTTTTAAAAGTTTATCTCGAATTAAATCCTGATTTTTTTTCTTATATAAAAAGTAATCCTACATTAAAACTATAATAAATAAAGATAATTAAAAATCATCATTTTTTTTATTCCATACGTAAATTGCAACCATTAATTTTATTCTTATAACTGACGATAATTTTTTTACATTCTCTTATTATGTTACAAGCTTTTTACAGTACAAAGTTAAGTTCAAGTATTACTATGATAAAAATAAAAATTTTATCTCTATTGGTATATTTATTATATGCAGGATACAGTACACAATATATTGCTTATATTTTTATATAAAAAAATCATTTTATTTACAATCCAAGCAAAATTTCAAAATTCAAGTATATATAAGCGAAATTCTGAAAATTCATAAAACTAAATTAAAATTTTACGAAAGAAATAATAATAACAATTTTCATTTCGTTTATATGGAATTAAATATTAAAGTTATATAACTGAATCTTTAGAAGGTTGATCTCGAATTTAATCAATATGTCCTAAACTTTTCTTATTTTAAAAATATGCCTAAAAAACTACAATTCCAGAAGTTCCTCCGTTCCTCTTGACAGCCGATAGATGGCGCTAAAACAATATTGAGAAACGAAGCTTAATCGAGGAGGAAAATTACTGTCCCGAAGTCTATTTCTGAAATGGTTTGTCGATTCCGCAATCGTTGAAATTTTGTTAGTTTTGAATGTTTTACAGAGCAATATGCTAAAAAAATAAGATTTCAGGTGAGAGAGGTTTTGTATTTAGGCAGTTAACATTTCTCATTCAGATCTCAAATCGAAATTAAGCCTAACATGGCTCCATCTTATCACCGACTGGTAAGACGGATTGTTTGAAACCGCATTCGTCACACTGCATTTTAATACATATTTAAATGCCCATAATAGAAAAAATTATTTTGAAAAAAAATTCCATAAATATTCTAATTAATATTTCCGTAAATTTTATAAAATAATTAATAAGTAATCTAAGATTAGTTAATAAAATACAATTTAAGTATTATTTTACAAAGATATCTTAAAAGAAATTGAATCGAAACCTATTGAGTAGTTATGTTAAATTAAGTAAAATATTAAACATTTCTTTCTTTCTTTCGACTCAAATATCTCTTAATTTTGGGGGGTTTTATCTCCTTTTTTTAAAATTGTTAAAGGAATATTTCTCCTGATACAATCATAGCAAATGAATACCGTAATTTATCTTACATAATATATGCATAAGAATTAATCACTGAATTAAGAAAGCTTTCAGAACACTTATTGAATTATACTCCACCGAATCTAGATAACGCCGTTTTATGGGAGTAGGAAATGAAATAGTGAAATTCCTTTGAAGCTTTGAATATAACATGAATTGATATGCGAATACTTCATTGTGATGTTTGTAGTATTATACAAGTGTTTTCGAATGATAATTTGAAGTGGAGGTAATAAAAAATGATATTGATTGAAACAAAGGTTTTAATCTGTAGTAAAGTATTTATATAGGATAATATATTTCATACTTTAAACAATTAGAATATATTCCGTATGCTTTTTTATTCTAACAATGAGGCCATAATGCTTATAATGTTAAATATTATCAGTTATTCTAAAACTAAATGTTGAGAATGTGAACTTGAAATAAAATATTTTAAAATAAATTAAAACTTTTGCCATGTTATTTACGTAGGATACTCTCAGAAGTTTTATAATTATTTGATTATATATTTTTGTATTCTTTATAAATAATGTATTTAAAATTGAACAACGTTTGAGTATCAAAAATGTACACTATGTCACTACAACTAGAAATCCGTAATAACTGATGCGTATTAAAAGCAGATATCTTTATCCCTTTTTTCTATACTTTATGTTATATTTTATATTCTATTTTATTATACTTTTGATAAAGATTTAGACATATTTCCAACAGAAATAAAAAGAGATGACTTTTTGAAAAAGGGATATTTCTCTATTATTCCGTCGACCACTTTCCATAAAAATAACAATCGCCAAACTTTAGGATTTAACGCCAATAATGGATGATCGTGGCGTCAAAATAATCCTTGATTTAAAACGTATTTACAATCTTAAAAGATGCAGAAATATATTTCAATTTGTTTTGGTTAAACGTATAGTCATATAGAAATTGTATATTGATATAATATTAACAAAATCTTTTAGAATATGGAAACGTTTTAAAAGAAATACAAAACGCAGATAACTGTAGATATACTAACAACTTTGCATAAAACATAAAATTATACATGATTCTTTGTTACGTTTTGAATAACAATCAATAAAAACGATTCATTAAAACGTTATCAATTAATTATTTCTGTCTTCATAGTCAGTTCTACACTTATATATACTCTGAATCCATGAAGCTTAATGACTCTCTAATACTTAACTACTACAGACTTTACTTAATGAAATATGAGATAACGCATTAGGATGGAATTCCAATTAGGTAAATAATCATCAACTTCAGACAAACTAATCAAGACAGCATGACGTTGACGATTTCATAGAGTGATATAGCTCGGTTAATTATGTGTGAATATTAGAGGTAATATTTTTGTGGTGTTTTACTCTTATTTATAGTTTTCTGCATAATTTTTTCTTCTCTGATTATTATAATTATTCTTTCTTAGTACTATTGTTATTTAACTCAGCAATTTATTTAACTATATATTATTTTGTTATCAAATACGATATATACTATAATGTAAAAAAGAAAAAAAAATGTCTTGATCCAGCATGAAGGCTAAAGGAATACTGTTTGCGCCACAAATTCGTGTAAACTTAAAAATTCATTAAATAGGAACGAATGATGTTATAAAATCGCGGTTTGCACGAATACAATTAGAGGGAGATCTGATTTTTTTAATAATAAAAAAGGTTGTGGTTAAAAAAAATTACCGGTAGATGGCACAGGCATGTATCTTATGGAGAATATGTCAAGGGGGGTCTTCCACTTCGTGGGCGATCCTCCAAATGCTCCATTTCTTTGAAGTGACTGACAAGCTTCAATATCCCCTCTACATGAAACGGAACCTTTTCGCGTCTTAAGTTTATTTGACGTGCGGAGTTTTCGCATTTCGTCGGTTGCTGATACCCCGTTCGTGTAAAAGAGCTTAACTGACCACGTTGATCTGTTAACAATACATACTGCTGACATCGAATGATGAATCTTGTACATCAAGGTGTTTTACTGAAAGCCTTGTTTCATAAATCTGCTTCATATAATGCATGTCAGCGCCATCTATCGATAATTTTTTGAACCGTCAATTTTTTTGTTATTGAAAAATGTCCTATCTCCCTCCAATCCCATTCATAAAAATAGCAATTTTTTATCATCATTTATTCTTTTTTAATGAATTTTTAAAGTTTTGATGAATTTATAGTACACTTGGTACAATAAAACCTCTTCGGAGGTGCCCCCATTTCCAAAAACCATTCATTTTGCCTTAAAAATCTCATAATCCATTAAAATGAAATCCGGTTTAAAGAAACATTTTGGAAAAAAAAAAATTCATATTGATACCCGTAATTTTCGGAAACAAATCCAACTAGTTTTACGGTATTTTAATAATTTCCGAACTCGGTATTAACACAAAACATCGACTTTTCGGATATTATTAAAACAATTAGTTATTTTCATGTTTAACAGACAGACATGCTAAATTAACATTTTTTTGTTACTAGCTGATATGCTCAGCGTTGTCCGGTCACGTAAAAAAAAAAAAAAAACGAAACGCGAAAACGCTCTATCTCCGCACGAAACCCTTCCTCTGGTAACACTTTCGTCTCTCGGAAAGTAAGTATAGAGACGGGCCCTTAAGCGTAAGTAAATCCAATACGACCCCCTCAAATGTCTGTATCATTTCAATTAACGGCGGGTCAGGTTTTGTCCAAAATTAAAAATTACCGTCCGATTTTCACAAAATTTGCATTTTCGGAATCAGAAAAATAAAATAAGTATATACTCTGAGTTTCATATCGATGCCTCCAATAGTTTTTTAATACAAAAATAACGATGCTGGATAAAGTTAGCTTTAGCAGGTTTGTTTTTCTAATCAAACCTTGTTGCCATCGGCGAACGAGAAATAATCGTTTTTTCGCCGTTAAGTACCTTAGCGTTTTATACATACGGATAAATAGATGTGATTTAGCACAACAAGATTTTTTTTCTCTTTTAACCTTTTGGTGTTGTCCAAATGATGGCGTACATTAACTATAGGTTAATAAATGCACCATGACAATATTTATTTTTAATACTATTATTTCCAGTATCGATTATTTGTTTCCCGTATAAAAAAAAAACAATTTTTTGTACGATAAACTACTACATATTTTGCATTTTTTACACTTTCACGTTCAAGATCCTCGTCGATTTTTGCGGTGGTAACAATATAGTTTCTTAACAAATCTTTTCGTTGTTAGCCAAAATTAAAAAAGTTCGCTTTTTACAAAATTTGAATTTCCGGAATCAGAAAAATAAACCACGTATATGCTGCGAGTTTCGAATCTATACCTCCAGTAGTTTTCTTAATACAACAAAAAATAAGCCGGCTAAAGTTAGCTTTATTTAAGCTACCTTATTAAAGTTAGCTTGATTTTCTCAACAAACCACTGTTTGATATTCTAAACAAAATAAACGCATTTTTGATACCACGTACCCTACCTTTTTAAATATATATAGATTTCTGCGATTAAAAATTTTGTTGCACATGTAAAAATGTTTACTTCATAACATCTGAAAAACCAATATTTCGTGTTGATACGAGAAAGATAAAACAGATAAATATAGTTTCAGAAATTCTTCTTTAAATCTCAGAAATCTATCAGGATTTGTGATGATCTCATTGGAAGAAAAACACTTTTGGAACAATAGGTACCACTAAAAAGGTTATATTATAGTTTTGTAAACTTTCTTGCTTGTCCAAGAAAAAGTTTTTATTCTTATTACTGGTTAAATAAAAAAACAAAAATATATTTTATTTGATTTTTTATGATTTTTTTTTTTTTTAGTTTTTAATTATATGATTATTATTATAATATTTTCCCCCATGCATTTGTAAACACACACAAAAATCATATCATAACACTGACGCCTCCAGAATTCCATAAAATGAAGTTAAATATCCCATGTAATATTCCACTTTTTTTATTTACATTTCTAAATGTAAAGGTATATTATTTCAAATGTTAAATTCAAATTTTGCAATATTGGCTTATAAATGAGTTAAAATAATTTATCTATAATATTGGATAGCAATAATAATAAACATATTTTCACTGATTGAAATTGTTATAAACACAATTATTAAGGGCAAGTTACCGTTCATGAAAACAAAAATTATTTTATTTAAAATTTTCGAATTTCTATAATTGTAGAATAAGCCCTAGAACGGTTGTATCAAATTCAAAATATTTACTAAGCTATATTCAGTTGAAAACAATCGGGGACAAGATTAACAAGAATGAAAAATCATGCATCCGGTATAAATAATGAAACACTTTCCAACAGTAACAGAATATTATTAAGAAATTTAATTTTTTTCATATGATAAAATGAGATATCAAAATAAGCAATTGAAAAACTACATAACTTACCGGTTTTAAGAGACCTTTCGAACGATATCGTACACGATACATAAAAAACAGTTATTTTTCACATAACTTAATTAACATTTCCGTTAATTACAAAAATGTTTTTTCGAAATTAATTACCAAATATTCTTGGTTGATTCTGCGTCTATATATATCTCGAGCGCCCGTCAACTTTCTCACTGACCGCACGATAGGTAATGTTTTTGTGTAACGGAAAAATGCATTTTGCTCAAAAACTTTTTGACCTAGAAAAATCGCTATAGTTTTCCTATAGTTTATAAAGTCCTACTCTTACTATTTTTTTCATATTTTTAGTTTCAGTAGATTCGGAAATAGAGGAGGGGAGAGAACATATTTCAGCAGTGTATTTTCGACGATATCTCTCTGATACATAAAATTACAACAGATACATTCTTATTTCGGTATTACGAGATCTTTTGCACGATATGCCAGACGATATACAAAAAGGATTTTGTTTAAGAACCTAATTAGCCCCTCTAAATTTCTCCTAAACATATTTGTGAATGTCTAATAATCTGAATATATGTGGGTCATTGAGCTTTATAACCCTCCAAGTCCCGTAGTTTCCAAGAAAAAGGACAGGCAAACACAGGTGTGGTATGATAATGTTTCCGTTTTTACTTTTTAAATGCGGAACCGTAATAAAACTACTTTAAAAAAGTTAAAGCTGATTACTGAAAGGAAAACATATACACAATTATTTTTCAAATTTCTTTATTATAGTTGAAAATACCCATTGACTTTTTGAAATATTTATAGATTAAATGAAATTTGACGAAAGCATAAAATATTTTTAGTTGAACTTACTAATGAAAGTATTATTTTTTTCTGTATTGTTGAAAATTAATGTAACCATTTGGAGTTTCAGCATATCATTAAGAATTTTCAAATAATTTCCTGTTTCATTTAATCTAACTCGATACATTTTTAGAAATATATTTCATTGAAATTGAATTGAACACAGCAATCATTAATTTAATAGTTGTTCAGTGAAAATAGGGAAGGTAATAAATTAGAGTCATAACAATAAAATAAATGATTTATAAACATTTAAAACTGTACTTATATTAACTATTTCTTGATGGCAGTATTTCTAACAAAACAAGATATGATGCAACTGGAGTTATTTGTAACATTAATTAGGGATTTATTATAATATTTATCAAGCAGCATTAGCGATTAATTTAATCATTTATAAAAGTAAAATGTTATTGACAATTTTGAAATAATTTCATGTGACATAAAAAAAACTTGATATATTTTAAGAAAGATGTTTCAAAATGTTTTTGACACGACAATCATTAATTAAATAGTTTCTCGGGGAATGTTAAAGAATATGTCATAAAAATGCAGTCATAACCATAAATTAAATGTTTCTTTAATCTTTCTAATTTGTCTCTTTATTAAGTATTTCATGATGATATATGTATTGATTATGTCTGCATTAAATATTTCATTTTTAAATACCCTTAAACTAATACTAATGATGTTTTTTTTTTTTTTTGTTTTTTTTTTTTGTATATGAATTTAAAGTGTTATTTGAATTTTAAAATACATTTCTGTGTATTGTTGAGAATTTATTTAATCTTTTAGAAAAATAAAATTTCACTTACAAATTTTAAATAGCTTTTTCTTTCAGTTATTAAAATCGATATATTTTGAGAAAGACATTTTATTTGAAAATGTATTTGACACGGCAATCCTTATCCATATCATTAGCATTCTAAACAATGTGCCGTAAGAATACAATCATAAATATAAATTAAGTGACCCATTACTCTTTTAAAGTTGTTTCAAATAATAGATTGTACAAAATAATATATGGTGAAATTATGGAAAATATAATATTCAATAAAATAAATTACTTGTTTAATAAACTTTTTCAGACAAATAAATTTATTAATACTACATTTTAAGGCAAATTAACACGAAAACCATTAACGATTTAGAACCAGTTCAATTAATTTTAATAAAGCAAATAAATTTACATAATTCTTCTGATAAACTTGTTAGAACATTATCATACTAAAACATAAGAACAAAGTTATATTTTATGGAAAAATAATACAGTTACTTTAGAAATAAATTGCAATAGAATTATTTCTGAACATTTGTGGGTCATGCTCATGCTAATCTAAAAGGAATTTTATTATTGATTATCTCAAATATTGTTGAAATTTATTTTATAGATATTTATTTAATTTTAAGATATGCTTCTGATATAATTACGAGAGAACAAATCGGTTGGTTTATAGAAGCTCTAGACAAAACTATAACCCCATTATATTATAAAGGATACTTATCAAAATTTTCGTCTATATGAAGTAAGTGGTCTCTGATAGAATAAAATTTAGATTAATTGCAATGCTTAATTTTTTTGCCATATGAATTTTTGACTACCACATAAGCACATTCAAGTTATGTGTGTTCCGGGAATTAAAATCTAAAAAGAAAATGCATTTATCCCATTTTTGACTAACGAAATACTACAAAATTAAATTGAATAAAGCAAACCGCGTATTTCTACGATGATTACATCAGAAGATATATCAATTTTTCAGCTGTACTACCAGTCAATCTTTCGTCGCCCATAAATAAAATTTTAAGCCCGTTTATCTCAGAATGGAGTTTTTCACAACTTGTCATGTATAAAAATATACGTGTAATTTTTCTTGTACGATGCGTGTATAAAATTTTTGTTGAGTTTTCATGTTATGTTTTTAACAAATTGTCATTAGCATTTTTAATTTCATATTAAAATTTTGAAAGTATATTATTTGAAGAAAAAATCCCTTCAAAAAATCATCTTTTTTTTCAGATTTAAAATTATTATAAAATTTGTAAGTAATATTTTTATAAATCTTAAAGACAAATTAACAAGATTTTTTTTTTTTTTTTTTTTTTTTTTTTTGTACACAACATTGAAAAAAGTAATGAAATCAGGCAAGCGGTTGATAAGTTATATCAAAATTAAATCTTTGAAAGTAAATTTTATTATTGATGAATTTCATTGTTCTATAAATATCATTTTAAAGTGCTTTTAATATGCATATTCTTATGAAGTCGCTTCATATTCTTAAGCTGTCGTACAATGACAATATATTTTACATGAATTAAATAAAACCACTTTAAAATTAAAATTAGGACTTGTTCTATCATTAATAGCAGAACTGTTTAAAAGCAAAATGGTGTAATTCACATTTTGTTTTTTCACAAATATGTTCTGGGCTCAAAGCAATGATTTCTTATGGGATAAATATACCGTGTGAAATTTACAGGCGAATTTTGCGAAACTGTCACTTAGACTGATATTCCTATGTATAGAGTAATATATATTGATGGCCTTTATTCACAGTCAGAGTTAGTGACTAACATCACTCTGCTTACAAAACGGCTTAAATGTAAGCAAACACTAATATTTTTCTCTTTTACAGTATAAACAGCGAGTGAAATCTTTATTTAGTATTACCAAATTGTATTAAGAACTTATTTCAACATTCTCTTTTGGAATCATTGCGTTAAGACTTGTGTAAAGAAATATTTTATTCATTTGTATGTTTTATCTTTCGTTTTAATATGCATGAAATTTATTACCTCATTTTTTTAAATAGTTTGATTTAAATTTTATTTAAAACTGCAAAAACTACAAGTAACTATAGTGTGTATTCCGAAAAGTAACTTTATTTAGTTTAACCCTATTTGTGGAACATAATAAAATTATTATAATGTATTTTCTTAAGAAGAAAATTTTTAGAATTAGTTACACAATAGGGGAACAAAATTAGACCTACATTTAACGGGAGGAAAAAGCTTTGAAACATTGACTGAAGTTTGATCATGAATTCGGAAGCCTGTACACAATTCAGAATTTTACTCCTTCATGTATTTATTTATATATGTTTTTTGCAAATAACAAATATACGGTAAGTAGTTAAAAATAATAAATAGTAAACCGACAATGGAAGTTTTTATATTGCAGAAGTAAATAAATCTTGAAAAAACATATTTTGTAATGATTTTAAAGTCCAAATTACATATGTTTGCATCGGCATTCTTTCTTTATACAGCTTATTATGTTGTCTGTGTATTACACCTGTGTATTAAACATTACATAATTACAAAATTATAATAAAAAATTAAAAATCCATACAAATAATTATCCTTACTTGTTATAACATATATTTATTGTTCTTCTTTAATGAATAGATTTTAGAGAATTTAATATTTTTTATGTAAAAAGAAAGTATAAGCTTTTTAATTTATTGAAAATTTATCGTGGTAAAACCGCTGAAAGGAGGTGTTTTGAGTTAGTGTATTAAGTACTAGACATCACTCTTATGGTTAAAAATTATTTACGTTAGTTATTTTGGTACGATCGTAATTTCAGGAATTATACTATCAAACCAACTGTACGATATTTTTAAAGGAAGAAACATAATAATAGTAATAATAATAAAATATTTTTTTTCGTCGTTATAAACTTTTCTGGTCCTTTAAAGTGACTACAATAATAGTGATAATCTTAATATGTTTATTGAATATATCTTGCTCACGTCCTTTAAAAATGTGCATCTGCTGTCATAAAAGTGTCAACAGAGTATCCTTTAGAAACAGTTTTGTTAAAAGTGAAAAAATTATAAACTAATAAAAACCGCATTTCCAAAGAATACTTTTTAATTAAATTTATATATTTTGGTGCAAAAATTTCATTCTGACAGCTTTTAAAAATTTATATCATTTTTTATGTTTTATTTTTCCTTTAAACTTTTTATAGGCCGCCCGGAAATTTTATCGTGCAAACGAGATTTCCTATCACATTTAAAAAAAAAAAAAAAAAAAAAAAAAAAAAAAAAAAAAAAACTTTTTGAGACAAGAGATAAAAGAGACATCGCAATTTTTTTTTGTTGTTGTTAAATAGAAGGCATACATTCAATAATTTACTTTAGCACTCAATAATTTTTATATATAATTCTTCATATAATATGACATTAATTCAGTATATATTTTTTAATTTCAAAATTTAAAGTATTAAAATTTGGAATAATAAAGTGTTGTTGTGTTGTGTTAAATTGTATTCCATTTCTATCAATATTAGTTATAAATTTAATGTTCTCATTTCAAAATTTATTAATACATATTTGGATAAATCCAAAATAAATTTAAATTACATAAGATGGTACAAAAAATATAATTATTTCATTTTTAACAGATAATTATTTAGGCAGAAAATACCAGATGTTTCATATATTAAACTTTAAACATTTTAAATGGAAACAAAATTGTCATTATAAGCAAAATGTATTGCTAAATTAGTCGGCTGTGCCAATGCCAAAATTTTCTCGAATGTCATACATGTTAATACTTCAAAATTCGCTATCACAGCGCCAATAAGAATTAATATTTTTCGTTATTCTGTTGTACGTCAGCTGATTGCTAAGCGCTGGGTTACCTTCGCTGCACGATCAGCCGAAGTACAACCTAACAACGAAAATTATTGAAAATCTCACAAAAATCGCTATCACAGCTCTACCTTCCGGTGAAATTGACCCAAATACAATTAATACCTGAATACCATAGTGAAAAAAACATATACATAAAATTTGGTTCGATTCTATGCATAACTTCATATGCTTTTCGATGATATAATAATGAAAATAGAACAAAAATCGTTATCCCCCTACCGGTGTAGTGTCACCAAATGCAAGTGGGACCTGCTGGCCATATTAAAAAATATATAAATGAAATTTGCTTTAATTTTATTCAATTAAATTTGTTTTAACTTCATACACTTTTCGATAATACAATGTGGACAGAGAGGATATACAAACAGACAGAAGGACAGAGGGACTAACAGACATTTCCCATAAACATGTTTTTCGGAATCTCTGATCCATAAAACGTGTAAATTCATCCAAAACCAGAAGTAAAAAAAATAATTACTATATTTTCTTCTATCATAATAGAAGAAAGTAAAAATATCGGTATCAAAATGTTTTGTGCAACAGAGAAAGCTCAAAATAGGTACAGTATTCAAATAGTTAAGGTGTATGGGTAAATAAGTTCAGGGGTTCTTAATTTCTTTCAACCTGCAAATAAGACACGCGTTATTTGTTGTGTTGAAGACACTGGTTCTTATTTGTAGTATAAATATTTATTTTGACAATATTATTTACAGACAAAATATAGATTTTTATTGAAGAACTTAGCAATGGTTACTGATGCATTTTATTTTACACATTACTATATTACTATTTATATATTACGAGGGGAAATCATTAAGTACGTCGCAAAAGATAATAAAGTAATAACTTACAGTGATATTCACTTCAAAACTATTTTTATTTCTCAACATACTCTCCACCAATATTTATGCACCTATATCACCGTTTTATCAGTGCCCCAACACTAGCTAAATAACATTCTTAAGGTTGCTGTCTCAGGCATTACGACTTCAAGTTGAACGCAGGACGCAATTCAGAAGTTTGGTTGGCAACTTCTTTAACATGCACCATACAGCTTCGACTTAGCCCCAAGCGATTTCCATCTGTTTAGTCCACTAAAACACCATCTTGCAGAAAGATGATGTTCACAGATGATGAAAAAATTCAACTTGAAGTCTTAATGTGGCTGAGACAGCAACCCAAAGAATGTTATGCAGCTGGCGTTGGGGCACTGATAAACCGTTGATATAAGTGCATAAATATTGGTGGAGGGTATGTTGGGATTTAAAAATAGTTTTTAAGTGAATGTCATTGTAAGTTATTATTTAATTATCTTTTGTGACTTACTTAATGACTTTACCTCGTACTATACGCAATAAATGATTTAAAACGAAATTTTGGAAGCTAGATTAGCACACCATTGACTACGTTAGATTGAATTATTTTTTCCCATTTTGTTGCAATCTCATGTTGAATAAAGGTTTATACGCTTATTTATTCAAGTCTACAAATTTTTCTGAAGAAATTAATATAAACAAAATTATTTAACACAATGACACATTTTATTATTGTTTTAATATAATTTACTTCAAGTATTTTATTATAAAGCAAAAAACATGTTCACGAGTAACGCTGATTTGATATCGACGGTGACAACACTTGACCTGTAAATTTTGCTTTTACTGCAACTTATTTAACTTCTAAACGTTGCACGATTTCAATTTGCACAACGTCGAATAGGAAAAAAATATGTTCTTTTAAATGCAATTTGTTTCACAACTGTATGTAAGTTTACAGATTATGTTTATGGTTTTTAAAACTATTTCATGCATGATTTAAAAAAAAAAATCCGCCTCTATCGCGTAAGTCCGATTACAAAGGATTAACATGTTTCTACTTACAACAATATAAATGGTTAAACTTTTGTTTCTGGCTAATATTCCATAACAATTATAACCATCAATAAATACATAAATAATAAATAAATAAAAAGTGAAACAAAAAATTAACCACATTTAATCAAACGACGAGCTTAAATATCTGAAATAATTAGGATAAAAATGATGTTGTAAGTAGCGAAATCAGCTAAATCTTTGTCGCTTTGTTTGTCTAATAAATCCTGTATTTCAGGTAACATGAAAGTAACGTTAAAAAAATAAAATTTTCTTTGAATATATAATTGATATTTACTTTCTTCTATCTTTACAAGAAGAAAGTATTGGATTCATGAAAATTTTCAACTTACGGTTTTTGACTGATTTGTACGTTTTAGAATGTCCTGAACACGATTTTTCTATATTTAGAAAATGCCTGTCTGTGACTCTGTCTGCATGTGACAAAAATTTTGTGGGCGCTCTATCTCAAGAACTAATGCTCGGAATTTAATAAAACTTTAGATTCAGTTAGTCCCTGATATAAATTGGTGCTGATGAGTTTTTGGAAAAAATCGCCCGGCAGGTGCTGCTGCTATGTAGCATTTTTTTGCGATTCCCGCAATAGCTCTATCTCAAGAAATAATGCTCGGAATTTAATAAAATTTTATATTCAGTTAGTCTCTGATATAAATTGGTGCCGATTAGTTTTTGGTAAAAATCGCCCGGCAGGTGGTGCTGCTATGTAGCATTTTTTGCGATTTCCGCAATAGCTCTATCTCAAGAACTAATGCTCGGAATTTTATAAAACTTTAGATTCAGTTAGTCCCTGATATAAACTGGTGCTGATTAGTTTTTGGTAAAAATCGCCCGGCAGGTAGTGCTGCTATGCAGCATTTTTTGCGATTTCCGCAGTAGCTCTATCTCAAGAAATAATGCTCGGAATTTTATAAAACTTTAGATTCAGTTAGTCCCTGATATAAACTGGTGCTGATTAGTTTTTGGTAATAAAATCGCCCGGCAGGTAGTGCTGCTATGCAGCATTTTTTGCGATTTCCGCAATAGCGCTATCTCAAGAAATAATGCTCGGAATTTTAATAAAATTTTATATTCAGTTAGTCTCTGATATAAATTGGTGCCGATTAGTTTTTGATAAAAAATCGCCCAGCAGGTGCCGCTGCTATGCAGCATTTTTCAGGATTCACACGATTTTAGCGATAGTCATATCTCAAGAAATATTGCACGAAATTTAATAAAACTTGAGTTTCAGTTAGACCTTGATATAAATGGGTGCTGATTCTTGTTAGTGTGTGCGAAACCTGTGTGAGATAGAAGAAAGTTTTGGGATTGGCACAACCGACTAGTTTTCATATGAAAATGGTTTTTGGTGTTTTTAGCAGTCCAAAAATATGTAGTAAATGTAAAAAATCTATTAGTGCTTTCAATAATAGAAATAGTTTTCATCTATATGCCATAACTCCTGAAGCTCTGATTGCATTTATTAATAATATAGTATATATACAATACTTAATCCCTTAATAAAAAAGTTATAAATACAATACATCTTGCTGTCACCAAATTTACCACGGTCAGATACAAAAAAAAAAAAAAATAATTCATTGAATGGCACTGCCAGGGTATCTTATGGCATTTCCTTCAGAGAAGATCGTGAGCTTGCCTATAAATATGCAATAAAAAATTCAATTCTTCTTCTCCAGAATTAGCATAGCGCAAGTATATGTGACATCCACTCATTGGCTAAGTCCATATCTAAAAGGTCTGCCTACGCTCTCAATTTGCCTTTCATAAATGAATAGCTCAACAAAGCCACCAGATTCAATCGATATTATTTCAATGGATATTTAATCCATTGGAGGAGGAGATGGATCGCTAAAAATTTGATTTCAGTGATATCTATAATATCAATTACTGAGATCCACCGAATCATTGCAAGAAAAGACGTGAAACAAGTAGATTCGTTGGCATTGGACGAGCGAGGAATGATCGTTCCCGTAACAGTTGGAATAAATGCAATTGAAAATATAACTCCTCTAATATTTGTATTTCCTAGAAACAATTACGGGAAATACTTCGTTAATAATGGTCTATCTGGAAGCATAGATTCCACTAAACAAACCAGCTGTATGAATTCAGACGACTTTTTTTAATTTCACGAGTGCTTTCGTAGGCGCATTCAATGCACTTTAGGACATATGAACATGTATTATTACTTTAAGGTAATCATAGAATTGTTCTTGTCTGTCAAAGGAAGTGACTTTAATAAATCATTTCCAGTGATAATTTAATCACCCCTTTCTGCCATATTTCTTATAAACTTCAGCGCTTTGACAGGGAAGTTTACGGCCCATTTAAATAGCTATGTCAAGGGTTCTTGTGACGATTGGACGCGTAACAATCATAGAAAAACAATTTATATTTACAACATTAAAAAAAAAATTGTGAGACGTTACATTTCACGACAACACCTAACAATTTTCAGTACGGGTTCCGTGTTTCAAGAGTTTAGCAAACTAACAGAATCGTCTTAATTGAAGATGTATTGATTCCTCTTCTACAGATCATCCATTAACTGACAGAAGAATTACCCTTTCTCTCGAGGTTGGAATGCCATACGTAGCCGAATAATCAGAAACGATACCTTTTCTATCGAGGTTGAAAAGCCACAGGTATCCGAATAATCAATCGTGTGTGAAATTACACAACCTCCAACAAGCACCATTTGCATTTCATCAGAAACATTCATTACTGCAATGAATGCCCCGTATTGTTTTTCATCAGTATCTGAACAACAAGCTGAATCTGTAGTCTCAGATTATAAATTTATCCAACATCTATTTAGCACACTAACACTTTGCAGATCATAGGAAATTTCTGCATTCCCCAAAGCTGCGGCCTGTAAAAGTTAAATAGGGCATGAAAACGTAGGCACACAATTGTACTAACCAACACGTCCATCAGAAATAAATTAGCAACTGAAGAAGAAAAGAATGGCAGGTAAATTCTAAAAAGTGGTTAGAATAGGAAAGTCCAATTTAACAAAATGGAAAAGTCGAGATAAAAAAGAACCATCGCGTGCATATATGAAGAAGGAGAATACATTTCTCTTGTTTGTGGAGAATCATATTCGAATACGATGCCAAACGAAAAATTTATAAGATACAGCAAAATCCAGAATTGTGCTGATGAAGAATGCTACGACTTAGATGCTTATTATGTTTGTATTCATTGTAACTCGAACGACTTGTAAGACTACTGCTTCCTGTAAGTATATGTACAAAACAAACCCAAAGGATGTAACAAATATCCTCAAGAAAAGGTCAAATTGTGATATTATGTTTATTTAATATAAAGGCTGGTTTTTACAAAATATGTTTACACTATATAATAAATTACAAGGAATTTTAATTAAGACATGATTGAAGATTTTAAAATTTGTTTTAAACACTTCAAAATTCATCAATCTGCCAAAATTCGGAAGTAAAAATCGAACAACCAACTCCGGACTCTCCTATGAATTAGTGCCTTTATCAAGATACATAAAGTAACTATATATGAGCATATATCTAAGCAATAACGAAAATAATATTGTCCAGATGTTTAAATAACAAATATGTACACAACTATATTATGCTTATTAATCCTACTATTGTTTTTACATGAGTACCATAAATCGATGTTTTGCAAAGTTTCTCTCCTTCATGACAAGTCTTCAAAATAAGAAAGTCCGAGGTCGAACGGGCACCTGAGCGATCTTTCTCTTTTCTTTTTTCCTCTCCATTCTCTTGTCTAATCTTTCTTCTTAGTTTCACTCTCATTGTGGTTTCCTCTTCTGAGGTGAGAGCGATTCTGCATAAGCCGATATCATCCTGTTTATATCGACTTATGGAGAATTGTAAACCACCCACGCGTTTGCCGTGCCTGGCGACCCGTGTCCCTGGAAAGGGGGATCCTGGCAGTTGAGGGAAACCAACACACTGCTTTGGCCTCTGCTTCAGGTAGACGGGAGGTGCATATTGGTCCCGTATGCATCAATCGGCTGGTCAGCTGACTTGTCTGTCACTGGCTAGGGATCAAGTGAGCAGGCACATACTAGTCATTTCGTTAAGGGTGGAAACGGAAATAGGTGTGTCATGTGAGCGTATGGGCCCTGGTTAGCACTGGTGCATGAATGTGCATCCCCTTGTTGGGGTCGGTAGTGGGTGGTGCAGCCGGGGTCTGAATTTGTTTTCACTTTAATATGGATGGAAAAACTTTAACTCCTCCTATCTCTCTCCCATCTGGAGAGCAACAAATTGTGCAGAATATATCATTCACTCGCTTTTTTGTTATCCATCGTACTGACAGTCTTTCCGATAGTTCGTTTAAGAGAACTTCACCATTTCTTATTGGGAAAACATTTCAATCTGTTTTCGGAGACGGTTATTCACTTAAAAAGCTACAGTCTGGGGATTTACTTGTTGAGGTCTCTTCAGACAAACACTCAAAATTTCTCTCAAATTGCAAAGAAATAGGCGAATTTTCTGTTTGTGTTCAGGGCCATCAAACTCTAAACACAAGTCGTGATGTAATATCAGAACCAGATCTTTTACTCTCTACAAAAGACGAACTCCTACAAAATTTAAAAGAAGAAAATGTCATATATGCACGCCGTATTACTATCCGTCGGAATGGGCAAGTGCTTCCCACAAAGCACATCATTCTGACTTTCAATAGCCCTACTTTGCCAAACAGAATTAAAGCTGCCTACCTGAGCTGTCCTGTCCGACCTTATATACCTAACCCACTCCGTTGTTTTAAATGCCAGCGCTATGGTCATACTACAACTACCTGTCGTGGTTCTGTTACCTGCGCACGTTGTGCAGAAGTCGGCCACGATGGTAAGTCATGCGAAAAGCCTGAATGTTGTACAAACTGTAAGGGTGACCATACAGCATACTCCCGCTCTTTCCCAAACTGGACTCGTGAAAAAGAAATCCTTGCAGTTAAAATCACCCAAAAACTTTCTTATCCTGAAGCTCGAAAACTTGTAGAATCCAGAACACCATCTGTAGGAGTTTCCTATTCCAGCTTACTTAAACAACAAACAAAATCTTTAAGACATATAAGCACTCAAACTGAATTCTCATTACCACCAAATGATCCCTCTATGACACTAACCAGCACTAAAAAGAAAAAAACCCGTGATGTGTACTCTCCGACTTTTAAAAAAGCCATACCTGATCTAGAACGTTGGGCACCATCATCAGAACCTGTGATAATAGAATACGCTAATAATCGTCAATTTAAACAGTCAACTGAACACAAGTCAGGAAAAACTTCTGGTTCATCTGCAAACAAACTAGAAAAACCCGTTTCACCTACTCAAAAAGAAAAACCAAAATCATGTGCAAAGAAAGAAATAAAGAAAACCTCAATCCAAGCTTCTTCACAGTGGAAAACTGTGAAGAGAAAAAGCAGAAAATCATGTCTTAACCCATTAATAAAGAAAACGAAGGATTCCAAACAGCTAATCCACTATGTGGACGAGGCTATGGAGTCCGACTCTTACAGCTATGACTCAGATACCGAAAATACTGTTTTTGAGGAGTTCGAGCCGACATGATTTTATTTTGATTTTATTTTGCTTATTTAATTCTCTGTGTTGTAAATATACCAGTTTTGTGCTGTATTATTAGATATTTTACTTTTTTTGAAAATCATTACTCTATATAATGTAAAGATTTGTTTGTATTTTTTAAACATTGTGAAATCTTACCAATTGTTAGTTTTAAGATTGTTTATATTTTAATATTGAAAACATGTGTTTATTTCTATTAGACGTTGTGTTACATTTTCATTGATGGGTTTTAATTATACATTTACAATCATATCACTCATTGTATTTATTGTGTTAATTTCATTCATCTTGTTTTTATGACAAAGTTTTAAATCGATATCATATTTCAATTTGATGTTCTTATTTTAATCTTTGTCCCTTTAGGGACATGCTGCGCCAGAAAACCCCACTCAACCAACCAACCAACCGAGGTCGAAATTTCACTCTTGTTAAGGACGTGCTGAAACATTTTGTGGGAGCAAACCCTCTATTCACAATTAAATAACTCGCCGCAGTTGGGTGTATCAATTTCAATCTTTTTTGAGTACATTTGGAAGTTGAAAAAAAGCCAAATAAAAGTACATTTGAAATTTGGATTACCTTTTTCTCTAGCAGTAATATTTCTAGAAACCCACTATCCGAATTTGTTAATTTCTATCTGTTGATGTATCTGAAAATCGTCTAAAGGATAAAATATTCATAAAAGCAGTAGAGGCATAAAACTCTTTTTAAAGTTCATTGCATCTAAAAATGACAATTCTCTGACTGGTATTGAAGTACTGGAAGCCCAATTGCAGAAATGTTTGATGCCAGTGAGGTTAAGTTTAAATAATAGAAAATTGTTTACCAGAACGCGTTTCTTTATTGCCTCAAAATTTGCTATTATTTTTTTATATTAACCTCACAAATACCATTTCTGATATAATTTGGTATTTTTCTTTTTTGATTATCATTACATAAACATTATTTAAAAAATAATGTATACTTTGAATGTTAGGACAAACTTTTAAAAATATATCTTGAACAAAATATTCTAAATAAACATATTAAATATCGTAATGAAAGTAATATTTTATTATTTTTAGAGGTTTTGACATGTTTTGATTAAAGTATTTTGAAAGAACGTAATAAATAATAAAAATGAGATTATTACTTCATTATTTGTAGATATCTTTTTTTCCAGAATATAAATCTCTTATATCTGAATAAGGAAAAAGCAAAAATACACCTTTTATTTTTTATTTATGCAGATTTTGTTTGCAGATTTCTTTGTGCAAGTTTTAAGACTCATAACGAAGCATTATTCTTGTATGTTCTTCATGATTGCGAATGACATAAATTGTTGTGAATCTCTGATTAATGGTAAGGGCGTACTCGTCTCCTGCTTAGAATAAAAAGAATACTTTAATGATGTTCACCACTTAATGGATGTATTCAAATTTATAAACATATCGATCGTTAAGCATAGTTCTTAATATTTGCTTATAAATGGAAATATGGAATAAAAATATGTATAATCCATAAAATGCTAAATACATATAAAAATAATAGAGTTGTTTTCGCTTAAGCACATTTAGTTGTTTCTGTTAATATTTCAATTATCTGTTATTATAAAAGTGATAAAATGAATATTTTAGTCTAAAAACCACTTGAAGATTTAAAAAAAATTCTTTCTTTTTTTTATTCATTATATTTTGTTACTGCTTCTATGTAACTAAGATTGTTATTTCACTGCTTCTATGATTAACAGTAATTTTAAAATTGATTAAATGCGCCATAGAAAACATGAAACATAGACTTTTTTTTTTCGTAGCAAATTTTAATATACTTCAAACGTTTTGGTGTCAATTTGATTTTCTATTAATATTTTAACCGCCGTCGCGCTGTATGGATCGCATACCATTCACAACAGGTATGTCTACGGCGCCTTGTGAATCGTATTTATTTTGATAAAAAGATGCTCGTTCCTTCAATATAGTAAACGACATAAACAAATGCCATTAAGAGATCAGATGTTAGATTTTACGTGATTTATTAAAATTTTATATTTTACATATATTTTTTACTTCATATTACCTATTTATAGACACTAAAACAATTTTCCAATCATAGAACTTATGTAGATTTCATTTTTTACAAATAAAAATATGCTTAATTTTGTTCCAAATAGAAGATGTCAGTCCTTTAAAACCAGCATATGTGTCGTCTTTTTCGTTTTTTCTAATATTTAAATAATGGTGCCATCTTTTAAAATTTAGGAAGACATGGAAATCTCGAATTAAATCAACAGGCGATGAAGACATATCTGTAAACTGAAGATGCCCAAGAAGGTAGGGTGAAAATATTTTTTACGAGTAATATGATAGTTTTAAAGGACTGATTTTTCCTATTTGGAAGAAAGTTAAGCATATACATATATATTTTTTTAAATGACATCTACGTAAGTTCCATGTGTGAAAAATTATTTTAATGTCTGTAAATAGGTAATGTAAAGTAAAAACTATAAGATAACACATGTTTCGGTAAATAAAATTTCTAGTTGAAATGTGCGTCTTATATGGAAGTTTTGAAAGTTTCTGGTAGGCTTATTCATAAAACCATTTCTGACAACATCTCACTATTCTTCCGTATTCTATGGATTAAATTTACCCATATTAAACACGTTTCAAACAAGAAAGGAGCAGTGTCCATAAGCCGTATTTTTGGCCCATAAAATAAGACTAAAACTCGATTTTGTTATACTGACTTAATTATTTTCACTTTCTAATATTAGAAGATATATCCTGTAAGATTTCAACAATAGTTTTTGCATTTTGTTCGGATTTATATGACTTACACAAGCTCAAAGTTCGTATTAGTCGTAGTTTTTGATAAAAAATACGCAATTTCTTCTAATGTTACCTCAATTATTTATATGAACGCAATCGTGTAACACTTTCTTCTTTACATTTATTATAAAATTCATCAAAATGTACAATATATGTAAAAAATAAAAGTGTTGCACAGCTGCACTTATAGTAAAATATTAAAACATATATTAAAATTGAGGTAAAATTAGGAAAAATTGCGTAAGCACTTCAATTAACTTATATTTTGCTAAAGAATAGTGAAAGGTAAGCAAGCATGCGAAACACAATTTTTAACATTACGGAGATGAAAGGGTTAATATGAAGTGCCTGTAACATCAACCTGCTTTTATTTATATGTTTTAAATTATTAGTAGACTATTTACATATGTAAAACTACGATGGTATTATAAGCACATCTCATAAAAGAAAAGAACATTCGCCAAAAAAAATGTCAGGATTTATTAAACGTTTTAAACAACATAAATTTCAGATCATGTAGATGATCTTTAAAAAAATACTTCATGCAAAACACAATACTATAACAAGTAAATATATATGCTGCATTTGTTTCAAAAGAAATTACGAAAAATGAAAGAAATAGCTAAATACACACATTATAATCGCTAAATATATTCAGAAGAAATAAAAATATCCATTTGCTTTTAAATTTTGTTATTCTTATTTATCTTAAAAAACGAGCTAAGTGATCTGTATTCTTATTAAAATTGTTACAAACTGTGACATTTTAAATAAGAAACCCTATTATTTTTTACAACATATTTAGATTCTTAGATAAATGTTACTGTCGGTTACGACATAGGACGTTATACGAATAATCAGTTAGAAGTTATACAAATTTAAAATTTTGAACATTTTACTTTATATTTCCTTTTAATAGCTTCAAAACAAACTGCTATATGGATGCATATTCAAGAATAACTAATTAACCCATCAAAAGTTTTACAACGACGTTTTCGTATTTTAAATAATTTAACATTAAATTGTAATTTTGAATGATAAAGCATTGAAGGATTCTTGAATACTTATTAATGGAACTCACATTTAAATACGCTGTAAGAATCAATACTGTTTTATCTATGTAGAGAGTATATTTTTGCGCGGTGGATTTCGGTAGGTAATTTTGTTTCAAAATCTGTTTTCGTTTTCTGGTAATAATATGTTTTGTTACAAAAAAAAA
Source organism: Maratus michaelseni (assembly GCA_963931845.1). Lineage (NCBI taxonomy): Eukaryota > Metazoa > Arthropoda > Arachnida > Araneae > Salticidae > Maratus > Maratus michaelseni. The sequence continues at coordinate 287,461,892 of OZ007591.1, read as the reverse complement.
ATTACTTGATATACAATCAAGCCATTATAAAATTTTAGATTTTGTATTTTGTTTCAAATATATTGTACAAATTACCCTTTGTTTACTTATTTTTTTTAAATTTAATTAGTTTTATTTTTGCATTTTTTTCCAACAATGCAAAATTTCTATAAGTTTCTTAAATTCGTGCTTGCATGTATATAAGTCAACTTATTAAACTATTATAAAAGTTGAGTATGAAATATAGAATATATATTTTAATATTTTCTTCGTATGATTTATTTTGATCTTTGTGACTTTAAGCTTGATATCCCTACATGAATGTCCGCCACGACAAATTTATTGTTGACAAAATACCAATTTTGAGAGAAAATTTTGTAAAAGCCTTTTCTGAAAAAGCTTTCATTTTTAAAGAAAAATTGAAGCGCCGTATTATATCTTGATAACAGAAAAAGAATAGAGGTATCTTTTATGAATTTAGGATTAAATTGGTCTTCCTCAATGTATCGTAAACATATTGTTTGAATTTAATAGCAGCATTAATTTTACTAGTTGAAAAAAAATAATAAAACATATAGCCTGATTCAAAAACGTGTTATTTCAAATTTAATAATTAAAAAAATGAACATAATATATTTCAATAGTTTAATAATATAAACTATTCATTTCTAGTTGTTGTTGGAAATAGAACGAAATTATTAAAACTTCCCCAGAAAAAAAAAATCACTTTCTCATTATCTAGCTAAGTTACTGAAATCACGTCTAACAGCAATTACATTCCTTTTTCCTTAGTTCAATTTAGTGTGTAGAAAACTTTCTATCTTTTATTCTGGCACACTGTTCCATCAAATTGGTTCTACCACCGTAAGTATTTCCCTTAATTTAGTCCTTGTGTTGCAACAGAGAAAACCAGATTTCAATTAATCTTATAGTTGTGAATTACAACATAAAAACAGGATGAAGTTATTATAAGTGACAGAAAAAAAATTGTCTAACATAATTTATTTTATAAAAACAATTTGAAGAGGCTGTTTCCTTTTTGCATGGTTAAAAAATCGAAAGTTTATTTTATGAAAAGGAATCTGGAGAGAAAACATATATATATTTGTTTTAGTTTATATCTATTTTTTACAGTAACCGTTATCTATAACTATAATTTACAGATTTAATTAATATGTTAATGGAACATGTTCATTGGTTTAAAATTGTTTCTATAATTTTTTAAATAAAATAGTTAAATACTTTCCTCTTACTTTTGTTAATTAAATAAAAAATTAATCGGGATTTAAAAGCAAAATTAAGGAATGTCAAAAACAAAATATTTTTTTTAAATATTTTTTTTTGTTTACTGCAGTTTAATTTTTTTTGTGAAACTTATAAAACTTTTACTCCATTGAAGCACACAAACGCTATTATAACTTTTATTGTTTTTCTAAGTTCTGCCACTTAAAAATACAAAGCATCATTTTTTTGAAAATGTTATTTTTAAAGATAAATACATTTTTACAAAAACTACTGCTCCCATATTCATAACATTTTCACAATATCTTCATTATATCATGATTTATTTACTAAAATAAGATATTATTATTTTTGTTCAGCTTCTTTAAAAATAATAATAATAATAATAAATATCTCCGCATTAATCAAAATACTTTTGCAATTTCCGTGATCAAAAATTCTATAAAAAATCAATTCAATATTAAAAGTACATTGATTGAAAATTATTTTTAAAACTTTTTTTGACACATTCTTTAAAAGAGTCATTGAAAATGGCCTATTTAACATAATCAGTGGTGGACCTTCAGACATAGATTAAATGGGGAATAAACTGGACTTTTTTTACTCATAAATAGTAAAATAAATTAAGGATATGTAGAATTGATAATCTCAATTAGTATTTACGTATTGTTCTGCAATTAAACTTAAGTATCAGCTTTTTAAAAATAATAACAAAGAGAGAGGAAAATGTGTCATTGATAGAGGAGGAATTTTTGTTACTTCCATGCGATTGTAGTAGGCAACCTGTTATAAATTGTAATATTTATTCAAATATGCTAAAGGTTATATCCTTTTGCCTAACTAAACAAAAACGAAAAATCATGCGTCCAGCATAGATTATCAAACACATTCCAACACAGCCAGAAAACTGTAACGAAACTTCACCGTTAAATAAGGTAAAAGAAGATATGTAAGTAAAAAGTTTAGAAAACATATATCACATTTGAAAATACAGTTTTCGGAATTACCTTCCAGTGTCAAAAAAGTAGTCAAATTATTTTGTGCAACCTTGTATATGATCAATAGATGTGGATATATATCATGATAAAATTTTGTTGAGTTAGAATATTCACAATTAGCAATTTTCTTCGATCGATGGAAATACACTCGAAATTCTTTGTACAGCCCTGTATATTATCTGAAGACTTTTATACGCACCACCTATTAAGCTAAAAGGTAACTTAAAACTCAATCGCAGCAATTACCAGCCATAAACGACAATGTATGTTGTTCTTTGCGTAGCTCTGTATATGAATTTATTTATATTCCACAAACTTATATTAGTCTACTAAATATATTATAGTTCAGCAAGAAAATACGTAACACAATTAAAAACTACCTTTAAGAAATTCACTCCCATAGCTGTAATTACCATAGTCTGTAATACTTACGGATTCCGTTGTGTTGTCCTGTATATGAACAACCAAGTTTATAAACACCCACGTACTATGAAAAAAGTTAGTTAAACTTAAAAAAAGCAAACCAAAATTGAAAACGTCCTTATCGCACATAGACTGTAAATATCGCACATGTATTGTAACAGATATCTTTTGTGTGTCACTGTAAATAAACGCAATGCACACAAGAGAGCAATTTATAGTGCACCTCAGTAATGCATATAATTTTCATTATGTTTTAAATAGAGAAATATTACTAAATTACACTCCAAACCATTTTTTCCCTATAGAAAACTTTGTAACAGAATTCTTTTGTTTGATCCTGTAAATGAATAATTAATTCTTTGCACCCCATATTCTACAAAAAGCATGTTTTAATGCGCTTCCTAATTATATATCAATTTCATCATGTTTTAAATGACGAAGCATCATCAAAATGTACATGAAACGATTATTCCCCATTGACTGTAATGTAACGGAATACTTTTGACTGTCCCTGTAAAAAAACTGTAAGTGCTACACACTTCAGTTGAAATAGGAAAAATGCTATAGTAAACGACATGCTACAGTAAAAATTTCAGCATGAACCGAGCATTTTTACGCGAGTTACAGCACGCACAGACGGCAGACAGCCATACGACCAGACAAACCGAAGACATAAACACTTTTCAACAACTAAGTTGGAAAGTGTTAAAAATGAATAACTATGATTCTTAATATTGCCGTTCATTATGCTTCAATTTCTGTGTCTGTAATTCGCAACCAAAATTCAACAAATTCGAGATATTTTATGTATTATTGCTTGAAGCTAAAAATGTCATGCAATATTTCAGGGAACTAAAATTGCTGTTTATAATTGTTAGTTCTTTAGAAGAAAGACGACGATGAACTTTTCCTCCTTCGATATGTTTTTTGGTCATAACTACACTGTAAAAAATGTCAGATTATTCTTAATATACGAAAATATGATATTCTTAGGAACTAGTATATACAACAACGGCTCCCGAGTTACTAACGATTCCAAAAAGTGTTTTTTTTATATTTAGAAACCACAGAAACCAATATAATTTCGAATCATTTCTAAAAAGAAAAATTTTGCTGCTTCTGGTTTTTGGAAACGCTTCAGAGTAAAAGTGTTAAGTATGAATGTTGAAGCATTTATTATTTATTTATAATATATTCCATATTATGCCTATCAAAGTTATATTTTATTATTTAAGTTATTATTAAATAAGTCCGTAGTATATTAAATAGTTCTAACAGATAATAAGTTTTTTATTCACTTTTAACACTTTATTACACTTTTAAAAAATCGATAGCAATAACTAAAATAATATTTTAAGATGAATTGACATAGATATAATACAACGGTACATTTTAGTACTTTGAATGTCTTATTTAGATTTTAAATACTGTAAATATTACAAAAACGATATAAAGCGACAAATATTATTAATTTCTTAGATTACAGCTAATTATTTAATTTCTACAAAACAAGTTAGCTTTATTATAACTTAACTACAAGTTAGCTTTATTATAAAAGCATGGTATTCAATGTATTTCTGATCAATAAAATTCATATATAGTTAATAAAATGCCAAACATACACTAAATATGACAAAACTATGATTAGTATTGTCTCGTTTATTCACAATGATGTTATAAAAGATTTAAAATGTAATGCATGTAAAATAAATTGAATGTTTTCATTTGCACTTTTAGGTAAATATTCTATTTTTTATATTAAGTCTACACTGATTCATGGTATCTGAGAATAAATATAATCATAGCTAAGCATAATTTTAAAGGGATTTAATACTCCAAAGTGAGTTTGAATAACATACTAAATATCACACTACCTCTTAAATGCACGTAAACATTCCAAATATTCAGGGAGATGTGAAGGCTTTTAGAAAGCTTATGGATTTGGTCTCCATGAATTCTGGATAACACCGTTTTATGTGACAAGTAAATGAAATACGGTCTTTAGATATTTCTCTCTATAGCTTTGATTAGAATCTAAGTTTATACATGTATATAATATTGAGGTTTTATTGTAAAAAATGTGTATTTACAACAAAAGATGTGAAAAAATAAAAGTAATTTCATTCTCCTGATAGTTTTAAAATAAACTATATGCTGCAAATATTGAGTTGTTTGTAAAATTTTACGCTGTTTTACTGTAAAAATATAACAGTTTATGTATAACATTTATAAAAATTATATAAAGGCTGTCTGACTTGTTATTCATATTCCAATTCTATTCTAAATTTCTGGCAGTTTTAAAAAATCTGCAAGCTCGATTGAAAATGAAAAAAAAGTTTTGATTTTTAGTAGTATTATCATCCATAAAATGAATTTACAGCTGTTTTGAATAACTTCAAAGAGAACAGCTCATGTAAAAGTATTAAAGAGCAGCTGATTATAATCTATGGGTCACAATTAATGTTTTGGTGGGTCTCAGAATGATCGGTCAGCTATTCAGAAATGTATACTACTTTTTGCTGAACTAGAATAATAAAAGCAATATAAATATAATGAACATTTCTCAAACATATACATTTAGGTAAACTGGTGAAATAATAGTGTTTTATAAATTTTTCCGTATAATAACTGCATATTCTATAAAAAATCTAACTAGTTTTATTCCAGACAGACTCCGTTATTGTTGCAAAACTATACCAGAAATCACGATGATTTCTAATTTCAATTTTCCCTAATATATATATATATATATATATATATATATATATATATATACTTAGAAATATATATATAATATATGTAATAATATATACTTACCCGTATATGTATACTTAGAAGATAGTTTTGCTAAACGCACTTTACTGTTCTCGTGTATATGCTTTTTGCCAAAATTATTCTTGCATAGCACTTACCTTTATATCCACGTACTGGGTGGAGTGCGAAAAAAACTTTAAAATTTTATATAAAGTTTGGGAATCACTGATATAGCGTAATATCTGGAGATTATATTGGCCTTGTAACATCTTTTAATGTAAAGTAATCACAGTATACATCTCAGAAAAAACTGTAAATTTATAAGCGGTTGCTCTTCAATTTTAACGGGCAACAGACTTATTTGATGAAAAACGGTCTGATCCACTAAATAAGCGGCCTTATCCCAAAGATACTTAGAAAAATAAGGGCAATCCACATATTCTTACAGTTCTAGCCCATATGTTAGCAAAAATACGGTACAACCCCATATATTGTCCTCCGCTAGGGTGAAACCCTTCATTTTACTCGTGTTTCGAAATTTTTAACCCGCCAAAAAAATTTATTCTGTGATAACTATCTAACGTGCTACGTGCTACGGAACAGGAAGTAAAGTGTTATTGTGCTTTAAAGTGCATCATATCCTGTGCATTATAATGCTGTATTACTTTGCTGCGTAAAATTACGTGCTGCACAAAATGATGGGCATGGACTATTTTTTTTAACGGGGTATAACTGGAATCTCTGCTCTCGGCCTCTGCCCGTAATTTTACAGGTATATTTTATGTGTGTATGCCAATTGACTTCCTTCTGGTGATCTAAAACTTAAAGTTTCACAGTGTGAATCACATATAATAAAGAATAAAATAATTGCAAAATCCATGGCCGTAATTAAGACGATGCCTTTTTTGTGTGTAGGTGAGGGGCGGATTTTATAGATTTTCATTAAAAAATAAAATAACAGTATATGAAGAGGTTGTTTCCAAAATATTTGGTGGGATAAGGAGATCAAACTTACTTTGTCGAAACCGCATTAATAATTGCTTTCCATCGTTCCCTCGTATCAATAATCACGCGTACTCTATTGCAATTATAATAATACACCATGTGGGACACATTAAAAATATAATCTAACTACACACTTCTTAATAAGTTCACAATTTTCTGAAATTATGTTTTATCATACTCGAAGTTTGTTTTCAAACAACAAAAACACACGGAAGCAAGTCAAATACCATTTGCAAATATGCCCATAACTTACTGAAAAATTATATAGCTATCAAGCATCTTTAGTATGCTATTTTGCTATGGTAATATAATTATATTGAAAAACATGGGTGGGAGTAAAGTTATGTTTTTTCTCCTAGTCTGAGCAGTCCTAATCGGACAGTAAAAGTGTTGAGATATTCAACTACATATTCAAAATATGTTATCGGATAAAAACAAAATTATAACGTAGTTGTATAATGAAAAAAAAAAACATTTAAATATATGTTAAAATGACTCGCTTTATAACGATAAAATATGTTTACCTTTTTATTTTAAAGTTATAAGTAACGTTATTATATAATTTTTAAATTCAGAAATTTCCTTTCATCTAACAAAGTAAGTCAATTGTCAATATTACGGCAGTATGTTTGATTCAATAATAAACATACAAAAATGTATCTGAAAAAAGTAGTAATGGTACTGGAAAAAATATTAAAGAAGTGATAAAACTAGTGACAAAAATATACAGCTACATGCTCATATTATAGTAATAAAACATGTATTTTAAACGCAACTTAAATTATAAATCCAGGGGCAGTGTAACAGTATAGATGATAAAAAAATTATCAATAGGATATTATTTTTAAATATGAAAAAAATGAACACCTATATTTAGTGTACCTTAAAAATTAAATACGTTTATTGAAGTCCTATCTTTTGTTTTTTTAAAAAAAATATTTTTTTTTATCTCTTTGTATTTATTGTGACATTTTTCTTGTTATTTTGACATATGCTGTATAAGATAGATGGCTATTCTGACAGAAGAAGAATTTTAAGGAGACTGCTGACATCCCAATTCTTTAGCTTTATGTTTTCTAAGCCTAAAATAAATGCATTATTTTCCTAAGCAAAAGCATATTTTTTTCCTAGTAGTTACTAGTTCGCAGATATATTGTAATCTGAAACGTTAAATGTACTTTTTTTCTTTTTTCCTTTACTTTTTTTTTAAATAAAAATTAGTACATTTGGTACGGAAATGTTGTTTATTGTATATTTTTTTACATTTTAGAGGTTTATTTCTATGCTTCACAAAAACGTATAAAGATGCACGTTTTTGTACTTAGCCCTTTTAAAATCCACAAAATCAATGACTTATTATTTGCTATATTAAAAAATGTATAATTTCGAAATGTTTATTTTATTTTTCATAGTTTCTTATAACATTGCATTTAAATGCTTTAGAAGTAACGTTGTAAAATTAATTAAATTTTAAAAAGTACTGTATTTGGTAAATTTGATCTATACCTATCATTTTCCTTATTAAAAGATAAGACATCAAATTATAAACATCATGAGAAATTAATAAATTACATTTTTTCTACCATATTCGGAAAATCATAACTTTAAAAATTTGTTTGGTAGCACACCACTTGAGAAAGAAATACAACATCACACTGTAATATATTCCTTAGTTTGAATTAAAAAATAAAGATAAATACTTTCATTCAAGACATATCTTTTCCCATATAAAATACTTTTTTTGTTCACCTCTTTCTTTTTGATTTTTAAATTTTCCTTTTTATTTTTATTTATGTACTTAAAGATGAATGGTTATTCTGAAAGAAGAAGATTTTTAGGGAGAAAGTTGGCATCCTAATACTTGAATCTATATCTTTATGTTCTGTGAGGAAATAAAATGCATTTCTGTTTTTTCTTATGTGAAAAATATGCTTTCCTGCACATAGTAATGATTAGGCCTCAAATATATAGCAATTTGAAATGGCAAATGTACTTAAGAAAACTTTTTCTTTCTTATTCTTAATGATATGAAAACTATTCTTTATAAATTTGTCTCGGAGCACCAGTTGAGAAAGAAATTTTGAGAAGGAAATATACCATCATATCGTAAGCTTTTCCTTATTATGAATTAAAAAAATAAAGATAAATACTTTTATTCGAGACATATCTTTTCCCCTATAAAATATGTCCTTTTTTCATCCCTTTACTTTTGTTTTAAAAATTTACTTTTCATTTTTACATATGCCCTTAAAGATGGATGCCTATTCTGAAAGAAGGAGATTTTTAAGGAGACAGAAAAAAATGCATTTATTTTCTTCTTATAAAAAACAACATTTTTTGCACACAGTAATGAATAGATCTCAAAGATATCGCAATCTGAAATGGTAAATGTACCTTGGAAAACTTTTTCTTTCTTATACTTAAAGGTATGAAAACTGTTCTTTAGAAATTTGTTTCGGAGCACAACTTGAGAAAGAAATTTTGAGAAATAAATATACCATCATATCGTAATCTATTCCCTATTTTGAATTAAAAAATAAAGATAAATAATTTTATTCAAGACATTTCTTTTCCCCTATAAAATAGGTTCTTTGTTCATCCATTTACTTTTGATTTTAAAATTTACTTTTCATTTTTATGTATGTGCTTAAAGATGGATGGCAATTCTGAAAGAAGAGGGTTTTAGGGAGACAGATGGCATCGTAGTATACTTAAATCTCTAGCTTTATGTTCTGTCCGGTAAAATAAATGTATTTGTGTTTTTTGCTTATACATAATATCATTTTTTGCAAATAGTAATGATTAGGTCTCAAAGATATTGCAATCTGAAATGGTAAATGTACTTTGGAAAACTTTTTCTTTGTTATACCTAAAGATATGAAAACTGATCTTTAGAAATTTGTTTCGTAGTACAACTTGAGGAAGAAATTTTGAAAAATAAATATACCATCATATCATAATCCATTCCCTATTTTTAATTAAAAAATACATATAAATATTTTTATTCAAGGCATATATTTTCCCCTATAAAATATGTTCTTTGTTCATTCCTTTACTTTTGATTTTAAAATTTACTTTTCATTTTGATGCATGTCCTTAAAGATGGATGTCTTTTCTGAAAATACAGGGTTTTTAAGGAGACAAATGACATCGTAGTACGTGAATCTCTAGCCGTATGTTCTATCAGGAAAAATAAATGCATTTCTGTTTTTTGCTTATAAACAATATCATTTTTTGCACATAGTAATGATTAAGTCTCAAAGATATCGCAATCTGAAATGGTAAATGTACTTAGAAAATCTTTTAGAAAAATCTTTTCTTTCTTATTCTTAAATATATTAAAATTGTACTTTAGAAATTTGTTTCGGTGCACCACTTCAGGAAGAAATTTTGAGAAAGAAATATACCATCATATCGTAATCCATTCCCTATTTTTAATTAAAAGATACAATTAAATGCTTTTATTCAAGACATATATTTCCCCCCATAAAATATATTTTTGTTCATCTCTTTACTTTTGATTTTTAAATTTTACTTTTCATTTTTACGTATGCCCTTAAAGATGGATAGCTATTCTGAAAGAAGAGGGTTTTTAAAGAGACGGATGGCATCGTAGTACTTGAATCTCTAGCTTTATGTTCTGAAAGGAAAAATAAATGCATTTCTGTTTTTTGCTTATAAACAATATCATTTTTTGCACATAGTAATGATTAGCTATCAAAGATATCGCAATCTGAAATGGTAAATGTACTTAGGATTTTTTTTTTCTTTCTTATTCTTAAAGATATAAAAACTGTGCTGATATTTTATCTAAACCCTGTTTTATAATTTTCATATATACATTTCTTTGTTTAAAATGTAGCTTAATCTTTTAACTTTTTAGAGGTTTATTAGTTGATTACAACGAGATATGACAATTCATTTTATGTATATTTAGTGCATTTGAAATGCAAAATGTCTATAGCTTGGTAACTTAAACAATGCTTCTACAAATAAAACAGGAAGCGGTATCACGTATCTTCAATTAATTTTGTTATTTTCAAATTGTTAAGTATTTCAATCAAAGTTTCAAATATGCAAAAACTATTTGTTTAATTGTCCTACATGCCATCTGTAGAAAAGCAGACTTTTTTTTTCATTAAACACATACATTTATTTAAAATACAAATTGAACGTGACTTCTATGGAAATCTCAAATATCATTTTAAATAATTTATCATTGTGTATTCATATAAAATATTTGATTTTTGATAACTAAAGTGAAAGAACTATGACTACATAAGTGTACAGATGCAATTATGTGAATGAAAGCGTAAAATATCTTACTTCTCTTGTTTTAGTAGAAAAAAATAACAGCAAATAAAATGTTTTAATTAGACTTTGACTGTACTTTTTAATATTTTAGACAGAGGCACAAAATGAATTTCACATCAAGGAATGAATAAATGAAAAAATAATGTAAAAATTGTTTTTAAAAAATGCAGGTGTGTGTCGAGCAACATCTATTTGTTTTAAATCATAGAATACGTCAGTTTATCACTTGGAAAATAAACAAGAATGAAAATTCATGCATTAAGCATAGATTATAAAACACTTTCCAACGCATTCAGAATATTGTATCAAAAGTCTTAGATTAATAAGATGAAAGATGTTATATGAAAAACATGTAGGTTAAACATATTTAAAAACCCAATTTCAGTAATAATCAAAAGAATATCTGTATTTGTATGTGCAGCTCTGTTTATGATCAATAAATTTGTGTATGTACTACATAGTATACTAAAATTTAGTTCAGTGCGAAAAACACAACACTGTTGAAAATTTCCATTCATAAATTTCTGTCAACGAGCGGCATTGTACTCGATATATTTTGTGCAGCCCTGTATATGATCTAAACAATTTACAAACACAAAGCGATATGCAAAAAGATTACTTGAATTTAAAAAACCGTGTAACAATTGAAAAAGCAGTTCTAGAAAATATTGCTCATTGCCAGTACGGTAACCTAATTGTTTTGTTTCTAAATGAACGATGAAAGCTATGTTCTCCATAGTCCATATAAAAATATTGTAATGCACCTGAGTGATATTATATGAAATTTAATATGTTTAAAATAGAGTGACATTATTAAAATACACCGCAAAAGATTTTTCTCCATACCGTAATGTAAAAGAATAATTTTGAATAGCCCTGTAAATGAACGATAAACTCTTTGTACTCGTAATCTGTAGTAAGCATCTTGTAAGGCACCTGAGTGATATTATATGAAATTCAATATGTTTAAAATAGAGTGACATTATTAAAATACACCACAAACGATTTTTCCAATATGCCGTAATGTAAAGGAATTCTTTTGTATAGTCCTGTAAATGAACTATAAATGCTACATACTTCATTTTCAATACGGAATATGCTGTAATAAACTTCAATAACATATGTCAATTGCATGACAATCCGGGTATATTTATGCGAGCTTGAGCACGGACAGGCGGCAGACAGACAGAGAGACAAATTGAATTCATAAACACTTTTCAACTTTCTTGGAAAGTGTTAAAAAGTAAGGTAAAACACAGATTAAAGAAATTATTTTCCCATATTAATTTTTTTTACAAAGAATACTCTCGAAGATATGGTATTATATGTACATTATATGCAAATAAAATGGACATTTAGTATTATGCGCAGATTTCTTGTTATATGATCGTTTATTTTTGACTAATCATAATCCTAAACTAGACTAAATAAATCTGCGCAACCGAATCTATTTTCGTGGTTAAAGTTTGCGATGCAGTTACCTTATCGGATAACTTGAGAGCAAGGTCAATAAGTACCTATATATGCTTCACCATTTTAATATTATTGAGATATTTAATACTGAGATTATGTTTTCAACCTATTTTATAGATCGCGGAAAGAAAAAATATTGCAAAAAAGCAAACGTCGTGTTAACAGGAAGAAAATTGATCTAAGACTAGATTAATGTGCTTTACCCAACTTATTACCATAATAAAATGTTGCACTGTCCTTAAATTATTCAATTATTTCAAAGCAAAGTTAACCAGTTAATGAACGTATTTTTTGGTGATCTTTACCTCGGGAGGAGTCGCGCATACCCAGATTATGAATGGTTTTTACATTGTCACCAATAAATACAATTAATAATTGTCACTTTATTTAGTCTGATGCAATTGTTACAAATTCTATGGTAATGTAAATTGTAGATGACTTTTCGAAAAATAGTTGTGACAATTGTAAAAACCATACGCACCCTGAGTTATGTCATACCCCGCGCGACTGCCCCCGGGTTAAAATACATCATCACTCATGTATCTATGAGCAAATTTTAATGTTATTATATTTTTCGTCGTCAACAATTTTAGAGAATTAAACTCAAGAATAATGTGTAACATCTAGCTTTCGAAAAATCCAACGTTTTCAACTCAAAACAACAAGTTGATGATTTGAGGTAGCATAGATTTATGAAATAAAATTAAGATAAATATTATTTTGTATGAATATATATACATATATTTCCAGATTGCCCAATTTTATAGATGTAAGAGATATTTACTTACTTATTTATACTTTAAATGAAACTAAATTACCGATTAAAAATCGAATAAAAACGATTTTGTATCAAGTTATAAATATTTTTTTTTCAATCGAACACAGACACTTTCGTAACCAAAATGAACCATGTACCGCTAGTAATATCAACAATAAGAAATTTTAAAATGGAATATTTAGAGTATGACAAGTATTCTTTTCTCATGGACGCATTTGATTTTATCGATTAGAATCACTTCTTATCGTAAAATCAATCTGTGGTTAACTTTCCTAGGTTGTTGCAATGTAGCGTACATCTAAGATGTTCGAGTCAAAAATGACCCATGTTGTGCTATTTAATGCTATGGAGTTATATTTACATTTTATTTGATATTAGAAAATTAATTTATTGATTCAGATATTGTTTTATTCACTTAATCAATCAAGTGTGTCATTTAATATTGCCTTGTAGGTAATTTTTCATAAACATTAGGGAGTATGAATTTAATGAACCACTCTGTATTTATGGAATAAAAATACTCTAATTCCATCAGTCACCTCTTAAAATCACTTTAAAATTTCAAGCAATACAATGTAAGATGCATCTTTCCAGTATTTATTACATATTTCTATTTTTACGTTCGTTTGATAGAACAAAAAATTATAGAAAGCATTGAATTATGCACAATAATTACACACTTGAATAAAATGTATTTTACAAGTAAAATTACTACATTTGCAACACTTCACAGGGCTTTTGTTATCGCTCTATGGACACAAGTGACATACTTCAATTTTGCCATTGTTTTTTACACTATTGGATGTTTCAGGTCGGAGTTTAGGTTGTACTGAGTTTCGAATACTCACCGCGAATTTTCAGGCAGCCCTTGTTCTTGGCAAATGTTTTTATTTCTTTCAATATGGTGGGAAACCAAATTCATGCCAAGTTTTTCACTGAAGATTCTCCTTTTGTGAAATGAGTTCATATTTCATGCTTTATTATTCTTTAGGAATAATACAAATGCGTTATACTCGAAAAAAACTACAATAGGTCATCTGTTTCACTTCCTACTAGAGGACCAGTGGGAGGTCAATTTATCTAACGTGTCTATTCCTCCTTTGGTACTGTTGTAATCCAGAATTAGTTGAAGTATTTTTGGGTCTATTTCTGCTATTTTCCATCCTGGTGAAGGGTGCTCTGCGTGACAAGGCACTTCCCTCTCTTCGGGAGTCGTATCCTTTGTGAATACAAATGTCGGTGAGTACTTTGGGGTCGACTTTTGCAAGCAACTGAGGAGTAATTGTTGATTTGTTTTTTCTTATTGTTCTTTCAAGTCTTGAACGAGATCAATGACTATCCTAAGACCTTGGTTTCGTTCCAGGGTAGAACCAGGCAGCTTTCCAAGATACGGCTGTATATGTATATACTAGGCATAACCGGTTGCGTTATCACAAAGTACCCAAACCTTTATACCGTACTTGGTTGATTTGCTGGGTGTGTACTGGCGGAATGGACGTTTCCATTGGAAAGCTACCAGATGTGCATCTACAATAACATACATTTCAGGAACAATTTCGGAAATTTTCCTCCCGTTTGCCCCACAATTTTTATGGTCGCAAATTACGCTGTTTCCCGTCTTCTTGATCGTCTCTTTCGGTGTCATCAAATCGAAGTACTCTAGAGATCATTTTGACTTTCTCTAAAGACATAGTTGCTCTGAAAAGATTCCGTCCCGTTGCAGCAATGTATCGACTCCGTTCAATATTTATACACTCCAGGCAGCAGTTACAAGCCAAAAATCCCTTCCAAGTAAACACTATTAAAATACTTCCAGCTGTCACCGAACATCTCTTTTCCTTCTATGTTACTATAATTTAGTATAATTTTCACTACTGCTTGTGGAAAAACAGTATGAAGGCTGAGAATTCGTCTTCAATTCTAATAGTGTCGCATCTGGTTGTTCTTGGAGTCATTTTCACTACATTTGCAGGCGTACGCCTACCACATGCGGCTGGTGGTTCTGATTCCCACTCGATTTTACCGTCTTTACTAACTAGAAATGAGGTCAGACTTTCCATCGGATTAGATTCTATATCGTCTTCCTCATTGGATGACAGTTCGTTTTCAGAAACGTGATCGTCGATTTCTGAAACAACCTCTTCTTCGTCCGACGATGCTCGCATCAATTCACCATTTTTTTTCATTTGTAAGACATCGCTTAGCCACACCCAGAAAAAGGAATTGATTAAAACAACAAAACCCGTTTTGTTGAGTACATTTTGGTTGTTTTAGTCAAATTTTTAGTTCAAGTAAAAAAATTGGTTTTGTTGCTTGGACAAAAAAATATTGTTAACACTCGTACAAAATTTTAACAAAATTTAACCAATTTTACTTGAACTAACAAAATTTGTTTCTTTTAATTTTACAATATTTTTGTAATTCCAGCAAAATTTTGTTATTTTTGAAAAATTTAAATTCTTGTGTAGTAGCCATATCTCTCTTACGTAACTTGATTTATTTGACTTATATAGCTATATAATTACATGATTAACATAATTTTGGGGTAATTAAAACTTTTTTTTCACTGGGACGGACAAAGGTAGTTTCAAAAATCCCCCTGTCCCATTTATTACCGTCTTCTATCTTTGCAAGAAGAAAGAATTGGATTCATGGAAATTTTCGATTTCCGGTTGTCCTGAACGCGATTTCACTGTTTTTATCTCAAGAACTAATGCACGGAATTTAATAAAACCTTTTATTCAGTTACTTTCTGATATAAATTGTTGCTGATTACTTTTTACTTTAAATCGCGCAACAGGTGGCGCTGCTATGTTGCATTTTTCGTGATTTCTGCAATAGCTCTATCTCATTTTCAGCAGTCAAATACGCCTGTAATCTTTGAATAATAACAAGGAAATTTTTATCCTGCTTTTTACAGGCGTAATTCACTGCTGAAAATGAATAAAAAATTAACTATGTGTTGCCGTATGCTGTGCTTTGTACTGTCGTCTCATGTTTGCCGCAGAAATTTGCGTGCTCCTTATGACATTCCATCTTGTGCTGCGATTGCAGCCGTTCCGACATATATAAGAGTGAGAAATGCCGAACTCAGATATCGTTCCTGGTAGCGCAGCGGTAAAGCGTCAGACTGCTGTTCTGAGGACCCGGGATCGACTCCCGGCATGGACAATTTTCATTCTCTCGGTTTGCGCTTGAAAAAAAGCCCGACAAAATTCACTTGTTATTGTTCAAGGTTTACAAGCGTAATTCACTGTTGAAAATGAATTAAAAAATAGTTAAAATTGCATATGTAGATTTGTTCATTTAACAAATGTTTTTGTAGTATAAACAAAACAAGTTCGTAATATAACATATTTTATTGATTAAACAAACAAAATATAGTTTGTTGAAAAAAGAAAATAGATTGTTAAAATAATACATAGCATATATCTATGTAACAAAAATAATTTTGTTAATTCAAGTAAAATTGAACCATTTTACTTGAATTAACAAAACATTTTTTGTGCTGACGATACAAATTTTTTTTTTTGGAATTGCAAAAAAAATCAACAATATTTTTTTTGTTGATTCAAACGAAATTTCCATTGACCCATATTTAAACAAAAAGTTTCGTTGGGGCAAACAAATTTTTGTTGATTCAACAAAACTTTTTTCTGTGTGCATATCGTTCGTAAACATCGGAAAGTTTATAACAAAACACGTTAAAAAAATAAATGAACAGTGAAAAAAAACTACGCCCCATTACGCAATCTGCGAAAGCGGTAAAAAAAAGGCGGAAATGAAAGGCGTGAATCACGAGGGAGGCACGGAACATTTTGCATATTTGTAAACAATAGAAAAAACACATACTGAAAGAAACAAGAGCACGAATGTGTTGTCACAGCAATAATAATGGAATAATATAGTGAAAATTTTGGTACTCATATATCCTATGCACTGAAAATTGCACATTGGTCAAAAATGACCCGAACGACTTATGTGTTACAATTTTTATTGTAAAAAAACTATTATTTGAAATAAAAAGTTTCACAAAACTGAATATTTATGAGGACTATGGTAACAATGTGGAAAAATATTTTTGAAGAATTTCAAAAAATATAATAGTTATGAAATAAATAAATTTGATATGGGTAAAAAAAGACCCGAACACCCTAGGAAGGTTAAATTAAAATAAATTATCATAAAATACCATCGGAAACTGCTGTCTGCATGCGTTTTAAAAGAGTAGTGTTCAATTAAATTATGATATTTTAACAAGATGGTTGAACTTCCGATTTCTGACATCTACGAATGTTGCAGATAAAACAAGACTAATATTTCTTCATGTTTAGCTGTGCAAAGAATTGTCTGATATTCCCACTTTCCATGAAAAATTCCAGTCTCGAGCGCAATTCGTGGGCCAACAAGAAATTGAAAAAATGTGTATTTGGAAGTAAATGAAATTTGGGCCAATTATATTGCTGTTATATCACTTATGAATTCCAATGGATCTTCCTGTTCTTGCAATTATTCATGATATTTATTAACTTCTCTCACTCATTAAATGAAATTCATCCAGACGAGTATCACGAAAGTTCTGATATGTGGGTTAATATATATTTCCAATCAACTTATGTCGCCACTTTTATGCTTAATTTTATTCTACTTTGGTGGGACACCAAAATTGCGTAGCGCCATATATCGCTGGTATTTGGTTCTAAATCGAGGAATCAAAGTAAAGAAATTCTTGACATCAGCCATTAGTCTTATGCAATAATTTCTTCAATAGCTGTCATCGTTTACAAATTCTCTATTTCATCGTTATTTCAACAAAAAAAAATCAATACATTTATACATATATATATATATATATATAATAAAGGTATAATATGTACATTATGTAATGCGTACATAATGTGTATGTGTAATATGCACACACATACACACACACACACACACACATATATATATATATATATATATATATATATATATATACTAAAAACTTATTAACGTTTGGTAATTGCGGATTTATGTATAAATATACAAATATAGTTTTTATTTAATAAAATATGCATTGATTGATTAAACAGGTTTTTTTTAGCATCTTAAACCACAGAAAATCTTATAAAATGTTTATTATTTTCTTTTCTTACATCAATGTCGATGCAGATAGTATATTGAAAATAATGTAGAAGCATCATTCAAACCTCCATACTTGGAAATTATTTTTTCACAGATACATAATTAATTATACATGTGTTTAATAAATCATAATAAACTTCTTCAAATTTATTTTGTAATATTCCTGCAAAGTACTTCAGACGGAAAGTGTTTACGCTTTTACGCTTTTATCTTACATTTTTGAATTTTTAGAAGCACTTCCTTCAACCAATGTGGTACACAAACAACTTTTGGCGAGATAAAGCTTCACTGATTCTTCTGATATTCATGAAAATCGATTGCTATTCATGAAGAGAAACTTTGAACTACTTATCTGCAAGAAATAACTTTCAGTAGTAAGATTTTATATAACTTATGTAAACTGCATTTTTATAGAAATAAATAGAAATAAATTTTAAATTTGAATGCAAAATATTGAAATGTGAAAAAAAATTCAATATATTTTGATTTATTTATTAAAATTTCTATTTCATATATTTTTGATTTTTTCATTATTTTTTCCTATTTTTTTGCAGTGGCATATGCGAATATGGTATTTTTCAGTATCCTTTTAAATCATCAAGTGGATTTTTCATTTTCATATAATTCGTTAAAAATCTATTTACCGAATTTTTTCTGTAGGATTTTCTAATTTTTACTTATATGTGTCTTATTGTTAAAAATGTGAACAAATAATGATACTCCGTATTAATTAGGATTTCTTTCTTGTGATATGAACACAAGTTCCAAAATGAACACGAGAAAAAAAAATAGATGGTGAAATAATAAATATTTTTGTGAATTGCAACATTAACTTAGGTCATTCTAAATTTTCAGATTGTGGAATTATCGGAAGACTGAATATTAATAAATAAAATAATATGAGATAAATAATTAAGAAATTAACAATTGGGATTTTTAAATAGTTAAATTTAAAGTATTTTATATTATGTATTGTATTGTTTAGTAATAAAGAATATCATATAGGAAATTAAACAATACGTGATTTATGGAAACCTAGAAAAATTTTAAATGCAAAAAATAAATGTCACATTTTTTTTCCAATTTTCACACATCAAATTACATAAAATCTCTGGGAAGAGACATGAATGTATGTAAAATATTATTTTTATCCTGTATCCATAAACTTCATATATATCTATCTAGCACATATTGCATATAAAGCTCTTTTGTGACCATTCGTGATCAATAGTATCTAAAACGTCCTGTAGAGAAATGAACAAAATGCATCCACATGTTTTCCTAAACAAGTACTATTACACATACATAAAAACATAATCATATAAACATATACATGCATACGACTAGCAGTGAACATGAAAATTTAGTTTTTATGCAGATTTCAAGAACTTGTGCTGCGAACGGATAGTTTTAGTAACGACTTTAAAATTAAAGAAAATTTTGTTGAAACTGAGTTAATTAGGGATATGCTATTAAATGTTATTATGCTCGATATTATGATCTTAATTTTATAGTGCCTTCGGAAATAATTTTCAAGTTGCCTACAAAAAACTCATATAACAGAACCATTGCTTTAAACAAATAATTTCTCAATTTTTGATTACGATGTACCTAGAAATGCATATCGCATTGCTAGATGTATGATCTTGTTCAGATGTCTTGTTTTGTCTTTCTGAGATTTCAAAGCTTAAAAATGCATAATTTACTGGTGTTTTACACGATTTTGAATGTACAGGAAAGATATAAATATTTCGGCATTTCGTTGTGCATTTCGTTTACATTATGTGTCGTCATTTAGCTCTTTCACTATTGCTAATTAATTGGGAAAAATTTTTATTATTATTTCAAAATTACTTATTTTTATTTTACCAGGATATCCCGCCATTAAAATGCCTATAAGCTTTATTGGTTTTTTATAGTAATATCTAAATTAAAAGTAATAAGAGTATTATAATCCCTTCAACTAGTCTAATTACATAATTCTACAAAGATTACATGATAAGTTCTGGAGATATTTAATAATAAAAATTAAGTTATTTCTGGGGTGTTCTCAAATATGAAATACGTTACTGTAAGGTTCCGATTAAATATCTAAATTTATTGATCTTTGTTTGAATATAATATTATTAGTGTCCTAAATAGTCTAAAGGGATCTACTAAATAACCGATGAAATAAACGAGACCACTCTTACGGACATTTTGTACAAGATTAGTTATTTTTTACATGAATACGTGGACTTCAACATATAGTAGTAATGAATTTTAAACTTAATTAACCCTTTAGTCAATGACCGGGTACCCGGGTACGTTTTTGATATTTTCATCCCGTTTTCAGGGTGTTAATATAAAAGTGAATTTAGATCCCCACTATTTGTAGTATTTGCTTTCCATTAGTACAATCACTTTAAAGTTTCGAAATTTTATTATTATTATTTTTGGGCATTAAACATTTATATGCCTTTCATCAATAACATGGGTATCCTGGTACCATTGCAATTTTTTTTTTCTGTGGAAAAAAAATAAAACAGAAATTGATAGATTACCCAGATTTAGATCAATATAACATGAAATTATTTTTAAAATAGGAATTTTACATATTTTGAATCTGTAACCGCTTAAAATACTGGCAAACAACTTTTCAATATACTTTTAACTCTTGATTTGTTCGAGAAATGTCTAATAGCCAGTATATTTTGCAATCGATCTTGAGTTGTTAAAAAGCTCAAGCTTTCATCTAATTACCGCAAAATAGGCGACAATTGTCTGTTTTATGTCTAATCATATCATTATTTCCAGTATGTCAAATGCAAGCAGCAACTGCTGCTATATCCACCATATTGAAAAATAATGTGAGTGGGCATCTGCTTGTACACCTATGTGTTGTATATTGCGCAAATAATTTGTCCTTAATATCCACTCCAGATGTCTCCTTATTATAAAACAGAATCATTTCAGACTTCTCTTTTAGTACCGTAAAGGTTTTATCATTATGCATAATAGAGATTAGAATGACAGATTTGCTTCTTTTTAGCACTTTCCAACCTAGTTGAAAAGTGCTTATGACTTCGGTTTGTCTGGCCGTCTGGCCGTCTGTCCGTGCTCTAACTCCCGTAAATATGCTCGGATTGCTCTGCAATTTTTATATGTTATTGTCGTTATCTATGGCACGTTCCCTATTTCAACTGAAGTGTGTAGCACTTATAGTTTTCTTACAGGGACACTCAAAAGAATTCCGTTACATTGCGGTCTATGGGGAAAAATCATTTGCGGTTTATTTTAAAAATGTTTCACTATTGTAAACGCATTGAAATTTGAATAGATCACTAAGATGCATTAGAAGAAGCTTAATATGGAATAGTAGGTGTATAGCACTTAGAGTTACTTTACAGGGACAGTCAAAATAATTCCGTTACATTACGTCTATGGAGAAAAATCGTCTGCGGCTTATTTAAATAATGTTCCACTATTTCAAACGCATTGAAGTTTATATATATTACTAAGGTGCATTACAAGAGGCTTACTACAGAATAGTGTGTGTATAGCAGTCATCGTTCATTTACAGGGACACACAAAAGAATTCTCTCCTGTCTGTTAACAATAATTCCTGGAAGTGCGTTTTAAGTTACTGAACGCGATTTTAATCTTAACTAGCTTTTTGTCTATTACGTGGTGTGTATAAATTCTGTAGATCCTATACAGGGCAGCACAAACGTTCGCGAACACATTTCCGTTTATTGACAAACTCCAGAAGGAGAATTTAAACTGTGCTACGCGTTTCCTAACTAAACTAAAATTTAGCATCCTATGTATATATACAAATCTATAGATCCTATACAGGGCTACATAAAAGTATTCGGATATTTTTCCGAATATTGTATATATTGAAAATTCCCGAAATTACGTTTTTAAATATGTTATGCGTTTTCCAAATTGTTTACTTAGATGTCATCTTTCAGCTTATTAAATGGTAATGATTTGTAAAATTATTTTAGAAGCGTTGGAAAGTGCTACATAATCTATGCTTGTCGAATGATTTTTCGTTCTTGTTGGAACATACAAACAAATACTTACGTCATCATAAAATTCAAATTCTGTGGATCTAAATTCTGTGGCAAAAACTTGTCGCGATTTATATTGTATAATTTCTTTGGTGATATAAGGTTTGTTTCTTTTCAAAGTGTCAACCATTCTGAGTTTCCTGATAAGTGCTTGGACAAAAAGAAAGAAAGGGAAAAAGGTGGTCCAATGTGATGTTTCGTCCAGAATCCTTAAATGTGGCGGCCAAGTCTTTCACAACTCGTTCACCTTTGTTTATTTCTTGGTCTGTACATGTTTTTCCGGTGTATAGTTGACCATTGAAAATATATTTTCAATCACATAGCCACCATATTTTGATCTCATATTTAGCCGGTTTAGACGGAATATATTGGGTAAATCTTGTTCTTCATCGATATGGAAATAACTGCTCGTCAACCGTTATGTTTTCCGTCAGTTTTAATTTTTTCAATAGGTAAAAATTTAGTATGGTCCATAAATCACGAACTGCTAAAATTTTGCCATTTTCAAAACGATACACTCGTGTGTTCTGGTTTCATTATGAGAAAATATCTGCAATTAGCCTTAGGTTTTTTTTTCGGCGCATAATCTTCATCACAACTATCAGAAAATTCACTTAAAACTGAAACTATTTCCAATAACTTTTGAAGATATTCCACTACGTCCAATAAGAAAAAAAAAATGAATATTAATTTTTGTGTAAAATAAAAAATTTTTGATGATTTAATATGAACATGATAACGTAAATATCTGACGTACTGTCTTGCAGATAATTCTTGCATTATTTTAAGAACGTCATAAAACTGAAAATGAAACAGTGAAATGTTATAATACATTCATGCATATACGAGTGACAACGAAATGAAGCTTTTTTTTCTGAACTATAAACGTAGTTTGTATTTAAAAATGTTTCTGAAAATGAAATCAGAAGAGGCGTAACTCACTTACTTTCCACACCTGCTCTTCTCCAAAGGCAGGGCAGTTACATTCTATGATATAGGGATGTTTTAAATCTATTTTATGCTACGCGTATGATAAAATCGCAGCAGGTACCCCGGTCATTGGAGACAGGGGAAAATTTTGGTCACTGAGAAGGGTTAAAAATTATTTGTCTGTAAGAACTTCATAAAACTGAAAAAGAAACAGTGAAATGTTATAATACATTCATGCATAGACGAGTGACAACGAAATGAAGCTTTTTAGGTGCGTTCGTAATTATATAAATACGTAGCACCTATTGTCGTTGTCTGGTCCGTCCGTCCGCATATAACAAACCAAAAAATACCCAACCGAATGGTTTGAAATTTAAGATATAGTATCTTTGCAAAATTTTGTCGAGACATTTCAATTTTTTTTAAATCGAATATTTAATAATTTTTTAATAATTTAATAATTTTTAATATTAAAAATCGAATCAAAATTTTAGAAAATATTAATAAAAACATTTATTAAGAAACTTGATTTTTTTTTTTTTAAATCGGTGCTTTCTTTTTATTGGAGCTTTCGAGGTTTAATCGTCAAGCGACCGAGATACTTATTTTATGACAGAAATTAATCTGCAGACGATATAATTCATTTCACAGAATTAAAAATCATCAAGATCTGAATATTTATTTAACTAGCTATAGTACGAACGTACCTCGTTTGTAACGTTTGACGTACAATTTACAACTTGTTTCTGAACTATAAACGTAGTTTGCATTTAAAAATATTTCAGAAAATGAAATCAGAAGGAACGTAACTCACTTATTTCCCACACCTGCTCTTCTCCAAAGGCAGGGCAGTTACATTCTATGATATAGGAATGTTTTAGATATATTTTATGGTACGCGTATGTTAAAATCGCAGCAGGTACTCGGGTACCCCGGCCATTGGAGACAGGGGAAAATTTTGGTCACTGAGAAGGGTTAAAAAATTTTTGTCTGGAAACGATAAATATGCATATACACATAGTAGAAGTCTATACAATTGGATTTGTGTTCATTTAAATTATGTTTCATTATAGTTTAAATATAATATGGTATATCTGATAATATAAAAAATTATGAAAAATAAAAGAGCAATATTATTTGAGTTTTCAAAAAATTCAACAATTTATTGTTAAAGTTTATTGTTAAGATTATTGTTTAAATTAATATAAGTAAAACTATCCGAAATAAATTTTACATTAGAAACAAAATTTGAACAATTTTTATTCAAAACATCCCGACTAAAAATGTAAAAATTAGGTATATGCTCGTAATATTAATCATAAAATTCAAATATTTTTCAAAATAGGATTTTGTTTTTGAAAATGGCAATGCTAGTTAATATTTTAATAGGTACATGTCCGCTTTATAATTCAAGCGTACCACTTAATATATCACGTTATTCCTATTTGATTGGTAACAAATTCATTATTTTACAATGATATAGCACAGAATTAAAAGATGTTTATCCAATTGAATCTACAATTGTAAAAATGTTTGTATAACTATGCCCAAAGATACATGTAACAACGTTGTATGTGTACACATACAATGATTACAAATTAATTTAATAATTTGTCATATAATTCATAACATAAAACAAGTGAATATAAAAGAGTGAATATATATAAAATAAAAGTTACATCAAGCCATTGACTGTTGTCCGTGAACAAATAACCCTTTATATTGTCAGAATAACATTTCCAGTTATATTCACTTTCACATCATGAAGCTTAACGACTTTCACATACATAATATCCTCAGACCTTAAACTGTAAAATATGAGCTAATATCGACTAATGGAATTCCAGTTATGCAAATAGCTATCAACTTCATCAAAACTAATGAAGACAGCAGGAAATGAAGACATCATACAAAGATGCCTATTAGTTAGAAAATTAAATAATTAAACTTTTATATTTAGAACTCTTAGTAAAGTGCGTTTCGGGGTAAAATATTCCCAAGAGTCTTTTTAAAATATTTCTCAGAAAAAGTGTCGATAAAGAAAATAATTAAGGAACAGAATAACTCAAAAACACATTATTTATTAGAAAAGTAGATACCTAGAATGTATAACGATATTTACATTTTTTTTTTATAATGCTTTTATAAAATGTGATAAATTTTTAAAACAACATCAGCAAAATTAAGAATTAAAATTGTTTTAAAAAACAGTCCTTTTACATAGATCTTTTAGTTCTTTGAAGTCGTAATAATTATAGAAAAATAAATTCATTTTAGCCGGACAAGTTTTATTTACTTGTTTTATGATGCAGTCATTTTATTAAATTTTATATTTTATATGTTATTATATTTCAACACTTCATTTATAATTTGAGATAATATGATGTACAAAATTTTGTTTATTGAACGTGCAGATACTAAAGGGAAATCGTAAGTGACCATGCATGAAATATTTGAAATGCGACGATTTACTATAACAAGGTTTGAAACAAGACAATCAGTGTAACGATAGAAGATTACTTTTTGAAAATTCACTTTTCTGTTCTTAAAAAAACTTATGTATCCAATTGAATTCACAATTGTAAAAATGTTTGTATAATTATGCACAAAGATACATGTAACAACGTTGTATGTGTACACATACAATGATTACAAATTAATTTAATAATTTGTCATATAATTCATAACATTAAACAAGTGAATATAGAAGAGTTACATATATATAAAATAAAAGTTACATCAAGCCATTTACTGTTGTCCGTGAACAAATAACCCTTTATATTGTCAGAATAGTAATTCCAGTTATATTCACTTTCATATCATAAAGCTTAACGACTTTCACATACATAATATCCTGAGACCTTAAACTATAAAAATATGAGCTAATGTCGACTAATGGAATTCCAGTTATGCAAATAGCTATCAACTTCATCAAAACTAATGAAGACACCATAGAAAGATGCCTATTAGTTAGAAAATTAAATAATTAAACTTTTATATTTAGAACCCATAGTAAGAGCGTTTCGGGATAAAATATTCCCAAGAGTCTTTTTAAAATGTTTCTCAGAAAAAGTTTCGATAAAGAAAATAATTAAGGAATAGAGTAACTCAAAAACACATTATTTATTAGAAAAATAGATACACAGAATGTATAACGATATTTCCATTTTTCTTTTTTATAATGCTTTTATAAAATGTGATACATTTTTAAAACAATATGAGCAAAATTAAGAATTAAAATTGTTTAAAAAAACAGTCCTTTTACATAGATCTTTTTGTTCTTTGAAATCGTAATAATTATAGAAAAATAAATTCAATTTAGCAGGACAAGTTTTATTTACTTGTTTTATAATGCAAACATTTTATTAAATTTTATATTTTATACTAGCAAGCTACGCACGCTGCACTGGTCGGTTTCTACAAATGAACCTTGAATCAGACGAAATATATCGTTTAATTTGACTATGTATTTGAAAGCAATCTGTATATTTACCTGGAATATCCTTCCACATTACTGAGAAATGACGTGACTGCGTTATTATAATTTCTAATGTGCAGTTAAAATTTTAGCTGTTAAGGGCCAACTCTTTTATTTGATCATTTACAGTTAAGGTTTGCTAAAGAATGATAAAACTACATGCAATATACTAAAACCATCACTAAAAATTGTCGAACTAACAATGCAAACAAATTAACTAACAAAATCCATTCAGTAGAAGTTTTTATAAAGGCTAATCTTTGATATCCGGGTTCATCTGATTATAGAACTTTTCCACATAATTCGAAATTTAACAGAACGATATAAAATATACTAAAACCATCCTTATAAATTATCTACTTAATATATCTACTATATATCTACTATATACAAGTCGCAAAAAATACGCCCAGTGAAAACTTTCAAAAAGGCTAATCTTTTGGAATTGGGTTCACCTGACTATATAACCTTCACACATAACTGTTTGACTGAGCAACGTAGAACAATATGTAGTACAATAAAACCATTCCTGAAGTAACATCTAACTAACAATACAATTCTCATCAAAATCCGTCCAGTAGGACATTTTCAGAAGGCTAATCTTTCATAATCAGAATCAAATATTGAAAAGGCTAATATTTGATAAAAAAATAGTCATCCGATTTTCGAATTTCCCCCTATAATTCTAGAACTAAGCAACGTAAAATGATATGTTATATAATAAAACTTCCCCTAGAAAATTATCTAACAGTGTAGGTTCCATCGAAATCCATTCGGCAAAATCTTTTAAAAAGGCTAATATTTCATAAACGGTTATAGATTTCATAAAGGATTATAGAACTTTCCAGAATAATTCTATAACTAAGCTACGTAGAACAATATGTTATACAATAAAACCTTCCCTGGAAAATTATCTTACAGTTTAAGTTCTACGAAAATCCATTCAGCAGAACTCGAGTTATAAGCACCCGGAACGAAATCTCATATATGTAGAAGTAAATAGAAGTATATTGCCATTAATATAGTTTGCATTTGAATTAAAGAAAAGGTACTTTTCGGTTAGCCGGCCGCCAGTGATATATATATATATATATATATATATATATATATATATATATGTATATATTCATACATATAATTGTATATATATGTGTGTAGATGTATGTGTATCGAAATTACATACATAGCGATTTTCGAAAGATTAAAACTACCCGTTTTAATACTTTCGTCATTTAAAAAAAAAGAAAATAATACTTTAATACGTGAAAAACAGTCCTCTTTAAAAACAACGAATATCTTTATTCTCTCACTTCCGTGCCGACAAAACACTCTACAAAAACCATTTTCGACAACAACATATTTTTCACACAGCTTGGAAAGATACAGTTACAAAAACAAAAAACATCTTTCTCACACAGCTTAGAAATTTACATCTACAAAAACAAAATATCTTTCTCACACAGCTTAGAAAGATACATTTATGAAAACATCTCCTGTTAGTAGGAGCCAAGAATACGTTTAATTCAATTGGATTCGCGACAATGTGTATGATATACATGTATATACATGTAAATACATTTATATATATATATATATATCAGAGCGCCCGGCTAACCGAAAAGTACCAAAAAAACCTGGAAAAATGCAGTCGTACACTTAAAAAAACACCTATGGGCTTAAAATCTCTTATCAAAACTGTTTTTCTTTTTTTTCTTTTCTTTCTTTTTTTTTAAATAAAATTAGTAACAGTTTTTTCTTTTATTTTTCCAGATGTATAGCCATTTCAATTCTTTCTGCAACAAAAAAAGACACATTTTGGTTTAAAATCAAATTGTTTGGGGTTAAAAGTAAAATCAAAATCACCAGAAACAACAGATGCATCGCGAAATATTGTTTCAATATAGAAATCTTGCCCCTTGAAAGATTTTTTAAGCATTACGAGCATTCCCAATCATCTTTAAATTAAATATTTTCGTTTTATAACATTCTCTCATCAAAACTCTTTTTTTTATTTCTCTTTCTCTTTTCTTTCTTTCTTTAAAAAAAAATAAAATTAGTAACAGTTTTTCTTTTATTTTTCGACATGTATAGCCTTTTCATTTCTTTCTGCAACAGTAATGACCGCCAAAAAATTAGCAATGGTAACCTTTCGGTAAAAATAACAGAACTTTCTATCATAATTCTATAACTAATATACGTAGAGCGTTGTGTCATATACTAAAACCTTCCCTGAAAAAGTATCTCTCGAACAGTGTAAGTTCCATCATAATCCATTCGGCAGAGCTCGAGTTATAAAGGAACGGAACGAAATTTCCGTTTGTGTTTTATATATATATATATATATATATAGTAGATGTTATTATACTTCAACACTTTATGTATAATTTGAGATAATATGAGGTACAAAATTTTTTTTATTAAATGTGCAGATACTAAAGGAAAATCGTAAGTGATCATGTATGAATTTTTTGAAATGTGACAATTTACTATAACAATGTTTGAAACAAGACAATCAGTGTAACGATAGAAGATTACTATTTGAAAATTCACTTTTCTGTTCTTAAAAAAACTTATATAAAAAAAGACTATATTTCCTGGATGTATTTTATTTCATATCCTAACGATAAATAGAGAAAAATGTGTGCTTGACAAGATTCGGAAGACGAGAATACATGCATGCATCACTTCTTTGATAAAATATCTAACATGATTCTGAAGCAGCAAGGAGTCTGGTATTTTAAATCGTGTTAGAAAAGAGAATTTTCAATATTATAAATTCGTTATATGCAAGAGAAGAAAAATTTTTTGGTGCTCTAAATTCAGCAAGTGACAACTATTTCGGGAGATTATTTTTACAAAGTTCAGTGAAAATGCCTAGCGACGTACAAATGACAAATGTTTCTTAATCTGCAAAATTGTTCTTTAAACACTTAAGAAATCATATACTAACCCCTTCCGAGTCATCCATGATTCCGAAAGTCGTTCGTAAGCATTAGACATCTCAGAAATGAAGATATTTTCGACATTTAAAGAAATATTTTTAAATCCAAAGCTTCTTTTGTTGCCACGCCACTGATTTTAGAAAATGTTTCCAAGTACATTTTATAGTGTATTAAGCAGTTTTCTTAAGGCAGTTTCAGTTTTTTTGAGTTGATGCTATCAAATCTCAATAACACATTTTCAACTGCGTAACTGGATCTATACATGCAAGAGCAACAACATAGTATTAATTTTATTGCTAATGCTGTTAATTTATCTTGTTTTTCATTAAAACATGTTTATTGCACATGAAAATTGAAAGAATCCGTAAAACCTAAGTTTTGGATAGAAAAAATAATTATTAGACTATAAAAACAACTCGGAATCGTTTACCAAAATCAGTGGCTTCAACAGAATTTTTATGTTTTATAAATGATTCTATAAATTACAAAAATATACTGATTTGTGAGGTTTCTAATGTTAAACAATATTTTTGGAGTCGTGAGTAACGTGGACATTATTATTGCAAATTTTCTTTTCTGGTTATATTATGTTTGTCTATATTTAGAAACATTTGACTTCTTTTAACAGTGTAAACATTTCTTTGTGGTGTAAATGACACTATTTCAAAATCTCTGCACCCTGATTTGATAATTTTTAATTATAAAAGGTATTCCTTAAATTTTGTAAGTTAGTGCAACATTTTAAAATTTAAAATCACAGATTACAAATTTTAAAACTTTGATACACACAAAAAAAAAACTATAATTGCAAACATTCAGTATTTCATTGTAGCGATTTACACTGCCCGATTTTCGCTTCTCAGTTTTTGGATAGAAAAACGCTCTTAAATAATGATAATCTATGATTTATCCTTGTATATCTACACACAATGTAATGAACAGCAATCTAATTAAATAAAAAATAAATGAATAGAGGAGGAATGATACTTGCATAACGCAATAAATTATCATCCATAATACTATAATCTTAGTGTTGTATTCAATTCTTTTTTCGTGAGAGGGTCTTCCGGAGGGAGCTTATACCCTTCCAGGTGGATATTTTCACTTCTAGACTATTAATAAGTACAAAATCTAAAACTCTAAGAGGGGTACATTTTGTCCTTCTCCGGCGAGATGTATCTCTTGGCCACCTCCTTAATTTATCACTGCTAGTTCCCAATTTGTTATTTTCTTCCGCGTTATTTAAAACTTTATATAGACTTTTTGAGCTATGATATTGTAGATTACCAAATACATACAAACTGTGTACAAACAGAACTAAGCAAGTGTAATTGTTTAAGCATTTTACTTAATTTTATAGTATTCCTGGCATTCTGTTGCGAGAAATGAACTCGATACAAAATGAAAACAAGTGTGTAAGTGTGATCCAAGATCGCCCAAAGGGTTTAGTTTAATATTCCTTTCAAAACACTTTATCCTTTCTTTAACAAATTTTTAAAAAAATAGTCATGTTTTTAATAAAGTAAAAATTTTCAGGTCTATTTTTCTCGTTTTTTTTCGAAAATGAACCGGTTTGATAGAGGTCTAAGCCAACTCTTATAATCTGTCATAATAATATATATCATGTGGACTAAATGCGATATTAAAAAAATCAATTTCAAACATAAATATGTTGTATAGAGAACTTCAAAATGTTAAAATATGCCAATATTTCCACAATCGGGTGTTTATCATGATTCCATGCGTTCCCAAAACTCATATGACGTTATTATCACTTGCTGATGCCCTAGCTACTTACTTTCTATATTACTCATATTGATACTCTCTTTGTATTATTCTCAAACATTTGAAAAAGTCCGTTAAACTTCCAACATGGCGTCAGATTATTTTGATTTTATTTTTCTAATGACATCATATTAACCTGCTTTCTGTGCTTACACATACTCATACTCCTTGTATTATTGAGAAATGTTTGAAAATTTCCGTTTTATTACCAATATGACATAATATTAATCTTTTTTTCAACTGAGGAACTTTTAATTTAATTTTCATTTTTCACGGGGAAATCTTTCAATAGAAAATTAATTATTGTAGAAAAATTTTTATTGTGAATTTTTAATTGTTGGCAAAAGCTATGACTAAAAATGTTTAAATTTAATAGGAAAAGGATGTTAGATTTATGTTTTTTTTTTATCTCTCGATATTAAATTAATACTTTTTTTTTCAAAAAATTATGATTTTCAGCTTCGTAGTAAGTATTCAGCTTTAAGTACACAAAATTTCTGTAAGTTATATATATTAATCTGTCTAAAAGTTATATAGTTTCTGAGAACCGGCTCTGTGACGGACATACAACGTAGCGGGACAAAAAAGATTTCGTGAGATGAACAAAACCCTAAAAAAATACTAAACGCAAATTATAAAGAGTTCTTTAGATAGATGTTTATAATGTGCACTGTGTTTTTATTTAATTATTTTCAAGTCTAATTTTATAGTAATCCTTGTCTTCTATTATCAGACATGAACTCGATGCAAAATGCGAAAATGTAATTAACCAAAAATAAAAAGAATTCTTCAATTACATTTTCATTATGTGCATTGCTTTTTTATTTAACTTTTTTCAACCTATTTAAAAGTCATTTTTAAGAGGAATATGACATAAATTTTGATTATGTTGTGTATCATATCACAAATGTTTGGAAAGTAGTACATGTAAGTAAAGAAATTATTATTTAAAAAAATTAAGAAGCTGTTACTACTGTAATATTTAGATTTTTCTTAATTTTCTAAAATGTAAAAAATGATATCAGAAGAATGTACCTTGGAAATTGAAATTTCCCGTTATTATCGATAATATATTGAACCATTTTGAAAAGTGAAAAGAGTAAAAAAAAAATAAAAGGGTTTCTGTTATTTTGTTTAAAAAAAAGATCAATATTTTCATTGAATGACATCTTATAAAAAATGTGTTTTGACACAGAGAGTCATTATTTAAATAGTTTCTCATGGAAAACTGGAGCACTTTTCTATAAATGTACTGTAATATCAATAAAAATAAATGATTCAGTAATGTTTCCAAATTGTATTTGACCACTTTAAATGGATTTCAAATAAGTTTGATGAATGGTTATGTCTTACAAAGAAAGAGAAAATAAAGTTGGGAAATGATTTACATTTTTTTTTAAGGCCTCTTCTATAAAGTGTTTTTTTTTTAGAAAAAATATAAATTCTTAAATTGGAAAACTGTTAAAAAAGTATGTAGAGAACTGTAACTTTTAAAATTTAAAAAATCCCTACATTTTCTTTTTTGTTTATAACAAAATAATAGAAGTAGCATTATTCTTTTCATAAAGAAACATTCGGAATTTTTTTAGTACAAATTTTGTTTGATAAAGACATTGTTGCATTTACATTGTTGCAAAGACATGTTTGCATTTCTTACATATTAGGGCGGATAAAATGAAAACGGAACAGTGGTAAATAATTTGGTTTACTTTTGTATGAGGGAAAAATGTCTAGTGGTAGAGCGGGAAGTAAGGAACACAACACCTACTGCGGAAATGGATTTGCACTGAGTAGGTTTGCTGGGGCAGGCAATATGCGCTGAGTGTCGGCCAACAGTATCGTTCAGAATACAGTCGATTGCTATTCATCAGCGTCTGTAGAATAAAGAGCACGTAGTATTTGTTATTCGTTTATTAGTGGCAGAAGGAGTGAGGGTTTGCACAGTAAATCGGCGAAGGAAGACAGTGTCCGGAGAACATGCACTGTCATTTACTTATTTGATGGACTGGCTCAATGATTTCTGTAAGGGATGCAAATCTGTGAATGATTGCACACGACCTGGTCAAGATCACCTCGTCATCACATCGTCACATCATCATCTTGTCGTCACATATTTGTTCCGTTGAAAAGGGAATTGATGGGTCTCCGTTTTTACTCGGACATCGAAGATAGATAATGTTCGAAAGGATAATGTTCGATAGGATAATGTTCGAAATTGATTCCAATTTCAGCCAATCGACTTCTAGGATCAGGGTATTGATCACTTGCTGAAACCGTGAATTAAGTGCCTCTACAACTTTGGAGATTATGTTTGAAATAAACAAAGTCTGCGGCAAATTCTGTGGCGCTTCTGTTCCGTTTTCATTTGATCCACACTAATATGTGTGTTTTGCGAGCTGTATCGATTCACTGTGACATGTAATTGTGATGTTGAAATCATATATGCTATTAATCCATTTCCACTTCTCCAGAAATCAATAATACAGCTTACGTAGTATTAAATGTTTGTTACTGTAAATTCAATTTTCATTCTCTTTACTGTTCTGTTTTGAAATAACATAATAACTTTCGAGAGTGTTTCTTTTGTTATCTATAACCATTTATAACCATTTTGTTATTTATAACCATTATATCAAGACAATAAAGGTACTTATAATTAGATGTCCATATGCAGCCTTGCCTGTGCTTGAAACTGTAAACAAAACTGTGTTATGTCTGGAGTTTAGCTTATTCCAACGCTGTATCCGTCAAACATTTTAGTGATTAATTTTTCTTCATTTAACCATTTAAAAAATATATTTTCCAGCCTTTTTCACAAAGTACATTTAATGGTGCTTTGTGTTTTCAAAGTTAGTCATATTTCCCTTCTATCTCAGCCCATGTGGTCTGGCGCAGAATTTGTAAAATCAAAAAAATATATATATTTGTTTTTTTTAATGTATAAGAGAGTGTAAATATTGAGAATACAACCCGCTTAATATACCAGACTGCATGGAGCAGTCTGATATATTAAATATAACATACTAATCAAAAACATTTGTTTGTTTTTTCAATGTATAATTTAGTAAGAATGCAACCCGCTTAATATATCAGACTGCTCCATGCAGTCTGATATCTATACTAATAAAAGAAAGTTTCGCTCTGTGTGTCTGTGTGTGTGTGTGTGTGTGTCTGTTGGCGATGGCTAGGAAAATTTAGCACACCTAGAAGTCTATAAATTTAGATTTAGGTAGTCCAAACCCTCTCCTGGCCTCAGAATTTTAAATTTTTGAAAATTAAAGTAGTTATCAATTAAAAACTGATCAAAGATCACAAATAAAAAAGTCATTATTCTGAAGCTTACTGGCGCCTGAGCAGAAACCAATTCCCGTATCTTCCGGAACAGAAGAAAAAAAGCAGAAGACATTCCGTTTTTTTTAAGTATGTCTAAATTCACCATGGACAAACGGCTAAAAATACGGAAAAGCCGTCTACATATTCTAAAAGAACATACTTTTACCTCTCGAACGATCTGGTTGGTTTGAAAAAAATTTACATTTAACCCTTTCAAAAAAAAATCAAAAAGCATCGAATTCATTTTTATTATTTTCTCCCGTTTTCCGAGCCTTGCATCTACCGGAATACAAAAGATACGGAAAAACGAAGGTCACCAAATTAAAGAACTGTCTTTGTCCTTTCCAAAGCCACTTTTGGTTTTAAAAAATGCAAAAATTAACCCTTCGAAAAAGTATATTTTCTGTATGCCGTTTTGCGATTTTGGTAATTTTTAAAAATTTGCATTGGCGATTCAGAGACAGGTACGAAAAACTAAAAATACCAGACAATATCTACATTTATTCCTTTTTCGACATCTGTATTTGTTTGAAAAATACGAATATTAACCCTTCAGAAAAAAATGCGTGCGCAAAACTCTCTTTTGCGAATTCCGATTTTCTGCATATATTAAATCTGGCACCGGCTTTCTAAAATAACCAAACAAAAAGCAAACACATCTAAACACATCTACGTTCTATCGGGTTTAGGCAGAAACCTTTAGTTTAAAAAATAAATCACGTTAACCCGTTCGAAAACGTTTTTAACCGTAAGTCAATTTCGCTTTTTTAACTATTTCTCCTACCTTTAAAAATCCGAATTGGCGTTTATAAACAAGATACGAAAAACTACAAATACCGTGCCTAATCTATATCCCTTTGTTTTTTAAACTCTGGTATCCGTTTTGAAAAAAATTATTTTTAACCCTCCGAAAAAAAATCCTTTCCAAAACTCACTCACGTGAACTTCCTTTTTTTGGTCCAGATTTAAAAATCGGCATCGACTCGGGAAATGCAAGTACGGACAAACAGTAGACTCCAGATCATAGACACGTTCATTTTCTTCAAAATGCACGGTTGGGTTTTAAAAAATATCTACATTAACCCTTTAGAAACCGATCGATTACGTAACCCACTTTCGCGATTTCCGCTATTTTGGCAATGTTTACCCGTAGTTAAATTTCAATTCTACTAAGAAATTTGGTTGGGTCAAGTGTTCTGAAAAGGCCTCTTCCAGAACAGACTGCGCCCCCTGGTGGTGGAAAGTGGAACTATAGGAGTATATCTGGTTCTATGGACCCGATTACGACGGGGTTAGGCTCATTCGACTTGATATCTATAGCCTTAAATATTTTAGCTGCACTTTCTACCGCCATGATGCGCTTTCCGATCTTGGGTTTTATGAGCCCGATTACGAGGGGGTTTGCCTCATTCGACTTGATTTCGATAGCCTTACAGATTTCAGTCATATTCGTATAGAACAGATTATTAATATTTCGAGCCCGGGCAACGCCGGGCGGATTAGCTAGTATTAAATATAACATACTAATAAAAAATAACATGTATCAAATATAACATATTTTTTTTACAATATTTGAGAACCTTAGATCAAAATTAGATGTTAGAGAAAGGTGCATAGTTTATATATTTTTCTTAGATATGTTTAGATTTAGAAGAGACAACTGATTGACGATGCTAATGTCAAATCCACATGATATCCCTATTTTAGATGTTACACGTATTTTTATACTAGGTGAGTTAAAAGGATTAGACAAACAGTAAGTGGCAATAAAGCACCGTATATCAAACAATTTTTATGCAGGAAATCGGTGTCGTAATCTAATTATTTCGCAAAATATAAAGTATCAAAATCAAAGATCACAATTTTAGCAAAACTAAATATATATTCACGAAATTAATCATTTACTTCGAACAAATATCGTTCAAAATTTTAATTCATAGTTATTGAAAAATTGCTTCTTTTCTAAAAAAGAAAGCAAAAATGAAGTACAAATAATTTTTTATAACCTTTAAAATTTGTATTATGACATTTAAAAAATATTATGTGGATGTCAGTTTCGGCACACAAAAGCCATGTTGTTTCATTTACACTTTCAAAGGACACATTTATAAAAAGTGCAAAAAAATCATCATACTATTCAATTTTATTTAAAATATGTTTTACTTTAGTTATTTTTCAGAAATGGAATATTTCCTTCATTTATAGTCTCTGGAATTTTCTATTTCACATGTCAATTTTACATACGCATTCAAAGATAGATGACTAACCTGAATGAATTACAATATTAAGCAGACTGGATATATCGAAGTTTTTAAAATGTGAATATTCACATGTTCCATTATTGGAAATGGATGAGATTCAGTTTGTTAAAGTATGCATGTTTACCATGGCTTGTTATAATAAATCTGAAGTTAAAAGAAAATATAATACGTATGGAAAATTATTTTAAAAAAAACTGTACATAAAAGAAAATATTACTGTATTACAGAGTTTTCACTGATATTTCATTAATATATTGATATATATATATTTTTTAAATCTGAATTCCTTTACTTAAAAGCATCAATCTAAACAAACAAAAATATCTACAAAAAGATGTCGTTTGAATAAAAGTAATTTTTTTGGAAAAACTTGTTTTTTTTTTCTTTTATTGTTATTTGTACAATTTTATATTTATATTTTTCATTTAAAAATAATCCACTTTAATGCTATATGTTAGAATTGAAAAAATTACAGACACAAATTTTATCCAAATCATCTAGATCAGTGATTCTTTTCATAAAATAAATTTTATGTTCTTTAAACATACAAGAAAAACGCAACATAATCTTAAAATTGTTTTCACAAAATAAATTATTTTCGAAAATTCTTTTTGTTTCATTTATATTAACTTCATTCTTTTTCATATAGTAATCCATAGCTATAAGATTAATCGAAATCTGTCTGCAACACACGGCTTAAATTAAGGCGAATACTTACGGCAGTAGAAACAATTTGATGAGACGGTGGGTAAGAATAAAAGACAAAACGGTTTCTCCACACTGCATTGAAATAAGGAGAAAGGAAAGTAATTGCTGTTAGACGTGATTCAAGTAACTTGGAGAGTTCAGGAAAAAATTCTTTCTTGGTGAAAATTAATTAATTTGCCTTATTTAAAACAACAGCTTAAAATGTTTATTAAAAAGCAACGATAAAAATAAACAAATAAGACACAAAAAAACCCAGCAAACAGCTGTTTCGAATCCACAAGCGAGATTCTTCTTCAGTTCAACAAAGAGAAAAATGCAGCATGCTAGAAAAAGCAAGGATGGGTATGATTAGTTTATATTATTTTAAATACAAACTATTTGAAATGAATAGTTTATAGTATTAAAAATACATTGAAATACGTATTTTCATTTTTTGACTATTAAATTTACAATAATTTATTTTCGTACAACATTTATATTATATTAATTTTTAGTTTGGAGCAATTAGCAAAATTAATGCTGCTTTTAAATCCCAAACAGCCTGTTTATGGTGCTTCAAAAAAGTCCATTTCGTGATAAATTAAATATATATATATGTATTTCTATTCTCATTCGGATACCAAGATATCATGCACCATTATAATTGTCATTTAAAAGCAAAATAATTTTAAGAAAATGTTTACAAAATTTGTGTTCTAATTTGGAATATTGATCGCGAATAAATTAGTGATTAAATACACTTTATTGCCTGATAACCATGGTGGTAACTAAAGTGACAAAGATTGTAATAATAATAATAATAATAATAACTTATAAAAGAAATATTAAATATCTATAAGTATTACAATCTAGTAATATATTGCAATATAATATTTCACTAGAAAATGTAAAGTGCACTAGAAATTAAAACAGTTCAAACGAAATCTATCGTTTATCAAATATGCTACAAAATATTTTCCCTGTACAGAAAACGTTATTGATTCTTACAGCTTATTTAAAAGTGGATTTTTATTCAGAACTATTCATAAATCCTGCATTGAATTATTTTTAAATTTAACAAAGGATTTAACAATGCAAAAAGACTTATTGGTAGAAATTTTACTGTGTTTAGTGAATAACTCCTTGACCCGTATAATGTACCCGTATATCAAATTGTTTTGCACTTATTAAAATGAATATAATATAAATAGTTTAATTTTTTTAAATCTTCATACTTCTTAAACTGCTTCAGCGAATAACATCCCATTTGGTATGTGAGTATAACATTTATTGAAAAATCGAAATATATTGTCAAAACTAATTATTCGATATTAAAATTTCAATTTTTGCATCAATTTCAATAAGGAAGGAGGTGACCTTATCTCGTTTTTAAAAGATAAATAGGAATCCAACAGAAATTCTAGTCAAATGACTATTTTCGGTTTCTCTGAGATTTTGTGAATACTTGGCGATTAAAAGTGTATTCGTGTTATCTCTCTCTCTCTGTCACAGTAAAAAAAAAGTTACATAATTTTGGTAAATATAATATACCATGAAATGAGATTTACAATAACCTTTTTTGAGTTACCCACGATTCCGAGGATAGCATTTCTGGAAAGCATTTTTTGTTATTTTTAGATACCTAAGAAATCGTCACATTTTCGGGATTTAAAAAAGCATTTTTAACAACAATTTTTATTTTTGCTTCGACTGATTTTCGGAAACGTTTCCAAATATATTTTATAGTATATTAATAACCTTTTTTTCTCAACTCAAAATATAGGTATCGATGATGCTATCAATTCTCAAGTTAACGTTTGCTTGTTCATTAAACTTGTTTTTACAAAGTTACTTGAGAAATATACAGCCTTTTTATTAACATTAAAATTAATATAATGTGCTACGATATTGAGCATGTGTACATTCAGTTACGCAGCAGAAAATGTTTAATTGAGAATTGGTAGCAACATAAAAACCGATATTCTGAGTGGAAGAAACTGAATAATACACTTTAAAAACTATTCCAAATCATTTACGAAAATGAGTGACAGCAAACATAACTTGTTTGTTTTTAAATGCTCGAAATAACATTGGTTTATCAAATTTCTAAATATAAAGAACGCTTTTCGGAATCATGGGTAATTCGGGAGAGGTTACTGTATATTTTCGTTCGTGATTATATTATATTTTCGTAGATTAAGAAACATCCGTGTTTATTTAATGTGTACCTTAGAGTTGTGGAAAAATAGATTGGTAGATGAGACATTTGAGATGAGATGCCATCTTTCACGCGCGTGAAGGTCAAATTTTGTTTCTTTTTAGGTGCTTCCGTAATTATACAAATACGCAGCAACTATAGTCATCGTCTGGTCCGTTCATCTGTCCGTCTGTCCGCATATAACAGCGCAAAAACCACCCAACCGAATGGTTTGAAATGTAATACATATAATCGTTGCAGAATTTTGTCGAGTTGTTTCAAATTTTGTGAAAATCTAATCAAAACTTAAAAATATATTAATAAAAATATTTATTAAGTAATTTGTTTTTTTTTAATCAGTGCTTCCTTGTTATAGCAGCTTCCGAGGAATAATCGTCAAGCGACCGAGGAATATCGCCAAGTTATCTGACATGTATGACGTTATAGACATATATGAGGTATATGACATTTTATAACCTGTATGAGCAAGTTATAGTCACATTCTTCATTCTATTAAATCCTATCATACGTAGTTAATTCAATGATATCCCATGATAGGCAATGGTTATAGGTTGTCATGTTGATTACGTCCTATTTAAGATTGAATAATATTACTTACGTATTGCAGATTTTAAAATAGAATTTGTGCACTAAAATTGTTTAATTGTAGCAATCATATAATCTACAGACCGTTTTGTGTATAGATGTTTCCGCATAAATAGATATGGAAAAAGAGTCTAAAGATGTATTTCAAGTTCTGTAATTTTCAAAGCTAGTTTTATGTTTCCCATTGGAATTTTCAGTAAATATCAACAAAAGATAAAATGTTGCCAACTTAAAATGCACTTATTTTATTATGGAAATTAATCATATCATAATAACAGACGATATAATTAATTTCACTGAAACTCGTTAAAGTACGAAGGCACCTCATTTGTCACGTTTGACGTACAATTTTCAACTTGTTTCTAATATGTTTTAGTTTTCTTGATAAAATATAACATCTATTTTTACTGGTTATTGATTTTTGTTCTTAAGAACAGTTAATTATGTTATCCATGATCTTTAAATTAGGTTCTGTAAAACTTTTACTGTATTATGTCTTTTTTGAACATTTTGTTTTTTTATCGATAAGAGGGATTCTTAGTTTTACTTATATAAATATACCACCATTAATTTAAATCTAAGAAATAAACATAGATTGTTCTTACAGGAGCTTTTTATTAATAGAAAATCAAATTCCAACTAAAAAGTTTGCAATATATTAACCCATTAAAGCCGGAATTATTTTTCTCTTTAATATGCAAACATTCCATTTCATACTATTTTGGCAAAGTAGCAAATTTAGTTTCCTTTTATTACGGAGATTATGTCATCAGATCAAAGAATATTTCTTTTAAAATATACTGGTTTACAAACAACTAAATGGAGGGCAGCTATCCCGGTACCATATGGCACAAATAAGCTTTAATGGGTTAAAAGTTTCATAAACAAAGCTTATGTTTCCGATCTTGTGATGTGCATTTAATCAATTTTCAAATAACAAATAATCATAGTGCCAGTAAAATGACAGACTTAGGGCAGAATCAAAATATTTTAGATAGAAAAACAAAACAAAAGAAAAATATTGAATATATGCTGCGGGATACTCTTTTACAATAACAGATAATTAAAATAACAATAGGAATAACTGAAAATTCTTAATCGTAAAAAACTGCCTGTATTATACATAATTTTATTTCATATTTATATCAATAAACAGAGATTAAGAGCAATGCTTAACGACGGATTTGTTTATAAAGTTGAATACAGCCATTATATAACGGACATCATTAATGCACGCTTTTTAATCTTAGCAGGAGGCAAACATGTCGCTACCATTAATCAGAGATTCACAACAATTTATGTCATTCGCAACGGCGAAGAACATACAAGGATAATGCTTCGTTATGTGTCTTAAAACATAAACAAAGGAGTCTGCGAATAAAATCTACATAAATGAAAATAAAAGCTGTATATTTACTCTCTCCTAATTCAGATATATTAGATTTTTAAATATAAAAAAGACCTCAACAATGAATCAATTAATAATTTCATTATTATATTTGTTAAGTTTATTCAAAATACTTTCTTCTAGACATGTCAAAACCTCTAAAAATAATCAAGTAATTATTTATTTACTATATTTATTATGTTTCTTCAGTATACATTGTTCTAGAATTATCTAGAGTTTGTCCTAGAATTACAAATATATTTTAAGTTTAAAATGATATTTATGTAATATTTATGCAAAATGCAAAATATTAACTCATTAATTATATATAATTATAATAATTATTATAATTATATATATATTAAGTTATTTTTTAATGAAATAGTTGGTTTTTCTTTATAGAAAGTCTTTAAGGTATTTCTACAGAAAAAAAAAATAAAAAATTCGAATATTTAGGAAAAATAGCATGTTCCCAAAATGGGAGCAACGGCGCCTAATGGGAGTAATTTTTTTCAAAAATTTTACTTATGCCTTCGTGCATTTATGTTTGCTATTTCTCAATTCTTTAGCTATAAAAGGGATAATATCATTCAGAAACTGATATTTTACGAAGAATTCATATAAATTAGTCCAACATCTACATTTATAATAAAAATAGAAAATAAAATTACCGATTCCATAAGCATTTTCATTATCCACATCTTTATTTTCCTTCATTACATAATTTTTGTCCTACTATTTTTTTTTTTTTTTTGGTTAATTTTTTTCCATATTCCAATTTGAAGATTAGTCTGAGCTTTCATCTAAAATATCAAGCCTGTGTTTAATACTTTGTCTTTTTTAAACACTAAATCAGATATTTCTTGATTGTCGGTTGATTTAGAATTTACAGAAAGTTCTACTCCACCAAATATAACATGGGATAAATCGTCGCATAAATTATTTCCTATTACATATGTAATAGAAAATAATTTATGCGACATACATATGAGGAAGATATATTTCTCATATGTTACAATACTTCAATCAGGTGGCAAGCAAACGATTTCCGGAACATCCGAAAAATCATCCAAATCTAAAAAATTCTTCAATCATCTTCCATGTAAAATAGTCAGAAAAAATTATGTAATGATGAAAAATAAAGAGATGGATAATGAAAATGCTTATGCAACTGGTAATTTCATTTTGTTTTTGTGAAATCTTCTAAAAATATTTGTTTCAGAATGATATTATACCTTCTATAGCTAATAAATTGAAAAATAAATACCACAAATGCACGGAGGCATATGTACAAATTTTCAAAAACGTTACCCCCATTAGGCGCCATTGCCCCCATTTTGGGAACAACTTATGCTTTCGGTAATTGTGATTGATCTATTATACATATTAATTCCGGATTGAAGTTGTTTAATACAATACACTGTTATAAGCATATTTTAACTAAAATATATAATTTTTATTATAAAGTTTTTTTTTTTTTAATATTTCTTCCGAATACTGCCAAAAAGCTATTTT
The DNA here is from genome assembly GCA_963931845.1 of Maratus michaelseni. NCBI lineage: Eukaryota > Metazoa > Arthropoda > Arachnida > Araneae > Salticidae > Maratus > Maratus michaelseni. The sequence continues at coordinate 287,418,620 of OZ007591.1, read as the reverse complement.
TTTGCCTTTTTAACACGTTTTAAAAAATAGAAAATTCTAATGAAACTTAAAAAAAAAAAAAAAAAAAAAAAAAAAATTAGCTGCCATCTAATATAGTCAAAATGCTAATAACATGAACCTTTTAACAATTTATAAAAAACGCACTTTAGAAAAAAAAATCCCAAAGCAATGTTCCCAAAATGGGAGCAATGGCGCTTAATGGGTTTTAAATTATGACAGCTGTATGTGAGGAAGTTGTGAAATACCAGGTTATTCAAAAACAACGGCTAGTTTAGAGGTGAAAAATGAAAAAGACTATATTCTTTATAGTTAAAAAAACATTATTTTATTTAAAATTTTCCCCACTGGCATCTAAATATCTCAGTAATCCGATTATCAGTTCTTCAGTACTTCAGTGTCAGTTCGAAAAAACACGACAAAATCTTTAACTTAATATTGATGAAAAACGCAAAATAGTAAATTTTGACAGGTGTATGTGAGGAAGATGGAAAATATCAGATTATTCAAAGATAATGTGCCAATTTAAATATAATAAATTAAATAAACATTATGTGTTATAGTAATATATATATATATTATTTAAAATTCTCCCGACTGGACTCTAAACATCTCTGCAATCAGTTTACAAGGGCTTCAAACCCAGTTAGAAAGAAGTTAGTCATTTTCAAGTACAATAAAATTTAAAAATACATATCCTGCATCTCTGAATATTTTAATCTTTAGGTAGTTGTCAAATGCATCAACATAAATAATTCAGTAAGTTGGAAAAGTGGGTTCACAGTATATTTCCTGCTAGATTAAAAAAAAAAAAATTCAAAATGCAAATTGTCGTATCTTTTTCTGTTCAGTAAATTCATCTTGTAAGAAGTTTCTTAGGTTTTTTAACTGCCATATATATTTATAAATGGTTGATAATGATATACCAGTCTGTTCGGAGTGTTCAATATCTGTGATAATCTTTATCCACAGTTCCTACTAGCAATTACATGAATAAAATGTCGCACCCGACCTTTCCCATCCTGAAGACATTTCTCGCATTAGCGAAATTTTGAAAACCATCGATTTATAGTACTCATATAAAAACAATAGCAAGACTAATACGTATAATATAATTTTGAACATATTTCTTACTTAAACATCATGCCAATTTCGGTAATTATTTACAAATGTTCACATATTGTTACTTTATTCGTGTATCTGCAAAAAGCAAATGTACTAACAAATTCTTATTTACACAATCAACTACTTTTTAAAAATTAAAAAATCATATTATTTTAATACAAAACGTTTAAAAAATTTTCAAACACGTTTTATTTCCTTTAAAATATTTTATATTTGTTAAAAGTTTATGAACTAAATTTACTTATGTTGTTAAAAATAAAGATAAAGAAATTAATGAATATATTGAAAGTGATATGAAAGCTTATTTCATATTTTATGTAAAATCCACACTTAAATAAATGTCTTAGTGTGCACTTTAAAAAAATATATTTAAGGAAATTATTTTAAAACGTTAACAGAAATCATTGACGCTGAAGAAATGATTTTGTTTACGGTACTGCTGGTTACGGTTGCTTTTCGGCAAAATCTGCAAAATAAACAAAATTGTAAACTTGAATAAATAAGCTTATAAATTTTTCTTCCACATGATTTTGAATCATTAAATGTACGAAGTATATTAATTTAATGTGGTTTACACATTTTAATGGTGCAAAAGTCTAGTTTTCGAATTTCCTTTAAAAACGTATGTATTGCGCATGCCAGTAGTATCTGCATTTGAATTCATCAGTAATCATTGCAACATTCTTCATTATGGAATATATATATATTTCTTTATTAAAATAGTGTCAAAATTAATACATCGTACGTTACAAAAAAAAATACCGCTTAAATCCAAACAAGTTAGGCATATCTTAGTGGCAGGATAAAAGAAATAATAACCCTCAAGTGATTAGCCCATACACCGTATCTGTTTCAACAATTTTCTTGCTCTGCTACACAGTACTTTTGGATACTGATATTGTTTTAATAATGAATTACACTTTTAATAAGAAAAAAATCTGCCAATTACATTAAGTGAATTGTTTACTATTCAGAAATACTGGTATATTGTGTCTAATTAATTACGTTTAAAAATAAAACTGTTAAAGGAATTCAAAATGAGATAATTATATGATTTATATCATGTTATATATTTTTAACGGCTTTGTTTTAATATGTCTTAATACATTTTGAAAATTTTAATATATTAAACTTGTAATTATCATTGAAAGAAATAAGATAAAATGTAAATAAAAATATTATTTTTCAAAATTGTATTTGTTTAGGTTTTAAAATTAAATAATGTATTCTGAAGTAATTGCATATTGCATGAACAGTTATGTATACAAAATGCATTAGATGCTAAAGTAAACTAATCAAATTATAATTTCTATTTAATATTTAAAAAATATTTATATTAGTAATGTAAAAACCATTCGATTAGGAATTACGTCTTCTTACAGTTTATGTACAGAAAAGGCTCAGAGTGGCATATCCATATTCAAATTGTAACAAACCTATTAATTAATAACTTATTACAATTGCATTAGTAAATTAAAAAATAAATAAATAAATTAGGTGCCATTTCTGTTTCGCTGAAAGTTTTTCACTGCGACATCTGCGTTGAGCGAGTTAAATTCATACGGAATTGAACAGTTCCACTTTAGTCTTTTAGTTATACAGTTTTTTCACTTGGATTTTTTAACTGTTACAGAGTATTATTTCGTTAAGGAAGAAAAAGTAATTCATCAACAATTATAGTCGGCGCGGCGATAGAAAAATGCTGTATCTCTCAGGTGTGCATGTGTAGGAGGGGAACTTAAACAGTACTTCAGTCAACGTGTTTCTTATGTCGTCGAGAGATTTTTATTCGACATTTATCTGCATTTTTAATGATATTTTACCTTTTTATTAGATATTTCATTAATTAAAAAAATTATAACGACCTTGAATGGCGCGCCATGTTATTAAAAGAGTGAAACATAGTTAAGCACAACAGATCCGTTTCAACTGACGTCATAAATACTTATCTATCAGCCGAGGAAATAATTAAAAATATATTGTAAATAAATAAACATTTAAGATAATTTTTCTCTTATTATGTATTATAAATTTTATTGTTTAAAGTTACTGATAGTTGACACTTTAGTGAGCGGGGCTTTAGATTCCAATGGCAAAATTCTTACATTTGTTTTTTGGGCATTAGAGTTTGCCAAATAATGTGGCAATAGTTTTTTTTTTTTTTACTGGGTTGGGTTGGGTTGATTATTGACGGCCAATTATTTACACTTGGGATATAGGCCCGGGGGGAGTGCCCTTCGTGGGGGTCTTTCAAAGGGAACCTAACCCGTATTTACGCATGGATAAATCAACGGCTCGAAGAAAACCACGAAAACCCCGAACGATTAGGCCGACGGGTGCGATTGGGATCGAACCCAGCACCTCCCGACTACCAGCTTTGAGAGCAGAACCTCTCAGCCACTGGTGGGGCTTTTTTTTAAGTTGTCAACGGTATGATGGAGAAGTACCGAAAATTGTTTTCAGTAAGACGTTTTAAATGTATCATATGACGCTCTTTTCCATATTTAATGCATTGAACGCGTAATAATTTAATTATTTCTCTTTTTCATATTCACGTGCAAGTATTTTTTTTTATTACGTAATTTTCTACAATTACTGCATTTAACACGTGATCATTTAATTATAGTTTTAAAGTTTTATTACTGTTTTTGATAGTCACGTGTAAATACATTTTTTAATTGAAGGAGAATATTATTATGTGCGCAATTTAAAAAAAATGACAACAATTCAAATAAACTCTGCGCTTTAGTTGAAAATTTTTATCCATTAATAAGTGAATTTGTATGGAATGTAAGCAATGCGATGTAATGTAAGGAATACGATAGTGCGTATATACCTTCCAGCTATAGAAGAAGCTTTCTTACCATACCTGAAAAAACTTTTTTTTAAACATATTTGAGAGAGGAGGCAGGGTATGGTAAGGAGTTTATTGTTAACGTATTGTAATTTACTGCTGATTTGGCCAACCGATCTTCCATCTCGTTACCACAAAATCCTGAATGTCTTAGTACCGATTTGGAAAAGAAAGATTTGTTAGAGTTTTGCATTTTTAGTTTCCAATTTGTTTAAAGCCATAAGACGCAGTACGCTGTCCCAAAAATCAAAAAGTTATTGACGATGAGATAAGACGATGTTGTAAGGCGAATGAGCCCACAAAATGACAATTTTAATTGAAAACAGTTTGCTCAGAAAAACCGAGTTCTCCGATATCAATCAATACGATTCTACAGAATATTTATTATTATTATTATTATTATTTAAGTTATGTGTAATTTAATCACTGTGAACATTGAATGAAGTCGCGGTCTTTTTTTGCCTTGAATACAAATTTCTTACAATATTAAACTTTAAAATTAAAATTAAATAAAAAACAAGTGGAATATTATTGGTAAATAGCATTTAAAATTGTCTTATTAGCGTAAGGGGAGCTGAAATTCTTAATTTCTAAATATTTATTTCTCTGAAATGATTACTACCCATCAGGTTTGGAAAACAATAACGAAGAGAGGGTCAACGAGTGCCATCCATGCCGTGAAGAGACAGTTTAATTTTTTTCGATGAAAATTTTGTAATCACTGATCTAGTTCGTGAGAAAGTAAGGTGTTTTATGAATATATTTATATATATATATATCCGAGTTTGCTCAAATATTTATAATACATCAATGTCTTTATATCAAAGCATGTCACTAAGAGCTTCATATTATGTTTCGTTATATTTTAAGTTCTGCGTCAAGTATTAGTTTCGGACAATCGCAGCGATGAAAATGATCTTTCAGTAACGCTAAAAGAAAAGAGAAAAAACAATTATAATTCTCAGAAAATTTCACTGGTAAGAAAAATCCGTGTATATTTACGTCACCACACACTTTTATAATGAAGCATATTCTTAGTGAAATAGAAATATTCCGAAATATTTAGTGGAATAAAATGTTATGTTGCCAATAAAACATGAACTACGTATGTATATTTCTGGAAATTTCTACACTACGATACGTTAATGAGAAACATACAACTTACAAAATATTTGCGTCAAGTCACCCTGAAAAAGAAGTACTTTGATTCTAATACAGTTATTTTTTTATCTAAATTTAGGATTTAGTTTTTTAATTCTTTCTTTTGGTAGGTCCGAATGACAGTGATAAATATAGAGACATTCTCTTCTGGCTCCTTGAGTTTCTTAAATGCGGCTACTTGGCACAAAGATAGCATCAACTACGTACATATTAGGTTTTAACCTCTTTAACTGTACAAAAAATTGATAAAATATTTTTTTTTTGTATTTCGCCTAATTAATTTCCGCTTTGTTAAATTTGGTTTCATGATGAGATTTAAAAGGCAATAGATGTGATAGATTATAGAATAGGGCCATTGTGCCAAAATGTGACGACACATAAATACGGCAATGTTTTTTCTACGTAATGTCTCAACGCGAGAATTGTCATTTTGTTATAACCTCGTGAGTGAGAATGTAGATTTCCAGAGGGGAATTTTCACTTATGGACAATTAATAAGCATAAACGCTAGAAGAGATACATTGTTATGCTAAACCAGTTGATGTACATCTGGGCAACTCCCTTCATTTATCGATGATGTCGACTACATTTTTTTAATATCTACCGCATTATTTAAAAAAAAAATCATATGGGTATTCAGAGTTATGATACTGTAGAGTCACAAATACATACTATTATCTGAATAAAAAAAGAACTAAGCTAGTCTGAATGTGCAATCTTTTAATTCAATTTTCTAGTACTCATCGTCTTCTGGTGACAGAAAATAACTCACTACAAATTTCACAAAAGGAATTAACTGAAAACACATAAGGAATTTTACAATTACATGCTTATTACGTGGATTGATTTTTTATTAACACTTTCCAACCTAGTTGAAAAGTGTTTATGACTTCGGTTTGTTTGCTGTCAGACCGTCTGGACGTGCTCTAACTCGCGTAAATGTACTCGGATTAACCGGAAATTTTTGTATGTTATTGTTGTTTACTATAGCATGTTCCCTATTTCAACTGAAGTGTGTAGCATTTATAGTTTTTTTTTACAGCGGCAGTCAAAAGTATTCCGTTACATTACAGTCAATGGGAAATAATCATTTCAAGGGCATTTTGATGCTGCTACGTCCTTTAAAACATGATGAAAATGGTCTATAATTATGAGGCGCATTAAAACAAGCTTTTTGTAGAATATGGAGTGCATTTATTATTCATTTACAGGGTCAAACAAAATAATTCTGCTACACGTCGTTCTATGGGGAAAAATGGTTTGCAGTGTAATTTAGTGATTTTTCACTTTTTCAAACATAATGAAAATTACATGCATTACTGAGGTGCACTATAAATGGCTCTCTTGTGTGCATTGCGTTTATTTACAGAGACACACAAAAGATATGGGTTACAGTGAATGTGCGATATTTACAGTCTATGTGTGGTAAGTGCGTTTTCAACTTTGGTTTGCGTTTTTAAGTTTAACTTTTTTCATAGTACGTGTGTGTTTATAAACTCGGTTGATCCTATACAGGGCTACACAAGGGAGTTCATAAGTATTACAGACTTTAGGAGTGAATTGCTTAAGGGTAGTTTTTAATTGGGTTACGCATTTTCCTGCTGAACTATATATAGTAGACTAATAGAAGTTTGTGGAATATAAATAAATTCATATACAGGGATACGCAAAGAAAAAAGATTCATATCGTTTACGGTTGGTAATTGCTGCGAGTGAGTTTTAAGTTGCCTTTTAGCTTAATATGGGGTGTGTACAAAAGTCTTCAGATAATATACAGGGCTTTACAAAAGGTTTCTAGTGCATTTCCATCGATTGGCGAAAATTGCTAACTGTGAATATTCTAATTGAACTAAATTTTATCATGCTATATATCAACATCTATTGATCCTATACAGAATTACACAAAATAATTCGCCTACATTTTCGACACTGGAAGGTAATTTCGAAAACTGTATTTTTCAATATGTTATATGTTTCCTAACCTGTTTACTTACATATCGTCTTTTACCTTATTTAACGGTGAAGTTTCGTTACAGTTTTCTTGATGTGTTGGAAAGTTTTTCATTATTTATGATGGACGTATGATTTTTCGTTCTTGTTTAAATAATATTTTTCACCATTTTAAAAGTCAATTTTTCTTGTGGGATGCGCCATAAGTTTTAATTAATCTGTGTATCATAAACACAAATCTTTGAAAATCAGTAAATACAAATAAACAATTTACAGTATTAACAAATTAAGAAACCTGTTATTAAACTAAAATTTTGCTTTTCATGAATGCGATAGAATGTTAAAATTCATTTCAAAGCAATCCGTTTTGAAAATGAAAATTTATCGTCCTTATTAACATTATTTTGAACACTTTTGAAAAGTGAAAAGCAATAAAACTTTTAAAAGGTTTTCTACTATTTTCCTTCAGAAAAGATCAATGTTTTTATAGAAAGACATCTTAGAAAAATGTGTTGGACACAGAGAGTCATTATTTAAATAGTTTCGCATAGAACATTTGAGAACTTTCCTATAAATGTACTATATTATCAATAAAAATAAATGATTCAGTGATGTTTCCCAATTGTATTTGACCACTTTAAATGGATTTCAAAAACGTTTGATGAATGGCTATTTCTTACAAAGAAAGAGAAAACGAATTTGGGAAATTATTTAAATTTAAATACAATAAGCTTCTTCGATAAAGTATTTTTCATAAAGAATAAAAATTCTTATATTGTAAAACTCTTTAAGATAACAAAATGTATAACAAAAAATGTAACTTTTAAAATTTACAAAATCCATAAATTATCTTTTATATTTATTTGAAAATAAAAGAAAATATATTATTGGAATCATGAAAATAATATTCGGAATTTTTTTAAACAGAATTTTGTTGATAAAGGGATCAATGATTGAATTATCCATAGAGACGTACTTTGCAGGCACTATTGATCAACTGTGACATATAATCGAGAAGAATAAATTACTAGTTGGTTTTAGCTTTTTCCCAATTCTACAAAATTTAATAATACAACTCAGATACTATTTATTTCCGTTACTAAAAATTCAGTTTTCATAACCTTTCCTAATTTTTTCAAAATCATATAATTTGGGAATTTATTCCTTTATTTTCAGATATAATCATTATGTCATGTACTAAAAGGCTCTTATAATTAAAATCGATAAGCAATTACACGAAGAGATATCTGGTAATTTTTACAATACCAGGCAAACGTTCTAATTTATTTTAGCTCAAACGCCGAACACCGTCTCAGCACCTCTCTTTCCGACTCCTCTCCGAAGCGAAGAGCGGTGGTATAACATTTCAGAAAAAGTAGGAATACAGGGGTCACGTGACGGCTTGTGCGCCAATCGAGATCGGGGATTCTATGCAAAACGCGCCAGAATATTGAAGTAAAGTGGTTTCCGTTAAGAAATGGCGCCAACGAAGCGTCGAGAAGATTCTATAATGGTCGATAAATTAGCTAGTGTGTTTGAATTAGCTAGTGTGTTCGATAAATTAGCTAGAGTGTTTTAAGCTAACTGATTATCGTTATTTACTGGTTTGAGAATATGGAATGATTTTTACTTTCACAAACAGGGGAAAAAATATTAAAAATGGTTTCTCGAACGTGGATCAAAGCCAGAATGGAATTAAAATAAAATGTTTTACATTTTAATATAAGAAAAATATTTTATGATTGTGAGAGTTACTTTTAATATCTGAAAATATTAAAATAAATACAGCCATTTTTAGGAATAAAAAAAATAAAAGGGAAATAATGCGTGTTTTTTAAAGGATGAATATTAGGTAGTTTTTATAATTTAAAGATAAATACGCAATTTATTGAACTAACTAGCAGCAATTAAAATATTGAATTTAGATATGAGTTTTTGGAATAAAATAGAGTTAAAATACATTAATAAACGGAGTACGGAATTAACGTAGGATGGGATAAAATAATTTAGCGTATCGCGATAAATTTTAAATTTTGTTATATATATATATATATATATATATACATATATATATATATACAGGGTGATTTTTTTTTAAAGTTGTGAAAGTAAAACCCTGTAACAGAAGAACCACTGATCCAAATGACCTAAAATTTCACCAGTATACTCCCAAAGCAATGGGGAATTTTTTGGCATGGTTTAAAAAAACTTAAAATCGCACCGACAGATGGCGCTGTACATGCATTATAGTCGGGAGACGAACTTGCGCCCGGCACAGGCACATTGGCGATAAGAACATGAAGTACGCACACCTCGTGTTCATTATTTTACGGAAATCCTCGCAATGACTGCGCCATTGACGGACCGTGCATTGTTAGTGAAACTGTATCATCAGAATAATGACAGCGCAGCGACTGCTCTTAGGAGATTTAGGACACTTAAGAATTTTAAAAAATGACGACAGAGGGCCTACGGAAGATGGTTTTTCAAAGTACCGTCCATTGTTTTCCTCCCACAGACAGTATTCTTTGTTTCTGCTACCTTACAGCGCCATATGTCGGTGTGATTTTAAGTTTTTTGTAACCATGCCTAAAAAATCCCCATTGCTTTGGGAGCATACTGGTGTATTAAAAACATAAATTATCTGGATGTAAATTTAAAATTGGATAATGACAAGAGAAATGATTTCGATTGATTTTAAAACTTTAAAGATCTTAAATTTTGATTCGAACGTGCATATTTCAGTTTTTAGAAATGTGTTTACGAATGGTTTAGTTCGTATCGAGAGATTACGTTCAAGGTTTGGCGATGCGATATGCGAAATCATAAAGTGGATTACCCTGGCATTGATGCAGGGTTACCCTGTGAAGTTTGTACTCAGAAATACGATTAATTTTATAGGTAGAAGTAAATATCGAATTGAACTGAACTCCTTTTTGAATTCTAAGGGTGGTCTAGATCAGGTGTTCGTTGAGTTCAGCTAAGGTTTGTTTATGTTGTGTGTAAATTGGTGTTTCGGTTGATAGTTTAGAATATTGTCGTCTCGGCAGGAGAAGGGGGACGTTGCTTGCGTAGAAACCAGTTTTAACCCTGCAGTACATGTCGTTAGCCATGCCCTCCTGCTTTCTGGTTTATTTTTCCTGGTATTGTTTTAATGTTAGTAATTTTGTGTTTGGTTATATTCGAACTATAGTGTTAATTGGTTATTTTTAGTGTTCAGTTGATATATTGTTATTTGTCTTTTGTTTATGTAGTGTGGTTAGTGTAAATTTATAATTGAATTTGAATATATATATATATATATGTATATATGAAAGATAAATTTTCTCAACGGGCATTTGATGGCGTTTTGGGTTTCCAAAGTTAGTCATCATATTTTTTCTAACTTCAAATGTTGCATACTAATCAATTCCTAATTGATATTTTCCACCTAAGTGAACCCATGTGCTCTGGCGCATGATTTGTCCAGTCGATAATTAGTCGATTACATAAAATTATGGCGAATCATTTTTGACACGTCTCTTTCTCTTTTTAATGAAAATAATCTAGGCTATCCAGTATATCACAGTGAATGAAGCACCACCTGAATTTAGTTGTTACATATATTTTTACACTAGGTGAGTCAAAAGTACTTAGACAAGTGGTGGTAGATTAATGCTTTGGTATGAAAATTACATGAAAATTATATAAAAATTTGGAGTGATTCGACAGCTGCATTCTGGTGGATAAAGAACCATTTGGAAGAGTTTAATTTTGTTGCTAATTGGGCTAGAGAAATCAGGCACATGACACAATCATAATCATGGTGACATGTCCGCGGTCATATGAACCTCACTGATTACTATCCTAAAGTTGTTCACCTTGTCGGATACTATGTTCCGAGTTGCTTGGTGGAGATTAATGGCTTAAACAAACTCCAAAATAGTGGACAAATAAAGAAATGCTTGAGGAACCTAAAGAAATGAATGATGAATAGAAAAATATTAAACTAACCAATAAGAATGTTTTAGAATTGTCTGACCTTTTTAAAGTTCGAAGATAGTCAAATTATTATAAAATGAATTGGGGTTTCTTTTGGGTTTTACGTTTTATTAACGACTGTAGAGGCACTTCGAAGTTGTGCTACGACTTTTTTGTAGAAGAAATTTTAAATTCTGGAAAGTGTTTTATTAGATTCATTCATAATTCTTACTTATCTAATACAAAGACTGATAATTGGCTAGATGTGTTTACTGATTTGACGAAAATGATTAGAATGAGGACCAAAATAACTGAATTTTGGGTAAATACTGTTTTTTAAGTCTTATTTAGCTACCTGCTCTTTGTATATTTATTGAATTGTTAAATGGATCAATGCTTAGAAATACATGCCACGCAAATACTGTGTAATGTTTTATTTTATGTGCTGTTTTCTTTTCTTAAGAGTTTTATATGCATATTATACTGTTTTAAAATTGCAGATTTATTAAAACATGAAACGAAAAATACACATATTTTAACGAAAGAAAACCCATCCATTTCCGATGACGGAACATGAATATTCAGATTTTAAAACATTCGATATAAAGTATCCAGTCTGTTTAATATTGTAATTCATTCCGACTAGTCATCCATCTTTGAATGTGCATGAAAAACTGATACGTGATATAGAAAACTCCAGAGAATATAAATGAAGAAAATATTCCATTTCTGAAAAAATAAGCAAAGTGTAACATATTCTGAATAAAATTGCACAGTATACTGTTTTTTTCTTCACATTTTATAAATGTGCTCGCTAAAAGTATAAATGACACAACATGATTTTTGTGTGCCGAAGCTGAGATTCACATAATATTTTTAAAATGTTTTAATGAAAAATTTAAAGGTTAGAAGGAATAATTTGTACTTCATTTATTGTTTTTGGATTTTTGAGAAAAGATGCACATTTTCAAAACTACGAAATACAATTTTGAAAAACAAAATTTCGAAATAAGTGATAAATTTCTTAAACGTCAGTAAAAAGTCACCAATTTTGAAAATCTAAAAATGATGATTGAATTGGTTATTTCCACCTGATTACATTTAAATTTAAACAAACTCTGTAATTTCATGTATTTTGTAAATTATATTATTTTGTGAATCCATCATTTTAAATTACTCGCAAAAAAAAACCTAATTTGAGAAAGTGACAAATTTTATTTTGTATCTTTTCTAATGTTTTCTAAAATGTAATGTTAAATTTACATGTAACACCTTACAAGTTAGATATTTTTACTGATAAATATTTTGTTACGCCATGTTAAAAAAGGATTGTGAGTTATTTAAAAAAAGGAAACTTTTTGAATAACTTTTATTATATAAAATATTTAATGGTGTTTTTAATTCTAATACATACCAGATTTTTTTAATATAATGGTTATTTAATTCTCAGACCCGTTAAAATTTAATGTTGAATGTTAAGTTATTAGTTTTAAAAATCTCTCACATTTTTCGACATTCTATTTCAATTTGTTACAATCAGTATCAATTGTAGAATCAACACATTAAAATACTAAAATGTATTTACAATTTACAGACACCTATGCTCATTTTTAAAAAGTAGAATCTAGAGATTAATTCTAAGTAATTTTTATGTCAGTAAGTCTACTTTTTGGAAAACAGGAATTTTTTTACAGAAGCGTCCCAAAATTAGGACGCTAGGCATAATTGGGTTAAATACAAAGGTTGCGTAATTTTTCTCGTAGAATCCGAGTAAATAAAAAAAAGGCAGGTTATCATTTAAGATTTCAAAGTTGCCCCCCCTTTCCCCACCATGGTTCAAAGTTGGGGGACTACTTCGATATAAGGTAAAGCCAGGAGAGATGGCTCGTTCGGAGAGATTGCGCACATAGCGGTTTTGGTCGAAGGAGTAGAGTGAGCGCTGAGCGACTCCAGGTAGTTGTACAACAGCAGTAGTGGAGTGTCTACTTGAATGTGCACCTTGATTGTTTTGAGTGTTTAAGATAAAGCATTGCTATTTTGTTTTGTTTTCCCAAAGTAAGTTCTTGAATTTTCATAGCTATTCATCAGAATTTCTATACAATGTCAGTAGTACAAAATATTTTTTAACTTAAGCGATTTCTCATAATCTACTAATCTAGACTAACAATATGAACATCAACGGTTCGTTTTAGTAGCGGCCATGTTTAAATAAAAGGTCGCGCAATCTCTCCTACTGAAATTGGAGATTTTGCGCATCTGCTACTTAGGAGAGATGGCGCATTGTTCCGATTAGTTTCCATGCTAGGAGAGATTACGCAGCTTATTGGTAAATTTGCATAAAAAATGAAAAATGAAAATGGACTAATTTTAAGTTAAACGTGTTATCAAGTAGCTTAATGTTATCTTGTACGCTTATTTGGACTTGCTTTTTCTGATTCTTTAATTAAAATTTTTTAATCGTTTTTAAATTTATTTCATTTTTCTGATTTTTTAATCGTTAGGTTGAAATATTCACTCCTAATACAATAATATTTGTTCACAAAAACCTTATAAAAATGTCATTTAAGTGTAATTATTATTGTTAACAATTTAATTGTAGTTATTATTAGTAACATTCTCTCCTACCCATCTGCGCAATCGCACCAACCCTGTAAGGTCAAATTGCGCAAAATAACGTTCTTGGTTTTATTACAACTGTTCTATTAAATTGCAACATAACAACAAAATAGCAATGGAAATGCATAAAAAACAACTGAAGTAAAAATGATTCACGGATAGTTTAGCAAAAAATTAATATTTAGATTTTTTATTGTTATTCTTTTGAATTGTGCGCAGACTCTCCTAGCTTTACCTTACATAAATAGATTTATCAAAAATATTGAACACATATTTTCCGTTTTTCATTCCGATGTATATTTCTCGAGTTATTCCACGTTTCCAGACTTTTCGACACCGTGTATATGTACAGAAATGTACACTGCATGGATGGATAATAACTAATTAAAATGAGATTGAATCTTTTGTCAATACAAGTAAATACGCATTTAATTCACAGTGAATGTGATTATTTTAATGTTTGTTCAAAATATGAAATTTTAACATATTTTTGAAGCTTTTATTTTATTTATACCGTAAAAGTTATTCTTATTTACTTTTCAAAATATTTCGTCAATGGATTTCCCATTCATCAATTTGAAAATCCATTCCAAGCAGTCATATGCTGTTTAAAATATTATCGAACAATTTATTTTATTGACATTACGATATTTTAAATTTCATTTCTCTAGATTTCTTCATGGAGAATTTAAATAATTATTCTTAATATCATATGCAAATGGAAATTTTTCATTTCATGTTATTATTCATTTTAAATGAAATTGAATTATGATAAACGATTCCATATAATTCTCGACATTTGCTGCCTTTAAAAGTATGGTAAGAAATAGTATCTAATTAAAATTGAGTTTTCATACTGTTAATAAGAATGAATGGTGCTATGAACGACAATTTTTATACTTTCAATTAATTAAATATTGATTAATAGTTAATTATCAGATATTGATTTTCTGTTTGTATTAAAATAATGCAAGCAGTATTGTTTTCCGAAATTACAGAATGCAATATTTACTCATCCACTTGATAAAAAATAGATTTAGACATACATAAAAATACTTTGCACATTTACTCATATCATGCTATGAAAGTTCCCTGTAAGTTATATTCAATACTGTATTCTTCAGAAGTATTTTTTCACAAAAGAAAGGAAACTCATTGCAAGTAATTCTTTGTTTTATTATTACACGGATATTGTACTCCAATTAACATAATTTAGTAAGAGTAGTTTGGAACAGCAAAGTTATATTTTTGCACATTTTTATTGTTATCTATATTTCCCTTAAAGCACAATGTTTTCAAAATCGAATTTTTTTTGCACTTTTTTATTAGGTGCATTCGTACTTATATAAGTACGCAGCACCCATAGTCGTCGTCTTGTCCGTCCATCTGTCCACATATATCAGCGCAAAAACTACCCAGCCGAATTGTTTGAAATTTAATATATATATAACAGTTGTATCATTTCATCAGATTTTATGAAAATGGAATCAAAACTTAAAAAATGTATTAATAAAAGTGTTCTTCATTTTATTAAATCGTATCATGCGTAATTAATTCAATGAATCCCATGATAGGTAATGATCCTAGGCTGCCATGGTGAAAACGTCCTATTTAAAATTCAGTCATATTATTTCATATTACTGAATTTAAAAACAGAATTTGTATACTAAATTTATTTAATTATGGCATTTATATAATCTACCAACAGTTTTTGGATAGATATTTCCGGAGAAATATATTTTAAATGGAAAAAGAGTATAAATATGGATTTTAAGTTCTGAAATTTTTAAAGGAGCAATTTGCAGTAAATGTCAACAAAACATAAAATGTTGCCAACTTAAATTGTACTTATTTTATTACGGTAATTAATAATATCATAATAACAGATGACATAATTCATTTCACTGAAATAATAACAATGATTTGTTTTACATTGTCTTGAATTGGATACTTGCGCATAGTATAATTTTAATGTAACAGAATTGTAATTAATTGTTTGTAAAAGTGTATCGAATCTTAATTTCATAAAATAAAATTAATATATATAATTTGAAAATCTGCATATAAAATAAATTTTGCATTCATGCGTTTTTGAATAAGAGTGCAACAGCTATTGCACAAAGATTTGACTATTTATAAAACTTCTTGTAAATGTCAACAAAACATAAAATGTTGCCAACTTAAATTGTACTTATTTTATTACGGTAATTAATAATATCATAATAACAGATGACATAATTCCTTTCACTGAAATAATAACAATGATTTGTTTTACATTGGCTTGAATTGGATATTTGCGCATAGTATAATTTTAATGTAACAGAATTGTAATTAATTGTTTGTAAAAGTGTATCGAAACTTAATTTCATAAAATAAAATTAATATCTATAATATGAAAATCTGCACATAAAATAAATTTTGCCTTCATGCGTTTTTTAATAAGAGTGCAACAGCTATTGCACTAAAATTTGACTATTTATAAAACTTGTTATAGTACGAACGCGCTTCGTTTGTCAATTTTCGTACAATTTCAAACTTGTTTATCTTGACTTGGTTTATGTAAGCAAAATTGGAATATTGTAATCGAAATTTCACACACTTTTTGATACGCAAGAATTAAAAAATATATATATTTATGAGTGTGTTTCCGTTGACAATACAGAATTATTATTTTTTTAAACGGAATTATAAATTAATAATATATTTTTAAGTCATGTTTCAGTTAGCTGGAAACAGGTGATAAATCGTGAAATATTCTTCCAAATAAACAAATGTGCCAATTGTATAAAAGTTACAGCAATGCAGCCGGTTATGTGCAAACCAACCTCGCCATGTATGCTAACTGGCTGTGTAGCTGTAACAATGTAAGATTTTAAACAATAAATGAGAGAAAAAAATAGTAATAATTAAGAAACATTATGATATACATCCCAATGCATTGAGAACACTTTAATAATCCTCCACTGTTTAATATGGTGAAAAACACTGAGCTCCAAATATAACAGGAGATCTGTCTTCCTAATGCCCAACATGATTTCCAGCGGTCAGCATGGAAGGATACAGTGACGATAATTTTAGCTCGCATTCATGGCAAAACATGCTGTCTATAACATTCCCTTACATAATTAGTGAATTAGTTATGAATTAGATAAACATAGCTTAATTATAAAAGCATAAATTAGGATAATAGTAAATGAGAATACTAATATCTGACATTGACAACACGGACTATTTTTTACTTTTGCCTTGCAAGCTTCATTTGCTTTTCATGCTTCTGACCGCTGATTCTGAACTCCTGTTATATATAGATCTCAATGGTGAAAAATGATACACAAGTAAACAATTTTGAAAGAACATAATACATTTAAAAACACAATTTTGGCGATTACCATCTACTGCCTTAAAAGTATCCGATTTATTTTGTGCAACACTGAGAATGATCTACACATTTATATAAATATTCCATAATGTACTAAAATGTGGTTTCGTACACTTCAGTAATTTCGGTCACTAAATAGGAATGTTCTTGAATTCTTTTATGCAATCCTGTATAAAATCTACAGAATTTATCCATATCAAGTAATATTTTAAAAAAAGTTAAACTTAAAAACGCGTACCACATCTGAAAACGCTCTTTTAACAATTGTCGCTCATAACAGTACGTTAGAGTAACCGAACTGTTTTGCGTGTCCCTGTCAATGAACGATAAATGCTGTGCGCACCATATTCTACACTAAGCATCCTGTATTTCATCTCAGTGATGTACATCACTGTGTTCAAAAAAGCGTAATATCTAAAATTGTACTGCAAACTATTTTTCCCCATAGGCCATAATATAACGGAGTTCTTTTGAGTGCACCTGTAAACGAATTATAATTTTTTCAATCGTTATCTTTAAGTTTAATTGGAATTATTTTAATATTCACCAAATATGAAACTATTCAACAGCAAATCATAACAAAAAATCTATTGCCTCCCAATATGCTGCTTTAGAACAATAAAATATTCCCTAGATGTCTAGTTGTTAGAACGTTGGGTACAATTAAAATGCGTCGGGTACATATCTCGATTTACGCCTTTATCTTCATAGTGTGTCGGATTACACGTTAAACAGAGAAACCGGATAAATTAACCGTGGGTTGCAAAGAATTATCATAACCACTTTGGGTTTAAGTATACTACAAGTTTATCGCTCAATATGTTACTAGTTCTCGGTCCAACATTTAGTTAATCACTACATTATTATTGTACCAGTTCGTAATTGAACTTATGGAAATATATGACTCAACCATAGAAAGAAATATTGGAGCAGCATTTCACAATCTTATATTTTCAGCTAATGTGACATTAAAATTGGTTTACCCCAGTGCCAAATTTTGATAATGTATAAGCAATAAAGTTTGATTCATTGACAGGCATTTTCATACAATCAGGCTTTTCAATATTAACATGCCTAACTATATCTCCAGCAACTGCTCTCGTACAATGCTCTATATATTCAAATTCGTAATGCTACTAAGCACATTTAACATTTAATCAATAATTTGTTAGTCATATATTTTTTGTTTGTTTAGATTATAAAATGTTCGCTTACATTCCTCATAAAACTACTTCAAATCTTTAGAACTTTAGAACATACAATGTTCCTGTACTTTTTTTAATTTGCATATGTGATGCTAAATTTACTGTATATTTTCTGTTGGGTCTATATTAAAAATAAATAATATTATTATATCATTTGTCTGGTTAGTGAATTTGGAAGTATACATGATTTTTTTATTTTTAAAGACACAAATCGTACGCAAAAAACTGTGATAAAAAAGTATGAAACATAACACATTAAAACTAATTTTCATTAAATTAATTGGAAATGTATCTTCATATTTATTACTTTGTTATTAACTCTCTTAATCCGCTTGGCTGAATTTCATGCCAAAATATATTTTTATGGCTCGTAGCACAAATTTTGAAAAGTAATATTTCCCTTCTTTAGTAATACACATTACCTTTAAATAAGACAAGGGTTACAATTTGAAAGAACTGGAACAGGTGAAAACAGGAGTATATATGTTTTTCTATCTATGTCAGATACAAATAATGTAAAATCATAGATAATTCATCTTATCCCTTATTTGTAATGATCACTAATGCATTTATTTTTTATTTCTTCTACAAAGTATAGTTACTAGATTTGGTGTAGTTCTATGAACATTCACTTCATTTTACTCAGCTGTTTCATTTAAGTTGTTCAAGTATGCCTAGCAAAAAAAAAGGCCAATAACTTAACAATAAATACCAATTATATCCTTAGATATTAATTTTAGGTGACTAAATAAAGTGATTTTTGTTAAAGTCAAAATAAGCTGTATAAATGTTTCCCTGAACTCCGAATAAATGGATTACATTGTTAATAATATAATCATGAAACTCAACACAAAACTCTTTCACAAGTGAACTTGTCTAAACAAGTACTTTGTAACATAGAAAACGAAAAAACTATAAAATTTACAAGAATAAATCTATTGTCTAAAATTTCAATTAAACATTTTTCATTTTAAAACAATTCTGAAAATTGTTTGTTTTACGGGCAAAACCTATTAAAAATAACAGAAAGTGCGTAGCAATTACAGATTGTTAATCTCAAAATAAACAATCAATTTTACATCCTGTCTGCAATTTATTTTTCTGATTAATCAACATTTTTTAAAGTATATCGTTACGTTTTTCATTACGAATTGGCACATTTTGAAACCATCCTGAAATGCCTTGAAATTTGAGAATACGTCCTGTGGTTACACCACATTTGTTATGATACATTAGAATATACTTAAATATGTGTCTATAATTTTGCCAGCTGATATTTGTGAAATTATGAGATAAATATACAAATTGGCTTCATTTTTGAAACGTTAAAATTACGATATTTTTTTGAGTAGGCAATAAAGTAAAATTCAAAAAATTAACAAAACTTTTACCTTTTAAAAACAGTTTCTTTCCCAATTTTGAATTTTCTAAATTCTACATTTTATACTGTACACTTGTTTTTTTTTTAAATATAACACATCAGTGTGAACAGTTTGTACATGCATTAAAATATTTTAATATTTGTCAGTAAATAAGTTTTTATTTCAGTTTCGGCGTTTATATAGTTTTTGTTCTAAATGACGCTAAGGAGACGTGTTCTTATTCTCTGAGAGAGAGAGAGAAAAAAGATTTCATCTCTCAAACAATTTCATGTAATTTATTTTTGGCTTTTCCTTCGTTTGAAAAATGAAAAGTATATAGATCAATAATCCTATACATAGAATTTTTCATTTTATCTAACATAAGTTTGATACATATTTTATATATACAAGATATTTAACCGGTGCCCCGTTTTTTAATTTGAAATTCTTTTCTCTATTGTCAAATTGTCCCAAACATGCTACAGCAGCGCTTTATTACTTACCTTGTTCCATAAAAGCTTTGTGAATGCTCATCTATTATTCGTTGAATCCTCCATTATAGTAATTCTAAAAGTGTTTTTTAAAAGTTTTTAAAATGACGGAACTAAGTAAATATTTAATTTTGCGCTCGATAAAAGAGGGTAAAACTTTCCGATATTTAATTAAAGTTACCTTCTGGCTTATATGTTTCATTATTTTTGCACTATTTGGCATATATTTTAATAAAAGCATTTAAAAATATCAGTTCGATGTTAATAATTTTTTTTTAGATTTCTGCTTGAAGTTTATCACCCCCTTCTATCTATTTCATTAATTTTATTTTTTTTAAACATAATAAACAATTTCCTAATATAAGTATGGTCGTTAAAAAATATTGTAATTTTTTTTTATTATATTTTATAAATGATTTATATAAAAAAAAATATATATAAAAAAATTTTTGTAAAGCATTTTCTATAAGGTTTAATCTGGATTTCCATGGTAAAATCTGTTTTTTATTTCGTTTCTTTTCTTTTTTTATCCGAATGTTTTATAATTATTATTGCATAAACTTTAACATCCAACAATATTTATTTAAGTTACTAATTTTATATTACAATTATTTAAATTAAAATATTTTACATACAATTACCGATTACATAAATTGAACTGATCTGCGATTTATGCTATATGACCATTATCAAGAAGATATATACGAAGCAAAAATACGATTATTATACGACCGGAAAAAAAAGGATAGAAAGCAGAAAAAGTATTGACATAAGAACTGTGAAAGAAAATACCCTGACACCCATGGTTTAATATTTAAATACAATGTATAAAAATGTAATATAAAATAAAGTAATTAAATAAAGTAATAATAATGTAATAATAAAGTAATAATAACGTAATTAAAAAATATTTATTATAAATCGTTAAAATCCAAATAGCAAATTTTAATTTCTGAGTTTTAGAATCAGACTGATAAAAATACAATTAATTAAAAACTTTGAATTGCAACGTAATTAAAAAACAGAAATACTAAAAATTGTTATTTAAAAATAATTTGAAACTGTAGTAAGTAAAAATAAATACCTTACCATTGAATTAATATTTTTGTTAAACTCCTTCTAAAACCAAGCATAATTAATATATTATAAATTACGTATTTCACTTTAGAAATGGAATAGGTTAAACTGAAAGTACCATCTATAACCTTATATGTATAGAAATTGCTTATAAACAGTGTAATATAGCAATTCATCAAGTTTTAAACGTTTAATTTATTTAAAAGCAAATAAATTCAAACCTTATACTAATAAAAGTTTCAATTTTATTACACTCAAATCGTGACGGAAACTATCTAGTTTTGTTTATATGGAATTTAGATTTTTATCGTATAAAACTTTAAATAGTGAACGGTTCGAAAAATAATGCAATGATTACTTCACTAATATAATATTATTTCATATTTTAAATAATTTATAATATATATTCCCATTAATATCCGTCACATGGAAAAATAAAGTACGTTTCAAAGTTTTTGGGACTCACTGTAAGTTTATCTATACACTGCATGTTTTTCTTCTGTATGACAGATGTTTTCTATCAATTTCCATATGAAAACATCTACTAGACCTGAAAAGTAAATCTCATTTAATACCATTTAATGTGGCAGACACTATGTTATAATATGTTCTGTATCATCATTTAATGAATTTTAAATTTAAATGTATCGTCGTATTGTAGATTATTCCAATACAGAATATTTTTACTTTACTAAAAATATCGAATACGCTTACTGAAGACCTGTCTTTTTTTCTCCATTTATTTCTCTCGTTTTTTTTTTTTTTTTTATATTTTACTTGTCCTTTTTTACTTATGCATTTTAAGATAGATTGTTATTCTCACCGAAAAAATTATTTTATGGAGACTACTGGAGTCCTATTGCTTAAATGTCAATTTTTATGTGCCGTGATTGGAAATATATGAATTTCTATTTTTTATAACATAATACTTTTTGGTTATGAAAAATGTTATAATCTGAATTGATAAATACAAACAGAAAAAAATTTCTCTCTTAAAAAGTCCTTTTTACATATGCACTTTAAGATAATTGGTGAATTCTCATACATAGAAAATATATAGAAGATATCTCATTAATTGATAGATTTAAAATTGTATTTATACTATACAGTGAGTCCCAGAAACAAATTTAAATTTTTTATCTGTTAAATATTAATGACCAATGTAAATTCCAAAGTGTTTAAAGTAGAAAAACATACATACGAAAAATAGCATGCGTTTATTACCGTATATCGGGTATCCCATAAGTCTGGTACCATTTAAAAAAAATCATAAAAAGTGAATAAATTGGTTTACCTGAAAGTGCTTTCAGACAAATTTATTTTCATCGAGTAGATTTTTTTTTTTTTTTTTTTTCAAAGAAAAAAAACAATGGTAAATTTTGTCAATAGAGGGCAGGCACTTCAGGAATTCAAATTATAGAATTGATTATTGGTTACGGGTTTACGAAAACTCTCGAGTCTACCGCAGTAGTCTGTCTTCTTTAGAAGAGTGCAAGGACGCTATTCACCATGACATATCCTGCATCCTTCCGGATGTGCTGCATTCCTCTGTTAAAGGTCTTTTCTCTAGCTTGCAAAGTTAATTCTGTTTGGTGATGGACACGTAGATCATTAACTGTTATGATCCTGTAAATAAAAGTAATTTTCCACGGAATTTTGTGATTTGAATGTTCAAGCGTCCTATATTGACAAAAAATATCACTATTTTTTTATTTAAAAAATAAAATACATAAATAACATAAAAAAATAAATCCTACCACATGAGAATAATATATATAAATTTTTATGAAAAGACAGAACATAAAGCTACAGATATAAGTATTAGGAAACGACAAATTTCCATAAAATTTGTCTTCCTAATAAATAATTATCCATCTTAAATTGCATACAAAAAAAATATATAAAAAGCGATGGAAAATAATTAAAAAAAGAAATCTTTAAAATACTTATTCGATTTTTTTAAGGTAATATATATATATATATATATATATGCGCGATAAAAAAAATATTTTTTTACATATTTATAACAATTGATATATAAAAAATAAGTAAGTAATTAGTAGTATTAGAAATGCGAGAAAGACAGAAACGTATATTTGTTTTAGAAATGCATTTATTCTGATGTGACTTTCGAAATAAATCACTATTATGTGTAAAAATAAAGAATTTTTGCACGGAAAATCCTTTTATATCCAGTGAAAGTGGCAAAGCTGGAGATTGGATTATTAGTATGGAACGAGTTTTCTTACAATTTGTGTTCTTCCAGAATGGCTATTAATGTTTATGTGTATATGTAAAAATGCCCACAAAAATTCAAAACTCGAAAGATTAAAAATCGTATTTTAAAAGTATCATTAAATTCCTGAAATATAGTATATTTGGTTTTAAAAATAGTTTAAAGGTAATATGGGAAACTGTATCACGATCGGATTTCAATTCATCCGCATTCAAATAAACCAATTTCTTCACTTTCTATGAAATTTTTAAATGTTATCAAATTTATGAGATATGCGGTATATACGCACTTACGTAAAAAAATTCGGTACCATCTATTGGTATGTATTTACTAAATTTGAGCAATGTCTTTATTTGACAACTTTTACAGAAAAAAAATGGGACTTGCTTATTTTAGATAGGAATATAAATATGGCAAAAGTTTAAGTAGTTCGAAATGGCAAAACAAAAAAACAATTAAATGTTATTGGTAGCAACTCGCTATATCCTGACTGCACCATACATCGTCTTATATGTATAGGGATCGTTTAAAAGCAATTCATCAAACTTTCAATTTTTAATTAATTAAAAAAAACTAATTAAAAATCCAACCTTTTTTCTAATGAAACTGACGAGTTGCTTACTGTAACATTTTGACGAGTACTATCTAATACTACTTCTAATATATACTGTAAATCCGATCGTGATACAGTTTCCCATATTACCTTTAAACTATTTTTAAAACCAAATATACTATATTTCAGAAACGTAATGATACTTTTAAAATCCGATTTTGCCGCTTTTTTCTCTTTCGAGTTTTGCATTTTTACATATACACATAAACATAAATAACCATTCTGGAAGAACACGAATTGTAAGATAACTCGTTCCATACTAATAATCCAATCTCCAGCTTTGCCACTTTCACTGGATATAAAAGGATTTTCCGTATAAAAAGGTCTTTTTTTTTACACATAATAGTGATTTATTCCGAAAGTCACATCAGAATAAATGCATTTCTAAAACAAAGATACGTTTCTTTCTTTCTCGCATTTCAAGTACTAATTACTTACTTATTTTTTATATATCAATTGTTATAATTATGTAAAAAATACTTTTCTTTTATCGCGCATATATATATATATATATTTCTTACCTAAAAAAAATCGAATAAGCATTTTAAAGATTTCGTTTTTTAATTATCTCCCATCGCTTTTTATATATATTTTTTGTATGCAATTTAAGATGGATAATTATTTATTAGGAAGACAAATTTGTCGTTTCCTAATACTTATATCTGTAGCTTTATGTTCTGTCTTTTCATCAAAAAAAAAAAATATATATATATATATACTGTGTGTGTGCAAATTTTTGAATAATAAAAACACATATTATTTCTATCACAATGAAAGAATGGTTTATTCCACGCATATTATATTTAAATCTATGTCATTCGTTTTTCTGTGAGGCGACAAATGGATTCCACAACAGAAAACGGGATGTTGATTTGAGACAAAAATTTCATCAAATTAATGTTCTATTTTTGCCAAGTATTTAACTACTTTCGCCAGTCGGGGATCATCATGGAGTAAAACAACTGGTAATCTAAAAGAACAACTGGCGAATACGACAGATAGGTCAATATATTCGTATAAATTGCGTCTAGAGATTCTTTTATTGGTTTTGCCCATGAGAGCTAGCATTACCATGTTGGACAACTACTATTTCATCTCTTTGGACGTATTCTGAAGGTTTTTGCTTCAATCGTTCGTTCAAAGAGATTAATTCTTCCTTGTAACAATTATCTGATTGTCATACTTGGTTACTAAAGTTCACAGTATTCACGTTGTCATATTTTGAATGTGCATTTGAAAACAAATCAAAACTCTACAAGCACTTCACTTATGTGTATCCCTCCATCGTTGTATTTAACGGATGTTGATCATTCAAACTCATATTCGTTTCGCCTAATGCAAAGCACAATTTCTGGATAACGGTAATGTTTTTATCTAGAAATCACAAAATGACTACATTTTCTATTTTCGCAAACGAAATTAACTCTTTTTGTAAATAGGCGCTCATCATGGAGCAAAACATATGATAATCTGAATTAGCAACAATGGCCGAATGCGGCAAATAGCCCAATATATTCGTACAAATTGCGTCTAGACTTGTCCCTTGACTGGTTTGACCCGATGAGAGAGAGAATTGGCATGTTGGACAAGCACTTTCACCCCTCTTTCGCTGAATTCTGGACATTTTTTTATTCAACTGTGCTTTCAAAGTGATTAACACTAAGTTATTTCTCATTACAATTTGGTGAATATATGATTAAATGTTTTTTTAATGCTTAAACAATACGGTATTTAAACTTTACACATTTAACTGAAGTTTCCTTTTAGGAGTCCGACTAACCATCTCAATCCCCATGTTTCACATTTATATTCTTCTAAATAGAATTATAAAAATTTTAATAAACTGTATTTTGTTCACTTCAACTAGGAAAAGTGGCAATCAAAATCTTGTTGACAATTCGTAAGGGCAACATTTGTATACACAGAAGAGAAACAACTGAGTATTCTTAAATTAAATATTTTGTATAACAAAAATCTTTCCTCTTTGTTATTTAATATAGAAAGAAATATCGTAATTTATTTAATAATCGCTTCCTTCTTTTCCTTTTCCTGAATATCGATATAAATATACGTAAAAAGCGAGAATAATATGGATACAGCAATAAGTTTTTTGTGGATAAATTATTATAATTTTAAAATTATGTCTTTAATTTTTTTCTCATACAGGTGGACCCTATGAAATCTTATTCCTTATCATACATACATAAACTAAATCATACAAAAATCGCCTATTTCTTAATGGCCAAATATACGTCTTCTAAAAGAAATGCAATTACAAAAAAAAACATCTCATTCCGAAATTTAAGGAGCGTCTATCTCACACTAACGGATCTACAAATATTTTTTAGTGAGATAAAACATTATTGATTCTTCTGAGATGCGTAAATATTGAAATCCTTCAATCAATAGTCAATATATATTCAATATAATTCAATAATATGTATTTTCATTTCGTTACAGTTATATATCTATATTTAATAATATTTCCCTAGAGACGAAGAGTGGCTACATTGCGACATAATTTTGGAGTCATTGCTATAAAGTGGCAAGAACTGTTTGACTGTATTATTTTTCAAACATTTTATCAACATGTCTCCAATTTCAACAAGAATATTCCCCTGTCTTAAAGAAAATAGGGACAACTAGCGGGTTTTCGTCCGTCTAGTCGTTCGCTCCTGAGTGGAACCTAGATATGTTCTTCAGCATACTGCCTTGACTAAGTTTGGTGCCCAGAAAATGCATTTTACATGCAAACAGTAAATATAAATAAAATATTTTATTTTATCTATACGAAAGTAACTAATTAAAATATAAAAAAAGCACTTAAATAAATATTTGGCGACATTATTTCTTTTCATGAGATCCCTGACAAGGTAATGCTTTCAGATAAAATAAATTAAAATGGGATAGACTAAGATACATGGCAATCATTGTAAATGGACATGGGTACTGTGGTTTCAAGCACATAATCTGTTAATACGGTGATCAAAATAATGGGGACCAGTGTATTTCTTCGCCATATATCGTTAATGCAGGGATCACTGTAACGTGGTTCAGCTACTTTGCGTGCATAAATCCTTAAAATGAAATCATTTTAGCAGGGCCCATTTTGCACGCCTGTAAACCGATTATACGGCAGTCACTATATGGAAGCCTTGTGCATACCCGATCCGATAAATATGGCAAACAGTATTTAAATCACATGTATTTTGAAAATAAGGAAATGTATTATATTTTGTATACAAATTTAAATCAGATCGCTAAAAGACAAAAAGCGCAAAAACAATTTAGAAAATATGAAACTAAAAACATCCATAACTATTGAATTTTTTAAGTTTTATAGAAATAATTTTACTGATATAAATAGTTTTTAAGATAGTGAAATACGCAACTTGCAACATTTTCACTACTTTAATTAAACTGCTAAAACTAGCGGTTTAGAAATTAGCTTATGGACAAACATAGCAGGTGATAATCAGTATATAACAGAACAATGACTTTAAATTTAATTTCTGAAAGAAGAAAATTATCGTTTCTATCTGTATATTTTACTCTAGGATCGCATTTGGTTTATTTTGTGATAATGATTCATGTTTTATATTACAGTTCTGCCGAAAATTTTTGGCACATAGGCAATACGCAAAAATAATATATATATTTTTTTCACTGATATTTTAGATACTATTCTTAAGACAAATAGTAAATTGTTAAACGCGAAAGATTTATACATGTATTAGGACAAATACTTTCTACTGCGAAATATTTCTTTATTTATCTCGAAAGCGTGGGCATGTCCGGGAGAGATTTATACAAATTCAAAATGCGAAGTGATCATCTTATTAAAACAGCGATTCGGGACATTCCGGGGTAGTTTGGAATGCTTGGAAAAATGCTGTAGCCAACAAGATTTCCGAATAACGCAATGAGATTTTGGCGATTTGGAGATTGAATTTGAAAGGTGTATAAAATTCCAATATTTCTCTTGCATTAAACAGCTTTGAGCGAAATATTTATCGAGTATTATCCAGTGGTCATAAATTTAATTTCAAATGACGATCTTGGATATTTCGAGTGATCAGTATATAGGATGATAAACAATACGAAAATTTCCGTCGTACCCAAACACACTCTGTAAATAAAATTACAAACTCGTTAACTACAGAATTTCGAAAGAAACTATACATAGATGGATTATATAATGCTTATATATGCAAAATAGTTAAAATATGTCGCAACTCATTCTTGCCATTACATCACAAACAA
This sequence comes from Maratus michaelseni, assembly GCA_963931845.1. NCBI lineage: Eukaryota > Metazoa > Arthropoda > Arachnida > Araneae > Salticidae > Maratus > Maratus michaelseni. The sequence goes on along the minus strand of OZ007591.1, from coordinate 287,390,332 downwards.
GCAAGACTAAATTGGGCCCAACAGACGTCATACAGTGAGAAAGGGCTTCAGCTGATGTCAAAGTAGAGCCTAAATCGTCCATATATTTTTCGAAATAGTAGCAGTGTATAAAAAAGTATGAACATATATTATTATTTTTAATCAAACATCAACCGATACTATATGGTAGTATCCCACTTATGCGGAACTAAAACTAATGAAACTGGAAACGGATGCAAACTATTACAATATTAGCACTTACATGTACTGACGAATAACATTCAATAGAGGAAAGCGAATGAAATAACTAAATCAATATATATCTGAGATTACTCATTTCTTTTAAGTTCCCAGCAATATCGCTGACTCGTCGAGCAAGGCTGCTTTATATCAAATGAATAATGCAGACTAAATTTTTAAAAAAATCATCAAGCAAACCCAATGATAATTCAATTATACAAGAGTCAAATGTGTCTCCGAAATAATTTGAGTTTCACCAACTCGAACTACTTGGTAACATATCAATTAGGCAACTTCCAGTGCTTTTTAGTTATTTGTTCGAACAAGTGTTCTCATAGTTTTCTTTAAAACAAAAGTTCGTTGCACTTCCTCTTGAAACAATGAGGTAGTTCAAACAATTGGCATACATTCATTTAATATGACGTCGTAACTTAGTACACTGTAAAAAATGACCAATGTTTCTTATTTTATGAAAATATACTATAACCACGAACGAAAATATAATATAATCTTCTGAATTATCCGAAATTCTAAATAGCGTGTTCCATTGTCTTTTGAATCCCCAGAAACCAATACATTTCCAAAATTTAAAGAAATATTTATAAAAACAAAGTATTTTTCGCTGCCCGTATTTTTCAGAAACATTTCCGAAGGTTTTTATAGTGTATTAATACCTGTTTTTCGAATGCTATCAATTCTCAAGTAAACATTTTCATATTCAAAAAATATGTTTAACTGACAAACATGCAAAATTAACAGCGTTAACATTAACATTAAAATTAAGATTATTTCTTTACTCTTTCATGTATAAATTAACTTATGCAGCTGAAAACGTTTAATTGAGAATGGATGAAATTCGATAAACAGGCATTCCTGGCTGAGGAAACTGTTTAATATACAATAAAAACTATTCGGAAACGTTTCTGAAAAATACGGGCAGCTAGAGAAATTTTGTTTTTATAAATAATTCTTTAAATTTTGGAAATGTATTGGTTTCTGGGGATTCAAAAGACAATGTAACATGCTATTTCAAATTTCGGATAACTCAGAAGATTATATTATATTTTCGTTCGTGGTTATAGCATATTTTCATAAAATAAGGAACATTGGTCATTTTTTACAGTGTAGGAGACATAGTGATGCTATTTAAAAATTTACCACAAATCAAACAGAGACGCCAATGATAGACCAAAAGCGAAATTTAACATGACAAATTTCGTTCAGAATGCTATTTCTCACTTTCTTATTTTAAATCTACGTTTTACATATGTTGCAGCCTGAAACTAAAAAATAGCGTTGTAGTCGAAATTAATGCTAAAATTGTAAAAGTTTTGGATGATATATAACAAGTAAAACTAGTCGTTGGGGGCCACCGTAATACTAACCCATCATTGATATGCATAATGTAAAATATTAAAATAAAAAATGTGTAAACTACTTATAAATTGCTCTGCAATTCGAATAAAATCGTGGCTTGATGACGTCATAAACTTTGAAGCGAGGCTAACGAAAAAGAAAGGCTACCGCGGTGCTTTACGCGTATCTTTTTTTACAGACCGCGGGAGTCACGTGATGCTTGAATGCACCAATGCAGATGTACGAAAAGAGCATCACGTCACTCTAGCGGTCTGTAAAAAAAGATAAGTGGAATGCACCGCGGTAGCCTGTCTTTTTCGATAGCCTTGCTTTGAAGGCTCGATTACTGAATTGCTTAAAAGAAACATCCTTATAACTCCAAAAACAATAATCCTATTAACTAGCGGTTTATTGCATCTCATTAAGCGTCTCATTTCCAATTAAAATATATCTTTGAATTGAAATTTGGATCAAATACAGGGTCATGAAAAATTGACCAGTGTGGAAAATAGGATTCCAAATATCTCGGCAACTCATTATCCGATCGACTTCATGCTTTACGTAAAATTTATGTATTTTTATTGTATTTTATATTCAATCCTTAAACTAAACAATTTCGAAAAAATTTATATACCTTTTATCAGAACGAATATTTCGAGAGTCCGAAAAAAATAGTTCCGGATAATCGAGGTTACTGAAATTAAATAAGCTTCTTCCCATTATTACATACTAAGTAGATACCAAATTTCAAGTCTCTATCTCATTTTCTTCGGGGGACAGAGTGTTTACAGGCACATAGGCATTTTTTTTTCTAAATATATGTTTTTCGGAATCTCCAGTGTCTGAAACGTGTAAATCCATGAAAAAAATTCGATTTTCAAAACGATTACAAGACTTACTCTATAGTACGTAATGGGTAAGTAATACTAATTCCCAAAGTTACTTTTATGTTTCCCTATAATGTATTACACAATTTTCTCATCTCCAGGGTATGGATTTGCCTGACAACTACGAAGTACCCGAATTCAACCAATGTTCGCTGTTCTTATACTTACTTCTCACATTCCTTCCATGGCTACCTAAGATGAGTTACACAATTTACTACACTGAGAAAAACAATATACCTCCTTCAACTAGAATGAATAGTTAGGCTGTTTCTAAACCTCTAAACTAGAAATATAGAAGTTCGAGCTATGCGAATAGGGTAAGCAACTAAACTGAATAGACGAAATGATCGAGAATTTCTAGTATCTTGTTTTCTAGGTGACGAATGATAATGAATCGTATAAACTGCGAGAAATTATCACTTTATTTCTGGAATGGATTTATAAACTAGCATTATAGTTACTAAAACTAGCGGCTTGTGTTCGCGCGTATTGGCAGACATTTTTAAATAAGTCTGACTACGAGAATATAGGAAAACACTCTTGAATTCTAATAGGAGACTCTAGAACACTCTGGTAAAAGGAACTAGAATTTATAGGGATGACATGCAACTATTTTTTCTAGAGCCACAATTTAGATTCTAGTTGAGAAGGGCAGATTTTTTTCTCAGTGTAATCTCCTGGGATTGGAGTTGCCTGGCAAATAAATAGCCCCCAACTTTCATATTTATCTCTATATTCTAATGCAAAAACATGTCCGTGAAATGCGCGGAAGGTGAGAGCAATCTAAGAAATAAATTTCGCTCTCATTGCAAATTTATTAATTTCTAAACATCGCAGCATTCATATTTTTAGATCGTCGGGAAAACAAAAAGTACTTTCAAATGCAATTTGTTTGAATACTGTATAACATTTTTCTGATTGTGTATGGTTTCACAATACTTATCAAGCATGATTTTTTTTAAAATCAATTGCCATCGCGTACATCAAATTACGGAAAATTGATATGTTTGCTTTCGAAATCATATATTCTAATACGAGCAAATCTTGTGTGTGGTTATATATATATATATGCAAATTTTATCTTAAAAACGGCTCTAACGATTTTGACGAAATTTCGTATCCTACCTTTTTAGGGCACCAGAAAACGATTGGGCTAGGTCACATGTTCGAGAAAATTCGATTAGTGGGTCATTTTGGGTCAATTTGGGTCATGGTCTAGCTAATTGTATCTAAAAAACGGTTCAAACAATTTTGACGAAATTTTGTATCCGACCATTTTCGGGCACGAGAAGACTATTGGGCTGGGTCACATGTTCGAGAACTTTAGATTAGTGGGTCATTTTTGGGTAAACGCGGGTCAAATTAATTTTATCTAAAAAACGGCTCTAACGATTTTGATTAAATTTTGTGTCCTACGAGTTTCGAGCACGATAAAATCATTGGGCTAGGTCACATGTCCGAGAAAATTTGATTAGTGGGTCATTTCTGGGTCATTGTGGGTCAAGATCTAAAAAGCGGCTCAATTTACACTAAATTTTGCATCCAATGGTTTTCGGGCACGAGAAGACTGTTGGGCTAGGTCACATGTTCGATAAAATTCAATTAGTGGGTCATTTTGGGTCATTTTGGGTCATGGTCAAGCTAATTGTATCTAAAAAACGGTTCAAACGATTTTGACGAAATTTTGTATCCGACTCATTGCGGGCACGAGAAGACTATTGGACTGGGTCACATGTTCGAGAACTTTCGATTAGTGGGTCATTTTTGGGTCAAAGCGGGTCAAATTAATTTTATCTAAAAAACGGTTCTAACGATTTTGAATAAATTTTGCATACTACGAGTTTCGGGCGCGAGAAAATTATTGGGCTCCAGAAAATTCGATTAGTGAGTCATTTCTGGGTCATTGTGGGTCAAGATCTAACAAGCGGCTCAATTTACACAAAATTTTGCTTCCAATGGTTTTTGAGCACGAGAAGACTGTTGGGCTAGGTCACATGTTCGAGAAAATTCAATTAGTGGGTCATTTTGGTCATGGGTCATTATGGGTCAAGCTGTTTTATCTTAAAAACGGTTCAGAGGATTTGAAATAAGTTTTGCACCCTACAGGTTTAGGGAACAAGAAGACTATTAGGCTAGGTCACATTTTCGAGAAATTTCGATTAGTGGGTCATTTTGGTCATGGGTCATTATGGGTCAAGCTATTTTATCCTAAAACCGGCTCAGACTATTTACACTAAATTTTGCATCCTATGGTTTTCGGACACGAGAAGACTGCTGGACTAAGTTACATATTCGAGAAAATTCAGTTAGTGGGTCATTTTTGTCATGGGTCATGATATTTGAACTCAAATTTAATTTTGACCGAGTATAGCTCGGTCTTCCCTGCTCGTATTATATATGATTCAGCAGCTTCGGTCCCCGGCTAATATTCCATAACGAAATTAAATCTTCATTAATAAATAAATGAATAAGTAAAATTAAATTAATATATAAAACACAAGTTTAACAGATAATAAATTGAAATACGAACTTACACTTTCAGATAATCAAAATCCAAAAGGCTTATGTAAATAGTCACATCTTTGTCGATTTATCCGGCTATTAATCCTGGCGTACGTCTAGTACATAAGTATCTCTTTTAATAAATTTACATTTTTTTTAATACATAAATGGTATTTTTCATACGAATTTTTTTTTTGTCTGTAGACAATTTATATATATATATATATATATATATATATATATATATATGATAAATCTATATCTATTATATTTTTTAATTAAACATTGTGTCACCCTAGTTCGGTACACCAAGCAGTACGATCTGTAATCCGGGAGTTCCAGATTGGATCGCACGATTATATTAACAATTAAACTTGTACACCCTTTTCAAAATATCCTATATATGAAAATTTTATTAACACCTTTTTTTTAGTTCCTCCATTTCTATTTTCTCGGCATACCTCAAGAAGATTCAGTTACTATGATACATATTCATTGAATTTTATTTCATTATCATCAAAATCATATTTCAGATAACAGCAAGTATCATAGTCAAAATTATTTAAAAATATTTTAACGATTTCAGTAGGTAAAATTTATAAAGGAACTTGTCATGAACTTCGGTTGCCCAGAACACATTTAATTTAGGTAACAAAACTCAGAAATCTAAAATCACTTCAGTATTATAATATAACAATAACCTTTATTTAATATTAAACTATTCGGTTTTGATGAATCAAGATGACTTAATATAATTTTTTCACAAATGTTAAATATCAAATGCATAAATTATTATTCAAATTAATTCAAGCCAATCTCAGAATTAGACACATTAAAATAAACGAATTTGAAAAGTGAAAACATTAAAATTCGTAATCTATTTCTTTTATTTCGTTTCAAAAAAAGATCAATATTTTTCATATAAAGACATCAAATGAAAAATGTGTTTGACACTGAGAGTCATTATTAAAATAGTTTCTTATAGAAGTCTGAATCTCTTTCCTATAAAAGTACTGTAATATCAATAAAAACAAATGATTCGGTAATGTTTCAAAATTGTATTTGACCACCTGAAATGGATTTCAAATAAGTTTGATGAATGGTTCTTTCCTACAAAGAAAGAGAAAAAAGGAAGTGGGAATTGATTTTAAATTGAATAAAGCAAGTTTTATATCTAAAGCAGTTTTCTTCCGTAGTGAATATAAACTCTTAAATTGTAATTTTTTTTAAATACTACATGGCGCAATAAATTGTTAAATTTCAAGAGATATAAAAGTAACAAGTTCTTAAGTTTTTTAAAAATATATATACATATAAAATCAATGAATACAAAACTTATTTCTTGGCGTTCTAAAGATATTTTTAATAATAATATTAAAGCTGCTAAATTATATAATATTTTCTTATATATAAACCTATTGCAAAAATTAACCATTGAAACAGAAGCAACTGACCAAATGCAATGAAATTATTACTCCATATAGCTATGTCAAATTACACATTATAAAACATAGTCCTAACAAATGAAGTATTTATTCAAAAAGTGAAACATAAGTAAAAAACACGAATGTAAGCTTATAATGTAATTTACTTTTTCAAGGGCTGGGAAACCACATTATAAGCAAAGAATGATTGTTTTCTGTAATTGTCACAAGCTTAAAGCCAAAATTTTGTGACAATTCCAAGCCCTAACAATCATTGGAAAGAAATTGAAAAACAAAGATACCTTTGAAAATAGAACACTACAAATCAAACGGAAGAAAATAAATACATTTATAAACAAATAAATACAAAGGAAGACAAATAAATCTATACATTACAACATTTGTCCAGAATCCGAAGCCAAAAATTCTCTTGCAAAGCACATGGTAAAGTGAGTAAGTGAATTCAAAAGTACAAGTTAAAATTACAGTTAAGTAGCTAAAAGTAGCAGTTATTAATTTACCCATTGTGATTTTAACTATTTCTAATTAAAATATAAAAATACAAATAAATAATATAAAAACTATAAATTCATTTACTAAAAATATTTTTAACTTAAATAAATTTAATATATGTATTATATTATTGGAATATTTAAAAATTTCACTTGTATTCCAAGTTTTCAGGTAAAAAAAAATAAAAAAAATTGGTGTTATTTATATGGTGCTGCCATCTAGTTTTATAATATTGAACAATAACTAAAAAATAATACTAAAGAATAATAGTAATAGTTTTTTAAAATCATTATATGGTGCTGCCATCTAATTAAAGATTAAAACAATATCTAAATAACTATTAATTATTTAGATTAAGAAAAGTTTCCAGTATAAAATTATTTTATCTATATATTTTTACATATGTCAATATTTAAATAATTTATATTTATTGTGTATTGTGTAATATCATTTTAACAAAACATTAATAAACCCATAAAATCTCAAATATTATTGTAGAAGTCAAATTAAATTTTCATTTTATAAATAATTATATGCAAGCTTAAAAGATTTACCAATATGGCTACACGCACTTATTAGAACTAACATCTTGCAAAATATTATTAACCCTGAAAAATAAAATTAGATTTTCATTTTATAAATAACTATATGCAAGCTTAAAAGAAATACCAAAATGGCTACACGGACTTAATGGAACTAACATCTTGCCAAATATTATTTACCCTGAAAAATAAAATTAGATTTCACACACTGATAGCTAAAAATAACGAAACATTTCCAATATGGCAACCTCACTTATTGGAACTAATATCTTGCAATATATATATATATATATATATATTACAAACGCATTTAATGGAACTATATTGTTAAAAGTTCTCTACCTGGCAAGAAAAAAAAAAAAAAAAAAAAAAAAAAAAAAAAAAAAAAAAAACAGAAAATGTCCAATATGGCAACGCACTTATTGGAACAATATTATATTAAAAGTTCTCTCCCTAGAAAAGGAAAAAAAATAATTAGAATTTACAATTTAAATTTTTTAAATAATGAAAGATATTTAACCAAAATATTCCCACTCAGATCGCACATAAAGGAATTCAGTCTTTAGCCAAATATATCAGCAATCAAAATGTAAGTGATTTAATAGATAGAATGTGCAAACATATAAACCCCAATGAAAGCAAAATTTATATTCGTTAAATTGACTGAACTAAATAAAAGGGATAGTCATATTCTACTGCATGTTGAAGAATAAGTTTTAAATTTTGAGTTTTAAAATTATTAGAACAAATATTGTTTATTCTATGTGCAAAATTTAGTAAAATATTTACAAATACTGATTTATGTATACAAGACTTATAATTAGTAAATAAGTTAACTTTAAATGTGAAATCATTTCTTTTGTCATAAATGTCAAACAAAATTTTATTATCTTTAAGAATTATCTTAAGATCAAGAAAATTAATTTCATTATTTACCATAAGGTTGAAACTATAATTTAAATTTTTATGATATTTTATTGGTAGTAAATAATTTGAATTATTATTAAAATAGAAGACAGTTATATCATCTATATAACGGTACATTTTACAATTAGCAATATGTGAATTACGTTCATAATAATATAAATATAATTCTGCAAGAATTGAAGAAACAATGCCACCCTGTGGTAATCCACAGCATTGAATATATATAGTCTTATTAAAAACAATATAAATATGATGTAGAATAAATCTAGTTAAAGTTTTAAAGTAATTTAAAGAAATGTTATTTTTAATTTTATGGAATCCTTGTATTCTTTGTATAATAAATTGACAATCCTGAACATATCCTTGATATCAATATTATTAAATAAGTCATTAAAGTCAAACGTCTTCATGTAATTTATGTTACTTAAATTTTTTATATTATTGACAAGTTGAAAACTATTTTTTATGCTAAACAAATTATCTTTTAGTTTTGTAAGTTCAAACAATTTAGTGAGAATAGTTAATAGAAATTTACTTGCATTATTATTATACGTATTACATCCTATAGTTACAGTTCTAAATTTTATAGGAGTTTTATGAAATTTAGGTATAACAACAATATATGGATTATTAAAGTTGTAATTTTTAATTTTTAGCAATTTATAATATTGAAATATAATTCAATTATTAATAATTGTATTCAGATTAGTTTTTTAAAAATTTAAACTTGTATTTATTGCATTAGATATTATCTGCGAATAATATTTTTTGCAGATGAAAGCATAGTTGTTTGGTGATTTATCAACATAAGTAATAATAAATTTGTTTTGTAAATTCTTTATTTCACTATTTAGTTGTTTAACATTAAAATTAAAATTTTCCATATTTCTGAAAAGTTCAACATTTAAATTACTTAAAACATTTATTTTCCATTCTTTAAAAAATTCAATGGGTTTATTATAATCTATTGAAATTTTATATATAAAAAGGTAGAAAAAATATTATAACATGATGGTGTTCGAAATTTAGTCCCATTAGTCATAAAATTGCGCAGATAATCATTCTCGACAATATTAATATCCCCTGTAATAATGTGATCATGTACCTTATCTACATAATTACTAAGACTAGAATTATTACATAAGCACGGAGGTTTATCATTTGATGTAAGAAATTTTGCAAAATTATTGTAATTGAAAATCCTACGTCCAAGTGTAACATTGTATTTGTATGATTTATGTATTGTAAAATTTTTTATGGGGAACTTGTTATTGTTATTAATTATATTGTGTATATTAATTTTATTAAGTACTATATTGGAAAAAGTGATTACAAGTTGAGTATTGTTAGTTTTTTTATAAGTATTATTTGAAATTTTTACATTAAGTTGATTAATTCTATATAATAGAAGATCAAAATATACATCACTAAAATGTGGTGATAAATTTAATGTTAAAAATACTTTATAATAATTATTAAGATTTTTCTTTTTGATCGAAAAAATATGTTTCCTTATATCAAACCAATTGAAAGTATTAGTGAATTCATTTTCCATATTAGATAATTGCTGTATAATATCATTACTAGAAATATACTGTGTATTAGTACCATATTTACCCCTTTTTGTACGTGTAGTTTTTGTATTTATGATTTAAATTAGCATAAGTGCTAGTATAATGCTCATGTTTATTAGTATTTGTATAAACAATGTTTGTGAGATTAAATAACTTAGAATTTAGACCATAAGGATATAAAGAGTTACGAGATTTGATATAAATGGATTCATAAAGTAGTCTATCATTGAAATTTTTGTGCATACTCAGGATTTTAATAGTAATATCTTTAATTTTATGTTGTCTAAAGTGCATATGCTCAACATTTATAGAATTATTTTTTATAATAACCTGTCTATGTTGATTGATTCTGATGTGCAGTGGATTATATGATTGACCAATATATTCCATCTTACACATATTGCAATTAATCGAATAAATAATATTGTATGCTTTACAAAATAATACATTAATTTTCGAAGTAGAACTATTAACAATTTGTAGTGGATCTGCATGTGGGCAAGTTAAGCAGCGTGGTGATGAACATTTTTTGAATTTGAGATTTACTGTGGGACAATAAGACAGGTAACTGTTTGACGATCCAAAGAAATCCCTGTGAATTTCCATGTACAGAGCATTAGGCCTAATATTATTATTAAAGCCTAAATTGCCAGCCGCTAAAACGTTTTTAGTAATCGCCATAATGAAAATTGTATATTATAAATAATATAAGACAATGTTTAAATATAAATGAACATAAAATTGTAAATAATATAAAATAATATATTATAAAAATAATACTACAAATCATTTGATTGCTAGGTTAATAAGTAACAGTAATCAAAACAAATTTATCATTTGATTTCTAGACTAATTTGATTTCTAGTTTAATTTATATCAAAAATCACTAATTTAGTTATAAAAAGAAAAATAATAAAAATAGTATAAATACTAATAATAATAATAATAAACCTTGATTACATAAATTTTAATTAATTTACAATATTTACATAGAAAAAAGATAATCTCATCATAACTGGTATAAAATTACCATTGTTCATACATTTAAAATATTTTAACTATATAAGCCCATACAGATTATACAAAATGCAAGATGACCACATCAGTAGGACACAAACAAAAACAATGCAAACGGCCAAATTAATATGTTATTTCAATAGCAACATTACAAAAAGTTATAATGCAGCAAGGTAAAATTATTTTGAACTACAAGAAATACATCAAATTTTGCGCATAAGCAGCATTAAAATAATGTATTTAATAATTATGAAAAAATATATATTTTGCCAAAATTTGGGCTGTAATTAGATCAATATCTAATTGGGCTGCAAGTGATCGATATTCTTATGAATATAAAAATTAATAGTTAAAAAAGTAAAAAAGTAAAACTATCCACAAATGATTGCGCAAATGCAGCATGTCATTATGGAAGTTCAATACATAAAAACTTATTGCATATATATATATATATATATATATATATATATATATATATATATATATATATATATATATATATATATATATATATATATATATATATATATATATATAGATAGATATATATATATGTGTGTGTGTGTGTTACGGTCAATATGATTAATCCGATCATTATTAATAATAACCGGTTATTATTACTAATGACCGGACATAATAGATGGGTATTATTAATAATAACCGGTTATTATTATTAATGACTGGATTAATCATATTGACAGTAACATATATATATATATATATATATATATATATATAATTATTAAAAATATCTTTTGAACATCAAGAAAGAGTTTTTCTTTTCATAATACGAAGGAAAAATACTTCTTAAATGCACAATAAAGTTAATGCTACGCAACACGAAGAATTATATTTCTTCTCTATATACGAGAGCAGAAGCAAGTATTCTTTCTAATATCGAAGCTGTAGGAGTGTGCTACAAGTAGCACATGCGCATCAATTTTAGCGAGTACAGACAGAAGCTAACTATCTACTCAAGAGATAGAAAAAGTGGCATCGTGCATTCCGTCTATCGCAGACGGAGAAACTAGACTATACCATTTCCTAGTAAAGTAGAAGAACGAGTAGAATGATGGGATACGCACAAAGTAACCTATAAGAATCGTTACTACTTTTGAGGAAAAAATATCCTATTTAAGGAAACTATTATTCCAAAACACATTAAAGGATTGACAGTAATGTGATGTACACATTTTTATGTTTTCTCATTTTTTACATAATTACATATTTTCCTTATGATAAATTTGGTGAATTATTAAGAGTGCTATCCAGGATGTATATCGTTTCCAGCAAAACTATGATTAATTTCCTGTATTTAATGGGAAAATTCTTTTATTTGTTAAAACGAGTAATGCCACAATAAGTTTTTAAAAAAATCATGTTTATGAAAAATTATACAACATTTTGAAGTTTTATAAAATGGATGTTACATTAATTTGTTCTAATTTAAAGAGAACTGAAGGCACACAAAATATTATGGATTCTACTTAATCACTTATTTTATAATTATAAATACGTATGTTGAAACTTTATAAAAATACTCAATTTTTTGATGAAAAACTGCTTAAATTCAAATCATTATTATATAATTACTAAACATTCTTTAAAATTATCTAGAGAGAACACAAAAGAAAATTTCAAAACGTTGACACAAGGAATCTATAGTATACGTTTTAGTTTCTTTAAAATGGTTTAAATCATTTACGTTCTGTCAAATACCGCACAATATATATATACAAATGACAAGTTGTGTCATTGATAAATTGAAGAAACAGGTTTCTAAAACTCGGAAAAATACTGCATTTTGTGAAAAAATAACTTCCGAATATATTTTATTTTTTTCAGAAATTCTTCTTCATTTATATTCTTTGGCTTTTTTCAATTTCACTTGTCAATTTTACATACATGTTCAAAGATAGATGTCTAGTCTTAAAGAATTTAAAATTTAAAGCAAACTCGAAATACCAAATTTTTTAAATCCGGACGTTCCGTCATTAAAGATTGATGAGTTTTCATTCCGTAATAAGGTTTTTAATATTTTGTTTTAAATGCAGCTTTTTAATAATAACTGTAACTGAAAACTGTAAATTTTCTGAAAACATAAGTCGGTGAACATAAGAAAAAATTCTCAAATGTATTCATTACAAGAGATCCGGATGAATAGTTTAATTTCTAATGCACATTCCCACTCTCTTTATATATAAGAAACATACTATTATAATAATGGAATATTTTTCTTCTAAAAGTAGATTTTGACTATTTCTTTGATTACTGCATCATCAGTAGTATAGAAAATAATAAAATTTCAATATATCTACCCTATATATATAAAATCCTAATGAAACGAATTTGTGAAATGATTTTATGAAACTAATTTATGAAACGATTTTATGAAACGACTGATTAAACGACTGATTTTGTTTCAAGGCTATTTTTAATAAAATATTGAACGCTTGATGGTGAAATTAATACCAATTGTTCATAAAAATCCGCGGATGTCAAAACTGGTAATAGAATTTTGAAATTGGAAATAGTATTCTAGATATTAATTTTTTTCTAATTTTAATGACATTTCTGTAATGATGGCAACTAATTACTCAGTTTTTTTGTGACAAAAAAGGGAAAAAAATTGAAAAGGATCCCGATAGGGATTATTGATTTCTTTTTATTCGTCATTTTCAAATTGAAATTGAATTTATCTTTTATTTCAATCGATAATGAAGACAAGATTGTGATTAAATTATGTTTTTCAGGAAAATTTGAAAAAAAAAATCGCATTTTTATCGTCAGGATTCAATCGTCTGTCAGCATTTAATTTAATTTATAAACTGAAAATATTTTGAATAAATTCGTCCAAATGACGTCATTTAGGTAAACGCAAAAGAAAGGGAGGAAAAGGAATTAATAGTAATTATTATTTATTGATATCATTTTGTTATTTTTTTGTAAAATTTAACTAAACGAATTTTTAAAATCATTAATTCGGATATTTGAAACTAATGTATAAAATAATATTAGCCCAACTGAACGGAAGAATAAAATATCCTGCTTGGTTTTCTATCCTGCTTGGTTTTTTCCGCCAAGCTTTTTAAAAAAGCGTCAAGACCCCTATAATAGAAAAGCACCAAAAGTTCACTGGGTTTATTTTCATAACTTTTGGCAACAAATCTATGTATATTAACGAATCTATTCCTTTTTGAAGCTCGAATTACGCCAAACCTTAAAGCAAAGGATCCTATACTGGAAAAGTACCCGATTTTCTTATGGACAATATTCAAGTGACAGAACATGGTGTAAAATTACCGCGGATAGCAAATTTGTTTAAATATCTCATCAATTGATGCCGAATAAATGCAGGCACATGCATGCACAAAATATTTAATTAATTTTGTATGATAAATAATTATTATAAAATTCGTATATACATATTAATTAAAAAAATAATTTACATATTTAAAATAACATGAAAATATGCATAATGGTGCACTAAAATAGAGAGAAAATTAAAACCTGTTACTGAAAATGTCTATAACATAGTACTTTTCAATACCGTGGTTCTTAATGTTATTCACAAGTAGATGGAATTTTTCTCATCCTTAAACGCAAAGGAAGAATAGAATAGAGATTGTTGTTATAAAAGTCCGAGAGGTAGTCACAATTTAAACCTAACCATTTTATACAAGCTGGTTTTCAAGTAGTAATTGATTTTACTTATCAATCCCGAAAACAGTCGTCAGTTGTCGCAACAGCTGTGTATGAGGCCATGATAATCGAAAAATGTCCCATTAAAATGTTAAAAGCATGGCAACCCAATTATAGATTTACCAAGATTTTTAAAATAAAGCACGCTGTCATGTTTTTAAAGGCCTCGAAGTCTGAGCGGGGGTTGGCGAGCGTAGCTCGCAGGGGGTAGGCCCCCTAGTATTTTATATAAATTACGATTTAAATATGCTCATGTACAAAAATAAAAGATTTTCAAAATCATTCTTTTCAAAACATCTTCATAATTACTAGATAATTTATTCTGATTTCTCTAAAACAGTCTCATTATATTTTTATATGATAAATATAGTAATCTACTAATGAAATATTTTCCTTTCAAAAGACGTTTTATGGAATGGGATATGAAATTTATTAATGCATTGCTGTTTATTCTGGGAGTGGTGCTATTTGAATACACACGCACACACATATATATAAATTTGCTTTGTAATACACATCTTCTTCTTTTTTTATATATAACTCGAGTATTTATTATAATTAACAACATATTTCCATATGCATTTGCATGTAATGGCTTATATTTTCTATAAGGTATAAAAATGTATCTAGATTGGACAATTTCTTTAGAGCATAATATTCTATCTTCTATAATTATTAATGTTCGAAAACGACGCATCTCTGTCTGCCTATTGCTTCTGTCTGTAACTCTAAAAACTTTTCTCACAGACGGAGTTGAAAGACACTAAAGTTATCAAAATACGCAAGAAAATTCGAGAATTCCATTCTTTCAGGTTTTGAAAAAAACCGCCTGTAATTAGAAAAGATATTAATTAAAAACATTAAAAACTCATTAAAAATTGTGCGAAAAGAAGAATTTTTATCCAATTTGCAGCTGCGTTTGATAAAAAATATTTCAAAGCAAGAAAGAGACAAAGTGTCTGCGGCTAAAAATACTGAAGTAGGGTTTTAAAATGGGCATGCAAATTATAAGATCTAATTCACCTACAGTTTTGAAAATAACACCACGTGAATCATCTCTCTCTCCACATTAAAAGATTGTAAAAATCAAGGAAATCCATCCATTAGAACCAAAGATATTAATTATTATTCCTTTAATTTGATTGCATAAAAATTATTCCTTTTAACTTGCTTCTTTCAGAGGCAGACATTGGGACGTCTAGCTGTCTAGAAAGATGAAAGATATGAAACCAGTTTAAGTGGAGTTATTATAGGCCATATAAAATTATTAAAAATATTGAATTTAAGGACTTGAAAAATATGTATCCCTTCGTAATATGAAATGCCCAGTCCAAAAAATTAATTTTCGTAAAAATCAGATAATAATTCCTGAAGATATCAAACAAAAAGTTTTAATTTTGTGTGGAAAAAAAAGACGAGTTTTAATTTCGATACTGTGGATGTTTTTCTCTGTGACAGATTGTCTGGCAAATATTTTATTTCCAAAGGACAAGATAAACGCATTAGGGCTTTCAGGCATCGTTAATTTTATTTTTAAATTATTGCATTTATCGATTTGAAATGTATGCATCCACGTGTATTTTTGAACAAGGATTCTAAATATGTAATTTTGGATTTTCACCGATAATTAGGAAGGGAAATATCAATTAAAAACCCTTTAACAAAGCAATTCATTTCTAAAAAATTGACACGTGATCTGATATTTCAGAGAATGAAACATTTTGATAAAAAACCGCATTTTCTTTATACCTGTTATTTTTTTTTAAATTATTATTATTGGATTTATCGACTTTAAATTTATTTATGCATCCATGTTTAGATTTTTTTACGAGGATTCTAAATATGTAAATTTGTTTTTTCTCCGATAATTAGGAAGGAATTTACAAATAATTTTTTATTTAATTATCAGACAGCTTAAAATTCAATGCCAGATATTAAGGCCACTCTATCCCCAGATTAAAAGAAATATAATAAGGTGATCTGTTAGAAACTTGAAGATACTTTATAACACATAACATAAATTTTAAAAATGAGGCCGCGTCGAAAAATATGGGGAGAGGGAAGCACCTTGCGGCCCCCTCCTTCCCCCCCCCCCCCCAAGGAAGGTACTTTTCTAAATTTTGAACACACCCCTCATGTGATATATCGTTGGAAGGTCTGTGACCGCTTAACCATATTATGTTACGGATTTCCACCAAACTGATTCCAAACATTATAATTAAAGTAATAAGTAACCTCTATAACAATTTTTAAAGTTTCTGAGTTTATACCACTTTTTTCGAATAATAATATCAGATTTTATATTTTGATTTCATAATATCTCGAGATCTACGAGTCCAATCGCAACGCGGTTTGGCTCATTCGACTCGATATCAATAGCTCTTACCTATTTTAGTTCCAAGTTTCACCACCAGGGGACACTTTATTAAATCGGGTTATATGGTCCCGATTACGACGGGGTTTGGCTCTTTCGACTGGATTTCGATAGCTTTACAGATTTCGGTCATGTTCGTATAGAACAGATTGCGCCCCCTGGTGGTGGAAGGTGTAATTAAAGGATTATTCAGCCAACTCGAGTTCTATGGGACACATCACGACGTGGTTTGGCTCAATCGACTCGACATCGATAGAGGATACTAGAGCTTATCGATTTTATTTCGTTTTTTCACCACCAGGAGGCGTTTTCTTATCTCTGTTTCTATGGCCCGGATCACGACGGGGTATGACTCATTCGAATCAATATCGATAGAGGATACTAGAGCTTATCGATTTTTGCTCCGAGTTTCACCACCAGGGGGCGCTTTCCTATCTCTGTTCCTATGGGAAGGATCACGTCGGGGTACGGCTCATTCGACTCGACATCGATAGAGCTTACCATTTAAGTTCGTTTTTTCACCACCAGGGGGCGCTTTCCTATCTCCGGTTCTATGGGCACGAAGACGACGGGGTATGGATCATTCGACTCGACATCGAAAGCCTTAACGATTTCAATTATAATCGTATAAACAGATTGCGCCACCTGGTGGTGGAAGGTAGAACTAACGTGTACTGCAGCGACTGCTATACGGTGCCGCAGGCAGCGGGGACCCGAGCCGGAGGTTCGTTCAGTTAGAGATTTATACTATTCGATGTGCAATTTAAAGGATTATCCGGTGCCGAAGGCAGCTGGGACCCGGTTCGGAGGTTCGTTCGGTTCGAGGTGGATGCCAGCTAGAGGGTCGTTCTTTTCGATGTTTTATAAAAAAAGGAGATTTCAAAATATTCGAGGCACCGATGTAAATTAGGGGCCCGCTAGCGGGCGAAGCCAGCTAGTATTACTAATATTTAAATCAAAATATACTAGTATTACTCATATATTCACGCTTTACTAAAAATATATTATAACTCGTATATTTTCAAATATATATTTAGATACTTTGAAATTTAAAGAAATTATTAGTTACCCCTTCTCATGTATTCTGGATAACCACTATATATTGGAAAGAGATGTAACCGATTAAAAAAGGACTTTTTGCTGCATTTTTTAGCTTTTCCGTAATAATGGTGTTATTACAAAACGGAAGGGAAGTGTGGACTAATTTCTTTCTTATTTATTGGTATTGCATCTCTTTCTTTTTTCACATGGACAATGTCACAAACGAAAACTTTGCTTCAAATAAAAATTATATGCTTACAACTCTTGTAACCTTTTTCCTTTTAATGCCGCTCATACATGTTTAATTTAGACAATAATAATTTAAAAATTCATTACTTTTAAATTAAAATGCACTAATGACGTCACTTTTGCATGTAAAAAACAAAAATTATAAGTTGAAAATTAATGAACAATTATCGAAAATTGAATTTCAACAAAATGTATTGGAACAGAAAATAAAATGCTATAATAATTTTATTTAAAACATAAATTTTTACTAAACTATCAAAATATGATTTAAAAAAGTATTTTCTTTATCGCTATGTTATTTTTCATAGTATAGAATACTTCTGCACTTACTGATATTCCTTCTCTTTTTATTATTAAGAAATATTTGAAAATGCACGTTTTTCTGTTCTAATATCACGTCGTGACATCACTTTAGACAGCAAATTCTCTTCTATACACAAGTGTTTTTAATGCTCAATGTATTATGAAAATAAAATTAATTATTTAAACTTTTTTGTTTCAAATTTAACGTCAAATTTATGTAATTTTCTTCCGTAGTAATTTGTGAAAACCTGTATTTCATTTTCATTATTTTAGTGTAATTATTTCAATTGAAAAATAACGCTTCTGGAAATTCTATTACTCTGGTATTTGATTATTTGGTGGCAAGTCAAAATTAAAATATACATACATATATATAAAGGGAAAAGGTCGATTAATTCTTTATGAAAATAATAAAATTTTGATATTTTTAAAGGACTATATGTCCAGATGAAATATAATATAGCTTACAAAGAAAGTCTCGTTATATCTCAATTTTAGAATATTTTGAAAGAAAAATCGATTATTCTCCATATGTACCTAATATACCACCAGTGAAATTTAGCTGCAGAATATCATTATGAATTCCGCAAATAAGAAAAAAAAAGAAATAGAACTATTGTGTGTTCAGCGCAATTGCAATTTGATTATGGAGACTTTTACTCGCCAAATGCATGCAATTGAACTTCCAATACTTACTGATTATAAATTTAAAAATCTGGTTTACTACTTTTTTGTATAATGTTTTAGAATAATATATGCAGGTTGTCTGTATCGTGTACTGAAATTATTATTTTCGATTTTAAAAATTAAATCTCTATCTGGAATTTTTTTTTTTTTATTAACACTACTTATAATTATTTCAGCCCATAGAGTTCACAGATTTCTTTTGTAAAATTTGCCTATCGCGTGGTAGTATATATATATATATATATATACTACCACGTATAGTATATATATTATACAGTATATATATTGTATTTCACTGTGTCTCCAAAGAGCAATAAATTGCCAAATAACGAAACATTTATTATTTGTTTTATTTGTTTTGGTGTATTGTTGAAATTCCGCAGAATTTTTTTTTTATGAACTTTTATACGCATATAAGAATAATAAACGTTCATTTCTTTTTTAGTTTTTTCTTTAATTATAACCTTATGGGCACCTTTCTTGTTGGATCTTTTATGGATATATTACACCTGTGTGGAATGCTACAAAGTAGGAATTGAAGACATTAATCCATTCGTTTTAACAACGAGTTCAGCCAAATATTTATAAATTTAACATTTGTAAAATTTTAGTACGATTACAGCGTTATTATTACGGATTATTGAGCGTACAAAGTAACCTTATCAAAAGAATTTAACTACAATCTATTTTTAATAAAATCTTTTTCTAGCCTCTGTTAATACATGAGTACATACCAACATGAACTCTAAAAGATTTTTTACTTAAATTGACTTGAATCGTATCATCAATTTTAAAACAAAACTGGCTTTATAAATTTATTTAACATTGTTTGTTATACTTCACACAGCTTTCACTAATAAAACATTTTAAAATATTTTCTTTCCATAGACGGTGAAAATAAGATAATAAAATCCTTTAATCTTCATTGATGGTAAATAATCATGTATATAAATCTTTGTTCATTTAGTTAGTCTTAGGGTTTTAAAAATATGAAATGTGAGCATATTTTAATAGTAGAATTTTTTTTTGTATAATCTACTTAAAATACCTATTTTCTCTTTTGTAATTTTATTTAAATGGGAATCCTTATTGATTAAGCTATAATCGATATCAATTTCATGCAGTCATATGCAGTTTGAAATATTATGGGATAATTTATTTTTATTGACATTATGATGTTTCAAGATTTCTTCATAAACATTTTACGTAATTATTCTTTCTGTCATATGCAAAAGAAACTTTTATTGAATTATTGCATTGCTCGTTTAAATTGAGAAACAAGATAGATGATTCTAAATAGTTTTCGTTCATTCAAATATTTTGAAGAAAAATAAGTTTTAATGATATGAATATAATTCGTGTTATAAATGTTTAATGGTTAATTAGAGCTAAATTAATATTTTTCTCAGTCGATTTATATTCCTTTTATGAGGAACAATGGTATACAGACGTTTCTTGTATTAACAATGCGTACATTCATAATCAAGCACTTGAAAAATTAAAGTAAAATTTTAAGATCAAACTATATGTCATGATATGTGTGTTGCATCTCAGATCATTATGTTATGCATGCTTTCATAGTGCACTATTTTGTCAAGCAATGCAATTTATAAGGAAATTTTAAATTTGGTTTACCGAATGTAATTGAATGTATATGAGGCAGTTATATCAAAAATGTTAAAACTTTGTAGAACTCATACTTTAAAAATATCCCATAAGCTCTAATATAACCCTAATCATCTACTAAATGTTACCAAAAACTTTTGTGTACCCTTTTAAACGAACTGCAAGAAGGTACTTGTAAGATTAATACATTGTTCCAATTAGATTCGAATCAGCTGAGTATTTTGGACGGTGTTGTGATGACAAGTTTGCATCTGTTGCTTTTGAGAATCCCTGTAAACAAAGTGTAACAACTACAAACTTGATTAACAATCACATTCATAATCCTCGCAAACGCAATAAGATTCGAATTGCTTCAGTATTTCAGACATTATCGTGATTGACAAATTTTGCATGTATTTTTACTTTTGTGTGTCTTTCTAAACGAACTATAAAAGGTTTATGCTTGATTAGCGAATTTAACCAAGATACTAGGAAGATCAATACACTGCCCCAATAATGTACGACTTGGTTCAGGTTTTCGGATTTGTTCGACTTGGTTCTGTATTTATCATGACAAGATTAGTATATAAATATATATATATATAAGCGTATTGATCGTTTTTTTAATAATAGGTAAATTTCTAAAGAAATCAGTATAAAAAAGCTATAATTTTTATAAAGTATATATTTTTCTTTTTCTTTTTAATTTGTAAATTTACAATTTTTTATTGTTTAAAATATCTTAGGTAGCTTTCAATACAAAAAAGTATAAAGCTACCTATTTTAAATTAAACACTTCAAAGTAAAAAGAAATTTAAGGTGAATTGAAAATAGTATAAAAAAAGAAAAGTATCTCATGCAAATGTTTCTAGTACATTTCACAGATTTAGAAAATGAAACCAGTAGGTGTATTGATCACAGGAAATCACGCTAATATGTTCATGGTAATTTAACGTCTTCCTAAAGTTTAAGATCTCTTGGGAAATTTCACTGAAAGTAGAAAGAATGAAATATATCTTGGGAAATTAGGGAGTCGTAACTAGAAATCTAGTAAATTCTTGAGGCACACTTAATTTGTTTCTGGAGCAGGTTGAATTTCCTTCTTGGAAAACTGCTAATAAATGAAAAAAAAAATGCCAAAAATTAGAAAATATACAATTTATTGCTTGATAGAGAAATTAATTAGTCATGGAGAAATTCTTCACTTCGTTATTAATTTACGTTTGATTATTACGCTCAATTAAGGCAATTTAACACACATAAAATGATACTTAGATCCACGCAAAGGTAGTAAATAAATAAATGTAAAATCGTACATTTATTTTAACTTCTAAAGCTATTTACTTGTTCACTGATAATCATTGATGTATTACAAGTGATAATGAATTCATAATACAAATTGTTTATATATATATATATATATATATATAATATGTGTCGTACACATTTGCTGATTTTATGAAGTATTCTCTGAGCTTTATTTTACATATACTGTACTCGGCGCTATTTTTAAAGAAAAATAGACGTCTTTTATTTACCGACAAATTTATACAGGGTCTACCAAGATTAAGTGTAAATTCTTCAAGAAGTGAAAAGTGTCATTAATTATAAATTTTGTGATATACTTGAAAAATATAACGGTATTTTAATGTATCTATATATCACGTATATGATTGAAAAAATGTCATTGACAAAATATATTTTAACTTTACGAGCAGTCTGAATGACCAAACAAAGAGGCTTAGCATTCCAAAGAATTATGGAGTCAAACTTCATCTACATATACAATAACGATATAAATTTTGAAGGTAGACAGAACTTCGACACTATTCTGTGGCACTTGCATGTCAAACACAAAAATCGCTTGTCTTGGCCTACAATTTGTATCCTCCTCCTCAAGTCTTCGGCATTTTAAATTTGCTCAAATAAGTTTTTCTAACACACGCAGGCAGAAAATACATTTTGAACGAACCGTGGTCTTTATGATAGTGTATATATGTAGGAAGAACTAACTAAATTTTAAATGTAAGTTCCAAGAAAGTGTGGATATTGAGATAACAAATCGAAACGTAGAAAACTGCAGAAATTTGAGTCTGAAAATTTAGAGATTTGGAAATATTTAAATTTTTTCGTATAAATTACAAAACAATCAGTTACTTACTGATTATTTTTAATCCGTGTGTATTTATAATTTAAACTATAAAAATTATGTTTCTATATTGCAATACTTGTATAACGCTATTTTTATTTAGACATATTTGTTTCAAATATCGCAAAGTTCCTGTGATTAGATAGAAAAATATATTATCTATACGGAAATAATGGTATTCAAAGGAAGAGGTATAGATAGAGGTATTAAAAGGTTGAAACTCCATGTTTCTTGTATTTACAAGAAAACAGTAGATTTGTTTTGCATATTAGACTTCCTTTAATTTGGTTTGCGTCTTCGATACTAAATTTATTCTTTACTTACTGCTTCCAATATAATAGAAAGAAACGTGTAAATAATCAGTATTTAATTTGTTTGATTTTTTTTTATTTTAGTATACACGCAATTTTAAACAAGTCTCCGTGTTTCTTGTATTTACAAGAATACTTAATATGGTAGATTTTGTTTTGCTTATTGGACTTCCTTTAATTTGATTTGCGTCTACAATACTAAATTTATTCTCTATTTGCTGCTTCCAGTATAATAGAAAAGAACGTGTAATTAATCAGTATTTAATTTGTTTGATTTTTTTTAATTTTACAATGCCCGGGATTTTAAACAAGCAATCAATTTAAATATTTAACAATGAAAATTTAAAAAAAAAACATTTTGTATAATGCATAAAATTTAAACACGCATCTAATTACATTTTTCAAAAGTTTATCTACAACACATATATTTTTCTCACTTTGTTTATAAAAGTTTACGTTATGATCATTATAAAGTATCGTCCTGTATTGTCAATTGTGAAATAATTGTTTGACCAAAAATTCGAATCTGAGATTTTCGATAACGAATATACCTGTACGCAAGGACGTATTTTTATACCTGTACGCAAGGACGTATTTTTAGATCTGGATACCTTTTAAAATAATGCTAATGAAATCGCCCGAAATATTTAGAATTTGATGAATTTACTTACACATATTGAAACGGATAAAATAAATCTTTGTAATAGTCTTCATTACAATACATGTTGTAAATGTAAAAAATATTGCGCTGGTTACAGTAGGTTACGAATTTGTTTTATTAAATTTAAATTTCAAAATAATTTTTTGGCTGACATGTTGTTGCGAAAAGAACCACCAGAAGCGCATGGAATATATTCTGATTGACTTTGGTTTTGTTTACGTTTTGTATATAGTTTTTCTCGACTGTGATCGTTATTAAAATTAGTGTATCATCTCTCCAATAAATACTTTTTTATTAGTTAAAGATGCATCGAAATGATTTTTGAAGCTATATAGAGACAGGAACCAGGAAATTAGGTTCGATCAAATCTTTTGTTACCTTTTATTGCTTTTTATGATAATGAAAGTACGATTCTGTGTCATGGTGCCGAAATACAGCGAGTTAAAAGAAAAATGTCGCAACCTAGCGAAATAAATAAATCAAAAAGAAGCGTAAGTTTCTTAGCACATTTTTAACGAAGATTATTAACGAAATACCTTGACATTTAATTGGAGATGAAATCAAAATTGAAGATCTTAAAATTCAATTCATTGAGAATGCAGAACAAGTTTACAAGTTAGAGTTTACAAGATGTAGAATCCAGTCAGGAATAACGCGAAAAGATTACCAAAGTTAGAGGTAAAATCGATTGGAATTTAAGGCGTAATGTTTCTAACGAAAATAAAATAAACTTTTCTATTCCATTGTGCACAGAACCTGATGAATTAAAGAATTATTCTCATGTAAGATTGCCAAAACGTACTATTCAGCTTTTCGATGTCAAATATAAAAAAATGGCTCGAATTCCGAGGCCAATTTCAAGGGGCTATACATGAAAATATAAAGTTATCGAATGTAGTGAAGTTAAATTACTTAAACATTTCCTGAAAGGGACAGCTTTAAAATGTATTCAAGGATTAGCTTTAACACAAAATAATTATGATGTCGCCATGGTATTGTTAAAAGATAGATTCGGTAAAAAGGAAATTATAGTACGATCACGTGTAAACAAACTTTTAATTCTAAATCCTGTAAAATCTGGAGGAAATTTAAGAGAACTAAGAGAAATGCATTATACCTGTATTATTCAAATTAGATCTCTAGAATCACCCAGGGTAGAATTAAATAATTATGGAAACACTAGTCGCTATTTTAGTCAAATTAATTCCGGATGTAAATGTTCTCGGAAATGTTATAGTGCATTAAAAAATTTAGAAGTAACAGACATTTTGAAAAATGTTCGATTAGAAAGTTTAAGAATCTAGCGTAGTGACATTTGAATTCCGATGATGACGAAGCTTTGAAACAGTTTGAAAATTCAACATTCGTCTCCATTTAAGTATACCGATGGACGTGAAGACAAGCTTCGGGTCAGATTCCATGATCGTTCTTCACTGGATAAATATTAATTCTAAAAAATTTAAGATATTTTTCAAAAACAAACTTTATTAAATCACGAAAATATCTGATCTTGGTTGTTGGAATCAGTGTCCTGGAAATGAAAATCCTGCTGATAAGTTAACACGAGATGAAAATTTAGCCAGTCTAAAAGACCAGGAGATTAGATGGTTTGGACCACCTTAGCCAACTTAGAAAACAATTAATATGAAGTGGTGACTATGCTCGTGACAATGAAACTTGAAGCTCTCTTTAACATCCAAAGATTCATAAAACTAAAACAAATATTACGAATTACTGAATGGACTGAAAATTTCATCCACACTGCAAGAAATCCTTAGAGTAAGAAAAGTAGTCCCTTTGTCTACAGAAGAACTTGAATTATCCAAAGAATATTGGATTAAAATTACTCAAATGGAGTATTTTATAAAAGAATATTCATCACTGACGCAAAGAAAAAATTGCCAGCAAACTCAGCTACTTGTCCAATTTTTATTCAGTTTTGAATGAAAGAAAAATAATCCTGATTGGTGGACGATTACAACAATCTCATACCACGAAGCTCATCCATTTTTACTATCTGGTATACCTTACTTATCAAATCTTACCATCAAAGATTGCACGCAAAAACAAGACATGGAGGTGTCTCGGATACCTTAATACAACTTAGGTAAAGAACTTTGATTTTAAGGGGCAGGCAAAGGATCAAGCGTAAACCTGTCACCATGTTTCCTGCACCTCTACCTGCCAACAGAATAAATGAGGCTTATCCATTGCAAGTCACAGGTCTAGATTTATTACGTTCATTGTCCATTAAATATCACAATTGGACTAAGAAAACCTACATATTGCTCTTCATATGTGCTTTAACAAGGACTTACACTTACTGACTTGACCATAAAGACATTCATTCAAGCCATTCATTCAAGCTTTTCGAAAATTTGTAGGAAGACAAAGAATCAGCTGCACTATCTACAGCGATAATGCAAAAACATTCCATTAGGCAAAACGAGATTTAGATTTACTATGGAAGATTTAAAAAAATGAAGAAGTGCAAGATTTATTTAGTAGATTGTCCATCAAATTGAATTTTTTTGCTGAAAGAGCAGCTTGGTTGGGAGGTTTTTGGGAGCGTCTTGTAAGATCAGTTGAAATGTCTCTAAATAAATCCTGGGAAAATTTCAGTTTCTTTTCAAGAACTGGAAGTAATTCGGGATGAAGTAGAAGCTATTCTAAATTATATACCTCTCACCTTCGTTTTCAGCGATCCTCGTGAACCAGACCCCTTACACCTGGCAATTTCTTAATTGGTAGAAGATTGCTCAGTCTATCTCAAACAGTTCCTCAATCCAATGAATAAATCATAAAAATGAGAAAATATCAAAAAATTATTTTGACTCAAATTCGGAAACGGTGGAAATCTAATTATCTGCAAAAATTAAAATCAGCTCACCAGCGCCAACAGATTGACCGACCAAGGGAGAAAACATCGATGCTTTAATAAAGGACAACACCCCACGACTCAAATGGAAAATGGGTGTTATAATCCAAACTCATCTTGGACGTGATGGCCGGACAAGAACATGCATAGTGATGTTGCCAAACGGAGCCGTTATCAGAAGACCGGTGCAGCTTCTTTGCCTACTTGAACACTCAACCCTTTCGTTTCCAAACGTCCTTCGCCAGCAGAAGTTGTTACGAAATGAGAAAAGAACCACCAGATGGCGCTAAGTGCGTAGAACATTTTCTGAATGACTGTTGTTTCATTTACGTTTTGTATATAGCTTTTTTCGTGTGTGATAGTCATTAAAATAAGTGTATCATCTCTGCAATGAATCATCTTTAATCGCTAAAGATACTTTTAAGTGATGTTTTAAGATACATTGAGACAAGAACCAGGAAATTAGGTGAGATCAAAATTCTTTTAACTCTTTTTATGAGAACGAAAGTACGATTCTTTTTTACATAGAGATTGAATATTGCAAAAAAATTGCGTGTGTTTAAAAATCTCAAATTGTAATATTCGTTTATGAATTTTGCTATTCATGAAAATGTCGTTCACAATTTTGTCCTTCATATTTTATTACTACACAGGAAATGAAAATATTTAATTTTCCACAGAAGGTTTTCTCATTTTTCACTCTCTATCGTTTGGAAACAAAAAAAATTACAAATCATGAATAAACCTACACATCATATTTTTCATTTTACTCGAAATAATTTCCGTTCGTATCTCTTCAATTCATTCTTTTCATAATTTGAAAATCATTTTCTCCATTGTCATTGTTTTACGAAACTATTACAACAAAATTTTATCTCAGTTTTTTGTTTCTATTTCTGAATGCTCATCAATAAATCGTTATATTTTACCTTATAGAAATATTAAAGGAGTTTAAAAAATATTTCAAAATGATGAAGCTAAGCAAATATTCAATTTAATACTGGATGAAAATTAGTACAAATTTCTGATATTTAATTAAAAGTATCTTTAAAATGAATTTTTTGCTGTTTTCAATTTATTTAACTCAAAAATCGTTAAAAAAAACGTCAGATGCTTCCAAATTTATCATCATTCAACGTGGATTTTACGAACAGGCTTTATTGATTTTAACCTTTTTTTTCTTTACAGGCATGCAAGAATGCAGGGCCTGAATAAGTTCATATTGTATTAGAATTATCTAAAGCAAAAATTTAAAACGTATCAAAGTTATGAATTTATAAAACAAATATCTATATTATTATGACCTCTAGACTTGATAAGCAATAATATGTAATATACGTTTCATGTTTTGTGAAGAAAACACTTTTTTCAACGAAATATACATTAGTTGAATTAAGTTTAGATATTTATCTATAGATTTTATCTTTTATAGTAAATAAGAATGTATGTAATCAACATGAATCTTTGTAAAGTTACGGTGAAAAATATATCAAATCAATTGCGAAATAAATTTATTCGGCTCAAAAAGTGCATATTTCATAAATATATTTGCAAACTGAGTGGTATGTATTTTTCTTCTATGTATATGAAACATAATATTTTTATCTATAAAGAGCTTAGCACTAAATGTAATAAAAATGGTTTAAAAAACAAACAACTGTAATCAAAATAATTAATCTAATCTTCTGTTTTATTAAAATCACAAATATTATGCCAAAGAATAAAAAATTATTCCTGTTTCCAAAATTTCATGCGTTCAAAGGTGTAGAGTAAGAGATGCAGGTAATGTATGCACAATAGGTTTTAAAATATATCAAATTTAAAAATGGAGCCCTGCTTGTTAAATATGTTAAAAAGAACTATGAACGATGTTCTAAAATTCAGATTGGTATATTTTTGACACATTTCTTATGTCATTTTTGTTCACAAACTTGTGAAAATGGCCGGTTCTTCTATTAAAAAAGTATGTAATCGAACTGTTTTCCGCATTTTTCTTTTGGAAAAGTCGAATGGGTTTTCCGGATGTGACAGCATGGAAAAGAAAAAAAAACTCATGTCGTGTGACAACCAATAACAGCTTATAAAGCAAGATGTGATTAATTTACCAAAAATTGAAAAAAAAAACCTGTTCGAGTACAAGTCACTTTAATAATTGTCTGCCAGCGTCTTGCTTTTAAATATGAGTCAGAAAATACCTTACAAAGTTTCGCGTTATTAAGCACAGCAAGATATTTTTTGGAGAACCGCTTTAAAAATAAGAAACGTTCAATTTATAAAAACCTAGTTTTTTTAAAAAAAAACTTATAAAACTGCAATACAATTTTTTCAACCTTTAGAAAACATTAAACTAAAATAAACCGTTCGATTACAAATCACAATAATAATCATCTTCTCCAGCATTTTGCTTTTAAAAATTAAATTGGAAATACGCTACAATATTTAATATATAAATATTATTAAATAGTTTATTCTGATGACTTAATCTTTGAATTTTTACCACAAAGTTAAACGTACAAAACATTTTTTGAAATTTTTTCGTTTAATTTCGAAATTAGAATAAAAGGTAATTTCTTAGAAAACCTACTCTCGTGCATAAGAGAAAAATATTCTGGAAATCGATTGTAGGCAGTAATTGTTTGAAAATTACATTTTGAAATTCATATACATTTTTCAGGTATAAAATAATATATCCTAAATAAAGCATTTAACATTTAATATTTTTTGACAGAACCCCACAAAAAATGCAGATGCACGATACTCTAAACGCGATAACTCTAGGCAGTTTGTTTCCAATTGTTGTACACAGCTTCAAAACTAACTTTTAGTGTATTATGAGGTGTGTCTTTACTTTAAAAAAACAGAACCTCAAAAAATATCTCGAATTAATCTATCGACGTTTATTGTTGAAAAATTTCATTTCAGCGATGTTTTTTTTTTCTTTACAGTAATTTTTGTAAAATCTACGTGGTATACATAAAAATCTATTGATAATATAGGGGGGTTGCACAAATGTTTCGGAAACATCACTATCTAGTGCGGGTAAATACTGAAAAAAAGTTTTCAGCATTTTAGTGTTGTCTAAATTGCTTCTTTATATATCTCATTTCATAGTAAACATTCGTAACAATATTTAAATAGCGTTAGAAAGCATTTCATAATCTATCTGTGATACACATATTATTATTTTTTTCTTTTTTTTTTTTCTGTGAATGTTCCATTGGATGAAATCGAATAATTTTAATGAGAATCTCATTAATATGAAACACGTTTTTTATTTTATTCCCAGAGTACCAATAAGTTGCTCTTTCTTTCAAACCAAATGTTTTGAAAGAGTTATGTAGAAGTATCTTTTCAGGAAATGAGTGTGATGATAATTTTATTTTTTTTATTATTGTAAAAGGTTTCTAGTAATTATCTGACTGATAATTTTTCCGCATCACTGAAAATTTGATAGTTAATATTATTTTTTTAATGAGCATGTACTTTTTATGACAAACTGTATTAAAACTGCAGTCATAAAATACTTTTTTACCTATAATCCCTTATGTCTCATTAAACTCAAATCAGTAAATTGACCATAAAGTGAATCTTAACGTCATTTTTTTCAGATTCAGCTAATGAAATTTTATAATTTATAACAATTATTTTTTACGCTATCAGTGTTTAAGAAGCCTGCCAAACGTTTATTATGTTAAAAGTTAAAATGAATATAATATTATAATTTTTTTATATACTGGAAAGGCACTGTCTCACGCATGGATGATTATGTAAAATTGATTGCTATATTTTTATCCTACTTTATATAATTAAATATAAACTGAATTTTTGATTGTATTTTTAAGGAAAATTTTTATCTTAAAATTGCCACTAAGTTTTGTGTTATTCCATATAAACGTAGTCTAATTATCGTTTCTTTTTTTTAGGACATTTATTAGAGTTGGGTAATTTGAATTTTTCTATAATTTTATTCACAAAATAAGTAAAAATGGGTCTTAAATAGGAATATAATTATAATTTAATAATTTGAAGATAATCAGAATTTTTTAAAATTTTTGTGGGGTGGAAACATTGTGCAAATTTGATATTTTGTTATTTTTAATTATATGTAAACAAATCTTCAATATCAACGAAAGTCATTTAAGTGATTTATATTAGCGTCATTTAGCTATGAGCTTTGCTGTGCCCAAAAGCATTGTTATAAAATTTACATAAACAATTGCTAAGGTTTGAGGCTTTAGTCAATTCGTGTCAATCAATAATTCCGCATTTGCAACAGAGTGCAGTTATTACGCACATTTGATAAATGAAATGTCATATGTATTCTGATCATATTTTATACACAGTATATATACTTTTATGTACTGTACATTGTGTCTGAGTACGTATGTACCATTTATGTATTTAAAGATACATTTGTGTTGTACGATGTGTGTATTACATACGTAACATGCACGCAAAGTGTATATATGTATGTGAAAAGAATAAAGAATTAATGTATAGTTGCAATTTGGAAAATTAAAATGTATTTAATGCTTTTAAAAACTTTGGCGAAGATAAAAGTTTTATCAGAAAATAGTTGTTATCATGATTTTATTTTTATTTAATATTGTTTCTACTGTTTACCCAACAGTTAAGCAAAATGCAATTAATTTTATGTTTTAAGATATAATTTTTTTTTTCTTGCATTTATATATGTATTATTTATAAATCTTCTAGTGTGAGCAAAATATTAAAAAGTAACTAATCCGAAATAATTCATAAACTTCAGAACTTTTATAATTTTTCTAATTATTTCATAGAAATGTAGTTTCAACATTCCTCATTTTTAGAAAAAAACATTTTTGATTTAAAAAATATCTTTATTATTTCCTAATAACAGCGTAAATATATATTTATGAAAATATAAATTACGCCGAAATATAATATATACATTTAAAAAGGTATTTTAAAGTGAATTTCTTTCTGTCAAATGGTTTTATTTTTATTTGACATGAATAATATTCATTCTTTCTGAAAGTAATTACTGTTTTAATACAACATGCATTAAACCTTATAATGTTTTCAAATCTTCTTGAGAAAAATCCGTCTTAGAAAAAAACTCTGCGAAAGCTAATAAGAAATAAATAGCTGGGGATAACAAAATAATGTGCCGTTTCTGAAATAATGATGTTCTTGAGTCATGATATCATTTTTGTTCCACAATACCACATTTAAATTACTACGTACAGCAAATTACTTCTTAATGATAAGTATAGTCGTATTTAAAAACATTTTCTTGGAAATTTCAAATTTCTTTCTCTCTTCAAAATTTTAATTTAAATAGTAAAAGCCTGTTTCAAGATATCAAAACTTGGCGATTTGTACTTAATGTGCCTGACATCTAAAATAAGTTAAACATAGAAAGATTTGTCAGTTGATTTCTGAATAGTGAAAATAGCATACAATTTAAAATTTTAATGCAAAACCAATTTAGTTCTATTTTTATTTTTTGTATATATATATATATATATATATATATATATATATATATATGATACATTCCTGTCGAAAATTGGCACATTATAGACGATCGCTATTGCTGTCGACTTGAACGTTCTTTCCACCAGACAATCGGAACATCTCAGTCCGAAACCACTAAAATTATCTGATAATCATATCGAGTTAGCCGCAGTCGAGATCGTTGTAATGTAGTCATGACACCCGGACAGGGCATCACTTCGAGTCACTCACCATGAAGACAAATCTCGAAGTATATCACATCTGAAATCTTAGTGTATTTGCAGTCGTAAAAATTGAGCAGAGGCAGTGAAATCCAGAAGAAATTTCCCAAAAACATTAAAAAGAAGACTTAATAACTTAATAGATGAGCAGTGGCTTTATTGTGATCACAGAGATGAAAGCAACTCCACCAACTTTCGCTTCATAAAAAACTGAACACATTTGAAGATATTGAAGAATTAGTAGAGCTTGAAGAACATACTACCGATGCATTAGTGTAGACTCCCCAGTGACGGCAATTAGATGACAACCACTAATTCGTGTAAAATCTGTCTCCGAAGCCAGTGTAACCGTATAAATACTTCAAAATTTGGCCCAAAGGTACAAAACGCGCGAACAAGCTGGTCCACTCGCATCCATGTTCGGAGGGCGCTAGGGGGATAAAGTAGGCGGAGCTTTCTCGCTAATGGATGAAAAAAATGAGGCCACGAAGACGTGTCTCTGACGTATGATTAAAACTCTTTAACAGAAGCGGCAAATTAAAAAGGTAAAAAGGCCTTTGGGCGCGAAAACCGCTTGGAATCATGGGATGCCGAATGAATTAAATAGAAATAAAAATGGTATTACAAAAGTTCCAAAGAATAAAATTAAATGTTTCAAAAGAAGAAATTAGGCAGGTGCGTTTAGAGGCAGTGTTGCAATTTAAGAGAATAAGGTTTTAATAAATACGTGTAGCTTTTAACAGATTAAGATTTTTAGAATGATAAATAAAAGAATATTTTGATTAAGTTATGGAATAAAATACAAAATAGATTTAAGAGATATTTTAAAAAGAGAGGGAAAAAAGAATTGAAGAATTTGGAATAATTTAACTAAAGAAATAGGGCGAAATTTTTTTATTATTACATATCCCCCCACCCAAAAAGACGAATGAACCGGTAGGTCATATGACCTGCAAGTTCATTCAAGGGAAATGTTACACGGACTTGGATTACAATTTATCAACTGGAGGAAGTCAAAATAAGTACATTTCCAAAATTTATTCATTAATGCCCAATAACATTAAATTTAATAACTATAACGCGAATTGGTGGAGTTGTTAATAAAAATACAATTACAAGATATTAATCTTGTTAACAATGACATAAAAAGCTTTAGAAAATATTAAACAAAATAAGAAAAGAATTGTAACACTTTAAAATAATAGATAACATACTTCCAGAGTATCATCTTACAAAATTTGTTGCAAATTGCTTGTAGAATTGTTGCTTAATTTGTCGTTCAGTTCTCGTCTGAGTGATAGTCCATCCAAAAAAGTTATTTGCATACCTCACAAACTGAACAGTTTAAAAATTGAAAGAGAAAAATCCTTCAAATTTTAGATCTTACTGATCTTCCTTATGAAAGTCTATTTCAGAATTAAAGTTCATCTGAATGCTTTATATTTACTAGCAACAACTCGAAAATAGTACTAAGATTAATATTAACAACAATAAAACACAAATAATACAATAATAATAATAATAAGAAGAAGAAGAATATCAACAATAAAAATTTTAAAATAATAATACTTAACAATAACAATAATCATAAGTTAATTTTCAAATATTAAACTTATGTTTGTCTGAAAAACTCAGTCCTGAATGGAATGCTAAGAAAAACTTAAGAGAAATGAGTATTTTGTTATGGTATAGTTTGTCTGACAAATGGTAATTACCTAAAAAGGCAAATAGGTAATGTAAGCAGTATAAGAGTTTTTTACTCAACATCAAAATTACTATTACCATTATTACCTTTATAACTTCCATTACCTTTACTACTTTATTACTTGTTTACTTCTAGAAGTAAAAATTTATATATCTCAACATATTCAAATTCAAGTAGTATTCAAATTCAAGTAATATTTAATCTCAATATCAAATTATAAATAGAATAACTAATAATAATAATATTCAACAATAAGTTCAGCAATAACAAGCATTATAATTCAAAAATATCACACTCTTTCTTTAATTACTTTCTTAAGTATATAATTAATATCTCATCCATATAGTAGTGACTGAGGTATGAAATATACCCAATAAAATACATAATACAAAAAAGGAATAAATAAGAAAAATTCGTGAAAACAATCATTATTGTGTAGATGATGGTTATGTAACTATCTTGCTTTCAGTCAAACACGAAAACATAAGTTGTGTAATGAAAAAATGGGACCTTGTAGCATATTAAGAAAGGTTGGACAATTCTCAATTAGTATTAAGATATCATATTTGATTAGTTTAAGATATAATTTAATCCAGTTTATTTTATTAGTTTAGTTAATACTGTTTAATTTATTATTCTAATCTAATCCAATTCAGTATCAGAAACTCCTAACTTAAATCAACTAAATTACGCCAGCATAAAAAGTTGACTCAAGTGGAAACTTCAACAGTGACACTCTCGTGTGCACAATCAAGAACACCACGGTTATACAGAAGAGAATTGATTAGTTAATTATTAATTTATTTTATTTCGTTTATTTTTGGATTATATTAAAATCAAGACGAAACTATAAATTTAACATTAGTTTATTGTTGGTTCTCATGGGATAATTTTAATTGATCAGGAGGATAATAAGGGCGTAATTTTGATACATGTACTATTTCAGTAGGTTTATTTTGAATTTGTCTATCAATTTCAAAATTGACATCAGATAACTTATTAAGGATTTGATAAGGACCACTAAAGACTTGTGAAAGTTTTCTGGTATTAGGATATTGGAACTCTTCATAAATTACAAGATCTCCAATCTCAAATTTTGGTTCTAGATAATTTCGATCATAATATTTTTTACTTCTCCAATAGAATTCATCAGTGCGTTTTTTAGCAAGTTTAAGGGCTTCTTGAACAGGAGGGTAATAATTTTGTTGAAGAGGAGAATCATAGGGTAATTGGTCAAAAAGTAAGTAAGCAGGAGGGAATTTAGTGATAGAATGAGGGGTATTGTTATACTCATTAACTACTTCTGTCAAAATTTTTGTCCAAGGAATTTTGGAGTTGGTAGAATTGACTTTACACTTCAATCTAGTAACTATTGTCTGGTTCGCTCTCTCACATTTGCCATTCGTTTGAGGATGATGTGATGTGGTTAAACGTTGCTTAATATTGTGGTTTCGCAGAAATGTAGTCATTACACCCGGACAGGGCATCACTTCGAGTCACTCACCATGAAGACAAATCTCGAAGTATATCACATCTGAAATCTTAGTGTATTTGCAGTCGTAAAAATTGAGCAGAGGCAGTGAAATCCAGAAGAA
The DNA here is from genome assembly GCA_963931845.1 of Maratus michaelseni. Lineage (NCBI taxonomy): Eukaryota > Metazoa > Arthropoda > Arachnida > Araneae > Salticidae > Maratus > Maratus michaelseni. The sequence goes on along the minus strand of OZ007591.1, from coordinate 287,354,391 downwards.
ATTTCCCAAAAACATTAAAAAGAAGACTTAATAACTTAATAGATGAGCAGTGGCTTTATTGTGATCACAGAGATGAAAGCAACTCCACCAACTTTCGCTTCATAAAAAACTGAACACATTTGAAGATATTGAAGAATTAGTAGAGCTTGAAGAACATACTACCGATGCATTAGTGTAGACTCCCCAGTGACGGCAATTAGATGACAACCACTAATTCGTGTAAAATCTGTCTCCGAAGCCAGTGTAACCGTATAAATACTTCAAAATTTGGCCCAAAGGTACAAAACGCGCGAACAAGCTGGTCCACTCGCATCCATGTTCGGAGGGCGCTAGGGGGATAAAGTAGGCGGAGCTTTCTCGCTAATGGATGAAAAAAATGAGGCCACGAAGACGTGTCTCTGACGTATGATTAAAACTCTTTAACAGAAGCGGCAAATTAAAAAGGTAAAAAGGCCTTTGGGCGCGAAAACCGCTTGGAATCATGGGATGCCGAATGAATTAAATAGAAATAAAAATGGTATTACAAAAGTTCCAAAGAATAAAATTAAATGTCTCAAAAGAAGAAATTAGGCAGGTGCGTTTAGAGGCAGTGTTGCAATTTAAGAGAATAAGGTTTTAATAAATACGTGTAGCTTTTAACAGATTAAGATTTTTAGAATGATAAATAAAAGAATATTTTGATTAAGTTATGGAATAAAATACAAAATAGATTTAAGAGATATTTTAAAAAGAGAGGGAAAAAAGAATTGAAGAATTTGGAATAATTTAACTAAAGAAATAGGGCGAAATTTTTTTATTATTACATATAGATAGATAGATAGATAGATAGATAGATTATATCTAAGAAAGCGTACTTGTATAAAAAAAAAATACAAGAGTTACGCCAATTATTAAAATTAGAAAAAAAGAGTGTGTTTTACGAGGATTCCAATCTTTATTTGTAAAGAAATTACCGGTTTATTAAAATTCTATGGAAATAAACAAAATCATAGTATACATTAAAAAAAAACTTTTTATTCGTATAACTATACGGGACATTTGAATGAATAATTTGGAATCAGCTTCAGTGAAAAATTATATCAAGCATTGAAAAACATCACAAATTTTACGTAAATATAAATACACCTGATTTAAAAAAAATAATAATGTTCTTGAATTTTTAATATATATTACCTGTTTGGAAAACCAACATGTTGCATTTAAATTGCGATCGGTCATTCGATTGTTTTGCAGAAAAATAAATCTAGCTTTATTGGGCATTTAGAAAAAAAAAAAAAAAGGTACTTCTCTTTTATTCCGTCGACCATGAAAAAACTACGCCAAGCTATAGGATTTAACGCCAAAAATGCACGACCGTAGCGTCACATTCACTTGACGTAAAGATGAGTTACTAGTTTTTGTAATGTGATTAAGTGATTTTTGAATCGACTTTTATATGTATTTTTAATTATTTTTGCTGATTTATTAGTTATTTCGTTAATTAAAGTAACAATTACTTCATTAAACGACGACATCATAATATTAAAAGAGGAAAAAGATTAAAACAATATTACAATAAATAATAATATTCAAAAGATCAGTTTTAACGGACGTCACAAACAATTATTCACCAACCGAGGGTTATAATAAGGAAAAATTATGTAAATAAACAAATATTCAATATAATTTGAAATCTGTTTGCATTCATATATTGTAATTTTTATTGCTTAAAGTTACTGACAGTTGACACATTAGTGAGTAAGGCTTTTCCGAAAGTATTTTTTTATATTACAATGGAAACAATTGGCGTTGTAGTTTGACGATAGGTTTTGTTTTTTATGTAAAGTGGTCGATGAGATAATGGAGAAGTACCAATATGTATATATATCATAATAATTTCATTAAATACCAAATTCAAAGTAAGAAATCATATTGCATTCTAGGTGAAAATATTTTTTAACAAAAATACACGTTTTTAATTATGTATTTGTCAAAATCATTTAGTTTTATCACGATCTGACTTTTAATTTCAGATTTGGTAGAATAAAAATGGGATTGTTTTAACTAAAGTATAAAAAATGCTTCAATTTTACGAGTAACAATAAATTGTTAGGAAATGTGGTATTCACTCGATAAAATATTCAAATTTTAGTGTCATCGCCATTTTTTAAAAAAAATTTCACAAATTTTTTTTGTTTTATTGCTCTTCACTTGAAATTTAATTTTTCTGAATAATAAACAGCAATTGTTCTATTAAATGCAAAGAGATTACTCTAATTTTATTTCAGTATTTAAATGAAAAATTTAATTCCCATCTATTTTTAGGAAAAAAAAATAGGTGGGAGACAACACTGTCTAGACCTGTCGGCAGACGATTTTTTGTCCTCTGAAATAAACAGGTACGTGAAGTCTAAATATGTGAAATATGTTTTTATTTCATCGTAATTTATTAAAAAATATAACAGGATCAGGATATGTTTTTAACATCTGTTTATAAAAAAATATAATTTTCATTTTGTATGATATTGCGTGAATAAAAATATAATGAATGCTATTATTGTCCTTTTTCTTCATCAGAGAGTAATAGTACAGAATATTCCCTTCGAAATTGGACATGTTGTTCTGCAGCTATCAACAGCCTAACAACAAGGCAAAAAAAAATATTTTAAAAGGAAAATTTTGACAAATAGAAAAATGATTTAATTTACATTATTGATATAAACATTATTTTGTTCTAATCTAGCCGCAAAATGCTTTTGTGAATAACTCTGATTAATCAGGGTACCATACATTGTTCTGTAAATAGTTCACGCTGGCTTCAATTTTAACGCAAGTGCATATGGAATTTTTATGTGTTTGTATTAAAAATATTTAAATATATACTTTGAATGGAATGTTCTGAAGACATTCCATGGCCTTTACCTTTTCCTTTTTTTAATCATTTAAGTAATTTTGTCGCCATCTTTAGAGAAACTTACAAAAAATTACAAAAAATTAATATCTCGGGATCATTGAATTTTAAAATTCGAAGTGTCTATATGGCATCCTGGTATCCAAACGAATAACTGGTGTTTATCCATCGCACAACATTCCATATTCTAAAAGAAGTATCTGTGAAATACAAATCACATAGTCAGATTTTAATATAATATATGTATTTAACTTTTATATATGTATACACGCACATTATGCAATTAAATAAGTCTAAGAATATTTGTAAAAAATAATGTTATTCAATATCCGTAAAACTAAAAAACAACTAGTCCGATGTACCAATCCCAAAACTTTCTTCTATCTCATACATATAAATACTTCAAAAAGTGTAATTTGTTTTAATTATGCATTTTAGAATCCAAAAGTGCAGCGTAACACCTGTTATATGATTTACACGAAAACCTAATCAGCACCAACTTATATCAAGGTGCAATATTTCTTGAGATAAGACTATCGCTAAAATCGTGTAAATCCTTAAAAACGCACCACAGCAGCGTCACCTGTTGCGTGATTTATACCAAAATCTAACCAGCAATACCTTATGTCAACGTCTAACTGAGTCTGCAATTTGATTAAAATGCGTGCATTAGTTTTTGAGACAGAGAAATTGCGGAAATCAAGAAAACTACAGCATAGCAGCGCCACCTGTTGGGCGATTTAGATCCCAAAAAATTATCAGCACCAATTTATATGAAGGTCTAACTGAATCTAAATTTTTATTAAATTCCGTGAATTAGTTCTTGAGCTAGAGTTATATATAATGTTAAATTATGTCTTGAAAAAATATCCATGCAATCAAATTACGTGTTCAATTGGGAAGGAAGTGTCAAAGAATAACACAAAATTCCTTCTTATTCAGATATAATTAAACGCTGAAAAAAAAAGACAAATGTTTCTCATTTTACAAAAATATAATATAACAACGAAAGATTATGTACAGTAGCCGCTTACGAGTTACCCATGATATCGAAAAACGTTCTTTATCTTTAAATACATCAAAATAGAATGTACGTTTGAGATTTTCCGATGCATTTTCAAAACCAAAGTTTATTTTGCTTACGCTGATTTTCTCGAAAAGCTTCCGAGTCTCTTTTACAATGAATTAATCAGTTTTTACAAACCGGGATACCGGTTTTCCAATTCCTATTAATTCTCAATTACACAATTTCAGCTGTGCAATTGAATTTACACATATAAGAGTAAAACAACAATATTATGTTAAAGTCATTGTTGTTAATTTATCATGTTTGCCAGTAGAACATGTTTGTTGTACAAGAATATATTTAAATATTGATAAGTAAACATTTTCATGCTCAACAAACATGTTTTACAGACAAACATGTTACATTAACATAATCAACATTAACATTAAATTAATATTATTTAGTTAATGACGAATGTATAATTGAATTATGTAGTTCAAACTGTTTAATTGAGAATTGTTAGCATCCGAAAAACGTGTGATTCGTGTTCAAAAAACTGATTAATTCACTAGAAAAACCACTCGTAACAGGTTCCGAAAATAAGTAGCAGCCAAAGAAACTTTGTTTTATAAATGTGTCTTCAAATCTCGAAAATACACTACTCAAAACAATTAGGGGAATACATGGTATTGTCAAAATTACACAAATACTTACACCAATATATAACTTATATTACAGCATCAATAATCTAAAGCATAGCAGTAAACAGAAAAATAAAACTTCATATGCAAATTAAAGTTCATGACGACAAAACCTAAAAAAGGAGATACGTGTAGAAATCGGGATTTGCAGAAATGTCTGTTTCACTGTTTCACTTGTGGAATTCAATTGCTCAGCCTTTGTTTTGAGAAAATGTGATTTGAAAATGTCACAACAACATGAATTACCGAAATCCATGGCTTGGCATATTAGCGAGAGACTTGAATCCGGGCAAACACAACGAAGTGTAGCGGACGCTGTTGGAGTTGCAAGAAATGTCCTTGCAAGGATGTAGAATCGATTCCAAGAAACAGGAAATGTTAGACGTCATCCAGGGCAAGGTCGATCACGTGTTACCACAGCAACTGGTGACCAATATATCCTGTTAACAGCTCGTCGAGACAGAAAAGAGAAATGCTACTTAGCTGCAAAGACTGTAGCTCTTGGCAACACGACAAAGGGCTTCCAGCCAAATCAGGGTGGTCTCTATGTACGTATGTCCATGGTATGTATTCCACTGACCTCAAGCCACCGTGCGGTTCGAAGAAGGTGGGCTACTGAACATCAAGATTGAAGGAAACGGATTGGAATCAAATGCTGTTCAAAGACGAGACCCTATTCAGTCTTGAGCGTGACAATCGACGTGTTTTGGTATGGAGGGAATGGGACACTGAAAATAACCCCACATTCTTTCGTGAAATATCACATTACAAACAAGATGTGTTGTTGATATGGGAGAGAATCAGCATAGGTGGACCTGCATATCATTTGGAATGGCTCTTTGGCGGCCCAAAGGTATGCAGACGAGATACTGAGACCTCATGTCATACTTTACGCTTCACTCATGCTGATTCCTTTGTTTTCATGCATGATAGTGCCAAACTGCATACGGCTCTTTTTGTGGAGAACATGGTTGAAGCTGAAACTATACAGCGTATGGGATGGCCAGCATGCTTTCCTGACCTGAATCCGTTCGAGCATGTTTGGGACACACTCAGAAGACGCATTGGAGTGAGACCGAGGCTTTTTTTTCATTTCTGAGACTTGGAGATTGCAATTCTGGAAGAGTGGAACATTAGTCCTCAAATTCTTATTGATAACCTCATCGTATCCATGGAAAACAGGTGTGCAGCAGTCTTAGCTCTTCGAGGGGACCACACGCCATACTAAACATCTTGCGTCATTACTAAACAATACATTTTTTTGTCATTTACATGTAACCAAATTGTTGCCCTAAACCATCTTTTCATGTTCTTTCTATCGTTCCAGAGAATTAAAGCTCCCTTAAAAAAATTTTGTGTATTTTTTTCTGTATTGCGCATTGATACACGTGTACTCTCCATTTTATATCCATGCATGGCTATCTTGTAAGGTTCTCTTCACTTCTTTGCTTGCTCCCTAATTGTTTGAGCAGTGTATATTGGTTTCTGATATTTCTAAAGATAAATAACGCTTTTCGAAATCGTTGGCAACTGGGAAGATATTATTGTATATATTCGTCTGTGGTTATATTATATTTTAATAGAATAAGCAACTTATGTATTTTTATTTTCGTTCGTAATTATATAAATACGTAGCACCTATAGTCGTCGTCTGGTCCATCCGTCCGTCCGTCTGTCCGTCCGTCCGCATATAACAGCTCAAAAACTACCCAACCGAATGGTTTGAAATTTAATATATCTTATTGTTGCAGAATTTGTGTCGAATCATTTCAAATTTTATGAAAATCGAATCAAAACTTAAAAATATATTAATAAAATTTTCTTTAATCTGTTAAATCCTATCGCACGTAATCTATATAATAAAAGCGCAAGTCATGTGACTGAGGAAAACAAATATGGGCAAACCACTTCTTTTTTCATATGCCAGGCAGCAATTTTTATTAAAAAATATTTTTTTTTTTTAAATTATTCCAGAAAGGTTACATTTTTAGAAAGATCGTTCAAAAACATTGAATGCTTGATAGATGATTTACATTAAAAATTGTATCGATTTTAAGATACCTTCAGTGAAAATTAGGTTAACAGCCGCATATCTCAATCCATTAGAATAAATAAACACAGGAGATTCGTTCATTATGAGTCATACAAATATTAAACCATGGAAGTAATCTTTCACAAAGCAAGATCTGCATGGTGTATTTTGTAGCGCTCTCTGGTGTAAAAAAAGAAAAAATCGCATTTGTAAACGTGGAATACGAAATAAGAAAAAAAGTCATGCTCATTTCGCTCCTAGCAGACGATATAATTCATTTCACTGTAATAATATAGAATATTTTTTTACATTGTGAAACTAGTTATAAAACGAAAGCACCTCCTATGTCACGTTCAACGTACGATTTCAAACTTGTTTTACAATGTATTGTTGAATGATAATATATTGTGTCTTAAAACTGCTTATTTAAATAAACACTTGCAATATTGCTCAATCTAGATGCGTTCAAAGAGTTTTCTTTGGAATAATTTAATGCAAAACAATTATAACACTTTGAACGATATTAAATGCAAGTGAAATGTATTTAATGTGATTTGCATATAATATTAAGTTCAAAGTCGAAAGTTTGGTCAATTGTGTAACATTTTTGTATTTTTATTCAATATTGATTAAGTAAGATTAAACATAGTTACTGCATTTCTAAAAATCTTTATTTTATCTTAATAGGTAGAATACGTTTTATATAAGCGAATATAAGCTTTGATTGGTTTATTTGTAATTATAATTTGAAACTCACAGTAATTCAAAAAATATTTGTATCTACAAACAGAAACACAGAACAGGAACTACAGAAACACGTATATTGTTATAAAATATATAGTTTTATACATTGAAAAACATATACATAAACATATACAGTAATTAAACATATACAGTAATATGTTTATAACATATATAGGTGCATACGTTTTACTGGCGAGTGGAATTTTTTGTTGGCTATCAAATCTATATATATATTTCTCGTACGTGGTGCGAAAATAGGGCTGAATTTCTAGCTTATCGTCGGAAACGACCGTAGTTTCCAGAGCTCAGACCAATGAACAGACTAGATTGTGTTAAATAGATAAGCTGTGCCTCCAATATGGCGGTCAGTTTCAGACCAGTGAAAATCAAACTAGCATATATTAAAAATAAAATAACATGAATGTAATCCAAAGCGTCTGAGATGATTCCTCATTTTAATTATGGGTAATATTGTTAATTTTAAATGAATTCTCAACTCTTATTTAGAATTTATTTAAGAATTTTACTTTGAAAAATCGGAGATAATAAAAGTAACAACTGTCTAGATGACACCTGCTGTCATCTGTTGCTGTTTTAATGATTTAAAAATAATTTCCCTGGCAGAAATCTATAATCAATTAGAACAGTAAAATGTCGAACGAAATTTAAACAATCATTGATTAAAAACTATCTTCGTATCACGTAGTTTTTTTTTTTTTTTTTTTTTTTTTTTTAATGAATTTAAGCAGTACTGTACAATATTATAGGTGCAATAAGTTTTAAACAAATTATGTTTCCAAGATCCTTTTTTCATTGTATTTAAATGATATCTATGCCCATTAGTAGCTCCAACTAAATGCATTTTTAGTTGTGTTTTCAACGGAGTTTTCAATTACTTTTTTACATTAAGAAATATTTTCAATTTCATATGTACAAATGATTTATGATAGTACTTATTCCGGCTAGAATTACTGCAAAAATTAAAAAAGGGGCGAGCGAGCGAAGCGAGCTGAAACCACGTAGCGGTCTCAATGTTAATTGCTTCGCAATTCCCGGGGCGTGGCGAGCGTTAGCGAGTAGGGGGCTGAGCCCCCTAGTTGTATCAAATTTGTAAAGCCCTGTTTCCACGTATAATCATAGAACCTCCACAAAATAAAAAGATTAATTTAAGTATTTATATAGACATATATTTCTAAGCAATATTAATACCTTTAAATACCTTACAATTTTACCAGTTCACTGATGTTTATGATATGTTGAATTTTCGAACATTAATTTTTAAAATTTAGTGTATTGTAATAGGGTTGTATGTTGTCGTCACTCATGTACTTCGTGCTTGTTTTCAGTAGTAGGTTTTAAATCTATATGTACGTTTTAACTCCATCTAAATCTTAATGAGACGTTCTTAGTAGATAATTCTTCATTAAAAGAAAGCAGAAACAGCATTCGAAATTTTAAAATATCTTCATTGTAATTCTTGAGTGAGGTATAGAATTTATGCTTCACCCATAAAATGACACGAGGTTTATTTGTTAATGAAACTTAATTAATAACACATAATTAATGACACACATTATAAAAAAAAGAATATACAGGGTGACTTTTAATTAACCTACAAATTTAAACAAAAATAACTTCTCAGAGCCTCACTAGATGGCGACACGAAAGCGTGCAATGAGAGAGGGCATAAAAGGTATTTGTTTAGTGTCAGTTCCATGAACTTTTGAAAATGTCCGACAAAGCGTCATATTCAACTGAACACCGTATATTCATTGTTAAAAATTGGTATTTATGTGGTGAAAATGCAGCACGATTGCTGTGAAGGAGGGCTACAACGTACAAAATCCGACCTAAGCTTTCTAGAACAATGATAAGTGATCTTACATGAAAATTTGAGATGTTTGGTTACGTGAAGGAAGTGCTAAGACAGTCTTTTTTCCCCCAGATTCCTGCTCTGGGTATGAACACTTGTGGATATTGGTTCATGCAGGATGTTGCCCCTTCGCATCGAACAGGCTGAATGTTTGACACCATTAACAGTGTTTTTGGATCCCGGGTTATTACTTATCAATACCCGAACAACCATCCTGGTGCATTGCATTGGCCGCCTTATTCACCTGATTTGAATCCGTGCGATTTCTATCTTTGGGGTCACATGAAAGACTTGGTGTACAAAAAGCTGACAGACCTCAATAGCCTCAAGAAATTAATTACTGACTCATTTGCAAGCATTAAAAGAGAAACACTTGATTATGTAACTGGTAACTTTGTGACTAGATTGCGCTACTGTATGGCATCTGAAGGTTCTTACTTTGAAAACCTTGTGCATTAATTACATTTTCGACATTCTTTTCAATGAAAAAAAAATTGTTGTGCTATCTGCAACGATTATTTTATTTTAAAGTTGAATGGTTAATTAAAATACACCTCGTATATATATATATATTTAAGTGCTTTAAAATTTAATTTCAAGTTCTGAGTTTTTTGTGCATTTATTTAACATAAAGTTGTTCAGTCACTGACATAGCAAAGGTATTTTATAATCATTTTGTAATCATTTTATATTTTATAATCATTTTAATTATTGAAAAGTATCTCAGATATCACAATATACAAAAATATATCTGTATATATTTGTTTGCTACCAAATGTGAACATACTTTCAATATTTCATGAGTGAATTTCCATATAAAATACTGTTGAAATGAGAAATGTTGTCCTTATTTTATATTATGTTTCTTTTTTAAGGAAATTATTTACACACATACACACACACATTCATATATATATATATGAATGTGTGTGTGTGTGTAAATAATTACCTTAAAAAAGAAACATAATATAAAATAAGGACAACATTTCTCATTTCAACAGTATTTTATATGGAAATTCACTCATGGAATATTGAAAGTATGTGCACATTTGGTTTACTGCAATTTACAGGCATTCAAGGCATAGCACAAATTATAAGATACATTCTTAAATACAGTAAAGGAAAAATATATAGTAATCAAATACGATTAATTAAGGAATGAATACGCTAATTAATCGCTATACACCAGAAAAAATAAATTAAACAATCGCTGAAATGAAAAAAATAATAATAATATCACGTATTAAGAAAATCTAGAAAGTATTTTAAAACGACTGCTGCTTATCATTCTTTCAACAATTTTTTTTATGACACTATTGAAGTATCATTTATAGTAAGATTTATGTAATCTAAATCATTAAAATTTTAATACTGAAGTAAAACAAATGTTTTTGTACTACTCCATAGAGTTTTATAGTTGTTTACAAACAGTATGTAGCAGATAAAATTCCAATTAATTTTGTTCTATGGAGGCTAAATTAAATGAAAATTCTTAAAATAAACATTAAGTGTAAATTGCATGTAAAATGAAAAAAAAAAAACGCATAGAAAGTTTCAGAATACACTTTCCTCATTTTAAATATTATAGCAATAGGTATATAGATTCACACTAAATCATGGTTCTATGTCTATGGTAGTTTAATGGCTTCCTAAAGTTTAAGATCTCCTGGGAAATTTTTCTTGAAGTAGAAAAGTTGACTGAATTTATATGGTCATAACTATACATTGAGCAAAATCTTGAAGAACACTTAACTTGTTTCGAAATCGGTTCAATTTACTTTTATAGAAAGTGCTATTAAAGAAAAATAAAAGAATCTGCCTAAACTTTTAAGAAATATAAGACACATATAACGCTATATCAAACTGAAATTATTTATTCATAGAAAAGTTATTGTAGTAGCTTATCAATCAACGTTTTAGAAGAAATAATCATTACATGTGCATATACAGTCATATACACCGGCATGATAATAGTAATTGCACATATAAGTACAGTAAAATTATATACTGTATTACATAGTTTCTGTCATAAAATACAGATAATATTTCTTTCAAAAATAGTGGTATTTAAACAACAAAATTGTTGGCAGTTATTCCGGGATGATATATGGTACCGATAGTCCTTAATGTTTTAATTTCTTTACGTTTTGGACTTGAGTATAAATAACTAGAAAAACAAGTACAATATTTTTAAAGTAGCTGTCTTTTTTTTTCACCGAAGAACCTGCACGCATGTAATTAAAATCATATTTGAATTTAAACACCTAAAAAATGGATTAGATCTATATATATTTGCAATTATACCGTAATTTACGAGTTTTTCTTATCTTCTAATTTCAAGACAAATAATTTTAATGAAATCTTATTAATATAAGTCACAATTTTTATAGTATTCACAACACACTAATAAATTTCTGACTTTTTATAAACATGTTTTGCAAGAATTATTTAATGAAACGATGAAAGTCTTCTTATTTTTTGTTCCTCTGGTTCTCTTGGAACTTTTTTGCTAATATGATAAAAAGTTTCTGGTGATTATTTGACTGATAATTTTGCGCATGAAGAATTTTTGTTTTTTAATGTTATCTTTATAATGAACACTAGTTTTTTTAATGCTAAACTGTATTAAAACTGCAGTCATAAGAAACTTTCTACTATAATCCCTAATGAGTCATTAAACGTATATCAGCAAATTGACCATAAAATTCATCTTTCCGTCACTTTTTTTTTTGCATGAAGCTAATGAAATTTCATGATTTATTATAATGATATATCTAACGTTAGCAGTATTTAGAGAGCATGTAAAAAAATACTTTTAAAAGTTATATTTTTATGCAAATATTATACATTTTTAACAGAAAAGGTATATAAAAAATTTTAAACTTGAGTAATTATCTACAGGAGATTACTATTAATTTATCATAAGTTATTTCATTATACTTTCATAAATTGAAAATAGAATCTGCCTTTTATAAAATGATATCCTTGTACACATTCCCTCTGAAGTTATTTGTTTTAATTAGTATTTTATCTCATAGTAATGTATTGTTATAAGGGAAGATTTATTCGATTTTGACAATTTGAACGTCGTGTGAATTTATTTTTAAAAGAATATAAAATATATTTACTGAAACAGATATACGATTTCATAACTTATATATGATTTTCGTATTTTTCTAGATAAATTAACATAACACCCATCTAATTTTTAATTTAGCTTTATATGTCTTTAATTACAATAAGAATTTCAATGCTTGTGTGGAAAAGTAAACCTATTATGAAAAGGCCTCTAGTATAGTTTATTACGTTTTTAAAAGAAGTGAGACGTTGTTAATATGACGTGCCAGTTCGCCAAAACACATGTTTCAAGAAACAGCTGTTTAAAAATTACATGTATATTTTTCACCCGTTTGTCAGTATGCATTTTAAAGAAAATTTCATGTCATTAGACATGAACTAGACTATTGTAAGATATTTCATAATTAACTTGTTGTTGTTGTTGTTGTTGGTTTGACCCAAAGGGTCAGGTTTTGCAGATTTCTATTTCTGTATAGCCGTCTTAATCCACTACGCATGATAAAATAAACTTAACTCCTAAATTTTCTAATTTTGAACCAATTTCAGATGTGCATCTGGATTGGCACCCCCAGAGGTAACGCCTATATAGAACTTGGAGGACTTTTGGAGCCACGGACAGATTTAACGTGCACCAGCTCCCAATAACGTAGACGGTCCCACAGCAGAGGCAGACGAGAGAGGATGTCACCCTCCCAACAACTGACCTTGGTCGATGCTGCTTGGCTTTCGGTGATCTTACGAGAACCGAGCTTTACCGTCCGCGCCACTTCGGGACTTCATAATTAACTACAGTCTTCCATGTTATGGTTTTAAAAGATGGATCTTTACTACGTCCGTAGTAACCGCTGCGGTTAAAGTATTCGACATCTTTAGCTGATTAATTGTTATTATATTCAATTTTCAAAGAAGTGTTATAAAAATTTATATCCACAACTAAAAGATTTGTTAATAAAAATACAATCCGGTATTCAATGAGTCCGGAATTTTTACAATTGCTTAGTTGAATATGGATTATATCAGATTCATGAATTTTGTCAGTTTAATCTTAACTACTCTCATTTACATACGGGTGTCTGCTGCATGCATGTTATATATTTTGTATAGATTAGGGTTGTGACCGCTTCATGGTAAGGATTTTTATGTGGGTATGTATGCTTGCTGTATCATTGTTAAGTTGCATGTAAGTTGTTCAATGTCTATACGTGTATAATAAGTGTATATTTAAGATGTACTATATGTTGTAAGTAACATAACTTCAACATTTTGGAAGACAATCTAAAAATTATTTTTAAACGAACAGTATTTATAGGCACAAATATAAACTAGATAGTTTTGAGATTTTAGGTTGAATCTTTCACGGCGACATGAAATATGTAAATAATATGTAGGAAATCTAACTGCTGAGAAATAATGAGTCTATATTCTTCATCCATATGTAATAAAAATACTGGCTGTATTGGGGTTGTAATCATAACAACACATTTCAAGTGCCAACCTTACTATTGTAAATTTGTCGGCACGTTTATTGAGGACAATGAGAGCTTTTTAATAAAGCTCTCACTGTCCTCAATAAACGTGCAACAAATTTAAGCTTTATTCATCCATGTTAGATTTGTCGAGAACTTTGAGTGCTACCTTGGAATTAAAAGTATGCTTTAATTTTTACTTCAATATTTAGAAATACACTCATATTACAGAGTCACATTTGCATTTTATACACAAATTGCCTGACTCGTGTTCTTAATTCAAGATTTATAAAATCGTCTATAGTAATTGCACATTTAGAACAACACATTGTTCACTAGCGCAGAGAACAGACGGTAATAAAAAACACAGAGGCATTGCAAATTTACCACTTTGTCACAGACACCCAATTATCCTATTTCAAGGAATATGCAGGATTTTTGCATCTCATTTGTGAGTACAGTAATTTGATTGTGTGTTGCTCTCAATGTCTGATAAACTTACTACTATCGTAAAACGTTATACTTATTAAAATTCAATTTATATTGAATTCAAATTATGATTGAATTATGATGAATTTATATTTGAATTCAATTTATGATTGAATTCAAATTATGATTGAATTATGATGAATTTATATTTGAATTCAATTTATGATTGAATTCAAATTATGATTGAATTATGATGAATTTATATTTGAATTCAATTTATGATTGAATTCAAATTATGATTGAATTATGATGAATTTATATTTGAATTCAATTTATGATTGAATTCAAATTATGATTGAATTATGATGAATTTATATTTGAATTCAATTTATGATTGAATTCAAATTATGATTGAATTATGATGAATTTATATTTGAATTCAATTTATGATTGAATTCAAAAGGTTTGTTATTTATCTCCAAGATTGAATTAAAAAAACATATTTTAAAAATGAATGGTACAAAAATGTAAAATACAATTTATAAAAATAGAACGAGAGGCCATCTATATGTGGGAATTTTATATTAATCTGTTTGTAAATTTTATTCAGAAGTTCGTCAGTCAATAGCTAGCCAACCGTCCTGGATGTCGTTATCACATATTATCTTTATTTATTGTTAGGATTATTTATACTTTATAGAATTTAACTCTTAAAATAAATAAAAAAAGAAATATAGATTCATTTTTTTATGTTAAATCCGTTTGAAACTAATTCATAAACTCACTGTCTAAATTTAGTTACATTATAATTAAAATTAATGCTTTGTCACTCGGTTACAAATAGAATACGGATACGCAATATTGTGCCATAAAACAGAAAACATAAACGCCGAAGAAAAAAAATATAAAAGCAAATTATTTATACCTTTTTGTATTTAATCTCTACTATTAACATTTTTGCTTTGCCATTAACATATTGGATCTTGCGGGAAGTTAAGCGGTTTTTCAAAAATCGAAGCGCCGTTTCATCTAGTTATTTTGCTACTGCTGATAATGAGTGACCGCGAATGACTCATATATGTACATTTGTTCTCTTCTGCTTGTGCTGCATAATTATTGCTTGTGTTGGGGCATATTTCTTTTATTTCAGTGCAGTGTTAAGAATGTACAACCAAAAAAGTTTAATTTCGTCATATTATGCTCTTTTATTACAAGAAAGGTAAAAATGAAAGCAGATTGCTCGTAAAACTTGTACTGCACATGGACTAAAGGTTGTTTCAGATGACACAGTTCGAAAGTGGTTTGATATGCTTAATCGTGGACATTTCAGCCTCAAAAATTATGCTGAATAACCATCATCTGTAAAAGAGGACCTCATAAAAGAAGCTATCAAATTATCATGCATTGTTCTTTTTCGAATATTTAGTCTGTGTGATAGTTCCTGAACTGTGTAACGTGGATTTTCAGAGGTTGTAGAAGTAGCAGTTGTAGAAGTTGCAGAACAGGAATACTGTAAAATAAAATGAAAAA
Organism: Maratus michaelseni; assembly: GCA_963931845.1. NCBI lineage: Eukaryota > Metazoa > Arthropoda > Arachnida > Araneae > Salticidae > Maratus > Maratus michaelseni. Next base: position 287,338,642 of record OZ007591.1, on the reverse strand, counting down.
ATATCCAATCTGCCCACATTTAACAAGCAAGTTTGTGTGAGAAAAAAATATATAAATAATATGTTACATGCACGAGAAACCGAAAATTGCACGATAATAAATCAGACCTATGCTTTTTCTCTTATTTGTAATAAATAATACCAGAAAAGATATGAAAGAAAATTTTAATAGATAAAAAGATAAAAAGGCTTAATATTTTCTACCTGGCAAATAAAGACGTCTAATCCAGCTTATAGTCTGATGAGAGATACAAAATATCGTAAAATAGAAACCCCGTTTCAGCAAATTCAAAAATGTAATTTGTTTTTCCTATAAGTAAAATTTCTACAGGGTTTTCACAAGTGTCAATGAACTGGCTCTTTTTATTTAGATATATAAAAGCATACATCACAGCCATGGTGATTTTCATAAATTCTTGAATATTCGATGCCTAATAAGGGTACGGACGGGTTTTTAAATTTGAGTATCACTGCTTCCAAATGTAATGGTATTGCAGATTTCTGCGCTTACATATAGCCATGATAAATATTAGGATGCAGCACTCATATTTAAAGTTATTTAAAGTATTTTTTTATGTAATGATTATTTTGTATAATTTGTAAAAAGGCTACATTTTTATAATTATCTTTATAAAGTACATCCTTTTCCAACAGATGGTTTGAAGCTGGGCAACTTTTTCTTTAATATATTGCAGCTGCTCAGCTTTATTTATTAATTTGCGACTCTTTGTAAATCATTCAAAAAAATTATCCATTTTATAAAAATTATTAACAAACTAGCAAAATCCCCGGCTTTGCTCACTTAATTGTTGAAATATACCGAGTGATATTCGTGGGTCTATTCTTGTTAGAGAAAGTTATACTGCTACGGATAGTTAAAAAATTACCAATTAAGACACGTTTTGAGTAAACTTCATTCTTATACTGCATTAGGCGAACATGAGACTTAAATGAATGAGAGGGGCTAAAATTAATTCCAAATAAATGGTAATTTAGAATGTATTTTGAAGATTTTCCGCCTATTTCATTTTTCATTTGAAATTTAGTAATGTTTAGAAACTGTATGATTCGAGTATTTAGATTTTAAAAGTCAACAGCATGCCAAATTCCAAACTTCTAATTAAGCAAACTATTATAACAACTATATCACAGAAATTGCAATTTTTTTAATTTTTTGTTCCTGAACGCATTAAAATTTCTAAATTTAAAAAGTGTTCTGTGGATGAATTTATGTCTCTTACGTAACAGCAATTTCAAATTTCAAATTTCTAACCTCACAATTTCAGATAAATCATAGTTTAAAAGGTTTTTAGAATATTTACCGCTCATTTCACATTTTTAAACTTTGAATTATTTTAGAAACCGTTCTTAGCGAGCACCGAAATCTTAAAACTAACCGCCATGCCAAATTTGAAGTTTCTCGACCAACAGAATCACCGAAATTGCAATTTAAGAGCGTTTTTTGCTTCTGCACATTTTTCAATTTTAAATTTTGTAAACACTGTTCTGTGCAAGCATTTACGTCTAAAAATTAACAAGTATGTCAAACTTTAAGTTTATATCCCAAACAATTTTGAATAAACCATAATTTAAAACTTTTTCAGCTCATTTTACACTTTTAAATATCGAATTTCTAATAAACTGTTTATACCGAGCGTGTAAATTTAAAAGTTACAACTATAATAAATTTCAAGTTTCTAACTCGAACAGATGCAATTAAATCATAATTTAGAACGTTTTTAGAACGTTTTATGCTCATGTCATTCTTGTAAATTTTGAATATTTTAGAAAACGTTTGCAAGCACTTGCATTTTAGTAGTAACCACCATGACAAATACCAAGCCCCTATACAAACTGCACCACATACATCGAATGTTATAACTTTTATTGATCCCACAACTTTTTTAATTTGTTAGAAAACTGTTCTGGGCGAGTATTTGCGTCTCTAGAGCAACAGCTATACCAAATTTGAAATTTCTAGCTTTAACAGTTCCAAATAAATCGTAATTTAGAACATTTTTAGAATGCTTTTCGCGCTTTCACACTGTTATATTTTAATATCTTTAAAAACTGTTCTGTGCGATTATTTTTGTAACAGCCATGTCAAATATCAAGTTCCTATTCCTAACAATTCCTATAAAACCATAATTTAGAACGTTTTTATAAAGCTTTCTGCTCATTTCACCCTTTTAAAATTCGAATTTCTTTACAAACCATCGTTATCGAGCATTGTGACCCTCATGCCAGATTTTAAGGTTATAGTTCTTTCAGTATCACCAAAATAGTTATTTAGAACTTTTTTTTTCTCCTTCGCCTCTTTAAATTTTGATTAAAAAAAACTATTCTGTGTGTTCATTTGCGACTTAAAAAGTGAGAGCCATGTCAAATTTCAAGTTTCTGTCCTCAACAATTCCATAAAAATCGTAATTTAGAACTTTTTCAGAACACGTTTCCCTCACATAACCGTTTTCAATTTCGAATTTTTAAAAACTGTTCTTAGAGACCATTTACACCTTATAAGTTACTACCATGCCAAATTTTAAATTTCCAGCCCTTTCAGTATCATATAAATTGCAATTTTACAACGTTTTTCGCTTCTGAACCCCCCAGGTGGTAGTGGCATCGACATAAATTACAGCCTATGTTGGAGCAGAGATTGTCGCCGTCAATTTTCCACCATCAATTTTGAAATCGTTTCGATAGTTCCAGAGAATACCCCCTAGAAACTAAAAAACAAACAAGCAAAAATTACTTCTTTATATTGTTAGTATAGATGTATCAATCTCGGTTACTTGATGGATTATATAAATGATATGTTTAAAATTTTCAACAACAATTATTTTTTTTTTTTTGTATAATTTTTCAATAAAATCTAAATATATAAAAAAAAAAGATTTATTTTTGAGTCTGCTACCAGAATTAGACTATTTTCTGATACTGAATATCTGCGAAACGTAGAAAATTGTGTAAGTTTGTGATTACGTTTATTTGAGAATATAAAATCGATTTATGACATAAACATTGCGTCATATTAATGATTTAAACATTGTCACCCGGTAAAAGAAAAGGTTTCATATTTGATTTTCATTAAACTATTATTTTTTTCTTTGCTTTTATTTTTATTTTATATTGTAAAAATAAAAAAATAAAAAAATAAAAAAAATAAAAAATAATAAAATAATAATAATAATAATAATAATAATAATAATAATAATAATTTTTGATTTATTATTACCATTATTATTATTATTATTGTTATGTATATTTGAAGATATTGCCATTCTTCTGATGCACCTTTCTAGCTATTATTAATTAATTATTATTTTAATCAAACTATACTTTCTATATACACATTTTTCTTTCCGTAAAGGAAAAAAAATGAGCCATTGTATATTAAAACCTCTTTTATTCTTCCCTTAAATAAAAAAAGAATACGTTCAATCATTGTCCATTTCCTAAAATTAAATTATACGTTTTATAAATTTCCTTAATATAATCTCATTTGGCAACAAAAATGCTGTAAATTAAGCTTTTTGAAATATTTTATGAACATTCTTTCCCATCAATCATTATTAAAACATTTTCAATTATACGTTTCATTTTATAACAGGGTATCGGTGTGATTTTGCTAGCTAAAAGAAAATATTAAAATGCCATCCATTATCAAGGAAATGAAAATAAAAACGAACTATTAATTAAGGCTGATGATGGAGACTGATTTATGGCTATGTCAAAATAAGTGATCGATGGGTACATTATTGTTATAAGCATTTTTAAGTACCTTTCAAGTATTATCGAAATCATATTTTGTCAAAAGTTTCTGAAACACGATATAAAAATCTTTTATCCATTTGTATTAAGGTAACATTAATTTAGGTTTTCTACTAATACTGGGGGATACAACCCGAGCTTACCAAATTTACAAAACATAGGTAAAACCATTTTTTTAGTTGAAGACTAAAATACATCCTTTAAACTTAATATATATTTTTTTAGATTGCACGCTAAGTCCACCATAAAGCATTTTATACAAAATATACCAATATAATTAGTTTAACATTATGTCTATAACAAAGATCAGATACTCTAATTTATTTTTCTTTGATATTATGACTAAATTTCTAACTAATTTTTAAATATAAAATAGTAGTTTACTGTATGAAGAAAATATTGTTTGTCACTACTCCTGCATCCTCTAGTTGTTGAGTTTATCCTCACCTTTAGTTGTCGGAAAGAATTTGAAAATCAATTATTGTATTTTCATGTCATTATACACTTGGAAGGCTTATTACAGAAGAGCTAATCACATTGATTGAATAATGTAATAGGACATTTTAGAAAATTTAACTTCATAGTGTCTCATTCTTGAGTGATTCATTGAGTGGAATTTCAAACAATTGATGTGAAATGAATCTTCACCTATACCACAATATACTTTCACTTATTCGAGGCATTGTTTTGAAAACATTTGTATCATCTAAAGAAGAAATTACAGTGTTTATGAAAAATGATAAAATTTTGCGCATTTTAAAGATGGAAATTTGTTTTCCAATCGCATGTTTCTAAATGTTGTTACAGCATAGAATATTATTAGCTCGAATATAAAATACATTATAAGGATACAGAAATTTACTATGATGGATTGGTACGCAAAGTGAATTTTTAACGTAAGTTCTGTACAACAACGGTAAAAGATTGCCGACTCCTGTCCTATCATAAAGGTCGCTACTATAATACGATTATCCATCTTCTATTAAGGTACTATTAATTTTAGTTTTGCAAAAAGACTGAGGGATACAACCCTAGCTTACCAAATTTACAAAACATAGGTAAAACATTTTTTTTAAGTTCTCGACTAAAATACATCTTTTAAACTTAATGTATTACTTTTAGATTGAACACTAAGTCCACCAGAAAAACTTTTTATATAAATCATATCAATGAAGTATCAATGAAGTATCAATGAAGTATCCATGAAGTATTAATGAATCATATGAAGTTATTCATACTACGCTATGATTAACAATGAACTTTGTACAGATATTTTTTTAAATATTAATTTAATATTATACATCAGAAAAAAAGTGTTGATCGATCATTTATTTCAATATATTTAATAATGTTTGTAACATGTAATCTGAAGAAAATTTTCCGCTAAGAGAATCTAAAATTAATTGTAATTTATAATTTGCATATATTTGAATAATTAATAGAAATCTATTAGTTTGATCTTTTCCAACTATAAGTCTTTTCATATGTAAAATGGAGAAATTCTAAAGAAATAATTTTATGACCATTAATATGTACTTTGTGCATTTATCCCGTGTTTGAAGTTAGACTAAAAGAAGCATCCCTTTTCAATCACTAACAATCTAGTATTTGTGGGAATTATACTATATTTAAAATACTGATTTAATCTTCTAGCTTCAAAGAATTGCGGTAACACCAAATTAAATTGCACGTTGAGAAAATTAAATTACAGCCACAGAATACGTAAATTGTGAGTAAGAAATCACAAACGATTTAGAATTTTCGTTATGGAGTTGAACTACATTCCCTTCATGATGTCAACAGTTTCAAAAGATTTGGGTTAAAAAGCATATCTTATTTTTCTCAATATTTTAAAGATTTCCAATTAGACATACAGTGCAGAAAGTTCAGTTCCGAACTAATATGAAACATCTTGTCATCATATATAGTATACATATATATATGTGTGTGTGTGTGTGTGTGTTTAGCATTACTAGTGTTCTTTTATGGATGACAATTTCTTTGAGTGTTATAATAAACATATATTTAACTATTTCTTAAAATTCATTTTACAGTTTGAAAATCTTGTATATTATCATGCAAAATGTCTGTGGAAATTTTCTAAATCATAGTAGATCATACCAGAATATGATTCCTACACAATTATAATATTTTTCCGGATTAATTTAATTAGAAAACTTTGAAAGGGACTATCTCACTTGAAAAACATATTGATGTAATGTATTATTAAGTCACATCAAAATAGAAACTGCAAAAATGTAAGAATTAAAGATTAAAAAAATATCATTATACTGTATATACTAATTATTCAGAACATTACGTAAAAAATGTATTCCAAAATTCTTCAAAAGGACATATTTCACATTAAACACACTTTGGTTAAATATAATCTTAAGTCCCTTTAAAACAGAAACTAAATAAATGTAAGTGTTAAAAGATATACAATTTTAATGAATTTAATAATTTTTCTGAACATTTAAAATTAAAAATATGCTTTACAACTTACAGTATCTATGTGAAATATTTAGTGGTTGTTCAAGTTTAAAACAAGTATAGATAGAAGAATATAATTTGAATGCTGATAAAGAAATATCAGTGAATATACAATGTGAACAAGAAATGATGCAGTACTTCTTTCAATTTTCAGTGTGAAATATTTATTTTGTGTTATTCATTATTACCTAAAATGACAAGCAGTGTGATTTCAGGAATATATTTCTTTCATTTATCATTATTTTTATCAATATGTTAGAACTGCCCAATTAAAAGTTTTAGTCTTGGAATAATAATTGACAGGAATATAAGCTCCAGATTAAAAAAATATATATTTTAAACTAAATTTATAAACGCAATACGTAAAATTATACATATATATATATTCCTTTTGCTGAAATTAATTTATAGTTTTAATTTGTTGCATGTTATTGTATACTATTGTTGTCAATGTTTTAAGCATGAAGTTTGTATGAAGTTTGTTGCATGAAATTTGCGTACAGCATCCATTGCTGTACGCATTCTCTATGGTTAAATAAATCCCAGTATCACAATTTTAATAAGATAATAAATTTTTCTCCCCACAAATGTTTAAGATAGTGGAAATGTTATTATTTTACCAGGTCATGGATACTCCATCTATACGTTTATGACATTTTTAATAAAAGTAACGGATAAAAAGGGGTTTATATGATAATTATACGTATAATGAGTCTATAAAATAAATTTATAAATACATTTTTTAAAAACTTTTAAATTCATAATGTGTTATAAAATAGATAAACCGTATGATGAGAGTTTTTTCCATCAGTGTTTATGTTTTTATTTTTGTTAATTTTTTGAATAAAATTCTTACACAGAAAAAGGTTTAAGAAAAAACAAAAGGCAAAAAAAAGTTTAAATTTAGCTAATTAATAGAATCATATAACAATGAATTTATTCCGGACTACACTCTCAATACGTTGTATGGAAACATCATTTGGAATGTATTTTCCTTTCAAAAAGTACCTTTTTAATTAACTTTTCTCACAACCGTATGTAGAAAATTGGTCGTTGATTCCTCTCTGCCTTTTGAGAACTATTTGTTAATGTTGTATATCTTTAATCTTTGTAATTTCATGTAAACAGAAGTTTAATTAATAGTATAAAATTTATAAATAAAAATAAATTCCGAGCATTGTCTAATGAAACATATATTTAAATCAATTTAAATTAACTTGATACTAATTTTATGTTGAGCATAATAAAAAAAAATCTGTCTTTTGGATAATAACACATCGGCTGATAAATTCCCGGTCTGGCACACAGATGGCGTTGAAATCGCCGAACCGATGCTTTTTTTAGTATATACTAACCTTTAAATGTTAGCAAAAAAAATGTCATGATGATTCGCCGTGTGGATAAAACTTTAGAGTGGTTTTAGTTGAACGACTTTGTTGATAAACAAAAAAAAAGGATAAACAAGAATTTCAAGAATTGTTATTTGATGGGAAAAAACACCGTTTAAACAAAAGCTTGGCCTGATAAACATTATCCGGACACTGCATCAGGTAAATCAACCATTATCGACTGGTTTGCTGAATTTAAACGTGGTCGTACGGACACCAGTGATGCACCACGCAAAAGAGGTGGTTTCTCCGGAAAACATCAGAAAAGTCCACAAAATCATTTTGGGGAACCGTAAAGTGAAATTGTGGAGATAGCTCTGACTCTGAAGATATCCAAGTAGCGTGTAGGTTTTATTTTGAATGAACATTTGTCTATGAAAAAGCTGTTGTCGAAATGGGTGCCGCGCGTGTTGACTTTTGACCAATAACAACAACGAATCGATGATTCTGAGCTCTGTTTGGAGCTTTTTTGTTATAAAATTATGTTATTTATAAATTAAATTATTATTATTATTTATTTATTAAATTATTATTATTAAATTATTATTATTTATTATTAAAGTTATGTTATTTATTAAAGTTATAAAGTTATAAAGTTATAAAATCATAAAGTTATGTTAAAAAGTTGTGTTTTCTTTATTAGACTGGCAATTTATCAGCCCGTGTGTTAGACATATTTCAGTTTAGGGCCAAATTAGTTTTTTTATAGCTAATCTCTCTTAAAAATTGATCTCCTTGTCTTCCCTTTGAATTACCTCAGGGTAATAAATTGTCAACTGTGGTAACTCTGCCAATAAGTTCTTCACATTATGTAGCAAACAAATCTCGTTGTTTAGATAGCTTTAATAAAAATCACGCTTGAAAGTTATTTAAAATTTCATAATAAGTCACTAAACTGAGTTGTAGTTTTCTAAGAAATTTAATTTGAAAGTACAGTTTTCTTATTCGATGTCGTAAAAAATATACGATATGTAGAAGTTTCGTATGAGAAGTTCTTTATGAGACGCTGGTCGTTGTCACCATTGTTATATAATTCTAAAAATATCAACAAGTTATTGGCGGATGTCGAAAATGTTGAACAGAAAATATATAGTGAAATTAATATGGTTTTGTTGCTAAAAATTGCAACCGGTTTTTTCGGGAACATTTAAAATGTGTTCTACATATTTCTGAAGACGACAGAAAATTTCGTCGTGAATAAATTAGTACTTTCTTGCTAAAAAGAAAGTATACCTTACTTCTTCATAATTTGAGCATAAAGATTTTTCTCCCCACAAATGTTTAAGATAGTGGAAATGTTGTTATTTTACCAGGTCATGGATACTCCATCTATACGTTTATGACATTTTTAATAAAAGTAACGGATAAAAAGGGGTTTATATGATATTTATACGTATAATGAGTCTATAAAATAAATTTATAAATACATTTTTAAATAACTTTTAAATTCATAAGTTGTATTTAAATAAAAAAAAATATATTTGTAGAGAGGGTTTTTTCCATTGTAATTGAAAAAAAAATTGAAATATATTGGCAAAAAATGCAATTTTTCTATTACTAATTTACTTTTTTTTTTTTTTTTTTTTTTTTTTTTTTTAAGAAAAAATATTTTCTACCTACATAATTTCAGTTCCCTAAAAGAAAAACTAAGGTATTTTCTATAATAAATTATAACAACTTGTAACAATATATATTTTTTAAATGCCAAAAAGTATACAATAACAACATAATAAATACAATGTAAAGTAACTTTTGTTAGGTTGTTTGACATGTTTCGGCTCACACCGTGCCATTTTCAAAAACAAATGAGAATATTCCATAATTGCACGGTCTTTGAAGTTATTATTTAAAATGCTATCATTTAATTTTCATGTGCTTTTTTAAAAATAACGCATGTTATCTTTTATTTTTTCTTGGTTGTTTATTTTCATATCTGTAACCATGGAGTAACTCGAGCCACAATTTCGGTAAGTTAAAATATGTTGCATTGTTACATATTAAATTTTTGCGTGTTAGTATGCAGCATCTTTTAACTTACCGAAATTGTGGTTTATAACGTGCGTATATTTTAAATAAAGTACATGAAAATTAAATTATAGAATTTTAAATAATAACTTCAAAGGCCGTGCAATTAGGGAATAGTCTCATTTGTTTTTGAAAATGGCTCGAAGTGAGCCAAAACATGTCAAACATCCTCATAAAAGTTATTTTACTTTACATTTATTATGTTGTTATTTTACACCTTTCGGAATTTAAAATAAATGTAACGTATTTTCCATTAAAATCATTTTCATTGTTCCATTAACCGATAATGAAACAATTTTATCTAAGTACTTTTTGTAAAATTAAATTATACGCTTCTGTAAATTTCATTAACTATAAGTCCATTCCCCCCCCCCCAAAAAAAAAAAGCTCTAAATTAAGCTTTTTGAATTTATTTTATGAAATTTCTTTCACATCAATCATTATTAACGTATTTTCTGTTTTATACGAGGTTATCGGTGTGATTTTATTATCTAGCTGAAAATATTAAATTGCCATTCATTATTAAGGAAATGAAAAAAAAAACTAGTTGTTAATTAATGCTGATTACGAAGGCTGATTTATGGTAATGTCAAGATAGATGATAGATGAGTACACATTTGTTAGAAGTCATTTTTTAGGACCTTTCAAGTATTAACATTTCATATTTTGCGTGAAGCTTACTGATACGGGATATAAAGAACTGATATCCATTTTGTATCGCGATAATGTTTAACATTATTTTTAATGATATGAAAGTAATTCAGTTTTAATAATTAAGAATTATATATAAAGGCCCCGTTAAAAAATATGATAAAATCTTTTTTAAAGAGAGAAAAATAATGTGTAGCTGTTTTTATCACATTTGTTTGTAAAATTTAATTAGCTGATTATCATTCGCTATAACAGGAGTCAGCAACATACGGCATGCGAGCGTTTCTTCAGCAACACACGCAGGCTGATTTTTCTTTCTTTTTTTATTTCCTTACTTATGACTCTTTAAACTTTTTTGGAAAGTTAAAAAAAAAAAAAAATAGTTGTGCACTGTATTGTTAAAATATCTTTTGTCTGTCCAATCCATTGCAGCGTTTTTAAAACTTTTGAACATAAATTAACCTTGTAATTAAACGTTATGTCCCAAACATTTAAATTAATTATTTTTATGTTTACCCAAAATAAATAGCATCGATTTTATGAAACATCAGTTTTATGTAAAAAGAGAAGATGATTTTCAGGTGTTGCGATTATAGCATGAATGTCACACTTGCGAAATATTCAGTGACCTGCCTGTCACACTAACAACATAAAAGTAATGGTTTTTTAAGGAAAGAAAATGATGATTTAGAAAATCGATGTCGCTGTTTTCTGATAGATAAATGTTAGATAAACATAAAAAATAATTTAAAAGGCTAAGTTATTAACAATTTATGTACAGAGCTAATTCATGTGTAAAGGTGTCATGTACGCCTACATTCGTACTCATGTATGGAGCATGTAACTACTTATGGTTAGCCTAACAAGGAAACCGCCAAACATGATGCGCACAGATTTTGATGATTTTAAAGTATGTTGTAGGGATCATACCCCTAACTATTCAGGTCAAAGGTTTCCTTCAAATAGGCTTTAGTTTTCGAGAAATTTCGGGTTAAAGTTCAGCATACATTTCAAATGCCATTACTTCGCGATTGTGGACAAAGTCTCCGTGGTGACGTGGTAGCGTTCGCGATTTGAGAGCCGGAGATTTGTGTTCTGTCCTCTCCTGTGATTTTTATTTTTTTAACAATTTTTATATATTTGTCGCGATATAAGTTGTATGCAGAATTATGAATTCTGCATCTTTGAACTTTTTGATATTTTCCTAATAAATTCCATTTACATTTGCGAATATTGCGTGAAAAATTATAGTTTTTGCGCAATTTTTATTCGAATATTTCTGTTGACGAAAATCTTTTTTTAAATGATTATCATTTAAATTTATGTATATTTACTTATTTATTTATTGTATTTATGAAATAATGCAATTTTTTTATTTACATTTTCTATTTAAAAAATTTTAAATGATTAAGAAAAAATTAACAAAATAATATATCCTTTTAATATTTGATTTGTTCTAAATATATTGAAATATGTTAACTGCTGAAATACTAAAATATTTCTCATCACTGACATCGACATTTTTAGTTTATTAAATATGGAACTAATTGTGTTATACCTATCGCAAAAATATTCTAAACAAATTTCGCATTAAAAATCGCCTTTCAATAATTGTTTTAACAATATTGGAAGAATGTATAAATTAGTATATTATATATTCTTTAAATACTTAAATTGTGATAAATATATTTAAAAATGCATTAAATTCGAAAAAGAAATTATTTCAAACGTGGTATTTGTCTGCAAAGGAAGCTAAACGAAATTGATAAAAAGAAAATTTTATTTATTCTGATATTACCGTAAAAGTCGTTGCAGACGATTTTTTTTTCAGATATTTTTTATATGTATTGTAATTTACAAACGATTTTTCATTTCTAGTTGAATTTTTCTGTATGGCATCGACTTGTTAGACTGAAAAAAAAATAATTGTAATACATTAATTTTATTTGTGCAAATCAAAAATGACGGTGAGTTTGAACTTTACAGTTAAATGTATTTAAATAACATAAAAATATATATATATAACTGGCTAAAACCTGGATATAATCGTTATTGCTTTAATATTTTATTACTCCTTTCAAGATATGTTTTTGGAATTAGTTAGTTTGGAATTTCGTCAATAGAAATATTAATTTCAAAACTGCACAAGAAAAAAAAAACGTCAATTTTTACGAAATATTCGAAAATGTAAATGGAATTTATTAGGAAAATATCAAAAAGTTCAAAGATGCAGAATTCATAATTCTGCATAAAACTTATAACGCGACAAATATATAAAATTTGTTAAAAAAGGTAAAAGTCACATGAGAGGATAGAACACTCATCTCTAGCTCTCAAATTGCGAACGCTACCACGGCACCACGGACACCTTGCCCAGGATCGCGAAGTAATGGCATTTGAAATTCATGCTGAACTTTAACCCGAAATTTCCCGAAAACTAATTCCCATTTGAAGGAAACCTTTGACCTGATTAGTTAGGGGTATGATCCCTACAACATACTTTAAAATCATCAAAATCTGTGCGCATCATGTTTGGCCGGCTCCTTGTAAGATATAAGGAATTTGCTCAACTATTTGGGAAACATATTAGACATGCGGCAATGCATTGTAATTTCATTTTACAGTTGGAAAATCCTTCAACATCCTCCTAATAAAAGGGCTGTTGGATTTTACTAAATATTTTATAGAGGATATGATAAAACGATATACACTCTTCACAGATACTGGTAAGGAATCAATTAATTAGAAATGTATTCTATAAAACTGATGGGTAAAATCTCACTTTAAGGAAGATGTAATCAAGTATTAAATCTGTCCTTATGAAAAACTACAGAAAAGTAAGTACAGTAAAATCTCCATAACGGACACTCCCGAAAAGCGTACACCTCTATTTAACGGACAGTTTTCCAATCCCCACTCCCCAACCTAAATTTTTGCATGTTTAACCTCTGAATAGCGGGCACCTCTATTTAACGGACAGCTTTCCAATCCCCACTCCCGAACCTAAATTTTAGAAGGTACCCGAACCTAAATTTTAGAAACCTCTGAATAGCGAACAATCCGAATAGCTGACAGTAATTTTAGCGATAAAGAAGGAAAAATGATCTTTTAACGAGAAAGAAAATGACAGAAAACAGTATTGTTTTGAAGCCTCTAAATTTATCAGGACAATTTGACACAAGTTCTGTGACCACAGATAAATGTAGGGCGTGGCCTGGGGAAAATCCCTTCCCCCCGTCGGTGAATAAAATCGTCCTTAATTGGAAGATTTTGGATTTTCTGCTAATTAATCTCCAGAAGTTCTAATTTTCCCCTCCCCAGAATTCCATAATACACCAAACATCATTTTCTCTTTCTTTTTAAATGCACCTACGATAACCTCGTTTACAATTGTTTTGAAATTTCAGGATTAATAATATGTTAACTATTTTTTTTCTTTGTACCCAAGCTCAAACAATTTTTCGGATAACTTTATAAAGAAAAAAAGAACAAAGAAAAATATATAAAAAAGGAATATATTTTCATTTTAATAAGGTTCGTTTGTAAAATCAAAAAAATAATTAACTGGATTGCATCATTGCATAACATAGAAGAGTGAAAGCAGACGTCATATGGCGTCATATAATTTGAGCAAAAGAAAAATAGTCACTGCAAACCTAGCATACGATTTTATTTATTTATTTTTACGTAAAAAAAGAGAAAAAAAAGATAAATGTTACTTTTTTTAAATTTTGTTATTGGGAAATTACGTACTGATTTTTTTGGTGTGAGAATTAAAGGTGCCAAGAAAGCGACGAATGCAAGGGGAAAAACTGTTTTGCTATGTCAATTACTGTTTGATTCTTGAGACTTAACTGATGCTTAAAACACATTTTTCAAAGCGTCAAAATATGTTAACACTATTTTTATCGTTTTTTGAAAATATTGAGTTCTACGTACTTTGTATTTACGGTCTTGTTTGTTCTTAATGGTTCGAGAATGGCCTAAAAACAAAAACGATTAACTTTCAAAGAAAAATCTGAAATTATAAGTACGTCTGCGAAAGAGAAATTGAGTTTACGGACACTTGCCAAACGTTTGAAAATAGGTAAAACACAGATGGGAGAGATTTTACGAAATAAAAGGAAATAAGGAATTTATGAATTGCGAACTCTAACGAGAATACCAAAAATATAAAAATGAGGAAGACTGATTCCATTGAAATTAATTAGATAATTCTGACTTGGATTACTCCCCTTCGTTCAAAAATATTCCTGTCGTGGGCCTTTGATTCAGGAAAAGGCTTTATAATTCGCTAAAGATCTCGGAGTACATGATTTTAAGGCTTCCAGTGTATGGCTAGAAAAGTTCTAGTCTCGGCAGTATTGCCGAGAAGCGGATTACCACGAATCTGTTTCAAAACAATACGTGGAGAAGCGAAATCTGTAGATCTTAAAGAAGTAGAGGATTGGCATGAGTGACTGCAATCAATTTGTGAAGGTTGTGAGGAGAAAAACCTTTTTAATGCCGAAGAAACCAGACTCTTTTTCAGAATTTTTTTCTGAATAAAATTTTGTGTATTAAAAAAGATGACTGAATCGGTGAAAAAATGACAAAAGAGCGACTTACTATTTTATTATGTTTTAATGCATTAGGAGAATTTGAAATCCTTCTTATATAATTGAAAATTTTCTGTTTTTCCTAGAGAACATCCATTTTAATAAATTTGGTATTATGTGGCGAACGGATGAAAAAGCGTAGATGACCAGTGTTTTAACGATCGAATTGTTAACTAGCTTCCTTTGATAATAGGATGAAAAACAATAAAGAAAAGTTCTCTTGTTTTTCAACAATACAACTTCCCATCCAAAACATTTGAAATTGTGTTTTTTCCCCAAACACAACTTCCGTATGCCAGCCGCTTGATCAAGGCGTAATACACATTTTTAAAGCCTGTTACAGAAAGCTTTTATTACATCACATTCTTTCCAAGTCAGATTCTACGAATACACTTAAGAACTACCATGTATTCTATAATTTGGCAGTATGCTACAATTTGGACTTACTCAGCTGCAAAAATATAAACCGGAAAGCGTACGACAATGTTTCATAAAAGCAGGCTTTATATTAAAAGGAAATAAACCACTTATTTCCGACACAAATGAAGAATTAAGCGAAATAAATGAATTAATGTAATTTATCAGGAGTGAAGAAACTGCTAAAATTTTCATTAACATTGAATATGAGTTACCTACTGAAGAAGAATCAGTTGATGTATGCGATTATATTCCTTCAGAATCTTCGACAGAAGATTAGTGATAATGAAACAGATACTTAAACTGGAGATGTTTCCTCTAATATCGAGAATTTCCCAAGAAGCGACAAAATACAGTAAGCAATTAAACAATTTTTTTGCAAAAAAGATTATTCAGAAGAGTTAAAACTACTGACAGAGTTAAAACTTCACATAGAAAAATAAATTACATGTAATCGTAAGCCAAAAGAAACTTTTGTAACAAATATTTTTTATTTATTTATTTATTTATTTTTTTTTTTTTTTGTGAGAAAAGTGGATAAAGTTATGCGCAATTTCATTTCTGTTTTACTGCTTAAACAATAATTTTCAGTTCTGATTAAACATATAATAGAGGTTTTCGGACGTATAAAAGTCAATTAATGAAACATTAAGCATTTTTGTGAATGTCTGAGATTTTCCCAATTACGGGCTCCTCCGATTAGCGGACAATT
The DNA here is from genome assembly GCA_963931845.1 of Maratus michaelseni. NCBI lineage: Eukaryota > Metazoa > Arthropoda > Arachnida > Araneae > Salticidae > Maratus > Maratus michaelseni. Next base: position 287,322,588 of record OZ007591.1, on the reverse strand, counting down.
TGCGCGCTCCCGAGGTGTCCGTTATTTAGAGGTTTTACTGTATTAAAGAGAAAAATATCTTTGAATAAAGTGCTGGTTTTACCTATTTTATATAAAACATAAAAAATAATGCAATTTGTGTAATTGTTTCTTTTTTGCGTTATTTTCCCACTAATGCTTTAAACTGAAATAAGTCAAACATTGGTGAATATGCGGAGTTGAACTAGAAACTGTAAACGGTGCTCTTCACCTTTTTCCCAGAGATAGGTTAAAACCAAAGAAAAATAAACTCCCTTCAAATGGTGGAATTAAATGAAGAATAAACTCCCTTCAAATGGTGGAATTAAATGAAGAATAAACTCCCTTCAAATGGTGGAATTAAATGAAGATGTAAACTTTGAAAACTGAGGTGAGCGGTGTTGCAATGAGCGCGCAAAAGCAGTGCAGATTTATTTATTTTTATTCCCTCTTCGAAGCCAGGCGAAGCTGACTCCATGTCTGGAACAACGCTTAGTTGAAAATTTCACAATACAATTACATAAATGATAAAATTTATTTAAAAGTAAAACTATTATAATATTCTGGTGTGAGACTTTTTTTTTGGTTTTGTAAAAATGTAATAAATAGAGGATAAAATTAAGGGCAATTTCATTTGAGTTTTACTGCTTAAACAATAATTTTCAGTTCTGATTAAACATATAATAGAGGTTTTCGGACGCATAAAAGTCAATTAATGAAACATTGAGCATTTTTGTGAATGTCTGAGATTTTCCCAATTACGGACACCTCCGAATAGCGGACAATTTGCATGCTCCCGAGGTGTCCGTTATTTAGAGGTTTTACTGTAATAAGTTATAAAAATACCAGTGTAACACATTTAATAAATTTTTCTGATTTCTTGAAAATTGAAAATATTCTTTCCAACTTCCAACTAAAGCAACCTATGGTTTTTAGTGTTTAAAAGAATCTCAGTTACAAGAATAAAAATTTAATAATTATAATGAAATTGTAGCTATATAAGAGGATGTAAAATGTGAAGAATAAATTATATACAAAATGCAATTTTAGTTGCGAAGTACTATAATCTCTCTTATTCTTCATACAGAAAAGGACAAGCGCATGTAAATTTAGGAACGCATTTCCGTCTTTTATTGTCACATTTCAATATCTATAAGAACATCGTAATTGGATATTTTTGTCGAAATATTAAATGAAATGAATATATAAGTTAATGGTTAAAAATAGATACATATTTAATTAAATTTATGAATGTAATTTGTAAAAATATGTTTAACTTTTGAAATTCTACTTTCATCAGTTTATAAATTTAATTTTTTTGTGTTACAATACATTAAAAAATATTGTGGTTAATGTTTTATGCATTACGTTTTGTGTTAGATTAAATTTTATGATGTTATATTTATACTGAATAATTGCACAATATTTTATATTTTCTCGGCAATCACCTAAATACCAATAATTCAATTTTAACTAAATAATGCCTAAAACTAATTAAACTGATAAATACCAGTATATTGAGAAAATGTTGTGTGTGAAAATATCCATCAGTGTGCATTGCAAAAATTATTTTCAAGGAAAATTACGCTTCTTTATCAATACGTTTAACGTGATGTTTATTTGACAACGATATTTATACATGAGCTATCTTAAGAAAATTGTATGCATAATACATATGTTCCTCCATGTACAAACATTTTGTTTTACATTATACATTTAACTTTGAATACTCTATTAATATTCTTATGTGATAAGGAACTAGCCAAGTGCATAAAAGTTTATCAGGAAGTCTCACTTCTAAAACGTGTAAATCCGTCAAAAACCAAAAGTAAAAACTTTTTTCATTTCAATACTTTCTTCTATATTACATAGAATAAAGTATTAAATAATTCACCGACAATGGACACGAGATCTGATCTACAGTGTAAAGATACTAGAATAGGATGAATAATAAAATTTTATGTGCTTAATGATACAACAATTTATAAATATCAAACAGAAAAGTAGATAATGTTATGTAGAAGTTTTCTTTTAAAAGTTAGCAATTAACCAACAGATAAATTCAAACGTAAAAAAAAAAAAAAAAAAAAAAAACTCAAATGTTTAAAATAACTTTACTGTAAAACTGAGAATTATTTAGAAAATAATTAAGTGTAATTTTTAAAGTGGTTATTTATTTCACAAAAACTTAATTTATTGGAAGAAATTTAAAAAAAAAATCGAATGTATAGTTTAATAAAGAATAACAATACTTAATTAAAGAAATAATAATAAAAAAAAACATATAAATGTTGAATCCCCTCCATAATTGCTCTCAAATATTTTTTTCGATAAAATAATCAAGAAAAAAGTTTTAACATTGCACAAAAATAAATTTTATGTTTTTTTTCAAACTCTCTAAAAAATCGTCATATATTATTCTTAATGTAATTCATTACGAATTTCCTTTTTTTTCGTGCTAAAAAATCAAATATTAAGTATATATATATCTCCATTGCAGAAAGTATTTTTGTTTATCACAATAAGTTACTGACATTTAATAAAATTGGCTTTCAAATATATAATCACTTGCAGTAAAAAACTTTTTTTCAATATTTCTAAATTATTGTAAATCTCCATTTAATTCAGGGAACATATTTTGCACTTTACGATGGAAAATGATAAAATAGGCAATTTCCGTTTAAGGCACAATCTTTACCTGAAAAAAATCTCATTTCTCTCACGTGTTTGTATAAAAGAATCACAAAATAATTAATAACATACTTATTATTATTTCAAGATTCTTGAAAAAAATATTGAATAATGTTTGGTCACTTATTTATTGTTATTTTTCATATCGTGCTTGTCTATCAATCTGATTATATTTTGAGAAAGTAGTATGCTCTGAAAAGCTGAACTCATTATTTTCTAAACTTCATTTATAAAAGTTTTTCTCAATTGAAAGAAAATTTGGAAATATTTATGATCCAAACATATTTTCCAGACAACAAACATCATCCATAGACATTTATATTTTAAGTTATTTTACTTTATCAAATTCAATGATTTTTTATCAAATCATTTGTCATTTCTTTAAGACTTTAAATTGTTTGGATACTTATTTTTCTTTCTGTTTTATTGTTAGTATGCCACATAAATTTAAATGAAATGTCTATTTCTGAAATACGACTATCAACTAAATTCTTATACTTAACTGTGACGTGCATGACAATTGAGTAAACGAAAAAAATCTGAAAATGTTTTTATTAAAAAATAAATAAATAAATTACATGTGTGAGCTATGACATTTATTATTTTTTTTTTGTCTTACAAACGTCGGACGAGGTCCCTAATCGAGTTTTCTGTGGTTTTCTTTGAAACTTAGATGAACTTGCGTAAATAAGGATCCCTTAAAAAAATCCCCACGGAGGGCATTCCACCTCGGTTTTATCTCACGTGCAGATAATTGGATGTAACAGGATGTCGTAGACACCACCATCACCACCACTTTACCCGTATGCTGAAAAGAGAAGAGTCAGATTTATTGGCCTCAAAGTTTACACACAATGTTATTCATAACGGGAAATGGAGAACCTTCTTGCTCGATACCTCTCTACCCTCTACTATTCGGCATTCGGCAATTTGGAATAAATGTTTAAGGTATTTTCAAGAAGGTCGACAACAGGGCAGTTCTTATAAAGTGATCATCAGCCCAAATGATGACACCGCTCGATCATGCTTCATTTCATTTTTTGTGTGAGATCCGGTGTATAACACCGTGACTATCCAATGGATCTGCTGCTATATTTTGAAAAATATAAAACAAAATGTAAAGTGTTTGGTAAAAATAACAAGTTATTTTATTATATCGTTAAAAGTCAAAAGCCGTGAGAATGGAAAAAATCGATCAAATCCGTGAAAAAAAAAATATTTTTTTTAATCTAAAAAACTTAATTTAGCATTAACATTTAAATGACGTATTTAAAATATATATACTACGTATTTAATAATGACTTTGTGAAAATCTTCTTTTGTGCGCATATGAAGAATGTTGAAGTGTTGTAAACTACTTTTTTAGGGAATTGTATAAAATTAAGTTTAAAAAAATTATTAACGACTGGGAATTTGTTATGTACTTATTTTACTTTTTCGCGCCAAAAATATCATTTAAAAGAGAGTATTGTAAGAATAAGAATTATGCATCCCAGCACGTCATAGATATTATATTCCATAAGGAATATTGATAAAATTATCGAAATTAAAATTGGAAATGTAGACATAAAAATGCATTTAAGGGTAACATTGTTTTAAATATTTACATATATCAGGAGAAATATATATTACTCAGCACTCCGATTAAAGAAATTTTAAAAAGTTCTATTCATTCCAAAAGTTCTAAACGTCCATTTTGTGCCACATATTTTGCTAATCCTTTTGACAAATGGTTTAGCAGAACTGAACGAAACACATTTATCTGATGAATTAAGAAAATCTAGTAAAAACGAAAAGTAATGTCTCTAATTCCAACTTAAATACTAAATTAGATGATTAACATTATGAAAATCAGTGTAAAAAAAAAGATTAAAAAAATCGAATTACAGTGTTTATACCCATTCGAAATAAAATACGATAATAAGATCAAAATGAAAAAAAAACAAGGAAAACGAATAGAAACGAAAAGTAACATTAGTATTTCCAAAATAAATGCTGTATCAGATGATCAGCAATTATGGTCCAAAACACTTTCTCAGTACAGTGGTGCTACATAATTGAAATAAAATGATGTAATAAAGGCTGAATTTAAGTAAAATTTACTCATAATCAGTAACCATATTGGGAAATATTAATATTTGTAGTTAATAATGTATTAACTTTGTTATGAAAATGGTACACTGTTTTGTACTTATAACATAATTTAAATGTTCCATGAAAATTTAGCTATAGGCATAAGATGGGGAGAGGGGAGTAACCAGTTTGAAACTTTCAAAAAATCGATTATTTAATGTTTTGCACTTCCTTACATTTTATAATGTCTAGAATATATAACAAAACCGTTTTTTTTAATTAAAAATTTACAACAATTACAGCCACAAATATGCTGCTGCAACTACTTTCTGACAAATCAAACATAAAAAATTATATAAATATTTAAATTTTAATCTTTGTCGTTTGAATTATTCGAGAACCGCTCAATTAATTGCCTTTAAATTTTAGTACAGGAGTTTAGAGAGGAATTTTCTATAGCGCTACATTTTTTTTGTTTTCCGAATTTAGATTTTTCAAGCATTTTAAAGACAATTTTTATGGGGACAAAGGTTTTTTTTTTAAATGTCGCCATTTTTACAAACATTTAAATTTTTTTTAAATGATCGGTGAAAACGGATATTTGACGCTGCATTTTCAGGATATTTTCATTTACATGAATGTCTAGCATGTCGAATTGTTTTAAAGACAAAATAAAAAAAAATCTCCCCAAATTTAACCTAATATAAGGGACCGAATAATTTATTTAATATTTAATCTCACGAAATGTTCTACTGCTTAACATACTAACGAAACATAAATTTCCATTGTTTTATACAACAAAAGAAAAATAAATAAAACAAAATTTGTTACTTTGAATTTTTTTAAAAGAAATATAAATTTCTTACAAATAAATAATTATTTAAACATATATATATATTACAAAATCGCAAACTTAAAATGTAACATGTAACTATGAGTTTTTATTAGTTTAGGTAATGTTAAAAATTTGTTTGTAACTAACGTTGTTTTGAAAATAATTAAAATCTATAGCGACTAGTCTGTCTCTAAGATTTAAAATGCAATAAAAATATAACTGTTTGTATTACTGTATTTATAAACAATATTAATTTCTATGCAGGAATATAGAAGACTGCACTATTAAATCGAAGAAATTTTACCTTTTTAGGAAAGCTTTAAAGTCAGGTTTGAAGTGCGTTCAAGTACAACTTAGGAAAATATTTTCCCTTTTTCTTTTTTTCCCTCTCGTTGAAAACGCTTGCTGCTGTGTCATTCAAGATTCAAAAGAACTATATCCGTTTGTGCGTTTCATTGTCTCGACTTCCAATTCGTACATATGGTTAATTATTATGAAATTTTGATGGGTTTTTAAGGTGCATAGCCATCACTTTTAATTTTCAAACAACGTTATTACAATGCATTTTCTTTTCAAGGATACCTACATATTTCAATAAATCGTTATATGTTACATCCGTAAAATTGCACGAAATGAAGATTAACTGTAATATTCGCTCATTTTTTTTTAATTTAAAATATTACAGTAAAGTCTAAGTAACAAGTCGTACAATATTTAATGTTGTAACACAACTATTTCAATAATACAGTGAGTAATGGGTAATGAATATCGATAGTTACCATGACTTAAAATGCACATATTTATGGAAAACAAAGGTATACCAATTCTTATGAAATTTGTTATTTTAGATGGAAACGGAAAATTACAAAAATACCTGTCCAAATTAATTTAGAAAAAAAATAGATTTTACAATAAAAAGTATAAAACGTTTAATAAATAAACTTTGATGTACGATACTTCATATTATTATTTGCTTATAATAATAAGCTCTTCACCAAAACGGGTTAAAAAATTGAAAAACAGGTATTCACCTGGGCGGAAATAGTATTATGTTTTGGTGCATAAAAATATGCATAGTAAAATGCTTATCAGTGGGTATTTGCTTTATTACTCTAATTTTAGTTTTAAATAAATTGAATGATTCATTATTGTAACTATGAGTCTACCTGATACATGATCGTCCAAGAAATCTACCTCACATTTTTTGTAATTGACGGTAGACAAGAAATGAAAAGGTTGTCTTGTGCAGGAATTGTTTAATGGTTGATCTCTTAAAAATGCACCAGAGCTACACTGTTAAAAATTTGCAGCAAATTGTCCGGTCATTCGACCGTTTTTATAGAAAAAGGTTACATAACCGTAATTTAACGCTATTCCGACCATATTATTGCCCATATTATAGTCAGAATACTGTTAAATTACGGTTATGTAACCGTTTTATATAAAAACGGTCAAATGACCGGACAGTTTGCTGCAAATTTTTAACAGTGTAGAAGCATTGAACTCTAGAAGAAAACCGGCGAAATACAAAACTGCTATACTAAACATAGTACAACGGCACAAATTTTGTATGAATTCTTGAAATTCACTTTGTAAAAGAAAATTTATAAAGAATTATCATGTGGTTATTTCTAGTATATATATGCGATTCGCTTCTCTACTTTTGGACAGAAGATGTCACTTAATGTAATTCGAAAACTCTTTGTTTTTAATACCGCTTCTCTAGTTTCAATTCAAAAAATGCTACCTGGAACTAAATTCAAAAGCAATCTGTTTAAGCAAAATATTTACTATAGAATAAAACGCAGCACACTATTTAAATGGATAGTGTTTTCTGCCTTTCCTTACGAGAATATAGGGTGCATTTTGTTTTAGCTGTAGAGACTGATCTTAAAATATTTAATTGATCTTATTTTATCAATTTCGAGATCTGCCGTGAACTCTTCCAAAAGCTGTGTATGTTATTTCGAAGACCAGGGAATCCTCACAGTCAAAGGGAAATGAATGGCATCCCGATTACAGAAGATAGACATTGGACGTGGTAATATATTTAAAACGTGCGTAATCGGTTTTCCATTAATTTTATGACATCCACTATTTACTGCTGTTTTTGCGATTCATTAAATAAGATCAATTATACATTTGCAGATCAGCTTGTACAAAATGTTTATGTAAAAAATTTAGCTGCTTCTTAGACAATAAAATCCAACGTCAATTGCAGTGCTGAGTGCCTCATTTATATACTAGAATCGTCTTGTTTTAATTTTAAAAGACCTCTGTAGAATTCTGGTGATATTTTAAAGAAAATACTTCAAAATGGCCACATACTCGTTTTATAGTGCATGGTTGCTTCATACTTATTTAAAAGTAACAATGCAGAAAGTATTATCTAATATCTTCTTACATATGCATTCCAATAAAAATTATTTAAATACTCATGCGCAAATTAAAAAATATATATCCAAGTAGTTAAAAGAATACGAGTCTGCGCACTTTAAATTTAAGTGCGTATATGTCTTTGGAAGTTGAAAAACATAGTGTGACAATATGAATTTCATTTTATTTAAATTTCTTGTGATTTAGTACAGTTGCATATGTAAGATATTATATAATAGGAAAGTTACATGAAAACTTAAGTATACCGTGTGCCACAAAAAATTTCATACACCCTTTATTTTTTTTGTCCTGTTGGATATCAGTAGACATTGTAAATTGCGAAATGACGAAAAAAAATCCTATGGGAATAAAGTTACATTAATGTAAAAGTCAGTCCATTAATTAATAAAATTTAAATTTTATAAATTGTTATACAACTTGAAGATTGACCATTGTAAATGGCGACCATATGTCATATTAAAAATGTAAATATCTGAAATAGTGCATGAAAAATAACACTGAAAATAAAACACTTAGAGTTGTCTTAACCACTTAACAGTTTTATTTTATACAATAAAGTAAAAATAGGAACGAAGTACCACTTTCTTCCGTACCAAAATATTTGCCATATGTAATCAAAGATATCTGCCAATTAATAAAACAATGATTACGGTTAAAAATTAGTGGTATACAAGAGCATTCAGCAACGAAGGAAGAAAACTCTTCTTGCCCGAGCGGCATTCGGGCAATACTGTTAAGTGGTTAAGCAATAGATATTATCCGTGCATTCTTTAATTAAATGAATTTTTGATGCATTTTATCAGATCTGTTAACATGATTTTTATGAAAAGCATGGCATCGTCAAATTAAAAAGGTTTCTAGTTTTCCTGATGAAATTTTGTTTTAAATTTTACAAAAATGGTGTATATCACACCCTTTCTTTATCATAAGTCAACTAAATTTATAGATAATAAAATAAAGCATATAGTTATTTGTACTGATATGCTTGACCAAAAAGGGATTTTTTTCTGTTTAGCCATTTTCTTCTCAGGTAGTTACATAAAAAACTTTGGAAAATGAATTATGGGACTGTTGCATCCATTTGCAGTACAAAATTGACTATAATATCTCTCCCCCCCCTTCAAAAGTAATCCCCGCAATCACTTTTAAGCAATTTTGATTTTTTTTTCTTTTCCCAATGTGAACCCCGAAATGTTTCTTTAAAAACAAAATCAAAAACTCAGGAAGTAACATTTTCCACGTTTTAACGTATTTCCAAGTTTCAAGAATAATTTCAAGAAAAATCTCCCCAAGGAATTTGATATTTCAAATTGTACCATTATATCACAATGTTTCACATCTTAAGATCAAACAAACAAACGGAAATTGCACAAAAGTTAAAATAACTCGTTGCATTCGATTGAAATATATACATTAGCATTAAATAAATAACTTAAGCGCTGAAATTAATAACAATTAATAATATTTGCTAAAGCAATGCATTTTTAACATTCTTAAATTGTTTCACATAAATCATTAATGAGTAATTTGGATAATTTTAAGCACAGATGTGAGAATAAAATTATATGAAATGTTTATATACTATGCATAGGGAAATGGAAAAAAGATACCCTCCTCATAGAAACCACCCCATTCCTCCTCAAAGAAAGATTGCAAATTATGACCTTGTACAAAGATCTACTAACCGTAAACAGAGTATATACTCAAAAATGAACAAATTACTTTTATTACACTTTTTTATTATTGCATGATGAGGATCTATAAATTTACTAACATTGGAGTAGGAACAATTGCAGGTCATTTTTAATGTTTCCTTTGTCCTCCCAGAATTCAAAATCTTTCCACCTCTGTCTTCCATCTGTATATCATATTTATCTTAACTATTCCTATATGCTGGTGAACACTTCTGGTATTTCACCCCTTACTCACCGCGAATTGCTGGGATGAAAGACAAAATGATTATTCTATCAAGCTTTTATTCTTAAAATGCTTTAATTATGATTACAATGAATATACTGGTTATTATACAGGATGTCCACGTATAACCGGACCGACCTTTATTTTCGTAACCGGTCCTAGATGCATGCTTCCAATTACAAAAATGGTTTAAATAAGGTAAATAATTATTTTTAAAGCGATTTGGGTCAAGAAAAACATTTATTAAAAAATATGAAATTTAACTTTTTATGCGGTCCCCCGGTCCTATAGGTGATATTTAGTAAAAATGTACTTTAACACTAACAAGTAAGACAAAAAAAGTCCTATTCATCTAACATTAAAATTGACCGAGTTATGAAACTTTGAAATGCATGACTTATACCACTTTATGATTTTGGATGACAACACAGATGATTTTGGCCATGCTTTCAGGGGTCGTATATAAAGTATTTAAACTTATCTCAAGGTATCTGCGCTTTGAAAAAAATCGTACAACTATTACGATTGAGTTAATTTTTATTAGTTAAGTTTCAGATTAATTAAAATATTTGTATTTTAACATATGTTTTATTTTAAAAGGATTTGAGGCTATGATTTCTTTTAACAAAAATTATGTTATTTTCATAAGGTTTTATTTAACTTGCAACGATCGTCTTTCCAGTTTAAAATTTGTACTTGAAGTTTAACTCACTTTCAAATGTCCGATAGAAGTTAAATGTTACATACTGACTTAAATCCGATGACAATGTAATATTATTATTATTTGCGACGCTTACTATCTTATACATACACTATATTTCCAATGATGACTGGTCACTTGCGATTTTAGACGTTTTGTTAAATATCTGAAAAGCTACATGAGGGATTATCCTGAAACTTCAGGAGTGTAAACAAAATGATAGATGTTATATATTTCCGCGAAGATTTTCTCCCGAAACCCAATAAGGGGCCGTCAACAAATTGAAGAAAAGCGAATATATTTTGGATAACCCTGTAAAACCTAATATTGCAAAAGCATTCAAACTGTAGATTATGATTAAGTTGATTATTGTAATAATTTGGGTTCATTTCTATGAAGATAGAATGTATACTCGAAAAGAAATTCAGGTTTTTATAAAAACAGTTCCAAATTTTACCAAGTTTTTTGCTTATAAAATGCATAGTTTTTAATATAAAAACAAGTCAAAAATTATACCCTGCAATCAGAATTAAAAAATAATAAAAATTGTTTGAAAAATGAGCAGGTTTACTAAATATTGTTTCACTGCGCATGCGCGAATTCAATCAAAATATACTGTGCATAATATATTAGCTAAATGTATAGACCAACTTTTTTGAAAGTCTCAAAAACATAGCTTGAAAATTCTGATAGTAATCGTCGATAGAATAAGCTCGAAATTCGCTGTTCCCAAAAGGAAGCAAAAAGATGAGGGGTTGTATCAAATATAGAATGAGAGACACTTCATTCTTATTATGTCAACTTTCATAAGCTAGTATATTTGGATAAAAATGAACCGAAATATTTACAATAAGCCACTTAATCATAATCTACAGTTTAAATACTTTTGCAATCCTAGTTTCAACAGGGTTATCCAAAAGATATTCGTTTTTCTTCAATTTGTTGACGGCCCCTTATGGGGTTTCGGGAAAAAATATTCGAGGAAATATATGACGTTTATCATGTTGTTTACAGTCCTGAAGTTTCAGGATAATTCCTCATGTATCTTACCAGATATTTAACAAAACGTCTAAAATCGCAAGTGACCGATCATCATTGGAAATATAGTGTATTTATATTAGAGGATAACACACAAAAAATTCGGATAGATTATCGTCAACAAGTTTAATAAAGAGTTTTAGATTAGATAACATAAACATGCGATGGTTGGGCTTTTTAACTTTTATAATTACGTTTTATGTATTTTTTAACGCTGAATAAAAAAATTACCTTCACTTTTAACCATCATATCAGGATTTTTCGCAAATCGTAAATTTCAAGGTTAAAAAATAGCGAAAAATCTGATATTATAAAATAGATGTAAGACTTTTTTTATTCAGTTTAATTTTATTTAATTCAATAGTTTATTCAAATTTTTGGCTTATACTGGGTTTCTTACAGTTAAACAGCTCAGGGGTCCGGTGAGGTTGGGAGGGGAGGAGGGATCAATTTTAACTTTGAGCTTTTTAACTTTGAAACTTGCAATTTGAGAAAAATCCTAACGTGATGGTTTAAAATGAAGGTCATTTTCGGATTGAACACTAAAAAATACATAAGAATACATTTTCAAAAGATAAAAAACATGGCACAACCCAAAATTTGATAGACAGTGTAATCTAACAGCATTTTAAAATCTGTATCATTTTGTAAATAATTGAGGCTGTTATTTTTCATCCTTTTATTTAACAAAAATTCTGTTATATTTATCTACTTTTATGTACAGTACAAATTGTATATTTTGCATTAATATGTCAGAATGATTATAGATTTAACAATTATATTAGATTGCAATGTTAATTTTTCTCTCAACTATTTTTTTTGATATATCTGGCGATTATTTATATTTTTCCTACATTTGTGAATGTCCCCTATTTCGCAGCAAAAAATATACTCCAACTTTAAACAGCTATTATTTGGTCAGTTCTAATGGTAGATGAATAGGACTTTTTTCGTCTTACTTGTTAGTGTCACAGTAATTTTTTACTAAATATCACTTATAGGACCGGGGAACCGTATAAAAATTTAACTCTCGTAATTTTTTAATAAATGTTTTTCTTGACCCAATTCACTTTAAAAATAATTCTTTACTTTATTTAAACCATTTTTGTAATTGGAAGTATACATCTAGGACCAACGGTTGCGAAAATAAAGGTCGGTCAGGTTATACGTGGACACCCTGTATATATTAGTAATATATTTCCAAAAAATATGTATATATGCATAACTGTCGTCGTATTTCACTACTGTCGCATTTTAATAAATATTCCCTAATATTAACTTTTCATTAAAAATTGATGAAAATTCTATCAGTTTTATATGTAAAAATCTAATGAAATCCATTTATTCATCTACTAATATTTTTCCAGGTTTTAAAAATGTAATTAAGTTAATAATATGTTTTAAATTAAAATTACGAAATACCTATTATTTCTATTTTGACGTGGATAAAATATAATATAAGTGATACTTTAAATTAAAACCGGCTGCTTCAGCTCAAAATACTTATGCATGCATATACCTAAAATTTGTGTTCTAAAAGTTTAATTTATGAAAAATGTTGGATAATTAATTGGATATATTAACTATACCACGAAGCTTCAATTTTGTTTAATTTATAGTATAAAATAAAATTAAATTGTAATTATATGTATTAAATTAATGATTAAATTTTTCATTCCTATCCTTTATTACCCAGCCTTTTACAGTTTTACGCGGAGTTCAAGAATGCTTCAAAATTAAACCACTTATTGATAAATAAAATGAATACCTACAATAATAATCCGTAATTGCGTGCGTTAAAAAGATTTTTAATTAATAAGTATTACTTTATGTATTTTAATGAAATCTTTTCAATATAATTGTTTTCAAAATGTTTCGGAATTACCTGTTAATTAAGTGAATGTTTAACTATCGAATTTAAAGGCATACTGATAATATAAAGAGATACTGATATGTTGTAAACTAGCTACAGCAATGGGAAGAAAAAAAATGTCAATCAATAATATGATACTTAGAATAATTATATGTTAAATAATCACTGTGATTCAAGAATGTGAGTAATTTGAATAATCTATTGAAGATGATTTTATAGTGCTTTAAAAATGAGTTTCTTAACACGAAATAAAAGTTTTAGAGATTTAATTTTGCTTATTTAGACTATAAATGTAAGGATTCTTATTACAAATATTGTAAGCGTATTGATAATTAAGTGCGAATATTTAGATTCATAACTTATCTTTTATAGTTTATTAAATTTTAAATATCAATTTATTTGTATTTATTTCACCTTTTGGATAGTTTTATAAATAAAATATTAGTATTTGAGTGGTTAAACGGTGCGGACAATAATGCATAATGTGCATGTAATTCAACACATAAATAATTCTGTATTAATTTTGGCTATAATGCATGTATTACATAGAATAAAGGAACGTTTTTTAACAAAGAAAAAAATTAAAATGAATTTACTTAACACTTAATTATGCGTTGACATACATTACATAAATTTATCAATGGATATGAGAGCAGATATTTTTTTTCTTTGCGTTAAGTTTACTCTAGCTCTATGATTACCGATGTTTTTATCGCCATGCCCCACCTAAACATCTCTAAAATCATGATGTCCCCTCCCCCTCCATCTGTAAAAAGAAGTTCCCATTATTTAACTGAACAGTGCATGAATTTTTCTTTGAGAATTGCGTTTTTTAGACTTATATTAATAATTCGACACCAGAAATTTTAAGATAGATTTTTAACTTTATTTAGTAGCATATTTAGGATATTTTTACACGATTAATATTTCTATATAAATATAGTGGTTGCAAAGAACTTAATTTATTTATTAAAAGTTAAATAGAAAGTGTTGCCAATTGGCTACACTATGCACTGTAGGGTTAAAAAGTGAATTCCTATTCACATTGGGGAAGCTTAAAACGAGCATTAACTACTATAAGTCATTTTACAATTTGTTAGTTGACCAAGCAGGTAAAATTTCGTGTCAAATAAATTTTTAAAATATTATCTCTATAAAACTACAAAGTCAAAAATAACTTTTTTCTTATATCTGTAAAAGACTCTTTGTTATTTTTTAATTTACCTCATTGTGAAACGAAAGTATTAAATGGTCCCAATTATAAAGTACACAATAAGCATGAAACATTTCTCCATTATCATCTTTATCAGTTTTTGGTAGCCCTTTTTGTTTTCTACGAAAATACTCTTCTTTGTTAGAATGCTTTCCCGTCTCACTTATTGCTAGTTGATTCCCATGCATAATCAGATTTTATATTTTATGGCTACGTTTTAAAATGTATACTCAATAATGTATAGAATGTATGCCCGCATTTATATACTGTTGTGAGACTTGCATCATAGCCATAATAAATTTCTTATTCACTCACTTCCTTCTGTGTTGCATGTTTAGAAATTTATTTTTAGCATTTGGTAAATAGTACGTCGTTTATAAATTTCCAATATTTTTGGGGTTCAATGTTTTTTAAATATATCCTTAAGTAATTTGATGCGAAAAAATTTCTTCTTGTGACGTAATGCAGGACAAATAGAAATTACAGGTCTCATTCAATAAATATTGGAAATGTTGGAAAAAAATGTATAAATACAATTGTTAGCAAAAAAATTGTGAAAATTTTTAAATAGAAAAATAGTGTCCAAAAATTTTCAAATTAATATTCTAAAATTGCTATGCTCTGATGTGTGGTCGTTGGCTACAGGCCCCTCGGCAATATGTCTTCGAAGTCCGTTTAAAAAAGGTTCACAACTATTCCCTCTTATCGACAACTTTAATATTTTTTTCCACGCTTCCATTCCTTGCTATCATTTTATTTTATATTTAAGTCTAAAAATAAATTATAAATATAATTATAAATCATATACAGAGTGAATCTAAACTCTTGGTCAAAAATTTAAGGGGTGATAGCACACATCAAGACAAACAATATTAAATAGGAAACTAAGGGTCCCAAACGTCTTCCGCAGGAGATAGGCGCCATTAAGGTTTAGGGTCCAAAATTTCAAATGATTATAAAAAACAGAAAAATTGGTCGATTCGTTTGCGGTTTTCGCTAAAACTATTCTTTATGTCAGTATTTTCTTAAAAATAAATTTTAAAGATAAAGTTTTAAAAATGCCGATAGAGGGCGCTTTAGACTTTGGAGTAACGAAAAACTATTTTTTACCGTTATTTTTTGTATCTCATTAAATGCTTTCAAACGCATAGACTTAAACTTAAAATTTGAGCTCAAAATCTGAATTGTTGGGAGTGATTAAGTAGCGCAAAATGAACTGCGTTCTGGAGTTGAAATTTGAAAACCTCCCTCGCCCCCCACCCACTCCTGAATATAGTTCAGTTATTCCCGATCTTGGTGTCGTAGACCAGGGAGAAACAATGTGAGTTGTAATTTTCCAACTGGACGAAAAATGTCCGTGCCAAGATTCAAAACTGGGATCTCTTGAAGCTGTCATTCTCTACCAATTGAGCTATCCCGGTTTAATCTGAAGGGCATAATTCATCCTGTTCATATCGGGATAGCACAGTTGGTAGAGCATGTCAGCTTCAGCCAAGAGATCGCAGGTTCGAATACTGGCCCGGACACTTTTCATGTAGTTGGAAAATTACAACTCATATGATTTCTTTACAAATTTGAATAATTTTGTTAAAATTAATCCAGGCCGAAACTACTACCCCCTACACGTAAAATAAACGATTGAGTAATGACAAAATTAAATAGAAAATTTATTCATAACAGACATGAGCAATTTCTCCGCGCAAAATAAAAAGAAACAATTTGATGTATGTAGTGCGCAATATGAATGAAGGTTGACACGTAGAAAATGGTACACGCATGATGTTCGTGAGGAATCACAAAAACTGTGAAAAAGAGTGCCCACAAAAAGAGTGCCCACCAGCAACGATGCAGGCCTCAAGGCCGCCGGCGGAGGGAGTTGAGAACATTAGAGAATACCTCGGCCATCTCCCGGATATCGCCTACTACGACGGCAATCCTCGCAATCAGGTCCTCGTCAGAGTTGACGGTAAAAAATAGTTATTCATTACTCCAAAGTCTAAAGCATCCTCTATCGGTATTTTTGAACTTTATCTTTAAAACTTATTTTTTAAATAAATTTTTTATTTAATTTTGTCATTCATCTATCGTTTATTTTCGTCTAGGGGGTAGTAGTTTCTGCCTGGTCTTCGACACCAAGATCGGGAATAACTGAACTGTGTTCAGGGGGGTTCAATTTCAACTCCTGAACACAGTTCAGTTTGCGGTACTTAACCACTCCCAACGATTCAGATTTTGAGCTCAAAATTTAAGTTTCAGTCTAAGCTTTTGAAAGCATTTACTCAGATACAAAAAAAAACGGTAAAAAATAGTTGTTCGTTACTCCAAAGTCTAAAGCGCCCTCTATCGACATTTTTAAAACTTTTTCTTTAAAATTTATTTTTAAGAAAATACGGACATAAAGAATAGTTTTAGTGAAAACCGCAAACGAATCGACCAATTTTTCCGTGTTTTATAATTATTTGAAATTTTGGACCCTAAACTTTAATGGAACCTATCTCTTTCGGAAAACATTTGGAACCCTTAGTTTCCTATTTAATATTGTTTGTCTTGATGTGTACTATCACCCCTTAAAGTTTTGCCCAAGAGTTTAGATTCACCCTGTATATATATATATATATATATATATATATATATATATATATATATATATATATATATATATATATATATATATATAATGTATACATACAAATATTTTTTTTCGCTTAAATAATAAACATTTCATCTAACCCTAAACATACTTTATTTTTATAATTATCCATAAACTCTCTCTTAGTATTTTTGCTTCATTTTTCTATGAGCTCATATTCCCAGTATTCCTTGTATATTTACCTTTTTTCATTACCTCTTTGCTACAAGTTGGTAATTCCTAATACTATAACACTACTTTTTATTGCACTGTGGATGTGTGATATTGGGGACATTGTTCTCGAATAAAGTATTTCCTATATAATTCAGAAAAGTGTTTTTTGGTACTTCTTCAATATCCCGTCGACCACTTTCCACTAAAATAAACTATCACTTTAGTGATAGATGTTTCTCAAAATGTCTTTTATTATTTACTAATTAATTAATTAAGTAATTTAGATTTCAATGGCAACATTCTTCTATTTGTTTAACGGTATTGATGCGTTTCAGCTTGACGATAGTTTTTTTAATGAAAAGCGGTCGACGAGATAATGGAGAAGTACCGATACTTTATTAATTTTTTTCTACTATTGCTGCAATTCGAACTTTTTATAAGAAGTTTTAAAAAATTGAAAGTTTTTTTTTATTGTATTTTAAAACGTTTTACGCATTACTTTTATTTTGAGTCTACAATGTTACTTTTTTCTTCAAAAAGACAAAAATAAACCAAGTTACGTGAGAGAGTTATGGCTACTACACAACAATTTAAATTTTGTAAAAGCATCAAAATTTTGCTGGAATTACAAACTACAAAATTATGGTAAAATTAAAAAAACAGATTTTGTTAATTCAAGTAAAATTGATGAAATTTTGTTAAAATTTTGTAAGAGTGTTAACAATATATTTTTGTCAATGCAACAAAACCAACTTTTTACGTCAACTAAAAATTTTGCATGAAACAACCAAAATGTACTCAACAAAACATGTTTTCTTGTTTTAATCAATTCTTTTTTCTGGGTGTAAGTGCAATATTTATTTTTCAAACTAAACTAAGACAATATTTCTGAATTTTACAAGCGCACATGTACAAAATGAAGGGTTCGTCTGTAAAACATTGTAAATTACATATTTTTTCTGATTTTCCTGGGAAATTCTTTTCCTGCATACTGACAACTTTTTAAAAGTACAAGGTTTATTTATTACTTAATGTAAGCCTTAATCCAATATAAATTTCTGCTATGAATTTTAAGAACGAAAACTCTGCACAAAATAAATTATATCAGATAAAAAATGTTAACATACTTTAATTAAAAGTCGAGTCTTATTTAAAAAACAAATGAGATGTTTCAGAAGACGTTTTGTTTGAAGTTTTCATTTGAAGTTTTTCATCTTAAATATCTCGAAACTTAAATACCTTAAGTTGAAAAGTTATCTTCGTTTTGCACACAAGTTCTTCATGTAATTCTTATTAAAATCTATTATATATAAAAAAGGAAATGCCGCATTATTGTTTTATTTGCCGACAGATATTATATATATAATATATATATATACAGAGAGCGAGAGAGACGTATGTGCCCTTATCACTTTGCAGCCACATCGTGCACTATGGCGGTTGCATGTCGTTAGCTGTGGGGATGTGTGAGATATGGTGGTTGAAAGTGGTCGACATAGGGCATTTTCATATAGACGTGTGTTTCGCTTTACTTCCCTTTGAAGTCAACACTATTGAGCGCAGACCACTAGCATTTGTGTGTGGTAGTGGCTTCATGTCTCCCATAGTACACTAAGGTGGTTGGATGTCGGTAGCAGTAGGGGTGAGAAAGATATTTTGGTTGAAAGTCGTCGACCTAGAGTATTTTCATGTTTCGACCAAAGTGTTCTAAAATTATTGGGAATCTTCTTTAACGGGAATTTGTGCACTCAACTTAACATGAACTAATTAAGATATAGGTAACTAAGTAAGATGATTTTGTGCACCCTAGTGATGGAATTTTAAACTAAACAATATTGCAGCGTGTGAGAAGCACATCTGCTATATAATACCGTAAGAAGCGGGGACGAGTGTCACAGTTTCGTTCTGAAAGAGGTTTGTTTAGAACGTAATGCACGACGAAAGTGACTATTTTTATCGAAACAACTAATGAAAGTTGCTGATTTCTGGGCAACGCTGGACGGATCAGCTAGTTTTATAACGTATGCTTGCGCATATTATTTAAGCATGCTGTATATACATTTGTTCTAAAAATAATGAGTAGAATAATGATGTGAGATTTTAGATTTTTTTTCAAATTGTTGTGTTTGATGAGTACGTTCATGACATATATTCAGTGGATTATGCATTTACACATTTTCCTAAAAAAAAATGTGTATTTTAAAAATATATTATGTGTATTGATACTTTTAAACTGTTTTATTTCTTTTCTGCGTTTATTTTTGGCGTTATAACATTCTCTTTCTTTCCTTTAAGAATATTTTCTTTCATTGTAAATTCTAATTACATATTTTATTTATATATAAATTATTAATTACAGTACAATATTTTGTCTTATAATTAAAATATATATATATATATTTGAAGCGTATAAAATTCATTGTTTCATTTATCTATATATGTTCAAAGCTTTAAAATAATAATAATAATTAAAAAAAAAGATTATACACGTAAAAACCTGAACATGGGCATTTGGGGGAAAAATAATCTGTACTAGTTTGTTTTGATACTGGTATTTTAATATATAATAATCAATTTAAACATATATTTGCAGTTGTTACGCTTCAAGCCGTTTTCTTAATTAATTTTCAGATTTGGAAGTAGAAAAAATGATGTTCATATTTTTCTTTTTTACGAACAATAACCGAATGAAATTAATTACAGAAAGTAAATAAAACATAAAAAAGTATGTCACAGAAAGTTCGAAATTTTACGAAATATACCTTTTTTTTTACCATCTGTTTAGCCTTTAATTTTTTTTATTATATGATTCTTGTCTATATTTTATTCTTTATGTTACATAAATGCGAATTCTTAATGGTAAATAAATGTAAGCATGATGATAATATGCAAATTTACCTTTTTTTTACGCATAAATATTTTTCGTTGTAAGTATTTTTAACAGTATGCATTACAAGGGAAAAAGTCATTTGTACTAGAAAATAAAAATCATTGCTTTTTCGATTTTATGATTCGAAATATCCATGATAAAATATGTGAATAGATTTTAATATGTAATTCAGATTATTTTCATTTTGCACTTCAATTATATATACAGGACGGAAAGAATAATATTTACGCAGCCATTTTTACTTTCTTCTATCTTTACAAGAAGAAAGTATTGGATTCATGAAAATTTTCAACTTCCGATTTTCGACGGATTTATACGTTTTAAAAGGTCCTGAACACGATTTGACTATTTTTAGAAAATGTCTGTCTGTGACAAAATTTTTGTGGGCGCTCTATCTCAAGAACTAATGCTTGGAATTTAATTAAACTTTATATTCAGTTAGTCTCTGATATAAATTGGTGCTGATTAGTTTTTAGTAAAAATCTCCCAGCACGTGGCGCTGCTATGCATCATTTTGCTGAATTTACATATATGGTTTTTATACATATATTTGGATTTTTACATATATTTGGATAGTCATATCTCAAGAAATAATGCACGGAATTTAATAAAACTTTAGATTCAATTAGACTTTCACATAAATTGATGCTGATTCATTTTTGGTGTATGTGAAACTTGTATGGGATAGAAGAAAGTTTTGGGATTGGCAAATCCAACTAGTTTATGGATGTAATTACATTTAAAAAAAGTTATGTCTGCACATTGGTAAGTAAATTATAAGCACTCGCAGTGCTCTTTATGTGTAAAAGCAGAAACTAAATATCCCACTTCGGAAACTTTTAGAGATGTGTGAATAAAAGTAAATTAGAAAGTTGTTAATCCTCGTAAATTTAGTAGGAAATATACAAGTTGTGCTTGAAATGCCTAAACCGAAAACGAAAATGCGGTTGTTATTTCGTAAGATTTGCATCTTTGCTTAAACAAAAACGTACGATTTGCGGCCGACAGTAACCAATTCGAGCATAGTTCTGTTTCATCTATTTCAATTATTTTATTTGATTGAAACTTCTAGAACTTTCTTAACCTTTTCTTTTCTGTAATGAAATAAACACGGTCAAGTTGTCGATAAATTTAGCATAACTTTTGCTATATATATATACCACTATACATTATGTGTAGGAAATATGGAATCTATAATATAACAATTGATTTAATGCACAGAATAAAATATTTAAGCGTAATACAAATATGCCATGCATTAATACAATGCAACATTAATACAATGAATTGCTCAAGTTTGTTTGTTTACATTTCAAAAACATTGTAATTATCTATTTATGTTTCCTTTTATATGTTTCATCTCTATTCTGGAGCCTTGGGAAGCTTCACGCTTTCGGAATATGGCTCTAATATTAATATTTGTTATACAGAAAGTTTCATTTTGTACAATTTTAGCCGTTCTTGTGAAGACAACAAATATTATCTATGGGACTTTGTGGTGGTGTTGTTTTGAGAATTAATATATTTTTCGGTATGTTTTCCATATTTTTTCATTATTATGGTATTATAGTATATGTTGGTGTCTCTAAAGAAGAATTCACGAAAATATACTTTGATAAAATGTTAATTTTATTCTTTATTGTTAAAAAGCCTTAACTTGACTTAAAATTATCATATTTCCCAATACTTATCATCTTCCAAAAGAAGGAACAAAAGCTAACCGCGCAGGGTTTGTACGGCTCCTAAAATTTTGCGACCAGGAAATTCTTCGGTACCAGTTTTTTATTACAGAAAATCTTTGCTTAAAAGAAGGCGAAGTTTCGCGAGTTTAACCTAGATTTCTTTTTCTATAAAAAAAAAAAAAATACTGGTGAAACTTCAGGAAAATTCCCTGATCCGTATGAATACTGGTAAAGTATTATACATATCATAAAACGGGTTAATGCTTAACTTCTGCCATAGTCTGATAGTTTTCTTCTTTTATTATTGGACTAACAAAATACAGAAGCTTGTGCGAATATATTTTCATATAAGTACATTTTGAAATTAAATTAGTATTTTTAAAAAGATAGAGAAAGGCATAATTTAATATATTTATACATTTTCTCTATTTAGGCCCCCTGCCTTTCATTCAGATCTCTTTTTTGTAGCTGCATCTACTAAACCATTAAAAATGGAATGGACGTGAATATGTGAAAATGAACACAAATTATTTTTTATGTTAGGAATTGAGTAACAAAAGGAATTAAACAATTCCCCCCCCCCCCAAAAAAAAAAAATTAAATATTTTCTTTTGAGTTTAAAAATGTAAGAGAAGGGAAATTCGAGCAAAAATAGTTTATTAACCTTTTTATATCGAATTCCTTTAAATATGTCGCATAAATCGGCAGAGACTATTTGTTACAAACAATACTGTCTGATCGCTACAATCCATATAACGTGTTCTTTCGTTGCCCATATTTATTTTAAACGTGTAAAGGTTGTACTTTTTTGTAATATGTATTTCATATTCTCTCACGATCTCATTTTGTGGATTTAATTGCGGAATAATTAACATTGATTGACTCTAAAGTTTTTCAACAAACGTTCTGGCACTTTTTCCAATGTACACTGTTTGTTGATTCAAATAATGCAAAAATTATAAATAAAAACATTAAATTAATGTTACTAAAACTCAACAATGAAGCAAAACAAATTAAATAATTTTTTTAGTCGCAAGAAACATTTGCGCTTCTTTTAGCCTATTATCTGCACTCTAAAATATGAATGCGAAATTTCACACATTAAAACACGCTTAATAAAACATTTAAAGACAGCAATCTTGTAGCTGAAAGGCACTGAGACGTAAAAAGTGATTACTGTGTTAACCCTGACATGTTTACAATATACTGTACGTTTCAGAGTGTTGTTCTGCTTAATTAGTTGAAAATCTGTGATTGGTAATGATGCGTTTTCTTCAGTTTCCAGGGTAAATTTATTGTCGTGATTGGTTTCATTGATCTTTGAAAGAAATGAGAGGAGCTCTTGTTCATGTTTCCACGTAAAGAAAATGTCCTCAACATATCTGAACCAAACTGGTGGTTTCAAATCAAAACTGATTAGAATAAGTTCTTCTAGGCTCGGAGTTTAAATTTGGCTTGTAAACCAGAAATTGGGGTTCCTATAGTAGCGCCCTAAATTTGTCTGTAATATTTAGTAGTATCAAATATGAATACATTGCTATAAAAGAAGATATTTATTTCTACATTTAAGGATATTTCGATACTGCTATTTAAATTTTCTTGTTTATCTATTTCAAGTATAATATTATGCACAACTTCTTTGGTATCAATATGGGAATAAAGGGATACAATATCTAAACTGGCTAAAATACTTTCATTAGAAGTGTGAATACCGTGAATTTTGCTAATGAAATCTTCAGTTGAATGTATGGCTGTATTTTAATGTGGCCATATTAACTTAAGGTATTGGACGAATGGTTTCTGTGAAAAATTCGTTGGGCAACAGCATCAATGCACATTAGTTATCGTGGGGAACCCTGGTTTGTAGTCTTTGAGTCGACCAACTAATATGGGTGTGATGTCTGTATTATTAATTTTGATAAACTTCCGCATATTTTCCGGCCAGGATTGAATGGGTTCCTGGCCGGAAAACGGATGTTTAACAAAATTTATAATAATTAAAAATTTAAATTGAATTAATAATTGAAAAATAAAGAAACGCACATATCAAAGATTTTAATAAAGACATTTTTGCATGTAAGACGTTATTTTATATGGTGTTATGCGGAATGTTCTATCCGTTTGAGAAAGTTGGTTTGTACCCGAAAATTCTATTATTTAATTATTAGACATTAATTCGGATATATAATGTCTAATAAATGACATGCAGAATTTTCCGTTGCGATTTGGTTTTCCCAAACTGAAGGAACTTTCTGAAAAACCCAATACTAATAGAAGATGGTCCTCACTTTTGTAATGGACTTTTCTTTACCTATCTCTTATAGTTTTAGAGATAGGGTCTATACCTTCTAAATTATCCCAGTAGAGGGGCTGCTGCTGCTGTCATATGATAGCGCATAATTGTTTCACTATAGTAGATAGATACTTCTTCCTCTAGCTTTATCTGTTCAGCTCTTATACGTTATTTGAGGGTTTCCTCACTTTATTTTGTAAACTGTGTAATGCATATAAAATGTTTTATACGATTTGCATACAATATACAAAAGTTGGTGATAACAGTTATTTGTCTTTTGAACAGATTTGTATTTCTAAAGCACTTTGAGGAAAATTAAATTGTTCAATAATTGTGACTAACAAGTAATATATATGAAAATCGAACTTTATATACCCGTACTTGACATTCCTGTATTTTTTAAACTTTTGTAACTATCCACTATTATTAACTCGTAACCAGACATTTTTAAACAATATACTAGTTATGTATGATAAAATCTAATAATACCCTCATACTTTATTTCAGATGTATGGCAGTAAAATTAATATAAAATTTGTTGATAACAGTTATTTGTCTTTTGACTAGATTTGTATTTTTAAAGCACTTTGAGGAAAAATAAATTGTTCAATAATAGTCACTAAAAAATAATATATCTGAAAACAGAACTTTATATACTCGTACTTGATATTCTCATATTTTTCAAAATTTTGTAATTATCCACTAACATTAACTCGTCACCAGACATTTTTCAAGAATATACTAGTTATGTATAAAAAAATCTAATAATAGTACAATACTTTATTTCAGATTTATGGCAGTAAAATTAAACATATTGAAGTTTAAATTCTAAATACGAAATAGGTAGAGACACTGTTTTGACGTTATTGGTATTACATCTGTTATTCTACAGTTATGAAACCAGCTGTTTCCTCTCAAATGAAATCCTATGGCTAAACGGCACGTTCTAAAATTTTTAATCACAATAAATTTGTCATTATTATTTAGCCGTATTTGAGCGGCACTAAAGTAACAGTTTGTTTATTTATAACATGTAATAAAATTAATCCTTAATTATATTTATTACATAAATTATTAGATGCCTTATTCCTGTTGTTTTTCAACATGTGTCATTTGTGTAATAATTCACAAGGATTTTTAAAATGGCTTCGCTTAAAATATAATATTGTATGATTAATAAAACTTAAACATAAATAAATAATCTATCACCGTTTGCTATAGGATGTTGTAGAATTACTTATGTTTTACGTAATCGAAGGAATGAGATGTTTATTTTCAGAAAAATGTTAAAAATATTTAAAATGTATCTGATAGTTTGAGGATATATTTAGATATTAAAATTTTGAGATACGCTAATTACTATTCAGAAAACGGTTATAACAACAACAGCTCAGATAATTATATGGTATCACACTTATTCAAGGATATATAAATTATTAATTATCATTTATTTAGGACCATAATATGTAACAATATAATAATTTTAAAAATAAATAGTGACACTGATGTTAAAAAATATACATTAATGATTCCATGAAATATATTAAAGGAAATATAACAAGTTTTAATCATAATCATCGTAAGCATAATCTGAAATTTTATTTTTAATATTTCTTCGGCTATATTACACGTTGAGATCAGAAATAGTGAAAATAAACCTTTAAACTTGAAGAAAGGTTAATGAAGAAGTGCAGGATATATATATATATCAAATGGTGGAAAAATAAAATAAAAGTTAAACTCCTTTTAAATGTAACACAAAAATCATGTTTAAATAATTACATTTTTTTTACAGAAAATATTCTTATAAGAAACTTAATTTAACTATAATGAAAACATTATTTTGATCTTTTCGAATAATATTATGCAATAGTGTTAATAATAAACCCTGAAAAGAAAATGATTTGACTTAATTAACTTGCATAAGTGTATAAACTAAGAAATAACGAAAAGTGTAAAATAAAAAGTTTTTCCTGAATGTCTTTTGTCTTACTGTATGCAAAGAGAAGGAAGAAAATGCATTAATGTTCGAAGATAATATTATTATGAGCTCTAATTGAGTCCTGTTTATTAAAACATTCATGTAAAAATCCTCTATTAGTCTCGTATTACTTTTAATTATTAAATTCCATGGCTTTGTTCACGTCTAAAACAAAATATCTCCATCCGTTTCTTAAATAAGTTCAAACGACTGTAACTATCAAGAAAAAGGCAATGCTGCGACAATTCTGTTTCAATTTAAAATTACTTCAAATGGTTAATATTTGTTTTACATAAAATAATTTTTCATATATACAATACTCAAAATGATTATGATAAGCTGTGTTTGTTCAAGATTATAGATGGAGTTTGGGGGTTTTGAAGTGAAATAGAAGACAATACGTTATTTGCACAGTGAATGGCGTTGAAAAATTCAGAATATATGCTTATTTTCATAATCATATCGAAGATCATAAATTATCAACAACGAATGAAATACGACCAGCAACGTAATTTATATATCCATTAAGAAATATTTTCAATTATTCGGAACATTTCTAATGTCACGTATCAATGAATCTAATATTTGAAAAATGTTACTTAGCTGAATTTAAATCCTGTAGTTTCATTAATGTAAAAAATTATTGAACATCATATCGTCGCTACCATGTCAAACTATCGAATGTGAAAAAATTCATTTTTAATTACTTTTAAAAATTGGCCGATTGACACCACTAAATTTTATTCGAATTCTTCGTGAAAGAATATTAATAAAATTTCTGTGAAGAACACGGTTGCCAGTTTGGTCTTCCTTTTTTTATTCAGAGATGCCGAATTCATACCGGAAATTTTGAGAAATTCTTTTTTCCTACATGTAATAACGAAAAATCTGTCATTAAATTAAGCAAAAAATTTTATTTGAAATTTCTGGTAAAGATTCGAAATTTCCAAATGGAAAAGGAGGTCAAACTCGCAACACTTGTGAAGAGTATTTTAGGAGTAATTTAATTGTGACAATCGGCTCATTTTTAAAAGTTATGAAAAATGCATTAATTCACATTCGATAGTTTGACATGGTAGAGAACGATATATTGTCAAAGACACAGTATCATCTCTTCATGTGGTTTTCAGCTAGTAAAATATATCGTACGGAAGTCAGATTTTTTTCACATTCAGATTCAGATTCAACCAAGCAGGGAGGCCTACCATATGGCTTTAGCCCCTGCAAGCCCTGCTTGGCAAGTTTATTTTTTAAAAAAAGCATATTTTTACATATTTGACAAAGCAGCCCAGCTTAATTTGCAAAAAAGTCATACTCAAAAAGTCATACTCAAAAGTCATACTCAGCAGAAAAGTCACAATTAATAAGAGTTTAAAAATTATTTGAAAATGTCAGATTTTTAGTGTAAAATATTTTAAAAGTAGAGACAGTGGATTTTTTCAATAAACTTCATCATCAGGAGAAGCATCATCATCATCATCACCACCAATGATGTGTACTGGTGGCATTTGGAATAACAATTGGTTTTTTTCTATTAAGGACATGCAGCTAATTATCTTTTGAAGCAATGAGGAATTCGCCGAGATTGATTTGTACCAATTCGACAGAGAGATGGTGTCTGTTTTCCTCAAATGTAGAGTAACTGTCAATGGGCATGTGAAAACGTAATGTAGCGAATCACCTCTTGCACCACAAGTGCATCTTGAAGACAAAACTTTATTAAATTTAATTAAATAATTGAAGATCTATTTGAAATTAATTTCTATGTGTACCGCTTTACCGCAATACCGACTATAAGAATCAAGCTGTCATATATGTGGCTGGCTTTACACAACCTAATAGGAGGTATCTGTTCAACTCGGATAAAATTGCTTTACTGTCTGTATCAATGTGAACATTTTCCCGTACACAATATATAAATTCCATTTTTAATGTGCAATTGCTGCAATCTTTTTTTTTTAACATTCTGTTCCTCAACCAAAAGAGTTATACCTAAATACAGTGGAACTCCATATATACGTTACCCGAGTTGTGCGTTTCCTTCAGTTATACGTTTCAATTCAGCGGTCCCAGCCGCTTGCCATTAAAAATTAGCTGAGTTATACGTTCTGAGTTATACATTTCCCTCAGTTATACATTACGTTTTTGCGTCCCCGGACAGAATATTGTCTCATTTATACGTTTTGTAACCGGAAACACTGACGACGCGTCGGATGAGTCTGATTTGAAAGATTCCACTCAAACTTCGGAGCTGCTCTGAGGGTTTTTGACTTAGTAAAGCGGTTCGTCAGTAGTAAAAGTAGTAATAAGACGGCTGCATTCAGAGAAATTCAATGTTTTCTGTTCAATGTTCTATGTTGGCTCTGCCGAAAAGAAACAATCGATGATTAGTGCTTATTTCAAAAAGATTCAGTAAACTACTGAAATGTCATTTGATAAATGATTTACATGCCAGGGCGATTCCAATGATTTATTTTAAGTACTTTATGTGTATTATTATTTTTTTTATATAAAAGCTTTTCTGGTAAAATACCTTTATGTGTACTTTTTTTATGTACCTTTTTCCTACTCTGTTCATTTCCGAAAATTTATTTCACGGGTGTAGTAATACTTAAGAAACTTCTATTTTCGATATAAAATGTAAAAAATCCTCAGCGGAACAGATTTTTACAATACATTTCAAAATTTGTTTCAGTAGACCATTGACTGAGTAGTACGTTTTACTGAGTTATACGTTTTGTTCTCCGGTCCCGGGCAAAACGTATAACTGGAGTTCCACTAGAGTTCATATGTTTCTTTTCTTGGTGAACTAGTATTCGCTTTTCATTACGTTTGATATCAATTTTAGTTATTACTTTCAGTAACGAACACTTTTGAGAATATAATGGAATACATACGTGTTTCATTTTAACTAAATGATGCAATTTACAAATGTAGTAAAAATATGATATTGTTTTTATTGTTTTTAATCTTAGCATTACATTTATTTACAATTATATAATATAAATAGCCATTACTCGCTTTTAGATGTTAAACATAATTTATATGTTACAAAGTACCCACGAAAATAGCAAGAAAAAAAATAATGCATGTTATGATTTTTTTTCCTTAACTAAATTGTTTGTTAATTTACTGTTATGTAATATTTTCTCCTTGCTTCCATCAACCCAATTGCTAGAATTCTATATGAAATTAAGTTCGTATTATAGAAAATATTTTTAATACTGTACAACCAATCCGATACCTCGTGTTTACAAAAACGTATTATCAAATTCTGTATTACAGAGATATTTTTACATCTGTAACTTAATGTAAAACATTCAGGGAAACAGTATGTGTACTTACATTTAACATAAGTCATGGAATATGAAAACACGGATCATGTTTTAATTCAAATAGAAATTTGTAATTATAAATCATATTATCTTGTCGAGAGATATTTGTTCTCTGATCGGTTAACGTTTGCTAGTATATGAAAAGAAAATTCCAACATATATAATTTGGCAATGGAAATGATATAGGAACTAACAGAAGTTTTATTACTTTTATTCATTTACGTATTTGGAGGTATCAAGAAGGTACTTATTCTGTCATTTTACCGATATTTATGCTATAATGAAATACTTAGCATAAAAAAATAGAACGTTTAAGACAATACAATTGTTAAGCCATATGCGTATTGCCAAAAAATATAATTATGTACATTTCTACAAAAGAAATATGTCTACTGATATTATTTAAATGAAATATATCTTCTTTCTATAATTACTTCCAATTATAATGTCTTAACATGACTGTATATATTTTTTAAAACAGTATGTAACAAAACTATGTTACTTAATTATAAATTAGAAATATGTGTATTCACATAATTATACGTATTTTCTTAATTATTGTAATTTTTTTAAATAATTTTCTTC
The DNA here is from genome assembly GCA_963931845.1 of Maratus michaelseni. Lineage (NCBI taxonomy): Eukaryota > Metazoa > Arthropoda > Arachnida > Araneae > Salticidae > Maratus > Maratus michaelseni. The sequence goes on along the minus strand of OZ007591.1, from coordinate 287,292,285 downwards.
TAACGGTATTAAAACCCATTTCTTCATTTATCTGTGCCTGTTTAATTCTTAAAATTAATTAAAAATGATTATACTACACAGAAAAGAAACAAAATACAGAAATAGAAACAAAACGAAAAAAAATCATGTTTGTTTTGGTACTGGTAATTTAACAGAAGAAGTTCTATTTCAACGTACATTTTCATTTGTTATGCTTCAAGGGGCTTTCTTAATTAATATTCATAATTGGCAAAAAGCAGGTGTTCCATTTTTTAAGAACAGTGCTTGCTGATAGAATGGAATTAATTACAAAAAAGTAATAATAAATCAAATTAAATATGTATGGTTTATTTTATACAATTGTACGAAAGTATTCTTCTCATAAGTGCTAGATTCTTTTCATTTTATACAGTCTAATTATTATTTTTTTTCTCTATTTATGCTAAATTTCAGGAAAAATAAGATTGTAACTATGTATAAACGCTTTCGCTATAAAAATATATTTACCTCTTTTTTAAATGAATTGCAATTTTTTATTATAAATAATTTTTCGTATAATCTAGTAAACTTAAGACATTTTTTTAAACAAGAGAAATATATATGTATATATATATATATATATATATATATATATATATATATATTGAATTTTTTTTAGTCGACAGGATGTTGACAGTATTCTTACATTAGACGAACATGATTTTGAGACATTTTTTGGAGTCTAGCGAATATGCTACAAGTTGTGCTTTTGTTCAAACATTTTTGCCGGTGCGTGCAGACAGCAACTGTCGCGACGGATGGAACGATGTTTTGGTATGATGTAATCAAGATTGAAATATGTGTGTATAGCGGATTTGAAGTGTGTATCATCGAATTAAATGGAAATTTGAAAAGACTTATTTTATGAGTTGCGGCCAAGTAAATAAAAAAAAGAAGACGTGGCAGTGTAAGTTATTTTTTCATGATTGATATTTTATTTTGTGACTTTATGATATTTGAATATTTTTATGTGTTTTATTTTTACTGTTTATGATTATTTAAAATTCTATTGTTATTTAAATGATACTTAAAGTCGGGGCTTTGTAAAGAAAATGAAATACATTCTTATATTGATAAAAGTAATTGAAAGATAAATATAATTAATTACATTTTTCGTTCTAAACAGACTATATTTTTCTTATTTCCACTCTAAAGCAATTTGACTGGAAACCATTTGCGTAATTTACTATTTTTGCTTCCTTTTTATTCTGTGTTTATGTTTTCACTAAAAAGATGTAATATGATTGAAATTTATTATGCTGTTGAAGTTATTTCCAACTATTTGGAAAGAATTGATGGTTTGTAATTTAAATAACAGAATATTAGATCCTTTACGTAATTTGATGTGTAAGTGTATACTGATATTACTTGTTGTTCTTATGTTGTTTATTATTTTGAATTTTAGAGTCAGATAATTTTATAATTGTTGTTAAGTTAAAGATTAATATATTATGAATTGATATTAGATATTATTATTATTATTATAAGTTATAAGATTATATTATTAGGTTTTAAAAAATTTAAATTCAAGTAATTACTAAGATGAACTGTTGGAGTAGTACAAATACCTTAATGAAGATCAGAGCAAAATATGAACGTGATTTCGATCAATCTGGGAAACAGTATGTCCATTATCTGTCAGTTGAGCATAGGAATATAATGGGTTCTTTAATCAATCGCCAATACACGGGTAGACTTTCGGGTACTTTAAATTTTTCGGGTCCCAATAGAGATATCACACAAAATGATATTCGGACAATTCTTATTGATGAAATATACAAATTTGAAGGAAAGTCAGGTGAGCTCACGACAAGTGATATAGCGGAACATGAAATCGATTTTGATATTTATGACAAAAGTGTAGACAATAGAAAAATTGACAAGTGTTGTAAATGCTTAGTGAAATTTGTGGAGCAAAAAATAATGTGTAACTATTGCCACGAATTCTTTATGTACCCTAAAAGTAAAATTAAATTAGATTAAACTCAAAATTTTTATGTGAATATTATATTTGTACTGACACATTTACTGTGTAGAATGTTTTCTGTTGCAAATTCCTATAATTAATAGAATTCAGTAGGGAAGCTTATCAGAAATGTCTATCAGTATTTTGGGGTTGAAATATGATGTTTACTAATAAATTAATGGTGATTGGATAACTTTGAAAAAAAAAAAAAAAAAAAAAAAAAAAAAGGGTTTTCACTTTAAATTATATTTGTTCAAGTGATAATTTTAGTGGCAGAAGGAATACGGTCGCAATTTAGAAACATGGAACAATTCGCGACAATATTATTTTCCAGATGACTTCAAATTATTTCATGAAGATACACAAAAACCAGCACAAACAACTTCACATACAGGTTCACAAAATCAAACTAAAGTAAAAACAATAGATTAAACTCAAATTCTTTTAAATATCGCTTATTACCATAATTTCAACATTATCAGGTATGTTCTTGGGTCGACACAGGAATATTACTTGTTTTTGAAAGTTTTTGAGGTTAGGTAGACAACTTATGCAGGCATAAGATGTGTATTATGATTTTAGGAATTTTCAAATTGATGTTGAAAAATGAAATTAAAATTTATATATAATTACAGGTTTTAGTAAATATAAGTTATATTATTTAATGGATTCACAGAAGCTATATTTATTTTGTTTAATACAATAAAGGTCTTGAATTATTCTTGAATGCTGATATTCTGTATTAGTCAGAGTTGATATTGTGATGTTGTAGTAAAATGTTAAGAGAGATTAGTTGAAATTTAAGGATTACAATAGTATAAATAATAGTTTTATATTCCAATTCTCTGTCACCTATCTATCTAACAATTATTATTATTATTATTATTTTTGCTTATTACTTAAAAAGTGTAAAAAGAAGAAGAGGATTCTACACTTAAATTTTGGTAATTAGCTATACCCGATTATGTCATAGATTTTTTAGTAGTCAAAAGAAGAGTATCAGAAAGGGATATTATTGTTCACAATTGTTGGTTGAGTGAATCCTATCTAAATATTTGGGCATCTAAATTATTTAGTATTGGAAAATAATGTAGAGTTAAATTTTTTTTTATATAGATTTCGGCTAGCAAAAAATTATTTCCTTATCCTTTCAAGTAAGGAAACAAACATATTTTGCTATGTATTTTTTTTTTCCTCAACCAAGAATTTTATATTGAATGTAATATTTACTGTGATATATTATATTGTTAGAGTAGTTATTGAAGTCTGTTGATATTATTTATTTTGAAAAGATTTATTAATGTTATTATTTATTAAGAGAAAATATTAGAAAAAATGTTGAGAGAGATTTAGAGTTAATATTAGAGTTATTAGAGTATTAGAGTTTTATTTACAAATTGAGTAAACTGCTTACAATGAAATGTAGTTATAAAATATATGATGAATTAAAATTTTTGTACCAAGGTTGTGATATTTCAAAGTAGTATGTATACCATGTTGTGCAATATGGACATTTATTAATTCAAAAATTTTACTGATTGCGACAAAAAGGATAGCTATCGAATGAAATGAATTAGCTCTGGTCTTCAGTGTGACCACAAAAAGAGTGGCACCACAGATTAGAGTGGGGGTAATCCCAAAACCACAATGGAGAAAGACTGAAATTTAGTCAGAACTGTTTTGAGACTGTTGTTGACTGCTGTTGTTGTTCAAACAGTCACTGTTTAAGACTATTGAAACTTCAGTATTCAGTTATTCAGTATTAGTATGATTAAGTTTTTCAATAGTATTCTGAAGAATACAGTTTTTTCAATTGGTAATATTCTTCAGTTTTCAATGTAACTAATTTCCAACTTTATTATTTATTATATTATTTATTATATTGATTTATTATTTATTATTATTATATTATGTTGGTAATATTATTTATTATATTAGTTATTTCTTGGTTTATCTTGATGTATCCCATTTATTTACACTTGCAAAAAGTAAGTGTTGCTGTAAACTTATGTATTTGAGGTTATGCTTTACTCTATAAATATTTTAATTTCCATTCTTCCAAAATTTAAGACAATTACTTTGTTTGTGATTCTTGATGATTTAAAATTTTTAGAATTTTATATTTTAGGAAAATTCTCTATTTTTTTTTTTATCTGAACTGCTGTTAGGGAACTGCTATTCAGATAAGCTTGTTTTTTTTTTTTTGGGGGGGGGGGGGATATTGAAACAAATTAAAAAAAAAAAAAAAAATTTTTTTTTTCGTCGTTGACTTCATTAAGACTATAATTCTGTGTAAATCCCATTATTCTAAATTATTTTCTCGCTCCAGTATTCGATTGTCAAAATTACATCTAGCGAAATATATAGTTTATTCCAAATTCATTCTCTTAAAAAAATGGCACTGATAGAATGTTCTATTAAATTTACGCACTTTTATTTTCTTTAAATAAAAAGCATCCTAGAATCTAATAATTCAAAAAATACCCATTTCCCAGCTAAAAATATTTTACTCTTTTGAAATAACAACCTATGAATTTCTTTTCTTTATTTTTTATTTCCCTACGATTCCTGACAAAATATTACTTTTCAAATTCTGAAAGATTTTAATCTCAATGTAAAAATTATTTTGGCATATTGCCATACTTGATAAAAACATATGTACTCCTTTTCTCTCTGCTCTTATTTATTCGAAGGAAGTAGAAGGCACGAGATTGTTCTAGAACATTTTTTGGCGCGCTTTTGCCAGCTTCGGTAAGTTCACTTCGATATTAATTCGCCGAAGAAGTTAAGCCGTGAGCGTTGATTGGCCTAGAGGCTTTTTAGATAGAATGTATTCTGGCGCGCTCGGGAAATGATATACGGATTTTTCCCGCGTTTAGAGCAGAATGTTCCGGGATTTCGGTGGTGGATGCAACTAGTGATGTACTTCCTAAATCTTCGAAGGTTCTCCTTGGCCGCCGATTGATTTTTAAAAGAATACCTGCCTGTACTAACTAAGATGTCTTCTTATATTTAAATTTAAATCATCAAGTTTCGCCACGACCCTAAATTTAGCAGTGCATGGAGTGAGTTTTCAATAGAGTAAAGCTTAATCAATTAATCTTTAAATTTTTCGAATAAAGTGTGAACTGGAACGAACTGCCTCTTCTCTGTAGCTTATACGTACACAATGAAGTAAGTCTCGGTGCTCGACTGAAAATCTCCTCGGAGAAACCTCCCTTGCCTTGAATAGGAGTCTACAAAAGTATGGTGACTCCAGTTAAATCGTCACATATATATATAAGTATATGCATACGTGGATATATAGATATTTATCGTTTATCATACATAGGTACTGAATTAAGAATATATTTCAAATAACAGCGTTAACGTATAGAAAATACATTATTAGTGTATTAATTGAAAAACATAAACATTTTAATTTCAAAACTAAAACGACATAAAAAATAATTAAATGATTAATATATTTATTCTATATAACATTCATGAAACAGAGACAACACAATAATCATTGTATCAATTTTTTGCAATAAATAAGTCATTTGAAATTGCGGTTGTTTCATGTTGGATGATATATTAAAATGATTTTGTCACGCATCGATCTCATGGAAGTGTTTTTTGTATTTCATAAAAAAAATTCCATAAGATTAAATTGTTTTGTAGTCATCTGGAATCCTGTAAAATAGAGGGTTGTAAGACACTATTATTTAAATTTAAAGGAATAAGAGTATTTAAAGTTTAATACAGCTACCGATAAAATTTTTAAAAACATTTTTATAAACAATGGTGCATATATAAGCCACTAAAGTAAAATTATTGTGGAACTACCAGACATCGACTCCTTCAAGAGCCAGCATAGAAACCGACCAAATTATTATATTATTATAAGTGATGAGCGAAGCTTAGGTTCCACATAATCTGTCAAAAATTTAATTTTTTATATAATAAAATAACTATAAAACAACTGTTACTTTGTAACACACAAAAAAATACAGATTTGAAAAGTGCATTTTTTTAATCATGTGCCTTTAGTCACTTCGTTTCACCTAGACTGCACTCAGAAATGTTTTGAACTAGTTCTTCACAATATTTTTATTTCTTTTCTTAAATTAACAATTAATATTTGGTATTACTATTGAAAATTAACGTCATATATATATATATATATATATATATATATATATATACAATATATGTACAATATATATACAATAATATATATATATATATATATATATATTATTTTAAAAAGGCGTAACAATATATGAAAATTATATGCACCAGGCGCAAAGCAGCTCTTATGAGCACACGAACTGTATGATGTACGAAAAGAGATGAATATTTATGAAATATGGTGAAATATAGATGCCCATTGCGGTTGTTTCATGTTGGATGATATATATTAAAATGATATTGTTACACATCGATATCATGGAGGTGTTTTTGTATTTCATAAAAGAAATTCCATAAGATTAAATTTTTTCATTCCAAGATTAAAATATATACATGAATATAAACATGAACATAAAGAAGAAAACAATTCAAAATTCAAAAAGAAACTGCCCCTTTCTCTACGGAAGATGTGGGAGCAAAAATATGAAATATATTTGAATCCTATCAGGTTTCGCAAGGTACCGCTAGCTTGCATACTCCAAAAATATTAAAAAACTAAGAAATTATACATAATTCTAAATAAATTAGTAAATTTTAAATACAAATTGAGGAAAGCATACCATTTTAGTCCAAACAAAATAAATATGTATTGCAAAACTAATCATGCCTGGAGTACATAAGATTTATTGATAAGAAAACAATAGAAATTATCAAATATAAATAAATCAAAACTACAACAGAATTCAATTAAATTAAATTATTTTGTAATAAAATGAAAATGCAAGCCCCAGTGCCCCCACCTTGACCTGACAAAACTTTTCAAAAAGATACCTCCTATCAGTAGGCTCGACGCTCCATGGCACTATCCTCGGCTGAAACAAAATATGTTTAAGATGTTAAAAATCAGGATATATATATATTTTTTTTTAGGTCCGTCTGTCCAAACTCCACATATTCGACCCTATCACCTAGTTTTCAGTAAAGATCCAAAATCACGCCTTCGATCCTGGAATTTATTTGTGTTTCTTCAGAAATATCAAAACTTTCCGTCAGCGCCCATTACAGTGTTTGACCCAGTATTTGGCCAGTGTTTATATATATATATATATATATATATATATATATATATATATATATATATATATATATATATATGTATGTGTGTGTGTGTGTGTGTGTGTGTGTGTACATACTTGCTTTTAAAAAACTTCTATTACTCCAAAAGGTACTGCTGTAATATGTTATTCACTCATGTCATCTCTTCTGTATCATAAAATTCTATTATCAGTAGTTTTATAAATACAGTAGAACTCCAATTATCCGAATCAATTGGGACCGGACCCTATACGGATAGTCAAAAATTTGGATAATTGGATTTTTTCCAAAAAAGGGTTATATTTTAATTAATTTTTGTATATATGTTGAAAATGGGAGAAAAAAAATATTTTTAAAGGAAAAGAGCTTTTAATTAATTAAATGAAAAGGCACCACTATTGCATGTTAGGCGTACTTGCAAGTGCGTTACCGTCTTACAGTATGTACGTACCGTACTGTAAATGAAAGCCATTGCTTGCTGAACATCTCGATCAAAGTAAGCTGTTTGACAGTCTTCATCCGTTCGGGTAGCCAAGTCGCGCATCAGACGTCAGAAGTTGCATGTGGTCACACTAGGGCTGACGCTCCATCCACTTCAACGCAGTTTCAAGGTTTCAAGTCAAATGCTTCACCAGCTGATGGACCCGTGTATGCTTCAACTTCGACATTAAGGTCATTTTCTTCCTCGACACTTTCTTCTGTCGCACTTTCAATAAGTTCATCATCATTTAGAATTTGAAACCCAGGGTCTTCGCGGCTTGAGAGACAATATCGCGTATAGACATAATCATTTTTTTGGGAATCGCAGTACGTTTCCGTCTTCATTTGTTTTTTCTGAAACTCTGAAAGCGATTCGGATAATCCGCGATTCGGATAGTTGGAGTTCGGATAATGGGAGTTCTACTGTACACCTAAATACCTATCAATGGCTCCAACTTTATACAAAAAGTAAAGGAAAAAATTACAAATATAAAGGTAATTGGGGACCGGGATTAATTGAATATTAATTATATATATATATGCTCATATATACAGGGTCATTCTCACATAGTTGGAGTTCGGATAATGGGAGTTCTACTGTACACCTAAATACCTATCAATGGCTCCAACTTTATACAAAAAGTAAAGGAAAAAATTACAAATATAAAGGTAATTGGGGACCGGGATTAATTGAATATTAATTATATATATATATGCTCATATATACAGGGTCATTCTGAAAGCATGGGAAAAACTTTAAGGTGATATAGGACAAACCTTGAGATGCAGAAAGCACCGTTCTATGCTTGGTCGTAACTCAAACAGAGAAGCGCAACACGGTGGTTTCTTATTGTGGAAATAACCCTGTTTAGCACACAGTATCTATAGTAAAGAATGACTGATTTTACTTATGTAGAATAATATTACTAACTTAAATACAAATATGGATGAAACGTAGAAGAAGATATCAACAAATTGTAAATTATGTAACTTCATTTGACTAGCTACTGAGCTCAAGATAGAAGTGGGGGAGGGAATTTAAATTGGATGGTATTTCCTTCAGAGAACTTAAGGGTGAATCAGAGTTCATGAGCAAAACTTTAAGGGATGATATAATTCATCTAAACGAACCATTTTTGTTATGCATTGAATGAGAACCGCTAGGTGTAATTAAATACATAAAGCACTGTATTTTCAGAGGCATCGTGCAAAATGAATATCTGGCTTTACTAATCAGAAACAAGTTGGAAATTGTACGTCAAACGTTACAAACGAGGTGCGTTCGTACGCACGTTTTAGAATTAAATTCGTGATATACCGTGCGTAGAACGGGTTAAACAGCTAGTTAAGTATATATTTTATGACACTCTTCATACAAATATCTTAACTAGTTATATAAATATTCAGATATATATGTATCAGCTAGTTATATAAATATTCAGATCTTGATGATTTCTAATTCTGTATGAAATGAATTATATCGTCTGCAGATTAATTTCTGTCATAAAATAAGCATCTCGGTCGCTTGACGATTTAACATCCATCGGAAGCTCCTATAACAAAAAAGCACCGATTTAAAAAAAAAATTTCAAATTTCTTAATAAATATTTTTATTAATATCTCCTAAAGTTTTGATTTGATTTTAATAAAATTTGAAATGTCTCGACAAAATTCTGCAAAGATAATATATTTTAAATTGCAAACCATTTGGTTGGGTAGTTTTTGCGTTGCTATATGCGGACAGACAGACAGACGGACGGACAGACAGACGGACAGACAGACAGACAGACAGACGGACGGACAGACGGACGGACAGACGGACGGACCAAGCGACGACTATAGGTGCTACGTATTTATATAATTACGAACGCACCTAAAAAGGCGTATATGTATTTTATGCATTGTGCTGCGAATGCGAATGCTGTGGAAGACCAAATTGTGTAGAAAACAGAGTTCTCTGCACACTGAGAAAGCACCTTGTACAGCTACACTGCTTCAGTTACGATCATGCATTATATGGTTGTTATGCGTTGCTATCTCTCCTTATGTGCTATCTCTCCTTAATGTTTTGCCCGTGAGTTCAGAATCATCCTGTATATATATATATATATATATAAATGTAAGATAAAGATATGTAAATAGTAGATTTACTGGAATTATACGCACAAATAGACGATGAATAAAAAATATGAACTTTAATACAGTCCTAGAAATATAATTCTACAATACTTGACTAGCAATTTCTTTTCAGCTAATCCACTTCTAGTCAAACATATACAATATTTTTATTTACCAAAGAAAATAACTAAGCCTAACAGCGCCTTTACTGGATATTTCTCAATTCCAAGCTTGCTTCACAATAAAAATTAGAAGACTGGGCATTTTTTCAATTTTGAAGATGTTCAAATCTTGATCTCGCGATCAGAAATATTTATAACTCGTGCCTTTAAATCATGGATAATAATAGTACTAGAGTGTCAGTTAATTTGATGATCATTTACGTCATAAAGGAAATGAAGTGTTATACCTACAAATCGGTCATCCTGACATGATGGCGTCTCGACATCAGCATCTTGATCTATTATGTTTTTCATGCCTAAACAGTTAATTTTTTGAGATTTTTATCTCTTTCCGGATATTGCTCTCTATCTTTAGAAGCTATATATCCGTTGCTTCTAGAATGATAAGAATTTGAATAAGCATCTCTTCCACTATAAGCTCCTTTAAATCCATGATGAGAATTATTCCTATGTGATGGTTGTGAATTTGTTTGCTCATTATAACTAGTCTTACATGATCGTCGACCATCATAATTATAATTATTTCGACCATGATAGTAGCCACTATCCATGTACCTAGTGGCAAAATTTGGATAATATCTTACTTCTGAATTAGGTGAAGCATTTTCTGTTATGTCTTGGGGTATCAAAGGATCTTTAGTCTAAAAGTTTTCCGGAATCTCAGATTCATTTTGGTAAGAATTCTTGGAACTCTGTTTCCCATATTTATATTTATTGTAATTTCTATGGTTAAATGATTGTTTAAAATATCTTTGGCCATATCTATTATTGCTTCTGTTATTAAGTGGTCTATTAAAATATTTGTTCTTTCCCCTATGACCAAAATTCCTATTGCGAGCTTTTACATAGTCATTTCTACCGTGTGCAGGACTACTAATTTCATCATTTTCTTCTGGAGACGTATAGTCAACATTCCATTCATCAGATAATCCTGTATCTTTTGTTTTATTCGGCTTATATGATTTTATTAATTCTCTTATTATTTCTCTGTTTGCTAAATTTGTAATATGAGTCAATCAAACTGGTCGTTTACGCAGTCGATATTAACCACATCTCCCCAACCTCGATTATCGTTGTTTATACTTGATGTATCTACTTCATCAATTTTGGACGGAACTTCGTTAATTTTAATGTATCCTACTCGTACTGTGTTGTCGCTTATTATTCTAACACCATATTCCGCTACATTTAACGCCATGCCTTCTACTGCTTTTCTACCTACTATTAAATCGCAGTCCGTTTCTTGTACAACGTAAAATTTATCCTGTATTTCTTTATCGTCCACGTAGACTTTATGCCAGAAAAAACCCGTTGGCTTAATTTCTTTTCCACCTATGCCCGATACAAATATATTGTCACTGGTTAGTTTTAGCGCGTTTATTGCAGTATGATAACTTGAATTGGCGATTGAAATATCACTGTCTGTATCAGTTATTACGTTTGTTTTTATTCCGTGAATATCTAAGATTCTTCATTTTTTACCATTTAACACGACCATATTAACTGTCTTTCTTTGCGTGTTTTGGGTCTCATCTTAGTATTTTGTTTCTCGCCAATTTTGATTACGTTGCGGGTAAAAATTTGAATATTCTCGTTCTGTATTACTCGCCATGGCACATTTCGCACTCACGTGACCAGGGTTGCCACACGTAAAACAGATTATATGCGACTCTTTGCTTCCATGATTCAGACTGTGCCTATTGTCAACTTGGCGTCTTTCCAAATCGGCGTTGTCAGCCACTCTCGATCTACTGTCATCCAAATCGCCGCTTGTACTCCTACTGATTGTTTATTGCAAATCCTTCGTTCCGTTTCGTAATTATCTAATTTATTAACTAAGTCATCAAATTTCTTTATTACTAATAATTCCTCTATGAAATGTGTCTTTGTTTCCGCAGGTAAATTATTTCTGATTTGATTAACTAAAATTCGTTCCGATAATTCTTCAGAGTTATTTACTTGAACACCTTCAATCCATTGTTGAAAATACACCTTTATCTCATACGCGAAATCTCGCCAATTGGCTGATGGCTCCTTTTTAGAAGAGAAAAATTTCAGCCTAAACTCTTCTGGCGATAGTTTGTACCGTTTTAGCAGAATATTTTTTATGTAATCATAGTCGTGAACTTCGGGTTCGTTTTCCTTCGTTATTATATTAATCACATCTAACCGCATTAGATTAATTAAATAATTTACCCATTCTTTTTTATCAATGCCCGTTTGCATCATTTGCCTTTCGTACATAGACAAATATAAACTAATATCATTCGAACTTTCGTATTTAGTTAATAATCTAAGCAATTCAAATTGCTTACCTGGATTTGTCCTTGGGTTTTCATCAATGTGTTCTCTTGAATTTTCTTGTATCTGCATTTTCTTAAATCTCTTTCGCGCTCCAATTTCTTTTCTTCAATTTCTGCTTGTAATTTCCTCTCTTCAATCTGCAATCGCCATTTCCTTTCTTCTAGTTCTGCTTGTAATTTCTTCTCTTCAATGTCTGCTTCTTATTTTTTCTTTTCTGTTTCTCTTTCTTCTTCTGTTTTCTGTTTTCTAGATGCTATAACTACTTCCAATCGATCTCTTATAAAATCTTCTTCGTAACTCTCCCAGCTTTTGATATGCTTTATTAGGACGGGTATTGTCGGTTTTTCTGGTGCTTCAATTCCGCATTCTTCGAAGAGATTTATTAGATCAATTCTCTTAGCTTTATTTAGAGTTCCCATGTTTATTTTTCAAAATTGTACTTGGAGTAGTACGATTACGGTTTCACCTTGCCAATTCGTAACCCAACTTTTGATACTGGCGTTTTAAAACACTTTAGCTTTGGTTTCCATTTCACTACTAATTGCTTTTACTTTTAATTATCCCAGCCGAGCCCCCATAAATGTAAGATAAAGATATGTAAATAGTAGATTTACTGGAATTATATGCACAAATAGATGATGGATAACAAAATATGAACTTTAATACAGTCCTAGAAAAATAATTCTACAATACTTGAATAGCAATTTCTTTTCAGCTAATTCACTTCTCGCCAAACATATACAATATTTTTATATAGCAATTAAAACAACTAGGCCTAACAGCGTCTTTACTGGATATTTCTCAATTCCAAGCTTGCTTCACAATAAAAATTAGAAGACTGGCCATTTTCCAATTCTGAAAATGTTCAAATCTCGATCTCGTGATCCGAAATATTTATAACCCCTGCCTTTAAATAATGGATAATAAATAGTACTAGAGTGTCAGTTAATTTGATGATCATTTACGTCATATAGGAAATGAAGTGTTTAAACTGAAATCCTATATATATATATATATATATATATATATATATATATATATATATATATATATATAACGCTCTAATCTGGATTAAGGACATACATAAATACTTGTAGGTTCATTATATATATACCTGGCATTTTTTGTATTTATACCAAAGTAAGATTTGAGCGTTTAAATATATATATTAGTACCCATTTACACCAGGTCTACTATTTACCCTACAAAGTTTTATAAAAGAACGTCAAAGGCATTATTACTTAATCTACGATCTTCATGTGCGTAATTCCCTGTTTCCCAAGGAAAAAACACGGACAGATTTTATTTAAATTAATGCTTTTTACAATAGATTGACATGGAATGTTGACGAAAAACTTATTGTTGGCAAAGCTCAATTGCATGCACCCAGAAAAAAGAATTGATTAAAACTACAAAACATGTTTTGTTGAGTACATTTTGGTTGTTTTAGAAAAATTCAAGTAAAATTGAACCATTTTACTTGAATGAAAAAAACAATTTTTGCTACGATACAATTTTTTTTTTGGAATTGCAAAAAAAAAAAAAAAAAAAAAAAAAAAAAAATTGTTGATTCAAACAAAATTTCCATTGACCTATATTTAAACAAAACTTTTTGTTTAAATATAGGGCAATGGATCTTAATCAATTCCTTTTTCTGAGTGTGTAATGTGAAAAGTTCAATGAAAATAGTTAATTATGAATATACTGAATAGATTTCTTACTTTCCAAGCTGAATATGATTTTCTCTAAAAAATGAAATGTCTTTACATTATATGATTTTTTACATTAAAAGATAAAATAATTCCTTCATTCAAAGCAATAATTTACAAGGGGCAACATGGGTATAAATATTATGGGAACGTGTTCCTATCTTCCGTTTATAGAATAAACGTATGTTAATATTGTGCGAATGTAAGTTGTTGTTTTCTTTATGTCATTATGACATTTTATGTCATGACGTAGAAATAGAAAAACTATAAAAAATTTCAAAGATATTCCAATGTATTTACAATATGTATTGAGCATAAAATAAAATGTAATATAAGATTTTTATCCCGACAATCTTTCTGTTATTCCATACAGCTGTTATGTAGATTTTCTTTTCTTTGAAACAAGACATTAATTTCTGTATAAATAGTAACACGTAATGACATTTATTTTAACTCATTGTAACAGCTGTTTTCAAAAGGAAATATACAAAGAGAAATGTCCACATAGATTTTATTCAATAGATAATGCATTATTTTATTCTAATAAAAAATTAGTCAATGATCGTCGTCTTCAGAATAATGAATCAGAACAAATGAAGGTATATATATACCATCGTGTATTAAATATTACTTTTGATTTAAATTAAATTAAAAAAAATTATTCGCAATTAAAATATTTTGAAGCATTGTGATAAAACTTATTTTCGTATAAGTTAGTTTAAGAATAAAATATATTACATAGATAGAAAAAAGTAATTTCAAAAGTTTGACTAAAATTTCATATTAGTAACTAGTCATGACAAAATATGAATAAATGTAAAACATTAGTCTGATTACATTTACTAGCAAAAGGACAAAAAAATTGAATAATATCGTGATTTACAAACTCAAAATATATTTGAGGAAATACGTTCATATATAACACAGAAATGTATTCATTTTAACAAAAATAAATAAATAAATAAATAAATAAAAAATTCGTCAACATGGAATTAAAACATTTTGTTTTTTCGAAATATATTAGTTATATTTCCTAATAAAGAATTTTTAAAAATATGTTAAAATTTCAGGAAGTGCGAATTTTACAATTTTTCAACGGATATTTTCTTAACTTTAAAGTACATCTTATTTTTAATTTCGTGTACTTTATTGTGCCGAAATTATCTTTCTAAAGTAGAGTGGTTACCCACTAATTTATTAGTCATCCTAATTTACTTAATTGGCTGTTCTCAATAAGTAGATATGTTGGAATAATTCGATAAGCTAACAAAGTCATTTCAGCATTAAACCAATTGTGCAGCACAACAGCGTTGCTGTAGTGAAAAGTTTGTTGAGAAAGTTTTATCATTTACAAGCGCTTTAACATTGAACAAACCTGTTTAAGTAATAATTATTTTGAAGTTAACTGAATTTATGTCAAAGCTTATATCAATTACGCCATTCGATTTATTCCTTTAATTCAAATTTCTTTTTAGAAGTACACTAAATTTTAGTATTTCAAATTGCATTAAAAAGGCATAATGGCTTTATGTACTAAATTCCATATTAGAGTAAAAAGAGAATTTATTTTTATTTTTTAAATTGGTTTATATAGAATAACACGTATTGAAATCACGAACATTTCTCCCAGAAAAGGGAATTGATTAAAACTACAAAACATGTCTGGTTGAGTACATTTTGGTTGTTTTAGCAAAATTCAAGTAAAATTGAACCATTTTACTTGAATTAACAAAACATTTTTTGCTGACGATACAATTTTTTTTTTGCAAAAAAAATTTTTTTTTGTTGATTCAAACAAAATTTCCATTGACCTATATTTCAAAAAAAAAATTGTTTAAATATAGGTCAATGGAAATTTTGTTTGAATCAACAAAAATTTTTTTTTTGCAATTCCAAAAAAAATTTTTGTATCGTCAGCAAAAAATTCTTTGTTAATTCAAGTAAAATGGTTCAATTTTACTTGAACTTTGCTAAAACAACCAAAATGTACTCAACAAAACATGTTTTTTAGTTTTAATCAATTCCTTTTTCTGAGTGTTTTTCCGATGTTTGAAAATAGGGGTATTTCAGTTTTATAAAATAACATTTACTTAGATATCTCTCTCTATCAGTGTATTTATTGAAATAAAAATACAATGGATAAATAATGATTTATCTAAAGAAGAATAAACAACAACGTTTAATATGTTTCTCATAAAATATTATTTGGTCAGCGTTTATAATTATAGAATTTAATATTTTAATTATTTATATATTGTCATACCAAATTAAAAAAAATATTGAAATTCATATCAATATTAAATGTACTCGTTATTGCATTTTGAATTATTATATTTTCTTTAATATTTGCGTTTGAATGAAATATGTAGCACATTATTTTAGCAGACCTGCCAAGTCTCCGGCTTTTTGGACACCAGTAATTTAGTACAGAAAATGTTATTTTATTTAATCGGAACATTTTGCGATTTAAAAGAACAACATTTTCTCTAAAAAATTACTGGTATTCAAAAATCCGGAGACTTGGCAACTCTGTTTTAGTGTAAGACTAACATAAATCGTTGTCCACTCCTTAGACATTAATCAGAATATACAAGGTTTTATATAAAATTTATTTAAATGAATTTTGAAAATACAGTAGAACCTCCATAAGTTGACCACCCAAGGGACTGTAACTAAGTGGTCAACATACAGAGGTGGTCAACTTAAGGAATGTTTAGAAAATATTTAGTACGATATTAGAAAAAAATTAGTAAACTAGTATTTTTTAAGGAAAAATTTAGAAAAAAATTAGCTCTTACTCATTTTTATTTTTACTGAAGGTACAGCATATTTTTACAATTTTCGAAAGAATAATTCAAATTTTTTTAGTCCTCTTTTTGTTCATTAGGTAACTGCAAAAAGCACTTTCACAGTTTACAAGTCCATTAAGCATGCTTGGGCATTTTTATGCAGAGAAATCTTTAAGTTGCTCCATCATGCGCTTTACATCGTCTTCCTTCAGAGTTGAGTACTTTTCAGTTTCGTCGTCACTTGGATCATCATCCTCTTCGCCGTCCATTTCTTGTACCTTAGAGTCCTCGCTGTGCTTAGTTGCAGAGAGTATCTCATTGAAGATTGGTTCTGGGTCTGGTTCAACACGTGTTACTAACTCATCATCCATGGTAACATAATCTTAAAAATCAACTCCATCAAAAACTGGCAAGGGAGATAGAGGAAGTTCACCCTCTTGCACCGATGTTGTAGCTGTAACAAATCCAGCTTTCTTGAAACAGTTCTTAATCGTGGTTTGCATAACTTTATTCCAAGCAGAATTAATACAATTAACAGCATTCAAAGCATTTACTGATGCAGCTGTTGACAATGTCAATGCAGAAGGACAACAGGTTCGTGCTTTCATGATTCCAGAAGTTGAGCTCTGTAGTGCACTTTGAAGGACTGAATAATGCCTTGATCTAAAAGTTGGGTTTTCGAAGTTGTGTTTGAAGGCAAAAATTTTAGCTTCACATTTGTGAGATTATTCACTTTCGGATGGCTGGGGCCACTGTACATAAAAAATTTGAATTATTCTTTCGAAAATTTTAAAAATATGCTGTACCTTCAGTAAAAATAAAAATGAGTAAGTGCTAATTTTTTTCTAAATTTTTCCTTAAAAAATACTAAAAAAGTTTACTAATTTTTTTCTAATATTGTACTAATATTGTACTGGGGAAATCTCGTCCACGGTAAGTAGAATAGACCGCTTCTTTTTCCTCATTTCTACATCAATTCCTCTAACCCACTCTTCGAACAAAGCAATGGTCATCTAAGCGGATCTATTCGCTCTCCAAAAAACAGGAAGGTCTTCAGGTCTTCATTTTTAAATGCACGAGGTTTTGCGGATTTGCTGATCACCGTAGGCTTAAATTTTTCCCCAGTCGTACTAGTACATAGGAGAACAGTAAAACGCTTTTTTGAAAGTTTTCCTCTTTTGCAAGTGTCACTCTTCATTACTAGACTTCTATCAGGCATTGCTTTAAAGAAGAGACCGCACTTGATAGCATTAAAGCTGTCCTCATCTTTAAAACCTTTAGAAACTCTGGGAATTTTTCAATAAACTTTTCCACCACTTCAGCTGAAACCTCATTCGATTCCCCACACAAAACTTTTTGAGAAATCTCGTATCGTAGTTTGAATTTTTCAAGCCAACCTGCTGGCGCTTGAAGTCCTCTATTTCGAATTATTTTGCAAATTTTTTTGCTACTTCCTGAAGCATAGGTCCCGATATTCTTACATTGATTGATCTCACTTCTTTAAACTAACGAAACGTGGCTTCGTTCACAGCGTCGAGATACGTTTTTCTGCGTTTTCTTTGGACTCCCCCGTTTTCAGATCAATATCTTACCAGGTATTCTTCTTGCGTTTTAAAATGTTGCTTACAGTTGTTTTGCCCACACCAAATTTTTTCTCTGTCTTTCATTGGCAGTTTCTTTCCAGAAAATTAAGAAGATCCACTTTCTCCTTTAATTTAAGTTCTTTTAGAGCTTTTCTTTGTGCCATTTTTAATGAAAATTCGCAAATAAACGACCGGTCCTTTTACGACGCGACATCCAGAAAAAAGAACGGAATGTGTTTCACATGTGAGCAATACACGTTGTTTTCCAATTCTGCGTACAGCTACACCGCTACGGACATCCTCCACTCCCCTGACATTTTTTGACAGATTTCAAGAATTCTGGCATTTCCCTCCCATTGTATCATACTGGAAGTGAACAGTGAATGGAGCACCACAAGGGGGGCGAGTGTTGCTCAGATAAGCCGAATGACTGATAAAGAAATTCCTGGAAACCTGATGGAGAACAAATGGAGGAAAAAGCAAATTTAAGAAAACATCGGTGGTCAAGTTACAGAGAGTAACACCTACTAAAAAGTGGTCACCATACAAATTACCGAGGTGGTCAACATAGAGAAGTAAATCTCCATTGAAAATGTATTGTGACCATTCAAACTAATAAATTTCGGTCAACATAGAGAGGTGGTCAACGTACAGAGGTGGTCAACTTTGGAGGATTTACTGTATGTCTTTCTAAACAATTCATAGTTTTTAATGACAAAAGATAATTCCATACAAAGTTACAAATCATATTTTGATTTTCTTTAATTGTAGCCTTTATAGGTATTGATTCTACTAAAAAACAATGTTATCTAGTAATTACTACTTTATTAAATAAACTATTTTAATATTTGATGTGAGTTATTTGAAATAGCATTGTAAATTACACATAAAATCATTTGTATTTTTAAATAATCTCTTTTAGTTAATCTCAAAGCATACATGTACTTATATACGAAATAATGTTTAAATGTCTGATCCAATAAATATATTTACATTAAATATTTCTTTATTGTATTTTAATTACCCAAAACATAAAAACTATATAAAAAATAACTTTAAAAGTAAAAAAAAAAAAAATGCGTATAACTTGACTTTTTTTTTTTAGGTGAACTGTGAGAATAAGCAGATTTAAAAGAAAAAAAAAAAAAAAAAAAAAATTGAAGAAGGTCCCATTTCAAGGATTAATTTAAGAGTCATTTTTTTAGTAGAAGTTTTTCTACTACTTATAAACCAGTATTAGTTTGATGCAAAATTAATTTTATTTTAAATGTTAAACTCAGTTTGGAATTCTTTTAAATTTTTTTAAGTTGACATGCTATTTTCATATGTATATATTGGATTCACAATATCATGTTTTAAAACGTAACCTTCAAATAACGATGAAAACCGAATTAAGCTCAATATAAATTTTAATGCATCATTATATTAAGAAAATAAAAATGTATGATTAATAAATTTGCTGTACTATGCATGTTTCTGTTTTGATTTCATAGTATTTTATCGAAATAACATTAAAAACACAGCATATTTCATGAATAATTCATATAGGATTGGGACAAAGTTTAAAAGATGCGTAATTTCATAGTTTGAATATGATATTCTATCTTGTTGTAAAGTTAATATTTATGAATTGTATAATTTAAAACAAGTATATTATTAATTATTCTTATTTATTACGTATTACTATTAATTATTATTAATTATTATTAATTATTAATAATTATTAATTTATTATTGCAATTTTTATAATAAAGTTTATTTAAATCAGTATTGAAAATATGTATTTTTAAAAAATTCGCACTTTTTAGATGACACTAAACTAAATCACAAATCATAATTTAATTTTCTTTCATTTTTATATTTATATTTACTGAATGTACTTAGAAAATATATTAACTGGTAATTCCTAATTTATTTAATATATATATTATATATATGTTATATAAAAATTTATTTCCTTCGTATCCTTCCATACTATTCGCATTAATATTTTAAAATTAATCTAACTTCTGTCATAGTCAGTATTTCCTTAATTCTTAATAATATCTATTCCTATTTAAAGTCCTTTTAAAAGTAAATATCGGTATATTAATAATTATTTTATTCCAAATCTTAATCTAAAATTTAAGATCATTCGTAGCTTTTATCAGTTCCCCAATCTATAAAATTCTGAGACGCGTTCTCATTTCGAATGTTTTTTAAAAGCCATTTTCTTTTTATTATTATTATTATGCTAAATTTTGCGCGCGCTGAGGTAGTTTCACTTCAAAATTAATCCGCTACCAGGTTCGGAATTCTTTACCGTCTTAGCTCCTCCTTCGCACCTCATTTGCTGGGCTGGAGCTAGCCTCTCACTCATTGGTTTGTACGCTCGTGACGTAAATTACTGTATGTCTCCGCTGAAGGAACAAAACCAGGTCGCATCGGTCGGAGCACTAGATTTTTTGACGTTTGGAAGTCTAAACAAATATGTGGCGGGTGTTTTTATGTCCGTAGAATATTCAACTGGCCCAGTAACATCTTAATTCAATGAAGTGAAGCAACGTTAGCCCGAGGGCTATAAGTTTTAGACCTTTGGGAATTGTTTCTGTGTTGTTCGTCTTCTAATAAAATTATTTGTCTGGAGATTGGCTGGATTTATTGGAAAACTTTGATGGACTCATTTCATTGCCTTCTACTTCGCCATACTCGCTAATATCGACTGCAACTTGCTATATCGTTGAAGGACTGCCATCTTTTCATCGAATATTATGCATCGTAATATCTCAACCTCGTCAAAATGCTACATATATATCTACACACACACACACACACACACACACATATATATATATATATATATATATATATATATATATATATTATTTATTATTATTATTTTTAATTATCTGTGATTTACATCATGAGATAGTGTGAAACACATATCGAAAAAAATCATATTTTTAAAAATTCTGTTTTTTTAATCTCAAAGCACGTATGTATTTATATACGAAAAATTACTTTAATGTCTGACTCAATTGGTATATATTCAGCTAAATATATATACATATGTTATTTTTTCTATTTGATTACTTCAAGAATAAAAAATACTAAACATTTTAACTTTAAAAGTAAAAAAAAAAAATAAATAAATAAAATAGACATACAACTTGGCTTTTTTTATAAGTAAATTCAGAAAATAAGCGGATTTTAAGATTAAAATAGAAAACATTTTCGAAGAAAATTATTTCAAGGATCATTTGTAGAGATTTTTTCGTAGATTTTTTCCAACTACCTATACACCCGTATTATTTGATAATAGAAATTATGTTATTTTAAATAGAAATGTAAGTTTGGAAATTTTATAATTATTTAAAGTTGTCATTCTACTTATGAAATGTATATTTTGGACTTACCATTCTATTCTTTTAAATGTAAATTTTAAGTAAATATAAAAATCTAATAAAGCTCAGTATACTGGTATTTTTAGAAAAATAAAGATTTTCTCAATTAATTTATAGTATTATGTATGTCCTTTTTTTAACTTCATAGTAATTTGATAATTTTTTTTTTTACTTTATTGGGATAGCATATAAAAATATCCAATCACGTGATATTTTATTTTTAACTACTAGTGAATTGAGACAAAACAGAAAAAATATTTGATTTCTTCAGTTGCAAATGATATTCTCTCTTATTATAAAGTTAATTTTATTGAATTTTATAAATCTATAAGTAAATTAAAATATATATTCGTTGTCACAATTTTTCGTGTATAATGTCAGTTTGGGTAAGCGTAAACAGTGGGTAAATGAGCATAATCGATATCAACGCCCACTTGAAAGTTGGAAGAACTAATAAATAAGTGAAATGGTATCTATCATTACCCAAAAGTAATGTTTCTAGCCACATCTCTTGTTGTTCTACAACTTCATCGTCTGTATCAAAGGAATTTGATCATACTGAAAAAACTTACAAACGAAATGTATTCTCCTGATTTTTCTTGCTGCTGTTGAATATAAAATACAGATAAGTCGTTTTGACATATTTTGTAGCTAGTGAGTTACATTGCCGACAAACTGTTTAGTGGTATTTTCTCCTTCATTTTGATATGGTTTCGCACGATGGGAATGAATTTTGTTTGAATTTTGAAATTACATAATTCATTACAGTGTACAATACAGTATACAATATTATCTACATAATTTTAGTCTGGTGATCTAGCAAATATCGACTTTACTATGTAAATTATACCTTGGTTTTAATCTAGGCTTGAGCTGCAAAAACCAACAAACGCAAACAACGATTTACTCAACAGAGTTATGAATATAGCTTACATTTTATCTCAAAGTAAGTGCACGAACAATACTTTTACAACGTTATCCAGCCTTTCAAAGAAGTTAGAGACAACATTAAAACCAAACTTACGGAAAACTTTGATCATCTAAGGAACGTTTTCATAAATTTAATAGTAGAAGCTGTTAGTTAGTTCTTGAATAAAATCGATGCAACATTGAAAAGGAAACAAAAAGACAAACCACTCAGAAATAATTTGTAATAAGCATAAGAAAGGTAAAGAAAGTAAACAACTAACTGTCAAGAAAAAGAAGAAGAAAAAACGACAAAAATGTAGAACTAGAAAATGTAATAGTGGCCGAACTACGAAAAGAATAGAAAGAAAATTGGGCTATTATAATTGAGAAAAAGTCTATGAAGAACTTCTTTTTACGAGCAGTTCGTTTATGCGTTCCATACAATTATTTTTTTACAAAAAAACTTTATGAATCGCAGTTTTAGAACGATTAAGAGTCTTATTCATTTCAAGTTCAGACTTTCCTTTTCCCTTTGTAGAACCACACTCTTCTCACTCCTATTTCAGACAGCTCACTCCGATGAGGCATTTTACTAATAAATTCATAGAATCAGATACAATTAATAATTTCTGCATTTTAATCTTTTTAATTTTTACAGATTGTTTAGGTTACAGTTAAACTCTGAGTTCAAAATAAAATTGTCTGCTGTATTAATAATATAAGATTGGTCTTATATTTATGAAACAGCGTATTTGCGGAAAATCGTTTGGCATGAAACAAAAAATTATTCATTTTTTTCCGTGATCTAAATAAACATTATAGAGCTATTTCTTTTCATACAACTACATTTAAATTCAAACTACTATTTTCTTTGTTGATAAAAGGTGAAATTCCGAGTGGTCTTATAATTTTGTAACAGACTGTAGATACATAAAGTTCAAATTAATCTTAAAGCAATCGTTTAGAAAAAAAAAATCTCGGATGTGCCAATCCCAAAAATTTCTTCTATCTCAAGCATGTTAATACTTTAAAATTCGCTATCACATCGCCAATAAAATCAATACTTTTCGTCATTCTGTTGTACGTCTGCTGCTTGCGAATCGTCGGGTTATCTGGATGCGATCAGCCGATGAATACTAAACAACAAAAAGTCCTTCTGGCCTATACCGACAGTAACAGATAGCCACCATATTCCTTGGTTTTAAGATTTTAGCTAATTTTACTGGAAAACACGAAGCTAAAATGCGTGGAACCCGATTAAAGAAGATTCATTCCCTGCTCTCATCAATATTGAATTTGCATGAGAATATCGCCAAATTAGTCCTCTACAGCCACGTTGGCTTCATTTATGGCAACCTATTCTTATCTCAGAATTTGGCGATATTTCGCCAAGTGTCGCTAAACTTGGCGAGAATTTGACGTTGGCGAATATAAATATTATAGTGTTTAGCATATAAGAGTTGGAACAATAGTTACAACAATGAAAGAAAATTTGTCGAAACCATGTTGACAAAAACTCATAAATTAAACACGTTTATGGATGAATTGTGCTGTCTTGTTTGAAAATGTCAGCCACCCTAAAACTTCAAACTGCCTATTTCTTAGCCATTTTTTAAGATAGAGGCCAAACAAAAATTGCTCCGTAATTCCTAGATCAAGGCTGAACATTTAACGGAAAAAACTTCGGATTTCTAATTTTTTTATATTTCTTTTTAAATTTGAAATATTTAAATGGTTGTCACAGCGCCCCCTTCAGGCGGAATATTCCCAAATTCAACTGGGACCTGCAAGCCATAGTCAAAAACATATACAAAAAATTTGGTTTATTTCTCTGCATAACTTCATACATTTTTCGATGATACACTGAGAACAAACAGACCGACAGTTAGACATTTTGTAAAAACATGTTTTTCGGAATCTTTGACCCCTAAAACGTGTAACACTGACCAAAAACCGGATGTCTGAAAAAATTTCGATTACAATACTTTCTTGTATTATAGATAAAATAAAGTAATTATATATGTTTTAAAATGTATACATTGCTAAATTTACCGTGGAGCAAAATGATAAGAACGCCGCAAATATTTCGAAGCCGCGGCTCGTGATTGGTGGATATTTTCTCGCGCATTCGGTTACCTCGCAAAACATTTTGAGGATGGCGAGAGGAAAAATGCTTTTTGACTTCGAAATAAGCCAAATTCTAGCTTATAACAACATTGGAATGTCACTTCAAAGAATTTCTGAAAAAACTAAGAGTTCAAAGATGGTCACTTTTAATTTCTTTCAGAATCCAAGTACTTACGGTACTGTAATATCTACAGGAAGGCCGAAAAGTCTTTGGAAACAATCCAAAAGTTTACTTTTGCTCATCGTCGCAAGAAAAAGAATGACAGCAAAGAAACGTCAATGCCAAATAAAGATGCTAGCATCGGTATGTACTATAAGAATAGCAATAATAAGGTCGGGATTTCTTAAATATGTAAAACCACAATGGCGTACATACCACAAGGCGCACATCTAGCCTTCAAAATCCTACATTGAGTTTCCAGAAATACATCTTAAAATTATTTTCGGTGATAAAAATAAGTTTAATTTCGATGGTCCGGATGGTATTCAATTATGCTGGCAAACCTTCGAAAGGTAAAGACGTATATTTCACGCATCAACTTGGTGCAGGCTCCCTAATGGTTTGGGCATAGAATTATCTGGACAACAAAACAGACATACCTATTTTCTAATTGTAGAATGCCATTTCTTAAACTAGTGTTACAAAAATTCCTGTATTAATTATATTTATCTGTAAGACAATGCATCAATTCACTCTGCAAAAGGAAGAAAATAGTAGTTTGGCGAAAATAAGATTACCACACTTGATTGGCCGGTCAATTGCCCGAACTTTAATCCATTGGAGAACGTTTCGAATATTATAGTGCGCAATATTTACTGAAAATATTCGTCATATTTTCCAGTATAATACGAGAGCATAATTGTCATGCGTCATTTCTTAGGCATAACGTGTTTTGTCAAATCGGCAAGTTCGAAACCTTGTAAGGACTAAATCTATGCCACAACACCGAATTGAAATTATTAAACACAAAGGAAACACAATTGATATGCAATATTTCTACAATTTAGAAAATTTGTTTCGTTCTTATCATTTTGCTCCACTTGCATATCCTTCGGAAATGTAATTTATTATTGCCATAATAACAATTACTTTGCAATTTTTTATGTTCGTTTCGTCTATTCAGTTTTATAAAACCAATTCATATGTATTATATGAGGATTAATATAATTATATTTATTATTTAGTCCAGTATATTATAGTTCTTATCAATGTGCACCCTGGTGTATAGTACTCATTGATTGATAAAAATAAATCAAGTACAAGATACGGCGTTATTCTTTGATGTATCTTGTTTTCTAAGCACATAAACGTATAGCTTTATTCATTTTTAAATATAGGATGCACTGAGGTACCAATTCTGACGACAATGTAATACTGGACAGTAACTAACCAAAAATCAGTTCATTGGCTTAACGTCCAGAATGTATGATCGTGGTTATAATATAGAATTGACCGTTAGAAAGATACAGTTCGGGGTAATCAGATAATCTCGGGGTAAATATGTTTTTTACTTTTCAGAATTAATAACTATTTTTTAATACTTTTTCTGGTACGTATGATTTTGCATTACAAATATATATATATCAATGCATTTTCTAAAGAATTCAAGTTTTGCTTTATGGGCAAAATATCAATAACGCGAGAAATTCTCATAAAATTCAAAATAAAATGAAAACATATTATTAACGGTCGAGAAAACTGATGCTCATTAACATACCTTAGTTGTATCTTTAATTAATATTTGATCAAAAGAGTACAAAGATAATTTTTTTCATATTTACACAACAAATAATTTTCGAAATCCGGGCTTGTAATTTTGGCCATGTTTTAATGAAAGTCATATAAGTCTACTTTCAGAAAAAAGAGTTTATTTATATTTATTAACACAGATTTGTTAAGTTTTAATTATTTTATTTTCATTTGTTTGAAACTCCTTAAAAACAATATCTTATCTTATTCTGTTTAAATATTTTGTAAAATTATTTTATTTCAATTTGGAGGCAAATAAAATAATTTTACATAAGGTAAAGCCAGGAGAGATGGCGCGGTCGGAGAGAATGCGCACATATAGGTTCGGGGGAAAGGAGTAGATTGAGAGCGCAGCGACTGCAGGTAGCTGTACAACAGCAGTAGTGAAGTGTCTACTTGAAAGTGCAAGTTGATTGTTTTCAGCATCTACGATAAAGCATTGCTATTTTGTTTTCTTTTCCCAAAGTCAGTGCTTGAATTTACAGAGCTATTCATCTGAATTTCTATACAATGTTAGTAGTACAAAATATTTCAAGCTTAAACGATTTCTCATAAGCTACTAATCTAGACTAAGAGTGTGAACACCAACGGTTCGTTATAGTAGCAGCCATGTTTAAATAAAAGGCCGCGCAATCTCTCCTACCGAAATTGGAGAGTTTGCGCATCTGCTACTTAGGAGAGATGGCGCATTGTTCCTATTAGTTTCCCTGCTAGGTGAGATTACGCAGCTTATTGGAAAATTACATAAAAAAATGAAAAATGAAAATGGACTAAGTTTAAGTTAAACGTGTTATCAAGTAACTTAATGTTATTTTGTAACCTTATCTGGACTTGCTATTTCTGATTCTTTATTTTTTTCCCTTTAATTAATTTTTTTATCGTTTTTAAAATTATTTCCTTTTTCTGATTCTTTAATCATTAGATTGAAATATTCACTCCTAATACAATAATATTTGTTTACAAAAATCTTACAACTATGTCATTTAAGTGTAATTATTATTGTAAAAAATTTAATTGTATTTATTATTAGTAACAATCTCTTCTACCCATGTGCGCAATAACACCAACCCTGCAAGGACAGATTGGACAAAATAACTTTCTTGGTTTTATTACAATTAGTCTATTTAATTACAACATAAGAACAAAATAGCATTGGATATGCATAAAGTCAAATGAAGTAAAAATTATTAAAGGATAGTTCCGCAAAAAATTAATATTTAGATTTTTTATTGTTATTCTTTTGAATTGTACGCAGACTCTCTTAGTTTTACCTTATGTGTTTCACATTACCTTGCATTTGATATTTGTCAAAATGTCTTTATTTTGAATTATATTCAGAGATTATGATAAGTAATTGTATTATCTTTCGATGAAGACTGGTTATCATAATACAAATTAGACAGTTTTCCCTCAAATATTATAAATTGAACAGTTTTCATAATTAAAAAATGACATTCTAAAAAATAATTACACTTCCTATGATTTACGTTGAAATCGCAATTATTTTTCTAAAGTTTTCCTGTTATTTTGTAACATTCTTTATTCTAGAATCTTGTTTTAAATTATTTTAACCGAAAACGAAACCCATTTTAGTCTTTCTGAAAAAGATACTGCATTATATTTATTAACTCCATTTCATCATTCCATTTTTGTATTGGTTTGATAAATATGTCGTCATTTTAAATCTCATATTAATATTTCTTCATGCAAAAATAAATTATCAATCTAAGATTTCTTAAATTTCATAGCTAAAAGGTGCAATTAAAATGATTAAAATTATTTGCGATCAAACTTGCTTTTCTGGAAAGCAATTTAAGTGCATTACTCTTTTAATGGTTAAATTTTAGTTTAGATTTTCATTTAGCAGACAATACCTAATGTTCATATGTTTAAAATTTCTTTCGGGCATTTTATGAAAAAGACTTAATTTTACCGGTTTATGTTTTTGACCAAAATAAAAGGAAATCGGATCTGAAATATAACAGAAAGTTTAAAATATTAGTTTTATACTTTCTTTTTAAAAAACTGAGAAGGATGCGTAAACCTTATATATATAAATTGTTTTGGAACTTCAGCAAATCTAACCAGCCAAATTAGAATATAAAATTTAAATTATCGATTGTATTACGTAATATTTTGTAGTATTTTCCCAGAAATTGTGTCTTAGTAACCTCCGGGTTTTGTTTACTTGGATCCAAGCTTCTTAAATTAATTAATTAATTAACTAATATATATATATGTATATATATATATATATATATATATATATATATATGTGTGTGTGTGTGTGTGTGTGTGTGTGTGTGTCTTTTAGGTAGCTTTCAATACAAAAAAGTATAAAGCTACCTATTGCAACCGTTCGGAGGAAAGCAATTTCGGAAAATTTCGGTATATTTTCACCGATCATGACCCCCAGACCCCAAAACCACCCTCCGTTCAAATGTTGATTTATATATATATATATATATATATATATATATATGAAATGAATGTGAAAAAGTATGAAAGAATTTTGAATGTGAACGAATATGGATTGATATGAAAGGATATTTAGTTAAACCCATTCCAAATCAGAAACTAAAATATAAAAATTCAAAGTTTAAAATCCCTAAATCGTGTGTCAAAATTTTAAAGTTTTGCCTTCATTTCTAGTTGCCCCTGTAACTTAACTTTCCTTACGATACATTTATTACGAACATATATCAATTTTGAATCCTAGTTAAGATTAAAAGTGCTGATGTTAGCGCATCTTCTCTTCTCCCGGTGGCTAGATCTTGCATGTTAATTATATGGGCTGCTTACCCAGATATGAGTCAAGGGCTAATTAGCCAATTAAATTACATTATTTCATAAGTTGCAAAGCGGTCTCTGGCGGTAATTTCGATGTATATAATGTGAGGAGCACGTTTTTTGCGTGGCCTTTGACTCTAATCACTCTCTCCAAAAACTACGGCCGTTATAAGTCCGATAATTCGCCGATCTCCGGACGATAAGACGATGTTTTCCCGGTGAAAGACTCCTCAAACTCGGGCCTGGGCCTAGCTTAATCAAAGTGACTTGTAATTAATTGGAATAAAAGCTAGTTCCCAGGAAAATGAATGCTGATTTCTCCTACACTCGTCCGACTACATACTTTTATTTTCTAGCCTATGAATTACATGGTGATTCAACGAACGAATGCCAAGAACTACATTAACGGCGCTAAATAAGGTCCTTCGAACATCGTGATATCTAGTGATGGGATGTGTGATAGCGGTGATTGACCGCTCGTTACAGAGAGATCGATGTGCGTTCGTTATAACGATGTGCGCTAGTTATACAGAGGCGTATATTAGAGAGAGTCGGCAGGATGAGAAAGCTCCTGTGCGGGTAACAAGTGTTTCCAACTCTCCAATTCATGAGTTCAGCGTTTCTACCGTAAGAAAACGACTTTCTGATAAACTGCCATTCTGATAAGCTGTGGAAAACGAAACCGGAAATAGATTTATTTTCGGTACAAAAGAAATTTTTTTCTCCCCTGTTCATCTCCGATATTTAGAAAACAAGAAAACATTTCATTTCCTTGCCTACTTAAAATAAACAATTTTCAGCGCTTCACTCCAAAAGACCTCTTTTCTATTGACATACTTATCTGCAGAAAGTGTGTGGAGAAACACACATGGCTCTGAGAGTTCAAAATTCAACCGTATCATTCTTTATCAGACAGATGGTTGTGAATGAAGAAGGATAGGTGTGAATGAAAAGTCAAACAGCTGATTAACCCAGCTCTATTGACCTAATGCAAAAACGTTTGGCTAAATTCATAATCACTTTTTTTTCCTTCCTTTTATTTATTTATTTTTTTTATCAGTGTGTGGTGCATTAAAAAAATGGATTAATAAAAAGCAAAAAAAAAAAGGTACGTTACGATTTTGTTATTTTTTAAGAAGTTAAAAACGGAAGGGAACATTTTATTTTTATTTTTGAAACAGTAAGAGAGAAAAACAAATTGAAATTTTATTTTTTTAATGTGTTATTTTCATGAAATATATTATTATTATTATTATTATTATTATTATTATTACTATTATTTTTATTATTTTATTATTATTGTTATTATCTCTATGTTACAACTTAAGTGATTAAATGAAGCAGGTTATTTTTGGTTATTATTTTTTAAATTTAAGCAGGATTTAGTGAAAAATTAAGAAAAAAAAAGGGTAAATTAAAAAAAAATGATTATTTCTAGTAAAAATATTTTTTTAATATTTTGTTTAATGAGATTGTAAAAATAAGTAATAAAAATGAGTGCAGAAGACAAATCAGCTCAAGTGGGTGAAGGTAGCGAATCTTTGAAAGATAAAAACACAGCAGTTGATGAATATGGGAATTCCCTTGAAAGTCCTCCAAATACGGAAATACATGAAAGTTCCCCTGTAAATATGAATGGAGCTATCAGTCAAGAGAGCCAACAACCTCTTAAAAATCAAGTCCTAACCCCTGAAATAGAGTCAATCAAAAAGGCCGCTGTAGGTAGCTTGAGGGAAAAACAACGAAAGAGCCAAAGATTATCTCGTTTTCGCCGGAAGCAAAGATGATCTTTGCCTCTTGGCTTGCTTATTTTGAGGCTGTATGTATTGAATCCAGAAAAGGTGATGTTTGGAAGATAAGAAACATCCAGAAATTTTTAAAAGATAGTGCCCTTACCCTATACATTAACAACAGTCTTAATGTTTTACACAGGAATGAGTTTGTTTCACTATTCCATGAAAATTTTTCTACCCCAGATACACTATCACTAAGCGACTTTTCTAGTATTCGGTATAGGTCAGGTGAAGACCTCAACGAGT
The DNA here is from genome assembly GCA_963931845.1 of Maratus michaelseni. Taxonomy (NCBI): domain Eukaryota; kingdom Metazoa; phylum Arthropoda; class Arachnida; order Araneae; family Salticidae; genus Maratus; species Maratus michaelseni. Next base: position 287,260,930 of record OZ007591.1, on the reverse strand, counting down.
ACTACCAGAAGAAAACGAAAATGGGTCGTAATCTGTGTTTAGATAACAAATTCATTCTAGAAGGGTTATCAGAAGGTTTGCTAATTTCTATGCAAAGACTTATTGTGACTAATGCCCCCAAAACTGCCACAGAATGGAGAGAATTAGTTTTTTAACTTACTAAGCTTGAAGTAGCAGGCAAGAGTCCTGAAAATAAACCAAACCCAACTCCCCAAAATCAGTTCAGACAATGGCGACCATATCGCCCTAATACCACTGAGCAGAATTTTCCAATGCGATCCTGGAATTATAGATACCCTTATCAAAACCCCCAGAATCGCCCAAATGTGCATAACCCTCAAAGAACTTTCCAAAATGTGAGACCATTTCAACCGTCTCCTCCCAGACCAAATATACACTACCAAACTACATTGCCACCATCGCCATGCCGTGTATGCCTTAATCTTAATATTCCAAATGCTTACCATTGGGTACGAGATTGTCCTTTTCGAAAGCAATCTTTAGAGGCCTCCTCTCTAACCCAACAACCAAACCTTCAAATCCAAAATCCAAATCAGACACAAAGTGATTTTTCTGCAAACCCAAGTAGTAATCAATGACAACTAATAGTACCCGGGTACATAGAAAAAAGAATAGGATACAAAGAAAACAGAAAGAAACGTCAAATTACTACTCTAGTGATACCGGAAAACTCAATACCCTGCTTGATCGACTCAGGAAACTCGATAAGTGTCATTCCATTGCATTTAGTCCAAAAATTCCAATTAAACACTTCCAAAATTCGTAAAGGTCTATCGGTCGCTCAAACACAAGACATTCTCACCTTGCAGGAAAAATGTCGTGTTAATTTGAAAATTGGCTGCATATCCAAATATGTTGATCTTTATGTTATCGATAATAAATTACCATATACCCTTATTGGACTTAACCATTGCCAAAGTTTCCAGTTAAATATTGATTGTGTTAAGATGCAAATTTTCCAAAATAACCAAAGAGTGCCTCTCCAGAACCAATTACGAAATATTCCAACAGTTAATTCCTTGCATGTATCAGAACCTAATGAAGATGTCTCAGAAAAGGAAAATGCAGAGATATTTGGCGAAAATTATGAGCCGGAGTTTGTAAACGCCACTGAACCTATCCAAGTTCAGTCTGCACCTAACAAACTGCCTACTCTCTTAGCCAAATATGTCGGTATTTTTGCCAAAGATAAATATGATGTAGGATGTGTCAACATGGAACCCCAGAGAATACATTTCACTTCCGACTTACCAATTTCCCTTAGAGCTTATCGCACTTCCCCTAAGAAAGAAGAAGAAATTAGAGAACAAGTTCAGAATTTGTTAAAAGCCGGTATCATCAAAGCAAGCCATTCCCCTTATTCCTCACCTGTAACCTTAGTTTATAAACGTGAAGAAGGAAAGAAAACTCGGTTGTGTGTCGATTTCCGAAAATTAAATGCCATAACCAAAACAGATGCAGAACCCTTACCCCGAATCGACACTTTATTGGACAAATTGGTGCAAGCTAAAGTGTTTCCCACTCTCGATTTAGCAAGTGGATATTGGCACATACCTATCCACCCTAAAGATACTGAAAAATTAGCTTTTGCCACAACGTTTGGCTTATTTGAGTGGAAGTGGCTCGCGTTCTGCTTGAAAAATGCGCCTGCAAATTTCAACCGTATCCTTCGAAGAATCCTAAATAAATATAAAATTGACTTTGCATGCAGTTATTTTGATGATATCATTGTATTCTCACAAAATGATGAAGAACATTACCATCATTTGGAAATCATTTTTGATATTTGTGTCCAGGAAAATCTTAAATTAAAGCTGTCTAAATGTAATTTTGTTAAGAAAACAATTAATTTTCTTGGATATGAAGTGTCGAATGGTTGTATTACACCCGATAACTCGAATATTGAAACCATCAAGAAGTTAAAACCACCAACCAATGTTAAACAGTTACAACGCTTTTTGGGATCTATTAATGTTTATAATAAATTCATTCATAAATATGCTGAGGTTAGATATCCTCTTACTAATTTGTTAAAGAAAAATGTTCCCTATGTATGGGACCAGGACTGTCAAAATTCTTTTGAAAAATTAAAAGCAGCTCTAATTCAAAAACCTATCTTAAGATTGTTTGACCCCAAAACACCTTGTAATTTATTTGTAGATGCATCAAGTCTTGAAGAGGGATGTGTTGTGAAACAGGCTGATGAAAATGGTATTTTGCACCGCATAGCATATCATTCTAGAAATCTTCGCGACTATGAAAAAATTATGCAATTACTGAACTCGAATGTTTGGCAATCGTGGATGCTCTAGATAAATTTTACCATTATTTACACGGTCAAAAATTTGTCATTCATACAGACCATGTGGCTCTCACTTGGCTCAAAAATGTTAAAGACCTAAGAGGACGTCTTTTCCGCTGGTCTCTTAAATTGAGTACGTTTGACTATGATATTAAATATAAAAAGGGCTCCACTAATGTAGAGGCTGATATGCTGTCTAGATTACCTGTTTCAGAAGACCCCCCACATCATACACATTTACTCAACTTGAATGATATCAGAGAAAATCAGAAAAAAGTAAATGTCAAGGTAGATGGTTAAAAATATGTTGAAATTAATGATGTTATTGTGATTAAAAAGAAAAGTTTGTATAAGTTTGTCGTCCCCATGGCTTTACGTTTACCCCTCTCGGAAAAAGCCCACACAAATTTTGGACATCCTGGAATTTATAAGATGATAAATTTAATTACAAATCAATATTATTGGCCTAATCTTAATAAAGATATTGAAAATTTTGTTAAACATTGTCATACCTGCCAAATCAACAAAAAAAGTAGGCAAAAAAGATTTGGTTTGTTGCAGCTCATGCCCCCAACGGATATACCTTTTGAATGCTTGGCATTGGACTCTGTTGGCGGATTTAATCATTATAATTCGGCAAAGAAATATCTGAATTTGGTCATAGACCATGCAACTCGCTATGTGTGGGGTTTCGCGTCAAAAAGTGTAACAACTGATACTTATACAAACATTTTGAAACAATTATTTCAAACTCAAGTTCCAGAAAAAATACTTACTGATAGAAATGGAGCATTTACAGCTTCTAGATTTAAACGTTTTCTTCGTAATTATAATATCAAACACAGATTAACCTCCAGTCATCACCCGGAAACGAATGGGAAAATTGAGCGTTTGAATCAAACTATTGTCACCAGATTAAAATGTATTGTAAATTCATCCCCAACTAAATTACCTTGGACAAAATTTTTAGATGAAGTATTGTACCAATATAATGCTACTCCACATTCTGTAACTCAGTTTCCACCTAGTTATTTGCTGTTAGGAAAATTACCTTATGATCCTCTTTTGCCAGATAATGATTATTACCCTCCTGTTGAAGAAGCTAGAAAATTGGCTAAGGAAAGAACAATAGCTTACCATAAAAAAACAAAATCCATTATGATGCTCGTTTTCTTCCTGTAAAGTTTAAAGTTGGTGACATTGTAATGTATGAAGAAGTCCACTATCCTAATACACGTAAATTGACTCCACCATATTCTGGACCATATACTATCTTAAAACAACTATCTGATGTAAGTTTTGAAATTGATAAACCCAGTATACATTTTAAGAGAAATTCTGAAATAGTGCACGCCTCCAAGTTGAGATTCTATAACCCTCCTCAAAATTTAAAACTCTACCATGAATAACCCCCATCTATTTCTTTCATCTTTCAATTTTTTATTTTTGCTTTCTTATCGTCCCTCTATCAGTGTTTGGATGAGGACCCAGCTGGATGTTAATTTAAAACCCAGCGGTGTAGTTGGCGGAGCAGTTTTAAAGTACTGCTAACCTTTTTATTTTTTTTATTACTTATACATGACAAAACTAGGAGCACGTTAGGGGTCCTCCGCTCCGTGGCCTCCCGTCTATAGTCGAACTGTTTTCCCATTTTCTCTTTCCATGTAGCATGGAGAATTTGGCAAATCTGCTTCGCTTTCCCTCTGTAGATGATTATCGGGCATCCACTTTTCCTTTTTCCTTGTGCAAGAGACACATTTTTTGGATGATAATCACCTCAGAGTTTAGAAATCCATGTCTCACTGAGCATGGTGGAAAGGATAGCCTAATTTTTTTTTTTTTTTTGGTTAGAATTTCCTATTTTTACAAAAATTTTCAAGTTCAATTTTTTTTTTCTCCTGAGAATAATTCCGACTATAGAGTCCTATAAACCCAAAGATGCTTATAAATAGATAAGTTGGAGTAGTAACAGAGTTTGTAACTGCTCATATGACATTTTCATGTTTGGGTTGTTTTTATTGCATTTGTAGTAATTGTTTTTTCCTATATTTACAATGTATTTGAAGTATCTTTATGCTATATTTTTTTAATTTAATGTTTTGAATCAGTGTTTATATCATGTTGAAATATTTTTATAAGTTTAAGTGCATATTTTAATTGTTTGTGTTTTGTAATTAATATAAGTAATAGCCATATTATATTTCTGTTTTAAAGTATCATATTATTTAGTTTTTATTGTATTGTATGTTTAAAGAAAGGTGCAATGTTTACCTTTCCTGATGAACCAACACCCAAGAACATTTCACACAGGACATGTTGGTTAACAAAAACTTTTGCAATGTGCTAACAGACTTTCAAAAAAATAGCACACAATGTTCTCGCGAGAAATGTTAATTTTTTCTTGCTGCAGCTGTGTTTTGTTTTCAGTATATGGCATATGTTTAATCTTCAGTGTATATCATCAAATAGTACCAGTATTTTATGTAAAAGTAAGCCCAAGCAGTTTGAGAGTCTAATTAGAATTCCGTAGAGAGAAAAAAAAATTCGATAGCCTAGTTTAAAATGTGTTTAACTTATGGGGTTGAGCCCCACAGCCCTAGCTGACAAGTACTGTGGCGCTCATTTTTAAAGGGGGGATGTGAAATGAATGTGAAAAAGTATGAAAGAATTTTGAATGTGAACGAATGTGGATTGATATGAAAGGATATTTAGTTAAACCCATTCCAAATCAGAAACTAAAATATAAAAATTCAAAGTTTAAAATCCCTAAATCGTGTGTCAAAATTTTAAAGTTTTGCCTTCATTTCTAGTGCCCCTGTAACTTAACTTTCCTTACGATACATTTATTACGAACATATATCAATTTTGAATCCTAGTTAAGATTAAAAGTGCTGACAGTAACGCATCTTCTCTTCTCCTGGTGGCTAGATCTTGCATGTTAATTATATGGGCTGCTTACCCAGATATGAGTCAAGGGCTAATTAGCCAATTAAATTACATTATTTCATAAGTTGCAAAGCGGTCTCTGGCGGTAGTTTCGATGTATATAATGTGAGGAGCACGTTTTTTGCGTGGCCTTTGACTCTAATCACTCTCCCCAAAAACTACGGCCGTTATAAGTCCGATAATTCGCCGATCTCCGGCCGATAAGACGATGTTTTCCCGGTGAAAGACTCCTCAAACTCTGGCCTGGGCCTAGCTTAATCAAAGAGACTTGTAATTAATTGGAATAAAAGCTAGTTCCCAGGAAAATGTCTGCTGATTTCTCCTACACTCGTCCGACTACATACTTTTATCTTCTAGCCTATGAATTACACGGTGATTCAACGAACGAATGCCAAGAACTACATTAACGGCGCTAAATAAGGTCCTTCGAACATCGTGATATCTAGTAATGGGATGTGTGATAGCGGTGCTCGACCGCTCGTTACAGAGAGATCGATGTGCGTTCGTTATTACGAGGTGCGCTCGTTATAGAGAGCGGTATCTTACATATATATATATATATATATATATATATATATATATATATATATATATATATATATATATATATCCATATATATATATATATATATATATCCATATATATATACATATATATATATGACCAATGTCATACGATAACGCTTGTATTTATAAATCAATTTCGATTAAACTAATTGTGTGTATTAAGCTCACCAATGTCTCAACCGAGTTCTTTGGCCAGCTTGGTCCGCCATTTTGTTTCAAGATGGCGGCCATTTAAAAATTTAAAAGTAAAATAAATATACAAAAAAGTTAAAAATTCAAATTTATTTTTTGCTTAAGTGTTAGGCCTTGATACAAGGATTCCGGAATATTTTTTGTTTTACCTCTATCTTAAAAAACGGCTGAGATACAGCAGTTTGAAATTCTAGGGTGGCAGACATTTTGAAACAAAATAGCAAATTACAAAAATCCAACGATTAATTTATAAGTTTGAGTGAACGCAACTTCTCGCAAATTATTATGTTTCATTGTTGTAATCATTTTCCCATCATACGCATAAAACTATATATTCATATCCGTTAGCGCCAAATTCTCGCCTTACTTGACGACGTTTGGCGAAATATTGCCAAATTTGGCGACCGAAATAAGTTTTCATAAATGAAGCCAACTTGGCTATAGCTCAATAATTTGGCAAATTTCTTATTCAAATTCAGTATTAACGAATCTTTTGTAAACGGTTTCTTTGCATTTTAGCTTGCTGTTTTCGAGTAACATTAGCTAACATTTTAAAACGAAGATATAGGAAATCTACCTTTTCCTCCCGGTACTGGCCAGAAGGACTTTTTAAATGTAAGAATGCTTTTTTCATTTTTTTAACTCTAAAAAATTGGAAAATGAATGCCAAAATACATTATGCATTGTGTTGTACTTAATACTGTTTAGCAGCTCTTTATGCCTTGCTAACTATCCCTAATAAGAGATACATTAATACATGTAAAATATATTTTACATTGCAAATGAAGAAACACATTTTTACCAGATTCGACTGACTAATTTTCTTTTTTAAAATGACGTTATTTGTAATGCAAAATACTCGCATGCACATAACTGATTTGATAAAATGCCGATGTGTCTCTTTATGACATTTCTTTTCACATTACAGTATTTAAACATTCTTCTAAATTTTAAGCCATACAATCTGCGTGGTTTCTGCTTACAGGAGACCTTTTACAATTTAGGGTGATTTTTTGGTTCATAGCATAAAATAAACTCACAAGAAAAGTGATTAAATCCTTTATAAAATAAAATTAACAAAAAAATAATAATAATAGTTTCAATTTAATTTGCGGTGAAATTATAATAAATTCAATGAAACTGTGGTTAGGGTTTTTTTTTTTTACTCAGCCCAAAAGCGGATACAAATAATACCTTTTTAATTTATTAGCACACTGTTTATTTCTTATAAATTGTAATATTTGATATAATTTTCTATCTAATTAAAACTGTCACTTTCTTATAAGTAAATTACAATTAATTTTTACAATTAATCTTCAGGAGTGAAAGTCTCCCTAAACCAATGAATAATAAACATGAATTCTTACATTGCTGAAATAAGCAAAGTGAAAAATGTCCAAACCGGGAATCGAACACGGGGCCTTTGAATAACGCTCCAAGGCTCTTCAATTGAGATACGAGGACGATACCCAACTTTCTCTCTGTCTTTTTTTCACTCTGTCGCTTTTACGCTCAGTTTAGCAATGTAAAAATTCATGTTTATCATTCATTGGTATTGGCCGAATTTTACTCCTGAAAATTAATTAAAAAATTAACTGTAATTTACTTATATGCATTTATCCATGCTGGACATTATGCGGCTTTATATGTCATCTCAAACTTGCCACATTGTTTGTGTGCTCACGATGACATTGGCATCTTGCGCAGCGGTTGCAGCCTTAATGATATATGTGATTGAGAGATGCTAAGTTGGGTATCGTTCTTCTAGCTCAATGGTAGAGCCTTGAAGCGTTATTCCAAAGACCCGGGTTCGATTCTCGGCTTGGACATTTTTCACTCATTGAGCTTCTACCGCTCCAACAACTTAAAAATGCTATTATCTATATTTTCATTTTTTATTAATTACAAAGATCTAATTTTTCCTCTGGAAACCCAGAAAAATTGAGCTTCCCATTGTAAATATATTGTATTAATCTTGTATTTAACCTTTAAATTCTCAATCAGCTTTCCTTACGGGTCCTTTAGATGCAATCCGCTGGATGGTGTTTGTGAGTGCTTAAGCCATTTGGTAGGCCTCCCCATCCAGTTGATTCTCTTGACTATCTGTCGGTTTTACGCTCGGATAAAAAATGTGAATATTTTTTTTATTATTCACTGTCAATTTCTTAACGACTAAATTTGAATTACATATTCCAGTTTACCTAGTGCGTCACTGCAGTGTGAAAAGATGAGGTAATGCAAGTCAAGTTACAAAATTCCGCGCTTTTTTCACAAAGCAATACAACCTTTTATGGAAGGCGAGAAAATCCCTGGAATGTACACTGTAAAAAATGACGAATGTTTCTTATTTTATGAAAATATGCTATAACCACGAACGAAAATCTACCCTATATATATAAAATCCTAATGAAACGAATTTATGAAACGATTTTATGAAACGAATTTATGAAACGATTTTATGAAACGAATTTATGAAACGATTTTATGAAACGAATTTATGAAACGATTTTATGAAACGAATTTATGAAACGATTTTATGAAACAACTGATTATGTTTCAGGGCTATTTTTAATAAAATATTAAACGCTTTATGGTGAAATTAATACCAATTGTCCATAAAAATCCGCGGATGTCAAAACTGGTAATAGAATTTTGAAATTGGAATTAGTTTTCGTGATATTAATTTTTTTCTAATTTTAATGACATTTCTGTAATGATGGCAACTAATTACTCAGTTTTTTTTGTGACAAAAAAGGGAAAAAAATGAAAAGAATCCAGATAGGGATTATTGATTTATTTTTATTCGTCATTTTCAAATTGAAATTGAATTTATCTTTTATTTCAATCGATAATAAAGACAAGATTGTGATTAAATTATGTTTTTCAGGAAAATTGGAAAAAACAATCACATTTCTATTGTCAGGATTCAATCGTCTGTCAGCATTTAATTTAATTTATAAACTGAAAATATATTGAATAATTTCGTCCAAATGACGTCATTTATGTAAACACAAAATAAAGGGGGGAAAAGGAATTAATAGTGATTATTATTTATTGATATCATTTTGTTATTTTTTTTGTAAAATTTAATCAAACGAATTTATAAAATCACTAATTCGGATATTTGAAACGAATATATAAAATAATAATTGCCCAACTGAACGGAAGGAGAATAAAGTATCCTGCTTGGTTTTCTATCCTGCTATCAAAATATCCGCCAAGCTTTTTAAAAAAGCGTCAAGACCCCTGTAATAGAAAAGCACCTAAAGTTCATTGGGTTTGTTTTCATGACTTTTGGCAACAAATCTATGTATATTAACGAATCTATCCCTTTTTGAAGCTCGAATTACGCCAAACCTAAAAGCAAAGGATCCTATACTGGAAAAGTACCCGATTTTCTTATGGACAATATTCATGTGACATAACATGGTGTAAAATTATCGCGGATAGCAAATTTGTTTAAATATCTCATCAGTTGATGCCGAATAAATGTAGGCATGCATGCACAAAATATTTAATTAATTTTGTATGATAAATAATTATTAGAAAATTCGTATGTACATATTAATTAAAATAAATAATTTACATATTTAAAATAACATGAAAATATGCACGATGGTGCACTAAAATAGAGAGAAAATTAAAACCTGTCACAGAAAATTGTATACAACAAAGTACTTTTCAATACTGTGGTTCTTAATGTTATTCACAAGCAGATGGAATTTTTCTCATCCTTAAACGCAAAGGAAGAATAGAATACAGATCGCTGTTATAAAAGTCCGAGAGGTAGCCACAATTTAAACCTAACCTTTTTATACAAGCTGGATTTCAAGTTGTAATTGATTTTACTTATCAGTCCCGAAAACAGTCGTCAGTTGTCGCAACAGCTGTGTATGAGGCCATGATAATCAAAAAATGCCCCATTAAAACGTTAAAAGCATGGCAACCCAATTACAGATTTACCAATATTTTAAAAATAAAGCACGCTGTCATGTTTTTAGAGGCCTCGAAGTCTGAGCGGGGGTTGGCGAGCGTAGCTCGCAGGGGGTAGGCCCCCTAGTATAATATAATCTTCTGAGTTATCCGAAATTTCAAATAGCATGTTACATTGTCTTTTGAATCCCCAGAAACGAATACATTTTCAAAATTTAAAGAATAATTTATAAAAACAAATTATTTTTAGCTGTCCGAATTTTTCAGAAACGTTTCCGAAGTGATTTTATAGTGTATTAATTAGTGTCCTCAGGCTGGAATACCTGTTTTTCGAATGTTATCCTTTCTCAAGTACACGTTTTCAGCCGCATAAGTTAATTTATACATGAAAGTGTAAAGAAATAATCTTAATTTTAATGTTATTGTTAACGCTCTTGATTTTGCATGTTTGTCTGCTAAAAAAAATTTTTGAGCATGAAAATGTTTACTTCAGAAGGGATAGCATTCGAAAAACAAGTATTCCAGGATGAGGTACTAATTAATACACTATAAAATCCCTTCGGAAACGTTTCTGAAAAATTCGGGCAGCTAAAAATAATTTGTTTTTATAAATTATTCTTTAAATTTTGGAAATGTATTGGTTTCTGGGGATTCAAAAGACAATGGAACACGCTATTGGGGATTTCGAATAACTCAGAAGATTATATTATATTTTCGTTCGTTGTTATAGCATATTTTCATAAAATAAGAAACATTGGTCATTTTTTACAGTGTAGTTGAGCGCATAATATGCAAGATAAGGTTATTAACTGTTATATCTTTATGAATAATATCAATAATTTTAACACAGTTGACACAGAACTGGTTTAAAATATTTTTTTTTTTGTCCAAGTAGCATCCTAGGGAATAAGTAACTTCAAATTAAGATTTTTAAATAATAACACATTCTTTTAACATCCAAATGTTTAATAAGCTATATTTTAACGCCTTAATTTTTATCTTTTTAAAATAACATTAAATGGCAAAACTAGGCTAATCTGTTCAATAATATGAATACAGGTGAGAATGCAATTATTCAATAAAATACTTTGTTATTAAAATATTTTTTTTCCGAGTAAGTATTTAAAAGGTATCTGTAATAATAACTTTTTCATTAGTCAGATGTTATCAGTAACTTCAAATAATTTAACAAAAGACAAACAGACTACAGACTACTATTATACTTTTTCACTGAGCGATAATTAGCTGCTGTATTCTTAGAGGAATTTTTACGTAGAGGCAAACCTAGTAAAACATAAAATAAATGAAAATTACACCGAAATATTTTGTGACAATTTACTTATTTAGTAAAGGATAGGCAGTATCTCAATGCCAAACCTTGTTATTCATTCATACCTTTAACGATATTTTTTTTTCAGGAGAGTGGTTTAAATATCTATCAGAAAGCATACTTTCTTCAAAGACGGGAATGTTTTTAAAATCAACTAGTGCCTCTTTATCATGCAGTTATTGTTACTCTGTGCTTCGGGGTGGCGCAATTAAGAATAACTTTTGTGAAAATAAGTGCTTGGCAAATTTTGACGTAGATTCGTGTCCTTTAATACGGAATGATTCTTCATCGATATATAAAACACCATCCTCAAAAGTTATTAAAATTAACACTTAATTTTTGTGTCTAATTCTTATTACTAACTATCTATTTATACATATGAATACAGGTGATATTGTATTTTACAACAATGTTCATGCTTCAATGAATGGTTGCCGAATGTTGAATTCATATAACATGAACAAGATAAAAATTAAGTGCTAATTTTAATAACTTTTGAGGATGTTGTTTTAAATATCGATGAAGAATCATTCCGTCTTAGAAGACACGAATCTACGTCAAAATTTGCCAAGCACTTATTTTCCCAAAAGTTATTCTTAATTGCGCCATTCCGAAGCACATAGTAACAATAACTGCATGATAAAGAGGCTCTAGTTGATTTTAAATTACCATATAACACACCAATATAACGCAATATGATTATGTTAACGAATTTTGCAGCATACGTGTCTTCCTATGTAAAAATCGTGGGACAAAGCTAAGTGAGTAGACAATTCATATTTTTAAATATCACTGCCAGAACATATGGTGTCCCTAAACGAAGTACTTTAAGCTACCTCAGCTTCATAGTTTGCCAAAACATTTCACTCATTTCTCAAACAATATGTTGAAAATACTTCTGCAATATCTTCATTATAATAAATAATCTAAAACTAAAATGGGAATCAAACAACTTTGAAAAAAACATTAATTTGTTTCTACTAAAAAAAAATGATTTCTGGTCCTTCGTTCGTATATTATTTCTGTTTCTGTCCTTACGTATCATATGTATGATATGTAAGATTCAAATTGCTTAGAAAATCATGGGAATGCTTCACAAAGGCTAGCAGTATATAATAAAATGAACACAAAATAATTAATTACTTATATTATTTCTTATCATTATCCAGTTATCATTATTCATTATACAGTTGCAACAATTCAGATAACATGAAACGAACTATAAGACACATTTTATTCCTTAAAAAAATTTATTATTAACTTAATATTTATTTAAAATTCTATTAATAAATTCATTTCTTCTAATTTTTTCGCATAAATGGTATGTACAGGCATGTATTTCAGCATTGATAAGGCGAGACTTCAGTAGAAATTTTGTGAAAATATTTCATTTTTGCGTTTTTTTTTTAATTCTAAAAAAATTATTTTTATAATTTCCAAAAAGTTTTAATAATTTACATTTTTTTGTACTACTCTGCCTATATTTTCAAAAACAGAATAGTTCAGTATGTTTTTTTCTTACTTTTTTTAATGTAACCATAGGAATTTTTTATTGTACAATATTACACTATTTATTTTCTTATTACACTTTTTATTTTCTTATTTTACTTTTAAAAAATGCAATCATTTAAAAATTATTTTTAAAAATCCCATTAGCTCATAAAAAAATTACTTTTTAACAAAGAAAATTAGCCCACATAAAAATGGAACATTATAGTTAAAAGAAACTCCATTTACTAATTTGGATTGGTCTTTAAAATTTAGATATCAAAATTATATATTTAAGAATTTTTAAATGGCATTAACAAATTTAAGAAAATAATTTTTTTTAAAATATTTCAATATATTACTTTTAGATAAAGGTATTCCCCATATATTTTTATTTATCTTGACCTTCAAATATTCATATTATATAAACTATTGAAAGTCGAGATTGTATGCGTACATTTGTAAAAAGAAGATCAATATAAATTCGTTTTCACACGACGGAAACATACAAGTACTTCATTAGCATGTAGACATATTAGCCTTTCAGTGTGTGATATCTTCTTCTGATTTATTACCCCACAAAACTGAATTGGAAACTCGCAATTTAATTAAATTATTTTTCATAAAAAACCCATTACTTAAAACAAAAATTAAGATACAGCCATCACTGTTCTTCCAATTTTTATTAAACTTTTCTTGAGGGGATAATTTATTGATCGACCTTTGCTTACATAATTTCCTTGTGTTATTAAAATCTTCAAACATTTGATAATCACTTCAATCAAGCGGATTGGCTGCGCAGAAAATTTATCTTGTGACGATAAAATTTAAAAAGTGCAAATGTATTAAAATCTTAAAATTAAATGATGATTTTTATTAATAATGTTTATTTGCAAAAATGTTAGATTTTCAACATTTGAGATATTTAAAATAAATATAAAAATTTTACGGAAATACAATTGATAAATGTTTTGTTACTTTACTTTAAAGCACGAATGTTCAATGAGTCTTAGACATTAAATTATGATTTATATACTACCTAATAGAAATGTTTTAATAGGATCTGTTCATATTGTTCAATGCTGTACATTTTTGTACACTGATTGTTTCCTGTTAAAAACTTTTGATGCGCTAAGCCAAATCATAAGATGTAATTATTTTCGATAATAGACCTTTTTTTTAAGACACATAAAATTTGTTTCAATGTTTATTCGTATGTTTGTTTTATTTCTTCACGAGGTTGCAATACATACTGGACTGGTGTCCAAAAATTACAACCCCAATATGTTAATTTTCTAATTCAGTAGTTACTGATGAGTACTCTACAGAACTTGATATTACGAAGATATATAGAGAGTAGGTTCAGCATACCCAAACGATGTGACGCCACCTTTACGCGATAATGATCACATGTCTTAAAGTTACGGTGAAACAAAATCTGATATGTTTCATTCTTCTAATTATTACTCTTCAGTGACAATCTGTTATTTCTACTGAGAAGTCATCGTAAAGGATGTTTTGCTATATTGTTGATGACTATTGTGATCCAAGGGAAGTAACATTGAAGAAAACCTTTGACAACCACGTGACCATCATTTCAAGAGGCTTTGTCCTAACAACATGACCGTTGCATTGTAATAAAGCTCCAAATGACGTCACTTGGTGACTTTGAAAAAAGCGACACTTGAAGATTCTATTGTGCAAACACCATTACCGATCTTTTGATACAAATCGCCGAATGATTTTATTTTGAAGTCATTTGTGTACTGACCAAAAACCAGAAAACAACAGAAATGAAGAAGTCTCAGTGGACGCACCAAACGATGGTAACTTCAAAGTAATAATTAGACAAAAGAAAAATATCACAGTTTATTTGAACGAATTGACTATGACGTATGTTACTTTTTGTGACGACATGGTGCTGTTTTATCGACTGGCTGTGCTGGTAGGTTTCTTATATGTTACATGAACCATTTATATCACTTTTGTTTAATTACTCACCAATAACTTTTGTGGTCGAAAATTAGCATTTTTTTGTCCGTTAAATTTTGGACGGACATCAGACATATCTTTCATGACAATAAACACTGACTTATATATTTCTGACATTTTACTTGTAATTTTAAATTTTCTAAAATGTGAAGCGCATTTTTAATTAACATTGAAAAATTACTTTCGTTTTACAAATAAGTTTACCCATTTTACAAATATTTGTGTAAGTAATATTTAATACCTTTTCCAATTAAACCTTTTATAAAAAATGAATATATTTTCGTCGGGTATCGTAAAAAACTTTTTTATTTTGCAATATAAAAACTTTAAATCTTTGGAAATCACTTCAGAAAAGCAGATTTGCTGAAATGAAAATTAATCGCTTGATGGTTCGATTCCTCATTCATAAATGTATTGGAATTTAGAATGATTTTTTTATTAATAAGAATCATTTGTGGAAACATTAGATTTTGAGAATATATCTTTCAGATATAATTAATAAATATAGGAAATTTAAGAGACATACATGTGTATTATATTTGCTCATAACAGTTTAGCTGCAATTTGTATTCACAAATTCACAGAAATGCTCATAATGTATTATAACTATGTTATTATCATATATTCTAATACGAGCAAAACTTGTGGGTGGTAATATATATATATATATATATATATATATATATATATGCAAAATTTATCTCAAAAACGGCTCTAACGCTTTTGACGAAATTTTATGTTCTACCGTTTTGGGGCACCAGAAAACCATTGGGCTAGGTCACGTGTTCGAGAAAATTCGATTAGTGGGTCATTTTGGGTCATTTTGGGTCATGGCCTAGCTAATTGTATCTAAAAAACGGTTCAAACGATTTTGATGGAATTTTGTATCCAACCATTTTCGGACACGAGAAGACTATTGGGCTGGGTCACATGTTCGAGAACTTTCGATTAGTGGGTCATTTTTGGGTCAACGCGGGTCAAATTAATTTTATCTAAAAAACGGCTCTAACGATTTTGATTAAATTTTGTGTCCTACAAGTTTCGAGCACGATAAAATCATTGGGCTAGGTCACATGTCCGAGAAAATTCGATTAGTGGGTCATTTCTGGGTCATTGTGGGTCAAGATCTAAAAAGCGGCTCAATTTACACTAAATTTTGCATCCAATGGTTTTCGGGCACGAGAAGACTGTTGGGCTAGGTCACATGTTCGAGAAAATTCAATTAGTGGGTCATTTTGGGTCATTTTGGGTCATGGCCTAGCTAATTGTATCTAAAAAACGGTTCAAACGATTTTGACGAAATTTTGTATCCAACCATTTTCAGGCAGGAGAAGACTATTGGGCTGGGTCACATGTTCGAGAACTTTCGATTAGTGGGTCATTTTTGGGTCAAAGCGGGTCAAATTAATTTTATCTTAAAAACGGCTCTAACGATTTTGATTAAATTTTGTATCCTACGAGTTTCGGGCACGCGAAAATCATTGGGCTAGGTCACATGTTCGAGAAAATTCGATTAGTGGGTCATTTCTGGGTCATTGTAGGTCAAGATCTAAAAAGCGGCTCAATTTACACTAAATTTTGCATCCAATGGTTTTCGAGCACGAGAAGACTGTTGGGCTAGGTCACATGTTCGGGAAAATTCAATTAGTGAGTCATTTTGGTCATGGGTCATTATGGGTCAAGCTATTTTATCTTAAAAACGGTTCAGAGGATTTGAAATAAATTTAGCATTCTATGGTTTTCGGGCACGAGAAGACTGTTGGGCAAAGTCACATGTTCGAGAAAATTCAATTAGTGGGTCATTTTGGTCATGGGTATAATATATTTGAACTCGAATTTAATTATGACCGAGCATAGCTCGGTCTTCCCTGCTCGTTATACTAATTTAACACGAAACATTTTCTAACGGATACTGTTTCTTCTTATTCATTGTCTAAATTAAAAAATTGTTATAGTATGTAAGTAATTTAAAACATTGTATATTCTTCTAACTTTATACATTAAAAATATTTATTTAAATATTTAACAATAATCTGTCTTTATTTTCTCACACTGACGAAATATACAAATTCATATTTCTGAAATATTAAATAGACTCATAAAAACAATTTACAAATTTCTTCTATTTTATTCTTCAATGAAGTGTCTTTATATGGTTTTATTAAAGACAGAAAAAGTATTAACATGTGATAATTTAATATTTGTGAATCCAAAAAATCTTGTACCTTTTAACCTTTAAAAAATATAGTATATATATATATATATATATATATATATATATACGTGACTGATCTTCTAAAATTTCATTAAACTTCTAGAAAAGTTGAAGGGGTAATTTATTCATCTAACACTGTTATATTCTTTGTTCTCTTGTGTAATTAAAACATAGAAGGATTTGTAAATCACTTCAGACAAGAGGATTGACTGAGCTGATAATTAATCTTTTGACGTTGAAATTTTATCAAGTGAAAATAATAAGATTTTAAGATTTTACGTAATTAATATTGATAATATATTTTTAAAAATAAAGTAGTTAATGTCATAAGCTAATCTTGGAAATTTGTTTTTTTTTTCGAGCAATTCACAGCTTATATGGCGACGCTAGAGGCAAAATCCATTTACTTTAAAATGCAGGTTTTAACAGCCCTGGGTTTACCAAAACACAATAGACAACTATTACCAATTTAATGGGTTTTAGAATAAAGTTCTGTGATTTAACAAAGTGAAGATTATTATTTTAAATATGTTATATTTAAAAGCCGAATTAGCAACACTTTTCTACTATGCCTTTTTCGTAATCAGAAAATGAGTCTTAAAGGTTGGGGATCTTTTCAACACCTTTAAACTTAATAATTTAAAATTGTTTTATGTATAAAAGGCAAGCCAATTTATACTACCCGCGATGTAGCCCCCCCCCCATCCCGTATTATGCTATGTGTACAGAATATAGAAGGAAATCGTCATTAATTTAAAACTGTAAGAGATTTTTTGCATTTAGTATATTTTCTTAGGTTGGACAGTAAATACACCAAAAATCATGTTTTTTACTTTCATATTAACCGCATGCCAGCAATTAATTGAGGAACATTTCAATGTTTAAAGCAACCATTGCGGGTCTATTTATTTCAGTGCTTAATCGCTTAGTTTGATTAATTCTGCTAAATTCGTATTTTATATATTTATTTAAATTGTGTATTATATATATTTATTTAAATTGTGTATTAGATATTTATTTAAACTGTGTTTAAATTGTTTTAAATTTGTTTGGCGATTTAGTTATGCAATATTGCACGGACACAAACAATGTTCAATTATTTACATCATTTTCCGAAATTTGGTTACAACAGATTTATAAAAATTCATGCTTAAAAAGTATTTTAAATACATACAGAATCAGTAAATTCAGATAGAATTTTCATTCAAAATGCATTTGAAAGTACTTTTTTTTAATGAAACGGTTTAAAAATATAAATTGCGCTGTATTTAGAAGTAAATCAAATTAGTGTAACAGCGACATTTTTTGTCGGGCCCATGGTACCGTCAGAATCTCATTCTCTTTACCATTTAGATGTAGTGAATTAAATAAAATTATACTAATAAATATTCCATTATATGAATTTATAATCAGATTAATGCATTTTTGAAATACTTTACACATCTCAGGTATCCCAATACGTTTGAAACCCAATTTTAAACTAAAATAAAAACAGTATAATAATAACTAGATGGAACCCGTCAAAATTTGACGGCAAAAAACTTGATAGTACCATAAAAATAAAATTCATAGCTGCTTTAAAATGTTTGAAACTTTTGCAGAATAATTCAAATAAATAAAAAACCCACTTTGAATTAAAGCTAGGTTGAAGAACAGCAATTGGCTAAGTTTCACTGGCACATGCACTCGCGGAATTTCTTTCATCTGACACATTTAGCGCTGTTGTGCAAGTAAATGGTAAGTGCCCCTTGTGGATGGGGAAATGACGGGATGGACCAAGGAGATGCATAACATGAGAAAGCAGTCAAATACCTTTCAAACGATATGTAACATGAGGGGTGTGTGCAAAATTTAAAAAAGTACCCCTTGGGGGGGGGTAAAGTAGGGGATGGACACGGAACATGCATAATATGATTAAGTGGTCACAGACCTTTCTAACGATATATAACATGACGGTTGTGTGCAAAATTTAGAAAAGTACCACTTTGGAGGAGGGGGGGGGGCAAAGTGGGGAGATGGACATCAGAGATACGCATATTATTAAGCAGTCACAGACCTTTCCAACGATATATGACATGAGGGTTGTCTGCAAGATTTAGAAAAGTACCCTCTTGGGGGAGGGGGGGGGGCAAAGTGGGGAAATGGACATTGGAGATATGCATATGATTAAGCAGTCACAGATCTTTCCAACGATATATGACATGAGGGTTGTCTGCAAAATTTAGAAAAGTACCCCCTTGGGGGAGGGGGGGGGCAAAGTGGGGAGATGGACATTGGAGATGCATAATATCATTAAGCGGTCACAGACCTTTCCAACAATATATGACATGAGGGGTGTCAACAAAATTTAGAAAAGTTCCCCCCTTAAGGGGGGGAAGTGGCGGGATGGACCCCGGAGATGCATAACATGAATAAGCAGTCAAAGACCTTTCCAACAATACGTAACATGAAGGGTTTGTGCAAAATTTACAAAAGTACCCCCTTGGGGGGGGCAAAGTGGGGGGATGGACACCGGAGATGCATAATATGATTAAGCGGTCACAGACCATCTTAACGATATATAACATGAGTGGTATGTGCAAAATTTAGAAAAGCACCCCAATTGGCGGGGGGGGGGGATGGACCACACAGATGCATAACATGAAAAGGCAGTCGCAGGCCTTTCGAACGATATATCATATGAGAGGTGTCAGCAAAGAAAAATCTCCGCCCCGTGTGGGCAAAACATACTACCCTCGCCGCCATAATTATTGATGCGGACTCATTTTTTAAATTCGTTCGCACCCCTCTTCTCCCGCAAAATGTTGTGAATTTTTAAAAACTCCCCTTCCGAATTTTTTATACCAAAAGCACTTATGTCCGTCGTCTGCATGCAGAGTTTGGTGCTTACAGACGCCAGACACAACAACACACACACAGACAGACGTTTACCGACATTAATAGTATAGATGATACTCAGTGCCTACACATTTCACCCTTTATAATTCAGCCAATGAGTTGACGGTTGTTTATTTCCAGAAACGAAACAATAATTCTTTAGGATGAATTTTGTTTGTTTGATACACCGTGGCAGAATGCGTGCAATGCAGCGACAGGCATCACAAACTTTTTAGGGCACCTGCAGACTAAAAACATATAATCAATCTTCACGGGAAAAAAATCCTAGATTTCGTCAAATGATCACGGGAAAAACACGAATTTCATCAAAGGATCATGTAAAACGTGAATTTTGTTAAAAGACCACAGAAAAACGCGATTTACGCAAAAGATGAGCAAATTTTGTCAAAGAATCGCAAAACAGGAAATTTCACCAAAAGATAGCGCTTTCTTGCCAAATTTCGTCTAAAAATTGCAGAATAAAATGTATTTTATCAAAAAATCGCTGGAAAACGCACATTTCGTTAAAGTATCGCGAGAAAAATGCGAATTTCTTCAAAGATTGCTGAAAAAACGCGAATTTCATCGAAGGATTGCTGAAAATTCATGAATCTTATCAGCAGAGAAAATGTGATTATTATCAAAGCATTGCGAAAAAAGAAAATTTCGTCTAAGGATCACAGAAAAACGCAAATTTCATAAAAGAATCATGGAAAATAACGCAAATTTCGTGAAAAAAAAATCGCAGAAAAAACACAAATTTCGTCAAATTATCACTGAAAAAAACACAAATTACGTCATAGGATAGCTGAAAAAATTGTGAATCTCGACAAAAAAAAGATACAGAAAAAAATGCGAATTTCATTAAAGAATCACGAAAAAAATGCGAATTTTGTTAAAGGATCGCGCAAAGAATGTGAATTTTTTGTAAGGTTCGTGTGAAAAATGAAACTGTCTTTATTAAAAACAGCACACACACAAACATCTATACAAACCTCAATACACACAAACATATTATAGGCAGGGCTTGAAATTCAATTTTTCCAAGGACGGCAGTCTCCCTACCAACATTTTTAAATGGAGGGGAGTTGTAATGTTTGGGAGGGAGAAAAAAAATCTTTAAACCCTACTATTATTTTACGTGCTATTTAAAGAATTACATTAAATCAGACATGACAAAATACCATTGAAAAAATTAAGTCAACTGAGAATGATTATGTAAAATGTTTATTTTTATTATAAAAAAGTGAAGAAAGTTAAGTTTTATATATGCAGTGTATTTTTCAAGTTCCATTAAACGTGTTAGGGACCCTTAACAATTAGGTTGTTAAATAAATTTCTGACTTTAGATTTTACTTCATTGAGATTCACCGATCGATCGTGGAAAAGACGCAAAGTTCATCGATCTGTCACGGAAAAAACGCTAAGTTCGTCGATCTGTCATAAAAAACGCGAAGTTCGTCGATCAGTCGGGGGAAAAAAGCAAATTTCGTCGATCGATTGCAGAATAAACACAAAGTTCGTCGATCTGTCCCCAAAAAACGCAATGTTCGTCGATCAGTCGCTTAAAAAACGCAATGTTCGTCTATCTGTCGCAGAAAAAACGCAAAGTTCGTTGATCAGTCGCAGAAAAAAATGCAACGTTCGTTGATCTGTCGCAGAAAAAACGCAAAGTTCGTCGATCAGTTGCGGAAAACAGCAAATTTCGTCGATCGATTGCGGAATAAATGCAAAGTTCGTCGATCAGTCAGGGAAAAAAGAAAAATTTCGTCGATCGATTGCGGAATAAACGCAAAGTTCGTCGATATGTCCCCAAAAAACGCAAGGTTCGTCGATCAGTCGCTTAAAAAACGCAATGTTCGTTGATCTGTCACGGAAAAAACCACAAAGTTCGTCGATCAGTCGCGGAAAAAACACAAAGTCCGTCAATCGGTTGCAGGGAAAAAAAATCACGAAATTTATCGTTCGGTTGCAGGTAAATTAAATAATGCAAATTTCTCCAAAAATGCTGAAATTTTTTGGGCGGGAGGCTCCCGCTCATGATCTTTTTTTGGGCGGGATTTCAAAATTTTCGGCGCGAATCCCGCCCTGAAATTCAAGCCCTGATAGGTATAGTTTTAATCTGAAATAATATACTGAACTTGAACTAACTTTTGAAAAATCGGGTTAACCCAAATCCAACTTGCAGAAATCTACACTCAGTCTGAAATCGACTCGAACCATAAAGACAGTTAACCCAACTTGCAACAAAAATAATTATTGCCGAGAGAGCATTTACCCTCTCGCCCTGTGCTGAAACCTTTCAGAAAATTTTCTGTGAATTTTCTGATTTCAGCCAATGAGTGGAGGGGGCCAAAGGAACGTTCCTTATCACAAACGAAAGATGAGATACGTTCGTTTGATGTCGTTGTTGAAAATTTATGGATTTCTACTATTAAAGTAATTTTTTCATTTTACCCTTTTTATTTTCTTTTTGTGTTGTATGTATTTTGCTACTTTGAAATTTTTTAAACTAACCCTTTTTTTTGGAGAGTGAGAGAGAGAGATTTAGTAATTTGGTGACACGAAGTTCCGCAAATTCTTAAAATCCACAAATCGTTTCCAATGTAAACAATGAAATTTACAATTAAGTTGCAAGTGCAAAATTTCAGTTTTTAAAAATTTTCATGTCATTCTGTACACATTTTAATATGTCATTCTGATCATTATACATATTTAGTTATGCATTATTAATTATTTACTTGACCTTTACTTTTAATATTTTAAATATTTCAAACTTACAGCTAAATGTAATTATTAAAACATTTGAAATACTGCATTCGAAAAATGAAATTTCAGCTTAGAAATGCGACAATTACTATTAGGTTAAAAAAATTTAAAGTAGAAAAGTACTTATGATATAAAAAGAAGAAAAAAAATACACCAGAATTTATCTGTATTACGAAAGCGGGAGAAATGATTTTCTGTGCTATACGAAAAGATATCCAAATAACTCAATCATGAACATAGAAATAGGTATCGGTTTCTATGTTCATGTGCACTCAATCCAAACTTGAAACTTTTAAAAAGGTCATTGAATGAATGAAATTCATCTCCGCCTTTCACATCCAGAAAACTTGCTGTGTCGCCAATTATGTTTATATTTTATATATATATATAAATAATAATTCAGGCACTTTTCCGTTATACGGACACCATTGTCGCCAAACATACATACATACATACATTTTGGCATAGTGTCCGTATAACAGAAAAGTACTAAAGTTCATGGTTTAAAATCACAATAAAATATCATGAAATTTATTGATTAGTTGTGGGAAAATATCGGGGAAATAATGTGTTTTTCGCGATTTTTTTGTTTTGTTAACAATGTGGTTAGAGAGCCAGTGAGAAATCCAGAAAACTTGCTGTGTCGCCAATTATGTTTATAATATATATATATATATAAATAAATAATAATTCAGGCACTTTTCCGTTATACGTACACCATTGTCGCCAAACATACATACATACATTTTGGCAAAGTGTCCGTATAACAGAAAAGTACTAAAGTTCATGGTTTAAAATTGCAATAAAATATCATGAAATTTATTGATTAGTTGTGGGAAAATAATGTGTTTTTGTGAAATTTTTTGTTTTGTGTTGTTGTGTTTAATTGTAAGCATTCATTATAATTTTCAGTGCATTATTAAATTGAAATTTTTGTTTAAAATATGTAAACAAAACAGTGACCAGAAACCTGCACAATTTCTAATATAGATAGATAGATAGATAGATGCATGCATGTAGTACTTTTAATTATTTGGTAAAAATACTGTGATCGTCACTGAGAAAACCTGAATTTAACCTAAAAGTAATTGTTGAGTGTTTAAGCTGAAATTTCATTTTACGAATACAGTATTTCAAACGTTTTAATAATTACATTCAGCTGTAAGTTTGAAATATTAAAAGTAAAGGTCAAGTAAATAATTAATAATGCATAAGTAAAAGTAATTGTCGAGTGTTTAAGCTGAAATTTCATTTTACGTATACAGTATTTCAAATGTGTTAATAGTTACATTCAACTGTAAGTTTGAAATATTAAAAGTAAAGGCCAAGTAAATAATTAATAATGCATAACTAAAAGTAATTGTCGAGTGTTTAAGCTAATTTCATTTTACGAATACAGTATTTCAAATGTTTTAATAGTTACATTCAGCTGTAAGTTTGAAATATTAAAAGTAAAGGCCAAGTAAATAATTAATAATGCATAAGTAAAAGTAATTGTCGAGTGTTTAAGCTGAAATTTCATTTTACGAATACAGTATTTCAAATGTTTTAATAGTTACATTCAGCTGTAAGTTTGAAATATTAAAAGTAAAGGCCAAGTAAATAATCAATAATGCATAACTAAATATGTATAATGATGAAAATTTTTTTTCTTGAATTAATCAGTGAAACTCGCCTTATAAATGTACGCAAATAATTCACATCAAAATCTTAAAATAACAAAGTTTTCTTTCGTGTTTAGCTATGCTTAATAGCCAAAAATCTTGATTAATACAAAAATTGTTTGGTAAAAATACTTTGATCGTCGCTGAGAAAACCTGAATTTAATCATATCACACAGAATTACATATTAAAAGTTTAAAAAACTGAAATGTTACACTTGCATCTTAATAGTTTGTTTACATCGGAAACGATTCGCGGAATTTCGTGTCACGAAATCTCTCTCTCTCTCAAAAAAAGGGTTAGTTATAAAAAATTCAAAGTAGTAAAATACATACGACTTAAAGAAAAATAAATACGGTAAAATGAAAAAATACCTTAATAAAAGAAATCCATAAAGTTTCAACAACCGAACAACAAAATGAAATCGTACAATCGTACGTAATCCACACACGCTTCTAGAGAGAGGAAAAAGCCTTCACCTCATTGGCTGAAACATCGCGTCTGAAGATAGTAAACCCCTCTAGCTGATTAGCAGAATGCTCGCGCATGCGTATAAATAGCATTTTTGCACGAAAAACTAAAAAGCAGGTTAGCTTTAAGTATATGGATTGTTTCAAATGAAAACGAATTTTAGAGACCATGTGTTTTTTGAATAAATATTTTTGTTTGAATTATGTTCAGATGTATTTTATGCGTACATGAACGCATAAATATTTGTATATAAAAAGTTTATACAAATATTTATATATTACAAAAGCCACATGATGTTATAACATCCGTTGTTATTTTTTATAGTGTGTTCTAAAAAAATTGAAACTCAGTTTACTTTTTTTAACGTATTGGAGATGCGTAGGCAATATAAATTGCAAAAGTATGAAAACAAAGGTAGGAGTTAAGATTATACTGAAATAGTTCTGCCAACAAGTTTGTGTATATTAAACTTTTTAAAATTTTATTCGATCTCTGTGTTCTATAAGTTATATTTATTAATATTTTAACCTCCCTCGTATTGATAAATGTAAAGAGTCCATTTTTCTTTTTATTTATTTATTTATTTATTTTTTTTACGACCTCAACTTACAGAGTTATGATCGTTGTCATTTTATGATATTTTGCAACTTTCCGACGATAAAATATTGTCTGGCCTTTTTTACTGCCCTAAAGGTCCAAAACTTTGTAAAATTTTAAGTATCAAATTTCGGTGAGTTTTAATTGCACGAAATTTGAATATCTACTGTTTTATTTGTCAGAGTATTGAGAAAATGGTTGTAATTATTAACTTTAGGACCATAGGACAGTAAAAATAAAATAGAGTAACTTTTTCAAACTGAATGGCAGGGCAATTTCAACAATATACTCTTAAAATCTGTGGTATTTTGCATATTATTTCAACTTACATTGAGTATGTATCTGAAATACGTAAAAGATTAAAACTCATTCAATCGCTTTGAGAAACCTTATATTTGATACACCCTAATTTACATCAACCGTTAAAACATAAACAAAAGTTGAGTCAGTGCGCCGGATCACAAACAATATTTGCTAGGATTACAACCAGTTATACAGTATCTCACTTCATACAGAAATGAATTTCTTACATATATTAAACGAAGACAAAAAATTTGTTAATATAGGACTAATTTTTGCTTGTGAGAAAAGTTAATAAATTTCTAGAAGTAGTGTAGGTAAACTAATTCGTTAATCATATCTTTAGTAGTGTCAGCTGCTGCGATCTCGATTTATTGTACGTTACTTTAATATTAAGGCAGATATCTTACCAAAGCATTCCAGATTAAATAGCATGTTGTGAAATATGACTAACATGTCAAAAGGCTCTGGAAATAGTTACTACCTACATTATAATAACAGATATCTGCATTTTTTATGCTTTTAAATGCAGCTGGCTAGTAAATAAACTTAAAGTTAATAGTCAGACAATCTAACGAATGATTGGTTTGTGCGAAACAAGATGGGCTTTTAGCCAATAATTTTGTTTTAGTGCAGTGCTAAGGATGAAGTGCCAAACAGTTTATTTTCGTTAACCATGTTCTTTTATTTCCAGAAAAGTAAAAACTGATAGTCTGACTGCTCAGAAAATTTGTGCTATAAACGGACAAAGTGTTGTTTCAGATGAGACAGTTCGAAGGTGGTTTCCGTAGTTTAAGCGTTATGATGTTTAAGCGAAGGTGATGCCCGCTTTAGATGACCATCATCTGTAAAGGAAGACCTCTTATAAAAGAAGCTACCAAATGATCATGCACTGTACTTTTTCGAATATTTTGTTGGTGTGATAGCTCCTGAACTGTATAACGTGGACATTTAGCGATAGCTTCAATTAAGTAATCCTCACATACAATAATTGTCGTCCAGAGGAGCATCATCTTTAAGACTAAAATTCCCGCGTTAAAACTTCTCAAACCACCTTCAAACTGTGTCATTTGAAAAACCACTTTGTCCATATACAGCTTAAATTTTACAAATACCCTGGCTACCTTTCTTGAAATAAGGGAGTATAATTAACGAAAATGATCTTCTTTTTAAAAAAAAACACAGAGTTTTCCGAATGACCCAATAATTAATACGCGAACATCGCAATTCTTTATTAGTTTAGTAACACATTTTTTTAAAAATTGTTAGGTATTAATGATGCATATCGCAATACCAGAATGAAGGTATTTAGATTTTTTTTGCAAAAATTACACTTTTTTAAATATCTGTTAAAAAGTCAAAAATATTATTAATTATTGGATTAAATTGAAGTTTCATTTAGATTTTCAGTAAAGTTAAAATTGTTAAGTAGCAAAATAATTCAACGAAAAGTTTTATTTTTATCATTTTTTAAGTATTATATGACAAGACAGAGCTATATTGTATTAGAATTAACGTTATAGTTATACTTTGGTCCAGAAGGTAGATTCTATCCCATATCAGTGGTTGTCACTACGCGGCTCACGACTGCATGATATCTTCGATTTCATTTCTCACAGCCTCATAAGAGAATACAGATTTTGATTTTTATATTATACAATTCTTTAGAAGTAATCTACAGAATATGTTTCAAATGTAGCATCTTGTAATTACATTATTTTGATTGTCTTTGGTTCTACTAATTTATGTCATATGGCATTTAGTCCATTGATTTTATACACAAATAAATAGAGGTTTCGCCTAGCAAATGGAAATCTTAAACTTTGGAAATCGCTACCAAGTACCGCTCAGAAATGTATATAATTATAGAAGAAACTTCCAGATTTCAATCATCTATCTCAAAATTTTTCGTAACTGACAACAGTTATTTGAAATTAAACTTTGTATAAATTGTGTATAAGGTAAAGCCAGGAGAGATGGCGCGGTTTGAGAGATTGCGCAAATAGAGGTTTGAGGAGAAGGAGTAGAGTGAGCTCGCAGCGAGTCCAAGTAGTTGTACAACAGCAATAGTGGAGTGGTTACTTGAAAGTGCACGTTGATTGTTTTGAGCGTCTAAGATAAAGCATAGCTATTTTGTTTTACCAAAGTAAGTGCTTGAATTTTCATAGCTATTCATTAAAATTTCTATACTATGTCAGTAGTACAAAATATTTTAAA
This sequence comes from Maratus michaelseni, assembly GCA_963931845.1. NCBI lineage: Eukaryota > Metazoa > Arthropoda > Arachnida > Araneae > Salticidae > Maratus > Maratus michaelseni. Next base: position 287,233,051 of record OZ007591.1, on the reverse strand, counting down.
TTTAAACGATTTCTCATCAGCTACTAATCTAGACTAACAATGGGAACATCAACTGTTCGTTTTAGTAGCGGCCATGTTTAAATAAAAGGCCGCGCAATCTCTCTTACCGAAATTGGGAAGTTTGCGCATCTGCTACTTAGGAGAGATGGCGCATTGTTCCCATTAGTTTCCCTGCTAGGAGAGATTACGCAGCTTATTGGTAAATTTGCGTAAAAAAATGAAAAATGAAAAGGGACTAATTTTAAGTTAAACGTGTTATCAAGTAACGTAATGTTATTTTGTAATCTTATCTCGACTTGCTTTTTCTGATTCTTTATTTTTTTCCTTTTAATTAAAATTCTTTAATCGTTTTAAAAATTATTTCCTTTTTCTGATTCTTTAATCATTAGGTTGAAATATTCACTCCTAATACAATAATATTTATTCACAAAAACCTTACAACAATGTCATTTAAGTGTAATTATTATTGTTAACAATTTAATTGTAGTTATTATTAGTATAACAATCTCTCCTACCCATCTGCGCAATCACACCAACCCTGTAAAGATAGATTGCGCAAAATAACTTTCTTGGTTTTATTACAACTGTTTTATTAAATTGCAACATAACAACAAATTAGCAATAGAAATGATTAAAAAACAAATGAAGTAAAAATTATTCATGGATGGTGTAGCAAAAAATTAATATTTAGATTTTTTATTGTTATTCTTTTGAATTGTGCGCAGACTATCCTAGCTTTACCTTATTCGTAATACTTCTAACATTTACGTTCATCAAACATATCAAAAACTACATTTAATGTTAAATTGTGACCATTAGTTATTATTAATAATTACATATCAATAACTAGTATATATTAGGTTAATCATTATAATATATAAACATATATAGACCTATGATTATGATAATTTAAATGACGCTCTTGAGCTATCTTCCTTACTATGTTCTGACTCAAACAGAAATTTGAGTGACTGCCACTTCCGTGACCGTAAGAATATAATTTTTTCTTATAAGATGGTCTGTGATACAAAAATATCTAAAATATAACGTTTTTACATGTGTTGCTTAAAATTAATCCAGAGTTTTTATGAAAAAAATCCATCAAACCGCCTGTAAAAACGATAATTAGATCAAAAGATAACACCACTTCTTTATATTGCTCTGTCTATATTTGTATTAAATTAAAATTTTAAATTTATTTGTCAAATATTGTTTTAAAGATTTGTTTTATTTAAATTGATATTTCTTTTTCTGTGAAATATAATTTATAAGACTACATACTATAATTTTTAGTTATATATTTATATAATTGTCTACATTTTGTTTTCTTGGTAAAAAATACTCATAAAGAATGACGTGTTTTCTTTAAAAAAAATATATTATGTTTTTATATATACATTGACATAATTTTTCAAAAGAAGTATGCGAAAAGAGCTATTTCTTCCGAAGAAATATTAGCCTTTATAAATATAAAAAATTAATATATTTTTTAATTTTTAAAATTATTCATTTAAACAATATACATTTGAAAAGTAATGTATTTATAATAAAACAACTAAAACTAGTCGTTGTGGGCCACCGTAATACTTACCCATCACGGATATGCAAAATGTAAAATATTAAAATAAAAAATGTGTAAACTACTTATAAAATGCATTGCAATTCGAATAAAATTGTGGCTTGATGACGTCATAAACTTTAAAGGCTCGATTACTGAATTGCTTGAAAGAAACATCCTTATAACTCCAAAAATAATAATCCTATTAACTAGCGGTTTATTGCATCTGATTAAGCGTCCTATTTCCAATTAAAATATATCTTTGAATTGTAATTTGAATGAAATACAGGGCCATGAAAAATCGAAGACTGTGGGAAATAGGATTACAAATATCTCGGCAACTAATTATCTGATAGACTTCATGCTTTATGCAAAATTTATGGTCTTTTATATACACTCCTTAAAATAAACAATTTCGAAAATTTTTATATACCTTTTATCAGAATGAATATTTCGAGAGTCCGAAAAAAATAGTTCCGGATAATCGAGGTTACTGAAATTTAATAGCCTTCTTACCATTGTTATATACTAAGTACATACCAAATTTCAAGTCTCTATCTCATTTTTTTCGGGAGATAGAGCGTTTACAGACACACAGACACACAGACGGACGGCAAAAGAGTTTTTTCTAAAAATATGTTTTTCGGAATCTCCAGTATCTGAAAAGTGTAAATCCGTCAAAATTTTTTTTTCGATTTTCAAAACGATTACAAGACTTACCCTGTACTACGTATGATGGGTAAGTAAAAGGACAAAAAAATACAAGTAATGAGAAAAAAAACAAATAAATATAAACAAAAACATTTATAAATTAAAAAATACATTATATTTTTTGTTTCAGGTCACCTTAATACAGTTGGGTCAATTTTGATAACTAGACGACTGAACAGGACGAAGAATATATTGTTGTGAGCTCGGGGTTCGAAAGGACTGATGCCAATATATAAGAACAATCAAAAGGTTTTATTCACTATAAACAGTGCAATACGATCACAAATATCTTCTGAAAATTACAAGATATTCAGTAATCTTCAAATCCAATAAAAGCGCAGCAAAATTTCACACAGAAACAATGTGTTCAATACGACGTATCAACGACAAAATCAATCTGAGTAACACAGTTCTCAATGCAAAGCCTCTCGTATGAATTCAATCGCAGTTGACCGACAACTCACTGAACTGAACTGGTGGAGGTCCCTTATATAGGCTTTAAAGATAACTGTAGAATTTTCTAGAGCCTTCAGATGCCAGAAATTACCAGCAAGTGCTTTAACTTTCGATAGAGAACCTAAGCGAGAAAGGATCCCAATGTACAGGTATAAGGGGGGTTGCACAAAAAGTCGCCAAATCCGTCGCCAACTTGGCGACATTTGGCGATATGTCGCCAAATTTGGCGACAAAAATAAGTCGCCCATTCCTTGGCGATTTTGCCATAGACTTTCATTATAAAGATGGGGGTGTAAGGTTGTTTTTCTTGCAAAGCATCTGAGGCCTTTAGCATTGAGTTACATGATGCTCAATAGGAAATACATTAATAATACTGCAATTTTCACAATAATAAAATAAAATAAATGAAATATTTACAAATATATACAAAATTCATAACATTGCCCCCCTCTCAAGGACTGCACGTCCCGGGCAGTTCAACCTTTGATCGGAAAGCAAACCCGTTACCAACAAATGCTATACTATTCAAAACACATTCATAATGCTGAATTATACAAAATATACACTTATTTAAAAATAAAATAAAATAAAAGCATAGACATTATTACATACAAGTGTTTAAATAATAATAATAATGATAATGCTCAGCAAAATAAATAATTACATTAACTTACATATAAGACCATGGTCATACTAATTTACATTATTTACATTACACTATTTACAATCAATGAACTAAGTACTATGGCCATAGTATGGAGCCAGCCTGTCGTAAAGAACGACTCTAGGCTTCGAACTTGGTGACTTTCGGATCCGAATTACGACATCGTTCAGTCTGTTTAGGACTGTATAAGGACCGTCCCAGTGCGATTGCAGTTTGGGAGAAAGTCCTTTACGTCGAGTCGGATTATAAAACCAAACCTTGTCACCTTCTTTGAATTGATGTCCCGTGGCTTTCGTGTCGTACCTGGTCTTCATCTTCTCCGTCTGTATATTGATCCGCTCTCGAGCCAAGTTGTGGACGTCTTCAAATCGTGCCTGGAGATTCTGCACGTATCCCTCTGGAGATGAAGGCGCATCTGGAGGGCGACCAAAAATCAGATCACAAGGTAGACGAAGATCACGACCGAAAAGCATCTGAGACGGGGAATAGCCGGTTGTTTCATGGACGGCGCTGCGATAGGCGAGAAGAAACAAGGGAAGTTTTTGGTCCCAGTCTTGCTGGTTTCTTGAGACTAGAAGTGAGAGATTGTTGAGGATGGTACGAGTAAATCTCTCAACCATGCCATTCGACTGCGGATGTAAAGGCGTCGTCCTAGTTTTGTCCATTCCGAGAAGTTGGCAGAGACCCTCAATCACAGCAGAGATGAAATTTCTCCCCTGGTCAGAATGCATTTGAAGAGGGACTCCATACCTTGATATCCACTGGTGTACCAAGGCATCCGCAAACGTAGAAGCTTCTTGATCAGGGATGGCATAAACTTCAGGCCATTTTGTGAAACAGTCCATGAAAACAAGGAGGTATTTGTTGCCATCAGCACTTCTTGGCAGATGACCTAGGATGTCAAGGGCGATGCGTTCAAAAGGTGCTCCTACATTGTAGAGATGTAGTCTTCCTCGGCTACGTTTCTTTGGTCCTTTCCGAGCTGCACAAGCATCGCAAGATTTGCACCATTGTTCGACGTCAGCTCTCGCTTTTCCCCAGAAGAAGCGCTCTCGGACTCTGTGCAATGTTTTCATGACTCCAAAATGGCCACCAGTGGGACTGCCATGTAATTCCTTGAGGACCTCTGGGATTCGGGATCGAGGAAGTACCAACTGCCACCGAGATATCTTCCCATCTTCCGATTCGAATTTTCGGAACAGGACACCATTTCTGACGTGGAGGGAGTTCCAAAGAGCCCAATATTGCTTCGTCGTAGGACTGTAAGTCGAGATGTCTTTCCAACTGGGCTTCGTGCTAGAAGATTCTAATAACTCCAAGATTGGTTTGATCTCAGAGTCTGCCATTTGATCTTCTCGAATCTTCTCATCACTCCAGGGATCTGGTGGCGTCAATAGTGAAGTCTTCGTCTGGCGTATGACATATTCGGGATTATACTTGTTCTCCGCTCTGGAACAATAGCGACAGCTCTCGGGACACGGTCTTCTTGATAGGGCATCGGCGTTTCCATGCGATGAGCCTTTGCGATCCCTGATGTCAAATTCGTATTCCTGGAGTCGTTGTATCCATCTGGCTACTTGGCCCTCTGGGTTCTTAAAATTCATCAGCCATGTTAGGGATGCGTGATCAGTACGAAGGAGAAATTTCCTGCCATAGAGATAGTGATGGAAGTGTTCTATGGCTTTCACTATAGCTAATAACTCCTTACGAGTGACGCAATAATTTCGCTCTGGTTTCGATAGACATTTGCTCCAGTATGCTACGACTCGTTCTTGGCCATCTATTTCTTGGGAAAGTACAGCGCCGACACTTTCAAGGCTGGCATCCGTGTCCACAATGAATTGTTTGTCGGGGTGTGGATAGGTAAGGACTGGAGAGGATGTGAGAGCTTCTTTCAGCCGCTGAAAGGAATTTTCGCATTCTTGTGTCCATAGAAACTTCTGTTTGCTTTCAGTGAGCCTATGCAAGGGTCTTGCGATGTTGGAGAACCCCTGTTCAAACTTTCTGTAATAAGTGCATAGTCCCAGAAAGCTTCGCAACTGATGGACATTTTCCGGACGTTTCCAGTTCTTTACTGCAGACACTTTTTCAGGATCTGTTCGAACACCTTCAGCTGAGATGATGTGTCCTAAATAGTTTACTTCTCGTTGGAAGAACTTGCATTTCAAAGGGTTCAGCTTTAAATTTGCCGCTCTTAGCTTCGTTAACACTTTTCGAATATTTCCTAGATGTTCTTCAAACGTGCGGACACCAATGATGACGTCATCTAGGTAGATGAGACAAGCTTCAAATGTCAGGCCTTTTAACACTGTCTCCATCAGGCGCTCGAACGTTGCTGGAGCATTGCAGAGCCCGAACGGCATAACTTTAAATTGCCAAAGTCCTTGTTCAGTAGTAAATGTGGTCTTCTCTTTGTCATCAGGATGGATCTCTACCTGCCAATATCCACTCTTCAAATCCAGTGTGGAAAACCATTTATGTCCTGAAAGAGTATCTAGTGTATCGTCTATTCTTGGTAGAGGATAGCTGTCCTTCTTCGTGATATCGTTAAGTTTACGATAATCCACACAAAATCTTGTGGAGCCATCTTTCTTCCGAACCAACACGATGGGAGAGGCCTACGGACTTGATGACGGTTCGATGATGTCACTATCCTGCATCTCTCGTAAGAGCTTAGAAACCTCTTCTTGTTTTGCAAACGGCAAGCGTCTTGGATGCTGTTTAATCGGTGGATGGTCGGCCGTATCAGCTCGTAGAGAAGCAGCTAACTGGCAAGCCTTTGTCTGGGAATCCCATCCATTGGCGTCCGCTACGATCCCAAATTGTGTCTTAAAAACTGGCCATGAGGATTTTCCGTCATAGGTCGAGAGCTTAATAAAGGCCCGAGGAAGCATAGCTTGATACTTGACATCTTCGGGATAGTTTTCGGCACTTATCTTTTGTTTCTTCACATTTTCCAAATCTTTTTTTTACTTTCTCTATGCTTTCTTCAACGGTCTTGGCGATCTTTTGAACTTTTTCTTCTACTCTTTCTTCTACGGTTTTGGCTGTCAATTGAACATTTTCTTCTATTTCTTGAAATCTCCCTTCAAATTTGTTTTTCACGCTGTCAATTCTTTCATTTAAAGATGTTATTTTATTATCTATTAATTCTTTCAACTCGCCAAGGTTGGTTGACATCTCCTTCATTTCAGCCTGGTTTGCAGTCATTTTCTCGTCTATCGCTGACATTTCCTTCTTCATTCCTTCCGACATTTCCTTCATTTCAGCCTGATTCTCAGTCATTTCCTTCTTCATTTCTTCTTTCAACTCGCCAAGGTTGGCAGTCATTTTCTCATCCATCTCTCCTAATTTCCCCAATAATTTAGTCAGTTGCGCCTCCATTGCTCTGGTAATCGGCATTCTATCCCACTTCTGACACCAAATGTTGTGAGCTCGGGGTTCGAAAGGACTGATGCCAATATATAAGAACAATCAAAAGGTTTTATTCACTATAAACAGTGCAATACGTTCACAAATATCTTCTGAAAATTACAAGATATTCAGTAATCTTCAAATCCAATAAAAGCGCAGCAAAATTTCACACAGAAACAATGTGTTCAATACGACGTATCAACGACAAAATCAATCTGAGTAACACAGTTCTCAATGCAAAGCCTCTCGTATGAATTCAATCGCAGTTGACAGACAACTCACTGAACTGAACTGGTGGAGGTCCCTTATATAGGCTTTAAAGATAACTGTAGAATTTTCCAGAGCCTTCAGATGCCAGAAATTACCAGAAAGTGCTTTAACTTTCGATAGAGAACCTAAGCTAGAAAGGATCCCAATGTACAGGTATAAGGGGGGGTTGCACAAAAAGTCGCCAAATCCGTCGCCAACTTGGCGAACATTTGGCGATATATCGCCAAATTTGGCGACAAAAATAAGTCGCCAAAACCATCGCCAACTTGGCGATAAACCCATTCCTTGGCGATTTTCCATAGACTTTCATTATAAAGATGAGGGTGTAAGGTTGTTTTTCTTGCAAAGCATCTGAGGCCTTTAGCATTGAGTTACATGATGCTCAATAGGAAATACATTAATAATACTGCAATTTTCACAATAATAAAATAAAATAAATGAAATATTTACAAATATATACAAAATTCATAACAATATAATCAATCTCTGTTAGCTTTCAAATATACCTTAACGATATGACTAAAGCTGCAAATTTGATGAGTTTTCTTTTTAAAAAAATGAACAATTTACAAAAACTCCAAGAATTTCGGAAAAAAAAAATCACAGGCTAATTACTTTCTGAAAAAAATTCATGTCTCGTATAAAAGAAAAATAAATGGTGTGAAGAAAACGAAATTTAAATCCTCGAGAAACATATTTTCTTTTTTTTTGCAGCTCTTATCTTGTGATCATAGTCTCTAAAGCTTCTTTATGCTTCTTTGAAGTTAATGTCGAAATTTGATAAACCGGGTAAAAAGTATGGTTATGAGTTTTTTCTCAATACGTAAGGAGAAGATAATTGTTTCCAATGAAAACTTAATTATTTTCATTAAAATTATAATGATGGTGTTATATTTATCCCTCGCTTCCAGACATTAATACTTATACGTGTATGTCCTGACATTTCAAATTTTACTGCAATAATGTAAAAAAAAAAATCGTTTTTGATACAGTATTTTCAAATAATATTTAATTAACAGTTTATGGTCATAAATAAATTGTGCAATAGGTTTTTTTCCGATTGTCATTTCAACACATATTTCGAAAATTAGAGTAAACGATAAAGATTTCGAACATTTTAGATATATTTTTCAAATTTACCTCAATGCAGCTATGAAAAACGCTTCATCATTGTACCATGCATATGCGTTCGGCTTAGTTGGGCAAACTTTTTTTATATTAATCTCATATATAATTAATATGTATGGAATGCAGAGAACATTTTTTAATTTGAAAGCATTTTACTTTCTTTGTAACATTAGAAATTTGGAAACTTTGATAGAAATTAAAATAAATAACATGCGCAAAATAACTTAATACTTCATAAATTTTGCTTTATCGAAATCTTGACCGTTACAAATATAATAATCGCTGTGACCCATGTAAAATTCTACATAAGATCAGATACCTATTTTTTCGTACTTCTTCCTGTAAACAAATTCTAAGCGGCATCAGAGGCTTTTGGAATTTTCATCATTGTGCTTACTGTTAAAAGTTTGTTTTTCTTGTTGATGATGTAAAATCACCCTTTCTATCAAAATGAATACATGTGCTCGTAAACTGCAATAAAATTTGTCATCTAACGAAATATAGATATTTCTTATTTTCCTTTTCATTTCTATCAGAAAAAAGTATGCTTTTCCGACCCATTACACTCGTACCGCGCATTCTTTGGTTTATTAATTTAAAAATGTATAATAATTTTAAGGTATCCACAAACCTTTGAAACATCACTTTCGAGAAAAATATAGATTTTCTAATTTTTGCAATAACATTAAAATTCGATCTTTTATATATCGAATTCTTCTTTAATTGTGTCTATATCTGAATTAGAACCCGAGTTACAGTAATTTAAATTTGCATCTGTTACAGCTTGCCGAAGTATTTTACAACAGGAAATATCGTTTTGCAAACCGGAAATAAGCTGAAATGTATGTTTACATACTTATTTTTCGAGGTTTAGCATTTAAATTGGATTATATGTCCATGAAAATAAATGGAGTATATAATTATACTATTTAAGAATAAAAATTATTTTTATAGCAAAAACCGCGTTTAAAATTATTTTTAGCTTTTTATCAAAATGAAGTTTTTGAGATTTTTACTGTACTCAAAACATCCTACAGCAAAAAATTATGCATGAATTACCTTGATTTTTTTTTACTTATTTTACCAATTTTTATTGAGGCAATAGACTCCAATCATGAATATATATTTATTAGTTTTATATTTACATTGGTATAAGTTAAACGTTGCAAGAAATTTTACGAATTTATCATTACATTAGTACTTGAAGTGCATCTGCTATAGAGTTGATATTATAATGCAGCTATTAACGGAAAATTATTCTCTTTATTATGCAATTTACAATATGTGAATGCATTAATTTGAGTTATCATGTTTTGCGTAAATGTCAAAGATTCATATATTTTTGGTTATTTTTCACTTTAAAAAAATCCTTTCTGTGTAATTTTTAAAATGTTTATATATTTTTTATGTTTATATAAGTTTTAACTTAAATGTCATTAGAAAAAATTGGTATAAAGAGAAAATAAAAATAAAATAAAAAAAATAACCTCTGAAGGTGCGTGGATACCTTAACAATACATGTGAAGTGAAATAATTATAGACTTTATTATCAAAAGTGTCAACTTAGGAGGAATTACCCCATGGATAAGATTCAGACACAGAATCACTAATAGAACATAATATAATTCCCATTTAAAGAAAAGGAATTAGATTCAAGTAACGATTCAGACATTTGTTTTTATTCAGAGTATTATCTTGGCAATAATGTAATTACTAAATTGGAAAAGAGAAACTGTAAGAGATTTACTGCGCGCATTCTCCTCCACTACATTTTGGTTAAAATGCACAATGAAATAGGTATTTTGTGAAGAAAGGTACGTTTCGGGCCAGAAAGACCAGGTGCACGATTCAGTGTAACAACAACAACAACAAAAGTGCTGGCGTCATTCCGGGCGGAATTTATTTGAAATATTTCGTTAATGACAGTAACAGATAGAAAAAGAATGACTGCTTGATGTCTATCATTAATCGTTTCATTCATCAGGAAATCTTTAACTATATATACATTAGTATATAACCCCCGTCAAAGAATGATGCAGAGGTGATTGTGTTCTGGTATTTTGTATACTATTAAATTTATATAGCAATATTCTTAGTATGTAACTCCAGAATTTACGATTAAAGAAGAAAAGGATTACTATATAAAATTAGTGGTGTACAAAATACCGGAACACAATTACCCCTGGAATGATGATACGCGTTTCAATTTGATAAGACTTCATACAAACATACATAAAGATTTTACTATTGAAAAGTTTGTATTGTAGAAAAGTACATTTTAAAAATGATGAATGATTTCTATATATACAAATGATGAGCATTTTTCTTTCTTTTTTTAAACTCAACATTCAATTTCTGAAATAATTCTACGATTGGGTAAAACATTCAAATTTAAATAAATATATAGAAAAACTCTTCTAACATTGGAACATAAATTCACCTTAATATATCAATTAAAAACATTAAAACATTAAAAATGTATCACAAGTCATTTATAACTAAAATAGGTGTAAAATGAAACAATGGTTTTAAAACATTAAAACCATTCTATAGATGTTAAAACTTTCGTCAGAGTCCCATGCGCTTTCGACCAAAACCTGGCCATCATCAAAAGGCAAAAAAGAGAAAAAAATTGTTATATTTTTAATTCAAATTAAATATTAAAAAAATAATCCATGTGCAAAGAACTTGTTATCAATGAGTTTCTAAAGCGATTGGATTTTAATGGTTTAACAATTGCACAAATATTACAATTTTGTTAGTTTTCAATTATATAAGTTAACAGTATAAAAGAGTTTTCAATGATTGCTGCATTAAATGAGTCATTATAAAAGAATTGCTTTGTTTATTTACATTTTAATTTTATATTGCTAGTTGCTTTTTTATATGTAATTATAAATATTAAATGCTAATGAAAATCAGTATTTCTAATTAAAATCTGAAAAAAAAAATATATTTAATTGATAATTCTGACAAATTATAATTACAATTTATTATAAGTATTTGTAATACATCCAAGGAGTCTCTCTCTTTGTTTCTCCACTGTGTTTATAGATGGCAGCATCAAACAGCCAAAGAAATGACGCTATCGTAAGAGCTTGTATTTTACGGAACATTTCTGTAGTCTGTTGATTTTGGGTTGCTAATAATATATTTCAAGAACTAAAGATTCCACTATAAAACTATTCTATAAAGATTAAAAATGATAACAATCAAAAGAATGTTTAGATCAACAAATATGTTTAAACACCTGTTGCCAATAAGCACAAAAAATTTTGATGAATGAGTATCAAAACGGAATGCACAGCAGTATTTATTGCAATAATAATAATAATTATCGAAGTAAAACACAATTTCTGAATTGTTCACAAAATATTAAAATTAAATATTCAATGCGTTAATTAAAAAAAATATATATATTATCGTTATGAAAATGAATGAATCTAAAAATTAATGGCTCACCAAAGAGCTTTCAGTTTGTTTACACTATTTACGAAAAAAGTGTTTACAGAAATGTTGGTATGCAGGTTTTATATTAAAATATGCTGAAAGACATGATTTGCAATAGAAGAAATTATCATTTAGTTGCCATATGTTAGCATATGATTCCATTAAGCCTAACATGTCGTTTATCTGCAGTCGATTCGCAGACTAGAATGGTCGCACCCGGCAGGGTTACCAACACTTTCTTACCATTGCATTTTATTATAAGTAGTTCATTGCTTTATTTGATTTTAATATTTATATTATGTTCTATAGAGATTGGTTAACATTAAAAAAATCACATTAGAAAACTAGCATAAAATTCAAGTGTTTATTATTTCCATTTTTTAGCTAGATCATACACGAATTCAAGTATATTTTTTATTATTAACTAAAATATAATTATAAATGTCCCACGTTTTACAGTCATCTAGTTTTTTTTTCACACAAATAATTTATTCAGTTAAAAATGTATTTATTTACTTTTATTTATTTTAAAGATTCAGCACACTCAATTTTTTTTCAGATTTCTATAAATTATAAACAGTTATTTGAGAATACACTTCTATAAAAATAATCTTCTTATAATCCACCATAAATTGCCTTGTCCTGTATATATTTCACGATATAATAAAGAATGAATGATAGGCCTTGGAATCCTATAATAAAATTCTGTTTAAACTTTCAAACAACTCTTAATGACACCACAAAAGTTGAAGTTTTGATGAGTTTTCTTTTTAAAATACGGATACTTTTTGGAAAAAAGAGCAATGCAGTTTAATTAGTCTTTGATGAAATTTTTGGATTGGGAAATAAAAAAGAGAAAACGTGTCAAAAAATAAAATTAAAAGTCGCAATATTTTTATGTTAATATAATGTCATCATAATTCCAACTTTTCTGATGCTAGTGTAAAGTTAATTATTATACTTGATAAAACTGAATATGTCTATTTTTTATGAAATTAAGAGAAGCGAATTAGGCTGCACTTAAATATGTGTTACTTTTATTAAAATTAAAATTCTTTATTTTCGGAAAATCTTAAAGAATGTTATATGGACATTTAAAAATGGGTGTTAGTACTAGACGTAATACCTTGTTCTGATAAAGAAGTCTAAATCTTTGAAATTAAGACAGCAACAACTGTAGCACAGAGATTTATTTCAATATGTTTGTCTTCTTCTAGTAAACGATAGCCACGAATATGCATTATCTCGAACCAGTCAATTTATTGTATGATCATCTATCTATTTCACAAGATTTTTGAAATAAAAATATTATGTATACAGTAGAATACCGCTATTCCGAACTAATTGGGACCGAACACTGTTTGGTTTAGCGGAATTTCAGAATAGGCGGATTTCATTAATAATAATCAACATATTGACTTGTTAAGTGCGGGGACATCTGCTAGTGTCAGTTCAATACAGCTTTGATCGGCTCGTGGTGAACAGGTTCAGTGAAGGTAAGGGAAGGGCAGGGACCTACGGCGGGCGACTCTTCACCCCACCCTACATAACTCTCTCCCTTCCGCGTTCAAAGAATTACTACCAGGGTTACTGCATTTCCGCTGCAACAGAGTATTGGCATATAGATCCTATGTTTTCGGCAACGTTGGCAAATGATTTTGAAACTCGCCTCCCGGTCAGTGTTTTCCTAGCGGAGTTTGATGAACTGTGTGCGCTTATTGCAAATTTATTGTGAAAAACTGTGGCTCCGTGAGTATTGAGTTACTACTTTACCGAATCAATGTGCCTTTTTTATTTATGTTCGTAGTCCTTGACATCAACTGTTATACATTAAACATGGCAAGTAAATGAAATCGTTCTTTGTGTACTTTAAAAGAAAAACTTGAAGTGTTAAAAATACTGGACAAGGGAGAAAGTGCTACTAAATTATCACTCGAATATGGTGTTGGAAAAGCAACGATTACTGACTGTAAAAAATCGCCTTATAATTGAGCAGTTTCGTTCTGCTTCAAGTGAAAAAACTCTTGAAAAACGGCAAAAAACGACTGTGTCTTCATATGAAAAACTTGACCAGGCCTTATTCTTGTGGTTCACTCAAGAATATCAGAAAGGAATCCCCATTTCTGGTCCTTTGGTAAAAGAAAAGACGCTGCAACTGAACAAGCTTATGGATAGGGAAACATCATTTTCAGCTAGCTGTGGTTTTTTGGATCGTTAGAAGAAAAAACACGTAATTAGACAGCTCACGATTGCTGAGGAGAAGCTGTCAGCGGACAACGAAGCAGCTGCAAATTACATAAACCAATTTAAAGACTTTGTTTCTTCCCAAAACTACTCACCGCATCAATCTTACAACGCGGATGAAACCGGACTGAATATTAAGGCTTTGCCTACAGAAAGTTTGCAAGATGATAAATCTGCTCCAGGGTTTAAAATGATAAACAACGTCCAACTGTCTTAGCTTGCAGCAACGTTAAGCAACAAACAAACTTCCGCGAATGTAATAGGGAAATCGGCGAAACCACGAGCGTTCAAAAACATTAACATCAACTCACTTCCTGTGTATTATAAGAATTAAAAAAGCTTGGATGGAACGCGACTTGTTGAAGGGATGGTACGAGCACCAATTTGTCCCTAAAGAGACTGCGTTCAATAGAGAAAATGGATTGCATAATCGTGCTCTGCTCATTATAGACAGTGCTCTGTCCCACCCAGACCCTTTTTTGTGTAGACATCAAAGTAATTTTTCTACCACCGAATGTTACTTCAATACTTCAGCCAATGGACCAGGGTGTGTTACAGGCCATTAAACAAAAATACAGAAAAATGCTGCTTCGCACCGTACAAGAAGATGAAAATAAACTCACAATCCTATAAAAACTTAAGAAAATTACAATGAAAGATGTTATTTACTGAGAGGCTGAAGCATTGAATCACAGCACTAAAGGTGCAATACAAACATCATGGAAAAATATCTGGCCTACATTTGAATTTGTTGAAACAACTTTTACACCAGTGAAAGACTGTCACCTTCCAGTAGTCAAGAAAATCCGTGGCTGTGAAGACGCAGAAGAAAGCTGTGTTGAAGAGTGAACTGTTGTTGACGACAATGACCACCAGGAGTACGGAGACGAAGACATCGTAGAAATGGTGCAGCTTTCATCAGCTGAGATCGACTCGGAGGAAAACAAGGAGGAGGTGAACGCTCAAACTGAACTTATCACACACAGACGCGGCAAATGCTCTTAACCTCGTCTTAGGCTACGTTGAACAACACGCTTCATTAACACCAAATGATGCGGCGATGGCGAAACATTGCATGTTCAAGTCGATTCAGTGATCTTCGGCAGAAACAAATCACTGACTTTACTTCTAAAGTGTGTGTAAATTAGTTATTTTTTGAGTTTAGCAGTGATTAAAAGTGATTCTACAGAATTGTATAAATGGAGCCGACATGTACTGTAAGTAACCAGCTTTCATTCCAATTTAGTTTCAGGCGTTTTCATCAAGTTTTTGCTCTATGTATGTATATTAAACTTCTTTGTATAGCAATAAATGTACGTTTTTTCACGAAAGTCTTTTTAATTTTTCCTGTTTTTAAGTTTAAAAAATCGGTATTTTTCTGAACTCTGTTCCGAATAGGTGGATTTTCGGAATAGCGGGACTCTACTGAATTGGTATAAAAGTTGTACTTTTTTAAAATTTATATTTTTAAGCTGTATATGTGTGTGGTTTTGAAAGATAATTATTTCCGTATGTGTTTTGTTTCTTTTTTAATTATTTTAGTCTTATTTACTCTTTTTTAGTCTTATTTAGTTACTATTATGTTATTGAATTCTGTGCGGTATTGAATTCTGTACAGCTTGCATTAAAATTGCCTTAAGAGTACCATCCTGGTGCATTCGTGTGTAATTTTGGTTTTTCCGTTTAGTTATAGTCAGTTGTCTCAGATACTTTTTATCGACTAACTGAACACACATATGGTGCGTTCGCTTGATGCATTTAATTTCGACTTATATTAAAAATAAAAATTCTTCTAATGGTTATTCTGCGATTTGTAATGTAAGCGAATCTAAGCAATATAAACTTGTTTATCTAACTTGCGAAATTCCTCATATAAATTTCGCCACTGGGAAAGATTTATTTTGAAAATAGAAAATATTTTATGATAAATTATTTTTATTCTTGTGGGGTATTAATGTCAGCAATATAATTTTGACTTGAGTATTTTGATCAATCGAATTCGAAAACTTACTAACTAAGCACTTGTGGAGATGATATCAAAGAAAATTTATTACATACTAAAATATTTTAGAGATTCGAGATATTGGAAATCCAATGTGAATAGTTATAATAAATAATTTATACGGAAAATTATGCATAATTTCTATAACCATCTCCAAATTGATAATCACAGAATAGAGAAACATTTGTTTTGTAAAATGTATACAAAAGATACGTTGATCGTTGCTTAAGAAAGTTATGTAAAAATATAAAATTTTCTTCACACGGCTGTGATTGTAATTACTGTTTGTGTTTTGTGTGTGTGATTTGATTTTTGATTTTTTTCTTTTGATTTTTTTCAAGGAATTTATTCTAAAGAATGTAGTCCAAAAATCATTATTTCTCTTCATAAAATATTTTTAAGAACATGTTATTCAAAATATTACATACTTTAGATGTATAATTTGAAATGCTGCTGATTCAGGGACGATGAATTCCAAGTGATTAGGTGTAATGTAATTTTAAAATCTAAGTTTCGGAATTTTGCATTTAAAATACGATGTTGGGAAACATTCATTGGATTTTTGTTTTGAAATATATATATATATATATGGACAAAACACATCTTCAAAAAGAAAATTAATTCAGTACGTAAACAGTTTATAGTATCCAGATTGAAAATAAGTAGAAAGTATAATAAAGAATTTATACAATTTTGTTAGCCATCAAAAATGTATTATAAGATTAGTGGACTTTGAAACGAAATTTACCAAATGGGAAAGAAAGGATTATGAATTGTAGAATTTTTGCTAAGGCTATGTTGATTTTTAAGTTGAGAGCATTCCTATAAAAATTCATGATCGCTACGCATTGCAACAGGGGGGAATGTTTTTAAGCATCAGCGAGTTTTAGCCATGTGGAACCATAGGAGTCACCATAGGAGGATATATAGCCGTAGTAGGAATGCATTTTAGAGGACTTTGCAGAAAAAAGGAACCAAATTATTCTCGTACATGTAAATAGTTCTCGTACATGTAAAACACCAAAAGGTTTTCAGTACAACCCGTTTTGAACCCACGAATATCGGCTCAGGCGCATCATTAACCCTTTATATCCTGAATTAATTTTACAGCTACTTTATAAGATGCTCAGAATCCTCGAAAATTCCCACCAGTTTTTTTTTTTTTTGTAAAGTTTTCCTTATCTATTCATAGCATTTTTGCGATTCAATTAGGTGAAAATTTCTCATTTGAAAAGCCGGTGGTAGCAGATTAAAAATTCTGTAAAAGACGCTCGTCGCAATGGGTTAAAGTGGTACTTATAAGTACCTTCAGGATAAAAAGGCTTAAGTGGCCAGTATGCTAACTACCAGTGTGTGTGAGTCTTGCCTCGCATTGAAAAGTTTCATAATTTCAGTTTCCTATATGAAAATAGAACTTATCAAAACGTAAACTGAGTACAACGATATACTGCTTATAACGGAAAAATAACAGTGTCTTAGAAAATTGCATGCAATGATGGCTAATATGGACGTCTGTCTAAAACATTTTTATGTTTCCTTCAATTTTGTTTTTCGAGGTTTTACTATTGTTCGCAGTGTTATGCTGTCATTGAAAGTAACAGAAATAGTCAGATTCCAGAATAAAAAGTATAAATATGAATAAAGAAAATTTGTTTTAAATTTAAAAATTGAAATTTATATGTATCTTACATGTAGCACATTAATAAATATATAATTTTTAATCTTTTTTTTAGGCTTTTAATACAGAATATAGTAAATTTTAAGACAGATTTAAAGTCTTTATTGCCTTACAGAATGGAATGTTCTGGAAGTTAGGATAACAGTTTGATCAAATCTGCATTTGTATTCTAAGTTCTTTTTCATTCCATCTGTTTTTAATATTTTGTGATGATGCGAAACCCAAACAATGATGATAATGATGTTGGTACACTGTAAAAACGACATTTTCAAAACTGAGTATGTGGCATAGTCAAAATGGCTCCGAATCAAAATTACTCAATTTTTAAACATGTATATTAGGGTGAGCCGAAAAAAACTTTTTTTTTAATTTTTTGATTCGCTATACCGCGGAAAACTTGCCTCTAGGGTAGCTTAGTATAATGCAAAAATAAAATAAATAAATTGTTACGTTTGGCGGTAGCGCATCGGACCTAAAATTTGAGAAAATATAAGATTTTTATCATTTTTAAGGGGGGGTGCGAGAGTTTTTTTGTTTTGTTTTTTGATTCGCTATACTGCGGAAAACTTTCCTCTAGGTTAGCTTAGTATAATGCAAAAATAAAATAAATAAATTGTTACGTTTGACGGTAGCGCATCGGCCCTAAAATTGGAGAAAATATAAGATTTTTTACATTTTCAAGGGCGAGTGCGATAATTTTTTTGTTTTGTTTTTTGATTCGCTATACTGCGAAAAAGTTTCCTCTAGGTTAGCTTAGTATAATGCAAAAATAAAATAAATAAATTGTTACGTCTTGGCGGTAGTGCATCGGCCCTAAAATTTGATTATTCGATGCCAATGTGGTGGTGAAAGTGCAGTAATGTTCTAGTGAATCATTTCAATGTTGTCTGTAGTTAGGAAATTGATTTTCGGGGGTGGGTTGAAAACTCCTGATTAACTTTTTTTAGAAGCTAAGTTTCTAGCCATTATATTTTTTCTGAAATCTAACTCTATTATATGATTCCTTTTACCTACTATCATACTCAATAGAAAGTTCTCTGGACGGGTAAAAAATAACTTTATCTCAGTTACTGGGTCAATAACTTTCAACAAGTTTTCGGGCAGGAATCTTGAGGATTTTATAACTTCAAATACATGTTCTGGTCTGTTTGTAAAGTTACTTTTTTATATAAAACAATAGAGATATATATGACTTTAAGATAAAAGAAATTAAGATCTTGCTCTCGTCGTCTGTTGTGTTTTCAATACGTAAATACAATCGGAGAACTCTGTTCGCCGTTGTTAACCACCCTGAGTGGGAAAGTGTGCCAGGCTCACGAACAAATAAATCTTGAAAACAGCTACCTGATTTTATAGCAGAAATTACGTCCAGCATGTGCTGCTTACCTGTGTGCGTTATTCATATTTTACCCTCTTCAAGTTCTGCTCAAAACATTTCCAGTAGCATTCCTTTTTATTTGACTGAGGCTGGATTTTCACTTCATGCACTGAACGTGATTGAATGTGATGGCACCGTTATTAATATGGGGTGGAAATCCATGTTATTCCCACAATTGAAGAACAAGTTAAATGACCACTACAGTGGAGGGTGTATCTCTTACATTTCAATGAATTGCCACTCCGATATTTGTTTCAAACTTTAGATGGTTTAACGACTTGGTCACAATCATTTCTTTGTCCGATTGGCTCACAGCTCAGTAAATGTGAGGAGCTCCCAGTAGTAAATGTTGACAGTGTTGAGTATGAGATTCTAGAAATGGACAAGCAAAGTTTATGCAAAGATAATCTGTACCTGCTGAACATAAGTTGTGATATAAATTCAGGCATCTGTCCTGAAAAATTAACTGTTCGTGAGCCTAGCACACTTTCCTACTCAAGGTGGAGAACTGAGGAGTCAGAAAAAATCATCGACTCCAATTCCAGAGATGGTTTTATAAGAACTACACATATTTCAATATCGTCAATGCCTAGTTTTTCAAGCTAATCTTAGTTCAAACTTAATTCAATTATATCAAAAGAAAGTAAAGACAGGTACCATATTTCATTACAAACTCAATATTTACACAATCAGAAAAATGATTTTTAGTTTAAATGGAAATTTGTCAATTTTTTTAAATGTTTTTTTTAAACTTAATACTTTACTAATAATTTGTAAATTGAGCTATTTTTGTTTTATTTATTTATCATTTCTATACTTTGTTCTACTAAAATATGTCTATATCTACTGGTTATAGAAGTTGTTTCATTTATTTCCCTTTATTAGAAAAAAATTAAAAATCCTATATTATTTTTTCGAATTTTAAGGACGAAGCGCTACCGCAAGACCCGAAAATCTATTTATTTTGTTTTTGCATTTTACTAAGCTACCCTAGAAGCTCATTCTCCATGGTATAGTAAATCCAAAAACAAAACAAAAAAGTTCACCCCTTGAAAATGATAAAAATCTTATATTTTCTCAAATTTTAGGGCCGATGCGCTACCGCCAAACGTAACAATTTATTTATTTTATTTTTGCATTATACTAAGCTTTCCTAGAGGTAAGTTTTCCGCGGTATAGCGAATCACAAAACAAAACAAAACAAAAAAATTCTCGCACTCCCCCTTGAAAATGATAAAAACTTATACTTTCTCAAATTTTAGTGCCGATGCGCTACCGCCAAACTTAACAATTTATTTATTTTATTTTTGCATTATAGTAAGCTACCCTAGAGGCAAGTTTTCCGCGTTATAGCGAATCAAAAAACAAAAAAAGTTTTTTTCGCCCCACCCTAATGTATATACTCATTTCTAAAAACATGTACACACTCAAGAATAAAACATTATGTGCTCATATTTGAGTATATCCATGTTTCAAACAACAGCTAGAAAAAATAGCTAGTGCTGCCATCTCTGATTCAATTTACGATTAGGGAGGATTCTCCCTTTGTTCAAATTTGGACAGGTGTTACTCCCCTTTGTTTATCATTGCTCCAGTTACAGAAAAAATCTTCTTTTTCCTTCTGTACTGTCCAGAAATGCCAACACATTACCCCATCCATCACTGAGGAAGACCACCCCCTTGATAGCACCCCAAGCAATTTAAAGGGGAGGAAAATCCTTTCAACTGTTCTGGGCTACTGTGGGTGTCAGAGTAACCGGCTATTTTCGGCTATCGTGGGATTCAAAAGGTAAATTGGAAGTCATCGAATGATTCATTCGCATGTTGATATTTCTATAGGATTCATCAATTTGTTGCTGATAAAATTGTGAATTTTTAACGGAGATTTTGGATAGATTTGGTCAATTTGAGATGCTGGTTAAGATTATACAACTTTATTATTTATGTGGGGAAGGGGAGATATGAATTATACACATTTTTAATTCGATTGTTATCAGTATATTTCTTAAATGAAAAAGCGCTCCCTGGATAACGAAATTTAACTGACTAAATTTTCTTTTTGACGCATTTTAAACGCCACAGTTATTTTCTCTTGGGTTCTCATATTTAAAACAAAAAGTTTCAAAACAAAATGGAAACATCAATTTACTCAGATTTGAAAGTAACATTTTTCTCTGTGTAATTATTGCAAATTAGTATATTATTGTCGTTTAATGATTTATGAAAAATTTATTGCATTTTAGACATTTTAACAATATATTATTCAGGTAAATTTTACTGAAGTACATTATAGAAGATATCTTTTTTTTATTATTATTGACTATTATCTTATTATTAAATCGTTTGCTGTAAAGATGTAGTTACAACTACAAAAATACTACAAATGTTATTATTTATGAAATGGAAATCCATTTATGTCAAAACAGTTATTTTTAGAAAACTTATAAAACTCAAATTTTTATATGATCTCTTCAGAAATATACACCATATTTACAAAAAAATGTTCTCCATGTTTTATCACGTAAAACAGGAAAAACAGATGCGTGAAACAGATACTTCTACATTAAAGTATGATTAATGTTATATTTTCATAGAAAAGACTGTTGAAATTTAATTAACAATAGTCTAGATTTTGTTAAATATAAATATAGTACTTTCTTCTGATAAAATGTATAATATATTAGCCATTTAACAAATTTATTTATACTGTTCTTGGTATAAATTACACAAGTCATGTGTTCAAAAACAAATTACATTTGATTATCTGTATAAACAAGTTTTATTATTCAAGTTATTCCAGTAACTCATTTTACTGGTAAATAATTTTTGGACGGAACGTTAATCTCTTATTGAGAACACACGGTGAAGAAAAATATAATTTGGTTTAACACAAAATATTTTCTGAAGTGTAGTACAATAAATTAAACACGCAAATTTTCGTGTGAAATCAATTATGATGGGAAGAGAAATTTTCTAACAGTTACTGATAAAATTATAAGTTTATAAAAATTAATGCTTCTTGTATATGCACTAATGCAATTTTATTATCAATTGTATGGAAATGATTATGTTTATTTTACTAATTACGATGATAGTATCTTTATGTAAGTAAAGGCATTGTTTATAAAACAAACATGGTTCATTTTCTTTCATTTATTTAATATATCACCTTTTAAATATAAAGTTTCGTTTCTTGTTCTTTTTAAATATATTATTTTTTATGCATATTTGTTTTTGATAAATATATTACATTTTGTAATTTTAATGTAATATGATGAATTGTAAGATTAATTTCAAACTAATTTTGCATTTTACATCATCTAAAACCTGCATTTTAAAAGTAAACGTATGATTATATCTCTTTAAATGCTAAAAGGTGTAAATTAACATCATAACACACGGTAAAATAACTTTTATTAGGTTGTTTGACATGTTTCGCCTCACTCCGAGTCATTTTCAAAAACAAATGAGAATATTCCATGTCATGGGATATTATATCTGATAAATGTCCATGGAATGTTCTCATTTGTTTATGTTTATTTTACTAATTACGATGATAGTATCTTTATGTAAGTAAAGACATTGTTTATAAAACAAACATGGTTCATTTTCTTTCATTTATTTAATATATCACCTTTTAAATAGAAAGTTTCGTTTCTTGTTCTTTTTAAATATATTATTTTTTATGCATATTTGTTTTTGATAAATATATTACATTTTGTACTTTCAATGTAATATGATGAATTGTAAGATTAATTTCAAACTAATTTTGCATTTTACATCATCTAAAACCTGCATTTTAAAAGTAAACGTATGATTATATTTCTTTAAACGCTAAAAGGTGTAAATTAACATCATAACACACGGTAAAATAACTTTTATTAGGTTGTTTGACATGTTTCGCCTCACTCCGAGTCATTTTCAAATACAAATGAGAATATTCCATGTCATGGGATATTATATTTGATAAATGTTCACGGAATGTTCACATTTGTTTTTTAAAATTGCTGGGAGTGAGCCGAAACATGTCAAACAACCTAATAAAAGTTATTTTACCGTGTGTTA
Source organism: Maratus michaelseni (assembly GCA_963931845.1). Classification (NCBI taxonomy): domain Eukaryota; kingdom Metazoa; phylum Arthropoda; class Arachnida; order Araneae; family Salticidae; genus Maratus; species Maratus michaelseni. Next base: position 287,210,033 of record OZ007591.1, on the reverse strand, counting down.
TGATGTTAATTTACACCTTTTAGCATTTAAAGGAAATGCATTATTAAAAGGTGTTATATTTTATTATATTGTTAAACTTATGATTCTATATAGTTTTTCTGAAGCAAAAACTCATAAGTAGATCAGAAAACAGCGAAATAAGAAAAATAATAAGATTAAATAATATTTTTATTCCTTATTAATTGAAAATAATTTTGTAACGATGACAAAAGAAAAAAAAATATCTGTAAAACTCTCAGAACACGGATTAGAAAAATTCTGATAAATGAGTAAACGGATAACTATCCCGAGTAGATAGTTTTTACAGCTTTATAGCTTTAGTGCAAGCCCGGAGGGGGGGGAGGCACATAATACTATTCAGTTACATAGAACTATGATGATTAGGAAAAAAAATTAAGGGGTCTCAGGACTCTTAAATCTTCGAAATTTTGGAATTTTTAATTTTTTTATATATTAAACTCTTATTTTTTCTGAAAATTTTAGTATAAATGTTTTCTTGAAATTCTCATTAGAATAGACGTTATGGCTTTTAGAATTATACCAACTCAAAGCTGAAACAAAACATCTTTTTCTCAAAAAGATATTTTTGGGCATAACGCGCATGAGATCTCCAAAACTTATCAATATTTTTTTAATGAAATTTTTCAAAAACATGTGTCATGATAGTCTACATAAATTGAACCTAAAATTTCATTTTTATTATTAAAAAAATATTTTTTTTAAGTGGCTATAATGTTGAAAATTTAACAAAATTGTATTAGCTCAATACAACTTTACATTAAAAATATAAAAAGGCTTTAAATACAAATTTATTTAGGTTCAGTATAATTATTAGAATATGAAGTATAATTAGGCTACAAAATTTTTATTCTAGATGCAAAAATTATTTTGTATTCGTGCGCGAAAAAAGTCATGTCAATATTTCTGCTCGACAAATGTCTGACAGTTTCAAGCACCCTATAAATATTAATTCTGCATCTTGTAACTTTTTAAATATGTGAAATGAAAGAACACTCTTATAACTTTTCATCCCAATAAAAAATTCTGTTTTTAAATCATATACATTTGAAGATATTAGATGTTAAAACTGGTCATTTTTTTTTTTTTTCCAATTTTAAGAGTTCTGAGACCCCTTAATCAACATAAGAAACTCATCTGTATCAAAATTCTTTTCCCTCCCCTAAAAAATGTCTCACATATATTTACGCAAATACATATATACGAGCAGGGAAGACCGAGCTATGCTCGGTCAAAATTAAATTTGAGTTCAAATATCATGACCCATGACCAAAATGACCCACTAATTGAATTTTCTCGAACATGTGACTTAGCCCAACAGTCTTCTGGTGCCGGAAAACCATAGGATGCAAAATTTAGTGTAAATTGAGCCGCTTTTTAGATATTGACCCACAATGACCCAGAAATGACCCACTAATCGAATTTTCTCGAACATGTGACCTAGTCTAATGATTTTCGCGTGCCCGAAACTCGTAAAATACAAAATTTAATCAAAATCGTTAGAGCCGTTTTTTAGATAAAATTAATTTGACCCGCTTTGACCCAAAAATGACCCCCTAATCGAAAGTTCTCGAACATGTGACCTAACCCAATAGTCTTCTCGTGCCCGAAAATAGTCGGATACAAAATTTCGTCAAAATCGTTTGGACCGTTTTTTAGATACAGTTAGCTTGACCATGACCCAAAATGACCCAAAATGACCCACTAATTGAATTTTCTCGAACATGTGACCTAGCCCAACAGTCTTCTCGTGCCCGAAAACCATTGGATGCAAAATTTAGTGTAAATTGAGCCGCTTTTTAGATCTTGACCTACAATGACCCAGAAATGACCCACTAATCGAATTTTCTCGAACATGTGACCTAGCCCAATGATTTTCGCGTGCCCGAAACTCGTAGGATACAAAATTTAATCAAAATCGTTAGAGCCGTTTTTAAGATAAAATTAATTTGACCCGCGTTGACCCCAAAATGACCCACTAATCGAAAGTTCTCGAACGTGTGACACAGCCCAATTGACTTCTCATGCCTGAAAATGGTCGGATACAAAATTTCGTCAAAATCGTTTGAACCGTTTTTTAGATACAATTAGCTAGACCATGACCCAAAATGACCCAAAATGACCCTCTAATCGAATTTTCTCGAGGATGTGACCTAGCCCAATGGTTTTCTGGTGCCCCAAAACGGAAGGATACGAAATTTCGTCAAAATCGTTTGAGCCGTTTTTAAGATAATTTTTGCATATATATAACCACCCACAAGATTTGCTGGTATTAGAATATATGATATACAACACACACACATTTATACATGCATACATACACATATACTTAATAAGTCAGCGTAAAGAACACTATACTGTAAGAAAAAAAATGAAGGGAGAAAGTTTAGGTTAAAAAGTATAAAAATGGGGGAAAATGATTTTGAAAAAATATTCATTAATCTGAGTGCAGTTCATACATTTTGAGATTCAATCCAAAAGAACAGTTAGATCCAGGAGATATTTTAACTAATCTGTTTTGATTGCAACATTTGCAGTACCATGCTTTAAAAATTCTCAAGATATTAGAAACATATATTTTTTTTTTCTCAATTAGAGTATCATGTCGTAATAAGGATTACAAAAATGACCTTAAAACTAAATTGGATTGTATATACAGGGTGACTTTTAATTAACCTACAATTTTAACTGAAGTAACTCTTGAGTAATTGCAGAGAGCACTAAAAATATTTTTTATTGAAAAGAATGTGAAAAAGGAATTTAATGGATAAGGTTTACAAAGTGAGAACCTTCAGAGGTGACCCAATAGTCAGAAAGCTGCTCGTATCAAAATCGAACGTTTCTTTTTTATGCTTCAAAACGTGTCATTTATGGAACTTTTGAGGGTAATAAGGCCTGTCGGCTTCTTCTTGTAAACCAAATATTTCATATTACCCTAAATATAGAAACCACATGGGTTCATATCTAGTGAATAAGGTGGCCAATGCAATGCAGCTGGATAATGATTTGGGTATTGATAGACTATAACTCGGTACTTAGGGTTTGTTTATGACCGTTGAAGACCACTTTCGTGGCAATAATGTTGCATTTTCTCCACATAAATACCAATTTTTAATAATAAAATATCATCTTCAGTGTAATATGACGCTTTGTGAAACATTTCCAAAATTGCGTGGAGCTCACACTAAACAAATTCCTTTTATGCCCTCTCTAACTGCACGCATTCATTCCACCATCTAGTGAGACTCTGAGATGTTATTTTAGTGTAAAGTTGTAGGTTAATTAAAAGTCACCCTGTAAATACTTTGAAAAAAAGATTCTCCGAGCATTTACAAATTAACAATAAGAAAAATAAAAATAAAATGGCCTGTTTTCAAACAAAATATTTTTGTATGTAATTAAAGTTATATAGATAATGTATTTTCAAATCATACGAGATCTAAAATTCCCATATTTATAAAGATATTCATATAATATTTATAAATGTTTCTGACATATCATCCTCTTTTACAAAAATTGAATAATAGAGTGTAATTTTTCATATCAATCGCTTTATAAAATTCTGAGAATTTCCGAAAGCAAATCCTGGATTACGTTCATAATCTGCTTTTCAATATGTTATACAAACTGTTATTCAAAATATGTAAAGATATATGTACTAAATAAATCAACCATAATGGCGGGATAAAAAGCGCTGTTTGTAGTAATTCTTTTAAAGCATTGTTTTTTAAGAAGGTTTTTAAGCGAATGATAACAAAAATTACTTTGCAGTTGTAGTTTATATTTCTACTTTATCCGGGGATAAGGTATTCTACTAAAATCCCAAATGAAGAAAATGTAATATATGTTATCTTATTATTTTACTTATATGTAAAAAAATTATACAGATAATTAATCTTCATAGTATTTCTTATGTTTTTGCTGTTTAGATTTTGTTTTATTTATTTTTCATTTTCGTTGTATATTTATTATACTTTGCATATGAAACTGATGACTTTTAATCAGAATATTATCATTTTCATTAAACTAACAAACGGGTAAAAATATATATTGGTCTTCTGAGTTTTCAGGGGAATTTTTATTTCTAAACAAATGATTTTCAAAAAAGATTGTTATTATAATTTGGCATTAAAACTTTCAAAACTCTAATAAAATTTTAAACAAAATAGGAATTTGGTAATATATATTTTGTTAGTTTAAGAATCGCAAATTTGAATAAAAATATCATTTCATATGATTACTGGAAAATTTTTTCAATTGTTAAATTATATGAAACAATTTTGACATTGATGCATAGCTGTTGAAATAATATATTGCCTTGTTCAATGGAATAATTACAATTTATAATTTTCATTTAAATAATCTTTAAAACGACCTTTTTAACGGAAATATATTTCTTCTAAGTTTTCGCAGGTAAAACTAAATATATAAAACACATTTATTTTTTTATTAAGTTTATATTATTATAGAAAATCATCATATTACTTTATGAAAAACCCAAATTTTGCTGATTTTTTCATATATTGGAAGAAAATCACTGGGCATTTTTGTCTTCAAATAACATTTCATTTTGATAAATAAAATTTTTTTCAAAAATTCGTTGTAAATTTCTTTTGTATTTTATTTTGTTTCCATTTAAGAAAAGAAAAGAGTCTGAAAATTTATCTTAAATTACCTTACTTTGATATTATCTAAAAACACAAAAATATATTAAATTCAATGAAGAAGAAATTTCAAACGAATCTATATGTTTCTCAAAACAATTTTCCCTTGGTTACCTAAAGATATAATTAAGATAAAATGAAACCTTCGTTGAAGCGAAAAAAAGTGTTATCAAAGCTCAAACTAATGTAACTAATCAGGCGCTAAAAGGAAAATAACTTAGAGGCTGCAACACATTCCGATCACGTACACTGGAATGAACATGGGAAAAATTGTCGTATTATTTATCCTTAAAGTAAAGAAGGAGACGTAATTTCATTTATTTTTCAAAGTTAAAATGCATTTTAGAATCTTTTCTTTGGATTGTTCGTTGAATTTTATAAATATATTTTTTATTATAAAATTTTATTAGTATTTTATGAAAAGAAATTCAATATAATAGATAAATACAGAATTTCTATTACTTTTGAAAAATAGATGAAAATGTATCATTAAAAGTAAATTGCTGAATTTATATTATTTTATTACGAGATACGATATCCGCAGTATACTATTGTTACTGTACAATCAGTTACTTTATTGTAACATCTTTTGCGGTTTAAACTAAATAGAATATGTATAATAAGACACACACACACATGCATATATATATATATATATATATATATATATATATATATATATATATATGTTACGGTCAATATGATTAATCCGGTCCGGTCATTATTAATAATAACCTCTTATTATTAATAACCGGCCTTTATGTTCAGTCATTATTAATAATAACCGGTTATTATCAATAACGACCGGATTAATCATATTTGCCGTAACACACACACACACATATATATATATATATATATATATATATATATATATATATATATATATGTTTATGCATGTATGTATGTATGTAAACCCTGAGAATACATATTTCTAAGTAAAATTAAAATCTACAATGAAACATAAGCTATATACTTTCTTATATGTTAACATGAAATATTTAGTAAAAAATAAAAATAATATTAGTTAAAGTAAAAATTAAATTAAATGTTCTATTTCTAATAATAAAATATTTTTATTAAAGTTTTAGAAACCGTATTTTAATAACAACACTCTTCTGTTTGTGCATGTTAAATACTTAAATATTGTATTGTTATGGACTGTAAACGTGTACGCTACACATAACGAAAATTACACTTCCAAAAAAATCCGTGAATTGAACAAATTTTTCCGTTTCCTTTTTATAATGTATTATATACATTAACTAAATGAATTGTATCAGCAGCATCATTAAGAAATCGAGGTGACTCTTTTCTGGACTTTAAACATACTTTTAATACAAATCACATCACACTTACATAAAACTCAGAGAAGCTACATAAACATTCAGCAGTAAACAATACTTTTACCGGTAGGTGACAGTAGTAATCCGCTGTGGTGCTGCCATCTAGTAATTATATACAAAACTAAACACCACACGTCTCCCCTGTTTAATTTGGAAATCTACTAGGAGTTTTTCTTTTCCTGGTGGATCTTCTAGGTACCTGTAGGGAAGAAGAAGAGTTATTATTTAAAGCGTCTGTAGCATCATCAATAGAAGTATTTGGCACCAGGGGTTTTGGAACTGAGGGTATCACTTTAGAGTCTACTGGAGGCGGATTTGGAGTATTTGGGAGGACAAATTCATCTGGTTTAGGATTTGGAGCAGATAAGGGAACAGAATCATCTGGTTGAGGATTTACTTTTTACAATTAAACTTTGGAGCAGATGAGACAACAGATTCATCTTGTTGAGGATTTGGAGTAGATGAGACAACAGAGTCAGCTGGTCGATTGTGTCAATACGGATTTTAATAAAAGTAGTTTTAAAGCTCTCAAGTATTTACTAACAGTGTCAGTAATAGCTCTAAGTGTATCAGTAATAGCTGTGACTCGAAATTTAATTTTTCAATTTTTAAAATTGGCTGCATATGAATATGAATCACAGCTCGCTTGTTTTCAAGCGCTTACAAATGTATCCTGCCATGTTTCTATCAATGTGACTTCTGAACAAAGCGATCCGTGCAAAGAAAATAATTGTTGATTGTTAGTTAATTTTCCGTTTTTTACAATTAAACTTATGAATTGTTTTTTTAATTCTGAAAATTCTTCAATTTTGCCGTTAAACACTGGCAAAGACATTTCCGGAAGCCTTGAAAAAAGTTTCAGAGTTGTTATTTTGCTTTACACTCATGTGAATTTCTTGATCAATATCATCTTTCAAATTAAATTTAGAGAGAAAACATTTTAAACTTACTTCAATTCGTCTCGCTAATCTTCTATTTCCCAGATTAATTTATCATTCTTTGTTTTTCTTCATATTTTCCTTCGTTGATGTTGAAATATTTTTCAACTAAACTGCTTACAGCCGTTTTAAGCTCTCGTAATGAGGCTAATATTTCCTTGATTTTTAAAATGTTCGCTTTTTTATCATCAGTCTGTACGCAGTCAACTTTAAACTTAGATTTTTTTTGTTTTAATACATTTATGAACATATTTTAATTACTTTGATGTATATTTTTTATCCATAGCAACTAGTCAGGTCTCTGGATCCGCCAAGACCAATGGTAAGGTGTATTAATATTGATATTCGACGGACACTTTTGAGTAAATGAATTCAATATTTATTTGTTTCTCCGCTGGTGGTAGTTTTGAATTATGATTACATATTTCAAACATGACTAAAAGAGAAGCCGCTTACTGTCGCCACGATAGGGCGTACATACTAAAACTGTGAGTGATGACACAACACGCAACATTCCATTTTATAGGTAAAGTACTCAAAAATAACTACAATAAATGTACCGAGATATATGTAAATTTTAGAAAAAAAATTACCTACATTGGACACCATTGCTACCATTTTGAGAACATCCTGTTTCTGATAAATATTTTAATATATTTTTTTTTTCAGAAGTACATTAAAGATTTCCCATTAATCAAGGAAAAACAACGGTTCCAAAAAAATTTAGATGAATATATAAAGTGGCGCTTAATGAGCTAAAAAAAGAAGCGAAGGATATGTTACTGAAATTTTGAAAGAATAAAACGAAAGTTAATTTCATTATATACGTGAAGAAAAGTCATGACAAATTACAATTTTGCGTAATCTTTTCTTTTAACGAACTTAATTTAACTTTAATGAAAACCCTATTTTGCTCTTTTCGCATAATATTAATATAATATCGTTAATAATAATAATACCTGAAAGGAAAATGACTTGACTTAATTAACTAGCATATGTGTGTAAATCAAGGAAATATTAAAATGTGTAACAAGTAAAAGTTGCTTCTGAATTTCTTTTTCACGTTTCATGAAAGGGAAGGAACAAAATGCAATAATTCTCTAAGATATAATATTATTATGAGCTTTAATTTGATTATGTTTGTTAACACATTCATGGAAACTTCCTATATATATATATATATATATATATATATATATATATATATATATATATATATATTATTATTATTTTTTGTTATTACTTTAATTAATGAGATTTCACATTTTTTCTCACTCTCAAAACAAAATACACCTTTTCCTTTCTTAAACAAAAATAAAGCACTTCAATTATCATGTAAAAGAAAATACGACTATTCTGTTTCGAATTAAAATTATGTTTTTTGTGCACAATAATTTCTCTCAAAACAGTTAGATATAATATGAGTTTGTTAAAGAATTGCGATGTAGTTTGGCTGTTTTTGAAATGGAACACAAGTCAATAAATTATTTGAAAAACGTTCATATCAATATATAATTATATATACGACATTACATTATTTGCAACGCGTTTGTAAAATTCGGAATATGCTGATTTTTGCTGCCCAAAATTCATAAGTTATAAATTGCGAATCGAATACAATCTGTGCCGTGATTTACACGCATATCCTGTAAGAAAGACGGTTTCGGAATACTTTTAATTTCCCATATAGTTGAATTCAATATATGGAAAATGTTCATTTTCTCAATTTATATCCGGTATGTTTATTTTTGCAGAAGATTCTAAACATTATATATTGACAAACCCACAGAAAAATCTCTTATTGAGGTTTTCAGGTTGTAGAATCTATAGTACGGATGTTAGGAATAGAAGATCTGTTACCAACTTTCAATGCATCAGGAACCCTTTTACCGCTGAGTTGATTTACCTGCCTTGAGAATCAAGCAGTTCGATATGTGACTTGCTTTACATAACTTAATACAAAGTGTATGTTCAACACCGTTAAAAATGTTTTATTGTCAAAGTAATCATAACTCGGTATACAATATAGAATATAAATTTTCTATGTTGAACAGCTTCACTATTTTTTGAATCTCTCCTATTCTTCTTCAATAGCGTTATACCAATATATATATATATATATATATATTTACTATTTGCAACTTGTCATTTCGCTCGATAGCAACTTCAATTATGACTTCTCAGAAACCAAATCTTCGGAGAATATGAAGAATTACATACTTGTTTATTTTAATTGGAGTTTGAAATCTACAAATAGAAAAGAAAAGTGCGGATATCTTACATATCAATCGCATAGTATAAAAAGCAATTGCGCAATATTAGATATTATACACGTAATTGATGTGTGACAAAGTACTCAGGACATACATAAGGGAAAAAAAAACAATAATCCATATTATGATTTTCTTTCCTAACTAAATTGTTTGGTATTTTAATTTTTTGTACGATGCGTATTTTCTCCTTGTTATTTTAAACCTGACAGCCAGAATTATATATGTAATTCATTTAATAGTACTATGCCTATCTTTAATACTAGACCAATCTGATATCACATTTTTCGAGAAACCTATTACGAAATTCTGTATTTCAGAGATATTTTTAACCATTTTGTAACCATCTGTAAAACTTTATGGAATACAGTATGTTTACGTACATTTAACACAAATCTTGAAATATGAAAAAAAAACGGGTCACGTTCTCATGCAAATGAAAGAATGTGATCATATTATCTTGTTGGAAAATATATTCTATGACCAGTTAACATATGCAAGCATATAAAAACCAAATTTCAGCATATATATTCTAGATATTGAAGTGATATATGAACTAACAGAAGCTTTCATGTTTATATTAACTTTATATATGTTGAGTAATGTGATATATATTTTTAAAGATATCTAGATATATATGCTATCTAGATATAGATATCTAGATATATATATATATATATGCTATGAAAATATTTATAACATTTCCAATGAAATTTTTGCGGAAATACCTGACTATGGTGCCTTCGAGCCCCAGCATAGAAATCATGCTAAATATTCCTTGATTATTGACGATGCATTAGCCTTGAATTCCACACAATTTGTAAGAAAGTTACTATTTTTATTCATATTTAAATAATACAAAAGCAAATGTTACTTTCTAAAAATAAATAAATAAACACTGATTTGAAAAGTGCATATTTTTGCTAATTTGATCGATTCCATTCACCTGGAATGCTCTCGGTTCTGGTTTGAACTATGCTTTACATTACTATTTTTTTTCATTTTTACTTTTTCTTTAACTTAACTTTTACTTTTTCTTTAACTTAACTTTTAATATTTCTATTAATCTTAAAATTTAATTTTTTATACATCTTATTACTATTTTATTACTCTTAAAAAAATTCTATTAATCCTAAAGTTACTGATTTACCATATTTTCCACATACATTATTACATTCTTCTCAGTGGTTTTATAACTACAGCTAAAATATTTCTCAACGGCTTCATCTATTAGCAAAGTTTTTATTTATAGACTGGACGTAAAGTCAAGTGAAATCGGAAGCCCTTCAAATCTGCCTTCAATGCGCAGGATATGTAAGTATTTACTTTCTTCTAAAAAATGAAAAAGAAAAGGTAAACAGAGGGAATTGGGTAATGGGGATAAATTGATAGTATACATAATATAAGGACAAATACAAATATTTGTAATTTCATTTATATCATTCATATTTCGTAGTTCTCCTAAACTTAGAGTGTAGCGCTATAAAAAATAAATAAGATACAAGTACTCAGTTACCCCCGATTCCTAATCACTCCCATTTAGCCTAGAAAGTTTTGTAAGAGAACACCAAAAGCATAATTTCTTAATCTGTGAACTTCAGGTATGCAATTTCACTTATTCCAAGAAATAAAACCAACACTGGCAGATTCCATTTAAAAGGAACTCCAAATCGCTTATGTGGTAGGTTATTATGGAATGATTGCAGAAAGTTTAAGGGTAGTGTAACTTAAATGGACGTAATGTGAAAAATGATATGAAAATATTTAATTATGATAACCTGATTAGTTTTCTTGTTTTTCAAGTTAAATTTGATCTACTCCGAGAAACAAAATGACTTTATACTATGCGTTGAAATATATATATATATATTTAAAACTTTAATTTACAAAAGATAGCATGGATATATACATTGCCTGAGAACGTTTTCATATTTTATTAATCTTTCTTTTAATGAAATAAACATATCTTAATTTTGTGTGAATGTGAGTTGTTGTTTTCTTTAAAATGATATTTCGTCACGACGACGAAGAAATAGAAAAAATATTTTTAAAAAAATACAAAGGTATTTCCACGTATTTAGAATATGTATTCCGCATAAAATGAAGTGTAATAATAGTTTTTATTTTGCGAAAATCCATGTATTATTCTATGCAGCTGTTATGTAGATTTTCTTTTCTTTGAAAAATGACATTAAAGTCTGTATAAATAGTAAAACATAACGACGTTTCTTTTAACAAATGGTAACAGATGTTTTGAAACGAGATATACAAAAGAGAATTGCCTACATAGATTTTGATCAATAGTTAATGTATCATTTTATTCTAACCAAAATTTAATCAATACTTTTCGTCTTAAGAATAATGAACCAGAAAAAAAGAAATATATATATATATTAACGCTTAATAAATATTATTTTCTGTTTGAAATTAAATAAACAATATTTTATGCTCAATGAAAATATTTTGAAGCATTGTGGTAAGAATTATTTTTGTATAATTTTTATTCAGAATAAAAATATTTTATGTAGACAGAAAACAATTTAATTTTTAATATCGTGCAAAGATTAATTTATTATATACGATATTGTTTTTCAATTTTTGGAAAGAAAATCTTATTTAACCTGGTAAGAAGTTCACTCGGAATGATTTTTCAAAAGGTAAATTAATGTTATATAATGTGTTGTACTAATGTTTCTAGTAAAGTCATGTCGATGAATGTAAATTAAAAATCCTATAAAATTTCAAAGAAGAAACTTTAGTGAATGGTCAGCGTTGATAAAAAAAAAAAAAAAAAAAAAAAAAAAAAAAAAAAAAAAAAAAAAACTCGATGCTCACTGGCACCAGGCGACTGGAAACTTCTTCAAAAATGTCTGTTAAATCACAAATAATGAGGGGGAGAGGTAAAGAATGGTCAACCACCCGATTCACACGGGAGAACAAACTCTCCTGTAAAACAAACTCTCCTTGAAATAGTTCGAACCAAATACGTATGACAAAACGCCGTTACACAGTTGTTTGCTTGTACTAATATTTCTAAAAATTCCAGAATTGTACAATTTTTAAAATCAGATGCCCGCATAATTATTTTTGCTCTATTAAAAAGAATTTCAATGTCATTAGTTTGGAATATTCTGGATAGAAGATAGCGGGTCTATTTTTACTAAAATGCTGTATATACGTACCTATTAATTCTTATCTGGAATTTCCTAGTTGTCATACCACTATAAGTTAATATTGTTTTTCATACTTTATCTATGTAGGGATCATATAAACCTCTGATCTATTCTACAGGCCAATAGGATAAATTATTGTCTGTACCAAATTAATTAATTAGACATCGGGTTGGGTATAATTATTATATTTATTTAGCATGCATTTCAACTTTATAATAAATATAATAATAATAATATATATAATACATTAATATATATAATATATATTATATTATTATTAATATATTAATATATATAATATATATTATATTATTATTAATATATTAATATATATAATATATATTATATTATTATTAATATATTAATATATATAATATATATTATGGGATATAATAATAATATAGATATTTAACAATATCTACTATAAACAACCATGGGGTCGCCAATTTCTGATTTGTTGGCTGATCATAAACCCAGAGCTTTGGAGAGCAAATTGTTTCATCTTCCATTTTTAAACTAAGTTTTTGCATCAGATTACTTTATGATATTATAATTATATGGGATTATGGCATTACAGATCTCTTCAATATTTTTGAACATACAAACGACAATGACAGTAATATAAAAATCTTTTTAGAATAAAAAAACCCTATAAATTTTTAACTTTTTTGAGGATTATTTAAGCAAAAGTGAACTAACTCATTGAATCAATAAGAGGGTTTACGGGAAATCATGTCGTCCAAACAATACCATTCCTTATAACAGCCATTATTCTACCCATTATTAAGCTGTGGTTTACCACTTTTATATTAAGCGTCTATTTGATTCTTACTCTGCATCACCGTATATTCACCTACACGATAAGTTTTATAAAATTAAGTTAATCGCTTATAATAAAAGTTTTTCTAGTAGATTTATTGATAAATTGATTTATAAACTTAAGCATACGAAAACGACCGAAATTGTGAAAATTAGTAAAAAAGAAGTTACATTTATATCAATGGATTATATCCCTCACATATACAAAAAAAAAAAAAAATACATCCTAAGGATTGATGATATAATATTAGTAGCCAGACACGATGTCACATTAATTAATCTGCTACATAAATTAATGCATTCTATTAGTATGCACAATAAATCAGGCGTTTATATGATCCTCTACAGAGATTAAGTAAAAAATAAATATTACATTTTATTGATATGACATCTAGGAAATTCCACGTTAGAAATATTGAACATTTACAAGATATTAGTAAAATAGACCTGCTACCGCCCTATCCAGACTGTTTCAAACTAATAACATTAAAATATTTTTTTAAGAAATCTAAAATCCTCATGCGGGGTTCTGATTTTAACAGTTGTACAATTTTGAAATCTTTAGAAATATTAACACAAGCAAACAACTGTTGTAACAACAAGTTGTAAATTTCCAACTGGACGAAAAATGTCCGGGCCAGGATTCAAACCTGGGCTTCGCGCTGGGAAAGATTCGACCCCCTCCAGAAAGCCCTCCAGATTCGACCGGGATAGCTCAGTGGTAGAGCTTCAGCCAAGCGATCCCAGGTTCGAATCCTGGCCCGGATATTTTTCGTCCAGTTGGAAATTTACAACTGGTATGATTACTTTACCAATTTAATAATTGTGTTAAAAAATAATCCAGTGTTGTAACAACATTTTATCTTACCACATACCACGTATTTGGTTCGAACTACTTGAAGTTACTAAAGTCTCCCAAGTGAATCTGCGGTTGACCTATTTTTACCTCTACCCCACATTATTAGTGGTTTTGACCACCTACAGATATATTTGAAAGAATTTCCTGTCGTCTGGTGTCAGTCAGCATAGTGTTTTCCTCACTGACTTCCTTCTTGATACTGACTTATAATTAAGTCAGTATCAAGTACAAGTCAGTATCAAGTACAAGTCAGTATCAAGATCAGATTAAGTCAGATTTAGCTGAAAGCGGTCGGAGAGCTTTGTATACTTTTAGCATCAAGGGTTTTTTTAATTTTTTTAAAACCTTTTGCATATATTTCATCCACACCTAGTAATAAATTTTAATGAATCATTTTTATGAATGTTTTCATATTTTATATGGTATAAACTATCCCCAAATTCTATGCAAAGTATAGAAATTTCAGCAGAAAATCACATATATAATGCGGAAAAAAATAGGAACACTATTAAATGTTAGGAAATGTAAATAAGATGTTAACTAACAAAAAATCCATAAAATTAGTGTCTACAATTATGCGGCACACTGTTTTGTGTTTTATAAAAAATAGTAATGAATTTCCAATAACTTCACACTTAATGATATTTCTGTAATGTTTATTTTCATACATGCCACATACTGTATTAATTTTATTCTTTATTTTTTTGTGAATGGCATTTTATGCTTGTGTCTATGTTTTTTTTGACAGCGTGTGTTGATGAGGGAAACAAATGTATGCAGAGTATGTAATATCTGTAATATGTTTATAAATTTAGATTTTAATTGGTTGAATTGATAATTACATCCATCCATATCAATAAGTTAAGTAATATATTTGTAGAATTATTTATTTTCTACCGGCATAAAAGGAAAAAGACTACAAAATTTAATTAATATATTTGTTTGTATTGTCGAAATAACTGTTTTCCGCTTATACAACTAAGCTAGATAATAAAACGTATTTATAAATTTCAAAACAAGAAAGAAAAAACATGCATCAACCATAGATAATAAAGTACATTTCAACATATTCAGAACAATGTAACAAAATTTCACCGTTTAATAAGTTGAAAGAGGATGCCTAAGTAAATAATTTGAAAAACGCATAACACCTATAAAAATTACAGTAATTTCAGCAATTACCATCTACAGTTGTAAAAAATATCCGAATTATTTTGGGCAGCACTGTATATTATCTGTAGATTGATATATATACTACATAGTGTAAATTTTCTTTGATTTAGCTCTGTAGGAAAAGCATAACAAAGGTAAAAAAAATATATTTTAGCAATTTCCGTCAATCAGATTTTTATATGATCTATAACATTTATACACACCCATTAATATTCCAAAAAAAATGTTAAATTTAAAAACACACACCACATTTTAAAATGCACTTGCAACAATTATTGCTCATAGACAGTACTGTAAACCAATTATTTTGTGTGTCCCTGTAAATGAACACCAAATGGTATTTGCACCATATACTACGTATCTTGTCAAGCGCCCAAGTATATCAATTTCAATTTGTTTGAAATAGTGTAACATCATTAAAATACACTTTAAAACATTTTACTCTCTAGACAAGAAAATAAGAAAATTGTTTTGAGTGCGCCAGTTAACGAATTATAAATCCTGCACTCCTCATTTTCAATACCGAAAATGCCATGGTAATGATTAATGACATATATACATTACATTACAATACTGGCATAAGTTAGAACGTGGCCATATAGACGGCTAGAAAAACTAAATTCTTAAACACTTTTCAACTATGTTGGAAGTGTTTAAAAATATTTAGCAAGGCGGCATTAAATATATTTTTTCTTTATTGACTGTCAAAAAACGTTGATCCAATAACGAGTCTGAAAGTTTGGGTTCGTTATTATTTTTTTTTTTTACGAAGTGACTCCTTTAGTTTCCTATTTCATTTTTTTTCGGACGATAGAAACTCATTTAAAAAAATCTACTCCATACTAGTATGCGTTCTATCTTTATTGATAAAGGACACGTCATAATGTAGATAAAATCCATTGCAAAACTACAATATATTGTATTCATTAAAAATATTACAGTATTTCTGTATATATGACAAAATTTTTGGTTAAAATTGTTCATATGTATTTGATAAATACATTATAAAGCTATAATGTGTTATTAAAATTAAAATAAATTTCCCTATTTTTGATTAAAGTTGAATTCATATATTTACGAAATCACGAAAACAAATGACAATTTACAAGAAATTTAATACACACACACATGGATCATTCTAAAAAAAGTTACAATTCAGAAATTGTTTATGTCTTGATATATATATATATATATATATATATATATATATATATATATATATATATATATATATATATAAGTTAATCAAAGTGATTTAGGAGCCAAATAGGCTAAATTAGGGTATCATATAAAAAATCAATAATTTCATCTAGATAATTATTGAAAAAAAAATTGAAAAGAATATGTAAAGACCTTTTATTATTTCTAATTGTTTTCTGGTAATAGTTCAGTATACCTGGGTGATTCTATTGATCTTAGCATATATGCCAGTAGAATTATGAAATACTGAATTATTTTTTAAAAACACATGTGGGTACTCTTTTTAAATTTTCTTCATGTTTTCAGTATTTTTGGCCAATTACCATTGTAGCATAAGCTATGGTAATATTATGATTGCACTAGTTAAACAATCAGCTATGTGGTATTCCGTATTCACATTATCATTAATTATCTCTTTCGAGATTTAAGAAGAACTTGATATGATTTTTGAAATTCATAGATATTATATATATATATATATATATATATATATATATATATATATATATATATATATATATATATATATATATATATATATATATATATATATATATATATATATATATATATTAATTTTAATTAAGTACATTAGTATCTCGTTTTATGAAAACTAAATGTTTTCTTTATATTTATAGAAAAAAGGGTCAATTCTTGGCAAACACATGAGCAAAATGTCTACTATGTTATTAATTTATTACATTTCTCGACATAAAAATTAATTTTAATTCTTCAAATTTATTATATATTTTTTGAAGTGTTAACAAATATTATAAAAAACAAATATTTGATCAAATATATTACCAATTCGAATAGAAAACCAATATATATGTCCACTCTGCTACTATGGTTTAACAAATTAGTCATATAAATTCCTATAAAAGATTCAGTGAAATAATATGAATTATTGCCAATATTTTTTTTTCACACAGTTACAATATTTTAAAAATATATCATAATGTAATTTGAAATAATATATGAGTTGTAATTTAATGGAAAAACTACTCCAGTAACTGAGTAGACAAATACAAGATTTTCGTTTTTCATGAATGCTAATTCCTTGTGGTTTAAATCTTGATATATGTAGACAGTCTTGAGACATCTTCTTTCATCGACTGTGTAATAGGTTAATTAGGCAATCTTTGTAACATAGTGTATATAAAAAAAAAATTGCATTCAAAGGCGACATTTTATTTCAAGTTATATTATATTTTTATAATTAAAATGTTTTCTCAGTTTATATGTTAATTGAAAGATAAGGTACATAATTTTGAAATGATGTACAATTTAAATATATTTCTATTCTGTATCTGGTATTTCCAAGGCTTTCTTTTCGAATTTTCTCATTGGAGACAGTCAATTTTTCAAAAGTTGATGATTATAAACCGAAAGTACTTTGATGTTTTACGAAACTAATATTAAACAAATATTGTACTGTATTATCTTCAAAAGTTGCATATATTGTATAAAATAAGAAAAATATATCTTTTTAACTGGAAATATTTACGTTGTTGGACACTGTTTTGTAACTTTATTTGAGAATGAAACACATAAACAAACACATAAAAAATATTATTTTATTTTTTTTCTAGTTTTCAGTCGCATTTTATTTATACTTGAAATTTCTAAATAATTTAAACATTTGATAATAATTTGAGCAACAAATTTTAACAATAAGCTTTCTTGCACTGTCATTTGTGTTACATGTAATTTGCATAATGAAGCATACTTCTAACAATAAATTTTAAAATACAACATCGAATTGTTTAGAACTAGATTCACGCGGTAATTAAATTTTAACATAGTACACCATTTCTCGTATTAGATGTGGTTGTTGTATCTCCATAGAGAGAATAATGAATATCAGTACAAATTTATCTTAATTAAATGGAAATTTGTTCTAAATGAATTTAGAAATACAAATTAGTAAAACACGGAGTTAAAATCCTATCATAATTTGCTTCAATGAATAGCTGTATAAATTTATGAGTACGCCTTGAGTAAAATATTAATATATATATATATATATATATATAACCATAAATGAAACATTACCATAACACCAACTTGAACAATGAAATAATTAGTTGACAATGAAAGGTTCCCCAACACACTTAATATGGAATCAAAAACATTGAAAGAATAAGAAATTAAATAAAAATTGAATAAATGGAATTAAATGAATTAATTGAAATGAAATTTGTGGAATTTAGACAGAATTATCAAGTCCCAAATGCCTAAATACCACAAATAAAATGAAATGAGATGTTTCATCATCATATTAGCCATACATTTCTAAAAAATATGATATTGGGACTACATCTCAAATACAATGATTCAAATCAGTGATAAAATAAAAAATAAAATACAATATTAAAAAGGAAAGAAGCCATACTTATAAATTACAGAGAGAACATTTAATAGAGACATTAAGTATAAAATCCATAAAGATGAAAAGAGATATAAATAAGATACCTTGCAGTTCATGAACCATCATGAAAACTCCAACATGACTGGGGAATGAATTGCATAAAAAATCATAACATGTTGCCAATTTTAGAAATATAAAATGCTTAGAAATATAAATTGCTTTGCAGTGATGCCAGAAATAATGTTAAAATATAATGGATTATAAAATAAACAGGAACATTAGTGCTGTCATCTATTAGTAAAAGTGAATATAATCTGAATCGAAGGAATTGGATGGAAATAAATGTTTCATAATTCAACCAAATTACTATCTTAATTGATACCAATTAGTTAAATAATAAATAAATGAAATTAATTAATAAATAAATAAATATATATATATATATATATATATATATATATATATATATATGTTTAACAGACGTTTT
Organism: Maratus michaelseni; assembly: GCA_963931845.1. NCBI lineage: Eukaryota > Metazoa > Arthropoda > Arachnida > Araneae > Salticidae > Maratus > Maratus michaelseni. The sequence continues at coordinate 287,190,715 of OZ007591.1, read as the reverse complement.
AGAAAATAATTACATTCAATCTGTAGTCAGTCTTCTTTTTATTTGAAGTATAATTCCAGCACTCCATTTGTAATAAAAGCTGACAACTTGCATATCGATGAACACGAGTCTATTCATAACTAAGCAGTTAATCGTTAAACTTTGAAAGTTTTAAAATAAGTGTAGGTGAAATTAATAATTTTTTGTAACGTTGAACTAGACAATGAAGATTAATTTTTCATTGAAAATATTCTTTAGATTTTTTTTATAACTTATACTAATAATTCTGTCAAAAAAATGCTATTGCCAAAATATTTATAATTTAACATATTACATCGAGGATACGTGAGTTATTAATTAACGGTTAAAAGGAACTTTAATTAGCATCCATAGTATTTTAATAACACACAATGGTGATTTAAATTATTTAATTTTGATTTTAACTTCTGTACATTTCAGTCTTTTAAAAATGGGAAAATTTCAGACCTGTTGATAATTTGTCTTGAAAATATTGCTTCATTCCTTTATATATATATATATATATATATATATATATATATATATATATATATACATAATTCATATATATATATATATAATTCATATATATATATATATATATATATATATATATATATATATATATATATATATATATATATATATATATATATATATATATAATTGATGATTAAGTTTAAATTTAAAGTTATTTTGATTTATATTAAGATATTTGAGTGTTTGGATGGCATTAAATATATAGTGTAACATACATTTTGTACGGCGTATAAATAAGCCTGTATTACATTACTCAGCATTGTATATGTAATAATAATAAAAAAGAACCTTAACAACAAATCAGAAATTCAAAAATGTATTTACTCAATACACAGTACTGCGTTTACAATCAGTTTATAAAATTTTCGATGAAAATGAGGACCACTATATATATTTCTATATGTATATATACTTCTTTAAAATTGCTCCCCTTTTTCTTAGCTCATATATAATATCAAATGACTTAACAATGATCAACCCCTTCCCAAGTATATTTAAAATAATATGAACATGGTGAATTATATATTCAAATGTCTTTTTCGCATGTTAAAAGTACACAAATATTGCTCGCTTGAAAATTACAAACTGCTGCTGAAAGCGGGTTCGGGCAATCCTGGTAAAGGCTAATAACGTTTATTTTAAGTCTCTGTAGTATTCAATATTCTGAAAACGTTGACAATCTATATATAGGGGTTTAATGTCGTTTTGTATACTTTGTGTGCGCTACTATAGAAAAGCTTTAGCAGGAAATAAAAAGGCACGCGAAAACTTTGTAGTGGACTAACTACTCTGCCATAGAGGATGAGCTTTTTGTCCGTCGTTTACCTTTGTGCGTGAAAGCGACCTCTGGCCTCCATTTTTCTTTAATTTTCTCAAGTGCGTTTCTGCCTCTAGGATTTAGAAGCTTCACTGCATTCCTTCCATATTTTTTTACTTACAATAAACAGTGTTTTACAACTTAAATCTGAGTATCTTTCAATTACCTGGTGGCGGCCCCAGTAGGATTGTCACAAGTTGTCATTTTATTATACATTAACGTTGAACTAAGTTATACATGAATTAAAACAGACTATTAATAATATAATTCTTCAGATATTAAAAGCCGGAATATGTTAGCAAGTAATATGCTGTTAAGTTATTGATTTAACTATAAAATGTAAATTTGTATAAAAGGCTAAATATTTCATTTTCTGAAATTAATGTGGTGACATACCGTAACCTAATACACTTAATACCACTTAGTATTATCAATGAATAAAATATTATAACTTTTTGAAATCAACTTTGCGATCGAGTGCAAATAAATAGATTTTGGTGTATGAAATTTCCTACATTACAGACCTTTATATCATGCACGAATTTATTTTCTACAATATAAATACGTTTCCAATTCATGAAAGGAACTGCTCATTACATCTTTTAATATATATATATATATATATATATATATATATATATATATGTATGTATGTGTGTGTGTGTGTGTGTGTTATATGACTCATTTACAGTAGGCAATTGGTACATAGTCACTTGCTATTTTGAAAGTATTATAAATATATTTTTTTGCTACTTGTCCAATTTTACTGAAGAATTAAAATTAAAATTTGTATTTTTTCCCTACACGAAATAACCTAAAGTTGTACTAAATTTATTTTATTTTCTTAAACTCTAATGCATTTATGCGCCTGTATAGAAAACATAGTAGAAATTATCGTATGTAATTATTTTGTATATAATTATCGTCATAAACTTTTATACACATACGAACACACAGAGATACATGGACTCTAATAGTTAGGCATGTATGTTAAATCGAAAGTTATTATTTTCATTTTATAATATAAAATAAATTAATCTTGCGTTTCACTGCATACACATGCAAATATTCATAATAAAACTTCTTATGTGTTTAAAAAACTGAACAACATTACATCATTATTTTGCTCACACTTTATTATTATTACGTTTTCTCTTTTCTGTACTTTAGTACAAATATATAAGAAATATGGAATAATATTCAGCAATTGTAAAATCTAAACATAATGTATAAACATGTATTTTCCATTAATGCAAAATTTATGAGACATTGGTCCGATCTTTTATTTAATATCTGCAGCTAAAATTCCATCTATTCAACAAATTTTATTCATAAAAAATGAAAATATCAACTGCTGTTTCTTTTTAATATGAAACATTTAAGTTTTATATGAAAATTAAGTATGGAAATTCCTTGAACCTCAACAAAAGCAACCTGTGTTTAACTCAATTTCTTCACATTATATTGATAGAATCATATCAACAAGCGCAATATTTTTTGCACGGTAATTTCCATGTTTCTTTTTTTTCCGCGGAATGTATATATTTCTTAATTATTTAAAACTTTCTGTATACATAAAATATGAATAAATAAGATTGTGTATGATTACAATGATTTTTTTTAAGAACATAAAAGTTATTTCTCAGCAATGAAAAAATATAAATAATTCAAAACGTACATATTTTCAATTTATAATGAAACAAAAAATCTTATATTTTCTTATGAGTACATATTAATATTGAAGTTAAAGAATTAGAAACAAAGACAGGAAAATAAAACGTTATTTGAAAAACAAAAATCTCCAATAAACATTATATTTTTATAGTAATAGTATGGCAACGGCCAATTTAAAAGAAAAAAAAAGCTGTAAAAAATAATTTTTTTTCAAAATTACATCGAAAGCATGCCATGTTCACATATATGTAAATATCATATTTAAAAAATAGCTTATCCATAAATAAAACATATCCTCATTTTCTTAGTCGTATTATAACTCCGGTTTCTACACAAGGTGTCCTAAAAGACCACTTACATTTTAAAAATTCATTAGAAATCAACAAATTGTAGTATCAATGTACAGTTTACACTATAAAGCTTATCAATTGTGGCAGAATGAAACCCCGTTGACGTTTTCAATTGTTGGAAATTCGAGCGGTACAAGCAGTATTCCGATCCGACAATTTCTTAATATTTTATGCGACTTAGAAACATGAATAGATTTATGGTAGGCTCGAAGCTATTGATTTCTTTTGCCGTAAAAACTTCCAGTTTTTCAGAAGTTATATATTGCAAACCACAATCTGATACAAAGGTTTGTTAAATTGGCATGCCATTTTAAAACATGGATTTAATTTGTTTTTTTTATTTCTATTGCCACTAAAAATCTAGCATTTTGAGATGTCTTGTAGAGCAAATAGCACCGTAATACGACATTTTATTAGTGTTTATAAAGTTTTGAAATATGAACGGACTTATGATGCCCTCTGTATTTGAGATTTCAAATACTTTTGTTTAATAATTTTATGCATGCTCAGATTGGAAACAATTTTCCTAATAAATTGGAAAGTAAATGTTGTGCACTTCTAACATAGTGAAATGGATCAAATGGTGGATGTAGCGAAACAATTTTTGCTTATATGTGCATGTTTCTAGTTTTACAACGTGTAACAAGAAGGTCAATGAAGGACATAATAGGATGCAAATGTGTGGTAACAAGCATATACGAAGTTAGTAAAAGAGGTACTATAACATGTTTGAACCTGTGTTTTGGCGCCGCGCTGTAAGAATAGGGATTAAGGGTTTCTCTTAATAAATATCTATCCTGAAAATGTACAGTAGGTGTTGTAAAATGAAGTAGCAAACGAAGTTGGAGTTATGTTTCACACATGGTAAATCAACAAAAACTTCGTCCTGACGTTTTGAAAAAGGTTCACGGTGATGAAACCGTCTTTTTAAATTGCATGCATGGGTGGTTTAACATTTTTTTAGGATGATGGGATTCTTTGGAATCTTGTCTCGAAATGTATGCGTCTGATAACTCGTAGGGAAATAAAAATGTAAAAAGTGAATAAATGTGAATTGCACTTTGTTTCATAATCCGAACGGTAGCGAGAAATTAAATGTGCATCGTGAATCGATTCATACAGAGCACGCTGGCAAGAGCTCTTGGCGTATTCTACGTGACAATGTCCGGTCATACTCGGCCTTTCTGCTCTCGTTGTGAGACATTTAAGGCCTAATGATGAACTGTAGCCCTCTAACACACTCTAATCTTGATCCACGATACTTATTAACTTCCTCGTGCCTGAACAAATCCTAAACACATTTTAGAAACTTATAACCCATCTCAGGTAGATTTTCCATACCAAAACGAGAAAGGATTTTGCCTGCAGTTTCAGAAACTGTATTGTTTGTTGTCAAAAATTAATGACAAAATTATTTGAAAATTATATGAAAATTATTTATAATGCATATAAAAGGTTTTGCTGATTTATAAGCAAAATTCGGTAATAATAATATTTTTATGTACACATTCAACGATCATTATTGACACTTTTTAATTTTACATTTCTGGCAATGCTCTAATTCGCACAAAGGACGTATTATAAACATAAAATATTAAATACATGTTTACCTAACAATTTAGTATAAATATTAGTAGTATATTAAATAACCCATACAACCTACACGTTAATCATCTGTGTGTAAAGCACCGAATCGAGTTTCCCAAATGAATACGAAATTTCTAACTGGCTCTTTACGAACGGACAATGCATTAGAAGCAGCCAATATTCCGTAAATAAATGTATCCTATGTACGTGATTGAATAATGGGTTGGGTTGGGTTGATTATTGACGGCCAATTATCTACACATGGGATATAGCCCCGGGGGGAGCGCCCTTCGTGGGGGTCTTTCTAAGGGAACCTAACCCGTATTTACGAATGGATAAATCCACGGCTCGAAGAAAACCACGAAAACTCCGAACGATTAGGCCGACGGGCGCGATTGGGATCGAACCCAGCACCTCCCGTCTACCAGCTTCGAGAGCACAACCTCTCAGCCACTGGTGGGGCCCATGATTGAATAAATTAATATTATTTTTTTCTGTGCATCTACGTTTAATAACTGTATGGATAAACAACAATCTCTGTTTGTTGTTGTATAACAAATATAATTTCCAGATAATATGTGTGAGCTTGGCAAATGAACCACTATTACTAATTCTTTAACAGTTTATTGGTAGATTCTTTTTATTTTTCTCAAGTTGATAAATTCATTTATTTCATAACTAAGCAAATATCGCTACCTTATTTGTAGAAACATACTATGTTATTTTATGAGCATTCAAATCAGTATTATTGATAACCATTTGAATAAACTGAATTTAAAGCAGAGCCAGTGAAGCATAAATAAAAAAAAATTATGAAAAGGGTTTTCTGGTTAAAATAATAACACGATCATCAGTTTCTAAACTCCTTCTACAGTTACCATGTTTCAAACATTGTATTACATTTTCAATTTCAAAATAAAAATCCCGTAGCTTGGTAATTCGTGAGACATTTTAATAGTTCCCATAGCAACACATTACGTTTAATGTAATTCTGGACGACTAGCAAAACATTCAGAAATATATCTGACAAAATATTGTTGTTAAAATATCGTATTTACCAGAGCTCATCACATATAAAAGATTACTTATGCTAAACTCATAGTAAAAATTTTCATAAAATGAATATAACATCGATAAGAACAATAGTCTCACAAGAAAAGTTGACTCGAATTACACAGGAGGGGTACAACGGTTGTATGTGATGCAATAGGCATAGTGAGGGACTTTCCACATTTATTCTATTACTCATTGAATATCCATGAAAACCCAGATAGATTCGATAAATATTTGACATTTCTTTCAGCGTCGATTACAGACGCTTTGAATTAAAAAAAATATCTTGAAAATCAGTAATATATGCCTTCCAAATATCATTCTGTTAAAATACGGCGTATAAACGTTTTACAGTAATAATGTAGTTTGTTATTCAGGTATTGTAACTGTTTTGTATTCCGAGAGTGGCACTTCACGGTATTTCATTTGAATATGGTCAAATTGATGTTATTTTCTTTCACTCTGTGTGTTTTTGTGGTAAACCAGGACCATCAAGAATAAAATAAATTAAAGGTAACATTTCATTCAGCATTGATGTCCGTTATTCTACACACAATTTTAAGAATATACAAATATCCAAGTTAATATATTGTCGAATAATTTCTTTTAAAATATGGAAATTATATCAATACTTTATATCAAACGTTTCACATCCGCTTAATCCGCTTATTGTTTAATTTATACAAATAACAATGCGCTTATATAAGAGAGTTTATAAACTTAAAGAAATCTTTATGTCGAAGCAAACCTTTCTTTTATTGTTCATCCTAAATAAAGGAAATTTTCAGTAAAACAAATCGTAAATGTTCAAGGAAATAATGTAAATACTTTGTTTTATGGATTTGAAAAGGTTAAATTAATTTAATAAAAAGAAGAAGGGCACATAATAAAGCAATTCCCCATGAATGTGCTAATAAACAGAAGAAAATTAGGGTTCATAATAAAATTATCTCAGAGAATTAATGAGTTTTGTTTCATGAGTTTCCTTCCCTTTTCATAAAACAAGACAAGAGAAAGGCAGGAAATTGTACTTGTTACACTTTTTGTTTTCAACGTGGGTTACACATATGTGATATAATTAAGTCAAATAATTTTTAGTTTTTTGGTAATTTTATTATTAACAATAAAACACTGACGTAGAAGAAAAGAGAAAAGTAAGTTTCATTAAAATGAATGCAGACTTCTAATGTTTTTAATAAAGTGTCATTTTATTCATGTTATCCCTTAGGTTAAGTGTCTTATGATTCTTTTTTTATGTCATGCCACATTTAAAGATTCTGTCTTATGGATCTCTTATCTCAAAAATTACAGCAGACATGGCAATTGAATTAAATTTATAACAAAAAGACAAAAAGTATATATTGAAATCATTTGACTTGTTTTATAAGATTATATCTGTTAGTGTATGTTTTCATTTAGGTTATTAAGAAAAAAATTCTACTTAAATTCCGTTTCTTGTTTATTTAAGACATAAAATAGTTTACTAATAAATAATTTATTTAATTTTTCAGCTCACTTAAAAAAATAATCATTGTATTTTAATAAAATAAAACAAAATTTTATATTATATAATAAATAAATTAAAATGTTATACTTATTTATTTTCTGACTTTCTGAGAATTTACCACTTGATAAATGTTCTCGCAATGCAACCGAAACAATATCGTTAATGTCGTTCATATCTATAAAAGTGTAAGCAGATTTCTATGACTTTTAATTACCAAATTGTTTCATGAAAATCGTGTTCCGCTTTAATTTCCGTGTATATATGTACATGTATACACTATTATATATATACACTATTCGGAATTACCAATATATATTTTTTTGCATATTTACAGCATGCATTTTGCATGTAATTAAGTTAAAAAACGGTTGTAATAAGTTCTATGACTTACACTGTACGGCTATTGTTCCGATTTTATTATTCCAACATGCCGTTAAACGTTTTTAGACAATAAAACGCAATGATATTTCTTTTACTTGTGGTTACAGATTTCTGAAGAACAAAATATATAAAGAAAACGTGTCTAAATAAATATATTTTTTTCTTGCACAATCGTTAATCTATCACTTGGCACTAACGGTGAATCAGTGAATTAATTTTTTGTATAAACGAAAAAGAATAATAATATAAAAAATGAAATACTATATAATATATAAATAATAAAATTCCTAAAAATAAAAAGGTCACTTTTATTGATTTAAATTTTTAATTAAATTGAAATAAAAAGAATATTAATGAAATTACTACATTCTATTAACAATAAGATAAGATTCACTACATTAAAATTATTTAGAATTAAAAAAAATATTGTGTAGATGTAATATTATTTAAAGCTTTTTAGGTACAATTTAGTATCTGTGATCTGTTAATAAAAAATGTGTATAGTTGTCAACTACTTTTCTTACGTGCATTGACTGATAATGTGTACTTTAAAATTAGTTAGTTGATTTTAAAATTGTATTACTTAAGTAAAATATTTTTTTTAAGTGTGGATACTCAAAAAAGGTTCTTAGTTGCATAGAAAGCTGCACACAGTGTCGAGAATTAAATGCTTTTCCAATTCGTAGGATTTGAAAAAGTCAATTGAGGAGTTGGATAGTTCAAGGCATTTGATGAGATTATTTTGACATCAGCTTTATACCCTGTCAGCGGTAAGTGGTATTTCTAATACTTAGTAACCTATAATAGGAAAAAAAAGGTCCAACATTATTTTCAGAACAAATTAAAGAGAGTGTAAGCCTAAAAATATAAAAGGGGAAAGCTACTAAGGTATAATAAAAAAGGGAAGTATATTTAAACTAAAAATGATAAAAAAGAATAAAAACAACTAAAAGCAGCATTACATTTAAAATGTTCACGTGTTGAAAGACAGTTGGTATTACGGAGGAAAATTTTAGATGCTAAAAGAAGATAAGCATTTGTGGAGGTAGAATTAAGGAATGGAATTTAAGTAACAAATTATGTTAAATTAGTTTTTTCAAAAGTATGATTTTCAGAAAACAAAATAATTTTAATATAGTAGTATAAGTGATATGAATAAGCAAAAATAAGTAAAGTCATTTAATCTTTAGTCGTGTTTTTCAAAAATATACCCTGATCAGTTCAGTTACATATATTAGATATTGTAAAATGAAAAATTCCCTCTTACGCATGTATTGTTGTTGTTCTTTGGGTTATTAAAAACATAAACATATTTTCGAATTGAAGCATTTATGTACATATAAAAAGCAAATCATACAATGTATAGCTTCTTAACAAAGTATTATTAAGCATGATTTAATAATTTAAAATCTTATTTTTTAATTTATCGATATTGACATTTCATAATTTTATTTTTTTACTTTTTTAAGGCATTAACTTAATGTCAGATAAAATAAAACAGTAACATTATAATATAACTGTATTTTTAAATGTTCATGTTTTGATTAATAAATTTTTGATTGATTTTAATTCTTTAGATTGTTTTTGTGTGGAACTATGAAATTTAATGTTGGTATGTATTTAATTTTCTTTTAAAATAAACAACTATTAATAAGTGCATTTTTAAAAATTGACTTACGAGTAGTAAACTTTTGTACATTTTTCGGATTGATTTAAGTTAAAGCTTGTGTAAAATCCTACAAATTAGTTATTTTACAACTATGTTTCGCGAATGAATTTCGCCTAATGAAAATAAAAGAATCATGCATGAAAAAATAGCTTATGTGCTAATGCTACTTTATGTGTAATGAATCTGTAATGTACCTTAACATGTAATTAGTTTCTAAATATAAGAGCAACAAATAATGGATCTCAATATATTCAAAATTACAAAAAAAGTACTCCCCATTGAAATTTTTCCTAATATTATCAAAATACAGATTTTTTTAAATATTTTGACATGGTTGTTTTAAATCCAATTTTATAACATTTTTTAGTTCGTATAAATATTCCATTTCCAAAAAAGAATATCCTTAAAATTTATCCAACGTCTGGATAGTCAAATTTAAGTCATATTTGTAATCCAAAGATCACTTATTAGTTTAAAAGATTTATATTAAGAAAGTATGTCTTTTATTTAAAAAGACAGAATCTTCTGATTGGAGATTAATAATCTATCAAAGCATTTTAAATTGAATTTCATATTCAAATTCGATGTTTTATCTAATTACGCATTACAACTACATTTTTTTCCCTCCAACTCCCATTGTAATAATTTGCAGGAAAAAAAAAAGTCAATTATTCAGCTTTAAATAATAGTGTTCAGGAAAGATAATACCTTAAGCCTTTTAAGAATTTGATTGATTCGATAAAGATTTCGAAGCTTATTTTAGCATTTTTTGAAGGAAAATATAAAATATTCAGTTTTAAGTTTTTTATCTTTAATTTTTTTATATACGATCATCATTTGAGTAGTCACTAAAGCATATATTTTTAGATTATGAATTTGCAAAGTATTTTAAAATAAAATATTAATTAAATTCAGTTGTTTCCTAAAATTACAGACTATATCCACCAATATTGGTTTCCATTAAAATTATTTGTAAAAAAAAAAAAAATAAATAAATAAATAAATAAATGATTTATTCTATCTCACGAATATTACTTACCCATCATACGTAGTACAGAGTAAGTATTGTAATCGTTTAAACAATTGCAAAAAAAAAAAAAAAAAAAAAAAAAAAAAAAAAAAAAAAAAAAAAAAAGACGGATTTAAACGTTTCAGACACTGGAGATTCCAAAAAACATATTTTTAGAAAAAAAAATGCCGTCCGTCTGTCTGTGTGTCTGTACACGCTCTATCCCCCGAACCAATTTCGAAAGAGACTTAAAATTTGACATGTGCTTAGTATGTTATAATGGGAAAACGCTTATTGAATTTTAGTAACCTCGATAATCTGGAACTATTTTTTTCGGATTCTCAAAATATTCGTTGTGATAAAAAGGTATATATAAATTTTCGAAATTGTTTATTTTAAGGAGTGAATATAACAGACAATAAAAAAGCATACATTTTGCATAAAGAATGAAGTCGAACGGATAATTATTTGCCGAGATATTTGTAATCATATTTTCTACACTCTTCGATTTTTCATGGCCCTGTATTTCATTCAAATTTCAATTCAAAGAGATATTTTAATTGGAAATGAGACGCTTAATGCGACGCATTAATCTCTTAGTTAACATAATTGTCATTTTTGGAGTTATAAGGATGTCTCTTTTACGCAGTTCAGTAATAGAGCATTTAAAGTTTATGACGTCGTCAAGCCAGCATTTTATTTGAATTACAATGCATTTTATAAATAGTTTACACATGTTTTATTTTCAAATTTTATATTATGCATATCCATGATGGGTAAGTATTCCGGTGACATCGAACGACTAGTTTAGGAATGTTCTAGATCTTTAATAATCGGACTGAATTTATACAGATTTCAAAGAAAAAAGAAAAAAGAAACATTTCTTGTATACATTATTAAAAAGAATTTGGTTTCAAACTTTTACTCTAATACGGTAAATTTTGTCTTCCGTTATTTTATTTGCAATTTTTGGCCAAACAAAAAATGTTACAGAATCCTTGTATCACGTTCTAACACTTAACAGAAAATATTTTTTCAATTTAGTATTTTTTTGTAAATTTTTGTAAATTTTTTAAAATTTAAAATTTTATAACTGACCGCCATTTTGAAACATGATGGCGGATGAAGCTGGCCGACAAACTGGGTTGAGGTCTTGGTATGTCCTACACACATACTCAGTGACATCCGAATCTGTTCATAAATAAGAGAGGAGTTACAGCATGACATACGTTATATATATATATATATATATATATATAACCATTACTGAAACATTACCGAAACACCAAAAAAAACTATGAAATGATTAGTATGTAATAATTAATTGACAATGATAGTGTTCTCCAACACTCTGAATATAGATACCATATACTTATTTAAAAGAAGAAGAAATTAAATTAAAATTGGAAAAATGAAATTTGCGGAATTTAGACAGAATCTTCAGGTCCCAAATGCTTAAAAACCACAAATACAACGTGTGGTTTCATCATCATATTAGCCATAACATAAGAATTGCTAAATAATATGATTTTGGGACTACCACATCATAATAGAGAAAAAATCTGTGAAAAAATCATAAAGTTAAAAAAATAAAAACAATATTAAAAAGGAGAGAAACCTTGCCCATAAAAAAGAGAAAAAAACAACATGCTTACCAGTTATATAATTAATGTTTTTTGCATAAAAGAAAGACAGAAATTTATAATTATCCTGAAAAAATAAAATTTATTTCTGTGATGCGTCATTATTTTCTAGCAGAAAGCAAAATATAAGCTTTGATTAGAAAAAAAATAAGAATATATATATATATATATATATATATATATATATATGCCCTCCTAAGAACTATGCTCGACAACTCCTACCCTGACACCACAGGCTTTAAAAACACACTAATTTTCTTTGTTAGAAGATTAAATGATATTATCACAAGAAGTGGCGATGTTCTGTAATCGGGTAGATGTTCATTTCCCTTTGAGTGGGGGATTTTCGGCGCCTTAGACCGCATCCTTAGACCGTTATCGCAAAAGCTGATGGTTATTTTCGTGATTCGTTAAGAAAGATCAATTAAACATTTGAAAATCAGCTGTTATAAAATGGTTCAGGTGATTCTCAAATGACGTGCTCAACAACGCGACTCATTTTTAAACGCAAAAGAATGAAATTGGCAGGCAGGACTATTGAAGCTATTTAATCGAAATGAGTTTTTCATTTTTGGATTAATAAATTGCTTATCATGTTATAAACGATTCGTGTCACGTGACATATGCTTTTCCCTTATCTTGTGCTGCCGTATCAAGAATTCGGTTAAAAATGCCGACTTAAAAACGCAGATATTTTCTGAAAGATGTTCTGCCTTTTTCAAAAAAGTGAAAATGTTTTTCGATTACATAGTTTCTAGAAGTAAGAAAACCTACCTATTTTATGCGTTTCCAAACAAAAATGAATTCAGAAATGTGTCAGAAAGTAGCTCTTTTAGATTTGAGAACAGCCTTCAGTTAAAACTGTCGCTACCTCCCGAAGTTTTATAATGTTTAGAAAAAAGTTTTATTTTACCTGCTATAAGAAAATCGTTTATATGACGTAAATACGGCGAATAAAATATTTATCGTTTTAATTATGAGTAATTTTTACCATTCATTGCTTTTCGCCTGTCATAATGTAATTATTTTAAAGGTTTTATTATTTTTTTTAAAAAATCACATGTAAATAAATGTTTCGATTGAAACGTATTTGTAAATGTTATTACATATTTAGGCTATTTTAAATCTGGTAACAGTGAGTAATAAAATATTATTTCAAACTATGAATTAAATCTTTATTCAGATAATGAAATTTTCAATCAAAAATCTGAAAAATGCATTAAAATTTTAACAATTAATAATTTAAAAAAAAAAGTTTGCACATTGCACACCAGAATCTAGTCAAGTATGGCTAAGAAAGATGATTAAATTTTTATAGTCATAGTCATAGTTTTTTATCCTATAAAACTTCTTAAATGAGCTATTTTGAGCAATTTTAACATTAAATAGCTCTTAAAATAATTTTTCGATTTTAACACTGCTTGCTTCAGCGTATTTATTAAACATTTCTCTATAAAACTGCAAGTTTTCATGTTTTTATATGCAATAGTCTCTTTATTATGAGCCGAGATAGTCAAAATGTCACAATAAATTCAATTACGTCAGCGGCATCAACATTTAGTCAAATACTTTTTTTTAAAGAATAGTGAGATACAACGAAAATGAGAGGTTGATAAAAATATCGTAAAGACCAAAGAATAAATAAATTTCAAGGTAAAAAGAAAAATGAAAATGCTTGCAAAATCGGAGCCGAGAACCAACGTCACTTGCTAAGAAAATGTAAACATTGGCACATCGTGAACAGTGACGTCATAGCCAATCACGCAGCGTTTTGAAGCTGCATGGTTTTCTCGTAACTTTAAACTTAAATTAACAATTATTGAACCTTTTTTTTTGCCTTTTTAAGAACATGTTTGAAATTTATGCGCCTGGAATTATTAGAAAAATATAAAGTTGATCGATTACCTCAGGTGTGCAAATTCCTCATTGGCGGGGAAAAAGTGGGTGTTTCTTTCGGCTTAGACTTTTCCGTAAGCCCTAGCCGAATGTCATTGCTGTTTGTCGTGTGTGAGCAGTGGTTTGGATTTTACTAGAAATTGTAAAGTCCTACCTTCAAATTTGTAGCGCCATATTTGGCGACTTAACTCAGTTTTGGCGTGAAATTAACAATTAAAAATCCAATAATAAAAAAAAAAGTACAGTTGGCCCGCTTAAACGAATATGCGTGGTTCCAACATCTATTATTCGATTAAGCGGGGATATTCGAATAAGTGGGTAAATTTATTCCACCTTACCACATCGTTTATGATATCTTAAAATTTAACTAATAATCTATAGCAGTTAAAAAATCAATTATTTTAATTGTAAAAAATTGCTTTCTTTAAAAAAAAAAGAGAACTACAAAATGAAATAAAACTTCTTATATAAGGCATTATAATACACATTCACTTAAATTACATGATGAATATTTTGGTTTTATCGCTTACCTAAAAATCCAATACAGTTGATTGTTTATTTAATGTTTTGTGAGACATTTCTGCAGTTCTTTCCAATCCATATAATATTTTATAATTTCACCTCGAGCTTCAAAATGTCTTCGTATAATTGATAATGATTTCTGTACTTCACTCAAGGATGGGGGAGGATCTATTACAACTTCATTATTTTCATCTTCTTCTGTGCAAGCAGATGATTCTGACACCTCATCCGTTTCTGTAGCCCCATTTTCTTCAAATTCGATAAATACCAAAAGTTCTTCTTGTCTAATTTGGAGTTTATCAAGCTCTTCTCGAAATTATTGAATATCACAAATTTCAGTTTCTGTGTCTCAACAATCATCTTCATCAGATTTAGACTTTAAAAATTTCGCTTTTTTAAAACTGTTTTTAATTACACTAACAGGAACATTATTACAAGCTTTGTTGCAGAAATGCATTTTCAGTCAAAAGGTTATTTTTTTAAGACTGTACAATGTTTCAATACAGTTCTCTGTTTCCAAGTCCAAAATATGTAGATGATTATAAAGTTCATTTATAATCTCCCGTCTATATAACGCCTAGAATGATCTTATGATTCCTTGTTCAAGAGGTTGTATTTTGGCCGTCGTATTTGCAGAGCAAAAATTCTACTCTGACAGTATTCAGTCTAATTGAGTTCTCTGTTTTGTGACTGCCAACATTATCCATTATTAGGACACTTTTTCTATTTTGCTTTTTCATGTTTAGGTCTAATTTTGTCAGCCAACTTGCAAACAAATCTGACATCCATTAAGATACAACTAAATGTAAATATATTGCTTGAAGGTGCGTAAAAACATACATAAAAAACATTTAAAAGCACATTAAAGTACTTTTAAAAATTCCAAAACGTTTTCAACCGAAACCCGGTCATCATCAGTGGAAAAAACTAATTCTGTTGAGTTGAGTTGTTACCTCTTTGCGTTTTTCTTGCTTGCCCGGAATAAACTATTTCACTTCAAGGGTTTGGAAAAAAAGGTGGGATGGGAAAGGTAATCAATGATTCATTAATTCATTCCAGACTGCGTGGATATCATATGATAATACATCATTACAGACTATTTCTTTTTTAGACATTATTTCTAGAGACTCTCTTATAATTGCTTCCAGGTGATTATTTGTGCGGAATATAATTTTGGATCTATTGAAATCAACTTTTATAGGTTCAGTTTGCGCTAATCTTGCTAAGGCAGTGTGGGGTCTATTTAATCTCAGATCTGCTTCATGTTCATTTATTCTGTCTCGGAATTTCCTCATTGTCATACCTATGTACATAAAATCTTTATTATCTTTCTTGAATGGTATAATATATACTCGTGATCACAGAACCAAGAAAGAAGAACAACAATCAAATCACCTAACTGTGCCGTTGAGCTGTTTAGCGATAATGTCTAAAAAAGAAATAGTCTGTAACGATGTATTATCATATGATATCCACGCAGTCTGGAATGAATTAATGCATCATTGATTACCTTTCCCATCCCACCTTTTTTTCCAAACCCTTGAAGTGAAATAGTTTATTCCGGGCAAGCATGAAAAACGCAAAGGGGTAACAACTCAACTCAACAGAATTAGTTTTTTCCACTGATGATGACCGGGTTTCGGTTGAAAACGTTTTGGAATTTTTAAAAGGACTTTAATGTGTTTTTAAATGTTTTTTATGTATGTTTTAACGCACCTTCAAGCAGTATATTTACATTTAGTTGTATCTTAATGAATGTTAGTTATTAAACAAGGTGAATTTGCACTGAAATTTTAACTTTTATTGCAAAAATATGTTTTGTGGTTTTGTCATCCAACCATTCTGTGAGTAATCATATGCAACAAGAATTTTTTTTTTACATTTTTTAGACATCTAGGCTGTTTGCTTTTGCCAATCAGAAGAGGTTGAAGCTTTTCTTCTCCCGTTTGATTTACACAGAGCGATCTTTACTATTTTAAATCCGTGTATTTTATTATTATTTTTTTTTGCATAGCTCTATACAGTAGACGTGTTTCGTCACAATTAAAAATATAGTAGGGTTTGTACTCAGCAAGAATTGGCTGTAAAAATTCTTCAATCTATTCATCACAAACTACATCATTTACCGAACCCAATTCCCCATGTAGTTTCTTAAATGTTAAATTGTGTCTTTGCTGGAATCTATATAACCATCCTTTAGATGCCGAAAAGTTCTCATTAAAAGAATCTTTCGCAATTTCTTCGGCTTTCTGCATAATCATTGCCCCGTTTATTAAAGCTCCTTTGCTTCTTTTTGAATGAAACCATTCCAACACAGCATTGTCGAGATCGTCCTTAGATTTTTTTTGCGTTTTTGGTGCAGGTTTCCATTCTTCTTCAATTTTATTAGCATTTTTCTTAATGGTCGAGACTCGAGACTGAGAAATTTGAAACACTTTAGCGATTTCAGTTTGTGTTTTTCGGTGCTTTATGACATCCAAACCTTCAATTTATCGCAAAAACTTAAATCTTTTCTTTTCACGTTCATATTTTTCTACTTCAGAACCTTAAAATAATAAATAAGTGAGAACCGAACTTTGGTCTGAACTGTCTATTTTTTTCAGTGTCACAATGCAATAACCTCGAATATTCTACAACATCACTTGACCAATCCGTTTTACATTACCGTAATCATACAGACGTAGTCTGTTTGTTCACATCAACACCCCTTTCATTCGAGACGTCCGTTGCTATGGCGACCCTGGGAAATGTTGTTCGAATTTGACGTGACGCGCGTCACTGGACTTCATGTGATAACGCCATTACTCCCTTTTCTCTGAGAAACTTGTGTTTCGGTGGTTTGAAATTTTCGAACAAAAGATCTTTTCTAAGAAAAATATTTGTCACACCAGATTAATTGTTATTGTATTATCCGGGGAAATTATTCGAATAAGTGGAGAATTTCAACATTGCCTCTATAGGAAAAATTTTGGTTCTAGAAGATTTTATTTCTATAAGCGGGATATTTGTTTATGCGTTACCCGATTTAAGCGGGGCCGACTATATTAAAAAATATATAAAATATGATTTTAACATTTTTTGGTTTTCTAGCTTTTATGTATAGGTTTACAAAATACACCATGTCTCGATACTTTATGTGAGCTGCACCAAAAGTGGTTTCCTTGTTAGGATTGCATAAATTCAAATCTCACATTAACGAATGGTAAAAAAATGTAATTTAATTTTTTTTTTGCTTTTGCATGCAAACAAAATTTGTTTTAATAACATTAATAGATATAAAATAATAAGAGATTTGTTATTTACAGAATTATTAAGAATGTTTTACTAAATTAATTCATAATTTATAATATATATATATATATATATATATATATATATATATATATATATATATATATATATATATAAGTATATACATATATATAAATATATATATATATATATAGTAATTATAAAAATATAAGTATAAAAAAAAGTGTAATATATATATATATATATATATATATATATATATAAATTTATTTTGTGTTTTATAAAACTCTGCCTTATATATATGTATTTATATATGAGGCAGAGTTCATATACGTAAAAAATATTTATCAGTACACTAAAATAATGGTATGTGAGATGTATAAAAAAGCTATCTCAACTTGTGTTTACAGTATTTGTAAATTCAAACAGATAACGATACTTACAGTAGTTTAAAAATAATAATAAATTGCAATACAGCAGTGGAGAGTTTAATTTCGGTATAATTTATTAATATGAAAGAGACGTTGAAATTTGTGAATTTATATTACCAAAAAGAAATTTATGTTCCTAATTTTGCGACAGTTTATTTTATTTTTTGGTTTGACAGCTGTCGATATAGTTAAAATGAAATTATTCTCAATAGACACGGTCTTATACAGTACATTTTACATAGAATCGGAACATATTTTATTTAATACCACACAGTAAAATCAATTGCAACATTTATATGAAATGTTATACGAAATAATTTCTTTAATCCATTAGAAATTATATAATATTAACTTTGACGCAATGCAATTAATGAAAAGAGTTCTTAATCCGGCAATTTTTCTTATTTGCAGGAAGTCAATATTCACAGACTATATGCATTACATATAATTTTACACAGAACCCGCACATATTCAATATAAAACCACTCATTATAATCTGTTAATATTTTTTAGAATGAAATTCGAATTTGCAAATAGTCATTTTCCGGATAATATTTCGGCATATTGTCATTTTTTTAAAGAAACACAGCTTATTTTGACACTGTGTAACTTAAAAAAAAAAAAAAAGTTATCCACAGACGACGAGCTATTTTTCTAATTGCACTTTCCATCAGCATGAATAACGCATACATATTAATGTTTTGTAAAGCTTGAACTACAGTGTATATATATTTTATTATTTCTCCTAGTAAACCCGCCAAAAAAATATGGTAGAAAAACAAAGAAACAAAGATTAAAAATTTCAGCTAAAGCTATGCTTCATGCTTTATCATTCTATATAATTGGTAAATAAAAAAATATCACTATACATATATTTTTTTGAAAACTTGTTGATGTATATTATTTACACACATAGCGATATCTTAATGAAAATTACTCGGAATTTTGCATTCATTCTCAAATACATTCTCCGAACTAACGTTAATTGACATGTCAGTGGTGGTTCATTAGACATTCACTGTGATACGCTTTAGAAAGAACGTTTAAATATAAGTTATATTACAAATATTGATTTATTTTATAAAATGTTTTAGATGTATTAAATCAAAACCTATATTTTCCTGATGTATGTTCAGTAACAGACATGTTCACAATGATTCTTTTGTTTTCTTTTTAAAAAATAAAAGATTATATGAACAATTAAGTTGAATTTGCAAACCTTACTGTAATTGAATACCGATAGTAATAGATCTCATATAATTAAAAAAAATGTCCATATATGAGAAATCACTTACTATATATATTTTTCTGGTTAAATATTAAGGGAATCCATAGCAACTCTAATTATTCTCCGCTGTTTTCTTTTATTGAGCGAATGACTAGATTGACACACTGTCGATAGCTCATGAAACGAAAAGACAATTAACCGTGATGTGATGTGATTAATCACTACAGTCATGCACTGTCCCTCCAAAAGGACTTAATTAAATTATCGAGCAGTAGGTCAGGATTTGTTGTGGTGTTAAAACTAGAAAGTCGAAATTTATTTATTAATATTTAATGGTTTTACTGACAGAACACGCAAAAATAAATAAATAAATAAATAAAATAAAATAACTAAAAATCATGCTATTTTTTTTTAATTTTGACTTTAAATAAACATTATGTCAAGTTTATTTTAGTAAAAAAACAATAACGATATGTTAATAAATTAAAAAGAAATGTGTGTGTGTGTGTTTTATAAAATTGCAAAAACTTTGAATTATAATTTGCCGTTTCATAGTTTTATCATTGCTACTTTTTAGATATAGGAAAACCACCAACTATAATTTACGCAGAACGTAAAATAGTTTTTCAAATGACATATATGTACAATATCCTTTAATCGAGTGTTGTTAATAATTCTCATAATTATCATTATACAAATTTATAAGTATTCGAAAAAAAAAAAGATTTAAACTATAGAAATATACAGGGTGATTCATAAAAGATGGGCAGAACTTTAAGGGGTTATAGTACACTTAAAGACAAATAATATTAAATAGGAGACTAAGGGTCCCAGACGTATTCCCAAGGAGATAGGGGGCATTAAAGTTTAGGGTCCGAAATTTCAAATGATTATAAAACATGGAAAAATTGGTCGATTCGTTTGCGGTTTTTGCAAAAAATTTTCTTTATGCCAGTATTTTCTTGAAATAAAATTTTAAAGTTCAATTTCAAAAAATGCCGATAGGGGGCGCTTTAGACTTTGGAGTAACAAACAACTATTTTTTAACGTTATTTTTTGTATTTCTTTAAATGATTTCGAAAGCTTAGACTTAAACTTAAATTTTGATCTAAAAATCTGAGTCCTAACGAGTAGTTAAGTAGCGTAAACTGAAATTTGAAATTTGAAACCCTTCTCCCCCCAGAACAAAAATCAGTTATTCCCGATCTTTGTGTCGTAGATTAGGCTCTAACTACTGCCGCGTTTTGCTAAAATTATTCTTTATGTCAGTATTTTCTTGAAAATAAATTTTAAAGAAAATTTTCAAAAAATTCCGATAGAGGGCGCTTTATACTTTGGAGTAACGAACAACTATTTTATACCGTTATTTTTTGTGTCTCATTAAATGCTTTCTAAAGCTTAGACTTAAATTTTCAGCCCAAAATCTGAATCGTTAGACGTGGTTAAGTTTCTGGGGAGAGGGGTTTGAAATTTCTACTCCTGAGCACAGTTCAGTTTACCATGTCCACACATTGTGTGCTGTGATACGAGGTAAAAAGACACAAATTAGGATTATGTTACCAAAGCATATTTATTAACATGTAATCACAATAAATGTTCAAAATTGTGACCACCAGAGGTTATGCACGCAGAACAACGGCGACGAATGGAACGGCGAACATTCGCGAAAACATCAGGCTTTTCGAGCACTTCCCCTACAGCGGCGGAAAGTCTGGCGACCAGTTCCTCGGGGGATTCAATGGGTGTCTCATACATAAGAGCCTTCAATCGTCCCCAAAAAAAGAAATCGAGGGGTGAAAGATCTGGCGAGCGAGCAGGCCAAGCAACAGGACCACCTCGACCAATCCATCTGTTCGGAAATGTGATGTCCAGATAGTTGCGGGCGTCTCGTACGTAATGGGCTGGCGCTCCATCGTGCTGGAACCACATGACCCGCCGGATGCGTGGAGGAACAACGTTTAACAGGTCTGGCAGCACATGTTGCAGAAATGTGAGGTATGTTTTACGGTTGAGGCGTTCAGGAAGAAGGTACGGTCCGATTAGGTGGTCTCCGAGGATTCCTGCCCAAACATTGATGGAAAAGCGTCTCTGATGAGCATGTGGATACGTAGCATGTGGATTGACATCCGCCCATACATGTGCATTGTGTGTGTTAAATGTACCTTCACGTGTGAAGGTACATTCATCGGTGAAAAGCACAGTTCGTCCAAAATGTGGATTTAGCGCGTTCTGCTGCAGAAACCAGCGGGCGAATTCAATACGATTTGGATAATCCCCTGGAGACAGTTTCTGGACTCGTTGCACATGAAACGGGAGCAAATGTTCATCCTTCAGTACCCTCCAAGTCGTGGACTGTGAGGTATCCACCTGGCTAGCCACTGTTCGTGTACTTGTACTTGGCTGCGCCGCTACTACATCCAGAATGGCTTCTGCAACAACTACTGATTCGTCCTTTTTTGCACGACCTGCATTCGACCGGGAAGCGAGAAATGATCTCGTCTCACACAACTGTCTGTGCAAGCGCTCAAAAGTTTTGCGGTTAGGCAACCGCCTGTTAGGAAATCGCTCTCCGTACATTCGTTGTGCCTCTGCACCATTTCCATCTGCCGCTCCGTAAATTAAATGCATCTCAGCCTTTTCCTTATTCGTGAAGGGCACCATCTTCCGATTCATTACTACAGCGACTTACACTTGACTCACCGTTCAGTGGTTTTTATGCCTGAATCGTGTCGAAATTTTGCATACGTGTTCTTCTTCTTCCCCATTTGACATTTGCATACTTTCTGTTTCCTTCTTCACCCGGTGACTAGCGTCAGGAATGGAGCTTTAACGTTTGCATGAGCGACGTTTCCAACTGTGCCAGTGCCTTTATGAGTGAATTCCGACTATGCAGTCCTTGACGAAAGTTGTATTTTTGCCACGTATCACAGCACAGAATCGTTGGGCATGGTTAAGTAGTGCAAACTGAACTATGTTCAGAAGTTGAAATTTGAACCCCCTCCCCTCGCTACTGAACCACGCTCAGCGATTCAGATTTTGAGCTGAAAATTTAAGTTTAAGTCTAAGCTTTAGAAAGCATTTAATGAGACACAAAAAATAACGGTATAAAATAGTTGTTCGTTACTCCAAAGTCTAAAGCGCCCTCTATCGGAATATTTTGAAAATTTTCTTTAAAATTTATTTTCAAGAAAATACTGACATAAAGAATAATTTTAGCAAAACGCGGCAGTAGTTAGAGCCTAATCTACGACACAAAGATCGGGAATAACTGATTTTTGTTCTGGGGGGAGAAGGGTTTCAAATTTCAAATTTCAGTTTACGCTACTTAACTACTCGTTAGGACTCAGATTTTTAGATCAAAATTTAAGTTTAAGTCTAAGCTTTCGAAATCATTTAAAGAAATACAAAAAATAACGTTAAAAAATAGTTGTTTGTTACTCCAAAGTCTAAAGCGCCCCCTATCGGCATTTTTTGAAATTGAACTTTAAAATTTTATTTCAAGAAAATACTGGCATAAAGAAAATTTTTTGCAAAAACCGCAAACGAATCGACCAATTTTTCCATGTTTTATAATCATTTGAAATTTCGGACCCTAAACTTTAATGCCCCCTATCTCCTTGGGAATACGTCTGGGACCCTTAGTCTCCTATTTAATATTATTTGTCTTTAAGTGTACTATAACCCCTTAAAGTTCTGCCCATCTTTTATGAATCACCCTGTATAGTTTATCAGAAAAATAAAATATTTGTAAGATTAATATAAATTAATTTTAACTGGTTTTTTTTTCATTGCATTATAAAATAAATGTTATCAGTTGAGATACAATTCCCTGTAAAACAATATAAACCACTTTTAACAATACGTTAAAAAATAAAAACTTGTATAATTAAGTATTTGCATTTTGTATTAAAAACAGTTTTGTAATTTGTGGCACAAATATTATATTTAGTTACATTTTAAATTTATTTTTATACTTTAATTATACATTTCAAATAAACAGATTGCACAAAAATATTGTAAGAAATCCATAGCAAATTGATCATTTATTAAATAATATCAAAGTAAAATTTTAATAGTTATTTAAAATGTTTTTTCTTGCTTACATAATTATTAAGCACATTTTTATTATTGTTTTAATATTCTTTCAATTCATTTTAAGAATGTCAGTTTGTGTTAATTTATTTACAAAAAGTCATTTAAATAATTATCGATCCTTTAGAGATGAGTCAAAAGATGCATTAACATTTAAGAGTTTCCTTTCCATAAGAAAAAAAAAACAATTGTTGTGCAGTTTATGTTCTATATATTCTTTATAAGTTATCTATGAATTTTATTATTCATTATTTCGACATTGTTATATTTTCCATATAAAAATTTAAACTAAATATTACAGTTAGAGCAAAAAAAATATTTATTTCTTAAATTATAGCAAGATGCAATTTTAAGAGGTTTTAAACATGATTAAATTAAATCACGTATTCATTTTTGTATAAATTCTTATCAACTTTATTTATTCTACGGCTTTTCTGTGCTATATCATTCACAATAAATCTTTAAAACGACTATTGTTCACTATTGTTCAGAAATAAGTACGTAATATAATATATAAATTATTATCCAAACTGGATTTAAACTTACATCTCATGTAGCTGCGAAACAGGGTGTTATCGATTTCCAGAAGATATCTACAATCTATAGGGAAATGGAAAATATAATGTGCTTGTATATACAAATTGACTTTGCAAAAGTAAAAATAAGAACTTCGATTAAAAAATTCAATATACATTTTCAAAGTTTTAAAATAATTTATTATACTATTTAACAATCTAGTTGAACATATATAGTTTATAAACAAGTATGAGTATATAAGTTAATGCATCTCAAATGCAAGATATTTATTTTTTTAAATAAACTTTGACAACATTTCTAACAATATAGAAATAGGGTAAAATACTTAATCGCTTTTCTACCATTTTAAATATTTAGTTTATATTTAAGTATCTTAACATATAATTGGCGTGCGTATGTGTTTGAAAATTGTACTTTTTAAAAATTGCACGTGCTAATAACATACCACAAAAAAACCCAGAAAGTTTCTACGTCTCATATTAAAAACTGGCTAGATAAATTATTTCTATAACGGTTGATAAACAATTTAAAACATTACATTATTTTGTTTTCAATTTCTGGCACATTATGATATCTTTGAAAGAAAGTCCTAATGAGTAATTTGTTTATAAACATATTGTTCATTAAGGCAAAGGTATATTCCTTTTAAGGATTCCAATTGTTGTTTATTATTTCGTATGAAAAATAGGATATTAAAAATTGAAAAATGACAGCAAATAAGTATATTATTTATTGCTAAAAAATTCCCACATCAATAATCTAACATAGTTCTTGTGAAACACATATATCTATTTTGAACGAATCCACATGAAAAAACCATATACAGGGAAATAATTAATAATTAATAAGCAAATACACTGCTGTATAAGATGTTTGAAACAACTAAGAAAGAGAATAACTTAACTCAAATATCATACTCAATGTCCCGTAAGGCATGGTGACATCACGGCGACGTCACTGTGAAGTCACACTGTGACTTTGTGACAGTCGTCGTGACGTCACGTGACGTCGATGTGAAGTCACTGTGACGTAAATGCGAGGTCGTTATGAGCCTACGCTGGTCACGCGAAGAAACGCTTCAGCTAATGTTAAGTCTATGGGAAGGTTATCGCGTGATTTCTCGCTCGCATTTTAATATTTTTAAATGATTTTTTTTGCATAGGATAGCTGAGGTCGATCTCTAACGTTGTTAGTTTTTACTTTTTCGATTTTGGTTACGGTTTTTTTATAAGCGGACATTTTCAATTTTGGAACCGGTTGGAAGTATCAAGCAATAAAACATTTTTCGAAGCAAATGAAATTTAAAACTTCGGATCATAAACGCAAAGAAAAAAAAATATATATTTTTTTTTTCTTTACAAATTATTTTATTTATAGTTTTTGATAGAATACTAAATGCAGAGCTTAAATATCAATTTTTTCTGTAGAAAAAATTCGATAACATAACTGGAAAAATTACCTTAACTGAATAGCTGTTTTATTGTTTCATCAATATTCATTATTTTTGTGCACCTAATATTGACATATCTTGACAACTAAATTTGTAATGAGTTAAATTGTCGCAATTATTTCAAATATACCAGAAAATTATTTCTCAAAACCTCCACTAGCTAAGAAATTTTCAAATTGTAAATCAAATATTAATAGTTTTAAAAATTGCAATGTTTTTAATTACAATGAATAACTATGAAAATTGAACTGAGAAACGCAAAATATAAATACATTCCTCGTTATAAATAACACTTTACATTTAGAATATATATTGTTAGTAAATACTTTAAGCTTTTTTCCAAACTCTCTATTTAAAACGATTTAAAACATTAAAGATAAAATTTTATACAAGTGATTAAAAAGAAAAAAAAAGATTTAAACATCTTAACATTTAAATAATGCACTATCAATGTACCATTACTAAATATGCACTATTAACAAAACTGCGAAGACATTAAAAGTTACCTGCTAATCTATAAGTAAAACCACCAGTTCTAGGGATTAAGTTTTAATGGTCGTTGACTGCTTCCTTTTCATTGAAAAATGAGACTCAAATCCACTGCTTTAATTTTCAAAGTGTCCAGCTTAGGTGTGTTCATAGATCTGAGATATCAAATATCACGCAGACCTTAATAACGCACCCAGCTAGACATAAGGATAGGTTAAAATGGATGATTCATTTTAAAACGTTAATTTACTTTCACGGTATAAATTTCACAATATACTTCCACAAAATTAAAAGAATACCACACACTCTAATCCGCCGATGAAATTAATCGTCTCCCTCAACATCTGCGATCATGATCTGCGCAGTAATGTTTACCACAAAGTAACATCTAGCAGGTGTTTCCAGAAAAAGAATAGAAAGAAAACAGTTAAATAAAGACATTTCAAATGCTTTATAGTTTATATGGCTGACAAATAACTTCTAATAAAACTATAATATTCTGTTTTTATATGAGAGAGTTTAATATTCTTGGAAATAAGCTGTGAAAATTAAAATTTTTATATATTTTTTAATCAGTTGCATTTGTTTTAGGCGTTCAAAGTAAACATAAATTTTAAATAAAAATGGATTTAATAGCCTTTATAAAATAATTACGACATAAATATAAATACTATTCTGCAATCAGATTTCCTAAATACAATTTTTTCATTTTTTACACTCTATTGAAAAGAGCAATATATTTAACAGAGGTGATATCTTATTAAGCACTGAACAGTTTTGGAATAAATTGTTATAGGAATGACATATACTTTATGACATATTTTTAATTCGTTTTTGTTCGGAAACGCATGAAATTGGCTTTTGTTTTTATTCAGAAACTCTGTAATTGAAAGACGTTTTCAATTTTTTAGTAAAATCAGAAGATCTTTCAGAAAAGAATGTCAAAGTCAGCGTTTTGAACCAAATACCCGACGTAACAGGAAAAGAAAAGAGAAAAACCAGTCGTCACGTGACACGAATTGCTTATAACTCGATAAGTAATTTATTTATCAAAAAATGGAAAACTCATTTCGATTCCAAATTGCTTCCATAGTCAGTCCTGCCCATTTTATGCCTTTGCGTTTAAAAATGAGTCAGACATTATGTCAGAAAGCTTCGCGTTGTGGAGCAGGTCAGTTGAGAACCACCTTAAATATTCAGTACAAGAAAAATCTTGATCGCGTTCGACGGTCACCCCGAGCACCCCCGATGTCGAACTCGCAAAAATGGTGTCCTCACTTTTTAAACAGAAAGCTGATGATTGGGTTGAGTGGCCCCTCAAAATAATAAGAGATTGGAGATTTTTAAAATATTTTTAGTATCACAAAATTAGCAAATGAGTTCTATGCGGTGGTAGGAAAAAAAATTAAATGTTTGTATTTAAAATGCTAACAAATCTCTAAATCGCTAACAGTTTTATTAGAATGGGAGATCTATTTCTGAATTACTTTCCGCCAAAACTTTCCTACGTTACTAAATTTCTATTTAAGGATTTTTACCTGTGTATTATATAGTATATTTTGTTAAATTTCATGAAAATGGCAATGAAAATTGTAAAAAAAATATCTGCCTCATATATGTAGACAAATATTTATTTATTATTTTATTTTGGAAATACAATATATTTAAATAATGTGTGACAATGTTTTTATTAATGATTTAGGTACATAACATAATTCAATTCTATATTTTATGAGTTTTTTTCCAAATTCTCTCTCCGATCACACCGTGAAGTCACAGAGTGTTGCCATTTTGGTCATAGGTTTTACGTGACTTATGGGACTTGCAGTGACGTCATTGCAACGTCACAAAAATTTTTAAAGCTGTCAAAAAGTAATTTTCTTCATGCCATAAGATGTTCTAAAGTTTATTTTAAGTTTTCTTTAGATCTTCAAGACGTTCACATTTTGATCACAGTGTGACGTTACAAAGTGGTGTCATTTTGGTCACAGATGTGACGTGACGTACGTGACTCACAGTGACGTCACAATGACGTCACTGTGACTGTGTATGCTATGCGGGGTATTTAATTAATTTACTTTTTACAATGTTATTTCTAAAACAAAATTTATACAAAAAGTCACTAAAATAAATATTGTCAATATATAGACAGTTATTATTACTTTTTCCAATACATAACATGGGGAAAACAATCATAATTTGAATGAGCATGAAAATCGAAATTTTAAATTAAAAGAAAGCTATTTTTTACATAAAATGGCAAAATACATAGTAGTATAAAAATAAATGCTTATTTAGAACTTTAAAAAAAGTTTTGACATTTTTTAACACGTATAGTACCGCATTCAGGAGTGTATGTCTAATTTTTACTTTCTTCGATCTTTACAAAAAGTATGTCTTGGATTCGTGAAAAAATCCTACTTCCGATTTTTGACGGATTTATAAGTTTTAGCAGCCCCTGAACACGAGTTGTCAGTTTTTAGAAAATGCCTGCACGTCAGCTTGCCTGTGTGTCTATATGTGACACAGGTTTTGTGGTGCACTCTCTCAAGAACTGTGCACGGAAATTAATCAAACTTGGGATTCCGTTAGACCCTGACATAAATGTGTTTTGTCATTTGGTTGTCACTTATTAGGTTTTGGTTTAAATATCACAACAGGTGTCTCTTCTATGCTTCATTTTTGACAATTTCCACGATAACTGTATCTTATGAACAGATAAATGGAATGTCACTAAAATTCATATTCTTTTAGATTTTGACGTAAATAGATGTTGATTACTATTTGAAATAAATCACACAACAGGTGGCGCTGCTGTGCTTTATTTTTAACGATTTCCGCGATAGCTTTATTTCAAGAAATAGTGCAAGGGATTTCCACCAAACTTCATATTCTGTTAGACTTTGATATAAATTGACGCTGATAAAATTTTGATGTGAATCTCCCAAGAGGTTGCGCTGCTATGCTGCAATTTGCATGATCTCCGCTGTAGCTCTATCTCCAGGAACTTACGCACCGAATTTCACCAAATTGCATATTCAGTTAAATCTTGACATAAAAAGATCATTGTTAGTTTTAGATTTATAACGATCACCAGGTGTCACTGCTGTGCCCTGTTTTTAAGATTTCCGTAATAGCTATACATCAAGAACGAATAGATTGTTATTTAATTTTGGCTGTAGACGATTTGAATTACGCAGTAGAACATCGCTTCCCAACTTTTTTTCTCTCACGTACCCCTTTGATTAGACTTTTCATTTATGCGTACTTTTTTTTTCACAGAAACACCTTCCAAATATTCTGTTCATTAATAATGTACCTATGATAGTTACATGTAGAGTCATGCAAGCCAGATTCAGTTCTCTACAGAATCCATTTTTCAGTCATTTATCCATTTTGAACACAATATCAACATAAAGTCACACAAAACATGAAATATTTGCTAAAGATTTCATATTAAGCACTCACAAAGTAGGGATGAAGCTACACGTATTAATGCACGTTAATGAGTTTATGCTAATAACAGGGCTCACAGCGTCCTATAATTTTTTTTAATAATCCCCACCACTATTTTCAAAATATAATATTCACAATATCCTTTTATTGCACATTTTAAAGAAATCAACCATGAAATTTATAGTTTGAAAATAGTGGTATCAAATATATAAAAAAATATAGGACGCTGCGAACCTTCTAATAGTGACCAGTTGAACACTTAAATGATGACCTGCTTTGAAATGGGTTTTAAATAAAATTGTCGCAACCAAAAGACCCGATACGATTCATGTGTTTTCTAAATATTTCTAGAATTACTAGAAAGAAAAGAACAATAAAAGCAAAAGAAATCAGCAAGATGTTAATAGGAGTGGGCGGAGATAATCGCAAAAAATGATTAACCAATTACAAATTTAGAGATTTTCCTTCATTTATACGAATAACCTATTTTAATTTTACAAAAGTCTCTCTTTGTAAAGGGAAATTCATAGTTTTGTTTTTCAGTTTTCATTCTAAGTTTTTTTTTTTTTGTAACCCCAAATATTATACCACATGTCCCAAGAGGAATGCGTATCCCAGGTTGGGAACCGCTGCAGTAGCAGAATGTTTTTTTTATATCCACAATATGCTAGATAATATTTTGTTTCAAAAGAGCTTTTCTATATATTTTTTAATCTGGCATTTAGTTGCGCGGAAGGCATTAACAGGTTATTTATAAACGCATTAAAACTACATAAAATAACCCATGAAAAATTTCTACTAAAATTTTAAATGTTTTCAAATATAAAAAGAAACAAATATTAAATAAGTCGATTTCTAAGGATATAATCCTGAAATCTCTCCACCAAAAAGTATCCTTTTTACTCTAAAAAAATAAATCTAAAACTGTAGCAAAGGATATAATATAGTCAATGGGAAATCACTATGGATCACAATTGTTACCTCTGATGTCTGGGGATTAGTCCTTTATCACAGACACTGCATAAAGAAAGAAAACTTCTTTCTAGTATCTTGAAGGACTTCTTTTTATATGTTTTCGGTACTAAACTTTCTTTATATCTCTCTAG
Organism: Maratus michaelseni; assembly: GCA_963931845.1. Classification (NCBI taxonomy): domain Eukaryota; kingdom Metazoa; phylum Arthropoda; class Arachnida; order Araneae; family Salticidae; genus Maratus; species Maratus michaelseni. The sequence goes on along the minus strand of OZ007591.1, from coordinate 287,160,029 downwards.
ACTCAAATACACACACACACATGCATTTATTTATATGTATATATGTTTGTGTATATATATATATATATATATATATATATATATATAGGTAGTCAAATAAATAGATTGATTGATTGATAGTTACAAAGAGATAGAAAAGTGTGAGAAGCGTCATTATGATTTTTTTATTTCTTCTATCTATACAAGAATGTATTAGATTGGTGTTAAAGTCTGACTTCCAGTATTAGAGTGATAGATAAGTTGTAGAAGGTTCTGAACACTAATTGAATGTTTTTAGAAAATGTCTTTCCACGAATCTGTCGATCAGTCTGCATGTATGTATGTTACGTATATGTGTGCTCAAATTTTGTAGGCACTGTAACGCCTGAACAATTGTAGGATATAATTTTATATGAAGTTCTCTCATTATGAGAAGCAGTGCGAGTTGTTACATATTTGAGTAACTGATAAGCCATTAGGTTTAAATCAGCGTATTTTGAAAATCTAATCTGTAGAAATTTCAATTTTCCGCGGCATCTTTGCAATTGAAACAAGTGAAACAACTTTGCTCCTTTGGTTAACTAAAAGCATATTTCTGCTCGTGCGCATTATTTCTCTAAGCGCGCATTCAGAAAAAAATGTATTGGAAGCAGTTTTAAATTTGTCTTTATATTTAGGAGACAGCTTATTTTTTTAGTATTCTTTATGATCCGAGTCGAAATTATTTTCTTTAAATTTAAACCCTTTAAATTTAAATCTTTAAATTTAAATTTAAACAGATTCATTTCATTGTTCTTAATTTGAGGTATAAAATTTAATTTCTTATACTGAATCAATCAAATGTAATTTCAAAAACATCTGTGTCTTTATACCGGGTGGTTATAAAATAAGTATCCCTATTTGGAGCTGTCTGTAGCTTGAAGGAATGACAGGAATAAAACCAAAATCTGTACACTTACTATTGGAGAAGGGGGAAGAAGAGTGGAACAATAAAAAAATTAATTGCAATAATCGCCGACAGATGACGCTTTTGAGTGTTAAATATAATGTGTAAAATTGTGTACTGTGGAGGTGTCACAAACCTCAATCACTGTACTGCATATCATAACATGTACGAAAGATCACTCCTGATGCATTACATTCCGCAGTTGAACACGGTGTGCACAACCTCGATTGTGCCGTCCAGCACAATGACCATGTGGACCCTGAACATTATCGTGGCACCGCCATGCAAAAGAGTAACCACATTCACTGTGACATTTTCTAATAAATTAGGTGTGTCCTTCGGTCTGCGCCTTAATTTTTTGTTCTTGTATTACACATTACATTTCACACTCAGTAGCGCCATCTGTCGGTGATTCTTGGAATTATTTTTTTATTATTATTCCATTCTGCTTCCCCCTTCTCGAATAGTAAGTATACCGATTTTGGTTTCATTCGGATCATTCCTTCGAACTACAGACAGCTCCAAATAGAGATACTTATATTATAACCACCCTGTATTTATGAGTCGCACTGTAATATAATAATAAAAAATTTTATTTGAATTTATTTTTCGAATATATTTTTTATAAAAAAATTATAATGTAGAAATTTACTTTATAATTTCTTAATATATAATAATTTATATTCTAAATTTTATAAAAATATTTTTTTACAAAATTACTTTATGTCTTATTTGAAGGGGTTATAATGACAGTGGAGTAATTCAAAATTTTGTGATTTGAAAAATGAAAGGTTTTGTGAAACTTGTTGTATCGTCGTTGCATTGAGTGGTCCAATTGTTTTACTCTCTAGCGATTCCTTAAGTGAACTATGACTTATTTGACTGGCACATTCAACAGAAATTAATATACGTTCATTATAAATATGGTTATCTCGATTTTCATATTTTTTTACTCACTCCACTCTCATTCTAACCCTCTCATATGTAACAAATTAATTGACTAAGGATGACATTGAAAGCTATACAATTTAACAGTTGTTTTTCTGTAAATACTTTCTTTAATATTTAATAGCTTTAAACAGAATTTTCAATGCATAAGGAATTATAAATATTCACATGTTTAATAATTAAAGTTTTTCTTTAAATAATATAAAAGTATCTAATGAATATTGAATGAAAATCCACCGCGTTTTAAAGAGAGTTTAGTATTACAAGTGAAATGCCCTATTTATATATTTTTTGATTACCTACTCCTTTAACAAAGAAATACCTTCCAAATTTCTTATGTTAGTATATTTTATGAAACAAGAACAACAAGTTTCGGGAAGTTTTCTCTAACTTTAAACTGTATTATATTTATAAACTCACTGCTTCTTTTTACAATTGAATTTCCTAAACAAATCTTTACTTGAAGTAAAAGTGCAAAAAATAATATATATATATATACACACAGAGAGAGATATATATAACATATTTTTTTTTAGCTGAATATAAGAGTTATTAAAACGTATTTAAAAATTTTATTTCTGCAGCTTTAATTCCTTCAGTACTTCTTCGAATAAATTTTTCCTACAATGAAAAATCATAAAACTATACTTTTAAATATGTAGGTATCAGTATGTATATAGAATTTACGTCAACTTATTCTTCAGTTAAAATATTTTTATGGCTGTGTATGGAGAGATTTTAAACTTGTTTAGAGTTTTCATTAAAAGTAAAATGACGTCGTATCTGGCAAAAAGCAAAATACGTTATGGATAACAAAATGAAGAAAGATAGATCAGTTATAAATCCCAGGTTATTTTCAGAGAGATCAGCCGACAGAATAATCTGTTAAACAATGACTAAAACAACTTGATTAACAAAAGTTTTCCAGATCGTTTGATTGGCAGTGCAGAGAACTGTTCATATAGTCTCTGCTTTATGCATATGTCACGTAGCAGGAAATCTTTTTGGAGGGATAATTTAAGAGCAGATTATCTACTCTCGAGGTTTATGTTGGAGTAGTATCAGCAGAACAATAGCTACTGTAATACCTTAATGCTTTAGAAAGTTTGTAACAATTCGGGATTGGGTGAATAGTTCCCGACCAGCTAAATATAGTAGGTATGTTTTTAAAAGGATAATTTATACACAGAATTAATGCTGCAGAAGCATATGACAAAGGACAATTTAAACAACACTATCTAAGTCAGGAAATGTTTGAGAATGTCTCTAAAGAAATCAAAAGCTGTCCAAGTAGTTGCTTATGATTATGTTAAAATGTTATTGGAGGTGTTTGTGCTTTGTTGCGGGGGGATATTGCGCGAGGAGAATAGATTGTGGGAGAGAAGGGATTGTCTTCCATATTTATGCAAGGTAAAAAAAAAAAACCCACGAAAAACTTTGAACGGTTAAGCTGACACCCACGACATGGGTTTGAAAGTAATACCTCTTTGATAGCAGCTTCTGAGACTTGTTAAAATGTACCGAAAGAGTTTCATATCAAAGTATTCAAATTCCTACCTCAAATTTTAGAAAAAATATTACTAACACTTATTTCTAGATACGATGAATTCTTTAGGGGCTTATACTGGATTTTTCTTGATTATTTATTTGGAAATATCTAATATTTATTCACCTGACTTCCTTCAAATGCAGAATTTTTCTTAAGGTTTGCTCCATAGTCTGATGTCTAAATTTATTTAATGCAGTTTTATAATCTTTATTTTAAAATGAGTTCTTAGACTTATATCATTGTCAGGTATATAACATTTATCCGATACACATATACATTGCGTGTCAATATGATATGATTTAAATTAAATTTTAAAATATAGTAGAAACACAAAACAATTTATGTTTTATTTTCTTTTAACTACAATTATAAAAATGTTTCTTAATTAACATGTATAACATATATAAATATAATAAAACAAAATGTAACGATTCCGGTGCTAACCCATCCATCTTACCAATCCGAGATAAGATAAAGCCATGTTAGGCTTAATTTCGATTTGAAATGTATATGAGACAACATACCAGCCTAAATACAAATCTCTTCTACACTGTAAAAAATGACCAATGTTTCTTATTTTATGAAAATATGCTACAACCACGAACGAAAATATAATATAATCTTCTGAACTATCCGAAATTTCAAATAGCATGTTACATTGTCTTTTGAATCCCCAGAAACGAATACATTTTCAAAATTTAAAGAATAATTTATAAAAACAAATTATTTTTAGCTGCCCGAATTTTTCAGAAACTTTTCCGAAGGGATTTTAGTGTATTAATTAGTGTCCTCAGTCTGGAATACCTGTTTTTCGAATGCTATCAATTCTGAAGTAAACATTTTCATGCTCAAAAAAAAAAATGTTTAACAGGCAAACATACAAAATTAACAGCGTTAACAATAACATTAAAATTAAGATTATTTCTTCACTCTTTCATGTATAAATTAACTTATGCGGCTGAAAACGTGTACTTGAGAATGGATAACATTCTAAAAACAGGTATTCCAGCCTGAGGACACCAATTAATATACTATAAAAACCCTTCGGAAACGTTTCTGAAAAATTCGGGCAGCTAAAAATAATTTGTTTTTTATAAATTATTCTTTAAATTTTGAAAATGTATTCGTTTCTGGGGATTCAAAAGACAATGTAACATGCTATTTGAAATTTCGGATAACTCAGAAGATTATATTTTATTTTCATTCGTGGTTATAGCATATTTTCATAAAATAAGAAACTTTGGTAATTTTTTACAGTGTACCTGAAATCACTTCTGTTCAGCATATTTTTCTATAATACATTCAAAATTTCAATGATTTGTGCAATCGACAAACCATTTCCGAAATCATTTGTAATTTTGGTAATGTAAATAAACCATCAAACAGAAGCTGGTAGAAATGAACTATGACTTTCATAGGATTTTTTTACAAAACATTTTTCTAGAATAATATACGTATTGCAATGTATTATTGTTATAATAAATTAATAAGTTTAAATGATTAATTTATGAATAATAATGGTTAAGAAAAAAATTAAAAAATACAGTGAAATGTTTATTGTTAAGAAAATTCTAGATAGCACATGTCTGGTGTCGCCCTCTATTATTACAAATGAGTATTAAATTTTGCATTTGTAATATTGGATGTTATGAAAATAATCCTTATAAAAATATTAATAGACGTCTTTGAAACGTTTTAGAATTTCTATTCGATATTTAATAGGGGTTAGGATTAGAAATTAAAATCATTAGTAAATTTTAGATGAAACAGTCTGGTAAGTTTTGTTAACAAATAAATCGGTAAATTTTATTTATCTCGTCCTAGGAAGGATATTTTCACTAGTAAATAAATATGTTTGATCGTATCACAGTAATAATTAAATAAAATTATATTAATTAGATCCCACACTGAAATTTATATATATAGCTGAAAGCTATACTTAATTAACTTTTATTAAATATATTTTTAGGATTCACTTAAATTAATTTATGCGTAATTGTTTCATTGAATTTCCATTTTTATTTCTTTATTTTGTTAAAATGGTAAAAATAAATATTAAAAGATAATGGGTTTTTTTTATTACTTTTTAATCCCGCTTTACTATAAATTATAACTAATGTTTTTGAACTGAAAGAAATATATATGTAAATGAATAATTCAAATAAATTTATTTTTAAGAAATAATTTTAAATTATTAAAAAATGATCATTTTTACTGAATATATACACGTAGATAATAATTGAATTCGTATTTATTATTTTTTATGTACCCAAGTATATCAATTAATTTTATATGAGAATCGATTATGAAATAAAACATTAGAATAAAGTAAAATTTAAATATATTTTTTTTTTCAGAAATGAATTAATATTAATAATTGTTTAAACGTTTATTTTTTATGTATTTTATTTTATTTATTTTGTTATTTATTTTGTTTTGTTTTATATTCTAAAAATGCATTTTAAACAGAAAAAAGTTATATTAACATTTGTTTCATTTGTCGCAATGACGGTTTTTGTTAATTGTTATGATGGCTTGTTACTTTGAATAATAATTATTGTTTTATATATATTTTATTACATTTTGATGAAGGAAGTACAAATATTAGACATTTGCATAATATAATTTAATATTGTTCGAGTTAGATTGTAAATAATATTGTTTCAAAAAAGAGAGTGTGGTAAATAGGTACACTTTCTTTCGGAGAACGTATGTATAATACATATATAACGTATATATAATCATACATATGCTGAAACATAACTGTAATACACTATATTGCCAAAGGTGACCGGTCACATGCGATTTTAGACATTTTGTTAATTATCTAGAAAAATACATGAGGAATTAACCTGAAACTACAGGTGTGTAAACAGTATAATATTTACATATTTCTACGAATATTTTTTCACGAAACCCCATAGGGGACTGTGAACAAATTAAAAAAAAACTAATATATTTTCGATAACCCTGTAAAAACTAATGTAGCAAAGGCGTTCAAACTCGAGATTATTAAAAAGTGGCTTATTGTAATATACTGTGTTCATTTTTATGAGGATAGCATGTATACTTGTAGAGAAATTAAGGTTTTTATAAAAACAGTCCCAAATTTCGCCTAGTTTTTTGCTTATAATTTGCAGAGTTCTTAATATAAAAAAAAGTTATTTTCAGAAAATATAACAAACAACATTGTACATAATACTCTGCAATCAGAATTAAAAAAATAATAATAATTGGATGAAAAATGAGCAGGTTTACTAAAAAATATGTCACTGCGCATGCGCGAATGCAATCAAAATATAATATGCATAATGTATTAGCTAAGTATATAGGGCAACTTTTGTGAAAGTCTCAAAATCATATCTTGAAAATTCTGAAAATTATCGTCGATAGAATAAGCTCGAAATCCGTTGTTCCCCCAAAAAAGCAAAAATATGAGAGGTTGTATCAAATATCTGTTGATTAGTGCCACGATAGCGTACACAATATTGCACGTTGGATACAACCCCTCATCTTTTTCCTTTCTTTTCGGAACAACTGATTTCAAGCTTATTCTATCGACGATAATTTTCTGAATTTTTAAGCTATGATTTTGAGACTTTCACAAAAGTTGCTCTATATACTTAGCTAATACATTATGCATATTATATTTTGATTGCATTCGCGCATGCGCAGTGACACATATTTTAGTAAACCTGCTCATTGCTCATCCAATTTTTATTATTTTTTAATTCTAATTGCAGCGTTTTATGTACAATGTTGTTTGTCATATTTTCTGATAAGAACTGTTTTTATATTAAGAACTCTGCAAATTATAAGCAAAAACTAGGCGAAATTTGGGACTGTTTTTATAAAAACCTTAATTTCTCTACGAGTATACATGCTATCCTCATAAAAATGAACACAGTATATTACAAAAAAAACACTTATTAATAATCTCGAGTTTGAACGCCTTTGCTACATTAGTTTTTACAGGGTTATTTAAAAGATATTCGTTCTTTTTCAATTTGTTGAGAGTCCCCTATGGGGTTTCGTGAAAAAAATCTTCGCGAATATATATAAAGTATACTATACTGTTTACACACCTGCAGTTTCAAGTTAATTCCTCATGTATTTTTCTAGATAGTTAACAAAACGTCTAAAATCACAAGTGACCGGTCACCTTTGGCAATATAGTGTGTATATTGAAATACACAGATATATAAGTTTATACTTGTATGAAATATTTAAATTGTTCATATTTTAGTTTGGTGAAAATAAAATTGTACGAAAGTATATTCAGCAGATTACGAAATTTTCAATTTGCTGATTGTTATTGTTCTTCATGTTATCTTTTGTAACTGCAAAGATTTTTATTTACTCTGAATTAGGCATATTGTGAAGGAAGTGTTTTAATTTTTTAGTTTGACGATATGAAAATAATGTGAATTTTGTTAAGTTCTGCGAAAAAATAGCATTTAAATAACACAAATAGGGTCATTATTTAAGGAACATACGGAAACCTCTTAAATATAATATATATATTGTGTTTATAATGCGATTTAGTACTATTTTTAGTACTAATCCTCAGAAAATTAGTCCATTGATTTTTCTCTGCATTTCATTATATTTATTTATTTTTGTGGTAACTCTACGGTTATACTATATTTTTTCTCCTATTAATTGAAGGAAAAATGTATTGTTCTCACCGTATGTAACCAATCAACAAAACATTATTTTCACATGATCAAGTATAGGTTATATTGTACCATATCAATGTTAAAATCTAATTTCAGTTCTAAAACATAAAAACAAGAAAACACTATTCAACAAATTATTTAACAATGAGAGTATTATAAAGCGAAAACGATTTTTTTTCCTTGAAAATATTTATTTAGAAATAAAAATCTCCCTTAAATACTGCAAAAACTAATATATATTTGTTACATATGTATTTTCACCTGTTTTTCTGTTTTATAAAAATTATAATATTCTTATTATAATATTCTTAAGTTTCATATTTAAAAGTTGCAATGAAAAATTTTCCATAAATAAATAAATAATCTAAATAAGAAAAAAATAAGATCTGTAAAAAATGTTTTCTGTAATTATTATTATTATATTTAACTAAATAGATGGAGATAAATCTTTTATATTTTATTCATTTGCGATTTTATCACAATATGCTTACCTCGGGAAACGTAGAAGTATTAATTGCATTTCTAACGTAGATTTTGTTACCAACCTATTATGTGTTTGAAAACCTTTATAACAAATAACGCTTTAAAATAATTACTACGAACGGCGCTTTTCAACCCGGCATTATCTTAAATTCCTTCAGTACATGTAGTATCTTTAAATATTTTGAAGAACAAATTGAATAACATATTGAATATAATTTAAGAACATAATCCTGCATTTGCTTTTCGGAAATAGTCAGAATTTTATAAAACGACTGAAATGAAAGATTACACTCTATTATTCCAAATTTTCAAAATGTGATTTTTTATATTTTAAATCTATAAATATTATATGATTTTTGTTTATATGTATAGGGATTTTAGATATCGTATAACTTAAAAATCTGTTATCTATATAACGTTAATACCTACAAAAATATGTTTTAAAACAGGCCATTTTATTATTATTATTATTATTATTATTATTATTATTATTATTATTATTATTATTCATTTGTAAATTCTTGCAGTATGTATCTTTTTAAACGAATAAAATACAATCAATTTTTTTAATGTTTAAATCATGGCACTTCAAGAAGTTTCATCTAAAAATGTTGGCTTAAATATCTTCTGAATCGGACAGTTTTTCTGGATCGAATGTGAAAATGTATGAAACAAACACAGAATTATGGTAAAAAACTCAAAAATATTTTCCTCCATCTTTTGAACATTGCTATTTACTTGTGATGCTATTTACTTGTTATGTATATGTAAATGTATCTATGTGATTTTACGTATATAAAAATGCATATGTGTATGTGGTATATATATATATATATATATATATATATATATATATATGTGTGTGTACTGGTGACCCGAAATTAAGGGCCAGTGACCAATGTCAGATGTTCCGTCAAATATCTACTGAAACTCTTGAGGAAATGCACGAAATGCCCTTGAATTTTCAGGATGAAAAGAACATGTTTGACTTCATGTTTGTCAGTGAAGACTTTGTCGCGAGCTCAATTAGGGGTGGGGCAATAATATTTTTAATAATAAAATAATATTTTCGATCACCCAAGTAACAGAAAATGTTAAAAATGGTTCATCACTGTAGCAAATGATTATGCATGTCCTGTTCAACATTTGTGTCCGTTTGTGTAAGCATAGTACGTATATTCGTGAAGATGTTAACGTTTCTGTGAAAAACACAAAAGGTTCTTTTTTTTAATAGCATGCTGAGTTTTCAGCCGAATTTAACACCGCTTTCTAAAAACTTGACAAAAAATCGTAGAAATAGTATACTGTAATTAAAATATTAATATACTGAATATTGAATGAGATATAGGTATTTGTATGAAATTAATTTTAACTGCGCATGCGCGAAATACAGCAAAGATTTTTTGTCACGATTTGATAGTCGTGTGTCGCGTTTAGAATGGTGTTTATATCTTCATAGCTGTGTGCCAACAGGAAGTGTGGCGTTTGGACTGCATGTAACCTTACGATATTGAAAAAACTACAACTATTTTTATTTTCTGTTTAAAAACGGTTTACGAAAACGTTACAACAGAAAATGATGTTTTCAGAATAGTTCGTTAATCTTCTGCAATCGGATCAACCATCGTAATGTGGTGTTAAACTATAGATATTGTTGTAACAACGTAGTTTAAAGTCTATTTGGATATTGTTAGAGTGTTACAATAAATACCTCTGCACGTGTCAACACTCACTAAAATAGAACATTTTTCAATGGTCCGGATTACGAAAGAATAACAGCAAAGAACAACTATTGGCTGTATTAAAATCCGACAAATAAACATATAACAAAAATGTGCACTTATTCAATAAATTCAAAATTAGGATAATAGAACAACAATAAGAAATCAAGGAGGAAGTATCGTGTTTTTATTAATATTATTATTTTTTTTAAAGTAAGGCCACATTAAAAACGCATTGAAGTCTGGAAAATTTTAAATACATGCCATAGGTGTGCGTTAGTAGAACTTTTAAAAGGAAATAAAATAAAAAAGGGAATGTAAAGTCTTTAACAATGATCTAAACTACAATATTCATGCAAAAGACTCTTTATCTATAATAAAAAAATAACTGAACACTTATTCTTTTTTCTTATTTTTATCAATCGGCGGACATGATTGTGCTGATAACTACAAAAACCTTAAACTTATACAACCTCTTTTGCCAAATAAAAAAAAGAAAAAGAAAATTTGATGTATTAATTTCTAGATGTCAGTTTGTCCGCTTGTGAAAATCACTTCTCTTTAATAATCTGATTCACTTGACTTAAGTATAAGAAATTGATGTGTTTATTTTTAAATTGAAAAATAAATTCATATATTCATTCAAAAACTGGTATTAATTGTATTTGTATAAGTTTTACATTATTTAAAACATTTGATAGTCGATACGTTGATACTCAACAATCTTTTTATTTACGTTACTTTTATTACCGTTTTGATAAGATCTACTTTAATATGGAACACTGAAACTATTCGAATTTTCTATGGAGGGCGTGACTAAATTTCCTACACCATTTTTTGGTGTTTTCCATGTACGAGAAAGAAATTTTGGTTCATCTTTTCTCCAAATGCCTTATGATTACATTCTTCCTATGATAAATATTACTCCTATTGCTACATATCAATCAATGACCTCTCCTTCCATATTGTTAAACATGGCTGATGCTTAATAATATTCCTGCTTACATATATGCGAATCAATAATGTATTTTTGTAGGACTGCTTAGATTAAGAATAAAATTTTTGTTTGGTTCATATTCATATATTACCACAAACTTTTACAAAAAAGTATACCAAAAAAGATATATATATATATATATAAGTACAGAAAAACTTGTTAAAACCGAATGTTAAGGAAAATGAAAATTCCGTTTCGATAGACTTTATTCTTAGCATACATAGATGTATGACATTTGGTTTCACTGGACCATTTAAAATTTCCGTTTAAGGAGAATTCTGTTGGAAGCATGTTTCTTTTTCACATGTTTTAATGTATTTCTAATCAATAATATTAATTTAATATATTATGCGTTTTTCCATGATTAATAATTTTGCATAAAACATCCAGTTACGGCATTAACTAGTTAACTTGAGAATCTATTATCTTGATAATCAAAACTGGTCTGTAGAAAATAAATTTCATTTGCCATTGCCACAACATATATGTTTGATCCATGTTGTTTTTAAATTGTTCTATCAGACCAATCAGTTTGGAATTATTACACTTCGTTAACGTTATTATAGAACCTGAGTGTCTTTAGGAGTGAACTTAGTAGTGAACTAGGAGTGAACTAGGAGTAACCATAGGAGTGAACTTTTAATCATTAAAAATATATCATTTGCCAATAACAAAACAATGTTTATTTTCAGTAACCAGTAAAATGGGAAATTATTTTAGTTTCTGAATCGCAGCCTAATGTGCATTAGGTATTCGTGATATTAGCGTGTTTTGCAATATCGCAGTTTTCATGTGAAATTTCACGTATATTATTGGTAAATTTCTTGGTATACGATTCGTAGTAAAATAATAAAAATTCGATATCTATATGATTTAATCATGCATAAAATATCTTATCTTGCAGTTTTCATTTGTTAATTTTTAAATCTCGAAGTATAACATTTTGCAGAACGGCAAATGGAAATAAATTATCATGAGTTTTGCAACAATCCTAATCCTAATAATATTAAAAATCTCATTGTGTGCAAATGTTAGGCTGAAGCCAGCATCAAACTGGAGCATTTAATGATCCTGTACCTTTGCATATAGGTTAATTATAACCCTCCAATGAACATAGGCTGGTTTTTATTTATTTTATTCAAATATTTTTCTTAATAATTCAAAATTTCGTTATTTTTATAGAGAATGGATGGACATTTTTCCGTATAATATTTTAAAATGGTTAAATTTTCTGTATCGTTGCTAATACTTTATCGTTGCCAAAACTAATTCAGAACCCGGAATAATAATTTTTAATCAACAATTTGGTTACAATTGAAAAATTTTCACGTGAAAAATGAAAATGAAATAAAAAAAAATTAAAGAATTAAACTAAAGAAAAAAAACTAAGAAAAGAAGACCACTGAGCTATCCCGGTCGAATCTCAGTTGTAGAGCGTGGCGGCTGCAGCCAAGCGATCCCAGGTTCGAATCTTGGCCCGGACATTTTTCGTCCAGTTGGAAAGTTACTGCTCGTATGATTTATTTACCAATTTGAAATAATTGTGTTAAAATTAATCTAGTGTAATAACGTATCCAGCGTTTACTGGAGTTCCTTTACCTGCGATCTTTTCTGTTGAGCTGATTAAAATATCAGACCAGATTCTCTGATCGGTGGGGTTGACTGGATGAATTATGCCCTCCAGATGAATTATGCCCTCGACCGGGATAGCTCAGTGGTAGAGCGTGGCGGCTTCAGCCAAGCGATCCCAGGTTCGAATCCTGGCCCGGACATTTTTCGTCCAGTTGGAAAGTTACTGCTCGTATGATTTATTTACCAATTTGAAATAATTGTGTTAAAATTAATCTAGTGTAAACTAACTATGTTGTCCATTCTATTTAAATCCTGTAAACGCTTGTTTGTCTGTGTGTTTGTTCGCACGACCTTGCGCTTCTACCTCCTCTGGGGCTAAGGGGTGTATGGAATCGGGGGAGGTGTCATTCGAAAGGGGCGATCAGAGGAAGACATTTTTGCCATCCGCTAAGCCCCCCCCCCTAGCCTCCCGAAAGAAAAACCCTATCCGGGTCCGTATTTCCACTTCCAAGCGTCCAATCGGTACGAGGAGAGTACCGTTCGACGGGGTCAAGACTTCTCCCCTCCCCCGCTTGTCCCCCTCCTCAAAAAAAAATTCAAAAAGCGTTTATGGCCAACTTCCGGCATTGTGACCCACCAACAGAAGAATGGATCCAGTGCTGTAAATGCCAAGAGTGGTGGCATGAGGAATGTTCCAATTATGAAAATGGCATTTTTATTTGTGACTATTGTTAGCTGCACAACTAAACACTTCAAAATTACGTTACAATCAATGCATTATGCTTAGTTTGATACTTTGTAAGATGCAAAAATACAGTTATCATTTGTTAAACCATGTAACATATTCAAAAGATAAAATATGTTCAATCTTTTTCAGTGTTGTCATCTTGTCCCAGTACTGGGGCAAGATGACGATTTTTTAATGTTATGAAAAAATAAAAATATCCTTTATTTTTGTCATTTGAAAAATTAAATGGTAATGTATTTAATACTACAAAGGTATACACTATCAGTTCATGTAAAATTAATTTTACTATTACTTAAAAATAAATTAATAAACAACAAAAATTGTTAACATAGTCATCTTGCGCCGGTCTCCCCTATTTGTTATGTAATTGTTTAATTCCCTGATATTAGTTCTCGAAAAAGCACAAACATTTAAATTATCAAACATAAACTTTTATTTAAACGTTTGTCGTTTTACCTAGTAAAACTGTCATTCAAGAACTGTAGACGCAATTTAAATATCTATTGCACACAAAACATACACAATTTAAAACAAATTAACTTCATTAACAAATTATAATGTATCAGCATCCAGTGTTTCTTTAATTTTGGTTTTATTTCTAATTAACATGGGAGATTTCGTTGATATTTTTTGTAAGACACCTTCGACACTAAGTTTCTCATATTTTGTGTTACTTAAATTAACATTTAAAGCGTTTTTTGAAAAATACTATTTTATATTCAGTATATTAAGTGACGTATATTCTAAGTAGTTTGTGCTTATCTCTGTAAGGTACCGTCATATAAACTTTATACTGATTTATTAATTCAATAAAAAAATTTAATTAAATATAACCAATTATGTTATTATATACTGTGATTAATTTATTAAATTGTTGCCCATTTTACACCCCAATGCTCAATGAGTATTTTTGCCCAGTGCATATTTTACTTTTTTTCCCACAATAGATATATACACAGTTATTGAAAAACATTTCATTTGTAATAAGTTTAAAAGTTCCTTATAAATAGCATGTGTACTTTATAAAATGGTATGTTTATTTTATTAAATGATGTAATTCATAGTTTGAAAAAACAAATAATCGTCCTTGAGAAATATAATAACAGCCAAATTTATTTTTTGAAATCTATCAAAATATTTTTTTGTTCCGTAATTAGGAACTAAAAAGATGATAGAAATGTATATATATATATTTTTTTACATTAAATATTGGGAAAAATAGCCTCGTAATAAGAAAATAAAGCTTTCACCAAAACAATAGATATTAATTCTCTTATTTCTTACTGTAAAAGAAATTTCTACTTTTCATATATACAAATATCTAAATAAATATTTGTTTAGGTAGTAATTTTCTGCACAAAAGTTGATCTCGAAAAAGTAAATAAATACTTTTATTTTAGCGTTATTTAAAAGGTTTCACGAAATTAGTTTTTGACAAACTGAAAACACATTTATTAAAACATTTTTCCACAACATTGCTCATATGTACCTAAAATTGCAAATAAGATAATAATCATTATAAGAATTTTAATAAACATTACTTCTATTATGATTAATTATAATATTTGAATTATATTATTTAAAAAAATACAATATTATTTTACATTTCCTTTGAAAGTAACATGTTTAATATTTAAAGATACATTTGCATCAACAATTTAATTAGTTTATTAATTTTCAAATTAACGCATTCCTTATTTAAAATGTGAACTTGTGGTCGAACGATATTCCAGTACTAAAATGATTGCCTTAAGTTAAAATTTATACATGTAAGGTACTTCATATGTATATATTTACAACTAGTATATGCACTGTACAATGTAGTAAAATATTTCGTTGCAAATGCATTTCTAAAACATTGGAAATCTTTACCATTTCAATGTCCTAAAATTCGAAAACGGACTAGGAATGACTATAAACTATTATTTAAATATAGTTTGAAAATATACGATGTTAAAAACGACATTATTGTTTTTGATATTTAAATGGAAATTTTGGGATAACATGTCTGAATATTTCATGATGTTGTGTTTTACACCAAAATAAATCAAAGTAATTTATATTATTTGCATTAGTAATGTATGTCTGGAAGCGGGAAAGGAAAATAACACCATTCTTATAATTTTAATAAAATAATTAAGTTTATCCTGCAAATAAATATTTTCTCCTTAGCGTCCTCAGAAAAAAAAAATCTAACCATACGTTGATCCAGTTTAATCAAGTTTCGTCAATAACTTTCAAAGAAGCATAAACAAGTTTAGAGACTACGATCACGATATAATGACTGTGAAAAAAAAAAAAATATATATTCTTTTCGAGGTTTTAAATTTCGTTTTCTTTATACCATTTTTTTAAAAACATGAACTTTTTTTAGAGGATAATTAGATTGTATTGCTTTTTTCTGAAACATTTGAAGTTTTTATGTACGATACATTTTTATTTTTTTAATGCAAACACATCACAGTTTCAACTCTAGTCATTTCATTAGAAAGTCCACAGAGAGTGATATAAATTTTAAGTGCTTTTTACTCTTTTTTTTTTCATCATTTTTTTGTTATATCACGTGAAATATGTTTTTTAGGCAATATAATATACGTAAATAAGATTAGAGTATAGATTAAAGTAAGCATGGCTTTATTGAGTAGCTATAAAATGATATCAAACTCTATAAATGTGATATGGTACAAAATATATTTTTTTTATTTATTTATAAAAAAGTTTTACTTTTATATCTCCTTGAAATGCATATTTATAAATAAAATAAATTCCTAGTGTAAATCCTTTGAAAAATAACATTTAATTTTAAAAGTAAAAAAACTATTTTGTCCGTATTTAAAAGTTATATGTCTTTTTTTCAAAGAATAACTTTTTTTCGTAGTTTTTCTTTTTTGAATACAGAACTGAAAAATAATAATATGTTTTGGGATTTAAAAATACATATATTTTAAAAAATAATGAATATTTTAAAAAACTATAAAATCATTTTTATGAGTACTTTTTACCACGAAATGCAATTTAATAAAAATTTAACTAAAATAATTGTATTTAGTCTTATAATTATATAATTTATAAAAATATATATGTAACAGATTTCAAAGATTTTAATCTTCAATAATCTGTATAATGTAAAATCTGAAAATCTCTGTTCTCTTATGGGATTCTATAAAATGAACTCGAAGGCTGCATGCATTCCCTGCCGCGTAGAGAGTAACACTGATAGGGGATGTAATCCACTAGAATTAGTGCGTATAATATAATGTATAATATAGGAATATCGTATAATATAATGTTATTTCCAAAAATATATATAGCTTTTTCTTGTAGAAAAACACTCAAAAGTTAAATTTTCGCAGTTGTTATATCCTGCATTATAAATTCAACTTTAATGGAAGTATAAATGAAACTTTGTTTTAATCCGACTACACTTTCTTATCACTTTCTTAACAGATATATTAAAAGTGTAAATTTTCCTTTCTTATGGCGTTGAGATCTGCACAATTAATACGAAGTGATAAGAAAAGTATGTTCTGCTAAATATAGTATCATGTATGTGGAATACCTTTATCCAAAATCAACACACTGAAACATTTAATAATTATATTTCCTTAAATATATTAATCTTTTTTTAGGAAATCTGAAATAAATATTTTGGTTATCTAAATTTTAAATACTAATACATATTAGGAAAATATGGTTCTTTAACTATAATTTATGTACTATAATTTGTAATAATTTTCATTGTTAAAAATCTTTTTTAAGATCGGCTGATACGCTTACTGAAAATAATTACACTACTGGCCATTGCAAGATTGAAAATTTTAATTTTTGTTTGTTGATGAAGCGAAAATAAATTAATATATATTTTTTAATTAAATTGATTTTTTTAAATGTCAATATGTTAAATTAGTTTAAAGACAACATTTGAGTACATTAACTAATTATTTATTTCTATAAAAAATAGCATATGAAATAATTTACAGATTAACAGAAATCGGCATACACTCTCAGAAAAAACTGTAAATTTATGAGCGACCGCCCTTCAATTTTCACGGGCAAGAGCCTTATTTGATGAAAAACGGTCTGATCCACTAAATAAGCGAACTTATCCCTTAGATTAAAATTAAGAGCAATCGACATATTCTTACAGTTCTAGTCCATATGTTAGCAAAAATACGGTACGACCCCATAGATTGTCCTCCGCTAGGGTGTAACCCTTCATTTTACTCGTGTTTCGAAAATTTTAACTCGCCGAAAAAGCTTTTCTGTGATGATTATCTAACGTGCTACGTGCTACGGAACAGTAAGTACAGTGTTATTGTGTTTTAAAGTGCATTATATCCTGTGCATTATAATGCTGTATTATTTTGTGCAATAAAATTACGGGCTGCACAAGATGATGGGCATGTATTTTATTTTATTTTATTTATTATTTATTATTTTTTTTTACGGGGTATGACTGGAATCTCTGCTGCCGGCCACTGCCTGTAATTTTACAGCAGTTTTTTTCTGTGTGTACACTTTGGTATCCCGTAATAAAATGAAATAAACAAACAATCTAGATTATACCTAAGTTCTTCTAAGCACAAAATATTACAAATGAATGCAATTTAACCTAAAAGCGCTTAATATGTTGTTGGACCACCTCTGGCTTTGATCACAGCAGCCACTCTTTTAGACATGTTCTCAACAATGTTTTGCAACACTTATTTTGGTATTTCATAGCGCCAAACTTTAATTATGATTTACCGAAGATCTCGTTTTGTTTTGGTATAATTTTGGGATATTTTCTTGCCAATTATACTCCGTAAATTCTCAATGCTCTTTAAATTTGGCGAGTTTCCTGGCCACGGGAGAACATTAATACCATGTTTTACAAATTCAGCCTGAACTTAAAATAACAATAAAATGACATTTAATGTTTAATTGAATGAAATTTAATTTAAATTTAATGTTTTTCTTACCGTGTGGCAGCCTGCTAGGTCTTTCTGAAATATCAATTTCTGCTTTGAGACCAGATAATGAGCGCCAGGAAGCAATCGATCCTTCAGCACATTAATATACTGGTCACTAGTCATAAATATCTGTACAAAATGGCGTCGATAAGTGGACTTATATGACTTGCAACCTCACACCATTTGGCTTTTTGGGTGTTTTGTTGTACGAACAAGGCAGTCTGGCCTTATGCTCGCTTTAGTTTTACGCCAAACGTGGGCAGGTTTGTCAGGCATTAAAGAAAATCGACTTTCGTCGCTAAACAAAACTTGTCGCAATTTCAAAATACTTTCATTTTTGTGAACCTTGGCCAACTCCAATAGTTTTTTTCTTCCCTACGTTGGTCTGAACTGTTTTTTTCCAAGGCACATGCGCCTTAAAACCAGCTTCACATAACCTCCTGCGAACTGTTCTGGAACTAGCAATGACAGAAGTCGACTGATTCTCGTGCAAGTGCAGCAGAGCTGACAAACTTTTTTTTCTGCATAGTTGTATCAAAGAAGCATCATTACGTTTCGAAGATAACCTCGGACGACCACTTCTAGGCTTCTTATCAACGGTCCCTTCTGTTTTAAATATCTTTATGAACCGTGAAACAATCGACTCACTGCAGCCACACCCCTTAGCACATCTTAAGCTTAAGATTTGAAATGCTCTATTTATGCATTAAAATAATAGCTTCGCCCTTCCGAGGAGTTACTCAACACATTTTAGTTCACACAGTTTCATTTTAACCCGTCAGCACATGCGCCCCTTACCATTACGTTACTACACGCGTGGCATACATTTTCTACAATGGGTTTTCTTGTGTCAATTTCCCCCCGGTTTGATTATAAACAAAATTTATATTTTGAAATAAACTGTTAATCAATAAAGAACATAATTTAACAAAATAAGAAGTTATATTATATTTAAAGAAAAAAAAATCCAGCACTAAGATTTTTTTTCTCATATAATTACATACAAAGATTTTACAATCCAAATTCAGCCATGAAAATGCAGAAAAATATAAAACTGATACATAGAAACTGTATGTGCAAGAACTGTTGACGTTTAAAAGAACAATTATATTATTATTTGCATTAACATTTCCCTATAATTATGGGTTACGTTATAACACGCGTGGGGTAAATTTCCTCCCACGTGACATTTTTATAAGAAAAAAATGGAAAATCCACAACCGGAGGTAAATTCTTTTTGGCCACATCTTTATATCTTTCACTTTGAAAGGTACTATAAAGCTCAGAATGATCGTGAAGGATTTTCGCACTTTTTTAAGTAATAGTTGTGAGCTGGGGTAGATTTTGTCCCAGTGCGTGTTCTGACGGCTTAAAAGCAATGAGCAGCGTTACACACTACTGCAGCGCAACCATCCGGATTGGCACAACCATCTGGTATGACACAACCATCCGGGATGACACAACCATCCGAGATGACGCAATCGTTGTTACATATTGCAACAAAAAGTATGACACAATAGCTTAAAACGTCTACATCATATTGATAATTAAAAAAATCCATTTCATTTAAAAAATATTTTTTTTGACTTCTCCAAAACAAAAATGCTAGAATTTTCAATCTTGCAATACTTTTGACCAGTAGTGTAGTAAATTGTTGCAGTTTGGTAATAAAATGAGAAAATAAACAGCGTAATATTGTCTAATAACAAATTCCTTTGGTTATCAACATAAAAAAAATAAGAAAAATACAGACTATTTTATTTATGAAAATATACCAGCATTTTAGTACAACCATTATTTTTAAACTGCAACTTATTGAACCTGTTTGCAAGTAAGAATTTAGAAAACTTTAATACATAAATGAAATATTTTCACAATGTGTAGAAGAATGTGTTTCCCTTCAAAATATTGAAAGACATTTCTCTATGTTGCGTTTATGAGAAAAAAAAGAGAAGAAATAAATTTATTAATACAATCTTAAATCAAAATTAAACTAATAATAATTTTCTTGGAGAATAAAATGTATCTTATAGTTAATTTTGTATTATCTGATTAGTGTTGAATGCGCATGATGAATAATAAGAAAAAATACAAATAATTAATTAAGTAGTATTATATGTTACAAGCCTTTTTAAAGCATTTTCATGATTTGGTATGCAGACTAAACATAAAATATATCCCAAATATTTAAAAGAATACCATACATGAGGAAACAAACATAAATGATACAGGAACGTAGGGCCACTAATCATTTTTTTATCAAAAAATAAAGTTTTTTTTTTTTTTTTTTTTTTTTTTTTTTCAAAGTTGTTTGACTCACACTTTGTATTTAAAATTTTATTTATAAAGACGGTACTGTAACAATATTTTCAACAGATTTTCTGTGAAATATGTGAAACATTTTGGTAAACTGAAGCTGGGGTAGCTCAAAGTATTTCGGTTAGGGGCACCATAATATATTCTGTCTGCTTTATTTACAAATATGAATAGTCTAACCCTGTACTTCTTGGACCGCAAAGAAAGCCTTTCAGTATTTTCTTTTTTCTGGGAATTTTTGACATACAAATAGATATATATTGCAAAATTCGTTAAAATGCAACATTCACTTGTAGGATTGTGCTTTAAATATCGACGGAAAACTTTCCGTCTTAAAAAGAATAAATTTATCTAGGGGCACATCTTTTCGGCACAGTTTTTCTCTTTACGCTACCCCGAAGATCAGGACATCCGTTACTGTGGGAAAAACATGCGCTGGTTCATTTTGAGATAATCACCGCCTTTAAAGAAATTATCCTTTCTGACAGATATTTAAACCACATTTCCTGTAAAAACTATTATGAAAGATATCAATGAATAATTAAGTTTGAAATTTAGAGAGCTACTACCAATTATTTACTAAATAAGTAAAATGTGACAAAATATTTCCGCGTGATTTTCATAATTTTTACATTTTACAAGGTTTGCTAAATCGTAAACCATCTTGGAAAATCATAACAGTTAATTATATCTAAGTTAAAAAAAGTATAATGGTAGTCTGTTTGTGTGTTGTTAAATGACTTGAAGCTAATAATAACATTTGGATTTTGAACAAGTAGTCACTTAAAACTCTTTTTAAATATATCTTAATCGGAATACAAATATTATTTCCATTTGTTGGATTATTACTGAAAAGATTACACTAGTTTTCACATTTATATTATTTTAAAAAGATAAAAAATTCAAGCAATAATGCATATCTTATTAAACATATAAAAGTTAAAAGTATGATATATTATTTAAAACCCTAATTCGGGGATGGACACTGGGATGCTATTTGGGCAAAAATATTTTTTCAAATCAGTCCTTGGTCAAGTGTGTTGAAATAATTGTCTCCTTCTAGATCAGGGTGTGTTGCTTTGCGGAAAAAAATCACGAACATTTTCCCTTGATAACTTCCATTACGATATATTTCCACACTGCAGTTTGACACAGGGTAAATAAAATATACATTTCACATTTCGTCCTTAAGAATTTACTAGTGTTAACCAGATAGAATATTACTTAACTTTTCATAATTAATCATAGATAAATAATGTGCTAATAACTTAAAACTAAAGCTATTTTGACATACTTTTGGGTTGAGTCCAAATTACACCTAACCACAGCTATTTAAAATTTATTAACATTTCTCTACAAAGTAATTTTTAACCATTATTTATTTTTGTTAATTATATTTTACAAATAATTTAGTTACTAGTCATGCGATTTTTTTTTGCAGATATGTAGCCGAAATATCACACAAAACTGTAAAAGTTCTCATGGCAGCAGGAACTACGAAGATTTTACAGCTGAAAATTCAGAAGAATAGTTAAATTCAATGAGAAGAAATGTCATGAAGAGACACAACAGCCATTTTTCAAATACAAAACTCTTAGCATATTTTGCAGTATAAGTAACGTGATTTAAAAATACAATTATTCAACCGACGCTCATAGAAAGATGTTTCTTTCAGTTTCCATGTAAATTCACTTTTTCGTGTATTATTCTCTCTTACTGGGATTAGTTAGCAAAACAAATAGATCTGCTAAGAAAATTCATTAAATAGAACACAATTATTGTTATATTTTCCTAGTATTTTCTATTTCTACACTGTAAAAAGTGACCAATGTTTCTTATTTTATGAAAATATACTATAACCACGAACGAAAATATAATATAATATTTTGAGTTATCTGAAATTCCGAATAGCGTGTTCGATTGTCTTTTGTATCCCTAGAAACCAATACATTTCCAAAATTTAAGGAATTATTTATAAAAGCAAAGTATGTTTCGCTGCCCGTATTTTTCAGAAACGTTTCGGAAGGGTTTTTATAGTGTATTAATTAGTGTCCTCAGCCGGGAATACCTGTTTTTCGAATGCTATCAATTCTCAAGTAAACATTTTCATGCTCAAAAAATATGTTTAACAGACAAACATGCAAAATTAACAGCGTTAACAGTAATATTAAAATGAAGATTATTTCTTTACTCTTTCATGTATAAATTAACTTATGCGGCTGAAAACGTTTACTTGAGAATGGATGACATTCAAAAAACGGGTATTCCAGGCTGAGGACACTACTTAATACACTATAAAAACCCTCCGGAAACGTTTCTGAAAAATACGGGCAGCGAAAAATACTTTGTTTTTATAAATAATTATTTAAATTTTGGAAATGTATTGGTTTCTGGGGATTTAAAAGACAATGGAATACGCTATTAGAAATCTCAGATAACTCAGAAGATTTTATTATATTTTCGTTCGTGGTTATAGTATATTTTCATAAAATAAGAAACATTGGTCATTTTTACAGTGTATTTCAAGTAAAGAAAAAAAGCATTATTGCATTTAAAATGATATGTATCTGTGATATTTCAAGATCTTAGCCCCTGCTGGATCTCTTCGCGTATTAAAATCGCTTCTTCTAAGAAAAAAAGAAGCTTTTGACCAAGAAAACAAAAATCAGAGTTTGCATGCACCAAATTTTAGTAATTTATTGCATATGTAACGTTAATATGTGTTTCGAAAGCCTTAAAAATAATTCAAAATTTATAGAAAATCGATTATAAGCGCAATTAATGCTATAGTTTCGTATAAAACGTACAAAAATGTCACAGGACGAAGCAACCCAAGTTGCGGTAAAATTTTTATCATTATTTTTGTTATTAATTAAAACTTCTCTTCTTTAAAATATCCTACCACAGAATAAATTTCCCTTTTACAATAGATGGTAGATTAGGATTTTGGAAAATATTGTATCCTTACCAGTTCTAGAGTTTTTACTCCCCACGACGAGATCTTTCTAACGATACCACTCTCATCAACATCGGCGACTAACACTTTTTGCAGTTCCCTAGTAAGTGACTGTGTAAAAATGCACCTTAACGCAAATTAAAAATAATTATTGCAAGAATCAGAGTCATTCTAACTAACTATTTTGTGTACTATAGTTATAAACTTTTGCATGTATCAAAATCCCCAAAAAGATGTAGTGCCGCAGATTTTTTTTTTTTTTTTTTTTTTTTTTAAAGCTGTTTACCTGTGTTATATAATTACAAACATAATATAATTAGATTTTTTTTAATTTCACATTCTAATATGGTTGATTACATATGCTGACTTTTTAAAAATCACAGAGACAAAAATATATATATCTATAAGGCTTGTGCACCCTTCTCCAGTATATTTCTTAAGGAATGTATAAAAATAATATTTTAAACTTTCTTTTATATTGCATATCAGATTTCCTCTTACTTTCGTCAAAAACATAAAACGTTAGAATTAAAACTGTCTTTTAAGTGAATGCCTGAAAGCAGTTTTAAACTTATGACCATTATGTATTATCTGCTCCCTCAGTAATTTCAGCTAAGAATGAACCATTAAAGGAACAATGGATTTAAATTGCTTTCCAAAAAAGTAGCCTTCAACGCAAAGAATTTTAATCATTTTCATTGTGCCTTTTACAAAAAAAAAAAAAAAGTTAGGTTGTTATTTTATTTTTTATAAAGAAGTATTTAATAGGAAATTTAAAATAATGAGATATTTGGCAAACCTATTACACAATGGTAGCAAGAAATTCAATTAAATAGATTACTTTTTAAGAAAGACTAAAATATGTTTCGGTTTCGGTATAAAATAATTTTTAATATAATTCTGGAATAAAGTATATTACAAAAATCTGAGGAAAATTTTATAGAAATAATTGAAATTGGTCAGACACTGTCATACAAAGATACAGACGACAAGATATTAGTTGAAAAATGATTTATTTTCTAAAAATCACAATAGGCTGATTTTTATAATGATGTCAATTTATAAAGGGTCATAAGTTATCAATAGCGAAATAAATATGCCCTTAGCGGGATTTACATAACATCTAATAAGAAAGAATGTGTCGCAATATTTTTAATGTCACGTAACAGTGAATGCAATATTTGAAAAAAAAAAATCCTAAATGTATATCCTGTAGGCTTGTTTAAGTAGAAGTTTATTGAACACTATAAATTACCAAAGCCTACAGTAACATTTCTGAATGTGATATCTATCGTCAAGACAACAAGGATTGAAAACCATTTTTTAACTATTTTCTATATGGTTGGAACCTTTTAAAATTCCGTTGAGAAGCAATATAACGTCTGTAGCAACCAAACATATATGCAGACAGTTTTTCTCAAACTAGTAAAAAGTGTCTGTTACACCCAGAAAAGGGAATTGATTAAAACTACAAAACATGTTTTGTTGAGTACATTTTGGTTGTTTTAGCAAAATTCAAGTAAAATTGAACCATATTACTTGAATTAACAAAACATTTTTTGTTGACGATACCATTTTTTTTTATTGAAAAAAAAAATTGTTGATTCAAACAAAATTTCTATTGACCTATATTTAAACTAAAAGTTTTGTTGGGTCAACCAAATTTTTGTTGATTCAACAAAACTTTTTTCTGGGTGTAAACTTCTTTAAAACTGCTTTATTGTTTCGATTAAAGTAAACATTAATCGCTATACGATAGAGAAAATACACTGTCCGACATTTCCTATGCTTTTTTTCTTAATGAACTAGCTTCCGCTTGTCAGTGAGCTTGATAACGACTTCAATTATGACATTTTAGAAACCAACACTTTTGAGAGTATGAAAAGATAAATGCATATTTCTTTTTTTATTTAAAGTTTCAATTTACATAACAGAAAAAAGTGAATATATAGTTTTTATTGTTTATAACATTAATATAAAATTTATTTCCCATTTTATAATATGAATACCAAAAGGCTTTCATTATTACTAGATACTAAACGCGTAATTTTTGTGTGACAAAATACTCACGAAAATACAAGGAAAACACAGTAATGCATATTAAGATTTTCTTTTCGAACTAAACTATTTTCCATTTTTGTATTTTGTACGATTCGTATTTTCTCTTTGCTTTTATCAGTGTAATGGCTGGAATTATATGTGGAATTCATTTAGTGTTATGCCAAATTGGTTTAACAGTATAAAGACAATCTTATACTTGTAACTCAATGTAAAACTTCCAGAAACACAGTGTATGTATTTTCACTTAACATACATTTTACACTAATGCAACACAGATGATATTTTAATTTAAATAAAAACTTACAATTGAAAAACACCTTCTCTTGTCGTAAAATACGTTTTCTGTTACCTGCTAGCATATACAAGTATATAAGTCTAAAATTAAAAAAAAAAAAAAAAAAACTTTTTGCAATAAACTGAAATAAGTATTAGCAGAAGGTTTAGTTTTTATATTGACTATATACAGGGTGATTTTTTTTTAAGTTGTGAAAGTAAAACCCTATAACAGAAGAACCACTGATCCAAATGACCTAAAATTTCACCATTATGCTCCCAAAGCAATGGGCTTTTTTTTTTTGGCAAGGTTGAAAAAAAAACTTAAAATCGTACCAACAGATGGCGTTGCATATGCAGTATACTTCTCCAAGTCCGGAGACGAGCTTGCGGACGACACATGCACAGTGGATACTCTTCGCTCTGTTGTGGAATATGCGGTTTCACGTTTCAACTCGTATCTGAAAACGGTGGGCAGCACATTGAAAATCTCTTGCGTTAGTTGCGCAGTTCCATACGAATGCTTTACTCCATATTTTTATTTCGTTCTATTTCTGCGAAGGTGCTTGCAGTTCCTTTTCCCAATTAATTCCTTCTGTATGCTTTTGATATGTGTAATAAAGTTTTCTTTTTCTTAAAGTACCGTCCATTATTTTCTTCCCACTGACGATATTCTTTGTTTCTGTTAACTTACAGCTCCATCTGTCGGTGCGATTTTAAGTTCTTTTAAACACGCCATAAAAATTTCCCTATGCTTTGGGAGCATACTGATGAAATTTCAGGTCATTTTCATCAGTGGTTCTTTTGTTATAAGTCTTTACTTTCACAACTTAAAAAAAAATCCCCCTGTACATGTTGCGTCAAGTAATATATGTAATTGAGGGTTTCTAGAACATGTTTATTGTTAAATTTTATCGATACTTAATGTATACTTAAATGCTCAGAAAATAAAATTCGAACGTTTAAAAGACAATCATATTTTAAATACAGGTGTTTATTTCCGTAAAATATTAATATACATTTTTAGAAAAGTGGAATGTCTATTGATATTATTTAAATAAGAAAAAAATTCTTATTTCTAAAATTGCTTCATATAATAAAACATTATCAATATGTTTATTTTTAAAAAATGTAACAACAAAATGTTACATACTTAACTATGTTTAATTTTTAATTTAATGTAATATTTTTAAATAAAATTATTTCTAAGGATACTAAAACTCATTCCCTCATTTATCTGTGTATATTGTCCAATTCTTCGAATTATTTAAAAAATGATCATACTAAAGTTACAAAATGCATAATATAGTAAAAAAAAAAAAAAAAAAGAAAGAAAGAAAAGAAAGCTTGTTTGTTTTAATGCTAGCAATTTAGCATGCAAAAATTAATATACACGTGCATTCCCATTTGTTATGCTTCAAGACGTTTTCTTAATTAATATTCATAAATGTCAATAAAAAACGGTGTTCAATTTTTTTTTATGAACAGCACTTGTTGACTGGATGGAATTAATTATAGAAAAAAAATAATAAATGATTAAAATATATATGGCATATTTCATTGAATTATCCGAGATTTTTCGTTTCATATCTCCTAGACTGATTTCACTTTCTGCTGTCTAATTATCTATTAAATACTGCTTTTCTAATTTAAAAAATAAACAAATGTATAAAATCGGGCTTGTATATCCACATATATAATTTTAGTGATAATCATGCACAAATACGGGATTTTTATTATCTTTAATATATTTGTGTTTAAAGGCATTAACATATAGAAAATATATTATAGGCTACTGAAATTGTTATATAGGCTACTGATATATAGGCTACTGAAATTAGTAATTGAAAAATACAATAATTCACAATTCAAAAGTAACCAGAATTACAAAAATAATCAGATGTATTTTCTATATAACATTTGTCAAACAGGGATAACGCTTTAATCACCTGATAAATTTTCGGCAGTAAATACGTAATTTGGCATGTGGTTGCTCCATGTGGAAAGATATATTAAAATGATCTTCTCACACATCGATCTCATGGAAGTTTGTTTGTGTATTTCATGTAGGAAATTCGATGGGTTAATCCTCTAAAGCAGGTGATTGTTAAACACTGTTGTCCAAAATTTTAAAAAAATAGCATTTTTAAAAGTTTAAAATAGATACCAATAATATTTAAAAAGGATAATAAATAACTTCAGAAAACTTGCTGATATTGAAGCTTCAACTTTCTCCTAAAAATACAAAGTAAGGTAAACAGTGGGAATTGGGTACTAGCAAAGCCATTAAATAATAAGCCCAGTCAGATAGTGTTAAATTTGTTCGCGGCACACCAGCGCCAAACCTCTGCTGCGGAAGGAGGACAAAACAGAAGTGCGTCGCAGAGAAACGATACGATTTATTTATATCGATTTTTATCGTTTGTATCGATTTTTTGTTTTTGCACTTCCTTTAAAAGCTTGCTAATTATTGGGATCTTTTACATTAAAGCTAAAACTATAATGAAAATAAAAAGAAAATTGGAATTTTAAATATTTTTTGTACATATTTTAACAAAAAACTGATAGTTTAACAAGAACATTTTATAACAATATTTCATGATGTTAAATGTTTTTGAGATTTTTTAGCAATTTAATAATAATTTAAAAATCTAGTAATTGAAATATTTACTCAATAAGAATGAAGATTATTTAAAGATTTTATGCATACAGGATAACTAGAATAGAAAAAAAACTGCACATTTTTATATTTTATTGGATTTTTAAGAACTATGCAATTAAAAATTTTACAATTTATCAGAAACTTTTTCATAAAATAAATAAAATATAAAACGAAAAGAATAAATAAAATTTAACATCATGAAATATTTTTGTTAAAAATATATACAAACAAATATTTAAAATTCCAATTTTATTTTTATTTTCATAATAGTTTTAGCTTTAATGTAAAAGGCCCCAGTAATTGGCAAGCATTTAAAGGAAGTGCAGGTTAAATTGCCCATAACATCTCACAATTTTGTATTCAGCATATCATTTTTTAACACTTTCCAACCTAGTTGAAAAGGGTTTATGACTTCGGTTTGTCTGTCCATGCTCTAACTCTCAAAAATATACTCGAATTGCCCTGAAATTTTTGTCGTTTACTATAGCATGTTCCCTATTTCAACTTATAGTTTTTTTTACGGGGACAGTCAAAAATATTCTGTTACATTACAGTAAATGGGAAATAATCATTTCAAGTGCATTTTGATGATGCTACGTCATTTAAAACATGATGAAATTGATATATAATTATGAAGCACATTAAAACATGCTTTTTGTAGAATATGGTATGCAAAACATTAATTATTCATTTACAGTGTCAAACAAAAGAATTCTGTTACACATTGGTCTATGGGGGAAAATCATTTGTAGTGTAATATAGTGATATTTCACTTTCAAACATAAGGAAAATTATATGCATTACTGTGGTGCACTATAAATTTCTCTCGTCAAAGTGGAGACAGAAAGATATCAGTTACAGTACTGGTGCGTTATTTAGAGTCAATGTGCGATATGTGGGTTTCAACTTTGGTTTGCGGTTTTAAATTTTTTCATAGTACGTGTGTTTATAAACTCAGTTGTTCATATACATGGCTACACAAAGGAATCCGTAAGTATTACAGATTATGGGAGTGAATTACTTAAGGGTAGTTTTTGATTGTGTTAACCATTTTCCTGCTGAACTATGTTTAGTAGACTAATAAAAGTTTGTAGTATATAAATAAATTCATATACAGAGCTACACAAAGAAAAATATACATTGTCGTTTAAGGTTGGTAATTGCGAGTGAATTTTAAGTTGCCTTTTAGCTCAATTATTGGTATGTACAAAAGCTTCAGATAATATGCAGGGCTGTGCAAAAGATTTTGAGTGCATTTTCATTGATTAGTGAAAATTGCTAAATGTGAATATTCTAACTGAACTAAATTTTATCATGCTATATATCCCCATCTATTGATCATATACAGGGCTGCACAAAATAATTAGACTACTTTTTTGACATTGGAATGTAATTTTGACAGCTGTATATTTCAATGTTATATGTTTTCTATAATGTTTACTTACATATCTCCCTTCACCTTATTTAACGTTGAAGTCTCATTACAGTTTTCTGGCTGTGTTGGAAAGTGTTTCATAATCACACATAATTTTTTGTTCTTGTTTTTAATACATTGATCTAGTTCTAGTTGCTAAAAATTATATTTACAAGGGAACCACTTTTGGTGCAGCTCGCACTTAGCATCCATACATGGCACATTTCGTAGCCCTATACATAAAAGTTAGAGAACTGACAAAATTTCTGTTAAAATCATATTTTTAATTTTTTTTATACTATATTATTTTTCCATTATTGGATTTTTAATTGATAATTTCATGCAAAAAGCGAGTCAAGTCGCCAGATAGGGTGCTATGAATCCAATCCACTACTGACACAGCAGAAAAGTATGACATTCGTCCAGGGTTGTCTGAAAAAAGTCTACAATCAATGTCACGCCACCAAAAATGCAATTATAATGTTGAAATTTTTCAAAATGAAATTCGTAGGTTTTTAAATTTCTTTCAATATTTTATTCTTACTATTAACTAATTTGTATTTTAAAGTATTAGTAATAGTCCGATAAGTGGTCTCAAAAATTGCATTTTCTGAAAGTTATGTTGCTGTAAAATAAAAAAAATGATTTTAACACAAAAATTTCAACAATTCTCAAACTTCGTAATATAGGGTTTTAAAATGTCACCGTGTGTCAATGCTAGGTGCGAGCTGCACCAAAAGAGGTTCCTTTGTTAGTAAAAAGCTTATTTAAAGAAATCAATATAAATGACCCTTCTCTCTTAAAAAACTACGAATTTTCATTAAATAAATATTTTATGTAACAACAGAACATCAGGAAATTTAGTAAAAAAAATTTCTTGCACTTTTTGGTTCAAATATCCACAAATACTTTAGAAAAGAAAAAGAAAACTTAAGATTTTAATAATTTAGTAAACTGCCGCTAAAATGCTAACTTTAAAAAATAATAAGACTTCAAACTTGGGTTGCTCGGAAAGTTCTTTCTGTTTGGGAAAGTTGGTTCGTACCGGAAAATTCTATTATTAGACATTAAATAAGATAGCTAATGTCTAATAATTGACGGGCCGAATTTTCTGGTACAAATTCTTAAGCAGAAGGAACTTTCTGAATAACCCAATATGTATTTAATGACTAATTAGCAGATAGTTAACTATCAACATTTGTATAGATTTCTCTGTTAAATTTAATCGAATCATTGCCTCTAGTATGTGAATTATATACTATATCAGTGATGAATTCAGCGGTTGGGGCAGGGTACACATACACCAGATGATTTGCAATTCTATGCTTTTATTTTTATATTTATGTTAAAATTGTTATTATAAGACATTATAAGTAAGCTGTATTTCAAAACACAGGTCCAATGACAAAGATTGTGCACTTAAAAAAAAAAAAAATGAAAACGTTTCTTGTTGGAAATGGAATTATAGTTACCCTTATCGATAAGAAAACTTTTCCGAGCCTACAAGGAATAAAATCTGGAAAAATAGAAAGTTGTTTCTGTCAAGAAACTTTTCCTTTTTGATTCAGAAACTTATCTTTAAATACAGAATAAATTCCTGTAGATTAATGAAATCTCTCCTTATGTATAAACGAAAGCTTCTCAAATCAATAAGTAAACTCATGTTTAATAATAGAATCAATTCCTATAAATCTGTATAACTTTCAATTTACACAAAAAAGTTTTGAAAGAATAGACAGAAAACATTCCTTTTTAAAAAAGAAATATTTCTGAATTATTCATTCGGGAATCTTGAAAAAGGTAAAAATACCTATGTAAAATAGAAACTTTCTTTTCTTTATGGAAATATTTTTTTTTAATTAGAAAAAAATCCCGTATCATAAAGACTCTTTCCTTATAAGGAGTAAGAACAATGACAGATGAAAATACTCACCTCTTGGACACTATTTTTGTTTCCTTTTATCTAACTTAAATATTATTAAGAATCTTTTTTGCATGCCTATTCACACAATCAGAATTACTGATAAATGGGTAAAAAGAATATTTCAAGTATGTTAAGATCATAAAATAGATTACTTTGGTATGTTTTGTATTACAATGGTCCAATTTAACGTATTGTCACCTTTAAATTTTATTTATTTGTTACAAGTACACTTTTTTATGTTCATAATATACATAGCATACTTCTTGTAATCTGCGTGTATTGTATCCTTAATATATTCAGTCAAGATAAAAACAAAAGCAAAATTGCCCAAAACAAACCATTTCGACTGCTAAAATGTTCCCGCACTCTTAAAAGCACATTTTTTTTTTTTTCTTGGTGAAAAATGTAAATTGTCATATAAATGTAAAACAAATCTGGTGAAAACAAATTAGCTTTATCTTTAAATGGTTTTCTTAATTGAAATGAATTGGAAAAATTATCAACATGGAACTGAATAGACATAATTCAAAAACATTGCTTAATACCAACTATTCTCTCGTTTTAGCAGTGATGAATTCAGCAGAAGGCTTGGGATACACACAGGGGAGGATTTGTGGTTTTATGCTTATAAATATATTTTTTTATGTTTAAAGTTATATCATAAGTAAGTTGTCTCTAAAAACACAGATAAAATGACAAAGTTCATGGAAGAGAACGATTTTATGTTTATATTTGCTGTAGAAGTGCAATGTTCCCCCCCCCTCCCCTTTTGGAGGAGAATTTTTGTTTTAACACTGACCTTCACAGTACCCATAACCAAAATAATAATAATATTAAATTTAATGCATTTCATTTTGAATGGAGTGTTTTTAAAAAGGTAAAATTCTACATATTTTTTATGTTATATAAGTTAGTTGTTTCTCAAAATACAAATATAATGACTGAGTTCCTGTTCATATACTTGAAATCAAATAAAATTCAAGCTCTTTTCAAGGATATTCAAGGGTTGTTTCAGATCAAAGTGAAAAAAAAAAGGAGAAAAAAAAAACACTTTTCAAAAATTAAAATCAGATTTTTTAATTAAGTATTTTTTTTTTCTTCCTAAGTTAAGATATTGATAGGCAACTTAGATTTGTAGGAGGTTTTAAAAATAATCTGTCTTCATACTTCAGGTATTCTTGTAAAAATCTTGCTAAAATAATGTGTACTAATATATATATATATATATATATATAAATAATATTATTACAAATCAAGCTGTCTTAATGAACTCAAATTCTGGAACAATGTTATTTTTTGAGCTGGCAGAAGTAATTTAGTAACATACAGATCATTTAAAAGTAAACTAAGACAATATTTAGAAAAAATATACTGTATACAATTGTTTAGAAATCAGATAATCTTTAACTTCAAAAACAATTTCCCCAATTTTACTTTACAAACATACATTAAAAAGTACTTTTTATTTCAGATTGTTTTGTATCTTTTCTATTGTTATAACTCAAATAATACAAATATTTTTTTTTTTTTTTGTCAGCTCATATCTAGATGTAAAGTATTTTGTACACCTGAAAAAAATTTAAATCATTTTGTACTTTTTATTAATTATTATTCATTTGGAGGAAAGAATCTTTCTAAATATATTTGGTATTTTTTATGTTAGCCGGATGTCAATTATATAGAGATGTAATCATTGGCACACAGCTAACATAAAAATAGCAGTTATTTGTATTCTTTAATTTTTATTTAGTACTTTACTTAATTATTACTATTAAGTAGAAGCATTAATATGTGTCTTTGTGTAGAATATTATAGTGAACATGGTATTTTCAGGTACTTTAATAAGATGTTTAATAAATTTACAATCAGCAAAAAAAGAAAAAAAAATCTTATCTATTTATATTATTAAAAGAATTTTCAAGTTTCTGTTCAAGAGAAAACATATAATTTTTTTTTTTGATTGATCATTTATAAACATACGTAGACTTCTAGCCTTTATTATCTGTATTTTGTGCTTTCAATGATAGATAAATCTTATTTTTAATCAGCTTACCATAGTTTAGGTATACACAACATTACATAAATTAAAATGGTTCTAGAATAAATATAATACATAAGAAAAAAATCACCACATTGCTTGACTATTTCAAAGAATTCTTATCAGATCTTTAGATATTACGATATATATTTTTTTCAAGACAATATATTTAAAAAAACTTTTAAAATAATAAAGTATAGTTATTTACTAAGGTACATTTATACCATCGGTAAAAATATCATACATTAAAAAGTAAAGTAATATCACTACAAGAGCAGAAGTGAATTCTCAAATGATGTTGCTTTTCATGATATTGAATTTTTTACTTAAAGATTTGCGATTAAAGAACATTACTTCTAAATTAGAAGTAAGCTAGGGATTTCCCCTTATTTCTTATTACTGACTTCTCCTATTACTTAATATTTAATCAAAGTAATTAACTTAACTGCAAAAGGATAACAATGTTATGTGGTGGATAGACAATAAAGATGATCATTTAAAAGAACAAACACATTTATTAAACATTTAAAAACAAACAATAAATAAAAATGAATGTTTCAAAATTATATTATTTTGTGATACTTTATATTTAATTGAAATAATAAAATACAGCTCACAGATGCAAGATATTTACATCTTGAGATATTAGATTAAGATAGCTGTTTGCAGAGTGTGTGCTTCTGGTGTCAGTAAAGTTCATTATCATGATGATATAGAACGATCACCACAAAGTCTGTAATTATTATACAAACCGATTTCCGACTTACTCTTTTCCTAAATTCCAATAAGCTTTATCCATCGCTGACATCTAAGGAAGACATAAGAATTCAAATTTGAATTAATATAAATTATGGGCATACAATTTGTGGATATTTACAGGTTGAATAGGGGAGATTTACTTGATGAAATTTTATCATCTTCAAAGGAATATTAACGATTTAAAAGAGAGAATTTTTAAAACATAAACTGTTGGCATCTGACGCCTACTTTCTGATGGTGAAAATCTTGTTTTAATAATTATATTAGGTAATGAGTAATCACGCTTCTAAATTTCCCCCGTAGACTAACATTAGATTTCATGATCGGGAGTTTCAGTGAAGCAGCCCCTTAATAATGCATGTGTTGTTACTTATAGATGCCATATGTACATCGTATACACATGTCATATACGACCTGTACTTAACAAATTTAATAAAATCTAGTAACGAAGAAAACATTTCGCAGGTAAAAAAAAAATATATATATATATATATATATATATATATGTAATTTGACAAAACACAAATTTTTATTATATGAATTGAGAAAAATTTAGAATAACATATAATTAAATTCAGAAAGATAACAAACTTCCTTTTGTAATATAATCTCTGAAAAAAATAATGCTTAAAGGCCGAATTAACTGGCATGTCCGAGAAATGCTGATGCCTCAGCAGTTGAGTGCTATAAAATGGTTATCTGATGATTGGGGGGGGGGGGGGTGAATTCAACATTGACACCATGTCAAAAAAAATTATAATTCAACAAATTACAATAACCATTAGGAAAATGTTCCGAAAGCTTAAAAAAAAATGCCTGCCAAGGTTGCAGTTATGATTTCGCCAACATCATCGCAAAGCTTATATATGCATCCTAGATACGCATATATATAATATATATAAATATATTCCAAACACTCCTATATGTGCAATATACGTCATTACACACATATTATTAATGTCTTATGTGTCATATATACATCATATACACATGTCATATATATACATCATATATGCATCCTATATGACTATAACTTGGCCATATACGTCAAGAAATGTTATATATATATATCATGTATTATTATAATGCCATACATGCTTTATAATTTGGCGATAAATCTTGGTCGCTTGGCGATTCATCTTTGGAATCCGTGATAACATGAAAGTACCCAAATTTTAATCATATCAGCATAAAAATAATACAGAAATAAGGATCTGTTTCATACTTTAATGTTTAAAAAACGAGAGAAAAGTATGAGCATGTCAGGAATCGGCACAGACGCACCATGTTGATTTTTTTTTTCTCGCCAATTTGGCGAAAACTTTGTTTTAGAATATTAGTTACAAATAGTATGCAATAATAGCACGTGATTTTTTATTACAATGTAAAAATAAAATAATATAATAAAAATAAATAAATGGTAGTTTGATGTAAATAAATACCTTACTTTGATACTTATCTATTGATAAACATAGTAAAAATAACTTATAAAATTAAAATTAAAATAAATAATCAAAATAAACAAAATAATCGGTTTACCATGTGAGGCATAAAATTGCCATTTTGTTGCAATTGCGCAAACATGGTTTGTATATAACATCTGTGCCCAGGAATTTTAACATAGTTGAGCAGAGAAAAGTCTTTTTTATGTAAATCACCTTAATGATAAACTGTTAATATTGATAAAATAAATATTTGCATATTAATAATTAGTATATAATAGCTGTTCACAATATATGGACACAGAACTTCAAAAACAAATTGATTTACATAATATGGGTTATTTAACCAATGTGGAACAGATGCTTTACACTCATGCAAACATATAAACATAAGTTTGCGACTTTTTGGTTGGCGCGATTTTCAAGACCGCGCCAAACGAATAACTTAATAAATTGGCTAGGTTGCCATTAAAGGAAAAAATACGATAAATTTGGCAACTTTTTTCCTTTTTTTAACAGATTAATTTTTTTTTCTGCGTGAGTGTAAAGCATCTTAGCCACCAAGGTTAAATAAATAAACAGTAAAATAAAAAAAAAAATAAAAAAATTGAATATACAAAATCGTATCTTAATCTCACTTCTCTAGGACCAGATTTTGGATCTTAGCGAGTATCGCCAAAGTTGGAAAGATTTTTTCGCGCATATATTTTGCAGAGCACTGCAGCATCTATACCAAATATATATATATATAGGGTAGATGTGCCAGTAATTGACACCCTTAGGGAATTTCTTTAAAAATTATTTTTAATTAATAGTTATAATTGTTATATTCCACATTTTTTAATATTATATTAATCTACCAACAATATTTAACCATGCTCATAGTCACATTTCCCAATGTGAATCAAACATTAATTGTAAATAACAGAAATAAATCAAAACACCCTAAATTCCAGTAATGGACATCCCACAAAAAGTAATAGATAATTGATATTATGATTGTATTTAAAAGTAGAATTTAAAGAAAGCATATTAATGAAATAAAAAAGGCTGAATTTTTATTGGTTATTTTTTTACAAACCAAAAATGTTGAAGGTTGCCCATTACTGGCACATCTACCATACATACATACATATATATATATATATATATATATATATATATATATATATATATATATATATATAAACACAAAAATATCCGATATTTTCAAAATAAACAATGTATTGACGATTATAAATATTTTCAGATATTGCAATTTAAACTAAAATAAATCAAACCAGAAAAGATTATTTCAAATGAAAATTTAAATAATGTATATCTAAATTAAACAGTTTTTATCTTTCAGTGGCTATTTCATGTAAATAATATCTCGCATAATTATTGGTTTTACATTTAAATTATCAACTGCAAACTAGGAAAATATATTTCTAGCTCTAAAAAAGGGCACAATTAATAACAGTTGAAAAATTCATTTACACTTATTTGACTGAAAATATCATACACAGTATTTAGAAAATAAATATCAAATATATGAAAATAGCGAACATCATGATATTTTACACATAAATATTGGCTATACCTTATATATCACCGAACTCTGTTGGTTTAAACTATTTATTGGAAACAGGGTAATTTTTAAGTACCGAATCGTTAGAAAACTATTACTTTATTTTCAGCCTTCAATGGTCGAGCTCTGCAACTGTGTGAATAATATATTTATAAATATTAATTACATATAAATCTGCATATCAGAGACAGTTTACATGAGCTCCGCAGTTTTATTTTGAAATCATTTTATGAAATATTTATAACATTTAACCAGTTTAAATTATTTCATATTTGTTTTATTAATTAGTAATTATAAAAGTTGTTTAAAGAAGTTTTGAATTCTAAGGGAAAAACCAATTCCATATCGCCATTTTTTCCGTATACAAACTATTTACAAACCGAAAATAAAAACATTTAATTAATTTAAATTAATCTTACTTGAGAAAAAATTGATTTACATATGATTTATTTAACCAATGTTAAATAAAGAAACAGTAAAATAAAAATAAAAAATTTTAATATGCAAAATCGAAAATCAAAACATATTACTTAACTTACCTCGTAACTTACCGTTACCCCGTCATTGTGTTGCCATTCCTTCACGACAAATCCATCCGCGAATCGTTGCAGCACTCCCAACCGCTAGATGGCGCTATTTTCAACTTGCGAAAAGTTTCCCATTTATCTGACTGGGCTTATTATTTAATGGCTTTGGGTACTAGTGATAGTTGGATACCAACGTTTTGTTTATTTTTTCTATACTGCTATCATCTTCATTGAAGACAAATACAAATATTTGTAGGTGTAGCTACATTCATTATACATCACTCGTATTTTTTTGTATTTGTTCTAAACTAAGAGGGTAGCGTTATAAAGAAATTAATAAAACACAAATACCCAACTACTTCTGTTGACCAATTACCCGCAATCATCCTACGGTGTTTAGAAACAGAATGTCAAATGTATCATTTCGTAATCTGCAGACTTCTGTATGGAATTCCGTTTCTTCCAAGAAAAATACACACATTCGTGGATTGCAGTTCAAATGAACTATTTCAGTCGTTTACAGGATAGAAATAGATATTTAAAAATTTAAATATGGAATGCTGAGGGAAAGCTTAAGGCTGTTGAAGCTTAGTCGGACGTAATGTGAAAACTGTAGATAAAAATAATAAGTTATGAACTGATTATTTAATTCTTCTTTTCAAAGCAAAATAGGTTTCACTGAATAAAAGGGAATGACTTTTTATTACGTAATTTTTTAATGATAATAATAAAAAAAAATTACTTATTAAAATTAACAACTTGCGAAATTTAAATTAGATAGAAAAAGTCTGGGAACGTGTTCGTATTTTATTAATCTTAGGTTTTGAAAAATAAACACATGTTTATATTCTGTAAATGTAAGTTATCGCTTTCTTTAAAAGAATAATACGTCACGATCAGTAAAAAATTTTCAAAGATTTTTCCGCGTATTTATTTAGAGCATGCAGTGTAGTAACAGTTTTATTTCATAAAATCCATGTATGACTCTAAACAGCTACTATGCAGATTTTCTTTTCTTTGAAACATGGCCTTAATTGTGTATAAGTAGAAAAACGTATTGGCATTTCTTTTAACTCCTTATTACAGCTGATTTCTAAATGAAATATACAAAAGACAATTGTCCACATAGATCTTGTACAATAGTTAATGTATCATTTTTTCTAACCAAATATCCATGAATAATCTTCGTCTTGAGAATAATAAAACATAAATAAATAAATAAATATATAAGCTCATAAAAAATGAAAAATACAAATAAAAATAAAAATAAAAATAAAAATGAAAATGAAAATAAATCCATGCGATAAGCGCTATAGTTGCAAATAACCACACATTAAATATAGCACATTATTGTATGATATAATTCAGTTTCTGGGTCTGCCGAATGCATTTCATGCATAATAAGTTTATTAATTTCGTTTTAAAAAATTCAATAAAAATTATTTAATGTTCAATTACTATATTTTGAAGCTTTAAGGTAACAGTTATTTTTGTATAAGTTTCATATAGAATAAAAATATATTATGTAGATAGAAAAAAAATATATTTAGAAATTTTTACTAAAATTACATATAAACATTTAGCAAAAGTATGAATAAATATAAAAGTATTCCCCATAGTGCGTTGACTAGCAACAAGTCATAAAATTTTATAAGATCTAAAAATTGATAATATCTTTCAACAAATAATTTTAGTTGTAACATAGTTGTAACATTGTTGTAAACGTATAGTTATTAATATACAACATTGTACTAAATTGTATACATGTAGTCGGTATTTTTACAGCTTATGCAACAATGGTACTACATAAAATAAAACTAAATTTTTATTGTAGTCGGTTCTTATAAAAATATCACAGGCGATATTACGAATGAATTATTATAATGGATGTATAGTTTCAGAAGCCATTTATTGGACACATGATTCTGCAGGAATAAAGAAAAAAGTTTTATATCCAAAGATTCATTTTAAACCTCGAATTAAAAAAAAATCAATATTGTCCTAACGGACGTTTTCATTTGTTTAGCATGCACGTTTTAAACATTTGTGTATATGAGGAGATTTCTACAACGAATCTAGAGGTATATTGGCAATTTTATAAATAGTTAACTATTTGCTGATTATGACAATTAAGTATGAGATGATTCAAATTTAACCTGAGTTACTGATATCACACGCTATACTTCTATTTAAAAAATATATTAATAAATAACGAAATTAAATTCAAAATCATCCAAGACATTATTTGTTATCTATCATTTTACGGCTGAAAAAAAAACAAACACTTGTGTGCGTCTTTTAAACCATGCCAATAAAATATTTATACCTCCGTTCCATCTAAATGCCAGTTTGTATCACCAATAAATATGATTCAGCGTCATCTAAAGACATAAGATATCACATGCCCGATTCAGTCGTGCCGTTTCATGGAAGTTCAATATACTAAATGACCAATAATGACTTGGATGGTTTAGGATTTCATGGCCAAACGGTGAGAGATTTTGGAATAAAATTTTAATTTGGCGTATATTAGACATTCTTTGATTACAATTTAAGTCCTTTACTGGATTTGCTGACAGTAATATATTGTTTTTTAACCATTAAAACACTCGAATCATATGTCTCAATAGTGAATAATATGTTTTTGCCAGAATAATATCGATCTCATGGACTGGCCTAATTTTTGTCCTCTGTAAAGACATTGCAACAAATTACCTGATTATATAATAACCTGATTATAGTGGAGAAATAGTGCATCATTTGTATGATATTAGAGCTTAAATACCACTTGATTTTAACCTGATTATATATGGAATTTAAAAGAATGAAATGTGCAACGTTTAAGTTTCAAAATGTTTTCGTTTTCGTAACTTCTAAACGAAACAAGATCCATGCTTGACATAGATTGACAAATAGCACCGTTCATCATTGAACATCACTGAAACATTTACAAGCAGTGCAAGCACAAAAGCAATTTTAAAAGTGTCTGTGCTTCATTGTGTGCAATGTCACACTCTGTACGATTTTCTCCTATTTATTATAAATGTAAAATATGTTTTTACCTGAAAATGGGATCTATTTCATACATTTTTCAAAAATTTGCAATGATATTTTATTTAAAAATATGTAGCTTTAGAAACAGAAATATATAATAAGTTTTCTCCTTTGTGACTTTTAATTTAGTACGAAAGTAAAAAAAATGTTTTTATATTTGCAAATTTCTTCTTTATTTAACAAACGAGATTTTCAGACATTTTTATATTTATTGAAAATTAGCTACAGGATAATTAACTGTATCTGTTTTTGTTTCTGTATTTCAGCAGATTACAGTACATTAACTTAAATTAGTATATATCATTTTTTTAAAATAAAATATTTTACGTTTTCAAAGAAGGGTAATAAAAAGTATGGTATTCATTCTATCCTTATTGATAAAGGACGTGCTATATCGTAGATATAATTCATAACAAAATTATAATTTCTCGGAACTCAATAAAAATGTACCGTATTTGTGTACATTTAAGGTTAAAATTATTCTAAAATTGTAAATTAGTCATTGCTAAATTCATTATAAAAGTGTAATGCGTTATAAAAAATATAACCAAATTATCTATTTGTTGTTTCAGTTGACTTTAGATTTTTTTCGAAATACGAAAAGGCATACGGAAAGGCGGATACGAAAGGCAGTATATTAAAAATTTAATATGCGAAAAATACACATATACTTAATATTATTTACTTTTCTTGCAGTTATCGGCCGCAGTTTATTATTATTTGAATCTTGTATGTAGTTTGATCATTTGGAAATATTTTAAGCAACACATTTAAACAATATAATGCATACTCAAAGTTCAATTTAGTGTTACATTAGCTTGCATAATGAAGCATACATGTAACATTAAAATTTAAAATACCACTTCGAGAACCACAGTCAAGTGGTAATTAAATTATAACATCACATAAAGCTTCTCTTATTAAATGTGGTTGCCTTAGATCCAGAAGGACTAAGTTTTGAATAATGATTCGTCCAAACAATGTCGGCTTAAATTTATCTTAATTAAGTTAAAATTTGTTATAAAGGAATTTACACACATCAATTAGTAAAACACTAAATTAAATTCGTGTCATACCTTGCTTCAATGATTAGCTAAATACATTCATGAGTTTCCTTCGAGTAAAATAAATTTTTAATTTAACTTTTTTTTCTTTTATAGATGTTTTGGAAAATAATTAAGTTTTAACCTGTAAAAACATTACTGTGAGATATTTTATAGTATTATTTCATATATTTTCAAAACAGTTTTTTTTAATTTAAAATCATAAATTACGCAACTTAATTTTTTAATAGATTGTACACTTAAAAACTTTTGTATTATCACATTTTACTTATTAAAAGTTTCGGAGTGTTGGCCAGTATAAATGTGTTAAGAATTTATTATCTTTATTTGCAATAAAAGGTGATAACTTGCATTTCAATGAGCACGAGTCTACTCATAACCAAGCCATTATTCTTTAACAGTATTCAAATAAGTATAGATCAAAATAATAATTGTTATTAAAGTTACACTAAGGAATGAAGATTGATTTCTAATTTTATAACTGTTTTTTATGTT
Organism: Maratus michaelseni; assembly: GCA_963931845.1. Classification (NCBI taxonomy): domain Eukaryota; kingdom Metazoa; phylum Arthropoda; class Arachnida; order Araneae; family Salticidae; genus Maratus; species Maratus michaelseni. The sequence goes on along the minus strand of OZ007591.1, from coordinate 287,116,900 downwards.
TATTATAAGTTCAGATTAACAGTTTCGTATTATATATTTTTATTCCCTAGAATTTTAACGGGCTCCATTCCGAAATTTTTAATTTTTAAAAATTCACTACGAAACATCTTGTAATCGCATTTTTCATCTGAGAAAATTCTAGCAATAATTATTCTATAATGCTAAAACGAATGTCCGTATAAAGTGAATATTGTATTAATGTAAATATATAGCTAAATCATACATTAAAAAAAATCAATTTTCGATATTTTTTTAGGAATGTATATATATATATATTAATTGTGTAATGTACTTCAGTTTCGTGCAACTTATATTATTCATTTAACTGATTGCAGATTTTATGTTGTTGCGTAACGATTGCAATTTTAATTATTGTATTTTATCGCCATGTATTTATTTGCCAATGATTCATGCTGAGTTCCAAAGCATTTCAAAATTATATACATTTTTCACCAGTAAATACACTGGCCTCCAAAATTTAAGGTACAACCGGTTTTTTACGTCTAATTTGCAAATGAATGAAAATAGAAGCAATAAATTTGGATGAAATGTGCGCTGAACTGTTATTGATTATCTGCGACATAGAAATTTACTTAAGTTAAACGTATAAATGAAACTACAACAAAAAAGGACTCATGGTGGAAAATTCCATTCTTGGAGAAATCAGTACATCGCAGTATTATGCAGTAAAATGTGACAAAAATATTAAAAAACTGGTTCTAATCCGGAACATGTCCACCCCGGACTTGAATGCATTGTCGGACACCGAAATAGGTAACGCTGACCAGACTTGGAGTAAGCCTTGTTCCAGCTCATTTAATGACCTTGGAGGAGGACTTAAAGCTGCAACCTGTCTGACCAAGATAGTCCCAAAGATGTTCTATCGGATTCAAGTTTGGAGAGAGAGCTGGTCATTCTATTCTCTCCAAACCGTGATCCTCAAGATAATCCTCAACAACCACAGCTCAGTGTGGTCTCGCATTATCATCCATTAGAATGAAACCATTGCCAATAGCACCGGCATATGGGCGCACATATGAATCAAGGATCTCATCCCGATATCTTGCACCAGACACAGTTCATCCATGGAACACATGCAGGTCAGTGTAGCCTCCTAGTGAGATCCCTGCCCAAACCATGATTCCACCGTTTCTGTACCTGTATGTTTCGACAGTGTTTAATTGATAGTATTGAGTGCATTGTTCTCTCCAGATCAGAAGACGTCCCGAATCACTCTCCAGTGTGAATCTGGACTCGTCTGTGAAGAGTACGGAAGCCCACTGTTTTCTGGTCCAGGAACCATGTTCTTTTGCCCAACATATGCGGGCCCTTCTATGTCGTCTGTTGAGGGGGACACACACAACTGGTCGCCTTGCATAAATACCTGCATTGTGAAGACGTCTTCGCACCGTAGTAGCGGAGTTTCTACTCCCTGATGCTGCAAAGTGGTCTGCAATGAGTTGCAGCACAGTCGTGCGACTTCTCCTTCGGGCCGAAAGAGCTGGAAACTAGTCTTCTACAGGTGTTGTAACACGTGGGCGGCCTGGAACATGTCTTCTGAACACAGAATCTTCGGATTCATACTGATCCCAAAGTCGTTGGACTCCACTGCGAGACACATTGAGCCGTCTAGCAGTATCGGCCTGTGACAACACCATTTCCATCCATCCTACCGCCCGCCACCTTAATGAATCGGGCAAACGACTTCTTCTAGACATTTGGAGACTCTACTGGCTGTTGTGAACAAAACTGACAATAGTTCAGGTACAACAAAACTTACACGCGAAATTTCGAAAGCTTCGCAATTGCATATTTTTCTCTCATTCACAAATACCTATTCTTTTCTATAAAATAAAAGTGGTAGCTGTAATTTTTGCGTAAGTTTTTTTAAAGCTTATTATTGTCATTCATATAAACTATGAAGTTTAATGTGGCTGCCAGTTTTCGTCTGGTGAGCTTCGAAAAACCTGTTGTACCTCAACTTTTGGAGGCCATTGTAAATACTTATATTAATAATTTGTGAGTGCTTTCATTAAAATGTTTTTGAATTATTAATTATTAACTCGTGTAACAGTATGTTTATGAAAGCTCTTCAACAGACATTTTCGAGGAGGTATCGCACTTATGCGTTTATTATAAATGCAAAACTATATTAATCAACTACATAATAGAGTTATTACATTTTAAATATTATATATATATATGATATTATATGTTATAATACAGTGGCGTAAAAAGTTTCCAGCCAGCATAAAATTTTTGGTTAATTTTAAGTATACCCATATGAAGAAGAATCTCAAAGTGATACTTATACATTTTATTGACATACTAGTTAGTAACGTATTTATGAAAGAACAAATATATATATATATAATTAATTGACAAAATTAATTGCAAAGGAAAACGCATGTGCTCAAAAGTTTCCGGCCATCTTGGCAAGTTTGGAAAAATGGTGTTATAATAGAAAATAACAGTGATCAACAACATTCACAATTAGAATTTTTCGTCATACCTTCAGCAATAAGTACTGCGGCGTAGCGACGTGGCCTAGAATCAATGAACGTTTGAATATCGTCTATGGTAAGTTTTTTCCACTCTTCTTACAAATTTTTGGGACAATTCTCCTGAATTGGAATATTTATAATTCCGCACAAGTTTGTCAAGTTCATTTGAAAGATTTTCTATTTGATTCAGATCGGGAGATTGGGCTGGCCATTTCAAAAGCCGGTTTTTTTGTGCGAAAGCCACAGCTTGACGAGCTTGCATGTATGCTTTTGGTCGTTATCATGCTGAAACACATAGTTGCGACCACATTTTTACCTCCAATAAGGCAGCAAATGATCTTGCAAGATATACAGTGCACCATTAATCTTGCCGCGGATTTCAACTAACGGACCGACACCTTTTCCAGAAAATGTTCCCTACAGCATAACGTGTCCTCCGCCATGCTTCATTGTAGGAATAACATATCTCGAATCCTATCTTTGGTTTTTAGGTTGTCGGACGTAGTGTCTGCGATCACTCCCAAAAAGTTTAAACTCCGATTCATCGGAAAATATTAGTTTTTTCCAGTTTTCGCTTGACCAATATTTGTGTTCCTTGGCAAACGCAAGTTGGGCCCGCTGATTTTTTTTAAATTATGAAAGGTTCCTATATCCGACTCTTTCAGAAAGTCCTACGTCAAGTCAGTATCTTGACACGAATTATTTCAGCAATATTTTCACTCAGTAAATCGTGGGATATAGAAACGGCATTTTTATGCAGGTAATCAACTGATTTTCTTCTGATAATTCTGTCTACACAAATAGTCATTTTCCGAGGTCTTCGAGACCATGACCAGACCTGAAGGACAGGGCCATCTTTATATATTTTTTAAAATATCGTTCACGGTCTATTTTTCGATCGATAACTTTGCCGCAATCTCACGAGAGTCTTAGCCCTTTAGCGACAAACAAATCACTCGTTTACGAACAATAATTGTTGAACTTTTCATTTTTGAATTTCTACAATGTTATTTACGTTGATTAATTAACAAACACGGCCAAAAACACTTTACTAATAGCAAAAACTAACGAACACTGAAAGGCCGGAAACTTTTGCACACGCGAATTTCTAATTCCCCCCTCCCCCCTTTGCATCAAGTGTCTTTACTATCCAATCAAAATTATCACTTGGTCACAGGTCATTTGCATATTTCTAACTTTTAGAGCAATTGCGCTTCCTCTTTGCTGAAACGTTCTGGCAAACAAATCAAAGACATTAACTTGTCAGAAACTGTTGATCGCCACTGTAAACATACATAATACCTTTGTATTCAAAATACAGCAAAAAAAAAAAATTCTATTGTTCATGTAATTGTAAATTATCATATGAATTCTAGGAACCGTGTCAATTATCTGTTATGTTAAGTAACAATACCTATTAAATAGAACTTTACCTATTGTTACCTATTGTTACCTATTAAATAGAACTTTAATGAGTATCTAAAGTATTTTAATAACAAAAATTAGTTATTCAAATTATCGAATTTGGATTTTAACCTACGTAAATTTAAATTATTTTAAAATGCACAAATCTGAGAATTGTTGATAAATTTGCAAGAAAATATTGTTTCATAACTTTTATAACTGATTAAGTATTGAAATAAAAATTATTTTGGAATTATATCAAAATATCTAATTACAAAAATAATAGCATTTGAGTGTTTAAATGGCATTAAAGATGAATTTAACACATATGCAGATCGGTGTATAAATAAGCGTTTATTAAGGTAAAGCTAGGAGAGTCTGCGCACAATTCAAAAGAATAGAAATAAAAATCTAAATATTAATTTTTTGCTAAACTATCTATGAATAATTTTTACTTCATTTGTTTTTTATGCATTTCCATTGCTATTTTGTTGTTATGTTGTAATTTAATAGAACAGTTGTAATAAAACCAAGAAAGTTGTTTTGCGCAATCTGTCCTTTTAGGGTTGGTGTGATTGCGCACATGGGTAGGAGAGATTGTTACTAATAATAGCTACAATTAAATTGTTAACAATAATAATTACACTTAAATGACATTGTTGTAAGGTTTTTGTTAACAAATTTTATTATATTGGGAGTGAATATTTCAACCTAATACGTAAAAAATCAGAAAAAGGAAATAATTTTAAAAACGATTAAAAAAATTTAATTAAAGGAAAAAAAATAAAAAAGCAGAAAAAGCAAGTCCAGATAAGATTACAAAATAAAATTATGTAACTTAATAACACGTTTAACTTAAAATTAGTTCATTTTCGTTTTTCATTTTTTAATGCAAATTTACCAATAAGCTGCGTAATCTCTCCTAGCATGGAAATTAATGGGAACAATGCGCCATCTCTCCTAAGTAGTAGATGCGCAAACTCTCCAATTTCGGTAGGAGAGATTATGCGGCCTTTTATTTAAACATGGCCGCTACTAAAACGAACCGTTGATGTTTCAATTCTTAGTCTAGATTACTAGCTTATGAGAAATCGTTTAAGTTTAAAATATTTTGTACTATTGACATTGTATAGAAATTCTGATAAATAGCTATGAAAATTCAAGTACTTACTTTGGGAAAACAAAATAAAATAGCAATACTTTATCTTTGACGCTCAAAGCAATCAACGTGCACTTTCAAGTAGACACTCCACTACTGTTGTTGTACAACTACCTGGAGTCGCTGCGCTCTCACTCTATTCCTTTCCCCGGAGCCTCTATGTGCGCGATCTCTCCGACCGCGCCATTTCTCCTGGCTTTACCTTACATTATTCTGCAATGTAAGCGTTATCATATAAAATAAGAACCTTAACATCAAATCAGACAATATTGCGTTTAAAATCATTTTATAAATTTTTCGACGGATTTGAGGATTTCTCTATTTTCTAGTTGTTTGAAAATTACTTAACTTTTACTAAGCATGTGTATATCCAATAACAAGTTTAATAATCAGTTTAATAAGAATAGCATGGAAAAGATAAATTATATTTTTAAATGTCAATTCGATATGTTAAATATACGGTAATTGCTCACTTGCAGGAACATCTTGTCCGATGTAGATTCGGCAACACTGCTATGAAGTAGATTTTTTTATTTTATGTCCCAGTAGCATTTACACTCATTGTATTACCCCGATTGATTTTTTATTCAACAATTTGAAATTCATGCCAGAAATTGTAATTTGCAATGTTTTTTCATACTTGGAATGACTATCATTTCATTACAAAAAGAAGTATTTCAAATTTCTGGTAAAAATTCAGAATTTATGAATAAAATTCCGCCACATTAGGCAACCCTGGTCACCACTTTAAACAAGTTGATATAGTGGTATAATATTACTTCATAATCTTTGTGTGCTTCTCTATAGAAAGACTTTAGCAAAAAATTACATGCATATAGTGAAACGTTTATTATTTTGTTGTACTTTATTTATTTATTGTACTTACTTATTGTATTACTTACTGTATACTTAATAGATTCACCAAGTATTAAAAAATACTATTAATATTATGATTTTTCAGATATTCAAAGCCAGAATTCTGCTCCAGAGTGTTATGCTGTTAAGTTACATAACTAATATTTCAATGTTTTAAATTAATGTGACCACTCTTAATCACATAGCATAACTGATATAGAACATAAAGTTGCATACTCTGCTACTTGTTATACAGAATTATATAAAAGAGAATTATAGTCTTTTAATAAAGATAATATTGACTTTTATAATGATTAAAATGAGTTCACAACAAAATATCCCATGAAGAAATAGATTTTCCTTAAAATGTATTTTTTCACAAAATGCAATATTATTTTATATTTTAAAGAAATTACAAATTGTCCTGAAGATATTCATTATTTGCATTAAATTTCAATCTTTATATATAATCGATTTACACACAAAAGTTGATTTATATAAAAATATTTTTAGTAGCTTCATCTATTTTCTTATTTTATTTTTTTATTGCGATGTCTCACATATGATTGTATATATTACATACTAAATCTATTTATCTTCCATGTAGCTCTGAATATTTTCCTCTTCCATATCAATTTCATTCCGTTACGTAAAAACAACTAAAGATATACTAATATATTTATTGATTGAAGAAGGATATAATTAGATAATATGTAAGCGAGCCTAGTGAAGTATTTCGAATAAATATAGTGGATTCAAAGGCGAGTACATACATTTAATTAAACACACATGGCATAAAAACAGTAGAAGGTTAGATAGCGAGTTAACACGATTCAAAATCCCACATGCGGACTTTACAATATTAACATGATATATAATCATTTTTGCTTTCTTTCATCAGACAAAGTTGTCGCAGCTAAGCCATTATTGAAAAGGAAAACCTAATCGTGTTATTCCCATGATATCATCCATCATCTTGGCTAGTTCTTTTCTTCAACGGAATTAAAATGTTGAACGCATCTCTCTTCTGCACACACACAAACACACACACACATACACACACATATATATATACGTATATGTGCTACGGTAAAAGTGAATTATCCGGTAATTATGTATAATTACCGGTGATTATTCATAATCACCACTAAACTTAGTAAACATGATAAATTATTGAATATTTATCAAATTTACCATTTAGTTTATAAAATCCGCAGCTAGTAATGGGGAATGTAATAAAAGTCCATAACTTTACCAAATTCGTTCAGTTTGCGCAGCTTCTTTTATTTAAATTTGTGTGAAAGTTGTCAAAATATATTAATGGTACCGAAGAAAGAACTTGTTGTTAGGTAAACAGTCTTTCAAGAGATGAGCTCAATATGCCAGGTAGACCTAATTGACATACATACATAAATTACTGTCCGCTGCTGCAATGAATTTCATGCATTCTAGAGATTGCTGTACAACGAGTTTCATGCGCCCAGTGATGACTTTTCGGTTAATGTACGCAAAACGTAGATATATAAATTACTAAACGCTGCTTGAATGAGTTCTATGCAATCCAGAGTACAGCGCGTTTCATGCGGACAGTGATGTTTTCGTTTTGTTAATGTAAGCGAAACATGCGTACATAAATTACTGACTGCTGCCTGAATGAATTTCACGCATTCTAGAGATTGCTGTACAGCGCGTTTCAAGCGGCCAGTGATGTTTTTGTTTTGGTAATGCAAGCGAAACATGCATACATCAGTTACTGACTGCTGCTTGAATGAATTTCATGCATTCTAGAGATTGCTGTACAGCGAGCTTCATGGGTCAAATGATTTTTTTAGTTCGTTTTTCAGTTAGAAGCGTACATACTATTTAAAAATATTCATTTCTTGGAATTAGATCTCGTTACTCTACAAAATAATCCGAATTTATTACATTCCACATTACGAGTTGGGGATTTTATAAACTAACCATTAAATTTGATAAATATTGAATAATGTATCACATTTACCAAGTTTAGTTTTGATTATGTACAATCACCGGTTTATCACATTTACCGTACCAAACGCACACACATACACACACACACACACACACACACACACATATATATATATATATATATATATACAGGGTGATTATAATTAAAGTTTAAGTTTCAAAACGCTCTAAAAAACGAACCACTGATTAGAATGACGTCAAAATTGAACGGCGTATTATTGAAGAAGGGGAAAAGAACATGAACCAAAAAAAGTTCCAAATTTTAGCGACAGATGGTGCTGTAAGCGTCAGAATTTCGACTACAAATGACAAATCGAAAAACAACGGTTAAGGCTTCAGTTACACGATAAACCAACTGTACTGTTCAGTGTGCATCACTGTACAGGCGCGATTCTGTTAGTTACGTAAACCCATCCACCACGGCAAGGTCGTATCTCATCGGATGGGAAAAATCGGTTTTTAATTGTCCTGAGGCCAAAAACCGCGTAAAAAGCATCCATCCAATCGGTTTTTAATTATCCTGAGGCCAAAAACCGCATAAAAAGCATCCATCCAATCGGTTTTTAATTGTCCTGAGGCCAAAAACCGCATAAAAAGCATCCATCCAATCGGTTTTTAAGTATCGCGAGACTAGCGCAAAACATGTTCAATATGCTGTCCACCGTTGTGTGAAACAAGATTAAATCGGGAAACAGCATCTTCCATAGCCGAACTAAGTGTCTCCGGGGTCAAGTTCAGAATGTGTTGCGCAATGCCTGTCTTCAATTCAGCTACGTTAGCAATCGGGGTACTGAACAGAACATCTTTCAGATAACCCCACAGCCAGAAATCACACGGATTAAGATCAGGTGATCGGGCCGGGCAGGCTGTAGGGAAATGACGACTGATAATTCTAGCATTTCGTAAATGCCGCCTCAATAACGGCTTCACTCGATTTGCAATGTGCGGAGGAGCGCCATCTTGCATAAAAATGATACTATCCAGACATTCACACTGTTGCAGAGCTGGAATGACGTCATTACGCAAAAGAGACTCATAGCGCTGACCATTGATGGTAACGGTAACAGGACCGAAAGCACCCGTCTCCTCGAAAAAAAATTAGGCCCTACGATAAATGATGCCGTAAATCCGCACCGCACAGTGATCTTTGCAGGATGAAGTGGTACTGGGTTCGTTGCTAGTAGATTTTCTGTTGCCCATATTCGGCAATTCTGTGTATTGACAAATTCCATTAGATGGAAATGGGCTTCGTCTGTCCACATAATTTTCCACGGCCAATAATTGTCCACTGTCATGCGAGCAAGAAATTCCAATGCAAAACCCTCTCTTGCTGGTAGGTCAGAAGGAAACAACTCCTGCACATGGAAAATTTTGCACGGATAGCATTGCAGGATGTTTCGTAGAATGTTATGCACCGTGCTCACAGGCCTGTCCAATGTTCGGGCAATTCTCCGAGCACTGCATGGTTGTACACCACCGCTCGACTCCTCCTGAACTGCTGTGGCCACTTCTTCAACTAGCGCCGAATCACATCTTTTCCTTCATCTACCAGACTGCACATCAAACGAACCTGTATTTTCGATTTTTTTCCTCATTTTCACCAGACTCATGACAGTCATCGGTCCAACGCCATTTTTCATACCCTTGAGGGTCCTGAACTTCTGCAGAGCTACTGGTGCAGAATCATCGTTCTTGTAATAAAGCTTTACAAGCAGAGCGCGGTCCTTCATTGAGACACTTATGGCGAACGTCTGAAACGCGAAATGAGGCAACGCAGTTTACCCAACGCTTTTTTAACACCTGAAATGGCCGTGCGCCTACCAGGTATTTTAATTTACATCTTCTGACGCTTACAGCGCCATATGTCACTAAAATTTGGAACTATTTTTTTTGGTTCATGTTCTTTCCCCCTTCTTCAATAATACGCCGTTCAATTTTAACGTCACTCTAATCAGTGGTTCGTTTTTTAAAGCGTTTTGAAACATAAACTTTAATTATAATCACCCTGTAATTATATATATATATATACATTAAACGACATAGAAAGAGGATCGCAAATCTACAAGATATGAACGACATTAACAATATCGTTTGGATTGCATTGTGAGAACATTTATGAAGTGGGAAATTCTGACAATGTCAAAGAATAATATAACATAATATTTGAATTTTATTTATAAAAAAATATCTATTTTCTTTAATTAAAACACAGTGATTAATTTTTAAAATGAACAATCAAAAAATAAATAAATTTTTTATTAGTGAAAATTGCAGCTCTTACATAAACACGAAATATAATTAAAGTGGGACAAATGTTTAGAAAACCTAAATGGAAATAGACCATGTGTTATGAAATTAATAAAATACTAAAATTTATAGTTTTAAATTTATTCAACAGTCATATCTTCTAGAATTTTTAAAAGTGGCTTCCTATTAAAAAAAAAAGAATCATTTGACATTTATTCTAAGAAATTGAGAGAAATATATAAGACAAAAAAAATAATTAACAATAACACTTCAGTAAGAATGTAATAAGCTTGCATTCATTTTCATAAAACATACTTTGCTCTTTTCCTGTGCGTCGATGTTTCATTGTTAATAATAAAATAACGAAAAACAAAAATGATTTCACTTAATTAACTCACATATGTGTTATACATGTTGGAAAAGAAAAATGTAACAAGTACAATTTCTTTCCTCTCTCTCGTCTCATTTTATGAAAAGGGAAGGAAGAAAACTCCTTATGTCTCTGAGATAATTTCATTATGAACCATAATTTTGTTCTGTTTATTAGCACATTCAAAGGAAATTCTTTTATTACACTCCATCTTTCTTTTATTAAATAATTTTTCCTTTTTTTCAAATGTGTAAAACAAAGTATTTAAATTCGTATCTTAACTGACTCTGTTAAGATTTAAATTACATAAAACTTATTTTGTTTAAAATGAACAATAAATGGCAGTTGTGTTTCGACTTAATTATTTAAAAAAAATTATAAACTCGTTTAGTTAAAGTTTTTGTTTTTCGCATACATTATAGAATAAGCAGATGTCAAATTTTTAATGAAAAGTATTCATATAATTTTCCTATTCTGAACAAAATTATAAGACTAATCATTAACTTGCACAATTAATATACTTGTAGATTCTTATAATTTTGTCTAGAATAACGTATATAATTTATGCCTGAAATATGATTTTTAGCATACTTTATGCTTTATGCCCTTAAACACCACAAAAAAAAGAAAAAAAGAAAAAAAACTTCGAGTGAAAGAAGAAGTCAATAAGATCATATGCAAATATAATTCCGTGAAACGCCGGCCTTACCAGTGGCTGAGAGGTTCTGCTCTCAAAGCTGGTAGACGGGAGGTGCTGGGTTATTATCTCTGTCGTGCTCGTCGACCTAACCGTTCGAGGTTTTCCGTGGTTTTCTTCGGACCTTGCCGTAAATACGGGTTAGGATCCCCTAGAAAGACCCTCACGGAGGGCACTCCCCCCCTAGGACCTATATCCCTCGATAATTGGCCGTCATAAAATCAACCAACCAACCAACCGTGAAACGCCACTCTAAGAATATAAAACAAATAATATTTGGTAGAAATATATTATGGTTTTTCAAGGGATTTTAAAATTCAAAACGTCTGACATCGGCACTGCATGAACTGTCAATAACGATTAAATATATCTGTAGTTTAACGAATATTAGAAGAGTAATAAAATAAATGTGGAAGTTCACTTAGTGGGTCAATTACATCAACTGCAGGTGTTGCCGTATGCCACATGGACGATTCGTGTCCAAAAAAGTTTGAGACTACAGTACATATCGATGTTGAGTATATTTGAAATTGAGTGCATTTTGGAATTGTGAACGTTGAGGTTTTAGTTATCTTTCATGTCCGATGAACTCTGCTGAATACGATATTTGAACATATTGGTAAATTTGTAAGATACATTACCAAAAGTTTTCTCAGTTAGTCGTTAGACCACACGCGATGAGCGCTGGTAAACACGATATTTGAACAACATGATTTTGCGAGATATATTTCTGAACGTTTTGACTCTCGTTCAAAAGCACATTAAACATAATTCGTTGCAATGAGAGCCATTAAAATGTCTCACGAATTTCTTGGCTACTTAATTGCTATTTTGAAACTGAAAATGTAAGACATGTCTGAACCATGGTATCCTTTGCGTCTCGAAGTTGTTCAGGAACTGATGACTGTTTTATTATCTCCTCCAAAAAAAATTCTTCTTCTAATCATTTTTATTTATATCTCACTGATCCTATTCTACATTTATTCGAAGTTAAATCAATAATATTGATTTCCATGCTCATTCAATTATTTAGTTTGATTTTTTTAAGTGCGTATGTGGTAAGTAAAGTATCAGTGTTTGCCTTAATTGGTATATAAATGAATTTATCAACTTGTGAACAGATGAATACACTAATAAACTGTTAAATATTTGCTAATAGTGGTACGTTTGTCAGGTTCACAAGTCTTCTCTGTAACTTAGGATTGTTATACAACCAGAGACAGAAATTATTGTTTACCTACGTAATTTTTTTATGTAGACGCGCTCTGACAAAAATTATTTTTCTGCAACCACATACATTGATGTTTGTTACAACCGCGATTCCATAAGTTTAGTTATGAAACATAAGTTGCCCCAAATGCACCGTCCGTCCATAAAGAACAACTTTAAATACTGCAAGTTCATATTACATGAAGGGAATGGTTTGTTTTAAAAAGAATATAATTATCATATAGGTCATTGCAGTTTTTTTTATGCTGCAAAGTTTAAATTAAATTTTAATTAAACATGTACATATTATTTTCTATATACATTGCGTTACTTCCCTGTATATTACGTTCATCGTACGAATACCAGCCCACTAAATTAGTGCACACCCTGTAATGTAATTACAGAGTATGAAAATAAGTCTCTGTGAGTGTGTACATAAACAAAATCGTATTACGTAAATCTGCAAAACCTTACTATATGCGTTAGATATAATCTCCATCGTTTAACATTAATTTTTGCCGACAAATGTACAATTCCTGAAACTTGTGGACCAAATACCTTTTTGTTTTCGGATGGGGAATAAACCTCAGATGCTTTCTAATATGGGATATCTAAAAGGCAATTAGGGTTCTTTCAGAAGTGGGGAAAGAAAGAAATACTCTGGAGCCGTACCGGAGTGTGTCAGAAGATTTCAGGTCACTTTTAAGCCATGAACATTTTGACGACGAGGACTGAATATGATCAGGCAGTATCACGGAGAATGTACAAAAAGCTATTCGCAGCGTGTTCTGTACGAACAGATTCACGGTGTATACTTAATCTTTCCTTTACCGTTCGCATTATAATACGTAGTACACAACTCACATTTTTCTCGTATTTTCTGTTTTTATTTCTCTACGAGTTGTCGTACTCCAGTATTTCGAGCAGAAATTCCAAAGAATACCGTCATCCTAAGAAAAAGTTAAACCACTCATATATGCAATTTAAAAAGATGCCCTCGGTTATTTCATCATGTCACGATAAAGTTTTTGTAGAGTTACCAAGTTTGAAACAGAACTTCAAATTCGTCTGCTATTTGATTTTACAACTACACAAATTTTCGGGCTAGACAAGTAATAATAGAAATACTTAATACCTAATCGTACTGAGCTTTCAGCCATGAGTAAACTTTTTATTGCGCCTCTTTTCCGCACTTCGTATTCGTCTACATACAGCGCAGTCACATCCTATGACATAATTCATTGACCTTTTTGTAACACCTTTTAAAACTAGACACATAAGCAATGTGTATTGCATATATCACATATATTCGATACATCGAACATCCGATACAATCCACTATGTTACAATTGCATAATTTTTATTTTTCAAATTATTAGGTAAATGTCATTAAAATCTCAGCAAGCATAAAATTATTTAACAATAATTCTTGAAAATTCCGTTCATATTTCAAAATTTCTTCAAAATTAACAAATTGTATTGATGCATTGCAGTTTGCATCATGCGACATTACAAGAAGTTTTATTTGTTTCGTGGCAATAGAAAAAATGTTCAAATTAAGTTTAGATTTCAAAATTTCATGAAAATTTAACAAATTTTTGTATCGGAGTGTGGTTTACACTATAAGACTTGTCAAAAAGTGATCTTTCCGTGGCGAAAGAAAGACAATAGCTTAGAGAGCACCATACGTCTAAAAAATAACATTTGCTGTATCGGAGTGTGGCGTTCGCCGTCTGGATTTTCGTAACAAAACAAAATCCAAAAAAATACATTTTTTTTATTTTATTTTTTATTATTTATTTATTTACTAGCTGACCCATCCAGTGTTGTCCGCGCCCGTGATAAAACGTTACATAAAAGCTAAATTTGTATTATTTTATATATTTTACCCGATGTTGTATGAATTTATATCTTTAATGACAAAATCGCAAAATCTTAGAAACATCTTTATTTCTTTTTTCAAGTATGGTCATTAAATAGTTAAAAAAATATACCTTTTCTTGTCCAAGCCTTTTGAAATTTTCAATGGAACATAAATATAACCGAAGATTGTGTCGAAAAACGAACGTTTAGTAACTTTTAGCGAAAAATAGAGAAATCTTCTGTCGAGGAGTGAAATGATCTGCATTCGCTGGTATTTTTCAAAAAGTTAAAATTCGTATTTAAAAACATTATTTGTACCGCCTTTTGGAAGATGGCTTCAGCTTTAACAGAATATGTTTGGTTTGTCTGTATCTCTAAAATTGTGCTATTGAGGGGCTTTGACGTAAAGGAGAAACCTTAAACCCGGAAAATGACCCTTTCTAAAAAATGTTTTTCAAAAGGTTAACATAATTATTTTTAATTAATTACGGCATTGAAGGCATAAGAGTGCAATCTTTCAGAATATGCCTTCCGTTTTTAAATAAGCCAAACGGTTTATACGAGTTGTAATTTTCCAACTGGACGAAAAATGTCCGGGCCAGGATTCGAACCGGTAATCTCTTGGCTTAAGCCGCCACGGTCTTCCAACTGAGCTATCCCGATCGAATCTGGAAGGCATAATTCATCCAGTTAACCTTATTGATCATCGCATCTGGTCTGATATTTTAATCAGCTCAACAGAATAGATCGCAGGTAATGGAACTCCAGTAAACGCTGGATACGTGATTACACTAGATTATTTTAACACAATTATTCAAATTAGTAAAGAAATAATACGAGTTGTAATTTTCCAACTGGACGAAAAATGTCCCGAAGCGTAGCGGCTTCAGCCAAGAGATCCCCGGTTCGAATACTGGCCCGGACATTTTTCGTCCAGTTGGAAAATTACAACTCGTATGATTTCTTTACCAATCTGAATAATTGTGTTAGAATAATCTAGTGCAAATGGTTTAGTCTATATAATTTAAAACATGATTGCGAAATAAAGGCCTTCTTCAGGCAAATGGTTCTTCATTCTCGTACGAAGTACGAAAGTTTCAAAGTATTAAAATTCTGAGACTCAGGTGCACACGGCCCGACCTTGGACTATCCACACCTCAATTTTCGGACTTCTAGGTGGGCTAGATTTTGCTAGCTATCTCAGACAAACATACACACACAAATCGAAACTTTATTTTATTAGTATAGATTTTTTTTTCTATTTTGCTACATTTAATAAGTCGTATGATATAAACGTCACTCCAATACTAAAATATGTTGATATTTTAATGATTTTCTGAAATATAGGTTATCTTATGGGACACTTTGAATATCAACAAATACCCGTAGTAATGAATGTTTGTTTTCATTTATAGACAAGCTTTCTTTAAACATAATTTTTCAATACATGTGAACATAACATGCCTTCGCTAAAAACACAATCGTACTTTAAGAGCAAGGAGGTTCATGTTGACATTATGAAAATATTTTCTTTTTGCAGTATATGTGCAAATTGTTGATATTAAAAAATGGTCACTGCCTAGTTCATATGCAAAAAACTAAGTACTCACGCATATCCTGATTTCAAACTAAGTGCAATCAACATTTAAAAAAAATTGTATTGTAAAATTTCTTTTATATAACGTTTTTAACTTCATATTTTTTTACATATAATTCTCAAATTTGAATATTAATATGTACTTATAAAAGAATACATGTTTTGTTTTCTCGTTATAAATTTGAAAAATGTATATTTTGAATTGTATATAATTTCTTCATTACTGAGAAATAGCTTTTATGTTTTTATAAAAAAATAATTATAAGCTTACAAAGCCCTATTTATTCATATTTTATGTATGCAGTAATCGTTAAATAATTAAAAATGTATATACATTCCACAGAAGAAAATAAACATGGAAATTAAACAAAAAAAAGGTGTACTGGTTGGTTAGATTATCGGAATTTAATGTGATGAAATTTATTTAAACATAATCTGCCTTTGTTAGTTTACAAAGCATTTTAATAATTAGTTTTCATTTTTGATATTAACAAAAAAGGGCAGTACAGGTTTTTTTTTTCTTTTTGTAATAAAATTTGTTGGATAAATGGAAAAAGCTGCAGAAAATAAATAAAATATTTGAGCTACATCTAATAAATTTTGCATTTACAGTAAATATATGTTTATGTATTTTGTTTTTTATTTTACATTTGCAGAGTATTATTCAATATATTTTATATATTTTTAATAAAGTACAGAAGTGAAGAAATTTAATGGTAACGATGACTAAGCATTATAATGAAATAATTATGGCATGTGTTTGAAACATATAACCATTTTTATTATGAATATTTTCATGTGTCTGGAGTGAAATAAATGAATTTTCATTTAAATTATAAAATGAAAATAACGACACTCGGTTTGTCATGCATCCATAAATATGTGTGTGTATGTGCCTATCTGTATACGTACAGTGGCGGTCAAAAGTTTCCGGCCAGTTAATTTCTCTGATTTGTTTGCCAGAACGTTTCAGCGAAGAAGAAGCGCAATTGCTCCAAAAATTAGGACTATGCAAATAACCTCTGACCACGTGATCATTTATTTTCGCTACTGAAGACACTTGATGCAAAGGGGAGGAGTTCGAAATTCACGTGTGCAAAAGTTTCCGGCCATTTGTTTTTCGTTAGTTTTTGCTATCGGTAAAGTGTTTTTTTGCCGTGTTTGTTAATTATTCAACATAAATTACGTAGTTGAAATTCAAACATGAAAAGTTCAACAATTATTGTTCGTAAACGAGTGATTTGTTTGTCGCTAAAGGGCCAATCCTCTCGTGAGATTGCGGCAAAGTTATTGATCGGAAAATCTACTGTGAACGATATTTTAAAAAATATAAAGTTGGCCATGGCCTTTAGGACTTGCCATGATCTGAGAGACCACGGAAAATGACTATTCGTGTGCACAGAATTATCAAGAGAAAAGTCGTTGATGACCCGCATAAAAATGCCGCTGCCCCCACGATTTACGGAATGAAAATATTGCTAAAATAAGTCGGTCTACCGAGTCAAGACGCTTACGTGACGTAGGACTTTATGGAAGAGTCGGTACAAAAAAACCTTTCATAAGTAAAAAAAAATCAGAGGGCCCGACTGGCGTTTGCCAAGGAATACAAAGACTGGTCAAGTGAAAAACTGGAAAAAAGTACTATTTTCCGATGAATCGAAGTTCAACTATTTTGGGAGTGATGGCAGACACTACGTCCGACGACCGAAAAACAAAAGATATGATTCGAGGTATGTTATTCCTACAATGAAACATGGCTGATGACACGTTATGCTGTGGAGAGCCTTTTCTGGAAAAGGTGTTGGCGCGTTAGCTGAAATCCATGGCACGATGAATGGTGTAATGTATAAGGATATCTTGCAAAATCATTTGCTGCCTTATTGGAGGAAAAATTGTGGTCGCAACTATTTGTTTCAGCATGATAACGATCCAAAGCATACATGCAAGCTCGTCAAGCAGTGGCTTTTGCACAAAAAAATTCCGCTTTTGAAATGGCCAGCCCAATCACCAGATCTGAATCCAATAGAAAATCTTTGGAACGAACTTGACAAACGTGTGCAGAATTATATATACGCCAATTCCGCAGAATTTTCCAAAATTTTGCAAGAAGAGTGGAAAAACTTATCATAGACTATCTTTAACCGTTCATTGAATCGATGCCCCGTAGCTGCGCCGCAGTACTTATTGCTAAAGGTATGTCGACAAAGTACTAATTGTAAATGCTGTTGATCACTGTTATTTTCTATTATAGTGCGATTTTATTCCAAACTTGCCAAGATGGCTGGAAACTTTTGAGAATATGCGTTTTCCTTTGCAATTAATTTTGTCAATTAAATCTATTCATATTTATTTTTTATTTCATAAATAAGTTCCTAACTATTATGTTAATAAAATGTATAAGTATCACTTTGAGATTCCTCTTCATATGGCTATACTTACAAATTAACCAAAAATTGTATGCTGGCCGGAAACTTTTGACCGCCACTGTATGTGTATACAAATGTATTACCATAAATACATAGGGGATAAATTTGCGTATTGTTATTATACTACAGTAATTTTAGTAATTTGTTTTACAAATAGCGTAAAAAATCGAACAAAGCTGGATTTTTGCACAGATGTTTATTCGTGTATGTAGTTTAACATACTAAAAGTCCTCATCGATCCGATGTGAGCTTTCGCCGCCATGGGACGCGAAATGGACGATCCTGAAAAATATTTTTTTTGTAAATATGTCATGAACGATGGCATCTAGAAAAAATTTTTTAATTAGAAAGATGTAGAAAATTTAATTTTCTACAAAATATGTCCATAAAATTTGTTTATCACTCCAATCCTGGCCTGTCAAATTTCAAAAACAGTGAACATAACTGGAAAAAAAACTGGGAAACACGATCGTATTGAAATCGCCCAAGAAGGACAATTACCTATCTAGTACTTTCAAATCCTCCTCCTTCTTTCCTGACATTGACTGTCCATTTGTAGACAGATTTAGTACGCTTGCGCAATAGGCATTGTGTACCACATGCTTATGTAGAAATAAACCACTTATTAATATATAGCGGAATTGTCGGTTGTCATACAATAAACTGCCATGATACATACAGCGTCAGAAGCAAAGTCATTGAAAATATTTTAGGGGAAAAGTTTGGTGACTTGAAACTGTCACGTAAAGATCGAGTTCTATCATTAGCGATAATGGATAATTAGTTTAAATTTAAATATAATACTGAGACCTGTGATCCACTGTTGTTGTTTCAACGTATTTCTATTTGTATGAAACACCAAGAAGATTTAGAAACTTACTTTCAATATGAAATATCTCCATTTCCTTTATCATCATTTGATGAAAATTGTATGAGAAAAGCCATCAAATCATTATTATATTCCATTTTTGTAAAAAATGACCAAAAAGAATTCAAGTGAATGTGTGTCAACGTATATCATCGATGGAGGATGGCTTTTGCATTATGTTCTTTGGCACTTTGGTAAAACATACAGGATCATCGTAGAAATTTATATTTCTTATGTCCTAAGAAACTACTGTGATAAATGTATAATCGTTTTTAATGGTTACTTTGACGAAGTTTATAATACAAAAACAGCCGAAAAAAATTGTCGGTATTCGAAAATTATAGCTCCCAACATCAGGACCTAATTACCGACGGGGCAGACTTCCACCAGTAAAATTTAATAGAAATTATCGTCTTATTAAAACGCTCTATTCATACAAAGTTACTGCTATGAATAAGGAAAAAAAATCTTTTCAATTTTTACTGGTGGAAGTGTGCCCCGTTGGTAATCAGGCTCTGCCCAACATGGATTTTAAAGAAGAAATGAATGTGTCTATTATGTGGTCAAGAAATTGATTTATCTAATCAGCAAAATAAAACACATCTCATCTCTATGGTCACGGATAAATTTATGGGGAATGGGTTCGAAGCGAAACAAATAGAAGGCGGTGCTGAGACACTTATTGTTGGCCATTGAAGTAGAAAAGTCCTGTGTGCATAATGCTATTGTCGGCGATGATATTGACTTGCTGGTATTGTTGACTACCTTTTAGAACCTTCAGAGACTTATTAACTTATTTTTATTAAGCATGGAAGAGTAAGAATTACAACTACCTTGTATTCGTCTCACAGTCTCAATAGTCAATAATGATGCCTTTCTGAAAGATCACATATTGTTCATTCACGCTTTTACAGGTTGTGACTCTACATCAGCCTTTTTTGGGAAAGGCAAAATGTCGTTATTATTTTTTTTAAAAGAAGGTGTTCGTAACATTCAAGCTGCAAGCACTTTTAAAAGTGCCAAAGCATCACAAATTGAAATATCCAAAGCAGTAAAACTAGTTTTCTTGCTTTATATGGTGGTAAAGCAGAAGCATCTCTGAACAAGTATCGTTACATATGTTTGAAGAAAAGAGTTGCTGTTGGTAAATAAAGCCTTTCATCGTTGCCGCCCACTGAGGAAGCAGGGAGATTGCACAGTTTACGTGTTTAAAATGAAATACAATACTGGTTGGGCAATAAACTTCATCTTGAGATATGCGGCTGGCAAAATTCACCTAATTTGTCTCTAACTCCAGCTACCTTACCGCCCGCATTACAAAATATTATTGAATCAATTTTTTGTATTTTTTCAAACGGATATGGTAAAGCGTGTGGATGTCGAAAAATCTTATTGAAATGTTCTGATATTTGCGTAAATTATTGCGGAGTTTCATGTCACAATGCACATAAAGTTGAATTTGAAGACGAGGAGGATATTTAGAATATACTGCCCATTGCAAGGGATGCGATAATTGGTGGTTCAGTGACTTGTTCTGGTGTACGAAAGTTCTGTTTACGTTATGAAAATACGAAATCAGTGGAAAATAAGGCCAAATCAGGCAGATAAAATGCACAAGTGCTACTGCCGATAGAAAAATTAAACGGCTATGCCTTCAAGATAGAAAAATTTCATCAGATGTCATTAGATGTGAAATGAATGCAGCGGGTATTGCAGTAAGTTCAAGAACAATAAGAAGAAGGTTATCAGGATTTGGACTACAAGCTAGAATTCCAAGGTAAAAAACATATTTAAATCAAAAGCAACGCGAAAAACGAGTTAGAAAAGGGCAAAAGAACACATTAAATGGTCTTAAAATCAATGGAAGCAAGTAATCTGGAGCGATGAGAGTAAAATATCGCTCTTTGGTAGTGATGGTAGAAAATACGTGAGAGGTAGAGTAGGAGAAGCACTTCATCCTGATTTCATTGAAGCAACTACAAAAAACCCAACAAATGTCATGATTTGGACATGTATGTCTGCAGATGGTGTGGACCGAATTCATGTGATTGATGGCATCCTGAATGCCAAAAAATACATCGAAACTGTCCTGGAACCAAAATTGATACCTTCCATCAGGAATCTCTTCCCCAACAACGCACCATTTATTTTTCAGCAGGATTCAGCTCCATGCCCCACAGCAAAAGTATGCAAAGCACGGTTTCAAAATAAAGGCATAGATATATTACCATGGCCAGAAAACAGCCCTGATCTCAATCCAATAGAAAATTTGTGGCGACGTTTGAAAATTCTTGTACGAAAAATACGTCCATCCAATAAAAGACTACTTATTGAAGCTATAATTGATTCTTGGCACCATGTGATTACGAAAGATGAACTCCAAACACTCGTTCACTCGATGAAAAGACGCTGTGATTCTGTCTTAAAAAATAAGGGTTATCATACTAAGTATTGATTGTGTAAGTATCACTTTAAAAAAATGCAAATCTAAGATATATCTTACTATTAGTTGCATAACATTTTTGTAATACAGATATTGTAATACTGTTTTCATTATAAAAATCTACATTAAATTACCTTCAATTTGATATATAAACGTTTGTATTTAAGTGAAAATTAATATATTCTACAAGCACACAGATTTGAAAAACATGAAACTTTCAAAAAATGTCCACACTTTTGGCCACCACTGTATATAAAGGCTTTACATTATGTCATATTAAAAACGGTAATTTGAAAAAAAAGAAAAACGTTTCTTAAACAAAAGCGATAGTTTACCAGTGATTGCATGGAACAGTGGAGACCGTACTAGCTGATCTAAAAGTCACAAAAAAGATAAAAGTTTAATTATAGACTGTAGAACAATTCGAATTTCACTGAACATTGCAGAATTATATGGGGGTTTGTTAATAATGAAAATTTTACTGTCTGTTTAATTATATTTGCCATCAAAACGTAGCATTGTCGTCGTGATAACAGTTTATACTCCACACAGAATACAACTAGGGTTACAACTGTTCAGTTGTAGTGATGCTATTAGTGAGAACATCTATCCGATGTGGCGAAGCTCTCTGCAATGTATCGAAAGTGATTCCTGCTGCTATTCCTGCCACATGACGGCTCAAATATAAGTTATGAGACCATTTCATTACTAAATGTCGATGCCAAATTCAGCTATTATGGAATTAATTTTTTATATAAAAAATGCCATTAATTTTGCGCATCTATGTGAAAACCGTATGATGGTACTTTCTACTAGTTTATTATTTATTTTGTGATATTCGGATTATAAACCCGCGCGTGTCGGATTGCACCCGACTCACAGCCGAAAATTCAGCTTAAAGTCAATCCGAAAACGAGAAAATTTTACCAACCTGAAATTAACCCGAGTCTGAAATATTGAAATCCGAAACCGAAGTGAAAGAAAATGTATTCATACTTTAATACAATTATATAAAAGTAGTCAATAATTATATCTCTTATATGACTTTTATTTTTTTCTGTGTAAAAGAAAAGGATATATATTAATATTCAAAAGTAAAAATTTCTTCATTTGAAAAATATTCAAAATTTAATTCGGAAAAATCGGATTGACCGGATTCAGAAACGAAAATCTAAAATAAACCCGACCCCAAACTGTCCCGTAATAAAAAAAAAATAAGCATAAACGAGACACGACAAAATCCGCTGGTCGGGTCGGGTACAGTTAAAATCTTGTTACCCATCGAAAAACAGGACACTAATTTGCATCCCCCGATATACGCTTTCATAAAAATTATAAAAATATACCTGATATGTATTGAAAAGGAAGTATTAAGTATAATGAAAAATATACGTAAATAAATTTAAATTTTACTCTGTAAAAATTTTACTTGGTAATGATATGTTAAAAAAAAATAAAGCAATTTGGAATTCTCATTACATATTTTTTTACAAATTTACAGTATGCTTTGTGTATATAATTAATTGCTAAAATATGCGTATTTTCAAAGTTTCGTGAGTTTTACGGCTATTATTCAGATTTTATTATTCCAACATCCCTTAAATGTTGTTAAAGCAATAAAACGCAGCGATGTTACTTTACGTGTGGTAACAGATTTCTAAAGTACAAAATATACAAAGAAAATCTGTTTGCACTGTTTTTGTTCAATGTTAATGTATCATTTAGAAATAATAGAGAAGCACTGAGTTATTATTTTTATGAGCAAAAAACAGAATATAAATTATATAAAACATTAAATATAAAATAGCATATAATTAATGAATAAGTAATAAAATTTCTAAAAACAAGAAGGTCACTATTTAGTAAAATGTTTAAGCAAATTGAAATAAAAAGTATATGAATGAAATTAATACATTCTAGCAACATTAATATAAAAATTACTGTAACAAAATTAATATTTCTATTAAAATATATTGTGTTAAAGAAATATTATTTAATGATTTTTTAGGAAAATATTTCTATGTGTAATTTGTTACTCAAAAATATCTATAATTCTCAAATACTTTCTCAGATAGTTTTATTAAATAGTTTACTGCGTATACTGCTATTGTGTCATATGATTTTAAAATTGTATTTCTTAAGTAAAATAAAATTTTAAACAATCTTATAAATAAGTGAAATATATGTTCGAGTATCTAATAAACGTTATTTTTGGTAATCACTGGGAATATACGAATCAGATTATCTCATAACATGGCTACCCTAATAAACAAAAGTTAAGTTAAAAGAAATGTATTTTAATGCTATTTTTTTTTGTTTTAACTACACTCATAAGTATAAAATTATTCTAAGTCCTTCAGATAGCTGGCACGGGCATTAAACAAATTCTATTTATCTGTATTTGCTTTTTACACTGATGATACTACAACAAGGAGTTAACAAACTTATAGGTAATATAAATAGTTAAACAAAAACTCTCTGGTGATAGCTAAAATAATAAAAGAGTGATTAATATGTTTCGACAGAAAATTAGAAATGTAACATCAAAATGCCTTGTTATTCAGTCACAACGCAACAGAAACATGTGCAAGTAGTAGTTATCTAAAAACTACTCAAAGTCACAATTCTTTCCTTAATAGATTGGGGGTAATACGTGTGTTTCAATACATTTAGATGATGCAACCATGTGTGTAAATGTGAAGACTTTAATAAAATGAATCACTGTCTTTGGAATATCCATCTAGATTTCGTCACCCTGGTTACAGTTAAAGGACTACTATCGAAAGTCAATTTAAACAAGTTGGAAATTGTACGTCAAACGTTACAAACGAGGTGCGTTCGTACGCACGTTTTAGAATTAAATTCATGATATCCCGTGCGTAGAACGGGTTAAACAGCTAGTTAAGTATATATTTTATGACACTGTTCATACAAATATCTTAACTAGTTATATAAATATTCAGATATATATGTATCAGCTAGTTATATAAATATTCAGATCTTGATGATTTTTAATTCTGTGAAATGAATCATATCGTCTGCAGATTAATTTCTGTCATAAAATAAGTATCTCGGTCGCTTGACGATTTAACATCCATTGGAAGCTCCTATAACAAAAAAGCACCGATTTAAAAAAAAAAATCAAATTTCTTAATAAATATTTTTATTAATATCTCCTAAAGTTTTGATTCGATTTTTATAAAATTTGAAATGTCTCGACAAAATTCTGCAAAGATAATATATTTTAAATTGCAAACCATTTGGTTGGGTAGTTTTTGCGTTGTTATATGCGGACAGACAGACAGACGGACGGACAGACAGACGGACAAACAGACAGACAGACGGACGGACAGACGGACGGACCAAACGACGACTATAGGTGCTACGTATTTATATAATTACGAACGCACCTAAAAAGAGTGGATTCTCACCAATAACGGTAAATTTGATGAAAGTATCAATGGAAAAGAAATATGAATATTAGATAAATTTATATTTAACATTAGTTTACGAAAAATATAAAATAAAAACTTTCACCAATTTTAATTTAAATCGGACCGCGATTGTTTTTCGATTAATGATGAATTTTTTTTATAAATAATGAATAATGCGAATAAATATTTAAAAGATAAAATCTTCACTAGTTTCCTTTTAACACAGAAAACATTATACGAAATACACATACGGATTATACACAATTTGAAAAATGTATCGTCAAGCTTTTAAACATTTTGGAGACTTTAGGGTCTATTTGTGCTTGTGCATGTACAGGGGCAATTGTGTTCTGGTATTTTGTACGCCACTAGATTTATACAGCAATATTTTTCTTCTTTAATCGAACAGTTGATGTCGGTTATGGCACTTCCGAGTTGCAATCAACTTAACGCCTAGTCTATTGTAAGAAGAGTGTCTTGTATTAAATTGTACCGTTGGGAAAAGTTAAGATGTAGTATTATCTACAAGATAAAGGAACAATTACAATAAAAAGGATGGTAGTAAAATTAAGAAATGAGATGATAATAAATTTGGAATAATAAAGTAAATCGGAAGAGATTAAGTATAGAGTCTAAATATTGATAAGAAAGTGAAATGGTATAGCTATAGTTATAACTAAAAGAAAATAATAGGATTCGGAACATGTTCGTGAAACAGCACAGAAATGCCAGCTGGTGAAAAGGCGGGCAACGCATTAAAAAAAAAACACTCAAAAAAGGCATACATTTATATATATATATAATTTAGATATAAAGTTTTATTTGCGAAATTGGGTATTTATAATGTGGAAATAATAATTATTAAGTAAAAAATAAGAGATTAAGCCACTACTCTCGTAGTCAAGTATATACATGAGTGAAAAGTAATAAAATATTATCATATTTGTCAAAACATTTATTATCAGCTACGGATTAACAAATTGAAGTAACTCTAGAAATGTTGATCACACATTATCTCCGACTCACACTTTTATTTAAAGACACTGAAACTTTTTTTTTCAGTAAGAGCAAAAGACGAAAGTAAAAAACAGTGAAAACTTTTTTTTTCAATTGCATTCATAGTACAGGTTGCAGGGTCAGATGTCGTTAATTTCGAACATGACGTATTTCAGAACAAGCGCCTCTAATAGCTGTGTGAAAGTATCTGATACTTCTGAATATATCTGAATAGAGATCAATGGTTTACAGCGCTGTTGAATGGATAATAGCATTCTTGGTCGTTTCTGATTCATGGTTGGTATCTTTGCTCGCGCTTATCAAATTACTCAACAGTTGAATGTGACAAACTGTTTTACAGTGCCTGTGACTATACTTTGTTTCTATCAGATAAAAGAGGTTATGTCGTTTTTTCTTAATCAGTAATTTTTAAGTCAGAATCGTTATAACACATTATCACTAGGTTTATGTTCCAAATCTTCAAAGTCCTATAGAAACATGTTCATCATTACTCCGCAGTTATTGTGATATGGGCTCGTTATGAACACTATTTTCTAGGTGTTTTGTTTCATATTAGGTCGCAGTAAGTTTCATATGAAGCCATAATTGATTGTACAGCTGAAACGTTAGGTTTCCAGAAGAGCTTTTGCTCGATATTCAATGTTTAATATATCTACATGACAGTAATTAAATATAATTAAATTCAATATAACGAGGACTCATTAGTGTGTTTGGGTACAATTTCGTTAAAAAATATGAGGCAGTGCAGCCACCAACATTAGGTTCGTTTTGAAAGATTTTCGTTCAAAAATATAAATTGAAAAAGGACGGTGTATGCGGTTAGCGGGAGGGAGGAAAGAGAAGGGGGGGGGGGTCCCAAAATGTTTCGTTGCAATTTTCATTTAAAAGTATAAAATCATGCAAATTCGAGGGTGTACGCCGCCGAGGCAATGGATCTCGCAACTTTAAGTTCGTCTGGAAATATTTTCGTTCACAAATATAAAATCATTCCACAATAATTTTAGGTATATTTAATGTTATTATTATGGGCTTGGTTAATGCCTAGCAATTCAGCTAGCGTTAGAAGAATATGTGTATTAACTTGTGAATGAACAAATGTTGTGTGTTAACTATAATTTATTTTTCGCATTATACGATCCCGACAAAACAATAGATGTTCACAATTACCCCCTAGTCTTTGGGGGGTAATTGTGAATAGACATTTTTGAGTATTTAACTAACATCTCACATCACCAATAATGGATTGTAATTGAAGAACAGGAATGAAATAATAGCATTATTACGGTTTTACAAGATTTTACATGGATCATGCTCTTCTTAAAGCTGTCAGTATTTGAAACTACCATTCACAAAAGGAATTTCTTCTTCAGTCCGTAGTGATGTCACATTAGCAGGGTTTGAAGAACTTTCTGAAATAACTCAAAGGTAAAGTTATTTTATGACCTCTCATATTCACCTTATGTTGTTGTAATAAACATAATTAAATTAACAATAATCCATGAAAATTAGAAAAACGATAAATATATTTTTTTAATGTCACTTTTAAAATTATAGGTACTCATAATATAAAAAAATACATATAAATATTTAACAAACGTTTATATTAAAAAAAGTGTATTAACTGCCAGTCATTTCTATTAATCATTAAAATTGTCTCTATATATAATCTTTTTACTTTTTTAAATAGAATCCATCTCCAAAATGCTTTTTAATCCTTTTTGTCTCCCTACGAAAAAAATCCCATAAGAACATTTGGTGCTCTTTATTCATTCGTTAAGCACCTTATTTCTGAGACCCTGAAAAAAAAAAAGCTTTTTTTACGAGCTAGCTTCATAACAACAGGATTAAATATCTTTTTAGAGTCCAAAACGTTAATCCAGATAACGGATGAAAAAATTAAAAAATAATAATAATTATTTAAACATAAAATAAATAAAATGTAAAAAGTTCAGCATAAGTTAAATGATCAAATACATTTTCAATGAAATATGTTTAGGGATTGAAATTTAATTTAAAAAATGATGAATTTTATTCAGAACCATAGTAAATTACAAAATATATTTTGATATCAAATAAACAGTTGAATAACAGAATTAAAAAAAAATAGAAATGCAATATCAAAACAGATAGAAATATAGTGGTAATTAAAAAAAAAATTGTTATAGAATAAAATAGTACAGGTCGTGCATAAAATATTACTATTCATATGAAAATCTGATTAATAATATTTAATGATATGGTTAATATAAAAAAAATTAAAAGGTCTAACTGTATTTCAGAACTACTTAAGTCTTAAAAATTAAATGAGTAAAGCGTTTAAGATATTTTAAAAAATGGAAAGATACTTAAACTAAAAATATTAACAAGGAGCAAAAAATAAAAGATAAAAAGAATTTAAAATGTTCATGTGTTAAAAACAGTCGCTATGAAGGAGAGAAATGTAAAATATATGGAGAGAGGCGCATTAAGAGTCAGCACTAAAAAAACACAGTTTTCAGCAACACATTATTTAAAATTAATTGTTTAAATAATAATTTTAATTTCAGAAACGTACGAATTTTAATATAGTTATATAAATAATCTAAATAATTTAAGCTAAAAGTATAAAATAATTTCGTCTTTAGTATAGGGTTTCAAAAATGTAGCCTAAACAATTCAGTTACAGACATAAAATGAAAAATGACCTCTTAAACTTAAGTTTTATTTATTTATTTATTTTTATTTTTATTTTATTTTTTGGATTATTCGAAATTTTATTTTATTTTTTGGATTATTTTGGAAGCGAATCTCACTTTTGTATATAAAAAGTAATAAATAAGATTCAAAATATTAATATTAATGAATATTATCAGTATTGACAGTTCCTGTTTGAAAACTGAGAAAATTGATAATTTTATTCAAAAACTTTTAAGGTCTAATGCCAGACAGTAAAAAGCCAGTTACATTCTAATACCACTACATTTATTACAATTGGCGTCTTGATAAATACAAATTATATAGGCTGTTTTTATGTGGAACTATGAAATTGAAGTTTAGTTTGAGCATTCGATTTTATTTAAAAAATATTATTAAGTGCACTAGATTAATTTGAACACAATTATACAAATTGGTAAAGAATTCATGTGAGTTTTTAATTTCCCAACTGAGTGAAAATTTTCAGTACCAGGATTGGAGCCAGAAATCTCTTGGCTGAAGCTACCAATGCTATACCAACTGAGCCAGAACGAAGCTGGAGATCCTAATTCACCCAGTTAACCTTATTGATCATAGCAACGTGTCTGATATCTGAATCAGCTTAACAGAATAAATCACATGCAATGGGACTGCAGTAAACGCTGGATACGTGATTACATTATTTTATTTTTAATAATACTGTTAAAATTTGTAATCATAGTAAGAAATCATATGAGACCAGATGCTACGATTAATAAGGTTAACTGGGTGAATTGGGTCTTCTAAATAGCTCGGTCCGGGATCGCTCGGTTGGTGGAGCATCAGCAGCTTCAGCCAAGAGATCCCTGGATCAAATCCTGGTCTGAATATTTTTGGCAAAAATGCCCTGGACCGAATTGGCAAATTAAAACTCATGTATTATTAAGTGCATTTTTAAACAAATCTTATAATTGTAGTATTGTTTTTATTTTTTGTGATTAATTAATGTTAAAATTCGTGTAACTACAAACAAATTAGTTATTATATGTGCATGTTCACCCAGAAATTTCACCTGGTGTAAACACAAAAAATACGCAATAAATCATAAATAGTTTATGTGGTATCGTAAATTTACGTTTCATACCTGATCATTTACAAGTAATTAGTTTCTAAATCTATACTAATAAAAGAAAGTTTCGCTCTGTGTGTGTGTGTGTGTGTGTGTGTGTGTGTGTGTGTGTGTGTGTGTGTCTGTTGGCGATGGCTAGGAAAATTTAGCGCACCTAGAAGTCTGTAAATTTAGATTTAGGTAGTCCAAACACGCTCCTGGTATACCTGAGCCTCAGAATTTTAAAATTTTGAAAATTAAAGTAGTTATCAATTAAAAACTGATCAAAGATCACAAATAAAAAAGTCATTATTCTGAGCGAGCTGGCGCATGTGCAGAAACCAATTTCCGTATCTTCCGGAACAGAAGAAAGAAAGCAGAAGACATTCCGTTTTTGTTTAAAGTATTTCTAAATTCGCCATGGACAAACGGCTAAAAATGCGGAAAAACCGTCTACATATTCTAAAAGAACATACTTTTACGTCTCGAACGATCTGGTTGGTTTGAAAAAATTTTACATTTAACCCTTTCAAAAAAAATAATCAAAAAGCATCGAATTCGTGTTTTTTATTTTCTCCCGTTTTCCGAGCCTTGCATCTACCGGAATACAAAAGATACGGAAAAACGAAGGTCACCAAATTAAAGAACTGCCTTTGTCCTTTTCAAAGCCACCTTTGGTTTTAAAAAATGCAAAAATTAACCCTTCGAAAAAGTATATTTTCTGTATGCCGTTTTGCGATTTTGGTAATTTATAAATTTGCATTGGCGATTCAGAGACAGGTACGAAAAACTAAAAATACCAGACAATATCTACATTTATTCTTTTTTCGACATCTGTATTTGTTTTTGAAAAATACGAATATTAACCCTTCAAAAAAAATTCGTGCGCAGGACTCTCTTTTGCGAATTTCGATTTTCTGCTATATATCAAATCTGGTATCGGCTTTCTAAAATAACCAAACAAAAAGCAAACACACCTAAAGACATCTACGTTCTATCGGGTTTAGACAGAAACTTTTAGTTTAAAAAATAAATCACGTTAACCCTTTCGAAAACGCTTTTAACCGTAAGTCAATTTCGCTTTTTTAACTATTTCTCCTATCTTTAAAAATCCGAATTGGCGTTTATAAACAAGATCCGAAAAACTAAAAATACCGTGCCTAATCTATATCTCCTTGTTTTTTAAAATCTGGTATCCGTTTTGAAAAAATTTAATTTTAACCCTCCGAAAAAATCCTTTCCCAAACTCACTCACGCGAATTTCCTTTTTTTGGTCCAGATTTAAAAATCGGCATCGACTCGGGAAATGCAAGTACGGACAAACAGTATACTCCAGATCATAGACACGTTCATTTTCTTCAAAATTCACCATTGGGTTTTAAAAAATATCTACATTAACCCTTTAGATACCGATCAATTACGTAACCCACTTTCGCGATTTCCGCTATTTTGGCAATGTTTACTGGTAGTTAAATTTCAATTCTACTAGGAAATTTGGTTGGGTCAAGTGTTCTGAAAAGGCCTCTTAAAGAACAGACTGCGCTCCCTGGCGGTGGAAAGTGGAACTATAGGCGTATATCTGGTTCTATGGACCCGACTACGACGGGGTTAGGCTCATTCGACTTGATATCTATAGCCTTAGATATTTTAGCTGCACTTTTGACCACCAGGATGCGCTTTCCGATCTTGGGTTTTATGAGACCGATTACGACGAAGTTTGCCTCATTCGACTTGATTTCGATAGCCTTACAGATTTCAGTCATATTCGTATAGAACAGATTATTAATATTTCGGGCACGGGCAACGCCGGGCGGATTAGCTAGTAAGAAATAAAAGCAAAAATAGTTTTTTTAAACACTCTTTTATAAGCATTAAAGGTTTATCATAAACATCACGTCTAATCTTATGATTGCAATTCATGTAATTCCGAAAGAATTACGTTTCAGTTCTTTAACTTGGAGTGAATTATTCCAAATACACAGCTTTGATTTACGGTTAATAGAAAGCGGGGAATAAGGAATTTGATCAAGAAATTGTATTTTTTCTAAGTTTCACTTTTAAGCTATGGTAACAGGAAAGAAGAAAAAGCATTATTTAATCTACCTATTCGGGATTTCTAAATCTCTTAACATATAGTCAAAATTTAATTAATATTAAACTATTAAATGATAAAAGAGTAAATTTTAAATATATTACACTATTTATATTTTTACTTATATTTTCTACTCTTTTAGTGTTTAAAATATTTCGTCATCGCCGTTTCACAGCCAGTTGGCTTAATTTATCGAGCATGGTTTGCTGCATAAGGCACGCGATTTTTTTTCATTTCGAAAACAGTTATAATGAAAAGGAATATTTGGCCATAGACAAATTCTTTAAATTTAATTTCTTAATTTAAAATTAATTTGTAAAAATTTTAAAGTATTGTATTATCATTGGAAATACACCTCGAAAAAATTTTATAACGTTAGCTTATCAAGAAGCGAGTAGAAAAACGATTATAAAATTACACCTTTACGCGCAGCAACCAAATTGAGTTCAATAAAATTGTAAAATGAAACTGCAATGCATCTCAATATATTCAATATTTAAAT
Source organism: Maratus michaelseni (assembly GCA_963931845.1). Lineage (NCBI taxonomy): Eukaryota > Metazoa > Arthropoda > Arachnida > Araneae > Salticidae > Maratus > Maratus michaelseni. Next base: position 287,084,461 of record OZ007591.1, on the reverse strand, counting down.
AAAAAACTCCCATCTAGAATTTTAACCGTATTTTTATAAAAAATATAGCAATACATTTTAAAATATTTTGAGATGATAGTTTCAAATCCAATTTTATAACATTTTTATTTCGTATAAATATCCTCTTTTCATATAAGAAAATCACAAAAAATTATCCGCTGTCAAATAATCACATTTAAGTCATATTTGTATTCCAAAGAAAACTTATTATTTTAAAGGATTTGTATTAGGAATGTGTGTCTTTTGTTTGAAACGATGGAATCTTATGATTACAGAATAAGAATCTATCGAAGCATTTTCAATTGAATTTCATATTCAAATCAGATGTTTTATCTAATTACAATTGTCTTTTTTATCTGTGATTGACTTCCATTGTGATCATTTGTAGAAAAAAAAATCATCTATTCAGTAAAAACAAAAAGTGTTCAGGAAAGATTATACCTTAAGCCGGTTAAGAGTTTGATTGATTCTAGAATGTTATCGATGCTCGTCTTAATGCATTTCGAAGGATAATATTAAATATTCGGATTTTACTTTTTTTCTGTTTCAAGAATTTTTTTTCTTATAGCCATCATTTGATTGGTCTCTAAAGTACAGAATTTCAGATTAAGAATTTACAAAAAATCATTTTAAGATAAATTTAACATTGAAATCAGACGTTTTATCCAATTACAGATTACATCCTGCAACAGTGGCTTCCAATTAAAATAATGTGTAAAAAAATACTTTATTATATCTGACGAATATATAGAAATGTCATAATTACAAACTCTTTATTAGTCTGACTGGCTTAATACAGATTTCAAAGCTAGTCATGAAATTTTGATACTCGTTTTGAAGATGAGTTGATTTTGTTTCTTCACTTAAAAAAGAAAAAAAAAAGGCAAAAAAAGAAAAAAAATCAATCATTTTCAACTTCTGTTAACAACACGGTAGTGCTCAGCAATTCACATGATTTCAGATCTATTTATCAACAATGTTGTAAATATTTCATATTCAAATCCGATGCTTTGTGTCATGACCCATTACAACAATCATTTTTTTATTTATTTAACTGACTTCAGTTAAATGAATTTGTACTTGATATAAAAATAACTTTCGATGAATGTCATTATAAACTAAAAAGTTTACCAAAATCAAAATAAAAGATTTACAATCTGGCTGTAATATTTTTATAAGCACGGAAGAAAGTAGTCTGTTAAAATTTTTCTTCATAATTTTTCCTTCCAGTTGGCAGAAGTAGAACGATCTAAATATACTTTAATTTGTAATTATAAATTTTTAAATCATTAAAAATTAAATTTATTTCTATATTAAATGTTTTATACAGTTAAGTATTACAAATACGATTTCTAATTATACATTACAAAGATGATTATTCTGATTGATTTACAACAAAATATTTTGGGAAAAGTTATTTATGCCATTTACGAATGCGATGTTCATAAAAAATAATACCACATTCCCTTAACGAATTTCAGAATAATTATTTTGAAGCAAGTTGTAATATTTTTAGAATTGTGTCAAAAAATTATGTAAATTGATTGTTTCTCTTGAAATGATATTTTACCTTCCTGTTCACAATAGCGGAGTGGTCTATAATTATAATTTAAAAACTTTACAACAATTTAATTGTTGAATTCATTCTATTAAGAGAATGTAAATGTATATGTTAACTTTATTTTGCCTCTTTATCTTTGAATATTAATCTTTAACTTATATGCACTTATAACTTTTATCTTTTTTTTTATATATAAAATTTGTATATTTATGGAGCATAAAATGAAACTAACTTCACAGACTGTATAGACTACAGTTTTATACAGAGTCCTTACATATTTAATGTCAAATACTTAATTGTAATATGTTAATAATTTTCTACGACGAGTCAGTCGAATTTCTAAATAATCATTTCACCTATACTGTTTTGACACAATGTAATTTTTTGAAATTAACGCAGCTAATTATGACACAATGTTGTTCTTTAAAAAATTAATAACAGATGAAAAGTTAGCTTTCTAATTTCCTTCTTTCCTTAAATGTGCAAAAGGGATATAGTTCAATGTTTTGAAAAAAAATCAAATCTACAGTGTAACTACCAACTTAATATTTTCTCTAGTATATCCAAAGAAAATTGAGGGTAATTAAGCAAACATTTAAATTTTAGCTAAAGCTATACTTCACACTGTGTCATTCTATATAGAAAGTTAATTTAAAAAAGGAGTATTATTTTTATATTTATTGTTATTTTTGTTGAAAAGTTGTAAATGTATATAATTTGCACGAAAAGAAACATTTTAACAAACATTAACTGGATTTGTGTACTTATGTTTACGGACTAAGGTTTATTAACATGTCAATGGCGGTTCGTAAGACATTCTTTCTGATAGACTTTAGTAAGGTGGTTTAAATAGAACCAATCGCGGAAATGTGAGACACACAAAAAAGGTGTCAAATTTTATTGCAATATACTTCGCTTTGTGATTATTTTCTATGAAATCTATGATTTTACTGATAACCATTACGAATATACTCAAAATATAAAAATAAAATTACAAAAAAATATATACATTACATATCCTTACATTCTTTGATGAAAAAAAAAAAAAAAAACACTTCAAAAGTTTTCGAAAAACACTTAAATACAATCTTAGGTGCATTATTCTAATGACATATGTTTAACAATATGGTGCGTTTTTTTCAGCTTTTAAAATGTGCAATATGTTTAATATAGTCTGAGTGACAAACAACCAAACTCAGGTAGATAATCTGAGACAGTGTATGGGGCTAATATGAGACAATGCGAGGGGCTGTAATAATACTATTCTACCATATAGCTTGAAACATCTACCACAAACAAATCAAAATATTTTTTCTTTGATTGTCTTCTTGTTTTATATGCTGCTTATGCCCTTTTTTCTTTTTTCTCAGCCCAATATTATATCACTCTACGTTTGCTACAGAATTTAAATTGATGATAAAATGCCAATAAGTTGAATTTTCAACTTACAAGGTAATTTGTTGCCCCATAAGGGCATACTCAGAAATTTTTTTCAAAAAAACTGAACATTCTTTTCATGAGGATATATACGTTTATAAAAGAATTGGCTGTGGAACTTCAATAAAACGTCCATAAAAAAATTATGAAAATTTCGTGTTTTGCTGATTTGTTTTTTGGTTGGCGACACAATGACATTAAAAATATTCGCATTTACGATAAATACTCTTTTAGGAAAAACGTTTTCTACTCTTTATAAGGAACTAGTTTAAGTAAGTTTAACTTAAATAAATTCACTTTTATAACTACGGGTTTGCCACATACCTTTATATGTCCAACTAAAGATAATTAACGATCGTATTTTACGGTTCAGAACAAAATTTAAATTGATTAAAAAATGCTTCAAACTAAAAATTAATTGTCCGATTCTGAGCACCATCAATTTGACCTCGATATGTTAGTGACGGAGACAACAAGAGAACATTCTTGTTGCCATGGAAACAGTGGCATATTCAAAATCGAAATATATAATGAGAGCGTTCTTACGGTTACTGTTAAAATACACTTAAAACTTATCCAGCTGTCGAAACCTTATACAATTAAGGAACTTCAGCAATAATTGACTTATATATATATTACATAAGCTTCTAAATATATAATTAACTATTTAATCCTTGAAGCTTAAATTCATAAATTACTACGCATTTAAACACTCATTTTACGAGGAATTTTCAAATACATTAAAATCGCTTGCATTTGGCGACGAAAAAGGTTTGTTCGCCAAATCGCTTCCTTTTGCTATTATTTGAAAGTATTTTATTTTCTTTACAGATTTTCTAATGGGATACCCCAACTAAATTTGACTGACCCTTTATTACTTAAATGAGTAGTTCCATTAAAAAAAAATCAAATAATTCTGAGTATGCTCTTCAAGGAAATATGCTTGCTAGTTCGACACCGGAAGCTAAATGTGACATTCGAGATTAAAGTCTATGTATTTTTGAACATTTAGAATGGTGCATAATTACAAACAGAAAAAAAGGCAGCACAATGTATACACAAGGTATTTTAGTAGAAGCCAAACAATGGATATCCAATGGCAAAATATTATGTTTTCTATCAAAATTCGTAAGAGTGGTGGGTCGTTTTTGTGCTGTATTTTTTTTTCAATGTAAACCAACTAATATACTACATCTGCTATCTTAACTCCTGTGATCAAAGTTTCATCAATTTATCCATATTCTTGTGGGCTGTTGATTTTACAGATAACAAAGAAAAATGCTGCTGCAAAGAAGAAAAGGAAAATAATATGTGCTAGCTAAAAAAATATTATAAAAAAAGAGTGGATAGGGGACAGACAAATCGATAATATAAAATGAGAAAGAAAAATCAAAAGAAAAAGAACTCAAATTCATTAACAACTGACATAAAGAAAAACAGCCGACATTCCAAGTGATACTATATGAGAAAAAGAAGATATAAATGTTGAAATTTATACATGAGAAATTTCAGATGCAGTGGATTACATTATCCCAGAAGTTATTCTCCAAACAGCAGTTGCGATACATTTGGCGATTAAAGTAGATTAAATGAAGATTAAAATGAAACTTTAGGAGTTATAGCACTATAAAAACTTAATAAAAAAATAAATAAAAGACGTTGTTTGATAAATTACTGAAAAGATACAGGAAAGTCCGTGAAAAATTCCTTCCTTTGTATGGTAGTAATGAAGAGTCATTGACAAATTTCATTGCATATTCCTAATGGTAAAAAATCATCACAACTCTCTACGACACACAAATATTTCAATAGAATATTAAAATGAACACTTGTTTTAGCTGTAGAGTAAGAATGTCTACTTCTTATAAAAACGTTTGTCTTATGAGCGAAGTATATGAAGACGAAGGAGAGGTAACAGTCCAAGGTTTGGGGTGTTCCAGTCCTAATGATTCATCTAAGGACTGATTTCGTGTCTAAAGTAGGTGAAATATTTACATTGGACATTATAGATACTTTTCCTTAAACAACATTGTAAGTCGGAAAATCTAGTATGAACAAGGCAAAAACTCACTTAGTCATGATCGTAGACTATATTTCTGATTTTGTTTCTTTTTTAATAACGTGTGATATATCAATGCAAATTTACTTCTGAAGACGCATAAAAATATAGATTAAGATCTTTGTTTCAGATAATTTTCTTATTATTTATTTACCCTAAATTGTCAGTTAATAAATTAGGGAGAGATTTTATTGCAGTGGAATTTCATCAGTAACCTAATGAAAGCAAAAATATAAAATTCATACAAAATGAAAGATGCAAAAAAAACGGAATCATACATATGAAACATTTGATCAGAAGCAACTTTATTTCAGGTCTCTCACGTTTCTTTCTGCTTACAAAAAATTATTGTCTCACTTAAAAAAAAATGTCTCACTTTAGTCCTTTGACCATCTCATATTAGTCACATTCCGAGGGGCTAATATGACACAGGATTTAATTATTTTCACCTTTATCTTTGTGACAAGCAATATTCTTTATCCATAAACAGATAAAACAAGCAAAAACACAAATTAGAGTATTTTTTATATAAGTTGTAATTTCTCAACTGGGCGAAAAATGTTCGGGCCATAATTCTAACCAGAGATCTCTTAGCTGAAGCTGTCAATGTTATACCAACTGAGCCATTTCGGATGAATATGGATGATCTAATTCACCCAATTAACCTTATTCATCATTGAATCTGGTCTGATATCTGAATCAGCTCAACAGAATTGAAGGTAATGGAACTTCAGTAAACACTGGATATGTAATTACACTACTTTAATTTTAACACAATTATTCAAATTGTTAAATAAATCCGATGATTTGTAATTTCCCAACTGGGCGAAAAATATCCTGGACAGGATTTGAACCAGGGATCTTTTGGCTGAAGCTGTCAATGCTCTACCAACTAAGCCATAGCGGAATAATTGTGTTGAGCTGATTCAGATATCAAACCAGATACATTGATGAATAAGGTTAATTGGGTGAATTTGGTCCTTCAGATTCGCCAGGGATGGCACAGTTGACATAGCATTGTAACTTCAGCAAAAGGCATTTCAAGATCTTGGTTCAAAAGATGGACCAGAAATTTTTCGCCCAGTTGGGAAATTACAACTCACATTATTTCTTTACCGATTTGAACAATTTTGTTAAAATTAATCTGCAGTATTTTTTATTTAGGACTAGAGTCAGCACATCGAAAGTGATTATGAAAGTTAAAAGTTCTGTCTAATAATAGCTACGATTGACCCTATACATTATACTGCAAATATTGATTTATTTTGCAAAAATTCTTAGTTGTATAAAATTAATACTTATAATTCTGTGACATATGTTCACTAAAAGACATTGTAAAATAACTATTATGCTTTTCACAGAAAAAAAGTTTATATGTGAAAAAAATAATTTACAATTCTTAATATAATTGAAGAACAATAGTTACAGATCTCATACAATTAAATATGTATATACATAGAAGAATTTACCTATTATTTGCATTTTCTTAGCTTAAATATTAAAGAAATCCATAGCAAAATTACTGTTTATCCCTTGTTTTCTTTTATTTAGCGAAGGACTAGATTGACACACTGTCCACAGTTCTTTATACGAAAAGACAATTAACCGTGATGTGATGTGATTAATGACTACAATCATGCACAATTCTGCCAAACAGGCTTAATTAAATTAATGAGAAGTAGAGCAGGATTTGTTGCAATGTTACAGCAAGAAGGTCGATATTTATTAATTAATATTAAATGGTTTTGCTAATAGAACACGTAAAATAAATTCGCACAACTTTTTATATTTCGATAATAAAAAAAGCCTATGCCAGATTTATTTTAGTAGAAATTTAAACGCATTTACTTTTAATTAATTTCAATGACTTTTTGTTTAATCTTGTTAAATATTATTGAATTCATTAAAAAAATAGAAAAATAAAAGTATGGAAATAGAAAAATATTACTGTCTTAAAAACCTGCAAAACACTTTTTATTCTATCTTGTTAAGATTGTTCTTTCATAGTTTTAAGACTGCTACATTTTGGATGTAGAAAAAACATCAAAAATATTATACGCACTCAGAAAAAGAAACTGATTAAAACTACAAAACATGTTTTTGAGTACATTTTGCTTGTTTTAGCAAAATTCAAGTAAAATTGAACCATTTTACTTCGATTAACAAAACATTTTTGCTGACGATACAATTTTTTTTTTTTTTGGAATTGCAAAAAAAAAAAATAATAATAATAATAATAAAATAAAATAAAATAAATTGTTGATTCAAACAAAATTTTTATTGATTTATATTTAAACAAAAAATTTGTTTAAATATAGGTCAGTAGAAATTTTGTTTGAATCAACAAAAAAAATTTTTTTGTTAAAAACCATTTTTTTTGCAATTCAAAAAAAAAAAAAAAAAAAAAAATTGTATCCCCAGAAAAATATGTTTTGTTAATTGAAGTAAAATGGTGCAATTTTACTTGAATTTTCCTAAAGCAACCAAAATGTACTCAACAAAAATGTTTTGTAGTTTTAATCAATTCCTTTTTCTGAGTGCGCGGATCTTGAAATAATTTATCAAATAACATAAATGCACAATGTCCTTTAATAAAATGTTAATAAGTTCCGTCATTATAATTATACAGATGTTTTATACTTTATAATTATTCAGAAAAATGTTTAAATTATGGTAAAATATAGTTTATTAGAAAAAATAAAATATTTAAAAATTCATATAAATTAAATTAAATTTTCCTTTCCTTTTCATTAAAAAATACATTTTATCAGTTGAAATACAATTTACTGAAAAATAATTGTTGGTTTTTTCTTATATTTGTGCAAAATTACCAAAAATTAGAATGAATCGTATTAACACACAATTTACTAGCATAATTTAACATTAAAAAAAAATTTAAAAGGTGATAACTAAGAAATTTAACTAATAGGAATTAAGGAAGTCAACGCGAAGTAAATTTAAATAATTAAATTTAATAAAAATTGAACTTAATTTTTTGTAAAAAAGGGTTAAGCGAATTCTAAAATTTGCACAAAGTTCCCCAACAAGTAGTCTGATGAACTTAAACATTGTCATGGTAAACAAATATTGAATTTTCCACAAATACAGAATCAATCTAGTAAAAAGTAAAATATTAACAGAGGACGTGAAATCATATCATTATGGAAAGCAAAAAAAAAAAAAAAAAAGTGACAACCAATAAAATTAAAAAGAGAAAAAGTATTTTAGAGATACCATGGTAATGCAGAAGTTTAACAGGAATACTGCAAATCTCGTATATAAAATAAGTGTCCCAGGCAAGGTGACCGTTTTTAGCTTGTTGTAACTGTTTTAGCCTGTTGTAGGACTTACAACAAGCTAAATCAAGCTAAAAAAGTCAGGCTAAAGGTTGACAATCCTTTGGACGGAATTCCAGAAAAGTTTTTTTTTTTTTTTAAATACGCAACAACAAAATTTAGACATGATTAAGGATGATTAGCACAGTAGTACATAAGGACTTATTGCTCCGGGAGGTTCTTTTTCTATATGTCTGTTTCTATATCTGTCTGTCTATCTATCCCACAGCATGTTTTTTCTTGAAGAGGAGGAATATAGCATTTATAATTATATTACAGGGCTGCACAAAAGAATACGAATGTATGTTAAAAGTGGCATTTGTAGAACGCTGACTGTAATGTAATTTCAGTATGTTGTTACAATCAACTATAGCATGTTTTTTTTTTCTTGAAGACTGTGAATATAGCATTTATAGTTATTTTACAGGGCTGCACAAAAGAGTACGGATATGTGTTAAATCCGGGGGTTTTAGAAGGCTGGCCGTTATGTAATTTTAGTATGTTACAGTCAACTACAGCATGTTTTTTCTTGAAGAGGATGAATATTGTATTTATAATTATTTTACAGGGCAGCACAAAAGAATACGAATATATGTTAAATGTGGCATTTGTAGAACGCTGAATGATGAAATGTATGAGTAGCGTGAACCAGAATTTTTAAATAATAAACTAAGCAACATTTGAAATTCCGTTCCTAGCCGATCGAAATAAATCAAATTTTAAAGATGTATACGGATAAGTCTAATTAGTCATTTAACGAAGGACACTGGACCCTACGCACCCAAACGCCCCCCCCCCCCCCACCTTTTACGGTGTTTTAACTAACTATGCCTCATTTCAATATCTCAACAACGGACAGTCCAATTTCAACGCGACTGATTTCAAACATTATAATTCACTTAGAAATGAATCTCCGTAGCATTAAAATAAATGTATGAGTAGCGTGAACCAGAATTTTTAAATAATAAAATAAGCGACATTTGAAAATCGATTCCTAGCGGAACGAAATAAATCAATCTTTAAAGATGTATATGGATCAGCCTAATTAGTCATTTAACGAAGGGCACTGGATCCCACGCCTCCCCTCCGGCCCCCCTTTTACGGTGTTTTAACTAAATATGCATCGCTTCAATATCTCAACAACGGACAGTCCAATTTCAACGCGACTGATTTCAAAAATTATAATTCACTGAGTAATGAATCTCCGTAACACTAAAATAAATGTATGAGTAGCGTGAACCAGAATTTTTAAATAATAAATTAAGCGAGATTTGAAATTCAGTTCCTAGCTGAACGAAATAAATCAATCTTTAAAGATGTATATGGATTAGCCTAATTAGTCATTTAACGAAGGACACTGGACCCTACGCACTCCAACGTCCCCCCCACCTTTTACGGAGTTTTAACTAACTATGCCTCGTTTCAATATCTCAAAAACGGACAGTTCAATTTCAACGCGACTGATTTCAAACATTATAAGTCACTGAGTAATGAATCACCGTAACATTAAAATAAATGTATGAGTAGCGTGAACCAGAATTTTTAAATAATCAATTAAGCGACATTTGAAATTCAGTTCTTAGCTGAACGAAATAAATCAATCTTTAAAGATGTATATGGATCAGCCTAATTAGTCATTTAACGAAGGGCACTGGATCCCACGCCTCCCCACCGCCCCCCCCCTTTTACGGTGTTTTAACTAACTATGCCTCATTTCCATATCTCAACAACGGACAGTTCAATTTCAGCGCGACTGATTTCAAACATTATAATTCACTGAGTAATGAATCACCGTAACATTAAAATAAATGTATGAGTAGCGTGAACCAGAATTTTTAAATAATAAATTAAGCGACATTTGAAATTCAGTTCCTAGCTGAACGAAATAAATCAATCTTTAAAGATGTATACAGATAGGTCTAATTAGTCATTTAACGAAGGATACTGGATCCCACGCCTCTCCACCGCACCCCCCCCTTTTACGGTGTTTTAACTAGCTATGCCTCATTTCAATATCTCAACAACAGACAGTTCAATTTCAACGCAACTGATTTCAAACATTATAATTCACTTAGTAATGAATATCCGTAGCATTAAAATAAATGTATGAGTAGCGTGAACCAGAATTTTTAAATAAAAAACTAAGCGATATTTGAAATTCGAAGGACAGTGTATTAATCGTGTAAGTATCTTGGACGAAATCGTTAATCAAGTATTGATTAAGAATTTTGCCCCTACGTTATCACATAATGAAAAAAAACAGCCGTACAAAAAGAAAAATTTATAAAATCAATAAATACATTTTTACTTTGGGTTATCCGATTGCAAGTTTTTTTTCTCAAAATTTCGTTATTTGTCTTTTTGTACCGAAAGTCGAATCAAATCCTCTTTTCGCACTCCCTTCTACACTTACATCCGGGGCATATGCCTCCTTTGTTCCCTCTATTTTCGGCCGTGTTTTAGGTATAAAAGCTTGAAATTCGACATGACTATTACTTTTAACACGCAAATGCACAACATAGAACAGTTATGTAAAAAAATTGAAATTAAAAAACGTTTCTAAATAACTTTTCTTTCTTTTTTTTTTTTTTTTTTGTAGTGAAAGGACTAGAAACGTGAAATTTGTCATAGCGGTTATTTTTAATATTCCAGTGCTAGCTAAAAGCTGTTTCTAAAATTCTGGTTCACGCTACTCATACATTTATTTTAATGTTACGGAAATTCATTACTCAGTGAATTATAATGTTTGAAATCAGTCGCGTTGAAATTGGACTGAATTATGACATGAGGAGTATGAGGAAATAACTGAGATATGGAAATGAGGCATAGTTAGTTAAAACACCGTAAAAGCGGAGCCAGAGGGGAGGCGTGGGGTCCAGTGCCCTTCATTAAATGACTAATTAGGCTAATCCATATACATCTTTAAAGATTGATTTATTTCGTTCAACTAGGAACTGAATTTCAAATCTCGCTTAATTTATTATTTAAAAATTCTGGTTCACGCTACTCATGCATTTATTTTAATGTTATGGTGATTCATTACTCAGTGAATTATAATGTTTGAAATCAGTCGCGTTGAAATTGCACTGTCCGTTTTTGAGATACTGAAACGAAGCATAGTTAGTTAAAACATCGTAAAAGGGGGGGCGGAGGGGAGGCGTGGGGTCCAGTGCCCTTCGTTAAATGACTAATTAGGCTGATCCATATACATCTTTAAAGATTGATTTATTTCGTTCAGGTAGGAACTGAATTTCAAATCTCTCTTAATTTATTATTTAAAAATTCTGGTTCACGCTACTCATGCATTTATTTTAATGTTACGGTGATTCATTACTCAGTGAATTATAATGTTTGAAATCAGTCGCATTGAAATTGAACTGTCCGTTGTTGAGATATGGAAATGAGGCATAGTTAGCTAAAACACCGTAAAAGGGGGGCCGGGGGGAGGCGTGGGGTCCAGTGCTCTTCGTTAATGCACTTCACTTTCAAGCGGGAACAGGTTACAATGAATTTCAATAACACGTATCAATTTTATGCAGCTCTATGCATTTTTACCAAAGTTAAATCACTGCCCATAGACGGTAATACATTCGAATTATTTAGTTCAGAACCGTATTAAATTATCTATATATTTTTATCCATACCACATATTGTACTAAAATTTCATTTAGCTAAAAAACTCATTACAAAACTCTTTTCAAGCAGATAACAACCATTGTCAGCAATGTATCCACATATTTTAGTACAACCAGTATATGATTTTTTTTATATTATTCGAACAAGATACTTTACTAAAATTTAATTCACATACAAATCGGGAAACAGATTAAAAAGTACTCTCATCAACTATCTTCTTATACGTCAGCGTCTTCGAACAATTTTTTTCTAGCCATGTATATATGTAGAATGTATAAACATTCCTTGATATACGAAAATTTAGTTAAGCATGAAAATTAATGACGCAGTTGAAAGCGCCCTTTCAGTAGTTATCATTCGCAATTCGTAGACGAAAGTATATTTGAATTATTTTGTGCAGCCCTGTAAAACAAAATTGAATCTAACATGCATTGTTTTATTTTTAAAATATTATTGGCACCGCATATATCAGAATCTCAATTATCAATAAAATAGTATAGTATCGGGGACACGCACATCAAACAATTGCAGTTATTATATTTATATTTTTACGCTTCCCTGTACATGAATAATACATGTCTAGCACGCGATATTTTCATAAAAACTTATAATAATGTATATCAACAATGTATATAATTTTCGCAATGTTGAAAGCAGGGCATGTCATGTCAATTAAAATGTAGTACTTCTAACAATTATCGCACATCGAAAGCGATGGATCCGATGACTTTTGTGAAGTCCTGTACATGGACAACAAATAATACTCAAATCATTTTTGATTGGGGTCATGTTAAAGTGAACTTGAAGATCATACATCGATTTTATATCCAAAAATAGGAATTTTCCCTTTTTAATTATATTAACCGTCAATAGATGGGGGTATCATCGAATTAATTTTTAGCCTGTTGTCAGTCCAAATCTAGCCTGCATTTAGCTTGAAAAAACGGTCACACTGGTCCGGGAATCAACAAACACATTTGAAATCTTTATTTATTACAATGAATTTATTCTATTAACCTATTTATTAGTGTATTTTAATGCTCCATATTTATAATTATATTAATTTAAATTATTTCTAAGAATATCTACAGTTTCTTAAAAATTATTATTCTCTCCTAATTAGAATACTTATCCACTTTAACAGTTCGTACCGGCATTCTTGTATGCAAAATGTTTAATTACCCAACATTTATCTAAGTAATAAAAGGAAATGAAATATAGTCAATATTTATTTTAAGAAATATATATAGTAATAAGTTGGATTTAAGTCATTTACGGTTAATAAAAGAAAACTCTTATAAATTATTACCTCCTGGCATAATATATATACAGGGTGTTTCACAAAGGACCCCTAACTTTAAAAATCAATAACCCGGAAACGGTGATAGATAGAAACATGAAACCAGTGGCATGTTTAATTAAAAATTGTAAGAACCTTATTTATAAACTTCAGAATTTAATTTAAAATAGTTAAAAACAGATGGCGCTGAGAGCGTTAAGAATCCTTCTACAGAGAGTTCAGAAGCATAGAAAGACTAGCCGTTGAAGATTTCGCCATTGAAATCTGACCGCTATTAGCTTATAGTGAGAATACTTCCGAAAGTGGTGTATACCGTGGAGGAGCATGTGTTTATTGTGTTGGAGTAGCACCGATTAAATCAGAGTCCTACTTCCACAAGGAGCAGTTTTCAAACGCGATTTCAAGTCGCAAAAGGCCCAGATGGGAAAACAATTCGTGAGCTTTTCAAAAAATTTCAACAAACAGACCGGTGACATGCAGCAGAGAGTCAATGACAATTTCATTCTTCGTTTGCGATAAGTATGTTGTGTAAAAGGTGCACCTTTTGATTCACTTTTGATACGCCTATTTATCGCAGCGCCATCTATCGGCGCTATTTTTAACTAAATTTTGAGATTTATGTATAAGATTCTTACGATTTTTTTAATAAACATACTACTGGTTTCATGTTTCTCCCTATCACCGTTTCTGGGTTATTGATTTTTAAAGTTAGGGGTCCTTTGTGAAACACCCTGTATATATATATAACAAAATGTAAATATGAAAATATTTATCTTTACCTATCTTCAATTAAGAGAGATCATCTATAAACTTCAATTGAGATAAGTTAATGGAAAAGTATAATTTAACATTATAATTATAAAGACGTATGTTTAATTAAATTTATAAGCATGATTAATTCACCAAATTGTTATTATTTGCACTGATTTAAGATGACTGTTGATATAAAAGATTTAAACAACACATAAATAAATAGGAAAGAGACAGAATATACCTGTACGTCTATCAGTTTATTCAAATTTAAAAACATGTTTATATACAGGGTGTCCACGTATAACCTGACCGACCTTTATTTTCGCGACCGTTGGTCCTAGATGCATACTTCCAATTACAAAAATGGTTTAAATAAGGTAAGGAATTAATTTTAAAGCGATTTGGGTCAAGAAAAACATTTATAAAAAAATATGAAATTTCAATTTTTATACGGTCCAATTGTCCTATAAGTGATATTTAGTAAAAATTTACTGTGACACTAACAAGTAAGACAAAAAAGGTCCCATTCATCTAACATTAAAATCGACCGAGTTAGGAAACTTTGAAATGCATGACTTATACCACTTTTTTGCATCTCAAAACATATGACTTCGGCCATGCTTTCAAGGGTCGTATATAAAGTACTTAAACTTATTTCCAGGTATCTGCGCTTTGAAAGAAATCGTACAATTGAGAAGAAATCGTACGATTGAGTTGATTTTTATTAGTTAAGTTTCAGATTAATTAAAATAATTGTATTTTAACATATGTTTTAGTTTGAAAGGAGTTGAGACTATTATTTATTTTAACAGAAATTATGTTATTTTCATAAGGTTTTATTTAACTTGAAACGATCGTCTTTCCAGTTTAAAATTTGTACTCGAACTTTAACTCACTTTCAAATGTCCGGTCGAAGTTAAATTTTACATACTGACTTAAATCCGATGACAATGTAATATTATTATGATTTTCGACGCTTATACATACTTATATTAGAGGATAACGCAAAAAAAATCGGATAGATTATCGTCAACAAGTTTAAGAAAGAGTTTTAGATTAGATAACACAAACCTGCGATGGTTGTGTTTTTTACCTTTTATAATTACATTTTATGTATTTTTTAACGCCGAATAATAAAAAAAAAATACCTTCACTTTTAACCATCTTATCAGAATTTTTTGAAAATCGTAAATTTCAAGGTTAAAAAATAGTTAAAAATCTGATATTATAAATTAGATGTAAGACTTTTTTATTCAGTTTAATTTTATTTAATTCAATAATTTATTCAAATGTTTGGCTTATACTGGGTTTTTTACAGCTAAACAGCTCAGGCGTCCGATAAGGTTGCGAGGGGAAGGGGAATCAATTTTAACTTTGAAATTTGCGATTTGACAAAAATCCTAACAGATGGTTTAAAATCAAGGTCGTTTTCGGATTCAGCACTCAAAAACTCATAAGAGTCAATTTTCAAAAGATAAAAAACATTGCACAATCCAAAATTTGAAAGACAGTGTAATCTAACAGAATTTTAAAATCTGTATCATTTTGTAAAGAATTGAGGCTGTTCTTTTTCGTCCTTTTATTTAACAAAAATTCTGTTATTTTTATCCTCTTATACGTACAGTACAAATTGTATATTTTGCATTAATATGTCAGAATGATTATAGATTTCACAATTATATTAGATTGCAATGTTAATTTTTCTCTCAACTATTTTTTTTATATATCGGACGATTATTTATATTTCTACTACATTTGTGAATGACCCCTATTTCGCAGCAAATAATATACTCCAACTTTAAACAGCTATTATTCGGTCAATTTTAATGTTAGATGAATGGGACTTTTTTTGTCTTACTTGTTAGTGTCACAGTAAATTTTTACTAAATATCACTTATAGGTCCGAGGGACCGTATAAAAATTTAAATTTCGTAATTTTTTAATAAATGTTTTTCTTGACCCAAATCGCTTTAAAAATAATTCCTTACCTTATTTATTATACTTCCATTTTTGTAATTGGAAGTATGCATCTAGGACCAACGGTTGCGAAAATAAAGGTCGGTCAGGTTATACGTGGACACCCTGTATATGTTTACGTTGACGAACTTGCTGACAATTACTAAAAACTGGATTTATTTAATTAAAAATTGTTTTTTTTAATCTACAGAATATGATCTATTTTTACTCTTATTTTCAATACTACCTATATATATATATATATATATATATATATATATATATATATATATATATATATATATATATATATATATATATATATATATATATATATTATGGAATTTACTGGCTTTTAAACATAATGCTATGATTTTCAAGATGAATTGAAATAATAGTACTTATCCGTTTGTACATGAGCAACATTTCTGGAAAGTAGTCCAATCTAAATAACACCAACAATAATAAGACAAAAATAGTTTTTTTTTTCTCAAAACACTTTGCTGCAAGATCCACTGGTACTGCTTAACAGTGTTCACAACAATACACCCTTTTCATTTCTTATATATTTCACTTCCAGGCAAGGGCGGATCCAGCCGTCGATTTAGGGGGGGGGGGGGGTCACAGTCACAACTCTTTATAGATTTCTTAATGAAACAATTTTCAAATACAGTAAAACATGTGAAAATGGAATCTGTCTATAACGGAATTCCGTTTTATAAGTAAAATTTCATGGTTCTGGTAAAAAGAAAGCAATAATAAAATATGTACCTGCTAAAACGGAAATTAATCTAAAGCGGAATCTTTCCTCGTCCTTTTTAATTCCATCTTAGCAGGTTTTACTCTATTATAGGGTAATATTATCTTTACAGTTTAATTAATCGGACAACATTACAATAACAGTTAATCCTTAAAAAAAATGAAATCTATATTCATGGCATCAGGACCTGCCTTGTACTATCCGCATCGAAATTTTCAGACTTCTACGTGCGGTAGATTTCGCTAGCCATCACACGCAGACACTACACTACACACTAGAGACACATACACTAGAGATGTGACTATGTGACAGGCTCAGACCGATCCGGGCCCGGGCGGGTTCGGGCTCATTCTTTCTGAAACTGACAATTTTATTTATTCTCATATTGAAAAAAAAAAAACTTTTTTTTCCCCTAAAAAATGACATATTCCATTCCAAGTCATTTTAATGTTATTTTAATCAGAATGAATAGAAGGGGGAACAGAAATCTTATTTTTTCTTATAATGCTACTTTAAAATAAATTTACGATATTTGCGACGCGACTGATTACTAGGTGATATGGCGCCAATGGGCACGAATAATATCTATTGGTAGATTTTCGTTTGTGACAGTAGGATATTTTTTAATTGGAAAGTTTATTATTATTTTTTTTTTAGAGATTTGACGTGAAATTAATATCTTTTTTATCTTTAGTCAATCAGCATTAGCTTAAGTTGCAATATTTTTAGTATTATATTGTGTGCGAGTCATAATCGCTCTTCATATGAAAATAACGTTAATGATTCTATTTTTAATCATGATATATGTTCATGCTAAAACTCTGCTCTGAACATTTACGAAGTCATTTTCATTCGTATCTAGACATAATTGTCATGTATTCTGATAGAAAGCAATCGAACAGTGTTTCCACTTTTCCTATACAAGCACAGATCTTTCAGATAACGGTATCAAATTTTTAATTTAAGCTGATTTTCAGGAAAAGGAAATATTGTTTTAATTAAGGAATCAATTATAATTTACGATATACACCTTTTATAGGAAATAGAAAACGTTGTTCGATCCTTCAGCATAGAAATAGTTTTTGCAAATTTCATGCATTTATTCATAAATCGCACTTTGTTAATATGTCCATCAGATTTGCTTGTTGATAGAGAAAAATATGAACATCATTTTAAAGAAGTATATTTTTATTTGATACCAAACTTATCTTTTGATAAATTTGAATGTAAATTTCCATAAAATTAATTATGTGCGCGGGATTAACAGTTATTTTCTTGTACGAAGTTTTTAAGAAAATGAAATATTACTTCTAAAACAATTTTTAAATATTATGCAATTTTTTTTTGGTATCGGGCAAGGCCTCTAAAGACACAAAATGTTTCGGGCTCGTGCGGGCTCGGATTTAAAATCGTCGGACTCGGGTGAGCCCGGTCTCCGAAAAGAAAGCCCGAACTTATCTCTAACACACACACAAACAACTTTCTTTCATTAGTATAGATAGATTACCCACCAATTAGAGAAAAAAGAAATTTTATGTGAAATATATTAATTACGCATTCAAATAAGTTTTTAAACTTACTAATAACGGTATTATAATCGTATTAGCCGCATGTCAGCGGTTAACAGTCAAATACTTCACTATTTTTAGCAACATTTTTTTAATTTTGATTATTTCATCTAAAATTGGATACAATGATCAAGTTTTTTTTTTTTTTTTTTTTTTTTTTTTTGTAAGTTTTAAATCAGATTTTTGTGTTTAAAATTAGAAAACTGATTAAACTATCACAATCATATATATATATATATATATATATATATATATATATATTAACATAAAAGTGATTTAAATAATTCATTGGAAGTAAATATATAAAACTTAATTAAAATTTCAAGAATAATTCATACAATGACGGTGGAGGAAAGGGGGTGGTAAATATTTTTTTATTGAAAACTAGAATTTTTTTTGCTGGCTAACCAGCTTTTATCAAATTAGTAAAGCCCTTCGTCTTAATACAGTCTTTAAACTTTATGAAGATTTACGAAAAAGTAAATAGACTACACTGTAAAAAAAATTTCGTCACAAATTAAGGTACATATACTGGCAACTTTGTGACTAGTATATATACCATAATTTAACTGGACGGCATATGTACCGTAAAATATTTAAAGTATATGTGCCTGCTGCACTCCCCCCTCTCCTAAGGCATGCACGAATTACGTAACAAGAGCAAGAGCAGCTTTTCAGGGTTTTACCGTACACCGAGGCGGGGCTACTAGCATTTTCCTTACTGAAAAATACTTATTTTACGGTATAAATAGCGATTTTTTACTGGGAAACAATCATTTACGGTATAAAAATCATTTATAATCGAAATGGCACATATACGGATTTCTTACGCTTAATATACTTTAGAAGTACGGTTCTCATACCGTAAAGAGTGAAAACGGTACAAGCACCGTTAATTTACGGTAGATCTACTGAAATTTTACGAACAATTTTTACAGTGTATATACATTTTTTGGCCTGATTTGATCCAAAAAACTCAAACAAAGCATCAAAAATGGGTGTTACTATTTGCAAAATGAAAATTTGTACCATTTGTTCTCTGATAGGCCCTTATTATCGCATGGGCAAATCGGGAATTTGCCCAAGGGGCCCCAAAAATCTATATATTAATTTATAAAATATTTACTTTTTTTTCCCCAATTCTAACTTTGAAAATTTTCAAATACAAAATTCAAATTTCATCTTTAAAAGTTTATAACTAAACTTTCTGAAAAACAAATTTCGTTTTGAACTCACAGAGCTCAGTTATTTCGCAAAGCTAACCTCAACCATTCAGTAGCAAAGCACCGCTCCGCTTTGGCTGCAAGCATACAGCATAGAACATAATAGCTATATGTTTTATTAGCTAAATTGCCATCTTTTTAGATTTATTGAGAAAACATTTTCTACTTGTGAAGTAGAATCTATTTGATTTGATATTATGTTGTGTGTAGTACAACTTAAAAAGATATTTAAAAAAAAGTAACTTGGTTAACTCATATTTCCATGTTAGAGTATTTGACACTCTTCCATAAGTTGAAGTTATTAAATTCATCTTAAAGTAATATAACAAGTTGCTACACAAGTTAATACACCGTAATCAATTTTATAACGTATAGATTTTCTTTTATAAATTTGCATACGATCATGAACAAAATTACTTTTTCTTGATATGTTGAACTAGCGAGTTTTTATTCATAATGTATATATGTGCTTTTATTACTAATATTATACACATAATACTTGTTTAAAATTTGGGAAATATATATATATATATATATATATATATATATATATATATATATATATATATATATATATATATATATATTATACTAAACACACAATTAGATGGGAGTCTTTCCCTTCAACTTCTGAATTTGGATGTCACTTATAAGAAAGAAAAAGGGTTATGAATTAACCCACAAAAAAAGTTCAAAGCCCTTCACCGGCTAGTTATGACTCAGAACACAAATTTAAAAAAAATAAGATAAGCATAGCATAGAAAAAAATATTGCTTAAGATTTTAAAAATGTGTATTTAAAAATTAAGACACAAATTTAAATATACTTTCGTTCGTACTATATAAATGATGAAAATGTTTAATATGTTATCACTATTTATACCAATTTTAATGCAGTGATTTCGCACTCATACTAATTGGCCGATTTAAAACAATTCATAACTGCCAGCAAGCCAGTGACGTATTATAAGTAAGAGGCTCTTGTATCTTAACTTATTAAATATATATACATTATACATAATGGTGAAGAGGGGGAAACGAACCTTTGATTTAGATAGAATGACTGGAAAAAAAGTCTGGAACCACTATTTCAGATTAGAAAACTTTGCCTAATATGTTATTTTCGACTCAAAAAACTTTCTGCGATTAAATCAGGCAAAAAATTATATTCAAAAATAGTGCTGAAACTGAGTTTAATAGTGCACAATAATATAGGACTTGGCATATGTTAAAATGTACTTACCATTCTTTTTTTTACTCCTTTACAAAAGGACGAGCAAAATAAAACTAATATTAATACAGCTTTTAAAATGTTTTGGACTGGTACATTCGATTGAAAACACTGAAAGAATAGAATGAAATTGTTATTTGACTCGTTGTCATTATTTCCACCCACAACTATATTATCAGTCAACAGGCGCCAGTCAGAAAAAGGGATCACAGGAAATAAAAGCTCCAGGCCCTGTAAAGAATAGGAACCCAAAAGAGCTGGTCCCATAACATTTCTTAGAAAAGATGCCTTTTCTGATAAAATCAAGGTCTTCACAAAAACATTGGTCATTATATGTCCAGCAGAGCAGGATCATCTGCTTCTTGGTAAGGTGTTTTCTTCTTGTGAGAACTAATAGAAAGAAAACTAATGGCCTGCCCTGAGACGTGCCAGATAACTGATATATTTCATACAAATATTCTATATCTGTGTTTCTTCTATTTTTAGATTAACATTATTCATGAGCTCAAACATTTTTAAATAAATACAATTTACGTAAACTGGATTTACAAATAAAATACTTGTGAAAATAGAATCTGTATGTAACGGACATTGATCTTAAATAGAAATTTTTATGGTTCATCAAAAGTACACATTGCAGTTAAAACAGGCAATATACCTCTTAAGATAACACCCTGTCTAAAACGAAAATTTCCTCCGTCAAATGCGATTCCATATTAACAACTTTTACTGTATTTGGAAATTATTTTCCCAATAAAATGTCATAAATCTAAAGACTGTTTTATCTTTAGATTTATGAAATTATATTGCGAAAATAATTTCAAAATGCAGTAAGACTTAGCCTTACGCTTTTCAAATCGCTGCAGCTGAAGTATAATAAATAATATAGATTTTATAAAACTAATAGTCATGCATGAACGTGAGGGATGAATTTTGTTTGTGTTTCATAGGTATATATATATATTAGAATAAAACCTGATAAGGCAGAATTAAAAGGTACGATGAAATAAGTTCATTTTAGACAATTTCAGTCTTTGCAATATGTTACATTCTCTCACCGGGAATAAACTTTCCGCTTAAGAAAGGTTTCCGTTATCGGCAAGTTTCGTTTTCTCATGTTTTATTGTATATGTATTTCTACTTTCGTTGTCCTGAGATTTAATTTACTTTATATATATTTACTCTCAAAAACTCCAAACTGAAAGCGTTTCTGTTTCTTCGGAATATTGAAAAAAAAAACATACCAATATTTGAAAAAATAAAATAAAAACTTGACAAATGAAACCTGTCTATAACGGAATCCTGCCTTAGACGGAAAATTTATGGCCCTAGAGAAAAGGATATAAAATATTTAGAATACCAGCTAAGACGGAAACCTGCCTTAAACGGAATTTTTTTACTTTTTTTGCAATACCGTTTTACGTAAAACTTGGTACCAAAAAGACTTGGTACCAAGTCTTATTTACACCTTTTGAGAGAGCTCTAGGGGGGGGGGGGTCATGACCCCCATGACCCCCCCCCCCTGGATCCGCCATTGCTTCCAGGACATAACGGTGTTTTCGAGCACATGTTTGGCGATTCCTTACACTATAATTACTTTTTCATATAACGAAGAGTCTGCTTTCAAGCACAGGAATCTTCCATCACATTCGGAATTCTCTTATGGTGAACCTTGAACAACCCCTCACTACGGATGCAAAAAAAAAAAAAAAAATCAGAAGGTATGAGTAATTGAATCTTCCTAGACTCGGATGCGTTTTATGTCTGGATGATTTTATAGTCTTTGACTATGTTTTTTCTTGGTATGGCTGAGCATCTTTACCTTTTGAATATCTGAATTATGTTGATCATGCCAAAAATGCCCGGCTTGCTCACATCTTTTGCCAAGTGTGACCCTGACTGACTGGCTCTTCAATGGAATTTCAATTGTCTAGCACATCTTCTGAAAGAAACTAACAAATATTAACGACATAAGTTCACACTAAAAAATTGCGACCACTCCTATGGTTACGTTGCATTGAATTATCAAAAATACACACGGGAGCGTGGGTGGCAAAAGCACGGCCAAAAACTCTGTTCGAGTCCTTAGGATGTTTCTTCCAAAGTTTTCTTTCAGCTTACTAACTACCAACTGCCCTTGAGGTCGGGGCAGAAGGGTTCAAAAGACCAAACACTTTTCTCCCCGTACATGTAAAAACTCTCTCTATTTCCAGCACTCACTGACCCTTCGAATTCACCAGCTTCTCGTGTGCTTATTAAAAATAAGGGGGGTGAGAGAGAGACGAAAATGCATTAACCCTATTCGTTAACTTGGATTCCCCATTTTCTGAAAATCGAATGAGGACATTTACTTCTGAGGGTTGGGAAGGAAAGCCTTCAAAAAAAAAAAAAAAAAAAATGAACCTTAAACCGAAGGAGGTGTGTTTTAGAGAATGCTAGTTTGTCCACCTGCTTTAGAGATAAAAAGGCATGATAAGACAGTTGTTTACATTAGGTTTGCTAAAAGGCACAGGAAAAGGGATCTTTTTATTGCACATAGGTCTTAAAATGTAATGCATTTTGTGTAAAAGGGGGTTGTACTAAACAAGGCCTTTTATTAAAATAATTCGCCTGTGTATATGTATGATAGGTCATAAAACTTCACGACAATACTGGATGCTACAAACAAAATTATACATGCTTGACTATTTCCTGAGATAATTGGATAGTCGACCACTTAAATTGTGTGTGAAAATGCCTTTTACGACTAGTAGGACGGACAACAGCGCTGATATTTTAACAGTGTAAACGGGTTATATTGTGCAAAAATTATAAAGATTGAGTTGTGCTTTAGTTATAGAGAAGATGTCCTTTTTTCCATACAAAGCAGCTGTACTCGGTCGCCAAAAGGGGGATGTATAAAAATTACATTTAATTAACTTTCACAGCATAAGAAAAAGTTATGTTTACTTTTTATTCTGAGAAGGTAGAATGCTAAAGAATTTTTTTTTTCAGAAACGAGGGGGGCGGGGAGGGGACTACGTATGGTCCTAACTAAAGAAAATAATTTGAAGAAAATTTTAAAATTAATGAAAACCATCACTAACAAAATGAAAAAACTTTTAAATAAGTTAATAAATTAAGACATGGAAAATTAAGCGTTAACATCCATATATTTTAAGCGAAAAGCACTTTCTGTAAGGTTCCACATTATTTTTTCCACAAAAGAATTTCCACATGAAACTGATCTTTTTGCGCATGCTTCAATTTTTTTTTGAAGCCTTATCCCCTCAGAAAAGCAAAACGTGTTTAGCCTTCACCCTCTGGGATAACTATTACCTGGAAGCGAAATCGAGCAGCGAAAATGAATGACGAAGAAGGCGATCTTCATTCTTCCACGTGTTTTGTTTGAGAACTGGCTGAACAAACCGGATGCAAAGGAATTAATGGGATTGGAAAGTGATAGAAACGTTTTTTTGAGTTTTGCAGCGATTTTCAGAGTCCGGCTGTGAAGACAGTGGGGCGCAAAATCCTAAGTTCGTTTAATTCAAGGTGCGCATGCAATAAGCCGACAAGCGTAGCGGGCGAAGCTCCGCTAGTTTTATAATGATAACAGTTTGATAGTTTATGTAACAAATATTTCATTTAAGTACCTTCTACAATCCTTCTACGGACGTTTTTTGCGTCAATTATCGCAGAACAGACAAACAAAATCCAAAAACGATTCGGGTGTCAACAGTAAACATGAACTGA
Source organism: Maratus michaelseni (assembly GCA_963931845.1). NCBI lineage: Eukaryota > Metazoa > Arthropoda > Arachnida > Araneae > Salticidae > Maratus > Maratus michaelseni. The sequence goes on along the minus strand of OZ007591.1, from coordinate 287,059,911 downwards.
CGTTTCGGCAATAATTTGAACCGAAAATATTGTAAGAAAAGCATAGAACCTTTACAAAATAATATCGATTTGTAATTTTAGTATTTATCTAAAAAAGTTTATATTTCTCAGACATTTATTAAAACCCCTCCTTATTATTTCAATTTATTTTAAGACGGTTACTCTGGGATAGTTTCTTTGTTATAAATCATTTTAAATACTTATCAATGATTTAATCATTTAGACAAGAAATAATAAATTAATTAACTTTTAAGAGAAAAAATTACAAGAATTTACTTTCCATAAGGTAAACAAATCATTTTTTTTTTCTTTTTTTTTTATGTTGTATATATTCTTTATTAGTTATTTTATTATTCATTACTGCAACAATGTTGTATTTTTCATATAAAAATTCAAAGTTATTATTCCAAGCAAAGCAAATAATTATTTATTTATTTGCTTATTTATTTTTAGCAAGTTTTAATTTTAAGAGGTATAAAACGTGACTACGATCAATCACGTATTAATTCATCCCTATTTCATTTTAGTATAAATATTTATTCTGGGGGCTTTTTGTACCATATCTTTCATAATAAATCTTTAAAATGACCATTATTCACCTAAGAATAGGTACATAATATGTTACATAAATTAGTATCCAAGTTGGATTTAAAGTTATATCTCCAGCAGCTGCGAATGTTATCAATTTCCTGAAGATATCTAAAATATCTATGGAAATGGAAAATATATTATACTTGTATATAGCAATTCATTTTGCAAAAGGCAAAATAAGAGCTTCGATTAAAAACTGCATACATATTTATATATTTTTTTAAATAAATTATTATTCTCTTTCCCATTCTAGTTAAAAATATACAGCTTATAAAGTTGTATGTATAATTTAGTACATCTCATATGCATTATATTTATTTTTTTAAACAAAGTTTGACAACGCTTAAAAAATATACCATAAATAATTAAGTTTTTTCAACCATCATAAATATTTTGTTAATATTTTAATCTTTTGACATATAAATAGCGTGTGAATTTGAGTGACTATTACACGTTTAAACATCGGATGTACTATATTATACCATATAAAAACAGAATTTTTCTAGATAAATTATTTCTCAAAAGCTTAATAAATTATTTAAAACATTGCATTCTGTTTTATTTTCAGTTTCTCGTACATTACGATATATTTTAAAGAACGTCTGAATTAGTAACAACATGTAAACGTAGCGTTCAGTAAGTGAAAAAGAAATATTCCTTTTAAAGTTTCCATTTTTTCTTCATATGAGAAAAATTATATGATGAAATGAAAATTTATACCAATTTATCGCTGAAAACCAACGTATAAAGAATATACTATAATTCTTGTGGAACAAATGTCTCTATATTGAACAAAGCCATATGGAAATATCAAAAATTGTGAAAAAATTATTAATTAATAATCAGATACCCTGCAGTATAAGACATTTGACATCAACAAATAAATAGCAAAACGTAAACAAAAATCATATAAAATTTATTTCATTAATTTATTGTTTTACAATGTTAATATTTTTAAAATAAATTTATCCAAAAAGTCGTTAAAATAAATATTATAAAGATAGTGAGTATTTAAAATTCAATGTATTGTTTCTTTTTTTTCAATATATAACATGTTGAAAACAATCACAAGTTTAAAATGCATCTAAATACAAATTTTAAATTCAAAGATAGCTATTTTTTATGTAAAATGACAAAATAATGATAGTATACTAATATATGGACTTTTAGAACTTTAAAAATGTCTCGACATTATTTTTAAATGCGTAATACCATTTCATAATTCTATATCTAATTATAAAATTTTGGCTAAAATGTTTATATATATATATATATATATATATATATATATTTGTAATCTGACATTTTGTTTCACAGAATGCAATAACATTTAATTGATAAATCCATTAAAAAATCCATACAAAATCCTACGGAAAATTTTAAACGTTTTCAAACATAAAGAGAAATAAATATTAAATAAATCGATTTCTAAGGAAATAATCCCGAAATCTCCATACCAAAAAAACTACGCTTTATTATTCTGAAAAAATGCATCCAAAACTGTAGCAAAGGAGATATATACTCCATGGGAAATCACTATGAATCAGAATTGTTACCTCTGACGACAGGGGATTAGTCCTTTATCACACATACTGCGTAAAGAAAAAGATTCTTTCTAGTATCTTGCCGCACTGCTTTTTAAAGATTCTCGGTGCTAAAGTTTCTTTTCCTCTAATTACTTCTTGCTCTCTCTAGACACACACGCATACATATACATGCATGCATGCATATTACACACACACATATATATATATATATATACATATGCATAGATAGATAGATAGATATTAAAATAAATGATCAAATAATATACGTATAAAGTAGCAAGAAATATAATGTACTTACTAGAAATTTTTCATGAAATGTTTACTGAATGTTGTTGAAAGAAGTATCGAATAATGTGGCAGTTATAGGATGCAGCTATATTTGTTCCTCCTTCCAGAGCTACTAGCTGGAGCATCTATCCTGGATTAAAATAATACGTGCCCCACCTGCATTTGGAATACATGCCTCACTAGAGATTCGAGAAAAGACCCCAATTTATAATTATCAAGTTACTTTGATGAGTGAGAATATTTTTTTTAAGAATTGAGGATTATAAGAAAAAAATTCGTTTCTTCTTTTGGTTGCCAATAGCCCTTCCGGAGGATCATTACCTACCAAGTCATGGGGCGGTGTTGGTAGTAATAAATTATCCATTTAAGCAAAGTTTGAAAATATGCATTTGTTACATTTGAGAAAATTAGTTATATTTTTAAGTGTTTGTATTTATAGCTGTGCTCAGAACATTTTAATTCACACATTCTGAACTTTCCCTCTCTTTATATCAGAATATATTCAGAAGCACTAAATGGAAATCTAAATACAAAATAGAAATCTAAAACCCCTTAAGTATACCAGTCTCAAAGAAAATTCGGAAAGAACATACCGGGCCACCATATTAAAGGCGTAATCCGTCTTTATGCTTATTTATTTATTTAAATACTATTTCTATATTGTTTGCAATTTCTCTCCCTCCCCTTTAATTGAAATTACATTAGTTTAGTCTTCCGAAGAATATATAAATTGTTTTGAACTCATTTATTGTGAAACATAAAAATCTAAAGCACTTAAATTGTAAATTTTAAATTTGCTTCCCGAATAATTTTTTAGAGTTTGTACATTGAATGCAAAAAAAAAGGGGGGGGGGAGTGTAATCCCTCTTAGTTTAGATTAAACAAGTTTTGTCTTCGTTAGAAATATCCGATTAGTTTCAAATTTTGTATACCCATTCATTCAAAGAATTGGGAATAGCAATATATCCTGTGAAATTTCAGTGAAATGCAAGATTAGTATACAGAACCTGTGGGCTCATTTTTTCTTCTTTTTTTTAAGCATAAATTTGACGTAAATGGGATATTAATTTAAATGTAAATCTGGATTTTGAATTATAAATGTTAATTACCTATGACCCCTATTCTTTTACGAATTAGGCATCTATCCCGATCAAGTGGCGCGTCTAACCCTGAGACCCAGTATATATGGCCAAAATCACTGATTAAATTTTTTGATAATAAAATTATTTCATATGTTATTTATATCACAGTAATATTTTTTGTGAAATTCTACCTAAAGTTTGGAATATAAGGTTACATCTGCAATGCAAAAATCATTATTATAAATAAGAAAAATGAAGAGGGTCTTAAGTAAGACAACTATCTCGGACTTAACCTATTTAAGGTTATTTGGTTATATTTCTTGATTGAGATTTAACTACGTACAAATCAGTTTTTCATAAAGATGTTTTAAACTATATATTTTTTTTATCGGTTTTAAAGATAAATTTTATAATATATATATATATATATATATAGAGAGAGAGAGAGATGAAAATTATATGTGCTAATTAATATTCTAACATACGTTTGTGACGAAAACAAAATTCTCAATGTTGGGTATTACGTTTCAAGAACTATTACGAGAGAAATCTGAATTATGCGATTTTTCAGTAAATAAACATTTACAAATCGAATAAAATCTCACAAACTATATACAACAATTTCAGATAGGAAAATTCTATGTAAAACATGATATTTCATTCTTTGCTAAAAACAGTATATTTAGTTACCAAATTAAACATTTTTAATTAATTACTTTCACGCAGATGAAATTTCATCTCATAGAGAAACAAAAGCTATGTCTCGCTATGTAACTATGCCTCGTTTCAATATCTCAAAAACGGACAGTTCAATTTCAACGCGACTGATTTCAAACATTATAAGTCACTGAGTAATGAATCACCGTAACATTAAAATAAATGTATGAGTAGCGTGAACCAGAATTTTTAAATAATAAATTAAGCGACATTTGAAATTCAGTTCTTAGCTGAACGAAATAAATCAATCTTTAAAGATGTATATGGATCAGCCTAATTAGTCATTTAACGAAGGGCACTGGATCCCACGCCTCCCCACCGCCCCCCCCCCCTTTTACGGTGTTTTAACTAACTATGCCTCATTTCCATATCTCAACAACGGACAGTTCAATTTCAGCGCGACTGATTTCAAACATTATAATTCACTGAGTAATGAATCACCGTAACATTAAAATAAATGTATGAGTAGCGTGAACCAGAATTTTTAAATAATAAATTAAGCGACATTTGAAATTCAGTTCCTAGCTGAACGAAATAAATCAATCTTTAAAGATGTATACAGATAGGTCTAATTAGTCATTTAACGAAGGATACTGGATCCCACGCCTCCCCACCGCCCCCCCCCTTTTACGGTGTTTTAACTAACTATGCCTCATTTCAATATCTCAACAACAGACAGTTCAATTTCAACGCAACTGATTTCAAACATTATAATTCACTTAGTAATGAATATCCGTAGCATTAAAATAAATGTATGAGTAGCGTGAACCAGAATTTTTAAATAAAAAACTAAGCGATATTTGAAATTCGAAGGACAGTGTATTAATCGTGTAAGTATCTTGGACGAAATCGTTAATCAAGTATTGATTAAGAATTTTGCCCCTACGTTATCACATAATGAAAAAAAACAGCCGTACAAAAAGAAAAATTTATAAAATCAATAAATACATTTTTACTTTGGGTTATCCGATTGCAAGTTTTTTTTTTCTCAAAATTTCGTTATTTGTCTTTTTGTACCGAAAGTCGAATCAAATCCTCTTTTCGCACTCCCTTCTACACTTACATCCGGGGCATATGCCTCCTTTGTTCCCTCTATTTTCGGCCGTGTTTTAGGTATAAAAGCTTGAAATTCGACATGACTATTACTTTTAACACGCAAATGCACAACATAGAACAGTTATGTAAAAAAATTGAAATTAAAAAACGTTTCTAAATAACTTTTCTTTCTTTTTTTTTTTTTTTTTGTAGTGAAAGGACTAGAAACGTGAAATTTGTCATAGCGGTTATTTTTAATATTCCAGTGCTAGCTAAAAGCTGTTTCTAAAATTCTGGTTCACGCTACTCATACATTTATTTTAATGTTACGGAAATTCATTACTCAGTGAATTATAATGTTTGAAATCAGTCGCGTTGAAATTGGACTGAATTATGACATGAGGAGTATGAGGAAATAACTGAGATATGGAAATGAGGCATAGTTAGTTAAAACACCGTAAAAGCGGAGCCAGAGGGGAGGCGTGGGGTCCAGTGCCCTTCGTTAAATGACTAATTAGGCTAATCCATATACATCTTTAAAGATTGATTTATTTCGTTCAACTAGGAACTGAATTTCAAATGTCGCTTAATTTATTATTTAAAAATTCTTGTTCACGCTACTCATACAGTTATTTTAATCTTACGGAGATTCATTACTCAGTGAATTATAATGTTTGAAATAAGTCGCGTTGAAATTGCACTGTCCGTTTTTGAGATATTGAAACGAAGCATAGTTAGTTAAAACATCGTAAAAGGGGGCCGGAGGGGAGGCGTGGGGTCCAGTGCCCTTCGTTAAATGACTAATTAGGCTGATCCATATACATTTTAAAGATTGATTTATATCGTTCAGCTAGGAACTGAATTTCAAATCTCGCTTAATTTGTTATTTAAAAATTCTGGTTCACGCTACTCATGCATTTATTTTAATGTTACGGTGATTCATTACTCAGTGAATTATAATGTTTGAAATCAGTCACGTTGACATTGGACTGTCCGTTGTTGAGATATTGAAACGATGCATAGTTAGTTAAACACCGTAAAAGGGGGGCCGGAGGGGAGGCGTGGGATCCAGTGCCCTTCGTTAAATGACTAATTAAGCTGATCCATATACATCTTTAAAGATTGATTTATTTCGTTCAGCTAGGAACTGAATTTCAAATCTCGCTTAATTTATTATTTAAAAATTCTGGTTCACGCTACTCATGCATTTATTTTAATGTTATGGTGATTCATTACTCACTGAATTATAATGTTTGAAATCAGTCGCGTTGAAACTGCACTGTCCGTTTTTGAGATACTGAAACGAAGCATAGTTAGTTAAAACATCGTAAAAGGGGGGCCGGAGGGGAGGCGTGGGGTCCAGTGCCCTTCGTTAAATGACTAATTAGGCTGATCCATATACATCTTTAAAGATTGATTTATTTCGTTCAGGTAGGAACTGAATTTCAAATCTCTCTTAATTTATTATTTAAAAATTCTGGTTCACGCTACTCATGCATTTATTTTAATGTTACGGTGATTCATTACTCAGTGAATTATAATGTTTGAAATCAGTCGCATTGAAATTGAACTGTCCGTTGTTGAGATATGGAAATGAGGCATAGTTAGCTAAAACACCGTAAAAGGGGGGCCGGGGGGAGGCGTGGTGTCCAGTGCTCTTCGTTAATGCACTTCACTTTCAAGCGGGAACAGGTTACAATGAATTTCAATAACACGTATCAATTTTATGCAGCTCTATGCATTTTTACCAAAGTTAAATCACTGCCCATAGACGGTAATACATTCGAATTATTTAGTTCAGAACCGTATTAAATTATCTATATATTTTTATCCATACCACATATTGTACTAAAATTTCATTTAGCTAAAAAACGCATTACAAAACTCTTTTCAAGCAGATAACAACCATTGTCAGCAATGTATCCACATATTTTACTACAATCAGTATATGATTTTTTTTTATATTATTCGAACAAGATACTTTACTAAAATTTAATTCACATACAAATCGGGAAACAGATTAAAAAGTACTCTCATCAACTATCTTCTTATACGTCAGCGCCTTCGAACAATTTTTTTCTAGCCATGTATATATGTAGAATGTATAAACATTCCTTGATATACGAAAATTTAGTTAAGCATGAAAATGAATGACGCAGTTGAAAGCGCCCTTTCAGTAGTTATCATTCGCAATTCGTAGACGAAAGTATATTTGAATTATTTTGTGCAGCCCTGTAAAACAAAATTGAATCTAACATGCATTGTTTTATTTTTAAAATATTATTGGCACCGCAAATATCAGAATCTCAATTATCAATGAAATAGTATAGTATCGGGGACACGCACATCAAACAATTGCAGTTATTATATTTATATTTTTACGCTTCCCTGTACATGAATAATACATGTCTAGCACGCGATATTTTCATAAAAACTTATAATAATGTATATCAACAATGTATATAATTTTCGCAATGTTGAAAGCAGGGCATGTCATGTCAATTAAAATGTAGTACTTCTAACAATTATCGCACATCGAAAGCGATGGATCCGATGACTTTTGTGAAGTCCTGTACATGGACAACAAATAATACTCAAATCATTTTTGATTGGGGTCATGTTAAAGTGAACTTGAAGATCATACATCGATTTTATATCCAAAAATAGGAATTTTCCCTTTTTAATTATATTAACCGTCAATAGATGGGGGTATCATCGAATTAATTTTTAGCCTGTTGTCAGTCCAAATCTAGCCTGCATTTAGCTTGAAAAAACGGTCACACTGGTCCGGGAATCAACAAACACATTTGAAATCTTTATTTATTACAATGAATTTATTCTATTAACCTATTTATTAGTGTATTTTAATGCTCCATATTTATAATTATATTAATTTAAATTATTTCTAAGAAAATCTACAGTTTCTTAAAAATTATTATTCTCTCCTAATTAGAATACTTATCCACTTTAACAGTTCGTACAGGCATTCTTGTATGCAAAATGTTTAATTACCCAACATTTATCTAAGTAATAAAAGGAAATGAAATATAGTCAATATTTATTTTAAGAAATATATATAGTAATAAGTTGGATTTAAGTCATTTACGGTTAATAAAAGAAAACTCTTATAAATTATTACCTCCTGGCATAATATATATACAGGGTGTTTCACAAAGGACGCTAACTTTAAAAATCAATAACCCGGAAACGGTGATAGATAGAAACATGAAACCAGTGGCATGTTTAATTAAAAATTGTAAGAACCTTATTTATAAACTTCAGAATTTAGTTTAAAATAGTTAAAAACAGATGGCGCTGAGAGCGTTAAGAATCCTTCTACAGAGAGTTCAGAAGCATAGAAAGACTAGCCGTTGAAGATTTCGCCATTGAAATCTGACCGCTATTAGCTTATAGTGAGAATACTTCCGAAAGTGGTGTATACCGTGGAGGAGCATGTGTTTATTGTGTTGGAGTACCACCGATTAAATCAGAGTCCTACTGCCACAAGGAGCAGTTTTCAAACGCGATTTCAAGTCGCAAAAGGCCCAGATGGGAAAACAATTCGTGAGCTTTTCAAAAAATTTCAACAAACAGACCGGTCACATACAGCAGAGAGTCAATGACAATTTCATTCTTCGTTTGCGATAAGTATGTTGTGTAAAAGGTGCACCTTTTGATTCACTTTTGATACGCCTATTTATCGCAGCGCCATCTATCGGCGCTATTTTTAACTAAATTTTGAGATTTATGTATAAGATTCTTACGATTTTTTTAATAAACATACTACTGGTTTCATGTTTCTCCCTATCACCGTTTCTGGGTTATTGATTTTTAAAGTTAGGGGTCCTTTGTGAAACACCCTGTATATATATATAACAAAATGTAAATATGAAAATATTTATCTTTACCTATCTTCAATTAAGAGAGATCATCTATAAACTTCAATTGAGATAAGTTAATGGAAAAGTATAATTTAACATTATAATTATAAAGACGTATGTTTAATTAAATTTATAAGCATGATTAATTCACCAAATTGTTATTATTTTAACTGATTTAAGATGACTGTTAATATAAAAGATTTAAACAACACATAAATAAATAGGAAAGAGATAGAATATACCTGTACGTCTATCAGTTTATTCAAATTTAAAAACATGTTTATATAGAGGGTTTCCACGTATAAACTGACCGACCTTTATTTTCGCGACCGTTGGTCCTAGATGCATACTTCCAATTACAAAAATGGTTTAAATAAGGTAAGGAATTAATTTTAAAGCGATTTGGGTCAAGAAAAACATTTATAAAAAAATACGAAATTTCAATTTTTATACGGTCCAATTGTCCTATAAGTGATATTTAGTAAAAATTTACTGTGACATTAACAAGTAAGACAAAAAAGGTCCCATTCATCTAACATTAAAATTGACCGAGTTAGGAAATTTTGAAATGCATGACTTATACCACTTTTTTGCATCTCAAAACATATGACTTCGGCCATGCTTTCAAGGGTCGTAATATAAAGTACTTAAACTTATTTCCAGGTATCTGCGCTTTGAAAGAAATCGTACAATTGAAAAGAAATCGTACGATTGAGTTAATTTTTATTAGTTAAGTTTCAGATTAATTAAAATAATTGTATTTTAACATATGTTTTAGTTTGAAAGGAGTTGAGACTATTATTTATTTTAACAGAAATTATGTTATTTTCATATGGTTTTATTTAAATTGAAACGATCATCTTTCCAGTTTAAAATTTGTACTCGAACTTTAACTCACTTTCAAATGTCCGGTCGAAGTTAAATTTTACATACTGACTTAAATCCGATGACAATGTAATATTATTATGATTTTGGACGCTTATACATACTTATATTAGAGGATAACGCAAAAAAATTCGGATAGATTATCGTCAACAACTTTAAGAAAGAGTTTTAGATTAGATAACACAAACCTGCGATGGTTGTGTTTTTTACCTTTTATAATTACGTTTTATGTATTTTTCAACGCCGAATAATAATTAAAAAATACCTTCACTTTTAACCATCTTATCAGAATGTTTTGCAAATCGTAAATTTCAAGGTTGAAAAATAGTTAAAAATCTGATATTATAAATTAGATGTAAGACTTTTTTATTCAGTTTAATTTTATTTAATTCAATAATTTATTCAAATTTTTGCCTTATACTGGGTTTTTTACAGCTAAACAGCTCAGGGGTCCGATAAGCTTGGGAGGGGAAGGGGAATCGATTTTAACTTTGAGCTTTTAATATTGGAAATTTGCAATTTGAGAAAAATCCTAACATGATGGTTTAAAATGAAGGTCGTTTTCGGATTCAGCACTAAAAAACTCATAAGAGTCAATTTTCAAAAGATAAAAAACATTGCACAATCCAAAATTTGAAAGACAGTGTAATCTAACAGAATTTTAAAATCTGTATCATTTTGTAACGAATTGAGGCTGTTGTTTTTCGTCCTTTTATTTAACAAAAATTCTGTTATTTTTATCCTCTTATATGTACAGTACAAATTGTATATTTTGCATTAATATGTCAGAATGATTATAGATTTCACAATTATATTAGATTGCAATGTTAATTTTTCTCTCAACTATTTTTTTTATATACCTGATGATTATTTATATTTCTACTACATTTGTGAATGACCCCTATTTCGCAGCAAATAATATACTCCGACTTTAAACAGCTATTATTCGGTCAATTTTAATGTTAGATGAATGGGACTTTTCTTTGTCATACTTGTTAGTGTCACAGTAAATTTTTACTAAATATCACTTATAGGTCCGAGGGACCGTATAAAAATTTAAATTTCGTAATTTTTTAATAAATGTTTTTCTTGACCCAAATCGCTTTAAAAATAATTCCTTACCTTATTTAAACCATTTTTGTAATTGGAAGTATGCATCTAGGACCAACGGTTTCGAAAATAAAGGTCGGTCAGTTTGTACGTGGACACCCTGTATATGTTTACGTTGACGAACTTGTTGACAATTACTAAAAACTGGATTTATTTAATTAAAAATTGTTTTTTTTTAATCTACAGGGTATGATCTATTTTTACACTGATTTTCAATACTACCTATATATATATATATATATATATATATATATATATATATTTTTATGGAATTTACTGGCTTTTAAACATAATGCTATGATTTTCCAGATGAATTGAAATAATAGTACTTATCCGTTTGTACATGAGCAACATTTCTGGAAAGTAGTCCAATCTAAATAACACCAACAATAATAAGACAAAAATAGTTTTTTTTTTCTCAAAACACTTTGCTGCAACATCCACTGGTACTGCTTAATAGTGTTCACAACAATACACCCTTTTCCTTTCTTATATATTTCACTTCCAGGACATAACGGTGTTTTCGAGCACATGTTTGGCGATTCCTTACACTATAATTACTTTTTCATATAACGAAGAGTCTGCTTTCAAGCACAGGAATCTTCCATCACATTCGGAATTCTCTTATGGTGAACCTTGAACAACCCCTCACTACGAATGCAAAAAAAAAAAAAAATCAGAAGGTATGAGTAATTGATTCTTCCTAGACTCGGATGCGTTTTATGTCTGGATGATTTTATAGTCTTTGACTATGTTTTTTCTTGGTATGGCTGAGCATCTTTACCTTCTGAATATCGGAATTATGTTGATCATGCCACAAATGCCCGGCTTGCTCACATCTTTTGCCAAGTGTGACCCTGACTGACTGGCTCTTCAATGGGATTTCAATTGTCAAGCACATCTTCTGAAAGAAACTAACAAATATTAACGGCATAAGTTCACACTAAAAAATTGCGACCACTCCTATGGTTGCGTTGCATTGAATTATCAAAAATACACACGGGAGCGTGGGTGGCAAAAGCACGGCCAAAAACTCTGTTCGAGTCCTTAGGATGTTTCTTCCAAAGTTTTCTTTCAGCTTACTAACTACCAACTGCCCTTGAGGTCGGGGCAGAAGGGGGGGGGGGTCAAAAGACCAAACACTTTTCACCCCGTACATGTAAAAACTCTCTCTATCTCCAGCACTCACTGACCCTTCGAATTCACCAGCTTCTCGTGTGCTTATTAAAAATAAGGGGGGTGAGAGAGAGACGAAAATGCATTAACCCTATTCGTTAACTTGGATTCCCCATTTTCTGAAAATCGAATGAGGACATTTACTTCTGAGGGTTGGGAAGGAAAGCCTTCAAAAAAAAAAAAAAAAAAAAAATGAACCTTAAACCGAAGGAGGTGTGTTTTAGAGAATGCTAGTTTGTCCACCTGCTTTAGAGATAAAAAGGCATGATAAGACAGTTGTTTACATTAGGTTTGCTAAAAGGCACAGGAAAAGGGATATTTTTATTGCACATAGGTCTTAAAATGTAATGCATTTTGTGTAAAAGGGGGTTGTACTAAACAAGGCCTTTTATTAAAATAATTCGCCTGTGTATATGTATGATAGGTCATAAAACTTCACGACAATACTGGATGCTACAAACAAAATTATACATGCTTGACTATTTCCTGAGATAATTGGATAGTTGACCACTTAAATTGTGTGTGAAAATGCCTTTTACGACTAGTAGGACGGACAACAGCGCTGATATTTTAACAGTGTAAACGGGCCACCTGTGCAAAAATTATAAAGATTGAGTTGTGCTTTAGTTATAGAGAAGATGTCCTTTTTTCCATACAAAGCAGCTGTACTCGGTCGCCAAAAGGGGGATGTATAAAAATTACATTTAATTAACTTTCACAGCATAAGAAAAAGTTATGTTTACTTTTTATTCTGAGAAGGTAGAATGCTAAAGAATTTTTTTTTCAGAAACGAGGGGGGCGGGGAGGGGACTACGTATGGTCCTAACTAAAGAAAATAATTTGAAGAAAATTTTAAAATTAATGAAAACCATCACTAACAAAATGAAAAAACTTTTAAATAAGTTAATAAATTAAGACATGGAAAATTAAGCGTTAACATCCATATATTTTAAGCGAAAAGCACTTTCTGTAAGGTTCCACATTATTTTTTCCACAAAAGAATTTCCACATGAAACTGATCTTTTTGCGCATGCTTCAATTTTTTTTGAAGCCTTATCCCCTCAGAAAAGCAAAACGTGTTTAGCCTTCACCCTCTGGGATAACTATTACCTGGAAGCGAAATCGAGCAGCGAAAATGAATGACGAAGAAGGCGATCTTCATTCTTCCACGTGTTTTGTTTGAGAACTGGCTGAACAAACCGGATGCAAAGGAATTAATGGGATTGGAAAGTGATAGAAACGTTTTTTTGAGTTTTGCAGCGATTTTCAGAGTCCGGCTGTGAAGACAGTGGGGCGCAAAATCCTAAGTTCGTTTAATTCAAGGTGCGCATGCAATAAGCCGACCAGCGTAGCGGGCGAAGCTCCGCTAGTTTTATAATGATAACAGTTTGATAGTTTATGTAACAAATATTTCATTTAAGTACCTTCTACAATCCTTCTACGGACGTTTTTTGCGTCAATTATCGCAGAACAGACAAACAAAATCCAAAAACGATTCGGGTGTCAACAGTAAACATGAACTGACGTTTCGGCAATAATTTGAACCGAAAATATTGTAAGAAAAGCATAGAACCTTTACAAAATAATATCGATTTGTAATTTTAGTATTTATCTAAAAAAGTTTATATTTCTCAGACATTTATTAAAACCCCTCCTTATTATTTCAATTTATTTTAAGACGGTTACTCTGGGATAGTTTCTTTGTTATAAATCATTTTAAATACTTATCAATGATTTAATCATTTAGACAAGAAATAATAAATTAATTAACTTTTAAGAGAAAAAATTACAAGAATTTACTTTCCATAAGGTAAACAAATCATTTTTTTCTTTTTTTTTTATGTTGTATATATTCTTTATTAGTTATTTTATTATTCATTACTGCAACAATGTTGTATTTTTCATATAAAAATTCAAAGTTATTATTCCAAGCAAAGCAAATAATTATTTATTTATTTGCTTATTTATTTTTAGCAAGTTTTAATTTTAAGAGGTATAAAACGTGACTACGATCAATCACGTATTAATTAATCCCTATTTCATTTTAGTATAAATATTTATTTTGGGGGCTTTTTGTACCATATCTTTCATAATAAATCTTTAAAATGACCATTGTTCACCTAAGAATAGGTACATAATATGTTACATAAATTAGTATCCAAGTTGGATTTAAAGTTATATCTCCAGCAGCTGCGAATGTTATCAATTTCCTGAAGATATCTAAAATATCTATGGAAATGGAAAATATATTATACTTGTATATAGCAATTCATTTTGCAAAAGGAAAAATAAGAGCTTCGATTAAAAACTGCATACATATTTATATATTTTTTTAAATAAATTATTATTCTCTTTCCCATTCTAGTTAAAAATATACAGCTTATAAAGTTGTATGTATAATTTAGTACATCTCATATGCATTATATTTATTTTTTTAAACAAAGTTTGACAACGCTTAAAAAATATACCATAAATAATTAAGTTTTTTCAACCATCATAAATATTTTGTTAATATTTTAATCTTTTGACATATAAATAGCGTGTGAATTTGAGTGACTATTACACGTTTAAACATCGGATGTACTATATTATACCATATAAAAACAGAATTTTTCTAGATAAATTATTTCTCAAAAGCTTAATAAATTATTTAAAACATTGCATTCTGTTTTATTTTCAGTTTCTCGTACATTACGATATATTTTAAAGAACGTCTGAATTAGTAACAACATGTAAACGTAGCGTTCAGTAAGTGAAAAAGAAATATTCCTTTTAAAGTTTCCATTTTTTCTTCATATGAGAAAAATTATATGATGAAATGAAAATTTATACCAATTTATCGCTGAAAACCAACGTATAAAGAATATACTATAATTCTTGTGGAACAAATGTCTCTATATTGAACAAAGCCATATGGAAATATCAAAAATTGTGAAAAAATTATTAATTAATAATCAGATACCCTGCAGTATAAGACATTTGACATCAACAAATAAATAGCAAAACGTAAACAAAAATCATATAAAATTTATTTCATTAATTTATTGTTTTACAATGTTAATATTTTTAAAATAAATTTATCCAAAAAGTCGTTAAAATAAATATTATAAAGATAGTGAGTATTTAAAATTCAATGTATTGTTTCTTTTTTTTCAATATATAACATGTTGAAAACAATCACAAGTTTAAAATGCATCTAAATACAAATTTTAAATTCAAAGATAGCTATTTTTTATGTAAAATGACAAAATAATGATAGTATACTAATATATGGACTTTTAGAACTTTAAAAATGTCTCGACATTATTTTTAAATGCGTAATACCATTTCATAATTCTATATCTAATTATAAAATTTTGGCTAAAATGTTTATATATATATATATATATATATATATATATATTTGTAATCTGACATTTTGTTTCACAGAATGCAATAACATTTAATTGATAAATCCATTAAAAAATCCATACAAAATCCTACGGAAAATTTTAAACGTTTTCAAACATAAAGAGAAATAAATATTAAATAAATCGATTTCTAAGGAAATAATCCCGAAATCTCCATACCAAAAAAACTACGCTTTATTATTCTGAAAAAATGCATCCAAAACTGTAGCAAAGGAGATATATACTCCATGGGAAATCACTATGAATCAGAATTGTTACCTCTGACGACAGGGGATTAGTCCTTTATCACACATACTGCGTAAAGAAAAAGATTCTTTCTAGTATCTTGCCGCACTGCTTTTTAAAGATTCTCGGTGCTAAAGTTTCTTTTCCTCTAATTACTTCTTGCTCTCTCTAGACACACACGCATACATATACATGCATGCATGCATATTACACACACATATATATATATATATATATACATATGCATAGATAGATAGATAGATATTAAAATAAATGATCAAATAATATACGTATAAAGTAGCAAGAAATATAATGTACTTACTAGAAATTTTTCATGAAATGTTTACTGAATGTTGTTGAAAGAAGTATCGAATAATGTGGCAGTTATAGGATGCAGCTATATTTGTTCCTCCTTCCAGAGCTACTAGCTGGAGCATCTATCCTGGATTAAAATAATACGTGCCCCACCTGCATTTGGAATACATGCCTCACTAGAGATTCGAGAAAAGACCCCAATTTATAATTATCAAGTTACTTTGATGATTGAGAATATTTTTTTTAAGAATTGAGGATTATAAGAAAAAAATTCGTTTCTTCTTTTGGTTGCCAATAGCCCTTCCGGAGGATCATTACCTACCAAGTCATGGGGCGGTGTTGGTAGTAATAAATTATCCATTTAAGCAAAGTTTGAAAATATGCATTTGTTACATTTGAGAAAATTAGTTATATTTTTAAGTGTTTGTATTTATAGCTGTGCTCAGAACATTTTAATTCACACATTCTGAACTTTCCCTCTCTTTATATCAGAATATATTCAGAAGCACTAAATGGAAATCTAAATACAAAATAGAAATCTAAAACCCCTTAAGTATACCAGTCTCAAAGAAAATTCGGAAAGAACATACCGGGCCACCATATTAAAGGCGTAATCCGTCTTTATGCTTATTTATTTATTTAAATACTATTTCTATATTGTTTGCAATTTCTCTCCCTCCCCTTTAATTGAAATTACATTAGTTTAGTCTTCCGAAGAATATATAAATTGTTTTGAACTCATTTATTGTGAAACATAAAAATCTAAAGCACTTAAATTGTAAATTTTAAATTTGCTTCCCGAATAAATTTTTAGAGTTTGTACATTGAATGCAAAAAAAAAGGGGGGGGGGGAGTGTAATCCCTCTTAGTTTAGATTAAACAAGTTTTGTCTTCGTTAGAAATATCCGATTAGTTTCAAATTTTGTATACCCATTCATTCAAAGAATTGGGAATAGCAATATATCCTGTGAAATTTCAGTGAAATGCAAGATTAGTATACAGAACCTGTGGGCTCATTTTTTCTTCTTTTTTTTAAGCATAAATTTGACGTAAATGGGATATTAATTTAAATGTAAATCTGGATTTTGAATTATAAATGTTAATTACCTATGACCCCTATTCTTTTACGAATTAGGCATCTATCCCGATCAAGTGGCGCGTCTAACCCTGAGACCCAGTATATATGGCCAAAATCACTGATTAAATTTTTTGATAATAAAATTATTTCATATGTTATTTATATCACAGTAATATTTTTTGTGAAATTCTACCTAAAGTTTGGAATATAAGGTTACATCTGCAATGCAAAAATCATTATTATAAATAAGAAAAATGAAGAGGGTCTTAAGTAAGACAACTATCTCGGACTTAACCTATTTAAGGTTATTTGGTTATATTTCTTGATTGAGATTTAACTACGTACAAATCAGTTTTTCATAAAGATGTTTTAAACTATATATTTTTTTTATCGGTTTTAAAGATAAATTTTATAATATATATATATATATATAGAGAGAGAGAGAGAGATGAAAATTATATGTGCTAATTAATATTCTAACATACGTTTGTGACGAAAACAAAATTCTCAATGTTGGGTATTACGTTTCAAGAACTATTACGAGAGAAATCTGAATTATGCGATTTTTCAGTAAATAAACATTTACAAATCGAATAAAATCTCACAAACTATATACAACAATTTCAGATAGGAAAATTCTATGTAAAACATGATATTTCATTCTTTGCTAAAAACAGTATATTTAGTTACCAAATTAAACATTTTTAATTAATTACTTTCACGCAGATGAAATTTCATCTCATAGAGAAACAAAAGAGCTCTGATTATAATAAAGGTTTTTCTATATTACTTCAAAAAAAACTATTTTTAAATAATTCATTAAATGTAATGATTACAATAAATAAAATAACTAAAAATTCTTTTAAATTAATAGAAGTGAAATAATTAATTTTATCTTTATGCTAATCAGTGGTATCGATTTTTTATAATATTTTTAAATAATGCATATTAACATAATAGATGATATAAAACTTATGTTTCATTGTATTATTTAATAAATTATTTCTAAATATGTATTTTGCGGTTTTAGAAACGATATTATCGTAAACGATATTTAAATAAAATAGCTAATATCACAGTAAAAAAGTATAATGCAACTATCGTATATCCGTACTAAAATAAAATCAATTTATCAATTTTATATTAAATGATATATTTTAATTTATTTCAGACACCTATGAAAAATGTATTTAACTGTTGAGCAGAGTATGTGTATTTATTGAGTAGCTTGATTTTTTTTTCAAAATATACTAAAAAACTATTTTTTAAATTCAACAAACAATTCAAAAAACAGTTTCAAATGTCTGTCAACTAATTTTAATCTAATAATAGATTAAAATATAGAAATGCATCTCTTTCTTCACTTTAAGGAAAAATAATGGGACAATTTCTCGTATGTTCATTCCGTCATACGTGATCGGAATGTGTTTTAGACTAATAGTTATTTTCCTATTAGCGGCTGGTTAGTTATATTAGTTTGAGTTTTGATAACATATTCTTTTGCTTCACTGAATGTTTAATTTTATCTTAATTATATCTTTATGTAACTAAGAGAAAATCGTTTTGAGAAAGATATAGCTTCGTTTGATATTTTCTTCTTCTCTGAATTGAATATATTTTTTGCTTTTAGATAACAGCAAAGTAAAGTAATTTAAAATAAATTTTCAGATTATATTATTTTCTTAAATATAAACAACAAAAAATAAAAAAGAACTTTATATTTTCTACTTCGATTAAAAGATCGTATTAAAGATTAACTTAATGAAAATATAAATCATTATTATTCTTTTGATCAAGACAATAAATTATTTTAACAACAAGTCATCAAAGTCGAATATATTTGGCATAATTAAGAAAAAAAACAGAAACAGTTTGATGGTAATCCTCTGAAACGATATTTTTATTCAAATAAGTGATTCTAAAACTAAGAAATTATAAATTTTTGAAATCTTGAAATTTCTTTAAGACTTTTACTAGAGTTTTGAAAATTTGCATGTCAAACTTCTAAGAACATTTTTTATAAATAAAAACAGCATATAAAACATATTTATTTACCAATACAATGTCCCTTGAATACTGTAGAGATCAATATTTCATTTAGTAAATGTATTTTTCACTTATTTGATAGGTTAATGAAAATGATAACATTCTGATTAAATGTGATCAGTTTCATTTCTAAAATATAATAAGTAGGAAAAGAAAAATGACACATAAATAAGCAAATAGAAAAAAAAATAAGAAGATCTATAAAAAAAGTATTATCTTTAATCATTATTTATATTTAATTAAAAAAAATAGATAATGTATATTACATTTTCTTCGCTTCTGATTTCAGTACAATACCCTATCCGGGGAAAGGTAGAAACCTAAATGAAATTTTAATGTACCTTTTATTATGATTCCCTTAAAAATCTTTTTAATCATAAAATGTTTTACTGAAAAAGACGATTTTTATCCCGGCGTTATCGTTGATTTCTTCAGTATATATTTCTTTATATTTTTTAAATAATTGTCTTATTAACATATTGAAAAGAACTTTAGCAACGTAATCCAGGATTTGCTTATCGGAAATACTCATAATTTTGTAAAACGACTGAAATGAAAGATCACACTCAGTTATTCAAAATTATCAGATAAAATGATTTATAATTTAAATTTATAAATGTTATATGATTTTTTAGAAGCTTGGACATTTTCGGTATCGTTTAACTTTTGAATTTATTTTTTATGTAATTTTATTTATATACAAGCATATTATGTTTTAAAGCAGAACAGAATTAAAGCAGATATTTTATCATTGTTGCTGTTATTATAATTATTATAAATTTTTACTGTATATATCTTTTAAAATTAATTAAATACAATCAAATGTGGTTTTACGGTCATTTTTGGAAATCGTATTAAAATAATCTTTATTACGTCGGGATAATCTAACTGGAATACAAATATATTTTTGGAATATCTTGAGAATTCTTAAATTGTGGTACTACAAATGGCATAATATAATATCAGAGTTTGAAGAGACTCTGATATCAGTATTTTGAAGTCTGAGTATGACTACACATATGATAGAATGTTTTACTCTCTATGAATTACAAAAACATAAGATATATCTATACTAATAAAAAAAAAGTTTCGCTCTGTGTGTGTTTCAACGTATGTGTCTATGCGTGCGGGTCTGTGCGATGGTTAGCAAAATCTAACACACCTAGAAGTATGCAAATTTAGGTGAGGATAGTCCAATACCTCTATTGGTGCACATGAGAATCAGAATTTTAATATTTTGAAAATTAACTGAAATATAAATAATATCCTCAAAGAACTCTCATCAAAAATTCGCTTTTTTTTTCTTTCGGTTGGTTAGTTGTAAAGAGTATCCGCAAAAGTAATTAAATAAACCAGGGTAGAGATCGCTGCGAGTCGATATTTGGTTATCATTACAAAACTCCTTTCATTAAATAAGGAATAAAATATTTTTAAATTCTAATAGTTTTGCTATTTCAGTGATTTCTCATATTTATATTAATTGCATTCATTGTTGATAAGAAATAAATTTGTTTAATACGTAATTTCGCATCACTATTTTATAGTTGGATAAATTAATATTATTTAATATAAAATGAAGAATGTTGAACGGCAACTTCTTTCTTAAATAAGTTATATAGACCCCCCCCTTTTTTTTATTATCGTTTTAATTATTGTTCCATTTTTTTCTGAACATGAAATTGAACCGATTTCTCGTGTTTCACTTTTAGCACGGTGTTTATATCTTAATAACCTAGTGGCTACAGCAGTTGTTTCATTTGAATTTCATGAGATGCCAAGACTTAGGGAAAAAATATGTAATTTAATTCGTATTTGAAAGCTATTTATGCAAACGTTTCAACAGAAAATGGTATTATTAAGAAAAGTACGTTAGATTTCTATAATCGGGTAAAACATTGTAAGATGGGGTAAACTATGTGCATTCTTGCAGCACCTTGTTAAACTGGAGTCAATTAGCTTAAAATCAATTTCAATATTAATAAAGTGTTACCATAAATAGTTTTGCACCATTCAACACTCATTAAAATAGGATAATAGTAAATGGACCGTATTAGAAAAAAATCACATAGAAAATATAACAGAAACACTACAATCTAATAAATATGTATAAAAAGCAAGTAAGAAAAAATGTGCACCTATTCAATAAATCCAAAGTTAAGATGAAAAAATAAAATTAATAAAGCAGAAAGCAGATATCGTGTTTAGAAATTATGTATATATATTTTTATTTTTTCTTAAACAATGAGATTATTTCATGGTTATTTTTTATTATCTATTCAAAATAAATATATATATATATTAATTTTTACGTGAAAAATGGTACAAATAAATATACAATAATCTACATCGTGTTCATGTCACTTACTTTTTATCACAACAATGGTATAGTCGAATTGTCATCATTAAAGTTTTGTCTTGAAAATTAAAATTAATAATGGTAATATATAAAAAATAAATAGATTAAATTTCGAAATTCCAAAAATAATATAACATTTATGGATCTTTTGAAATAACTGATGTATTTTACAGCTTGCAATTTACACTTTCTAGGAATAAAAAATTTAAAATAAAAACCTATTGTCAGAATTTAATATATAAGGTACGACCTATTTAAATGATTCGGTAAAATTTTGTGTTTCCAGATAATTTTTAAATGTATAAATTGTCTTTTCAAGACGTCTCGTCTAATTAGTGGTGGTTCATATTAATGCAACACAGTAATTGAAGATCTTCACACAAAATTTAATTATCTTTGTGCTCAAAATAAAGACAATTAAGAAGAAGAATTACTTATCTTAATCAAGTTACAATAAACTAGCATCCGCTGTGTATTTTGTGTTAGAAGTTTCTATAATTAGCTATTCATCGACCAAGACATGCTTTTAACGAAATTCTACTGTACGAACTTCTTAGGATGCATCAATAACTGTCTTACTCTATAAAATTTCCAAGTCTTGCACTAAATGTTATTAATCAATAATAATAACAGATAAAAAGAAATATTATAGCATAAATATTATATATATTGTTACATTCAATATTACGTATATTGTTGCTCATTAAAGAATAAATATTATGAAATATAACCTATTTTTACTCTTAAAGAAACAAACTTCTAATTTTACATTTCTACTTTTACTTTACAGTTTGTTCCGAAACTATAAAGAATCATAAATTTAACTATTAAATAAAATATATCACTACAGACATATAATAATAAAATATGCTAAAAAAATTAAATACAGGTTAATATAAATGTAATTATCATAAATTTATTTAAAAATACACGTATTGTGTGATAGAAAATGATAGATTGTTTGAAATTACTTATTCAATACATGAAATTACATTAAAATCATAAAACGTAATATATTTAAAATACACATTTTATGTACAAGTAGAAATAATATGTTTAAAACAGCATAAAACGAAACTTTAGGGGTAAAATTGTGACATATTAAATAAATGAGACAAAATAACAATTTTTTCTTTTATAAAATGCGTTTAATAACATAAATAGAATATTACCGTAATACCGAAAATAGATATATTTATTTACAGAAACTCCATAATAAAATTCCTTTAGTGCATATACTAGAAACAATATATTATTTTTATAAACTTATTATTTTATCAATAATTGATTAAAAAATTTCTCCTCCCAGTCAATTAACTTCACACGAAAAATTGAATGAATAATTTATTACAGTTCATTTCCGAAAATAATTTCTTTTAAATTATGTTATATTTTATTGAACTGTGAGTTCTTAGTAAGAAAGTAACGAGTTTAAAAGTTATTACGCCCGGAAATATATTACTGGAATAACATTAATAAAAATTGTTTCTAAAGTATTCCAATCAGCTAACTACAGTGTTCCATTGTTCCAATCAAATGTACTTTCTCTTTGAAAACAGAGTTCGTTATGTGAACACATGGCAAATATTTTCATGAAATTTTCAGAAATAAACAAATAATTGAACGAAGAATAGTATTAATCAATATGTTAAAATATTAATATATTATATATATTCGAAAAAAAGTAGGGGAAAGTGGCCGAAAATGCTCCCCGTAAGGGAAAAACTTGTGTAAAATAACATAACCGGTTAAATAAAACTTTGGCCCTTTGATAGTATGTCTTACACTATATTTTGCATTATAAACATATTTTAATAATACTTTAAACCCTAATTGAGTAATGAAAAAAATGGATTTTTTTTTTTTTAAAGTGTCCAAAGGATCATTTTACCCTCACTCAAGGCAAAATGATCCTTCATATAAAAATAATTGTGAATTGTTTTTTATCTTCAAAATAAAGGATATAAAAGTAATTATGACAATACATAAGTATAATTTATATCTACAAACATACTCCATTAAGTAAACAAAGTCATATTTCTGTACATGAAAGACTGCATATCTAAATAAATATGAAAGTTAGTGCTTACCTTATAACGAGTGTTATAGAACCCATTTATCAAGGAGTTCTATTCAGATGCGTTACACTACGATCGCTTGAATACCGCCATTACTTCTTCTTTTCTTATCAAAACTAGTTTATGTGTTACCCTGTGGACAGGACGATCTGTCTGGAAGAAAACATATATGGATCGTTTTGCCCGTTAGGATAATTTTTGGCCACCTTCCTCTACTCTTTATAAAAAACAAGAATTATGTTAATCATATTTCAACAGACTTCTTTAAGAATATATGTAATTAATTAAATGAAATCCTTGAATGGCAGCACAGTCCTGTAATTAAAAGAGAAGAGGGGATTAGAGAAATGCCTGCCGTTCTGACATCACAAGAATGACACGTGCTGGAAAGTGTCAAGGACCAGAATAAACAAGAGGAAGCTTAGCAAAAGGAAGCAAAACCGAGAGAAAGAGGGTTAAGACGGGAATTAAAATAAGCTGAGCAGGCCACTAAAAGAACCAAAAAAGCCTAGGACCAGAAGCAGTCAAAATTTAACACAAAAAAGTAATCGATTTGTGTGGGCCAGCGATGGGCCATTAATGGTGGGAGGTGGATCATCACTGGTGTTTTTAGACTTTTTTGTGAAACAAGTCATGTCAAGGAATAAAGTTTTATTTTCTGCATTTTCTTGACTCTAAAATATTCTACCATCCGTCCCTGTTATATTTTGACCCACTCCATGACAAAAATTCAAGCGGCGTAGAATTTATATGCTAAAAGCTGAAACTACGTCCTTAACCGGGACATCACTGGTGGTTTTACCCTATCTCATTAATCATGTATTAAATTTGTAGTACAGGCATCCCCCGACTTACCTATACTGCGACTGACGTAAATTCTCAGTTACGTAAAAAAAAAATTAGCGCATTTGATACGCGTTTGCATACTTTTGATAATTACTTTATAAATAAAATATGTAGATAAAAATTATAACTATAATAACATAGATTCATATATTAGAGAAAGATATTTTTGTTGGGAATATACAAATTAAAATGAGGCAAAAAAAAGATCGGGTTCAATCGTTATCATTATGTTAGCTGAAACCAAACCAGAACAAAACTTAATTTTAAAGTTTCGATACAGAGGAAAGAGTGTATATTTTTTTATGCGAACTTCACCTTTGAAAACTGGAATGGGTTGGTTTCTATGACAACAGACAAGCGCAGATTTAGTGGTAGGAATATAGTTCTCGTGAACGACAGATAATACTAGTCCATGCTTGGCGCTGTTAGTTTAGTCATTTGTTTATTACCGTTCATTTTTCGTTTTTATTTAATTCAAAATGTTTTCCAAACCCAAAATCGAATGCACTGGTAATAACTCTAAAAAAACAAAGGTCTGCAATTACTTTAGAAGAATAGATGAAAATAATTAATATGTATGAATGTGCGAAAACTATATCAACAATAGATCTGGATGTAAATAGACCTACTTCAAAAAGTAAATACGATGGTGAAGGATAAAGATCGCATTCTTGAAAAAATGAAAATGCAGTAACATTGAAGCACACAATAATTAGCAAGAAGAGATTGGGTCCGATTTCAGAGATGGAGAAATTATTAACCCATTGGATCGAAGATCTGACACAGAAGTGGATATCGTTAAGTTTTCGTATAATCCAGGAAAAGGCTAGGTCTTTATATAAAGATTTACAATAGAAAGCCGGCATCACAAACATGGAGAGGGTATTTAATGCTAGTGCTGGGTGGTTCGAACGATTCCAGAAGCGTACCGGTTTACACAGCATCAAAGTCACGGGTGAGTCAGCAACTGCAGATGCAGACGCCCAAGTAAATTTCCCGAATATCTCGCAGAAATAATAGAGATGGGAGAATATTTGCCTAAGCAAATATTTAATGCGGACGAAACGGCTCTGTTTTGGAAGAGGATGCCAAAACAGATCTATATTGCAAAAGAGGAAAAATCTATGCCTCGATTCAAGGTTGCAAAGGATCGGATCTCCGTTCTGATTGGCGGAAACACTTCAGGACACTTGAAACTTAAATATATTACAGTGTACCATTCCAGACGCCTCGGGCCTTTAAGAAAATTGACCCGAGTAAACTGTCCGTAATTTGGAAATCTAATACCACAGCTTGTGTTACCCGTGAGTTGTTCACTGATTGGTTCAATAGCCACTTCATTCCTGAGGTGAAGGAATATTGTGACAAGAAAAATATTCTGTTTAAAGTACTTATCCTCCTGGACAATGCACCCGTTCGCGAAAGTTAGACGACTACCATCCTGACGTAAAAGTTCTTTATCTACCTCTTAAAACCACCTCGCTATTGTAGCCTATGGATCAAGGCGTTATTGCAACTTTCAAAGCCTATTATTTGCGGCATATGTTTTCCCAAGTAATCAAGGCCATTGATAGTGGTGAGGGCATTACTCTTCGTGATTTCTGGAGGAATTATAATATATCCTATGCTATTAAAAACATCGGGCTGGCATGGGATGAAGTCAAGTGGACAACAGTGCATGCTGCAAGGAAGAAACTCTGTCCGGAAATGGTGCAAAATACTTTGCAGAAAGTAAAGAAATCAATGACTGATATGGGTAGTGAATTGACAGAATTTCAGCAAGCGACGGATTCGTGTGTTCAACTTGCTGATCAATTAGAGCTTGAAGTGGATAATGTTGACATTAATGAGCTTATTTTGGCTCAAGATAAAGAACTTGCCAATGATGACCTCATTCAGTTAGAGGCATTCCAGAATTCTGAAGAAAATAACGGGCCGATTAAAACAACTCCAGACAATAAATTTACAACAAATGGATTAACTGAGGCTTTCAACCTGATGGACATGGTACTAGCAAAATCTGAATGTATGGATCCGAACACTGAGCGGTTTGAGAATGTTAGCCGACATATACATTCAGATATGTTTAGCTACAAGGCCACCTACGTTGACAAAAAGCGTGTGACTACACAATCTACTCTAAATAGGTTTGTGATATGCCGCCCACAGCAACATCAAGATGACAAGCCTGACAACCCTCAGTCTTCAACATCGACAGGGGTAGAATTTACTAGAGAATTCTATCTGCATTCTATCTGCTATCAGCATTTCTGTTCACAATCATCAACCTCCAGTGCTGACTGTCCCACTACAGAACCAAATTAACTGTCACAGATGCCAATACAATTGTGATTATGTGAACTATGAATAGTATTATCATAACAACGAATCTTTATTGTTCGTTATTCATAGTTGTCATCTAATTCTTAATAAATATAATTCGTGCTTATCAAGAATTATTTTATTTTGTGAGTACTATTCACTTGTTTTGTTATCGAAAATTCGTGGAGAAGAGGTAAGTCAGTCCTCTTTAATTATTTCTTATTTTTATAGTCGTTTGAAGTCATCTCAAAATTGTTATAAATTACTCCACCAATGTTAAATTTATAAATCCCAAATTCCACAAAATATTTTACATTTGAAAAGTGTTTTTTTTTTAGTTTACCTTTATATTTTTTTCATACGTGTATAATTTATATCCGAGTAAATACAGCTGTATGATGCTTTATTTAAAAAATAATATTTATATTATTTAAAAAATAATATATGTATATATATATATATATATATATATATATATAAATGATAAATATTGCAGTTTCTTACGAAATTTTACTTAAGCAAATTACACATTCGACATACGTAAAATTCGAGTTACGTAAAAGTCTGCAGAACGCATTAATTACGTAAGTTGGGCGATGCCTGTATTTGTTTCATATAACAATTAAAACTTTTGCCCTTCACACTTTTATTGAATGAAAATTATATAAAACGCATCTTACAGCTGTACCAGATATAATTTAGAAGAGATAGAATTAAAAATTTCATAACGCAGTAAGTTTTGGTTGTAAATGAACGGATTTTTTCCTACCTTACTTGTTAACCCCTTGAAGGGCGGTGGAATATTATATATCCAGTAAAGTAATACTTCTGTGCAAAGAAAGAAAACAACCATATTAGAACCATTTTTATTAACCATTTTTTAAAACAACCATATTAGGCGAAAGCGTTCCTTCTCTCTGGGTAAACGACTGGTAGGATACGTTTTTTTCTTGACGTGGTTTATTATTAGAACTAATAAATTGTATCTATGAAGAAGACTATGTAGCGATTAATGCGCAAACGCTGCAGCATTCTTTGATCCATATTCTGAAGTTAATTGCATTCGAGAAAATCTATTTCGACCTATTTTTTTTGTGTTTACGATAGCAAATCTTTCACCAAATTTCATATATATAAATAAATTACATTTAAAAAGAAATGAGCTAAATCACAGATTGGACGTTTTATTTATTTATTTAATTGTATTTTTATTTATTTATATAAACCTCCAGCTTACTTAAACGTTCTTGAAATTCGCTTAGTAAATTTTCAGTTCATGTCACATCTTGTAGCATAATAATCCGCGCGAAACTAATTAACATTATGAGATATGTACTCGAGAAGCTTCAACTCAGTTTGATTTGTTTTTTAGTGCATATAAGATTATTATTTTTTTTTTAAACTTTCTAGTTAAGTAAGTTGTGCTCTTATCAAACCTTTCGTGTGATTTAATGTTTTCTTTGTCTACTTTTTTAATTGCTAATAACGTGCTGAACTACAACGCTAACACTAGCGAAAAAGATAAAAGTACTCCGTGAGAGAACCAATATAAATTATGTTTATGTTGTGGTTGCTGGTTTAATATTAAGTTAGGAACAAATATTGCTGGAAACATCATTTTTATTCTCATAATAATACATAAAAATCCGCTATTTACTGTTCGCTACATTGTTCGTAATTAGGTAGATCCAAAATTCTCAAAATATTGCGATGAAAAGAACAAATTTATTATCTTAAAACAATATTTTGCAAATAGTTCTATACAAAAAAAAAACTTTATGTCAAATACATATACATAAATACAGCATAACTAGATAAAAAAGGAATTTTAACGATTTGTAAATTTTCGTTTTAACGGTTTTTGTCTTCGTATATACGGCTGTAATGATTTTTTTCTCCGAAACATGAACTTTTACTGTTTAAAGTGGAATTTCGTTGCAAACAGGTTTCGATTTCACATGTTTGAATGTGTTTCTACTCCATAATGTTTATTCATTACATAATATTTTTATTAATTAATATTTTCGCATAAATCGTTCAGTTACGATTTCAGCTAATTATCTAAACAGTTTGTTATCTTGATATTCGAAACTAGTATGCAGATAATAGATTTCATTTGACATTGTCATAATATAGTATGTTTGATCCATAAATTGTTTTTAAATGGATAGATCAGATGAATTGTGCCGGTATTATTTCACTTCGTTGATGTTATTTTAGAATATTTGTATCAGAAATTTAATGATTAAAAATAATATATTTTGCAAGTGATAAAACAATTCTTTTTTTATTCACTATTGAATGGTGGAATTATTTTGTTTCGTGAGATCGCATCATAATGCATGTTCGATATTCCTGATATTGTCGTGCTCATCAGTCGTAGTTTTCATGTGAAATTTCATGTATTTTTATGGGAAGTTTCATGGTGTATGAGTCGTATTAAAATTCAGCATCAGAAAGACGTAATACTATACACAATATTTTATATTGAAGTTTTCATTTACTACTTTCTAACATTTGATGTATAACTTACTTAAAAATAGAAATACATTATTATACATTTTGTAAAAATTTATTTATAAATCTAAAATCTAAAAAATATATTAATTTATTGTTTAAATAAAGTTAACTAACAATTAAGTGCAGACCAATTGCCTTCTCCTTATTTCATAAAAAAAATCTATCAAATACTTTCAGCTTTATCAAGTATTAATATTACGCGATATTTAAAAAATGTAGGAATTATAATGACAATATATTAACTTCCAACAATTTTCAACTATTAAATTTAATTTTCCTTACGCGTTCTCTTTTATTTTATTTCTATAGACAAAATTTTCTTCAAGGACTAATTAAGCTGCATTGCTTTTTCTCTCGAATGACTGATTTTTTTCAGAAGTATCCATATTTTTAAAAGAAAACTCATAAAAGCTTTAAGTTTTGCAATGTTATTAGGGGATGTTTAAAAGCACAATTTTATTATGTGATTCCAATAATTTATTATATGATTTCAATGCTTATCATTCATTTTTTATTATATGATGTGAAACATATTCTGCACAATGTAATTTATTGTCGATTATAAGAAGATTATTTTCATATATGGTATGTTAAAAGAAGTGCTTATAAGTTATAGGAAGATGATAGGAATTGACTATATTGAAATTTATAAACAAATATATTAAATTTAAATAAATTATTTGTGTAAATTAAAAAAGAACTGGATTTCTGTAAAACGAGAGGTATTTATAATTATAAAATCTTAACAATTAATAAAAAATACCGTTTAGTCGGTGTATGGTCTATTTTTAACAAATAAATAATAATAGGTTGTAGTTTATGTTACTTTTCTAATGTAATATTTTTAATTTTAATCAATATCTATAGAAAACAACACTAATATAAAAATAAAATGAGACTTTAAACTAATGTATGAATATTTCCATAACGCACAGATTAATAAACGGCATTGAACAGTCATCCTTTTTCTATGATATCCGCTTTGTTACTTGAAATAAAGTCCCTTTCAAAAAATTGGTTTCTTAATATTATAGATGGAGTGATTTATCAGAATTTCACACTTTAGTTAATAAGGTCTATTATTAAAATAAAGTTGCTAGTAAGAGTGTAGTGTACATCGCGATCACTGGAGATCTACTAATATCATGTTTTTTATTGATATTATACAGACAGTGCACCATCCGTAATAAACCGTTCTACGAGAATTGAGTATGCATTCAAGGCGAATGCATACTCGTATATTATATTCTGTATATATATACACATAATGTAATTAATTTAACACTTCAAATATATATAAATACCGATTTTTTATTGCAATTACCTAGGTATTTATGACGTATTATTTTGTGCATGTCATATAATTTAATTGCAAACAAAGTATTCTAATTTAAAATTGTCTAAACTAGGTAAAATGCGTTAAAATTAAGACTGTTCTCACATTATATATACATATGCATATTAATTGTATATAAGATTAATATAAAAAGCTTTGGAGAACTAATTCTCTCCCATATGCATAGTACCATGCTGTAACATATTTCATAGCTGTATTTTGGTAAATTTCAAATAGATTTCTGAAAATTGAGAAAAATTTATCGTTACATTGCCAAAAATTTCTAAATATGCGTAGAAATGATCGAAAATTTGAATCTTGACCGTAGAATTTGTATTAACTAAAATTTGAAAATACTATATTAAAATCTACATTATTGTTCTTGATATTGTTTAAAAAAAATTGAAATGTCAGGACATACACGTCAGAGACATTTCAGAACATTTCATAATATTTCGTTTGATGCTCAAGTAAATCAAACTGATTTATAATATTGTACGTTATGTCATATTAGTGAAATATGTTTCTGAGCGGGGGAGAAATATAACACTTATATTATAAGTTTAATAATTATAATTAAGTTTTTAATGCAAACAAATATTTCCTCCTTAACGTCTCAGGCAAAAAATCATAACAATATATTTATCCCGCTTTATCAAGTTTCAACATTAACTTCAAAAAAGCATAAAAAACTTTGCAAAATAACATAACAATATAATGAGTGTGAAAAAAAGAAATATGCTTTTCGAAGTTTTAAATTTCTTTTTCTTTACACCTTTTTTTTTATTTCTAAAGACATGAACTTTTTTTCAGAGAGTAATTAGACTGTATTGCTTTTTCTGAAATATGTGAAGTTTTTATGCGCTGTCCATTTTTATTTTTTAATGAAAACTCATCACACTTTCAAATTTAGACACATCGTTAAGGGATATTTGAAAGACCACAGAGAGTGCTATGTATTTTTAGTGCTTTTGAGTTTTTTTTCTTTTTACATAATTTTTTGTTATTCCACGTAAAATAAGGTTTCAGGCGACATAATATACCTGATTAAGATTAGGGTATATATTAAAATATGCTTGACTTTATTGGTTAGCTATAAAATGATATCCAACTCTATTAAGGTGACCTGGGATGAAAAACATTTTGTTTATTTATTTATAAATATGTTTTAATTGTTTTCTTCTTTGATATGCATATTTATAAATGCAGAACTTTTCTAGTGTAAATTGTTTAAATAATAACATTTTTTAATAGATATGTACATATATCACAAATTAAAAGATTTTATTTTAATTGGAGGAATATCTTGAGTATTTGTTTTTCTTTTGCGTAAAATATTGAAATAAGAATAGTGAGTTTTAGTATTTAAATATATATATATTTTAAAATAATAATGTTCTTTTTTTAAGATATAAAAACATTTTTATGAGTTCTTTTTTTCCCCGAAAGACAATTTAACAATATATAAGCAAAATAATTGTATTTGGTCTTATAATTTTATATTTTATAGGAATGTATATTTATAATTATTTTTATTTCTAAAGACATGAGCTTTTTCAGAGAGTAATTAGGCTGTACTGTTTTTTCTGAAATATGTGAAGTTTTTATGCGCCGTCCATTCTTATTTTTTAATGAAAACTCACCACACTTTCAACTTTAGACACATCGTTAAGGGATATTTGAAAGACCACAGAGAGTGCTATGTATTTTTAGTGCTTTTGAGTTTTTTTCTTTTTTACGCAATTTTTTGTTATACCACGTAAAATAAGTTTTTAGGCGACATAATATATCTGATTAAGAGTAGGGTATATATCAAAATATGCTTGACTTTATTGGTTAGAAATAAAATGATATCCAATTCTATTAAGGTAACCTGGGACGAAAAATATTTTGTTTATTTATTTATAAATAAGTTTTAATTGTTTTCTTCTTTGATATGCATATTTATAAATGCAGAACTTTTCTAGTGTAAATTGTTTAAATAATATTTTTTTTTAGATATATAACTAATTAAAAGATTTTATATCCAATGGTTTTAGTATCATAGTTGAGATTTTTTCAAACATAGCGAAAATATGCCGGGACAAGGAATCGAATCTGGGTACTTTCGTTTGCCGTACCAACGCTCTCCCTACTCAGGTATCCCAACGATATCGTGGACTGGCATATTTTACTCTTATTTGTTGGACAAGGCTGCGAACTGCAGCGCTAATTTCATTCATCCGACCTATATATATATAGCATTTACATGATGAATCTTGAAATTAGCGCAAAATAATTACGTTGTTTCTGAAATAACAATTACAATCTTTAAAAAATAAGTAGGTAATTGCAGTAATGAACAAAGTAGGCAGACTAATAGTGATTCGAACATTACTAGTACGTTCCATTATACTCATTTAGTTTCTTTTTGTCCTTACATAGTTAATTGTAGTCCAGATAGGAATATTTGTTTGGATATTTTTTACTTATAATCTTATTCTGTTCTTATGAAAGGGACGGCAAAACTCCCGCACAAGTGCTGCGTCTCGTCTTGAATGTACAGGGGACGCGCCGTAGTGCAATTTTTAGAAATGTTCTTTTAAATATATTAATTATTATTTTATATTCTTTTTTATCACAGTACACCTATTGTATATTTAACATTAAATAGCACAGCGTGATTTCTTCTAGTTAATATGCACCATGCTATTTTCACAATCAGAAGTATTTATGAAAAAAAAGAAAGAAATTTATATTTGATTCTCACATTCACAATATATTTTTTGCAATTATATTTGCATTAAAAAAGTACATTTATTGAAACAAAATTAATCTTAATATATACAAAAGAAATACAAACAAACAAGAAAAAGTTATAATGTTTAAAATACAATAAGTTGTATTTTAATTGCAGCTATTTTGTTTTATTTAATTTAAAATGGTTTTCTTTCATGCAGTTAATTTTTGAAAATGGTAATGATATTTTAATGGACATCTAATGTCGATGTTAACATAGTTACTAACAAAACAATATGATGGAATATTGCAAAAACATTTTACCAGAAAGCTATTAGATATACTTATTGTTCATTATTTGTTCATTAAAATACTGAAAACAATGTAAAGTTTTTTTTTTTTTTTATAACATATAAGTTTAGTTTAAATAAAATATTTTAAATAATCATAAAGGCAATTTAATTATCAGGTCATTTCGACAGTTTTAATCTAAGTTTATTTTTTGTTTTTATCACTTTTCAACATAGTTGAAAAGTATTTGTGAATTTGGTTTATATATCTGTCTGTCGTCTGCCTGTCTGTCAATCTGTCTGTCAGCATGTCTGCCGTATGTCTGTCTGACTTTTCGTGGGCTAACTCACGTAAATATATTCGGATTGCCATGCAATTCATATATGTTGTTGAGGTTTATTATGGCCTGTTCGGTATTGAAAATGAAGTGTTTAGTACTTATAGTTTTCTTTTTACAGGGACACTCAAAATAATTCCATTACATTATGGTCTATGGGGAAAAACTGTTTGCGATTTATTTTAATGCTGTTATACAATTTCAATCAGATGGAAATTCATATATTTCACTCAGGTGTACTACATAAGGCTTACTATTGAATATGGTGTGCATAGCACTTATAGTTCCTTTACAGGGACTCTCAAAAGAATTCCGTTACATTGCAGTCAATTTGAGAAAAGTCGTTTATTGTTTATTTTATTAATGTTTCACTATTTCAAACTTATGGAAATTGATATCACTAAAGAGGATTACAAGAGGCTTACTATAGAATGTTTTGCGTCTAGCATTTATCGTTTATTTAAAAGGACACACAAAATAATTCGGGATTGTGTGTTAACAATAATTGCTGGAAGTGCGTTTTCAGTTCCTGAACGCGTTTGTACATTTAACTCATTTTTTGTTTATTACACGGTGTGTATAATTTCTGTAGATCATATACAGGGCACAAAATTCCTCGAGTAAATTTCCGTTTATTGACGGAAATTACAAAAGGGGAGCTTTAAACTGTGCTACGCTTTTCCAAACTGAACTAAAATTTAGCATTCTATTTAGTGTATAAACAAATCCATAGTTCCTATACAAAGCTTCACAAAAGAATCCGTGTATTTTTTTTAAATATTCTTGGTAATTCAAGAAATTGGGTTTTTAAGTATCTTAATATTTTCCTAAATGCCATTTTACACTCAATAAACTGGTTCGCATCTTCACAATTTAAAAATCTCCTAAAATTATCGGATAGCCACTCATCACTAGAAGCTCTCAAAATAGTGTTTCAACGAAATTATTTAAGAACTAATTTATATAAAATTTTATTGTAAATTTCCAAAAAACAAGTAACAATTGCATGAATCAAATCGTACGCTGGAACAGAGAATAAGGAACGAGCAATCACAAATGACAAGGGTGCAATCACAAATGACCGTTACAACAAGAAAGAAATTCTCTTATTCCCATTTTGAAATTTAAATTGTATTTTAGACTAAAAATAGTCACAAATAGACAGCAAGATGAGTCATATTCATTCAAAGGTCGCGATACATAAGAAAATTTACGAAAAGTGGACCTGAACTTTATTTGCAAAAAAACAGTCATAGTTTACTACATTAGTGGACACGGAAGCTTCCCATCATTTAAAAATAAAATAGGAAAACGCTCCTTCCCAACATGCATATGCCAAAACAGCTCAGGAATGGTTCTACATTACATATATGGTAATTGTCCTCTAATGAGACATACTTTCAATTTCAATAAAAATAGTACAGTGAGACAAAATCTGAATATAACTAAGTTTGATCCTTTAAAATATGAGATAAACTAAAAGAAAATTATAACATTCTGAATAAACATTTCTCTTTTATTAAAAAGGATCTATGATCCTTTTTCCCCCATTTATACAGTAGTTTTAATATAATATATTTTGTTTTTGGAATTTGTTTATTATAGTTCACATACTGAGCACATTTTTGTACTCATACTGTACCTATTTCAGGTTACTGTTTGAACCATACAAAATTACTAGTTATGTTATGATTAAGTATTCTTTTCATAAATTTTCTAATTACTTTCTTTTATACCTTTTCTTATATATATTTTTATAATATTAAGAAATGTTTTGAACTAAACCAGTATTGCAAAATGTAACTTTATACTAATTTTATTTTAATCTCTCGTGCAATATTCAACATCTGTATTCTAAAATATGAATTTTCAGTAAAAATTTCCCCTCGTGGAGAAAAGTTCCTGTGCTTAACGACTGGATCTCCACGAGAGAGTGATTTAATTTCATATTGTTTATTTAGACAACTCAAATGCGAAAGCTGAGTTCCCGGGATGGTCATCCCCGCCCTCCTTTGTTTACTTAGCCATCATATTTCACAATATTAAACAGTAAAGTTTTTAAAAATTATTTTAGAAGTGTTGGAAAGTTTTACATAAACTATGGTTGATGCATGCTTTTCGTTCTTGTTATACATAAACTCGAAATAACGTGTTTAAATCTAATAGAAGCTATTTTGATTTTCTATTTGTAAATTGATATATGCACACACACCTATATATATATATACACACACACCTATATATATATATACACACACACATATGTATATTAGGATGGATCGAAAAATCGAATGTGGATACTCGAATCGGCGCGGGATGCAAAAGTTGCCATTTACGTATATTAGTTTACATCTGTTTTTTTAATGAAATCCATTCATATCTTCCGGTGCCCCAAACAGCCCCCAAAATAGTTAAAGAATATTTTTTTATTATTATGTTTGGCGCGGGGTACAAAAGTTGTCTTTTATGCATATTACTTTACACGTTTTTTCTTTTTTTTTTAATCCATTCATATCTTCCAATGCCCCAAGCCCCTCTAAAATAGTTTTATGAAAATTTATATATACATTATTTATTTCTTTAACTACTTTTAGCACGTGGTGCAAAAGTTGTCTTTTAAGAATACTAGCATACATCAAAATCATTTTCAACTTCGATAAATTTCTTCCGGGTGCCCCAAAACACTTAAATATTTACCAAAAATGGTTTTTATGCAAATTCTGAACTAACAATTAGAACTAAAAATGAGAGTTAAAAAATAATTTGTACAACGTAAAAAGTAGACCCAAAGGAGGAAAAATCGTTTATCGCTTATTATTAAATATATAAAATTATTTGTTATACTATATTGTTATAAACGGAATTTTGGATGGATCAGCCACTTCAATTTGCCAGTGCTGTTTTACAACATATTGGGATTGTACACAAAAGATAGACGTCGAATGTAGTAGATCGCAACAAAATTCGTCGATGGCATACAAAGGTTCGAAATTTAGTTGCAGAGACGAGCAATTTAGCAGTGTCTCTGTCTATTTTAACCGGATTATTTTTTGAGGGGAAAAAGACCACACAAAAGTGCAAGTGATGAAGAGCACAATGTACTACACAAAGATAACAAAGTTAGGAACATTCTACTCTTGTAAAGGAAACTGACGTCCTGCATATTGGACATGTTACAATTGCAACAGGAGAAGCTAAAGCCATAAAAGAAGCAATAATCAATTTTTGTTTTCAAATAACATACAATTAAATTGGCTTACAGTAATTGGATGCGATGGAACAAATGTAAATATTGTGCACAAATTCGGAGTTATGCGCCTGATTGAGCTGTAACTCAATATTCCTTTACAATGGTGCATTTGTATGCTTCATACAAATGAGTTGCCTTTACTACATTTACTAAATTCTGTAGATGATGCAAAAATTTGTCCTAAATCCCTTTGTGGGCCAACTGGTACAGCAATCAAAACCTGCGAGGAGCTACCTGTAGCTTCCTTTTCTTGAATAAGTTAATATAATTATAATGGGGAATATTCCAGATAACATAGATAGAATCGTTCTCAGCAATGATCAGCAATATTTATATGATATATTTGTAGCAATATCACGTGGTGAAAGAGGTGAAAGATGTAAATATTGGACACAAAGTAGGAGTTATGCGCCTGATTGAGCTGTAAATAAATATTCCTTTACAATGGTGCATATGTATGCTTCATACAAATGCCCCTGCTATTTAAAAACCCTTGTCCAGTTGTTAATTTATAGGACACAGGGATCGTATAAAAATTTAAAATGCCTAATATTATTATAAATTTTTCCAGAACAATTTAATCAACATAATATTAAACCCTACATTATTTTGCTTGCTTTTGCAATTTATTCTGCCTGCGTATCTACAACAGAGTAAGAATTTAAAGTGCGTTTTAATCTTTTTTGGACACACTGTAGAAAAGGAACGGTTGATTTTACATTCTGTTTCTTTCGTAATGTTTTCGTTTCAAACAATTAATTTTAATATATTATTTTTCACTGTGCATTCATACAAGAAATTATATAAAAGAATTTCTTTCTAACTTCATTAAAAAAAATTAAATAAAAAAAATGAATGACATGTTTATCATGTAGCTCATTAATTATTAACAGAGTCGTTAATTACGTAGTTAGTACAATTGATTTAAATAGGTGGCGTTGTAGTATATAAAACTGCAATATTGCTCTAATTAATATGTGAATATGCATCAAAGATTAATCATTGTTTACTTAATCTGGATTTTAAAACAAGAATTTTTTATTTATATTTCCAACGTGTGAAGTTAATTTTAGCATTGGTACCTCTTTAGACAAAAAAAAAAGTTTGTATTTTCACTTAATAGTTAAGTTATTGCATACACAAGTTGTGAACTAATGACACACATGAAACTTTTTTTATACTTATCTTTGTAATAATCAATGAATTATTAAATTTTAATGTTAGGGAGTCCATAAAAACACGTAGCATGATGATACACTATATGGCCAATGATGACAGGTCACTTGCGATTTTCGACGTTTTGTTAAATATCTGGAAAGATACATGAGGAATTATCATGAAACTTCAGGAGTGTAAACAACATGATAGACGTCATATATTTCGGAGAAGATTTTTTTCCGAAACCCCATAAGGGGACATCGACAAATTGAAGAAAAACGAATATATTTTTGATAACCCTGTAAAAACTAATCTCACAAAAGCGTTGAAACGGTCGCACATGCTGAGGAGGCTTTTGCTTAATAAACTATGTTCATTTTTATGAGGATAGCACGTATACTCGTGGAAAAATTAAGGTTTTTATAAAAACAATCCCAAATTTAACCAAGTGTTTTGCTTATAATGTTCAGAGTTCTTAATATAAAAGAATGTTTTTTTCAGGAACTATGACACATAGCATTATATACACTATATCATATAGCATTATATACTCTGCAATCAGAATTAAAAAATAATAAATATTGGATGAGATATGAGCAGGTTCACCAAATAGTGTTTCACTGCGCATGTGCGAATTCAATCAAAATATACTGTGCATAATATATTAGCTAAATGTAGAGACCAACTTTTGTGAATGTCTCAAAAACATAGCTTGAAAATTCTGATAGAAATCATTGATAGAATAAGCTGGAAATTCGCTGTTCCCAAAAGGAAGCAAAAAGATGAGGGGTTGTATCCAAATATACTAGCTTATGAAAGTTGACATAATAAGAATAATAGTGTCTCTCATTGTGTATTTGGATTCTGCCCCTCATCTTTTTGCTTCCTTTTGGGAACAGCGAATTTCAAGCTTATTCTATCGACTATCACTATCAGAATTTTCAAGCTATGTTTTGTATGTTATAAGCAAAACACTTGGTGAAATTTGGGATTGTTTTTATAAAAACCTTAATTTATCCACGAGTATACGTGCTGTCCTCATAAAAATGAACATAGTTTATTAAAAGAAGCCTCCTAAGCATGTGCTACCATTTCAACGCTTTTCGATAATAGTTTTTACAGGGTTATCCAAAAGATATTCGTTTTTCTTCAACGTATTGGGGTTTCGTGAAAAAAATCGTCACCGAAATATATGACGTCGACTATGCTGTTCACACGCCCGAAGTTTCATGATAATTTCTTATGTATTTTTCTAGATATTTAACAAAACGTGTAAAATCGCAAGTGACCGGTCATCATATGCATTCGTGTACGCACAAAATACAGCTGAAGTTTAAGAATAAATTCCAACAGAATAATTTATTTACAAATACAGACTGTCTCTAATATTCATATTTATTTGAAATAATCAGTATTATGCTGATTTTGCTGTTTTAAATTTGCTTTCTAAACGTAGTGGGGTACCTGAGACAAGTGAAGTGTGACAAATTCATACAATGAATTATTTATTAGTTTTATTTTGTTGAAATCACTACACCTGTATTATGAATCAAAAGCATGTTTGCGATTAACGCTGGCGTCATCTGGACGAAACCAACGCCTGGAAGAAACATTTACTAAAATTTAAATAAAATAACTTCAAAATATTGCACAATTTCAAAAGTCTCATGCCAGAAAAAGTAGTTTGAAATGAATTTGTCTCAAAACTCTATCAAAACTTATTTCGTATGGATTTTAAAATAATTGTCAAAAGGAAATTTATAAATTTGCGTGCAACCATTTCAATCGTCTCACTGGTTATAGAAGATGGTTATTGAGAAAATAAAACCCCGTTTGAAATTCAAAGAATGTAAAGTATTCAACATTTGTTTGCTTTCGTGTAGTATTTCATAACTAAATTGCCAAATGAAATTAAAACAAATTGTATATAAATAAAAATATAAAACACGAATTTATCATATATGTAGTCTAACTAAGCGATTTAGCACAGAAATGATTAGAATCGCAAAGGTTGTTAGATTTAGTAAAATATTTAGCAATTAACTGTGAGCATGTGGCTAATACAAAATTACCAAAATATTTGGTGTATTTCATGTGAAACCCGAGAAAAATTTAAGAAATGTAGAAAAAA
Source organism: Maratus michaelseni (assembly GCA_963931845.1). Lineage (NCBI taxonomy): Eukaryota > Metazoa > Arthropoda > Arachnida > Araneae > Salticidae > Maratus > Maratus michaelseni. The sequence goes on along the minus strand of OZ007591.1, from coordinate 287,019,182 downwards.
AAGTTTAATTGTTAGTTTTAAAGACATTCTCATCTATGCACACTCAGAAATACATCCTTTAAATCAAGGAAATATTCTTGGCAGCACTTCTTCCGGAATATTTCCGTTATTTGAAGAATGTTCGTTTATTTTTTTTTCACTGTTACAAGAGGGAAATTTTTCGTTTCGTAAGAACTTCCGTTTAAAAAAAAAATGCATCCCTCTTTGTCGTCCGGCTCTCTATTGACTATTACGGGAGTATTTCTTATTTAATGCGCTTCAAAAATATTTGCTGACTGACATTGGGCTCAAACCAGGGGCGTTTGTGCCTTGATTCAAATGCCTTACCGGTATGACTGACGGGCACTTGCTAGAATTAGAGTTTGAAACGATATTAGGGATTTCTTCAAATGGCAGCTTGGGACTTAAACAATTTGGGATCTAGAAACCTAGTATTTTTGAAGTTAATTGCAGGGAGATGTTTTCGTTATGAGATGATAGTTGGGGTTTTAAAAGTTTTTTATTAATAGAGGATAAAAACATGAATTATATATATTCTTAATTTGATTGTTAGATGTAAAATATAAATATCATATTTTTTAAATTAAATTCGATAAAAAAATTATTGCTTTTTTGAGAAAATAGATTTTTTTCAACTATTATATATTCGTCAAATGTGTTCATTTACAATATATTTACGGTGCGTGTATTTGTGTTTGAGTGTGTTTTCTTAACTTAAAAAAATGACGAATAATTTTACAGGCATAAGAAAAGTATTTGTTACATTTTAGGGTTTCTCCCAAATCATGAAAACATAATCACTCGCTTCACTGCATGTCTTTCACAGAGTCGGTTCTCAGAAACTGTATAAGTTAGAGACTTAAAATTTTGTATATTTACAGCTGAATACCTACTGTCACACTAAAAATCATAAAATTTTAAAATTGTCTTCATTAGCGCTAGATATTAATTAGAAAACCTAAAAACTCAATCATTAATGGGAAAAACCATTCAACTAAAGCGTAGAATTTAATCAAACCACAAATAAATTCATTCTGAAACTCTAGAAAAGGGGTTGCCATAGTCACAGCATTGCAATAGCGACAACAGATTGGACGTTTCAAAGACACTTCTATATCATAAACTATACCACCAAGGAACGTGAAATTTTGGACACACACGCAAAGAAAATTAGCTTTCAGAATTTCTAAAAAAAAATTTAATTTCTCCCATTAGAAGTGTAAATATCAATTAAAATCGATTTGAATAAATCTGTTTAATTGTTTGAAAGTAATATAAAACGGAACCCTTTGAGCGACCTTCGATCACAGTTACACACTTGTTTAAATTCGAAAGTATTATTTTTGTTTGTTGCTTTTTTGAGTAAAATATTTTTTTCACTTAATTTAGCTATTATATACATATATATTTATCTGTTTTATTGAATTTTTATATTCATAACTTTAAAAAATAAATTACATATAATTTTAAAAGAATGGGAAATTTAATTGTTACTTTTTTAAATTCGAGAGCACTATTTTCTTGTTGTTGTTGTTTTTCGAAATTTTAATTGATTTACTTTTTACTTTTTCATTTTTACATTAATTACGAACTTCAGTATTAATAGAGCCAATACGCATGCGTGCTGGGAATAAACGGAATTTTTTCCTCTTCTTCAGACTTTCAGGAAGAATTTACGGAAAAAGCACATTTTTTAGATGGACGGAAATTATTTGTTGAAAAATGAGGAAAAATTTAGTGTATAAAGACGAGTTTTTCTGACAGTGTGTTCTGTACACATGATAGTATACGAGGTCTCTAAACCGGATACAATAATACGGATTGCATTTTTTACATAAAACAAAATTATATTATTATGTTTAACTCTTTAAGTCCCAGAATTTAAAAAGATGAATGACCTTAGAATCCCAACAAAGTACCCCAAAATTATCGTTTTTTTCTATTCACATTTTTTGTTAGATAAGTAGTGGAAAACCCTACTGCTGTCTACTTCTATTCAAATTTCGACAGGTGTTACGGTCCTAAGTTTATCATTGTGAACATTGCTCCAGTTACTAAAAAAAATTATTTCTTTTTCTTTCGTTCTGAGAGAGACCACACTCTTGACAGCATACCAACCCACTTAAGGGGAGGGAAAATTTTTTCAGCTATAGATGGCTCTTACGTGCATCTGAGCGTTGGGATGATTTCGGCTATTGTGGCATTCAAAAAAGATAAAGATACATGGCAAGGTCACTGATCTTTATAACCCATTTTCTGATTACAACAAAGGCATAGTACGCCGGTGTTGCCATTTGGACTTTTGAATACAACATAATTCAAATAAAAAATTTTGTTTTATTTAATATTAGAATTCTATTCAAAATTTTTAGCATTCAAAATCCCATCAAATTGGTTGTGCTGGTTTATTGTGCCTTCTTCAAAATAAAATCTGATAAAACATGCATTTTAAAGTCAATGCATTTTGCCACTTGCGTCACCATATAAGATGTGAATTGTTGTGAAAAAAACATGTTTTTCAAAGTGTAGCTTATAAAATTAACTAATTTATTAAGAAAAAGTAAACAAATGTTTTTAAAATGTGTCGTTTTAAAAAACGTATTATTATTAAATAAATACATGAAACCTGCATCATATTATTTTACACTTGATAAATTTCAACGTCAAAAGATTAATTATCAGCTCAGTCAATCTTCTTGTCTGAAGTGATTTGCAAATCCTTCAATGTTTTAATTACACAAGAGAACAAAGAATATAGCAGTGTTCGATGAATAAATTACCCCTTCAACTTTTCTAGAAGTTTAATGAAATTTTAGAAGATCCGTGACGTAGAAGTTTTTATTTTATTTTTTTATTTCGAAAGTTACAGGAATTTTAGGATTTACAAAGATAAAACTGTTACGTGTTAAATACTTTTCTATTTTTAAGAAAATGAATTAAAATCCCTTAATTAAAGAAAATAGACATATTATGATTTTTTCTTAGGAGTCACTTTAATATTTATGAAATATGAATCTATATATGTTGTTCACGTGTGATAATAAAGCAAGCATATTATTAATTCTTTAAATGAGTACTTAAATTATAAAAATTATTAGAGAAGAATATACAGTGCTTGAAGTTAGTTACCCATTACCACTGCATTTTTAATTTCACCAACACTGTAAAAAATGATTGTCAAATTCACTGCTTTTATTGCAGTAGATCGCAACGTAATATTTCCATATGTAAAAATACCGAAAATACAACAGTAGATTTAACCAGTGTTTCCGATTTCAACATACTTTTATGCGAACAACCAATCAGATCACATCGTTCATTTTACTGACCGGGAGTCTGCGCGTGCAAATACCTTTTGCTAGCATGATCTGCCAAAGAAATTCTACTTCTGCGTACGAGCTTTTTACCGCACGATTGCAAAAGTGAACAAAATGGAGTGTTGACTTACGCTTACGAGCCTGCATTGTTTGTATATCAGTGTTTAATTGCAAATAGTTTTTTTTTTATATTTGTATTAGATAAACGTATTTCTAAGATTACTACAGATATATTCTCTCTATGTATATGTATTTACACATGGCATTATAATGAATATTTGATGTCTCAGTTTTGCCACATTAAAAAAATTTATACTAATTAATTCTGAATTCTTAAATATATCGTATACAAAGCAGTAAAGAAATGTTTTAATGTTCGATTGAATTTCTATAAATAAAATAAAAAGTTCCAATGCTGTTTTTCAAACAAACGATGAACTTTATGATTATTCCAATAATCATCTAAAAGTGAAAGCTGGTTAAAATCAATGATTTAAAAAAAATCATTAGAGTTTAATCAAGCTGGGTAAATTGCTGAGAAAAAGCTGACAAAAAATCAAGCTGTGAAATTTACTACAATTATAACCGTTGAAATGACGGAAAAAAATTACATCTTTACTGCGATTTTTACGTTAAAAACTGCTGGCAACATAGCTGCCAGCAGTTTTTGCCGTAAATTTAACGGGTTTTTTTACAGTGAATGAATAAGAAGAAACAACATCCGTTAGAAAGATTTTCGTGTTAAAAATGCAGTTTATCTGAGCATTTCTTTGAATTTGTATAGACAATTAATTGTCCTGCGTCAATATATATATATATATATATATATATATTTTGTTCCTTAAATTCCTTTTATTTATTAATTATCTCGGGAAGATAATCTGAATAATCATGATATCTTTCTATATTATCATTATATCTGATAAAAAGATAATCATGATATCTAAATGTAATGCCATGACAAATGTCATATTTATTCTGAGTAAATAATAATTTATTCTTATTAATAAAAAAATAATTCTAAATTCTAATACATTTATGAATGATAAATTTCACCATCCAACGATTAATTATCGTTTCAGGAAATCCGCTTATCTGAAGTGAATTGTAAAGATTTGTATTTTTTATATCATAAAATAATAAAGTATTTAACGGTAACCGATGGAATTATCTATTCAGTTATATAAAGTGTTTAATAAATTGTAAAATGAACTATAAAAATTTATATACAAGGATATTTATATAATCTTTAAATTTAATTGAAAAATGAAAATATTTTTTCAATATTAATTAAAAATACGCTTCGCATATTAGTAAAGTTTAATTTATAAATATATATATATTTAAAATATAAGCCACTTTTGTTGATCAGGAATGATCCCTTGTGTCCAAACTGTATGTGACAAGAAAACTGAAAAATTTTGAACACAAATTTAATTGTGAGTATTCAAAAGAAAGTAATATATATGGCGTATGTTGCAAATAGATACCGTAACAGAACTCCTAGGAAATGTGACGTCATCCTGTCGTTACAAAAAGTCACAAACGTCACCAGGTTATGTTACAATAAAGTGAAATTGTGACTCTCATTAAATCGTCATTTGCAGACAAAATTATGAAATCACCATGACAGTTGTTTTGATGTAAGTACATCAATACAGAATCATCCAAGGATTTGTAGCAAAATATTGCTCATGGCGGTTGCACAATATAATCCTCAAATGTCGCTTTCCCCATAGTCACCATGTTATGTCATAGATAGATTATGTGATAGATTAATTTTCTACACATCCAATCCGCTTGATTGAAAAGATTTGCATATGTCTGAAGATTTTAATAACACAAGGAAATTAAGTATGCAACAAAAGTCGATCAATAAAATATGCCCTCAAGAAAAGTTTAATAAAAATTGTAAGAACAGTGGTGGCTCTATCTTAATGTTTTTAAGTAATGTGTTTTATTATACAGAATAATTTAATTAAATTAAAAGGTGATAATTCAGTTTTGTGGGTTAATAATTGTCATGACTGGCAGCGCCAAAGTTTATGGCAACCCTTTTTTTTTCTCTCGCCTACTGCAGAGTAGGAGAGACGGGGAGAGAGTTTGGCGGGAGGCCAAGGTGTTAAGACGTGTGTGTACGGTGGGCACGGTATGAAAATAAAATATAGTTGGTAAAAGAACGAATATTAATATAGTTTAACTGCTGCTACTGATATTCTTTATATATATGTGTGCTCTATGTTTTCTTGTGATGTGCCGTCTCAATAAACTTGTTTATTGTCAATTAGCTGCATTTTGTGTCACAGTAGCAATAGCAATATAAGAACAAAAATGATATGTGGCAAAATATCGAGCTTTAAAATTTAAAAAAGAAGTGAACGACGAGAAACACGAAAGAAAGAAGGTTATTTATAAAGGCGTATGACACGCTCTATTACGTAGAACAAGAGCTTGGATTTATGATTGAAGTAAGTTGCATGCTTCTCTATGTTTATTTCTGAAGTAATAAAAAAGAACTTGCAGAATAGAATAATGTTTGAGAAATATTTATGAAGATTTATATATATCATTATTGGTAGTATGAACTTTATTTGAAACGAGATAGTATAGATATTTATAGAGTATATTTATAGTATTAATAAATAAGTGCTAAGACTAAAAACAAAAATGTTTAATATTAAAGGGTTAAGGAAAAAAGACTTAGTTGTTGTTGCCACGGAATTGGGCCTAAAAGTAGAGAGTGAGCACAGGATAATTGATTTAAAAGCATTAATTGAGGGAAGTGATCAGTATTGAAAAGATAGTGAATTTATAAAGGAATTTTTAAATACAACGGTGTCAGACCGCATAGAAAGAGAGTAGCGTGATGCAGAAGTCGCGAAAGTCGACAAAGAAAAGTCTAAGACAGAACAAGATACGTTATTAGAAATTGAAAGAACTAAGCTAGAATTAGTTAAAGCTCAGATAGAAATGGCTAAAATCCAGAGCGAGTATAAAAAATCTGATACAGGGGTGGATGGATCTAAGCCTAATTCGTTAGAAGCACTAATCAAATGCGTCAAAACTTTGACTATTACTGTCCCCAGCAGGCCCGAATCATGGAATTTATTTTTTACTTCGCTAGAGAAAGCATTCGAAATTAAAAATGTCGCGGAGGAATTAAAGGTGGAGATTTTGTTTAATTTGGTAGGAGAACGGGCGGCGCACTTGTTAGTGTCCGCAAACACGGAAGAAATGAAAGATTACCAAAAGGTTAAGGCGTTAATCTTAAAAGAATTTCAACCCACACCAGAGGCCTGCCTCGAAAACTTTCTTTTTGCAAAACGATCGAGAAATGAGAATCATATGCAATTCGCTAGTAGACTTAGAGCCAATTGGGATTTCTATTGTGAATTGAGAAATGTAAATGATTTTGACACGCTTAATGAGTTAATTGTCAGCGAAAGATTATTAAGTTCACTAGATTCGGAGACGCGAAGCTATGTGAGGATAAAACAATTAGATAATTGATTAAAACCAAGGCAAATCGTGGAAGTATGTGATAATTGGTTTTCATCAAAGGGCAGAAAATTTTCGGAATTATATGATAAACCGGTAAAACCCCGCAATCATGACGAATCCGGAACTGGAAATTACAATAATGGAAAATATATACCACCCCATGTTAGAAATAATTTCACTTTTCGTAGCGATAGAAAATCAAACGCGTCAAAAGAATGTAGACTTTGTAAACAAACGACGCATTTGCGATTTTGTCCGAATAATAGAGAAAAAGATAAAATTGGAAGTTTGCAAAATCAAACAAAAAAGATTTTTTTGTCGGAAAAAATAAACAAGATGATAAAATAGTCGCCAAGGTTGAAACACTCTGTTTTGGAAACGAGCCAATAAGTACACAACCACTTCAATTTGAACACTTGTGGATAGGGGGAAAGGAGATTAAATGTATTATTGATAGTAAGGCAGAAATACCTGTAATAAACTCTAATCAATTACAGGATTCATTTAGAAATAATGAAAATTCAAAAATTCAGCTAATATCGGCTTTTGGAGAAAGAATAATTGCTAATCTTATAACACTACCAGTAGCCTTAAAATCCGGAGAGTCAAGTTGCATATTTAATAACAATGTAGACGTACTGTTTGCCGTTACGGATAAATTATATGGGACATGTATTATAACACCGACAGTTTACGAAATCTTACAGTTAGCTAGTAACGAGGGGGGAAAGGAATGTTCTTTGGAAGATGATAGACACAAATGTTCTTTGGTGCCAGTAAATGATACGCGATTGGAAAAGGGAAATGAAATTGAAAGAAAAGAGGGGAAGGCAACCACCCAGAGGGGGATGATATAAATATTGAAAATTTATGCTGGCGAGGTGAAAATCAAAACGCGGAGAGAGAATTAACGATTAGTTGTATTGAAAGGAAAGATGATAACGGAGATTTGAATGCAGGTCAACGATCATATGCAAGTATATACAGGGAGCAACAGAAAAGTTGCGAAACGTCACAGGATGCTTTCAAAGACGCGGAAAAAGGTAAAAATGGGATCGTTATAGTAGATAATTTGCTTTATCATAAAGAAAGAGTCACGGGGGATTGTGTTACGCAATTAGTTGTACCAAAGGTAAGGAGGGGGGAAATTTTAAAAATTGCACATGAATCGATTTTCGCTAATCATCTCGGCATGAAAAAAACAAAAGAAAGAATTCGTTATTCATTTTATTGGCCGAATATGTCACGGGATGTAGAGGACTATTGTAAATCTTGTAAAGACTGTCAGTTACGGAGTAGAGAAAGGGCTAGCGATCAGATACCCATTGTCCCAATTGAGAGGCCGGAACTTCCGTTCGACGTTGTAAATATTGACATAATTGGAAAAATTGAACCACCTTCAGCGCATCGACATCAATATATACTTACCTTAGTGGATCAACATTCGCGGTGGCCAGAGGCGGTCCCGTTAAGAACAATTACGGCTAAAGCTACGTGCGACGATATATATTAGGGATATTTATGCGAACAGGGATACCCCGCGTAATAGCAAGTGACCAGGGCAGGAATTTTGTTTCAGGTTTAATACAGGAGTTTCATGATAGGCTAGGAGCGGCTCCTAGATTTGCAACGCCAGGACATCCGCAAAGCTCGGGATTAGTGGAGCGATATAATCAGCTTCTGAAGCGCATGCTACACCATATAATTCGGAGCGATTCCAAAAATTGGGATAAACACATTCCTTATTTACACTGCTCAAAACAATTAAAGGATATTTGAAGTTTTATATAAAATAAAGATATAAACGAATTTTTTTTTGCCGAAAATAGAAGAAGAGAATCACAAATGCAAATTTTTCTGGTTTTCAAACTGTGGAGTATGCAAATTTTGAGTTCGACGTCAAAAACGTCGCTTCAGTGGCAGCGAATGAAATTTGACTTTCAACTGGATAAAAGAGAATGAAGACAAGGATGATCGGCATTCAGTGATTGCTTTGTTTCGATGAGTACGATGTCTCAGCGAAGTCATTTGACAGATTCAGAAGTTTGGAGAATTGGTGGTAGGTTAGAAGGGGGCCAAACTCAAGCAGAAGTAGCGCAAGCCATTGGAGTGTCACAAAGTGTCATTTCCAGGATCTGGAACCGTTTTTTAGAGAGTGGATGTGCAGGCCGAAGACCAGGGCAAGGTCGTAGACGGGCAACAACGCCCAATGAAGATCGGTATTTAGCGTTAACAGCTCGGAGACACCGAAACATGAACGCTACTCTTCTCCAACAACACCTTCGCTCGGCTACAGACACCACGATTTCAACTCAGACTGTCCGAAACCGGCTCCATGCTGTAGGTCTGTATGCTCGCCGACCGATGGTATGTGTTAGATTAACATCAAGGCATCGTCGCGACCGCAGGGAGTGGGCAACCGAGCATGTCAACTGGAGGAGAAATGAATGGAGCAATATTCTGTTTTCTGACGAGTCCCGTTTTTCTGTGCATCCGGATAATAGGTGTATTTTCATCTGGAGGGACCGTGGCAGTAGGAATAATCCTGCGTTCGTGCACGAAAGTGTCAGATTTGGCGGTGGAGGAGTGTTGGTTTATGGTGGCATCTCCATTGACGGGCGCACTGACCTCTACATCATTCGAGATGGAGCTCTGACTGGTCGCCGATATAGGGATGAGATCCTCAGACCTATTGTAGTCCCTTACGCTGCAGCAATCGGAGATAACTTCATTTTAATGGACGATAATTGCAGGCCACATCGTGCAAACCTGGTGGAGGATTTCCTTTTCGAGGAAGGAATCGTTCGAATGGAATGGCCAGCGTGTTCTCCAGACATGAATCCAATCGAGCACGTTTGGGACGCTCTAGGAAGACGAGTTTCTGGCCGCCAACAACCCCCACAAACTCTCCAAGAACTGGAAAGAGCTCTTCTGGAAGAGTGGGGCAGAATACCCCAACTCGTCATTAATAGCCTCATTGAGTCCATGCCTCAAAGGTGTTCAACGTTGCTGGCCACCCGTGGAAACCATACCCACTACTGAAAATGATTTTCTTTGAAGAAAACACCTTTTCTTATTCTTTTTTTCTCATATGCACAAATTGTGTTTTTTCCCTTTTGTACACAAATGCGCAATAAAATGCATTTTTTTCTGCCAAACATGTGTAATTTATTCTCATATAACCTACTATGTCTGTCGATCATGTATCAATCAGCTAAAAAGTTTCCCAGATACAAAATCCACCTAAAACTGCAATATCCTTTAATTGTTTTGAGCAGTGTATTATTTGCCTATAGAGAAATTCCAAGTGGTACCACGGGAGTATCGCCATTCAAATTAATGTACGGAAGGGAGGCCAGGGGGCCATTAGCAGTATTGAAATCTACATGGTCAGGAGAAATACCACTACCCATAAATCTGGGAAAGAGCGCAACTGAATATCTTCAGGAGCTAAAAATTAATTTAGAAAGGGCGGCGGAGCAAGCAGCAATAGTAGCGGAAGTGAAACAAGGCTCATATGCGAAGTATGCTAATCGGAGAGCGGTGTACAAGGAATTTAGACCAGGGGATAAGGTATATCTATTAATCCCGGATTCCACAAACAAACTTTATGCTAGGTGGACGGGACCAGCCGAAATTGTAGCACGCTGTAAGCCTGATTCTTGCAAAGTAAAATTAATAAACGGGAATATTAAGAATATTCATGTATATAAAATAAGAAAATTTATGCCTAGGGTACGGGCGGTGGGAGTAATCTTCGATAATGAAGAAGAATTAGGAGAAGTCCATCCCACCCCTAGTGTGAATGATAATCCAAACTTGTTTAACATAGAAGAAGTAGATTTAAACCACTTAGAAAATACAGAAAGAAAAGAGATGTTAGATCTACTATACAAATATAAAGATTTATTTTCAAAAAAGGTACAAATAGATAAGGTAGGAGAGCACAAAATTAGATTAAACGGCGAAGAAATGATAAAGCCATATGTTTATAGAATTCCAGAGGCGTTGAAGCCACAAGTAGACAAACAAATCGAAGAAATGCTAGAGTTAGGACTGATTGAAGAGAGTGATGCGGAGGCGCCACACTCGGTAGTGTGCTGATGAAGAAAGATGGGGCCCTCCGACTGTGCGTAGACTTTAGAGCTTTAAATGCAATCACTAAAACTGACGATTTTCCGATGGAAAACGCAACGGATCTTCTGTTCAATATTGGCAGGGCCAATGTAATAACTACAATCGACTTGCTGAAAGGATATTGGGCCATACCGCTGGAAGCAGAAAGCCAAGGTTTAGCATGTTTTAAGACTCACAGAGCTCAATATCGCTTCAAAGTGATGGCCTTTGGGCTCCGGAATGCAGCTGCGACCTTTCAGAGAGAAATAAATAAAGCACTTTCAAAATACAGAAACTTTGCTAGAGCGTACATCGACGATATCGCTGTTTTTTCAGAAACATGGGTAGATCATATTACGCATCTTGACACGATATTCTCTAAACTTCAGGAATTACGGTTCTCAGTGAACCTGAAGAAGTGCGCCTTTGCGAAAAACCAGATTAAGTATTTAGGACATGTCATCGGATCCGGCAGCCATCGAACCGATCCAGAGAAAGTTGAAACCATACGAAAGTTAGCCGTTCCACAGACAAAAAAACAACTTATACTACCGCGATTACGCGATTACCGCGATTCGGCTAATTATGCCGAACCAGCATACCCACTGACAGAACTTACTAAAAAGAACAGTCCCGAGAAATTGTGCTGGTTGGAGGAACACGATAAAGCTTTCGACGAACTAAAGAGGGGTCTCGTTGAGGCACCTAGTCTTTATACACCAAATATTGGACTTCCTTTTACCATTCAATGTGACGCATCTGCAATAGGCATCGGTGCATGTCTATCTCAACAGAAGGATGAGAGACTATATCCAGTCAGTTATGCCAGTCAAAAGCTCAACAAAACTCAACAGGCTTGGCCGACCATTGAACGGGAGGCCTATGCGGTTATCTGTCGAAAGAAGTTTGAGACTTGGATTTTTGGTTCGCCCGTGGAACTTATCACCGATCACAATCCACTGACTTTCATCACCAAAAATGCTCCCCAATCTTCTAAACTGCAGCGATGGGCACTGGCTTTGCAGAAATATGACATTACTATTTCAGACTGTCCTGGTGCAAAGTTGACGAACGCTGATGCACTATCGAGACTGGAGACAACAGACTAATAAAATTGACTGCAGATTTTTTATGGACAATTAATGACTTTTAAGAAAAACTTTTTGATAGTTCACTTTGCGTATGCTGCAGCTGAAATTGTATTTCATATTAATTTGCATTCTGTTCCTCGTTTGTTATTTGTATTTAGTATTATATATTATGAAACATTAATTGTATTTTCATATTGCAGTAGCTAGCAGCGAGAGTTTCCAGAAATGGTTCAGGATGTTTAAGTATTTTTTTTGTATTTCTTTTTATATATATTGTAGTTATTAATGTTCATTAGTAGTTTAATAGTAAAGGAGGAAGTGTATTGACAATGCCAGTCTGGATTTCAGATTGAAATAGTGGCATACCCCTTTTTCAATCTTAGGTGGGGGGTGTCATGACTGGCAGCGCCAAAGTTTATGGCAACCCTTTTTTTTTCTCTCGCCTACTGCAGAGTAGGAGAGACAGGGAGAGAGTTTGGCGGGAGGCCAAGGTGTTAAGACGTGTGTGTACGGTGGGCACGGTATGAAAATAAAATATAGTTGGTAAAAGAACGAATATTAATATAGTTTAACTGCTGCTACTGATATTCTTTATATATATGTGTGCTCTATGTTTTCCTGTGATGTGCCGTCTCAATAAACTTGTTTATTGTCAATTAGCTGCATTTTGTGTCACAGTAGCAATAGCAATATAAGAACAAAAATGGTATGTGGCAAAATATCGGGCTTTAAAATTTAAAAAAAGAAGTGAACGACGAGTAACACGAAGGAAAGAAGGTTATTTATAAAGGTGTATGACAATAATATTCGTCCTTTTTCAGCGAAAATGTGTATTACATATCACTTCGCTCATGAAAACGGTATGCAAATTGTGAAAGAATCCGATGGTGATACGAACGAAATCAAAAATCCTCTGTTTTAAGCCTGTCAATCAACGACAGCCATATCTCGCAAACGTAGTGTCATACGGACCTGTGGTTGGTCCCATTTGTTTTAGAGCCGCAAAATAAGTAGCTATCCATACCCCAGACAACTTTTTGTTTTTAACATTTTAAAATTCTTTTGGATTTTTCAAGTGCTTTTATATTTTGAACCCTTTAAAGAGGTCTAAATCAAGTTGATAAAGTAAGTCATTCAACTGCTTTGCTAGATGTTTTTGTGGTCCAAATTTGAAGTCTCCGGCTCCCCGTATCAAATTGATTGCTTTTTAAGTGTTGTTTGCGACATTTTGACCCACTGTGTACAGTCTAAATTTTATGGGAACCTCTATGTTATATATCCGGTATTTATTGAATTTACAGCAATATTTCCAGTACATTACAAATTCGATGTTATTTTCATGTAATTAAATTTCCCTTATCTTCTCTATATTCCACATCTTTCCCATCATCGTAAGCATGATAACAATAATATGGAAATATGTAGTAATACAATTATAAGTCTATAATGTACGGAAATCGACCTTTCCATAAAAGAATCAGATATTGCAAAAATTAAATAGTATTCTTAAAATCATACATATTTTCTTGTTTGGAGTTGCAGGAATTGATTTCGTATGAAACTGCTCAGGAGCTTAAACTGTTTGTATTCTAGTAAACATCCAAATACGTATCCTTCTCTAGTATTATTAAAACAAGTGCACGGCAATATGTAAAGTGGGATTCCATACTAAATGACTGAAACACGTTTTTAAATCAGCAGTTATGAATCTCTACTTTTTTGAGCTGTCTCTTCTAGATTTTGATGTAAAATGACAAAGCACAAATTTATTCTTAAGGTATGTTGAAACCGGTATGATTTAAAAAATAATATTCACTTCAATCTGTAAGTGGCGAGTACTTGAACAACTTTATATTAATGAATTTAGAATATATTTTAAGTCTTTAAGGACAAATTTTTTACACTTATTTTCTGCGAACTCTGGTTAAAATTCAATAGATTATAGAACTAAAAAATCATTATATATGTAATTATGATATTTTTATTTCTATATTCTAATATGCATGGTTACATAAGCTAGAGATGTTTGAAAAAATCACAGGATTGAAAAAAATATAAAAATGTATAAGGATTATGCATTTTTCTCAGCTTTCTCATTAAACAGTATATAACAATGATATTTTTAATTTTATTTTATATTTCAGATCCGTTTTCTTTTATTTTCGTCAAAAACATAAAACGGTAGAATTAAAAAGGTCTTTATAGTAAAATTCTAGAAAGTAATTTTAAACTTATTAACATTATATATTATATGCTTTTTTAGTAGTTTCAGCTAAGAATGAACCATTACAAGAACAATGGGTTTAAATTGCTTCCCCAAAAAATAGCTTTGAACGTTAAAAGTATTTTAATCATTTTCATTGTATCTTTTAGCTATGAAATTTAAGAAATCTTATGATGATGATTTTTTTTAATGTGTATAATATGAGATTTGAAATAAGGAGACATTTGGCAAATATACTACACAATGAAATCATGAAATTCAATTAAAATAATAACTTTTTAAGAAAACTACAATTGGTTTAATTTTTTATTTTGTTTAGATAATTTTAAGAATAATTACAAAGTAGAATATGTTTAAAAAATATGAGGAAATATTACTGAAATACTTTTTCTAACGTATATAACTTATATAACGTAATTCTATCGTATATAAAAAAAAATACTTATTGTAATTAATTTTCTAATGTCATGGAACAATGTAGTTAGCAACACAGAATACCTAGTTGCGTATTATTTTTTTTCCTTCTATAATAGTTACGGTAAGAATGTGTAATTCGTATTATGATGTAATGTCCGGATTATATCCACTAAAACAAGGAAAGAACATGCATGCAAGTATGCACTAAAAACTTTAAAATATGCGCTAAAACTGTTAAAATATGCAAACATATGCTTTTAAATGTTCAAAAATACGCGCTAATAAATTTTCACTTACTTCTATTTTCTAGATGAAGACACACATTTCTACTCTAAAATAATGCATTAGAAAAGTTAAGCAACAATTAATAACGAATTAAATTATTTTCCTTTATCGAGAATAGTTTTTGTTGAAATATATAATTATATATGCTTCTAAATTACACAAAGTCAAATTTTGTGGCAATGATATTTTTTAGCGAGGAAAATGTTCTTTCAACATCAACTGATGCTATAGGGCAATATTTAGAGAATTTTTCATTAGTGGACGTGACACCATCCGGTAGGTTGTCTCCATCCTCATTAATGAAACTGTTTATTTGTTTAAGCTTCAGAAAGCCTGAATTTTTTTTTCTATTTAGAACTTTGTTAAGTTTTCTTGCACTTTTTGACTGACTTCTCTGACTTTTTCTATTTCTGTAAAATGAATCACCTGAGGCATATATCACACATTTCTAAATTTCTCAACGTTTCAGGTAAACATGAAAAAAGTTTTTCAATCACAGATAATATTTTTTATCATTATTGTCAGATAAAATATTCTCAGAAATAAATATTGCACAAAAGTCTGAACTACTAAATGTTTTAACCACATTTTGCGTAGCATTCCAATTTTTCACATAAAATAAAACTGCATGAATAAGGGAACCCCATCTTGCTAATACTGGTTCTTGTGATGACGCAGTGTCAGGATACATTTTCTTATAAATGTTTTCTCGCATTGGTGGTTTTAGAAAAATTTTCTTAAAATAAGAAATAGTTTTATTTACTGCCTCAGAGTTTTTCTTATGTGTTCAGTGATGCGATAAAGAGCGTGAATCAAACATGTCACATGAATTATATTGGAATAGAATACTTTTATTGATTTTACAGTTTTAACCATATACAAAACAGCATCACTAATAAATACAAGCACCTTTCCGCAAAACGTATCATTATCAGGCCACAAATTACACAAATAATCGTTAATATACACTGTTAAAAATAAATCCGTTAATTCACGGGAAAAGTACTGGCAGTGAAGTTGCCGGACTTTTTCCGTTCCGTTAGTAGATTTTCCGTTTTGAAAGATTGAAGAAACGGTAACTTTCTGTTATGAATGACCTCGGTTTAAAAAAAAAAAAATTCTCGATCTGTTTGTGCTGCCATCTGTTGACTATAACAGGAGTACTTAATTTAATATTTTAATATTAAATACTCACTGGTATAGATTTCCTGGCTGCCCTTGGGGTTCGAACTAGGGATGACAGAGACATGAGCCGAGTGTTTTACCACAAGACCAGCGGGCCCTTGCTAGAATAGGAGTTTGAAAGGATCATAGGGGATTTCTTCAAATCGCTGCTTGGAACTTAAACAATCTGGGGTTTAGAAACCTAGCAACTGTGAAATTAAGTGGGGGGATATTTTGTTGTAAGATTATGATTGAAAAATTTAGTATTAATAGAGGATTGAAACATGAATTATATCAATTCCTAATTTGATTGTTAGATGCAAAATATGAATATTATATTTTGAATTAAATTCGATAAAGTATGTTTGCTTTTTTGAGAAAATCGATTTTTTTTTTCAACTATTATATATTTTTTAAATGTGTTCTGTTAGAATATATTTTCATTGAGAGTGTCTTTTATAACTTTAAAAAGCAAATTACGAATAATAGCAAAGGAATGAGAAAGTTATTTGTTATTTTTTTTATTCGGAAGCATTATTTTTGTTTGTTGTTTTTTTGCGTAAAATCGATTTTTTTTCACTTAATTTAACTATTATATATATATATATATATATATACTAAGCTATTTGTTTAGAATATATTTTAAGTGTGAATATTTTTTTGTAACTTTAAAAAATAAATTGCTAATAATTTTAAAAGCATGGGAAAATTAATTGTTGCTTTTTAAATTCGAAAGAACTATTTTGTAATAAACTCGAATTTTTAATTTATTGAATTTTTAGTTTTTCTGTGCTGCAACATGTCAGTTTTTTAAACATTGGAAATAAATATGCAGCAGATAACGGAATATCTCCGTTGGCCACTTTCTTCTCCTTCTGTTCCGTTGTTTTCAGGAAATATGAAGAATTTTTCTGTTTTTTAACGGAAAATGCCCTTCTGTCGTGCAAAGGGACTTTTTCTGTGAAATTCAGGAAAAAAACCCCGTGAATTTCAGATTATTTTTAACAGTGTATCTTGCAACAGTAGAGTGGTCAACTTTTTTTAGTTCTCTCCATGCAGATGATGTGGTTCCATTCTCATTTTCCCACATATAAGACGTGCTATATAACGATAACATCTGTCAGTTGTTTCGATTCTCAATTTTCCCACATATAAGATGAGTTAGTTGTTTCATCTGTCAGTTGTTTCACCTGCACTTACCCATATTGCATTAACTCCAATGCCATCATAACTTCCCTCGATGATATAGCTATATATTTTTTCTAAGCGATGAATCATCAGCTACAGAATGGTTAATGCACTATTTCTTCAGAAAATGTTTGAAATTGAAATTTCTGAGTTTGTTAAATGGTACATTACTCCCAATCATTTCTTCACACAAATCCAAATCAAAGTCATTTTTCTCTCTTGAGTTATTATTTTCATTACTCAAGAGTCATCGATTCGACAAAACAGTTTGAACTTTTGAAGGATCATTTCTACTACACTTTTTGGATATGTGACTTGTACGTACTTTTTAAGTGCTGATCTATTTGGAACTTTTTTTTCACATCGTAATTTTTTTCAAATATTATACACTGTATTGCTTCACAATCAGACACAAATGCTTCTCTGTGCCCTTTTAAACATGTCTGGATCAAACGACTTTTATCTGTTTTTATTTCAGACATTTTTCTATATTACAGTTTTTAATTTCTTAAGCAACTGCGTTATATAAACTTTATACTATTAAATGACCAAAACAAGATATCTAATGAACGTCTTTCAACCACAAAATAGATTCCCTACTTCCTACACCCGCTATATTTTCAAATTAGAAGCATTTTAACATCTGAAAGAATTGCTCCAAATATCTTCCTATAATACAATTATTTCTTGTCTCCATGCCGGTTTCAAAATCATGCATTCAACGACAGCCTGTTTTGGAATTAATAAGGATTTGGAGAAAGCATAAATTTATATAGCTGTTTCTTTTATCGAATGAAAAATATGCTAAATATGCACTTTTGATAAATCTTCGAAATATTTCTGCATTTTTCTGCACTTATATATACTTATATGCATTTATATGCATTTATAGAAAATCTAGTCAAAATATGCAATTGCATATGTACATATGGAATTGCATATAATATGTACTCTAGTGATAACCATTCTTCTTTGAAAATAAAATAAAAATGTTTATCCTAATATCTAAATATTATTTAAATTGACAACGTATTTAAAAATTTCAAATGCCATGTATTTTCTTAAATTTATATAGACAAATATTTTGTTTTAAGAAAGCATTTATATACAATATTTTAATGAAGAAAATTATTAATTTCTGTTTTACGAACATTCAAACAAATGGTGAAATAAAAGTTTAAACTAATTTGTGTTAATAAATATAAATCAATTTTAGTTTTTGAAAGTTGGCTAATTTCATTTTTATTCAAGTAAGGATAAATTTTACAAACATATTTTGAAAATGTGTATTATTTAGTTACCATGTAAAACTTTTTTGCCAAATTATTAGGAAACTTGAGTAAAATATACCAAAAATCTATGTTAATGAGGTTGTTTTGTCCGACCGTTAAGAATGTATTGTCGTTTTATGTTTTATTCGGATGTAATTTTGGCTATGAGCAGAAACTCATTGATACTCTGCCCGCAATTTAAAAATGGAACCCTTTATCTAATCCAATTTAAAAATAATAATAAAAATATTTTTTTTTATTTATTCTGATATGAAATTTAGTACAAAAGTCATTATGCCTTTTTAATTCAAATTAAAATATTATAATTTAATGTATTTCTCAACAAAACTGTCTGAATTAAAGAAATAAAATGAATGAAGTTATTGATATAACTTTTAACGTTTATTCATTTAACTTCAAAATAATTAAATAGTTAAAGTATGTTAAATTTTAAAACGGTTGGAACTGATCAAACGTTCTCCACAAAATTTTTAACTAAAGGCAACACTGTTGTGCTGCATTATTGATTTAAAAGTGAAATGACTTTATTAGCTTACATCTTGTTTATTCCAAGAGACTTACTTATTGAGACCAGCCAATTCAATAAATTAGGATGACTTATATATATGTGAGGAAGAACACTACTTTGGGAAAGATAATTTTCTCAACAAAGTAGATAAATAAAAAATAGGATTCACTTTAAATTTACGAAAATATCTATAGAATTATTGAAAAATTCACAATTCCAGAAATTGTTACATTATTTTAAAAATGTTTTAATAATAGATTAAACAAATTATTTTTATTAACTTACTTAAAATCTGTGGGACTGATTTTATTAAAAAAATAGTGGAATGTGAAATTTTAAGTTTTACATTTTAAATAGAAAACTAAATAAACTATCGTGTTGTTGATTAAATCGTTAACATTGACACCTCTGTGTTATTTCAAATAAGTGATAAGTATTTTACATGCTAATGAAGAATATCTTAATGCAAAATGTAAAACAATACACATTTCTGCTTTAAAAAAAATGAATTAAATAATACAAATCAAAAGTGCAAAGTAAAATACTATTTTTTACGACAATTTAAATATGTGTAGACTTTTAACAGAAACACGTCAAATATATTAATGTATGATTGCCTACTGCCTTTCAAACATCAATGCAATTACAGTGCATTTATAAAGAGAAGTGATGACATGCAGTCAATAAAATTTGAGTAGTTGGTCAAAAACTTGTCGAGCCTGTCGTTATCACCTAATCACCCTTTGTTCACTTATTTCATTCATCTAATCGAATTATCTAAGCGAGTTCAGCAACTTCTTCAATGTAGGTCATCATCGTTGGACAAAATCTTTCAAACTGAGCATACGCCCTGCAGTTGTGTCATTTTTTTTTCTCTTTCGAACAGATACACATATATGGTATAAATGATGTCTGTGTGTGTATTTGTAATATGATTTATGATTCAAAATTTGATATTTGAAAGTATTCTGTAAATCGATATTGGGCTTATATAGACATATAAAAATGTTTAGTTAAAGTAATTTTCAATAGCTAGAAGCCTTAAAACTTAGAATTTTAAACAAAGAGCAACAATGAGATTATACAACTTAAAATATGTTTCACTGTTAAATGCTTATAAGACATCATTTGATTGCATATGATCTTGGTTAAACAGTTGGATATCTCAAAGTAGGGAAAGTGTCACATAAGTTACCAAGGCAAGTGGCGTGTCAAAAAGTCTAATACCGTTGTTTAAAAATACCTCTAGAAGTGGAAGTGCTACAAGAAGGCATTAAGGAGGCCGTGGTATAGAACATCACACCTCAAGAGCATTGAAATGTCAACTTAGTAGTCAAGAGGATCAGAAAGGATAATCCAGATAAGATAACCTCAGATTTTGCTGACGCTACCGGTACTTAGTTATCTGTGAGAACCATATCTAGGTTCTTAAATAATGTCTGCTTATACACGGAAGCTTTTTATTTGCATTACACTATAAGAACATCATCCTAGAAAATACTTACATTATTACAAGGAGCATTTTCATTGGGGGGGGGGAGAAGGAATAGTCCAGTATTATGTTCTCTAATGAATCTCGCTACATCATACACAGTAGTTCTTGGCACAAGCTATTGTGTAAAGAAAGAGGAATTTTTTTCCCAACACCAGAATTTCCAGGAAACTGATAACCATGGCCAAAGGGTAATTGTACGAGCGAGTATCAGGCATAATGTCAGAATTATGCTTCACATATGTGAAAAAAGTTACAGTGACATTACAGTGGTTCTACATGGTTATATCGATTGATTCTGTTGTACAGAAAACCTAGAATTTCTGTTCATGGATAACAATGTCTACCCAAATAAGACAGCTGAAGTGTTCCTCACAATAGCAGGACACAATATTGAGCGTATGACATGCCTTGCTTATTCCCCGGACATAAATCTTATAGAACACGCCTCGGATGCACTCGATAGACATATTGTTCAAAGAGAGATCTCTCCTCGAACCTTGCAGAAACTGGAAATTGCCATGTGAAACAAATGAGAGAGAATTTCCTAAGCTCACCTCAACTGTTTAGTGAACAGCAAGTACAAACGATGCAACATATAATTCAATGTCGTAGGAGGTCATACCCCAAACTCATATGTTTTCCTTTTTGGGGCAAACATGCCTTTTTTAAACTGTTCAAAAATACTGCATATTTTGTTCTTTTACGCATCTTCCTCTGTCATGTGATTATATCTATATCATTTTGCATAATAAAGATACATAAGGACCTCTATCTATACTAATAGTAGAAAGTTTCTCCTCTATCTCTCTCTGTGTGTGTGTGTGTGCGCGTGTGTGTGTGTGTGTGTGTGTCTGTCTGTCTGTATGTATGTATGTGATAGCCAGCAAAATCTAGCGCACTTAGAAGTCTGAAAATTTATATTTAGGTAGTTCAAAGCCTGATCTGATGCACCTGAGACTCATAATTTTATTATTTTGATAATTACTCAAGGTATTAATTAGAATGTCATTAAACGTCGTATCGAAAATGCAATTTTTTTTTTATCAAAATGGCTAAAGAAAAGAAAACCTGTTCTCGATTTGCGAACAGAAATAAACGAATTTGAAATTCATTTACAAATTAGCGAACTTTAAGAAAACTAATTAAGATGTGGATTTGAAATTTTCAGAGCATATGTAGAACAATTTACTGCATCCGACAATTCAACTTTTGCAAAATTCTGCCGGGTTTTTTTCTCAATTTCTGCAAAACAAATTTTTTTTTTCTCAATTTCAAAAAAAAAAATTGAGGCCATTTTTGCAAAAAAAACTGCCAAAAATCTGGCGGCGCCAGTCAGAAAAAATCCTATAATGTTTCAGACTGGAATCTGGTCAGATAGGGTTCAAACAGGGTTCAGACAGGGATCTGCTTTCATTAAACACGGAACTACAATGATATCTGTTTATCTCGCGAATCCCTCCATTTAGTTTGCGAAAATGAAAGGAAATAACTGCAATTTTTACAAATGAACAAAAATTAAGGTAACTAATTAAGATATAGATATGAAGTTGAGGAGGGGAAGGGGTGACACCTGATGGTTATTTTAGCGTAGCGTCTTCGTTATGTTCTAATTATCAGAAAAATATAATTATTTTTTTAATGATCGCGTTAATGTAGGAGAAGGTGTTTTTCTTGAACAAATTATTCCTTATATTTGCAGGTACTGGGAGGGAGAGGGTTAACGCCTTGCTCTGATTTACACAAAACAAATTCCATATAAGAAATTTGACATTTTTAGCTTCTCCCGTAGCGTTTTATAAATGATATATATAGAGAATACCGGACATTTCAAATAACGATTTTCGTAAAAAATAAATTTATGTTCTTAATAAGTACACAACTCGTATTTACTTGATGTAGACCAACAATCAAAGTAAATGATTTGTTGTTGAGCACTTGCATTCTTATCTCGGGTTCTATGGGCCCGATCACAACGGGGTTTGCATGATTCAAATTGGTTTTTGATGGCGTTACTAATTTTAGTTTCACATTCCACCGCCAGGGACACATCATTTTCTTGAGTTCTGTGGTCTCCAATTCGACGGGAATTGGTTCATTCAACTCCCTTGATACAACGGGTACCCATGTCGGATGTTCATATAAAACAAATTGCGCCCCCTGGTGACGGAAAGTGGAACTAAGGGATTTTACAAGCCGTGCGCAGAACGCTTGCTATACGGTGCCGGAAGCAGCGGGGACACGTGTCGGAGTTTAGATTCGAAGGTGGTTTGTTTGAGACAGAGTCGCCCCTGGCGGCGGAAGATGGAACTAAAAGATTTTGCAGCGTGTGCGCTGCACGCCTACTGTACAGTGCCGCGGGCAGCGGGAATACGTGTCGGAAGTTCGTTTATATCAGAATGCGCCCCCTATCGTCTGAAAGTATAAATAACACGTAGGCAGAACATTTAAATAAATATTTTCATACTAAATCGTGTTAAAGATATAAAATTATACAAAATTTAGGTTTGTCTAATTTTATCACAACCCAGTGCAACGCCAAATGGGTCCGCTAGTTAAATATATACTAAGATTTTATTACTGTAAATGATGTCCCAAACAGCAAATAATTATACGTCAAATGTCCTAACTTCACTGGTTTTTTGTCCTGACGAACTCACACTCCGTTGTCCGCTCGGCAAACAGTCAATCGAAATTCCCATCCGGGCTACTACTGAATCAGTTTTGAAGCCTTTTCCTACTACTTTTCGATCACTTCGATCTTCTGCGGAGTGCACACCGGTATCATATGATATTTTGCTAATTAGCTAATGATATCATATAGAAAAATTTGCAAGATGCAAAAATAGTATTTAAAACGTCAGAAAGTTAGATTTATTTAAATATATATATATTGCTTATCGGGGATATTTTCCACTATAAGATGAAAAAATATTTACATATTGATTACATAACTAATTAAATGTTTTTTTAATGCATTTTAGTTTAAAGTTTAAATATTGCTGTTAAATGAGATTGCAATAAAAATTAGAACTGATTACAATTACAATTTAAATTACAATTAATTATCATTGTAAGATGAAAATAACATTATATTTATAATTAAAAATTACGTTTTTACTTATTAGTTTCATATACTATTGATATATAAATATTTTGTCATCTTAGAAAATAATTACTTGGAATTTAAATTGAAAATGAATTTAATTGCAATTTTCATTGTAAAATCATTTAACAGCAATATTTAAACTTTAAATAAAAGAAAATTCCCTATGTTTTGATTAGTTATACTCTCGATATTTTAATTATCCAATTTTTACAACTGACAATGAAAAATATATTCACTTAACAGTGCTCCTAGCTCTGAAAATCCTATTATTTAAAACTTTCCTCTTATAAGGTTAAGTATGAAAAAATAACATTTATTCTTTCTTTTAATATCTAAATAATTAATTTAAATAATTCTTTCTTCAGTCTTTATTTTAAACTTTTAAAAATCCATAAAATTAAATTCCTCACAATCTGAATAAAAAAGTTTATATTCTAATTTACATTATGATATTTAGAAAAAGATTCTCAAAAACGTTTCCCAACTTTTGTTTAAAAATGACATATTTTATTTATTTATGTTTATAAAGTGCATCCCAAAAGTTTATAGACAACCATTTTTTTTGGATTTAAGAAATAACTGATCGAGTAAGAAAGACGAAATAAATTGTGCAAATATATAATGATGAAATAAATTATATGGGTCACCCTAACGAAAGTGGCACTACAGTCGGTTTGAGAATTTTTTTAATGATATTAATATAAATTAATATACAAAAAAATAAGTAATACAGACGTCAGAGATAGGTTATACAAAGTCATCTTGTAGGCTGAAACAGGTGTCCCAGTGATCAACGAGACGATGGATACCCAGGGTGAAAAAGCTCCGGGGTTGGTTGTGGAACCCATTTTCAACTGCATCATGGATCGCATTATCGTCGGCAAATTGCCGTCCCTTCAGAGCTTTCTTGAGTGGACCGAAGATGTGGTAGTCACATAGAGAGAGATCTGGGCTGTAAGGTGGTGTTCGAGAACCTCCCAGCGGTATTGCCGTAACAATCTTTCGCACGCCACACCCGGAATACCGATTTGCGTGACATACACTCCATGCCATACACATTTTCCATTCGACGATAGATTTCCCTAGCACTCACATTTTCCGCTGTTAAAAATTGTACGACCGCGCTTTGACACCGTTTCCGGGCATCCATGATGCGAACGATGCCTTTTAACGTGCTCTCATGCTATCACACTCGCATCTTGCCGGATTTGATAATATCACATGCATTCCCAGCACTCTGCGCCCTCTATAGAAGCATGCACAGTCATCTTTCTCTTCAAATGGCGGAGTTATTACATCAATGCCACTTCCATTTGGGCGACCCTTATAAAAAATATAATGAAATAATGAAGGAGACAAACAATCCCTCCCTGTAAAGGGATTCACTTTTAGTCAATTTAGGTTTAACGACCGAGCTCATACTTGCAAAAATCTGCCGATTAATTTATTTCCAATATTAATCTGATTTACTGCTATCGTTCGTTTTTGACATTAACGAGACAAATCGCTTTTTTTTTTGGTCGATAATAATATTGTGTGAATCTATATTGTTCATTTACCGACGATATTTATAAAAGGCCGCAATTTAGCGAATATTTCTTGCTGTTGGGGTTCTATCAATTATCATGACGATAAATGTTTATGTTCCTTAGCAATTGTCAAGGAGGGTAAAATACTAGTTCCAAAATTTCCCGGGTTTCTAAGTACTCATGTTTACCCTAAAGGTTTTATAAGAGAATGTCAAAGTCTTTATATCTGATATTTTCTGACTTTGTCTTTATATCAGACATTTTCTGAAGAACACCAGAAAATGTCTGATGAACTTCATGTATAGAATTCCATTTCTTCAAAAAGAAAAAAAACAACACAGAGAGGTTCCTCTTAAAATGATCTCTCAGTCGTTTATGCGATAGATTGCCATGGAATGTAAACAGAAAGTTTAAGGCTAATGAAACTCAATCAGTCGCACAGTGGAAAGAGAAATAGAAATAGTTAATAATGGATAGCATGGATATATATTGTCTGTTTTTTTTTTCTTATTTTATTCAACTTATGTTTAAATATATAAATGTATGTTAATTGTTTGTGAATGTAAATTATAGTTTTCATTAAAATTATATTACGTCACGAAGAAGAATGAGAAACACTATGAAAATATAGAAAGATTTTCGCGTACTTAGAACATGTACGGAGCATAAAATAAAGGGTAATGACATTTTCTTCCCGAAAATCCTTTTATTATTCTATACCGCACTTATGTAGATTTTCTTTTCTTTGAAACATGACATTAAATTCTGTATAACTACTAAAACGTAATAACTTTTCTTTTAACAGAGGGTAGCAGCTGTTTTCAAAACGAAATATACAAAGGGAAATTGTCCACATAGATTTTATTCAATAGTTAATGTATCATTTTATTCTAACCCAAAATATATCAATCAGTTTGTCTTGAGAATAAATGAAACAGAAAATAATATATATATATATATATATATATATATATAACTCCCTTTATTAAAAAGTGTGCGAAATTTTAATACTGTGGGTTGATATCTTCTGTCGCCTCAGTGGGCCGAAAGTTCCAAAAATTGGACTAAAAATGATTAAAGTACAAAATTTAATAAATAATCCCAGATTTCGTTCATCGGATTTGGGTAGTGCTTACAAGTTACTATTTTGTAGCAACAACAACCACAGAAAATTGTAGAATTATAGGTTAATATCTTCTGTCGCCTCATCGACATTGCATTTTAGAAATTTGGACGCATTTTGAAAGTTTTCTGCATAACTGTTTACTGCTTGTACAGTACACAATCGAGACAGAATGGGTTTGGCGATCTGCCAAAATAGAGGAATACCCCTATTTACATGCGAGAAACAAATCGGAGCCACCAGTAAATCACGTGACCACTTCTTTTCGTCTGGCTAAGTGCGGTAGGCCTGCGCCGGAAGCATCTGAGAGTCGCAAACAGTTTTAACTCGTTTAAAACAGTATATTTTCAACTAGTGTGCGGTCTTTACACTTGGTTGCACTGTAGTTGTTTTTTAAGTAATTCATCTTGTGGTTTTGTGCATTTCATCGTCATTTTCTAATAAGATATATTGGTAAATATTAGAAATGCCAAGATCAAGTCAGTCAAAGTTTTCAAGTCGGCAAACGTTGCAATGCCCTATTTTTGGAACCCCGAAAGATTTTTTACGAATGCTGCCAACGCATGAAGACATCATAAGATGTTGCGCTCACTAGAGATGGCGTATTGGTTGCGAAACTGGTGGAAACAAAGAACCATGCTTTTCAGTTATTGCAGAAACTGTTGCTTTGAAGATTGAAAATTTATTCGTCGGTGCATCCATTCCTTCAGTTTCACATAAACGTGTTTGTGATATAATACACGCATACCATGGAAAATATCGATCAATCATAAAAAATATAAAATTTGTGGGAACAAGCAAGACTACTCTGGAAAATGTTGAGAACATTAAAATGGAAGCAAAAAATATTTTTGACATATATGCCAATAAATACGCGATATTGAAGGAATGTATCTGTCCTAAAGAAAGCAAAGTTCCTGCAAAACAGCATGCGTTCCTCATTGACCAAAGAACGGATAGAAAAATTTTCATTGGAAGTGTTGATGTTACAGAAAAAAAACTGCTACAGAAACGTCAAATTCGAAAGGAACAGGATACTATTCGATCTACAAAACAGGATTCTCCTGCTTCTGCTTCAAGCTATTCAGTGAATTTGAATGAAAGGGAAAATTAAATAGATGTGATAGAGGTGGAGATTGAGGAAGACAAGGTGGGCTCCAGAAACGTGTCTTACACAGCGTCTCTTCAGCAGCCCACAAGGAGTGTTCAAATGTGTTTAAAACTGGGAAACACAGTTCTTGTCAGTGAAAGGTATGGTGTTTCCAACAGAGCCACGCCTGCTATTGAATCGTGTGTTATGCAAGATTTGTGTTTAATATCGGAATCAGATACCAGCTTCGTCACACACAAAAATAAATTACGGAAGGAAAAATCGAGAATTTACAAAACAATGGTCTCAAAATCAAAAGAAAATTGTTCCACATCGTTCTCCCTACTTTACTACATATACAACGCCATTTGTGGGTGCGATCTTAAGTTTTTTTTAACCACGCCTAAAAATACCCATTGCTTTGGGAGCATATTGGTTAAATTTCAGATCATTTGGATCAGTCGTTCTTTTCTTATATGATTTAAATATTACAACTTTAAAAAAAAATCGCCCTATAGATATCATTGACTGAAAAACTTGTTACGTGATATCGGCTCCTGTTCTCAGAGAGATCAATTCTCAAGAATTTCTGAAGATGATAGAGGATAGTATGCCAGTGTATGGCTGGGACTTTCTTAAATTTCTTTTACACACACAAGCGGTTGAGCGGATTGTGAAACTAGTCATTGCAGCCTCCGGAAAAACAGTTGGGTCGCAGAACAGGGATAGATTTATTAAAGTGACACTAGAATCCAGAAAACGAATCGTGTGTTATGCAAGATTTGTGTTTAATATCGGAATCAGATACCAGCTTCGTCACACACAAAAATAAATTACGGAGGGAAAAATCGAGAATTTACAAAACAATGGTCCTCAAAATCAAAAGAAAATCGTTCCACATCGTTCTCCCTACTTTACTACATATACAACGCCATTCGTGGGTGCGATTTTAAGTTTTTTTTTTAACCACGCTTAAAAATACCCATTGCTTTGGGAGCATATTGGTTAAATTTCAGGTCATTTGGATCAGTCGTTTTTTTGTTATATGATTTAAATATTACAACTTTAAAAAAAAATCGCCCTATAGATATCATTGACTGAAAAACTTGTTACGTGA
The DNA here is from genome assembly GCA_963931845.1 of Maratus michaelseni. Classification (NCBI taxonomy): domain Eukaryota; kingdom Metazoa; phylum Arthropoda; class Arachnida; order Araneae; family Salticidae; genus Maratus; species Maratus michaelseni. The sequence goes on along the minus strand of OZ007591.1, from coordinate 286,990,619 downwards.
TATCGACTCCTGTTCTCAGAGAGATCAATTCTCAAGAATTTCTGAAGATGATACAGGATAGTATGCCAGTGTATGGCTGGGACTTTCTTAAATTTCCTTTACACACACAAGCGGTTGAGCGGATTGTGAAACTAGTCATTGCAGCCTCCGGAAAAACAGTTGGGTCGCAGAACAGGGATAGATTTATTAAAGTGACACTAGAATCCAGAAAACGAATCGTGTGTTATGCAAGATTTGTGTTTAATATCGGAATCAGATACCAGCTTCGTCACACACAAAAATAAATTACGGAGGGAAAAATCGAGAATTTACAAAACAATGGTCCTCAAAATCAAAAGAAAATCGTTCCACATCGTTCTCCCTACTTTACTACATATACAACGCCATTCGTGGGTGCGATTTTAAGTTTTTTTTTTAACCACGCTTAAAAATACCCATTGCTTTGGGAGCATATTGGTTAAATTTCAGGTCATTTGGATCAGTCGTTTTTTTGTTATATGATTTAAATATTACAACTTTAAAAAAAAATCGCCCTATAGATATCATTGACTGAAAAACTTGTTACGTGATATCGACTCCTGTTCTCAGAGAGATCAATTCTCAAGAATTTCTGAAGATGATACAGGATAGTATGCCAGTGTATGGCTGGGACTTTCTTAAATTTCCTTTACACACACAAGCGGTTGAGCGGATTGTGAAACTAGTCATTGCAGCCTCCGGAAAAACAGTTGGGTCGCAGAACAGGGATAGATTTATTAAAGTGACACTAGAATCCAGAAAACGTATGTCAAAAGTTGAGAGCAAAATGATTACAAGCAGTAGTGCTTTTGTCATTTGCATGTTCGAAAGATAAAGTAAAGTTTGTGTTCAGATTAAAATGAGGTAAGTGTGACGTGTATTTATTTAAATTGTTGCCTTCATTTTTCCAAAATTTGGTGTCGATGAAGCGGCAGAAGATATTAACGTATATTTCTATAATTTTTTATGACTGTTGTTGCTGTTTCTTGGCATGGAAATAGGTTTGTTCCGCTATTTTTGCAGACCGCCAAACGCAGTCTGTCTCGATTGTGCATTGTGCAAGCAGTAAACAGTTATGCAGAAAACTACCAAAATGCATCAAATTTTCCAAAATTCGATGCCGATGAGACAATAGAAGATATTAACCTATAATGCTACAATTTTCTATGGTTGTTGTTGTTACAAAATAGTAACTTGTAAGCACTACCACAAACCGATGAGCGAAATCTGTGATTATTTTTTAATTTTTGTATTTTAATCATTTTTAGTCCAAATTTTGGAACTTTTGGCCCACTGCGGTGACAAAAGATATCAACCTACAGTTTTAAGATTCCACACATTTTTTAATAAAGGGAGTTCACAACTTTTCTGCACTACCGCAAAAAGATCTAAGATATTTGGATTTTTTCGATACGCCCTAATATATATATATATATATATATATATTATTAGCACTAATTAAATATTATTTTTGCTTGAAATTAAAAACAATATTTAATGCACAAATAATATATTTTGAAGTATTGTAGTAGTCTTTTTGTATATATTTTATACAGAATAAAAATATATTATGTAGATAAAAAAATTTCAATGTTTTGACACAAATTTCATATTAGATATGGTAAAATATGAATAAATATAAAATGACTAGCAAGAAGTCTGGAAATTGGATAACATCTTATCGTAAGAAAGTATAGTATTTTTTAATAAATACTTTCAAACGTAAGATAGATTTGTGTTTTTATTAGTATAATAATAATGTACCAGTTGTCACTTAAACATACGATCAAGGCACCTTACAAAAACTAAAAATTAATTTTTATTTCTGATGAAATGAAAATGAAAATGCTGATAATACGAATGAGTTATCTTCGTGGGTTTTGAAGCTATTTTATTGGTCGCAGCATCCTGGAGAAAGAAGAGAAAATATTATTATCCAAAGAAAATTTTAAATCCTCCAATTAACACTAGGACGGTAAAAAACAATTCGCAAATTTCCTCCGGTCCCAGCGTTAAATACCAATATAATCAGTATTGTGTCAACGCATTTCATTTGCTTTACCCTAGAACATATAATTGAGTCATTTTGACACCTTCTTCCATTGAAAAAAAAAACATAAAGGATAACATTGATGCTTCCATTCCAGGGTTAAAATGCAAGTTTCGATCATTTGTGTATAAGATATGATTTGTATAGCAAATTCAGATGTCTATTGACAAACTTAAACAATGTGATGATTAAGACAAAAAACTATGAGATGATTGATATTTAGACACTAATACCATTATCACATTTACATTTAAGAGTTTCTCATACATTCATCATACCGTAAAATCAAAACACCATGCAATATCGATCCAACATATTTTTGCCTACTAAAGAAACTTTTGTTTGAGTTTCGTAAATTTTGCCAAAAAAAAATATCCATCGGTGTGGGAATATACCGCTTTTTTAATTGGCCTTCCTCCAAGATAAAAAAAGTATATGAACCAAAATTCGTCTTTCATTTCTTCCGATCTTTTCAGTAAATGGCTAAAGAGACTCCGTTCCAAGAAAGCCACCAGAAAAAGTGCTGCTCAAACTTGTCGGTCACTCAGTGCATGTGAGTCCTCTGGATATGCTGGATTATACATATAAGAATGACACAATCCTACTGGGTCTGCCAAGCCTTAACACTCAAGCTCTGCAAGAGCTTGATAGGGCATTTTTCAAACCGTTAAAAGTTAATTTCAAGAAAGCAGTTAATCAGTCGGTGAAGCATAATACTTAGTAAAAACTTAAAATAATTCATGCTGGCATTGCCATTGGAAATGCCTGGAAATGACAGCGTGTGCTGGAGTACTGCAATAAAGGGTTCGGAGAATTTTTCCACTCAATCGTCAAGCTGTCCTGAAGCATTTTTTTGCCATTTATGACAGACTTCAATCTCATGATGAAAGGAGCACAAGAGACTTGCCTTCCTCTAGTTCGGATTCTTGAAGACAAGGCCTAGTAGTTGACCGCTAAAAGAATACAAATTTGATGGACATCGAAATTTCTAGAAGTCAAAACTCACCTGTTGTGATTGAAAACGTTCAAGAAGAACCTTGTCCTTCTACATGTCAGCCTCTTTCTAATATTTTACGTAAAATCAGCCCTGTTTCATCTTTTGCATTGCGAGAATATTTAAGCAAGAAGAAGACAGCACGATGGCTTGACAAAGAGCACACCACAAAAATAAATAAATAAATAAAACAACTCAAATCTAAAGATTAATGTTTTAATTCTTGACAATGAAGATTGGTTTCTAATTGTATATATATATATTTAGGTTTATTATAAGTTCAGATTAACAGTATATTATTATATTTTTTATTCCTTTGAATTTTAATGCGTTCCACTACGTAATTACTAATTTATAAAATTTATGCACGAAAAATATTACATTGATATTTTTGATTTGATAAAATTCTAGCATTAATTATTTTAGAAATCACGTCTGTTTCACCTGAAGTGAATATTATATGAATGTAAATATATGACTAAAGCACTGCAATGTACTTCAGTTTCGTTCAAGTTATAACATTCAATTAAATTGACAGACACTTTTGGAAGTAGAGTAATGATTAAAATTTTAATTAATGCCTTTTATCACAATGTATTTACTTACTAATTATTCATGCTAAATTCCGAAACATTTTAAAACTGCAATTTTTTTACAAGTAAATATATACTAATAATAATTTGGCATTGCTTTGAATAAAATGTTTTTGAATTACTAAATTTTCATTCGTGTAACAGTTTTTCAATAGACATCTTTGAGGAGGTATAGAAATTGTGCATTCATTTTAAATGCAAAATGATATTAATCAAATACATAATAATAATATTGCACTTTAAATATCACATTTATATATGTAATACTAATAATTATAAAAAAAGAAAAACAATGCGATTGTTAAGGGGGCTCAGGGCTTGATAGATACCGAAAAGCAAGTAAACAGAGCTCTCGCTTCGTATCCATATAAAAACAAAAGTATTCAATGTAACCAATTTAAACTTTCTGATATTTTTAAGGTTTGTTTGTAGTCTTATAAAATTATAAAATAAAGTACTTCAATGTAATAAAATTAAAAATATAGCAAAATTTATATAACACAATTTTCGAAAAAAATTTAGGTGTCGTATCACTATCCGTAAGATATCTTAACGTTGAATTGACCTAACAACCTAATTTTTGCTTTAAAATGATCAAGAAACTTTACTCTATAGAATGAAGTATTATATTTTAGATAGTTTAATATTTTGAGTATTTTTTATGAAAAAAAAATGTATTTTTTTAAAGTTTTTAAAATTTTAAAATTTGAGAGTTTTTTTAATAATGTTTCCTTTGAGTGGTGGTTATATCCTTAATCCATTCTATAGAGTAAAGTATATATTTATATGTAATATATTTTTAATTTTATTACATTCAAGTACTTCATTTTATAATTTTATAAGACTACAAACATACCTTTAAAATATCAGAAAGTTTAATCTAGTTACATTGAATACCTTTGTTTTTATATGGATTCGAAGCGAGAGCTCTGTTTACATGTTTTTCGGTATCTATCAAGCCCTGAGCCCCCTTAAGTATTTATAAATTAACATATTAATTCGAAGATACGTGAATTGTAAATTATTTCATTAAAAAACATTAATGAGCAGTTAAATTAATTTAACAACACAAATTAGTGATATAAATTATATAATTTTTTTAAAAAATCTGTGTAAATTTCAACCTTTTTAAAATGTAAAAAAATCAGACAGATTGATAAATTGTCGCGAAATATATTGTTTCATAACTTTTCTTTTCTAAGTTTAAATTTAAAGTTACTTTGATTTATACGAAATTTTTTGAGTGTTTAATTGGTACTAAACATTCAATGCAACAGATTTGTATTACAGCGTATAAATAATGCTGTAATTGTGCGTGTTATCATATAAAAAGAGAATCTTAACATCAAAGCAGAAATTCGAAAATGTATTTACTTAACACCAATTGCGTTTACAATTGGTTTATAAATTTTTCGATAGAAATTTGAACCCCTTTATATATTTATATATACTAGGACATCCAACCCGGGGTTTCCGGGATAGAGAATATAGGTAAAAGCCATTTATTTTTCTAATGAAAACTCTAATAGTAATTTTACATTTAATATTTTTTTAGATTGCCACTTAACAACTACAAAAGATCATTTATATTAAATATATCAATTATATATTCAAATAAAATTATGAAATTTATTAAAAGCGATAATTTCGTATTGGCTTCGTGCCAAAAGTTAAAAATCGAAGAAATCGCTAAAAATTTCGTTATCTACAGTAGTTTTTTTTTTAATGATTATTCCGATAATTTCAGCGGTTTTAAGCGCTTATTTCGATTTACAGGGTGTCGCAACAGTCTCCGTACAATTTCAAAAAAATATTACAAAAAAACAATAGGCCTACAGCAAAAATAATTACAACAGTGCATAGAGTAACTTAAAAAGTTTTTTCTACTACCTCAGTAAACTTCAACATGAGATCCTTTTGTAGCACGAAGAATATCAAGACGATATTTCAATTTAATCCACGAACGTTTTTCATGCTAACATCAACAGTAGATACTGCTGTTTGGATCTTTTGTTTCAATTCCATGAGACTATAAACTTTTATTCAGATTTCATCAAACAGTTGTAACTACTGTTGATGTTAGCATGCTGAAACGCGCGTGGATGGAATTGAAATATCCACTTGATATTCTTCGCGCAACGAAAGGATCTCATGTACAATTATACTAAGGTAGTCGAAAAAACTTTTTAAGTTACTGCATGTACTGTTGTAATTATTTTTGCTGTAGATCTATTATTTGTTTTGTAATAAATTTTCGAAGTTGTACGGAGACTTTTGGGACACCCTGTATATTAGTTACTCCAATTTTACTTAAAAGCAAAATGAACATTTGTATACCAAATGACGTTAACATTTTAATAGTGAAGCAAACATTCCCCGTTCCCATGCATAATAAGAATAACATGAACATAGTGAATTATATATATAAACGAATTTTCGCATGTTAACTCTAAACAAATATTGATCGCTTGAAAAGAATAAACTTTTGCTGAAAGTGGGTTCGCGCAAACCTGGTGAAGGGTAAAAACTCTTAAGTCCCTGTAGCATTAATAATTTTGAAAACGCTCATAATTCATATATAGAGGTATAATGACGTTTTATGAAATTTGTGTTTGCAAATATAGAAACATTTATGCAGAAAAATATATGCACATAGTGAAAAAGTTATCACATTATTATACTTTAAAATTGGACTAATTTATCGTTTAATTAAAACAGACTATTAAAATTTAATTATTCATATATTAAAATACAGCATATGCTAGAAACTAATATACTGTTAAGTTAATGAATTATGGATAAAATAAATTTGTGTAAAAAACTAAATAATTTAACTAAACTTTTACTGTCTTAATTTAATGTGACTACTGTTGATCATGCATCATAAACCATATAGAACATAACTTTGCAGAATATGCTACGTTTTACCTTTTTCCACTACTATTGTGTTTTGTTATTCAGATATGTTTGTGACTGTTTTATATCCCGAGAGTGGAGTTTCATTTGAATTTTATTTGAATATTATCAAATTAATGTTTATTTTCTTTCTCTCAAACATTTTTCTTTTTGAATAAGATATCCTGTTTAAAGTATGCTAAAGGTCACATTTAATTCAGCATTGATTTGCGTTAATCTAGACACAATTTTATAAATCTTCAAATATGCAAGTTAATATAGCGTCTTATAATTTCATTCAAAATATGGAAACTCTATCAATGTTTTTTATAAAACTTTTCAAGACTGCTAATAGTTTAATGTATACAAATAACAATAAGTTTATCTAAAACGAGTTTATAATTTTTTTTAAATATTTAAGCCGAAACAAAACTGTAATTTATTGTTCATCCTAAATAAAGGATGTTTTACGTAAAATAAATCTTATAGATTCAGTTATGAAAAGAATGTAAATACTTTGTTTTATGCATTTGAAAAGAAGTCAAATTAATTTAATAAAAGGAAGAAGGTGCATAATAAAGCAATTTCCCATGAATGTGCTAATAAACAGAAGAAAATTGGGGTTCGTAATAAAATTATCTCAGAGAATTAATGAGTTTTCTTCCTTCCTTTTTCATAAAACGAGACAAGAGAGCGGCAGGATAATTGTACTTGTTAAACTTTTTTTCTGCCTGCATTACACATATGTGAGTTAATTAAGTTAAATAATTTTTTTGTTGTTTCGTTAGTTTATTATTAACAATAAAACATTGGCGTACAAGAAAAGAGCCAAATATGTTTTGTTTAAATGAGTGAAAGCTTGTTACAATCTTAGTAAAGTGCCATTATGCTTTATTTTATTCATCTTATACATTTCTCTTCATCTCTTAGGATCAGTGTATTTTGATTTTTTTTAATCTCAAGCTATTTTTTTTTATTTCTTAATATCTCTTAAAAATTACAACATATGAGACAGTTGAATTAAATTTATAAACAAAAAGACAGAAAATTTTATAAATGGAAGTACTTTTAATATTTCAATTTATAAAATAGTATTTGTTTTCAGTTAATGTTTACTAAGTTAATTACTGTGTTTCGATATATATATATATATATATATATATATATATATATATAAAATTTTTGATAAATAAAACTTAAATATTATACTAATTTCGTGTCTGAAATTCTGAGAATTTCTATCTTGATAAAAATTCTCACAAAGCAACAGAAACAATGTTGTTAACGTCGTACATATCTTGTAGATTTGTGACACTCTTTCTGTGTCGTTTAATTGTCCAAATTGCTTCTTGAAAATTGTTTTACGCATTAATTTTCATGTGTTTGTATATATAATGAAACACAACAATTAATCATAATAAAATGAAATATCAAATATGAAATAGCATGAACAACTTATGGATTTATCATAGGAGCATGTCTACAAATTTGTAAATCACTTGTTTTTCCTATCTCTTTCCGTTTTCGAAATAGGAATGCTAACTCCGTAGTTTCCCACAAAGTGGCGCAGTAGGCGGTTTCATTCAGTAGGGCATTGCTACTTTACTATACCTAGACAACACTTTTGTGAATATAGTAGCCGCCGTTCCGAAGTTATGAGGGTGGCAAGGGACTTTAGTGGACATACTGTATATATATATATATATATATATATATATATATATATATATATATGGAAAATTGGAGAAAAAATAATATATGTGATCCCCTGCAAAATAAATTGCTTGTAATGATCTGTAATAACTGCTGCACATGTCTACGTGGTTATTGCACGACTTTTGTGTTCATTTGTGTATTAATAGGACGTATCTTCATGGAGATACGTCCATGGAACTTTCATGTATGAACTATGGAGAAACCATGGAGAAACCTGAAAGACACCATGATCATTTCATGGAGAGACCATGATACATGAATACGATCACGGATCATGATTTCTTTAAAAAAATTAAGAAATGTTCGCATGTTTTGTTCAAGATTTGTTTTTTGAAGAATTTGAAATGTTTTGTTCAAGATTTTTATACAAATGTATCGCCACTTTCAAAAAACGTGACAAAGTACTGTAGAACAACAAAGTACAATCGATAATTTACAAACAATTACATGGAACAGCGAATGCAAACAGTAAATCCAAAAGTCACAAAAAGATAAAAGTTCAATAATATGAAAATCATAGACAATAGCACGATTCAAATTTCACTGAAATTGACAGAACAATACGTGGATTTGTTAATAATCGTATATATTATTTATCCTGTCAACATCCCTTTTTCTAAGAAAATACGAAACGTAGAACGCCGAATGAGATACCATATGAAATGATTTTGAATAGGCTTCTGACATAGTACACTTACAATTTCCTCCTAAAACATGTTTTTTGATTAAAATTGCTGATATTTAAAAATTAAATCGGTATTGATTTCATGAAAAAATTGAAAGGTTTTCCTCAAATTACTAATGCCACAAAAATAAAATACCACATTATATGATGATCAGCAATGATTAAAAAAACACCGCATGAGTTTATTTTATATTTATGATTAAAAAGTGAAGTTGAAATTGAAACGTTTAGATTTATATTTCTATGTTCCATGTTTTTCCCGAAGAAGATGACATCATTCTCTAATGCAGTTAAAATACGATTGTTAATTTTTTTTCTCACGCGTGCTTTTTGCAATCTTGGATCCGTTTTTAATCTAACTTTGACGGAATAAATTAGATGATATTCTGGCCTTAGTAAAAACTAAATGTTGTTTGCAGATATTTTTATCCTCACATTTTCTTTAGAAGTTTAAACCTACATCTAATAAATATTACATATTGATAAAAAATATTAGATTGTAGTGCGAAATCCTCGCATGGGTCCACTGGTGACTATTTTTTTAATTGAATAATTACATTTGCCATAAAAAAGTAATATTCAGCCGTATCAGCTATTGGTACTCTACACAGCATTGTTCACAATACAACTAAGATTACAAATTTACAGCTTTATCCATGCTATTAGTGAGAATATCTTTCAAGAGCAGCAAAATATTCTTCAGGGCAACGAAAATGATTTTGGCTGTAATTCCTGTCGCATGCCGGCTTAAAAACAATATTTGTGAGGTTTGCAATGCTATGATGAATTAAGATAATCTGGCAATAGTATTTTTATTAAAAAATTCCCTCCGGCCGGTACCGGGAGAAAAAGGTAGCTTTCCTATATCTTCGTTTTAAAATTTATCTAATGTTACTAGAAAACAGCAAGCTAAAATGCAAAGAAACCGTTTTCAAAAGATTCATTAATACTGAATTTAAATAAGAAATTTGCCAAATTATTGAGCTATAGCCAAATTGGCATCATTTATGAAAACTTATTCTGGTCGCCAAATTTGGCGATATTTTGCCAAATGTCGCCAAGTTTGGCGAGAATTTGGTGCTAACGGATATGAATATATAGTTTTATGCGTATGATTAGGAAAATGATTACAACAGTGAAAGAAAATAATTTGCGAGAAATCGCGTGTACTAAAACTCATAAATTAATCATTGTTAATGTGCTGTCTTGTTTCAAAATGTCAGTCTCCCTAGAATTTCAAACTGCTCTATCTCAGCCATTTTTTAAGATAGAGGTAAAAAAAAATGCTCTGTAATCCTTGTATCAATTCCTAACACTTAATTAAAAAATAAATTTTTTTTTTTTTTTTTCTATAATTATATTAGTTTTAATATTTTCAGTGGTCGCCATCTTGAAACAAAATGGCGGACAAAGCTGGCCAACGAACTCGGTCGAGTCATTGGTGAGCTTAATACACACAATTAGTTTCATCCAAATTAATTTATACATACGAGCGTTATCGCATGACATACATCAGGTATATATATATATATATATATATATATATATATATATATATAAATCAACATTTGAACGGAGGGTGGTTTTGGGGTCTGGGGGTCATGACCGGTGAAAATATATCGACATTTTCCGGAACTGCTTTCCTCCGAACGGCTGAAATAAGTAGCTTTATACTTTTTTGTAAAGCTACCTAAAACAATTCCTCTTTTTTTCTGTTTATACATGTGAAAATGGTAACTTGCTTCTATCTACTATTGTGTATTTATTATTAGGTAGCTTTCAATACAAAAAAGTATAAACCTACCTATCGCAGCTGTTCGGAGGAAAGCAGTTCCGGAAAATTTCGATATATTTTCACCGATCATGACCCCAGACCCCAAAACCACCCTCCGTTCAAATGTTGATATATATATATATATATATATATATATATATATATATATATATATATATATATATATATATATATATGTCTGATCTATGTCATACGATAACGCTCGTATTTATAAATCAATTTTGATGAAACTAATTGTGTGTATTAAGCTAACCAATGTCTCGACCGAGTTTGTTGGCCAGCATGGTCCGCCATTTTGTTTCAAGATGGCGGCCATTTAAAAATTTAAAACTAAAATAAATATACAAAAAAGTTAAAAATTCAAATTTATTTTTTAATTACGTGTTAGGCCTTGATACAAGGATTCCAGAGCATTTTCTGGTTTACCTCTATCTCAAAAAATGACTGATATAGAGCAGTTTGAAATTCTAGGGTGGCTGCCATTTTGAAACAAAACAGCACGTTAACGCGATTACTCGCAAATTATTTTCTTTCATTGTTGTAATAATTTTCCCAATCATACGCATAAAACTATATATTCATATCCGTTAGCGCCAAATTCTCGCCAAATTTGGCGACCAAAATAAGTCTTCATAAATGAAGCCAATTTGGCTATTGCTCAATAATTTGGCGAATTTCTTATTCAAATTCAGTATTAACGAATCTTTTGTAATAGTTTCTTTGCATTTTAACTTGCTGTTTTCGTGTAACATTAGCTAAAATTTTAAAACGAAGATATAGAAAAGCTACCTTTTCCTCCCGGTACAGGCCGGAAAGACTTTTTTTGTATTTAATTTGTGTCATTTGATTATAATCCTGAACGTGTCATGTTGTATCTTCCTTAAATCAAAATATTTTGCTTAAAATTAACCGTAACTTAATCCGAACCCGACAAAAACATTTCGTCAACTTGAACCCAAAATATTCAAATCGGAATTCCGAAGTAGAGGAAATTACTCAAATCATGGAAAAGTTGTATATAATTATATCTCTAATATCTATTTTATCTTTTTGTATGAAAATGAACGGATATGCACTCATTAATATTCAAATATATAGTTTTCTTAGTTGAAAAATATTTAGGATTTTTCTTCGTTAGTTTTATCATGAAAATGGGATCAACTGTCACATGACCCATAGCAAATTAATTGGTATCAAACCGATCCGATCCTATCTACGGGATTGGTTATGTTCGGTTAAAATCGGGTTACTCGACCCGTTGCAGGACTCTTATTTGTATCACCGCTTTAATGTACTTAATCACTGTTTACTGATACGCTTACACAGTTACATACTTTTTACAAATTTTAGTAAATATTCCCGATGTGTTTTGAAAAAGAACTATTATTTTAATGTAAAATATACATAAGGAATACAAACTTTTATTTGGTAATGATATGTCGTAACGTCTAAAAACGATAGAACAATTCGGATTTCTCCTTATATATTTTTGCATATTTACTACATGCTTTGTATTTGTACTTAATTATTGCTAAAATGGTTGTATTTTAAAAGTTTCCCGAGTTATTACTATACGGCTATTATTCAGATTTTATTATTCCAACATAACTTTGAATGCTTTTTAGACAGTAAAACGCAACAATATTTATTTTACACGTGGTAACAGAATTTTAAATAACACAATATACAAAGAAATAGTGTGGTCATTGTTTTTGTTCGATCTATAATGTACCATTTGGTAGTAACGGAAAATCGATAAATTATTATTATATTTTTGTATTAACGCAAAAATAGAATAGAACAGAATGTTAAATATGAAATACTGTATAATAGGTAATAAGGAATAAAAACAAAATTTCTAAAATTAAAAAGGTCAAATTTATATCTTTAATTTTTTAATTAAATTGAATTAAAAAAGAAATATGAATGAAATTAATATACTATATTAACATTAAGATAGGAATCACTCCAATAAAATTGTTATTTACAATGAAAATATATTATGTAGATGTAATATAATGTACAAATTATTTAGGTAAAATTTTGTATGTGTAATTTTTTATTAAAAAATATCTACACTGTAAAAAAGGACTAATGTTTCTTATTTTATGAAAATATACTATAACCACGAATGAAAATATAATATAATCTTCTGAGTTATCCGACATTCCGAAAAGCGTGTTCCATTGTCTTTTGAATCCCCAGAAAGCAATACATTTCCAAACTTTAAAGAATTATTTATAAAAACAAAATTTCTATAGCTGCCCATATTTTTCAGAAACGTTTCCGAATAGTTTTTATAGCGTATTAATCAGTTTCTTTAGCCTGGATTACCTATTTATCGAATGTCATACAGTCTCAAGTAAACGTTTTCAACTGCATAAGTTAATTTATACATGAAAGAGTAAAGGAATAATCTTAATTTTAATGTTAATGTGTTAATTTTGCATGTTTGTCTGTTAAACATATTTGTTTATCAAGTAAGACATGAAATTGTTTACTTGAGAATAGATAGCATCGGAAAAATCTATATTCTGGGCTTAGAAAACCGATTAATACACTTTAAAAGCTACTCGTAAACGTTTCCGAAAATTTCGGGCAGCTAGAAAAATTTTGTTTTATTAAATGATTCTTTAAATCTCGAAATGCCATTGATGTCTGAAGTTTCTAAAGATAAAGAAACACTGTTCAGAATCATGGTTAACAAGGATGAGATTATATTATAAATTTATTCGTCATTATATTATATTTTCGTACATTCAGAAACATTCGACATTTTTAACAGTGTACAATTCTCAACTACTTTTCTTATGTGCACTGACTGATATTGCGGCGTATGATGTTAAAATTGCCTTACTTCAGTAAAATAAACTTTTAGACATTTACATAAATGAGTAAAATATGTTTTTCCGATATGTAATGAACATCATATTTAATTAATTATTGAGAATGTGTGAATCTGAATATATCTCACATTATGGTTCATAATAACAGAAAGTTTATTAGTGTAATTTGTTGCACTTAAATACTATTTTATTCTATAAACTAAACTCATGAGTAAAAATTTGCTTCACTCGTTTACAGACAACTTTTACGGGCTTTAGGCAAATTCTATTTGCTTTATTTGCTAAAGCTTCACTAAGGTGTTTAAATACTTCAATTAAACATACCGGTAATTCAAAAATTTAAATAAGAATACTGTGGCGATAGCTAAAATAATAAAAGTGTGATTAAAGTATTTCGTTAGAAAAATAGTAAAAATTCTATGTTATTCTAGATTAATTTTAACACAATTATTTCAAATTGGTAAATAAATCATACGAGTAGTAATTTTCCAACTGGACGAAAAATGTCCGGGATTCTCTGATCAATAAGGTTAACTGGATGAATTATGCCCTCCAGATTCGACCGGGATAGCTCAGTGGTAGAGCGTGGCGGCTTCAGCCAAGCGATCCCAGGTTCGAATCCTGGCCCGGACATTTTTCGTCCAGTTGGAAAGTTACTACTCTCTGTTATTCATTTACAATGTGACAATAACCTATGAAAATAGTATTTTATCGAAACCTATTATAAGTCTTAACTATTTCCTTAGACAGAGGCATCGTACCTTTGTTTGAATCATTTTACTTACCATCATACGTAGTATAGGGTAAGTCTTGTAATCGTTTTGAAAATCGAAAAAAAAAATTGACGCCTTTACACGTTTCCGACACTGGAGACTCCGAAAAACATATTTTTAGAAAAAAAAAATGCCGTCCGTTAGTCTATGTGTCTGTAAACACTCTATATCAAGAACAAATTCAGATGAAGACTTGAAATTTGGTTTGTACTTAGTATGTAATAATGAAAAGAATCTTATTGCATTTCAGTAACCTCGATTATCCGGAACTTTTTTTTTTTTGGACGCTCGAAATATTCATTCAGATAAAAGGCATAAAAAGATTAGAGATATACATTACAGAGAGATATTACAGAGATAGGATAATGAATTAAAATATATAAAAACTAATTAATCAAAAAAATTAAAAATTAAAAGTTAAACGTAAGTTAAATTATCAAATAAATTTTTAATAAAACGTGTTTAAGAATAGAAATTGAATTACAAAATAAATATTTTTATTGAAACTATAGAAAATTGAAAAATATAATGTTTTTTTAAATAAATATTTGAAGAACACAATGGAAAATAATTTAAATGCAATATGAAAAAGAAGCAGAATTTTACCAGTAAATTAAAATTATTTTTTTGCTATAAAACAAATTAATGTAGGCCATGCATTCCATTTCAGTATCATGTATGGTTAACAACTGTTTGCGGTGCATTTTAATGATATTATTATACTTCAAACATAACGAAATTAAAAAGAATCACTAAGATGCACTACAACATGTTTTCTACAGATTATGGATTAAGTAGCAATTACCGGTCATTTACATAGATGCACAGAATAATTTGCTTACAGGATTGATTCTTCTCGATAATTGCAGGATATGCGTTTTCCGCTATGGTATGCATTTTTCAAAATCATGTATCTTGAAGAATAATTCGCAAGCATTGCTGGATATGCATAGCATCTGCTGAAAACAGCTTAGAAGGAAGGAAAACTGCAGCATAACTTCCCTGCCTAGCACCTACTTCTCTTTGCGTAAAGTTCGCGTAAAGTAATATGTAAAGACGGTTTTCTAAAATACATTACTACATACAAATATATAATTAATATCATAATGATATACATCGTAAATTCTATAACATATTTCATTTTTGCGTAATTTTATAAATAAAAACTATGTGTTAAGTATTTTTTCGTGTTCAACGTAACAATTTACCCATTCTTAGACCTCCCATCACGTTGTAAAAAAAGATAGAAAAGAACCCGCATGTTTACCTTACATATACACTATTACTATTTCAAAGTAATTTCATTAAAATTTATCAAACATTGATTTAACCATAATACACTCTTCTTCCATGGATTAAACTGTTGAATAGATCATGATTTTCCGATCGTTACACGTTGCACTGTGATTAATTTTTCATTAATGAGAAAAGGAGTTAATATTTTTTTTTTGCAAAACAAAATGTAGCGTTTAGTCCTTAATGGGGTAAGCACGGATAGCTTCATTTCTTTAAGCTATAAATCAGTTGAGAATCAGACGGATTTGGAAAGCAAATCAACCTGCGACAGAAAGAGCGAGAACTGTGAGAGATTTTGTGAAACAAAGTTCAATTTGTGAGCTCGCGATTACACAGAACGCAATGATTGGTCTATATGCAAAGTTACCTCACCACCTATATTACATCGAATTATCTCAGAGAGCAATTTGTTTCTGATTGATTTAAAAGATCTCTCAGAATTGAACTGAAAAATATGGAGGCGTTTCTATTCCACACTCAAACTGTAGAACGATGTGTGAAACTTCTGACTGAGGGTTCTAAAAAATTATGTGGCCGAAAAAGAAGGACTACTATGTTGGATCATCTTTATTTTCGCGATCACTAATGCTAAAGTTTGACAATAAATCTCAGTACACCTCAGTATCTGTAGTACAAAAAGTAAGTAAGAAAGAGCAATAACATTTCTATAAAATCTATTAAATGCAACATTATTTAAAATTGTTTCAGTAAACTTTCTTTAAAATAGTTTTAACCAATACTGTTCAAAAAATTTTAATAAGCAGTGTTTTAGGTTTTCCAATGTAATTGTTTAAATTTAAATAAATAAATTAAAAGAAAAATATATTTTTGTAACAAATTTCATAATTTAATATAAATGAACGACCTAATTATATTAAGATGTTTTTAAATCGGTTTTACGTTACTTTTCTATGCACATAAAAGCAGTATTTGTACATTATTAAATGTTTATGTAAACCAAAAATTTTGATCATTTATATGAAACTTTGTCAATTTTATTAACATTTTCCTATATTTACTGGTAATATGCGACATAAAGATGTTAATGGATTTCAATACTTCTTTTTGCGTTATTATTCGATTAACGAAAGGAAAGCGTTACGCATTATTAGAAGCAGGTCTGAATCGGTTTTTTTTTTTTTTTTTTTTACAATTTTCATCACTAATTTAAAAAATTGTTAATTTTGATTATATTTTCTACATTTCAAGTGCTATGAGTGACCTAAAGATATTAACCGATTAAAAAAATGCGTTATTCTTCTAATTACAAAAGGCAAGTTCTCTGCACTATTATAAGTTGATATGAAAAATTTCGATTTTTTCGACTTACCCAACTCCCCATGGCCTGTGAGAATCTTATTAAAATAATGCAATTGGAAGGCTATACTGTGGTAGGGCAGGGGTCGAAAGGGCCAGGATACAAGGAGACGAAGAAGTAGAATAGAATGCCCGGTGTCGGGGCCCAACCAATAGCAGAAAGAAGTTTCATAGATTGGCCAGCATGCAGATAATGAGGAGGGACAATTTGGACCTCTGGATGAAAGGAGGAGTGTATTTGCGGGTTGTCATATTTATTTTTAAAAAATGTAATTTCATTTCAGCGAGTTTTGAGAACACTGAACACTTACAATTTTGAGAGATGACTTAACCTCATGATCGAAAATTGTCAAACATTTTAGACTCAGACTCCTGTGCACCACATTTGCCTATTGAGTCATGTATAGTCTTCGGGAATTGAAGTTGCATTCTTCGCTTATGTTTTGATACTTAATTCTCCCAAGTTTGTTGTCTATAGTCGTGTCTCTCTGCATTATATCTTAGACAATAATTCTCTTGCAGTTGGCGATTTTTTGTGTAATGTTTTAGTAGCATAGCTCATTCTAAAGACAGATGTCGTCTTTGTAATGCGCTATAGTATTTAAACATTACAAAAAATATTATAACTATATGACATTTCAATATTTATTTTAGATTGACGAAACTTATCAATGTCCCTTTAAATGACTAAATAAAATTATTTTGTTGCCCATTCAAAGTTTTAAACTTGAAAGTGTTTACAAATTATATATTTATAGAACTGTTTTGAGTGAGAATAAAAATTATTGAAACCATATTTGTAAATCGAACGACGCCGCCGAGACTCATTGCGCCCGACCTTGTTGGGAACTACTTAGCGCCCGACGAGTGTTAATAGAGAAGGCAGTTTAGTGAATTTATTAAAGAAATTATAATTTTAATCTGTTTCTTTTTTAAGCTATGGCAACAAGAAAAAAAGCATTATTTAAACTATCTATTTACGATTTCTAAATTATTTTCTGAACATAAATTCATAATTTAATTAATATAAAACTATTAAAGTATTTTATTAAATATAAAACACTATTCATTTTTCATTTATATTTTCTACTCTTTTAGTGTTTAAAATATTTCGTTGTCAACGTTTTACAGCCAGGTGACATACTATTTCGAGCACGATTTGGCGCATAATTAATTCAATTGTTTTTACAACTCTTAAACAATTATAACCCTAAAAAATATTGGAAAATTTATCGCCTGTGGCCGGTTAATAAAAAAATTCTTTAAAGTGAATTTATTAAATTATAATAAAGTTCTAAAAATATTAAAATGTTGTATTGTTGTCGAAAACACAATTGTGAACATAATTTTTATAATTTTATATTAGAAAGAAGTGAATAAAAATTCGATTATAAAATTCCATACTTGCATAAAAAAACCAAGGTGTCTTAAATAAAAGAATGTAAATATAAAAACAACTGCAAGTACATTGCAATAAATTCAATATTCAAAAAACGTCTTCAACTATAGAAAGTTACCGTAATATTATCAAAATATAGAAATACATTTTTAAATATTTTGGGGTGATCATTTTAAATCAAATTTTAGATATATTTTTTTACCATATGTGTATCCCCTTTCTGAAAAATTTCTCCAATTTCTAGATAATCCCATTTAAGTAGTATTTGCATTCCAAAGATTACTTATTAGTTTAAATAATTTATATTAAGAATATATGTTTTTTTATTTGAAACGACATAATCTTATGATTACAGATTAATAATCTATCAAAGAAATTTAAATTGAATTTCGTATTCAAATCGGTTGTTTTATCTAATTACAACTATATATTTTCCCTCTGATTGACTTTCATTGTAATAATTTTTAGAAAAACTTCAGTTTAAAAAAAAGTGCTCAGGAAAGATAATACGTTAAACGTGCTAAGAATTTGATTGTTTCGATAAAAATTTCAAAGCTTGCTTTTATATTTTTTGAAGAATGATATAATTTATTCAGATTTTACTTCGTTCTCTTTAAACAATTATTATTATTATTATTATTATTATTATTATCATCACCATTCGAGTGGTCTATAAAGCATGTAATAGTATATATAATAGTAAGGTAAAGTTTATTTAAAAAAATTGTTAACTAGTGGTCATTCAAGAAAATTTCGGAAGTCGTCGTTTTGTCATTAGAAATGATATCCCGAGTCCCTTCAAAACAAAATTGTTTTATAATGTTTTGGTGAGAAAAAGTTGCGAGAGGCAATTTAACTCACAGGGGGAATTAAACTTTTTTAATTAGTTCAATTCGTATCGTTTATCGTGTATATTGTTTATTATGAATTGAATGACATCATCCACAAGTCCATATAATCATTTTTTACAAAGTTACGGCAAGTTTTATGAATAAATGTCGAAAATTACACTTTACTGCTGGTAAAATATGTTTTTACAGCAACAACTGATAGCCATTCGCGAAATTTTGTCAAGTACCTCGTTAAGAAATTATTCACAGTTGACAAGCTAATTTCCTAATTACATATTCCGTCAACGGGGATAACGCATATAGATTAATGCTTTGTAAAGACCCACAGCCGCATAAAAGCCACAGTGTATTTCCATACTTAACCCGATTATCACAGTTACAATGAACAAAGCTCATCTCGTACAAGGAAAAATCTCGATTAAACCAGATTTACATAATTCTTCACTAACTAAGAGATAAAATATAAATTTCATGATGTGCACTTACAATGTATTTATGAAAATCGGAATGAAATTATTATATATTCGAGAAGTCTTTGATAGTTTTCCATTTACTAGATGATAAACGTTTCTTTGTTATCTCATTGCATTAGAGTTGCAGGTGTAGCCTCTTTTTGCTGCTCAGTGTACTGAATAGTTTTTCAATCAAAGATAGACATGCGGAAGGCGATATTTTCTTCTGATTTACATCATTTTTAACATTATATATCTTTTGTTCGCAGTTTTTATGTCTGTTTCAATGGCTGGAATGGTGGATGTAAGGAATGGTCTGTTGCTGTTAATCCACGCAGCAATATTTGCATCAACAAAACGTCTTACATTATAACTAAAGGCGAAATCTTCGAACGTAGGATTAAAAAAAAATGTCATGGCCAATGAAGTACTGAGTGCAAATTATTAAAAATTGCTATTTTTAGAAACTCGATTAAGCAGCACTCGGATAGTATGAATTCTACTGTATATCCAAAATAAAATCCGGGAACTAAAGCAATGTTTAAATTTTTCAGCTAAAGCCATACTTCACGCAGATGAAGTAATAAGTGCAAATGAAAGAGAAATCGCAATTTTTTTTAACTCTGATTGTTTGTTCAGAATGATTAAAAATGGCTATTTTTGGTAACCTGCTATTGGCCAAAACAAAATCTGAGAACTAAAGCAATGTTTAAAATTTTCAGCTAAAGCCATACTTCAAGCTGTGTCGTTCTATATCGATAGTTTTTTTTTTAAAAGAAGCATCATTAATTTTTTTTTCTTTTTTTTGAAAAATTGTAGAAGTAAATTATTTTCACAAAGAGCAATATCTTAATGAAAATTACTTGGATTTTGGCAAACAATTCTCCGAACAAAGGTTTGTTAACGTTTGAGTAGCGGTTCACTAGACATTCTTTGTGATAGACTTTAGAAAAAAGGTTTAAATATGAGTTATATTACAAATATATATTTATTTTGCAACTAATTTTACTTGTATGAAATTAATACCTATAATTTTCAGCTACGAAATTATCGCTTTTAATAAATTTCGTAATTTTATTTGAATATATAATTGATATATTTAATATAATAGATCTTTTGTAGTTGTTAAGTGGCAATCTAAAAAAATATTAAATGTAAAATTACTATTAGAGTTTTCATTTGAAAAATACATGGCTTTTACCTATATTCTCTATCCCGGAAACCCCGGGTTGGATGTCATACTATATAGAGGCATCGTACCTTTGTTTGAATTATTTTACTTACCATCATACGTAGTATAGGGTAAGTCTTGTAATCGTTTTGAAAATCGAAAAAAAAAAATTGACGCCTTTACACGTTTCCGACACTGGAGACTCCGAAAAACATATTTTTAGAAAAAAAAAAATGCCGTCCGTTAGTCTATGTGTCTGTAAACACTCTATATCACGAACAAATTCAGATAAAGACTTGAAATTTGGTTTGTACATAGTAAGTAATAATGAAAAGAAGCTTTATTGTATTTCAGTAACCTCGATTATCCGGAACTTTTTTTCGGACGCTCGAAATATTCATTCAGATAAAAGGTATAAAAAGATTAGAGATATACATTACAGATAGATATTACAGAGATAGAATAATGAATTAAAATATATAAAAACTAATTAATCAAAAAAATTTAAAGTTAAACGTAAGTTAAATTATCAAATAAATTTTTAATAAAACGTATTTAAGAATAGAAATTGAATTAAAAAATAAATATTTTTATTGAAACCATAGAAAATTGAAAAATATAATGTTTTTTTTAATTAAATATTTGAAGAACACAATGGAAAATAATTGAAATGCAATATGAAAAAGAAGCAGAATTTTAACAGTAAATTAAAATTATTTTTTTGGTATAAAACAAATTAATATAGGCCATGCATTCCATTTCATTATCATGTATGGTTAACAGCTGTTTGCGGTGCATTTTAATGATGTTATTATACTTCAAACATAACGAAATTAAAAAGAATCACTAAGATGCACTACAACATGTTTTCTGCAGATTATGGATTAGGTAGCAATTACCGGTCATTTACATAGACGTACAGAATAATTTGCTTACATGACTGATTCTTCTCGATAATTGCAGGATATGCGTTTTCTGCTATGGTATGCATTTTTCAAAATCATGTATGTTGAAGAATAATTCGCAAGCATTGCTGGATATGCATAGCATCTGCTGAAAACAGCTTAGCCGGAAGTAAAACTACAGCATAACTTCCCTGCCTAGCACCTACTTCTCTTTGCGTAAAGTTCGCGTAAAGTAATGTGTAAAGACGGTTTTCTAAAATACATTACTACATACAGATATATAATTAATATCATAATGATATACATCGTAAATTCTATAACATATTTCATTTTTGCGTAATTTTATAAATAAAAACTATGTGTTAAGTATTTTTTCGTGTTCAACGTAACAATTTACCCATTCTTAGACCTCCCATCACGTTGTAAAAAAAGATAGAAAAGAACCCGCATGTTTACCTTACATATACACTATTACTATTTCAAAGTAATTTCATTAAAATTTATCAAACATTGATTTAACCATAATACACTCTTCTTCCATGGATTAAACTGTTGAATAGATCATGATTTTCCGATCGTTACACGTTGCACTGTGATTAATTTTTCATTAATGAGAAAAGGAGTTAATATTTTTTTTTTTGCAAAACAAAATGTAGCGTTTAGTCCTTAATGGAGTAAGCACGGATAGCGTCATTTCTTTAAGCTATAAATCAGTTGAGAATCAGACGGATTTGGAAAGCAAATCAACCTGCGACAGAAAGAGCTAGAACTGTGAGAGATTTTGTGAAACAAAGTTCAATTTGTGAGCTCGCGATTACACAGAACGCAATGATTGGTCTATATGCAAAGTTACCTCACCACCTATATTACATCGAATTATCTCAGAGAGCAATTTGTTTCTGATTGATTTAAAAGATCTCTCAGAATTGGAACTGAAAAATATGGAGGCGTTTCTATTCCACACTCAAACTGTAGAACGATGTGTGAAACTTCTGACTGAGGGTTCTAAAAAATTATGTGGCCGAAAAAGAAGGACTACTATGTTGGATCATCTTTATTTTCGCGATCACTAATGCTAAAGTTTGACAATAAATCTCAGTACACCTCAATATCTGTAGTACAAAAAGTAAGTAAGAAAGAGCAATAACATTTCTATAAAATCTATTAAATGCAACATTATTTAAAATTGTTTCAGTAAACTTTCTTTAAAATAGTTTTAACCAATACTGTTCAAAAAATTTTAATAAGCAGTGTTTTAGGTTTTCCGATGTAATTGTTTAAATTTAAATAAATAAATTAAAAGAAAAATATATTTTTGTAACAAATTTCATAATTTAATATAAATGAACGACCTAATTATATTAAGATGTTTTTAAATCGGTTTTACGTTACTTTTCTATGCACATAAAAGCAGTATTTGTACATTATTAAATGTTTATGTAAACCAAAAATTTTGATCATTTATATGAAACTTTGTCAATTTTATTAACATTTTCCTATATTTACTGGTAATATGCGACATAAAGATGTTAATGGATTTCAATACTTCTTTTTGCGTTATTATTCGATTAACGAAAGGAAAGCGTTACGCATTATTAGAAGCAGGTCTGAATCGGTTTTTTTTTTTTTTTTTTTTTTTACAATTTTCATCACTAATTTAAAAAATTGTTAATTTTGATTATATTTTCTACATTTCAAGTGCTATGAGTGACCTAAAGATATTAACCGATTAAAAAAATGCGTTATTCTTCTAATTACAAAAGGCAAGTTCTCTGCACTATTATAAGTTGATATGAAAAATTTCGATTTTTTCGACTTACCCAACTCCCCATGGCCTGTGAGAATCTTATTAAAATAATGCAATTGGAAGGCTATACTGTGGTAGGGCAGGGGTCGCAAGGGCCAGGATACAAGGGGACGCAGAAGTAGAATAGAATGCCCGGTGTCGGGGCCCAACCAATAGCAGCAAGAAGTTTCATAGATTGGCCAGCATGCAGATAATGAGGAGGGACAATTTGGACCTCTGGATGAAAGGAAGAGTGTATTTGCGGGTTGTCATATTTATTTTTAAAAAATGTAATTTGATTTCAGCGAGTTTTGAGAACACTGAACACTTACAATTTTGAGAGATGACTTAACCTCATGATCGAAAATTGTCAAACATTTTAGACTCAGACTCCTGTGCACCACATTTGCCTATTGAGTCATGTATAGTCTTCGGGAATTGAAGTTGCATTCTTCGCTTATGTTTTGATACTTAATTCTCCCAAGTTTGTTGTCTATAGTCGTGTCTCTCTGCATTATATCTTAGACAATAATTCTCTTGCAGTTGGCGATTTTTTGTGTAATGTTTTAGTAGCATAGCTCATTCTAAAGACAGATGTCGTCTTTGTAATGCGCTATAGTATTTAAACATTACAAAAAATATTATAACTATATGACATTTCAATATTTATTTTAGATTGACGAAACTTATCAATGTCCTTTTAAATGACTAAATAAAATTATTTTGTTGCCCATTCAAAGTTTTAAACTTGAAAGTGTTTACAAATTATATATTTATAGAACTGTTTTGAGTGAGAATAAAAATTATTGAAACCATATTTGTAAATCGAACGAGGCCGCCGAGACTCATTGCGTCCGACCTTGTTGGGAACTACTTAGCGCCCGACGAGTGTTAATAGAGAAGGCAGTTTAGTGAATTTATTAAAGAAATTATAATTTTAATATGTTTCTTTTTTAAGCTATGGCAACAAGAAAAAAAGCATTATTTAAACTATCTATTTACGATTTCTAAATTATTTTCTGAACATAAATTCATAATTTAATTAATATAAAACTATTAAAGTATTTTATTAAATATAAAACACTATTCATTTTTCATTTATATTTTCTACTCTTTTAGTGTTTAAAATATTTCGTTGTCAACGTTTTACAGCCAGGTGACATACTATTTCGAGCACGATTTGGCGTATAATTAATTCAATTGTTTTTACAACTCTTAAACAATTATAACCCTAAAAAATATTGGAAAATTTATCGCCTGTGGCCGGTTAATAAAAAAAATCTTTAAAGTGAATTTATTAAATTATAATAAAGTTCTAAAAATATTAAAATGTTGTATTGTTGTCGAAAACACAATTGTGAACATAATTTTTATAATTTTATATTAGAAAGAAGTGAATAAAAATTCGATTATAAAATTCCATACTTGCATAAAAAAACCAAGTTGTCTTAAATAAAAGAATGTAAATATAAAAACAACTGCAAGTACATTGCAATAAATTCAATATTCAAAAAACGTCTTCAACTATAGAAAGTTACCGTAATATTATCAAAATATAGAAATACATTTTTAAATATTTTGGGGTGATCATTTTAAATCAAATTTTAGATATATTTTTTTACCGTATGTGTATCCCCTTTCGGGAAAAGTTCTCCAATTGCTAGATAATCTCATTTAAGTAGTATTTGCATTCCAAAGATTACTTATTAGTTTAAATAATTTATATTAAGAATATATGTTTTTTTTATTTGAAACGACAGAATCTTATGATTACAGATTAATAATCTATCAAAGAAAGTTAAATTGAATTTCGTATTCAAATCGGTTGTTTTATCTAATTACAACTATATATTTTCCCTCTGATTGACTTTCATTGTAATAATTTTTAGAAAAACTTCAGTTTAAAAAAAGTGCTCAAGACAGATAATACGTTAAACGTGTTAAGAATTTGATTGTTTCGATAAAAATTTCGAAGCTTGCTTTTATATTTTTTGAAGAATGATATAATTTATTCAGATTTTACTTCGTTCTCTTTAAACAATTATTATTATTATTATTATTATTATTATTATTATTATTAGCATCACCATTCGAGTGGTCTATAAAGCATGTAGTAGTATATATAATAGTAAGGTAAAGTTTATTTTAAAAAATTGTTAACTAGTGGTCATTCAAGAAAATTTCGGAAGTCGTCGTTTTGTCATTAGAAATGAAGATCCCGAGTCCCTCCAAAACAAAGTTGTTTTATAATGTTTTGGTGAGAAAAAGTGGCGAGGGGCAATTTAACTCACAGGGGAACTAAACTTTTTTTAAGTAGTTCAATTCGTATCGTTTATCGTGTATATTATTTATTCTGAATCGAATGACATCATTCACAAGGCCATACAATCATTTGTTACAAAGTTACGGCAAGTTTTATGAATAAATGTCGAAAATTACACTTTACTGCAGGTAAAGTATTATTTTACAGCAACAACTGATAGCCATTCACGAAATTTTGTCAAGTACCTCGTTAAGAAATTATTCACAGTTGTCAAGCTAATTTCCTAATTACATATTCCGTCAACTTGGATGACGCATATACATTAATGCTTTGAAAAGACCCACAGCCGCATAAAAGCCACAGTGTATTGCCATACTTAACCCGATTATCACAGTTACAATGAACAAAGCTCATCTCGTACAAGGAAAAATCTCGATTAAACCAGATTTACATAATTCTTCACTAAATAAGAGATAAAATATAAATTTCATGTCCTTATGATGTGCACTTACAATGTATTTATGAAAATGGGAATGAAATTGTTATATATTCAAGAAGTCTTTGATAGTTTTCCATTTACTAGATGATAAACGTTTCTTTGTTATCTCATTGCATTAGTGCCATAGAGTTGCAGGTGTAGCCTCTTTTTGCTACTCAGTGTACTGAATAGTTTTTCAATCAAAGATAGACATGCGGAAGGCGATATTTTCTTCTGATTTACATCATTTTTAACATTATATATCTTTTGTTCGCAGTTTTTATGTCTGTTTCAATGGCTGGAATGGTGGATGTCTGGAATGGTCTGTTACTGTTAATCCACGCAGCAATATTTGCATCAACAAAATGCTCTTACATTATTATAACTGAAGGCGATATCTTCGAACGTAGGATTAAAAAAAATGTCATGGCCAATGAAGTACTGAGTGCAAATTATTAAAAATGGCTATTTTTGGAAACTCGATTAAGCAGCACTCAGATAACATGAATTCTACTGTATATCAAAAATAAAATCCGGGAAATAAATCAATATTTAATTTTTTCAGCTAAAGCCATACTTCATGCCGGTGAAATAATAAGTGCAAATGAAAGACAAATCTAAAAAAATTTTTAACTCTGATTATTTTTTTTCAGAATGATTAAAAAGGGCTATTTTTGGTAACCTGCTATTGGCCAAAACAAAATCTGGGAACTAAAGCAATGTTTAAAATTTTCAGCTAAAGCCATACTTCAAGCTGTGTCATTATATATTGATAGTTATTTATAAAAAGAAGCATCATTAATTATTTTTCTTATTTTTGAAAATTTGTAGAAGTAAATTATTTACACGAATAGCAATATCTAAATGAAATTTACTTGGATTTTTGCACACAATTCCCCGAACAAACGTTTATTAACTATTTGGATGGGAGTTCATAAGACTTTCTTTGAGATAGACTTTAGAAAAAAAGTTTAAATATGAGTTATATTACAAATATATATTTATTTTTGAACTATTGATACTTGTATGAATTAATACTTATAATTTTCAGCTATATGTTCACTAAACGATTTAGTTATAATAACTCTTTTGCTTTTCAACAAACTGTATATATATATATATATATATATATATATATATATATATATATATATATATATATATATATATATATATATATATATATATACGCAAAATAATGACGTTTATTTTACAAAACTTACTATAATTATAGTTGCTCAATTATAATTGAAGACACATCTCATACAATTAAAAAATTGTAGATACATAAAAAATCACCTACCATTTTCATTTGGTCAGTTTAACTAATACGGAAATCCATAGCAACTATAATATTTCTCCGCTGTTTTCTTTTATTGAACGAATGACTAGATTGACATACTGTCGGTAGTTCATGATACTAAAAGACAATTAACCGTGATGTGATGTGATTAATGACTACAATGATGCACTGTTCTGCCAAACAGGCTTAATTAAATTAATGAGTAGTAGAGCAGGATTTGTTGCGGAATTACTTTTAGAAAGTTGCAATTTATTAATTAATATTAAATGGTTTTCGTAACAGGACACGTAAAAAAATAGTACTATTTTATATATTTCAATATAAATTAAAATACACACCAGATTTATTTTAGTGGAAATTTTAATAATTTTACTTTTAATGAATTTAAATGATTTATTGATTAATTTTGTTAAATATTAATGAAATCATTTAAATTAAACTTTAAAAATTAATAGAAAAAATTAAAACACTTAAATATTGTCTTAAAAACTGCAAAACACTTTTGATTATAACTTGTTACGATTTGTCTTTCATAGTTTTATCATTGCTACATTTTAGATGTAGAAAAACACATCTCACATACTTATTAAACATTCTTCTGTTTTAGTATAAATATTTTCACTCGGTTCTGTTTTCTTTACAGTGAATCACTAAAAATAATTGTCAATCGTTTCGACATATGTTAACAAATAAATTAGCAATTAAAGAGACCAAATTACAAGAGTTTGCTTTCCATAAGTAGAAAAAACAGTTATCATGCAGTTTATGCTGCATAAATTCTTTAGCAGTTATCTATATGAATGT
Source organism: Maratus michaelseni (assembly GCA_963931845.1). Lineage (NCBI taxonomy): Eukaryota > Metazoa > Arthropoda > Arachnida > Araneae > Salticidae > Maratus > Maratus michaelseni. Next base: position 286,962,229 of record OZ007591.1, on the reverse strand, counting down.
TGTTATTCATTACTTCAACATTGTTATATATTTTATATAAAAGCTGAAATTAAATATAGCAAACAAAGCAAAAAAGTATTTCTTTCTTAAATTTTACCCAGTTGAAATTTTCGTCGTGATTAAATTAAATCACGTGTTAATTAATCTCTCTTTCACTTTTGCATAAATTCTTTCATTTTATATTGCTTTCTGTGTTATATCCTTCACAATAAATCTTTAAAATAACCATCCTTCACTTAAGAATAAGTACATAGTATAATACATAAATTGTTATCCAAAATGGGTTTCTCCCACAGCTGAGAAACAGGATGTTATATATTTCCAGAAGATATTTAAGATCTCTAGAGAAATGGAAAATGTAGTGTACTTATATATAGAAATTGACTTTGCAAAAGGTAAAATAAGAACTTCGAATAAAAACTGCAATATGCATTTTCAATGTTTTAAAATAATTTATTATTCAATTTCACATTGTAGTTAAAAATGTACAATTTCTAATGTTGTATGGAAATATAAATTAAAGCATCTTAAATGAAAGATATTTATTTTATTAAACGCACTTTTCTAATGCGTAGAATTATAGAAAAACGAAATAACAGCTTTTGGATCATTTTAAATATTTTGTTTAAAAATAAATATTTTAACATTTAAATATCGTGTGATTGTGTCTGAATACTGCACGTTTAAAAATCGGATGTGCTTATAACATACCATATAATCAAATATTTCTTTTAAGGTATCCATTTTTTTTTCATATTATTTAATATGACAAAAAATATACGATTTTGTAAAAACTGATTACAATTATTTATTGCAGATAAATTCACAATTAAAGAACATAATATAGTTCTTGTGGAACAATATCTTGTATAATAAATATCTTGTGGAACAATGTCTCTATATCGAATAAATCTGAATACAACTACCAAACATAGGGAAATATATAATTATTAATAATTAACTACATTATTTATATACAAGTTATAATTAAATATAAGTTATAATTGAATATAAGTAAAATGCATTTAAAAAAATTATGATAAATAGAAAACGTAAAACAAACGTCAAAATAAATTATTTTATTAATTTATTTTCTTACACTGTTAATATTTTTAAATTAAATTTAAACAAAATGTCATTAAAATAAATATTAGATAGATAATGAATATTTAAATTTCAATCTATACATTATTTTTTTCAAATAAACAACTTGAAGATTAATCAACACAAGATGAAGAGCAATAGATAATAAAAATTAAATTCAGAGATAGCTATTATTTTCATAAAATGCCAAAATGTGTAGCAATATACTAATATATGCCCATTTAGAACATTAAAAAGTTTTGATATATTTTTTAAACACAAAAAACCTTTTTCATAATTCATTTTCTAATTTATATTATTGTGATTTAAAAGTTTATATAGATTTTTTTAATCTCGCATTTAGTTACACAAAATATAATGTAATGATATAAATGAATTAAAAGTACATAAAAAAATTCCATAAAAATTTCCTATGGAAAATTTATATGTTTTCAAACATAAAAATAGAAATAAATATAAAATGTATATTGATATTTAAGGATATAGCCCTTAAATCACTTCACCAACAAATTACCTTTTTTTTTTCAAAAAAGAAATCCAAAACAGTACGAAAAGGGGTAATATACTCAATGGGAAATCAGTATGAATCACAATAGTTACCTCTGAAGGCTAGGGACTAGTCCTTTCTCACACATACTGGATAAAGAAGGAACACTTCTTTCTAGTATATATTGCATCATTACTTTTTATAGATTTTCTGTGCTAAACTTTTTTTATCTCTTCCGAGACACACACGGACGCATTCACATTCAAATGTATATATATATATATATATATATATATATATATATATATATCAGAGCAAAGAAAAAACTAAATATATGACCAAGGTAAACTAAATCAAATTGGGGAAGAAGAGATTTAACGAAATATTTGTGGATCTGTAACAGTATCATCTTGTCAAAATTACTAGAGATTCAAGAAAAAATGTACGATTCCATACTTGTATAAGCCATAATGATTGATAATTATACAAGATTTCTGCAATCGCTCATTAATATGCTAGAAAATGAATGAAAATAAAATAAGAAAAGTTAGAATTCGGGAAGATTTCCTGATAAAAGTGCCAGAAGAAACATGCATGATTTGGAAATCTGCAAATGTTTTCAAAAAGTATTTACAAATTAAGTATTAAATGCATTAAATGTGAAATGAATGAATCACAAATGTCTCTATATTGAATAAATCTGCATACAACTACCAAACGTAGTGAAATATATAATTATTAATAATTAAATACATTAATTAAATACAAGTTATAATTAAATATAAGTTATAATTGAATGTAAATATAATGCATTAAAAAAATATATGATAAACAGAAAACGTAAAACAAACGCCAAAACAAATTATTTTATTAATTTATTTTCTTACACTGTTAATATTTTAAAATTAAATTTAAACAAAATGTCATTAAAATAAATATTAGATAGATAATGAATATTTAAATTTCAATGTATTTCATTATTTTTTTCAAATAAACAACTTGAAGATTAATGAACACAATGATTAAAAGCAATAGATAATAAAAATTAAATTCAGAGATAGCTATTATTTTCATCAAATGCCAAAATGTGTAGTAGTATACTAATATATGCCCATTTAGAAGATAAAAAAAGTTTTGATATATTTTTTAAATACATAAACCCTTTTTCATAATTATTTTTCTAATTTATAATATTTTGATTTAAAAGTTTATATAGATTTTTTTAACCTCGCATTTAGTTACACAAAATGAGAGGAAGTTAGTTTAGTTACACAAAATACTTTTAATGCATTTAGTTACACTAAATGCATTAAAAGTACATAAAAAAATTCCATAAAAAATTCTATAGAAAGTTTTAAATGTTTTCAAACATAAAAATAGAAATAAATATAAAATGTATATTGATGTTTAAGGATATAGCCCTTAAATCACTTCACCAAAAAATTACCTTTTTTTTCAAAAAAAAAAATCAAAAACAGTAGGAAAGAAGAGGTAATATACTCAATGAGAAATCTGTATATATCACAATAGTTACTTCTGAAGGCTGAGGACTAGTCCTTTATCACACATACTGGATAAAGAAGGAACACTTCTTTCTAGTATATATTGCATCATTACTTTTTATAGATTTTCTGTGCTAAACTTTCTTTATCTCTTCCGAGACACACACGGACACATTCACATTCACATATGTATATATATATATATATATCACAGTAAAGAAAAAATAAAATATATGACCAAGATAAAATAAATCAAATTGGGGAAAAAAAGATTTAAATAAATATTTGTGGAACTATAACAAAATCATCTTGTCAAAATTAATAGAGATTCAAGAAAAAATGTACGATTCCATACCTGTAACAGCCATAATAATTGATAATTATACAAGATTTCTGTAATCGCTCATTAACATGCTAGAAAATGAATGAATATAAAATAAGATAAAGTTAGAATTCGGGAAGATTTCTTCATAAAAGTGCCAGAAGAAACATACATGATTTGCAAATCTGCAAATGTTTCCAAAAAGTATTTACAAATTAAGTATTAAATGCATTAAATGTGAAATGAATGAATCAGAAATGTCAAAGCTCCAAGAGCTAAACCAAGTTGTCATAGGGGCTTAAATATCTTGAAAATAAAACCTATAAAATCAGAAATAAGGAACAGTGCTGCCATCTAGTAGCAGTACACAAAAGGGAAAATCAGAAATCTATTATGATAAAATCATAACAGGTGGATGAATATAACTTACGTGACTAAATTAAGTTAAAAATTAAGAGAATTATTGTATATGGTGATTATATTTAAAGTTAAAATTTCAAAAGGCTATAACTGAACCATTGGTCAGAATGAACTGATATTTAATCTGAGTATAATATAAGCAATAAGAATTTGTTTTGCGAAAGAAAATAAAAGTTAAAAAGTGGACCGATAGATGGCACGGTATTCGTCATAAGATGTTATTTAAAAGAAGTGACATCCGCACAGCACATTACACCTCTGATAAAAAGGCTTAGAACATGCAGATCCTATTATTCTGAGTTTGAGAAGATACTCATAACTCCATCATTGAAGTATCAGGCTCTGCTTGCAAAGCTTTTTTACAAGACCGGTGACTGTGCGACAATTCCATTGAAGAAATTCTAGATATTAATGGAATTAAGAAGCGGCTCTGGTCCGATGACTGCATTCGGTCTGAAGAAGATGTTTGTTAAATTCGAAGAGACGGATCATATGACGTGATATGTGGGAGAGAGAGAAAAGCAATTGCTTCGACGTCAGTGGAGGATGTGGCTACAGCAGAGGTTCCCAAAGTGTGCTCCGCGGAGCCCTTGGGGCTCCGCCTATACTTTTCAGGGGCTCCGCAGCGTTCCAGTAAAATAAACAAAACATAAAAGAAATTAGCATATAGCAAGGGAAAATATTCCGCAAGTATGTAGGAATTTGCGTGTGTGAAAAACAAATACAGCTATCACTGCTTCAAAAATACTATAATATATATTTTTAAATCATACAAAAATTTGCATTATACATATATCTATTTTCTATATAATATTTTTGGTTTAAGTACTTTATTTTATGTTTCTGCACTTAATGGGTTTTAAAATTCAATTCAAAATAAGCTACAAGAAATAGTATTCTGAATCGAATGTACAACGTGAATCGAAAGAATAAAGGCGCACCAGTGCTGTTATCTCTGCTTACCGAACAAAAGGGAGAACAGTTTTGTTCTTTGGAGCTCCGCCTATTCATACGTCTAATTCTTAGTTATTTAAATTTTCTATGCTGCTTTATATAATTGTATTAAATTTTTAAAGCAATGTATGTTGCTGAAAACTCTTTTTTTTAACATCCTGTATCACTTAACAACCCCTCTTTAATATTTTGTTTTAATTGGTCTCGGCATTGGCTAAGATTCTTATGTTATGATGCCACATTTTCCTATCAGAAATAAGGCTGTTGCAATTTTAAAATAGATATTCGTTCTTTACATTTGTCTTCACACTAACAATCTAAACTTTTGCTCAGCTCCAATACTTGCTTAGACTTTTCGTCAATGAGTACTAGCCCAGATATAAATGTAACCCCACCAAAATATCCCGTTTTGTTAGTAAAGTTTTTCTTCTAGTTTCAGTTATTTTAATATGTTTAGTTTTTAGCCGTATATTTATTTTGAGGCGAAAACAATGGTGAGAGAAAGTTTCTTTCAAAACTATAATTTATAGCTAATTACTTCAAATAAAACATCCAAAAAAGTGAACGATGCTGCACCTAACAATACAGGTTATAGATTTTGCCCAGCCCACTTAAACACTAAAACGATGATCTGCTTCTAAATGTATTTTAAAAAAATGTTTCAAAAGAAGAAGCTCAGAGGCGTTTCATTTTCGTTGCGTGTTTAGAAGTACTAGAAACGTAAATAAGAACGAAAAAAGAATCCGTAATCGCATGATTCTATTAGGGGTGGGCGTGATTAGCGAAAACGTGTTATATAATTACTCACGGGGGACGCATTTTCTTTCTTTTCGCGAGTAGCCTATTGGGATTATACAGAAGTCTCTCTTTGTAAACAAAAACTGTACAACTTACTTTTTTCTGTCGTGTGTGGTTTTCGCATTAAATAATAATAGTTTCATGTAAGCCCCAATGCAATGCATGACACAGAGAGGGTTACAATTTTGAACTTTAATTCCGAGTGCATACTGGAAATCCCGAAGGACTATTTTTATTTTAAATGTGGATGTCATTAACCCCTTAACAGTATTGCTCGAACGTCGCTCGGGTACAGCGCCAAGAATACATAGTGCGGAAAACGGTTTTACCGTTTTTTAATTTAAAATTTTCGGATTCAAACCGGAAATTCTGAAACAAGAATTTTTACTTTAAGAAGTCACGAAATATCTGCCATTAAGTAACCAAAAGAACATTGTAGGGAATTTCTGGTATGAATGCGGAATTTCGGAATTAAAAAAAAACTGGTAATGCTTTAAGAAGAATGCTTTGAAGAAAAAATTGTATACGATAAACGTGCAACGATGCGGTACAATAATAGTGCGATCGCAGCGACATCTGCTTTAAAAATAGATACCTCTAGCAAAAATAACCGTTTCACTATTGACAACATGAACATAATTTCTGTTAATAAAATCTTCTTGTAAGTGTATATTTTAGATGTAACTGATTTTGAAGTCAGTTTTTTTTTATCGTATCAGGGAATTAATCTTTTCCACTCTTCTAGCAGAGATTCATCCTTTGGTATGCTAAATATGGATAGTTTCTAGTTTGCTGTCTTCTATCGAGTACTGCAACCAGGCACAAATGAGTGCGCATCACGTTTTTTGGCCGTGATCAATATCATTCATATTTTCAAAGCTTATGAAAATCGCTATCCAAGTCAAAGAAAATAGGGTAAAATTTAATTATTTAAAATATTTACCACCAGCTGAAACAGTTTTCTCAGTTCGATTCTTATACAATGTTTGTGTTGAAAAGAGCTAGCAGACAGTGGCGTTGCCAGAGAGTGGTGTCCAATTGCTCTGGAAACCAGTAATTTTATAAAGTTTTCTTTGACTTCGTTATCGCAGAAAATTCTCCGATTAGATAAGGCAAATTTTTTTTTATAAAATTCGTGATATCCAAACCATCTTGACCTCCACTCTGTCTACGCCACTGCTAGAAGATGTCGCTGCGATCGACTCGTTACCTTCTCATCATCATTCTACATTTATCGGATTCAATTTTTTAGTACTATTTTGTAGCTGTTTTCCACACTATGTATTCTAGGCGCTGTAGCTCGGGTAAGAAGAGTTTGTTTTCTTTGTTACTAAAAGCTTTCAGAAACCACAAAATTTTAACTTCAGTCGAACCCCGTTATAACGAACTTCAAGGGACCGAAGGTTTTGTTCGCTATATCCGGTGGTTCGCTATATCCGAACCGTTAAGAAAAATGTTAGAGTTAATGTATAACGTAGTTGCCACGTGTATATTCAATAATGATGCATTCAAAAAAGGTAAAATCTATTAAATATGATCGTTAAAGAATTAAATTGAGTAAAATCGATTACATTAAACTGACACAATACTAATTAAATTAACTAATAATGAAGTCCAACAGAAATAAATTAATTTTACCTTTAATTGTTGCTCACTGTTTTGATACAGAAATAATCGGTAATCTTCTGCTGACGTGATGCCGATTTCAAAAACATGTTATGAATTTCATTGTCTAGTTACATCAAATGACTCCAACACTCTTTCTTCCACTGTTTGTGTAGACAAAAACTGATTAATTACACGCATCGTTGCATAGCATCTGAGATTGTGGGAATTTCGTCATTTATGTGCTCCTCTTCATCAGCATCAGATGCCGAATCTTAGATTTAAGAATGATTCATTTTAATTTCTTCCACAATCTCTTCATCAGTCGGATGTTCACATGTCATGACTTCGTCATCACATGTTTCAAACAACTGCATATCACAAACTGAGACTGGTGAAATTTTGTGCTTTTCTATACACATCGCGATAGGCAAATTTTCATCGTCCCCTTCCTCAACATTCTTTTCTTCTTCAACATTCGTTGTATCTTCAATATTCTTTGCTAGGCCTGCATGTCGAAAACATTTTCTAATTGTAGAATCCGTAACAAACCGCCAAGATTTTTCGAACATTATAAGTGAATCAAGAAGAGAAACGTCACATTTCACATTTTTATCATATCCCTCTGAAATTCATAAAATGAGCTGCTTCCTATAATGGCATTTAAGACTACTGATGACACCCTGATCCATAGGCTGTACTACAGATGTTGCATTCGGGGGAAAGAGTACAATTCTAATCGATTGAAACTGTTTATCGATTTTGGTGCACTACAATTGTCAAGCAAAAGTAGAATATTCCGCTTTTTAGCTGACAGTTCACGATTCCACATTCGAAGCTCTTTTTCAAACAGTTCCTTAGTCATCCACGCCTTGCGGTTTGTTTCATACGCAACAGGAAGACGTTTTGCTATTTTTAAAGCATCTGAGGTGCTTAGATTTTCCTATCACTAGAATCTTACGATGATCAGTATCACTCATATTGGCACACACAAGAAATGTGATTCTGTCTTTTGACAATTTTCCACCGTTACATTTCTCTCCATTAAATTTTAATGTCTGGTTTGGTGTCATCTTGTAAAATACTGCAGCTTCATCAGCATTATATATGTCATTCTGGTCGTATTCACGAGAGATTTCATTCCGAACTTTTTCTTTCCACGTATCGATGTCGGATGTTGAAACACCTCCCGATTCTCCGACAATTTTTCCGGAAAATATGCTGCTCCGCTTTTTAAATCTGTCTAACCATCCATTAGAAAACGAAAATTAAATTCTAAATTTACTGGCAAATTCATCAGCTTTTGACTGAAGCATTTGCCCAGAAACTGGTACATTTCGGCTTCTTTGAACGCTAAACCATTTTAATAAGGCCTCTTCCACTTCTTGATGTTCAGCTTTTCTCAAATGTTTTTAGAGTTCAAATTTTTTTCGAAAGCAGAAAGTAAGCTTCCTCTGTTTTTCTATATTGTTCCAACTGTAGATTTCAATAAATCTTTTTTTTGGCAAATGTCAGCTTGGCTACCTCCATTTTGTATTTCTCTTATGATGTTTACTTTTTCTTCAATGCAGAATACTTTACGCTTGCTCAACATGATGGACCTAGTGATTTCTTAAAACGAATTTATAACTTTGAAGTCTGGAACCAGAGATTATGACGCACAGGCTCTCTAGAGAGAAACATTAAAATGAGTGAACGAGTTGAAACAACTGGAAGACTTGTTCTGGTGCGACTCAAAGACGACCTTTTACCTTGTTCTGGTGATTTGTTTTTTACTTCTCCCTCTCCTCTCATTTAGCATACGTGAGTATGTGCTTTCTGTTCATGCTTTTACTTGTTCGGCTCGAGCATTCCCCCCTCCCAACAGGTTGGCTGTTTTTTCCTCTTTATCACAACCCCCCCCTCATTTTCGGTTCTGTCTCCAGTCTTGCACACAGCTGTGACCAGGAATAAGGGAAAATGACTAACGGGTGGGCGGGTTCACACCTGCAGATTGGCTAAAAGAGAAAGAATGCAGTTGTTCCTACCCTTTAATAAAAAGACTTATCGCTGACTTGCACCATGTTTCACTAGCAGGCATGCATTGTCTTATGAAATTGGATTCGAAGTTCTGTTTTCACAACTGCGGAAAAGTAAAAAGAAACAAGTAATATAAAAAAATTTTTAAAGTCAATTCCTACTTTTTAATCATAAATATATAAAATAAACCCGTGCAGCATTAATGTCCCACGTTATCTTTATTGAACATTATTTTATAATCATCGTTGCGGTATTTTATTTTTTGTTGGCATCACTCATTTGAGTTAAATCCTTCATTTCATTTATGAAAACAATAGGGGAATTTTTTTTCTTCCATATAAAAATTAAAATTAATTAATTAAATTTAATTAATGAATTAATATTTGAAAAAACTGTATTAACATCAATTGTCATCCAGTACAAGTTAAAAAAAATATTTGAACTTGAATGGATGAATAGAAAATATTTTATTAACGATTGAAAATTCCAACAAGATATATATATGGAAAGTGTAAGCTAATAGTAGGAATTAAAAAAAAATCATGGTCGACTGGAAAAAAATGTTCGTTATAGATGATTCTTAAGATTTCGGAGGTTCGCTATAAAAGAATAAATTAGCATTAAATACAATAGGAAAACGATACGACCAAAAATTTCGTTCGTTATATCCGTGTGTTCGTTATATACCGGGTTCGCTATAACGGGGTTCGACTGTATAATTTTTGCTGTATTTGGCGGACATATCTCAAATATACAAGGCAGATATTTTAATACAAAAGAGTGGTTTTTAGTCCTTATTTTTAATTTATTGTGTCCAATATTAGTAATATTATATAAAACTGTCAAGGAGTTAAATAATAGAATATTTTATTTTCAAAATTTCCACTATGAATTCAGAACTTCAGTATCAAGAAAAAGGCCAAAATGGGAACCTTGGCCCCATGTTGGAAACTACTGGTTGGGACTCTTATCCAGTAGATCTTTCTCTTTAGAGATCTGCTGCATAAGAGTCTGAACAAGTTGCTCCATAGGCATAAAAAAACATTAATTTGTAAACCATAGAGTACCGTGGGGTTAAAGGGCTCCGCCTTAGAAATTCTTCCCAAAAAGTGCTCCGCGAGCCCAAAAGTTTGGGAACCACTGGGCTACAGTATTCCGGAAAGCGCCAGGCAGTGCTTTGGGAACGTGCAATGCACGAAGAATTGTCCGAAATTTAGATTTACCTGTTACACAATTCGTAAAATTTTACGAAAAATCCTGCAATGCTATCCATACAAAATTACACATGTTCAGGAGTTGTTTCGTGCTAACCTACCAAAACGAGAGGCTTTTGCCCTGCAACTTCTTGCTCGAATAGAAGTTAACAATTCATTGCCATAGAGCATTTTGTGGACAGACGAAGCCCATTTCCATCTCCAAGTTTCTATCAATACTCAAAATTGCAGAATAGGAGCAAATGACAATCCGTTCCAAATGCAACAATTGCCTCTTCATTCTGCAAAGGGCACTGTGTGATACAAGTTTACAGCAGCATTTATCGTTGGCCCTTTCCTTTTCAAGGATATTGGTCCTTCTAGTCATGCCACCTGCATAGAACAGACAATGGGACACGTTACGAATCTGTTTGCGCAACCATCTCATTCCAGCACTGCAATAACGCGGATGTGTGGATAGCAAAAAAATTATCCAAGATGGCGCTCTTCCGCAAATTATAACACCAGTGAAGCAGCTGTTGAATCTGCATTTTTGAAATGACATACTTATCAATCGACATTTCCCAACAGCCTGGCCGATACGATCAACAGACCTGAACCCTTGCAACTTCTCGCTGTTGAGTTACCTAAAACATGTTGTGTACAGTGGTACAATTGCAAACTTAGGTGAATTGAAAACACGCATAACGCAACTCATTCACAATATTACCCCTAAAACACTCCGGTTGTAGAACGTGCTATTTTGCTCTTTCAGCTCGTGGGAGAAAACGGTGGACAGCATATTGAACATTTCTTAAGAATGTCGTAGCCGACTTCCTTTTCTTAATGGTTTCATCAGATTTTGCTTTTTCTACGGTGTTGGGACTAGGACCAGTTTAAATCCTATTTTTTTCCTATCCGCTATGGCACCACCTTGTCGTGGTGGATAGGATTTGAACAAATAGTGTCACAACAGCATGTCACGTCTTTTAATTAGCATATTATGACATGTACTGCGCCATATATCGGTCAACTTTGGAACTTTTATATTTCGCAAAACAAATTCCCATTGCTTCAAGTATACTCAGATGAAATATCAGGTCATTCTGACAAGTTATTATTTTTTTAACGTTTTGAATATTAAAGACTTTTGAAAGTGCAACTTTAATTATAATCATCATGTATATAATGAATGGAAATTTAAAAGTTATGAGAATACATTAATCAAATGAATGGTTACTAAAATTATACATAAAATATAATAAGAAAATGAATAAATAAATTAATTCTATAACAGTGCAGAATAATATTAGATATATTTAAAAAATATATAATAATAATTGTTAATGGTGTGAAGAAACTATTTAATAAGACAAAAATAGTTATATTAAAGCAAGATGATTGATGAAGTGACTTAGACATGGCTTTGTCCAGCCCAAATCAAAGAAGTTAATTGAATTTTTATAAATAAATTTAAAACTTCAAGAAATAGGGGATATGAAATGAATTCTCTTAAAAAATAAGTGTGCTGAATCAAATAAATAATAACAAGTAATGAATGAATGAATTATGAATCAATGCAGTATGAATTAATAACACTTTCTTTCTTCCCTTTTTTATAAATTAATCATTGCACATTAAGTTTTCTTACAACATCGACACGCCCCCCTCGTCTAACACCTACCCTCCCAGCCGTCCTATTTATTTATTTTATTTTTTTCATTTTATATTATATATATATATATATATATATTTATTTTTATTTATTTTTTATTTTATTTTATGTAATATAAAATTACGCAATAAGTTAATTTTATCCAAACAACATATCTCTCCTCCATACACTAGAATCTACCCACTCATCCATGATGTAACTTAGATCATGGATGAATTGATATATCCGAGGATATATGATTTTTTTTGGAAAACCATGTTGTATTGCATCAAAAAAATAGTTGTGTAATAAATTTTACTAATAAGATGAGAAGAGCATAGTCGGTTTATTCTAAATATGTTATTGAAAAGTATGTTATGTTAAACAGAAATCTGAAGACATGACATAAAATTGGTAAATATATTAACTTTGAATGTAAAATCTTCTCGTTGGTAATAAATGTCTGTAATACTTTTGTCGCCATGAAGTATAAATTTTAGGTCTAAAAAGTGAATAGCATTATTAGATAATAGTTTTTCTGCTAATTCAAAATTAGTAAGGTAAATAACTGGAAATTCAGAAACGTGTTATTGGTCAGTATTAATTAATATGATGTCATCGATATATAGATATAAATTAATACTACTGTTACAAAATGTACGCCCATAGTGATGATAACAAGTATAAGTCTGTAATGAAACTTAAAGTGCATCCATCTTGTGAAACGCAAACTTTCTGCAAATAAATGGTATTTATTATCTTATAGAAAGTAGTTATTATATTTAATGAAATTAGTAGGTGTATGAAAGTACTCTGCATCTGCATTTATAGAATGAGTCAATTGATTTTGAAAAATTTTAAGCAATGCTTTTATTATATTATGAAGATCTAATAAGTTTATGTTATTAAAAATACCTTGAAAATCATATGTTGTCATATTTTTTAAACATTTAACATCTATCAGAATATTAACAAATTGAAGGCTGTTTTTATACAATATGTGTCATCTATTCTAGTTGTATGTTTCTATATTTGATTTAGTTAAACAAATAATATTTGTTCAATAATTTCTTGCATTAATTATATAAAGTAAGCTTTAAACATAACTGTTACCAATGACTTGAAATAAAAAATAAACATCGTAATTAATCTATTTCAGATGCTAGTCCTAAATTGCACACCTTAGTAGTGTTTTAAACTTTTGGTCTTTAGTAAAATAAACAATATTTAAAGATTTTATTAAAAATATTTTGGGTATAAAATAATAAAGATATTTATTATTTTCTATTTGAATTTATATTTGGAATATAATTTTTAGGAATTACAATGCTCCCGATATAATACCTGATTCTTAATGAATTCGATAGGATAAACATAAATGCGACCATTCAAACATGAAATTTCAAACTTTTTTATAAAAAAATACGTCTACATATTCGCTTTAACCCTTTGTGACTCAACAACTACAATTCGAAAATTTTTTACTCAGTTGTTATTATATATGTTATTTTTCGCATGTAAAAAAAAAATAGAATATAAAAATAAAAAGAATATTTACTAAAAGGTATTTTTTTCGCATCTGTATTAAACAGAAAATTACATACTTATCATATATATTGTAAATTTTATAATACAAAAGTGTAAAGCATGCGGACTTATTTTTGTAAAAACTTTGTTTTTTGGACGTCTCCAGATTTTTTATTTGAAAAAATTTACGCAGTTCATTTTAGCAATAACGATGCGAAACCTTTCAAATGGTAAATAAATCTTTGGCACGGAAAATTAACTCGGTATCACCATTTGTTGAGATTTCTATGAACAATTTATATTAATTGATGTGTAAGCAGATAGAAGAAATAAATAAAATCGTCTTTTAAAGCCCACTTTACAAGTAACCGTGTTGTTTGGGTATGTTGCAGTTATGCAACGTCGTGACACAAAGGGTGATATAAATACCTCTATTACTCTATATATTGTGTGCGTTACATTATACTTCTTCGTAAATAAATCCAATCAAAACAATAAATGTAAGAGTGATACAATTAAAATTATACAGTTTAATACTTTTTAACACTTCTACTACAGTTGGCTATGAGAAACACTAGGCTGCGCCGCCAGGCGGCCGGCGCGTCTCAGCCGTCGCACCGATGTCTTGAGGGACATATAACGCGCACGACCGGAGGCTGCTTTCCGTATGCACTGCGACCGGCCGGGAGTTCGCCACCTGTGGACCTCCCGATCCTACCCAGGTGGGTCACGACAAAAGTCGTATGCGACATGCGGATGATCCCATATTCAGAGGAGACCTCCACGCAGACACCTTATGAATCGCCAGAAGACACCCGACGATTTCGTCGCCGGAACTCCATAAGAGCAACCGGTCCCTATGTCATATGCCGAGTCAGAATCACCAAGAGGAGCGAGACGGGTCTATAAGATATGCAAAATCCTAAAAAAAGGAGATCGCGCAACATATTTTAATCGTTCAACTATCATAAACACAACGAAAATGGCTATTCGATTGGTAAATTTTACAGTTATGTAAACGTATTTTAAAATCTGATTTCTTCAACTCTAATTCCTTCTTTTAATGTTTCGAATAACTTTATTTCAGCAATTAATAAAACACAATACTCTTACAGCACTCTTAGAAAGAATCTAGATACAATTTACATCGATGTATTTTTATGGGTATGCAAAATTTTGAAACTTGTTTAGGGTTTTCCTTACAGAGAAAATGCGCATAGTAAAAAGCAATATATTTTTCCGAAACAAAATGACGAAATACAGATCAGAGATGACTTCCATATTATTTTTAGGAAGATATCCTGATATGCCGATTAGTTACACCATAAATAAAACAATTTCACTAACGAATGATTTCGATATCGGTTAAATGACAAGGAAGTACTAAGTCTCCGAGTTATCCTTATGCCATTCATGAGTTGATTTTGTGGGAATAATTTAAGAACGGTTTTTCCTCCAGAGGTTTACATCAGAGTGGTATCAGCACAGCAATAGCTACGGTAAGAAGGAAATGGCTTAAGATATTCAGTAAAGAAGTCGGAAATCGGTTGGATATTACTCGACAAACTAAATAGGTCATGTAACTTTTTATAGGGATAATTTAAACACATAATTTATGCTTTAGAAGTACATCAATCAGAAGAATTTATACAATAGTACCTAAGTGTATGTAAATATGTAAATAAACAAAAAACTATCTAGATAGTCTCCGACCAGATACTGATGATTATGCTAAAGTGATGTTGGCGGTGTCTGTGTTTTCGTTACGCCCGATTTCTGCAGGAGGAGTATATACTTCGAGGTGGAGTAACTTCCCTGGGAGATATTTCTAAAGAAACCTAACACTTATTTATGCAAGGTTCGAAAAAACCCCCGCGGAAAACTTCGAAGGGTTCGGAAGACAAGCGCGATATGGGTAAGAAACTAGCACCTTTTTGATAGCAAAACCTCTCAGACATGTTAACAAACACTGAAAACTCGAAAAAAATTCATGTTGAAGTGTTTCATAACGCAGTCTTCAAATTCCTAACGAAAATTTAGATAGAATAGTCTAGCACATATTTCTAGATACATGTTTTTGTTTAGTGCCTTGTACTTTTTTTACTGCTTTTTTAGTATAAAATTTGTAATATTTGTTCCATTGATGTTGTGTGCACCATTTTCTTTTCACCAGTGCGTGAATTATCAATTTCTTTCAAAGCAGCTTTGCAACCGGTAGTTTTAAAATTAGATCTCTTACTTATATATCATTGCGAGGCAAAACATTATAGGCTACACATATTGACAGTGTGCCATCATAGGATGGCTCAAATTACGATTTAAAAGTATATTAGATGAATTAAAATGTTTACGTTTCCATGTAACTACATTTATAAAATTGTTTTATGAATAATTTTACTTATATATATTTAATTATATCACAGTAATAATTAAGGGAAGTTATGTTAAATAGTCCCTATATAAAAAATTATATTTATAGCTGGAAGCTGTACTTAATTAACATTTATTAAATATATTTTAAAATTTAAAGATTAAATTGTCTTTTTTACTAAATAGATTTCTTTTTAATTATCAATAAAAAATATTAAAATGTTTTTATTCAAATAAACGTAAGCGCATTTTTATTGAATTTTAATCCTATAAATGTTAAATAAAAATTTTCAGCTAAAGAAAATATTTTATAAAAATAATTGAAATAAATTTACTTTGAATAAATATTCTTAAATCCCTACAGAAGTTTCCTCTTCACTAAATATATACACATACATAATAATTCAACAAATTTACATTAACATTTGTTCAGTAGCAAATTACATTACTTTATTTTATTTAAAAATCGCCTTAAGAATTCCGACATTAGTATAATGTAAAATAATAATGAATAACAATGCTCCAAAAATAAATTAATAATTGTTTAAATGTTTATTTATTTTTATAATATAATATTTTATTTAGTTATTTATTTTATTTTATTTTGAAAAATGTATTTAAAAGAAAATATTATAAAAAACATTGTTTGAATTGTCGCAGTTAATTTGTTTTTGTAAATTGTTATGCTGATGTGTTCCTTTTAATTATAATTATTTTCAATATTTTTTATTATATTTTACATGTAACAAAATTAGACATTCCTAGAATATCATTTATCCTCGTTATAACTAAGTTGTAAAAAAAAATGAAAAGGTAATGTGAGAAATAAAGAAAATTTTGTACATAAATAATTACATAATAAATCTTACACATCTTATAAGATTAAAATCCAAAATATATTGGAATGCATAGACATTTAAGTTATAAATATGTGCAATAAATATTTAAATAGTTCATATTTTAGTTTAGTACTAATTCAAATTGTATGACAGTATATGCTATATAAAGTAAAGCAGCGATTATACGTCTTTCAGGGAACCGTTCTAAAAGGAAAACTAACTGAGAAAGACGTACAACCGAAATTGTAGTTGGCTAAGGTGTAAAATCGTTGACTGTAAAAATATAATGCTGCTGTACTAAATTTAACTTTGATACCATTTTTGTTTTTTTAAGATGCACTATATATTAGAAAATATTAAATAATCATTTCTAAAATGGAGAAATATAAGTGAGAATTATGAAATCTTACATCAGTTGCAACTTTGAATTACAATTTTTAAATTCCCTTATCGAATGTACAAAAATATTTTAATTAAGATAATATTTAATCGTCGTCTAACGTTCGTCTGACAAATTCTTTTAAAATTTAAATTTTCTCTTTTAATAAAAGTGCCTTTCGTTTTCGGGATAATTTAGGAGTACGTTAAATGTTCAAGAGACCGAAAGGAAAAGTGGAATTCTCGCTCAAACATGGTCTAAATTGAAACAAAATCAGGAAATGACGCACTGTTTACTAATCTGAAATTTGACTTGTGAGCAGATCATCCACTGTCCAGTCTTTTCGTCACACCCCCTCCACAGGTTCCACGAACTTGAAATAATCCCTGTAGCAGTCACACACGTTTCTTGTTCGTCAGCGTTCCTCAAATATTGCTAACAGAACAACAAGAACGATGCTGGGAGAAAAATGGAGAGAAAATCGTTTTGAAGCATCAAATAAACGACGTACAATCGAAGTTGTGCGTCGTATAAATGAAACATTACAGCATTAAAATACATAGGGATGAATCGAGACCGCACTGCAGCGACGTATAAAAGCAAAAGACGTATAAATGAGAAACGTATAAACGATGCTTTACTGTATTACGAAATATTTTTAATTTACTGATTGTCCCGACCTACTAATTATAACTTCTTCGTGTCATGTTTTGTTACTATTTACATTTGCGATATTGTGAAAGAAATTGTTTTACTTTTTTAATTTAGCGATATTAAAATAATTTGAATTAGATCTTCGATAAAATATAAGTTAAATAATATAAATTTGGCCACTAGTTAATAACATAACAGAACTTCTTAAAAATAGTAATTAAGATATTATGTTTAAAATATGATTTATTATTATTTTGAGTATTAAACTTCAGAAAAATAGTCAATTGATATTTTATTCTGCATTTAATTATATTTATTTAATTTTGTGGTGTTTTTGTGGTGTTTTTTCTCAATAAAAAGACTAAAATGCCTTGTTTTTTAAGTAAATGACTAAACAACAAGATTTTTTAACTCCCCATTATCCAGTATTAGAAAAATTGTTTGTTATTTCTGTACAAAATATTACTGTCGTTTTAAAACTTAAAAACAAGAGCAAAATATTAAAAAATATTCAGCAATAGAGAAAGAGAAAAAAAAAACATTACCATACAATAAAATATTTTTAAAAATTCAACGATTTAAAACAAAAATAGATTTTCATCTTAGACGTGTATAGGTTACGGTCAATATGATTAATCCGGTCATTATTAATATTAACCGGTTTTTATTAATAATGACGGGACATAAAGGCCGGTTATTAATAATAATCGGTTATTATTAATAATGACCGGATTAATCAAATTGAGTGTGTCAACTGCTGTACCTAAAATGAATTCGAATATGGTAAATGTAACCTGTATCCATCTACTGGTAGTTACAAGCTGCAGTTTATGCCAATAACAAATGGGTCATTAATTTAGGTCTCAAAAGCAATTCAGACTCTGCAAAGTGTTATTTCTGTTTTTTTTTTCTTTTGTAACATGGGGCAATATTTTAGACTTTACTACTTCTTAAGCTAAACATGACAGAATCGACTCAATTTCGGAGTGAAAAATGCTCTTAAACTACAATAATCTCACATTTGTTACTGTCCGAAATCTTGAGTATTCTAATTTGACATATCATTCTTTCTTATTTTTTAACTTTATTCGCCTATTTTGATGGCATCGGCTACACGTCTATTCAGAGACTGCTTTCCAGTGTAATTAATTTTCGGTAATACCAGTTGGTCTCAAGATAAATCTTATAATATATGTGTCCCGCACATTTTCTAAATCTCCTTGTAAATGTTTGAATTGCTGCCAAACGGAAAAGGTACGCTTTTCAGCCTTCTCCGAATAGTGTGCAAGTATCTTTTTCTTTTGCGAATATCGCCCAAGATATCCACTAGCTCAAACTTAGTTACACCAGCTGTTATTTAAAAATATATATTTTCAGAATGAAATCCATTTTACAACTCTCATACGCCTGTCATCGTTTTATGCATTACCAGTAAGTGATATATATATATGTAAGCTTTTCACGAAGATCATTTAATATTCCACGAGAAAATGGCAGTTTGTTATAGATGTAGAATTATTGCAGTCGTTATCAAGAATCATGGCGAGGAGGTTAGGCAATGATGAAACACCATAAGAATTTCTCCAATAATGTGCAGCCAATTTCCATTTAAATTGTTTATTAACGACCAGGAACGATGCCAGTAACAGTTCCCACAGTATAAAGGTGCAATCATATAGCCCTCAGGCTTGACGTTAACTCACTACATTATTTAATGATATTAAAGTGCTGTTAGAAATTCTACGTCACCAAACACCAGATAACGTTTGGTTAGCACTTCCAAACACGACAAAAATCTGTTCTCCAAATGCTTGCAAGAGAGTTTTGTTAATTGCTCGTAGAGTTACTGAAACGACGCAATGTATGCACGAACCAATGAGTGAGAGACTAAATTAAGGTAACCGCATGACGTGCGATGGAGAAGATTTAACAAGAAAGAATCCCTATCCCAGCTGCGCATTGATTTTGACGTGAAAAATACCCAGCGCGCGAAGCGAAGCATGGAATAAAAAAAATTGCTTTTAAAAACATTCGAAATGACAACAAGCGTCTCTCAGAATTTTATAGATTGGGGGAGTTGATAAAAGTTACGAATGACAACTGGACAGCTTTGGAACTGGACAACTTTGGACAATTTATTGGAATCTGGACAACTTTGCGACTTTGTTTACTGCCAACTGTTGAAGAACTTAATGACTGTTTCAACGTTCATTCCCATTGAAATGCACTGACCCGTAGTGACCCTAAAATGACCCACTAATCAATTTTTTTCAAACAATTCACCTAGCTCAATGATCACGTACTCCAAAACTGTAGCATACAAATGTTGGTCAAAATTGATAGACATTTTTTAGATAAAATTTCCATATATATATATATATATAAAGGCTGTCCAAAAAGTCTGGAAACGGTCGAGTAACTCGAGAAATATAGATCGGATTGAAAAACGAAAAAAATGCATGATCAATATTTTTGAAAATTTTATTTGCCTTAAGGGTACTGCCTATTTAAGGGTGCCCCTCTGAAATGCAAGAGGGCAACTTTGAAATCTTAAATGATAACCGCTCCTTTTTATTACAGATTCGAGTTATACGGGAATAAAACACGTAACTTTTGTATTGAACATTTTCTTAAGAAAATTGTAGATGGCGCTGTAATCGAGTAAAATGGAGTGAGAATCCTTTCCATTGAAAAGTCTGGAAACGGTCAAATAACTCGAGAAATATACATCAGGTTGAAAAACGAAAAAAAATGAATGTTCAGTAGTTCTGAAAAAAATCTATTTAGGGATATCAAAGTTGTCCACAACCAACTCTGCCCCCCTGGGGGGAAAGATGGGAAACTTTGAAATATTAAATGATAACCCCTTTTCTATTGCAGATTCGAATTCTACGGGAAAAATGCGTAACTTTTGTATTGAACATTTTCTTAGGAAAATCATAGATGGCGCTGTAATCGAGTAAAATACAGTGAGAATCGTTTCCATTGAAATGTCTGGAAACTGTCGAATAACTCGCGAAATATACATAGGATTGAAAAACGAAAAAATACGTGTTCAATATTTTAGAAAAAAACTAGCAACTTTTATATTTCTAAATAGATTTTTCTTTAATATTGAAATTGGGGGATATACCTAAATAGATTTTTCAAAACTATTGAACACGCATTTTTTCGTTTCTCAATTCAATGTACGTTTCTTGAGTTATTCGACCGTTTCCAGACTTTTCAAAGGAAACGAGGATCATTGCATTTTACTGGATTACAGCGCCATCTACGACTTTCGAAAAAGAATGTTAAATACAAAAGTTTCGTATTTTTTCCTGTAGCATCCGAATCTGCAATAAAAAAAGGGGAGGGGGTATTATTTAAGATTTTAAAGTTACCCCACTTTTTCCCCAGGGTTCAGAGTTGGGGGGAAACTTTGAAATCCCTAAATAGATTTTTCAAAAATATTGAACATGAATTATTCGACAGTTTTCAGACTTTTCGGACACCCTGTATATGCAATTATACACACATACATACATACGTATATATATATATATATATATATATATAAACACAATATTTGACCGTATTATAATAAATTAAAATAAATTGATATGATAAATTAATAGTAATAAATTAATAATAATAAATTATAATAAATTATAATAAATTAAAATAAAACAAAATAGCTAATAGTACAGTAACGAAAGTATATTGCAGGTATATCCGTACTAAAATAAATTAGATATAGCAATTATATATTAAGTAATATATTTAAATTTATTCCTGAAACGTATTAGCCTATTATTCTTAAATCTCCCAATATATTTTGATACGTTACGTTTAAATGTTGAACATATTAATTGATTTTATTTAGTATATGGAAATGTTTTTTTTTTTTTTTTTTTTTTTTTTTTTTCATAAAATAGTAAAACAATACTGATAAAAATCAATGAACAATTAAAAAACATTTTAAAATGTATCTAAATTTTAAAAATATATGAAATTACTTCTACTTCTTTACTTTAAGGATAAATAATGGGACAATTTTTCCATTTGTTCATTCCTCCGTACGTGTTCGGAATGTGTCGCAGCCTCTAAGTTATGCTCCTTTTAGCGCCTGGTTAGTTACATTAGTTTGAGCTTTGATAACACTTTCTTTCGCTTCAACGAAGGTTTCATTTTATCTTAATTATATCTTTAGATAACCAAGGGAAAATTGTTTTGAGAAAGATATAGTTTCATTTGAAAATTTCTTCTTCCCTGAATTAAATATATTTTTGTGATTTTAGATAACAGCAAAGTAAAGTAATTTAAAATAAATTTTCAGATGATGTTATTTTTCTCAAATATAAAGAAAATAAAAATAAAAAGATTTTTCAAACGAATTTTCGATTTTTTTTATTATAAATTTATTATAATTTTAAAACTAAAAAACCCAGTATTTTCCTTCTAAAACCAATAAAAAATATCAGCAAAATTATGATTTAAAAAGAAATATGGTGATCTTATGCAAAAGAATAAACAACAAAATGTGTTTTTTATATTAATATATAGTTGAAAAATTTTGAGTATCTAACTTTTCCTTAAAATGTTCGTTTTATAAATTAAACTAAATGACAATTATAAATTATTATTTTGGACAAGCCATTACATTTATTCAACAGCAACTTATTGATGTCGAAAATATTCAGCATAATTTAACAACATCAATATTTTTATGATTTGTGTTGATTTGTGTAATGTGAAAAATTTTCCATTTGTTCATTCCTCAATACGTGTTCGGAATGTGCCGCAGCCTCTAAGTTATTCTCCTTTTAGCGCCTAGTTAGTTACATTAGTTTGAGCTTTGATAACACTTTCTTTCGCTTCAACGAAGGTTTCCTTTTATCTTAATTATATCTTTAGGTAACCAAGGGAAAATTGTTTTGAGAAAGATATAGTTTCATTTGAAAATTTCTTCTTCCCTGAATTAAATATATTTTTGTGATTTTAGATAACAGCAAAGTAAAGTAATTAAAAAAATATATATTATTAATTATTATTTTGGACAAGCCAATACATTATTTCAACAGCAACTTATTGATGTCGAATATATTCAGCATAATTTAACAACATCAATATTTTTATGATATGCCTATGATATGATACGTTTATTCAAATTTATGATTCCACATCTAAGCAAATATAAATTATCAAAATCCTCATTTTTTTTTAAAGAATTTTGTTAGTGTTTTAAAAACTTACATGCGAACTTTCTAGGATCAATATTTTAGCTAAAAAATCATTTATGCGTGAAAAATTTCCAAAGGTTAATATTTAATTTAAGATATATGTTTTTCTCTTTGATAGTTTAGTAATAAATATCATCAGTTTGTTATGAAAAAATGTAATAAATACGCAACGAATAAAGATACATAAATAAAACAGATATCTAAACAGAAAACAATATGAAATTCTACAAGAAATCGTATTATCCTTAATAATTAGTTTATATTTAAATAATTGATTAAGATTTAGATTAAATTTTTTTTCTTGTGATTTCAGTATAATATCATATCCCAGGAGAACGCAGAAACATAAATTGCAATTGTATGGTGATTTTTCGTATCAATACCTTAAAAATATTTTAACAAATAAGGTTTTAAAAAAATTACTGTAAACGACGCGTTTTTCCCGGTATTATCATTGATTTATTCAGCACATACATATTTACATATTTTGGATAACATATTAAAAACCAGATTAGAAATGTAATCCAGGATTTGCTTCTCGGAAATACTCATAATTTCTTAAAACGACTGAAATGAAATATTGCGCTCTATTATTCAAAATTTTCAAAGAGAAATTCTTCCAATTTTATCATTTAGGAACCAGAAAATTTTGTTTGGACATGTTTTTGTTTCAGCATATAGAGTTGTATAGCATTTGTTTTCGCAGGAGCATATACATTTAATTATAAGGCAGGATTTCTATACAGAAATGTTTTATTTTCACATGATTTACTATACTTCTACTACTCAATATTGTCGATTTATTATATTTTGCGTTTTTTCGTGATCTGTAATTTCTCATAAATTGTTCATTTACGACATTTCGTTTGAACATGTTTTCATCTCAGCATATATAGACATAGTATTTGTATTCGCTGGACCATGTTTATTTCATTATAAGGCAGAATTCCGTTACAGAAAGGTTTCATTTTCACATATTTTACTGTATTTCTATTCAATATAGTTTATCTATTATATTATGCATTTTTTCGTGATCTATAATTTCGCATAAATCGTCCATTTACAACTTTAACAAGTTATTTCGAAATTATTTTATCTTGATACTCGAAACTGGTTTGCAGATAATAAATTCAATTTAACATTTGCAAAACATATGTTTGATCCATAAATTATTTTTAAATGGATTGATTAGGTAAATCATGCAGGCATTATTTCACTTCTCTGACGTTAATATAGAACTGGAGTCCCAAACATTTATTCATTAAAAATACATCAATTGTCAGTATTAAAACAATGCTTATTTTTACTTACCAGTAAAATGTGAAATTATTTTATTTTGTACAATCACATCCTAAAGCAACTCAGATATCCCTAATATTATCTTATTTTTCATTATCATAGTTTTCATGTGAAATTTCGAGTATATTATTTTGAAATTTCATGGTACATGGGACGTAGTAATAAAAAGAAGATTGAATACGAGTAAGACGTAATCGTACGTACAATATTGTATCTTGAAGTTTCCATATGTTAATTTCTAACAATTAACTCCTTGGAGGGCAAGCACGTGGTCTAAAAATGCTAAATTTTGCGATGTTTTGACACCAGTAATTTTAAATAATGAATTGGTACCGTCTCAATCTGCAAAAAACAATACTAAATATTTTTATTTAATAATACTGGTGGCAAAGTTATATATTAAAAAGTGGTATATATTATATATCGGTGCCCCTCAAGGGGTTAAAGATTAAATATATACCAAGCAGCAAATGGAAAAAATTATCATGAATTTTATTATGACTAATATCTTACTTATAATAAAATCCAAAGGCGAGAAAGTGTCTGTAACGGTACCGGGATGTACCACTCTGGTCTGCGAGTCGACCGTAGTTAAACGCCATGTTAGGCTTACTGAAAAAGATATGCTAACACATAACCACTAAATGATAATTTCTTCTACTTGAAATAATGTCTGTTCAGCATATTTTCGTATGTATAAAACATATAAAACATGTATATCATATCCAGTTATAATGTTTTAAGTTTTAAATTAAAAATAACAGATTAAATATCCGATTACCTGATGTAAACAAACGAATAATGTTGCCATTCAAAAATACAAATTCCATCACAAATTCCTAATGAATGACTCTTTGAACGTTTCATTAAAATATCCGATTATGCTCTTAAAATATTTGTAAAAGCCTATTAAAGTCTTTAAATAATTTAAAAGATTTCTTTAATTTATTTCTGAAAGAATTTTTTTTCTGTAAGTACTTTTTTCACAGATAATGTTTGCGATGATACGGCAATGACTTTGACATAATTTAGTTAACTTTTTGCGGAGTCTGACTTTCCAGTACTTACCAGGACTTTCCCGTCATACTAATGCATTTAATAATGAATTTAATAATGAATTTATTTTGTTTTTTTTTTCAGGCATATTTTTAAAATAACACAAAATCAGGTTTTAATTTGATGAATACTTTTAAAAGTTAAAGTTATATTATCTACTTTCGTCGTTTAAATATTTGTAAAAGCATATTAAAGCTTTTAAATCTTTTAATTTTGTTTAAAACCTTAAAAAACTATTCCATAAAAAAAAAAATGTATAAAAAAAGGGTTTAGGGTCCTCCCGAAGTTCACAATTATTTCACAAAATTCATGTTTCTTTTCGTGATTCTTTGACAAAATTTGCATTTTTTCTGCTGTTCTTTGACAAAATTTGCGTTTTTCTTCTACAATCCTTTGACGAAATTTCACTTTTTTCGTAGTCCTTTGAAGAAATTTGCGTTTTCTTTTTGCGATCCTTTGAGGAAATTTGCTTTTTTTGCAATTCTTTGACGAAATTTGCCTTTTATTCACGATCCTTTGACAAAATTCGAGTTTTTTCTGAGATTAACGAAAATAGCGGTTGTTTTTTTCGATCCTTTGACGAAATTTTACTTTTTTCGCGATCCCTTAACGAAATTAGTCCTTGTTTCGCAGTGCTTTGAAAAAGTTTGTGTTTTTTTTTTTCTAGACCCTTTGAAGAAATTCATGTTTTTCCGCTATTATTTGACGGAATTTTTTTGCGATCCTTTAACCTTTTTTTTTTTTTTTTTTTTTTTTTTTTTTTTGTGATCCCTTGATGATATTTTACATTTTTTCGGAGTCCTTGGAAGAAATTTGCGTCTTCTTCGTAATCCTTTGACGGAAATCGCGTTTTTCTGCAATTTGTTAACAAAATTAGCGTTTTTTTTTTTTGTTTTTTTTTTGCAATCCTGCAACGAATTTTGCGTTTTTATTTTCGGTCCTTTGACGAAATTCACGTTGTTTCCACAAACCTTTGAAGAAATTTTATATTTTTTCTGCGAACGATAGACATAATTAATTTTTTTCGGCGACTATCGTTCAAGATTCGAGGTATTTATGTTCGAAATTTTGGACTGAAGACTTAAATTTTCGAAATCGAATGCTTTAAATTTTTAGGAAAACTTGAACAGAATCACCCCTGATGAAATAAATACATAACTATTTTTTGTTTCTAACGAATCGTAATATAAATTAATTTTAAACTAAAATTTGAGAGAAAAATGATTTGTTTTTAATTTCGGGAAGAGAAGGGGGAAGGGCGTGTTCAACCGCCACTGAAGTAACAATATTTTAGTGATTAAACATTGAAACACAATAAACAGAAAAAAAATTAGGAATCGGTAAAATTTTCGAAAAATTTTCGAAAATCTAAAATTTTAGTAACAATTTACAAATTTAGAAGATTTTCGAATATGTCTTTCCGAACTTCGGGTCTTTCCGGATTTTGGATTTTCGAATGATGGGTCATATACTGTAAAATGATTCTTTCTTATCAAACCTAATTAAAATATATGAAATGCATAGTACAGCGTAATTTTCATTTAATATTGCTTATGTAATCAAACAATGAGTTATATGGTAAGTCAAGCTGTTTAAAAACTCATTGATAACACTTTTTTACAAAAACTTTCGCACATGGATTATTTGTTAATATTTAATTTGAATGTTTTGTCCAATCGTTGAACTATTTCAGAATTTAATACTGAGTAAAAAAAAAATATATATATATATTCATTCAATTTTTAATTTAATTTCTTCTTCTTTTAAATATGTATTTGATATCTATATCTAGAGTGTTCGGGAACACTTTCGTATAGTCAATAAATTATTACTTACTAAATCATAATTTCATTGTTTCTGTTGGTGTTTCGGTAATGTTTCATTAATGGTTATAACCTTTCAATAATAAATCTTCATGCTGTTTGTTTGTATGATGTCTTATGAAAAAGAAACGCAGATCAACAATCCGTCATTTTTGACGGGGTTATATACTAGTGTAAATATAAAAACTAACGGAAATATAAAATTATGGTTTTAATATAAGTAACAAACATCTCAGTGTAGACTAATTGGCTTCTCTTAATTTCATAATAAAAAAAAGATACATTCAGCTTTAACAAATATAATAAATAACTTCACGCCAGCATAAAAAATGTTTGAATTATGATGACAATATATTAACATAAAAAAGAGTTCGAGTTTTAAATATTATTTTTCCTTACACTTTTTTTTTCAACGAAACTTTTTTTCAAAGACTAATTAAACTGCATTCCTATTTTTTTTCTCAAATGAGGGGATTTTTTTCGGAAGTATCCATATTTTTAAAAGAAAACTCATCAAAGCTTCAACTTTTGTCGTGTCATTAAGGGTTATTTGAAAGCTTAAATAGAATTTTCTTTATATGATTCTAAGGGTTATCATTCAATTTTTATAATATCTTGAAACATATCCTGGACAATGTAATTTATGGTCGATTATAAGAAGATTATTTTTATAGAAGGGAATATTCAATGAAGTATTTATAAGTTATATGAACCTGAAAAGGAATTTACTATATTGAATTTTATAAATAAATAAATAAAATAAATTCTTTGTGAAAACAAAAGCAAAAACATGATGGTTGTAAAACGAGGGTCATTTTTAATTATATATAAGTTAATAATCAAATATAGTTTAGATCGTGTATGATCTATAAAAATAATAATAATAATAAATTGGAGTTTATGCTAGTTTTCTAATGTAACCTTTTTAATTTTTATCAGTATCTATAGAAAACAAAATAAATATAAAAATCAAATAATGCATTGAATATACAGATGATATAACAGATGAACGAAAGGATTAATGAAAGACATCAAACTGTCATCCTTTTTCTATCTGCCATTGTCATTAACCAAATATTTCACATAAATTTCGTCTGGAAGGACTTGGTGCTTTTCTTTTTCTCACTGATTCGCATCGACAGGTCGTTCTGGCCCGAGACTTACTTTCTTCACACGCTGCGTACGTCCTTGTGCCTTTTTACCAAAATATAGTGTACGAGATTTAGCACATTAAATCTCTTACTTTAGTTTCCCTATTAAGTAATCCGATCTTTGCTAAGATATTAATCCAAAAATTCATAATTTTTTTATTCCTTACCTGAATCTAAAAACATTTAAAAATTCTGTTTCTGAATCATATTCATGAAGCGATTGCTCATATGTTCACACATTAGATAATAAGGTCTATAATTAATTCACTTCATATTTATTGTTCAAATTAGGATGTAAATTAATAAAACCAAGAGCACGCGCACCGAGTCTAGTAAATCCGAAAATCTTACTTTTTTTTCTAGAAATAAATAAATGAAAATAAGAAATGCCTGTCGTTAGAAAGAAAATAAACTGAACTCGCTGTTGTCGCGCACATTCTGTTGACATGATGAAGTACGAAACAACTGGTCTCTTCGCTTGTGCAAAAGCTTATATCAGTCACTTCTATTAGGTAGCTTCCAATACAAAAAAAGTATAAAGCTACCTATTGCAGCCGTTCGGAGGAAAGGAATTCCGAAAAAGTCTGGTATCTTTTCACCGATCATGACCCCCAGACCTCAAAGCCACCCTCCTTTCAAATGTTGATTTATATATATATATATATATATATATTATCTATGTCATACGATAACGCTCGTATTTATAAATCAATTTCGATGAAACTAATTGTGTGTATTAAGCTCACCAATGTCTTGACCGAGTTCGTTGGCCAGCTCAGTCCGCCATTTTGTTTCAAGATGGCGGCCATTTAAACATTTAAAACTAAAATAAATATACAAAAATGTTAAAAACTCAAATTTATTTTTTGCTTAAGTGATAGGTCTTAATACAAGGATTCCAGAGCATTTTTTGTTTTACCTCTATCTGAAAAAATGGCTGAGATAGAGCAGTTTGAAATTCTAAGGTGGCTGACATTTTGAAACAAGACAGCACATTACATAAAACCAACGATTAATTTATGAGTTTTAGTGAACGCGATTTCTCGCAAATTATTTTCTTTCATTGCTGTAATCATTTTCCCAATCATACGCATAAAACTATATATTCATATCCGTTATTGCCAAATTCTGGCCAAATTTGGCGACCAAAATAAGTTTTCATAAATGAAGCCAACTTGGCTATAGCTCAATAATTTTGCGAATTTCTTATTCAAATTCAGTATTAACGAATCTTTTATAAACGTTTTCTTTGTATTTTAGCTTGCTGTTTTCGAGTAACAGTAGCTAAAATTTTAAAACGAAGATATAGGAAAGCTACCTTTTCCTCCCGGTACAAGCCGGAAGTACTTTTTTTATATTTATAACGCTCAAGATACTGAATAACCAAAATAATGCACTATCGTAATGTATCACAATGTATCTACAAATGCGTATTAAATTATTTTGTGTATGTCATTTATTCTAATTTCAATCGATGTATCCTAATTAAATTTTTCTAAATTAAGTAAAATATGTTAAAACTAGTGGGTAAGTGTGATCGAAGATCACACAAAGGGTTTCGTTTAATATTCCTTTCAAAAGACTATTTTTCCTTTAATAAATCCAAATAAATTTCATTTTCAAAAAAAAAAAAAAAAAATCATGTTTTTTATAAAGTAAAAATTTACCGTTTTTTCGAAAATCTGAACCGGTCCGATAGCGGGTAGTCCGCTGTTATACTCTATCATATTAATATTTGTCATGTGGACTAAATGCGATTATAAAAAAAAATGAATTTAAAATTAAGCATGTTGTATAGAGACCTTCAAAATGTTAGACGTCAGATTAATTTTCTTTTTAATTCTCTAATGGCGTCATATTAAGATGCTTTCTGTATTTCACTTACTCATACTCCTTGTATTATTCAGAAATGTTTGAAAATTTCCGTTTTATTACCAATATAACATTATATTAATCTTTTTTTTTTCAATTGGTGAAACTTTTTATTTCATTTTCATTTTTCACGTGGAAATCTTTCAATAGAAAATTAATTATTTTAGAAAGAATTTTCAATTGTTAGCAACTGCTATAACGAAAAATGTTTAAATTTTATAGGAAAAGGCTGTTAGATTTTTTTAAATCTCTATATATTAAAATAATACGATTTTTTCAAATTTTATGATTTTGAGCTTCATAATTGGTATTGAGCTATAAGTACACAAAATATACTGACTGCAAGTTACATAGTTTCTGAGAACCGGCTCTATGACGGACAGACAACAAAGCGGGAGTAATAGGGTTTCGTGAGATGAACGAAACCCTAAAAGCTGTCTCTACATTTCATACTTATATACAATATTAATTATATATAAGATAAATATAAAAAAAGTTTGCACAACTAAGCATATCGCATATCAATGCTACAATGTTGTAACCTCAGAGTAACCATATCTAGAGAGAGCATTCCCAATTGCTTCTGCCGGCAAAAAGTGGGGTTATGATGACCCACGTGACAATTGGCATTTCGCGGTGAAAGATTACTAGCAACAATGCTAGTTTTGTCGTTTATTGCAGCTCTTGGTAAGAATGCAATATTTTCAAGCTGTGATTCATAAACTTGGGAGCTTCACAGTTATCACACCGAGTAGTAAAATAAAGAGGAAGGTTCATGACGTATTTATTATATTGTTTATTTATTTCATGCTTTATTTAAATAATGGGTCATCAGTAATAAATGAATAAAAGAAATTATTAAACTTTTATTTAGATTTTAAAAAAAGAAATGAGATATTAATTTAATAATTTATCCCAGTTTTCAATCTTTCACATGGTTTTCTTTATGTTTAATTTCATCATATACTTGTTATTTTATTTTTAATACAAAGTAACAAGTAGGACAGAAAAAGAAAATAAAAACAGTTTTTAAGGCTGTTCTCAAATACAAAAGAACTACTTTCTGACACATTTCTGAATTCATTTTTGTTCAGAAATTCATGAAATTGGCAGGTGTTCTTATTCAGAGACTATGTCATCGAAATACGTTTTTTAATTTTTGGTAAAGGCAGAAGATATTTCAGAAAACACAGACAAATTCGGCCTTTTGCACCGAATTCCCGAGGCTGTATCGAGAGAATGGTGATAAAACGTGTCGTCACATGACACAAATCGCTTATAACTCGATAAGATATTTATTTATCAAAAAATGGAAAACTCACTTCGAGTCCAAATCACTTCAATAGTTAAACCTGCCAATTTTATGCTTTTGCGTTTAAAAATGATTCAGAAAATGTGTCAGAAAGCTTCGATTTGTTGAGCAGGTCATTTGAGAACCACCTTGAGAAAATAGTTTTCAGGCAATTTAATTTTATATGCTGGAAGTGTAGGAGAGGGGGTAGGGGTTGGACAGAGAAAGGAGAATTTTTGAGGTAAAGGATATAATTTTAGTAATATAATAAAAATAGTTGAATATAATATTAGTTTTATAATGCTGCACAGCAAATTAATTTTACTTGTAAAACTTTTCTGAAGATATAAAAAGAGAATAAACAAAACATATACATATTTTTTTTTTCAAAAACTTCAACTAAAAATTTTAAAATTATATTAAAAAAAAATTAAAATATTTCAAGCATTGCAATAGTTTTTATTTAGGTATTATTTAAAGATTTCCTTTTAATATATACATATACACCCGTTTATATCTATTTAAATAATGAATTTAATCTAAAATAGGAATTAAAAAAAAGGATTGTTTACGTTTTAAATGAAAGAAAACAAGTTTCTTTTGGCGAAAAAATGTACCGCCAAGCACCGTTCTACGAGATGTTCTTAAAACACTTTTAAAATCGAACTTTTTAAAATAATTACACTTTTATTATTGAAATTGATAACACCAGATGATAGTACGTCCTATTGTTACATACATTTGTGATATCAAAAGTAAAATATTTGCTATTTTCAAAGTGACTACGTGAATAAATAGTATCATAGCTAGAAAGATTTAAATATAAAATGAAATTTAAATATAAAAGAAGTAATTAAAAAAAATGCATATAGATGAATGGTAACAGAGCTTGATTTGTTTTCACTTTCTTTACATCCATAGGCAAAAATAGCTTGGTACCATGATATTTTTGAATGACAAACATGAAATCGTATAATCTCGCTCATATAAATAATGCTACTGGCCAGTTGAGCGGAATGCTTCTTGCCCTGAGACACGTGACTTCATCTTGGCTGCAGAAAGGGTGGGGAGATTATCCATCTAAGCATGGTTACTCTGAGGTTGTATCATTTTTCATAGGTGCATTGTGGTAAATTTCAAATAGATCTCTAAAACGTTATAAATACTTATAGTTACTTTGCTGTAAATTTAACAATATGCCCTGTAATTACAAGCGAAAGAAACAATAAACTTTTGTATAATTTATTTCTGACCATAAACTATTAATTATATATTATTTCAAAATACAGGGGAAGTCAAAATGATTGCATTGATTACAAATGACAATAACTTCGTTACAAACAATGATCGGTAGAAACACTCTAAGCACGTCATAGAAAGGAGCTCAAAGTTTTGTTTGCATACTACTAAAATGTCCCATATGGCTGATTTAAGTCATGCACAAAGCATCCATGAAATCGATCAGTCAGTAAATCCATTTTGCGCCAGATATTGTGAATAACGTTTGTATAGACACTCATGTCAGTGCATTTTCTAAATGCACTTCCAGCTGCATCAATTTCATAAGTAAAGAAGGAAAATCGCCAAAAAGAAGAGTCATGCATAATGCATTCACAATGACTGGTGAAAAATGGACTATCACTTTGATATTTGCTGTATGACTAAAAAAGGGCACTTAGGACAGCTATGAAGTGCGCAAACAAAACGTTGTCCTTTTTCTGCAATGTACTTAAGGCGTTTCTTTAAATTATTTTCTACAATTAAGTTATTTTAATTTGAAAAAAGGGCAATCATTTTGACTTATTATATTAAAAACGATTTTTTAGATGCGTTCATAATTATATAAATAGGTAGCACCTATTGTCGTCGTCTGGTCTGTCCGTTTGTTCGCATATAACAGCGCAAGTCTAGCCATCGGAATGGTTTGAAATTTAATATATATAATCGTTGCAGAATTTCGGCGAGTCATTTCAAATTATATGAAAATCGAATCAAAACTTAAAAAGATATTAATAAATGTTTTCTTCATTTTATCAAATCCTATTATGCGTAACTAATTCAATGGTATCACATTATAGGTAATGATTCTATGTTCATATGGTTATTACGTCATATTTCAGATGGAGTTGTATTATTTTCGTATTACTGAATTTAAAAACCGAATTTGTATACTAAATTTGTTTAATTATAGCAATCATATAATCTACCGACAGATTTTGAGATACATATGTCTCCGGAGAAATAGATATTAAGTGTAAAAATAATCTAAATATGGATTTCCAGTTCTGAAAATTTCGAAACTAGGTTTAAGTTTCCCATTGGAATTTTCAGTAAATGTCAACAAAAGATAAAATGTTGACTACTTAACATGTACTTATTTTATTATGGAAATTAATCATATCATAATAACAGACGATATGTTTCATTTCACTGATGATGTTTTTTACATTGTCTTGTATTGGATGTTTGTACATAGTATAATTTTAATGTTACATATTTATAATTAATTGTTTGTAAAAATGTATTGAAGTTTAATTTCATAAAATAAAATTAATATGTATAATATGACAATCTGCACATAAAATGTATTTTGTATTCATGCATTTTTGCACAAGAGTGAAAAAGCTTTGCACCAAGATCTGAAAATTTATAAAAATAGTTATAGTACCAACGCTCCTGTTTTGTCACGTTTGACGTACAATTTCCAACAGCTTTTTTTTTCGCAATAAAATTTGATATGTCAAGACATACACGTCAGATACCTGTTAGAAGATTTCATAATGTTGCGTTTTACACATAAGTAAATCAAACTAATTTATAATAATGTATACGTAATATATGTCTGGAAGTAGGAGAAGAATATAACACCATTATTGTAATTTTAATGAAAATAGTTGAGTTTTATTAGCAACGAATATTTTCTCCTTAATGTATTTAGAGAAAACAATAACCATTCTATAATTCCGCTTTATCAAGTTTCAATATTAAATACAAAGAAGCATACAAAACTTTTGAGAATATGATCACAATATAATGACTTAAAGAAAAGAGAAAATATACTTTTCGAGGTTTTAAATTTTGTTTTCTTTACACCATTTTTTTTCAAGGCTTGATTTTTCTTTCTAAGAGTAATTATACTGTATTGCTTTTTTCTGAACTATGTCAAATTTTTATGAACCGTTCTTTTTTACTACAAAAAGAAACAAAAATTTATCTCAATTTCAAATTTAGTCACATCGTTAAGGGATATTTGAAATCCAACAAAGGATGGCTATATATTTGTAATGCTTTTCAGTCTTTTTCAATCGTTTCTTGTTATAGAACGTGAAATATATTTTTAAGCATAAAAATATATATCTGATTAAAAGTAGCATATATATTAAAATAAGCATAACTTTATTGGCAAACTATAAAATCATATCACTTAGACAAAAAAAATGTTTTTTTTTGTATATATAAATACACATAATTTTTCTATTACTTGCTTTTTTCTATTTCTTTATTAATGAATTCATTACTTTTTAAATGTAAATTGTTTACCAAAAATGTAATTTAACCATAAAAATTGAGATAGTAATTTTATCTATATAAAAGTTAATATTTCTTCTGAAGGTATAACTCTTTTTTTTTTACTACAGAAATGAATAAAGAATAATATGTTAAAGTATATACGAATAAAAAATTTAAATATTACAAATTTTTAAAAAAGATATAAAAAGTGTACTTTATGTTTAATTTTTACCACGAAAACAAACTTTAGACAATTTACTGAATAATAACTAAAAGTGATAACATTTAGTCTTAGGAATTTATATTTAATAGAGATTTATATTTATCAATTTAAAAATGACACATCTGTGAAACAACCTTTGGAAAATGGATTTAGAGTTTTAATGTTTAGACAACTATAATCAGAACATTATAAAAAGTGGTATTATCTTTCGATCTAATTATTGTATTTATATGCGATGTGTTTGATTTTATCCTAAAAACTCTTGAGTAGTTTTTAAACTACAGATTTAAAACGTTATATTTTAGAGATTTTTGTTCCAAGCTTTCTTATAGAAAAATTAAGATTCTTAATGTCACTTTTGCAAGTGGTAATATCTAAAATTTCTCTAAAAGTCAAAATCCTGTAGGGAAGCGAGATCAAGTGTGGACTTCATATTCTTAATTACAGTTCTGTATATTATAATGATTTACTATCATATAATACTTATTGATATGTATTTATTAATATTAACGAGTGAAAACTATTTAATAATAAATGTTGTTTTTTAAAAAGCTTGTTGAACGTAAATGTTGGAAATTTTTATGATGCTTCTCTCTCTCTCTCTCTCTCTCTATACATGTTGAACTCTATTCATGTTTCGAAGGTACAGGTTGCCAATCCCTAAACATGTCACTATATATCAATGCAAGGAAAATTATAGTGACAAAAGCTTTGTTAAAATCATTTAGTCTCATCAATGTGTTTTTTTTTACTAGTTTCAATTTAATTTGGCATCTCTTGTATCACACAAATAATCATTCGTTAGATTGCATAATTATTTATCTTTAAGTATATTTATTAGTCAGCTTCATTCAAAAATATAAAAATGCAGCTGCATGTTATTATAACTTAGGTAGTAACTATTTCCTACGCTTTTCCAGATGTTAGTCACATTTCACGACAGACTATTTAATCTGGAATATTTTGGTAAGATATCTGTGTTATACTATTAAAGTTAGGTACCTAAAATCGAGCTCGCAGTAGCTGACACTACTAAATATATGATTACCGAATTCCTCTACATACTCTACTTCTACTAAAGTAATAGATTTTTCTCACAACCAAAAATCAATCTTATAATAAAAATTTTGATGTTTTAATTTTTGTTTAACTTATGTAAGGATTTCTTTTCTGTATCAAGTGAGATGCTGATTAATCGCTTTACATCTTGTATCCCTTTCAAATTTTGTTTGTGATACATGCTTTGACTCAACTCTTTAGATTTTATCAGTACATATCAACTAGGATGGATCAAATACAGGGTGTCTCAAAGAGATTAAAATAAATTTTAATTGTTTTCTGATTGAGATACATCTTTAATGTAAATTGTAAAAATATTATAAATACAACAGGTTTTAAGAATATATTCATTAAAAATACTATTTCATAATTATATTCATAAAAATGCCATATTTTTAATCCACATTATATTTCAAACTATATTCCACATTTATATTCCACATTATATACACTGCCATTATATTTCAAAAAAATAATATTCTGTTTTCTAGCTTCCTTTGGACCTATAAATAATAATTATAAAACATTTTTTCTATGCTCTGAAGAGCAAAACATTAAAAATTCCACTTTTCTGCTACTAAAACTCACCGAAATGGGATACTTAAAATGAACAAAATTTTAGACCTTTACGGCACTAAAAGTGGCCACATAATTGTTTTAGCTTCGGAAAGTTCCAAAATATCATAAAATGAAAACGATTATAACTCTGAGAGTGCGAAAAATGGAATATTTACATCTTTACTAGACGCTGATTGCGAAAATGTTTCTAAATACAACTTATAGGGTACACAAAATTCTATAAAAACTTAAAAATGCCTAAACTTGAGAAAAGATTTAGCAGAACTATTTCATCAATATAATATTAATTCCTACCTTAGTTTCCACACTTTTGCAATTTATATTGCCTACGCATCTGTAACAGGTTAAATTATTAACGTGCGTTTCAGACCTTTTGGGACACCCTGTAAAAAAGGAACAACTTATATTTTTACAGTCTGTGGATTTTTTTTTTTATTCCATACAACTATATTTAAATATAATAAGTTAGATGACGCAAAGGTGGGCATAGTTAGGCTTTGATGATTTTTTTATAATTTTCTGGTTGGATGTGTGTGGCTGATTTTTTGTAAAATTTTACACTTATCTCTAACACATATCAAGTATACCTTTCTTTGTAAAATAAACTTTAATAACTTTTATAATGCAATTTTAAATTGTAGCTTGTGGGCCACTTTCGGCGCATAAAGTTCCAATGGTGGTCCGTGTATTGAAAT
This sequence comes from Maratus michaelseni, assembly GCA_963931845.1. Lineage (NCBI taxonomy): Eukaryota > Metazoa > Arthropoda > Arachnida > Araneae > Salticidae > Maratus > Maratus michaelseni. The sequence goes on along the minus strand of OZ007591.1, from coordinate 286,924,622 downwards.
CACTTTTAAAATGCGAAAAAAGTACTCGGCAAACTGTTCTGCTTAATATTATGTTCTGATGATCCTTTCTTTCTTTTGATATCTTTCGAGTTTTTCTTCTTAATCTGCTTATCTTATAACACGAAAATACATCGAAAAACTTTTTGTGCACGGTAGTTCAGGGATTTCCTTCTGGGAGATACTGACTTCTTTAGAGAGATTTCTGGTGTTAACAATAAATGGTAATAAGTTTATTTCAGATATTTATGTAGAAAGTTTGAAAGTCACCCTTACTACACTGATTTCCACATTTGTTTTCTAAGGTGGCCACCTTGAGGACTTGTGTATGGTCGCCATTTGCACGACGTAAAAGTATTAATCTGATACATATCTTAAAATTGAAGTAAATGTGGTCAAAGAGAAGGAAATAAGCTTTCAGAAAAACGTATCGTACCTTCAATTACTAAGAATTTAAACACGTGTAATTTAAAATATTTTCTTACCCGATAAATTAGAACTACTACTCCTCAAAAGTGAAATCACTGCATAAAATGTCGGAGGATCAATGTGATTTCTTTAAATTGAGCCACGTGCACTCCAGATACATGATTGACAATGCAGTAGCACCATTTTGTGATTAAAAATTAAATTAATTCTAATTTTGAGGGTTGGGCTACCTTAGGGACAATGGCCACCTTCTGTTCACACACCTTATGTAAGCGTCACTGTACGTTGATGCTATGACCATACTATGTCGTTCATAATAGGCTTTTATAAAAGACTTCCTAATTTCTTTAACTAAATTACATGTAACAATATAACAAATTACATGTTTATCGGGTAGCTAATTAATTTCTAACAGAAATATATAGTACATATAAATACTATATAGTACAATTTTTTTAAATAGGTAGTGCTGCGCTGTATAAAACTGTAATATTGCTCAGATTAACATGTGAATGTGGATCAAAAGTCTTTTATTGTTTACTTTATTTGGCTATTACAAGCAAAAAAAATTTTTTTTTTCTCAACGTCATTTTTTAAAGACATATTTAAACCACTGTTTGTCCAAAGTTGTAACAATTCTAAAATTAATAGCGTTGTTACAACTTTGGACAAAGAACTGTTAAAATATGACTTATTATTTGAACATAATTTTTTTTAAAACTAATGATACTTATGAAATTTAATTTATCTTTGTGAATTATCTTTATGAATTATAATTTTTTAAAGTTAGGGAGTCCTTAAAAAGCTTCACATATATAATTATACAAAAATTGTGTATTCATGTACGCACAAAATGCATCTGCAGGCTAAAAATTATTTCCAAAAAAAAAACTTATTTACAAAACAAATTGCCTCTAATATTCTCATTTATTTGAAACAATCTGATGACAAATTAATGGAATGGAATATTTATTAGTTTTTTCCCTTAAATTCAGTACGTGTGCATTGTAAATAAAAAATACTCCTGCGAGTAACGCTGATTAACGTTATATTGACAGTGACAACACCTGACCAATAAATGGCACTTTTACTGCAATGTTTTTTTTACTTTTATATATTGCAGATTTTCAATTTTTATTCCTTCGCATACAGAAAAAAACAGTACTTTCAAATGCAATTTGTTTTTAAAACTATATATCAGTTTAATGATTTTATATTGGTTTTAAAATAGTTTTCAAGCATGAAATTTATAAATCAGCGAGCAACCCTATTACGAAAAATTAACTGCTCTTCAAACAATGAAAATAATTCAGAACTTGTTTGTTACAGTGTAAATAATTAAATAAATAAATTACCAAATAAAATTAAAACGATACGAACACTAATATATAAATAAATATATAAAACAACTATTTAAGAGATATGTAGCCGAACTAAGCGCTTAAGTACTGAAGTAATCAGACTCTCAAAGTTTGCTATAAAACCTTGAAATATTTCATGATTGATGTCTGACATGCGGCTAATACGGAAGTTGCGACCATGATTTTTTGTATACTTGCTGTGCAACCTAAGAAAATATACTAAATGTAAAAATATCAGTTAAATATCAATTAAAGACGATTTTCATCTATATTATGTACATAGTTACGGAGGTCTTTACCCAGGGTAGCCTGATTTGGATTGCCTTTTATAATTTAAACAAATTTTATTTATTAAGTTTAAAGGTAAATGATAAGGACCCTGACTTTAACACCCAGGGTCGGACAGCGGCCAAGAAAGACACAGTAGGCTAGAGTTGCCAATTTCGCTTTTGAATACAACATATTTAACATAATAATCTTCACTCTATTTAGTCGCAGAATTCCATTCGCAAAGCCGTTAAATTGGTAACTCGGTTAAATTGGTAACCCGTTAAATTGTGTGTCGTTCAAAATCGGACCTGTTAATGCCTTCATTTTAATCTAAATGTATTTTGTCTCTTGCGTCACCGCATAAGCTGTCAATAACTCTGAAAAAAAAAATTAAAATTTCAAAGTGTAGCTTATAAAATTAACTTGTTTATTAAAAAAAAAGAAACAAATGTTTTTAAAATCAGTTCGGAATCAGTTATTAAAACCAGCTCAGAATCAGTTATTAAAATCAGCTCATACTCTATAAAGGTCGCTACAAACGTTGAAATATTTCGGAATTGACCGCTAGCATGCGACTAATACAAAAGTAAAAAACATTATTTTTTCTGTAGTTGCTGTGCACTCTAAAAAAATATGCTAAATGTAAAAATTCTATTAGAGCTTTAAATTAAATAATATTTTCATCTATTCTCTGTAGACATGGCAGTATACGGAGTTCTTTAATCCGGGTAGACGAGGTTGGATTGCCTTTTATACATAAATTCTAAATTCATTCATAAAATGTTGTATAAAATTTAAGTATACGATAAATTATATAAATTCATGTAAATAATAATTTGTAATTATAATTTTAATTATTAAGTATAAAAGTAAATTATAAGCTCTTTTAAACCTAGGGTCTGATTATCACTCAGGCACAGTAGGTTAGTGATAAAATAGACTTTTGAATACCAAAAATTGGAAATAATAATCATAGCTTTATTTAATCACAGAATTCTATTCAAAAACCCATTAAATTCGTAATACTGGTCAATTTTTCCTTGATCAAATCAGGCCCGTTAATAATTGCATATTAAAATAAATGTATTTTGCCTCATGCGTGACCATATAAACCGTTAAATGTAAACCTTCAGAAAAATACAGATTCCGAAGTTTAGCTTATAAAATTAATTATATGCAATTTATCCCTATTTAAATGTTTTTAAAATGTAAAATATATACTACTGTGGGCAAAAAATAGTAAGACTTTGTTCATAATTTTAAAATTCTTAATTTATTCTTCCAAATCTATTTCGTCCCCCTCAAAGTAATCCCCCCTGGCCCCAATACACTTGTGCCAACGTTTCTTCCAATCCTCGAAACAGCTGTTAAAGTCAATTTCCGGAATAGCCTTCAATGCGCGTAACGATTAATGTTTAATGTCTTCAATTGACTCAAAACTGTTTCCCCGGAGCGGTCGTTTGAGTTTGCTGAATAGCCAGAAGTCACACGGAGCTAAATCAGGCGAATACGGTGGTTGTGGCACGATATTGGTTGCAAATTTGGCGAAAAACTCAAGAAGAATTAATGCAGTATGCGACGGTGCATTATCAGTGCATCTTTCAAAATGGTTTTCACTGATCCTTCCGATATTCCAACGATGCCAGTAAGGTCTCTGACTGTTAATCGTCGATTCTCAAGCACCAATTTCTTGATTTTATTGACGTGTTGATCATCAGCTGATGTTGTTGGCCGTCCTGGACGTGGTTCGTCGTCAACGCGTTCTCGACCGTCTTTGAATAATTTGTACCAATCAAAAACACTTGCTCGCGACTAACAATTATCACCGAAGACCTTTTGCAACATTCTGAACGTTTCGGAACCAGAAATTTGATTCCGCACACAAAATTTAATGGAACTTCTTTGTTGAATAATTTCACTCATTATAAAAATCGCCGAATGCACTTTTTGTACTTCAGAAAGACAAGCGTATACTAAACACTAATAATTATTTTGATGTGACATTTGGTACAGATGTCACTGGCAGTCATACCAACCTAGAAAAAAAATATTTCGACGACTGGGTTTTCGCGCGAAATTTAAATTAAAAAGTCTTATATTTTTTGTCCACAGTAGTATATATGTATAATGTATAATCGTAATAATATTATAAATCTGATTGTGTGCAAATGTTAGGCTGAAGCCAGCGTCGAAATGGAGCATCTAATTATCCTGTATCTTTGCATATAGGTTGATAATAACCCTCAAATGAACATAGGCTGGTTTTTGTTTATTTTATTCAAATATTTTCTTTAATAATTAAAAATTTCATTATTTTCATAGAGAATAAATGGACATTTTTCCATAAAACTTATCCATTTTACCTATCGTTGCTAGAGCTTTGATCGTTGCCAATAAATAAGAACATGAAAAACAAATTCATCAACAATTAATTTTCAGTTGAACGATTTTCACGTGAAAAATGAAAATTAAAAAGAATTCAAAAGAAGATGAATTTTCGTGATATTTGAAACAAAAATATGGAGAATTTGTTATTATATATGAAGTATGAATATCGGTTACATTAAAAAGATCTTTTTCTGTCAAAAAACTGCGTTATAATTAGAAGGAAAATGAACAATAATTATATTATTAAAAATAGATTTCGCTTGGACCATGGAACTATGAAAATGATTCACCTTGGCTTGAACAAATATGACGTCATAAATAAAACATGTATTTTCAAATATTCGTAATAATACAAGGAGCATGAATATCAATGTATAATGGAAGTAGATAGATAATGGACGTAATATTTAAGATGAAAAACTGAAATATTTTTTATTGATACTGATTAATAAATAGCTCGAATACCAGTTACATACAAATGTGAGTTTTCCGCTAAAATTTACGTCTTGATTGCCAGAAAAAGAAAATTAACAAGAATTATGCCATTAAAAAGAGATTTCTCTGAGGAAAAAGTGACGTCATATTTGAAATAAAACGGGTATTTTCAAATGTATTTTACAAGGAGCGTGAATCAATTCCTTACATTAATAATACAAGGATCAGTAAGTTTAGAAAGTAGATGAGTTTCACGCCATATTTAAAACGAAAAATTTATTTTATTTTTTTTATCTATACCGATTATTAAGCATGAATATCAGTTACATAAAGATGAGAGTTTTTTGCCAAAAACCGCACCATGATTATTAGGAAAAGAAAAATAAATACGAATCTATTATATTAAAATCTGACCGCCTGTTTGTATTTCGCATCTACTCCTTTCAGATTGTTGAATGTAACGCGATTTACTTAACACAGGATATCATTGATCCTAGGATGTCATAAACTCTCAGAATTTAAAAAAAAGGATTTAAATTCCGAGATATTACTATTATTATTATTATTATTTCTTATAAATTTTAGCGAAGTTTCTCTAAAATTGGCAACTAAATTATTCCATTTTTGTGGATAAAAAAGAAGAAATAAAACGGATTAATATATTTTTCTCATTAAAAATGAAAAAAATGAATTTATTTTCAATTTGTATAGATGGTGAAAGAAAAAAAAATCTTGATTACAGTAAAATTTTTGAAAAGTAAAACCGTATTTTCCCATATTCAAACTTCATGAATCAATTTATTCTGGAAAACAAAAATCGTCTGTCAACTTATTTTCATTTAGAAATAAAGATTTTTTTTCAGTTATAGATTAAATCAAGGAGGCAAATTTAAGCTCCTGGCATTTAGGTCTACAATTATTGCTCCCTATTCACAAGAATCGATTTTAATCAAAAAGAATATACTATTTCCATTATCTTTGAAGGATGGCTATTAAAACGTTTCACAAAGGCGTTAAAAGTAAAATGGTTTACCAGGTTGTTGTTGTTGTTGACGTGTCAGAGAAAGTACCAAAGCACTTCTCTGAAAGAAGAGGTGCCAGAGCCTCAAGAGAGGTTGGACTTCTAGAGCTGGTCTCCTAATTTTGAACCAATTTCAGATGAGAGACCTGCATCTGGATTGGCACCCCCAGAGGTAACGCTTATATAGAACTTGGAGGACTTTGGAGCCACGAACAGATTTAACGTGCACCAGCTCCCATTAACGTACACGGTCCCACAGCAGAGGCAGACGAGAGAGGATAGACGATGCACCCTCCCAAGCATTGACCTTGGTCGATGCTGCACGGCTTTCGGTGATCTTACGAGAACCGAGCTTTTACCGTCCGCGCCACTGCGGGACGGTTTACCAGGTAAACTTGACATATGTTTTTGCACAATTCGCCGATTTCCACGATTTTATTTGGCCCGCCTTTTATCATTGGTTGCAGTTTCATTTTCGTGATTATTTGTCACAAAATTTCACTTTTTTAAAACTTAGTTATGTCAACCCTCTATAGCATAGAAATACTGTATTGTCTCCTATGGAATGTGATAAAGAGTTAGTTAATTGTCTACGTTTCTAATTATCGGGAATGAAATATTTTGTTTAATTAATGCATTTATTCTTCTTTTATGATACGTGAACGAAGTCACGGGTAACAGCTAGTGTATATATATATATATATATATATATATATATATATATATATATTATTAATAAATAAACACGTAAAATCTTCCAACATATTATAAATTTCAACGTCAAAAGATTAATTATCAGTTCAGTTAATCCTCTTGTCTGAAGTGATTTGTAAATCCGTCCTTTGTAAGATGTTTTAATTACACAAGTGAACAAAGAATATAACAATGTTCAATGAATATATTACCCTTCAACTTTTCTAGAAGTTTAATGAAATTTTAGAAGACATGTGACGCATAACTTTTTTTAGATTTTTTTATTTTATTTTGAAATGGAGCAGGAAATTTCGGTTTTACAAAGATTAAATTCTTACGTGTTAATTAATTTCCTATCTTTAATAAAATAATTTCAAATCACTTAATTAAAGAATAAAATAGAAAAAATTCAAAAATTGTTTTTTTTAGTGTATACAATATATACAAGAAATATGAATATGTTTATTTCGTGAATTTGATAGAGTAAAGAAACTCTATTATTAAATCTTTAAATATATATTTTGAAAGTGTAAAGTTTAATAGAGAAGAAGATACAGTGCATGAAGTTACTCAATATCGCTACTTTTCGAATTTCTTCAATGAATAAGAGTAAAAGGAACCTTTAGAAACGTTTTCGCGTTAAATTAAATAATATATTTTATGAACATTTCTGTGAATTTTTATATACTAATTATATCTAAATTGTTCTGTGTAAAAACAATGTATATATGTTTCTTAATTTTCCTATATTTATCAATTATATCTGAAAAAAATATTTCCAAAATATAATTTTCCGACAAATGATTCTTATTAATAAAAAATCATTCTAAATTCCAATACATTTATGAATGATAAATCTCACCACCAAACCATTAATTATAGTTTCAGTAAATCCGCTTTTCTGAAGTGATCTGTAAAGATTTATAGCTTTTTAATCTCAAAATAAAAAAGTGTGTAACGGTATCCGATGAAATTATCCCTTCATTTTTATAAAAAGTTTAATACAATTGGAAAAGGTATTATTAATTTGCGTGTTTAACAATAAGACAATTTTATTGTAAATTTAAAATATTTTTTCAATGTTAGTTAAAAATACACTTCACATATTATATAGAAAATATAATATCAGAAGTAATATATAGAAATATGTAAGAACATTTTAATTTTCATGAATGATAAACTGATGTCCGAAATTTAAATTCCAATTTGCTAGCCAGAAAGTTATTGGTAAGTATTTAAAAGAAAGTGATATAAATAGTCGATTCAGCAAATAGCTACACTAACAGTACATCCAATCTATAAAATGCAAATCTTGTCGTGAATAGCATATAATCTTGATTAATGAAAAATAATCCTTTAATTTTAAGTTTTTAATCTTTTTCACTTGATAAATTTTATAGTCAAAATATTAATTTTCTGCTCAGCCAATCTGTTTGATTGAAGTGATTTGCAAATTTCTGAATATATTAATAAAACAAGAAAATTAGCTATGAAACAAAATTCGTTTAATAAATTTTCCCTTCAGTTTTCAGAAAAGTTTAATAAGTATGGGAAGGACAGTGATGATTCTATCTTTAAAAAAATTATACGATGAGTCTTTTTATGATACAAAAATTTAATTAAATTGCGAGGTTCAAATTGAGTTTTGTGGATTTATAAGTTAGAAGAAAATTCTACACATTGAAATAATATTATGTCTTACTTTTTACTTACCCATCATACGCAGTATAGGGTAAGTCTTGTAATCGTTTTGAAAATCGAAAAATTTTTTTGACGGATTTACACGTTTCAGACACTGGAGATTCCGAAAAACATATTTTTAGAAAAAAATTTTTGCCGTCCGTCTGTGTGTCTGTGTGTGTGTCTGTGTGTGTGTCTGTGTGTGTGTCTGTGTGTCTGTAAACGCTCTATCGCCCGAAAAAATTGAGATAGAGACTTGCAATTTGGTATGTACTTAGTATGTAATAATGGAAGGAAGCCTATTTCATTTCAATAACCTCGATTAACCGGAACAATTTTTTTCGGACTCTCGAAATATTCGTTCTGATGAAAGGTATACAAAAATTTTCGAAATTGTTTATTTTAAGAAATGAAAATAAAAGACAATAAAAAAACATAAATTTTGCATGAAGCATGAAGTCGATCGGATAATTAGTTCCCGAGATATTTGGAATCCTATTTTCCACACTCTTCGATTTTTCATGACCCTGTATTTCATCCAAATTTCACTTCAAAGATATATTTTAATTGGAAATTTGACGCTTAATCAGATGCAGTAAACCGCTAGTTAATAGGATTATTATTTTTGGAGTTATAAGGATGTTTCTTTCAAGCAATTCAGTAATTGAGCCTTTAAAGTTTGTGACGTCATCAAGCCACGATTTTATTTGAATTGCAATGCACTTTATAAGTAGTTTACACATTTTTATTTTAATATTTTACATTATGCATATCCATGATGGGTAAGTATTACGGTGGCCCCCAACGACTAGTTATTGTTAATGAACGAACTGTATATTTCCGTCATGTGAAAACGAATCTTTATGGATCCTTGTGTGTAAAAATGTATGCATACAATCTTGACATTCAATGGTGTATATGATATGAATATTAGAATGTCAAAACAAATAAAAAATAAATTCTCATATATGTGCAATATTTTTATCTAAAAGTTACATATTCAAATGTTTAATTATTCTATTTCCTTAAATTTATAAATATTATATTCAAAATAAGAAATAAATATTTTTATCAAGAAAAGAAAGTTATAAAGTTCACTTTAATGCACAATTCACCTTGAATAAATTATATTAAATTCACAAAAAAAAAAGGTCGAAGAGCAATGACAGTATTGTCTCTTAGGAAAGCGGAGTGTCGTCTGAAAACGTTTAGAGTGTGTGTTGTTAATGTTTTTAACATCTTGACAACAATGAATGTATTTTTGAAAGAATAAGCAATGAGTACACTTGCGAACTGTACGTCTTTTTTGTGAATTTAAATATTTTTATATTGAAATTTTAATTACCAATACAAATTAGTAAAACGGGATCTTTAAGTATATATATATTTTATTTTTTGTGATAACATTCATTGTTAAAAATATTTTTTTCAGATCGGCTAATAACACTGTACAACGTGTAAAATATCCTTCGGATGAAAATATTTGATCCTAAATCAGTTTCTTGCTCTGATTGCGAATATGCTTTCTGTTTTTCTATAGGTCGTCCAGTTTTTGAGAAATTTGCATATTTATGTATATGCAAATTTAAACTTTTTTGTGCCATTTTATGCAAATTTTAGGTACAATAAATGTCAGATTGAATTAAGTTTTCTAGATTATGACTACTGGACCATTTGCTTCAGATAAATGCCGCAGTCTGTATATTCTTAACATTCACCTGTCTGTTATTAAGCCTAATTTGCATATTTTTCAATGATGCTATATTTACATTACTGTCAACTTTAAAGAAGTTGCCACATAATTGTCATATTTTTTCCTAGACTAGACTTTAATGTAGATTTTGAATCTGTAATTCGTTCCTTTCTATCACGTCTAGTTTTAGAGTAAAATGAATATCTACGTTTGTGGAGTATGGGCACACGTTTGATATAAGGTAAAGCCAGGAGAGATGACGCAGTCGGAGAGATTGCGCACATAGAGGTTCGGGGGGAAGGAGTAGAGTAAGCGCTCAGCGACTCCAGGTAGTTGTACAACAACAGTAGTGGAGTGTATACTTGAAAGTGCACGTTGATTGCTTTGAGCGTTTAAGATAAAGTATTGCTATTTTGTTTTGTTTTCCCAAAGTAAGTGCTTGAATTTTCATAGCTATTCATCAGAATTTCTATACAATGTCAATAGTACAAAATATTTTAAACTGAAACAATTTCTCATAAGCTACCAATTTAGACTAACAATGTGAACATCAACGGTTCGTTTTAGAAGAGGTCATGTTTAAATAAAAGGCCGCGCAATCTCTCCTACCGAAATTGGAGAGTTTGCGCCTCTGCTACTTAGGAGAGATGGCGCGGTGTTCCCATTAGTTTTCATGCTAGGAGAGATTACGCAGCTTATTGGTAAATTTGCATAAAAAAATGAAAAATGAAAATGGACTAATTTTAAGTTAAACGTGTTTTTAAGTAACATAATTTTATTTTGTAATCTTATCTGGACTTGCTTTTTATGATTCTTTAATTTTTTTCCGTTAATTAAAATTTTTTAATCGTTTTTAAAATTATTTCCTTTTTCTGATTCTTTAATTATTAGGTTGAAATATTCACTCCTAATACAATAATATTTGTTCACAAAAACCTTACAGCAATGTCATTTAAGTGTAATTATTATTCTTAACAATTTAATTGTAGTTATTATTAGTAACAATCTCTCCTACCCATGTGCGCAATCACACCAACCCTGTAAGGACAGATTGCGCAAAATAACTTTCTTGGATTTATTACAACTGCTCTATTAAATTGCAAGATAACAACAAAATAGCAATGGAAATGCATAAAAAACAAATGAAGTAAAAATTATTCATGAATAGTTTAGCAAAAAAGGAATATTTAGATTTTTTATTGCTATTCTTTTGAATTGTGCGCAGACTATCCTAGCTTTACCTTAAATTGCTTTTTAGGGGAGTTTACCTCCCCTACGTTATTTGAAGTAACGTTATTTGAAAAACATGAAAAATATGCAAGTTAGGCACAATATTTCACGGTCACATGTTAGTATAAACTTGGACACAATTTTTTGTAAAATAAACTGATCAGTAATCATAACATAAAACAAAAAAGCCAGTCTGATAATGCTTTGTACATTAAATTTCAAAGTAATTGTACACAAATTCCAAAATTTGCAGAAATCGAAACATACAATACCTAACAATCTGGACGTGCTGGAGAAAATCTAAAACTGGATTCAGAATCAGCGCAAAAAACTGAATATGATACAACTGATTTCGATTTTGGAACAGAGCAATAGTGGAAATTTGTCGTCCAGTGTAATCTTTCTTCAAATAATTAGTAAATGGATGCTGTTTTTTAAATAAAATAAGAAAATAAATAATGTAATATTGTCCAATAAAAAATTTCTTCGTTTATCAATTAAAAAAAAAGCAAGAAAAATAGAGATTGCACTAGTCAGTTTTCTGAAAATACACAAACAATCTAGTGCAAACATTTTTTGTATTGTAAATTATTACAAACTTAATAAAATTCATTTTTTAGAATTTAGAAGAATTAAACACATAAATGAAATATTTTCACATAGTGTCAATCAGAAAACTTGTCTTGTCAGTATTTAAAGACCTGTGTTGTTTATGCAAAAAAAAGGAAGCAATAATGTGTTAATAATAAACTTTTAAATCAATATTAAGCTAGTATAATTTTTCTTAAAGAAAAAAAAAAGGGTCTTACAGTTAGATCCACGTTATCTGAATGTTTGAACCGCGATAAGAAACAAAATATTAGCAATTTAATATATCGTATTTATTGTGTTATATATTAGAAGCCTTTGTAAAGCATTTCCATGTTTTTCTATACAGGTTGAATACTACATATCTCATAATAAAGGGGAATATAATTTAACGAAACAAACAGAAATGACATAGGAACATAGGGCCTCAGCTCATTTCTTCAGTAAAAAAATAAAGCTTTTTTTTCACAGCTGTTGGATTCACATTTTATTTTTAGATTTCCTATTATAATCATGATATTGTAAAATTATTTTCAACATATTTACTGAGAAATGTGTGAAACATTTTGGCAAACTATGAAAGGGAAGTAGTTCAAAATACTTCTGTTAGAGACAACATATGTTCTGTCAGCTTTATTTAAAATGATGAAGAATCTAACTCAGTATTACTTGGAACTGAGTACGAGCATTTCAGTATTTTTTTTGTCCCACAATTCTTATATAAGAAGACAAATATTTGCAAAATTCGTTAAAATACATCAATAACTTTTGAGAATGATGCTTTAAATATCGACGAAGAATCATTCCGTTTTAGAAGACACGAAACTACGTTAATATTTACCAGGCACTTCTTTTCTAAAGAGTTATTCTTAATCATGCCACACCAAAACACAGGGTAGCAATTACTGTAGGGTAAAGGAGCGTTGGTTGATTTTGAGATCATTTCCGTCTTTGAAGAAGGCATGCTTTCTCACAGATTTGTAAATCACTGCTCCTGAAACACTTAATGTGAAAAGTATGAATAAATAGTAAAATTTGACAATGAGAGTGATACTGTCTATTCATTACTAAATAAATAAATTGTCACAGAATATTTCTGCTTGAGTTTCGTTTATTTTACATTTTGTAGGTTTTCCAGATCGTAATTCATTTTCTAAAAATATAACAGCTGAATATCGCTTAGGAAAAAAGTATAATGGTAGTCTGTTTGTGTGTTTTAAATGATTCCAAGCTAATTATAATGCCTGAATAATGCTCAATTAGTTATCACAAATCCCTCTTAAATATATATTACACTGAATACAATTTTTTCTTTTAATAAGCAGGTATTTTTAGGAATTGTTGCATTTTGAATTGATTCCATATTATTGAACGTATTACCTAAGTTTTTTCGTTTTACATTATTTTAAAAAGATAAAAAAAAGTACATAGTTCTTCATATAGTATATAATAATGTATATAGTTTTTAAGTTTTTTTCTTCGTTTTAATGTATATAGTATTAAACATATGGATTTTAAAAGCATGGGTTATTATTTAAAACCATATTTTGAGGTTACTTTGACCTTGGGATGCTATTTGGACAAAACAAGTGTTTTAAATCAGACATGGCTGAACTGTGCTGAAATTATTGACGCGGCTCACCAATATCACAAAATTTATTACCCTTGTCGAGCATATCCTATGCTCAACTATGTTACAGGTCTTCTAACATTCTAGATGAGGGTGTTCTGCTTTCTGAAAAAGAAAATGCGAAATTTTGTCGCCTAATAACTAACACTACCACACACTTTTCACACTGCAGCTAGGCACAAGGTAAACAGAAATATGCATTTCATATATAGTCCTTAAGAAATTGACAGTGTTAATTACATTGTCAACAAATCCATGTCTTTAGTAATATTTAAACCTAGCATATTATAAAGTGTTTGATTACTTAAACTGAATAACACGAATAAATTATTTCTCGTGCACGTATTACTTTTTTTCATTATCATAATATATTTCAATTTCCTATTTCCATTGCATTGTACTCTAGAGGGACTCTAAAATATTTAAAAAAAGGTACCATTTCAGAATACGTTTAATATATATATATATATGTAAAGGCAATTGTAATATTTTTTTATTACTAATTCAGTATAATTAAAAATGTATTATAAATGTTTCTTTAAAATAATATAATTATTTAATTAGATTGCGATTTAAAACATCTAACTCAACACTATATCAAATTGATTTTTATTTCATTAATTTATTATATAAATAATAATTCTTAATAAAAATCTAAATAGAGAGGTTTACTTGGGGTTAAATGTATACGAATTTTCCACACTTTTCAGTAATTGTTAAATTGCTTTATTTATAACATATATGTAACTCTATTTGTTTGCCCAGCTGTTGTTTCGCTACTCTAAAACATGTGTATTTGGAATTTAAATTTTCTAGGACATTAACATAAATTACAGCACTTTTACAATTACCACTATGTTTTTACATTTATCCCAAAAGACTAAGGCATGAATGTAAAAATATCAAAATTTTTTTCAGGGAGGTCAAAAGAAAAATCAGTTACTGATACATGAACATCATAATTGTTTTACTTATTCACAGCATTTGAATATGACGTTTTCAATTACCACAATAGGGAGTTTACAATTATTCCAATCTTCAGTTTTTGATATTTTCGAAGATCAAGAAGTAGAAAAGTGGCTCTATTAATAACTGTGTACAGTGACGTATGATCTTAGATTAAAGAAGTGAGAAAAATCCTACATTATTTACTTTTGTCACGTAAAGTCTTTTAAATCTTAAATTTGTTTAGAAAACGTCTTGGAAAAACGAAGAATCTTAGAACCAACTTTATAATAAGAAATAATAAGATATTCAACTGAAAAAACTACACATGTTTTATGCTTTGTCTCAATTAAATTTTAATTAAACAAAAAATGTGATGTGGTTGTTATTCTTAAATGTTAGTTGAATAAAGTAACACAAAATTGAGAAGCCACAAAGTAACATCTATAAAGCAACAAATTAACTAAGCATATCTTTATTTTTCTTAAAATAAGGGCATATTAAAATATATACTGAGCTTAATTATATTTTTATTTTTACCTGAAATTTCCATTTAAAACAATAATAAGGAAAAACTGTAACTTTAGTATTTTCCTCGAAGGTAAAAGTCCTCAAATTAAAAGAATATGTGTTCCAGAACTGTTCGAGAACATTTCTGTAACTGGAGAAATTATTTAATATACTTCTTCCGATATATAAATAGCCCAATCTTCTGTTTCTTCTGCTTCTTCTAGTTGTTAAGCAGCTAGTACATCTTTTAATTTTCTATATCAGAATCATCTACAGTGAAGACACTTTTGTTTATTTTGTCTGCCACTGTTAAATTTCTTTTCCTTTTTACGGTTTCGTTTATCTCACGAAACCCCATTACTCCCACTTTGTTGTCTGTCCGTCACAGAGCTCAGAAAATAAGTTCTCAGAACCGTTCTCAGAAACTATGTAACTTACAGTCGTGAAATTTTGTGTACTTATAGCTAAATATCTATTATTAAGCTCAAAATCCTAAAATTTGAAAACATCGTATTATTTTAATATAGAGAGATAAAAAATCAAACATCTAACAGCCTTTTTCCTATTAAATTTAAACATTTTTCGTTATAGCAGTTGCTAACAATTAAATATCCCCAATAAAATTCTTTCTACAATAATTAATTTTCTATTGAAAGATTTCCAAATGAAAATGAAAATGAAATAAAAAGTTTCACCAATTGAAAAAAATGATTCATATGACGTCATATTGGTAATAAAACGGAAATTTTCAAACATTTCTCAATAATACAAAGAGTATGAGTATGTCTAAATACAGAAAACAGCTTAGTATGACGTCATTAGAGAATTAAAAATAAAATTAATCTGAAGTCTAACATTTCAAACAACATGTTTAATTTTAAAATTGATTTTTTATTAATATCGTATTCAGTCCACATGACAGACATTATTATGACAGAGTATATATCGGATCGTTTCGGATTTCCGAAAAAAAAACGAGAAAAATAGACCGATAAATTTTTATTTTATAAAAAAACATGACTTTCTTTTTTTTTTTTTTTTTGAAAAATGAAATTTATTTGGATTTATTAAAAGAAGGATAAAGTGTTTTGAAAGAAATATTAAACGAAATCCATTGTGCGACCTTCGATCACACTTATCCATTTGTTTCTGCTTATTCTGAAATCTTTCTACTTTTGTTATCTTCTTTGTTTCCTTTTCAATGCTGCACCGATTTTATTTAAGAGTGAACAGCTTCAACTAATTAACCTGAGATACAGTTCTTGAGATGATAGCAGTTTTCAGTGCGTATGGTTTCAATGTTACTTGTAACTTCTTTGAAGGGCAGGATAATCATTTAGAAACATTGTTCGTTGATAAACTTTGCGAAAAATATCAGTTATGTCCATGAGTCCTGTTTCGGATAAATCGTTGCTTGCATTTGTTGGTGTTTGGTAGATTATAAAAAAGAAAAATTCCTATATATATGCGTTTATAGAATAGACCATGTTTGCTAGCTCCTCAGACTAAAATAATATAGATAATATTGTATAATATTACCATTACGATGTGCCAACAACATCGTGTGGAACAATACAAATATGAGTGGGGAAATACCAGTGAGCAGTTAGTCGGCAATATATGTCAGTTGAAAAAAAAAATACTAAAACGACTTATCTCTGCTTTATATCCAACAGCCGCAAGAAATATTGAGGAGAATAAATTTCGTTTGACAGAGTTTTTTCAGACGTACCAAATTCTTTTGATAATGACGCTGCCATCGGATAATAGCAACAGATGAGGCGAGCAATATTATTTTTGCTGACAAAGAGATACCAGATCATTTACTTATTTGTTCTCCCAACGCCCAGGTGAACGCTGGTATCATTTATTCAAAATTACCCAATGTTTATATTTAACCTAATTGGCAATATGGACTAGAAATTATGACGATGAATCTATTTTTTATTTACTTATAATATTATAAAATTCACTAAGTTTAATTTTATAATAAGAGAGAATAACATTTTCAACTACAGAAATTACACATGTTTTATGCTTTGTCTCATCCCAATATAAATTAAACATAAAATATGATATGATTAATATTTTTAAATGTTAGTTCGATAAAGTAGCACAAAATTGAAAAGTCACTATAAAATAATAAAGAAACATCCATAAAATAACAAATTGATTAAGCATATCTTTATTTTCTTAAAATAATGATATATTAAAATGTATACTGAGACTAATTAGATATTTATTTTTACTTGAAATTTCCATTTAAAACATTAATATGGTAAGTACAAAATAAATAATTTATAAGTGGAATATATCATTTTAAGTAATTATAAAACTTCAAAACCTACATTTTAAATTAAAAATGACATCATTTTTGTGATTAAACAAATACAGGCTTATTTCTAGTAGAAAATGGTCTACTAAAAAATATAGATCTCTTCAAATAATCCTTGAAAGAACTTTCTTCGAAAAGGTTTTGTATTTTAATCTTAAAATCCGCTTATTTTCTAAATTTAATTAAAAAAGAAAGCTAACTTATATATAACTTTATTTTTTTACTTCAAAGTTAAAATGTATAGCATTTTTATTCTTTAGGTAATTAAATAGAAAAAAAATAAAATAAATGAATAATATTTTAATGAACATATACCAATTGAGTCAGACATTAAAATATTATTTCGTGTATAAAAACATATATACTTTGAAATTAATTTCAAAGATTTTTAAAAATACAAATTAATTCATATGCAATTTACAATGTCTCATGAAGTAAGACACAACTATTTTTGTTTTTTAAATAAGTAGGGCATTTTAGTTAGTAATTTTTTAAGTACGTTCAATAAATATAAATATGAAAATTACCGAAAAGTAAATTATGTTTTGCGACTCAGTTTTCTCTCCTCATTGGTCATTAAATTTTCGAATTGTATAAAAAGATATATTTTCAATACTCATTCAAATACATTTTAATTTAAAGCCTTGTACTTTTCGAATAATGTCTAAAGAGTGAACAGCGAATTTATGTTTAATCTTGTACTAGCTTAATGCATTACATATTTGATTCAAACACTTTTATTATAGTAAAGTAATTATTTGGAAGAGTGATAACAAGAGGATTTATTTTAATCCAAGTTACAATATTTTTTTAATTAGGCATGACCGTATATAATTTGATATGATGTTAAAATATTTAAATATGAGCGATGATCAAATAACATTTGATGACAAATGTATTAACCATGGTTGATTATTTTTCTTTAAATACATCATTATTTTAGAAAATACTCTTATAGAGTAAGATCCTATAGATCTTATTAAATATTATTTTATAAAACATAAACAGTGCATTTTTTAAACATGGGAAAAAGGTTCGTGATTTAAATATTATTCTACCTAATGCAATTGAAAAGAAAGAAAATTGCACTTTTTACTCTAATTTGAAATTTAGTACAAAAAGCCATTTTGCGATGAAAAACGAAAATATTAAAATTAATATATTTCTCAACAGAAAATTGAATTAAGGGATGTAATTGGTCTAAGCTTTGATGATTATTCATTCAATTTCAAAATAATTAAATAGTTAAAGAATGTTAAATGTTAAAACGCTTGTAACTGATAAAACTTCCGTAACAAACTTTTAACTATAGGCAACACTGTCATGTTGCACTATTGATTTAAGGGTGAAATGACTTCATTAGCTTATCGAGTTATTCCAGGAGACCTACTTAATGAAGACAGCCAATTAAGTAAATTACGATGACTAATATATTAGTGGGTAACCACACTACTTTGTAAAATATAATGTTTAACACAATAAAGTACATGAAATAAAATAGGATTTACTTTCAAGTTAAGAAATTATCTGTAGAATAATTTGAAAATTCACTCCTTCAGAAATTGTGACATCGTTTTGCGAACAATGCATTATATCAGAAAAGTTTTTTTTATTAACTTATTTAAAAACTGAGGGATTATTTTTTATCAAAAAGTGAATGAATGATCAGCGAATGTAAATCTTTATTTTTCCATTGTCGGTCATTTGCATCTTGATTTTTGGTCAAAATTGTTATTTCTAGCCAGTTATTATATTTCTTGTTTATAAAAAATTTAAACTCTAGAAATTCCAATTTCTGGGTCTTTTTTCTATTTCATTTTTTAAATCTTTCGAAAATTATCTTACGATTATTCCATAGTGTTCGGCATCTTAAAAAATCAACAGAAATTAAATTTTCGCTATTATGCTCCTCACAGAAAACGTTTGGTTGGTTGAAAACAATCCAGCATTTGTTAGCTTTTATATACTTTGCCGAAATATTTAAGACAGCGTTTTTATTTTTTTTTATTTTAACAAAAATTAAAAAAGCGTATTTTCAAAATAAGTGGTGTTTATGTAACAATTCTAATGCCTCTACTATGTTTCATTTTAATAATATTTTGAGGATTTCTTGTGGAAGTATTCTCTCTATTTCTCTTTCCATTATAAGTATCCTATTTTAGTACTCTCCTAAACTTTGAGACAAACTGTATCAACGATTATACCGAAAAATCACTGTTTTTGAAAATCTATATGTTGGTATTGTTTTGGGAACTGTCCGGATAATCTTAACATAGGTACACATTAAACCTGCCAACAAAGTAACAATGTAACTTCTTTTTATATGAAATAAGTTGAATTACTGTGAACATATGTTTCTTGGCAGAGAAACTTTTTTAATCCATAAGCCTGTGGTGGCATAATTTATAGTCTTTATACGTACATCATATTATGTTTAGCTCATTGTATTCTCTTTATCTAATTTACAATTTTATGTCATTTAGTTTTTAAAATTTGGCAACACTCTAAAGTTTTCTTTTTTGTTTTGCATAAAAAAGGTTTGTTCGATGTAAATAAATCTGATAAGTTCAAACTGAAATATGATGTCAGTATTATTATTTGCAAATACACGCAAGAAAATAATTAACGATTTGTATATAAAAATCGACTCCCCAACAACTGGTGACCCGCATTTCTAAAAAAACATTGCTCAATAACTGTATCAATCTATCTTTAAGTAAATATGCCTGCAGACGATGAAAATTCAAAAGATTCTACGCAAGAACTATGTAAGGTGAGTGTTAAAATTCCTCCTTTTTGGATTGATCGTCCGGAAATTTGTTTTTTTTTTTCAAGTTGAGGCGCAGTTTAAGATAAGCGGAATTGTTTCTGAGGAAACCAAATTTAATTATTTAGTATCGCAATTGGAACCCTAAATACGTTGAGAACATATGGGACTTTGTAACAAAAGATACCGAAACGAAGTACACGGAATCTAAAACAAGACTTTTAGACTTGTTTAAGGAAGGTGAAAGCACTCGTATTAAAAAACTAATTACTGGAATTGATTTAGGTAATTTAAAAACCCAGTCAATTATACAGAAACTGAAATCAGTCGCAACATCAGATGTATCTGAAAATTTAATAAAAATCTTATGGCTAGAAAAATTACCAGATTCTATGCGAAACGTAATACTTGTTAGTGATGAAGAGCTACCAAAGCTGGCGATTATGGCTGACCAGATTGCCGATATGACACCTTCTAATGATATTTGCAGCGCATCCTCTACTTGTAATTGCTCGAATACCGAATTACTATCCAAAATCAAATCCCTTGAACAGCAAGTTGTCCAATTAGGTGTTGATCATATATTACGACCACGATTACGGAATAACTCTGTTTCTGGCAGATCTCAAAGCAATTCTAAAAAGAGATTTAATCCTCAAGGAAAATACTGTTTTTATCATTTCCGTTATGGAGCCAAATGTCATCAAGATAAATGTACTCCGCCGTGTAGTTGGTCAACTGATTATTCACCAAACCAGGGAAACGCCAAAATGCAGTAGATAATGCGGCATGCTCTACTGATAATAATTTTACGGATTGTCACAAATTTCGCTTATTTGTTAAAGATAAAAAATCGAAACTGCGATTTTTGGTAGATAGCGGTGCAGATGTTAGTATTTTACCAGCTTCTAATCAAGATAAACAATCCGTGGATTATAAACTGTATGCAGCAAATGGTACAGAAATTGAAACATATGGTATAAAGATGCTAACACTTCATTTAGGACTTCGACGGGAATTTCAATTTCCTTTTATCGTTGCAAAGATCAATAAAGGCATTTTGGGAGCTGATTTTCTAAACAAATTTAACTTGTTAATTGATTTGCATAATAAGAAACTGATTGACGGAGTAACTCAGCTAACTATTACTGGCGAAGTTGCTGCTGTCAGTGAAGATAGTGATGTCAGTACTGTAAATAATACCAATAAATTTTATAACCTGCTAAAAGAATATCCCGAGATAACCAAACCAAATTTATTTTTATCAAGTGTAAAACATAATGTTCAACACCACATTATAACAAAAGGTCAATCTGTGCATTCTAAAGCAAGACAATTAGATCATCAACGACTTGCAACAGCAAAACAAGAATTTCAATTCCTGCTCAATAATAATAATACCGGGTGATTATAATTAAAGTTACGATTTCAAAAATCGATAATTTTAAAACTACTGGTCAGAATGACTTGATATTTTAGCAGAACAATCGTGAGGCAATGGAATTTTGTTTGGCGAAGGAAAAAAAATAGTTCCAAATTGTGCCGATAGATGGCGTTGTCAGGGTAATGTCTGGGGAAAGACCAAAAATGTATTCTTGAACCCTTTCCGGCGCGGTGTAAATTTGTTTGCAAAATGATGAAATAATAGACTGACACCGGAATTTACAAACGAATCCATTAGTAAAAAGAAACTTGCTTATTTTCTGGTTCTTAATGAAAGGAAAATTTTAATTAAATATTCTTGGTGCCGTTTGTCAGTTTTAGAATTAAAATTGGGTGTCCTTTTTTGTGACCACCGCCCGTCAAAGGGTTAAACATAGGAATGATGTTGCCAAAAGGAAAAAAATAGAGTTCAGAGATTTACTAAAAATTTATTAGCGAAAAGACAAGACTACGTGTTTACAGCGACGACAGCGATATTGACAAAAAATGAAAAAAAAAGAGCTTCATGGAACAAACACGTTACTGATTATTAAGGCATAAGTTGCTCAATATGCCCTCCGCCTTGTTCCGCTACTAATTGGAAGCGCAAAACGGCATGCTCCACAACAGATCGGAGGGTATATGTACTAATGCAATGGGTGTGTTGTGTGATGCTTGCCTTCAAGTCGGCTAGATTCTGAATCCGCCCGCTATAAACAACATTCTTCAGGTACCCCCAAAGCCAGAAATCACACGGGTTTAAGTCGGGGGAACATGGCGGCCACGTTGTTGGAAAATTGCGGCTTATGATCCTATCATCTCCGAAATTATCACTCAGTAGCTGCTTCACAGTAGTAGCAATGTGCGGAGGAGCGCCATCTTGCAATAATATTATGCGATCCACACACTGACGCTGTTGAAGTGCCGGAAGAACATGGTACTGTGCAGGTAACGGGACCCGCAGGTGTGATCTCCTCCATAAACGCTGCCGTTATTCCGCACCACACAGTGACCTTTTCAGACTGAAGAGGTAATGGCTGTAGCTGGGACGGATTCTCGGTCGCCCATATCCTGCAATTTTGCGTATTTATAGAAACTTGCAAATGAAAGTGGGCTTCGTCAGACCACAGAATGTTCCATGGCCATCCGTTGTCCACTTCCATCAGGGCAAGAAATTGTAGTGCAAAAGATTGACGTGCTTCCAGGTCAGCAGGTAGCAACTCCTGCACATGAGTTATCTTGTACGGATAACAGCGTAAGACGTTCCGTATGACTTTACGCACCGTGCTGTTCGGCATATCCAGCATTCGGCCAATCCCCCTTGCACTGCTGATTCCAGCATCACTGTCAGTATGTTCCTGTAATGCTGTAGTCACATCTTCCACTGCCGCAGCTGAAACTGGTTTCCTTCCTCTACCCCGTTTAACGTCAAATGAACCGGTCTCTTCGAATTTAGCAATCATTTTTTGCAGACCATTTGTTGTTATTGGACCTTTTTTTATGGATTTTAATGTCCGAAACTTCCTAATAGCTGTAAGTGCACAGTCATCGTTCTTATAAAAAAGCTTCAAGAGCAGAGCGCGATCCTTCATAGTCATGATGAAGCATTCAGGCAAAGAGCTGCTGCTCTGCATTTTTATGGTTGCTATGTCTGCGGTGCGCATGTCACGTATTAGTAATTTGCATATCTTCAGACAATGTGAACCCAGACAGCGCCATCTATGGGCACATTTTGAAACTTTTTTTTCCTTCGCCAAACAAAATTCCATTGCTTCACGATTAATCTGCTAAAATATCAAGTCAATCTGACCAGTAGTTTTAATTAAAATTATCGATTTTTGAAATCGTAACTTTAATTATAATCACCCGGTATTTAATTAAAATTGTCCTTTCATTAAGAACCAGAAAAATAAGCAAGTTTCTTTTTACTAATGGATTCGTTTGTAAATTCCCGTGTCAGTCTATTATTTCATCATTTTGCAAACAAATTTACCCCGCGCCGTAAAGGGTTCAAGAATACATCTTTGGTCTTTCCCCTGACATTACCCTGACAACGCCATCTATCGGCACAATTTGGAACTATTTTTTTTCCTTCGCCAAACAAAATTCCATTACCTCACGATTGTTCTGCTAAAATATCAAGTCATTCTGACCAGTAGTTTTAAAATTATAGATTTTTGAAATCGTAACTTTAATTATAATCACACGGTATAATAAGACCCTCCAGTTCTCATTGGTCAAGTCCTCTTCATATGGTTACGAAAAAGGATGGTACTTTTCGCCCATGTGGAGATTACAGACAACTCAATGCCAGAACTGTTCCTGATAGATATCCTATCCCTCGAATTGAAGATTTCCATCATATTTTGAAAGATACAACTATATATTCTAAAATTGATTTATTTAAAGCCTACTACAAACTGCCCATTGCCGAAGAATATAGATGTAAAACAGCAATTATTACTCCATTTGGATTGTACGAATTCAATGTAATGAGTTTCGGTTTGAAGAATGCACCAGCAACTTTTCAAAGATTTATTAATGAAGTTTTTTCAGGTCTAGATTTTGTCTTCGCCTATTTAGATGATATTCTTATCGCATCTACGATTGAAGAACAACACAAGAATCATCTCAACTTGGTGTTTGAAAGATTAAACCATTATGGACTACGCATTAACATTTCCAAATCTGTCATAGGAACACAAGAAATATAATTTTTGGGATATTTAATTACTCCCCAAGGCTCACGCCGTTTACCTGACAAAGTTCAAGCCATCGTTAACTACAAACTTCCAATAACTATTCATGAACTTAGAACATTCCTAGGCATGATTAACTTTTATCATCGATATTTAAAGAACGCTTCAGAACATCAATCTCTCTTACATGATTACCTCAAAGGAGCAAAAAAGAAAGATAGACGAAAAATTCCTTGGACAGACGAAGCGAAAGAACAGTTTCAACAATGCAAAGATGATTTAGTCAATACTGCACTCTTATCGTTTCCGAAGTCTGAACTATCTCTGTCACTAAGTACGGACGCTTCAGATTCGGCGATTGGAGCAGTAATTGAACCGTATGAAGATAATGGATGGATGCCTATCGCATTTTATTCTAAAAAACTAAATGATGCACAAAAGAACTACAGTACTTACGATAGAGAATTATTTGGCATTTACCTCTCCATTAAACACTTCAAGCATTTACTAGAAGGAAGAAAATTCACGATATATACAGACCACAAACCGTTAACCTTTGCATTCCTACAAAAGCCTGAAAAAGCATCTCCTCGTCAACATTGTCACTTACACTATATTTCACAATTTTCAACTGACATCCAACACATTAAAGGTCAAGACAATATCATCGCAGATACCCTAGCTAGAGTAGAAGAAATTTCTTTAATCGATTATGATAACATAGCAGATGAACAAGATCAAGATGAAGAATTCCAAACTTTAAAGGCAACCACAACTTCCCTGAACTTCAAGCAATATCCGCTACCTTCTAGAAAGTCTTTGTGGTGTGAAACCTCAACAAGTAATATTAGACCATACATTCCTGAATTCCATCGCATGAAAATTTTTCATCAAATGCATGGAGTATCCCATCCTGGAATTAAATCATCTGTGAAACTCCTGACATCAAAATTCATCTGGCCAAGTATCCGAAAAGATGTACAGCTATGGACCCGATCTTGCATGGCTTGCCAAAAAAGCAAAATTAATTGGCACACCAAATCAAGTTTCGATGAATTTCAACCGCCATCGGAGAGGTTCAGTTATGTCCATGTTGACCTAATAGGACCTTTACCACCATCGAACGGAAATATCTACTGCCTGACCTGCATCGACCGATATACTAGCTGGATGGAAGTAATTCCGCTGAGCAACATTTCAGACGAAACAGTTGCCAAAGCATTTTACGGTAATTGGATTTCTAGATTTGGAACCCCATGCCGACTCGTCACGGATCGTGGTGCACAGTTTAGATCAGAGTTGTTGAACGCCCTGTCGAAAATGTATGGAATAAAATTGCAGCCCACGACTGCCTATCACCCTCAATCCAATGGAAATGTCGAAAGGCTTCACAGATCTTTAAAGACCGCACTAATGTCACAAAATAGCCTGGCCTGGAGTGAAACACTGCCAACTGTTCTTCTTGGTCTACGCACTGCCATGCAGGAAGATTCGGAATACACCATTGCTCAGATGGTCTATGGACAAAACATACGATTACCTGGACAATTTTTCCACGAAAGTACAACTCAAACAACACCTGATACTTTTGCAAAACAACTTCAACAAGTAATGGAAGAAGTTGGACCAAGAACTGTGTCAAAAAAATATGTTCAAAAAATATTTGTTCCAAAAGACTTAAAAACTACGTCACATGTATTTATTCGCAAGGACAGAGTTAAAAAGCAACTGGAACCCCCATACGAAGGTCCCTTTCAAGTCATCGACAGAAATGAAAAATATTTCACACTCAAAATCAAAGACAAAACTGTCAATGTGTCTATTGATAGATTAAAGCCGGCGTATTTCTTCCAAACACCAGACCTTCCTACAAAAAAATCAACAAAAACAAAACAATCTGCGAAACCTAAACAGGATTTACCTCCTCAAGTTCAAAAACTTCCTGAAAAACATTCACGTACGGGACGAACGATAAATCTTCCTGTGCGATTTCACGATTAATTGTATAATTTATTTTTTTCTGTATATAGATTGTACCGTAACTTTATTACTGGGAGGGGAGTACTGTTGTGGCATAATTTATAGTCTTTATACGTACATCATATTATGTTTAGCTCATTGTATTCTTTTTATCTAATTTACAATTTTATGTCATTTAGTTTTTAAAATTTGGCAACACTCCAAAGTTTTCGTTTTTGTTTTGCATAAAAAAGGTTTGTTCGATGTAAATAAATCTGATAAGTTCAAACTGAAATATGATGTCAGTATTATTATTTGCAAATACACGCAAGAAAATAATTAACGATAGTATTTGAAAATCGGCTCCCCAACAAGCCAACATGACTGACTGCCTCGGCTTCATCTTATTGTTGATACTATATTCGGATTATACTGTGTTCACTGTAAATTAACTTTAGATCAGCTTTCGATTTGCCCTTAATCCTACAGTGCAGGAATTTTTATTTTAGAATTATGATTTTATACTTATATTGAGAAATCGACACCAGAAATTTTAAGATAGATTTTTAACTTCATTTAGTAGCATATTTATGAGTAGCGTCTAGCCCCTGCACCCTCTGCACAATTTCAAACAATAACGAAAAATCATGCGTCAAGCATAGATTATGTAGCACTTTCCAACGCTTCCAAAATAATTTTACAAATCATACCGTTTAATAAGCTAAAAGATAACATCCAAGTAAACAATTTGGAAAACGCATAACCTATTTAAAAACATAATTTCAGGAATTTCCAACATATACAATATTCGGAAAAATATCCGAATACTTTTATTCAGCCCTGTATAGGATCTATAGGTTTGTATATATACTACATAGGATGCTAAATTTTAGTTCAGTTAGGAAACGAGTAGCACAGTTTAAAATTCTCCATCTGGACTTTGTCAATAAACGGAAATGTGTTCGCGAACTTTTGTGCTTCCCTGAATAGGATCTACAGAATTTATACACACCACGTAATAGACAAAAAGCGAGTTAAAATTAAAATCTCATTCAGTAACTTAAAACGCACTTCCAGGAATTATTGTTAACAGACAGTAGAGAATTATTTTGTGTGTCCCTGTAAATGAACATGACTGCTATATACACAATATTCTGTAGTAAGCCTCTTGTAATGCACATTAGTGATATATATAAATTTCAGTGCGTTTAAATTAGTGAAACATTATTTAAATAAACCGCAGACGATTTTTCTCCATAGACGTAATGCAACGGGATTCTTTTGACTGTCCCTGTAAATTAACTTTACGTGCTATGCACACCCTATTCCATATTAAGCTTCTTCTAATGCACCTTAGTGATATATATAAAATTCAATGCGTTTAAATTAGTGAAACATTATTTAAATAAACCACAAATGATTTTTCCCCATAGACCGCAATGTAACGGAATTCTTTGAGTGTCCCTGTAAAAAAAACTATAAGTGCTACACACTTCCGTTGAAATAGGGAACATGCTATAGATGGCAACAATAACATATAAAAATTGCAGAGCAATCCGAGCATATTTACGGGAGTTAGAGCACGGACAGACGGCAGACGGCCAGACGGCAGACGGCCAGACAAACCGAAGTCATAAGCACTTTTCAACTAGGTTGGAAAGTGCTAAAAACGGATAACTCTGCGCACATGCGTGCTTGTCTGATACTTTAAAATTTTATTCTAAGTCATTTCAAAATGCGTGCGTATAGCTCTGTGGTATGTCATTTCTCTTCCATTCAGTGGTCTTGAGTTCGAATCCCAGCGGCGGAAAGTTTTATTTTTCAGTATTTATTTGAGTTATAAAAAAATTGAATAAAAAAAATGTAAAGTTTCCATTTTTCAACATACAAGCGATGGAAAGTTTGAAACAAAATGGAAATAAATATGAAATTTGGTTATAAATGAATTTCGTACATTCTAGAGAATGCTGCACAGCGAGTTTCATGCGTCCAGTGATGTTTTTTTTCGGTTAATGTACGCGAAGCGTAAATACACAAGTTATTGACCGCGGCTTGAATGAATTTCGTGCATTCTAGAGAATGTTGTACAGCGAGTTTCATGCGTCCAGTGATGTTTTTTTCGGTTAATGTACGCGAAGCGTACATACACAAGTTATTGACCGCGGTTTGAATGAATTTCGTGCATTCTAGAGAATGCTATTCAGCGAGTTTCATGCGTCCAGTGATGTTTTTTTCGGTTAATGTACGCGAAGCGTACATACACAAGTTATTTACCGCGGCTTGAATGAATTTCGTGCATTCTAGAGATTGCTGCAAAGCGAGTTTCGTGTGTCCAGTGATGTTTTTTTTATGTTAAAAATTGTTCTTTGGGTGTTAAAAATTCTGTTTAAAACGCTATAAAATCGTTAAAAATCCTTAAAAATTGAAAAATCCGGAGGAAAAAAAATGTATTTTAGTAAAAGTCTGAAATTGAATTTTTTTAAGAGTGTTAAAGAAAAACTAAAAATAATGAAAATTGTGAAAGAAAATATTTAGTTATATTACGCTAAATGTTTTAAATCAAAATCCTTTTACGAATTTAAAAAACTGCCGCGAAGTGGAATAAAGTTAATATGACCTTTCCACTTTCTCGCAGCAGATCACGGCGCGCATACGCGCAGAACGATCCATTTTTTGAAATCGTCCAGAGGGTGCAGGGGCTAGACGCTTGTTATTTATGTTATTGTTACAGGACTAACATTTCTATATAAATATAGTGCTTGCAAAGAACTTGATTTATTTATTAAAAGGTAAATAGAAAGTGTTGCCAATTGGCTACACTATGCACTGTAGGGTTAACCCTTCTTTGCATTGTGATGGAAATTTCCATCACTGTTTATTTGACTTTTAATAAATAAATCAACTTCTTCGCCACCACTATATTTATATAGAAATTTTAATCTAGTAAATTTCCTGTGAACTATGTTGTTGAACAAAGTCAAAAATCTATCTTAAAATTTCTGGTGTTTAATATTTAATATATGTATAAAAAACAATTGTAAAAGTAAAACCCATGCAAAGAAGGGTTAAACTTCTCTCATACTTCAGTGCAAATTTTTACTTCTTACTGATGTAAATGGTACTTCTTATTTTAATACCTAATTTTGCAATACTTGTTTCATATGGTTGGTTCAAACATTAATTATATATTATAAGATATATTGCAAAGTGACCATCTGTCTTTAATTTTGTCCTAAACAGCATAATTCTAAGGTAAAGTTTAATAAATGGTATACACTTTTTCAAAGCTGTAATATAAATGTTAAAAGTACAAATATTATGTGCATTTTTATTTTTCCACTACATATTTTTCCGTATGAAATTAGTCGTTTTTTAATCCGTTCTAACATTATTACTTTAATTTTCATTACAGATTCTTCTGGGATAAGGTAAAATATATCTGTAATCAAGATGTTCAGAAATAAACATAGTAATATAATTATATAAAAAAAAACTAGAATGTTTGCCAAAGTAAAAGAAATGTAGAATAAATCCTCATTGCAATTCGCATGGAAGAAACAGTGGGGCATTTTTATCCCATTTATTTACTTGAACATACGTGATCAGACTTTATAGAAATCGACAAGCTGTTTTTTTTTCAAATGCTAGATACATTTCATTCAGCTTTGATTCGAATATCTTATGCTTTGCTTTTGCTAATTGCATCCATTTTTACTTGATTAGTGCTATTTTAGCAAAATATGAAAATACTTTAAAGAAATTCTTGATATTTATATATATTTTTATATTTCATACTTACATCTCTTACTTATATTTCATACTTACATTTCATCGTTTTATTTCATACTTATTTACTTGCAAAATAATGTTTTTAACATCTGTCTCTGTTATATGCATTTCTGATCTTGAAATTCTTTATTAACCAATATTTTATATGTATAGTTTTCAAATTAATGAACTTAAAATTTTAAAATCAGATTTTTTTAATTGACGTTAAGGAATTAATTTTAGTAAACGAAAGACTTTTCGTTGATATTTGAAACATTCGTCTTTAAAATTATTTCCATGGAAGTATATCGAAACTATTTCATTCGCTTATGAACCTATCTTAAAATACTCAATTTATCCTACACTAGCGTTATACAAAATATCACAGCAGTACACACTTACATCCAAACATTGTGGAAATCTATATATCGACATTGACGCATTTGACGCAGTAATAATCTTTTTTACTAAACTTTTCAGGAATCGATTTTCTTAGACTTGAAAATAAAACAAAAATTTCTGTTGTGTTTTATATACTTTATTTCTTGTCTTTTAAAGAATATCGTAGTTTAAGTTAGTGCCATAAATATAATACTGAAGAAATTTTTACCAATATTAATATGCTATTAGGATTGCGCAGTTAATTTTTTTGTCTCATCGGAAAAAAAAAATTATTCGACATAATATTTTGGGCTTTTCCATCTACAAATATGTACAAATTTTCTCACTGTCTTATTTGAACACTCACCTGTAAACTTTATTTTATGTATGGTGTAATGAAAATCAATAATTTGCTCCTTCTAAACTTAGCTGTATTTCCTCATAATATATGAATACACATGAAACACTTCGCACTAAATTTAATTAGCTTTCGCAAACAGTATAAAAGCAATTATGAGGAATGATTACTTCCATTAACCAATTTATAATGAACTACCTCTGCGGTTAACTTTGTGCTAGAAATTTTCATAAACCATTATTTTAGCGGCATACGCTTTCGACAATTTTGGGAAAGACATTTTCTATCAATATACCAATGATATATATATTTTTTAAGCATTCTTCTCTTCTGGCGTTATTAAAATAAACAAGAACGACAAATAACGCGTTAAGCATAAGTTGAGGTACATTTTCCAAAACATTCAGAACATTGTAACAAAACATCACAGATTATTTAGGTGAAAAATGGTGTCTGTGAAACAAAATTGGGGTGGGGGGGCGGACTTAATTTCAACTTGGTCGGGATACCTAACCTATGGCTAAAGCTCTAATATTACTACCCAGCAACTCATATTTGGGAAGCATCATACATCCCGGTAAAGATTTTCAAAGAGTGACATTGCTACCCATTTCTTCGTTGCGAGTTTAAGAGATATATAACAGGTTAGGTAATTTGGAAATACATAAACAATATATAATAAAGCTATATAATGATATGTCTAAATAAACAATTTGGAAAACTCATAATATATTTCAAAACCGTTTTCAGAAATTATCACCAAAAATCAAAAACATATCAGAATTCTTCTGTACAACCCTGTAAATGATCTGCAGATTTGTACGTAGTATATTACATAGTATGCTAAAATTAAGTTTAGTTAGGAAATGCATAACAGAGATTAAAATTCCCCTTCAGAAATTTTCATCAATAAACGGAAAACCATTCTAGATCTTTCGTGCAGTTCTTGTGATTTATACATACCAAGGAATATGCAAAAGAAAAAATTCAAACGCATACACCAATTGAGAATGCACTTTCAACAAATTTTACTGATTCACAGTACTGTTACCGAATACTTTTTTGTGTCCCTGTAAATGAACGATAAATGCTATGCACACCATATTCTAAAGTAAGCATCTTGTGGCGCATCTCAATGATGCATATAAGTTTTTATATGTTTGAAATAGTGTAAAGTCATTAAAATACTTTTCCAACGATTTTTTTCACATAGACCGCCATGTCAATGAGTTATTTTGAATGTCCCTGTATACGAATTAAAAATGTTACACACTTCATATTCGATATCGAACATGCTAGGGTAAACCTCAATAATATATATTGATTGCATTAAAATGCAAGTATACTTACATTAGTTAGAGCACGGTGAGTCGATAGATAGGCAGAGAAACCCAACATATAAACACATTTCGACTATGGTTGAAAGTGATAAAAGTGAAATAGCAGATTTTAATTTATATAATAATATTTTAAACGGCATGAATTTTTTTCTAAACATTTTATAGAGAAAATCATAAATTAAGCTTAAGTTAAGTTTTATGTTCTTTCTTTATTTTCCTCTGAGGAATGTTATATTTTAAAGTAGTAGCTTATGAATTATAAAACTTAAACAGTTTTCCACAATATTAGTTTGCTTAATAATATTCCGCGGTTCCTTTTACATTCTCCAGAAAATATTTATTTGCCTAACCCAGAAATATTTTAGACTTTTCTATGTATAAATTAATGCTAATCAACTCACTGTATCATTCACATATGTATCTTTTTTTATTAAACTCTATTTATTATGCATAATAAAATGCAAATTTATATTTTGCGAAAACTTCGCTTTTGAATTAGCTGCATTTTCTTTTCACACATGAATGAGTATGAGTAACATTGCACTTATTTTAATTATCTATCAAAACACGATAAAGACAATTAAGAGACTGATTTCTTCCTTTAAATAAGTTATAAATAACTAGCATCTGCGGTATATTTTCTACAGGAAGCCTTTTAAAACGTTCTTTAATCATAATATAATTTTCTTAGTAAATGTGTAGACTTTTTATTAATATATGAATAGCTGATTGAATTAAAGAGTGACTTCCTGCTTTAAGCTTTATTTTTTCTTTGCGTTTTTAAATTAAATTGTTAAAAAACTGAATTTTTATGTATTTAAATTAAAAAAATAATTATCACTGCACACACACAGGATAATGCAATGCATGTTTAAATTGTAATTATTATGTTTTCTATTTTACTTTATCAATTAATGTATTTTAATAGAAAATATTATTTTTTAATTACTAAAACGCGCATGTAACAACAAAAAGAAAAATGCAATTTAGATGTCAATTTTATTTAAACACAAAACACGCTTAGGAAAACATGTTTTGAATGCATACATTAATGTAAGAAAGAATGTTTTTTTTATAAAATACACGACACTATATTATAAATTATAATTTTATATCCCTAGTAAAGTACTAATATAAAATACAGAATTAATTGTTAAAAAAATTACGCATTAAAACTTGTAATATAACTTTATATATTAAATGTTAAAAAATGCTTTTTTATATAATCTGTGCATTCAAAATATATGTTTGCGTAGGCACCATTTACCAGAAAAAAAGCTATTATAGCAATGGAGGAAGAAATATCAGATGAGAAAGCCATGGATTTGATATAATTAAAGCTTAAGCAGCTTTAAATTTAATGATTCAGAAAATATCAGTGCTATTGAACTCATCATATAAGCGAATTTGTTATAGTCTTGAATATATTTTTTTATGAAGAAGTATAATGAAAAGGAAAACGGATCAGTTTAACATTTCTAACGCAAAGTTATTATAATTTGTTATGTTTCTCTACTTTCAGAAAAAAAGAAGACAATCAATTCTATAATTTTTTTAACATCCTGTTTTGGTATATATCGTTGCTTCCAGAAGCAAAATTGGTGTTCGATGAGATTTTCTTCGATTGCAATTGCGATCCAGAAATAATTAAATGTTCTCTGAAATATATAAGAATTGAAACTTATGATGTATTTTACTAAAAATGTACTAAAATACAAAAAAAAAAGGTTTTTAAAAATAAAAGCCGTCAAAAGATGTTAAAAGAAGACCCAAACGCTTTCAGCTGTTACAAAACAGTCATCATCAGCGGAAAATTTCAGAGATGTCAATGTTCATGATGTTCGTTGTTGAAAAAGCCCTTTCAGTTGCTTCACTTTTATAAGCATAAAAGGAATACTTCCATAAACAAGAGTCATGCATAATGCACTGCCAATGTCTGGCAAAAATTGAAATTTTATATTTTATGTGTGACTGAAAAAGGCCACATAGAACAACTATGAATTGGGCAAACAGAACGTTTTCCTTTTTCTGTAATATACTTAATAGTCCAGTCATTTGGTAGATAATAAAGGAAAGTTTTGGTGTAGTTTTGATATTTGGTTTCTTCATATTTTTGGGTTACAGAACACATATCTGAGGTTTTCCAACAATTTTTTTTTCCCGGGAAACGCGATTTTTTTTACAAAAATGTGTTAAAATACGGATTTTACTCTGTTTTTTCAAAATAACTCCAAAACTATTCATTTTGCGTGAAAGTCGCCAATATATGAATTCAAGTGAATAAAATTCCCTACAATTTATGCACAGAAAGTGTTTTCCTCTGATCAATGGCTTAGCCGTGAGAGTGCCGCAAAAATGGGTGTTAAAAACAAAAAAACTTTAAAAAAAAAACGGGAACTACGGAACTGTACGTCAATGTAACATGGAAACTAACAATTTTACGCAAACGTTACCCATTAATGATATTAACGATTATATAATTGACTATATTTTATGTATTTTAAGTAGTGGAAAAATGCGGATCCAGCGCCAGAGGAAGTTCAGAGCAGTGGAGCAGCTCCACATCCTTTCAGAAGTCGAGGGTGCTTCTCCTTCAGAAAGCTCGTACTCTAGGAGGAGATAAACTTGGGAGGGGGTAAAACACAAAAAACTGTAAAAAAAGTACGGAATTGTAATAGAGAAAATTATCAATTTTAAGTAAACGTTGACTATTAACGATACTAAAAACTATGTGATTGACTGCATTTTACAATGAAGTTGCCTGATAATAAATACGACGACACATTATGAATCGTTAACGACGAGTTGGTTCCTATTGATCCCACAACTTTGTTCCAGCGAATTTCGGTTGCCAAGCATTCGGATGAAGACCTTGAGGAGTTTTTGACATACGATCTAGACCCTTATTCCTTATCCCTATTTTACAATGGCTTAAGAAAAGGATCCAAATCTATTCTCTATAAGGCATTCAAACCAAACAAGTGGTTCCGCGGCAAGATTCAATTCGTCATCGATTGTGGTTTTATATTGCATTGTTTGGCCTAACAGTCAGTCTTTTTCAACAATCTGCGCAAATATGTTGAGTACGTACAGTCAAAATACCAACCGCAGGCAATAGTTATCTTTGATGGCTACCCGGATAACATACAAGGTGGAACAAAAACTGCTGAGCGTATGAGACGAGCAAGGAAACATTCTTCAACTGACATATTGTTTGACGGTTATGATAATGATACCTACCATTTCCAAAGAAAAGTTTCTTGCTAAACCAAAAAAAAGGGTCGGTTAATATCTATGATAATTGACAAGTTCTCATCAGCAGATATTACATGCAAACATGCACATTGATTGTAAAAACTGCTTTGTCTTTCGCTCCATCAAATGAGACGGTGATTATAGTTGGGGAGGATGTAGACCTCTTGGTCATTTTGATAGGCCTCTGCAGGGCTGAGAACGTTTCCTTTTTAAAACCTTCTCCAACTATAATGTTGTGTGTGAGTTCAAAGGTTGTGGTAAACATCCTCTTCCTATATGCTACCAGCGCGCGGGTACGATACAACGTGAGCACCGTTTATGCAAGGAAAAATGAATTTCCTCAAATCTCTTGTGAACAATCTAGATGTTGCTGACGTAGTTAAAGTATTCAAGGACTCAAACGCTAAAATGCTCATGAAACAAGTATAAAAATACAATTTAGATTTAAAATATAAACACAAAACGTGCTTAGGAAAAGATTTTTTGAATGCAGACATTAATGTAAGAAAGATTTTTTTCTTAATACACGACATTATATTATAAATTAAAATTGTATATCTCTGTTAAAGTACTAATATAAAAATATGGAATTAATTGTTAAAAAATGTACAGATTACAATTTATAATATATTTTATTTTATTAAATGTTAAAAAATTGTTTATTATACAATGTTTGTATACAAAATATATGTTTGCGTAAGCACCCTTTACAAAGTAAAAAAAAAAAAAAAACTACATATCAATGGAGGAAGAAATAGCAGATGAGAAAGCCTTGAATTTGATATAATTAAAGCTTAAGCAGCTTTAAATTTAAGTATCCATAATTTCTGCACACAAAAAAATATAAAAGTTGAACTCACCATATACGCGAATTTGTTACAGTCTTGAATATATTTTTACTATGAAGAAGTATAATAAACAGAAATGGGGATCAGTTTAACATTTCTAACTCAAAGTTACTACAATTTGTTACATTACTCTACTTTCAGAAAAAAAAATAATTCTAGAAATATTTTAATATCCAGCTTTTGATATACATTGCAGCTTCAGTCAGATAAAGTTGCTTTCAGTCGGATTTTCTTCGATTGCACTTGCGATCCAGGAATGATTAAACGTTCTATGAAATATATAAGAATAGAAACTTATGATTTATTTTACTAAAAATGTGCTGAAATACATAAAAAGGTTTTTTAAACATAAAAGCCATCAAAAGATGTTAAAAGACCCAAACGCTTTCAACTATTACAAAACAGTCATCATCAGGGGAAATTTTCAGAGATGTCAATGTTCATGATGTTCGTTGTTTAAAAAGCCCTTTCAGTTGCTTCACTTTTATAAGCATAAAAGGAATACTTCCATAAATGTGTGAATGTTCATGACATTTTGTTAAATAGCCAAAGACAGTCTATTTCAAAGGAGGGGATGAGGAGGGCGGGAAAATACGATAGTTATGTTCCAAAATTTCCAGAGATATTTAATGTGCTATACCAGATCCCGGATATATTGTAGGAGAGCATATCGTTGCAAGTGCTCTTCCTTTGAGTTAAAAACTCCAAATATTATCTAATTATTTATGTGTAGTAACCTGAAGTACCCGCTATGATTATTGTTTTACTGAAATCCATGTCGATGTCTTGTTTTTGTTTTAACGCTGTTGTTGAGTGTTTACTATACTTCATGTCTGCGATATGTTCTTTAAATTTATCTTTAAATTTCCAAGATGTCATGTCTATGTAATTGAGTTTTTTGCTGATTTACTTTATTTTTAAAAGGTATAATATGTAAGCCTGAAGTTCCGCCGTTATGAATTGGGTATGTGGTTAACATTTAACGACATTTTCATTATCGTTTTAACTGAAGAAAAGCACACTTGCAATGATACGCTCTCGTACAATGTATCCATGATCTGATATAGCGCATTAAATATCTTTGGTGATTTTGGAACGTAATTATCATATTTCTCCGCCCTTCTCTTCTCCCTTACTCCCTTTTTTTGAAATAGACTTGTCTGCGGATATTTAACCTAGGAACATACACGAACATTCATACCTCTGAAAATTTCCCCTGGTCATGACTGTTTTGAAACAGTTGAAAACGCTCAGGTCTTGACATCTTTTAACATGTTTTGATGGTTTTTAAGTTTTAAAAACCTTTTTATGTATTTTAGAAAAATAAGTACTGAGTTTCAATTCTTATATATTTCATTTAAATCATCAAGGTGAATATGACGCCCGAGAATTATAGTTGAGTTAGATTTTATAATAAACGTTCTCTATTTATAATTTTTTTATTTACTTTTTTACAGTAATGTTGTGCCCTGAGCGTGTTTAAAATTGTAGGCTGCTGATTGAAGCTGGAAATTGGCAAAAATCTGGAAATGTGTTTAATATTAATTTATTTAATGTGCTAATTTATTTCTTCGTTTTTCTGTTGGTGTACAAATGTTCATGTGCAGCAATAAAGGAGCCGCTACTGGAAGTAACTGCAATATCCGCCCATTCTGAAATAATTAATTTCTAGGAATTCCGTAAAAAGTGTAATTAAGTAAATACAAAAATTCCAAGTTTCTTATCTTTTTTAATTTGGCTGTTTTCTGCGGACATGAAAGTTTGAGTAAATTAATACCGAAAAGCACATAAACAAATTTTAAAGATATAAAATAGTAGTAGAAAGTTTTATTAGAACTGTTTGTGTGAGAACCATTATGAAATATTCACATATTCTGCACAGATGTACAACATCATTGTTAATAAAAAAAATAATAGTAGTTCGATAGTACTATTTAATGCATCAAGTATATGATGTAAAAATCCGTTTGCTAGAAGAATACAAATTGAAATTCATCATAATATGTATTTATTAGTTAGTCTTGCTCTTAATTGAACTTATTTCTAAAATCATTAATATAAATTATTATGATATTATGTAATTAGCTCTAAATGCCAATCAAATTTTTTCAGACTTTTAAAATTTTCTATGAAATGTATTAGACAGTCTAATGAATTACATAATAGAAATGTTAAAATTTCTAATTACTCACTGAGTAAAACTTTAAACAAAATTAAACACCAAGACCTTTTATCTCCTAAAATCACAGCTACACGGACCTGTAATATTTTGTCTTATGTAAACTATCACTCTGCATCGTAGAAAATAAACATCATAGAAAATAATGTTAACAGTTGTAAATCTACACTTTTAATAATAAACACAAAAATTGCTACTGCATTACGAACATTATGAAAAGCGTTCAAAAAGAAAACAGTTTTTAATTCTTTTTTGTTATGCTATTTTTTCCTATCCAACATATTTCATTTACAGTACCTATTGAAAGCTTATGCTACTCTGTGACATCTCTGAATTTCAGTAGAAAAATCGTTATAGCGCTACAATAACGGCCAACTCAATTGTTGAGATATGATCAATGTGGATGTCCCTTCAGAATATATGCAAGTTGTTTCGCATTATCTAAAATATTTCTAAACCTAGAATAAAGCTATTTAAAGGATGTTTTGTTTAGTAATTATTGGTTTTTGACTTCTTGGCCTAATGCATAATATAACCACATGTATAAAAATGCTATATTTGTATTGCTTTGGACTATAGTGAACAGGATGTAATTAAAAAAAATAATTACATTATTTTACATAAATGGTATTTTTTCACATTTTATGTAAAGTTTTTAGTTAGAAAATAATGCTGGGAATGTTGAAGATAATGTTGGGAATTTACAAAAAGTAGGCAACAAAGGGTTACTTTCATTGTATCTAAAGTTATTTCAAAATATCCTTTTATTATTAATAGTTCTAAGCCTTAGAATCGTTTAAATCCTCTAAGTTACCATAAATAATTCAATTGCTCAAAATTCATGACTTTTTAAAAATATGATGATTTCAAATCTTTATGCTTAAAATGATAATAATTAACAATTAAAAAAATATATATGATTATATGCATATATATATATGTGTGTGTGTGTGTGTGTGTGTGTCTATTGTGACATTGCCTTTCAGTTTGAAATAGTATTTCTACCAATTCAGATAGTAAATATAAATTTTCAGCACTGCATGCTTTACTTCAATTTACGTGTTTTTTTATTACATATGCACAGAATGTGAACAGAATATAACTTATTAAAGAAATAAACTTTTCTCCATATTTGTTTTACTTTAAAATAATGAATGTAAACCTGTATGTATCTAACGTTTCCGCTTATATATTGCTACTTAGATAGTGCCATAATTATAAAATTGTGGCAGACAGAGTATAGTGCTAAATTCATACCTCTTATAATTGACGTAAAAAAAAGCGTATATTATGTACTTATAAAAACTTTAATTATTTAACTTTTAAAAATATTATATTCATTAACACATATGATAACATTTTTCTTAACTGTTTCCAATCATGATAATTCTCAGATTTGCCAAGCTCTCACTAATTTTCCGTAATATGTGTGTTAATTTGTCTTAGGTTTAATAACGTTTGCAACAAAATTTGTTTTAAGAAATTAAATTAAATATCCCCCCCTGTAGAAATCTGAAATTAAATCAATAAAGCTTCATAAAACAAATTTTCTTGTTCGAAACATTGTTAAACTGCCTCAAATTAATCCACATATTATGGAAGATTAGTGGAAATCTCGCATCTCTGTAATTCTGTATAAAACAACAAATGTTCATCTATACTAATAAAAGAATATGTGTGTGAATAATGTGTGTGTGTGTCTGTTGGCGATGGCTAGGAAAATTTAGCCCACCTAGAAGGCTGGAAATTTACATTTAGGTAGTCCAAACCCTCTCCTGGTGCAACATTACTTCAGAATTTTAATATTTTAATTACTTTTTGAAATATTAATTAAAATGCACAAAGCACTCTCATTAAAAATACGCTTTTATTCTCTTGGGTTGGTTGGTTCACTGGTTGGTTGCATCGATTCTTCAGAGAAGTAATTAAATAAACCAGAGTAGTGATGCAAAAATAAGGATTTCTAAGGAAATAGTGGTCGCACCGCTCTGCCGTTACAAACATACAACCGTGCACACGTAGCGCCATCTGCCGACGCGAAACTGAAAGTGTCATTAACGCAGAAGAACTGATGCAACTGTCCTACTCGAGCGCCATCACCATCTATTTGAAACATTTTAGAGGGACGTTTTTCGTTAGAAATCTTTGGATGAAAGTCGAGTGTTTCATGAATTACTGTTTTTTTTTTTTTAAGAAAACTAATTAAGATATCAATTTGAAAATTTCTGAGCATATGTAAAAAAAAAAAAAAAATCTGCATCCGTCTATGCAATTTTTGAAAAATTCGGCCGGTAATTTTTCTTAATTTACGCAAAAAATTGCTAAAAATCTGCCGGCGCCATGTGAAAACGATCCCAGAAATTTTCAGATAGGGATCGGCTTTCATTAAAAACTGAACTACAAAGAGATCTGTTTCTCGGGCAAATCCCTTCATTTAGTTTGCGAAAATGAAAGGAACTAATTGCCAATTTTTACTAATAGGTAACTAATTAAGATATAAATTTGAAATTGAGGTCGGAAAGGGGCGTCATCTGCCGGCTATTTTAGTGTAGTGTCTTCGTTATGTTCTAATTATCAGAGAAATGTAATTATTTTTTTAATGATCGCGTTAATGTAGGTGACGGTGGTTCTCTTGAACAAATTATTCATTATATTTGCGGGTATGGGGGGGGGGAGGGGGTTAACGCCTTTCTGTGAGATTGTAATTATCTCGGACCCGGGCAACGCCGGTCGGGTTAGCTAGTTGCTTATAAAATCAAATGTTCATATTTTAACTATGATTTTCTTCATCTAATTTAAAGAGTAACTAAAACGAATAACATTCATCACACAGATATTTCTTTAAATACGTTTTGTTTTCGGATCGTTTAAAGTTTCTAGAAAAAGAAAACAGCATTTTTTTAAATAACAGACATAAAAAATTGTTTTTGAAATTATCTCTGCATTAGTTTCATTGAAAATTATTCAGAAATGAATCGATCAATGAAACCATGCGAAGATTATTTTACTAAAAAGGCATTATTATCTACTGTTATACTACTATTCATAATTTTATCAATGGCAGATATTTATGATTTGATGAATTCCAAGTATTGGTTATTTCACTGTTAAAGGCATGTAATATAATTCATAACAGGAAATAAATAAAATCCAATATATGACGCCCTACAGAGTTATGTTTTATTTACTTTTTAATTATATAAATTTGGTCCATTTTTAGTTGCTAATGCAGATTCAAAATAATGGCCCCTTCCTTTATTAATTATATAAATTTGGTCCATTTTTAGTTGCTGATGCAGATTTAAAATAATGGCCCCTTCCTTTGTTTTTTTTTTCAATTTACACTTATTTAAGAATTGTGCAGTTTGATATTGTGAATTTCTGTTCTTATTTACTTTAATCATTACATTATGAAAAAAGCTTGAATATTTGTTTTATTCAAGTTACTAATGATTAGTGAAATTCATATAAAATTTTAAGTATTCAATAAAAAATTCATGTCCCGTTCTTTAAGTATATTTTGAATAATATAACGCGCAATATATTGTATAGCGCAGTATACTAAGTGTTTTTATACTAAAACATTATATAGTACGCTAAATCTTTATATCTGAAATTAAAAATTTAAATATGTTGGCATCAATAATCGTGTTATCTGGAATAAATATAAGAACATTTACCTATATTAATGAAATTATGGTGTTTGCGTGTATGTTTGTACGGGCGTTTAGCAGGGAAATATATTCCAAGTAAATTCAATGCTGATGGAATAATGCAGACCAGTGAAACTACTTCATTCACCGTTTTTAATTTCTTTGCGAATCTTCCAAATTGTCAACAATCAAAACAAGTAACACAAGGCTTAAACTTTTTAATTCCTACTTTGTAAATTTTTTGTTCTTG
The DNA here is from genome assembly GCA_963931845.1 of Maratus michaelseni. Lineage (NCBI taxonomy): Eukaryota > Metazoa > Arthropoda > Arachnida > Araneae > Salticidae > Maratus > Maratus michaelseni. The sequence continues at coordinate 286,882,538 of OZ007591.1, read as the reverse complement.
TTATCTATAAACTTTGTTGGAAATTCGTAAATCTCAATTATTGTTTTTTATTCGATGTTTTGCTTTCTCAAGTCCACTTTTTGACCATAAAAGATTACTTTAGTGTGATTTTATACTCATACAGACTTAACAATCACCATATCTGTGTCGGCCTAAACTGTAGTGTCAAATGTAGAAAAATAAAACTCTTACATAAGTCGAACTCCTATTTTTAAAAGGATAAAACAAAAATCTACCTTATAAATGAATTCTATTTAAACTTCATAAACGGTGTCAGAAAAAAACAATTATGCATTTATTTTTTAAGAAATATTGCTATTTTTAATAAATATTGATTTATTTTAATTCCATTCTGGCTTTGATCCAAGTTCGATAAACCATTATTCTTGCTTTTTTTTTTCCTTTTCGTAAACGTAAAAATTATTCCACATTCTTAAACCAATAAATAACAATAATCAGTTATCCTAAAATTCATCCGTTCACAGTTAATCTACAGAACATCATGGAATGATTTCGAAGGGCTTTGATGCGCTTTCTAACCGGAAACCATTTTTCGAGAAATTCTGACGCTTCCCGTAAGGAATCCCGGTTCTCTATTGGCGCATCGGCCGTCATTAGACCCCTGTATTCATACTTTTCTCGAAATGATATATCGCGATTCTGTGCTTTCGAGAGAAGTCGAAAGAGGGGCGTTGGGACTGTGGTTGGCGTTTTGAGTTTCTAATAAATTAGAATACTTTCCTGGTAATGATGATGTGAGATCGCAAATTTTTTTTCTGCTATTACTTCTTGATGGATTCTTAAAGCTAGTAACATCTACAGGCATCATGCTCATTACAATTGGAAATCTGTCGTAACATCTGAAACGATGAATAACGTGAAAAGAGATCTCCGCCTGATTTATTAAGCTTCCAATAAAAAGCTTGTTCGTGATTTTGATGGAGTTTTTTCTTTTACATACTCACACAACCTTTAATGTGGATATGCCGACTGCAAGTAAAACCCTAGCGAGGATACTCTCCCGGCTGACTTTCGAAAAAGAACATCCTGTATTGATAAAGCTTTTATAAAAAATGGAACTGCCGCTGCTCTCATTATCTCTCGTCCTTAAATCGTCACACACACACACACACACACATATATATATATATATAAATAATTGTACCTGAGGATTTGTACCATTAAGGAATTGAAACATTTTGTTTGGACAGGTTTTCGTTTCAGCATATATAATTGTATGGCATTTGTTTTCGTGGAACATGTTTATTTCATTATAAGGGAGAATTTCGTTACGGAAAGGTTTCATTTTCACATGCTTTGGTGTATTCCTATTCAATATTGTTTATTTATTATATTATGCGTTTTTAGGGATCTATAATTTCGCATAAATCGTGCATTTACGACTTTAACAAGTTATTTTGAAATTATTTTATCTTGATACTCAAAGATGGTTTGCAGATAATAAATTCCATTTGACATTTTCACAACATATGTTTGATCCATAAATTATCTTTAAATGAATTGATCAGGTGAATCATGCAGGTATTATTTCACTTCGTTGACGTTAATATAGAACCGGCGTTTCAAACATTTATTCATTAAAAATACATCATTTATCAGTATTAAAACAATACTTATTTTTACTTACCAGTTAAATTTGAAATTATTTTATTTTGTACAATTACATCCTAAAGCAACTCAGATACACCTATGATTATCGTGTTTTCCATTATGTTAGATTTCAAGTGAAAGTTCGTGTATATTATTTTGAAATTTCAAGGTACATGAGTCGTAGCAATAAAATGAGGATTCAATACCATTAAGACGATACATACATTCAATATTTTATCTAGAAGTTTCCATATCTTAATTTCTAACATTTAAAGTATAACTTTATACAAAGAGCAAATGAATAAATTATCATGATTTTGTTATGACTAATATGTGTATAAAACCTTAATATAAGTAACAAACACCTCAGTGTAGACTAATTGGCGTCTCTTAATTTCATAATTAAAAAAATGGCACATTCAGCTTTAACAAGTATAATAAATAACTTCACGCCAGCATAAAAAATGTCGGAATTATGATGGCAATATATTAACATAAAAAAGATTTCGAGTTTTAAATTTTATTTTTCCTTCTCTTTTTTTTTTATTTTTCATCCAATTTTTTCTTTCAAAAACTAATTAAACTGCATTCTTTTTTTTCAATTGTCTAGCATTTTTATTCTTTAGGTAATTAAATAGAAAAAAAAATAAATAAAAGAATATTTAAATGAATATATACCAATTGAGTCCGACATTAAAATATTATTTCGGATATAAAAATAGACATACTTTCAAATTAATTTCGCAATTATTTTAAAACACAAATTATTTCGTATGCACTTTACAATGTCTCATGATTTAAACTTTTATTATTTTTTAAATAAGCAGGGCATACTAGTTAATAATTTTTTGAAAATAAAGAAGTGTAAATTATGTTTTGTGACTCAGTTTGCACTCATCTTTTGTCACTAAATTTTCGAATTGTTTAAAAAAATATATTTTCAATACCTATACATTTTAATTTAAAGTCTTGTATTTTTCGAATAATGTCTAAGGAGTGGAAAACGAGTTTCTGTTACTCATGTACTAACTTAATGCACTACATATTTGATTCAAACACTTTTATTATAGTAAATTAAATATTTGGAAATGGGATGACTAGAAGATTTATTTTTAATCCAAGTTTCAATATTTTTCTAATTAGGCATGACCGTATATAATTTGATATCATGTTAAATTATTTTAATATGAAGGATCATCAAATAACATCTGATGACAAACTTATTAACCATGGTTGATTATTTCTCTTTAAATTCGTCATTATTTATCCATTCTATATTTTTAGAAACATACTCTTATAGAGTAAGATCTAGTAAATGTTATTTTATAAAACATAAATAGTGCATTTTTCAAGCATGGGAAAAGGTTCGTGATTTAATTATTGTCCTACCTAATTCTATTGAAAAGAAAGAAAATTGCACTTTTTATTCTAGTTTGAAATTTAGTACAAAAAGCCATTTTGCATTTTTCATGCAAATTGAAAATATTAAAATTTGATGTATTTCTCAACAGAAAGTTGAATTAAGGGATGTAATTGATCTAACATTTGATGTTTATTCATTCAACCTCAAAATAATTAAATAGTTAACGAACGTCAAATGTTAAAACGCTTGCAACTGATAAAACTTCCGTAACAAACTTTTAACTATAGGCAACAATGTTATGTTGCACTATCGATTTAAGAGTGAAATGACTTCATTAGCTTATCGAGTTATTCCAGGAGACCTGCTTAATGAAGACAGCCAATTACGTAAATTCCGATGACTAATATATTAGTGGATAACCACACTACTTTGTAAAATATAATGTTTAACACAATAAAGTACATGAAATAAAATAGGATTTACTTTCAAGTTAAGAAATTATCCGTAGAATAATTTAAAAATTCACACTTTCTGAAATTGTTACATCGTTTTGCGAATAATGTATTATATCAGAAAAGTTATTTTTATTAACTTATTTAATAATTGAGGGATTATTTGTTATTCAAAAATGAATGAATGATAAAAGAAAGTAAATCTTTATTTTTCCATTGTCGGCCATCTGCATCTTGATTTTTAGTCAAAATTGTTATTTCTAGCAAGTTATTATATTTCTTGTTTTTAAAAATTTTAAATTCTAGAAATTTCAATTACTGGGTCTTTTTTTTTTCCATTTTAAAAATCTTTAGAAAATTATCTTTCGATTATTCAATAGTGTTCGGCATCTTAAAAAACCAACAGAAATTAAATTTTCGCTATTATGATCCTCTTAGAAAACGTTTGGTTGGTTGAAAACAATCCAGCATTTGTTAGCTTTTACATACTTTGCCGAAACATTTGAGACAGCGTTTTTTTTAAACAAAAATTAAAAAAGCATATTTTCAAAATAAGTTGTGCCCATGTAACAATTATAATACCTCTACTATGTTTATACTATGTCTAATAGCTCTACTTTGTTTCATTTTAATAATATTTTGAGAATTTCATGTGAAATTATTGTCTATATTTCTCCTTCCATTATAAGTATCATGTTTGGGTACGCTCGTAAACTTTGAGACAAACTGTATCAATGATTATATCGAAAAATCACTGTTTTTGGAAAATCTATATGATGTTATAGTTTTGGGAACTGTACGGATACTCTTAACATAGGTACACTTTAGATCTGTCAACAAAGTAACAATGTAATCGCAATTTCAATAATTGAAACTTATTTATATATGAAATAAGTCGAATTACTGTGAACATATATATGTATCTTGCCAGAAAAACTTTCTGAATCCATAAGCCAACATGACTGACTGTCTCGGCTGCATCTTATTGTTAACACTGTATTCGGATGATACTGTGTTCACTGTAAATTAACTTTAGATCAGCTTTCGATTTGCCCTTAAACTTTACTCATACTTCAGTGCAAGTTTTTACTTCTTACTGATATAAATGCTATTTCTTATTTTAAGACATAATTTTACAATGGTTGTTTCAAATATTGATTGTATATTATAAGATATACAGGGCGATAATAAAAAAAACTATCCCGATATATGAGCCCCTAACTATCATACCGTTCACAGAAACTGAATGAAATTTTGGTTTAAAGTATTTTGAGGTATGCGCTCAAGAATCATATGAAAAACAACAGTTAAATTCTAACAATTAAGGTTACAGTGACAAAATTTCGAAAATTTCAAATAGCAACACCTACTTTTTTTTATCGGAATGTGATCTACATAGTGAAAAACCATAGAAAGCGTTGGAACGGTACCTGTAGCACGAAAATCGCCGGCGCTAGATAGACTAAGAAGAATAGTGAAAATAACCAATAAGTTCAGAGAAGCAACAGTAAACAAAACATTTTAATGTGTTTCATACATTTTCCATTTCATACACGACAACACTTTACATGCGGCAGATGGTGGATAGCACTGAACAATAAAATGTTTTACTTTCTGTTGCTTCTCTGTCCTTTATGGGTTGTTTTCACTTTTCTTCTTAGTCTGTCTAGCGCCGAAGATTTTCGTGCCACAGGTACACTGTAAAAAATGACCAATGTTTCTTATTTTATGAAAATATGCTATAACCACGAACGAAAATATAATATAATCTTCTGAGTTATCCGAAATTTCAAATAGCATGTTATATTGTATTTTGAATCCCCAAAAACGAATACATTTTCAAAATTTAAAGAATAATTTATGAAAACAAATTATTTTTAGCTGCCCGAATTTTTTAGAAACGTTTCCGAGGAGTTTGTATAGTGTATTAATTAGTGTCCTCAGCCTGGTATACCTGTTTTTTGAATGCTGTCAATTCTGAAGTAAACATTTTCATGCTAAAAAAAAATGTTTAACATACAAACATGCAAAATTAACAGCGTTAACAATGACATTCAAATTAAGATTATTTCCTTACTCTTTCATGTATAAATTAACTTATGCGGCTGAAAACGTGTACTTGAGAATGGATAACATTCGAAAAACAGGTATTCCATCCTGAGGACACTAATTAATACACTATAAAAACCCTTCGGAAACGTTTCTGAAAAATTCGGGCAGCTAAAAATAATTTGTTTTAATAAATTATTCTTTAAATTTCGAAAATTTATTCGTTTCTGAGGATTCAAAAGACAATGCAACATGCTATTTGAAATTTCGGATAACTCAGAAGATTATATTATATTTTCGTTCGTGGTTATAGCATATTTTCATAAAATAAGAAACATTGGTCATTTTTTACAGTGTACCGTTCCAACGCTTTTTATGGTTTTTCACTATGAAGATCACATTCCAATAACAAAAAGTAGGTGTTGCCATTTGAAATTTTCGAAATTTTATCACTGTAACTGTAACTGTTAGAATTTAACTGTTGTTTTTCACATGATTATATAAATTTTCTCAGTGGCTTATTTGAACACTCACCTGTAAACTTTAGTTTATGTATGGTATAATGAAAAATCAATATTTTGATCCTTCTAAACTTAGCTGTATTTTCTCATAATATATGAATACGCGTGAAACACTTCGCACTAAATTTAATTAGCTTTCGCAAACTGTATAAAAGCAATTATGAGGAATGATTACTTCCCTTAACCAAGTTATAATAAACTACCTCTGCGGTTAATTTTTTGCAAGTAATTTCCATAAACCATTCTTTTACCGGGATATGCTTTCGACAATTTTGGGAAAAACATTTTCTATCAATATACATTACACGTATATTGATTACATATTACAATAACTCATTACATGTGAGAGATATTTTTTGTTTTAAGCATTCTTCTCTTCTGGCGTTATTAAAATAAATAAGAACGACAAATAAGGCGTCAAGCATAGGTTGAGGTACATTTTCCAACACATTCAGTACATTGTAACAAAACATCATAGATTAATTAGGTGAAAAATGGCGTCTATGAAACAAAATTGGGGGGGGCGGACTTAATTTCAACTTGGTCGCGATTCCTAACCGTTGGCTAAAGCTCTAATATTACCACCCAGCAACTCATATCTGACATGCATCATACATCCCGGTAAAGATTTTCAAAGAGTGACATTACTACCCAATTCTTCTGTGCGAATTTAAGATATATATATATATCAGTTTTGGTTATTCGGATATACATAAAAAATATATAATAATGCTATATAATGGTATATCTAAATAAACAATTTGGAAAACGCATAATATATTTGAAAACCCATTTTCAGAAATTACCATCAATAATCAAAAATATATCAGAATTCTTCTGTACAACCCTGTAAATGATCTGTAGATTTGTATGTACTATATTACATAGTATGCTAAAATTTAGTTCAGTTAGGAAATGCATAACATAGATTAAAATCTCCCTTCAGAAATTTTCAACAATAAACGGAAAACCATTCTAGATCTTTTGTGCAGCCCTGTATGATTTATACATACCAAGGAATGTGCAAAAAATAAATTTCAAACGCATACACCAATTGAGAATGCACTTTCAACAAATTTTGCTGATTTACAGTACTGTTACCGAATACTTTTATGTGTCCCTGTAAATGAACGATAAATGCTATGCACACCATATTTTAAAGTAAGCATCTTGTGGCGCATCTCAATGATGCATATAAATTTTTATATGTTTGAAATAGTGTAACATCATTAAAATTCTTCGCAAACGATTTTTTTTTCACATAGACCACAATGTAAATGAGTTATTTTGAGTGTCTTTGTATACGAACTAAAATGCTACACACCTCATATTCAGTATCGAACATGCTAGGGTAAACCTCAATAATATATATCGATTGCATTAAAATGCAAGTATATTTACATTAGTTAGAGCACGGAGAGGCGACAGATAGACAGACAAACCCAGCGTATAAACACATTTCGACTATGTTCGAAAGTGATAAAAGTGGAATGGCTGCTATTGTTTTACATAATGATATTTTAAACTGCATGATTTTTTTTCTAAACATATTATAGAGAAAATCATAAATTCAATTTAAGTTAAGTTTTATGTTCTTTATTTATTTTCCTCTGAGGAATATTATATTTTAAAGAAGAAGCTTACGAATTTTAAAACTTAAACAATTTTCCACAATATTAGTTTGCTTATTAGTTTTCCTGAGTTATTTTAAACTTCTCCAGAAAATATTTATTAAAATAACCCGGAAATATTTAGACTTTTATATCTATAAATTATTGCTAATCACCTTACTGTGTTTTTCAAATATGCATATTTTTTCTCAAACGAGCTGTATTTATTATGCATAATAAAATGAAAATATATATATCTTGCTAAAACTTCGCTTTCGAATTATCTGTACTTTCTTTCCATACATGAATGAGTATGAGTAGTAGCTTATGAATTATAAAACTTAAACAATTTTCCACAATATTAGTTTGCTTAATAGTATTCCGCAATTCTTTTTACATTCTCCCGAAAATATTTATTAGACTAACCCGGAAATGTTTTAGACTTTTCCATTTATAAATTAATTCTAATCATCTCACTGTGTTATTCAAATATTTATTTTTTTTTATTAAATTGTATTTATTATGCATAATAAAATGAAAATATATATCTTGCGAAAACTTCGCTTTTGAATTAGCTGTACTTTCTTTTCATACATGAATGAGTATGAGTAACATTGCACTTATTCTAATTATCTAACAAAACACGATAAAGACATTTAAGAGACTAATTACTTCCCTTAAATAAGTTATAAATAACTAGCATCTGCGGTATATTTTCTACAGGAAGCCTTTTAAACCGGTCTTCCATCATAATATAATTTTCTTAGTAATTGTGTAGACTTTTTATTAATATAAGAATAGCTGATTGAATTAAATAGTCACTTCCTGGTTTAAGCTTTATTTTTCCATTGCGTTTTTAAATTAAAACATGAAAAACCTAAATTTTTATATATTTAAATTAAAAGACAATTATCACTGCTCACAACAGAATAATGCAATGCATGTTTAAATTGTAATTTAAACAATTTTTCTATTTTGCTTTATCAATTAATGCATTTTCATAGAAAATATTAATTTTTAATTACTAAACCGCGCATGTAACAACAAATAGAAAAATACAATTTAGATTTCAATTTTAATTTAAACAGAAAACATGCTCAGGAAAACATGTTTTGAATGCATACATTAATGTATGAAATATTTTTTTTTATATAAAATACACGACACTATATTATAAATTATAATTGCATATCCCAGGTAAAGTACTAATATCAAAATATGGAATTGATTGTTAAAAAAATGTACGGAATATAATTTATAAGATATTTTTATGTATTAAATGATGAAAGAGACAGCAGATGAAAAAGCCATGGATTTGATAGAATTGTAGCTTAATCAGATATAAATTTAAGTATCCTTTACTTTAGTCCACAATTACTGCACACAGAAAAATATAAGTTCTGTTGAGTTGGGTTGAGTTGGGTTGATTATGGACGGCCATTTATCTACACTTGGGATATAGGCCCGGGGGGAGTGCCCTTCGTGGGGGTCTTTCTAAGGGTACCTAACCCGTACTTACGCATGGATAAATCCACGGCTCGAAGAAAACCACAAAAACTCTGAACGATTAGGCCGACCGGCACGATTGGGATCGAACCCAGCACCTCCCGTCTACCAGTTTCAAGAGCAGAACCTCTCAGCCACTGGTGGGGCATAAGTTCTGTTGAACTCACCATATAAGCGAATTTGTTATAGAGCCTTTAATGCATTTTCATTATGAAGAAGTATAATAAAAAGAAATGGGGGCCAGTTTAACATTTCTAACTCAATTTGTTACGTTACTCTGCTTTCAGAAAAAGAAAAAAGAAAAAAATAATTCTAGAAATATTTTAATATCCTACTTTTGATATACGAGTATCGTTGTTTCCGGCAGCAAAAGTTGGTTTCGATCGGATTTTCTTCGATTGCACTTGCAATATGATGAAACGTTCTCTGAAATATATAAGAATTGAAACTCACGATTTATTTTACTAAAAATATGCTAAAATACCTAAAAAGGTTTTTAAAACGCCGTCAAAGCATGGTAAAAGATGTTAAGACCCAAACACTTTCAACTGTTACAAATCAGTCATCATCAGGGGAAATTTTCAGAGGACTGAATGTTCATGAATGTTCGTTGATTAAATAGCTGGTGACAGTCTATTTTAAAGGAGCGCACAGTGGGGCGTTTTGATGGTCTAGGTGGACAAAATTCATTTTTCCGATTATCTCGGAATTTAACAAGACCGCGTATACTGGTAGCCGAATGTCTCTTCTGTCGAGATCCGTACGAGTTTTGTCGAAAAAATCCGATGTGTGGATAAACTACGAACGTAAAGAAGGCAGTTGGTTTGAGGGAGTTTCAACAGTTGCACTATTTTTCTGCAAGTTCGAAAGCAAGTAGTGACTTTTCTGTTTTATTTGAAAGCAGGAGTTTACTGGACATATGCCACATGTTTGTCACAAGATTTAACCTATTGTTGTTTGAAAATAAGCGCTATCTTTTTTCAATTTTCATCTTGAATTTTAATACAGTATTAAGCATTATTAAGAAATAAGCATTTTTTTAAATCAAAGTACCATTCCTAAAGTATTGGAAACTTAAGAAAGCTCCTGCGAAAATTTGCAAATCATTAAGTTAGATTAACTTGAAGTGTGTGTTTGAGTGTATAATTCTAATCTTGCAAGTCAATTTTAACCCACTTTTAATTATCCGATTGAGCTGAAACTTTGAATACATGTGTAATTTCAAAGACAATACAATATTATAATATAAATAAATAATAATAATATAAATAATAATAATAATAATAATAATAATAATAATAACATAAATTATTAAATAAGCCAAATATTTATCATTGTTTGACTATTTTATTACTGATAGATTCGAAAACCCAGCAAAAACCTAATTAAACTTCAACGCAATAATTTTGTCCACCTAGATCAGCCATACTCAACCTTTTTTTCTCGTGGGCCACAAACATATGTTGGAGATGTTAGGCGGGCCGCAACACACTTAGAAAATGGCAAAAAAAAGAGTAATTAAAACAGTAATGCAGCAAAGCAATATAACAAATAATATTATTAGTTGGACTGAACGTTTGTCGTGGAAGAAATTTTACCAAAAATTTTAAAACCACTATTTACAAACAATAAACTTCGTGGTAGATTTATAATGCAAATGTTGTTGAAATATGCTGCGAAATTTGTTGTTTTAAAATAGTAGTATAAAAAATTATTAGTACCTATTTTTTTCTGCGACAAACGTTCAGCCCTAAAAGTCAGTATAATAAGTATAAAACATAATTACAATAACATTTTTAAACATAACAATGCAAAATTTCCAGGTTCTGAAAAAAAAAGTGAGTAGATTTTTTCTAATAAATTAGTTTTTTGCTATGAATACAAAACTTTATTATTATTTTTTTAATGGTAGAACTACATAGTGCACATTTAATCAATTTGGAATAATGTTTAAGTAGTGTTGAAGATTAAGAAAATATTGACACAGCCGTAACACAAATAAGACTACATGTGCAAAGAACTTCTGACTAAGAAAACGGCGTTTAAATGCTTTAACATGATTTTAAATTAATTATGAACAACAGGCAGATTTTGTCTGAAAATATGTAAAACAAATATATAAAACAATGTCTTAAATACTCTTTATGCAATCTCAATTAATTTATAAATATAAATTAATGATTGTGTCTTGGGTCGCACATAAAAGGTCGCCGGGCCACATGCGGCCCGCGGGCCGCAGGTTGAGTATGACTGACCTACATCCTCAAAACGCCCCACCTGTGGAGCGCGGAGAAATAGGATAGTTAAATTCCAAAATCGCCAGAGATATTTAATGCGCTATACCAGATTCTAGATATTTTGTAGGATAGCATATAATTGCAAATGTTCCTTCCCTGAGTTAAAAACTCTAAAGATTATAAGAAAGTTCAAGCTGTGATTCTTGTTTACTGAAATCTATGTCGATGTCTTGTTTTCGGTTTAACTTTTGTTGGTGAGGGTTTACTATACTTTATGTCTGCGATATGTCCTTTAAATCTGTCTTTAAATTTCCTAGATGTCATTCCTATGTAATTGAGTTTTTTCTGATTTACTTCATCTGTAAAAGGTATAATATATACGTCTGAAGTTCTGTCGTTATCAATTGGGTATATTATTAACATTTAACGATATTTTCGTTATTCGGTATTTTCGTTATTGTTTTACCTCAAAGAAGGAACACTTGCAATCATATGCTCTCCTACAATCTATCCAGAATCTGCTATAGATCACTAAATATCTTTGGCGATTTTGGAACGTATCAATCGTATTTCCCCGTTCATCCCCTCCCTTAAAATAGACTCGTCTCCGGTTATTTAACTAGCGAACATTCTTGAACAGGCACACCTCTGAAATTTTCCCTTGACGATAGCTGTTTTGTAACAGTTGAAAGCGCTTAGAACTTAACATCTTCTAACATGTTTTAACGGTTTTTATGTTTTAAAAAACCTTTTTATGTATTTTAGCACCTTTTTATTAAAAGAAACCATAAGTTTCAATTCTTATATATTTCAGTTAATAATCAAGGGAAATAGGATGTCCGAAAATTATAGTTAAAATATATTTTATAATAAACGTTATCTGTTGATAATTTTTTTATTTACATTTTTAGATTAATGTTTTGCCCTGAGCGTGTTTGAAAAAGGTGATTGAATCTCATACTGCAAATTAGAAAAATTCTGGAAATGTGATTAATATTATTAAAATTTTATTAAAAATGATAATAAGTTAAATTATTATACATAAAATGATTTTTTTTTCTGATTCTACGTGACATTTTTAGTTAGACAATCGCAAATTAAATGTTAGGGATTTACCAAAAGTGTGCAACAAAGGTTTAATTTTATTAGATCTAAATTTATTTCAAAATATCCGTTTATTATGAATAGTGCTAAGTTTTAGAATCGGTTAAATTATGTAACTTACCATAAATAATTAAATCGCTAAAAATTCATAAATTTTAGAAATATTATTTAGGTTTAAAATGATAATAATTAACAATTTAAGAATATATATACAATTATATATATATATATATATATATATATATATGTGTGTGTGTGTGTGTGTGTGTGTGTGTCTGTGTGTGTATGTGTGTGTGTGTGTGTGTGTGTGTGTGTGTGTGTGTGTGTGTGTGTGTGTGTGTGCATGTAGTATGGCGTTGCCTTTCAGTTAAAAATAGTACATTTACCAATTCAGATACTAAAGATAATTTTCAGCGCTGCATTCTTTACTTCAAATCACGTGCTTTTTATTTAAATATGCACAGATTGTGCACGGAATAGATCATATTAAAGAAATAAACTTTTCATGATATTTGTTTTATTTTAAAAGAACGAATGTAAACCTGTATGTAACTAAAATTTCCGCTTATATATTGCTACTTATATGATAACATCATTATAAAATTTTGGCAGACAGAGTATCATGTTATATTCATACCTTTTATAATTGACGTCAAAAAAAGACAAAAAAAATATGTACGTACAGGGTGCGGAAAAAGTCTTAGATGGACATAAAATTCATTATTTTCGAGAAAACCGTAAATGTCAACAATTTATTAACAGATATATTAAATGTAGTATGTAAATAATGGAAAATTTTATAGTTACCCCCCCCCCCTCCCGTCCAAAAATTATAGCTATTGTAAATTTTGCGATTTATGAGTCGTGAAGCACAAAAAGAACCCGTATAACGATGACTGTATTAAATATTTATGAGCGAAAAGCGTATATAACACCATTGTACTAGTTGCCGTTTTATCAATTTATGAAAGCGAAGCGCACAGAACCTCATTATAGTCATTCTCCTATTACATTGATCAGTTTGGTTGTTGTAACACTATATGAACATGAAAAGCCAAAGGATTGGTTAATGGTTATATTGATGACTGCGTTTTAGGGATTGTTGTTTTGACGCTTTTTTTTGTGTGAAACTCTAACTGGATTACAGTAAATAGCGTATTATAGTTTTACGCGCAGGGAATATATCGTTACAATGGGATGCGGCTATATTTTTTTCTGGTTTGATAGGTATATATTAACGTCAAGCGCACATGTTTCTATTATAGGTATCGTAGTATTAACGTTTTGGTATTCCCAGTCACACTTACATTTGCATTTTTAGGCTAAACTATTTTTGTTTATTCAACTTAGTAAGTGTACATTATTAGAATGACAACACCGCGCAGCATGAATGGAGTAGTCTAATAGAAGCATGAAAAATAAAATACTCATTCATTAAAACTTATCGATTAACTCAGTAATTCTAAGTACTTTTGTGAAACATTTACAAGAATATTTATAGTATATAAAAATATTTTTTTTAAATATGATTACCAATTGATATAATATAAAAAAAAATATAATGTGGTTTTATTTGAATATGGAGAAGTTATTGTAAGTGGGCACTATACCTTTATATGTATCTCAACGTAAAAAACCTATTGTTGTGCGGATCAATAAGAAATATCGCGTTGAAAAAGTATCGTTGTTAAACTATTTGGGATTTCTAAACATAATAAAAGGCAGTATATCGCATGAAAAAAATAATACTGTTAATTATAGATATTGTTAATAAATTTTATATTATTTTTTCATTAAAAACTGTCGTTGAGATATAAAATAATGAAAAGTGTTGCAGTGTCTATTTATGATATATTTTAAACACATTTCTCAGAAAAGAAACAAGTCTTAAGATTTCTCGATGACTATATGTATAGTTCAGGCTCTTTTCATGAAATATAACATGTTTAATAATACTGTTAATTATAGATATAGGTAATAAATTTTATATTATTTTTTCATTAAAAACTTACAGGAATATTTCGCTGAGATATAAAATAATGAAAAGTGTTGTTGTGTCTATTTATGAAATAGTTTAAACAAATTTCTAAGAACAGAAAAAAGTCTTAAGATTTCTCGATGAATATATGTATAGTTAAGTCTCTTTTCATGGAATATAACATGTTTAATGATCATTATTTCTGTATAATAATGATAACTTATTATTATTACTTTAATGATTGTTACTTTGATTATTAGCTGTATGATAAAACACCTTTCTGTAAAAATTCTAATAACTTCATAATCACAATTCCTTTTGTGGGTAATAAATTTTATCTGACATTATCTCTACATGTGTTTTATCGATATGTCGTTCACAAGTGGATCGATAAAGGACACCATGCTGAGATTGATTTACTACAGTGACACCGATATCTAATATAGGTTAGTAATTATTTCAGCAGTGACAGATTTTTACCATTGGAAGATATTGCTGGATGTAGTTGACAATTTTTAATTGTGATATATCTTTGATATAAATTATGTGTTTCGTTTTCAGTAATCTAAATTAGTAAGACATGTTTATCTATTATAAAATATATTAAAAAATGCAGAGTTATAAAAAGAGCTTTATATATACTCTACTTAGTAATTCCGAAAAGTGTGCGATTATTAATACAATATAGTGAAAATTTTTGAGCAAGACTCAGGATTTTTATTTTAGAGAAGCTGTATTTCCGATACTAACATTTCCTTTTCTCAAGCAATCATTAAAATACATCTTTATCACACAAGCGAAGTGGAGCTAACTATAAACGAAGGAAGTTTAGGGAGATATTTATTAAATTATAAAAAATAAATGGGTTTATATTTTTATCTGAAATATTTCAAATTCGTATTTCACTTGCCGTACTCTTAAATGGCATAGCTTCGGAATCGTGGCTGGGGGGTTGTAAGTGCGAAGCTTGACGACGTGTAAACTTTTCTAATATTTCTACTCGCTAGTTCCGAAAAATACTGGCGATAATTTACATTTGAGGTAAATTGATAATGGAGTAAATGTATGAATAATATTTTTGCCTCCACGTTACACTATTTCTTGAAAAGTGATTTCTTTCAATGATCGGGGTGTTTGTAGCACAAATGAATTGACTTTTACAAATAACTTTTACTAAGCACAACTGCCTCAATTTCGTAAGCTGTAGCAATCGCATCTACTATTTTTTTAAACAAATGTTTAACATTTAAAATGTGTTACATTTCTGTTATAAAAATGCATTTTATGTATCCTTGGAAGAAATGTAATTCTTTGAAAAATTACTTAAGGCACTTCAGTATAAAATGAAGATTCTTAAAAATGTCTCAACTTAAGAACAGGTATATAATTATGAATTTTAAAAAACTTTTTTCACTTTTATTTATAAACTAAAAACATTTTATGAAAATGGAAATATACACAAGGAAATATATAAAGCCATTAAACGTAGCTCTGACAAAATCTATCGTTATATTACCCTATTTACTTTTATATTTCTTCAGAAAGTGCAATATGTGTTCTTTCACTTTGCTATCTCTGAATTCTCTTGGTGATAAATTTGTGTTTTTATAAAGGAAAATGGATATGTTTATGCATAGAGATTCTAAAACGGAAGTTTTTAACGTAAGATGGTAAGTGGAATTTTTACTTAATGTACAAATATGCTTGGAATATATATATTTTAAAAGATAATATTTTTCGTCGTAAAATGCTTTTCTAAAATTTAAATATAAATATAATATTTTCGTATTGTAGCAAATTTTAAATCCTATTTAACTTTTAATATTACATCAAATAATTTAAAATATCGATAAAATTCAACATTATTGCATTTCAGTTAATTCTATTGAGTGTATTTTCTAGAATAAATTTTAATATATTCTTTATCAAGTATCTAAATATCTTTATTTTTTTTCAATGAGTGAAATTTCAGTTTGAAATTTTCCTAACTGAATTTTACCAAATACCAGGTCTTTTTCACCGGATATTTTAAAAAGAAGAAGTTTGTAAAATTACTAAAAAAATACAGTTCTTTTAATTATCATAAGGATAAAATCATGATTACAGATGATACTTTTAATAATAAAATAGCTAAGAAAGTACACAGTGTTTGCTACCATATAGTACGAGGGTCGATCCAGAAATAAGGTTCCCAAAGAGCTCCAGCCGCACAGGAAGTTGCGAGGCGAAATACGACAACAGCGCTGTGCGCAGCTGTTTCCGCACTCGCGATTTTTCTGGCCGCACCGCTAATTCTTGGCTCAGAAGCCGTCCGAGATGTAGGTTCCCATTGTTGATCCCGCCAAGTGCGAGATTTTATCCAATTCGCTTTTTGCACGCCATAGGGTACTCCATCCGTCCAGAACCGCCGGCGGGGACGACTGACAACCGGTGTAACGCTGCTTCACGAAAACGTCCGACCTCACTTCTCCAGTCAAACCCAGGAACTTTCGACACAATTTGGGTGGACTGTCATGGCCCTCCACTTTACAGTCCGGACATCGAACCTAGTGATTAACACTTGTTCCCCAAGTTAAAGGAACAATTGGGTGGCCAAAGCTTCCGGAGCGACGATGACATCAAAGAAGAGGTGAAACGCTTTCTCAACGGTTTGGCGCGGTAGTTCTACGAAATTGGGATAAAGAAATTGGAGGACTGTGTGCAAAAATGCGTAGAAAAAGATAGCGATTATGTAGAGAAATATAGCAAACTTTCTTCTTTCCAATGATGTAAATTTTTATGAGAATAAACAATATTGTCTATTTGTAAATTTGATTAGAACCTTATTTCTGAATCGATCCTCGTAGTTATATATAAAAATACGGAAATTTGATAAGATTGTGTATAAAAAATAAATATTGTTACAAAAAACCATACAATTGACAAAATTACAAGTGTGTAATAATATTTCGTGAAAATAAATATATAACTATCGATGTTTAGAGATTGTAGTTAGATAAAATAAAAAATAAAAAAAATACTATTTTTTTTTTTTTTTTTTTACCAAGCATTTTTTAGTTTTACAAATGTCTAAGAAACGTCGATGTTTATAGAACAAAACTTTGCTTCTATACCCTGATACCATGCATTTATTAAAATGAAATTTAACACTAGAACGGCGGTAGGGGTCATTTTGACCGTTGATTACTTTTGTTTGGTTGGAAGAAAGTATTTGGATTTTTTTTTTTTTTACTTTTCCTAAATAGATAACAAGTAAAAAAAAAAAAAAAAAACAGCATTCTAGATCTGTTAGTTTTTGAAATATTGCACAATATTGAATATATATATGAAATATATATATATATATATATATACACAAGGTGGTCCTAAAATATATGTCAAAAATGTAAAGGTAGGTAGAGGGAACCTAAATAAGCATATTTCGGATAGGAATGTGTGTGCGGTAATGACACATTAAAGCACTAGCTTATAAAGCAGTATGAAATCAAAGGAAATTGAAAAGACAAGTAAAGACAAAAGAAAACAAAAATTTATTAACAGTTTACAAGAGGTACTCGAAAGAGCGGCCACCAACAACGATTCAAGATTCACAGCGACAGCGCATAGATCGGCGTACATTGGAAAAGACGTCAGGCATGTCGATCACATGTAAAGCAGCAACAGACAAGTGGGCAACAAGATCTTCTTGAGATGTGACGGGACTCTCGTACACCAGGCTTTTAATACGACCCCAAAAGAAAAAATCCAAGCAGGTTAAATCAGGAGAACGCGGTGGCCAGGGAACTGTACCGCCCCGTCCTATCCAATGCTGACCGTAGATAGCGTCCAGGTGATTCCTGACGTCTCGACTGAAGTGAGCTAGGGCTCCATCGTGCTGGAACCACATTCGTCTGCGAACAGCTGGATGAATATCTACCAGAAGTTCAGGTAAAACCTTCTGTAGGAAGATGTTGTATGTATGGCCAGTTAAACGACTAGATAGAATGTACGGTCCTACTAAGTTATTGTGTACAATGCCTGCCCAAACATTAATGGAAAACCTTTCTTGGTACGCGTGTGCTATTGTGCCATGTGGGTTGCCATGAGCCCACAGGTGAGAATTATGGATGTTAAACATACCCGACCGCGTAAAGGTAGCCTCATCAGTAAATAAAACATCTGCTGGGAAGGTGGGATTGGCTGCCGTCTGCTGTAGGTACCAACGAGCAAAGTTGAGACGTGGAAGATAATCGTCAGGGGTCATTGCTTGCACTCTCTGTAAATGATACGGATCATTCCGTCTTCATGTAAAGTTCCTCAAAACACTTTGATGGCTCACACCCAAAACGCACGTCCTACAGCTCTCGAGCTTGTCGAAGGATTATCCTCTACTGTGTTTAGTATTCTGGTTTCCACTGAAGGTGTTCTGCGATATCTTCTAATGCCAGCTTCATGCCTGGAAGCATAAAACGATCCACTTGTGCGTAACTCCCGATGAAAACGCTCGAATGTTCGACGATCCGGTTGATTCCTATCCTGGAATCGCTCCCTGTACATCTTCTGAGCAACTAATCCGTTTCCTTGTGCAGCCCCATACATGAAATGCATGTCGGCAAGATCCACATTGGTGAAACGATGCATGCTGTTTGAGATCCGTGCTAGAAATGATGAATCTAGCTAGCGAAACGCTTTTATACGCCGCATTCATCAGCGTTCCCTACTTGCTCAAGGCGGCATTACCGCACACACAATCCTATACGATATATGCTTATTTAGGTCCCCTCTACCTACCTTTACATTTTTGACATATATTTTAGGACCACCCTGTATATATATATATGTGTGTGTGTGTGTGAAATATTGATGGAAAAATATTAATTTATAAATTGTGCTTTATTTTAGTTAGCATTAGTTTTAATTTGTGAAACCAGTCAATTTTTATATCAAGTTAATGAGTTATTTGAGTAGTTGTAGTATGATCCAATGGATCGCCATGTAGGCGTTACATTTACAGTATTTTAAAAAATCAAGAAAATATTAAGTAATATTACTTATAAATTATATATAAATGTTGATATACACGTAAATTACATATTATTTCCGATGTATGGTATTTAAAATTGTTTTATCGTTGTTATTTCAGTAGTTTCATCGAGGTGTCAAAATGACCCCTTTCGGCCGTTCCAGTAGGTAAGATTTTTCCGCCGTTCTAGTGTTTTAATTAAATAAAGGTATTTTGATAGATTTTCACCTTATGTAAAGTATTCGTTTTTATTATAAATCAGCACGTCAAATAAATAAATAAATAAATAAAAACATATAAAATATCATGTTTTTGTAATATTTGAAATAGAACATTGTTTACCTTTTAAGAAAATTGATGCAGCATATAGCTTTTGCATAGGTCCGTCATTTGGCGCATAGGATACAATTGTGTTTTCTAAGAAAGTTCACTTAACACATTTATAAGCAATAAAGAGTTGCTTTAAAATGTTAAGCATAAAATATATTTTAAATACTTTAGTAGGATGTACACTTTTAAAAAATGAATTTTTTTAATGCATGGCAAAATTTTTTTAAAAATAGTTTTGTAGTCCAGTGTGATCATCTCATTCATTTTTTGTTTTAAATTTCTACGTTTTTTTTAATCATTTCTAAGACAACTGCGCTACTTTCTTTTTCTATTTCATGTGAATGACAGCTGTACACCTACAACTATTATTACTAATTTTTACAAATTATTTGAAAACTTACAACATAAACACAACTAAAAATATCACTAGTAATTTTTATTACTATCGAAGCTTGGGTAAAACTGTCATGAAAAATAGCTCTAAGTTGTAGGGAAGAAATATATGAACGAACAACAATTCGAAACAAATGTAGCATGTGAAGAATCTGATTTTTTTAAATGTCTAGTAATTTTTTTAACATATTGATGCATAATAATTTTAAAAATTATCTTATTATATTTTTCCACATATTTTCTTATTCATTAACGAATATTGAAACAAAAGAAAAAGTGAAATCTTTAAAAAAAAATTGAATGCAAGATCATAACAATTTGATGCAAAAAAGTACTTTTAAGTAAAAAATACTTCAAATTTTACTTATAAAAAAGAAAGTTATAAAATATTCTATAAATCATTATATGGATTATTAAACCTTATACTTCATAATCTTCATGTTCAACTATCATTCTATCTCTTCATACTCCAAAAAAGACGTTTTCCTCCAATTTTTTCTCGACTTTTTTTTTATTAAAGTTTTAATCATATTATTTACAAAAAAAAAATGTTTCAATGAGTTTTTTTTTTTAAATATTTATTACTCGTTTTCTTAAAAAAAGGGATCCCATATATTTATTGGAATTTAAAAATATATTTTTTTTTCATAAGCATCAGGGGAATATTAATTCTAAAATCATATACTTTTTTTTTTCTTTTGTAAGAAAATTTAAAGATTTAAAACAAATATAAGAAGATTTTTACTGTTATGTTGAACTAGAATAATTTAGGTATCATGTGATTATGCGATTTGTCATATAAAACACGTCAGATTAAAAGTATGCTTCCTGTATTTTTGTAATATGTAAAAAGAAAACCTTCCGAAACATGTCTGACTACCATTTATGAACTCTGTATTTTATATGCTCTTTAAACTGATGGATTTAGTGATTTGTCTAGTTCTATTTTCAGTAGCTAAATTTTATATAAGTGTATATAGAATGTACTCTATGAACTATAGTAAATGCAGTATTGTACGCATAGTAAAATTTACGACATGTACATCTAAATGTGTATTAACCTTATGTAAATGACCCTATTAAATGTGCATTAAATGTCAAAATGAGTCCATTAGTCCAGAAAGCGATCTTCGTTTATTTTTGTACGACCTGTGAAGTAATTCAAGATAATAAAAATAAGTATCTAATTGTTACAAAATATAGTGTTTTCTGCTTGGTTTCTATATATTAGATTGTATTTTATTAGTATTCTCATTATTAACCAGTAGTTCATTAGCAAACAGTATTTCTGGGATCTGAATGACGATTCTGTAACTGTCGATTTCTTAGAACTTTTTGAATCTAATTGAGATTAAAAACACTTAGAACGTTCAGATGAACTTTTTGAGCAATAAATGATGCGTTAGAACAAAATTCGTAATTGTATTGCCTTTTTTGGCTTAAAATCAATGAATTTATAAACATTATGGTTTATACTTTTCTATGTTCATTTCTTTCCTTAGTTTATTTCCTAATTACAAATTTTCCTCTAAGTAAACTATATTTTTTTTAAAGGAAAGTAATGTTTCTTTGAAAATAATTATAGGACCTAACAATAATAATTTTTAAATATTGTGAGAATTATCTGGGAAATGTTCATTTTTGTAGGTCAAAATAGTAAGGAAAAGATCCAAGACTGCGTTGTTTTGCTGACGATACAATTTGCGATCGTTGGATATCTAACTTTATATGTGATATGCAATTAGACCCCTCAATATTCTTTGAGTTTTGGAGGTTTAAAAAGTCGGCTTATATACCGATAGTAAATATATATAACTTCAATATTTAACTCCAAGCGGACACACTGACAACTAATGTATCCTACGGGATAAAAAAAAACGAACTGTCGCATTTTTTTTTCAAAAATAAATTCTGCTCGTTTTTAATTAAACAACAACAAAAAAAAAGTAAAATATTTCACCGAGAAATTACCACAAATATTGTTGAAACATTTATATTCAAAGAGAGATTTCTTTCAAAAGTCTATTTTGTAAAAGGGATTAAAATATATATACAATTGAATAAGCCTTTCTATATCCGATATTTTTGTCTATTTCCACAGGGGAAAAGATAAAAGAAACAATTTATTAGATTTATAGCAAATATAAATTGCTTAGGATTTTGAGTTACAACAAAAAAGTCTATAGTATAAAGATTACCATTCAGTTCAACTTCTTTTCACCTTTAAAAACACGGGCCGCGTACTGCGCGCGCCAATCAGAAAACAGTTGTGAATTCTAAAATAATTACGTGATTTAATACGTGATATTGCGTGATTTAATTACGTGATAAAATGCTGCGCTTCTTTTACACACTTCTCAAAATCACTTTATTAATCAACCAATGTTTATAGTTGAAGTTCGCATTTTTTTCTGCACTGCTTCATTATTTTTATTTAATATGCTGACCATATACGATGCGCCTTCGGAAAGTAAGTACCGTTTCATTCTGCGCTGCGGTGGGAGTTCCGTGAAGGCGCGGTAGTCTTCCTTGTTCACTGGCTCTCAACTGACGCCATTTTCGCTGTTTTACATTGTGTTTTCAGTTTGCTGTGCACATTTAAAATGTTTAAGACAATTACTGATCCCATCGACTGTGAGATCCGTGCTGTTATTCGATTTTTGAACGCAAGGAATTTGAAACCGTCCGAAATTGATCGTCAAGTTAAAAATGTTTACGGTGAAAACGCAATGACTGATGGAATGGTGAGAAAGTTAGTTAGAAAGTTGAATAAAAGTTGAGCAATTGTCCATGATGAAGCTCTGAGTGGTCGGCCTTCTGTTGTCAACGATGATCTCGTATAGAAAGTTGATGAAAAAAGCCATGAGAGCAGACGTTTCACAATGACAACGCTGTCAGACAAATATCCGTAAAATTTCCGAACTGTTTGGAGTGTTGGCTGTCGTAACTGACGGAAAGTTTCTATGAAGAAGGTATAGATAAGCTGATCACTCCCTACGACAAGTGTTTGAACATTGGCGGAAACTATGTAGAAAAATAGTTTACGTTTTGCTCTTTAATGTACAAATAAAATCGGCTGGAAAAAATAAAAATAATGTGTACTAGTTTTTTTTTTTTTTTAGGTACTTATTTTCCGAATACTACTTGCCGTATTTGTGTAATTTTCTTTTTTAATGAAGATTTTTTTTTTAATGTGATGTCTATTACTTTTATACTATTACTAGACATTCGATGCTATTCTTCTTTAGCATCAAAGTTGATATTTAGGCTTTAAAAATCGTTGTCGCGTGGAGTACGCCTCCCGTGATTTTAAGATTATACAAACTGTCCATGTTATATTAATTCTAATTAAATTATTATTATTTTTTATTTAATGTTTACTACTTTTATACTACTACTGCATATTGCATTAAACAAGAATATCATTTAAAGATATTACATAGGCTCTAACAATTGATGACGCATAGAGAGGGCCGATTATGTATCTATATGCTACTACAAACTGCCCGCGTCTTTACAGCTTAATGTATGTTTGAATAATTATATTTTATTTTTAGTGATGAGACAAAGTATTGTGTTAATATATATTTTAATATTTTAAAACCTTTTACTAATATATTTAAGCAAATTAAAAAAGTGTTAGTTTGAAAAAAAAGAACTTAATTTTCAAGGAAATATCCAGTCCCGTTAAAAACAGTGAAATTGCAATTATTTGTTACATAGAAAATGTTCAATACTGCTGCCAGTAGTAAAGACCTCATGATGTTACGTCATCACACGATGCAGTCACCATGTTAAAACTGAAAAAAATAGATTAAATGTAGCAATACATCTTGATATCTACTTTGATACCTTAATAAATTTCTCTACCTGTGGGCACTTGTAGACAAGAACGCATACACGAAAAGATGCGTTTTGACCGCCGAAAAAAGATGAAAGTTCAAATCATACAATTAATTTCATATCATGTAATTAAAAGTATAAAAATCGGTAAGTTTAAGTGATAAATAAATTATGTTTTTGTTTTAGATGTCAGATCACGATAAATGTTAAATTGATAAATTCTTAAACACGACGATGGCATAAAAAATTTAAATTCCGTAACTCTCACGAAAATACTATTTCGAAATAAATATTTTGTAATATTCTAGTGAATAACAATTGCAACAACATTGCAATTTGAACTATGTATTTAAAACTAACGATTTATGCATGAGATATTGGACCACGGTAAGTAGGAACAACCTGTATCTAGTTATAAAAACATTCATAAAATATTACATGCACCATATTTTTTAGCAGATCTAGAAAATAAAGTAAATAAATCATATACAAATTAACGTAACACCCGAAAACTAATAAAAATTAATACCAGGTAGCAATTTTTAAAATTGAAAAAATAAACCCGTATTATGATTTAATATGAATGAACATTATACTTCGCTTAGTAAAATAAATATATAGCTGTACGTTTGAGTGAAATTGTGCTTACTTAAATAATTCGAATGTTTGTTGATGCCTTATTGAATAAACAAAATTAATAACGTAATATTTAAAGACGTTACGTGCATAAACAATTCGCCAAGAAATAGGTAATCAAGGCTTCAATATAATCTGCTTCCGGTGTTATAACAATAAGTGTATAGAGATTCAAAAGATTAAGTGAATATGCATACATTCAATCATATATATATATATATACATATACACATATGTATATTAATTGCGGATACACGGAATATACATTGACAGAACAACACAGTGTGTCTAGCAAGAAAATTATCGACGCAATTAAAACTATTGATGTCTTTGATTTGTCGTGTAACGTTGACAAACTCCAGATAGAGAAACTCATTTAACTAATTTTCATAAGGTACATTTTCTAGACCTTTCCAGATCTCCATATTTAGACTTAATGGTTGTCTATTATCCGATTGTAATCTCGAGATGATGTCAATGGCTCTTCGCCTATTATAATGTTGTTGTCTTAGCTGTTTTTTGCTTAATCTGCAAGACATCTCTGTTATTACTCCCGTAACCTGTTCGTTCTAACATCATAATGCGCTTAATGTGTTATCTGATTGTTTGATCGTATTTTAAAGACAATTGGTCATTTATTTATTATTTCCACACATTGGCTGATAAGTTCCCGGTCTAGTAAAGGAAACACAAGTTTTTAACAAAACTTTATAAGTTTAT
The DNA here is from genome assembly GCA_963931845.1 of Maratus michaelseni. NCBI lineage: Eukaryota > Metazoa > Arthropoda > Arachnida > Araneae > Salticidae > Maratus > Maratus michaelseni. The sequence goes on along the minus strand of OZ007591.1, from coordinate 286,857,183 downwards.
GACTTTTTAAATTTATAACTTTAATGAATAACTTTAATAATAAATAATAATAATTTAATAATAATAATAATAATTTATAATAATAATTTTATAATAATAATTTTATAATAATAATTTTATAATAATAATTTAATAAATGCATAACAATAATTTAATAATAAAAAACTTAATTTTATAACGAAAAAGCTCCAAACAGTGCTCAGAATCATCGACTCGTTGTTGTTTTTGGTCAAAAGTCAATACTCGCGGCAGCCACTTTGACAACAGCTTTTTCATAGACAAATGTTCATTCAAAATAAAACCTACACGTTCCTTGGATAGCTTGAGAGTCTGAGCTATCTCCTGCAACTTCACATTACGGTTCCCCAAAACGATTTTGTGGACTTTTTTCATGTTTTCCAGAGTAACCACCTCTTTTGCGTGGTGCATCACTGGTGTCCGTACGACCACGTTTAAATTCAGCAAACCAGTCAATAATGGTTAAGTTACCTGGCGCATTGTCCTGATAACGCTTATCAAGCCAAGCTTTTGTTTGAACGGAGTTTTTTGCCATCAAATAACAATTCTTAAAATTCTTGTTTATCCATTTTTTTTTGTTTATCAACAAAGTCGTTTAACTGAAACCACTCTAACGTTTTATCCACACGGCAAATCGTCATGACATTTTTTCTGCTGCCTTTTAAAGATTAGTATTTACTAAAAAAAAGCATTGGTTCGGCGATTGTAACGCCATCTGTGCGCCAGACCGGGAACTTATCAGCTGATGTGTTATAGTGAAATAAGAAAATTGTTTCGATTAACAATACACTGCTTTTGATTTCATATCGGTCCAATTTACTACAAAAATAGCACACTCCGTAAATAAGTTTTCTTCATGCACTTGTGTATGCGCACAAAATTTGTTAACACTATTGAAAGAGTTATTCAAATTAACAATTTAGTGCCAACCATTAAAGAACGCAGTAAAAAATGCTATATTAAAAAGCAGTTTTATTTTTAAATTTATTGTGACCATTACGAATAGAAACTGTATTATGCATTACAGTGTTTTAGAATAAAATTCTGGTATGTAAATTATTTAACCATGCTTTATAAGAAAAGTAATATGCGTGCAGCTTTAAATACCCACAGTAATTAATTAATAGTTACGTAAACATTTTGGAAAAATGACTATCAGAAAGACACAAATACGTATGTGGTGTGAAATAAATCGATGAATTTATTAATATTATAATATATAAATTAAGCTAAACATACTTTACGTAGCGAAATTTATTGGCCGATAAATTGGACACATATTTAATAACATTGTTATCAACGACGTATATCAATACAAAAGTAAATAATGTGCATAATAGCACGTGTAAATAGTTTAAATATTCTTAAATTTATTATATAAATTTCTAACCGGAAAAATGTTTAAAAAAAGGATTTTCCTTCGAAATAATTCAACAATTACATATTCTTATATACTTTTTTCTTTTTTTTTCAAATAAATTTTTAATAAACCTCACGCGCAATATTTTAAATTAATTTTATTTCCAAAACTCTCTTATAAGTCGAGTCATAAAATATTAAACTAATCATTCAGCTTTACTACATCGTTAAACCAAAATTTTGATTGAATTTTTAATTGTTATTTAAATAGTTTGTTTAATTCGCAAATTATATATATATATATATATATATATATATATATATGTAATTTACATTATGTACGAATTTAAAAAAAAATAGCTTTTAACATTATGTTTTTTAAGTATTTAACGCAAAAGACTATTATTTACATGAAAAGTAATATGAACAAATTTCTTTTGATTAAAAACATTTTCTTATAAAATGCTGGGAAGAATTACTTTCTCAAAAATTAATTTTTACGTTAAGAAAAAGTTTAATTCTCATCGTTTACATTTTTTAAGTATTAAAGTGAATACAGTTATTTTTTTTAACTTTTTTATTCGATAAAACTAAATTTCTTTTCAAAATATAATAAATAAAATTTTAAAAGTTATCGTTAAAAATTATCAGAGGCAAACATTTTTTTTTCGTTAAAAACGAAAGAAATAATTTCGTTTTCAGATAATATTTTGCTGTTTTTTTCAATAGAGATTTATTTATTGAATAACATAGAAAAAAGATTAAATTAAAAATAGAAAGTATAGAACTGACAAAAAATTGCTTTGGAATAAATGATAGAAAATACTTTCCATTTAATAAATTCTATTTCAACTAAATCTGCTCATAAAAGTGTAAGTTTAATTTAAATAAATATACATTTTTATATTTTCTAAATTCTTTGTTACCCCTGATTACTGGTTTTTATTTTAAACTTACACATTATAGCTGTTTTTATAAATAATTTTTAAAATTGAAAAACTAATATTTTATAATTTCTGGGAAGATCCAGGCATAAAATTTTACTTATTTCCTTAATAGATCACGTTTAAACATTTTCTGCTTTGTCAGCTCTATTCTTACTGTTGTCGAGCTTCCATTGACTTTAACTTATTTTTATTTATTTATTTATTTATTTATTTGATACTTTAGGAGATCATTCAATTAAATAACTGTAAATAGTTCTGAATATCAAATAAACTTTCTGGTCTATAGAAATAAAAATTGCCTATTTTTCGTTTTTTACTTTTCAATAAATATTCAAACATGCAAAATTTCATACGTAAAACATAACTTATATGCGACAAAACATATTTTTAATTTATATTTCAATGACTATGCATATTTTTCCATCATGGTCCGAAAACAATTGATAAACATTTTCGCTGCGACAAATAAGTCTTACTGGTATTAGAAATAAAAGAAGTAATTCAGAAATCCAAGACACTGCCAACTCTGTTGCCCACCCGATTTACAAAAGAAATAATTTACGCGATTGTAAACTGTAACGTAAACTTTGAGACTAATTTGCTCAAGACCTCCAGAGTATTGAATTTTATAGATTTCGTATATTTAAATACAAACTATACTATATCAATACACAAACATTCACTAAAATGTATCTTCCTTACTTCCAAAATGCCCTCTTTCGAGTGATGCTTGTGAACTTGGAAACATCACAGTGACAAATATAAAAATAATTATTTAGATTGCACTCGAAAGTGGAAATTTCTACTCTCATTGGATATTAACACCCATTTCATTTTAATAGAGCATTACTTAATTTCCCATACTGAAGAAAGCTAAAAAATACATAATGACTGTCATAAAAGATAAGATGCATTTTGAAACATAAATTCTCAAGTTATAAAAGCAAGTGCTATTGCAAACTTCTAAGTCTTCTCGAAGTCCGAGCATAGTCTGCTTATAAAAGTCAAGATTGAGGTAAATCACTTTTAGTGAGTGAGTATTAAAAATATCAGAGACTGACTTGTGATTTTATTCTGTTCTCAAAAACACTGTATTATATTAGGGATTGACTAAAAATTGGCCACCTGCAACAAGGTTCCTTAATCACGATACCATTGATTGCGACTCTTATTACAGCAAATTAGCTACTCTGAGTTCATCTTTTAACCAGTAAGGTACGTCTCCATCTCGTGAGAGTCCCACTTCTGCGGTCAGCATAATAACCTCTGAGCTCTGGCTGGAATAAATATTTTTACTCAAATTTATTTAACATTGGGTCTCTATGAGGGACACAATAAAAATATCAAATCATCCTTAATATTCATCAATTTTCATAAACCTAAATATCCTATAAAAGAGACATTAATATAATAATAATATTTTATCTGTATAAGGCCTCATTCTTTTTATATTGACGGCTGAACATCGTTTTACACTGAACTTTCGCAAAAGTGAAATATCCGTTTAACAGGAAAACTGAGATGTGGGTTACTACTCCAGTAGTATTAAAGATAAATGCATTTATCGAAATTGAATAATCAAACATAAAAATATAAATATATTTAATTTGTTTTTCTTTCATTTATTTATAAGTTGTTTGGTCTCCGTTTACCAATGAATATAGCTTTTCTATTATAGTATTTCAAGTTATCTCCTTTCAATTTTTGTCTACATTTTTTAAAATTCATTATTCCAATAATTCTTTCATTTTAAAGATTTATTGCAAAGTAAAAACTGAATTTTTATGTTGACAAATAAGAGGAGAAATTTTTAAAAATATTTAGATAAAATTCAAATAAAATTCAATTTATTATTTTAAATTCTTCAGTCGTTTTCTCTCCTCAGATTTTTCATTCGAGAAAACAGACAATAGGATCATTTACATTAGCATGAAATATTTTTTATCTATTGCATTATTTTGAAAATTAATATCATTTTGATTTTTTTTTTCATTTATCATGTACAGTTAAAAACAAATTTAATTTATTTAACTATTGTCAAATCAACTTTCAGTATAATTTTTGTATCTCTTTTTTTTCATAATTTTTGTTAAAAATTGATTTCATTGTTTTACATTTGTCTGAGCTAAAACCATTTTCATTTTTAATTAATTCTAATTTTTTTTCACTATATATTTCAACGTACTTCTAACGCATACAATTTAATTGTTGAAATTAACTAAGTCCATGTTTTCACATTTCTAATTTAAAGATGGTTTCAATGTTTTTTTTATGTTTATTGACCGCTACGTAAAGAAATAAACTCATCTCCAGTTAATACATATCCGTATTTGGGAGGGAAGAATTTAAAAGTCGTGTGTTAAATGACATTATGTCTGACTTGAGAAATTCCAACACTTGGACTTAGTTCTTTTCAGCAATCAACGCTTGAATTACATATTATGAATTACAATTTCATTACATATAAATAAAAGAAGTAAACATTTTTCGTTGTTCAAATTTTATATAATCTGCCAGTATCTTCGACTTTTTATAGTTTTCATGCAAATGGTTTAAAAGTAAAAAAGTTAAAATATCTTTATGGAGCATCACTATATGCTCCATTTTTGAACGAGAAAAGAACGTATGCATGTTTTTTTATGACAAATATCGTTAAATCGTTTAATTCGGTTAAAGAATAAGATTCAAATTTATCAGTCATTCTGGATTGGGAACTTGTTCTAAAATTGAACTTTTCAGGGGACACAAAAACGTTTTTTCTGAGAAATATAAAGGTACATTTTTTGAAGTGTCTACCTGAAGGTACAATAAATATGAGTTAACATTAATTCACATTGTTAAAATTCCTTCATGATCTATAAATTATGCAATAAAAATAAAATAAAATTTGGGACATGCACCCTTTCTATAATGTAACAAGGATAAATTATGTAAAAAAATAGTTTGACTTAAAGTATATAGAATATTTATTACAAAACATACACAAAATATACTTTAAATAAAAATAAATATACATTCATTGATACATGATGTGAGACATGAAAAAACTGTATTGTAATTACTTTTTTTTCATCAAAGGGTTGTTTAATTCATTGTTTGGCCATAATGAAATTCATTCATAAAATCTTTTAAATTCGTCGGTAATATAGGCCCTGAGGCGATTCAAATTCTTAATCTTTTTTTTTTTTTTTTTTTTTTTTTTTTTTTTTTTTACGTTGATGGGGACTTGTCTTTCATATAATTTTCCAGTTGGCAGGTCAACTTTATCTTTAAGCTTATATGAAAACATGTTGTTTAACGCATCAACGTATTCTCCTGTAGTAATGTTTAGCGGATTCTCGGATGTATATTCAAAGCGCATAAAAGTTTCTGGCTGAAATCGTACCTATTGGGCCATTTGTCCCTCTTGATTCTTCTGAAATGCACCCATTTTTGTACAGAGTTGGCCACCAATTACCAAAATTTAATATATATATATATATATATATATATATATATATATATTATTTAATATTATTTAATATATATATATAAAATTAATATATATAGTAAAATTTTAATATACAAAAGTATTTTATATAATTTATCGAAGACGTGAATTCTGAAAGGGCACATGTTCATGGAAAAGTGCATTTTTAAGACTGAAAGTTGATTTCCTCTTCCTTTGAAAATAGAGAAAAAATATATAGAGCTAGAATTAGTGATTTAGTTATTCAGAATTGATAGAATATCGGGAAAAGTATCCTAGTGTGCAATAAAATATATTTGACAATTTTCGAATAGTGCCCTTTCTATAATGATTGATTCATTTGCATTCTACGTGTATAGTTTGTTATAATGTCGAGTTATACTATCGCAAATGATGAAGGTGTGTCACACACCTTTCTCTGTTGCTTATCCTCTATCTAGCTATGCGTTGCTGACGACTGGGATTTTCGATAATCGTTGCCACAGATTAATCTCCGAAAATGAAACATTTGAAGTTGCTGAAAAAATTAATAGCTCGAAAAGTATTTGTCAGAAAATTGTTAGATAAACTTCGTTAGAAAGATAAAAAAAAAATGTATTTTACTTGACATACCTTTCCAATATAATGATTATGCCGTTTTTCAAATATTGAATTAAAAATAATATCAAATTTCACAATGGCGTACCATAGCGAAATTTTTACTCGTAAAAAGTCCTCTTTAATAAAAAGCTATGCGTTGCTGACAATTAGGATTTTCGATAATCGTTGCCACAGATTAATCTCGGAAAATGAAACATTTGAAGTTGCTGAAAAAATTAATAACTCGAAAACGTTTTGTCAGAAAATTGTTAGACAAACTTCGTTAGAAAGATAAAAAAAATGTATTTTTCTTGACATACATTTCAAATCTAATGATTATACAGTTTTTCCAATAATGAATTCCAAAAATTACCAAATTTCACAATGGAGTACTATAGCGAAATCTTCACGCGTAAAAAGGTAATGATAATGGCCATGTGTCCTGACGTATACCGCGACCTAAGTAATACAGCCTATAGCACGAGTCACAAGTTATAGTAGCCTTATTTTTCTGTTAAATTATAAAAGTTAATTATGATGCCACGAGTGCATGAGTTTTATTTAATTTTAATATAATCATCTTATAAACAAGGTTTTGGAACATTTTTTTTTCGAATGGGACTAATAAATTGGCCAATACTATATATTACTTTGAGTTTAAAAGAGGAGAACGCTTTATATTATTTAGGCTTCCTTAGGAACTTTTGGTAAGAATTGAAAATTTAATATATCAAAACGTCAGAAATTAAATAGACATTAAATCGCGGCAATAACTATAACAACTGTCTTTCATTTCGTTTGGATAGATTTTAATTAAAAATATATAAAATCATTCAACGTTGATTTTAGGTATTTTTAAGGTTATTATCATGGTCCCGGGCAACGCCGGGCATGTCAGCTAGTTTTGTAATAATTATGTGAATCATCAGAAACATAGTACATAAAAATGTTTACTTGCTTAGAAACTTTTAAAAATATTTTTTAAATCAAGTAGGAGAATTAAACTTATTTTTTTCTGAAAACAATGCATTAAGGAATAAAATTCTAGCTATGGATTAGATAATATTTGCTATTCTGTATTACCTATAAATTTTCAAATAAGCCTACGTAATATATAAATAAAGTATCTTTCAAAATATCTGCGAAAATTATATCATTTTATTAAATATTATTCTTAAGGCATTAAAGTTCATTTGAAATGAAGTCCGATATTTAATTAAAAGTTACTTTCAGTCTTTAAGAAATTTCCCTGGAGAAAATTCACTTCATTGATTTCTCCCTTGTACTTTGAATGGATAATATTTAAGATGTCGTTTCTAGTTCCATGATTTCTAACTACTCTGAAGTGAAAGAAGGATAACAGAACTAAAATTGTATTAATGTGAATCTATTTAAAACACATACTAAGTAATGTTTGTCTTAATAATATTGAAATACGTCCATCCTATAATACTGATAATAATAAACTTAAATTTTTCTCAAATTCAAATGAAGAGTTACCAATGATAAATTTCATGTAAAAACATCAGTTAAAGTAACAATGTACAATGTAAAATGCTTTTTCTCCATCTGATTAAATGTTTTGTATAACTCTTATATCGTGCACTATTACATTTTCGTCTATCTGCATGGAGAAAAACTTACCGTAGAATCAAAATAACATGTTAAAATTTAGTGTTCGTATAAAAAATTTCTTTTCAATAGGAATGTTGTTTAAATTAATTTTAAATAAGACATAATTACTAATCGAATAGTCACTTCAGTTTTTAGCTGTGACAATTTTGGTGATTAAAATGCATGTTTCTTTTTTTTTCATCGACAATGCAATACAATGTACGATTTCTTTATCTACCTAAAGTGTACGTAAGATTGTTATGTTCTGCAAGTCGTTTAAATTATCGTTACTTTACCGATATAAATTTTTGTTTAAATTATTTGATAGCCCTAAATCAAAATATGTGAACTCGTTGAATATTAATCTCCGTGAAAATGCGTTCACTAAAATCGTTCTTTGTTATGATGATGTTAAAATTGGGTGTTCGTGTCGGAAATTCCCAAATTTCTTTTCGATTCGAATATTCTTTTGAAAATTCAATTTCAATATGGAGGCCATCACGGAAATTTAATTTTGACATAAATTTGAAGAAGACATAATTACTAATTGAACAGCCATGATTAGGCATACCTTCATTTTGCGCATCTTGTTCCGCTTGACAGTGTAAAAGGAAAGAAAATGACTTTTAAACAAATTATAACAAATTAACAAATAATCACAAAAATATAACCTATATGTCATATTAAAGCTCAGATCAAGTACTTTATATTGCATGATATTCATATACATCAATTATTCGTAAATTATGTTTTATATTTTAACGTGTCTTCTAATTGACTCGCATTGTAAAATAAAATCTATTTTTCTGCTATTTTTCTGTACTCGAAGTCAGGCCGGTGAGTAATTTGGCATAACGAGAACAAAGACAGAAATTTACCATAGCTCAAGAGTGACATCAGAGGCAACCCAGCATCTCACGAGCTGAGGTCCAGTCCTTTGAGGAACTAGAGTGCAGGGGCTTGGCCAGGTGTAACACTTTTTTATGGAAACGATAACTTGCATAATTCTGCACAAATCACTTCCAAACTTATAAATAAAATCAAGCGGCATAAAATCTCGGTCAAGTTCGTTAATGGGCAAAACCAAGGTGGAAAATGGGGGGCTTTTTGTAAAAACAGAAAAAACCCAGAACTTCTTAATTTTTATACGTATTGAATCCGTTTAAAAATATTATTACTTCTAAGAAAAGGGACAAAAATTTATGTATGACAGATTTTTGATTTCATTAAAAATGCCCCCAAGGAGGCGGGGAATAGGGGTTTCAGAAGAAAAATATTCATAACGTCGTCAATTCACAATATAACGAATCTGCTTAAATTTAATATAAATCTTCTTAATATTATCTACAATTTTTATATTGACAGTTTTTATAGGACCAGCTCTTACAGCAAAAAAAAAAAAAAATAAAAAAAAAATAAAAACAGAAAAATCCATGCTGGTTCCGCCTACAGGCAGAGGTATATTTCGAAGTAAGAGGTCCCAACTGCCGCATCGTGGCAAATAGGTCTTTCTTTTGCAATTCCCAATAAACAGGCACCCCACGGTCTGCGTCTTCGAAATCTATCTGTGCCTGTCAGCCGAGCCGTCAGGGAGTTTTTTGTTTTTCAACCGCTTTTTCAAATACAGCAATTACGTTTCTGTATGCACGGACGCAAGTGAGAATGAAGGTTGCAGTATTGTAAGTAATGATGCAACTACACGTTTTTGTCCTAACTGTTACTTCTTTCTCTTAACAACTCATCATATTTTAATTGACTGTTATGCAATGCAGTATCTGTTTACATATTATTTTAAAAATTCTTCAAATAATTTTAAAACCCATGTAGGAAAAATACATAAAAATTTGCTTTTATTATAAAGCACATTGGTTTTTATCATCACATTTCATTTTCATACTCTACAAAGTATAGAATTAACACTCACCGAACGACAACTTAATATGAAATGTATATAATTTATTTATAATGGAGAAGCAGCAATCTCTTCTTTTAGCAATCTCTTCTTTTTAAGGAACGATCAGGAAAATTAGTGTGTAGAAACATACAAGAAAATATGTTTTGTTACATTTTACAGCTGCCTCCAGCAGCTCTGATGTTAACTGTAATAGAAAACTGAAATTCCGACATATATAGCGTTTCGTAATTTTATACCACTTCTGGTAATTGTATTCAACAAGCATACCATTAAAATGTTTCATTTAGGCTTTAAAATACCTTGGAATATACAGTTTGCCACTTCGTGTTTTTGTATTATTACAAACTTCCAGTGTGTTTTAAGTTTAATGTAAAAGTATTATATTACAAGAACCAAATATGTTATCGCAATGTTGAAATCCTTTAAGACTTTTATAAAACTGCATCTTATAATAAATGTAAAACTAATGTTAAGACATCGCATATCGTGCCTGTTGATTGTGATTATTCTGTACAGATCGTTAACCATTCCTAAGAAAAACCCATATTATAATAAAAACATCATAACAGAAATTTCCGCAAATATTTCTCAGTAAACCTGTTAAGACGACCAAAAGTAGATAATACAGTTGGATAGAAGAATTATTGACTTAGCTCTGTGGCTCTGCCATTTCCGTATTTACTGAGTCATCTAAAGTGGTCGAGAAGAAAATGGTGATAAAAAGATTTCTACTTTCTGACAGTTAGTAGTATAACATTTTCTAGTTTTCTTTTTATTCCTCTTTATTTTCATACATGTATATTACAAATAATTTTCTATCTTTCGTGAGACAAACTGAATTTTTATATTTCTGAAGTTATTCTCTCAATTGCAATTACATAATGCAATTTCAAATTATTCATTGATAAAATTAATATTTAATTAAAATGTATGCATATTATTGTATAATATGTTTCTGAATGAGAGATCTTGCATATGTGAATGCACATACAAATGTTGAAGCGTGTCAACACAGAGGAAGTGTTGATAAACGTGATGAACGATAACAAGTAATGGACTGATGATATAAACTTCTGTACAATATCCATTTTAATTAACACATTTTATTTGTTTTAAAAAATCTGATAAGGTTTTATATTGTGTTATTTATTTTAAAATTCTCCATGTAAGTTTATTTTCAAATAATGCGATTTTAAACAATATTTATTGGGACGCTTTTATAACTTATTTAAAATTGAATGAATGGAACAGATGTGTTACTATCACGCTAAAATGTAAACAAAAGATTGGCGACTGTTTGTTTGGCGCGATTTCCAAAGACTGCGCCAAACGAATAACTTAATACAATGGCTAGGTTGCCATTAAAGAAAAAAATTCCCTAAATTTGGCGACTTTTTTCTTTTTTTTAACCGATAATTTTTTTTTTTTTTTTTAGCGTGAGTGTAAAGCATCTAAGCCGAATGAATGAGTGTATTGAGTTATTAAAGAACAGGTTGTTGCGATTTCTGAAATGAAACATTTTATTTGCATACAATCAGAAAATTTACATCGATATTTTGTAAGTTCCTTGTTTAGAAGTAATGATTAGTATACTGTATGTCAGAATCTGCAAATTTATATTAATATAGTAATCGCTTATTAATTCAATGCGTTAAAACATTTTCGCTTATTACTTTTTCAAAAAAAAAAAAATATTTCAGAATTCCTTGTATATTTTATATAACTATAAAACACACGAACTAACGTTATGTTTTGAAATGTTAATAGTACAATCATACCAACAAGTAAATATCAGAAGATTATGCTGTTACGAAAACATATATATACTAAAAGGTGATAAAATAGGTAAATTAATATAACTACTTTAAACCGAAATGTAAAGATTTTTCATTCAAATTCTTCTCATCTGTATAAATTTAAATTTCATAGTTAGCGTAAATTTATATGTAACAAGTAATTTATAAAATATGATTTTTTTCAATCGAAAATGTAATTATTGGTATACATTTTAGTTAGAAGGCAATATCTGATGCATGGCATTATTTAAAAATTGAAACCATTCTCCGTTGTTTGTATATATTTAATAGGATAATTTGTAGCATTAATATTGCGTTATGTTTACTGTTTTCTTTGACAGTACAATTCATTAGAAATTCTAATTTTGACATTTTAAAATTATAACATTCGTGATATATGAAAATCAGTGGAAACATCAACAATCTAATGAAGTTTTTTTGTATGTTTAAAGGCATAAATATGTTACATTATACATACTAGATTGTTAAGAAATATGTTATTTATCTGAAAACTTTTTAAACCTTCGCACCTATTCAGATGTTTAAATATATATATATATCAAGTAAATATTAGATTAGATTTTTAGGTATAAATGTATACGGTGTAATTTATATGAAATATGTTAATTATAATATCGAATATAGCATAATATAATTATAATACCTTGAAAAATGTAATCGAAATTAATATAAATCACGACATATATATTGAGTATTTCACATTAGTCACATGTCCTGACGATTTTTATATATATTTTTTAAATATTCACATTGTAACGACTAATTAAAATAACAAATCTATTTAATATTTTATTTATTCAAATATTTAAATTTTTCCAATAATTAAAAAAAAAAATATTTCGTGAATTTGAGAACGAGGGTTATATAGAAGGAAAATGTTACGGGAAATTAACCGGTGAGTAAACTAAATTCATAAATATTTCTTTAATTCATGGAAAAATTTTATTGAGAATTACAATTCAAAAATTTATTACAATATTTTTGTATCAAATATGTGTCCATAAAAATTATCATTTTTTTAAGCAAATAGAATATATATATAAATATATTTAAATTTGTTAAAAAGAAAAAAAACCAACAGTTGTAAAAATGAAACAACTAAGTTATTGTGATGATTTTTATTTTAAAATATGATCTAAGAAAGTTCAGAAAGAAATTTTAATTTCGGTGCATTTTCAGTAATTTAATAAACATTAAAGTGCCAACAGATATGCAAATTAATAAAATTCGAGATAGTCAATATTTTATACATCGCATATAAAAATCCCTCTAATATTACAAAAGAGTGTGTCATGGTAAAGTCCGTTAAATATTAATAACGCAGAAGTAATAATAGATCTGACCAATTTTTGTTTCTAAAATTATATATACTACCTGTCTGAAAATCCGTTGTCTTTGCATTGCAAAGGAAGATTCGATTTTTTGAGGGCAAAATAAATGCGATATTATTGTACATCTAGAAAAATAAAAATAACATTAACTGCATGATATACTAAATTCCAAGTAATAAATCATATTTACAACATAGGTTAACCCGTTTGTTATGAAACCGTTCAAGACGCTAAGACAAGTAAACTACTTCCAAACCGCCGAGCGACTGAGGAACACGTGTTTCATCCCCCCCCCCGAAATATTAGAATGGAGGATTATTGCAATTCACTTTCGGAGATAGCTGCCTTCCTATTGTGCTGTTGACAAGTAGACATGCAGAAGAAAAGGGTACGAAAAACTCGCAAAAATATTTCAGCTGTCAAGTGTTTGCCCTTACTTTGAATGCTATTGCGTTTTTAGTTTTCTGCATTCAAAGGGTTAAATAGGGTTTGTGAGAATTACGCCTTGAAAAATGCATTATTTTGGATGGAAAATGCTATTTGTAAAAATTATATTGTTATTAAATATTTGGTTTCTAATTTCGGAATCAGTAGCATGGAAATGGCGTCTCTTTAACTAGCTTATAAAAATATATTTCAGCTCTTTGAATTAAAATAAATGCTTTACAAGTTAAACAATTAAGCCATTTTTACCCGATACACCATTTTACGTTTATCGCCTTTGTGATACATTTTAACTGTCACCATTAAAAAAACAGGGTGAAAATAATAACAAGTGGGTAAGTGTGATCGAAGATCGCACAAAGGATTTCGTTTAATATTCCTTTCAAAACACTTATCCTTCTTTTTTTTTAAAAAAAAAGATCAGGTTTTTTATAAAGTAAACATTTACCTGTCTATTTTTCTCGTTTTTTCGAAAATCTGAACCTGTCCGATAGCGGGCGAAACCCGCTATTACAATCTGTCATAATAATATCTGTTATGTGGACTAAATGCGACATTGAAAAAAAAATCAATTTCAAAATTAAACATGTTGTATAGAGAATCTTCAAAATGTTAGACGTCAGATAAATTTTCTTTTTAATTCTCTAATGACGTTATATTAAGCTGCTTTCTGTATTTACACATACTCATACTCCTTGTATTATTGAGAAATGTTTGAAAATTTCTATTTTATTACAAATATGACGTCATATTAATCTTTTTTCTATTGGTGAAACTTTTTATTTCATTTTCATTTTTCAAGTGGAAATCATTCAATAGAAAATTAATTATTGTGGAAATAATTTTATTGGGATTTTTAATGGTTGGTTACTGCTATAACGAAAAATGTTTAAATTTAATAGGAAAAGGCTGTTATATTTATTTATTTTTATCTCTCTATATTAAAATAGTACGATTTTTTCAAATTTTATGATTTTGAGCTTCATAGTAGATATTCAGCTTTAAGTACACAAAATTCCATGCTTGTAAATTATATAGTTTCTGAGAACCGGCTCTGTGACAGACAGACAACGTAGCGGGTGTAATAGGGTTTCGTGAGATAAACGAAACACTAAAAAATAGTACATGATTTTTCTTTAAATTTAATTCATTTGAATAGGATGGTATAATTGTCCACCTAAATGAAAGGAAATTAATTTGGGGTTGATTGTGAACCTAGAAAATGTTAATAAGTCGACATATGATACCTGTTTCAGTAGAATAAATTGACTCAGAAAACAGGAAAATATTTTTATTTTTTCGAATTTCTTCGCAAATTTATTTTAATCAAGATTTTACTATTTAATTGTGATGGGTTCCATATTCTAATAGGGTGAGTGGTGAAATACAAAGAAGGAGACATATTTTAACAGAATACTTGTGTATTTATTCGCTGAGTTTTTTTTTTTTTTTTTAAGTATAAGAAGCTGATTTAATTAAAATACTAATATAATGGCTTATTCTAATTGTAATCATGAAAACGTAAATCGTAATTTCTCAGTATAGTAACTGGTATTATAAATAACCAATGTTCGTATTTAGAAGAGAAAAATACCAACGTGCTTTTGGTTTCCCACGTTATACCACTGGATTTCAAAGTGGACAAGAACACATCGTTACAACGGCTATGGTATTTTAATTATCTTATATATGTGACAGTCATTTCTTATCAATAACTGTAGACTTGAATTCACCTAAACGATCTAAATGATAATTCCAAATATAAATAAAAATATTTTTATAAATAAATTTCTGATTTTTTTTTTCTGTTATCAATTTTAATTTTTAACTTTCTATGTTCAAAATTCAGTTGATACTTACTACAATATAATATTGTTATAAAACCTTTAAATAGCCCTGAAATATGTTACGTTTCATTCCGTTCTTAGCAACGGAGTTTAGCAGCACCCATTAACCCATAAGCTCCGTGTTTAGCAGCACTCATTTAAATAAACACAGGCTGTAGATCCGGCAAATAACCTTAAAACTTTTAAATGCTTGTTTTCCAGGTCGTATTCTTTGAATTGAAGCAAACTTCAGCAAATCAACTAGTTAAGCAATCGACTTCTGATCTGAAGTGAAAGTACACGACATGCATAATTCGTAAATTAAAAAAAAAATCTTGCTGATCGTTATGATATTGACGGTATTCTTGACATGGCAATCTCTATTTGTATGCCTATTAATTTCACTATTGAGTAAAAATTTGATGGTCAATTGCCATTTTTGGATATTCTTGTTCCTAGAAAGGTCGGTTCACCTTTTCAAAAAGTTATGCCTCGTCAGTTTGTAGAAAAAAAAACTTTTTCGGGACAATATACCAATTTTGCGTCAAATTGTTCATCGAGACATACGTCACCTATTGTAAAAACTTTGGCATTCAGAGCCTTCAGTGCTTTTTATTTATTTTATTTTCATTTCTTTTCCTCCGTTGAATGTACATGTAATAAAATATTTAGATAACAAATGATGATATTTTACTGAAATACCGAAATAGGGTGGGTTGTGAATAAGCATATTGATACATACATTGGGACAATAAGGTAAGTAGAATCCAAAAATAAAACTTAAGAAATACACTCTTGCTTGGCATGGATTGGTTACATTTATCATACATGTTTATTTTAAACAATAGAGCATTGTATGGGATTTCGTGTACAATTTCGTCTCTGCATTCTATAAAATATGCTAAATTTTTTATTGAAATTAAAACGTGTAATCTGTTTAGACTGCATAACCTCAACGATCACACTTACTTATTAGTCTACTCGAAGACTTCAGTAATGTCCATTAAAGGATTATTGAATCTATATGAAGAAAAAACCGAACATGTACTTCGTGTAATTGGCTACAATGTCATTTATTAATTATTATTTTAAAATGATGTTAAATGTTTAAATGTTAAAATGATGTATAATGTTTTAATGATGTTAAAAACATCCATCGGAGTCCCGAGCGCTTTCAACCAGAAACCTGGCCATCATGAAAGGGTGGAAATGAGAAAAAATTCTGTAACCTCCGGAATGTAAGCTGTTTAAATAGTAGAAGGCGAAACCACATATGGAGAAGGGGAGGAAGGGGATGGACTTGTCTACTGAGCGAGGTGGTTATCCCAACCCAAATGTACCATCAACATCAAGTAGATTATACCAGATTTTTTTAACATTGTATGATAACATATCATTACACAATTTTCCACCACTTGTCAGGATTTCCACTGATTCCCTTACTATACATGTATTATAGTCGTTCATTTGCGCGATAATCTTTACTTTACTAAAATAGATATCAATTTCTGTTTTTAAATTTAACCGAGAAAGTGCAGTAGATGGTTTTCTCTTTTCTATGTCTGACTTATGCTCCCTTATGCTGTCTTGTAATTTCCTAGTTGCCATACATATGTATGTAAATACTTCATTTTTATTTTTACATTTAAATGGGATGATATAAATTCCTGCATTTTCATGCATATTTATGGGGTCAATTTTTCTGTGTACTAGATTTTGTAATTTTGTTGGAGGTTTGGCGATTAATCTTATGTCATATTTCTTTAAAGCATACCGGACTCTTTCATGAAGTTGGGGGATATAATGTATACTATAAAACTTTGAAACTTGTGTTTTATTCCTGGCCATTATTTTACCGTTATTAAATTCATAAATTACTTTGTTAATAAATTTCATTGAGTACACATTCTGGGTTGTAATTTCCTTAATCGTGGTTAGTTCTGCGTTTATATAATTTTGTGAACATACGTTAAATGCTCTTCTGACATAAAAGTTATATGCTGCTGTCTTATAATTAAATGGTACTATACTGCTATTAGATATTATATTGTTGGATCGGCATGGTTTCCTGTAAATATTTCTGTCTAAGCAATGCGTTATGTTATTCTTAATTAGTTCAACATCCAGAAAAATGTAATGACCCGTTTTTCTCTATTTCCATTGTAAACTGTATTCTGTTGTCTAAACTATTGGCGTGTAGTTCAGATGCCAATACTGTAGACAAGGAGTTGATGCCAATATTTTAAACAACAGAATGCAGTTTACAATGGAAATAGAGAAAAACGGATCATTAACTTTTCTGGATGTTGAACTGATTAAGAGTAACATAACACATTACTTAGACAGAAATATTTACATGAAACCATGCCGATCCAACAATACATTATCTAATAGCAGTATAGTACCATTTAATTATAAGAAAGCAGCATATAACTTTTATGTCAGAAGGGCATTTAACGTATGTTCACAAAATTATATAAACGCAGAATTAACCACAATTAAGAAAATTGCAACCCAGAATGGGTACTCAATGAAATTTATTAACAAAGTAATTTATGAATTTAATAACGGTAAAATAATGGCCAGGAATAAAACACAAGTTTCAAAGTTTTGTAGTATAGATTATATCCCCCAACTTTATGAAAGAGTCAGGTATGTTTTAAAGAAATATGACATAAGATTAATTGCCAAACCTCCAACAAAATTACAAAATGTAGTACACAGAAAAATTGACCCCATAAATATGCATGAAAAAGCAGGAATTTATATCATCCCATTTAAATGTAAAAATAAAAATGAAGTATTTACATACATAGGTATGACAACTAGGAAATTACAAGACCGCATGAGAGATTCACATAAGTCAGACATAGAAAAGAGACAACCATCTACTGCACTTTCTCGGTTAAATTTAAAAACAGAAATTGATATCTATTTTAGTAAAGTAAAGATTATCGCGTAAATGAACGACTATAATACATGTATAGTAAAGGAGTCAGTGGATATCCTGACAAGTGGTAGAAGATCGTGTAATGATATGTTATCATAAAATGTTCCAAAAATCTGGTATAATCTACTTGATGTTGGTGGTACATTTGGGTTGGGATAACTCACCTCGCTCAGTAGACTAATCTATCCCCCTTCCCCCCTTCTCCATACGTGGTTTCGCCTTCTACTATTTAAAAAGCTTACATTCCGGAGGTTACATAATTTTTTCTCATTTCCATTCTTTGATGATGGCCATGTTTCTGGTTGAAAGTGCTCGGGACTCCGATGGATGTTTTTAACATCTTGAAATGGTTTTAATGTTTTAGAACCTTTTTATTTTTTACACCTATTTTATTAATTACACAAACTGTGATCCATTTTAATGGTTTCATGTTTTTAATTTATGTCCTCGACGGTATTTTCGAGCTCCATAAAATAACACTTGTAATAAAATTCATTTAACACATTGATTATCAGTAATACAATTGATAAAGAGTTATCAATTAATTTAATTTAACATGCACCAAACGCATTGTTTGTGCTACAATGTAAAAATATGTTTAACTGGATAATTTTTTTCCAGTTATAACTATAGTTATAACTATAAGCTATAAACAGTTATAGCTTATCCGATGTTAAACGATATAGAATGGAGCCTCAAAATGCGGAAAATAACTTCTGCTGTCATTAGTTATCAATAATTAAAGGAACTTGAAGTCACAAGTCAAATCTGAAAGTTTCAGAAACATAAGTAAAAGTAAAAGTAAAAGTTATTAGGAAGAAATTTTCAAATAGCTGTTTTTATAACTTAAGTTGGCAGATTTACATGAGACTTAGGTGAGCGATACGGTTAGAAATTTTTACTTATATTTTAAAAAGAACATATTTAGTAATCTGTATGGACATAACGATGTCCATTCATGTTATATTTATTTACGTTGTAAAACGGAAGAATATACATCTTAAACACACTAAACTTTTTTTACAAAAATTTGAAATATATTTTCTTATTTCAACTAACTTTCTTCATATGTCCTACAGTATGCTATTTCTAATTAAATACAGTAAGTCATAAACAAAATTTTAGCAGTACCAAATACAATTATTCGCATATTATTCGATTTTAATGCTAAATTTATTTTACAAATAGCATTTACATCTGTTTTATTTGATTTATTATTTTAGTTTACAAGTCACATTGCACGCATATAAATTTAAAAAAAGGGAAAATGTTTAAATAAACACATTTCGGTTCAGAAAACGTGTAAGAAATTACAGTATTTGGTTAAAAACATTTTTTACGATATATATACATATATATATATTAATTTTGACCATGGCAAGTAATATACCCGTGCAAATTTCTTTTCATAACAATGAGAAAAGATTTTTCCATTCAGATATTTTCATCAATCTATTTTTTTTTAATTAATCCACAAAAATGAGTGCCCGTGCCACAGTTTAAATTAAACACTGCTTACAGATATTTATTTTATTTATTATTTATTTATTTTATAATTCGCTAAATTTTAATAGGACTGTAGACTGTAGGAAATTTAGGGGTAAGTAAATGAGATAAATTGTATGATCTTAAAGAAATTTCTTTTTAAAGACATACCATTCCATTAAGTGGATCGGAGCCAAATTTCTCAAAATATGCATTTTTCTTTTTCATTCTTTTTGCTAATAAAATACTACAAATTTAAGTAAATTAAATAAAGCAAACTACGTATTTCTACGATGATTTCATTAGCAAAGTATAATTTATTGTGTAACAATCATTTGTTGAGCATCACTTGTTGTCAACATTATTTTTTGTATTGCACTACCAGTCCTGACCCGCCCGTAACTAAAACTCCACGTCAATTTATCTTAGAATGGATTTTTTTCATAATTTGTCATGTTCAAAAGGATATATATATATATATATATATGAAATTTAGCACAGAGTTTTTTATGTTATATTTTTAGTAAATTGTTTTCAGGATTTTTAATTTTATGCAAAAATTTGAAAAATATAGCCTTCAAAGTAAAAATCACTCTCAAAAATACTCATTTTTTTAACTTTAACTTTTATAATTAATTTTGCAAGTAATATTTGTATAAATCGGGAAGAAAAATTAACAAGAATACTTTTATGCACACAATAGTAAAACATTAAATTAAATCGGGCAAGTAGTTCTTGAGTTATATAAGAAATTATGTAAGTTTCAAATTTTAAGTTTTATTTTTTTATGAAAAAAAATTTAAAAGTTATCAAAAACTTTTTATTTGAAAAATATTCTTTATAGAAAAACATAAAAAAAAAAAAAAAAAAAAAAATCCCGACTACCTAATTTTCATGAAACAGCGCATGTTCCACATATCTATTTCCACAACAATTTAACTAAAAAAACCCTATGTTTACGAAATAAAATTATTATACACTTTCAGTATTGTTTCATTATTTACCTATTTATTTTGTTATTTATTGTATGAAAATATATTCTGCTATATATATATTTTTGGGGGGCTCAATGCTATTATTTTCCTTCACAAAGCGTGTCAGGAATCTTAATGTACCACAGACATTGCGTAGTTTTCTCTTTAATCTAGATTTAAATTAGTTCTTAAATTGAAGACTAGAATTAATAGGACTTTGAAATTCCTCAAAAACACCGTTTAACAACTTTTATTTATTTACCTACTTAGTTTAATTTCATCTCTTTACATATTTGTTTCATTACTTATTACGTAATGATTTTTTTTTCTTCTCATCTATTTTCATTAAAACGTACTTAAAAACTTTTTAAGTTTCCTTATACCAATATTACACTTTTATTCCAATTGTATTAATTTGTAAAATTTTAAAAAAGAAAAAGAAAGACATTATTAATTTAAAAAAGAAATGACCTTAAAAAATATAACCATAAACCATTCAGCGTTATAATGAAAAAAAAACAGAAAAAAAAACATTTGAAGACTAGAATGCCTCTTACAAGTTAAAAACATAATTTTACGATTAGATTCGTTAAACTTAATATCTGTACATATAAATATAATCGGAGTGTCTGTCTGTTATTTTTAGTACATTAACTATTTCTGTATTCATTAGATGATTTGGACTAAGTACAGTAAAAAATAACATTTAAATTTTCAGTCAATTTGCCCGGAATAGGCTGAAAAATGCTAAACCTATCAGAAGAAGATACGAATGTTTCTAGCTACAATCTACAACTTGCCACGTTTCGATATCTAGATTAGATTCAGAGAAAACTGGGAAAACTATGGAGAATAATCAATCATCCAATCTTTATATACTCAAAAACTCAGAATTATTTTTAAGAAATCATAAAAAAAAAAAAAAAAAAAAACATTAAATTGACATACAGTTTTTAAAAGTACTTTCATTGTATTTGAAAGTACGTTTTGTCACCTATGCTACGATGAAAAAATTTAAATTGAGCGTTGTTCAAAAGATAATAAATTTCTGATGTAAGAAAAATGGAATGTTTAGAGTGTTCACGGTGCCCGAAACTGTCGAAAAAGAAAGGTTGCCTCACTATATTTCGCATTAGACCGATTGAGTAGCGTGAAGCTGTTTTCGTGCATTTGCATTTGTTCAACACTTGACTCAAGCAGTCTGATTAAAGCGCCACGGGTAACGCGCCGCTGATGCTTGTCTTTTTCGTCAGACTCGTCACTGCCGAGACTAACGAAAAAGAAAGGCTACCGCGGTGCTTTATTCATATCTTTTTTTACAGACCGCGAGAGTCACGTGATGCTCAAATGCACCAATGAAGGTGCACGAAAAGGGCATGACGTCACTCTAGCGGTCTGTAAAAAAAGATAAGTGGAATGTACCGTGGTAGCCTGTCTTTTTCGTTAGCCTCGCGACACTGCTGTATGACGTCAGCGTTACTAATGGACATGTTTTAGGTTAATAATAAAGATAAAAAATAAATACAGTACGTTATTTTAAGTGAACTTATCATAAACCCCAATACTCTCAAAACAGTGTGATTTCTTTAGTTATGTTTATTACAGCAATAAATGTAAAGCTATACGGAAAACGCTTATAATGTTTTATCAAACAAATCAAAAATTATAATTTCAAACAAATCTTTTAAATAATGTATATAACTGTAGATAAAATAATCTACATTTGGTGTTTAATTTTTTTTCAATTCAATGTTGATTTCAGAAGCATAAAAAAATAAAAGATTTCATTGAAATATTCAAAAGTAAGAACTGCTAAGAAATAATTCTCTTATTATTTGAAGAAGTCTAAATCTGAGAATCCTAAGCCAAGTTTAATAAAAGTTCACGATGCCTGGACTTCTTGATATGACATTGAATCTTTGCGTCAGGAAATGAAAATAGTTGAAATATAACAATGTACAATACAAAACATTCAATAAGTGTCAAATGACAAAATATAAGAAGTGAGATCAGAGAATAAAGGGAAAAAGGATTTCTTAGAAAATAATGTATTACATTTATCTTTTATCTTGCAGTGAAAACCAACGTTGAGAAATTCTTTTATATTTAAGGATGTTTCCATACATATTGCTATTTTTATAAATTACGTCATTTAAATTTATAGTGGTATAAGTTATATTTTCTAAAAAGTTTAAACAGGAAGGATTCAGAATACAAGGTATTATGTAGTCTACTGTTGTAAAATATTTTTTGTATTACATTTTCCAGAAATTATAACTTATAATAAGCGGTAATATACTCAGTAAACTGTGTACAACAGAAAGATGTAGTTTTCAGGGAAATTCTTAAAAAAATGTGGAATTTTTGTTTTTAATTTGCTTAAAAATGTTGTAATAGTTACATTTTTAGCCAACAAGTGACACTGCAATTGAAGGTATAGTTTTGTTATGGTATAATAGTCACTCAGAAAAGTAATCAGTGCGTATATGTTACAACTTTTCAATCTGATACACATCACTTATAAATACAGACATGAGACGATGAAAAACAGTCTGCACAGCGATGAAAAGCCTTTCAGGTGTATATCAGTTATATATTTGTGTATAGCTTCTTTCAAATAGACTAGTTACATAGATTGATTTTTGTACACCTACACATGTGACTTCAAGTAGACAAATAAGCAAATGTCACAAGTTGTATGATCTGGAGATCTTGGAGGTCATTCGTGCAGAAAAAAAGACTCAGGATAGGTGTCCCCGAATGTAGACTTCAGGATTTAAGTGACAGAACTAGCGTTCTGAGGAAGCGTACCGTCCTGCATGAATATTATGGACTGGAGCGCTTTCCTCTCATGCAAGTAAGGTATGCCATTATACTTTAAAACGAAATCTGGGATATATCTTAGATAAGATGTAGCTCGTCTACTATGAACGAATGATACTTCCAACATTATACAGTAGCGCCACCTGTTAGTCGAGAATGAATTTTTTATATATTTTTTAATATTTTGTTTCATTATAAACAAAAATCCCACGTTTCTGAGTACTTCTATGAAAACCGCTTCTTTCTATTGTATATGTTTTTTTTAGTTTTAAGTTTTAAGATGTCTTGGGATCACCTTGAGATGAAAAATATATGGAAATAAGTACTTGTCCATATAATAAATAAAGAACAAAACTACAGTTTCGAAAACAATTAATTTTCAGCTCTCATCATCAGTGATCGTAGCAGATAGAAGCCATCTCAGCAAGGATGAAAACAGTACTGCAAAGAAATTGTGGATTTACTATTTTTAAAATGATAATTCTGTCCTTTAAGAAATAAAAAAATTGTATACTGGATTTTCCTTCTCATCGTTGATTAGTAGCCAATTTCTACATCGTCCGTTTTAGAGGTACACTTACAACTTCAAAAATGCTTCGAATATTGTTATTAACATTGTATAGACCAATTTTTCCCAAAACAATTATTAAAGAAAATTACGCAAATTACTTTTTAACAGGATCCCTCTGTTCTATAAGTTATATATAGGAAAACGTTTACGTGTTCTAACAAATTAAATAATACAAATTCTATTCTTCTATCACCAAATTTTACCGAGTTATGATACTTGGAATTTATGAGTTTATAACGCTTTCAAGGACTTAAAACGGAAAAAATGTGTTTGTAGTGCACGGAAATGCTGATATATGTGCAAGAATATTTGTATTTACATCTATCTATCTTTCTATTTATCTGCCTGTCTGTCTGTTTATCTATATATTTGTATATCAATCAATTTATCTATCTGTCTGTCTGTCTGTCTGTCTGTCTGCCTGTCTGTCTATCTATCTATCTACCTACTTATCTATCTATCTATCTATCTATATATATATAATTATTACAATTCACCTTATTTAGTTGCAGAATTCTATGATTTAAGAAGACAAATATTACTTTTCCGAAATAGTGTTATTCGAAATCCGTAATAAATGGCACCATGCACTTAATATCAATTCTTAAGATACAGTCAGAAACGGTGTATATATATTTTTCAAATACCTTATAACAAAATGATTAATATTTTGTTTGTATCACTTGCAGAGCATTAATTCAAATTGGCTTCGAAAATAACATGTGCAAGGTATTTTTTTAATTTTAATTCTCATAAAATAAATAACTCTTAACCGAGATACATTATTTAAAAATTAATTAAACAGATATAGCACAGAATTAAAAAAAATATATCTATTATTTTATCATTTTTGTTTAACTCAGATATTATTGATTTCAGAATTTTTTTATATATACGATTTGCATAGTTTTTGAAATTACTAAGTCGAATAATAATCCATAAGTATAAAGAGCACTGTATGCTTCATGCTATCTACATAAAAGGAAAAATATATATATATAAGCCAAAATCGAGGTTTTATTTCAAAGATAGACTGTGAAAGACAGAAATTAATTTCATAAGTATGATTCATCTTGAAAATTTTAACGTGATAAATGACTGTTAATTTAATGTTTATGCCTAAAAATCCCCAAATTTAATTACCATGAAACATATTTATTAAATGGTCATGAATTATTACACAATCATTAATATTACACTTTCTGGTGATTTGAAAAGCAAAAGATGTATATTCAAAATACGAGAGAATTTTAAATGCTATTATAGCATTTTATAAACCTCTGTTTCATAAAATATGCAGAGTTTCATTTTTAATCTGTATAAATAGACATATGGAACGTTTTTTAATCTTAATTTGTTGAAAACATATTGTTTGATTTGTTTTTGTATTTATTGATTATTTTAGTTTTGTACAAGTGTGTTACTTTAAAATAATAATACGTTTCCAAAAATTGAATTATTTTGACAAAAATGTAGCATTCTCTTTAAACAAACTTTAAAATAGTTTTAAAATTTATAGCTGTTATAAAAATACTTTTAATTGCCTTTAGAATTACTCTGTAACAGATTTTATTTTCTTTTAAGTAATGCTTAATTATTTTTTTTTTCTTTTTCTCAATCTCATAAAAAGCTACTTAAAACTTTTAAGGCTTTCTTAAATCAATATTGATCTTTCGTTCAAAGCCCATTTAAAAATCTTTTTTAAAAGAAATAAAAGGAATCGAAATTCCCCCAAAACATAGAGATTTAAAAACTATCGGAGAATTAAAGGCAGTGTTTTAATAAAATAATTGATGAAGAATTTTACTCATTTTACATATTAAATACTATCTATCAGTCTAAGATTACAAAAACCGCCATAAAATTCATATTAAATTAGCGAATTTGTTTAAACTTATTTTATCTGATCTATACAGTCTAAATAAAACGCTGTTCAGATTAAGAGAATGGGATATTTTAGCTAAAAAATGTGAACGTTTGTAATATGGTATAGGATAATTAAAGTGAATAAAAATGTTAGCTAATAAAATACGAAGCATGTTATAAAGACATGCTAACGAATGAATCGTTATATAAGGAAACATAATTAATTGAAATATAGCAAATAAAATATTAATAAGTAACAAACGTCAAAGTATAAGATGTGGTAACATAAATAGAAAATGTTTCTCGGAGAAAATATATAGCGTAATATATTTTGATAAAATAGTTTAGATTAGGTTAAGATTAAAAAGAAATTTAGATTTTTTAAAATGTGTTCAAAGGGTCATTTTACCCTCACCAAAGGCAAAATGATCCTTCATTTAAAAATAATTATCAATTGTTTTTTATCGGCAAAATAAAGGATATAAAAGTAATTACGACAATACATAAATGTAATTCACATCTAAAAACATACTCCATTAAGTAAAGCAAGTCATATTTCAGTACATTAAAGACTGTATATCTAAATAAATATGAAAGTTGGTGCTTCCCTTATAACATATGTTATTAAACCCAAGTTTTCAAAGAATTATATTCAGATCCGTAATACTGAGATCGCTTGAATATCGTCATTACTTCTTCTTTACTTGACACAACTAGTTTGTCTTACCGGTTGATAGCGCGACCTGTCTGGAAGAAAACATATGTGGAACGTTTTGCCCTCTAGGATAATTTTAAGCCACCTTCCCCTACTTTGTTAATAAAAAATATCTATTTAAATTGCAAGTTTAAATTTTGTCCAACTCACTAAAAACGTGTCCAGGCCGGAAATGGACGCAGAACCTTTGGCTAAAAGTACCAGTGGTCTTCCATTTGAGCAACCTCGAACGACAACCGGAAGACACAATTCACCAAGACAACCTGTTTGCAGTTGCATCGGGTCTGCCATGTGCACAGCAAAGCACCAATTTTACACTCAGACATTATCTGTAAAAACATGGTTAATAGTTCCAGTAAAACAGTACTTCATTGTTAAAAATGTTAAAAAGTTTCATATAAAACAGTCACCATTACAGAAAAGTGCTTTCACTCCAGCTAGAGCATCATCAGTTGTAACTCTCAAGCATCCGACTCTTCGCTATATATCTGACTGGGGGCTGAACAAATACCTTTACTCCTATTCTATTCTTTCTATTTTCCTTTTTTTTCAACATTTTTTTACAGCGGCAATCTAGCATTGCGTGCATCATGTCATTGCAAACATCTAATTTGTATGTATTAATCTCTATTGCTTCCCTTATACATCGTAGACGTTTGTAATGACATGGTACACGCAATGCTAGATTGCCGCTGAAAAAAAGATGTTGGAAGGAGATGGAAAAAAGAGGGAATCGAATGGGAGTAAAGGGAATTCTTCAACCCTTAGTCAGATATATAGCTAAGAGTGGGATGCTTGAGAGTTACAACTGATGATGCTCTAACCGAAATGAAAGCGCTTTTGTGTAATGGTGACTGTTTTATAAGAAATTTTTTAACATTTTTAATAATGAAGGACTGTTTTAATGGAACTATTAACCATGTTTTTACAGATAATGTCTGAGTGTAAAATTGATAATATGAAGAATAAATATTAAATATACAGACATTAATAAATGAATACCTATTTTATTATATTATTGTTAATCACCTGAACTAATTTTGAGATTTATGGCAACATAGTCTCTAATTATTACTAAACGTTACGAAAGTATATTTTACTTAATTTTAATTATATTTAAAAACACATATAAAGTTTATTTTATTTAATATTAAATCTATACTAAAAAAAACCTATAATGTTCATTTGAATGAGAAAGAAATTATACAAGAAATAGTGCAAATAAATTTGTTAAAAATTCTTATCCGAAATATAATTACTCTTGAAAGCTTCAAAATGATAAGAAATTGAAATCTATAACAATAGAAAAATTTTGCATTTTCCAAAAAAAGCCACGATAATAACATAGTCTCTAATTATTACTAAACGTTACGAAAGTATATTTTACTTAATTTTAATTATATTTAAAAACACATATAAAGTTTATTTTATTTAATATTAAATCTATACTAAAAAAAACCTATAATGTTCATTTGAATGAGAAAGAAATTATACAAGAAATAGTGCAAAGAAATTTGTTAAAAATTCTTATCCGAAATATAGTTACTCTTGAAAGCTTCAAAATGATAAGAAATTGAAATCTATAACAATAGAAAAATTTTGCATTTTCCAAAAAAAGCCACGATGGCACCCCGTTTTTGATAATGCATTGAATCTCTACGTCGGAAACAGAAAATACTTGAAATATTGGCAAAACACATTGCAAAACGTTTAATAATTTTGAAATATTTAATGTATATAATGTAAAAAAGTATATTAAGATAGAAAAAAATCTAAAAATGATTTATCGAGATATTTTTGGAAAATGTTTCTTTTTTATCTTACCGTAAATTGTATGGTAAAAAAAAAATAATAGTTATTTACATGTTTTATTAATTTTAGTATATCTGTATTCATTTAATTGTGTTTAACAGGCATTACTTTGTAATAAAATTAATAGAAAAATTTTAAAAAAATAATGTTTTAATTGAATTATTGTAATATAAATAAAAACATTTTTAAAAATTCAAATCCGTGAACATTAGTCTTATCAACTTTTATTATGTTGAATTTCTTTTAGACTGAATGTCACGATAATTTGCAGCAATAAATCCAATGCTAGCCCTCAAATAGTTATGAAAATATATCACTATGCTTATATTGATAATAACACTACAGAGAAAAAACACATAAAATTTAAATTATCAGAAAAAAAAATTAAAAAGAAAAGGAAACGGAGTATGTGTAATTCAATTTAGAAATATTCTTAAATTTAAAAATAATACGGATTTTAAAGCTTTATAAGAGCAGAATTCTTTTCCTTTAAAATATTGGAAAACAATAGATTAAGAAGTAATTCTGTTATTAGTTAAATGAGTCTAAATTCTCAAACACCTAATGTGGGTTTAATTAAATTTTGCTTTGACTGCAGTTCTCAATAAAGCATTAAATCGTTTCGTCGGAAAATGCAACTTATTGAAATATAATAAGATATACATAATACAAATGTTTCAATACGTGCAAGATGTGAATAAAATAGAAAAATACATTTAAAAATATAATACTTCTGAGCATGCTTGATATATTTTATGATATTGAGGCAGTTAAATCTCGTTTTATAAAGCGAATTTTGTTTTGTATTTTAGAATATTTTGAGAAATTTTTATATTTTATTGCCTTTAATAAATTTATATTTTATGAGAATACCATTACTGTACAGAGAGAATACTGAGAATACTACACTGTAATTTATTTTTTTCAATCTAGAAAAATCTAATATAGCCACGTACAAAAATAAACAATAACCTCTTTCCAGTTATAGAGAACTCTTCCAAAAACAACCTCTTCGTCCTCCAAGATTACGAAAAGCGTTTTTTCTGTTTAGAAACCTCAGAAACTAATACATTTTCGATATTTAAAAAAGTATTTATATATATATATATATAAACAGTTTCCCTTGCCTTCATTGATTTTCAGAAATTTTCTCGATTATCTTTTTAAGTGTATTTATCAGTTTTCCTTTTTCGTAACCCAGGTTACGTAATACAGATTTTTTGGATACTATAAATTCTTTAAAAAAAAAAAAAAAAAAAAAAAAAATCATGCCCAACAAACATACTTTACAGTCAAACGTGATAAATGAACAACATTAGCATTAACAATAAAATTAATATTATTTTGTTACGTTCGCATATATAAATATAATTACGTAGACTTTTTCAAAAATTTGTGGCAGCTTTCCTGTTATAACTGTTTCTTTAAACGTCAAATATATATCGGTTTCTGAGGATTCTAATGACAAGGAACACTTTTCGGAATCATGGGTAACTCGGAAGAAGTCATTGTGTTTTTTTCATTGGGGGTTATTTTATATTTTCGATAAAAAAGAAAAAGAAATTGTCTTTTTTTACAGTATTTCAATTGTTTACTATACTTTTAAGGCTAATCAATGATTTTATACAGAAATATTACAAAAAATATAGAAATAAACATACAAAATATTCATATACAAAAATTACACTTAGTTGATTTACTACGATAATGCTGTTGTTTTCCGTGTTTTTGTAACTTGATCTTGAATATTTCGATTTTCATTTGTTTCCTTTACCTATTCATACAATTAACATTCCGACTAATAGTTATAATTTTGAATGTTTGCTGCAACAAGAGATTGACGCAATGTTTTAAGTAGTGTAAAACATTTTAAGTATAAGTCAAAAACTACATGGCGGAATGGCTTACAGCTCTTTGAATAAGCTGTAATTTTGGATTTCTATGTTTAAAGTTTCTAAAAATATTTCTTGTTTGAAAGAAAAAAAATCTTATAGGTCTTAATTCATAATTTCCTCGAAAATTAAATTCGAAAACTATATATTTTAAAAATATATAAATATTTGAATTTATATATTTCGAAAATATATACATTAAGAAACACCCGATTTTGGAAAGGGTAAAGAAGCAAAATGGATTTGAGATTAAAGGTAACAAGTATGAATAACATAGAATTAAAGGAGAAAAAGACCGGTCGCTAAATATATACGACTGATTTTGATTAATATATTTAAACATATCCTAACACGTTTATAATATCTGTCACGAACAGTATATTACTTGTCAAAATATGCGCCATCGTTTTGATAGAAATTAAGTTCCGTTTTAAATATCACATAATTTTAATCTTTAGTTTTAGAAACGTAATGAAAGGAGTGCGTTTCAATAAAGCTTGTATGAACTTAACGTATCCATTTCTGATGATTTTCATAAAAGTTTCAGGCCTTCAAGTTTTTTATCTACAAACTGTGATGTAACAGTAGGCAAATGTACTATAATTACATAATGCAAACATTTCAGGAATATAAATAAATATGCAAAATTGAGGAAAAGTGCCAGAGTTAAAATAACGTGAAATTTATTATCAAATCATAGCGAAACACCTTTGTGTTATTTTAAAACCCGAAAATAACTTTTTAAAATATGTATTAATCGAGTTCAGAATGTTTAAACGTGTTCATTTCATAATTAATTAATTTCTAAAACGTAGATCATATATATTTTTTTTTCCATTTATTAAAAAAAAAGCCTAAATGAATTGGATAAAGTTCTTCTTTTAACTCATGTGATGGAAAATATTTTGAAACCATATATCTTCAATTATGTACTAAAAAAATAGATGGTTCAATTATTTTCATTCATAGCAAAATGTTGTGTAGAAGACATTATAATTAATTTATTTAAAAGTTTACACTGCTGAAAATTTTTATATAAATTGTGTTAACCTAAGTTCTGTAACATTTTTCTTTCATTTGCGTAGTATTTGGACACATGCATTTGGAAAAATTATAGTCGCTAATGCTGATATTTATACATAGAGAAACAAATACATATAAATGCATTCTTCAAAACATAATATAATTATTATATGTCAATTTTAGTACTTGATACATTTATAAAAAAATCCTAAACTTTAACATTTAATGTAAAGAAAACATGTATGATAAGATAGAATCTCTTTTCTACTTTAGGTTTTGTTGGTGTTTCATAATTGTTTACTGGGGATACATTTACAAAACTTTTATTAGAATATATATATCTATATGACTAATTAGCGTCCTTAACCAAGTTACAAAAATTTAGCAGCTGTTATGTCTTTGTGATAGTAGTTTTATAGTTAGTGTACCGTTGATTTTTTTTCAATAGTTGCTTATTTTTTGAAAGTGTAAAATTTAATTTTTTACTTTAAAAAAATTGCAAATTCTTATATAGATGTTCTTTATCCTTTTAAGTTTTTGCTTAAAGGAGCATTTAGTTTGATTTTTATTTTTATTTCAGAAATATAGTTAGAAAAAAAAATGTTTTTCAAAAATATAAATTTGGTTTATTAATTTATTTCTAATAGAGACTATATAAGTATGATGCATTGTTTAAATCTCAAATAAACAGAAAATGTATTATGCACATCAACAAAACAAAACTTAAAACGAAATATTTTTTTTGATATTTTCACATACTATTTGAAAATTAAGAAAAAAAGTACCAATAAATGTGTATATTTCTAATGAAAAATTAAAAAAAATCAAGATTAATGAACTGTCCATTTATCTAATAAAGTATTATCTTTATTTTGAAAGAAATTCGGGCTTATTTAACTAACGATGAATTTAAATTTTCCATACTTTATTAAACCATTTCCCTATTGTGATAAGTTGATACACTTAACGTGAATAAAAGGTTCTCCAGAAATGACTTTTTACGTCAACAGAACATTTCTTCTTATTATCACTATATGAAGATATATAAGATAATTTTTCGCAAGTCAAGTGGGATTTTTGAAGCAAAACAGGCAACAGTTAGTGTATGAGTTAAGGATGTAATCTAAGATAAAATTTATTTTCGAATAAATAATTGTTATCTGCTTAATGTCCATACACAAATATAATTTTTTCCATCCTGAAATTCACTTAATGCGTTAATTTTTCAGAAGGTGATTCTATTAAATATAAAGAGCTCTTGAATGGAATGGAAATTTTAAAATTCAGCTGATATAAAATTCATAATAAAAATTGTAATTTTGTCAGTCTGTTGACTTGCGAATATTTGGTGCACTATTATAACAAAAAAACTGTCTAACGATTAAATTATAATGTTTATTTATTTAAGTAATTTAAAAGTGTAACACTATTAAATTATATTTAAAATCTATGAAAACTAAACAATGTGAACTTAGTTGATAAAATGCTTTAATAAACATCCTAATAATGAGAGAATACTATCATTATAAATAATGGATGACTGTGAAAGTCATTTATACATTATTCAGAGCTAATTGAATACAATATAACTTTTTTGACACCAATTTGGAATACTACTATAAATATTTATTGATTTTACACACATTGATAATATTTAATAGTAAAGAGCACATTAAAAAAAATATATATAATTTGCATTACATAGAAACACATTCTGCAATAACTGGATATAGGAAAGTCCAAATTGTTGCCTGTATTCTGTCATATTGAGTTAACGCATCATGCACTCTCCTTTTAGTTCGGCCAATATCAAAACCGTAATTCTTATTTCTCTCCACCCCGAATTAACTATCTCATTATTTTAAAACGGAGGAAAAACATATACCATGAAGTAAAAATAGATAAAAAATGGACTTTATAGAAACAATGTGGAATTTTTAAAAATCTTACATTCTATGAAATTACAAAACGAACCTCATATTTGGTTTGCAAGGATAAACGAATATTATAATATTTTTAAATAAATTTTTGATGGTGAAATAATTTAAACTTCGGATATATTAACACAAATTACGTAATAAAATATCCCTGACGGTTTAGGGCTATGGGCACAGGTGGATTTCGAAGATGCAGTGCTTGGGGCGCCTGTTTATTGGGAATTGCAGAAGAAATTACTTTTTTGCCACAATGTGGCAGTCGGGATCCCCCACTTCGAAATCTACCTGTGTTTGTAGGCTGACGCAGCAAGAAGTTTTTGTTTTTATTATTTTTTTTTTTTGCTGTAAAAGTTGGTTCTATAAAAAACTTATTATAAAAGTTGTAGATGATATTAAAATGATTTATTATAAGTTTAAGCGGATTTGATACCATGTGAATTGATGAAGTTATGAATTTTTTTCTTCTTAAACCCCTCCCCCCTCCCCCCCCCCGCCATTTTTAATTACATCAAAAATCTGTCATACATAAATTTTCGGACCTTTTCCTAGAGGTAATAACTTTAAACGGATTCGATATGTGTTATAATTAAGAAGTTGTGGTTTTTTTCTGTTTTCATAAAAAGTCCCCCCCCCCCGCCATCGCCCCCTTGGCTCGATTTTGCCCATTAACGAACTTGACCAATTTTTTATGCCCGTTGATTTTATGTACCAGTTTGGAACAGATTTGTGTAGAATTACGGAAGTTATCGTGTCCATAAAAATGTGACATAGATAGATAGATAGGTAGACAGATATATATATGTACATAAAGCTTTTAACTGGGGATGGTTTTGGGTTCTAGGAGTCATGATCGGCGTAGATCTGCACAAAACGTCTTCTGACGAAATCTTCCTCGAAGAAAATTGTCATGTGTTTGTTCAGATTCTGGAACAGAAAATCTTCCCTCATGAAAAACAGAATAAATTTTATCAAACACGAAATTTCACACAGAACATTGAAATCGAAATTTGTCCTGATATATATAGTGCTGTATTTTACAATAATTAGTGAAATTAATACGATTATTTTACTTAATAAATTTTAAAAATAACAAATATATATTTCTCTTATGGTTGTTTTTCAATGCAACTTGTTATGAGCATACCATGCAAGAGAGAGTTAAATAGTTCACAATTACTGAGTTTTTACTTGCACACAGGGGATGTGAATAAATGAGTCAAATGCAACAAACTGACAGGATACAAATTGTTTTCTCTTGTGGTGTTGACGCTATTGTATTAGTGATTACAACAGGATTCAGTGCCAGTGCTCTGGCTCTTAAACTTGGATACATTCATGTGTTGAATGTGTCTCATGTAGTTTATATGAAATATATCCAACAATGTGGAATAGATGCTACATAATTTTCAGACAAACTATATAATAATGCAAAAGGTCACAGAAAAAAACACATTTTTTTCTAAAATTTGCAATTTAGTGGGACATAAATTTTAGGTTCACATAGGTTGGACTAAAATCTCTACCTGTATAAAATGTCAAATTAATTATCTTTATCCTTGACTAACAAAATAAGAAAATTTCATTTTTTTAAATAATTTAATAATCTACGAAGCTTTAATTTGTTTATGTAAAACGTCAAAATAAAAATAAATATATACAAATAACTCACGTTTTAGGCAACGCTATACAGGAGGCATTTTGCATATTCATCTGCAAACAACATTTATTTCATAAGGATATCTGAACTGGTTCTGACCTGGAAACAACTTGTGTTGTTTCTTATTAACCACAGACATGTCGTCACCGCATACAGAATTTTTAATTTTCACGGACAGCCTTTCAGGAATCGATTCCTTGGAAAATTGTGACTCATAAAACTATTTTATAATACGAATACTCATATTCCTACAGAACTGAAACATATCATTTTCTCTATTTTGGTAAAAGGGCATACTGGTCTTCCTGGAAATGAAGTAGCAGTTCTTCTCACAGAAGAAGCTATAGAAATAATAAATGTATTTCTACAGCAATTTCTTTCAATCTCATCTTCATTTTTAAAGTAAAAGCTTAAACAAGAAATGCTATATAAATGGAAATATGAAAGGACTATTGTAATGTGAGCAGATAAATATACAATTTATTACGAAAAGTTTCTGAAGATCGCCTATTTTACCACAGGAAATTATATTTGTTTGCAATTGATCACGGGTCCTTTTCAAGTTACTTATTCTAATTTAATAGAATCATATATCCAATGTGTATTTAGGCTTATGCAAACTTCTCTGCATTTTTTATTGAAATATCCTCTAACCTCTTCAATCCCTATGAAGAAGCCATCAGAACAAATATTTTCATATTGCTTTCCAAATAAATTAAAAAGAAATGATCTTATAGATAAAAATTTACCTGATTCGAAATAATGGAAGATAATCAACACAGATTTCATAAAGTGTCTTCATTTCCAATAGATACTTAAATGACGCCTCAATCCTACAGAACTTTTATCTTGCTGGATTAATACCATATCTACATAGTCTGTACATTCCGCAAAGTTTCCATGACTTGAATATCTGGATATACATTATGCAATTTTTGTTTGCTTATATGTTTGTATATTAGGTGTAAAACATTTTATAAAAGGTTGTAGCTTTTTTCATATAAGTACCGGTGGAGGACAGAATCTATAAACTGCATAGTGTGGCACCTGTACTCGGTCTGCCTCTGACTTTTATCTTTGTTGCCGTTTTAAAGTTTCTGCTATGTAGCAGTAAAGACAAACTAACCAAAAAAAACTTTTTTTGTGCTATGAAGAAAAATAAAAGAAGACACTCCCTCTCTCTCTCCTTATATATATTATATACAGACTACAGTCCTTTGCCACCGTTTTAACTTCGGAACGGCTGCTGCTTTATTAATAAAAGTGGTGTCTAGGTATAGTAAAGTAGCCATACGCTACTGAATGAAACCGCCTACGGCGCCACCTGGTGGAAAATTGTGGAGTTAGCATTCCTATCGTGAAACCGGAAAGAGATAGAGAAAAAATGCGATTTACAAAGTTGTAGAGCATCGCTGACTTAGTACAAAAAACACATTGTGGACATTAATGCGAAGAATAGAACGGTAAAAACGCACATTTGTTTTTTCGTGATTTCCTACACTGTGATGTGACAAAATGATCTTGGAATGAAAGAAACAACCAGTTATAAAACAGCAGGTCTATGCGACCCCTCCACAAACATTGTAGGACCTTAAACGACGCATTACGGACGTTTGTGCCAACGTGTCAGCATCTATGCTCCAACGTGTGCAACATGAAATTCAAACAAGGATCCAAATATGCATTGAAGCTGACGGTGAGAAGTTTGAACATCTAAAATAAAGGTATATTACTATAACTAGTTGTTTTTTTCTATCTAAGATCGTTTTGTTACGTCACAGTGTAGGAAATTACGAAAATACAAGTGAGCGTTTTAACCGTTCTATTATCCGCATTAATGTTCACAAGGTGACTTTTCGTACTAAATCGATGATGCTCTACAACTTTGTAAATCACTTTTGTTCTCTATCTCCTTCCGTTTTTGAGATAGGAATGCTAACTCCGCAGCAATCCACCAGGTGGCGCCGTAGGCAGTTTTATTGAGTAGCGCATGGCTACTTTACTATACCTCGGCACTACTTTTATGTATATAGCAGCAGCCGTTCGGAAGTTAAGAGGGAGGCAAGGGACTTTAGTGGGCATACTGTATATAGTACATATACTTCAAAACTGAAATAAACGATAAATATTCTTAATAATTAAAAAACTTTAATAATAAAATCGTCTTGACATAATTTAAAAATTCGGCTTACCGTAATCCATTCAACATATTAAAACTAATGTTTGAGCTTATAAATAAATACCTTGTGTAGACATTCCGTACTTTTACGCGGAATTTTACTCTGATATTTATTTCATCCTTTTTAGCACTTTCCAACATAGTTGAGAAATGTTTGGAAAATTTGTTTGGCCGTCTGTCTAACTCGCACAAATATACATTTTTTTATCACGGCCTTTGTATTTGTTAGTGATGTTTACAATAGGAAAGAAACTATTGAAAGTGGTTTTAGTCGTTTTTAATGTTCGTTTTCTGGGACACACAAAATAATTCCGTTACATTATGGTCTGTAGGCAAAAATCGTTTGCAGTCTATTTTAATAAAGTTACACTATTTCAAACATACTGATATTGATATACATTATTGAGGTGGAATACGACATTCGTTCTGTATAATATGGAGAGCATAGGAATTATTTGTTCATTTACAAAAACACAAATAAGAATTAAGTTACAGTACTTTCAATAAGCGGTAATCGCTGCGAGTGTGTCTTCAGATGCTGTTGTATGGGTATTACTTTTCTCAACTTAATGGAATTTTAGCTTAAAATGTGGTATGTAAAAAAACAAAATAAATATAAAGTTCATATTTAGATCTGTAGAAAAATATTTCAGTCACGGTATGTGGGCAGAGAATGTTGAAAAAAACCTGGAACGTTTTTTTCGTTTTATAGTTGAGCTTAATTTACAAACCATATTGAGTGTAAAAGATCAATAGATCACATACACATCATCTAAAATAAATTCGAATGTATTATTGACTGTGGGCTTTAATTTCTGTAAGTGGAAGTTCATGTGTGTTATGTATTTCATAACTGTTTATTTATATATATTATTTAACAAAAAACTTGAAATGTGTTTCATAATCTATATGTACGCTTGTTTTTCTTTCTTTATTTTTGAATTATAATTTATCTTGATTTTATTTAATAAAGTACAAGATCTTTTTTACAATTTTACATACACTACAAATCATAAAATAAGTTTTCTACTTTACGTTTTAGAATATCGTGATCTAAAAAATTCTATTTTTTTTTATGAAAGACATTTTTTGGTTTAGAAAACATCATATACTTTCTTTCTTTAAAGAAACAAAACAAAACAAAAGAATTTTTATCTTAAGATCATCTTTCTAGTTGGACGAAAAACTATTGTTTTCATTATTTAATGTTCTTCTTAATGAATACAAGTATAAATGTACAGGATTTTTTATATTTACTTAAAGAAACTTTAACATTGTTTGAATGTAAGAAAAGTTAATATAATATATTATTTAAATATACCACTATAAAATACTAAAGTTTTCAAAGAAAAATTTTTTTTTCCGACCTAAAAAGAATAACTTCATTATACTTTTTATTTTTTAACGGAGTTACACTATATTAGATTTAAAAATTTATTATTTTATTAAGTTACTTAACATTGTAAAAAAAGAGAAAGAAATATCTTAAGAGACCCTACAGAATTAAAAAAATCATTGTCATGCGACATGCAATTAAATATTTTTTTAGGAATTTAAGAAGCTTATAGCTAGCTAACTCCCAGATTTAAATCAGTCGATTTTTTGTTTAAAAATATTCCAGAATTCGGAGAATTCATCTTACAATTTGACAATAACTATTAAGATTTAATTAATATATATATATATATATATATATATATATATATATATATATATATGTAACGAAATTAAAAAAAAAAATCTGCCCTTAAAAGTCTTCGAAAATTGTTTTTCGATGGAATGTAATTTTTCTCAGCCTAGTTTAATAAATTCTCGTACGATAACATCTATATTTCGCCTGTTTTTAAAAATATGCCAGTATTTCATTTTACCCAACTTTCAATCAGTTAAATGTATACGATATCATTTATTTGCCTTTTCAAAAACATATTTAAAACTATTCACGTATTATAATTTTTTCTTTCTCTCAGAGCCGACCTTTCAGTCTTTCAACGTCTTTACATTTTTATTTCATTCTTAAATTCCGGTATAAATTTGTATTGCATACTAAATTATCTGTTCATCGAATCTGATTTTATTTTGCCATTTCTTCAAATATATTCAAAAGTTATTTCCCGCTCTTTTCGGAAAGACCTCATAACACCTGTTTTCCTTCCTTCTATAGTTTTCGTTTTACTTTTTCCATTCGCTGAGAGCGTTTGCGGCATTGTAGATAATTGTAGACTTACGTTCTAGTATTTAACAGCTTGCATTAGTGTCAGAGACATATTTTCGAAGAATTTTGTGTTCTTTTTAAAATCATCAGCATCATCAGCACATAATGCCTTTATCAGTAGTACGGAATATCTCTTATAACATCATTTAATAATGAAGATGCTGATTGAATGTTTCGTGGGTTATAACTCGTCTAAATACCGTATCTCATAATATTACCATGATAGAATTTTAGTGTGTAGAGAATTTTCTGCTTTTTTGAACTTTCAATTGGAATAATAAACCTTTTTCCTTGATGGATAAGTGCCTACGAGTTATTTCACCGTGAAACATTCTACATTCTACGATCTTTTGCTAGCATTCTTCTTTTAAGAAAAAAAGAAAGAAAGAAATACCAGCGACAGCTGTTACTTAATGCCATACTGATAAAAAAAGTTCACTAGCGATGTTTTTAATTTTATGGGGACAGCTGACATACAGGCTGGAGTATGAAATTTATACTGTTGAAACATAGCATCGAGTGATGAGCTGATCTTGAATGGATATAGAAACAGTGGA
This sequence comes from Maratus michaelseni, assembly GCA_963931845.1. Classification (NCBI taxonomy): domain Eukaryota; kingdom Metazoa; phylum Arthropoda; class Arachnida; order Araneae; family Salticidae; genus Maratus; species Maratus michaelseni. The sequence continues at coordinate 286,817,208 of OZ007591.1, read as the reverse complement.
AAATTTCGTGGTATCTTGAAAACTACGGAATGATGTCAACAACTGCTTGATAAAAGGAAATATGTGTCGATTATGACATATATATGTTACGATTACTATCATAAATTCGGTAATTATTCATAATAACCAGTTATGATTAATAACTACCGAATTTATCATATTGACCGTAACACACACACACATATATACATCTATTTATAATAAAATACAAACGCAAGAAAGTGTTGGTAACCATGCCAGGCGCAACCACTCTGGTCTGCGAATTGACCGTAGCTAAACGCAAATATTAGACTTAATGAAAAATCTATGCTAACATATGACATGTAAATGATAATTTCTTCTACTTGAAATCATGTCTGTTCAGCATATTTTCGTGTAAAACATTTATATCATATCTTATTATAATGTTTTAAGCTCTTTATTAGAAATCCAGATTAAACATCGGATTCTCAAATATAACCAAACGAGCACTGTAGCCATTCAGAATCATAAATTCAAATGAATCAAAAGTCAACGACTCTTTGAAAGCTTTACATACGATTCTGCTCTTGAAATATTTGTAAAAGCATATTAAAGCTTTTAAATATTTTAATTTTGTTTAAAATCTTCAAAAATCATTTTAGCAGTCATCTATAGGCAAATCCAAGTGTAGGAAAGCGTAGGTAATTATTCCAGAGCTAACCGCGAAGCTGCTTACCCGATTGTAGCTAAACACCATGTTAGGCTTAATGAAAAACATATGCTAAAATATTACATCTAAACGATAATTTCTTGTACCTCAAACCATGACAGCATATTTTCACATAAAACATGTATATCAACATTTCTGTAAACAATTTTTTTCTGTAAACACTTTTTTTATAGAAGTAGCGGTGATTTCTTTCGTAGGAAGGATTTGCGGTAATTGCTATAGTATTATGCATCTTTTAAACACTTTTCAACCTAGTTGAAAAGTGTTTATGACTTCGGTTTGTCTGCCGTCTGTCCATGCTCTAACTCCCGTAAATATGCAATGATTGTCCTGAAATTTTTGTATGTTATTGTCGTTTAAGATAGCATGTTCCCTATTTCAAGAAAAGTGTCTAGCACTTATAGTTTTTTTACAGGAACAGTCAAAAGTATTCCGTTACATTACAGTCAATGAGGAATAATCGGTTCAAGCGCATTAAAACATAATTTTTGTAGAATGTGGGGTGCAAAGCATTTATTATTCATTTACAGGATCAAACAAAATAATTTTTTTACACATCGTTATATAGGAAAAAATCGTCTGCAGTGTAATTTAGTGATATTTCACTATTTCAAACATAATGAAAATTATATGCATTACTGAGGTGCACTATAAATTTCTCTCTTGTGTGCATTGCGTTTATTTACAGGAACACACAAAATATATTGGTTACATCACATGTGCGATACACAATCCATGTGTGATAATTGCGTTTTCAACTTTGGTTTGCATTTTAAACTTTTTTTCATAGTACGTGTGTGTTTATAAACTCGGTTGACCATATACAGGGCTACACAAGGAAATTCGTAAGTACTACAGTCTATGGGAGTGAATTGCTTAAGGGTAGTTTTTAGCTCACAGGCTATCAAAGCCTGAGAGCTTATGTGCCCGCCGGTTCTGTACGTACGTATGTATGTATGTATGTATGTATGTACGTAACGCGATAACTCTTCATAGAAATATCCGTTTACCTTCAAATTTTGTTTATAGGTTCACTGTGTTAAGGCGCTTCCCTGATTAGTTTTCGGGATTGATTGGTTAAGTATAAAGGGGGGAACGGGGGGCTAATCACCCCCTTAATTTATATAAATGGGTTTTTCATGCAGAATTATTCCGTTTTCCTTCAAATTTTGTTTATAGGTTCACTGTGTTAAGGCGCTTCCCTGATTAGCTTTTGGGATTGATTGGTTAAGTATAAAGGGGGGATCGGGGGGGCTAATCCCCCCCCCCTTAATTTATATAAATGGGTTTTTCATGCAGAATTATCCCATTTGCTTCAAAATTTGTTTATAGGTTCATTAGGTTAAGACGCTTCCCTGATTAGTTTTCGGGATTGATTGGTTAAGTATAAAGGGAGGGGGGGAAACGGGGGGGGCAAATCCCACCCCCTAATTTAGATAAATGGGTTTTTCATGCAGAATTATCGGATTTTATTCAAATTTTGTATATATATTCATTGTAATTAGAGACTTCCCTGATTAGTTTAAGGGGTTCATTAGTTAACTATGAGGGGGGGGGGGGTAACGGGCGGATCACCCCCTTAATATATTGTTGATTTCTTTATTTTTCTCTTATTTCAGATTCTTTGAAATAAGAGTATAATATGCAATTAGTGTGAATAGCCTGTGAGCTCAATGCCCTCAGTTTAACTGGGCAGTTTTCTTTTTATTTATTAATTGTGTTTACGCATTTTCCTGCCCTCCATTTTTACGCTTTTCATCTATACTTAGTAGACTAATAGAAGTTTGTTGGAATATAAGTAAATTCATATATAGGGCTACGAAAAAAAAAGATACATTGTCGTTTACGTTTGGTAATTGCTGCAGGTGAGTTTTAAGTTGCCTTTTAGCTTAATAGGTGGTGTGTACAAAAGTCTTCGGATCATATACAGTGCTGTGCAAAAGATTTCGAGTGCATTTCCATCGATTGTCGAAATCTGCTAAATGTGATTATTCTAACTGAACTAAATTTTATCATACTATATATCCTCATCTATTGATCATATACAGGACTGCACAAAATAATTCGACTACTATTTTGACACTGGAAGGTAATATCGAAAATTGTGGTGTTATGTGTTTTCTAAACTGTTAACTTACATATCTTCTTTCCCCTTCTTTAACGGTGGTTTCGTTACAGTTTTCTGGCTGTGTTGGAAAGTGCTTCATAATCTATGCTTGACGCATGATTTTTCATTCTTTTTTAAATATTGTTTTGGTGCCATCTACCGGCAGATAATATAAACAAAGGAACTTTCTGTTGAAAAAAATATATAAAATAAATTTGTATAAATATGTATAATATATTGTATAAAATGTATATAAGAATATTTTTAAAATAAGAAAATTTCAGGACGTATTAATTTATTTCAAGATCATCTTTTAAATGTTTCAGATTAATGTTATTTCTTTCTTAATATTATTTCTTTTTTAATGTTATTTCTTTTCTTAGTTATGCCAATTTTTAAGATCCTAGTTTATATCCAACTAAATTTTGAAATTTTGCGTCCATCGTAAATAAAATGATTTTTCTTATGAAACGTAATTAAAATATAAGAAATACATAGTACCGCGTAATTTGTATTTAATTTTGCTTATGTAATCAAACAATGAGTTACATGGTGAGTCAAGCTCTTTAGAAACGCATGTGCTATATACCGCCTTGGTCACACACATCGTAATAAAATTCTAAAGGTAGAGATCATCTTTGTAAATTCTGAAGAAAATAATTTTAGGAATATTGTTCCGCCTTTGGTCACACACATCGTAATAAAATTCTAAAGGTAGAGATCATCTTTGTAAATTCTGAAGGAAATAATTTTAGGAATATTGTTCCGCCTTTGGTCACACACATCGTAATAAAATTCAAAAGATAGAGATCACCTTTGAAAATTCTGAAGGAAATAATTTTAATAGTAATTGTCCGTCGAACATAATAATAAAAAATAATAATAACGTCAAGCTCTTAACCCCATGCCATCAGCGCATCAAAAAATATGAGAAAACTTTAAAATGGAACTGAATTCGAAACTAATATCTGATAAAATTTTGAGAGACACACTTTTTAATACTAAGAACAGGAGACTACAAAAATACTCAAAGGAAAATTTTCAAATCATTTGATAAATAAACAATAACAAAAATTTGAGAAATCAACTGAAAATAATTCGAAACTAATATTTTACCTTTGATACACTAGCGCCGATAAAACAACCCCTCCAGAGAAGAACATACGTTTTTTCATGAGAAGAAAAGTACTGACGATGATAGGCGCAATCTCTAGTCGCCAGAGGAAGAAATCTCGCCCGGGATGACCCGAAATGGCGACAATCGGCAAAATGCTGTAGTAAACGCTTAGAATTGAGAGTGCCGGAAACGAAAGGCGTGGATTAGGTTTCGTGTGGGATCAAAATGGAAGTGTTGATCGAAAAGAAACTACATTAAAAAAACAGGGTGAGATTTCTATAACAATATTGCAAATGATAATACACAAATTTTTACTTTCTATAACACCATCAATTTTGCCAGTATCATTGTGTTTCACGACTTTATAGCGTAAAAGATTAAATGTAACAGTAAATGTTTAAAAAAGTAAAAGACAAAGAAATTTCCCAAACAATATACATGCTGATGATATAATGAAGTACTGCAATTAATATTTAGAATAATTCCGGTACTAATAAGAGGTAGATCAGTCGAAACAGGAAATGTTGGAGCAATTTTGAGACGATGCAGATTTTATACGTGAATGAATGCTGTATTTTTACAGCAAAACCTCAAATAACGAACAAGAAAGGCTTAGTAAAAATTCTACAATTTGGAATCATTTTTATTTTATTCCATATTTTGCTTTTGATATATTTTAGAGCATTTTTAAAGCAATGCAAATTTTCTTTTGAAATATAATAAATAAGTATTTTTATTGAACTATCAAACATTACGAACAACTTAGTATTAATATAAATTTACAATTAAAAAAAATAATTCTTAGTATTCTATTTGGAGTTTATTTTCTTTTTGATATGTTTTACAGCATTTTTGGAAACAATGAAAATACTCTACGTGAAACAATTTTATAATTAATAGATATATTCATAGATTTTAATAACAATAATACAATATTTTGTAGTGTTGCAAATGGTACTTAAAATAATGTTGGTTCTAAAAAGAGGTAGATAAGTACAAACAGGGATTGTTGAAGTATTTTTAAAACAATGCAGATTGTATACATTAATCTATTACGTATTTTTATAGCACGTCCTTGAAAAAGGAACAACATAGGCTCAGTATAAATGCTGCACTTCGTAATAGTTTTTTTTCGTAATTTTCTATTTCGATATAATTAATTTTATTATGATACAATTAAGAGTATATCTTAGCAATGCAAATTACGTTCGCGATATTATTAAGTATATTTATATGACTACCTAAAACAACAAACCAACAAACAAACTTTGTCTTATATAATAAATCCAAGCATCCAGTATTATTATACTTCATTTATTGCTAAAATGTGTTAAAGAAAACAGTAAAAAAAATATAATGCACACAGTCTACATGTTTCAACTTCACCTACGCCATTTTGGATCCAAATAACTTTATTAGATATATGCACGATCTATTAGGCTGTCCGGATAATTCGTGCCGTTTGGGAAAATTAATTCGTACCGGAAAATTCTGCCCGTTAATTATTATATAGTAAACAATAAACATTTTATCATTTCAAGGGGATACCTAGTTGCTGTTGCAAGCAACTCCAAAGTATATGAGTAGTTGTATATCACATCTTAAAAGAGCCATGTGAAAAAAAAAAGTATAAAAATAGCGAAAATGCACTGAAAACAGAAAAAGAAGTTATTAATTACATTAATAATATTAGCTATCGGAGTTAATGTCTAATAATTAAGTGATAGAACTTTCCGGTGCGAATAAATTTTTCCAAAAGGTACAAATTTTCCAAACAACCCAATACAATGCAGTGATTAACACACAATCATTCATGTGTTTTACATATCTTTTAGATTACTCAGATTATTTTAATTTCTTTTTACTTCGATGTTTAAATCTGTACTTGTAACCATTCAGTAACTCAAGCTATAATTTTGGTAAGTTAATTGATGCTGTATCGTTACATATTCAATTTTCCTGTTACAATGCCAATGATTTCTCTTATAATGGATGGCTATTAAATATCGGAATATAAAGTAACCATTATAAGGGAAATAATTGAAATTGTAACTCGTCAAAATTGAATATGTAACGAAAAAGCATTATTTAACTTACCAAAATTATGGCTTGAGTTACTTCATGGTTACATGGTTACAAGTATGGAAATAAGCATCCAATTAAAAATAAAATAAAATAACGTGAGTAATCTGCGAGAGAATCTGAAAAACGTGAATAGTGGCATTTTAAATCATGGCATTATAGATCGTTCATCTGTAGAAAATTTTCATTTGTCTTGAAATTGTCTTAGGTGAAACCAAAACATGTACACAGTTTGTATATTAAAGATTTTAACAGTTTTATTTACTTTTTATATAACACTTTTTAGCATTAAATACGTGAATTTTCACATTGCTAAAAAAGCGTATAACCGATAGAATGGAAAATGTCCAACACGGAAACCGAACCAGGATCCTTGGAAAAACGCTCCAATGCTCTACCACTATGTTACCATGACGATACCCAGCTTGGCATCTCTTACTTACACATTTCGGTAAGGTTGCAACCGCAGCACATGATGGAAAGGTCTTCATGAGTACACAATCCTGCGGCAAACATGAGACTTTAATCATATGTAAGTGAGATATGCCAAGCTGGGTGCCGTACTCGTAGCTCAATGGTAGAGCATTTGAGCGTTATTCAAAGGGCCCAGGATAGATTACCGACTTGGACATTTTCCACTCTGTCGGTTATACGCTTTGTTATCAATGTGAAAATTCACGTATTTAATATTCAATAATATCGGACGTAATTTCACGACACTTCTCAATAGTTAACAAAGTACAACAAAGCCTTGGAACTTTTTCTACAATTAATTGTTTTTACTATTCCGTAATATTCTATTCGGATAAATTTTTCTTATGATACATTTTGGAGCGATTTTTTTTCAAAAATTGTAAGTTTATACGCAAAATACTAATATTTCTTACTAATTTTATTTTTATTATTCCTAGCACAAGTAAAGAATAACATATCCTTTAGCATACAAAACCTTTTTTTTTTTTCGTAATTTGGTATTCGGAAAACTTTATTGTACTTATGATTCACTGTGGAGCTACTTTTTTCACCAACTCAATTTCTCTACATTAGCTACTCATTTTTATAAAACTACCTCAATGAGCTAACATCATAGCCTTAATATAAATTTCGTAGGTCAAAATCCGTTTTTTTTAATCACTTTCTAACCTAGTTAAAAGTGTTTATGACTTCGGTTTGTCTGGCAGTCTGCCATCTGCCCGTCCTCTAACTCCCGTAAATATGCTCGGATTGCCCTGAAATTTGTGTATGTTATTGTTGTTTATTATAGCATACTTCCCTATTTCAACTGGAGTGGTAGCACTTGTAGTTTTTTTACAGGGACAGTCAAAAGTATTCCGTTACATTACAGTCAATGGGAAATAATCGTTTCAAGTGTATTTTGATAACGCTACCTCATTTAAAACATAAGGAAATTGATATATAATTATGAAGCACATTATAACATACTTTTTGTAGAATATATGGTGCAAAGCATTTGTTATTCATTTACAAGGTCAAACAAAATACTTTTGTTACACATCGCTCTATGGGGAAAACCCGTTTGCAGTATAATTTAGTATTGTAACTTCACTATTTTAAACATAATGAAAATTAATGTGCATTACCAAATGCACTATAAATTGTTCTCTTGTGTGCATGGCGTTTATTTACAGGGACACAGAAAATATATTGGTTAAAGTACATGTGCGATATTTACAGTTTCTGTGTGATAAACGCGTTTTCAACGTTGTTTTTGTGTTTTTAAGTTTAACTAAGTTTAACTAAGTTTAACTAAGTTTTTTCATAGTATGTGTGTGTTTATAAACGCAGTTGATCATACACAGGGCTACAGAAGGGAATTCGTAAGTATTACAGAGTATGGGTGTGAATTGCTTAAGGGTAGTGTTTAATTGTGTTTACGCATTTTCCTGCTGCACTATATTTAATAAACTAATAGAAGTTTGTGGAATATAAATAAATTCATATACAGGGCTACGCAAAGAAAAAGCTACATTGTCGTTTACGGTTAGTAATTGCTGCGAGTGAGTTTTAAGTGGCCTTTTAGCTTAATATGTGGTGTGTACAAAATGTCTTCAGATAACATTCAGGTCTGTGTAAAAGATTTCGAATGCATTTCAATCGATTAGAGAAAATTGCTAAATGTGAATATTCTAACTGAACTAAATTTTGTCATACTATATGTCCACATCTATTGATCATATACAGGGCTGCACAAAATAATTCGACTAATTTTTTGACACTGCAAGGTAATTTTGAAAACTGTATTTTTCAATGTGTTATATGTTTTCTAATCTGTTTACTTACATATCTTCTTTAACCTTATTTAACGGTGAAGTTTCGTTACAGTTTTCTGGCTGTGTTGGAAAATGTTTCATAATCTATGCTTGAGGCATGATTTTTCATTATTGTTTTTTATTGAGTGAAATTTATTTATCTTATGATAAATTTTTCCTGGTTTCAATTTTCGTAAAAATTCATTGTTATACAATATATTTTGAATTTCCATTATCTCAGTACTCAAAATTGTTTATTTAGCGAATAAATCTTTGATATTATCTAAACATATGTTTGGTCCATAAATTGCTAGTAAATGGATCGATCAAAGAAACCAGGCCAACATTATTTTTGTTAGTTGAAGTTAATATCTCACTGCAATAGTAATAATGTTATCACTGAATGTTCATTTTTTAAATTCCCAGCATGTAGCTTTCATGTGAAGTTTCACAATATAGATTTAAAAGTAAATATTGTTCATCATCGATTAGATTTCACATCACAGAATGTCAAAATTTAAATATATTGCTTTGAAACGACTTAATATGCTACTTATTATACGTATGGATTTTAAAAAATATGGTACTATATTCTTTCAATTTATATTATTATTATTATTATTATTATTATTATTATTATAAAACTCGGGTATATCAAAGTAAGCTAAACATGTACCTAAAATTACATTTGTAAAAAGATTAAATATCAAAGAAAGAATGAACTGATATATAAATGCAATATTATTAACTTTATGTAATTCAAGAACAGAAATTCAATAGTAACTAAACTCCCATAATCATGAGTAAAATATTGTTTCTAACTCCTTGACAAGGTTTCGACTGTAATACATGTAGCAGCATTTTCCTTTTTGACCACCTTTTTCAGATAGTAACCATTGATCTATTTATTTCCAGAATATATCTAATTAAATATACTGTGTTATTCTAAAATAGTAGTACTCAAATGAAACGTCAGTACGAACCCTAAATATTCACAACCACGGTAGTTATGCGGTAGCTAAGATGTTAATCTTACCTGCATAGGTTGTAAATTTTCATGTATAAAATTTTAAACTACCGCAAGCGGAAATGAGCCATCACAAATTTTACAATGTACACAGAACTCTAAAAGCTAACAGAATTATTTAAAAATACTTTTCATAAAGCAATTAATATTTAAAAGCAGTCAAATTTGCTCATAATAACATGTTTAGCTTAATGAGATACAATTATGAACTTTAAGCCAGAAACAACATGTAAGAAATATGATATTAACTAAAAAAATCCCAAACTTTATATTTCTGATATTCTTTTTTATTTCTCAAGTCAAAAAATATTCTTCAACGACTAATTAAACTACATTAAGTTTTTCTCAAATGAGTGGATTTTTTTAGGCGGAATTAATACCTTTCTAAAGAAAACTCATCAAAGATTCAAATTTTTTAGTGTCATTAGGGGTTGCTTGAAAGTCCATAGAGAGTTTCATTATACATTTTCAAGACATCGTTCTTTATTTTATTATATCCTGTTAAAATATAATCTGTACAGTGTAATTTATGGTATATTATAAGAAGATTTATTTGAAGTGTTCCTTACTTATAGGAGGATTAAATATATTAGATATGTTGAAATATATAAATTTATTAAAAATTTCCTGTGTAGAAAGAAACTGGATGAAAGTAAAACTAGTAAAAATTATACGGTGTTTGATCAATTAAAAATAATCAAAACTTTTATTGCCATTATTTATTGTACAAAAATTTTGATTTAAGTTGCATGGTTAGTTTAATGTGCAACGAATATGTAGTAATATTTTACATTTATTTTTTTAAGAATAGTATGTCAGTGGCATCCGTACAATCTCTGACATGTTCATTATTAAATATGGGAACAATGGAGGTAGCATGCGATGAGCAACATGAAACGTTTCTTCGCAGACGAAATTGTTCGCCGAAGCCAATGACTTGCTACAAGAGGCTTATGGTTTGTCTCGGATTGTCTTCTCTATAGTGCAGTTAGAATATGGCTTACAATGAAATGGTTTTTCAACTGTAATGAAAGGTGGATACGAAAATTCTAGTCACTGCGCTTACAGAAGTCAACATTAACACCGCTGCTTCTGGTATTTGAGAATATCGTTATAACTTAACCTTTACTGTCAGAAATGTTTTAGGTATCATTGGGTGCTACACACACGTTTGTAACAGTAAAAATGAACATGAGATGTGTTTGCGCACGATGGGTTCCGAGATTCCTCATACCCCAGCAACTGGACTTTTGCATCCAGGTTTCTTTGCAGCTGAAAGTGATGTTGTTGAAAGTCTCAATTTATCGTCATATTGCTCTTTCTTCCTATAGGCAATAGTGAACTTACACGGCTGACACTGCCGTACTATAAGAAGCTTATGGATGGTCTCTTTGGAGGCTTATTTTCTTCTGTATAGTGCAGTTAGAATATGGCTTATAATGAAATGGTTTTTCAACTGCAATGAAAGGTGGATACGAAAATTCCAGTCACTGCGCTTACAGAAGTCAACATTAACACCACCGCTTCTGCTATTTGAGAATATCGTCGAATAACTTAACCAGTACTATCAGAAATATTTTAGATATCATTGGGTGCTACTCACACGTTTGTAACACTAACAATGAACATGAGACGTGTTTGCGCAAGATTGGTTCCAAGATTCCTCATACCCCAGCAATTGGACTAGGTTTCTTTGAAGTTGAAAGTGATGTTGTTGAAAGTCTCGATTTATCGCCATATTGCTCATCCGATTTTGCCTCTTTCGTTCCTGTAGGCAAAACTGAATTTACACGACTGTCACTGACGTACTACTGGAAATATATAAATGCAAAAATTACCACATATTTATTGCACATAAACATAACAATGCAACATAAAGTAATTTTTGTGTCAATAAATTTTGTTAATAAAAAGAAATAAAATCTTTATTAAACCGCTATTTTAATTATATTTTCAAAGAAATGTGTTTTAATCCATACATGATCTCTTAAAAATAAATATACCCTAAAAACTCAAACTCCATCATAGTTTCCTTACTTAATGTTTTAAAATTTAATTAGGGTCTAAAGAAAATATCGAAAATAGCAAAGTCAAATATTGCTAGGAATAATATGCAGAAATATCGATCCTTCAGGCGAACTGTAGGGGTGAGGAAGAATAAAAAAATTATCTAATAGTCATCCGTTTTTCTATGTAACATGGTCATTTATGAAATATACCAGAGTACGTTGTACTAGCAAAACTGTAAAACCTGTGTCTTTTCTAATTTATCGCAATTTTCGGTCGACAGCTTTGAATCCATATTTAAAAAAAAATCCTTCATGAAAAACATTATTTAAAAAATGAACATATATCATTCTGCGGAAAGTAGTAATAGCTTATGCTAAGAGCACCGGTTAAAAGTAATTTAAATAATTTAAAATTTATAGCTTTATTTATGCCTTTAAACAATTGAATTTTTTGTAATTGTTTTCTGAATTGAGACTTTTTTATTTACGATATTTTAGTTTTACATTTACACAACTGTTTAGTTCCATTTATAAAAAAAAAATGAAATAAAATACCGTGAGTTAATAGAAAACTGTAATTGAACATCATCAGATACTTTATAAAATTCTAATGCAAGCAAAAGAAAAACAATTAAAAATACTACTTACATTCCGCAATAAAGTTGCAATATATCAACATAGTGTGTGTTTAGGATTTTGTTTTCGAAAATAAGATCGCACTAGAGCGGAAAAGTATTCTGTAAGTAATAAATAATAACAGAACAGTGTTACACTAACGCACCGATGTTTGGCGACTTTTTGATTGGCGCGATTTCCAAGCCGGCGCCAAACTAATAACTTATTTCAATACCAAGTTACATTAAAGGGAAAATTTCCCTCAACTTTGGCAACTTTTTTCCTTTTTATAACCGATAAAAATAAGTGCGTGCGTGTATGATATAATAGCTTAAATTACCCCTCCCCTAAAAAAAATTGTAAGCGAACAAAATCTTAGGGTTCCAAATCGGCTTTCAAATTTTCGGTTTTGATACATATCGATAATTAGCATATTTTTGTGTTTTAGTCTTAATATAAATATTTCCTTTATAGTCCAGGTGCTAGGAGGGAAAAAACTGGAAATCATGATACAGTTATACCGTTTGGTCAGTATCTACTCTATAGTAATATAAAGCATATAAGAAGGGGAGGCATCGCGGAAAGTGCGGGGAATTCAAGATGGCGGCCGTTATTCAAAATGGCGTCATTTTTGGGAATTAGTGCAATTTCGTTTCTATTCATCGTATAAAAGCATGTTTGACGGAAATTTAGATGTTTTTAGATAAAAAATATTATTTGTAACACTTTACAGCACAGTCGAAAAGTATTTATAAATTCAGTTTGCCTGTTTGTCTGTCTGTCTGGTCGTCTTTCTAGTCGCGCACTAACTCAAAAAAACCCGGATATCCAGATAATTAAAATATGGTATTGTAGTATACCGTAAAAAGTTCGGTATTAATTTTCAAGTGTGCATCATTCATAGTTCACTTACAGGGGCAATCAAAAGTATTCGGTTACATTATGGTCTGTAGACGAAAATCGCTTGCAATGTGTTTTAATGATGTTATACTCTTTGTAACATATTCAAATTAATATACAACAGTGCGGTGCAGTACAAGATACTTACTAATATGCAGTGCTTAGCAATTACTTAGAATATGCAGTTCATAGCAGTTTTCGTTCATTTACAGGGGTTCACAAAAAATACGGTCACAGGACTTTCAATAAGCACAATGTATGCGCGTTTTTAATTATATAATGTGTTTTTGAACTTTGCTAGATATGAAAGAATTGCAAATTGTCATATGAACATTTATATAAATATACAATGTAGCGTGTATTTATATATTTATTACAATGTAATTCTGATGACGAGGCACCACCCAAAATGAGATGTATTCAATATGGGGTTTTGTTCCGAAATTCCAAAACATGTTTCATTTTAATGTTGTGATTTCTTACTCTACTCTCAGACTCTTTGGTGCGCAGACGATCAATCTGACAATTGAAATGAAAAGATGTTTGTTTATGAAAGATTTGTTCTATATATAGTTTTATAGCGTGATGCACAATTATATACTGAAACGCGTGATAAAGATGAATTTCGTAAATATTCAGTGTCAGTATCTGTACCATTTACGTTTTCATGTTAATTCCTCATCAATGTTTCAACATCTGAAAAAAAACAAAATTTCTCTTTAGTACTCCGGCAAAAAACATCAGCCAGAAAAATGCAACCCTAAAGGTTTTAAAAACAGACGTCCAGCTATTTTCCAAGCTTTTAATAGTTGCACAGAATCGTCAGTTAGACCTGCAAAATTTTTTCAACTATGAAAATCAACCATATCCCCCTGCTTTTTCCAGTAACGGTGAATTTCGACCCAGCCATAAAAGTGATTTAGCACGTATTTTAGAGGAAACTATTGAGAAGAATAGAAACACCTTTCCAGGAACATGCGATTGCTTAATTTATAATGGGACAGTTCTTATTAACATTTTAAAGCCTCACCAGTCTTCAAAAACCTTTAATGATTACTACATTAACACATTTAAACCCCATTTATGTAACGACATTGAGAGTTTTAGTTGCCAAAGAATAGATTTCATATGGGATAGATACATTACACCAAACATTAAAGGTGAAACCAGACAAAAAACGGGTGCTGGAACAATGCGGCAAGTGCTATCGCATGTCAAACTACCTAAAAATTGGCAAGATTTCTTAAGAAATTCAAGTAATAAAGAAGAGTTATTTAATCTGCTTGGAACACTAGCTATAAATAGCATACAAAATACACAAGTTATAACCATTTCAGGTGAAGAAGTTAAAGGAAATAATATTGCACTAAGTTCTTTAATTGGAATGACTTGCCCTGGTCATGAAGAAGCTGATACAAGGATAATCTTGCACCTCAAAGACATGGCAAGAAACGAATTGAAAAATATTGTTATACGCTCTGTAGATATTGATGTAATAGTTTTAGCAATTGCACATTTCTTTAGTCTGTCAGATAGACACCTGCAAACTGTTTGGATTGCATTTGGAACAGGGAAGAATTAGACTTATTCCCGTCCATACTGTAGCTGCAGCAATTGGAAAAGAAAAAGCAATGTCGTTACTAGGATTCCATTTTTTCACAGGCTGCGACAGCAATCCTGGTTTCACAGGAAAAATAAAAAAAGTCAGCTTGGAAGACATGGATTCTCTATAAAGATGCTACTATCGCATTTTCATTTTTATCAAAACCGCAAACTTCCATACCTGACGATATTCTAAATATTTTAGAAAAATTCGTAGTATTGTTGTACTGTTCAACATGTAACAGCATAAGTGTAAATGGTGCTGGACAGGAATTGTTTATGACAAAAAAATCGTCCTATTGAACATCTTCCACCAACCAAGGGTGCACTAGAGCAAAATATTTTACGGAGTGCTTTCCAAGCTGGACACATTTGGGGACAAGCACATGAGCGGGAAATATGTCCCCCCTCTCCAAACAAATGGGGATGGTACTTGGATAATTTTTCATGGAAATTAAAATGGTCGGAGCTGCCCGAGATTGCAGATTCTTGCAAAGAACTAATAAAATGTATGTGCAAAAATCTGCAAAAATAAGTGTAGTTGTAGGAAGGTTGATCTTTCTTGCAAATTATTGTGCAACTGTAAAAACGAATGTGAATAAGAAATAATATGCTACAAACTAAAGTTTCTATATTCTGCAATTTTATGTCATTCATTTGTTATGTAGCATTCATTTTTTAATATGTTGTATAAGTAAGGCATTAGTAAAATGCATTTTTATTATTTATTTATTCCATTCATTTTACTCACTATACAATAAAAAATACTTTAATAATTGCACTAGTTTCATTTTAAGCATATTTCTGATATTAAAAAGAAAATTTTTGATTAAAAAAATCGAAAATGACATCAAAGACACTATTATATGACGAAAACGGAAAAGATTGAATAACAGCCTAAATATTAAATTCCTAAGACATTTCATTATGCCTCTCTTATATGCATTTTTTTTTATATAAAAAAGATACTGACCAATAGGGATATTATTATTAAAAATTGCAGTTATTTCATATCTAGCACCTCCTTTAATAACAATCTATTTATCTGATGATGTATAAAATTTATACGCAAGTTATAAAGGCACTGTGCTCGGAGACATTAATGTAACGGCAACCGTATTATTTTGTGAGCCCCTGTAAATGAACGAAAACTGCTATGCACTGCTTATTCTACAGTAAGTATCTTGTACTGCATCGCACTGATGTATATTAATTTGAATATGTTACAAAGAATATAACATCATTAAAACACATTGCAAACGATTTTCGTCTACAGACCATAAAGTAACCGAATACTTTTACTTAGATAGACACCTACAATTTGATTGCCCCTGTAAATGAACTATGAATGATGCACACTTGAAAATGAATACCGAACTTGTTACGGCATACTACAATACCATATTTTAATTATCTGGATATCCGGTTATATTTTTTGAGTTAGTGCGCGACTAGGCAGACGACCAGACAGACAGACAAACAGGCAAACTGAATTCATAAATACTTTTCGACTGTGCTGTAAAGTGTTACAAATAATATTTTTTATCTAAAAACATCTAAATTTCCATCAAACATGCTTTTATAAGATGAATAGAAACGAAATTGCACTAATTCCCAAAAATTACGCCATTTTTAATAACGGCCGCCATCTTGAATTCCCCGCACTTTCCACGATGCCTCCCCTTCTTATATGCTTTGTATTAATATAGAGTAGATACTGACCAATCGGTATAACTGTATCACGATGTGCAGTTTTCACCTTATTTTTGTCGTGTAGCACTTGGACTATTATTCTTGTTGACATGCGCTAGTGTGTAAATTTAAATTTACCTGCTCAAACACACTACTTTGAAATCAAACAACTTCTTAAGTTTCCGCATTGGTCATGAAATTTGCCACATGGCAAAAAATTTAAACTCTTCACTTGATTCAGATTTTTGCCGATAAATGACGCCAAAAAACAATAATTTCAATTCAAAAAATTCGAAAAAATCTTTAATTTTTTTCAGAATAATTAAGTTACAGAATATAGTATATTTTTAAAAATTCTTCATTAGTATTTTGGTAAACTGAAAAAAAAATTAAAAATCCAAAATTATTTAGTATCTTCATATACTACATATGTACCGTAACTAATCGAAAAAATTCATAATATCAATTTATTTTTTGATCCAGATAACAAGCTGGTGAATAAATAAAAAACTTATTCTGTATTTATTTTGTACATGCTCTTTCAGTGGTTGTGTATTTCATCGAAACAAGATAACGAAAACAAAAATAAATCTTGTATCAAATTGTAATTATGTTACTTGTTTTCCATGTCGCGTAATTTCTGTTCAGAGAAAATATTGTTTGATTACATAGTAACAAACAGGACTTTTCCTGTGTTTTATTCATGTATCATAGAAAATTGTGGAAAACATGTTTTAATGCGTTTTATCCATTCAGCACTAAATATATATATTTGTAATGAGAGTTTTTTTTAATAGTCGGTTTAATTAACATTATATTTGAAAAAAAGTGCTTAAAAAGATATCGTACAGTACAGTAGTGATATACATTTTTTGTACAGCAAAAATATTAAATTTTGTCAACAACTTGTATATAAAATCACGTAAATGGAATAATAAAACAATATAAATGGTTATTCTATGATTATAAAGTAAACGGTTTTATTTCAATAGCATTTTATATAAAAGAAAATGAAAGAATTTGTAAGTTTCAAAACAATAACAAGCTGTAATATATTTTCATAAATATTTGGTTTTAACTAATAAATGTTAATATTAAAGTTCAGTTAATGTTATTTATTAAATAAATTCTTGAATACACAAATTCAAGTTGTAATCAGAGTTACTTGATAACATAAGCATTAAACGTCATTTTTTTCACTGTTTTTGAAAAAAAAAATACAACAAGTGTTTTTTCTATTAATCTGTTGTTTCACATTAGAATGTACAACTTCTAATTTCACCGCTTATTAAAATCTCAAATTGTTATATAGTATTGCTTCTGTTATACTTCTTGATATTTAAAACACTTATACACGGATAAGTGTTTCCATTTTAATATTTATAAAAGACCTCACATTTTATTAAATGTGTAGCGAAAATGTATCAGTATTTTTACAAAAAGTTTTAACAATAGCCAAGATAGCGTAAGGAAATACACATTTTCCCAGTACAATTTTTTATTAATAAGCCAAAATATGAGATTCTCTCTATGATCATACATTTCATAACTTAAACCACGATTTAATTTAAAAGTATACATCTTAATCTGAATTAATCAGTGGTTCCAGATTAAATTTACAATATGTATAAATGTACATTGGGATTTTGAAATTTTTCCTATTCTCAGAAAAGCATCTCAGTTCATATTTTAAAATACCGTTGTTTAATTAGCAGGATGTAGAATAGCTCTAAAACACGAATTTATAAATTTCGTTGAGTTATTTTTTAACTCATTTATTAACACTTTCGTATATAGTTGAAAAGTGTTTATGAATTCGGGTTATCTGTAATCCGCCAGTCTGTCGGTTCATAATCAAACTCTAGCAAATACACTCCGATTACCATGAATTTTTTTATATTTTATTGAGGTTATTATTTGATTTTTGTATGGTATTGAAAATGGATTGTGTAGCATTTATAGTTCGTTTACAAGAACACACAAAATTATTACGTTACATTCTGTTCTAAACAAAAAACTCGTTTGTGGTGCATTTTATGATGTCATAACATTTGCAGCCTAATAAATTTGGTACTTATCAGTGAGATAACATACAACCTGCTATTCTCAGGAGTATACAATACGTAGCATTGATAGTTCGTATACAAGGATTCACAAAAATTTCATTACATTATGATCTATGGGGAAAAATCTTTCGCAGTGCGTTTTATTAAACGTACGATACTTCCAACATAATGAAATCACAGAAGTGCACTACAACATGCATTCTTTAAATTAAGGAATGCAGAGCCTTTATAAATCATTTACAGAGACACACAAAATAATTCAGTTACTTGACTGACTATGATCAATAATTGCTAGAAATGCGTTTCCCTCTGGGTATGCAGTTTTTCAACTTATAGAATTTTGCTTGTATTAGGTGGTGTGTAAAAATACTTTTGATACCACACAGGACTATCATACATCTCGCCCATATTACCGGATATGGATAGCAATTGCTGAAAATGGATTTTTACTCAGTTAGTCATTTTTAGCTCTCTTAATCAGATATCTCACTTCATTCTAGGAACAAAATGGAATTTCTTAATAATATTATGTTAGTGTCGGAAAATATTTCATAACCTAGTCCTTATGTGTAGTTTTTTGTTCTCGTTAGTTTAAAATTGTATTACAAAAGATTTTAGGATGAGGAAGAAAGGGCTTCCTATAATATGTTGTTCGAGTTTGGAATGTATTCATGTAAGAAAAAAAATATTTGTATAAAGTCTATATATACAGTTTCAGTTTCATTACATTATTAAACTCCCACAATTACACTTTTTTTATTATTATATAAATGATCAGATTAAAGTATTCATATTTGTTACGATACAAGTTTGTTATAACTTGTGTTTTAAACAATTTTAATATCAAGTACTTATGTGAAAATACTTAAAATTATTCTTTATAATATACTGATATTTCTCATGAAAAATGATTACTGTGGTCTCCTATATTAAGAGTAGATATAATAGGAATATAATTGAACTGGTATCGTAACTATCAGGCTCGAGTATAATTGTTTTTTTTTTCAACACTATTTTCTTTATCCATGCTCTTGTATTACATTTTCTATAAATTTATTCTACAATTCAGATTATATATATAAAAATAATTCATAAAATATTTATATATATACATAAATAATAACTCTACATATATCAAAAATATTATTTATTTTGTTATAAAAAAGACATTATTTATATACTTTATTTTTATTGAAATAAATTGTTTTCAATCCTTAATGTTATTACAAATGATTTTATTACTTTAGTTGTTACTTAATAAATCAATCCTAGTATCCTTAGGAAATAATGCACAATACTAGTGTATAACAAATTATTACCACCTATTGGGATTTAAACAATGCCTATTGCAGCTGCGTTACACGAAGCTATTGATTGTTTACTGTAACTATCGTCTGTAGAGCTTCCAAGTAACATTATATCTCAGTTTGGTAAATAATCCTTTAATGTAAAGTGAAATTTATTTTAAACATTGGATAATATATTATTTTAGGTTATAGGTGTTTTTTAACTGCGGAAAAAATTCTTATTTTGTAATAATCGACGAACAGTGAGAATTTAAAAAATTTCAAATGAAACTAATTGACATTTAGTGCATTAATTAATTACCACATAAAACTTTATGCTTTTTTTAGATAATAAGTTACGAAAACAGATATTATTTTTATAAATTAAGGAATGTGCATTTTAGTACTTTTATCATTCAAGTATAGTAAACAATATTAAATTATATTTTTACGTTTTAAATAAGTAATTAATAAGTAATAAATAACACATACTGTTAAATTAAATTTCATGTATTAAAAAAGTTATTCCAATTTTTTGCAAAATCCTAAGTATAATTTAAGAGAGGAATAACTTATTTGAATTTTACATTTATATTACACTTTATGTCAATTATCCTTCCTTTTGTTATACATTTATACAATTAGAAAAAACATAAATGTGTAAAATTAATGAAGAAAGAACATTTCTACAATGGCGAAGCAAACATTTTAAAACAAACAAAAATAAATAAACACTTTCATAATGTTTAAAAAGTAATAAGTGTTCAGAAATAAGTATTTTAATTGAAGTCATTTTCTTTGTTTACTTTTAAAACATTTTCTTTCCTACGCTTAATATTCGTCAATAGTAATGATATTTTAATGGACATCTAATGTCAATGTTAACATATTTACTAAAAAACCGAAATAATGCAAAATTGTCTAAAAGATTTCACTAAAATTCTCCCAGAAATCTTCATGATTAATTTTTATTTCTAGAAATATTGAGAAGAGTGCTAAATGTTTTTAATAACATTTGATTTAAAACTGGAATATTTTAAAGTCAACAAAAAAGTATTTTTTTTTTAAGTTAGCGTCTAAGCCATATATATATATATATATTTCTGGAAGGGCTGCAAAGCCCTTCTAGCGCCAGCGTCCGGACATATTTTGTTCTATATTTATCTGATATCTTTCTCTGTATCCGCCTCTCTATCTCAGTATCTTTGTTTGTCTGTTTGATATATGTCTACCATCTATTGGCCGTATTTTTGTCTACATTCGCATTCTTTTCAGCGGCTCAGTAAATAACTATAAATGCTATACACAGTCTCTTCTAGTAAGAATATGCTGTAGAAAACTGTAACAACATACTAAAGTTACACTACAACCAGCCTTCCTTAAATTCCGCAATTAACATAAATTCGTTTTAGCATTCATTTTATACGTTTAATCAGTCGGTTCTTAAAATATTACGATTTTACATAGAGAGAGTAGATACAGGGTGTTACAGAAAGGACTCCCCAACTTTGAAATGACGTAAATACGGAACAGTGATAGAGAGAAAAGTTAAACAAGGTGCATGTTGGACAGACAGATCTGGAATTTGTTATACACCGGTTTGTAGAAATAGTTCAATGGTTGGGCATCATACAGTGCTGCAGTCACAGATCAGTGTCTTTCGAATGATGTATGATAGTGTATGAGTGTTCTTTATGAACAGAGGTCAAATCACATCACAATGGTTTCGATATGGTCACATTTCTTAGCACATGACACAACTGAAAGGTAAAGTTCGAAGTCACTCGTTGCAATGTCTCTACTAATTAAACGTACGCACACGCACATGCCTCACAGATGAATTCTTCAAGCTGTTCCAACGTTTGAGGTTTGTTAGAGTAAACAAAATGTTTCAAGTAGCCCCACAAGAAAAAGTCAAATTTATTGAGATCTAGGGATTCTTCAAGCTGTTCCAACGTTTGAGGTTTGTTAGAGTTAACAAAATGTTTCAAGTATCCCCCAAGAAAAAGTCAAATGGATTGAGATCTAGGGAATATGGAGGCTAATCCATACCAATGTCTGTCACTCGGGAATAATTGAGATCAATGATTCTGTCACTGAAGTATTCCTCAAGGAATTGAAACACTGCAGCAGAACGGGGTTGACGGTGTTGAACGGTGTCTGACCCCATCCTGCATAAACCATGAAGTCTTTGGTGCATCCTCTAGAGCTTGAAATGTGGCAACAAATTCGTGTAAAATTTCAATATATCGGAATGAGTTAATCGTTTCCCTGGTGAAAACGGATCCAATGATGCCTTTACTGGACAGACCAGCACAAACTGTAACTTTTTGCAGAGTGCAGTGGTTTTTCAATACACACAAATGGGTTTTCAGTGCCCCATATTCGCCTGTTTTTCTTATTCACAAATTCCTCTAAATGAAAATGAGCGTCATTGGTGAACCATACGCACGCGCAGCCGGCATCAAATTTACCCTTATCAGTCATCTGGAGTAACTCATTTCTGAAGTCTTATATTTGTTAACTCTGAATTTTATAGGGAAATAGCTTTAGGCCCTTTCTTATTATTCTATACATAGTGGTGTTTGAGAATCCCGCTTCAGCAGTGAATCGTCTGATGAATTTCCGAGGACCAGGTTTAACAATTTCTTCGACTACTTGCACATTTTGAGGTGTCATGACTGATAGGCTGCATCCCAAAATTTCCGGCTAAACCTTCGGCCACACTGCCTGTCTGTTCAAACTTGTTGAATGATATACGAATTGATTTTTGGTCTGGACATTTTTTAACATTTTGTTTTAAAGTTTTGCTTTGCCATCGTCGGACTTCGACCTAATCGGTGATATTCCAGTACAATAAAAACACGTTGCTCCAAGGAATACGACATGTTGTTCTTCAATTTTCGTGTAATAACTAATTCGAAACAACTCCCTTACACGTGTCAACAATGAAACAGACTCATGTTTGAACATTCTGTACTTCTGAATACTATTTAAACCTTCATGTGCTTGTGCAGCTACTTATTAGACAATAGTTTAACTATTTCTGCGAACCGGAGTATAACAAATTCCAGACATGTCTGTCCAACGTACCACTTTTTTCACCTTTCTGTCTCTCTCTGTTTCGCAGTTATGTCATTTCAAATTTAGGGAGTCTGAAACACCCTGTATATACGAACTCAAAACATCATCATTGATGTTTAGGTAAAAAAAAAAAAAATCATTTCTTTTTATTTGCAAAATATAACATTAAATTTTAAATAGTTGTCTGAGGTTGTTTTCTTAAGAATTTAATTGTAAGAAAATGAAATTTAAATGCATATTTTAATAGAATCGAACTCGGTTTACAAAAGAAGTAAGGAAATTATAAATATGTTCGCATTGATTGTCTCTCGTACTACCCATGAAAATCGTAAAACAAAAACTAAAGAAATCACACATAATTAAACTAATTACTACTATTATTTGTTCTAATTATCTTAATGCTAAAATTAACTTCAAATAATAACATTATCATAAAATATTCCTTTGTCAATGTCAGTATCATTAGGAATGTCTTTTTTTAAAACAAAATCACAGTACTAAAGTCAAATGACTAAAACATTGGTAATTCAAAAGGATTTGCAAATGCAAATAACTAATATACAGATCACTTTACTTTTTTGCTGGAAAAACACGGATAACATTGCAATGGTCACTGAAATTTGAATTCCCATATCCTTTTCATTTCAACCTTTTCAACCGTTTTTTTTTCGTAGAATAAGATATATGAAGTGTTTAGTTAATATGGCCCGTAGACCAGATATAAAGAAAGCAATAAATAGAAGTTTTCGTCTGTGCTCCTTTCTTCTCATGACTGAGTTATAAATCTTACAATTGGACGATATTTCAAAAGTCCCTGTTTTTCCCTTCTTTCAAGACTTCTAGACATTTCTTTGCATTCTCTTGGATGTTGGTTTTCTTTGAAAGTTGAAATTCTCTCTAGTAAAACTGTTAAATGACTACATTTAAAACAAAACTGTAATGTAAAAATAGTAGCGCTGAGAGAGAACAGTGTTAGATAAGAAACATATTTCTTCCTTAATTACACACTAATTTTGCAGAAAATGACATTGAAATGAATATATGTTTTGCAGTAGTATTCGTGATTCTGCACTTGTAGCTCGTAAAAAACAAAAAATATCTAAAGTTGTTGAAATAATAAAACATTCTCAACGTGAAATTTGCTTGTTTTAAGAGCCTACACTAGTCAGGGGAAGAAACGCTCAAGCTAATGTTAAGTCTATTGGATGGTTCTAGCGCAATTTCTCGCTCGCATTTTAATATTTTTAAATGCTTTTTTTGCGTAGGATAGCTGAGGTCAATCTCCAACGTTGTTAGTTTTTACTTTTTCGATTTTTGTTGCAGTTTTTTTATAAGCAGGCGTTTTTAATTTTGGAACCGGTTCTGAAAGTGAAAGTACCCTTATATAAAATAACTGGCCGAAAACCGAAAACCAAAACCGCAAAAGTAAAAACTAACAACGTTGGAAATTGACCTCAGCTATCCTATGCAAAAAAAGCATTTAAAAATATTAAAATGCGAGAGAGAAATCGCGCTCAAACCTTCCCATAGACTTAACATTAGCTTGAGCGTTTTTTCGCATGACTGATGTAGGCTCTTAATTATGTACTCGTTTTAGCCGAGCTCGTCTTAAGTGAGTTTGACTTTAATTTGCTTTATAATATTCAATTTCTATAGTTTTATTAAAATTTTAAATTATATCATTAAATATTACATTAAAACCAATTTAAATATGAATTTTGTATATTTATGTATTTATTTATATATTATTTTTGAAGCAGTTCATTTTAAATTAATGCTTAATATAAAATAATTTGACACAACTTATAGATAATATATGTGTTCAATCGAAAATACTCTGTGTTTAAATCACAGACTATTATCCTTAATCAAATTCGCAATGGTGGAATATTGAACAGACTACACGAGATTTTATGAAGACTAATAAACTTAAAAGAAGTGGTGAAGTTGCAAAATAATTTTGTCATTATCTGTATTTATTACAGTTACTACCGGGCAAACTGTATTTAGTATACTGTTAAATAATTATTTAATTTTAATATGTTCTAAGCCTTTGGTAAGAATTTTACATATATGTATAATATTTCATGAAATAATTGGAATGATATGTGTATGTAGATTGTGTATTTATACCTCCAGTTTCTATTTATTTTATTCAAGAAAAAATGTACTTTCCCAATATATGCGACTTGGAGAGATAGAGAAAAACACCTTTGGGAGAGAAGTACAATTTTCAAGCATATTTTTTGGCAACCATTTCACTGTTTCATATACATACATATTTTTCAATATTTATATAATTTATTTAATATAAAGAGATTATTTATCTTTTGTATATACATACAGAAGTAAATTGTATAAAAAAACAATATTAATGTATAGAAATAAAATGTTTATACACACACACACACACATATATATATATATATATATATATATATATATATATATATATATATATATATATATATATACATTTATAAACAAGTTTAAAAGTTTATCAGGTTCTTTTGATAGCGGTTTATATCATTTGGCAACAAATCTTTTCTGATGTCTGAATTGCCCTGACCATTTTTTAGGGTTTCGTTCATCTCACGAAACCCTATTACTCCCTCTCCCTTGTCTGTCTGTCAAAAGAGCTATTCTCAGAAACAATGTAACTTACAGAGTTGAAAATTTAAACATTTTTCGTTATAGCAGATGCCAAAAATTAAAAATCCACGATGAAATTCTTTCTATAATAATTAATCTTCTATCAGACGATTTCCACGTGAAAAATGAAAATGAAATAAAAATTATTGACGTCATATTGGTAATAAAACAAAATTTAAAAAGATTTCTCAATAATTTAAGGAGTATGAGTATGTGTATGTACACAAAGCAGATTAATATCACGTCATTAGAGAATTAAAAAGAAAATCTGACGTCATATTAAAAGTTTAACGGATTTTTCAAATGTTTGAATATAATACAAAGCGCGTATCAATATGAGTAATAGAGAATAGTAAATATATGAGTTTGAGAAACATGTTGAATCATGATAAAAATCCGATTATGGAAATATTGGGATATTTTAACATTTTGAAGGTGTACAACATGTTTAATTTTGAAATTATTATCTTTAAATATCGCATTTAGTCCGCATGACAAATATTATTATGACAGAATATAATAGCGGGCTGGTTTAGATATTCGAAAAAAAGAAAAAAATAGACCAGGATTTTTTTCTTTATAAAAAACACGATTTTTTTCGGTTGCTAAATGAAATTTATTTGGATTTATTAAAGAAAGGATAAAATGTTTTGAAAGGAATATTAAACGAAACCATTTGAGCGATCTTAGATCACACCTACCCACTTGTTTAAAAATGCCAAGGCCTCTACAAAGGAAATGAATCAAAATTTAGTTTTTCTACGCTAGTCTAATAATTTGTCAGCGACATGACGGACACAGATGAATCCTACGCCCATAGGGTTAAAGTTTGGGAGTCCATTATGATGATATCATTATTTATCTACTTATGAATATTTACATATTCATGTACGTACAAATTATATTGTACCACGTATTTTAAATTCATGTTTCTCAAATTAGAGACTAATTATTATGAATGGGGATTTAAAGAAAAATCTGAGGAAAACTGACCACTTAACAACAAGTCTAAAAGCTGATATTTTGTTAAATAATATAATTTGAAATACGGTTGAGGAATTGAAAAACGTCGGATATATATTTCATCAAGATGGGTGAAAGCAGAAAGGCAGTTGCAATGTTGATTTCTGTTCTGTGGAATAGTAATATTCTTTCCAAAACTAAACGATTAGTTAGACGAAAAGTTTTTTATAGTGTATGCTTCTGAAAGATGGATCTCAAATATCTCCATAAAAATAAACTCCTATCTACCGAAATGGACTTATGGCAAGAACATCAATGATAGAAAAAGATTAAAATTTCAAAATACGTGGAATCGTGTTTGTCAAACCGGATGTTGTGCAGATATGTTCGCATATTGAAAGAAGTGCGCCTCCCGAAAATTCTTTTAAAATGTAGCTCGAATGGAAGAAAAAGGAAAGGCAGACCAAGAATGACCTGTAAAATATATATTGAAGAGTCAGAGAAAGCTTATAAGTTAAATGATGCTAATGTGTTCGAAAAAGAGAAATGCACAAGAAAGCTCAAAAATACTTTTATTGGTCGAGTAAACCTACGACTTGAGGGAATTCCTGAGGACCGTGATGAAGAAATATAATTGGAATTTTTACTTCTGTAATCCTACATAATAAAAATTTTAAGTTGTCAAAATTTATATAATAAATTACGCCTGACATATGTGGAATAAATTTATTCAAAAGAATAAAATTCACAGAATATAATTTTTATTAGTTACATATTTTCTTGATTTCATTTATTTAAAAAAAAAATTAATGATTTTTTTTCAAAATCTAAAGTTAAAATCATAATATTAAAAAAATGCTTAAAATCGAACACCTTATCCTTTAACGTGTGATAAATTTCCTCGTCATCAGATTAATTATTCGCTCAGTCAATCCTTTTATCTAAATTAATTCCCAAATACGATGAATAAATTGTCCCTTCACCTTTTAGAATAGTGTAATAAAGAAGATCGGTGATGTATCACTTAAAAAAAAAAAAAAAAAAAAAAAAAAAAAAAGAAAAGATACAGGAATTATAAAATAAATTAGGATTAAACTGTAGCGTGTTAATAATATTATTTAATATTTAATAAATTATTTTAACGCAGTTAAAGAATATACTACCAAAGTTTTAAAAGTCGCTTTAATGTAATAAATTTTATTAGTGAAGTTTAATCTGTAAAGTTTATGCGTGAAAGAAAATAACGCATATTATTAAATCTGTATATAAATATTTTGATTTGATAAAGTATCATACAGAAGAATATACAGTTCTTTAAGTTTCTTCTATCTTATCACACTATTTTAAATATTAAAAGTGAAAAAGAATAAACAGTGTCTGTCATAGAACAATAGTTTTATGAGCACCAGTGTGAATCTGTAGATACAACTCACAGCTAAATTGTTCTAGTTAATATATATATATATATATATATATATATATATATATATACAGGGTGTTTCACAAAGGACCCCTAACTTTAAAAATCAATAACCCGGAAACCGTGATAGATAGAAACATGAAACCAGTGGTATGTTTATTAAAAAAAATCGTAAGAATCTTATACAAAAATCTCAGAATTTAGTTAAAAATAGCACCGATAGATGGCGTTTAGAGCATTAAGAATCCTTCTAAAGAGAGTTCAGAAGCATAGAAAGACTAGCCGTCGAAGATTTCGTCATTGAAATCTGACCGCTATTAGCATATAGTGAGAATAATTCCGAAAGTGATGTATACCGTGGTGGAACGTGTGTTTATTGTGTTGGAGTACCACCGATTAAATCAGAGTCCTACTGCCAGAAGGAGAAGTTTTCAAACGCGATTTCAATTCGCAAAAGGCCCAGATGGGAAAATAATTTGTGAGCTTTTCAAAAAAGTTCAACAGACCGGCAAAATATCCGATGCGATTTTTTTTTACTATACGCTATTAGCGGTCAGATTTCAATGACGATATCTTCGACGGCTAGTCTTTCTATGCTTCTGAACTCTCTTTAGAAGGATTCTTAACGCTCTATGCGCCATCTATCGGTGCTATTTTTAACTAAATTTTGAGATTGATGTATAAGATTCTTACGATTTTTTTTAATAAACATACCACTGGTTTCATGCTTCTATCTATCACCGTTTCCGGGTTATTGATTTTTAAAGTTACGGGCTCTTTTTGAAACACCCTGTATATATATATAAGCTTCTTAAATGCATTGTATTAATTATATCTCAAAGAAGTTTTCTTTTAAATTCTAATGTTTCGACAGATGATACATATTAATGAATATAAAACCAAATCTTAAATTCTAATCACATCTTTTAACGCGTGATAAATTTCCCCGTTAAAAAGATTAATTATATTTTCATCGAATGAGTTTGTCTGAAGTCATGTCTAAATTCTGGTATTTTTTATATCACAAAAAAAAAATAATGATAATGTAACGGTATCTGATGAATAAATTATCTCTTCAGTGTTATAAAAAGTTAATATCATTTCAAAAGATTAGTAATGGTTCTATTATTAACTTTTATGCATATGGATTTTAATATAATCGATTAATATAATTGTAAAATGAAAACACTTTTTCTCAGTGTTAATTAAAATGACGTTTCGCGAATTACGAAAGTTTAACTTATAAGGGAAATGTTTAAACTGTGCTCTTTTGACAGTCATGACGGTCATGAATGATATATTTCCGTTTGACGAAGTTCACGTAAAGAAAAAAAAAACATATAGTTAAAATTCATAGAAATGTAAAATTAATATTTATCGCAAGTAATTACTCTCTATCACAATATTTTAACACATTGACCGCCATAGGACATACATACGTGTGCTAGAAATATGTCCCGGGTGCTATATCACCAGAAAACGTGTTCTATCAATAATTTCATTGAAGACATATTATTACATTGAAACGGGATATTGACAATTGATTACCATGTATTTCTTTAAAAAAAAACAAAGAACCACCTGCTACTCCTAAACATGAAATTAACAAATATTGCTGCGATTGGGAATTGTTAAATGCCTCGACTAAAACTGAAAACCGCTTTGCTGGCGTCAATCATGCTAAGCTTGAACAAAGTATAATAATTAACAAACTTTCAAATTCAATTAAAATATATATATTAATTCATTAACAATTTAAGGCGGCATAATCCTATTTCAACCCACCATTTGGCGCCTTTTAAAAATTATGCCACGTTGGCGATTTCTAAATTGTTTACTTACATTTATCATATTGTAACCCACAATAAGCAAAAGGTGAAATGTTGCCATTCATAATTTTTAAATAGTTACACATAGGAAAAGTAATAGAGTTAGCGATAAAAATGTTAGCGATAAAAATAGATTGCATTTATACGAGAGTAACAACGTAACGAATGTAAAATTTGATTCGTTCAAAACAGTTTGGACAAAAGAATGATAATTTAAATACAGAATTATTAAATTAAACCAAACACAGTTGATTTTTTTTATACTGCATTTATGAGTGAAATAAAATATTTCATTTGACAAATTTAATAATATAGATATAAAAAAGATAATATGAGTAGTAAAAAACAACGTTTTTATACACATTTCATCGGTATTACATAAAAGTTAACGATTAATGTGAAGTTGTAAAAGCGAAAATGCATGAAATTCGTTAATGCCGTGATCACTGTACCGCACATATGATCGCTTTGCGAACATGAAACCGAAAAAAAAATCACTGGATACACCAACCTCGTCGTATCGGAATCCCCCCCCAAAAATAAAATACACGAAATTCGTTAATGCCGCAATCACTGTACCGCCCGTATAATCGCTTCGCGAATATGAAACCGAAAAAAAAACATCACTGGATACAGCAACCTCGTCGTATCGGAATCCCAAAAATTACACGAAAGTCGTTAATGCCGCGATCTCTGTACCGCACGTATGATCACTTCGCGAACAGGAAACCAAAAAAAAAATAAACATCACTGGATACAGCGACCTCGTCGCATCGGGATCCCCCAAAATACACGAAATTTGTTAATGCCGCGATCACTGTACCGCAAGTATGATCGCTTCGCGAACATGAAACCGAAAAAAAAAACATCACTGGATAGAGCAACCTCGTCGTATCGGAATCCTCAAAAATACACGAAATTCGTTAATGTTAAATCATACGACTTAAATCATTTAAATCAACTGCGTTAATGTTCAAACCAGCCATTTTAAAGAAACTCAAATAAGAAAACTGAAAAGAAAATAAATACAAAATTCCATTAACCAACTAAATATCAAGATTTTCGACAGAAATATCAACAAATCAGACTTCCATGAAAACTGAAGACAATTGAATTATACTTTTCTAAAATAATAAGGGTAGCCACTCACATACATAAAAACAGAAAAAAAGAAAAGAAATTAAGCTTTAAATAAACAAGCAGACGATGGAATTTTTCCATGTTTTTTTTTTCTTTTAATATCATGAAACCGTTCAATGACGTAAGTGTTATTTAATTGCATTAAAAAAGAAAAAAACATGTTTTAAATAACTAATAAATAATTAAACATAATTAAAATACAAATAAACGTCGAATAAAGAATCACTTGATGACGTAACGAATACGTCATACGTAACAAACGCGTCATATAAAAAAAAAATTATTGCTCAGCCTTTCCAACAATAAAAGAGCTACATCTGGCTGACTAGCGATGAATTGGCAAAATTTCACGAAATGGTGGTGTCAAATAAAAAACAACCATTTAAGGCATTTTATTATTTGTAATACTGTTGCTTTATTGAAACATCATTCCAAAATATTAATATAGGTATTAATGACTGAATATATTTTTATGGTACCGAGTAACTTAATTAGCATCCTAAATTTTTCATTAATATATTCTGGAATGACTAATAATATGAATATTTGGATAAAAAGTCTTTATAACTTTCCCAAGTTTCAACTTTCCACGTCTCATAGTTTACGAGAAAAGGGGTTCTAAAAGACGGACATACATACACAGGAGTGATCTTATAATGGTTCCCTTTTTAGGTGCGTTCGTAATTATATAAATACGTAGCACTTACAGTCATCTTCTGGTCCATCCGCCCGTCCGTCTGTGCGCATATAACAGCGCAAAAACTACCCAACCGAATTGTTTGAAATTGAATACATATAATCGTTGCAGAATTTTGTCAAGCCATTTCAAAGTTTATGAAAATCGAATCAAAACTTAAAAAGATATTAATAAAATTATTCTATTAAATACTATCATGCGTAATCTATATACTAAAAGCGCAAGTCACGTGACTGAGGAAAACAAATACGGTCAAACCCATTCTTTTTCATATTCCAGGCGGTCATTTTTATTCCAAATTATTTTTTCTAATAAAATTGCATAAAAGTTACATTTTTAGAAAGATCGTTCAAAAAAATTGTTTGCTTGAGAGGAGTTACATTGAAAAATGTATAGAATCTGAAATAACTTCAGTGGAAATTTGGTTAAACGCCGAATTATCCCTTTACAGTAAATAAACAAACGAGATTCATTCATTGTGAGTCATAGAACTATTAAACCATGAGGTAATGATTCGCAAAGCAAGATCTCCATGGTGAAATTTGCAGTGCTGTCTTTAGTCGAAAAAAAAATATTCGCATCTGTAAACGTGGCATACGTAATAATAAAAAAAAGGCATGCTCATTTCATTCCTAACAGACGATATAATTCATTTCACTGAAATAATAACAGCTAGTTGCACCCGTCGAAATTCGACGCAACAGAATATATTAAATAAATATGTTACAATTTAAGCTTATGAATAAAATAATAATGTAATGAAAAAAGAATGTGACTATGCAAATTTAAGCACGATATTCACACAAACATGTACTGAAAATTTTACACATGAACACCACATTCCATTGAAGTCCTGATCTCAGTAAAAATCTAGACAATAGCGTCATCTAGCTTTGAAAAAAAAATTGAAATTTTGGGTTTGAAAATGTATGTTATAAAAATATCATTTTTCATAAGCAGACGATTTAGCTTTTAATTTCAGAGTATATGGAATAAAAAACTTGGAAAATATAATCAGTTTCACGAACATATATAGGAAATATTACAGTAAGAGTCATTTAACCAATTGCTTTAAAATTTTCATTAAAATTTAATACAATTAAATGAAAATGATGTAATTTACAGAAATATTTTATTTTGTGCATACCAAGGAAGTAAATAAATAGCATGTTCTGCCTATTTAGATGCAGGAATAAGGGTCAGTGAATATGACGTCATACTGACACAAGGTTAGTAAAATATACTTTATATTCATGGAGAAAAGTCATTTTTTGTTTCCCGAAAGTCGCCATTTTCTTCATCAGAAACATTTCATTTTTCATATTACTTCTTATGATTGATTATTTACTGTTATTTCAGTTACATAGATTATTTAATACTGTTTCTGAACAAATAATCGGTATTCTGCTCTTCTGTGATTACTGCCAAATTAAACGCAATCATTTTACTATGCTTAAATTTTATGCAAACCATTGCGATTCTTCTTTTAAATATGATGACATTTACACTGATGAAATACCGCTTCTGATTGGTGGAATGTGATAAGGCAAATTAATCTTATGTAGTAGAGATAAAATCTTAACAAAATTGTCGCCGTTTTAAAGAAATTTCATAAAAAAAAACTTTTGAAATTAAAATCAAAATATAAAAATGGGAATATTTAAAAAAAAATAGCTAGAGCGGGCACATTTGTAAATGAACAGCTTTCATTTTTAAATAAAATAATTTTCAAAATTAGTTCAGTATTAAATTCAGGGCAGATGACTGAAAAAAGAGTGTTCTGTTTTAAAAATACAGATGATTTTTTTTTTTACTTTGTAAAACTAGTTGTAGTATGAACGCACCTCATTTGTCACGTTCAATGTACAATTTCCAACTTGATACTTTTTAATTATGAAATCCTAAAAATGAGGTTACTAATACACCCTTCTTATTGGAGCCCAAATAATCTCACACCCCCCGCTTTTTTTAGTAAATGTATTAAAGTTTCTTTCTAAAAGTATTTTTTATTCATTACGTTTTTGTGAATTTTATTTTTTTAAATGTTTATTCACTGTTCACAGGAATTTATTAGCAGATATAAAAAAAGAAAAAAAAGAAAATTATATCCTCAAAAATGGAGGCAGAAATTACGCAAATATTAAGGCTGAAAATTTAGAAGAATGTTTATCCTAATCCTAATAATATTATAAATCTGATTGTGTGCAAATGTTAGGCTGAAGCCAGCGTCAAAATGAAGCATTTAATGATCCTGTATCTTTGTATATAGGCTGATTATAACCCTCAGATGAACATAGGCCGGTTTTTGTTTATTTTATTCAAATATTTTTCTTAATAATTCAACATTTCGTTATTTTCATTGAGAATAAATGGACATTTTTTCGTATAGCATTTTAAAATGGTTAAATTTACTTTACCGTTGCTAATACTTTATCGTTGCCAAAACGAATTCAAAACCCGAAAATATAATTTTCACTCAACAATTTAGTTTCAATTGAAAAATTTTCACGGGAAAAATGAAAATGAAATTAAAAAAAAATTAAAGAATTAAGAAGAAGATTAAATAATATTATTAGAAATAAAACGTACTTTTTTTAGTTTTTGATAATAATACAAGGTTTCAATATGCGTAACCATAGGAAACAGGCGAATATGACGTCATTTATTGAAATTAAAGCGCATATGGTTTGATTGGTGAAATAAAATAATCTTGGGTTTTTTCTTCACTTTTTTTCTTTTTTTTTTCTTTTGTATGGTAACAATACTTGCCGTTTTACCGTCTGCGCACGACTAACATAACTAACTATACCGTATTTTTTATTTAAATTTTAAAAAAAGTAAAAAGAAGTTTCAAAAGAAAATGGTTAGCAAATGTCAAAAATGTGCTCCCTCAAAATTATCCATGTCGTAAATGATGTCATGATATCGCGAGAAATAGGGATTTTTCATTCTTAAAACTAAAAGAAATAACTCGATTACCTAAAAAAAAGTGACGAATGTTAATAGTTCCAGTTTTGTTGATAAAACCTAAAGATTTAATATTATTTCGTTAAAGTATCATAATTTTCCCTATGCCAGTATTGAAATTAATTGCCTGGAAAATAAAATTAACAAGAATTATGTCATTAAAAAGGGATTTCTCTGGGGGAAAAGGAGACGTCCTATTTGAAATAAAACAGGAATTTTCCAATATATTTTAAAATGAGTGTGAATCAATTCCTTACATTAATAATACAAGAATCAATAAGTATAGAAAGTAGATGAGGTGCACGCCATATTTATAACGAAAAATTTAAATGTTTTGTTATCTATACTGATTATTTATTAAGCATGAATATCCGTTATTTCGTTATTTCGTTCCGCATGAGTATCCGAGTTTTCTGCTAAAAATCACATCATAATTTTTAGAAAAGGAAAATGAACAAGAATCTATTATATTAAAATCTGACCGTGTGTTTGTATTTCGCAACTACTCCTAGACTATTGAACGCAACGCGATTTACTACCGGTTAGTTTACTACCGGTTTAGCGAATACCGATTATAATTGATTCGAGGATGTCACACAAACTCTCATTACATTAAATGTCATTTTTTTTTTAACGAAGTTTCTCTAAAAACGGAAAGTAACTTACTCCATGTTTGTGTTTAAAAAAGGAGAAATAAAACAGATCAGTATATTTTTTACACCATTTTCTCATTAAAACTGAAAAACAGAATTTATTTTCACTTTGAATAGATGGTGAAAACAAAATCTTGATTTCAGTAAATTATCCAAAAAATACAAACATATTTTCAGATATTCAAACTTCATGAATCAATTTATTCTGGAGAACAAAAATTGACTGCCAATATACTGTCATTTAGAAAACAAGATTTGTTTCAACTATATATTAAACCAAGGAGGCAGAATTGAATGTAAAGAAAAAGCATATACTATTTCTAATTAATGTTTTTTTTTTTTTTTTTTTTTTTTTTTTTTTTTGAAGGATGGCTGTTAAAACGTTTTACAAAGGCGTTAAAAGTAAAATTGTTTATCATGTAAAATTGACATTTGTTTTTACCCAATCCGTCCATTTCCACGATTTTATTTTGCCCTCCTTTTTGCATTGGTTGCAATTTCATTTTCGCGATTATTTGGCACAAAATTTCACTTTTTTAAGACTGAGTTATGTCAAGGTCCCTATAATAATAAATACCGTATTGTCTCCTATGAAATGTGATAAATAGTTAGTTAATTATTAACGTTTTTAATTATTGGGAGTAAAATATTTTGTTTAATTAATGTATTTATTCTTCGTTTAATGTTGCCTGAACGAAGTCACGGGTAACAGCTAGTATGCTATAAGGA
Organism: Maratus michaelseni; assembly: GCA_963931845.1. Lineage (NCBI taxonomy): Eukaryota > Metazoa > Arthropoda > Arachnida > Araneae > Salticidae > Maratus > Maratus michaelseni. The sequence goes on along the minus strand of OZ007591.1, from coordinate 286,781,610 downwards.
CAGCAGAAATATACCTCAAAAGCTATGAGAGACACATGAAAAAAACTAGGCGTCCGTAATGCAAATTTGCTGCAAAAACGATAGCTGTCAGCTACCAACCATGTATTGTAAAATAGAAAATTCGTTTAGCGGTAAACAGAGAACGCAAGATATTGTTTTGAAATATGTAGATCCATGGATATTTTCCTCTATACATGGTGCGATTTAAAAATATGCAACTGAGAAGAATAAAACTTGTTTTGTTCTATTCCGATGTAAAATAACATGTCCTGTCCATGAATTATTATCTTTTTTATGAGCAGTTAGAAAGACATAAAAACATTCTGAAATATTTGATAAAACATCACAGAATTTATGTTGTAATTCGGTGTATTTTCCATTTTATTTCAAGTTTAAATAAACATTTTTATAATTAAATGACTCTACGTTTATTCTTTTAACATCATAAGACCTGCTTGATTTTTTCTTCTTTTTAAATGTCTTCTGTATGAAGAAAATAGCTTGTGTCTAAATTAGCGAAACCTGAGTGTTATTTGAAGAGAAATTTCAATAATAATTTAACTCTTGTATAAAACATCTTAAATTGTTTGTTGAAATTGGCCCAAGGACTTATAAAAGTATCTCAATTATAAAAAAACGATTGGTTATTAACACAATTAATATTGTTTTAGGCAGTAGATTGGTAAGAAATGTGCAAAAGTTGTCCCGTTTTGGAACAATGTTAAGGTGCAATTTTCCATGTTAGATTAGCTGTTATTTAGCACTTCGCTACTTCAAAATGGCCTATCGCTAAATGAATTTTTCATTTTACAATACATGGTCGACAGCTGACAGCCATTGTTTTTGCATCAAATTTCCATTACGAACGCATATTTTTTTTTTTTTTTCTGCTGTCTCTTATAGCTTTTGAGGTTTGATAACTATGAAAAAAAAATATTTTCGTGGTTTATTGAGAGTGGCACGATATAGTAAAATATAGTTAATTTAATATGCTTTAACGTGCAAAAGTCGATTTTTATCAGCTTAAAAATATGTATTTATTTATGTGCTCTTACATCACTCAAAAATGCATTTATGCAAACGCTGGATTTAATTCAATAAAACATAGAAATAAAAGCATCATAATACAATTACCTGCGCTTATAACGTTTTAAAAAAATATTGTGTCGAATTTTTTTCTTAACGAATGTACAACAGTAATTTTTGAAACTTTCTTTAATATTTCAGCTTCGTTTTTTTTTTCTTCAAAACCATAAAACGTTAGAATTAAACACTTCTTCTTATAAAATGTCTGAAAGCAATTTTAAACATATGGATATATGATAATATCTGCAACTCCAAGAATTTGAGTAAAAGAAAATAATCCATTAAAAGAACAATGATTTAAATTGTTTCTCAAAAAGTCGCTTTGAACGGAAAGAATTTTAATCATTCACATTGTATCTTTCTGCTATAAAATTTAAGGAATCTTAGGTTGATGGTTTATTTTTTATGAAGAAAAATATAACAGAATAATTTAATTAATGAGATAACCGGTATAGAATAAATGCGTGAATTTCATAAAAATATTTTTAAGAAAGACCGAAATTAGTTCCTTTTTTGGTTTAAAATAAATTTCAACATAATAATAGAATAATGTATGCTTCAAAAACATGAGCAAAAATTACAGAAAAAATTTAAATTAAACCTAAATCCCACTGTTTCGATTTGCAGAGAAATACTTTTAAAGAATGTGGGCTTGGACTAAGACGAGATGGTGCAGAAGAGTGCCTTGAGAACAACTCCTTACCCCTCATCTAGATATGATAGGAAATGTCTAGCAACCATAACATTGAAATGCGGAGAAGAAAAGCCAACCCCCTGAAAAAGCCCCTCCCCCCTCTAGAAAAAGATCATTTAAAGACGCCATACATATAAATACATTTAATAATTAAAAAATATATAATAATTAAAAATACAATTAAAAAGTACAAATTACAAATTAGAATACAGATAACAGAATATAAAAGAATAATAATATAGTAATAATAAGAAAAATATTTACAAAGTAATTAAAATTTTATTTACAAAAAAGCAAATTTCGTACGTACGGAAAGGTGAGACTAATCAAATCATGAAGGTGAAGAAAATTATCCTGGGTCCATAATTTCTTGTAAAATTACAAGAGCTATTTTCATTTTATATTATTTGAGGTAAGAATGAATAATTTGCACCGTAATAACCATTCTTTTTCGAAAAGTTGATGAAATTGAGATTAATAATATCTAACTATTATTTTAATTTCTGGTTTATTATACAAATATCAAATGATTATTAAATACAATCAAATTCAACTTTTTCGTTTTCTTCTATATAATAATATAACATTTTTACGTTTAACATGATAAATTAGGATACACTTTTGTGAGCTTTCAGACAAAAGAAATGCAGATAGCAATAGTTTAAAGCAATCTGTGTTAATAAATATAGGAAAACCATTGTTTTTAAACTAAACTAAAATGGCTTTCATTAAAACGTGTTATAAATTTCTCAACAGAGGTTTTGAAGAAAGTTTACTGGGCAATAATGATGAAAAACTATTGTTTTTAAAGTAAACTAAAATGGCTTTCATTAAAACGTGTTAAAAATTTCGAAATAAAGATTTTGAAGAGAGTTTACTGAGCAATAATGATGAAAAACTATTGTTTTTAAAGTAAACTAAAATGGCTTTCATTGAAACGTGTTAAAAATTTCCCAATAGAGGTTTTGAAGATAGTTTACTGGGCGATAATGATGAAAAACTATTGTTTTTAAAGTAAACTAAAATGGCTTTCATTAAAACGTGTCAAAATTTTCCAATAGAGATTTTGAATATATTTTACTGGGCAATAGTGATGTAAAACGTATTTTTATTTTTTTTTTCATTTTTTATCTCAAACTAAGATATTTCAAGATTCCAGAAGGCTTTGTTATTGAGAATTTACCTTTTATGATCGATAATAAAACCTTTCATCGTATTGTGTGTTTTGTCATAGTTCCCAAAATAGTTGAAAAATGTTTATGACTTTGGTTTATCTGTTTGTCTGTTTGCCTTTTGTCCGTGTTCTAACTTGCGTACATACACTCCGGTTGCCATAAAATTAATATATGTTATTGAAGTTTACTATGGCATGTTTGATATTGAAAATGCAGTGTGTAGCACTTACGCTTCTTTTATAGGGACTCTAAAAAATTCCTTTGCATTACGGTCTATGGGTGAAAATAGTTTGCGGCTTATTTTAACCCTTTGCGCTCCGGCGTTTCTTACACAAATTTTATTCGGTTTGCACCAAAATCGGTTTTAAAACAGTTACATTCATTTGCACAAAATGCTCTAATGCTTGAAAATGCTTTAATGCTCGAAAGTGCTCTAATTAAATAAGGCAAATATTACTTTTCTTTGTTACTGGTGCCAGAAATAAATTTATTGGATTTATTGATTGCCGCCGCAGCGGCGCAGCGGAGTACAAAGGGTTAATGATGTTATACTATTTTAAACACATCCAAATTTATACATATGACTGAGGTGCACTGCAAAGCGCTTACTGTAAAATTTGGTGTACATAAAATATCTCGTTTATTTACAGAGACACTCAAAATAATTCCATTACGGTGTATGGAGAAAAAATTGTTTACATCGTATTTTAATTACATTACACTATTTTAAATATATTCAGATTGATACATATCACTGAAGTACTACATGAGGCACTACACTGAAGTACTCTACATGAGGCACTACACTGAGGCACTGATGCACTACAAGGCACGTACTGTAGAATATGGTTTGCATAGAATGTATCGTTCATTTAGAGGGACAGTCAAAAGAATTTGGTTACAGTTCTGTCTATGAAAATAAAATGCTGGAAGTGCGTTTTCAGTTTTTACTAAGCTGTTTTATATGTAACTAATATTTTGCATATTAATTGGTGAATATAAATTCTATAGATCATATACAGGGCTGCTCAAAAGGTATCCCGTACATTTCCGTTCATTGACGGAAATTGCTGAAGTGATATTTAATATAGTGGTATGTAGTTACTTATTGAAGTAGATTTTAGCAGTACACATACAAATCTATAGATCATACACAAAAGTAGGCTGCACAAAAGAATTCATATATTTTGTTTGACTATTGTTACTCTCAGCTTACTATATTATTAATGAAATAGTGTTTTCAAATATGTTATGCGTCTTCTAATTTTTTCCACATTTATAAAGTATCTTTTAATAGAATATATTTTGTTTTTGAAATTTGTATATTGTAGTTCACATGATTATCACATTTTTGTACCCATACTGTTACAGCTTACTGTTTGAGGCATGCAAAATTACTACTAGCGTTATGATTAAGTATTCTTTTCGTATATTTTCTAATTACTTTTTTTATATATTTTATTATATATATATTTTAATATTAAGAAATGTTGTGATCTGAACTAGTATTGTGAAAACTAACTTTGTACTAATTTTATTTTAATCTCTAATGTAATATTCAACATCTGTATTCTGCAATGTGAATTTTCAATAAACATTTCCCCTCGAGGAGAAAGGTTCCTATACTTAACGGCTGGATCTCCAAGAGAGGGTGATTTCATTTCATTTTGTTTACTTAGTGAACTGGAAAGTATTGTTACAGTGTACTGAAAATGTTGGAAAGAGTTTCATAATGTATGCTTGACGCATGGTTTTTTGTTCTAATATTTGTTTTAATATAAAGCCGCTGAAGTTTTATAATTTTGGCGTTGTTGTAAAAATTTAGGAATATTCATTTTTATCACGCTTAACAGTGGAATGTGTCTATCTTAAGAAACGCAGCATGTTAATTCTGACATAAACAATCTGGAGTATGTTGAGTGGGTTAAATGTTAATGTACTTTCATCATTTATATGATTTCAGTTCCTGGACTGATATGATATTGTAGATTAAATGATAAAAATTATAATGGTGATAATAAAAAAAAATGTTGCTGGTGCCGAAACATGGAGCCTCTAGTGACCATTCTGTTCGCGGAAACGGGATGTCATTCGGCATGTAGTAATTTAAGGGCTTGGGCTCAAGGATGACGTAAAGAATAACAATCGAGATAACAGAGTTACTGTTATTTTAATAAAATTAGAAAACGTCAAATCTCAACACCCATTTTTTTTTATCGCAAAATAATCTTATCACTATTAAAATTATAAATAACGTTAAAAACTACTTTTAGCAATCGAAATGGCGACATGAAACAGTCGCAAGAAAAGTGGTGTGAAGAACACATTACGTCCACACAGGCGACAAAAACAAACAAATTTACTAAAATTACAAAATTTTTAAGGGTTCACTTTCGCAGACGATGACACATAGCATGTAAGAGACTATTGCTAGTAATAAATCATGGCATTAAGACAATGCAGAACCTCACGTGTGGTGGCGTTTCTGTTGTTGGGCTAATTGAGGGTGTGACGTGTCTACCTAGAATTTAAAATACTCCAAGAGAAAAAAAAATGATTAAGGTGTGTGTGGTCTTGCCAATCACCAAAATGCGAATCTAGTTATTTGATAGCCAAATATCGCGATTTCACAGCGAAATTGGGAATTATATTAATTAATATCGAAAAGGATGTTTTATTTTCCTGGATAGAAGTGATTAGCCCGTAGTAAATAACAGAATATCTTCGTGCTAACATCAAATTAACATGCTAAAATACGCTCTTTTGGGGCTGTTTTTCAGAAATGCTAAATATCTATAAATATACCTGTAAAATAAATTATTATGCTATAAGGATTCTATATTGCATATAGCTTATTATTAATTATTATAATGTATTAAGCCTTCAGAGTAAAAAATTATTTTCTATTTAGTCAGAATCTAGTGAAATACATTGCTGTTTGAAAACAAAACTGTTTGCTCGCAGTGGCGAGTTTTACTTCTATAGCTCAAAAATTTTCCTTTTACTTTTGATATTGATTAGTAACTAATGAAATAAGTTTTTTTTTTTTTTTTTTTTTTTTTTTTAAAGTGTGCTTTACCAAAGAAAAGTAACATTTTAATTTTACACCAAGCATTGTGGTGTTTCCCCAGAAGGGTAGAAAAGCTTGTAAATCTAGGTCACATTCTAAAAAAAGGGTTTACCAAACTATAATACGCGTACTAGTTGTGATATTAGGGCCTTGCTCAGGTCATATGAGATGTGAAAGGTATTTTTAACACTTTCCAACCTAGTTGAAAAGTGTTTATGACTTCGGTTTGTCTGGCCGTATGGCCGTCTGCCGTCTGGCCGTCTGCCGTCTGGCCGTCTGCCGTCTGGCCGTCTGCCGTCTGGCCGTCTGGCCGTGCTCTAACTCCCGTAAATATGCTCAGATTGCTCTGCAATTTTTATATGTTATTGTCGTTATATACAGCATGTTCCCTATTTCAACGGAAGTGTGTAGCACTTATAGTTTTTTTTACAGGGACACTCAAAAGAATTCCGTTACATTGCGGTCTATGGGGAAAAATCATTTGCGGTTTATTTAAACAATGTTTCACTATTTTAAACGCATTTAAATTTATATATATCACTAAGGTGCATTCGACGACACTTAATATGGAATAGTGTGTGCATAGAACTTATAGTTACTTTACAGGGACAGTCAAAAAATTCCGTTACATTACATGTATGGAGAAAAATCGTCTGCGGTTTATTTAAATAATGTTTCACTATTTTAAACGCATTGAAATTTATATATTTCACTAAGGTGCATTACAAGAGGCTTACAACAGAACATTGTGTGTATAGCAGTCATCGTTTATTTACAGGGGCACACAAAATAATTCTCAACTGTCTGTTAACAATAATTCCTGGAAGTGCGTTTAAGTTACTGAACACGATTTTAATTTTTACTCGCTTTTTGTCTATTACGTGATGTGTATAAATTCTGTAGATCCTATACAGGGAAGCACAAAAGTTCGCGGACAAATTTCCGTTTAGTGACAGAAACTCCAGACGGAGTTTTAAACTGTGCTACGCGTTTCCTAACTGAACTAAAATTTAGCATCCTATGTAGTATATATACAGATCTATAGATCCTATACAGGGCTGAATAAAAGTATTCGGATATTTTTCTGAATATTGTATATGTTGGAAATTCCTGAAATTATGTTTTTAAATATATTATGCGTTTTCCAAATTGTTTACTTAGATGTCATCTTTTAGCTTATTAAACGGTATGATTTGTAAAAATATTTTGGAAGCGTTGGAAAGTGTTACATAATCTATGCTTAACGCATGATTTTTCGTTCTTGTTTATTTAATAAATCAAATTTATTAAGTTTAAAAACAAATTTATGAGTAATTTAATATATTTTAATATTTTGTATTAAATTTATTGTTTCAGCAAATGTTAAAAGTAAATAAATTGGTGACATTGATAGTTTTATAACGTAATCGATCTTTGTTTACAATTCTACCTTCCCCAGATAGCTTGAAGTTTTGGTCAGAGTCAGACTTCAATTGTGGGCAAGGTTGCAGCGTCCTCTGGCGATTGACTTTATGGCGTCATAGCAGAAGTAAAATTTTAATTTAAAATTAAGGCTAATTAAGAAAATTTTTCAACAAACAAATGCACGATAACAAATCCGTGTCCAAATATCCTTCATTTAAAAAAAATAATGATGTAATTTGATGCAGTAGTTTGTTCTCATGGACTGTTGAAAGAAAAGGCTTAGCGTTTTAAATATATACTAGATGGAACCTGTCAAAACTTGACGGAAAAAATACTATGACAATATCAGTAAAATAAGCTTCTTTATTATTTAAGAAGGGGTGCGTATGAAACAGTCTTCCAAGTATTTTATTTAAAAAGTTTTTCCCTAGTCAAATACAGTACTACTTATGCAAACTCCAAACAAACAATCCGTAAACAACTGTGTAATGCAAATCAGTTTGACATTGCTGCTATATTCCCCACGGCAAGAAAAAAATGTCATGGACCTATGAAGTATGATACAAATAGTATATTCCTAAGTAAATCTCATATTCAGTAAATAAAAGAACATAGTAAATAAAGTACACATCCTCCCTCACCCTGTGATAATGCAACCGAATGAGCTCCTATGCGCTATTGCATTGCATCTGCAACAAAAGCACCGTCGAAATTCAATGTTAAAAATTTAAAAAAATGTTTAAATTAAAAGTTTTAAAATGTTCTCTTTAATCATTGTTCGTTACAAATCCATATAGATCTTCTAAAACGCATCCATTATTTTAAGCTAATCAATTTTTATGTAAAGATGAAGAATATTTTTACAGTAATAAATCAATCTGCAGATGAGGGAGATTTTTAATGTTTTCAAGTGTAATTTATTTGAATGGTTTCTTCCGTTGCTTTACATAATCAGGATGATTATCCCTTTTCCATTACAGTCGGGTATATTTTCCCTCTTATACAGTTGGCAAATGGATCTTTAAAAAAATTAAAAAAATACAATTCCTAGCATATTCTGATATCTGCTGGAACATATACATCAACGAATTCAACATATCAATTTTATGTTCAAGATAAACTGAAAATAAGTTTTTTTTTTTTTTTTTTTTTTTTTTGACAGATTTTCGTTTCGTGCCAAATGCTTTATCTTATGGATAATCTGATCTTATGATTTATCACTGTTATTATTATTATTATTATTATTATTATTATTAACTTTTTATGATGGTTAGGGAAATCTATTTTCAATTTTGGCAACTTTCCCAAGGGCTATTTTACATTATTGAAGCAAACTGGTGGTCATTGATAAGACAGAATTGAAAACTTTTCATGCTTTAAAATTATTTAAAAATCGTTAAATTAAGCGGCAGTTTTCAAATAAATTTCATTCGAAAGCTCATTTTTATTCTAGTTGATGATTATAGAATTGAAATTGTAAAATGTAGTAAAAAAAATAAATTTTTAGTATTTAGAAGTGATGAAAGCTAAAGCGATAGCGCCGTTTTTTGTCACAATTGCTGTACATTTCTAAAAATTGCCACTGTAGTTTGGCTGGCGTCCAAAAGTAGAAAACGATATTTTGACATCGAAACAGAAATTCACAGTGAAAGAAATAGGCTTTTGCTCTAATAAAGAACTGTTAAATGAACTTATAATAAACCTACCAAAATAATTCCTATGAAATATTAGTCTTACATTGTTTATTCTAGCTAAAAATACAATCAATATTTAAATTTTTTTCTACCATAACATTAGTTTTAATAATTTTAAATTTCCTGAAATCCTTTACTTTTGTGATTTTTTTATTAAAAAAGGAAATTTTCTAACCTATAATTAAAAAAAAGCAATTGGTGACATGTAATCAAGGTATGCAATCAAGATGAAGCAATCAATGACGACTCCAATTCTAAACTTTGTAATTAAAATGGAAAAATCAGTTAAAATTACGTCATGTTGACACAATCATATACATTTTTCTCTTTAGTTTTATAAATGTTAAAATGCATTTCAAGCTACGCATAACGTCATTTTCACCGGCGCAAACTTTTCACACGTACTTTATATACGTTCCTTTAATGCTCAAACACCATGTATACACATAAAAATATATTTAATTGTAATGAAAGAATGGCATCAACAAAGTTATAATCCATAATAATAAAATAAACCCAATGGACAATATTCCCGTGACATTACAATAAATAATAATTTTTATTTGCTTATAAAACACGTGGATAAATATTTTTACCGAAATTTAACTTGCAATTTAAAAAATTCAGCCTAAAAGCCACGTGCTTTTAATATTTATTATTTCTTTTTTCTCCTCGCAACCACAGAGTTTAGAGAATAAATTCTGTTTCTCGCAACAGTGGGCGTTATCCGACTATGACGCCATTAGCAGAAGTAAATGTTTAATTGAAAATTACGGCTAATTAATTAAATTTTCGAACAAACGAATGCACGATAACAAATCTGGGTCCAAATATCTTTCATTTAAAAAAAAAGAATGATGTAGTTTGATGCAGTAGTTTGTTCTCACGGATTGTCAAAAGAAAACGCTTAGCGTTTTAAATATATAGATAACAGTTATAACAGTTACTGCAACTTGCGTTTTATCCCATTGTTAAGTTATATTGAAAAAGTTATATCTAACTCTGGGATGGCAAATAACATTTTTAGTTTTTTAACAATTTAAATGAAAACAAAAACACCATTTGCGCGCGCATCTGCATCTTAGAAGTTATCTCTATGCCAAATTTAATGCTAAAATTAAATAAAGATAATTTTTATCCCATTTTAGTGATTTGAAGCTCGATTTTTTTTTCAATATTCAATCGCGAATAATTTAACATACGATCTCATAAGTATGTTTTTAATTCTAGAAAACTGATTGTATCGTAAGCGGTGTGTGCGAATTTCAGCAAGTTTGCTATAACAAACATTTCTCGTAAAAAAAAAAAAAAAAAAAAAAAAAAAAAAAGCGTTTACAGTTTACAGATTTAAAATCGCATTCGAAATGTTTTTGAAAATTTCCAAGCAATTAAGACAAGCCGTTTTTGATTCCATAATAATATGCTGCTTTCTGTATTTTATTCCACGTACCAGTATCGAACTTCTGTGTACCAGTAGCCAAGCCAGAGCTTCATGTACCAGTACTGGTACGCGTACCATAGTTTGTACCAACATCTGCTCTAGAGGTATTCTTTCTTTTTCCCTGGCATATATTTGTCAACCATACCCCCTAATCCCCATACCCACTCTCTCTATATCGAGCGGGTATGTAAGTTGGAAAAATAGCCTCGTTTTTGAAAGGCCGTACTGCATTTAAGAAAGAGGGCGTGTAAATAATATATAATTTACTGCTATCAATATGTAGAAGCTGACATGTATGATTAAATCAGTGGAGAACATTTGAATCATCAGTACAAAACTTCGTTTTTCACGGTTTTTAAAGAAATTGAAAAAAAAAAAGTCTTATTTTTGAAATGTCGTATTGCGCTTGCTATTGAGTGTATAAAAAAGTTGTGAATATGAAAGTTGTAGATAATTTTGTGCTCTTTAACATTGTAATTAACAAATAATGTGCTGCTACAACGGGTCTCGCGATATTTAAAAAACAAAAAAAATCCCAAAATTTTGTTGTTTTTTGGCCACAAAAAATTCTCCCTTAGTAAATTTTGTTGGACAATTCGGTTTTTCCATGCTGAGCTCATTATATACAAGTCGGAAAAAAATCGCTTACACGAAATTTTGCAAGGTAACGCCTTTTTTTTTTGTACATTTCCCCTGGACTAAACTCCTAAAAATTAATCTAGTGCTACTAATTTAGTAAATTTTCAAAAAAATTCTGTTTAATGATATTTAAACAAACTATTAATTTTACTGGATCTAACTGAGATGGGTTTGGGCATGATCGTGGGTCCACGAAAATTAATTTGGCGGTTTCGTTTTAAGTTGCAAGTTGACATCGAAATGGATTTTTCGTGTCGGATTTTCTAATGTTCAGATCGGGTTGCGGTTAGATGGAATTTTTTTTGCAAGGTTTGGTTCAGGTTTTCGGTTGACTTCAAATGATATTTTCAGGTTCGGTTCCGGTTGTGTGTCGATGGAAATTATGTCGTCGTATTCGGATCAGGTTGTTGTTGATGGGGAATTTCGTTGTCAGGTTCGGGCTGACATCATATGGAATTTTCAGGTTCGGTCAGGTACAATACGACATTAGGACAAACATTCATAATTTTCTAATGTGCCTAAAAATGCATAGACTCATTTTAATAAACCTATTTTTTTCAGGCTGATTTAAATCGAGTGGCCATTTTTCAATTAGCCTATCGCTGTTTATGCTCTTTGAAATAAGCCTAAGAATTATCAGAATGGCTGAGAAATAAATGACCATATTTCAATTAGCGTAACGCTCTGCACTTTGTAATATGCCTGAAAAATATAAGGTTGACAGGAACAGGGGAGATGATTCTCCAATTAACCCGGCTCTTTGCAAAGAGCCTGATTTATTGATTAGATTACGGCATATATATAAAAATATAAAACCAGTTACTAAAGCACTGCCGTTTCCTAAATTTATATCCAGTCAATATATATATATAAATATATATATATTTGCAAAAGAAGATTAATACTTAAAAAAATATTATTCATGAAGATATGCATTCCAAATATATTTACATTAAGCATACTGTAAAGTACTCGATTATGTAGACATACAAATACATTATTTTATGTAAACTTGTCAGGTATTTTTATATTAATTTTGTAATAGTTTTCAATTGTATATTTCCATTGTCCTGTACATTTGCAAATTTCTAAAATAGTTTTTTAAAAATTAGCTTTTTGTTTGAAAATAAACTTCTTTTGAAAATACACTTTTAATGGTATTTTTTTATTTTAAAAATATTTACATTTCATGAGTATTAATATTTATTTTATATAATATAGTTATTTAATGAGATTGAATTTTAAATAAATCTTACTCAATACTGTATCAAAACAAATTTGCTTCACTATTTTATTGTATAAGTTAAAATTTTTAATAAAACACTAGCTATAAAAGCACTAAAAGTTGAAACGTTTGGTATATGTTTTATTCTGTTTATAAAATAATGAAGTTCACTAATATTATTTTCTTAATTATAGGAGATAATATCATTTCCAACTTAAGAATCTACAAATGTTTTATACTTTGTCATAATAAACTTTTAATTAAATGTTAAATATGTTGTAACTGGTACTTTTGAATATTATTTCGATCAAAAGCTACATAAAGTTGTCAAAAATGTATGGAAATAAGAAAGAAACATACATAGTGCAACAAAGTACTTCAGCGATTCTTTCATTTTATTAAAACATTGATATTTTATTTATATTATTTTATGCAAATCTTGCAGAGATTTTTACTTTTTTTTAATTTGCAATTGAAAATATCTGATGAAAAATCTAAAATATTGGTTTGATTAACAGAATGCCAATTTTCAAAAAGTTCTAGTCAGTAAATAAAAATATTAAAATGGATATTATACCGTTAATTAATATACAAAATTAAAAACACAAACAGCACAAAATTGCACTTGTTCTTTACTAGAATCAGTGTACAATGGAAAAATTAAAATTTAATTAAATACATTAAGTTTTAATTGTTCTATTGTACGCTGATTTTTGCAAAAGACAAGTGTAATTTTGCGCTGTTTGTGTTTTTCATCTGTTTAAGTTACAATCTTCTTTATTTTTTCCGTTTAAAATAATATTAATTTTGTATCAAACTAATACATCTTTAAAAGTCATAGAAATTTTTTTTCAACAAAAAGATGTTTTAAACTAATCCTTCATATAACTTTCTTCTAATTTTTTAGGTATTTTAATCTTAAAATCCGCTTATTCTATTAATTACTTTAAAAAATAATGCCGTATTAATTTTATTGCTAATAAAATAAAAATGTTTTGCAATTTTACCTTTGGGAAATTAAATAGAAATATAAAAATATTTCCATCAATATATATCATCCGAGTCAGATATTCAACTGTTAGTTCCTATTTAAATATATAAACATACATGCTTTGAGATTTATTAAACATATTTTTATAAATTGCAAATTAATTTATATCCACTTTTATAGTTACTTCAAGTAACACACAGCTAAGTTTCACAATAATTTTATTTTAAAAAAAGTAGTAATTAACAGTTAATATTTAATTTTTTAAATACTTAATACAATGAATTAATATAAATATGAAAGCAAAAATTAATTAAATTAAAATTTGCAATTTAGTTTAAATTGCGTTTTGACATTAAAAACTGTACACAGTTTTGAAGAAAATGTCTTCGTTACATATTTAATTAAATTTTAATATAAATCCTTATCCGTATTTCGAAATTAATGTCAAAGGAATTGAAAAATGAACGTATGTAGCAAATCTAATAAATTAATGTATATTTATTTAATTTAAACTCTAATATTAAAGTAGATAGCAAATTTTATGTTTTAAAACATATTTATGTTCATTAAATTCCTATACAAGACTAATCTTTATTTTGAAGTTTTTCTAAATTATGTATGTGTTTATGTTAAGTTATTATCATGTTTAAATATTTATTAACTTACCAATTACGATTGCCTTATTTTGTAAAAATACATAATTCTGAATCCATTGTCTTATTTTCAAAAATATATTTTAACATATATAATACATTTTAGTACATTTTTATTTACAAAACAGATTTATTATTTTTATCAAAAAGGGACAGATTTTGTGATTTAAAAATAACTCCATCTAATATAATATTAATAATATAAACCTGGGTATTTAAATGTTAAAATGAATTTTAGTACAGAAAGCCATTATGTTTTTTCATGCAAATTAAAAATATTAAAATATTATGTACTTCTCAACAGAAAATTCAATTAAGTGAAAAAAAATAAATGACGTAATTGATCTAGCATTTCAATTCCATTCACGAAACTTTGAAATAATGAAATAGCTAATTTGTTTTAAGTGTTAAAATGCTTGCTAGTGATAAAACTTCCTCAACAAACTTTTAACTATCGGCTACGCTATTGTGTTGCACTATTGATTTAATAGTTAAATGACGTTATTAGCTTCTCGAGTTATTTCAAGAGATCTGTTTACTGAGGGCAGTCAATTAAGTAAATTAGGATGACTAATAGATTAGGGGTTAACCACATTAGCCTTGTGAAAGATATTACCTTTTACGCGGTAAACCAGATAATTAAAAAAATATATTAACTTTAAAGTTACGCTAACATATGAAAAATTATGCAAATTTACAAGTTCTCTGAATTTGTTACAAATTTTAAGAATGTTATATTATTTAGATGACAAGAACGAATTTTATAAACTTACTTGCAAATTAAGCGAAGGATTAATATTAAAAAATGGATGATAGCGAACAAATAAATAATATTTCGTTTTTGCAATTCCGCTAGAAAAGTATTGAACTTTGTTTGTATTACGTACGTTTGTTTAAATAGAAAAAATTATATTACTTAGGTGTTTCGAATAATACGTAAGTATCTCGCCCGGTAATATAGAAATTTGCATGTACAAAAACGAAGAACGCTACATTTTTGATGCCATCTTAAAATTTATTAGGTTTCCAAAAAGTATATCTTATATGCTGAAGTATCATTTTATCTGGGTGTTATTGTTAAATCTATGAAACGGAAATCTTTAGTTTTGAATTTTGTTGAAATCATTTATTTTTATCTTTTTGCTTTCTGTTGTTGATTTCTAGTTTTGCATGTAAAAGCTTCAGTTTATTAAGCAAAAATTAGGTTTAATACATTAAATGGGAATAATTTTGTGAAGTAACATTTTTATTCATTACATAAGCAGGGAAAATATATAACGATAATTGATAAAATGCAAATACATTTTTATTCCCATTTGCTTCATTTAAATGTATGAGAAGTTTATCATATTTAACGATCTTTAAATGCGATATTAGTTTTGCGCGCATATATACAAGAGAATTCCCCTACACGGGAAGGGCCTTATTATTCTCAAAAGCATCTAGTAATTTCGTTATACTTAAAACGGTAAATTTACTATTTTTATTAGTTCTCATTTTTTATTTTTATTTTTTTTAATTAAATGACATAACATATAATTAAACATAATTGACATATAATTGAACATAAATAATATTAAATGTTGCAGTTTAGCATATTGCGCTGTGAATTTATGATTTCAATTCTAATTTCTCAGTCAAGTAACATTGCTCTTCATCTTCTCACTGTTGTTTGCTTATAATAAACACTTCAATCAATCTTTTAATAATTTACAAAAAAAAATTACAAATGTAGATAAAAATTTTATATTTTCTATTACAAACTGTTTATGTCATGCATTTCCATATTACGGAATGAATCATATACAGAGTGTTCGAAAAGTCTGGAAACGGTCAAATAATTCGAGAAATATACAACCATCGGATTGAAAACGGAAAAATGCATGTTCAATATTTTTGAAAAATCTATTTATGGATATTAATGTTGCCCCCCACCCACCAACTCTGCCCTCTGAGAGGAATGGGGTGGCAACTTTGAAAGCTTAAATGATAACCCCCTATTTTTATTGCAGATTCGGATTCTACGGAAAAAAAATAGGTGTAACTTTTGCACTGAACATTTTTCTTCGGAAAATCGTAGATGGCGCTGTAATCGAATAAAATGGAGTAAGAATCGTTTCCATTGAAAAGTCTGGAAACGGTCAAATAACTCGAGAAATAAACATCGGATTCAAAAACGGAAAAATGCATGTTCAATAGTTTTGAAAAATTTGTTTAGGGATATCAAAGTCCCCCCCCCCCCAAACTCTGTCCCTTTGAGTGGAAAGGGGGAAACTTTGAAATCTTAAATGATAACACCCTATTTTTATTGCAGATAATGATTCTATGGGAAAAAAACGTAACTTGTGTATTTAATATTTTCTTTGTAAAATCGTAATGGCGCTGTAATCGAGTAAAATGCATTGACAATCGTTTCCATTGAAAAGTGCGGAAACCGTCAAATAACTCGAGAAGTATACATCGGATTGAAAAACGGAAATACGTGTTCAATACTTTAGAAAAATGACAACTTTGACATCCGTAAATAGATTTTAGTAAAATATTGAACACGTATTTTCCGTTTTTCAATTCGATGTATATTTCAGGAGTTACTCGATCGTTTCCTGACTTTTCAATGGAAACGATTCTCACCGCATTTTTCTCGGTTACAGTGCCATTTATAATGTTTTGAAGAAAATGTTAAATATAAAAGTTACGTATTTTTCCCGTAGAATCCGAATCTGCAATAAAAAACAGGGGTTACAATTTAAGATTTCAAAGTTGCCCACCTTTCCCCAAAGGGGCAGAGTTGATGGGGACAACTTTGATAGCCCTAAATAGGTTTTTCAAAACTACTGACATATTGTTTTCCGTTATTTCATCCGATGTATATTTCTAGAGTTATTCGACCGTTTCCAGACTTTCAATGACGATTCTCAATGCATTGTACTCAATTACAGCGTCATCTACTATTTTTCGAAGAAAATGTTCAATATGAAAGTTACTTATTTTTACCGACCGTTAGTTTCGACCGTTTTCAGATTTTCGGACACCCTGTATATGTGTGTGTGTGTGTGTGTGTGTGTGTGTGCAGGTGTTTGAAATATGGTTTATAATGGAAAATTACCTATCTGAAAGATACCTGTAAAACAGTATTCAGTTTAAATTCAGAAATATATATGTTTATTTAGATACTTTTTCGAAGAGTGAATTAGGGTTGATTGGGGTAAGTGGTCCACTGTGGTAAGTTGGTCATCCCCCTCAAACTAAAATATGTACAGGACATTTCACACTTATTTGCACTGATCATGTCACATTTCGTCACACTGACGGATTTTGCATATATTTGAGCTTTGGTTCATTTATTTTTCATGTCATAGAACTAATGTAAAATAGATTTATAGAATAGCTACATTTTTCAAAGAGGTGTTTCCAGGTTAGTCTTCATTATCTTTTAATTTTTTATTAAACTGTTGTGTACAGTTTAACGTGAAATGCATAATTTAATTGGAATTTATATAAAAACGGTTATTAAGAAGTGTTTAAGAGTAGGGGCCCCACTTACTCCGTAATTTTAGCCTACAGGGAGTAAGTGGGGCCCCTCATTATTAGTTAAGTAGGATTAGGGTGTCCCACTTAGCCCATTAAGTAAATTTGAATACAGTTCTACATTAGGGCATAAACATGTTGCCTTAAATTGCTATAGTACTTATGGTTATGTTTAGTTTTTCAAATTGAATATAGAGAGTGTGTCATCTTTACGTGTGCATCTGCACGTGCAAACACAATTCCATCAAAGAGATCTAAAGCCTCTTCAGGTTCTCAAATCATTACGAATGAAGAATTCATGCAACAATTAGGAGGGCAAATTGATGGAAATATTAAGAAGAAAGAAAAAATTCAAAGTAAAATGAAGAAAACTGAATA
Source organism: Maratus michaelseni (assembly GCA_963931845.1). NCBI lineage: Eukaryota > Metazoa > Arthropoda > Arachnida > Araneae > Salticidae > Maratus > Maratus michaelseni. The sequence continues at coordinate 286,763,632 of OZ007591.1, read as the reverse complement.
TGTAGAAGAATCTGACGATTTTGAAGTGAAAAGAAACTCTGATAAAGATATTTCTATGGATGAATAAATAGACAATTATAAGAACTGGAGGAATTAATAATTTAGTTAAAAATCGTCTAAAGCTGGTGACTATGTATTTGTGAAACTTGCATAAAAGAAGTATTATATATCTTTAATTTTAGAAATTGATGATACAAATGGAAAAAAGAACTGCTAAATTTGCAAGAAAGAATAGAATGAGTGTGACTTTTTATTCGCCGGATGAACATAATGTTGGAATTACTATTACTGATGATGAAATAATATTGATTCTCTCTCAGGAAACTTTAAATGGACACTACCATTTAGTGTTCCCAATTTCTTTTTCTACTTACAGTGTTTGCTAATGTGCCAAAATTAATTTTAATCAACATTTGAATATTTCTTCAGCACTGTTTTATACGTTAAAGTAAAACATATGCCTTTAAGCTTTCAAAAAAGGTCATAGATGTATTGTTTCGTTTTTCATTCTGTAATTACCTGTCAAATAGATCTTAATGTTAGTAGATATCTCGTACAACGGATAAATTTAAAATAAAATATTTCATATTGAACATTTCTATACTTTGTAAAGTAACATCCACTTCTTTAGTTATGTTTGCTTTAAATTTAAATAACTCTCTCGGACCTCTTATTATGGGGTAAGTGGAACACCCACCTGATTTTTTAAAAGAAAAGCAATTAAAAATATTTAAAGTATTATTTTAGTAACTAATGATAAACTTTTGCTAATTAATAGAGTTTTAAATTACATTTGCTCATAGGTTCAAATTAAACTGCTTCAAAAATTTTATATAAGGCTTCAAAAAGGAAGTATTCTCAAAAGGGGTTCCACTTACCCCAACCAATCCTAGAAGCTTTAAAAAGTCATTTAATCAAATATTACATTATTCATCCAGTAAAAAAAAAAAATACTTGTATTTAACAAAAATACAGAAATGTACTTTATATTTAAATGATTAAATAATAATAATAAAAAAAACAAGTAACTAGCGTATAATGATTTTATGAAAAAATTAGTAAAATCATAGTACATTAAATGTAACGAAAGAGTCATCCACTAGGTAGAATGACCTATTGAAACGAACTGAACTTTCAAATACATTTCCCAACACTTCTTTGGAGAATTTTTCAAAACACGAAAATGAACAAAAGCAATCAAATGAACAAAAGAAGAAATAACTTTCCTAAATTCCGAGTGAAATAAAAATTTGCATGAATATTGCCTGTGAAAGTCCTTGAGATGCTTGTAATGAAGAGCTTGTAATGAATCTTGGTTAATTCTGTTAATAAACTTATTTTGTAGAATGTATGTTAGCCATGTATTACTTACTTTTATAAATTAAAAATTGAATCTAAGCAAGCCGTTTTGAATAACGTATGATTGCTGGAAAGAATAGTGAAAGACTTATTTAATATGCGAAAAAAACTTTGTATTTCCATAAATATGTGAGTGAAACCAATCCTCGCAAAAGTTGGATTCGTTGCAAATTTCATTATTTTGTGTTTTTAGTGCTTTCTGGTAGAGAGAAAAATTGGCTTTATCTATTGGACAATTAGCATATTCATTGTACTCTTACTACAGAACACTGGTAAGGCGTAAACACAGTTGTAACGATAAAACTTAAAATAACAAATATTAAGAGATTTGAACGATTTTGTGAATATGTAAGCTTATTTTGTAGAAATAAATTATATAACTTTTCAGCAATGTTACGTAGGGAGGAATTAAAAAAAATATTAGAATAGGGAAAAATAATATGTCTGAAATTATTATTTAAAGAGTTAATGACGGTAATCTTTATCGTTGAAATTAGAGTATTGGTAGCAACAAATGTAGGGCCTCAAGATAACAGATTGTATATTCTTATAGTAAAAATATCATTTCAAATAATATTGTTAAAATTAAAAAATGGAAATAATTTGAATAACTGCTTCAAGTTCAATTCTATTCGGATTTGATATAACTATCTAAATACTGTCAACGTTTCAAACTCATATCACAAATTTGTAAATAATTATTTAAAACAATCAGTCAATTTCTGTAAAGCTATATTAGCATATGGATTCAGAAACTATCATATTACAGATTCGATAAATAAACTTGTATAAAGCTTGAACTAATAACAATGCTTTCATTATTGTGATGATTGTGACATAATTATAAAACAAATATACGCAAATGTTTTTAAAATATATCTTGCGTGCGATACTGTTAAATGCATTAAAAAATATGTTGGAAGACTCTCAAGAATGACATTCCAGATGTGACCGCAGAATCGAATTGGGTAAAAAATCACAGCAAAATAACTTTTCACTTTTTATTATTTAGTTTTAAGCCTTATAATGCTATTTTCAGAGTACATTTCAAGCTTTAAATGATATTGCTTATTTTGGTTTCCAATATTTTAACATATATATATACGACTGTGTCTTAAAATTTTATTTCAAAGAGATAGATTGAAAAAGGTTTAAAAATTTCAAAACGTGTAATATAAAAAAGTGCAATTGCAATCTGTATATTTTTTATTAAATCGCACATATTTATTCGTAAGAAAGTAAATAAAAATTACCGTGTAATTAGAGTAATACTGTATTAAAATTAGGTATTGATACATATCTGTAATCAAAATGTTAATAAATAAATGAGTAAACATATTGTAACGCAAAAACCGAAAATATTTTCTAAATTGTTTAACGTAAAATAAATGTATAAAAAATCTTCTTTTCATTTCGTATGGAAAAGGTTCTGAGATATTTTCTCCTTGTTTACCGGATATACGTGATCAGACTTTATAGTAACCCTGAAACTGTTTTTTTAAGAGCTAGTTACAATTCATTCAGCTTTGATTCTGTCTTCTTATCATATCTTGATTGCGACTATTTTTACTTAATTTGGGCTACTTGATCAATAATATTAAATTACAGAAGTGATTTCCCTATAATGTCAAATTTATATGGTACTGTAGCAAAATGGCTATTTTGCAGCTAGTTTTTTTTTAAATCTAGACTTTTGAACTTTTATTACCGAGATTTAATTTTAATAGTTTCCTAAGTAACGATTGTGATGTATATACAAATCACAACATGTTAATAACGTTAAAACCCTTTAAGCATCAGGCAGAAAATTTCATGTATGTTTAACGATTCATAAAATAACAGCCATCAAAAGCATTGGTAAGGGTTTTTGTATCTGATTACCTTACAAACATATTTATCTTATGCAGTGAAGAAAAGTCTCATAAATATCAAAAATTTTTGGTGAATTAGCCTTTGGACAAAATAATTACGTGAAGGGAAAAGACAATTACGATGCTTGAACGGTTTTAGGAAATCAATTTTATACGAAAAATATTTCAATTTTCGAAATGTTAAATCATCTAATATTTATTTTATTGAACTGTTTCTCGAGAAAATAAATCATATATTTATATGAATAGTTTCCAAGGTAATGATTTTGAATTATTCAAATCTCGAGATGTTAATAACAATAAAACCCTTAAACCGTCTGGCAGATCTATAAATAAATAAAAATAAGTAATAATAATAATAAATATATAAATTTATTATTATTATTACTTATTTTTATAAATATATCAATCGTTTGGACATTAATTTATACAGCTATTTTTAAATAGGCTTACTGACCTTTCTATAAATTCCAAAATATAATATATCAACTCTTTCGTATTAGTAGATGTTTTTGCCATAATATAATTAAAATATAGTTTTATTTTTATAATATTATGTTTTATTTTATTTTTTTAGGGGGGGGGGATTAGATTTATTTTGGATTGCGTTGTCATCAGGACAAGGCTTAAAGAATGTTTTTAAAGAATGTAAAAGTCTGGTGCATCAAAAGTTCGTTACAAATTTAAAATTAATTAAAAGAGAACACATGAGGTTAAGAAATTGCAATTTGTGTAAATATGATTAGGGTAAGATCAAATACATGTTAATAACAAACAAGAAAGAAAAATCATGTGCCAAGAATAAATTCTGGAATACTTTGCAATATATTCAGCACGCTGTAAGAAAACTTCATCATTCAATAAGGTTAATATGATATTTAAATTAACAATTTGGAAAACATATGGCACATTTGAGCAGCAATTACCATCTATAGTTAAAAATTATCCGATTGTTTGTTCATCTACGAACATAAATTGTAGATTTGACTGTATACTACACACAGAAAAAAATATGTTGTAAAATTATGGGCAGAGGCCGGCAGCATAGATTCCAGTCATACCCCTTAAAAAAAATCCATGCCCATCATTTTGCGCAGACCGTAATTTTACGGGGCCAAGTAATACAGAATTATAATGCACAGGATATATTGCACTTTAAAACAAAATAACACTTTACTTACTGTTCCGTAGCACGTAACACGTTAGATAATCATCACAGAATCGCTTTTTTGGTGGGTTAAAATTTTCAAAACACGAGTAAAATGAAGGGTTACACCCTAGTGGAGGACAGTGTATGGGGTCGTACCATATTTTTGCTAACATATGGGCTAGAACTGTAAGAATATGTTGTTTTCTCTTATTTTTCTAAGTATCTAAGGGATAAGGCCGTTTATTTAGTAGATCAGACCGTTTTTCATCAAATAAGGCTGTTGACCGTGAAAATTGAAGGGAAAACGCTCATAAATTTATAGTTTTTTTCTGAGAGTGTACATAGTATGTAAAAATTTAGTTCAGGTAACTGACGGACAACAGTTGGAAATGTCCCTTTATCTATTTCCTTCAATAAGATAAAATGTACTCGAATTATGTTATACAGTCCTGTTTGTGATCTATGTAATTTATACACACCAGGTAATATACACAATTTTTTCTAATATAAAAATTCATACCACATTTGAAAACGTATTTCTAGCAATAATTACTCGTAGACAGTATACACAAAAGAATTTTTTACAGTACTGAGAGGGGTAGTCAGAACACTCCCTCTGAGTACTGTAATGAAATTCTTCTGTGTCTCACTGATAATGAACGATTCTATGCACATTCCATAGTGATCCTCTGCCAATGCATCTAAGGAACGTATATCAATTCTAATATGTTTGAAATAATGTATCGTCGTTAAAATAGACTTCAGGTGGTTATTTACCATTAACCATAATGTAAAAGCATTATTTTAGTGCTCCTGTATATATATGTATGTATGTATGTATGTATGTATGTATATGCTATCATAAAAATAAAATAAAATAAACGCAGCAATATACATATATATTATAAAAGAAAATTATAAATAAAAGTTTGTTATACATTATCTTCAATCAGCATCAGTCTTAAAATTGTGGTTACCGAAAAAAAAAACATTTATATATATCAAATATTTTCATATATGACTGAGTGGAACGTAGAATCGTAAAACAGCTAAATATTCTATTGTATTTTGTGCAAAATGATTTTCGTATTATGTATTTTATATTATAAATTTAAAAAAGTAAATTTTACTATACCGTAATGGGTATTATGGATATGTGAAAAGCAATTTCCATCTGTTTATTTCTTATATCTATTGACATATTAACGTGTTATTTTTAAAAACGTAACAGTATTGCTTGCAAAACAATTATTAATATGAATAATTTTAAATTTTAAATTTTATTCGAAAGAGTATTACTTACAAATATTAAACGTTTATTTTTTAATATGAAATAGACATTCTATATGATCTTTAAAAAATGATTAAATATGATCAAATTTATGTAGAGAGATATTTTAAAAATTTAGTCGACTTATCCCTTATATTTTTCTTTCTCTATTTTAAAAATAATATTACAGAACCAAATAAACAAATATGAAATCAAATAACAAGAACTATCGTACAAATTTCGAATGCAAATAATTTCTTTAATCCTTGTAAAATCTTAATTCTCTAACCTATCACAGCCATTACAATGTATGATATATCCATTACAGTTCATGGGCTTACAATGAGAATTTCATTTATTGTACAAAATTTACGATTATAATGCATCTGGGTTTTGCTTAATGGGAGTATATACCAAAGAGGAAATTACTATGTTGTATTATTCCGCTTACAAAACATTGAAACAATATTTCACTGTGTTACATCTTGTTTGCCAGAGCGAAAACGACAATCATAAAACAACTAACTATACACATCTGCTATGCAAAATTTATTTCCGTATTATAAATTTTATTCTTGGGGATAAACTAGTTAATAAATAGTGTTTTATTATAATGTAACTAATACTATAAATAGTATAAGAAACACTATTTTCCAACCGTTTATTTCTTTAATATATTGATATATCTCACATAATTGGCATAATACTTACGTTGTAAAATAGTGTTCAATACATAATTTTTTTAGGTTTAAAAAATTATTAAAAAACTGTCGAAAGCAATACCAGTTAAAAATTACTTATTTTACTTAATTACTTATTTTACTTATCTTAATCTATTTTATTAAATATTTATTGTTTAAATGTTATTTCCGTTGGAATATCCAACTTATTATGATTACTCTTTTTATTAAATGAGTTTGTACGAGTTTTCTAACACCTTTTTTGAAAATGTTTAGCAAATCCTCCTGTGAATTGTAAGAAAACCAATTACCTTTTTTGACCAATTACTGTGGAATAAACAGAAAATATTCTGAATCAGTTTGTACTGAGGTTCATATCACAACAAGACGGAAAACCCTTCATTACAATCGTTCCGACTGAATGAGCTTCAGACGTAGAGCATAGCAAAAACTTCAGATCAACAAATGTTTAAGTACAATGACGTTTCAGAAGACAGCAAAATTTTGACTTTCCATTTGACTATCCATTGATGATGCGGAATATATATAACTATATAAAAGGATGTTAGCAAGTTCATTAAGAGAACAATAGCACAATTCTATTTAGAACACGGATATTGAAGTACCAAATTATTCTCTGTAATTACACAAGCGGTTTTAAAATTTTGTTTAGAAGAATTAGCAGAAGCTAAATTATACATTTGATCCTCTTGCAAGAAATAAAAATCAATATTAGTTACGCGTAATTTTTTTAAATAGGCGTTACTAAAAATAAATCTATTTTCAAGATAAACACATTTTTTGCTATAATTATATTAACAAAAAAAAAAAGTTAAAAAAAAAAAGTAAAAACAATGAATGGAATTTCTACAGTTCCAGTATTTCCCGAGTATAACCTCACCAATTGTTTTGTAACTGTTTCTGGCTACTTAAATAAACGATTTTTAATACATCTTGCATTTACCGCTTTAATACTGCAAGTGAACATTTTGCCCCGTTTTACGAGTTTTACGGTATGCAGATGACCACATAAAGGAATTTTATTTCAACAGTCAGTGGAATTTCGTGAAATATTAAGGCAAATAAAGGTATGCCATAATGTGTAAGGTAAAGCTAGGATAGTATGCGCACAATTCAAAAGAATAGCAATAAAAAAATTAAATATTTATTTTTTGCTAAACTATTCATGAATAATTTTTATTTCATTTGTTTTTTATGCATTTCCATTGCTATTTTGTTGTTATGTTGCAATTTAATAGAACAGTTGTAATAAAACCAAGAAAGTTATTTTACGCAATATGTCCTTACAGGGCTGGTGTTATTGCGCACATGGTTAGGAGAGATTGTTACTAAAAATAACTACAATTAAATTGTTAACAATAATAATTACACTTAAATGCATTGCTGTAAGGTTTTTTGTGAACAAATATTATTGTATTAGGAGTGAATATTTCAACCTAATGATTAAAGAATCAGAAAAAGGAAATAATTTTAAGAACGATTAAAAATTTTTAATTAAAGTCGAAAAAATTAAAGAATCTGAAAAAGCAAGTCCAGATAAAATTACAAAATAAAATTATGTTACTTAATAACACGTTTAACTTAAAATTAGTCCATTTTCATTTTTCATTTTTTATGCAAATTTACCAATAAGCGGCGTAATCTCTCCTAGCATGGAAACTAATGGGAACACTGCGCCATCTCTTCTAAGTAGCAGATGCGCAAACGCTCCAATTTCTGTAGGAGAGATTGCGCGGCCTTTTATTTAAACATGACCTCTGCTGAAACGAACCGTTGATGTTCACATTGTTAGTCTAGATTAGTAGCTTATAAGAAATCGTTTAAGTTTAAAATATTTTGTACTATTGACATTGTATAGAAATTCTGATGAAAAGCTATGAAAATTCAACCACTCACTTTGGGAAAACAAAACAAAATAGCAATACTTTATCTTAGACGCTCAAAGTAATCAACGTGCACTTTCAAGTAGACACTCCACTACTGTTGTTTTACAACTACCTGGAGTCACTACGCGCTCACTCTACTCCTTCCCCCCGAACCTCTATGTGCGCAATCTCTCCGACCGCGCCATCTCTCCTGGCTTTACCTTATAAGATAAATAACATTCTGTAACTTAAAATTATCGTTGACAAGGTATTGCACATTAAACTTTTCAAAACAATTTATAGAATAACAGATATTCAAATATGTGGATATTTGTGAGAAAAATATTTTAAAGCCGATAATTTGTGTCGATTTTATCTAAATGTTACTGATCGACATTTTTGAATGTTTGAAAGTTTTTACGAAAAACATTAAATCAGACTTAAGTAATTAGAAGAAATTTTAGATGTAGACGGAAGAGCATGGCAACGCTTTTTTATAGATGAGAAGTATTCAAACATTAAATCATATACAGTTGGCTAACACAATTGCTTAAAACAGTCATCTAAGGATGAAAATGATAGAACTCATATTATCGCCATGTCGTTCTGTCCAAAATTATCTCCAGAAATTATGTAGTTTCTGTACGATGTTTCCTAACTACAGCGGGTCGTTGATGTTGTGCTTAACAACCATGTTGATGTGTGCCATTTTGTTGTAAATGATATAAGATGCGAATGGAATGCTTCTTTTGTTTTCAGAACAAGGTTAACGTTTCATACCACCATTCAATGTTGTATAATAAACTTTTTTTTTAAATAAAATTATTCAAATTAGCTCATAACATCATAGAAGAAATATTAATAAAACAACTAAATTAATCTGACATATATCGAAAAATCTCCAAATATCAAGGAATGTAGTTCGCGCAATTCATGATTTCAAATAATTTAATATATTTTAAGAAGGTAAAAATTCTTTGTGTATATAAAAATAAAGCTTAAACAATATAATTTTTAAGGTTATGACTGTTTCAATTAAAGTACTGTTATAAAATTCGGTTATCCTATCTAAAAAAATAAATTTGCTTAGGTGAGTTTTCTTCAATTTTCTAGAATCTTTATTAGAAAAATTAAATATTTTTTAGAGGAAATCTTAAATAAAATCAAGTTTATGTTTAACGTATACTTAATTCTTTTTATTTTAAGGAATATTAAAATGTAAAATAGTACAAGAACTATAATGTTGAGGCAATTTCACCAAATATTAATTTTCTTTTAGCAATGCTCAGCTTTATTTAATGTCTCCAGGAAATATTTCTTTATGCACTATGTATAATATTTAAAGCTTTAAATGTATAAAATTTTGCAAATCACCTTATTGCTTTATTATAACATAGAGTTGCAATTTGTATTCCCTTAAATCACTGTACGTATTTTTATTTTTATGTGTAATATGCGAAAACACTTTTTAAATTAGCTCTATTCTCTTGTAATATATGAGTAAGTTTGATGAACTTTCTACCTATTTTAATTATCTAACGAAAACACTATAAAGGCAATTACGAGGACGGATTATTTTCTTTAACTGAGTTATAATAAACTAGCGTCTGTGGTTTATTTACGGCTGAAATTTTCCTCTAACCATTCTATCATCAACACATGCTTTTAGCAGTATAAGCATATATTTATAGGCACCAGCTCTTTGTGTTTAAGAAATATATTATGTTTTCAGGACTTTTCTTTTGTATTTTAAACTTTAAAAAGTTATAGCTGATATTTTATATATTTAGATTAAAAAACACTTTTTGTAAGTGAACATTTACATTTTTATGTTACATCATTAAAGTAATGTTCATTACGAAGTATTTATTATTGATGAACACTAAGCGCACATATCAAGAAACAGAAAAATCCAGTATATTCTATATGTCAAATTATATTCCTTTTACTAAATTAAATGTCTATTTTAAAATGAATAGTAACAAAATGTATGAATTATGACCAATAATGTAATGAACTCTATTTAATTTTAAAATGTTTTCACGCATAATATGTGCATTCAAAACATTTTTTTGTGTCTAAATAGTTATTTAAAATACTATAAAGAACTGTCATAGCAACAGCGTGCTGTAAATCATGTATGACATGTTTAGTATAACATTTTTGATTTAACTAAATCTTAAAATTTTAAAGTTTACGCAGCCTTTTCATTTATCTTGAATACAAAACTCTTTGCGTAAAAGTTATGCTAAAGATTAACATAAAATATAACAACTTTGTTATGTGGATGAAAATGTTACTATTTTGAACAATCATAAATGATAGCAATAAGCTTTTATTTATAGTGTCTAACTGAAAATTACACTGGCGAAAACGTTTAAGAAAACCGTTATAAAACATGTAATTTTTTTTTCAGTTTTTGATCAGTTTCACATGATCTTTCTTTTGCCAAGCCTCACATATCTTTAAAATGCAGAATACCATATTGCTGAAAAAAAATTAAATGAGAATATAAGAAATGTGATATGTTGTGGAATAAGGACATTTTTGTCTTAAGTTGTACATATTTTTAGAGATAAGTAGAAACATTTTATAAGATGTGGGGCCACTGATAATGAAATGTCATGCCTCACAAATTTACAAGCTTCCTGTTCGTCGCCCATTCTTCCAATTAAACACAATTTCTCACAATCCATCCGACGTTTTTTCAACAATATTTTCCACCTTACTAACAAAAAGGTTTTATCTATTTTGCATATTACTCAGAAGGAAGGATAAATACCATTTGACTAAATGATAGTGTTGATCTTGAGTTACCAAAGTACTAAATTTCATTGGCCTTTTCATTTAATAGAATTAACATCAATTAAATTCCTATAGTTGTCGCTTCAGTTTTTCCCGCCAGTTTATTACTAATTATGATTTTTCCTTATACCACATTTATAAGAAGAGACATCGACAGGATTTGGTACGTCAACAATAAAAAATGAATATTTTTGAATCTATATCTGTTAATCTGTGTGCTACACAAATTTTCTGGACACCGTAACTCAAAATCTAATGAATATATTTCAATAAAATGTTCAATTTAGTTGAACCTAGAAAAAAATTACATTTATTAGATTTTGGTGTCTATCGCTGTAGTCGTTTAATTGAAATGCAACTAAAAGTCCATAATATCCGGTGGTGAAATTATACATTGTGTCATATGTGAAAATATACTTTCTGAAAAAAAGTTCCAAGTTGATCAACACTTAAAAACTACCAAGTACATATAAAAAAAAAAAATATTAGTAGCGATGACTATTCCAAGGTACAAACATTTTTTTTTTTTTTCAAATCGAGCATTGTCAAAAAAGAAAAGGAAAAATTCTACAGAAAAAATTACTTTACCTTGGATTTAGAGATATATATCATTAAGCAAACTGAATAATTCAAATTTCAAAAGCTATCTGAAGAAATACAGCAGTAACCTCTCTATACCTAATGAATCAAAACGATGCAGCCATATTGTATAATGAAATTAGGAACGTGATTAGAAATTACGTTGGAAATAATGCTATATGAATATGCAGAGGAAACAGCTGCCAGATGTGGTCGCTTTATAGCACACCTCTTTGCGTGAAAACTAACAATGGCCCATCTCACCCGCACATCATCGCCATCATCTAAAAACGTTGACAACTCTACTATTTCAACGTTCGTTAACATTTCATTGCGTAATTTGTGGCCTGTCAACGATCAGCTTTGTGAAATGGTTCAAGTATTTATTAGTGGTACCGCTTCGTTTATGGTCAAAGCTGCAATGTCATTAAAAACATTCTATCCCAATTTAATTAATGTTACATGTTTGGTTTACGTTCCTCATGTTGTAGCCAAACAAATAATACAAAACTACGGAGAAGTAAATATAATCATTTCTTGCTTTAGAATTTTTTTTCTTAAAGCACCAAGGCGAGTAAAATGTTTTACGTAAATACATACTAACCCTCCTCAACCATCAGGACCAATATTAACGAAAGGGAGAGCATGTTTAAATGGATCTTTATTTTATGGAAATATCTGGAATGCTATAAAAAATTTGGTTAAAATATTTAACTGTTCAAATTCTTCTGCAATCTTTATAGCTAACAATATTTTGTTTGGCAATAACATTACAAAAATGTTATCTATGACTGAAAATCATTTTTAATCAGAGAGATAACCCGAAACATTAAAAAACATTAATAACGCTTGATAATCAGCTCTCAATGATGCAATTAAAGGAACAGAGAAAATTACACAATATATATTGTTAGTCCAAGGAGATAGGGGATAAAAATTACAAGAAAAGCACAAGAAAGTGTAACACTATCAAGTTGTTTTCAAGTTTAAAAATATAAATAGCCCCATTAACGGGGAAGTACATTGATGTGCAAAACTTAAGCAACAAACAAAAAATGCTAATTTCTGAACAAGTGAGTACTCAAAAGGAAATTCTATAAAGAGAAAGTGTGGAAAAGAGGTACTACCCTAACAGTACGGCCAGTCGATGTGAAGTCACCTTGACGTCACACATGGTTAGAAGTGTCACAATCTCTACGGTGAATCAATATATGGGATATTTCACTGTCTCATTATTACTCTCAAATGATTGTTAACTCTGAAAAGTTACTGTGACTGTCTCATTGTGTTGAGTCACCAGGTGACATTACAATGAAGTCACCTTGTGATTCTCAAATCACTGTCAGTTGAATACTGAACTTTGATGTCATTGTGAGCATTGCATTTTGATGAGTCGTCAAATAATGTCACAACGGAGTCGCGTGGTGACTTGCCGGAGATCGACACTCTATTGTGAAGTCATCATTGCACTTCTTTGTGAAAAGTCACCAGATGATTTCATTTTCTGTCACTTGGGAACTCATCACAGAACATCTATCATGATGACTTTACAATGGAGTGTCAACATGACAGTCACATGAGAGTCACAAAATGACTTCATTGTAAAGTCCCCTGGTGACTCGTCAAAAAGCAGCAGTCATGGTGACTGTTCAGTGGAGTGACTAAATGAGAGTTAAAATGAGACGAATAAAAGATATCACATTTCTGTCCATTGTAGTGACTGCGACAATTGTGACCATTTGTGATGTCAAGCAGACTTCACATCGACTGTCTGTGCTGTTAGGGTAGTACCTATTTTCTACACTTACTGTTTATAGAATTTCCTTTTGAGTACTCACGTGTTCAGAAATTAGTATTTTGTGTTTGTTACTTAAGTTTTTCACACTAGTGTAATTGACCTACCAGAAGAAACCACATCATGTATCGTAAAATACTATAAATATTGATTGCCCTATTACATCAGCGGATCCTGAAAGTATATTTTCAACGCTAAAAAACGTTATTGAATATAGAAAACAAAATGCAACTTTGTGTAATTTGAAAAATATATAATTCTATTATGTAACATAAATTACTCTCTCTAGAAAATAAATGTTGCATCCATTATTAATTACTGTTCCCTCTTTCTCAATCATTTATTTATACCTGACACTTCTTATAAAAAAAATTAGTGCACGTTTTGCCATACTTTAAAGGGTTTTAGTGCATCATTTTGCCTATTTGATAGCATTTAGGGCATAGTTTTGCATAGTTTTAATGTTTTAATGAATATTTGCATCCATATTTGTTCCTTTTTTCTGTATATAATTTGGGCACTAGTTTAAACTCTTTTTAGTTTTAGTTTGATAGACAGAATTTTGTTTAATTAAAGATTCTTAGTAAAATATATATTTTGACAAAATTTTGGATTTGTAAAAACAAAAGAGGATTCTATTGTTCAGTGTTTCCTTTTTTTAATTCTAAGAGGGACTACTGAAACTACAAATTGAGAAGAAGAAACTATTATTTATCTTCAAAATTATTGCGATGTATCTGCGCTATTTAAATTAACATATTAGAATGATATGAAACAACATTTTATGATTAACACATCATACTTGTTTAAATTGAACATTTTTTTTTTAAATTAACTATTATATATCATACATTTCCATGTTGTATGAATTTTGAAATTTTATATAAATGCTTGTTCTTTTTTTTTTTTTTTTTTTTTTTTTTTTTTGAAACTTAGTAATTTTGATTAAATAAATGCAAAATAACAATTATGATAAACATGGTTTTTGTAATGTATTTCAGTGTCTAATATGTACATCACGTAAAAGGCAACAGCACATTTTGTTTCATATAAGCAGCTGTTCGTCGTAAATTCAAAGCGTATAACTTTGTTGTTGTACCGCCCAATTAGAATATCTTAGCTACAATGAATTACACATTTTAAACAGATTTTACTACCAAATTTACAATAAATATCTGCAACTTACATCATTTATCTGAGTTAACCACTAAAATTTGTTGGAAATATATTTCACACAGAAGGAAAAAATGCCTCCTGTTATATGTTTCTATCACCAACATCTTCTTGCTAAATTAAAGAATGTCTTCCACGTTCTGTCCGAGACGCACGAATTTCATAATGGACAAAATAAAACAAACTTTTTTAGCATTTCAAAAAAGAAAATGCTACAAATTCTTGGCATTTTTTTAAATTATGTGTTCAATAATTTCACATATTACATGATCAAAACTAAAAGTTTTTAATCGAGTTATAAAATTTATTGTAGTTTTTAAAGTTATATCCAGTTATTATGACAGTTGAAACGCTTTCCTATTTTCAAATTAATTCCTGTTTTATTTTACCTAAATTTAGTCTCCTTCACATTTAGTTTAATTCATGAAACATTCTCATTGTTCAAAATTACACACTTTTTTCCTAAAATAAAATGAGAGAGAATACAGTTGTAACTCTATTTTGCAAATTTCTTTATTTTATATTTTTTTTCTTTTGAACGAAGAACATTTTACGTATTTCATTGTAAAATAACCTCAAAATAACGAAGTGCATTATCCATTTAACTATTTTTTTTCTTGCCATCCATTCTTTTTTTCCTATTTTTAAAAATATTTCTCGGCATTTCACACTTATTCTTTATTTTTACATTTTTTATGATGCTGAATGAACGTCAACTAATTTTACAAAATACCTTTCTCCGGAAGTTTTTATTTCTTTGTTTCATTAAGTGCATTTTACCCATTCAGAGCAATATTCAGCCACCGCACTTTGTCAGTTAGAGATAGATTTATATAAAAAATATCAAAGTTTACAATTCATATTTGTTTTGAAAATTAATTATATATATAAAGGAAAGTTGCCATAAGTGGACCGATGCACTTCTGCCATTAATTACAGAAAGAGACGCCATCTATCGCTAAAATCCTACTCATCAGAATGCCGCCATTTAGGATCAAAAGAAGCACCCGCTTTCCACGTGCTGTTTTCAGACAATTTTAAAATACCTAGAATTAGCTGTTTTGATTTACTATTTTCCTACTAAACGTAAGAGAATACTTTAAAACTATGGTAAGTAGTTATGTGTTCATATACATATCTATATTCACATGTTTAATGTGAATATTTGTCACGCAAATTTATTTGCTTTTGTTTTTGTTCTTAGTCTTGAGATTATCTGATTTAAAAAATGGCACAGTTGCAGCAATTTGAGTTGCTTAAATTGGACCAGATATACGATCATACATTTGAAAATTAAGTAATGAATTTCGAAAGCTGTATGCTTTGGACACTATTTGTTTTTAATAAGGCAGGCTGTAGTGTTGTTTCTTAATGGCTATTCGACACATAGCAAAACCTTGATGCTATAAATTTTGCACGGGAATATAACATTATTATTGCAATTACCTGGGCAATAAAACCCACAGATCAGAACCTTTGGATGTAGCCTTCGTTAAACTCTTAAATACCTATTACGTAGAGGCACATGAATTGTAGTTTAGAGCTCTGAAGCGTTTCCTTCTAACATTATTGCAGGGCCCTCAACTTTTAACTATCGCTTACAACACAGCAGCAACAGTTGAAACCTCCGTCCAAGCTTTTAAATGAAGCGGCATTTGATCTCCTAACAGACATGTTTTAAAAAGTCACCATTTTACAGCTGCTTCTGCACCCATTCCTGACTAGGCGATAGGCACTGCAAATATATCCGTTGAATATTTTGCTAGTGAGATTTCGAAGTCAAGCTCAGTAGTTTTGAAATCTACTAAAACTAAGAGAGTGCAAAAAATGATTAAAACGACAAATAGTCTGGAAGAAAAACATCAGTGACAGCAATAGTTGTCAAAGATATAGGAAACGAAAAGGAAAGACTAAGATGTGAAGAGATTGACCCGCTCGAAGGCTGCAGCTACAAAACCGCCCCAAAAAGGCAAATAATCATTAGAAAGGTTATCTTCGTTTCCAAAAACAGTTAAGTTAAAGTACAGAGGGAACCAAAAACAGCTCTGTTAACATCATCACCATATAAAATAAACCTTGAAATGAAAAAAACGACAAAAAAGAAGATCCCAAAGCAAAAAAAAAGCAATTGGAACATAAAGCTTTAAGAAATAGGTGTAATTCAATTGGAAAGAAAATTATGGAAGAGAAGGACTACAGACATAAAGTAAATACATCTTCTGTTGCGAAAAACATGTCTAATGATCTTCATAATCTAAAAAGAAAACCAAGACAGTGATTACTTTTTTTGCATAATTTGTAAGAAAAATAAAATAGCAGAAATGATACAGTGTTCAGATTGCCAAATATGGTTTCATGTTGTGTGCGCTAGAATAAAGAATGAACAAAATAAATTCATGCGTAAGCTTTGCATCAATTTTTAGGTGAAATTCAAGTAACTGCCAATTAGTTCCATAATTTCTATTCTTAATTACTTATAACTTAGATTTATATTTTGAATACATTTTGTTTCAAAACAATTACTCTTACTGTCAGACATTTTATTACATTATATTTCATTGCTGTTGTTTTGTTTGATTATTTCATTAATCGCAAACTTTACTTTTAATAAAGTTAGTTATATTTCCTACTCATTAAAACAGCCTAATATTGTTTGGTCCAATTTAAGAGACTGGGGGTCCAACTTAGTCAACCAGGACCACTTTCGACAAATTTTTCAAATTAAAATAAAACTTAATATTTTCGAAAAGAAATTGTTCTAAAGATTTATTTAGTTAGCAGATAAATAGATATACCACACGTTGGTATTTTTTTGTAGATATTCCAAAAATGAAGTATATGTAAAATATGTAAAGTGGACCAAATTCGGCTGCTCTCCCCTATATTTTCTTTTGGAAAATATATGAATGGTAACCTATATATTTTTTTTTTTTACAAAAATCAATTTTTAGAAGAATTAAATACTCCAATCCAAATTCAGATCTTATTTCGTCAAATAGTGTTTAAAGTATACTTTAAAAAGTACACGGATTGCAATCTGTTTTGGAACATTAAAAAATGAATTTTACATTCGGAGTTCCAATTTTAAACTTTTAAATTTTTTGACGGAAAGAATTACTGTTAGGTATCCGATTGTAAAAACTACCGCAAAATGCAAATATGATGTCAAAGTAGCTGTTTGTTTTGAAAATGTTGAAGTTTCTTATTATTTTTATATGTAGACTACCCTACGTAAAATTTTAATGTAGTACTAATTAGTAGATATTAGAAATAATCGAGTAATGTATTTCACATATTTAAGTATACGAAGATTTGCGGTAATGTTAGTTGGGCTAATTATTAATGTTCTTTTCCAGGACTGTGTATAGCCATGCAATTTCATAATAAATTACAAGAACTTTCATATTTGTTTAACCTAAACTTTTGTTTAACCTAACCTAATTTTTTTTTTATTTTTTCGTTGTCTGAGTCTTGTTTAAAGGTATTCTAAACTGTTTGTTTACTTTTTTTTAAACAATTTAGGCAAAAGGACATACTTATTTTTTCTTCTTCTTTTAATCGTGAATTGGATGCTATCTGTGTACACTTGCCTTGGTCCCTTTTTATGAATTTCATGTCAATGCAAATCAAGTTACCAATTGTATAAACTGCATAAATAAAAACAGAAAAGTTATTTTGGTTACGCTTTGGCCAACCATATATATTTTCTTAGAGAACAGTATGCTAAATTTCTCATGGACAAAGTTACCATGGGCCACTATTTTTAAAAGTATAATCTTCCTTTTTGATTTTTAATAGGTGTATTTTTAATAGGTATAAAGAATTTGTGTATTATTGGCTATAGCACAAGTATAGACTAATGAAAAAATATTTAATTCGACGTAGCATTTTTCGCTTTTCCTTATTTTTACATTTTAGCAATACAAACTGGACATGAATCACTTATGGTCTCGACTCCACTTTTGATAAATATTTCTAATTTGTCAAAATCTCAGGTTCGTATAACACATGTGCTTTCATGTGTCAATACAAAATCCCGTCTAAAACAAGTCTAAAATTTACAATTTACAATCGTTTGTATTACTTCGATTCAAAGGATTGTAAATTAACACTTTCTTTATGTTTTCTGGTTCATTGATTGCCAACACAAAGACATTTCTATTACTTTTGGCAATAAAAATATTCTATTGTAATTTGTTTTTACTTCAATTAATATTCATACTACAATTTAAACCTATTTTCTAAAAGATCGAACTTTGTACCGTCAAAGTTGTTGAGTGCTAAAGTTTACTTTTTATTGATTAATGTATAACTGAATATTAACAATATGAATTAAAAAATACCTTATTCATGACACGATCAGAATACTATAACTAACTTGGAAACTGTGGTAGTTGACATTGAGTAGGAATGAATGAACAAAATTTATGAAATTTACCATTGATAGCATTGATATTAAATGATTAATTTTTCATGATAACATTGGAAAATAACATTTAAATATCATTGAAGCAAATTAAAAAATCCATTTTACTTGGTGTTTGCATCAATATCTACCATTTTAAAAATACGACAATGCTAATATTTATTCTTCATATTACCAATTTGTACACTCAGACATTACTTAAAAAACATAGTTCCATAAAAGCAGTCCTTCATTATTAAAAATGTAATTTTTTTATAACACTATTACCATTATACAAAAGCGCTTTCACTCCGGATAGAGAATCCTCAGTTGTAACCCTCAAGCATCCATCTCTTGGCTATATATCTGACTGGGGGTTGAAAAATTTCCTTTATTTTGATTCGATTATTTCTTATTTCCCTCTTCTTCCAGCGGCAAAATCTGGCATTGCATGTGTCATATCATTGCAAACGTCTACTTTGGATGTCTATTTGGATGTATGATTTTTCCTTATACCACATTCATAAGAAGAGACATCGTCAGGATTTGGTACGCCAACAATAAAAAATGAATATTTTTGAATCTATATCTCTCAATCTGTGTGATACACAAATTTTACGGACACCGTAACTCAAAATCTAATGAATGTATTTCAATAAAATGTTCTTTATCGTTATTTAAAATCTTTAATGGTTCCTTTATTAGAGCATTAGACATATCTCTGATAGATGCATATCCCTGCATATCGCTGCATGTCTATGCATGCCTTATCAGAGCATTATCCCTGTATAATGCTCTAATAAGGAAGCAATAGAGATTAAGGCTATTTACTTAAGGCTAATTATATACACCCGTCATATTCTCGTGCTGCGTAATTGCCAAGTCACAAAATAATCATTAACTAAAGATGTAGAGACTAGGAATGATTTGTGGAGGAAATTTTCAGAGTTAACCCGAGAGAACTCGCTGCGTGAGATTTTCTCTCACCGTCATACCGTTTTTAGCCCCAGGTCGCTGATTGGATAACAGTGAGGCTGATCTCTCTTCTAGCTGGGGGTAGGAGTGTAAGGAAGGGGAGGGCGATCTTGTGCAGATTCAGTGTCCTTCAGGAGAGCGTTGGAGTAAGGTGTTTTGAAACAAGCGGAAAGCAGTGAGTGTTTCTCTCGCAGAGAGTTCGGACATAATAACATATATTTTTCCTAAACTTGAGATATTTTCTCACAGCGAGTCTTCGCGAGACTCTCTTTTTTTAAGTCGTTCGGATAAATTTTTGTATGGTCTTTGCGTAACTATAACTAGTCGTAGAAAAATGCTTGTGAATTAGGGAAAGCAATGCATGCACTAAAATAGCTGAAACATAAGTACATTTATTATGAGATATTTAGAAAACTATCTTCATCTTTTTTTTATTTTTATCATTTATTAAAACTTTCCAATATAGTTGAAAAGTTTTTATGAATTCAGTTTGTCTGTCTGCCATCTGTCTGTTGTCTGTCTGTCCATGCTCTAAGAAACATAAATATAGTCAAATTGGCATGAAATTAATATAGATTATTGGGATTTAACATGGTATGTTAGATATTGAAAAGGAAGTGCGTAGCGTTTACGGTTCATTTACAGGGGCTTTCAAAAGAATTCTGTTACATTACAGTCGATTTGGAAATATCGTTTGTGGTGTATTTTAATGAGTTACGCTATTTTAAATATATTGAAATTTATTTGAACACTGATATGTATTACAAAGTGCTTACTGTAGAATCAGGTATGCATATAATTTATCATTCCTTTACAGGGACACACAAATTTATTTCAGTGAAGTGGCGAATTTATTGGGCTACAGTTTACCTATGAAGAATAATTGCTGGAAGTGTGTTTACAGTTGTAATACGCTTTTAAAAATTTATCTGTTTTTTGTATACTACTTTGTGTGTATTATTTCTATAGATTATGTACAGGGCTGCACAAAAGATCTCAAGTACATTTCCATTTATTGATAGAAATTGCTGAATACAAATTTTCAACTGTGCTATGCGTTAAATTGAACAAAATTTTAGCATGCTATGTAGTATACATACAAACCTATAAATTGAATACAAGTATGCGAAAAGAATTGGGATATTTTTCTGACTATTCTGACTATTTATCGTAGTTTCAGTAATTTTTTTTAACTGCTTTATGCATTTTTAAAAATATAAATTGCACAAATTGTGCTTATTAGTTGCTAAAATCAGTGTAAAAATTGTTTTAAACTCATAAAAGAGCTAAAATCCTACATGTTTCGGCTTTAAACTTAAAGCCATCATCGGGGAAGAGGAACAACACAAACGACTACTGATCTTTTAATTTTCGACACGAGAAAATTGAAATCAACAGTATGGAAAAATTTTAAATAAAATAAGCGGGCGCTCTCTGTTGCCAAAGAGCGAAAAACAAAACAAAGAATTAACAAGGGGTTAAAAATGTATCCCATAAACTAGGTATGTTGAAAGAAAAGTTATCATTACAAATACAATCTTTTCTAATTTTAATTTCCAATGATTCCCTAATGGCGGCTTTAAATGGGTTATTGAACCTATGGATAATTCTTGCTTTATCGAAATTAATTACAGTACCATTATTTTTAGCGTAAAACCGGGAGAGTGCAGTGGATAACTTTCCAAATTTTATGTCGTTTTTATGCTCTTTTAACCTTTCCAAAAACTTTCTTTTAGTCATACCAATGTAAAAAATTATACTATTATTATTTAAGCTAATGGGGATTTCATAAACACCTGCGAATTGATCAGGGGGGATAGGATCTAATTTACATGAAACTAAGTCAACCAATTTTCTGGGAGGGACAGCAATAAGATGGATATTGTATTTACGGAGGGCCCTTTTAATCCTTTCAAATATAATAGGTATATATTGGAATTTACGATAGTTTGGTTTATTATTGCTAGGGACAGGATGCTGAATTAAATGGCCAATGGTTTCCCCGCTCATCACGTACAGAAAATTATAGAAAAATTCAATGGCCATTTAATTCAGCATCCTGTCCCTAGCAATAATAAACCAAACTATCGTAAATTCCAATATATACCTATTATATTTGAAAGGATTAAAAGGGCCCTCCGTAAATACAATATCCATCTTATTGCTGTCCCTCCCAGAAAATTGGTTGACTTAGTTTCATGTAAATTAGATCCTATCCCCCCTGATCAATTCGCAGGTGTTTATGAAATCCCCATTAGCTTAAATAATAATAGTATAATTTTTTACATTGGTATGACTAAAAGAAAGTTTTTGGAAAGGTTAAAAGAGCATAAAAACGACATAAAATTTGGAAAGTTATCCACTGCACTCTCCCGGTTTTACGCTAAAAATAATGGTACTGTAATTAATTTCGATAAAGCAAGAATTATCCATAGGTTCAATAACCCATTTAAAGCCGCCATTAGGGAATCATTGGAAATTAAAATTAGAAAAGATTGTATTTGTAATGATAACTTTTCTTTCAACATACCTAGTTTATGGGATACATTTTTAACCCCTTGTTAATTCATTGTTTTGTTTTTCGCTCTTTGGCAACAGAGAGCGCCCGCTTATTTTATTTAAAATTTTTCCATACTGTTGATTTCAATTTTCTCGTGTCGAAAATTAAAAGATCAGTAGTCGTTTGTGTTGTTCCTCTTCCCCGATGATGGCTTTAAGTTTAAAGCCGAAACATGTAGGATTTTAGCTCTTTTATGAGTTTAAAACAATTTTTACACTGATTTTAGCAACTAATAAGCACAATTTGTGCAATTTATATTTTTAAAATACTAGTTAACAGTGTAGTGTCCAGATGGATTCAATTGCTTTATGCATTTTGTAAATTGTTTATTTAGACTTCTTTGATCTTAATAAACGCTAAGGTTTTATTACAGTATTTAAAATGTGTCGAAAAATGTTATAAAATTTATGCTGGGGGCATGATTTTTCATTCTTGTTATATGGATCTTTCATTTAATATTTTAGCCCAATCATTGTGGGATGCCCAGCTGCCTGATGTGGAGAATCTACAAGATTAGGCAAACAGACTGGATTATCCCGAGACTGATGCTGAAAGTGAGCATTCAGATCATGAAATAGAATCTGAACAATCAGCAGACGATGATCGATCCAAGGACGACGATCTATCAAATTGCTTTATTGGTAGGGACAATACCACTATCTGGCATGCCAATCCATCACGCAAAAATATTCGCACGGCCAAGAAAAATATTGTAATTCATCCACCTGATGTAAGAGTAATTGCTCGCAGTGCTAATACACCAATTGATTGCTGGAAGATTTTCTTTTCCGACTCCATGATTGAGACTGTTGTGAAATGCACAAATCTTTGCTTGAATAAATTGAGGAGTAATTACCAACAAGCTCGGGATTGTAGTGAGATCGATTTTGTGGAAATTCATGCATTATTAGGATTGCTCTACATGGCTGGATTAAAAAAAGCTCAGCACTTAAATTTAAAAGAATTGTGGGCTACTGACGGGACTTCCCCCTGAATGTTTTAGGGCTACTATGTCACGAGAACGGTTTCTTTTATTGTTGAGGGCCCTTCGATTTGACAAATTAGATGACAGAAAGGTCCGCAAGGAACAAGACAATCTTGCCCCCATCAGAGAGGTATTTGAAGAATTCAATGCGAAATGTAGAGAAAACTATCAAGTAGGGGAATACACCACAATTGATAAGAAGCTCAAACCGTTTCGTGGACGATGCAAATTTCGTCAATACATACCAAGTAAGCCGGCCAAATATGGCTTAAAAATTTATGCACTTGTAGACTTGCGCAATTTATACACCAGCAACCTTGATATTTATGCTTGCCGACAGCCGATCCATTTAAAATAGAAAACAGTGCAAGTGCAGTGGTGAAATGATTAGCTGACCATATTTTAAATACTGGTTGAAATATAAATATGGATAATTTCTTTACATCAATATCATTAGCCAAAGAATTGTTGGAGAAGCGGACAACTTTGTTCGGCATGATCATAAAAAATAAAAGAGAGATTCCAGCTCGATTTATTGAAATAAAGAAAAAGACATTGCTCTCCAGCCTTTTTGAATTTACTAAAGATGATATTCTGGTTTTGTACAAAACAAAACAGTCCCGAAATGTTTTGGCCTTCTCTACTTTTCACAGCAATGATGATATAGATGAGAACACTGTTGATTTGGCCAAGCCAGAAATCATCACATTCTATAACTTGACAAAAGGGGGTGTGGATGTTGTAGATGAGATGAAAACATCTCACACAGTTGCCAGAGCATCATGCAGATGGCCACTAACCATATTCTTTTGTATTATGAATACAGGAGGTATCAATAGCGAAATCATCAAGCAAACACTGATTATTTTGTTGACAGCTTTTTTGAAAGAATTAGCCCCTAGTTTAATGAAACAACACCTCATTACAAGATAAGCTATCCAGAATATATGCCTTTAAGATCGTGGAGCCACGAAAAGGATAGCAGGGGTTGAAATGACCATCGAGAAAGCAAATAAGAACCAAAAGGGTGAAGCATTCTATGTTTTTTGCCCGAAAAGGAAGAACCAGAAGACAACAAAAGTGTGTCAAAACTGCAACATACCAATTTGTCCATCACACACTATGTACAGTTATCAGGAGTGTGCAAAAAGTAACAAATCACAGCATTGACTGGCTTTTACTGATACCATTCATAACTGAAAATTTTTGCTTTATAATACTTATTTTCCTCTATACTTAATACTACTACTTTGTGATAAAATTTTCTAATAATTCAAAATTAAGAAACTACTTGGTAGTTTTGTATAGGTATTTGTTTTCTCTCATTCATATTTTTTTCTTTTGCTATGTAAAATATAAACTTGTTTTGTACTATTACTACAGTATTATTGCTAACCCATAAAAAATTGTCCTTATTGATAATCTTTCTTGTTTTTTACCTGCTATATATAGAATCATTATGAAAATTTTTAGTTATATACAAGTATATATATTTTTTTTATTTGAATATAATTGTATATTTGAAAATTATTAATCCATTTTTCCCCCATTAAGTTTACATTTTTCATTTATTTTAGAAACTGTTGCATTAAGACTCTTATTTAAACCATTTTTCCATTTTAATTAAAATTTTAAAATGTTATTTCAATTATTTAGACCTCTTTTATGAATAAAAGTACTAAACAAAATAAAAAAAGTTGACATTAAGCTAATGTAAAGTAAAATTAAAGAAATTCAGCACCGTGAGAGAAATTCTCACAAGCGAGTTCTGGTGAGACGAGAGGTCTAGCAAGTTCTCCCGGGTTAATAAGATAGCTAAACTTGGCTGTACATGATCTCAGAAATTTTTAAGGTAAACGAGCCACCAGAGTTGGCTAAATTTTTTACATGTTATTTGGATTCATGTGCTCTAATCGAGGATTATGGTCCTCCAGAATTTGTGGATTGATGTCCGAACACCCTGTATATTACATCTTTTTTCCATAAAATATTCCATGGTTAGCTACTATTTTTGAAACCTTTAACATAAAACTTTTGGATATCAATTTTCTATAACCTTCATATTCACAAACCCTTTTTGTGGGTAACAAATAATCTCTGACATTATCTCTACACGTTATTTATCGGTAAATTGTTCACAAGTGCATTGATCAAGGAAACCATGCTGAAATTGTTTTACTACAGTGATACAAATATATAATAAAGGTCAGTATAATTGTATTAGTAACAGATTTTTGTCATTGGAGGAAAATATTTTATCTGATTCATAATTTATGAGCTGTTAGGAATATTAAGATAAACTGTGGATGTAATGCGTATATTTCGTTTCCAAATGTTTTGAAACTTTTGCCAGGAAATTTTATTTTTCATTCTGAAAAGAAAAGAAATAAATAAAAAGCTGCAACATATTTTTTACGTTCTTATCAAATGTTTTTTTTTATTTTTAAATGATGGCCTTTTTTTTTAGAAAAACAGAAAACTTTGAAAATATTGTTATTTGTATCTGATATATATATATATATATATATATATATGAAAAAAATAAATAATATGTTCTCAAAGAATGCCTTATCGTTTTCAGTTAAAATGTGAATGACAGGAACCCTTTATTTTCTTTTGCAACATTTTTTCAGCTGAAAACTAATTTATAAATTTAAAACATTTACAAAGCATACGCTTATTAAAAATTTAATAAACAAAAACCTTTAAAAACGTATTCCGAAATATTTTAACAGGTGAAAAATGCGCTCGTACTGAATATAGATAGACAGACAAGCTTGCTTACTTATTTTAATAATTTCCATTATAACATTTATCAGACTGCATCGAACTGCATTGAAACAATTTGCATTTTCTGTACTTAATTCATCTACACCGTTTAAATATCTACATTTCCTGTATATATTTTTAAATTATTTATAATTATAGTTGCTAATAAAAGCGCGATTTTGTGAAAACGTATACTGCTTTTTTAAGTTACTTCAGTCCCCGAAAATTGTTTAGTTGTTTTCTTGATTGTGTATTAAAAAGCAGTTCTAATGTATCTCAGACGTGCGAGTTGGGCATCTGTCTTTTAAGCTGTTTAAATACCTTCTACGCTGCTTTACAACAGTGTTCCAATACTTGAAATTTCGTAGTTACTGTCATTTTTCTTTACGGGTTTAAAAATTGAACTGAAAAATCCACATCGTTCATATACTTAATGTAACATGAAAAACACGGATTTAGGGTAATTATTCATTCTTTCTGTTTTATGAACCTGCATAAGAGAGTCTGTGTTTCAAAGTTAAATGCTAACCATACTACTTTATTATCAATTCATGTCACATTACTAAACTGCGTTGTGAGCACGGCTACACAATTCATTTTTAATATTTTGAGATTAATTTAAATTTACTCAAAGCACAATCCTACTTTCTGTTTACTCTTACAGATACAATTATCTGAATTTCTCGCTTCTTCGTTTCTTTCCAATAATTTCAAGTACTTAAACAAATTACACATATAAATTTTAGGCTTTCAGTGCATTTGGAAGCATTGTATTAACGCTAATGTTTCTCCATGCGATTAATTTATTAAAGTATCTTTTTAAATGCTTTACACCTTTTAATTGAAAAAAACAAAAAAGGTTTTTTTTTTAAAGAAAATGTGGGATAAAATAGAAAATTAAATATATATATATATATATATATATATATAATTAAATGTGCTTTGTAACAGTGTTCCAATACTTGAAATTTTGACGTTACTGTCATTTTTCTCTTTTAACCAAAAGACTTTACGAGTTATATATATATATTTCTGATTTAAAAAAAATGCATTTTCTTTCATACTGAGTGTTCCTATTTCTGTAGTACATAATAGTTGTATCGTAATTAAAGTATTACATATATACTAGGGGCCTACCCCCTGCGAGCTACGCTCGCCAACCCCCGCTCAGACTTCGAGGCCTGTAAAAACATGACAGCGTGCTTTATTTTAAAAATATTGGTAAATCTGTAATTGGGTTGCCATGCTTTTAACATTTTAATGGGACATTTTTCGATTATCATGGCCTCATACACAGCTGTTGCGACAACTGACGACTGTTTTCGGGATTGATAAGTAAAAGCAATTACTACTTGAAAACCAGCTTGTATAAAATGGTTAGGTTTAAATTGTGACTACCTCTTGGACTTTTATAACAACAATCTATATTCTATTCTTCCTTTGCGTTTAAGGATGAGAAAAATTCCATCTGCTTGTGAATAACATTAAGAACCACGGTATTGAAAAGTACTATGTTATAAACATTTTCAGTAACAGGTTTTAATTTTCTCTCTATTTTAGTGCACCATCATGCATATTTTCATGTTATTTTAAATAAGTAAATTATTTTTTTAATTAATATGTATATACGAATTTTCTAATAATTATTTATCATACAAAATGAATTAAATATTTTGTGCATGCATGCCTGCATTTATTCGGCATCAATTGATGAGATATTTAAACAAATTTGCTATCCGCGGTAATTTTACACCATGTTCTGTCACTTGAATATTGTCCATAAGAAAATCGGGTACTTTTCCATTATAGGATCCTTTGCTTTTAGGTTTGGGAGTTTATTCGAGCTTCAAAAAGGGATAGATTCGTTAATATACATAGATTTGTTGCCAAAAGTTATGAAAATAAACCCAATGAACTTTTGGTGCTTTTCTATTATAGGGGTCTTGACGCTTTTTTAAAAAGCTTGGCGGAAAAAACCAAGCAGGATAGAAAACCAAGCAGGATATTTTATTCTTCCGTTCCGTTGGGCAATTATTATTTTATATATTAGTTTCAAATATCCGAATTAATGATTTTATAAATTCGTTTAGTTAAATTTTACAAAAAAATAACAAAATGATATCAATAAATAATAATTACTATTAATTCCTTTTTCCCCCTTTCTTTTGCGTTTACCTAAATGACGTCATTTGGACGAATTTATTCAAAATATTTTCAGTTTATAAATTAAATTAAATGCTGACAGACGATTGAATCCTGACGATAGAAATGTCATTTTATTTTTCAAATTTTCCTGAAAAAAAATAATTTAATCATAATCTTGCCTTCATTATCGATTGAAATAAAAGATAAATTCAATTTTAATTTGAAAATGACGAATAAAAAGAAATCAATAATCCCTATCGGGATCCTTTTCAATTTTTTTCCCTTTTTTGTCACAAAAAAACTGAGTAATTAGTTGCCATCATTACAGAAATGCCATTAAAATTAGAAAAAAATTAATATCTCGAAAACTAATTCCAATTTCAAAATTCTATTACCAGTTTCGACATCCGCGAATTTTTATGGACAATTGGTATTAATTTCACCATCAAGCGTTTAATATTTTATTAAAAATAGCCTTGAAACATAATCAGTCGTTTAATCAGTTGTTTCATAAAATCGTTTCACAAATTCGTTTCATTAGGATTTTATATATATAGGGTATATATATATATATATATATATATATATATATATATATATATATATATATATATATATATATATATAATGGGATTACATTGGCTAAATTGACAATGAAATGGCCAATTAGTTCTTGAAAAAAATTTTGTGCAATGTTAGTGAAGGATAAACATCCCAATATTTGTCAAATACTTTTTACTATTAGTGTTGTCACAACATCGATTTTACCTGTACAAAAGCATATTGTGAAAAGTTGAATAGTCTGATATAATACAGTTACGTAAGAACATGTAATATCTTTGAAGTATTTTTTTTAATAAAAATTATTTGCATAATAGGATATAAGTACATACGTACGCGTGATTATATATCTGAAGTAAGGAGAATTACGAAGCAAGAAATATTAAGGTATGTAAATTTAACGTGTTGCATTAAAACCATAGCAAGTTTTTACATTATATGTAGGCAGAATGTGTACTAAACGTTAAACTTAATATGATGTCCCAGTAGCGAACTAACGTTGAATATGTTATTTATATTGAAGTCCAATATTTTGCACGCACTTTATTTATAAAAAACCTGTGTAATCTAATAACGAAGCAGGTTAGATATTTGCTTTACATAAGAAATGTTTACTTTACATTAGAAATATGGGCCATATAAGGGCTAAACATGTCTTGTAAATATTGGTGTAACATTTGCATAATATAAAGACGCCAAATTTGATTTAGTATTTCTTTTTAAAATTACCAATATTCACCAGTTTATAGCCAATATACAGGCGACAATGTCACGTCCAATATCTATCCAACAATGTAATATTCGATATACAAAATATTGGCCCAGTATTGTTTGCTATTACTGTGTCATACGGATTAAAAAAAAAAAAAATACTACAGAATGAACTACACTGAGATAGCTGAGATACACTGTCTTTTACATTGTCTTCAATTTGACGTTGCATGAGCTACATTCTTGCAAGTATATCTAATAATACCGAAGGGTTAATACCAATCATATAGGAAAACGAAACATTTCTCATTTTTTTCAAAACGTGACCAAATAATATCATTCGAAAGCAACGAAATGTAATTTCAATTTTTGTTTGATTTCAGTATTCATTCTAACATTCTGGCGATTATTTCGATATGTTTTTTTTTTTTTTTTTTTTTTTTTTTTTTTTTTTTTTTTTTACAAAAGACAAATTGTAACAGATAAAACTTTGCCAATATAGTGCAACGATACGTTTTACATAATTAAATACAGTTTTAATGACTACGTACCAAACCCATCGTTGAATGGTATACATCTTAAAATTACTAAAATATTCAAAGAAACTAATAGTTAATCATTGCAGTAGAAACCGTTAAATAATTAAATCATTATTTTTATTTCAGAATAAAAGTTATAAATCATTGAAAAATAATTAAATTCTTGAAAATAAGTTACTTTTGCAATAACTTTTGAAATAAAACTAATTGCATTTTAATATTTTATTAAATAATGTAGCTATGATAAAATACATTAAAATACTTTTATACTCCTTCGGAAAATACATTAAATTTTTTTCGCCTTCGCAAATTTTCAGTTCTATATTTGATACCTTTCTGTTTTATAATAGATAATGGATAAAATATTTATTCATTGGGAATCTAAAACGAAAGGTAAAAGTTTTTAACATAAGATGGGACGTTGGTGTTTTTTTAATATATAAATTCGCTTAGCGTATGTTTTCCAAAAAATATATTTATCAAAATGTAAAACGTTTTTCCTTTTTAGATTCGGGGAATTTGTATTTCCATTTAGCATTATAAAACAATTTTTCGATAAATTTACTATCCCCTTTAGCATAAAGTAGTATATCAAAAGATTTAAAAAATAAATGGAATCCGACTACATTCAAAATAGTTTAATGTGAATATTCCTTATAAAAAACATTTTCTTTTTCGAATTTATGCTTTGAAAAAGAAACAGCATTTTATATTTATTCATTTATACTTACAATACAATATATTGTATTTAAAATTTGCATTTTTCGCATTCCTTTTCTCTCCTTATTATAGCTATAACATCAATATTCAACATATACAGAAATATTATTATTGGAAATTTCGTTACGTTTTCTTGACAAAAATTAATGACAAATTTTTTTATTATATTTTTCCTATTAATATTATATATGCTACTCTGGTCGATAGTATTTCTCAATCTCTCTTATAGTTACACTACCCCGGACCCATAGAATATCTTAAATATCTGAATATTCTGTCTAAGGAACAGATCCAGGTGATTTTCTACTTCATCTTCTCTAGAAATAAACTTTTTACCATTTCGGCATTTTCGAAGCGATATATACTCGGGTTGCGGATGCTGGACATGAACAAAATTGAACTGGCCTGGCCAATTTCCAAACATTTATTTTGTGTCGTCAAGCAGACGTTGATAATTTCTACTTTTTAAATGCACATTAATATGTTGGCAGCGTCAATTTATGGTCAAGTCCTGTGGTAAATATTTTGGATCTCAAATAATACGATCAATAGCAGGCAAACTGGAATTCCTCAATGTTATTGTAATATGTATTGTTTGTTTAAATGTATTGTTGAAATCTCTGTCATAATTTCTTTGTCAAGGAAACGTATTTTGTTTAACAAAAAAACATTTTCATAACAAATTTGAAAAATTATCTGCAACTTGTATCATTTAAATAGTATTATAAAATGGGAAAAACATTGACTAACTAGTGACATTCAACGTTAAATCTAAGGCACATATGAACTAGAATTATTCTTGAAGGATACGATTTGTGTCAGAATTGCTTTGCGAAAACCAATCCGGTCATAAGAGCTATCATGGTTTTGAATTGTTTGGTCAATAGCAAAACAGTTTAGGAAAAGTGGCACCATAAAGTTACCATTGGAGTGAAGTTTCGCTCGCTAGGCTTTCTCAGGCCAATAAATTACAGTTGGAGGATACAATGTCAGGATCGAATGGTCCATAAATCAAAGCATCTCAGTGAACTTGCAAAAGTTTGTTCCCAGGTGGTTAATAAAGCATGCATCACATTCTCTTAATAAAAGGAAAAATGTTAAGTAACTTTTTTTTCTAGTAAATGCTAATGCAATACTTGTAAAGTTAATAAAAAATTCCAAGTAATCCAAGGTTTAAAAAAAAATCGATGTAAGCTGCATCTTTCTATTAAATCCATTCTTGCATTCATACACATAAAAACCCTAATATGTAAATATTCTTAATGATGTTAAATTAAAAATGAGGCACATGAGGGCGTGAGGTTCAAAACACACCTCATCCAAAAAATCAAATTCGAGGATATCGCGATAAACCTTTGACTGTTTCTTTATAAACCAAGATTTTAGAATGTCAGAAATACATACCAAAACTACTTTTTCTGAGGATTGTAGTATTTTTTCAGTGAATATTTTCTCATAGAATAGATTGATAGAGAAAACATGATTTTTGTAATTTTGGATAAGGCAAGTTTTGAAACGCACGTCCTCATATGGTAAAATCATTGAAAAAAAGATGAATGACAAAGAAGAAGAAAATATTTATAAAAAGGAAATTAAGTGTGCCCATGTTTGAGTGTTTAAGTTGGAATGCTTGCGATTATAGGAAAAGGTCCCAGGTTTCACATACGGCAACTTCGTTCCACAATATTTGTGGAGTTCCAGGCTATTTTTATTTACTTGCGTCTATTGGGTCTTCATCTCGAGGAATTCCTGTAATCGGCGATTGGCATTAAGCAAAAGAGTATGATTTATGTTCTCAATTAAATAAAAAAAGCAATGAAGTACGAAATATTTTTTTCATATGCTGTACGCCGGGAAGCACATTTTCAAAATGCGTAATAATGCATCAGAAAACACAAATAATTATGCGAGTATGAATTCCAAAGTAATGTCAATTTGTTTAATTTTTTAAACTTTTCCAGTTATGTATCAATTATATGATGTCCCCGATCCGGACATGTAATCCGGTCATTTGTGATTACATATTTTCTTTTCATGTTACTTTTTAGCATGCTACTTATTAGTAATATTCTACAAATTGTTTATAAATTCACAATGTCAATTATAACTGTTCACTATTACTTAGTTATTCAATATCACCTATACCTGTTCACTAATGAGAATCAGTAATGACGCAGGAACAATGGCAAAATGGAAAAGTAATATAAGTTTTAAAATGAGAATTACAATAAACAAGTTGGAAATTGTACGTCAAACGTTACAAACGAGGTGCGTTCGTACGCACGTTTTAGAATTAAATTCATGATATCCCGTGCGTAGAACGGGTTAAACAGCTAGTTAAGTATATATTTTATGACACTGATCATACAAATATCTTAACTAGTTATATAAATATTCAGATATATATGTATCAGCTAGTTATATAAATATTCAGATCTTGATGATTTTTAATTCTGTGAAATGAATTATATCGTCTGCAGATTAATTTCTGTAATAAAATAAGTATCTCGGTCGCTTGACGATTTAACATCCATCGGAAGCTCATATAACAAAAAAGCACCGATTTAAAAAAAAAATCAAATTTCTTAATAAATATTTTTATTAATATCTCCTAAAGTTTTGATTCGATTTTGATAAAATTTGAAATGTCTCGACAAATTTATGCAAAGATAATATATTTCAAATTGCAAACCATTTGGTTGGGTAGTTTTTGCGTTGTTATATGCGGACAGACAGACAGACGGACGGACAGACAGACAGACGGACGGACAGACGGACGGACCAAACGACGACAATAGGTGCTACGTATTTATATAATTACGAACGCACCTAAAAAGGGGAGAATCTTATGAAGCGTAGCATGCAAATATCCGGCTTTTTAAAAATAAAAATACTAATAACGTTATTAGAAAATAATATATATAATTTTAATCATTATCTTATAACATTTTTGTCAGCATATTTTCCTGACTTTTTTCTGAAACATTCAATTTAAAAAACACCTCTAATTTTGAATAATATAATACACGAACATGACAATTTAATGAAAAGAGCAAATTTATTCATATTTTTGTAATGATAAACTGTTCTATAATTAATTCAATGAATTTTTAAGCATTATAATTCTTATTAATCATGTTTATCTATCGTTCCAGACTTGCATGCTCTAACAAGTTTTAATCAAGTAACAAAAAATAATTATAATAATGTTTCCTCGTGTCATTTTTTCAGTCTTCATAAATGTTAGTTTGTATATATATATATATATATATATATATATATATATATATATATATATTTACTGACAAAGAAAAAGTTCATGTTTTCTAAAATTACATTTATTTTTTTTTTTTTTACTTGAGGAAGAAATTAAATAAAATCAAAATCAACTAAATTTTTACTATTAGAATTTTTATTAGAAATATTTTTGTCTGCTGAAGATAAGACATTTGTCTTATAAAACTCACATAGTAATAAAATTTTCTTCAATTATTTTCAGGCTTGATAGCTTTTTTGTACCTAGCATTAATTAATACTGCATGGTAATGAATACTGTAAAAGCTATGTGTGTGTGCAAAACTATGTGGGCGGAGTCTTCTATATTTTTACTGAAATTCTTTTCCCACCAAAAATTCTGAAAGATAAGGTAACTTTAATAGCAAAGTTTTTGTCACTAAATACAGTATTTTTTAACATATAAAAATAGTGGTGGTTAGGCAGGTTTTTTTTATCATACACTTTATGTTGAATGTTGACAACCACGAGTTACTCGTGGTTGCCCGCGAATGGGTAAAAACAACAATGCACCGAATGTAACCTATAATGAGTGATTGTACATGGATGTATTATAAAATTTGTAAAATATGCATGAAAATATGTATTAACACGCAGATTAACGAAATAGGTTATCTGAGACCGATGCCAATCTTTATTCGTTTGTATGCATGTATACAATACTTAAATATAATAAAAATAAGATTCAAATATTTACATTATACATTTTCTTCCTTTTCATTGTAAGGATTACGTTACAATATTTAATAGCATGCACATTATAATTAAGTATTATTTTGTATTTTGTTAATCCTATGATTACATACGTGTCCAATGAACTCGACAAGCAATTCTAATATAATCATATTTTGGTAGCGTAAGTTTTAGTTACCGTAATTTCCGGCGTATAATCCGCAGCTCAAAGAGTCGTTTTTCGACCCAGAAATTTTATTCAATAATTGTAGTTAAATATCTACATCGATCTTTTAAGTTACATTTTATAAAATAATATTTCTGGGTCGAAAAACGACTCTTTGAGCTGCGGATTATACGCCGGAAATTACGGTATTTAAAATGTGCGGAATTAATATGCACTTAATTTTTATAGATTTTCGCATATGTTTAGTTTGCAAATTTGTTAACTATAGAGGCAAGGATTTTTCACAATATTAATAAAAGGAATAAACGGAGTGGTAAAAAAAAAAAAAAAAAAAAAAAAAAAAACTTTTCGATATATGAGTGCCAAGTGACCAACTGTTCAAAGAATTTGAAGGAAAAATGAGATGTAGGCATTTCAAGGAATACACTCGAGAATGTGTTAAAAAAGATGGATCAGATTCTGGCAGTTCCTGTTTCTTTGACAAAATTTCGGAAACTGCAAATATCAACTTTTACACACACTTTTGCACATATTGAAATGATTAGCACAGTAAATACCGTAAACATCGCTAAAACTATATCTGTAGAAATAAAATAGGGGAATAAAGGTACAGGGATTTAAAAACCGTTTCATAACTGCTTCATCACCTAGCACCATTTCGTGTTTCCACGGATGGTGCCATTGCCCGATCTGAAACTAGGCATTTCTTCTTTTGGAAAGGGCACGTACAACATAGTGGTTAGCATACTGATCACATAATGCGGAGTGTGAATCGTAATTCGGGTATTTGAATCCAGTACTGTCTGGGATTGTTGACAGTGTAAAGTTTTCAAGCATTTTTTTTGTACGAGACCGGTAACGTGACTTTCTTTCCAAACGTATTCTCCGAAAGCATTAATCATATAACAATATGGTAAAACTGGCTGTAGTCTAACAATATATTTATTTCCTTGCCTATAGGGACATTAACAATATAAGATGTATTAGTCGAATCTGTGAAATATGTCTAACTTGAAAGATCTGTATCTTTCTCAAGCCAGAGTAAGTGCTTAATTGATATATATTATCGTCCTCATTGCATATTTTACTATATGTGATTGTGGCGTATTGACAACATTGTAACCCGTAAAAATATTTGTCTTTTCTCTATCTTGTCTGAACGTTTATGTAGTTCTGAACAATTCAATGGTGCTTATTTTT
Organism: Maratus michaelseni; assembly: GCA_963931845.1. Lineage (NCBI taxonomy): Eukaryota > Metazoa > Arthropoda > Arachnida > Araneae > Salticidae > Maratus > Maratus michaelseni. Next base: position 286,727,341 of record OZ007591.1, on the reverse strand, counting down.
TAATTGATCTTATTCATTGCAACAGATATCTTTCTAATATCATTTTGATTTTTCATTACAATGTTTGTATGTGTGGTTTTCAATACAAGAAATTGCTATGTGAAAAATCGATGTTCTTATTTGTGATTTTCAAAATAATTTTGTGACTGGATCTGTAACCACGAGTTCTTGAAATAGTTAAAGTTCAGAAAAAAATTAAAAATTCATTAAAAAGAAACAAATTATGCTAAAAAATTGCGTTTAGCAGAAATGACATTAGAGGGAGATGGATTTTTTTTATAACAAAATAATTTTGGTTCAAAAATTACCGATAGATGGCGCCGCATGCATATTATGAAGCAGATTTATAGAAATCAGGCTGTCAATAAATCCCTCAGTGCACACAGATTCTTCACTCAATGCCAACAGTATGATATCGTTACCAGATCAAGCAAAGTTATTTAAAATATTTTACATCTCCGGGGAATCGACAACTGGCACAGTCCGAAAATTCTGCACTGCAAAATCACCCAAGGCGAGGAAAAGGCCTGCTTGGTGGACTGGAATAGTGAAGCTTGTTACCTAATGAACAAGCTTTTGAGAATTTTAACTAAACACTTAAATTAGTCTCTAATTTTAATTACTAATCTCTGAATGTCAATACCCTAAATGTTATAAAATAGATATTCTGTTCTAAGATTTTGGCCTGTATAGTAGGCTACATACCCCATTTAATAGCTTGATTGAGGTCTTTTCAATAGCACGTCAAAATTATGTTATTTTATTTTTATTTTTATTAAAATAAATATATTTCTCAATTTTTTCCTGTAACAGTTTTCAGTAATTTTTCTATGAAAAATATGAACAAAGATGTCATTTTTGCAATTCTGAATATTTTGTCAGTTTAAGGAGTTTAAGAGTAAGTATAAGAGGTTAAAGAGAATACATCAGCAGACTGCAATGATCGGCCGTGTACTTTCCACACACTTTTGGTCCGGACATGTCAAACTCTGTATTGTTGCTTTTTGTAGTATAATTTCTTTTTTTAGATGTCATTGTTTTGTATATTGAACACCACTGACCTATGAAAAGACATTTTAATCGATACTCATATTCGGTAAAATTTCGCCTCTTTAACCCTTTCCATTACATTACTACACGCGAGGGTTAATTTTACCCCAATGGGTTTTCTTCTGTCAAGTTCCCCCCGGTTTGATTATAAACAGAAAATTATATTTTGAAATAAACTGTAAATCAATAAAGAACATATTTTAACTTAAAATGAGAAGTTTTTTTTATATTTAAATCAAAAAATATATAAAATCTAGCACTAAGATTTTTTTCTGCATATCATTACATACAAAGCTTTTACAATCCTAATTCAGCCATGAAAATACAAAAAAATTTAAAACTGATATATAAAAACTGTATGTGCAAGAGTTGTTAACTTTTAAAAGAACAATTATATTATTATTTGCATTGCATAAACATTTTCCTATCATTATGGGTTACGTTATAACACACGTGGGGTACATTTCCTCCCACGTGACATTTTTCTAACAAAAGAATGGAAAATCCACAACCGGAGGTAAATTCTTTTTGACCACATCTTGATATATTTCAGCTTGAAAGGTACTATAAAGCTCAGAATGATTACGGATGATTTTCGCACATTTTTAAGTAATAGTTGTGAGCTGGGGTAGATTTTATCCCAGCGCGTGTGCTGATGGGTTAAATAAAGGATTATCATTTCACATATCGCATAATTGCATGATGCATATTGTACTATTTGAGAAAAATAGTTGTATTTTTTTATATCACATTTATATTAAACGTTTTTAGCTTGGATTTATCTTGTGTATTAATAGAATAAGACTGAAATAATATAAAACAAACATTTCTTTTCCCGACTTTTTGTCCTCTAGATTGTTTTTCAGTACAAAAATATATATTTATACGTGTGAAAAGTACTCGAATTACGCATTTTTGATGGATATTTTATATTTTCTACATTTATATGCATTTTTAGAAAATATAGGAAATGAATATGCTTATATATAATTCTATGTAATCTGGAGACAAGATTATATTTGCAACACACACAAACACACACACACAAAAAAGAACATGAATCTAGTTTGTTTCTTTTATTTACAATTGCATCATAATTTATATGTGAACGAGTACAAAGCATGCAGAAATATTAGTAATTATACGTATTAAGAATTAGTCTTGTGATAAATATAAAATCGTATTATTTAATTTAAAATATTATATTTTTTGAGAGAAATTGTTTGATAAATGTACATAAAGAATTCGGGACGTGCTCGTGTAAATAATTTTAAGAAAAACAGTTAAGCTCTTCAAATTTAGCTATAAATTTTGACGAATACGTCTAAATGATGGTTACTTGTGTAGCTGTGAATTTGTTGGCTGAACGTCAAGTGTTGAAAATCTCTTTCAGCCCCATTTTCATATTAAGTCAGATTTCATTGTGAACAGATGTCGCGCTCTGTTGTCGATTTCAAAAGATAACTCTGGTACTGTAAACCAGCCAGGTATGATTATGCATCTGTAATTTATTTAAATTTTTGTGGTAAACAAAACAAACAAACAAACAAAAAAGAACGTGTATGTTATAAAATGGAGATTGAAATATACGGACCAAAATACAACAAATATACTTATTTTTCACAACAGAATGTGCTAAAATAATCTCATAGGAAATTAAAATAATAAATCAAATTAGTATTATTTATCTATTACAGTTATAACTTGAATTGTTAATTTAGCCAAGTGATATTACTTTCTGTAAATAAAAGCAATCATTTTTAATTTTAATGACATGGAATTTTTTTCATACTTTTGTCTATGAATTGGTTGCTTTTTGTTTACGATCGGACTTTTATAAAATTTGTTGAACAAAACACACCATTTTCTTTTGAATCATTACAGTTGTAGATTTCAATACACAGTAACGGTTTTCTGAAAAACGTTCAATAGTTTATGCAGGTATAGTTTAATTTTAAACGCTAAATTTTCACATTTCATTTAAAATTTACTTCCTTGTTTAAACGCCTAAAACATCATACAAATTTACAAAATAGTAATACTTCAGTATGTTCACCTAAGAAAAATACTTTTAAAGACTAAGTAACTTTATGTTTTTACTATTTAACGTTTTGAAAAGACTAAGTGAATAAATTAAAATTCACTGTTAATCATTCAGCCAAATTTAAATTTCGGTTTTTCTCCATTGTTAGTTACATTTAGTTTAAGTATGCTGCAATGCTGCATATACTGCAATCAGCAATTTATCAGAGAAAGAAAATTATTAAATACTGTTTTAATATCTGTCAAAGCATTAAAAATGTTTATGAGTTCATTTTGGGAAAATAGACTTTGCTGATGAAGGCATGACTATAAAAATCGTTTTACATTTTAAGAAATAAAATTAATACTACGAATCGTTCTAATTGTTACATATTCTTTAAGTTTCTCGATAAACCATTTTGGTGCATATTACTGGTCTATTATACATTCATTCTGCTGAACAAAAAGTTAATGTACATAAGCATTTATTAAAAGGGGCAATGTGGGAATTTCCGTGAAATTTGTGCTTATTACATCGTACTCTAAACCAGCCGAAACCGGTTAGTTGTTATTTGTTGTGGTAACAAAAGGAGAAGACAAGATCAAATTTTTTGGTTAGAAGTTTTGGCTTTAGAAGTATTTCAGATTAATTTCTTACATTCAATTTTCAAAACTTTTCCAACACCCATCCAATTTTACAGTATATATTATAAATATATATTATGAATAATTGTTTTATTTTTTTTGTCTGCTTATAGTGCATTTTATTACATTAGATTTAAAAACACAAATGATGATGAACAGGGCTTAACAACTGCGGTCGCCAGGTCGCCATTGGCGACCAACTTTTTTTTCTTATCTGGCCACTAAGTTTTTTAATCTGACTTTTTTGTTATTTATTTTCTTTTTTTACAAAAATTAAACTAAAAAATTAGCACAAACGACATTTTGTCTCTCCAACTCCAACACACCTACTTGTGTGGACAGCAAGCGCAGTAATCTCCCTCTTCTATCGTACTTTTAATGGAAAAGCCGTTTAAAATTCATTTTCCATTTCATGCACATAAAACGCCATTCTTTTCCGTTCTTGTCGGGTTAGCATGTCACGCGATCAGAATGTAGGGAGAGGGGGGGGGGGGGAGTTTCGATAATAAATATTGTCAATCCAATCTGTGTGACATCTAAAAATTAGATGAAATGATAAAAACTGGCTTAACGCTTTTTTGTAACTTACAAATCAGATTTTTGTGTTCAGACTTAAAACTAATCAATCTATCACATTCATTTTAAAGAATAATAACCTATAAGTGATTATAAGTAATTCATTCGAAGTAAATCTATAAAACGTAATTAACATTTCAAGAATAATTCATTTTAATGAAAATAATATGAATGTTTTAACTATTTCTTCCCCGCTGAAAATGTTTGGTGCCTAGCCCCTGTTTGCATCTGTTTCACACACGCACGGCTTCACTTTGTCTTGGAGACAAGTGTCTGGTGCTGGGTTGTTACTAAAAAAAAAATGTTAATTACATTGTTTGGATTATTATCTGCAGTAAATAATAATAAAAAAAATATTGATTGCTCTTCAGAAGGGTAAGGTTTTTTTGTCATTTTTGTTTATTCTTACATTCCTATCGTAGATTGTTGGATCAAAATAAACTTCAGCCGGCTGCTCATTCCGATTATGTAATCCCACGCGGGAAAATGTTTTTCTTTTCTTTTTTTTCGTTTTAGCATTGTATATTGCTGCGAACGTCACAATGTTTAATTAAATTTCTTGTAAGATGGCTCATTATAGATGCCGCAAAATCACAAAATATTAAGAAATAAACTTGAACTTATATTCACACAAACAAAACAAACAAAAAAATACTTTTATTTTTAATTTGACAAAACTAAGAGAGTTCATTAAATGAAAATTATTTTGAAATAATACATCAGAATTATTTGACTAATTCGAGAAGCTAAATAAGCAAAAAGTCTTTTTTCCGGTTTCACTATTTTATCGATGCTTTCTCATCAGATATAGATTTTGTAGCACTCAACTATTCGGACTTTTGAAGCATTCGGCAATCAGCATTTCCCGAACATGTCGGATATTCAGAGTTTACAATATTTCCTTTTTGTTTTTTTCAGTATATATAATTTTGATAAGTTTCCTTAGAAAACTTAATTTTATTATCTTTTTTAATTAAGTACTATTCTGAGCTATGTAGCTAATAATTCTAAACTATGTTTGTAATCATCTTTTCTCACTTAATTTAAAAAAAAACATTTGTGCTTTTGAAAATCAATAGCGGGGGGAAAGGGATTTTTTTTTTTAACTAGCGAGTAGAATTTATAAATGGCTACCAGATTCTTTCAAATTTGTAAAGCCCTGATGCGACTTGTATATGAGAGGCACTAAAATAAATAAAATCATCCATCTTTATAGAAAAAATTAATACCAAGTAATTTCTTTTAAAAATATGAAATAGATTTAAAATCCCCATTTTCAAACGTCTGCTACATTGGACTCTGAATCCTCCATCTTCTAACTATTCATCATATCATATTATATTATTAACTAATTATTATGGCTAACTATTCTATTCATTATGTAACAACCGTTTAACACGTTTTCTATCAGTGTAGAAAAATAAAAGTCCCATGCATAATATTCAACGTAAGATAACGTTTACTCTCAGCGCACTAATAGCTCAATCAATAACACATATTCATGAATATATTTTCGAAATTTTGATTGTAAAAGTTTGATAAAGTATGATAAAGTAATGATTTTTATTTGGCCATTTTTGTAACGTAAATAACATAGTTAATGTTTACAGCACTATGAGTAAATTTAGAGACATTATAAAGGTGAATATGTTAAATTTATAATTGCATCCATGTAAGAAATGAAACTGTGTACGATACGACGAGTACTTTCAAATGAAAACTAAATGGTAACGATTTTAAGTACATGCACACACACACACATGTATGATACAAAATGATATTTTTAATATATCCGATTATTAAATAGCAAATTAAAGCAAACAGTAGAAAAAGAAATATTCTGTTTTAAAAGTTGAATACAATTTGCACAAATAAGAAAAGGTTCCAAATCCACCTACAAAAATATACTTAACAATATCAGGATAACAAACGTTTCCTTCAAAGCCAGAACATTTTGTAAATAAAATCCGCAATGTAGAAGCTTATATTGATTAAAAGATGGCTTCGATTTGTCCTCATTTTGTTTTAAAACTTAGTTATTTCTGTAATAATTTGTGTTATTCTTCCTTATTACATCAACATCCATAGAATAATTAAAAAACAATTATTTCTTGTTCAGTTTGTTATTTAGAAAATCTGAAGATGATTATTTGTTTCAATGCTCTGTATTTTGTTTCTTGATTCCAAACTTCAACACTAGGATATGCGAGTTCAAGATTAAAATATCTTTGTGTGTTGCAAAAATACATGTTTGCAAATATTGCCAAAAAAATTACATCGATTTATTAAAAGTTATGTATAGTATGATGCAGTATAATTTTGTTGCCAATATTTTTTTCATCTTTAGTACAAAAAGTGAAGTGCTACATTAATATAGAGAAAATTAATTTTAGGTAAAATATTGAGTACTTTGAAATGATCTTTTTGGTACCTTTCGATTTCGATTTAATTTTTAAATTCATTATTTTAATAATTTTACAATACAGATATTAACAATGCATAGTTACTTTGCCATTAAAAAATATTTTCTCAATTTCGAGATTCTACACTGAATAAATGAATATTTGTACCTGTTGTAAACTTTTGTTCTCATGACGCAAAATGTACACGGTCTGCTCAACTCTGTATTAATCTTAAAGTTGAATGCTTGAAATAGAAGACGGATTCTTAACCAACCTCATATTTTACTTCAGTTTATTATTAAACTTATAAGTGTATAAAAAATAAAAATGCACATGAATTTTAATTATTGAGGCGGAAAATTTATATTTCATTACAAACAAAAAAAATAATAATAAACAAGAATAATGTTTTGAATTATGTCCAATACTGAATATTTAGGATGGAAAACTAAAATGCAATGTCTATTACAGACATTTTCGATTTCGTGGCATATATTTTATACTCGATCATGTTCAAATGAAAGAAAATATTGGAGCAAAGCCAGAATTCTCTACAAAACTTTTTAGTATCGAAAAATATGCTTAAAACTGATAGTTAAGAAGATAATAAAAATGTGCAATACAATAAATAACTGTTATGAAATTGTTATTATCTCATGCTACATAGCTATGTCTGATAAATTTTTAAATAGAGGGAAGTTTTAGGTTGATAAAATTGCAAATGTATTTGGCATTTCGCCTAATAGGCATAATATTTTCTGTTTCACCGAAAACGCTACCACGTAAACAATAAAATATTTATACTTTTCTCTTTTCCAATTTTTTTAATTATCATTTGAATTGTACAATAGTATGTATTTGGTGGAAAGTATTCACCACCTTGTTTTTTTTGTGTTACACACTTAGACATGTATATGTAAATATTGAGTGTTCTTCTTTTTTTTTTAAATTCTATAATTAGTAAATATTTCTCCTTGCATTTATATATATATAAGTATAATTAGTAATTACTGTGTTTTTTTTTTATATACATGTTTATGCTACACTGTAATTATTCAGACTTCAGAGCGGTACAATGGTTGGTATAAATTTAGCTAACAAAGTGACAGACAGTTTTATGAGCGCTGTCTGGCGAAAAAAAGTGCACTGGAACCATGTTGTGAAGTTTTTATGACTGTAAAGTTATGAGGGGTGTCAATCATACTTCGTGTGCGGTACCGTGAGTTCGAAGCTAGAGGATTCAGAGTAGACACATTGGTGCCTGGTAAATTTTAGGGGGGCAGATAGTTTGTGGTCATTGGCCGGACAGTTTTCATATGAGCAGCGAAGGTAGGTGTGGTTATTGACACACTGGGTCATTTAGGCACAAGGTCGTAAAAAAGTCAAGTAGAGGGGAGGTGCCACCACCAACGGAGAAAAAAGCCAGAACTTGGAGAAAAAGACAGTCGATTAAAAAAAGTGAATGAGAGCGGTCGAAAAGAATTAGTAGAGTGCTAGAGTTGGAAAATAAGGTGCAAGTGCGCTGCATATAATTCTTGTAGAAAAATGCTTCCGGGCTTGTCGATGAGGGTATGCCCATAAGGAGTCACTTACCCTAGCCTGCATCTGTGTCTGACCTGGAACCAGTGAATCCCATAATAACTGAAGTTGAGTCTGTCTCTTAACGACTCAGGTATGATATTTTCCTATATAATTACCAAACCCATTCTGTTTGTACCGCTCGAATTGAATTATAATTTTTGTTCGGCAGCAGAACTTGATCACATAGTAATTAAGAATGTTTATTGTTAAAGTTAATTGTAAAGGAAAAAAAAGGATTGCTTTATATATCCTTACTATGTTTTTTTTTATATGTCTATTTTTCCAATGTAAATAAAGTAATTGTTTTTTTTTTAGTTTAAAAATGTGGTCTTAATTTAGTGTTTGCATAATTAATTTTAAAAACCTGAATATTTCTCTAGAATTTTCTTAACTTTAAAATTATCTTTAGGGTTATTTTGGTAAGTGTCTTATGGAACTCTATACACTCCATTCCCAAAACCAAACTGCCATATATTAGATACTCTACACACAACGCAACCATTTATTTTCTTTAGATAAATAATTCTCTAGTATCTAATTAGGCAACGATCACGGAGTCTTCTGCAATCTGAAGCCCCTATAGATAATTAGTGAGTGATGGTAAAGGTGCACCCCACACCTGGTTTTCTTTATGTATGATGATAAACTTTTAATTGACAGGTGTAACTGGCCTTTAATAGGATCTGTCGGTAAATCACCAGCAGTATTTATATGTATACAGTTAACGTTGATATATGAGTAACTTATTTTGACGTATTTGATAATTAAAAAAAAACTATGTTATTTGTATTCCGTCATAATCTAAAATATAGCAAATATGATAAACGGAACCTAAAATGTTCATGAGTAATGAGTAATAAAAATTAATTCATGTAAAAATAAATCAATAGAAATTTCTATTCGTATAATATTAATGATTTTTGAATTTCTATAAGGTAACTTGGGGTAATGTGCTGTATTGGACAAGATGCCGTGTCACGTGATTTTCATGTGCACAGATGCTGTAGGGAAACGCCAATCACTGGTGTGAAAGAGGCTTCCTTACTGATACTTTAATTCCAGTTTGCGTTGTTTTATTTAAATTTTAAATAGTGATTTTCTATTGCTATTTCGTCTTAACACCTTTGGTAAGTGTTCAAAATCTTTTACGCTCTTTGTTTATTTACCTATATAAGTCATAATTTAAACATCAGAGAAATAAATCTATTATTTTTGGAAAATATTGGTGTCTGTTCTTTCCTCCAAACGTAAATGGCGACCAATTAACTCTTCTTCACTTTAGGAAGGAGACCGGCGTCTTCTCCAATACTTTGGGGTTAGTCGACGAAAATTTTTAAGGGGAAATTGCCGGTCTTTTTTCCATTACCTGGTTGTTTTTTCATTGTTATGAATTACATTTGGGTATTCACAAAGGTGTCAACGATTTTAATCGGATGATTTTAATCAGATAATTTTAATCAGATGATTTAAATCAGTGATTAAATTGTTATTTAAATCAACTGATTTTTTTTAAATCATTGATTAAAATCATAAATTTTGTAAATGTTTAAAATTACATAAAAAGTATTAAGAAAGTTCTACTGCACAAAATGGTATCGTGTCTTTTGAAACAACGGGGGTATTTCTAATTAATCCAACAGCTATTCCGAGTCGAGATGAAACGAGTCCAATGAACAACAGGAGTCACAGCCCCTGTTTTTCAAGGCAAAAGCCACTTCCAAACGGTCGAACAAACTCTCAAGGCCATCCGCTAAGCAGCTGATTGAAGATTACCAACAACCATGCACATTACTAAAATCACACAAACAGTTGAGCGACCTAACAATCAACTTGTAATTAAGTGATAAAGAAGATCTAGTGCCAACTGCTGAAAAACTATTACACAGTCTTCTCCAACAATATTTCTGAAAAAATTTCACCTGTTCCAGCTTATGAAAAGAAAAAGAAGGCAATAAACTCAGAGAAGGCATAATAAAAACAGAAGCAAAGGGAAAATAGCAGCTGCGAATTGCCAGATGTCTCAAGCCTTTCTAAAAAGGAAGTGTTTAACCCTCAGCACACGCGCTGGGATAAAATCTACCCCAGCTCACAACTATTACTTAAAAATGTACGAAAATCGTTCGTGATCATTCTGACCTTTATAGTACCTTTCAAGCTGAAATATATCAAGATGTGGCCAAAAATAATTTACCTCCGGTTGTGAGATTTTCCATTCTTTTGTTATAAAAATGTCACGTGGGAGGAAATTTACCCCACGCGTGTTATAACGTAAACCATAATGATAGGAAAATGTTAATGCAAATGTTTATGTAAAAAATATAGTGTGCAAATGATAATATAATTTTTATTTTAAACGTTAACAACTCTTGCACATGCACATACAGTTTCTATAAATCAGTTTCATATTATTTTGTATTTTTATGGCTGAATTTGGATTTTAAAAGCTTTGTATGTAATGATATGCAGAAAAAAATCTTAGTGCTAGATTTTTTTATTTATTTATTTATTTATTTTTTTGCTTTAAATATAAAAGAACCTCTTATTTTAAGTTAAATTATGTTCTTTATTGATTTACAGTTTATTTCAAAATATAATTTCTTTTTATAATCAAACCGGGGGGAAATTGACACAAGAAATCAATTGGGGTAAAATTTATCCCTCGCGTGTAGTAACGTAATGGAAAGGGGCGCGTGTGCTGACGGGTTAACAATAAGTCAAAAGCTAGAAAGCGAGAATCTGCAACAGACAATGAAATTCCCCACAATGATTCAGAAAATGAGGACTTTTTAAAATGAATTAGAATGAGTGTTCAGAGTGTCTAGAAGAGTGATTGTGATTGTGTGTGCATTCAGTGCAACTGTTGGTTACATGAAAGTTGCTTAAAGTTCATAGACAGATGTGCAGTTTGCGACAGAGCTAAGACATTGCTGAAAAAAAAGAGGAACGTATTAAAAACAGTAGCTAAACGGCTGGACTCTAAAGCACTTATTCTCAGTGGCTTTACCGTATTACAGCTAGTTTTAAAAATTAGCGTAATTAAGTGCCTTAATACTTTTAAATGTTAAGTAGAAGATAATCTTTTTTCTTCAAATATTAGTTTGTTCTCTATTAAATTGCCAATGTTTGTAACATGCCTATTTGTGTAATTGTCGAATACTAAGTAAGTAACAACTTTAGTATATCTTAAATATTAAAGTTACTTTTTTTCGTTCCATTGTGTGTTGCACTGTTTCCCAAAAGTTATTCTTTACATTGAAAGTCCATAAGGCATCGTACCCCTATATAGTCTGCCATCTTATCCCAAAATTGCGGTAAGATGCCGAAATGCAAGCATTTACAAAAGCAAAATGTTTGATGTTTTCTATGACATTTGTAAACTGAAATACATTTTTAAATCATGAATAAATGTATCAACTTTAACAAGAAATTAATGAATAACAAATAAAAACAACAGGCGATTTTATAAAAAAAAAATTAAATAAAAAACTACGGCATCTTCACCAAATCTACCCTAATGTAAATCTAAAAAATATGTACTGTTCGAATAAATATTTCTTATTTCTATATTCAATAAAATATATTTTGCATATAACTTTCCTAATTAAAATTAATGTATAATTTAAAGTTTATTTTTGTACCAAAATATTGTATTTATATAACACGAATATTTTTACTATAAATATTATATTTATAGAGCACAACCATTTTTACTATAAATATTATATTTGCAGAACACAAATATTTTCACTATAAATGTATTATAAATATTTACATAATTAATCATTCTAAACGTATTTACAAATAAGTTTCTTATAAGCTAATTATTAAGTAGTATATCTGTCAGTGACTGTACATTAATTTTTGTAATATTTACTTTTTTTTATAATGCGTTAAAACATAATGATAGGACTTGTTTATATAATTGTAATATTATAATATTCTAAAAAGGACTGTTTGTATAACCACTAATACGATTTATCACTCCTTTAACCGGTGCCAAATAACACCTTTCAAAATATTTCAAGTAATGTTTTTTTTACGTGTAATTTATAGATGAAAACAATACCAAACCAGTTTTAAACTGTCATTCTTTTTGTATATACTTATTAGCTTTAACCATTACAAGTAAAATAAACATAAATCAAAACTTTAAAAAAATTAATCTCATGACAATAAAAATTGTGTTAAAAAATGAATAAACTTCATCTATTGTTGCAATATACATTTAAATATATGGTTATGAAAACATTCATAAAACATTAAAAGCACAATAAACAAAATTAAGCATACAATATACTTCTTAAATTACCTTAAAATTCAAATTTTAAGAAATTATTTCACCAGAAATAAATTACCAGGAATAAATTAGTTCGCAAAGTAATTATTTCACAAGCATGCAGTTCTTATTTAGCTTAGCAAAGTAAATCTATACTTATTTGTTTGAGGGAAGTTACGCTTATTTAAATAACTTAAGACTATAATATTGCGTAATTTAATGAATCGCTTTACTACCGTAGTATATAAAGACGTTATGTGCATAAAATATTTGCCCGAAACACATAATTATGACTGCGGTATATTCCGCTTCTTATGACTAAATGAAAATACACGAGATAAGTTTTTTTTGAATTCCAACTTAATTTTTGAAGACAAACTACAGTCAGCTAAGAAAGTAAATTAGCAAAAGTTTATTTTTCCACTATATTATTTATTTTTGTTTAAATCCCTAATGCAAATACAATTTCGCGAAAAAAGTCATTAGTGAATGGAAGTGTTCAGAATATGATATTTTTATTTTCATATTAATAGGGAACAATGTAGTTTATCAGAATTAATGCGCTGATAAAAGGAATGCGTATAAAATGTATTATTTTATATTTGGTCTATATTTTAAAAATACATGTGATAATAAATAATATATATGTTAATTTTGTAAATGTAAAATCAATTTATATTAACTTAAACTGGTGAATTTTTGTAATATTTCTAAAAGACAAAATTAAAATTTATTTAAATTTTTGGATAAAATTATTTGTATAAAATTGTTTGTATACGCATACACACACACACACACACACACACATATATATATATATATATATATATATATATATACATACATACATACATACATACATACATACATACATACATACATATATATATATATACATACATACATACATATATATATATATATATATATATATATATATATATAACAAGGATGGTCTCTGAGTTTAATGTCTTACTTTAATAATATTTGAAAGATGGTGCGTTGAAAATGATAAAAAAAAATAGATAATGTAAATGAAATCTGTATTTAATAAAATATTTCAAAATAAGAGACTTTCAAAATTATTTCCGTTTTAAGAAAAGATATGGCTATGTTTGGATTCTAAGCTGTATATATATATTTTTTTTTCAACATAGTCGGTCCACTTGCTATTACGTTCAAGTCGTCCAATGTTGAAAGCTGTTGCGATAGACCATATCATTCAAATTTACGAATAAACATAAGTAGCATGGATTTAGATAGATACGCGAGGGGGGGGGGACGCAAGATGTACATTGTATTCCACTTACTGGTATTTTTTGAAATCTAACACAATTTTCTATTATCAAAATTCCCTACTAACAATTCGAAAGTTTGCTATGCCTAACACCTCCTGGATAACCTAGTACTCGTTGAGTTTGTCCATGTCGTATAAGTGTGGAATAACTGAATTATTTAACATGTCCACGTACACTTGACTTGTGAGGTTTTCAGTTAAAAATATTGGACCAATGATGCTTTTGATGTATACTGCCCACAAAGTCTACATGATTGCAGCGATTGCATTACAGAAATTTTTACTTCTCCAGAACTTCCAATTCAATTTTCCACAATATTATTGAAGATGAAAGTTCGCTTCATCAATGAAACGAATTTCTTTAAAATCGTTTTTGCCACTTTGAATGATACTAATCATTATATTAACAAATTCATTTTTTAAATTATCTCTTTGTACGATGGACTTGGCTCTTTCGAGGAAAAGGCGGGATATCAACATTTTAATTTCGATGAACATTGCTTTTATTCATGTTGTGTTTTCTCAGCGGAATTATTGTAGTTGGTAGATAATTCGCATAGGTCTCTTTCTTTTCAACATGTGCATTTATTTTTGTACTCTTTTTTATGTCAGTTTTCAGCATTTCCACATCGTCCGATGCACTCCGCCAGTACCTGGAATTTCTCGTATGTTTTCGTACTTCTCATCCTGTTTATTTGTAGTGATTGTCGAATTTCTTCTTAAATGTCTAAATGATTTTTACTGATGATTGCTTCTTATGATAGGTAAGTTCAATACAGATAGGAGGATCGATTGTGTATATAGTAATTTTTAGAATAAATTTTCATTTTATCTTCACACAGCTTGCTGTATTAAATATATTAAATAATGTCATGAAAATGCTCTTTTTGAAACTTCATAATTGGATTATTATGCTATAAAGCTATATTTAGAGAGCCCCATTTCCATGTTGGATATGCAAAAGTTCATATATTACATACAGTCCTTTTGACACAACAATTGAACAGAAATACGACTTTAAAAATATATCACATTAAAGCCATTGTTATTCATTTGGCATATGGCATCTGTAAACGATATACTTTTACAAATGCATCCATATTAAAGAGATTGTTATAACTGGATTTCCTATGTTAAAATATCAAGACTTTAGAATATATCTATGCTGTGTTTAGACTAACGTAAAATCCTTGACTGAAGTATCGATTTGATGTTGATAGATCTTCTAACATTGCTGTTTTGATAGCATTTATTTTCGGTCATCTTTGCTGGTTTTTGATTGGTCCGTGTCCATCTTTCTTCTCTGCTTCTTAAATAGTTCGTTTACATATAGTAAGGCGCTTATGGTGTTATTTGAATGTATCATCCTTTTAAAAATGCAATGAACCCTTTCTTGTTTATGTCATTGAGGTGCATTGTTTGTGCATTGACAAAAAATGTCTTGATGAAGCATACACGGTCTTTGTTTTAAGATTAGTCATCTTTGGCACAAACATTTTCGACGTAAATAGCAGATTCCCCTATTCTTTGGTCGAGAGCTCTTCGTAAAATTTGGTGACAACATTTCCGCCTGTTGACGAATTATTAAATATAACAACTCAGCGAGATCCACTCAAGCACGGAGTAAATGATACACAATTTAATACCAAAAAGCGATTTTAATATAAAATTTTCTGCGACCATTATCCATGTAAATATTATAACGTATCGATTTTTTTTCTAGTCAACTTTGAATGAAAATGTTTTGGAGCAGGTTTTATTAGATTAACTTCAGTACATCTTTAAATATATTGAACAGTTTATTAGTAGGAAATGAATTACATCAATCATTTGGAATAGACCTTTCGAGACAAAATAGGTGTGTAGTGTTTAATAAATCGATTAATTGATTAGTATTATAGTAGATATGTAAATGTAAGCATACTTGATATAATGAAATTTATTGGTTTTTAAATTTCAAAATTATTTAAAACTTTGAAGAGAATAGTGGTTAAAATTCTACTTTTTTTTTTTTTTAATTTGGGTTACGTGCATAGGTGATATCTAGACATGACTATACGTAGGAATATAGGTATAAGTGACAATTCTACGAATTTTGGTTTCATATAGCATACGAAGATATTGTACCACAGTACTATATTCTAAGTCGTTCACGAAATGTGATTTGTATTTGAGTATTTAGTAAAACATAGTTACATCAGTCTGATTTAAACCTTCATATAATAAGACTGTTGTCGGCGATGTATAGGAAAATTAATACAAATAATGTGTATCCAACAAATAATGGACCTTAAACATAGGATTCAAATAACTACATGAATTTCCATCCCGAAAAGATTCTTCCTAAAACCGTTTCAAAAAATACATTAAGCAATTTATTTTTAATTACAGATTTTAAATATATTTATAATATTTGAAACAACCTTTTTTCGCAATTGATTAATTAAATAATTTTAATAACTATTTATACAGTTTCTTTTTTTTTAACTGACATTTATAAACTTCTTTTTCTATTTTCAAATTATATATATATATATATATATAATTTACGTTGTCTACATTAAAAATAGAGCTTTTAGTATCAAGTGTTTTAAATATTTAGCACAAATGGCGTGGAGAAAAATATGTACAAAATACTTTTTATTGAGTCTGATTTGTTTAATACACTGAAAAAATATGATTCTCAAGAACGGTATTTAGTTTACAGAAAAGTTCAATTTGCATCACTTAAATTTAAAAAAAATTCAAACATAATGCATTTTTACCATTTTTTTTTCAATAAAACTAAATATTCTTTTAAAAGATAAGAAATAAAATACTAAAATTTATCGTTAAAAGCTATCAGGGGAGGATTTTTTCTTCATTAAAATGAAAAAATTGAATTTAGTTTAAAACAATATTTCACGGTATTTTATATTCACGTTTGTTATTTCAAATGCAATTTCTTCGTTTCATAGAAATACACAGAAAAAAATGTATAAAGGTGCAGGTTAGAATGCACTGGATAGAGAATTGTTATGGAATAAGTTAAAGAAAATTCTTTCAATTGAATAGGTTTTATTTAGTAAAGTTATCAATTTACTGAAAAAAATAACTTTTGTTTTAAAAATATATACTTATTTTTTCTAAATATTTAAATACTGCTTTAAAGGAAATATATTTTCTTCATTTTAAACATTTAGAACATACATGTTGTAATAAATAATTTCGAAAATGTATTTATTCATTTCTCATAATGTAACTATGAAATCATTTATAGCTCCTTTCAATTTTTGTGCACATTTTTTAAAATATTGCATAAAAAATTTATGTTATTTTACAACTGTATTGCAAAACAAACAGTGGGTAGGGTCATCCAAAAGTGTGAGGTATACAAGAATACGCAGTACCGTTATCTAATATGTATCTAATAGACTTTTGCGTTTAGTTACAGTTTTAAACAATGTAATGACATGATAAGTTTATGGTGAATAAAATATGCGTATTTTACTGAAACTTTTAATGTGATGTTTTTTTGTGTGTGAGATGCATTCTATTATACATGTACAACAGATAAAAGGGAATTTATGTGTCTTTTTTCGATATTTTGAATGACTGAAGACCTGCAAGATATTATGTGATTTCGGAAAAAAAAACTGTGCAGGGGTATTACTACGTACCATACACAATTTTTCCGGGGTACGACATTTTTATTTCGAACTTTACGTTTATTTCGATTTGTAAGTTGTACAAGACGTCTTTCAAGAATTTCGCAAAATTGGAGGGCCCGAGGGTACCAATTTGATTTCGAAAAAACTATGCAATCTTATTACTGAAGGCCATACACAACGTTTGAACGGTATTACATTTTGAATATCCGATTTTAGGTTTTTTGGATCATCCTAATATCTACGTTCATTTTCTTTTAGAAATATAATATTTCTTTGAAAAAATATAAATTTTTAACCTTTTAAAAAAATATTTTCCGAGACTCATTTTTGTTATTCTTTTTTTTTCTGCAATGTTTAAAATTCTGCACCAGCTTTGAAAATCTGAATCGATAGAACAAAAGATGCCAAACCATATATACGTTCATTTTCCTCTAAAATGATATCATCGTTTAAAAGAAAATGTTAAAATTAACCTATTCAAAAATCTACGTTTGCGTAACTCACTTAAATTAACTAAAAATATACATCGGTATTGGAAATAAAAATACCGTAAAAAGAAAAATACGAAAATCATATCTACATACATTTTCTTTAAAACAACGTAATCCGTTAAACAAATTATTTGTAGTATTGACACTTTCAAAAAGTTTCGTTTCCAAAAATGATTTTAGCGATTTCGTTTTTTTAAAATTTATTTTTTCTGAAATATTTAAAAATCTGTATCAGTTTTGAAAAAGCAAAAAATACAAATCATATCTAAGTACATTTTCTTTAAAATGACGTCTTTGATGTGAAAATTATGAATATTAAGCATTTCAAAAAATTCCTTTCGAAAGCCAAGTTTGCGAATTATTTTTTTTTTTTTTCAATTTTAAAAATCGGAATACATTTTGTCCAAATACACCAAAAATGTCTACTTAATCAGCGTACATGTGCTTTTAAAAAGACGTCTTTGGTTTAAAAACAATATTAGTATTAACTCTTTCAAAAAAAAATTTTATTCAATTTTTCTCTCTCTCTCATTGCCTTTGAAGAGAAGTTTGACGTTTTAATTCTACTTGGGAACATTTTCGTGACACAGATGTTTTCCTGAGTGTAAAACAGTGAGTATTATACTTCTGGTCAGAAATGAAAGTTTAATATACGTAAACGTGGAAATTTAAATTGGCAATTATTATAATGAAGGTTCTCTTACTTCGTTTAAAATAATTTAGTTAAAAATATAAAATAATGGACATTGAATGATGTGCGCTGCTGATGGCAGTGGGACACTAAATATTAGGTTATTTGGGAAAATTTTTCGTTTCAATATATAAATTTATCTAACTTTTGATTTCAGGTATATTTGAGGTTATCATTACGTATCCGGTTACTCCAGTCTTTCATTGAAAAATATAAAATCAAAAGAGACCGGGGCGTGCTTAGCACCTCCGGTGTACGCTGCCACAGGTAAACAGTGTGGTCCGCAATATTAGGTTTAGAAAGATTTTTGTTTAAGTACATAAAATCATTTAACACTGATTTTAAGTATCTTTAGGTTTTTAGCATGAACCTGGGCAACGCCGGGTAGATCTACTAGTTACACATATTACATTAACGTATCCAATTCATATTATTTGCTATATAAATCTTGTAATTATGCATGCTTTATAGATTTCCAAAGAAATCTATGTAAATTTTAACTAAGTACCATATCGAAATACATATGAATGGCATACAAAACGGTGGGCGCGCCGCTTTGCACCAACCGCCGCACAGTGGAGTATTTGACCCAAAAACCTGGACAAAAAGGCAAAAATTAAAATTTCGTCAACAATTGTAAAAATCATATTTCTTAATAGCTAACTAATTGATGCGTCGATCTATGTCTATTTTTGGAACCTGAGTTATATCTCGTGGCTCTTGGCCTCAGTTGAACAGGAAGTTTTTTTGTGAGAAGACGTATTTTTTGTTGATTTTAGGCATTGTTGTTATGTTTAAATATAATTTTTCTGTGTCTCAATGAATTGTTGAATTGAAACAAAACAGGGCTTGCGTGTTTAAGAAAGGTCAGAGCTTAGTGTTAAACTATGTGTAAATTTAAATAGTTTAGTTTTTAATGTAATAAAAAATATTAAATGTGTAAGAGGGTCATTTTTAAAGCGTTTTTCGCTCTAATTTAAACATATCGAAAGCTTTTTAAATATGTGCCGGGCTTTGCCGGACCATGTTTGAATTATAATTGTATTACTTATAGTCTTGAGTGCCAATTTCTGCAAAAAAATCTTCCGCATATTGTTGCCATTTTTCTATATAATTGTTTTTCAATCCATTTCAGTCCTTAAATCCAATTTTTTGCGGCAACCGAATTGAAAAGATAAAAACTTTATTTTTACTCTAGTATTCCAGGTTTTTAGCTTACAGGATATTGCCTGAGCGCTTTTGCCCCTACATATCCTGTATGTATGCATGTACGTACCTATGTAAGTACGTACATACCTACAGAACTCGACACCTCTTGATAGAAATATCAGATAAAAAATCAATCAATAACTACTTTTCTCTTATAAACAGTAAACATTTAAGGCTGCTAGTCACTCGACTTCCAAACTCCCTTCGGTAATGTTAAGTCTGTTTAAAATATCTACTTAATAAATTAATATTTCAACTTCTTTCATTTTTGTGCTCTTCTTAAATAATGTCTCTATTTTTCTTAGTTGTCAAAATATTTATAAAATGTATACTTATTATTATGTGAAGTGTTAAAATTTTACTTACGCTTCGTCAGCTTTTAAGATATAAAATATTAAACTAAGCTATGGATTTGTATGTATACTACATATTATGCTAAAAGTTAGTTCAGTGAAACGCATAACAAAGTTAATCATTTCCATTCAGTCATTTCAGGGAATAAACAGAAATGTACTTGAGAACTTTTGTGCAACCCTGTATATGATCTATAGAATGTATCCAGACCAAGTAATATTTTTTTTTAAATCAATTTAAAAATGCATATCACAACTACAAGAGCATTTCCAGCAATTATTGGTCATAGACTTCAATAGTTAAATTTATTCTTCAGTCAAATTCTTTTGTGTGTCCCTGTAAATGAACGATATATTCTATGCACACCATATTCTACAATAAGTGCCTTAATACACCTCAGTGATGTATATAAATTTCAGTACGTTTAAAATAGTGTGATATCATTAAAATACAGAGCAAACGATTTTTTCCCATAGACATAATGTAAGGGAATTCTTTCGGGTGTCTCTGTAAATAAACCGTAAATGCTATAGACTTCATTTACCATACCAAACATGCCTTATTGATACCCAATAACATCTAACAATTTAAAGGCAATCAGACTATATTTACATAGAAAAATATTTTTGTCCAGGATTTCGGGTCAAATACTGTGCGCCGTATAAAAATGATCCACTCCATTTGACGTTTTAAACGTCATGCACCGGCCATGTCTAACGCAGGTCGTGGATAAACTAAACTTTTTTTTAATGTTTGCATTCGTTTTTGATGCGCGGTGCCGTCCAGGGCGCGCATCGTCTTCGGTCCATTCTCATTCCTATTTAAACCTTTTAAACCACTCAAAAACTTGATTGTGTGATATACATTTATATACGTACACTTTTTTTAATATACCACGATAATCTGACGCTGTTTCCCCGAGTTTCAAAAGGAACTTGAGGTTAACCCGTTGCTTCATCTAAGCAGTCTTCTCTTTTCCGGAGAGTCAATAGAGCATGGTTCACTCCGAAAAAATGCTGCAGACAAACTAAGCGACACGCGACATGGACGATCGAGCTGCACGTAAAGCGGATACCCTGTATCAATGTAAAGGAGAGGTCGACTATTTGTGGATGACACCACCAGTAAAGTTATTTATTAGCCACACCTGGTATAAATGATACGGTCAACATGATTAAGCAGGTCATTATTAATAATAACCGGTTGTTATTAAAAATGCCCGGATTTATCATATTGACAGTAACATACATACACACACACACACACCCACACACCCACACACATATATATATATATATATATATATATATGTGTGTGTGTGTGTGTGTGTGTGTGTGTGTAGGATTTGATTCAGTTTGAACACTTCACTTCATCTAACTACTATTATTATCCATGGTTAGACACTTCACTTCATCAAATGAACTAACTACTATTATCCATGGTTAAACATGCGCGAGTTGTAAATAGTTGGAATCGCGAGATTAAGCTAATAGGCAGTCTTCTAAAATTTTGTTATGAAGCAAGATATGTAAAATGGATATAGCTGTTAGGCCTAGTTGGATTATCGTAATGTAAATTTGTTGTAGAGTTTCGACCAAAAGTGTTATTAGTTAAAATTAAAGTGCGTATTTTGTTGTTCATCGATTATTTGTCATATTGGTTCAGTAAAGTGACTATGTATCTATCATATACTTACATTAAAATGTAAGCTCTGGGTATCGCATCCTTCCCCGCATAGCGTGCACAGTCACAGTGACGTCATTGTGACGTCACTGTGAGTAACGTACGTCACGTCACACCTATGACCAACATGCCAACACTCTGTGACTTAACGGTGTGATCGGAGAGTGAATTTGGAAAAAAACTCATAAAATATAGAATTGAATTATGTCATGTACCTAAATCATTAATAAAAACACTGTCACACACTATTTAAATAAATTGAGTATTTACAAAATATAATAATAAATAAATATCTGTCTACATATATGAGAGATATATCTTTTTTACAATTTTCATTACCATTTTCAAGAAATTTAACAAAATATACTATATAGAGGTGAAAATCCTTAAATGGAAATTTAGTGACGTATGAAAGTTTTGGCGGAAATTAATTCAGAAATAGATCCCATTCTAAAAAAAATTGTTAGCAATTTAGAGGTTTGTTAGCATTTTAAATACAAACATTTAGATTTTTTTTCTACTACCGCATGGGACTCATTTTCTAATTTTGTAATACTACAAATATTTCTTTAACAATCTCCTATGTTTAATTATTTTGATAGGACACTCAACCGAATCATCAGCTCTCTGGTGAAAAAATGAGGGCACCACTTTTGCGAGTTCGATACCAACACGGTCTGTTCGGGGTGACCGTCCAATGCTTTCAGGATTTTCCTTATACGGTACAATTATGGTGGTTCTCAACTGACCTGCTCAACAACGCGAAGCTTTCTGACATAATTTCTGACTCATTTTTAAACGCAAAGGCATAAAATCTGCAGGACTGATTACGGAAACAATTTGAAATCGAATTGAGTTTCCCGTTGAAAAAACGGGAAAGACTTGACCGAAACTGATCTTGAGTATTACATTTATCTAAATATGGAAAACACTATTCATTCAAAATAGCTTTAATAATCAGGCATGCAAGTGCCATGCGTTTAAAAATTTGTTCATAAATGTGTCAGAAAGTTTCGTGATACTGAGCGAGGGAAAATATGGCAATGTATACACATTTAAAGACGTCAATACTTAGAAGAAAAATAGTATAGTTTTAATTATTGTCAATATTTTTGTTGGTTACATAAAATAAATGGAAGTAGAAGTTAATTTAAAAAGTTGTTATTTGCACAATAGAATTTCTTATTATTGAAATATTTATATTTTTTTAATAATTTTTAATGGATTTATCTATTATTTTTATATTAGTATGCGTTTTTTTACATTTATAATTTTCTTGCTTAACGGCTGCATTAGCCGGTTTTCCAATCAGATGCAAAGTTTTAATTTGAATACGAGTTGCATGAATAAAAATTATTGCCGATCCAATCCTTACCGTCGATCTTATCCGGATTTGGTGGAATCTTGTTATCCGACTCTATGCGAAATCATTTATAAGGTTTGGTGTGGTTGTGAGCCTACTTTTTTTTTTGTTGGGTTAGGGTAAGAATACGGGTTGAATCGAAATATAATTTCAGTCAACCATTATTCATGTTCAAGTAGACATTCAATCATGTTCAAGAAGTATAAAACCGGATTCGTGCATTACTCTAGATTCGAGCCGACATCAGAAATTGTATCGTAACACAATTTCTGATAAAATCTGGTTACTCGGTCGCATGCAATATTATATTCCGAACAAGACTTACAGTAAAAACATTATACCCGACTCGGGTCAGATCGGGTTCACGAAAGTCAGGTCACACAACCACTAATCCAAATCTATTCTGTAGCCAAACAAATCCAAAAAGATCGATCCGAACTTTCTCGATTGGATTCGGGTAAAATCTGGTCACCCGACCCGGTGCAGTGTCGTCACAAACGTCACAAACTTGAACCATAAAAAAATTTTGATCCGAACATACCGGATAGGATTCGGGTAAAATCTGGTCACCCTATCCGATGCATATTCGTCCCATTTTTAACATTGAAGTCTCATGGTGACTTCACAAAGTAGTCACATTGTGAGGTCACAGAAATCCTTGAAAACGGCAATAACGGCTTCAGATTTAGGTCACAGTGATTTCACATCGACGTCACCATGCGTTACACGAGGCTAACGAAAAAGACAGGCTACCGCGGTCCATTCCACTTATCCAAATCTACAATTTTACAAACTGCTAGAGTGACGTGATGCTCTTTTCGTACGCCTTGATTGGTGCATTCGAGCAACACGTGACTCCGGCGGTCTGTAAAAAAAGAAATGCGTAAAGCACCGCGGTAGCCTTTCTTTTTTATTAGCCTCGGGGTTACTGGTCGATTTTTCTTTCTGCACTTGATAAATTATTTAGGCTGAATGGTATTGTTATTCTGACAGGTATATTTAATGTCTTTTATCCTGTTTTGTGGGCTTCTAATAGAACGGACAATGGACAAGAAACCCTCTTTCGGTATTGCCTTGATAAGTATATTAAAATCACTGCTGATTCCACCCCCCGATTTTGGCTCATAAAGGCGTAGTTAAATTACTGATCTTACATTACTTTATGACATTTCCTCCACTTTTACCATCACAATGATTTTGGCTCCTATCTCTGATATCCTCCTAATCTAAATCAAACTTCGTTGCACTCCTACCTTCCCCCGTCTTTTTCTTCAAATTTCAATGCTGACTGGAATATTTGTACTCAAATTTTTAATGCTACACAACAACAGTTTGGTTATTTAAATTGGATTGATTATTTTCAATCAGCTGTTGTACGCCGTCCGGATTTATTCAAAAATTGTTTGGAGACTGCAATATGATACCATGCCGCTGAAAATTACCCGGAAACCCAAAATAAATTAAAACTAAAATGAACCCCAGAAATCGGTTGCAACGACTTTGACTAGAATCTAGAGACCATGTGATCCAAATTGAGATCAACTATTATTCCACAATCATTCCGCAAATTAATAGATTTTAAAATAATAAATATTCTGATTTTATTACTTTTCTTTCAATTACGGACTTCTGAGAAAGAAGATTTTTACAAGATACATAATCTATTTATAAATGTTTTGAGATACACCTGTAGTGCTTGTTTTAAAAAGAAAACAGCATCTTACCAACCACGTATTACCTGGTGGACAAACACATTACGCACAAAAAGAAATAAAGTTAATACATTGAGGAGTAGAATAAAGCTACCGGA
The DNA here is from genome assembly GCA_963931845.1 of Maratus michaelseni. NCBI lineage: Eukaryota > Metazoa > Arthropoda > Arachnida > Araneae > Salticidae > Maratus > Maratus michaelseni. Next base: position 286,702,241 of record OZ007591.1, on the reverse strand, counting down.
GTCACAGCCAGAAGATCTTCAGAGATACAAACGGGATCGAGCATTTTACAAAATACCAATTCAGGAAGCTAAGAAACGGGCCTGGGAAAACTTTTGCGTAAACACAAGAGAGAGATACAGCAAAACTAAAAGTATAGCCTTCAGGGATTTCTTTAAACAGGAAGTATATACCTTAGCATCCTCAAGTGCACAGATCAGCACAACAAATCAATTTTATGAAGAACTTACAACAGATATTTTTGGTCCATCGATTATCCCACAATCACCAGAAGAAGTACAGATTTCCTCAGCGCCGCCATTTCTATTACAGGAACTAAAACAAGCCATTCTTTCAATAGCAACAAAGCTCCTGATCCAGATGGAATTGACCATCATATTTTACGTAAATTATTTAAAACAAATACCTCTTAAATATGTATAATTCACTCCTTCAACTCAATTATTTCCCCGATCAATGGAAGGTGGGTGAATTGGTATATATTCTTAACAATAAAAAACCACCAGACAAATCAACTTCATACCGGCCAATTACTTTCTTACCAATATTTGGAAAGGTGTACGAGAAGCTTTTATTCAAACGTTTAAATTTCTCACTAGCCCAATATGAACAACTTCAGACGTCCCAACATGGTTTCCACGAGGGCCGCTCTACCGAGACAGCAATACAGGTACTATTCTCATTAATTGACATCGACGTAGAGAAAAATCATTATACGTCACTTCTATCAATAGATTTTAAAAATGCTTTTGACCATATATATTGAAAGCAACATCAGCAGAACTTAAAAAACTAAACATTCCTTTAGCCTACCAAAACACCTTACTTTCTTTCCTGTCCCTGCAAGGAGCCTATGCAAATCGTTTATCAAATAATATTCACTGTTTCAAAAGGGGTTGACCACAAGGCTCATGCCTTGGCCTCTTCCTGTGGTGCATCTTTGAAAATAAATTATTAAAAATTCTAAAAGAAAAAGGTCTACGGATGATAGCCTGATTATATTCTGTTAGTGTTGGACGCAGACACACGCCTTGAACTTGTCAATGTGTTAATATTTCAACTTGTGTTGAAAAATATGTCAATTTCATACAACAAATGCCAGGCGCTCAATCTTCGTCGTCCTAGATACCTCAAAGAGAACCAATTTTCAAAATTGACGGACACACAATTAAAGCAGAAACCTCAATCACCTATTTAGGCATAATCCTGGACAATACACTATCATTTCTTCTGCATTTAAGACAAAAAAGACAGGAAATAAATGCAATTATACAAAATCTTCTAAAATTTGTCTCAGCTTATGGAGGACTATCTAAACAGATTCTAAAAACATGGTACTTAAACATTTTAGAAAAGAAATTCTCTTATCAGCATGGTTCCCAAAGCTACAACGCTTACATAGGTATCACATCCTCTCTTTAATACAATAACAAAATTTATTAATCATTACAAGAGCGTATAAGAAATCTTCAACAGCTGCATTATGTGTACTCAGTGGAATAGTTCCCATAACTATACAACTTAAAAGACTAGCAGTATCGGGAAGAATACTCTTACCAAAAGTAAATTCAGCACTAACAATCACATTTAAAGCTTATCTAAATTGGTCACAAGAGGAAGATACATCAGTCTTAGAAATTTCAATTTTTACAGATGGATCTAAATCGGAGAAAAGGACGGCATACGCATTCTGCGCCTAACAAGATAACATAAAAAATACATTCATCAAAAAAGACTTCATAAGGAAAACTCCGTATTCCAAGTGGAATTGCTGGCGATTAATGATGCAATTCAACGGGCAAACTCAACAAATCACGTTTCTTTCACATCAACGGATAGCCTTTCGATTCTTCAAACTTTGGAGAACATTTTTACAACAGATTACACAGTCTCCTGTATAATAAAATTACTCCAAAGCACCTCGAAGGTAATCTCTTTTAAATGGATCAGAGGCCACTCGGGCATTGAGGCTAAAGAACAAGCGGACAGCCTAGCAAAATCAGCTATTAACCTCTCATCGCCAGAAAATCAACGTTTTTATTCTTTCTCAGCATCCTACTTCAAAAGACTTCTCAGATTGCAAGCATTACAAGATTGGCAAGTGGAGTGAGAGTACGGAACAACAGGCTGCTATACTTACAACCTTCGACCTAAAGTATCGGTAAACTTTTTACTTACTCACAGAAATCTCAATATAATGGCAACCAACCACGAACCATTTCCGCTCTATTTATATAACATCGACGGAAAACCGTCTCCATTGTGCACCTATGGACAGCTTGGTGATTTGCTATATTATATACTACAATGTACTCTTACATCGTATTTTCATCTCAAACGCCCAACAAACATACCACTTCATTCATAGTTCTCTTTTATCCTAAAAAGTAATGCCTCCTTAAACAAAATTATCCAATGTTCAAAATTGATAGCAGACAATGAATACATTTTTCAAAGCACTCTCTGGTATGTAGACCCAGAGGATTAGCTGGGCCTTACCTGCGCTACTTATGTGGAAACTTTTACATCCAATTTATGGACCATAAAAACTCTTACATCAAATTTATGGACTATAAAAACTCTTACAACCAATTTATGGACTATAAAAACTTTTACATCCAATTTATGCACAATATTAAAAAAAAAAAGATAATGTATTATACTATGTTAAAACCTAATAGCCTGAACCTCATTTGTAATTTTTTTTAATAAACTTGCCGAGCAGGGCTTGTAGAGCTCAAGCCATATGGTAGGCTTCCCTGCTTGGCTGAATCTGGTTGAATCTGAAACTCCTGAGATCTTAAGAAAATTTTGGAAAATCAAAGAACTCTAAACTTGTAAGCTCCAAAGCATCAAGCGCAGGTTAATCCATTTACTCAGCTGCAGTTTTCGCTGTGTTACCTGAATTAATTAAATGCATATGATTTTACAAATGTAACACAGTTTTAAATCATTAAATAGTTATTTATATTCTCGCTAGATCTAATCTCCCATTTAATTCGTTTGCCAGGCTATCCTGACAACATATATTTTCAGGATTCGCTCGACTATTTTTGAAGCATACTACATGTCCTATTAAATGGCAAAAGTTTAGTAATAAAAAATGGTAAAAACAGTTCAAATCGTATGAATCATAGTTTTGAGTGCACATCTGAAAATTAAAAATTAAAATTTATGAATAATTCATTTTTCCACATTTGTAATAACTCACTTTTGCACTTAGTTTCTGTTTTCTGCATAATGTCTAATTAGCATATTTCATTTTCTCCATTAACATTCACTTGACTGTGATGTTTTCCACTGCCAAGGTTTTTCTTTCAATCAAAAAAGGATACACAATTGCAGTATTCCAAATATGTCCTAAGGTGTTACTAATAGATGACAAAGGGAAATTTTGTATATTTAAAATCCAGGTAATCTGACGAAAGAAAGTTATGCACATATAGCTTAATTTATTATGTAAAAATAATAATATTTTCTAGCATAACAAATCGGCTGATAAGTTCCCGGTCTGGAACACAGATGGCGTTGCAATCGCCGAACCAATGCTTTTTTAGTAAATACTAACCTTTAAAAGGTAGCAGAAAAATTTCATGACGATTCGCCGTGTGGATAAAACGTTAGAGTGGTTTTAGTTGAACGACTTTGTTGATAAACAAAAAAATGGATAAACAAGAATTTCAAGAATTGTTATTTGATTAGAAAAAATACCGTTCAAACAAAACGTTGGCTTGATGAGCGTTATCCGGACACTGCCACAGGTAAATCAACCCTTATTGACTGGTTTTCTGAATTTAAACGTGGATGTACGGACACCAGTGATGCACCACGTGAAAGAGGTGGTTACTCCTGAAAACATAAAAAAACACAAAATCGTTTGGGGGAACCGTAAAGTGAAGTTGCAGGGGATAGCTCAGACTTAGAAGATATCCTATGAACGTGTAGGCTTTATTTTGAATGGACATTTGTCTATGAAAAAGCTGTTGCCAAAGTGGGTGCCGCGCATGTTGACTTTTTACCAAAAACAACAACGAGTCGATGATTCTGCGCACTGTTTGGAGGTTTTTCGTTATAAAATTATGTTATTTATTATACAATTATTATTATTATTTATTTATTTAATTATTATTATTAAATTATTATTATTAAATTATTATTATTATTATTATTATTATTATTATTATTAAATTATTATTATTTATTATTAAAGTTATGTTTTTTATTAAAGTCTTAAAGTTATAAAGTTATAAAATTATGTTAAAAATGTGTTTCCTGTATCAGACCGGGAACTTATCAGCCCATGTTTTAATAAAAAAAAGTAGACCAGACAATAAGACAATTTTTAGATTGAATGCCGCACTGTATATTTTCTTTTGAATATTTTATATAAAGAACTTGTTGTGTTTTGATACTCTTTTACTAAAACTAGAATGTATTTTTTAGGTGTTGTAAAATTTTAAAGGTATTGATTTCTAATGTGAGAAAATGTACGATTCAAGACATTCCTTTCTTATATTACAGTAGTTCGTTTATATTTTCTAAAATAGATTGCATTAAAAAAAAGAAAAAAAAAGAAAAACATTTCGGATTTTGTATTAAAAAATATAACAGATATCGTGAGTAATTAATCTAAATAAATATGCATTTTTTTATGTTTAAGATATTTCCTTACCAAATATTGAAAATCTTAATATCAGATATAGAACTACCGCAAGTATCCCTAAATTATAGCTTTCAAAATGAATCTTTGTAAATTTCGACTAAATAATCTTTCAAAATATACACGAAAATTTATCTCATTTTATTAAACTTATTTCTCTGGGCAATTTATTTGAAAAGATGTTCGATATTTAATTAAAACTAACTTTCAGTATTCACGAAATTTCCCACGGGAATATGAACCTTATTGATTTCTTCCTTATACTTAAGATGAGTAATAGTTAAGGTGACGTTTGTAGTTCTGACGTTTATAGCTATTTTGATATGGTGGAACGATGATAGAACTGAATGTGTGTTTATGTAAATTGATTCGAAAATCAAACTTGATTTAGCCTAAGCTAAATGTGCTACAATCTTTGAATGTTGATAAAATATTAAATTAAAATTCTAATTTTATTTAGTGTAAAAACAATAAAAGTGCAATGGTGATAATCTTTGTTCGTTATAAAATTAAAATTATATGAACGTACAAAAAGATAGAATTAGGTGACACTCAACTGTCTTAAAATTTAAAATGCACAAACTGCTTTCAAACTCAGACTTATGATTTGAATATCTACTGATAAACATAATGAAGTAAAAATGACTGATCTTTTATCCAATTTGACACTTTAGATTTGGAATTCTAACATTGAGACACAGCGCATTAATCATCTTTCTGTGATTCTTGGATCAAAAGCAAGGGAATGTGGTAACGAAAAAATCCCGAATTTACATATTATCCCGTATAAGAATAACTTGATTAGACATCTGTTTGCTTGCTATTGCTAATTATAATAAAATCATGTATAAAAGTGCCTCCAAACGATACATATAGCGCGGCGGCATTCATACAAAGGCCAAACAAACACTGATACATCAAGTGTACGTCGCCTTTAAATTACATTTTGATTAGAAAAGAATTTGTGACGTGCAGGAAAAATACTGTTTGTTACTTTTAACAGCTGCCTCGGAAAGTCAGCTGTTCACTTGAATTATGCTTCTCAGATATGGTGCATAATGTTAAACATGTATTATATAATTACAAATTTTTATTATATTTTTCTGGTGTATCTTTAATTTGTCAATTTTTTCATATTCAAAATATGACAAACACACAGTGACTGATTGTTTAATTTATAGGAAATATTTAATATTGATGAAAAATGCTGTATTTTTTTTATTATATATATATATATATATATATATATATATATATATATATATATACTAGCGGCACTCCCTCGCTTTGCTTCGGGTTAACCTTGAAAACCTTCATCTCTTTGTGTTTTCTGTAGACCTTTTTAATGTGTACAATAATTAGTACATTATTTTGATAAATCTTGTAGGGTTCAGCCTGCGTTTGCAATGTATAAGCGGAAAAAATGAAATTATTTACAAAAACCTCAAAAATAACAGTATTTTTCCACTATTTAATGGATGTTATTATACATATAAACCTTCCTCTTGAATCACTCTATTAAAAAAACGCATCAAAATCCGTTGCGTAGTTTTAAAGATTTAAGCGTACATAGGGATATAGGGACAGAAAAAGCGACTTAAACTTCAAAAATAACAGTATTTCTCCACTATTTAATGGATGTTATTATACATATAAACCTTCCTCTTGAATCACTCTATCTATTAAAAAAACCGCATCAAAATCCGTTGCGTAGTTTTAAAGATTTAAGCGTACATAGGGATATAGGGACAGAAAAAGCGACTTTGTTTTATACTATGTTCAGATATATATACAGGGTGTAACTGAAATGCTTCAACAAACTTTGAGGGATGAGAGTACTCATGAAGATGAACAAAAAATGCAATAGAACACAGGGTCGCAAATGACATTTAACCCTTTCAGGGACAGTGGTATGTCTAAAAAACCACTTAATTTCAATTCCAAAACGCCACATTGGCACCAGAATTTTGCTAAAATCTTTTCCATTTAATATTTATGTGAAATATAGCCTTTTTCTTATTTACAAACAATTTTTTTTTGTAAATTCCGGGGCCAGTCCATTTTCAGACGCATTTTCTCTATTTTTATCCTTTAAGCCTTTTAGGGGCAAACTACTTTTAGTACTAAAATGTTAAAATAAATGACTGGCACCGGAATTTATAAAAAAAAATTTTTGTAAATAAGAAAAAGGCTATATTTCGTATACATATTCAATGGAAAAGATTTTAGCAAAATTCTGGTGCCATTATGGCGTTTTGGAATTAAAATTAAGCGCTTTCATAAACATACCACTGCCCCTGAAGGGATTAAACGTCATTTGCGACCCCATGTTCCATTCCCCTGTGATAATGCAACCGAGTGAACTCCTATGCGTATGTACATTTTGTATCTGCCCAAAGGCACACGTTAAAAAAAACAGTTTTAAAATGTTTAAATAAAATGTTTTAAAATGTCCTGTTTACTCATTGTTCGTTTCAAATCCATATCTTCTAAATTGCATCCTTTGTTTTACGCTAATCAATTTTTATGTAAAGATGGATATATATATATATTTTTTTTTTTACAATAACAATATACAATCTGCAGATGAAGCAGATTTTTCAAGTGTAAATTTTTGTATGGTTTCTTCGGTCTCGTTTTATAATCATGATTATGACAAGTTCTTCAGGCCGAGCCGGGATGGTCCCGGGTCGAACTTTTAGTTTTTACACAGGGCCGGGGCTGGGCAATTTGTGTGCCAGCATTTTTTTCTGCTGAAATGTGATGATTTACAACTATATTTCATATAAACGGAAAATAAAAAAGGATTTCATGATATGTTTTCCTGATAATTTGCAGTAAGGAAAAAATAGCTGGTATCTGGATATTAATGTATTTCTAACCTTATTTTCTTGTAGTGCATACAGCAAAATGTCATTTCACAGATATTATACAGTTAATTGCGCAAATCATTGAAACGATAAGTAATTAATAGTGATTCTATGAATATCGTTAAGTTTCCCAAATAGAGAACATCTCCGAATAACGGACAAGATTCACGCTCCCGAGGTGTCCGTTATTTAGAAATTTTAATGCACTAAGACCGTCTTCGTGAAGCAGACATTTTAAGGTTATTTTGTAAAATTACATCTTGTAATGGGAATAATATGCCTTTCATTATGATGGTGAATAAACCACATATCATGTCTTTTATTTATGACTATTCTGTTTAGTTCGTCAACAATTTCTATAGATATATCATATTATGATAAAAAATGGATCACATACATTTCCGTAAATATTTTTGTGTAAATCTCTGTTAAGGCGACCAAAAGTAGATGATACAGTTCAAAAGGAAAGAGATTGACTTAGCAACTACATTTCCTTATTTGCTAAATCATCTTAAGTGGTCTGCGAGAGAGTGGTGATAAAAGGATTTTTACTTTATCGCATTTACTAGTATAATTGTTTTGAGATTCCCTTACTTTCTTTCTGGGTTATTGATATGTACTATTATTATACATATTTTTTATCTTTCGAGTAACTTACTCAAAAAAATAATTTTAAAGGTACTCTAGGAAGTACAGAAATTAATTATTCATTAAAAATATATATTCAGTGATAAATTAAAATATAATAAACATAATTTATCTACAATCTTGTAAAACATGTACTGTAATTTGATGTATATTTTGCCGAATGTGTATGTTAATCGGAAATTAGGGGAAAGTAAAATGTGCTCCATTTTATGCCCTGAAACGGCTTCCATATTTTGTTGTTCAATTTACAATGATAAAAACTTATAATGCTACTTATAAATATTAATTTAATCTTCATAGTTACAATAAATTTAAATGTAAACATTACTTTGTGAAACTTCATTGTTATTATCAAATATTTTAATGTTTGTACATATTTTATGTAGAAGAAAGTCCCCACATATTTTTGTACTATTTACCAATATATATCATTCTCAATCAACCTTGTGTGTATTCTTTTGATGGGCTGATTTGCGGCATTATTATTCGATGATGTTTACTACTATCGTTGAACTGCACACTTAATTAGAAATTCTTATTTTGCCATTTTAAAATGTTTAGGTTAATGATATATTAACGCTATTTCTACCGGTGTAGAGTCCTGCATCGGGTAGGGCTACCTGCTTTTACCTCCACAAGAGCCGCGCAAACCGCTCGTTGAGTTGTCTTGCCGCTATACCTTTTCGTTGCGGTTCGGGTTGACTTCAAAATTTCTGCGGGTTGGGTTCGGGACGGGTTGACTTTCGTTGTTTCGGGATCGAGTCAGTTTCGGGTTGGGGTTTGATCCTTGCGGTTCGGATTCGTGTTCATTCAGTTTTTCAAAATAATGTCCCAAATATTTTGTCAGTTCAAAAATATCATCATAGAGTATCCCTAAAATCAGACACTTCTATTTAGTAAACACTTTTTCAATTACAAACTTTTATATATTTGCACGCTTATACCATTGAGTAGTTTACACCTCCCAATCTACACGAGCGTGACATGTGTATGTTTGCATAAACTCTAACAAATACGAAAGTGTGATTAATATCATTATTATTACTATTATTTGAGAATAATAAACGAAATGTTGATAATATTTTTCATATCCCAAGAAAAAATAAAGGGTTCTCAAATGCACCGAAAAGAAAGAATAATCTATGATTACATTTCTTATATACATTATTTTTTTCCAATGCAGTAAATTGAATATATACTCATTTATATTCAAATATGTATTTATTTTCATATGAAACATAAAAAAAAAATTGAGAAAATACTAACAATCCGATTTGCAAAAAAAAAACAACTAAATATGACCTGCAAGAATGTGAGAAGTATGAACTCGACAAACAGAAAGAAAATTAGAGTAATTCCGAAAAACATAGAAACAACACTACTACATGCAGAACTCTATTCAACGATACCGAGGTGTCCGCGATTCCGAGGTTTATTTTTGAATATTAAAAAATATAGATTTGACATTTTTTCTATATTAAATATAAAATTGGTATTAGAGATATAATTGTAGATGACTTTTATAATAGCATTAAAACATGATGTACTGTCCTTTCATTGCGGGTACGGATTGGGTTGCGGGTTGAAATATTTCGGATTCAGGTGGGGTGTAAATTCAAATATGTATGATTCAAGTCTGGTTGCAGGTTAAGATTTTTTTCTGTCCTGTTAGGATCGGGTTGCGGGTTGACTTCAAGTGGAATTTTTGAGATCAGGTTGGATACAGCCCGACCCATGCAGGACTTTATAAGGGTGTTGACAGAATAATTTAAAGGATTTTGATTAATAGTTATTTTATTTGCAAGATTTAAATGAAACATTGGAGAATTATTTTTATACATATTAAATTTTTTCAAGTAAAATTAATATAAATCAAAACGTTAAAATATGTCAGTTCTCCATTAGATATGTTGTTAAACGTATTAACAATTGGAAGAAGTATATATATATATATATATATATATATATATATATATATATATATATATATATATATATATATATATATACATATATATATATATATACATATATATATATATATATATATATATATATATATATATATATATATATATATATATATATATATATATATATATATATATATATATATATTGTTGTTATTTAATTGCAAAAATATGTTACTTTATACATAGACAAATTTTAAAAACTAGGCCGTCTATATGAAAAATCTTTTCAAACATCCTCTCATTCGCATCAGGTGATAATACATGTAATAATGTATTGTCTTATCAGATGCCATGTATTTGGTATAATGTGCTTGGTGCCACTGATGTTTTTGGTTTTTGCTGACCCCCCTCAGCTTTTAGTGGTATCGTCCCATCTTCCTTCACTGCCTCCATTTCATATTTTGTTGGTTTCGCCCGTATTCCATCTGTCCAGTGTACTTCTTCAGAAATATGTTTTTCGACTGATTTTTATCCTCTGATGATGGCTAATGTTTAGCGGAAAGCGCTTAGGTATTTTGATATCCGATTTTACATCATAAAACGTTTTAATGCTTTAAAGCTGTCTTTTTAGTATTAGAACCTATTATAGTAACAAATAAAATTTTTATCAATGTGTTTGCTTTGTGTTTTTGATCTGAACTACTTAAAATTAGAATAAATTTATTTAACTAACATACTAATTATAATAATTTTTTTTTATTGTTATCACAAAAACGTAACTTGTAAATTCTCTGTGCGATTACATGATTAGCTTATTTATAAGAATTCATAAGATCGTATTTATAAGAAGAATGGTAGCGTGCACGATGTTTCCTGCATACCATGGCTGAAATACGGTCATTTAATATGTACAAGCTATATATGCTTCAATGTGAACAAGGTAATATCTTATTCTTGACAGCCATCTGTCAGCAACAGCTGTTCACTTGAATAAATATCCCAAAACTGCTATCTGTCGTAAAAATAAATATACAAATTTTAGAATAAATGCCTTTCTATTATATTTTTCTGGCATTAAATTTAAATTTTGTTTTATTTAGACAAAAATGATGTAACACTTGGCGAGTGATGCTGCTGTAAAACTATAAAAAAAGCCCCCACAAAAATTGCACGTTTGATTGTGTTTCCAGACCAGACTTGCTATTCGCTTAATTAAAAAGAATTATGCTTTAGTAACAAACACTCTTAACCACATGCATATCGAACAGAATGCACTGTTTATCATCTTAACATCTGAACTCTTGAAAATTGTAGTAAGTTTAACAATTCTTCTATTTATTTCCAACCTGCAGTTTAACCACATGACACGTGTTTTCTTGGAGTGAACCGAAAGTACACAAAAGTAACTTCAAAAACAATTTTTGTATTTCTCCTAAAATTTTTCTTAAAAAACAAAACATAAATATGACATTTTGTTAAAATTAATGATTTGTTTGTTTAGGAACCATCGTTAAAAATGTCGGCAGTACACACCAGTCAGAAGGGAGTATACGAATCATTTTCTTTTTCGAAGTTTCATGATGGTGAGATTAAATTAGTTTTCATGTAATCTGCTGTTTAATTTCAATCTAATGTGAAGTCAGTAGGAAAATAAATTGCCCACTTATTTTTACAAGAACACACAATAATGATTTTAGTGTAACGGACATAACACCGATATATCCTTAGTATGTCGAATAATGTTAATAATGAGTTTCCATTATGGAATAAAAGTATCATCTGAGTGTCCAAAGAAATATATTTAAAAAAAACATTTTAAGTTCTAATATTAGTAACTAATATTATATGCGCAATATTCTAAAAGGATTGAGAAATACAATTGTGCACAATATTTCTCTGACCATTGAACAAATCAATAACAAAACAGTTATTTTCCTAATAGTTTATAAAATAGGTCTAACTTAGACAATTATATATATATACGAAAGAGAGAGAGAGAGAGAGAAAGGGAGAGAGAGAGAGTAGAGTTTATAAAACATTTTGGTAGTTATTAATTTCCGAATTTTAAGTTAGACCTATTCAATAAACTTTTTAGAAAAGAACTGTTTTGTTATTGATTTGTCATACTTATTTATATACATACACACACATATGTTGGTGAGTCCCCCAATGCAGAGAAAGTTAGATAGTTTCTAGTGAACACTATTTAAAAAAATAAAAATTTAAAATACATTTTTAAAACTTCCAACGTGATAACTCTGGTTTAACTTAACGTATGTGTCCAAAAAACTTCTCAAATATTTAATTTAAATTAAACATATTTATTTAATCTTCCTGAATAAAATAATCAAAATCGTTAACATTATATTGTTTCCTGCTTTAAGAATCAAAAGACGTAAATTTTATGTAAACTTGAAAATTTGAATATGCTTTCTACATATTTTACAGCTATTTGTTTCATAAAACTAGCAAAAACTCATTTTTAATCTTCATAGAAAAACATAAATATAATTATTTTGCCTCATTTTAAACGCTTTTTAATCTTAAATTTAAATTAATATTTTATTATATTTTTTTAATTTGTGTGTAACATAAGTGTGTTTCTTTACCACTATAATTCTTTTCAGAAGTTTTATTTATTTTATACACAAAACGCAACCGTCTCTTTAAACGAGCTTCAAAATAGTTTTAAAATTTATAGCTATTATAAAAACGACTTTTAAATGCCTTTAGAATTACTTTTTAACAGATTTTATTTTCCTTTAAGTCATACTTAATGATTTTTGTTTTATTATTTTCCTTTTCTTAGTCTCATAAAAAGATACTTAAAACTTTTAAGACTTTCTAAAATCAATATTGCTCTTTCGTTCTAAAATGTTTAACAATCTTTTCTAAAAGAAAAAAAAGTCTTGAAATTCCCCAAAACAAAAATGATAAAAATATTTCGGAAAATTAAATTCAGCATTATAATAAAATATGATATAAAGATTTTTAAAATTTTCCAAATCTAAGATTATCATTTTACGATTGCAAACACTGCCATAAAATACATATTAAATTAACGGAATTGTTTAAAAATATTTTGTCTATGCAACACTCTCTAAATAAAGTACTGTTTAAGTTAATGAGAAATAGAATATTTATCTAAAAATATTACATTTTATAATATTTTTAAGGTAATAATTCGCTAATGAAAGTCGCAGCATGTCATAAAGAAGTTGCACTGAAAAATGTAGGATTCTTATAAAAGAGAAATTGAAATAATAAACATGGTAAAAGTCTTTAAAATATATGGTTCATACAAATAAAAAATAAGGAATCTTATAAAGATATATGTATTTGAAAAATAAAGAAATTATTTGTACTTTCATGTAAGGTGGCTTACAGATGATACATTATTTACAAAAGAAAAATAAATGCTATTAAAATGTAGGGAAAAAAAAGTAGAATTTAATCAATCTACTTTACACTATTTTCTACAAATTTTTATATTCCATACAACTTTTGAAGTTCTTCCATTTCATATACAGCTTGGTCAATAGTATTTACCACAACTACATTTTTATTATTCGCTTAAATAAAATAGTCAAATATAAATAGTAAACTACATACAATTACGCATTTCTTCCATTAAGTTATTCCAGTTTAATTTCTTTAACATTAAAATATTATTTTTATTGTTTTTTTGGCTAATGACTACGCGCTATATATTTTGTCATTTTCTGATAAGATTTTTTTTAAATCTCATGTTTAATTATTAATTTCCAAAAAACTATATGATAGTATCAAGTCTTCAACAGATGATATTTCGGCTTAATAATTACAATACTGAGAGAGAATGTGTTCCAGGGAAGCAATTGCTTAAAACAGATGCCTTTCAAAGTCACAGTCAGTGACTGATAATTTTGATGATGGATTATAACAGGAATCAGCTGATAATATATTTCTGTTGACTCTAACTTTGATAACAAAATGAGAAAAAATCACAGAAATAAAAGCAAGCCATCCATATTTACTAGATGTGTTTTTTCACATAAAGAATAGCTGGTCTGAATAAAACAAAACAAGAACAGATATGGAAGTCTATTGTTGCTGCAATGAAGGCAGCAGCAATATATTATATTTCATAAAATTGATATATTACAAAATAGGATTTTAAATGTAGAGGCCAGAGGCCTAGTTGTGCTATAAGCATCAATGAATCAATTTTGAATATATCACATGTGTTCTATAGGGGGTGTAGTTTCTATCAAAATTAAAGCCATATAATAATTTTATTAACTAAACTTAATTAAACAAGTTAAAGAATTTTTGACAAGTTGTAAGATTTTTCAAAACTACCAAAGAGAAAACAAAACAAAGATTCTAATGAATCCAGATATACATGTAATACCATGCAAAAGTTTAAAAGAACGACAGCAGCTACTGAGATTGTTTATTTATTTAAATATGTTGAATTTAAGCTGATTAATAGTACAACCGCGTAAGCTACTATAACAGCAAAGACAAACTATGCAACACATGGAAAATCAGAAACGTTTATACGTGCTGAAATATCAGCTTTTAACTTTGATTTAATGCGTTTTTTTATTCCAAGAGCAATTTCAAGAGCAAATGGCGTATTAAGCATCATATTACAACTCCATCTTTCCAAAAACAAATGGGCAAAATTAGAGAACGGTGCAGACAATAAAGTATTATCTTTCTAAAGCTGTATAAGAAGGTAAAAATCTACAGGGTCTGTTCTGAAATTACTAGGACTGATTTTTTCCTGAGCTAACGGGTGGACGAGAGGGGTCTGCGCGTGCACGATCGGTGAGGGGGATATTGGGAATGCTGGGGAAAATCGGCATTCGGCTCTCGGCCGTTGAAGAGAGCAGGTCGCTTTTACTGTGAACCCCTGTCGAAACGCCTCGTCACGGAGAATCATGGAGCGTTTTCTAGAGCAGCTATACGCGGTCAAATTTTCTGTAAAGCTTGGTAAAACGGGCAAAGGGACTCACGACATGATTAAGGAGGCCTACGGTGATGCTGCCATGGGTAGATCGGGTGTTCTTCAGTGGCACAAGCTGTTCCAAGAAGGTAGAGAAAGAGTGGAACACGACGACCACTCCGGACGCCCTACGACCAGCAAGCCCAAAAAAATGTATCACAAGAGAAAAATTTACTGAACAGTGATCGTAGGATGAGCATCAGAATGATTGCTGATGAATTGAGCATTACTCAAACCCAAGTTTTTGAGTTCG
The DNA here is from genome assembly GCA_963931845.1 of Maratus michaelseni. NCBI lineage: Eukaryota > Metazoa > Arthropoda > Arachnida > Araneae > Salticidae > Maratus > Maratus michaelseni. The sequence goes on along the minus strand of OZ007591.1, from coordinate 286,686,906 downwards.
GCTGCACCATGACAACGCGCCGAGCCACACAGCGATTCGTGTAGTGGAGTATCTTGCGCAGAACAATGTGGCAACGCTGCCTCATCCCCCCTACAGCACCGACTTGCCCCCGCCAGACTTCTTTCTATTCCCGAGAATAAAATCGACGCTCAAGGGGAAGCATCACGGCTCGGTAGAGGCGGTTCAACAGGCCGTGACGAGGGAGTTAAACAGCATTCCGGTCCAAGCGTTCCTGGAGGCATACGAAAACTGGAAAACTCGTTGGAAGCAGTGTGTAGATTTGGAAGGGTGCTACTTTGAAAAATTCTAATCGTTTGTACTATTCTCATGAATATTTTTTTTTAAATGAGTCCTACTACTTTCAGAACAGACCCAGTATATGCTGTATTGTTGCACTACAGAATCCGACCAGCAATGAATATGACATCACCAGCTGAATTAGTAATAGATGGAAAATTGAGCACTACCTGCCATCACATCCAGAACATTTAGTGTCTAAATTTTATGTCGAAGATGCACGAGTAGCTCTGAAGAAAATACAAACATAACAAAATTAGTATTGTAGTATGAATGCAACAGATTGCAAGCAAGATTGCATAACAATACAAAAGTGTGTATTAAACAGAAGATGAAGGAACGTTGGGGAGAACGTATCCTAATTCAAGCAGGCCCTCAGCTTCATTCGTATATAATAGAAAGAGAAGATATAAGTGCCTAGACAAAAAAATAAATGCATTCGACCAGACAAATATGAATATCGAGGACGTGTGTGGTCAAAGCAATTGAACATTTTACACGAGTGATAGTTTTGATTACACTAAAGTTATTAAAGTGCTAATAGATTATAAACAATTGTTACAATTTCCAGTGGTTTTAACAGTTAGTTCACATAGTGTACTTGAAATAAGAATGTCCTAGAGAAACATTATGAAACCTCTTTGCTACTCATCTAATACAATTAAAAAAACTTTATATATATATATGGGGAGAGTTGTGCACGGAAAACTAGTTCAGCCCAGCGGTGCATGTCTCAAGTCATGCCGCCTGTATCCAATGGTTATACTTGTTTCAATTTGCTTTATTTTTCATTTATATTTTAGTTTTTAGCGTTTTGGTTTCTGTTTCTGTTTATAGTACTGTTTATAGTTCTGTTTTTGTTTTAGTGGTTTGCTTTGAATTGAGTAAAGTTTTAAGATTATGCTTATATATATATATATATATATATATATATATATTATATTCGGACACAGTTCTAAACTTATGTGTATTTGAAATATGTAATGTAAATTGTTAGAGATAACATTTCTATAGTAATAGTTTTTTATAATTACATAATCGAGCATGATACATATTGTTTGTTTTACGTGGTATTTTTTTATTAGATGGCAGAACCCGTCATGTTTACATTTGATTTATTTAGGAAATGACTAACTGTATATATGTATGTGGTAGTTCTATTTTCTATCATGAAAACAAGAAGCATTAAGTTATTTTACAGTTTATTAGCTATTATTGTTAATTATTTATATGTTAGCTAATGCATCTTTATCAACATAAACGTATAGTGTGAATAACTGCAACATAAATGTGCTAAATTGTATGTACACTTTTCAAGAATAATTAAGTACCCGATAGAAATGTATTTTAAATTACTTGTAAGATTTGTTAATCTCTATAACTAATTTTAAAATATATATTATTTAGTGTCGAAGTCAACACACTCAATAACGCTTTCTAAAATTTAAGAAAATATCTAATCAAGGTATGTTTTACTTAATTTTAAATAAATACTGAAAACACATACAAAGTTTATTTGACTGAGATAGATTAAAATTTTAAATAAATTGTTTAAACATTGTGATCCAAAATGCAGATACTTTTGAACGTTTCAAAATAATAAAGAACTGAACTTTATATTATCAGAAATTTTTTGCAATTTCAATAAAAATTCACTATGGTCAAAGCTTTTGATGGAAATGAAAATAGTTGTAATATTGTGAAATGTCAAAGTATGAGGGAAACATAGATTGAAACAGAAAAATCGTTTTGGAAAAAAACGGATCTTGATATTTTTGTATACGTTGTTTAATACTAATATTTCCGTCCAATGTATTGTTAAAAAAATGTTATTTTCAATTTAAAACTTTTTTCAATATTATTTTATGTTATTTCTTTTAAATTACAGAAAACCTGTATTTTAAAACCCTTGCAAACCCTCTAAAAAGCATTATTTTATAATGAAATTTAGTAAATGTTGAGAAGAATGTTTAAAGCATTTAAATCTATATTACGTCTTACTTTTCAGGGAAATTCGTTAAATGTCGCGGAGAAAGGTTAAAGCATTTAAATGTATTTAATTACATTAATCACAAGATTCGTACACTCCGTGAAATTCAAGGGCGTCTGCAACCACTATTTTACATAACAACATTTCTATTTCTTTTTTAAATATAAAAATTTGGAATTACCACCTTTAATCGATCAAATTTTTTCAGCGATTAATTAACTCGAAAAATTGTATTAAAATATGGTGGTAAAACTATACGCACCCGGATTTTTCTCTACTTGAGAAAAGGAGCTTTTTAGAACCATCTGAAAGCTCTCCGAATTTTGATGTTCGGGGAAATCTATGTTCTAATCAGAGATTAAGTTTTTACGCTACCGTAACAAAAGGCTTTATTGTAATAAATTTTGAATCAAACTTTAAAACACTGTACCACCAATAGAGTGAAACAATGTTTAGACCGGGGATCGGACCCGGAACCCTTGTTATTACGCAACAATTCTCTACAATTTCTACATATTTGGACGACATACAGAGTAGCATTCTCTCACTCTGACATGGCAACACAAGATAGAACGACAATCATGAGCACACATCTTCAATGCAGTGCATAACACAGTATCGGTGAATACTTATATATCTGATTAAATTTTCAGCAGAGATGAAACGCGTAATACCAAGGATGCCGGGTTCCATCCCCGGTCTGCACATTTTTTTCACTCTGCTGGTTGTACGCCTTGTAGTGAAGTGATAATTCACTTTCTTTGTATTTATTAATTTCCAGCGTAATTTCAGCTGTGTTGAAATTTAAATTAAGTATACATATATATATATATATAAATATATATATATAACTGCATAATTTGTTAATTATCATTACCATAAAGCATTAAAATATAACTCAATGAAATAGCAATATTGATTATGAATTTCAATCGATTTTTGTATGTTTAAATGCAACAATTTAATTAAATGTTTAATTTCTAATCTATGGATCAGATATTAACTTTTCGACTATTAAGAAGACACCGAAATGCATTACACAAAATACTTTTATTTAAATTCCTGTGAGGAAGAATACTATTTTGAAACCATGCAGCTTTAATTATATGCCAGAAAGAATAAATGGTCTCAATTAATTCTATTTTTAAAAATTATCATAAAAATTTCGAACTGAAAAATTGGTGGTAAATAAATATATTTAAAAGATTATAGTGATGAATTAATCATTGAACAACATATAGTAAATATAAATGTTTTTTAAAAATATATAATATAATTATTATAATCAGTGATAGTACGCGATGCATTTAGAAAAAAAAAATTCGAGGACATTAACTATCATTGTATTGAAAACGTATGTGATAAAAGAAAAACTTTGTACAACTTTGAGTTTTTTTTTTTTTTTTTTTTTTTTTCAAAATTGTTCTCTGGAAATAATTTTACGAACATTTTAGTATTTTATAAGTTAAACTATCTTATCTTCTCATGTCTGACTTAATACAAAGTTTGCCGGTTTATTGTTTGAATAGTTGTAGTTTTATTTTTATGCATGAGATAAGGAAAAATTACTAGTTCAGGTAAACACTAATTCTACAGTGATTAATTCAAAAGTAACAGTGTTTAACAATAGTACAATTTCTAAAGAACTCCTTTCGCAGGGAATTTAAAAGTAATTAATAAGACTAATTACACTCCTTAACTAAAATACAACAAACTAGCAGCTGCTCTGTATTTCTGATATAAGTGCTTCATCGAATAGCGTATATTGTTGACAATATCTCCTTTTTAATTTCCTCAGAAACATCGATAAATATCTTAAATTTGAAGTGTTTTGCTTCACGTGTATTTTCTATTTTTAATATATACATACATTTCATTTGCGAGATTTTCAAAGATATAAATGTTTTTCGAGTTGCTAAATATATAAAGTTATTTATCAGTAATGGGTAGAAATTAATTAAGTCTAGCTGAAATTAAAATTTGTTGATATCTAATGTATCTAAATGTATAAATTTGCCTTTTTCATTTTTTATTTTTTATTAAAAATATGTCTATAAATAACTGTCCGAAAGTATTGTCGATCAATGCAATATAAGTACAATATTGTCCGTCAACATAATTATAATCAATATATATATATATATATATATATATATATATATATATCATATTACGAATATTTACCGTCATATGTTGTAGTTGGAGTAAAGTTGATACTAGAATTAGGAGCACACATGGTCGCACAATGAAATTAAGAACGGTGTTTGTTATTGATGATGTAAAAAATTAGAAGCAGTCGTAATATTTCAGTTGCAGTCTCGACGCGGCCGTAGCGGCAGTAGAACGAAAAAACCAGAGGCGTTTCTCCATGAATCAAAAGAACAAGGCTGTTCAATTTCAATCCTTTATTAAGTATTTCTCTTGGGCAGTTTCCACCTAACAATAATAGCCGTGCATCGCTACGTCATCAAGGTATAGAGGGTAAGTAATAGAACATCTTAATTATTGTCAAACGAGCAGCCAGGGAGTTGTTAACAAGTGAAAATTCGACTTATTTCTGAGGGAGAACCGCAGGTAGCTGCTTTTTGTTACCTAGCGCAATAACACAAATTATGACGTAGAACGCGCACTGAACCAATGAGGAATTAAAGAAGACGCATCATGCTACGTCACGACCAATGAAAGATAATTAGTAAAGAGTTCGGACAGAGAGGTAGTGGATGAATTTTGTAGTAAAGTGACTTAGAGCGGGAAAATAAAATTCGGAATAAAAATGAAAATGGCTCTCAAAAGACATTCTAAAACCCAGAAATGATCGGGGATCATGATAGAAATTAAGAATAACTAAAAGCTTTATATTTAAGTAAATTTGGACAATTTAGAATTAAATAAAAGGGAATTTAACAGAGTTAACGATACAGCTAATTTAAGAATAAGGATTTAATGAATATAGAGTAGTAAATTAGAATAAAACAGGAAAAAATTAGAATTGTAAGAATTTGGAATAATTTAACTAAGGAAAAATGACGAAATTTTTTTATTATTACATATATATATATATTACTATAGAACTCCACTAACACCTTACAGAGATTCTTTTAATTAGTTGTGCTTCACTGTATCCATTGATGTTTGTAATATATCTTATTAAATTTGTATGAAAATATTTCTTAAATTTGCCCCATGCTTTTAAAACACCCTTCATAATGACACAGATGATAACATAAAATCTTTTTTATTTAAATTTTAGGGTTATATAACTTTTAGGTTCACAATTGTTGACCTAAAATCACTAACGATATAAAATATCAATTTATTTATATGCAACCTAGATTTACGCATAAAAAATAATGGTTTTAAATAGGTTAATAATCTACGAAGCATTTTCTAATGTAAACTGTCTGAGTTAAATCATTATCAATATCCTTTTTTCTGTACGCACAATGTTTGGCTTATTTTTCAGAGGAAAATCAGATGAAAACAAAATGGGATTTATAAGGGAACCTGCTTAGTACTGTTGCTTTTTTGCTCTAGTTTTTAAAACAAAATCCATTCATTTATTATAGGTGAAAATAATGCCTGTACAGAGTGAATAATAAAATCGTGTCCACACCCATGATCTCCAGAACGGCGATAGCTGTAATCATGAAATTTGTCTCTATGTAGAATAATGAAGGTATTCGCTACGCGATGAGATCGTTTTCAGCGCCGAACTGCGGAGTTAGCGATCCTATCTATGAAACATTACGCGATACGAGAAAAATGTCAATGACAAAATTTTCAATTTTCCTCACACGTAAAAAAAAAAACTTTATAAAAATCCCTAAAATGATATTACTTACCCATCATACGTAGTATAGGGTAAGTCTTGTGATCGTTTTAAAAATTGATTTAAAAAAAAATTTCTTTACAGATTTACACGTTAAGTATCTGTAAACGCTCTATCTCCCGAACAAATTGAGACAGTGATTTGAAATTTGGTATGTACTTAGTATGTAATAATGAGAAAAAGCCTATTGGATTTCAGTACCCACGATTATCCGGAATTATTTTTTCGGATTCTCGAAATATTCGTTCTGATAAAAGTTGTATAAAAAATTTCGAAATTGTTTATTTTAAGGTGTATATATAAAATACATTAAAAAAAACATAAATTTTGCATGAGTCGATCAGGAAATTAGTTGCCGAGATATTTGCAATCATATTTCCCACACTCTTCGATTTTTCATGACCCTGTATTTCATTCAAATTTCAATTCAAATATATATTTTAATTGGAAATGAGACGCTTAATCCGACACAGTAAACTCTTAGTTAATTCCATTGTTATTTTTTGGAGTTATAAAGATGTTTCTTTTACGCAATTCAGTAATAGAGCATTTAAAGTTTATGACGTCATCAAGCCACGATTTTATTCGAATTGCAATGCAGTTTATAAATAGTTTGCACATGTTTTATTTTCATATTTTATATTATGAATATCCATGATGGGTAAGTATTATGGTGGCCCCCAATGACTAGTTTTTATATCCTGTGATCAGATTAGGCATGTCGGCAAATGCATAAAGAAGTGTGGCATTATAAGTCAGACGTACATTTACTAATAAAACTAACGCATGTAAGCAAGCTACATATTAGTTTATCAAGAAAAGCAAGTTTAGTATACCTAATATGACCCTATTAGAACACATGAAAAATACATGCTGCATTCCTGCTGATGGTAGATATTTTGAGCATATCATTGTCTTACCGAAAAAGTTGTACATTGCTTACAGATAGTTTTATTAGCAAATGTGCGTGTACATGCCAGATATGTGTATGCAATTTGTAGAGTGTTTAAGCCGGAGATTCGATATAAAACAAATACATTTTCTGTCTTCTAATAATGTTATTGTTATATATAAGACATCATTTAATATTAAATTGAAAACGCTCTACAACACTTTAATTTAACTTTTTCTCATATTCCGTACTGCTTTCAAGTTACCGACTCCAACTCTGCAGTTTGCGGTATGATAGCGCTGTAACGGCTACATCGGATGTGCATTGCCCCTTTACTATTTCTATACTTTTTTTTTCATGTCTGTAACTGTTGCTGTTCTTATGTTAATGTGGTTGAAAAGGACTTTAGTATGCCACATATATAAACGTTTACTTGTTATGCTGAAAATAATAGAGACTAACTCATGCACTTAAACACTCAAGAGTTAAAATAATCTAATTAATTAAAAAAATTTTAACAATTATAATAGATTATTCATGATTTTTATATTTTGTACTTTGTGATTTAAATGTGAAAATAATTAAGCTAACAAATAATAATGAAGCTTTGCACTAACTTTCCAATAATTTAATCTAAAATTTTACTTTTAATTTTACGTCTTCAATTTACATTTTATTTAAGATATAAAATACCAGATCTTCGTTCAATTAGGATTAACAGCAAGTCATAAAACAACTTTCTAGATTATGTTTTCAGTATCTTAAACAAAAAAATATTTTTCCTTCATGGAGTAATTCTTTGTGAATAAAAAACATTACATATATTTCCTTTAAATGGAAATAAAAAATGTTTCTCCAATAATATTTTTTCTAATTGCATGAAATAATACTTTTTCCATTATTTAATGTTCTTATTCATGATTAACAGTATAAATGAATGAGACTTTTTATATTCACTCGAAAACACTTTAATAGGGAAAAGTTCTGAAAAGTCTTTGTTAGAATATAGCACTGATAAATCTTAAAGCTTTCTAAGACTATGAAAAAGTTTTTTTTTTCCACCTAAAAACTGTAACTACATTATAAATTCTTTTTTTCTCAATTGAGTAATACTAAATAACTTTAAAAATTGTTATTTGATTAAGTCACTTTCCATTGAACAAAAAAATAATAATGTAAGTTATAGTAAAGGAATAAATTAATAAAATTTTCTCTAGAATACAAAAAACTAAAAATATAAATAAAGAGAGAAAGAGAGAACTTTCTGAACCAAATCTAAAGAAAAAAATCATTGTCACTCGACATATATTTAAATTTTTTTCTGTATATGTTCCAATAATTTACTTACAGATTTCAACCACTCATTTTTTTCCCTTTTCAGATCCTGAAATTAGAATTATTCATTGAAGAATTTATTATAACAAATGCATTTGTAGAACTTTTTTCAGTGTACTATATAAAAAAGTCTGATTTCTTTACTTTTTTGTTGTGCTAATTTTATATTTTTTCTGCCTTTCTTATTACGTAAATAATTTTGTTTTTCATATTCGCAAGGAATCGTTAAAAAAAACTCGACCAGCAGAATTAAAGTTTAAAGAAAAAGACAGAATAAAGATTATCCAAGTTGAGGATGAAAACTTTAATGTATTTTTATATAAAGCTATTTGCCCTTTGAAGAATTGTATTTTTCACTATTGTTATTTTACTTTGTTTTCTTTGCGAATATCACTCATGAAACAACATGTGTGCATGCATAACTTTATACAGCATTAAGATTTTGCTCTATAAAGTTATGCATGCACATAAGCGATTTCAAGCATTTCAATAACATTGATGCTAAAATGTTGGCTTCATTTATGAAGATTCTTTTTTGGTCACAAAATTTGGCGATAATCTGCCAAGTGTCGCCAAGGTAGGCGAGAATTTAACACTAACAGATATGAATGTAGTTTTATGTGTTTGATTGGGGAAATCATTATAACAATGAAAGATAATAATTTGTGAGAAATCCCGTTCACTAAAACTCATAAATTAATCCCAGATATATTTTAATATTCTGTCTTGTTTCAAAATGTCAGCCACCCTAGAATTTCAAACTGGCATATCTCAGCCACTTTTTACGATAGAGGCAAACACAAACATGCTCCGGAATCCTTATATCAAAGACTAACACTTAAGCAAGAAATAAATTTAAATTTCGAATGTTTTGTATAGTTTTTTGTTTTAAATGTTTTAGTGGCCGCCATTTGAAACAAGATGGTGGACCAAGCTGACCAACGATCTCGCTCGAGATATTGGTGAGAGCAATATACACGTTTAATTTTATCCAAATCGGTTTAAAAATAATTATATATATCTTATATATATATATATATATATATATATATATATATATATATATATATATATATATATATATATATATATATATATATATCAACATTTGAACGGAGGGTGGTTTTGGGGTCTGGTGGTCATGGTAGGTAAACATATACCGAAATTTTCCGGAAATGCTTCCCCCCGAACAGCTGTAATAGGTAGCTTTTTAGTTTTTGTAATGAAAGATACGTAAAAGACAAATGTCTTTTAATAAAGAAATATGATAAATTAACAGCATTAACATTAACATTAAAATTAATGCTTTTTTGTGATTCTTCCTTGTATAAGTTTAATTACGTAACGGAAAATGTTTAATTAAGAACATATGGTACCTTCAAAGCCGATATCACGGATTAAAAAAACTGATTTATACACTACGAAAACTACTTTAAAACTTTTATGAAAATAGACGGCAGAAAAAAAAAACTTTAATTTTATAATATATATGTAATTATAATAAAGTATATATAATAAATGTATATAATAATATATATAATAATATATATATATATATATATATATATATATATATATATATATATATATATATATATATATATATATATATATATATATAATAAAGTATGTATAAATTCTTCCTTAAATCTCGAAAACATACTGCTTTGAGGCTTCTAAAGATAAAAACGTTCTTCGGGATCATTGGTTATTCGGAAGCGTCGGAAGAGGTTATTAGAAATTTTTGTCCCTGGCTATATTATAGTTTTGTAGATTAGGAAATATTTCACTATTTTTTAAAGTGTATTTATGTATAAATAAATAAACAAAAATATATTTAAATCTCCATGACAAATGATTCCTTGCGAAACTCATATAATAAACGAGAAGAGGTTTACGTGCATGTGATCGTTTTTTTCTATTGATTAGCATGTATTTACTTTTAAACAAATGTGTGTATATGTATAGTAACTTTAAAAATAAATGTATGACCTTGTATTTTTACTGTTAAATTTATAGTACATAGAAATATGAAAACACAATTTCCAACATTTTCATCAAGAAATAGGTGGCGTTTTGCAACTGTAAAACAGATGTAATAAGAATTGGAGGTAAGAATTGTAAATATAGATATATGAAACAAATTTTTAAAAAATTACGCCGTTGGCCTCATCAAAGCTATAATTCTGTGTAAATCCCATTATTCTAAATTATTTTCTCGTTCGACTGTCAAAATTCCACCTAGCTAAAAATACTTTATTCTAAATTCATTCTCTTAAAAAATGGCTCTGATCGCTGTTCTATTAAAATTACGCACTTTTGTTTCATTAAATAAATGCATCCTAGAATTTAATTCTTTTAACCATCAATCTGCCAGCTAAAAATATTTTAACTCTGTTGAAATAACAACCTATGTCTTTTTATTTATTTTATTTTTATTTCCCTATGTTTTCTGACAAAACAATATTCTTTCTCAACATTATGAAAGCTAACTTCAGTCTCAATGTAAAATCTTACCTTGGCATCTTGCCCATTCTCGGTAAAACCTACGAATTTTTTTTCTTATTATTTATTCGAAGGAATTAGATTGTTCGGTAATGTTCTAGAAATATTTTTCCCGCATTTGTTTAACCTGCGGTCTGATAACTTCAAAATTATAGCGCCAGAGATTTTAGTCCCTTAGCGGTGATTGGTCGAAAGACTGTTTAGTGAAACTGTATTCTGGCGAGTTAGATAATAGTTATACGCGGAGTTTTCCCACGTAGAGTCAGTTTTATTCCTGGAGCCGGATGTACATGTAACCCCGACGCGTACTTCACGACGATGGAATAAATCTCCTTGGCTGCCTTTAGAAAAAAACGACTGCCTGTAAGAACAAAATGTCTTCTTAAAATATTAAATTAATTCACCAAGTTTCTCCACGGTATGGAAATCATCATGTACGGAATTAGCATCGTAATTAATAAAGCATGGCCATTTTCCTTTGAATTCGAAGAAAAAGTGAACTGGAACCGACTGCCACTTATTTGCATTCTGTACGCACAATATAACTTGGATTCTAGGCACCCGACTGCAAATTCCTTGGTGGAAACCCTCGTCCACATAATGTGATCTACAAAAAAATACGGTATTATATGTGAAAACGTGACATATATATATATATATATATATAGTAAAAATATTATTTATTTGTAAAATACATAGATAATCCTTTTTCCGTAACATATATGGTTCCATGTGTTTGTCTGCATTTATACCAGACATAGGCATAGGTGCGTTTCAAACCTCGTGTATCTATGAGACTTATGTGCATGTGAACGTGAATGCCTATGGAACTGCGTCCATTAATATGATCAAGTTTGTGTTTATTGATTAGTATGTATTTGTTTTTTTAAAGTATGTGCATATATTTTACGTCTAAAGCAAGAATGACGGTAATCCTACGTTTAACCCGTTAAAATGAGAATTACCAAGGCTTTGCGTCTAAAGCCCGAAAAGATCACAAATGGTCATTACTAAACTGGCCAACAACATTTAACCGGCTAAAACTGGGTCTTACTAATCCTAGCCAGTTAAATCCCGAAGTTATGTTATATATGTTTATAAATCAATATATTTTAATGTGATGTATAAATAAAACTAAAGTATGAATCAGGACATTAATTTATTAATATATTCAAGCAGCGTCAGTGACTTATATGTGTGCGCTTGGCGCACATAAACCAACAGAAAACAGCATTGGACACGCAAAACTCGCACTGCAGCAATCTCTAGAATGCAAGAAATTCATTCAAGCAACGGTATGTAACTGATGTATGAAGGCTTCATGTACATTAAACGAAAAAATAACATCACTGGACACACAAAATTCGATGTTCAGCAATCTCTAGAATGCACAAAAGACATCCAAGCAGCGGTCAGTAACTTATGTATGAGCGCTTCGCCCACATTAACCGGAAAAAAACATTACTGGACACACTAAACTCGCTGTACAACAATCTCTAGAATGCATGAAATTCATTCAGCAGCGTTCAGTAACTTATGTAATAAAAACTTGATTTGAACACATTTTCGATCTACATTTTAAAAATAAATTCGTCAACACGTTACAAAACAAACACGCACAGGCAAGGGATGATACAATGCTAACCAATTGCGTAGCTAACACGATGGGGATTTACTCACGAACCGGTGAGACCTGTTTTAGCCAGTTGAAAGTGGAAGCGTTGGAAACTCTTTAACCGACTAGGATTGGTTAATTCCAGTTTTAGCCGGTTAAAGATGGAAACTTTCGGAACTTTTCGGGCTTTAACCGCAAAGCCTTGGTAATCCTCACTTTAACTGGTTCATCTAGGTTTACTTTTAATTCTTGCTTTAACAGTGACATATATGCAATGTATCCCAAAAACATTGACTTCGTCTTTTATTCCCTAAATATTAATAATAGACAAATATTATAAATTACAAAGATACGTTAAGTACAGAATTTTATGAAATCACTTAAAATTTTCCGGTCATTAAATAAAAAATATATAAAATTTAAATTTTATACGGTTCTCGTACAAAGTATTAAATATGCCCTACACTAATAAGGTCATGTACAAAACTCTTATCATAAAAAGTCGTACATAACATTTTATCCTAAAAAGCCACAGACATATGAAAATACATAAATGCTGACTTAAACCAGTTTTCGATGCTTATACATGAGTTCTCAAAGGGGAAAACTTATGTTGGATGATCGCGTTTCAGGGGTGGTACAAAAATTACAACAGTAAACAATGATTGCATAAATAAGTAACAATTGTGCTATTTATTGGTACAAAAGTATCTGAACTATGTAGAAATAATAACTTTACGTAAAATTTACAAAGCTTGTTCAAAATGTTTACATTATATTTACATTTCTCTTAAACATTTCTATGCTGTTTTAATGTTTATTGATTGTGCCATTTCCAAATTTTAATCTATAATTCATCATGTACAATTTTAAGGTATTTTTCAGGAAGCATAGTTTTGTAAATTTGTAAATAAAACTAAATATAAGAGCCATAGTTTATTTGCTAATGAGGCTTTTCTCAGTCGCTTCATCTGCACTCTAGCTGTGGACATTTACATTTTTATTTATGATTAACTCTCACCAATTTTGTTTAATCATATCTCTCCGACTTTTTATGGTAAAAGGCTGAAATTTTGTATAGCGCAAAGTGGAGTATTTGACGCAAAATCCTAGACAAATATAGTGCCGCCGGATATGACTCATGCGCCTGAAATGCACATAGAGCGATGCACCAGCTAGTTAGCTATTATAAAATATGCATTTTATAATTGTTGAGCAAATTTTAATTTCTGCCTCTTTTGCCAGGATTTTGCATGAATTACTCCACTGTACGGCGGCGGTATAAAAAAATTAATTTTGTATTTCTTCAAATTTTATCCCCTGAAAATTTTAATCGTTTTCATATAATTCTGTGATATATGTCTATGATTAATATATAAGAAATACAAGCCGAGGTCAATGTTTTAGGACACCCTGTATATAACTGAGAAAATAAATATATGCGCTGTAATTTTTACTGTTGATGTGTTGGCAAAAAGAAATAAAGAAAAACAACATCCTCATCGTAAAATCCTCATCATCGTGGCGTTTCACAACTGTAAACAATTTTAGCAAGAATTGTAAAGAACAACAAAATATATATATATATTACTTTTCAAAAGCATAACCGTATTCGTTTTCATATATATGTTTTAATTTGTTTGTTTGTATTTATACCAATGTGCGCATGCATTTTATTGGCTCGTTTAAATCCGCCTGTAAATATGTGTTTTATGTGCATGTGAACGTGAATATCTATGAAACTGTGTGCATGAATATTGCCTAGTTAGTTTTTATTGATTATGATGTATTTATTTTTTTAAGTATGTGTGCCGAAACATGATTTTTTTCCCCAACATTCTCATCAGGAAACGTGTGGCGTTTTACAACTGTAAACAGATATAGTAAGAATTGTTAAACATGAAAAGTCAAATTAATGACTTGTCGAAATAGTAGATGTATCCGTTTTCATGTGTTTGTCTGCATTTAAAACAGTATGCGCATGCATTTGCACAGGTGCGTTTCAAACCCCGTATATGTATGTGATTTTATATGCATGTGAACGTGAACGCCTATGTAACTACATGCATGAACTTGACCAAGTTTGTTTTTATTAATTAGTATGTACTTATTTTTTAAAGTATATATGTATATATGTAGTATATATGTATGTATGTGTATATATGTGTGTAAAGTATATATGTATATATGTGTATATATGTGTAAAGTATATATGTATATATTTGTATATATGTAGTAACTGTAAAAATAAATGCATGTGCTTTATTTTCAATTTTGAAGTTATGGTACACATAAATATAAAAATAAATTTCCCAACATTCTTATCAAAAAGCATGTAGTTGTAACAACTGTAAACAGATATAGTAAGACTTGTAAAGAATAAAAAAATAATCATTTGTCAAAAGCATAGCCGTATCCGTTTTTTGTAACATATATGTTTCCGTGTGTTTGCATTTATACCTGCATGCACATGATTAGCATAGATTTTTGTCAATCTCCTTGTATATATGTGTTAGATGTACATGTGTGCGTGAATGTCTATGCAACTGCGTTTATGCATATAGCCAAGTTTGTTTCTAAGTATGTTTTTGTATTTATTTTTCATTAGAATATGTACGTATATATATATATATATATATATATATATATATCTTTTGGAGATTTAATTAGAATGTTACAAGAACTTGATATGTTTTTTGAAATTCAAAGATATTATATATATATATATATATATATATATATATATTAACTGAGAAAATTAATATATGCTCTTGTATTTTTATCAGAATCACTTTAAGTATTTGTGTATGTGTAAAGAAATATTTATGTACAGGTCCAAATTTTGCGTGCTCATACATTTGTTTAATTTATGTTCCCTGCATATTCAAATTCATCACCTCAGTCATGCATAAATGCATGTTCAAGTTTGTTACCTCAGGCATATTTGGCAATTATCTATACACACATTCATATACCTATAATAGAAATAAATATTCACCGCATATATTAGTAAACGTATATCCCAGCACTCTACAGTAGTTTGTATGTTTTTTAGACATGTTACATCAGAATGGAAGAATTTAAATTTCCTTGAAAAATTTAATGCTTAAAATAGTTGCTAAAACTTTAAATATTGAAATGTCTGTTTGCATTTTGTTTCCATTATTTTCACTTTGAAACCACACGAATTGTTACAATGTTTGAAGAAATGGAATTATTTTTTAATTTACTGTCAGAAGAATAGATAATTTTTATAAGGAACATTTTCATTTTTGAATGTTTGTGTCTTTTTCTAACTTCCTTTCAAAAGCATGCTTTTAGTTTTATGATACTTATCTCATTTTGCACTACTCGTTACAAATCATAAAACTAGAATCAGCTTCTTAATTATTCCCAATCCTAAAGTACAAAGAGCCAATCAATGCGATGCAGTTTCTCGAGGGAAATTCTTTGAAGACTGAAAGTTACTTTTAATTAAATATTGAACTTCCTTTTCAAGGAGATAGTTTGCCTAGAGAATCAAATTTAATACAATTGGAAATATCTTAGTATATGTTCTCAAAAATAACTAAGTAATAACGAAGTAGCACCAGCTTAAAGTAACATTTGTTGAGAAGCAATTTAGAGATACAAAGGAAGAGTAAAAAAATGTACTATCAAGTGTTTATAACTCACAAATAATTAAAAAAAGTCTTAATTTTCATTGAAAAAAATTAGGTATGTATTTTCAGCAATAAAATTTCACTTTTCCTCATGACATAAGTAAAAATGGTGAGAATAAAATTGAGTTTTGTTTATCTTCCCAAAATTCATAATGAACATTTAAATATATATACATATATACATATATAATTGTTTAAAAACAACACAAAATGTCACAAAAACATATATGCATCATTTATTAAAAACTTTTACTTTAGGTGTTTTAAAAATATACAAAACTGCATTTCACATTAAAAACCTAGCGCTTTCGAGCCGTCCTGGCTCATCATCAGGGTTAAAACATCACCACGCAGATACACACAACTAGTCTGAAACACTGTAAAAAACATCAATGTCTGCTGAAGACAAGGTCAAACCATTATAAACAGGGTGGGAAGCATAGGGAGGGATGTGCCAATCTTATTCATTCTTGAACTATCTGTAAAAGCTGATACCATACTTTAGGGATATTGTACGAAACTGAATCATTGCATGTTTTATTTTTCCTGGTTAAAATTTCTATTGATTCACTTATTATTGCTTCATAAAAAGAGAATGTGGGTTTAATAATTTTAGCGTTATCAAAATCTATTATAATCGACTGCTGTTGTTTTAATCTGGAAAGGGCCGTTTTACTTCTATTATACTTGACATCTGCAATATGTTCTTTTAACCGAATTTTAAATTTCCTTAAAGTCATACCAATGTAGTCTTTAACTTTATAAGATTTTATCCTATTTTCAACTATTTCCATAATAACTGGGATTCTATAAATTCCTGCTAAATCTTCAATCGGTATGGGATCAATCTTCTTATGATATATGTATATAATGATATATATATATATATATATATATCATCCATTAATCAAAATTCTATACCTCGTATTTTATTTTACAAAAATATAAATAAAAAATATAGAGCCATATTTTAAGTAGAAAGAAAATAAATAATAAAATGAAAGGATGCCTTTTGCTCAGGAATAATATAATAGATTGAATAAAAAGGTTATTTTTAACGTCTTTAATATGTGTGTTATCCAATATTTACAATTATCTGTATAAGTTAAATTCTAAGTAAATTCATTTTCCAATATTACACCTAGATTACGCTATGAGTTCCCTTACTGCTTCAATATGATCCATTGCGCTAAATCCACTTCGGAATCCTGCTTGTTCTCTACGTTGAGCTGAGTCCAGAGCTGATTCAAGCCTTGTCGTTAAAACTTTGATGAAATGTATATAAATCACTGACAGTAAGCTGATTGGACGGTAGTTTTTAATGCTTTCCTTCTCTCCTTTCTTCTAAAGTAGCACCATCACAGACGTTATTCCAATCTTCTGGTAGATTTGGAAAACAGTAAGGCTATAATTTTTGCAATTTTTTCTCTTGCTTCTTTGATAAGGTCAATTGTAATTCCATCTTCTCAAGGGCATTTACCTTATTTCATGCATCTAATGGCTTGTACATCACTGCGATTATCTTTTAGTATCTGTTATGTTTACTCGTGGATCACGTATGTTGATTTCCATTTGATCTTCACGTTTATATAGATTGTTATAGAATTTTTCGACAATGTGTACTATTTTTTTAATGATTTTGGTGATTTTTCCATCTGCCCTCTTCAGTGCAAAAGTACCTTTTCTTCCAACACACAGTTTGCGCTTAGCTGATTTTAAACTTTTATTACCTTCTAGAACTTTCTTGACAAGATCACAGTTACATTTTCTGATATCTTCTGTAACACATTTTCTTACCATTTTACAAAATTCTGTATATTCAATACTTGATTTAATATAGTTTTTCTTCCTTTTTAATTCTCTGCGTTTCCTCATCAATCTTCTTGTTTCTTCTCATATTTTCTTTGTCTGCTTTACCCTTTACTTGTGCTTCACCCGCTATCGTCCTTGCAATTTTATGTAGTGTATTATAGTATTTTATGTAGTGTTATTTTCTTGTTCAATGTTGTAACATCTTGCTCTTCTTCTAAAATTAATTGAAGTACTTGGAAACGATTTTTAAATTTCAAATCAAATTATTCTTTATGTTTCTAGAGATTTCTAATATCGATTGATTTCTTTGAGTGTTGCAAAATCTTCATTCTTTCCACTTTAGTATTTAAAAGCAGTTTGCATCTAACCAACTCGTGATCGCTTCCTGTATTGATGTTATTGAGAACACTGCAATCCTGAATAAGATGTTTTTTGTTTGTCAAGATGTAGTCTGTGTCACTTGTTGAGCCATTTGCACTACGCCATGTCCATTTTCTTTGCGGCTTTTTCTTGAAAAATGAATTCATGATATACATCTGTTCACATTCTGCAAACTCAATCTATCTATTTCCTCCGCATCCCATATCCATGATGTCCTACTGAGAACTCACCTTTCTTTTTTTCCCCAATTCTAGAATATCATTCTCTCATTATTAATTTTATGTAGCATTTTCCCTTTTGATGCATTGAAGATACTTCTTCATAGAAATCGTCAATTTCTTCATCAGTATAACTAATAGTTGTTGCATAAGGTTGGGTAATTTGCAGCTTGTATCTTCTTGACACTTGTATAACTAACTAACTTTGTAACTCTATCTGATGCGTAGTAATCCTTCCACCTTTTATGAATCAAAAATTCTAAGCCACTTATTTTTGCATTTTCTGTACCCCTATAGTATAATACATGTCCACTGGCAACGTCAATCTTCTCTGCACCTTTTCTTCTTACTTCGCATAATCCTAGATTGCCCCAGTTGATTCTTTCTAATTATTCTTCAAGTTTCTGTAAACAATTTTCCGAATATAGGGATAGTCCGTTATATGTAGCAAAGGTCATCAACTTATGGCAGAAAAGACAAGCCCGGTGATTCTTAGCCCCCTCTGTCTTCATTTCTTTCTGATTGCTGCCTTAATCAGGAACATGCAGACTGATTCCTGGTAAAGCAGAGGGAGGGGGCCAAATTCGTCCACACTGCCCCAGCGGATTCGATGAAGCATCATTCGCGTTCATTCCCCATGCACTAGGCAAGTGTACTAACAGGCTGCACAGGTAAACGGATATATATATGTTACGGTCAACATTAATACGATCATTATTAATAATAACCGGCTTTTATGTCCGGTTACTATTAATAATGAACGGATTAATCATATTGACCGTAACATATATATATATATATATATATATATATATATATATATATATATATATATAAATGTTTAAGTAAGATAAAAAATACCTTCATAAATTACATGTGGATGTTTGTAGCTGTGTTAATCAGACTTTGCCCTTAATAACGATATATTCTAAAAGACTGGTAAATTTTAACATTTTCTGGGGCATGTAATTGTGTTTAGTGTTTCTGTAATGTTGATTGGATACTAGAAGTTTTTTATTATTTTTTTAATAAGGAATTTTGCAACTTGGAACGAGATTCCTAAGAGCCGTGGTCTTCGTATCTCTGGTAAGACCAATGTGTATCATAGATTCATGTCCGTAAACGAAGTCCGAAAACAACAATTACACTGGAAAAAAATTAAATGAAATGGGTTCAAGAAAAGCCACAATTTATATATACATTTTTTTTTTCACCAAAGCTAAATTTCATTAAAAATGTCTTGTACAAATGTTTGATAAAATTCAGTAGTATATAAATTATTCCACCGCCACCCTTCAAGGCGGTAACCAATTATTTTGCGTGTTTTATGTTACCAGTATCATTTATATTTTAGACTAATTGTTTTTACTGCTCCATTCACTGCAGTCTTTGGTCATTCTGCAAACAAAAATTAAAATTAGTTTGTGAACATCGCTTTTTATTTTATGCAATTTTTTTAACGAAAAATATATTCTACACATACGGTTTTTATTTTATGCATTGCTTTTAACGAAAAATATATTCTACACAAATTTAAGTATAACTTAAATATCAAAGTTTTAACTTACTATTCTGGATTTAATTAAAATAGTTAAAAGTTAGTAGTGTCCTGCATCTGGCGGGATAATCCAACTTTAACACATGTCAGATTTTTATAGTTATTTCTTTATTATTATTTTTCAGAAGTACGTTTTTGATCATGTTCGTTATAATTTATACTTATTCTGGAATAAAAGTACTTAAAAATACATTTTCACATTAGATTGTGTTAGAGTCCTGAGCGGATCTAGTTACATTCTAACCAAACCCTCAATATCTATTAAAAGTCCACCCGCAGCCGGACGAGATTAAGAAAATTTTCTTTCAACTGATCCGATATCAACAGAAGGAATTGTCGACCCTCAAGCACCAAACTCGCCAAAACAAAATTCGCGTAGACCTGCAACTCAAAACTGATACAGCATTTTCATTGATCTGAAGTCCTACTCGAAACCAGAGTCTTGCGCAGGTCGAGTTATACCCGTCCCGAACCTCCAGACAATCCTATTTTAAGTCAACTTGTATCCCCAGAAAAACATTTTCATTATCCCGAAAACCGTCCTTATCCCGACACACTACAACTCGGAACAGACCCAAATACGAAATATTAAAACTGAACATTAAATAAAAGAAAGTTAATCAATATCTTAAATAAATATTCAAAAGTCTATAATTATATCTCTACTATCAATTTTATCTCTCATGTAGAAAAAGAAACTTTGTATACTCATTAATGTTCAAATGTACAGGTTTTTTTTTCATCTAAAAATATTAAACACTTCCTTTTGATAAAAATGTTGAAACCGAAATTGATCAGCCAGTGTCAAAACCCGACCTTGAACAACCCCGTAGTGAAATAAATTACCTTTAACCGGATACGACACGATCCGCGACTCAGGTTCGTTTAAAATCGGGTTACATGCCCCGATGCAGGACGAATCTTCGCCAACCCGAAATACGGCGTTAAAAATAAATTTGATTCACTATTTAATGTAATAGAAAACTATTCCATAATTATCTTTGATTTAAAAGTTATTGTTATGTTATTAATGAACTTGTAAACCTATCATTCGTTATCAAATATATAATCTTTCATCCGAAACAATATTCTCAACCTAGTTTTATTTTATAACTAGCTCACCCGCCCGGCGTTGCCCAAGCCCCTGTAATAAACTTAAATCTCTTAAAAACTGAAACTCTGGCAACGGTCTACGATGGCTTCGGCACCGTATACCGGGCAAGCTCGTACGCTCTGGAAAATCTTTTATTTCCCCCTACCACCGCCAGGGGAGCATTCTGTTCTAAACAAACCTCTTTTCGAACGAACATCTGAGACAGGTCCCCGCTGCCTACGTTACTGTATAGTAGGCCCGCTACAAAACTGAGCTGGTTTCGAGAAGATTGGAACATTATTAGCCCAGTTAATGAAATCAGGCACAGTTAGAGAAAATAACCTTGGATGAGGTGCCGAGGGGAGTGGATGTTCGAGTGTAATTTAGTAAATGACTAATTAGGAGGCCCACTATGCATGTATAAAAATTCGTTCGTTTGGTTAAGCTAGGAACTTAATTACAAATTTGGCTTAAACTATTATTCGGAAATAATGGTAACCGCTACTCATAAATTTAGTTTAATATTATAATAGGTGACTATTAAGTTAAATATAATGTTTGGAATCACTTGCGTAGAAATCGGAAAGATAGTTGCTGATATATATAAACGGGGCAAAGTTAGAGAAAAAACCTTGAAGGAGGGCCCGGGGGAGGGGACATTCAAGTACCATTCAGCAAATGGCTAATTAGGAGGACCACTATGCATCTTTCGAAATTTGTTCTTTTGCTTAAGCTAGGAACTTAATTGCAAATGTGGCTTAAACTATTATTCGGAAATAGTGGTCACCGCTACTCATAAATTTAGTTTAATGTTATAAAGGGTGACTATTAGATTAATTATAATGTTTGGAATCACTTGCGTTGAAATCGGAAGGATAGTTGCTGAGATATAGAAAAGAAGCATAGTTAGAGAAAAATCTTTGAAAGAGGGGCCGGGGGGGAGGGTTGTTCAAGTACCCTTCTGCAAATGACTAATTAGGAGGAGCACTATGCATCTTTCAAAATTCGTTCGTTTGCTTAAGCTAGGAACTTAATTACAATTTTAACTTAAACTATTATTCGGAAATAGTGGTAAACGCTACTCATAAATTTAGTTTAATGTTATAAAGAGTGACTATTAAGTTAATTATAATGTTTGGAATCACTTGTATTGAAATCGGATAGATAGTTGCTGAGATATGGAAACGGATCATAGTTAGAGAAAAATCCTTGCAAGAGGGACCGTGGGAAAGAGGGGGGTGTTCTTCAATTGGCCTTCAGCAAATGACTAATTAGGAGGAACACTATGCATCTTTCGAAATTCGTTCGTTTGCTTAAGCTAGGAACTTAATTACAAATTTGGCTTAGACTATTATTCGGAAATTCTGGTAACTGCTTTCTAGAAATACACATTGAAGCTTAAATGTAATTAGAACCTTGCCCCTCTTCATTCCCGCAAATATGAAAAAGAATATGTTAAATAAACTTTTCTGTATTAACAATCTCTATCATAATAATATAAGTCGTGTAAAAAAAAAAAAAAAAAAAAAAAAAAAACCTAAACCCGATTAATTGTCATAAAGAAAGACGTGCCTGGAAAATACACTGGTGTGCAAAAATTAAGGACGGAGCTGATAAATTCCCATAAAAGCCAAAAAAGGATACAGAACTAATAGTCCAGTAGAAATAGCGCAAAAAAGGGCCTTGCCTTACGAAAATTCGGGTAGTTCCGATTTTTGGGTATGCTGTAAAGGTTGACTCTCTAATAAAAAAAACCAAGTTTTCGACCTTCTAGACCTTGTGCGTTTTTCACAATATTGAAAAAACCAATATTTTTCGGCACTTTTTTCGATTTTTCTTAAATAACTAAATTTTAGTGCATTTTACAGAAAAAAGCATTGTTACCATTTTATAGAACATAAAATTCTCTATAACATGCAGTATTCAGGTATGTAAATTGTCCAAATAGGGGGTAAGATAAGGAGCCGGGAAATTAGGGTGAAATTTGGAAAAAATGTAAAAATCTACAAATGACGTTAGTTTTTGCTTAATAACCTACTTTTAGTGCGTTTTAGAGACAAAAGCACTTTCACCATTTTGTAGAGCATAAAATTCTCTAAAACATGCAGTATTCATGTTTGTAAATTGTCCAAATAAGGGGTAAGATACGGAGCCGAGAAAAGGGTTAAATTTGGAAAAATGTAAAAATCCACAAATGACATTAGCTTTTGCTTAATAGCCCACTTTTAGAGCATTTTAGAATCAAAATTGTCATAATCAACTTTTTAGAGCTTTTAAGTAGGTTATTAAGAAAAAACTAACGTCATTTGGGGATTTTTACATTTTTTCCAAATTTAACCCTATTTTCCCGGTCCGTATCTTACCCCCTATTTGAACAATTTACAAACATGAATACCGAATGTTGTAGAGAAGTTTATGATCTACAAAATGATAAAAGTGCTTTTGTCTTTAAAACGCACTAAAAGTAGGTTATTAAGCAAAAACTAACGTCTTTAGTGGATTTTTGCAAATTTTACCCTATATTCCCGGCTCCGTGTCTTACCCCCTATTTAGACAATTTACAAATCTGAATACTGCATGTTGTATAGAATTTTATGCTCTACAAAATGGTGAAAGTGCTTTTTCTGTAAAATGCACTAAAATTGAGTAATTTAAGAAAAATCAAAAAAAGTGCCGAAAAATATTGGTTTTTTCAATATTGTGAAAAACGCACAAGGACTAGAAGATCGAAAACTTGGTTTTTTTATTAGAGGGTCAACCTCTAATAAATGAAACTATCGACTATCTCATGTTCTAAAACGTTGATTATGACAATTTTGTTTCTAAAATGCACTAAAAGTGGGTTATTAAGCAAAAACTAACGTCATTTGTGGATTTTTACATTTTTTTCCAAATTTAACCCTGTTCCCGGCTCCGTATCTTACCCCCTATTTGGACAATTTACAAACATGAATACTGCATGTTGTAGAGAATTTTATGCGCTACAAAATGATGAGAGTACTTTTGTCTCTAAAACACACTAAAAGTAGGTTATTAAGCAAAAACTAACGTCTTTAGTGGATTTTTGCATTTTTTGCAAATTTTACCCTATTTTCCCGGCTCCGTATCTAACCCCCTATTTGGACAATTTACAAACCTGAATACTGCATGTTGTAGAGAATTTTATGATCTACAAAATGGTAGCAGTGCTTTTTTCTGCAAAATGCAATAAAATTGAGTTATTTAAGAAAAATCGCAAAAATTGCCGAAAAATATTGGTTTTTTCATTATTGTGAAAAACGCACAAGGTCTAGAAGGTCGAAAACTTGGTTTTTTTATTAGAGGGTCAACCTTTACAACATAACCAAAAACCAGAACTACCCGAATTTTTGTAAGGTAAAAAGCTATTTCTACTGGACTATGAATGAAAGACCAATCAGCGGATAGACCTGAAACAAATGCAGCAGGACCTGCCCATATATGACATACGGCGTAAAAGGAAGAGGTGCTAAGGGGATAAAAGCACAGAGGCGGTGACCGTTCAGAAATTTGGTGAAATCTATTGCACTGTGCAAAGTGATTTCAGCGACGTTTTTTTTTTTTTTTTTTTTTTTTTTTTTTTTTTTGCTATTATTGTGTAATATGGCCAAGAGGCAATTCAGAAGATGTCATCTGGATAGCCTTACACGAGGTCGAATCATTGGGAAGTTGGAAGAAGGTCGAAGTGTGACAAGTGTGGCACAAGAGTTCGGTATCGCTCATAGCATCATTTCACGAGTCTGGAGTGCGTTTCAAACGAAGGGAACAGCTGTCCGATCACTCAGCAGTGTTCGCCCACGCGCAACAACAACAACAGTGGAGGACCGTTATATTGTCCTACAGGTGAAAAGAAACAGGAGTCAGACAACTGGAGAAATCGCAAGGCAGATGGAACAGACTACTGGCCGTAGGATATCACGTTTTACCGTGGCTAGGAGACTGAACAAAGGTGGTCTGTAGCACAATGACCAATACGGTGTGTACCACTAACGCCTGCTCATCGGAGACGCAAGTTTCTGTGGTGTCAGGAACATAAAAATTGGACACAACAGGAGTACTTTCGAGTACTCTTTATGGATGAGAGGCGATTTAGTATTTCGAGCGATTCTGGACGTATACACATCTGGAGAGAGTAGTGAACACGTAATCACCCCTCCAACATCATCGAAAGGAACCGTTTGGAGGTGCCGGAGTTCTTGTTTGGGGTGGTACCATGTTTGGTAGCCGTACGGACCTCCACGGAAAGCCAAGGAGGGTCTTCAATGGAGGTCTTCCGCGGAGGTTCAGTCTCTCGTGCCAGCTACTGCGATGAGATTCTTTTGCCTCACGTGCGTCTTTTTAGAGGTGCTTTTAGATGTCTTTTTAGGGTCCGGACTTCCTCTTCATAGACGACAACGCTCCCCCTCATCATACAGCGGCTGTTGTAGAGCTCCTGGAGAGTTAAGATATTCAACGCATGGATTGGGCTGCAAAGTCTCCGGACCTTAATTCCATAGAACACGCATGGGACCTTCTCGGGAGACGCCTATCATCACGTGATCAGGGGACAGCAACGATTCCGGAGCTGAAATTAGCGTTACAAAAGGAATGAGACTTCATTCCTTAAGAGCGACTAGACAACCTTGTCCTCAGCATGGACAGACGTGGAAAATCCTGCATCGTAGTCAGGGGTGACCATATCCCCTATTAGAGACTGAATTTTTCCAGCCAGGTGCTTGTAAGATGAACGTTTCTGTCTTCTCTGCATTTGTGCTTCAAGTGACCTTTTCAGTAAAATGCTTTCATATCCTTTTGATTCTTTGTTTAGATGATTTTTATCACTTGTCCCATATTTTCACGTCTTGAAGATCTTATGGTATGATTTTGGTCGATGTGGAAATCTTCTGCGCGACGTTACATTGGAAAAACCCTCTCGTCCTTAATTTTTGCACACCAGTGCATTTGAAACAGGTGTGTGTAATTTGTCATGTGCAGGTAGCGCGACATTAGCATGGCTCTACGCTGATAACTTCAATCCATATTGACACTATTTAGTTAGAAATCCTGATCTATGCATCGCTACTCCGGTTTATTTATTTACTTCTGTGAAGAATCAATGCAACCAACCAGTGAACCAACCAACTCAAGAGAAAAAAACGTATTTTTTATGAGAGTTCTTTATGGATATTAATTAATATTTCAAAAAATAATTAAAATATTATAATTCTGAGACTCATGTACACCTGGAGAGGGCTTGCACTACCTACATTTTAATTCTTATATTTCTAGGAGCGCTAAGTTTTTCTAGACATCGCCAACAGACAGACACACACACACACACACACAGACCGAAACTTTATTTTTATTAACCGACTCCAAAAAGGAGGAGATTATCAATTCGACGTGTATGTATTTTTTTTTAAGGTATGTTCACCGATTACTCCGGAACTATGCGTCCCATTTATGTGATTTTTTTTTATTCGAAAGAGAATATTCTCGAATTGGTCCAATTTAAATTTTATGAAAATTGATTCAGTACTTTTTCAGAAATTCAACAAAAACGAAAAAAAATAAGCATTTTAAAAATAGTTAATGTGCTGGGCAGACGACTTTCATTTAATATCCTAAAATATTCTATTACATGAATTTGCAAATACAAATACTGACATATCAGCTTTAACTTATCGGATTTATTTTCATGGAACAAACTTTTTAAGATACAAACAAAAATTTAAACTTTTGAGGGCTGCCGAATTTGAAAAGCAAAATTACATAAAATTGTGAATTGGATAAATATAATACAACGTAAGGATAAAAACTATAAATTATGCCACAATAAATCTACTTTTGAATCTTTTAAAAGTTCCATTGTTGCAGCATCACTGCGATTTGGCATATTTTGAGGAGCGTTTATTGGCGCATAAATAAATACATTGTTTTTTCAACTCCCATACAAATGTACGAGTTACAGAAAATATTTGGAGATTTATCACCTGTGGCGCACTAGTTGGAAACTGCCTTTAAAATATCCACTTATATATATTATATTATACAATTCAGTTGTATATAAATACTTCTGCAATTTTCTTTTAATATTTCTACTACATAATATTAACTATAGAGTGACAATATAGAAACAAAAAAAGAAAGGGGTTACTCCGAATAGTATTATAGATGACATTGTTGGCGCAGTGTATTTACCTTGTACGGATCGTAAAAATCGGTACACATTATGCATAACAACCGAAATCAGTGAGTTACGCAGTTATCAAAACTGTATAGTATGCAGCCCAATTATGACACATTATCCAAGACGATTAGATGAGAATAATGATAAAATTTTTGGTTTAATAGAAATATGTTTATACTCGAGTCTACTGTTGTGAATATAGATATCATTAAAGGCTTTAAAGACTTTAGATGAGAATAATGATACATTTTCTAATCTTCGATACTCTACTCTACTACCAAGGTTAGCGTGAAATAAAAAATATATTAGGAACAATATGGATTAATGTAAATATAGATATCATTAAAGGCTTTAAAGACATTAGTTGCGAATAATGATAAATTTTATAATCTTCCATACTCGAGTCTACTGTTGTAAATATAGATATCATTAAAGGCTTTAAAGACATTAGATGAGAATAATGATACATTTTCTAATCTTCGATACTCGAGTCTACTGCCAAGGTTAGTGTGAAATAAAAAAGATATTAGGAACAATATGGTTTAATGTAAATATGGATATCACTAAAGTAATAAATAAATAAATAAACTTTTTAACCAAAAAAAGAACCGACTTCAAAAACTACTAAAAAGCGAAAAAAAAACTTTTTAACCAAAAATAGAACCGACTTCAAAAACTACTGCAGAGTAAAAAATATTTTTTTTAGATGATAGTTAATAAGAAATTAAATTAAGAGCATTGTATTTACCATGCATATTATTATATTTATGTACATTAATTTGATTTTTTGGAGTCGTCGTCAGCCAAGTCAAGTACAAAGTTGAAGACAAAATATCCAATATAAATCGTAACACGCGTATAAATTATATCTACATAAATACGAGACAATAAAAAAATACATATAACTCATCAAATGGTAGAAAATACAATTATTTAAATGATGAACTAATTTCCAAAGCAATGTTTATCGACATATAGCTGCTAATGTTATTTGAAAATACACATTTACAACATCAGATGAAATGTTTAAAAATGGTAACATTGCTTTCTCTTGGTTTGGCTGGCAATGACTCCAAAAAATCAAATTAATGTACATAAATATAATAATATGCATGGTAAGTACAATGCTCTTAATTTAATTTCTTATTAACTATTATCTAAAAAAAACATTATTTTTTACTTTGTAGTAGTTTTTGAAGTCGGATCTACTAGTTTTGGTTAAAAATTTATATTAGTATTCTAAATTAATCTTGAATTAATCAAAATTCTGCAGAGTAAATCCTGAATCGGCATGGGTAAGTCGATTTTAATGCTCGTCGGATTTCAGGTACTTATTTTTTATCATTTTTTTCACCAAATTTTATGATAACTGTATCCTGTAATGAGATAAAAATATCTAAAAGCTGAATCCTGAATCAGGTCTAGTAACCGATTGGTAGCTAATTTTGCCAAAAGTCTTTTTTTTTTTCTTTGGCAATTCCGTTTTTGTAAAATTTAAAGTACGTTTGCAATCTTGTTCAGGTGAATTTGTTTACTAAACTAATATTTTAGCACTATTTATGCGTACTTTTTTTCTTCTTGAAAACTTTTCTTTATCTCCTTCATATCTTTTTTCTTCTCCTCCACGCCCTTTTTCTTCTCCTCCATGTCCTTCTTTCTTCTCCGTTTCCTTTCTTCACCTATGTTCTGCCCTTTGATTCGTCTTTAATGAATACTAAAATAGAATGGAAAAAGTTACCATAAAAAATGGAGAAACAAAATGTGACAATTTACGTAATAAATAATATATTTACTTTACTATATATTTTACTAACGTTATAAATTTCGAAAAAGTGATTTATGAAGAAAATTGTGACAACTTTTCGCGTATTTTTACCGTGAACGCTTATTGCTGGCTGAAGAACGAAAAAAGTCTCGGGTCCTATTCAATGCTTTAACCACTTACTATCAATCTTCTTATCACTTGATTGATGAAGAAACTTATGTGATCCTCTTTGTCAACGAACAAAAGATTACTCGCAAGAAGAACTTGTAAGAGAATATTTTCATAAGTCTTTCACAATAGTGACTTTGTGAGAAGAAATTCCATTATATTAAATGAATAAAAAAGAAAACATAACACAGGAAAATGTAATTTTTTATGGCATTATGTTTATTTATTGCATAGATGACTACTTTTTTTTAATTTTCATATGATCGTGAAAACTTTATAAAAAATATAATTTACAGTGTCATGTCAACACGGTGTACTCAAAGTATAATTATCTTATTTGATTTTATCACATTACTGTAAAGGTTGTTTGTGTCTAATAATACGGCAACAATATTTAACAGTGCAAAAATTAAATTTGCTTTAGAGTATGATTTTTTTTAAATTAATTTATTTTTATATGTCAAAATAATGTCAAAATTGTATCTGTTTTATTAAATTTTATAAAAGTATTAATACTTCACTTTTTACTTCAATTCTCCTTAACATTCCTTGAAATATTACACGCCAAAATTATCTAACAATAATACTTTGCATATTATCAAAATTTTAATTACTCTATAGAAGTTATACAGAAAACTCAGATTTAAATCTGTTCCCTGTCCGATATTTGATATTATGATGCATAAGCATTGAATATCACGAACTATATATCAAGTAGTTTTATGGATATAAAGTCGTATCTGTGTAGAATATTTTTAAAACAGCATTTAAGGATATATCTCGTTTCTCTATATTTTACTAATTCTGTAAATCAAACAATCGATTCTCAGAATAGAAAGTGTTTGTCCTTAAACACGGTAATACTTTGTTTTCATATTATATAAATAGAGAACTGCCAAAACTATACTTTAAACAGTCTTCAAAATACAAAGTCTTGAACATGTAAATATAGACATTTTTATATAACGTTTTATATGCAATAAACTATATATATAATAGTCCCTCTTGTGAAACGTTTTTTAGAGAAGGGTTTCTACTATAAAACTATAACTTAAAAAATGAAAGTTTAGTTTAATTTACATTGTTATTGTATCTGAGAAACGCCACATGTTTTGTTTCTATAATTTTCGCAGTTTAGTAAGTTTGACGCATATCCCAATAATTCTATTTATTCGCTGAGAAAATAAATTTGACAGATACATTTATTTTTACTAGTCAAAGGAAATTCTATGTAACATATTTCTAATATGTTTTTCTAATGCTCATAAGAATAGCATGAGATAAGGATGAACGTTTAAAATCCATCTTAAATAAGAAAGATACTTCTGGAAATAGTTAATAATAATTTCAAATATTATATATTTATAATTTAAGTTTCAAAACATTGAAATGAATCATTTGTTTCTCGCATACGGTAAGTATAAGAGCAATCATTATTCCTTATTATTAAAAAGGAATTTGTAAAATGAACAGATTGCAAGAATACTCGTATAATTATCTAGAATCCAAACTATAGTCTTATTTTTCTCCTCTTTGGTACAGATACGATAAAGCTCTTTGATGAAATAAGGATGCGATGTTTTAGTCTGCGTTTCCTTATACTTCTTATTTATATATTTAGTTATAACGTTTCTTTGTACCTCTCTAATGGCGTAGAATAATTTTTATTTACAGAAAATAAATGATTAGCTTCTGACGTCAATTCTTCCGAATAGGGTATAGAGTTCTTTCCAAAATTCACATCTTTATCCAGTTTTCTAACATCATGTGTACCTTTTATTGTAAAGAATATATATCGACATTTTTGTTTCAATAAATTTTATGTTTTATTTGTTTCTGCATTTTAAGAGATTTCTTAAAATGCGTGCGAGTGTATCATGACATAGGAATATTAAAAAAGAAATTTAAAAGAAAAAGTAAAGAAGCAACGGTCGATGTTTAGGTTATGGAAAATATGAAATATAATTTGATGTTGATAAATTAAAAATTGCATAGAACAATTGCAAATAATATTTTGATAATGATAGGTACATAACATGAAACATACAATATAAAATAGCTGAACGAAAATGAAGTACAACAAATTAAAACAAATAATGACGTGAATTATGAAGCATCAAGTAAATAAAAAAATACTTGTTTTCATATTATATAAAGATAGAACTGACAAAACTATACTTTAAACAGTCTTCAAAATACAAAGTCTTGAACATCTAAAGATAGACATTTTTATATATCATTTTATATGCAATAAACTATATATAATAGTTCATCTTGTGAAACGTATTCTTAGAAGGGTTTCTACTTTTAAACTATAGCTTTAAAAATGAAAATTTAGTATAATTTATATTGTTATTGTATCTGAGAAACGCCAGATGTTTTTAGATAGATTACTATAATTTTCACGGTTTAGTAAGTTTGACGCATATCCCGATAATTATATTTATTCGCTGAGAAAATAAATTTGACAGATAAATTTTTTATACTCAGCAAAGAAAATTCTCTGTAACATATTTCTAATATGTTTTTCTAATTCTCATAAGAATAACGTGATATAATGATGAACGGTTAAAATCCTTCTGAAATAGGAAAGATACTTCTAGAAATAGTTAATGATAATTTCAAATGTTATATATTTATATTGTAAGTCTCAAAACATTGAAATGAAATAATTGTTTCTGGCATATGGTTTATTATAAGAACAATCATTATTCCTTATTATTAAAGAGGAATTTGTAAAATGAACAGATTGAAAAAAACACTCGTATAATAATGTAGGACCCAAACTATAGTCTTGTTTTTTTCCTGTTTGGAACAGATACGATAAACCTATTTGATGAAATAAGGATGCGATGTTTTAGTTTGCGTTTCCTTATACATCTTAGTTATATATTTAGTTATACGTTTCTTTGTACCTCTCAAATGGTGTAGGAAGTTTTTCATTTACAGAAAATAAATGATTAGCTTCTGAAGTCAATTCTTCCAAATAGGGTATAGAGTTCTTTCCAAAATTCTCATTTTTATCAAGTTTTCTAACATTATGTGTACCTTTTATTGTAAAGAATATATATTGACATTTTTGTTTCAATAACAGTTTATGTTTTATTTGTTTCTGCATTTTAAGAGATTTCTTAAAATGCGTGCGAGTGTGTGTATCATCACATACGAATATTAAGAAGAAATTTAAAAGAAAAAGTAAAGAAGCAACGGTCAAAGTTTAGGTTATGTAAAATATGAAATATAATTTTATGTTGATAAATTAAAAATTGCATAGACAAATTGCAAATAATAGTTCCATAATTATAAGTACAAAACATGGAACATACAATATAAAATAGCTGAACGAAAATGAAGTACAGCCAAATAAATCAAATAATGACGGGAATTATGAAATATCAAGTAAATAAAAAAAAA
Source organism: Maratus michaelseni (assembly GCA_963931845.1). NCBI lineage: Eukaryota > Metazoa > Arthropoda > Arachnida > Araneae > Salticidae > Maratus > Maratus michaelseni. The sequence goes on along the minus strand of OZ007591.1, from coordinate 286,654,185 downwards.
TTTCTTTTCATATTATATAAAGACTAGATGGAACCCGTCAAAATTTGACGGCAAAAAACTTGATAGTACCATAAAAATAAAATGCATAGCTGCTTTAAAATGTTTGAAACTTTTGCAGAATAATTCAAATAAATAAAAAACCCACATTGAATTAAAGCTAGGTTGAAGAACAGCAATTGGCTAAGTTTCACTGGCACATGTACTCGTGGAATTTCTTTCATCTGACACATTTAGCGCTGTTGTGCAAGTAAATGGTAAGTGCCCCCTTGGGGAGGGGGAAATGGCGGGATGGACCAAGGAGATGCATAACATGAATAAGCAGTCAAAGACCTTTCAAACGATATGTAACATGAGTGGTGTGTGCAAAATTTTAAAAAGTACCCCCTTGGGGAGGTTAAGTAGGGGATGGACACGGAACATGCATAATATGATTAAGTGGTCACAGACCTTTCCAACGATATATAACATGAGGGTTGTGTGCAAAATTTAGAAAAGTACCTCTTTGGGGGGGGGCAAAGTGGGGAAATGGACATTGGAGATATGCATATGATTAAGCAGTCACAGACCTTTCCAACGATATATGACATGAGGGTTGTCTGCAAAATTTAGAAAAGTACCCCCTTGGGGGAGGGGGGGCAAAGTGGGGAGATGGACATTGGAGATGCATAATATCATTAAGCGGTCACAGACCTTTCCAACAATATATGACATGAGGGGTGTCAACAAAATTTAGAAAATTGCCCCCCTTAAGGGGGGGAGTGGCGAGATGGACCCCGGAGATGCATAACATGAATAAGCAGTCAAAGACCTTTCCAACAATACGTAACATGAAGGGATTGTGCAAAATTTACAAAAGTACCCACTTGGGGGGGGGGCAAAGTGGGGGGATGGACACCGGAGATGCATAATATGATTAAGCGGTCACAGACCTTTTTAACGATATATAACATGAGTGGCAAAATTTAGAAAAGTGCCCCAATTGGCGGGGGGGGGGGGGACCACACAGATGCATAACATGAAAAGGCAGTCACAGGCCTTTCGAACGATATATCATATGAGTGGTGTCAACAAAGAAAAGTCTCCGCCCCGTGTAGGCAAAACATACTCCCCCCCGCCGCCATAATTATTGATGCGGACTCATTTTTTAAATTCGTTCGCACCCCTCTTCTCCCGCAAAATGTTGTGAATTTTAAAAACTCCACTTACGAATTTTTTTATACCAAAAGCACTTATGTCCGTCGTCTGCATGCAGAGTTTTGTGCTTATAGACACCAGACACAACAACACACACACAGACAGTTACCGACATTAATAGTATAGATGATACTCAGTGCCTACACATTTCACCTTTTATAATTCAGCCAATGAGTTGACGGTTGTTCATTTCCAGAAACGAAACAATAATTCTTTAGGATGAATTTTGTTTGTTTGATACACCGTGGCAGAATGCGTGCAATGCAGCGACAGGCGTCACAAACTTTTTAGGGCACCTGCAGACTAATCAATCTTCGCGGGTTAAAAAATCCTAGATTTTGTCAAATGATCACGGGAAAAACACTAATTTCATCAAAGGATCATGTAAAACGTGAATTTTGTTAAAAGGCCACAGAAAAACGCGATTTACACAAAAGATGATCAAATTTTGTCAAAGAATGGCAAAACAGGAAATTTCACCCAAAGATAGCGCTTTCTTGCCAAACTTCGTCTAAAAATTGCGGAATAAAATATATTTTATCAAAAAATAGCTGGAAAACGCACATTTCGTTAAAGTATCGCGAGAAAAATGCGAATTTCTTCAAAGATTGCTGAAAAAACGCGAATTTCATCGAAGGATTGCTGAAAATTCATGAATCTTATTAAAAGGCAGCAGAGAAAATGTGATTATTATCAAAGCATTGCGAAAAAAGAAAATTTCGTCTAAGGATCACAGAAAAACGCAAATTTCATAAAAGAATCTTGGAAAATAACGCAAATTTCGTGAAAAAAAAAATCGCAGAAAAAACACAAATTTCGTCAAATTATCGCTGAAAAAAAAACACGAATTACGTCATAGGATAGCTGAAAAAATTATGAATCTCGACAAAAAAAAGATACAGAAAAAAATGCGAATTTCATTAAAGAATCACGAAAAAAAATGCGAATTTTGTTAAAGGATTGCGCAAAGAATGTGAATTTTTTGAAAGGTTCGTGTGAAAAATGAAACTGTCTTTATTAAAAACAGCACACACACAAACATCTATACAAACCTCAATACACACAAACATATTATAGGCAGGGCTTGAAATTCAATTTTTCCAAAGACGGGAGTCTCCCTACCAACATTTTTAAATGGAGGGGAGTTGTAATGTTTGGGAGGGAGAAAAAAAATTTTTAAACCCCACTCTTCTTTTACGTGCTATTTAAAGAATTACATTAATGCAGACATGACAAAATACCATTGAAAAAATTAAGTCAACTGAGAATGATTATGTAAAATGTTTATTTTTATTATAAAAAAGGGAAGAAAGTTAAGTTTTATATATGCAGTGTATTTTTCAAGTTCCATTAAATGTGTTAGGGACCCTTAACAATTAGGTTGTTAAATAAATTTCTGACTTTAGATTTTACTTGATTGAGATTCACCGATCGATCGTGGAAAAGACGCAAAGTTCATCAATCTGTCGCAGAAAAAACGCTAAGTTCGTCGATCTGTCACCAAAAAACGCAAAGTTCGTTGATCAGTCGTGGGAAAAAAGCAAATTTCGTCGATCGATTGCAGAATAAACACAAAGCTCGTCGATCTGCCCCCAAAAACACAAGGTTCGTCGATCAGTCGCTTAAAAAACGCAATGTTCGTCTATCTGTCATCTGTCGCAGAAAAAACGCAAAGTTCGTTGATCAGTCGCAGAAAAAAATGCAACGTTCGTTGATCTGTCGCGGAAAAAACGCAAAGTTCGTCGATCAGTTGCGGAAAAAAGCAAATTTCGTCGATCGATTGCGGAATAAATGCAAAGTTCGTCGATCAGTCAGGGAAGAAAGAAAAATTTCGTCGATCGATTGCGGATTAAACGCAAAGTTCGTCGATATGTCCCCAAAAAACGCAAGGTTCTTCGATCAGTCACTTAAAAAACGCAATGTTCGTCGATCTGTCGCAGAAAAAACTCAAAGTTCGTTGATCTGTCACGGAAAAAACCACAAAGTTCGTCGATCAGTCGCGGAAAAGACACAAAGTCCGTCAATCGGTTGCGGGGAAAAAAATCACGAAATTTATCGTTTGGTTGCAGGTAAATTAAATAATGCAAATTTCTCCAAAAATGCTGAAATTTTTTGGGTGGGATTTCAAAATTTTCCGCGCGAATCCCGCCCTGAAATTCAAGCCCTGATAGGTATAGTTTTAATCTGAAATAATATACTGAACTTGAACTAACTTTTGAAAAATCGGGTTAACCCAAATCCAACTTGCAGAAATCTACACTCAGTCTGAAATCGACTCGAACCATAAAGACAGTTAACCCAACTTGCAACAAAAATAATTATTTTCTGTGAATTTTCTGATTTTTTCTTTTCTCAGAAATGCTGTAGTCATTTTGTCCCCCAATTTTGCCCTTTACAATTCAGCCAATGAGTGGAGGGGGCCAAAGGAGCGTTCCTTATCACAAACGAAAGATGAGATACGTTCGTTTGATGTCGTTGTTGAAAATTTATGGATTTCTATTATTAAAGTAATTTTTTCATTTTACCGTATTTGTTTTCTTTTTGTGTTGTATGTATTTTGCTACTTTGAATTTTTTTAAACTAACCCTTTTTTTTTGGAGAGTGAGAGAGAGAGATTTAGTAATTTGGTGACACGAAGTTCAGCAAATTCTTAAAATCCACAAATCGTTTCCAATGTAAACAATGAAATTTACAATTAAGTTGCAAGTGCAAAATTTCAGTTTTTTAAAATTTTCATGTCATTCTGTACACATTTTAATATGTCATTCTGATCATTATACATATTTAGTTATGCATTATTAATTATTTACTTGACCTTTACTTTTAATATTTTAAATATTTCAAACTTACAGCTGAATGTAATTATTAAAACATTTGAAATACTGCATTCGAAAAATGAAATTTCAGCTTAGAAACTCGACAATTAAAAAATTTAAAGTAGAAAAGTACTTATGATATAAAAAGAAGAAAAAAAATACACCAGAATTTATCTGTATTACGAAAGCGGGAGAAATGATTTTCTGTGCTATACGAAAAGATATCCAAATAACTCAATCATGAACATAGAAATAGGTATCGGTTTTTATGTTCAGGTGCACTCAATCCAAACTTGAAACTTTTAAAACGGTCATTGAATGAATGAAATTCATCTCCGCCTTTCACATTCAGAAAACTTGCTGTGTCGCCAATTATGTTTATATTTTATATATATATAAAAAAATAATAATTCAGGCACTTTTCCGTTATACGGACACCATTGTCGCCAAACATACATACATACATACATTTTGGCATAGTATCCGTATAACAGAAAAGTACTAAAGTTCATGGTTTAAAATCACAATAAAATATCATGAAATTTATTGATTAGTTGTGGGAAAATATCGGGGAAATAATGTGTTTTTGTGAAATTTTTTGTTTTGTTAACAATGTGGTTAGAGAGACAGGGAGAAATCCAGGAAACTTGCTGTGTCGCCAATTATGTTTATATTTTATATATATATATATATATATATATAAATAATAATTCAGGCACTTTTCCGTTATACGTACAGCATTGTCGCCAAACATACATACATACATTTTGGCATAGTGTCCGTATAACAGAAAAGTACTAAAGTTCATGGTTTAAAATCGCAATAAAATATCATGAAATTTATTGATTAGTTGTGGGAAAATATCGGGGAAATAATGTGTTTTTGTGAAATTTTTTGTTTTGTGTTGTTGTGTTTAATTGTAAGCATTCATTATAATTTTCAGTGCATTATTAAATTGAAATTTTTGTTTAAAATATGTAAACAAAACAGTGACCAGAAACCTGCACAATTTCTAATATAGATAGATAGATGCATGCATGTAGTACTTTTAATTATTTGGTAAAAATACTGTGATCGTCACTGAGAAAACCTGAATTTAACCTAAAAGTAATTGTCGAGTGTTTAAGCTGAAATTTCATTTTACGAATACAGTATTTCAAATGTTTTAATAATTACATTTAGCTGTAAGTTTGAAATATTAAAAGTAAAGGCCAAGTAAATAATTAATAATGCATAACTAAAAGTAATTGTCGAGTGTTTAAGCTGAAATTTCATTTTACGAATACAGTATTTCAAATGTTTTAATAGTTACATTCAACTGTAAGTTTGAAATATTAAAAGTAAAGGCCAAGTAAATAATTAATAATGCATAACTAAAAGTAATTGTCGAGTGTTTAAACTAATTTCATTTTACGAATACAGTATTTCAAATGTTTTAATAGTTACATTCAGCTGTAAGTTTGAAATATTAAAAGTAAAGGCCAAGCAAATAATTAATAATGCATAAGTAAAAGTAATTGTCGAGTGTTTAAGCTGAAATTTCATTTTACGAATACAGTATTTCAAATGTTTTAATAGTTACATTCAACTGTAAGTTTGAAATATTAAAAGTAAAGGCCAAGTAAATAATTAATAATGCATAACTAAAAGTAATTGTCGAGTGTTTAAGCTGAAATTTCATTTTACGAATACAGTATTTCAAATGTTTTAATAGTTACATTCAGCTGTAAGTTTGAAATATTAAAAGTAAAGGCCAAGTAAATAATTAATAATGCATAACTAAATATGTATAATGATGAGATTTTTTTTTCTTGAATTATTCAGTGAAACTCGTCTTATAAATGTACGCAAATAATTCACATCAAAATCTTAAAATAACAAAGTTTTCTTTCGTGTTTAGCTATGCTTAATAACCAAAAAAGCTTGATTAATACAAAAATTATTTGGTAAAAATACTGTGATCGTCGCTGAGAAAACCTGAATTTAATCATATCACACAGAATTACATATTAAAAGTTTAAAATTAGTTTGTTTACATCGGAAACGATTCGCGGAATTTCGTGCCACGAAATCTCTCTCTCTCTCTCTCAAAAAAGGGTTAGTTATAAAAAATTCAAAGTAGTAAAATACATACGACTTAAAAAGAAAATAAATACGGTAAAATGAAAAAATACCTTAATAAAAGAAATCTATAAAGTTTCAACAACCGAACAACCAAATGGAACACATACGCTTCTAGAGAGAGGAAAAAGCCTTCACCTCATTGGCTGGAACATCGCGTCTGAAGATAGTAAAAGCCTCTAGCTGATTAGCTGAATGCTCGCGCATGCGTATAAATAGCATTTTTGCACGAAAAACTAAAAAGCAGGTTAGCTTTAAGTATATGGATAGAACTGACAAAACTTAAACAGTCTTCAAAATACAAAGTCTTGAACATGTAATTATAGACATTTTTATATATCAATTTATATGCAATAAAATATATATAATAGTTCATCTTGTGAAACGTATTCTTAGAAGGGTTTCTATTTTTAAACTATAGCTTTAAAAATGAAAATTTAGTATAATTTATATTGTTATTGTATCTGAGAAACGCCAGATGTTTTTAGATAGTTTACTATAATTTTTGCAGTTTAGTAAGTGTGACGCATATCCCAATAATTCTATTTATTCGCTGAGAAAATAAATTTGACAGATAAATTTATTTATACTCGGCAAAGAAAATTCTCTATAACATATTTCTAATATGTTTTTCTAATGCTCATAAGAATGACGTGAGATAAGGATGAACGTTTAAAATCATTCTGAAATAGGAAAGATACTTCTAGAAATAGTTAATAATAATTTCAAATGTTATATATTTATATTGTAAGTTTCAAAACATTGAAATGAAATAAATGTTTCCCCATATAGTTATTATAAGAACAATCATTATTCCTTATTAAAGAAGAGTTTGTAAAACGAACAGATTGAAGCATGCTCGTATAATCATCTAGAATCCAAACTAATAGCCTTATTTTTCTCCTGTTTGGTACAGATACGATAAAGCTACTTGATGAAATAAGGATTGGATGTTTCAGTTTGAGTTTCCTTATATCTCTTAATTATATGTGCTTTAGTTATACGTGTATTTGTACCTCTTAAAAAGTGTAGGAAGTTTTGCATTTACAGAAAATAAATAACATCTGAAGTCACTCTAAAATCTGAAGTGACCTCTGAAGTCAATTCTTCAGAATAGGGTATAGAGTTGTTTCCAAAATTCTCATTTTTATAAAGTTTTCTAACATCATGTGTATCTTTTATTCTAAAGAATATATTGTGACATTTTTGTTTCAATAAAATTTTATGTTTTAATTATTTCTGCATGTTAAGAGATTTCTTAAAATACCTGCATGTGTATCATCACATACGATTATTAAAAATAAATTTAAAAGAAAAAGTAAAGAACCAACGGTCAAAGTTTAGGTTATGGAAAATATGAAATATAATTTTATGTTGATAAATTAAAAATTGCATAGACCAATTGCAAATAATAGTTAGATAACGATAAGTACAAAACATGAAACATACAATATAAAATAGCTGAACGAAAATTAAGTACAACAAATTAAAACAAATAATGACGTGAATTATGAAGCATCAAGTCAATCAAAAAACCTCGCGTGGTACCTAATACGAAATTAAGCCTTTGTTATTATAGACATTTGAAAATATAAAGTATTTTGGTGAATCAAAGGAGAAAAATGATATTAAAACTTTCTCAGAGGCGATTGTGAAAAAATATATATTAACTGTATTGTTAACTATATTCCAAACGTCATACAGAATGAATTAGACATAATCTTCTAACGAAAGAGAGTAATCATGTGTTGATAAAACATCCTAGCAATTCCCTCCCATCTCTAACCGTTTCTGAGTTATGGTAAATAGAAGGAATGTATGTCAAATCTACAACAAATCAAAAACGCACTTTGTGATGTGTCTGCAAGATCTCCTCGAAGAATAAGCACATATTTTGAATGATATCCTATAAAATGACACCATTTATGTCATGATATACAACTTTTACGGTGAACTATAAGGCATGAAATATTAGTGACGCAAAATCCAATTGTCACTAAAATACGTGACCATCAATATCTAAAACACGCTTCTAATTACAATCAGTCAAATTTAACAAAACCCTGTCCATTCTATCAGATTTCGCATGGGCATACAATAAACCTTATCGGTGTTCTAGTTCAGTAGAAATTAGGTTTTATGTATACAATGCATCACTGAAATTTGTCAGGTTGACACATTACATTTAAATAATTATCACCATTACGTTCAACAGAATCAATTTATAATGAGACACATAGTAAATGTTACTCATCCTAAATATTTGGCCTGGAAAGGATTTTGATTCCTCTATAGGTCCACATATATTCCAATAGATCTGGCGGTGTTATTGGACAAAGAATTCGCCCCTTGCAACGTATCTATCCAGGAAAATGATTAGACAAGAATTACAAAACGACATTTCAAGAATGTGTATGGGTTGGAGGGCTCATAGTGTTGGAAAATTATTTCCCACTCATTGGGGTGCAGGAATGACATCGTGTATTTCGCACAGAATACGTTTTAGAAACTCCAATTAGGTATTATTTTCAGAGGACTCTGGAACATATGTCGACCTATCATGAGATAGAAAATAACATCATATCGCACATTTAAGATAAAATGCGTTTAGAATTATGTGTTCTATGGGTGCATTTGTGTCTCTAACGTAACAGCCATGTAAACTTTCAAGTTTCTATCCCTAAAAATGTCAGATAAATCATTGTTTAGTAGGTTTTTAGATCTTTCTCAGCTTATTTCACTTTTTAAACTTTCAATTTTTTTATGGAAACCGTTTTTAGCCAGCATTGAATTCTTAAAAATAGCCACCATGCCAAATTTCAACTTCCAATACCAGCAGCATCACTAAAATCGCAATTTTGGAATCTTATTTGCTTCTGCACATTTTTTAAATTTCGAAATTTGTAAAAACTGTTCTGTGGAAGCATTTACGTATAAAAAATAACAGACATGTTAAATTCTAAGTTTCTATCGCTAACAATTAAAAAAAAAACATAATTCATAACGTTTTCCGCTCAGTTGACAACTTTAAACTTCGAATTTTTAATAGACTGTTTATACCGAGTGGCTGCATATTAAAAGTAACAACAATACTAAATTTTCAGTTTCTAACCCGAATAAATCCAATTAAATCATAATGCAAAACGTTTTTAGACCGTTTCCCGCTCATTTCAGCCTGTTAAATTTCGATTTTTTTAGAAACCGGTCTTAGCGAGCATTTGCATTTTAAGAGTAACCACCATACCAAATACGAAGCCTCTATACCAGTTGTATCACATAAATTGCAATTTTAGTACTTTTTTTTTTGCTCCTGTCCTTTTACATTTCGCATTGTTAGTAAACAGTTCTGGGTGATCATTTATGTGAGTAAGAGCCAAGCAAAATTTTAAGTTTCTAGCCTTAATAGTTCGAACTAAATCATAATTTATAACGTTTTTAGAACGCTTCTCGCGCATTCCACTCTTTTAAATTTCAATTTTTTTAAAATTGTTCTGTACGACCAAATCCGCAGCCATATAAAATTTTAAGTTTCTACCCCCAACAATTCCATAGTAATTGCAATTCAGAACGCTTTTTAAATGCTTTCCGCTCATTTCACCCTTTGAAATTTTGAAATCCTTTACAAACCATTATTAGCGAGCATTTGTATCATAAAAGTAACCACCATGCCAAATATAAAGTTTCTAATCCTGTTAGTAAAAAATAATCGTAATTTAGATCTTTTTTCTCTTTCACCCTTTTAAATTTCGATTTATTTAAAAAAAAATTCTGTGCTTCACTTGTGTCTTAAAAAGTATCATCAGTCATGTTAAATTTCAAGTTTCTGTCCTTAACAATTCCATAGAAATCGTAATTTAGAATGTTTTTAGAACGGTTTTCCCTCATATCATTCTATTAAATTTTAATATTTTTAAAAACAGTCCTTAGAGAGCATGTACATCTTATAAGTTACTATGTTGCACAATTTCAAGTTTCTAATCTCTTCGGTATAATAAAAATTGCGATTTTAGAAAGTTCTTCGCTCTTGCAACCCTCTGAGGGTAGTGGCACTGACATTAAATATAACCGATGGTACAGAAGGGACTGTTACCATCAATTTGCCACCATCACGTTTGAAAATGGTTCTGTAGTTCCAGAGATTCCATAGAAATTGTAATTTAGAATGTTATTTTGAACGCTTTTCGCTCATCTCACCGTTTTAAATTTTGAATTTTTTTAGAATTTGTTCTTAGAGAGCATTTACATCTTATAAGTAACTACTATGCTAAATTTCATGTTTCTAGCTTTTTCAGTATAAAAAAAAAAACGAAACTTTAGAACATTTTTCGCTCCTGCACCCCCCTGAGCGTAGTGGTACCAACATAAAATATAGCCTATGTGAGAGTAAAGACTGTCACCATCAATTTGCCAACATCATTTTTGAAAATGGTTCTGTAGTTCAAGAGATTCCATAGAAATTGTAATTTAGAATGTTTTAGAACACTTTTCGCTCATCTCAATCTTTTAAATTTCGAATTTTTTAAGAATTTGTTCTTGGAGAGCATTTACATCTTATAAATAACTATCATTCCAAATTTCAAGTTTCTAGTTCCTTTAGTATAAAAAAAAATCGAAATTTTAGAGCGTTTTTCGCTCCTGCAGCCACCTGTAGGTATTGACACCAACATAAAATGTAGCCTATGTTTGAGCAAGGACTGTCATCATCAATTTGCCACCATCACTTTTGAAATTGGTTCTGTATTTACAGAGATTACATAGAAATTGTAATTTAGAATGTTTTTTACAAAGCTTTTCGCTTATCTCACCCTTTTAAATTTCGATTTTTTTAGAATTTGTTCTTAGAGAGAATTTACATCTTATAACTAACTGTCATGCCAAATTTCATGTTTCTAGCTCCTTTAGTAGAAAAAAATCGAAATTTTAGAACGTTTTTTTCACCTGCACCCCTCTGTGGGTAGTGGCACCGACATAAAACATAGCCTACGTTGGAGCAGAGATTGTTAACATCAATTTGCCAACATCACTTTTGAAATGGCTTCGGTAGTTCCAGAGATTAGCCCCTACAAACAAACAAGCAAAAAAACAATCGTTACTTCTGTATAATATTAGTATAGATTTATATCTATTTTTCATTTATTCATTCATCTTATTTCTGTTGTTAAAGGGAAATCACAAAATTTAAAGGCACCGAATAATAAGACAGAAAATATTTTTTCAATCTTTTATTAATATTTGTAAAATGTTTGCATGTTTTTAATGATATTTGCATCTATTTATGTATGTTATAAATTAGAAAAAATCTGCTCATTTAGAATAAAAATAAAAAACCTCTTTGCTCTAATAAAATTAAAAAAATATATTTTTTAGTACTATTTTTATGCATTTTTCATATATTTTTTCATGCGTCGCCATAAAAATGTTAAATATATGACAGAATTTATCAACATAATTTCAAGTTGTTTCACTATATGAACAATTGGAAATTTCTTTATGAAAATATTAGTTTTCACAGTGGAAATTCAACTACACAAATGCTTTGAAAAATGTTATTAAATCGCAAACTTAATAACATTCACTTATTAATATATTTATTAAATTAGCATAGATACAATGTACGCATACAAGTTTCTTATGTATTACTTTATATGTTGAAAAATGCTGAATAAAATAGAAGCTTGTTAATATTATATCTTTCATTGGGTCCAGAATAAATGCAATAGCATACGTGCATATATATTTGAATAATAAAATAGTTTTGAAATTCCATTATTAATGCATATTTTGTATATTTTGTTTTACGTTGCAATTTTTTTTCTTTCAAAGTATAATAAACTGAATTTTGAAATTTTATATGCCATAATTTTATGATTGTAACTGAGAAAATCATTTTATTAGAATTGAGATTTTAATGTAAAACCCCCGCTCCCCTTTTCTTCCTAGACAGCCGCCCGCTGGAGTCGTTCCCAATCCTTCCTGTTTCACATGGGATATCAATATGTACAACGCACAGATATGAGTTAAGATGTATAAAGATTTATATTTAAGATTTATACATTTTACTTACCGATCATACGAATATACGGTAAGTCTTCTAATCGATTTGAAAATCGAAAAAAAAAATTGACGGATTTTCACGTTTTAGAAACTGGAGATTTTGAAAAACATTTTTAGAAAAAAAAATTGCCGACCGTCTGTCTGTGTGTGTCTGTGTGTGTGTCTGAATCTCCCGAACAAATTGAGATAAAGACTTGTAGTTTGGTATGTACTTAGTATGTAATAATGGGAAGAAGTTTATTGAATTTCAGTAATCTCGATTATCCGGACTATTTTTTTCGGTCTCTCGAACTATTCGTTCTGCAAAAATGTATATAAAATGCTTCTAAATTGGTTATTTTAATGAGTGAATATAAAAAACAACAAAAACAACATAAATTTTGCATAAAGAATGAAGTCGATCGGATAATTAGTAACCGAGATATTTGTAGTCCTAATTACCACACTCTTCGATTTTTCATGACCCTATATTTCATTCAAAATTCAATTCAAAGATATAGTTTAATTAGAAATGAGACTCTTAATCCGACGCAATAAACCGTGAGTTAATATGATTATCAATTTTGGAGTTATAAGGATGTTTCTTTTACGCAATTCAGTAATAGAGCATTTAAGTTTATGACGTCATCAAGCCAGGATTTTATTCGAATTGCAGTGCATTTTATAAACAGTTTAAACCTTTTTATCCTGATGGTACTTATAAGTAACACTTTAACCCCTTCGCGACGAGCGTCTTTTACAGATTTTTTTATGTGTTACCATCGGTTTTTCAAACGAAAAAATTTCACCTAATTGAATCGCAAAAATGCTATGATTAGATAAAGAAAACTTTACAAAAAAAATAAAATAAAATAAAATAAAGAAAGAAAAAAAAATAAAAACTGGTGGGAATAATCGAGGATTCTGAGCATCTAAAATGTAGCTGGAAAATTAATTCAGGATATGAAGGGTTAAACATGTTTTATTACCATTTAGAATAATCATTATCATTTAGAATATCATATTTTATATTATGCATAACCATGATGTGTAAGTATTACTGTGGCCCCCAACGACTAGTTTACATCTGTGAGAGAAAAAAAATGTACAATTTTAAGAATTTGAAAAAAATACTCAGAATATTTTCAAAATAATTTACTGAGATATAGGTTTCGCAAGTACAGTCAGGTTTAGTGAAGCATTTTTCAGAAACCAGGTTATGCAATCCGGGAAAGTCATGTTGCTTTGCAAAATTTTCGTCGCGTTCTCTTCTCTGTCGGACTTCTAATGGCTGCTCTGCGGGAGGTTTTGTTTAATTTTTGACAAATATATCATTTTGATGCAGTCTGATAATCTTCGATAATAATAACTGAATAAACGCATGTCTTCTTTTGTTTCGTTCTTGTTTTAACATTTCTTTGGTAACATGTTTATAAATGATAAAAAGAAAAAAACAGTAAAAACCACAAGTGAAAGGTCTAAAAACGATTCTACATACCCATGAAAAGAATCATTTTTCATGCATCTAGAATGAGAAGAAGTGACAGCCGGCTTTAAAATATATTCAAAGTCAGATTTATTGAAGATTTGGAAACAGGTTTACTTTTTCTTTGTAATACGTTTAAAATACTACCGATTGGGTATTGAAATGTAAAAACATTTTTGTATATTTCTTTCATAAATTTTTGGGTTTGTTTAGTTATCTAGAAAAGAATAACTGTTATTTTATCTATATTTATCTATTTAGAAATACGCTGAGATATGTGTTTTTGATATTCTTATGCACAAAGTTATGTTTCTTGCATCCGTTTATCCGGAAAGTTTTGAGTATTAACTTTTTTATATAATTTAGTTTTGCATGTAACATTTTTTATAGTATGAAAAAACATTTTTGAAAGGCAATCGAAATAAGAAATGTAGGGCCATATTTAGACTGTCTATTTATTGTAATACTAGTATATACCCCCCGTCAAAAATGACAGGATATTGACTCAATATTCAATTTTTAAAATAGTTCAGCAAATGGACAAATCATTCAAATTAAATATTAAAAACAAAAACAAAAAAACAATCCATGTGTGAAATTTTCTGTAAAAAAAGTGTTATCAATCAGTTTATTCAATTTTTAAAATAGTTCAGCAAATGGACAAAACATTCAAATTAAATATTAAAAACAAAAACAAAAAACAATCCATGCGTGAAATTTTCTGTAAAAAAAGTGTTATCAATCAGTTCTAAAAAGCTTGACTCACCACATAGCTCATTTTTTTTGATTACATAAGCAAAATTAAATGGAAATTATTCGGTACTATTTATTCCTTATATTTTAATTACGTTTCATAAGAAAAAAATCATGTTATTTAGGATGGAAACAAAATTTAAAAATTTGTTTGTATTTTCTACCGGTAGATGGCGCCATCTTCCCTTATGCAGTCCAATGTTGCTTGTGATTGCCAAGCAAACCACTTCGACTGTCTTTCTCTAATTAATCGCCGTCTACGTTCAATCGGCGTTTCATCATTTTCTTGAGGCATCGCTAAAACGATCCTTAAACTATATAAAACAACAATAAAAACTGATTTGATTGAACAGATTCAAATCCACCGCGTGTTTAAAACAGCATTTAAAAAGATCAACAAAGATGTTAAAACAGTAAAACACACGTTGCCAATTGGCAATCAGTACTACAATTAATTTTGATGAATGATTCTCAAAAGTGAATGACTCACTACATTTTTTTTTCAACAATTATAATAATAATTAGCAAAGTGAAATGTAATTTCTGAAAATTTCATATTAAATTTTAATATGCTAATTAATGCAAATATTAACTTGTATTTTTAACAAAGTTCGATTGTTTATATTAATTGACGAAAGATGGCTGCAAAAATAGTTTTTGAAGGTTTTAAACAAAATTAAAATATTTAAAGAGTTTAATATACTTTTACAAATATTTTAAGAAGATAATCACATAATTAACCTGTATTTTTTTAATGAAGCGTTCAAAGAGTGATTCATTTGTTTCAAGATTCAGAAATTCTGAATGGCAACAGTGTTTGTTTGTTTATATTTAGTAATCTGATGTTTATAATAGCTTATTTTTAATTTGGAATTTAATACATAATTGGATAAGATATACATGTTTTATGTGAAAATATGCAGAACAGACATGATTTCACGTAGAAGAAATTAACGTTTAGTTGTCATATGTTAGTATATGTTTTTCATTAAGCCTAACATGGCGTTTAACTACGGTCGACTCCCAGACCAGAGTGGTACATCCCGGTACCGTTACAGACACTTTCTCGCCTTTGGATTTTATTATAAGTAAGATATTTCATACATTATAACGGAAAACTGTATATTTTATGTTTTAAGTTATTTTCTTAAATGGACAAAATGCTGCTGAACAGTTAAAATATGTTTAGTCTCTAGATATTTTGCGTTACATAATTGACAATTGACCAATATTTTGACACTGACTTGTAAAGATTAAATGGTCTGTATGTCTAAAACTCGATGTTTAAGCTGAAAGTTTTAGAAGCGTTATGGACGATCACTTACGGTATATGATGAGTTTGAATAAAGCGTATCGAATAAATAAAAAATCAGCTACCAAGTAGATTTTTTCAAATGCTTAAACTAAGCCCACAAACATTTTGTAAAATTACGAGATGTTTTCTGGTATGATTTATTGGAGAACCACCACGACAAAAAACTACATGGGTCAATGTTCGATGTGACATATGCATATGAAGAAAAACAATTATCATAAAATTTTGTATTATACAAAATGATTTAGAGGTTTTTAGACGAACTTTTATAAATAGTAGCGTACACTACTACAAATATTTGTGTAGGGTATCGATTTCTTAATTCATTTGTCCTGTGAAAAAATATAGAATTTCTTGATCCAATCTTAACATATATATTGTTCACAACATAAGAAAAAGATACTATGTCGATTGAAAATTTCATTAAAATAAGTTGCATGCGTTAAATGCAACGTATTTATCTTCTGAAGAGGTACAGCATATATGTCTGTGAGGTCATATGTTTAAATTGTTGCTGTACATTATTTCTGGGATGTTTAAACATATTCACTATAATCACCAGAAAAACAAAAAAACACTCCACGATTTCTTAGTAAAGATTCTTTTAAAAAATTCGATTTCAAATCTATTATGCACTTAAATGGATAGAATACTGAAACATCTGGAAAAGTGGCTTAAAATTTCGAAATAGCAACAGAAAGTTGAACGAGATATAGAGGTACAAATTCTTGATGTTATTTTGTTTAGTAGCAAAATTATTTAATTAATTCTTGTTCAGCTGTTATTCATACATTTAAACTATAATAATAATAAAAAATATTACAAAACTATTTGAATAGAATATGTTACAGTACCCTTATGTTGTGGTTGCAAAAGCGCATGTCTGAATGCACTCATTGCAGATTTAGTATTTTTTAGTAATTTATCTGTGCTTAATGATTTTTTTAAAGCTTTTCATAATTCACTTGTTTTTATTTGGTAAAAAGTATTTGTTAGCATGTTTATTTTTTTTATTGGAATTCTAGTTATTTTATAACTAGCCAGGAGAGATGGTGCGGTCGGAGAGATTGCGCACATAGAGGTTCGGGGGGAAGAAGTAGAGTGAACGAGCAGCGACTCCAGGTAGTTGTACAACAACAATAGTGGAGTGTCTACTTGAAAGTGCACATTGATTGCTTTGAGCGTCTAAGATAAAGTATTGCTGTTTTGTTTTGTTTTCCCAAAGTAAGTGCTTGAATTTTCATAGCTATTCATCAGAATTTCTATACAATGTCAATAGTACAAAATTTTTTTAACTTTAGCGATTTCTGATAAGCTACTAATCTAGACTAACCATGTGAACATCAACGGCTCGCTTTAGAAGAGGTCATGTTTAAATAAAAGGCCTCGCAATCTCACCTTCCGAAATTGGAGAGTTTGCGCATCTGCTACTTAGGAGAGATGGCGCAGTGTTCCCATTAGTTCCCATGCTAGGAGAGATTACGCAGCTTATTGGTAAATTTGCATACAAAAATTAAAAATGAAAATGGACTAATTTTAAGTTAAACGTGTTATTAAGTAACATAATTTTATTTTGTAATCTTATCTGGATTTGCTTTTTTCTGATTCTTTAATCTTTTTTCCTTTAATTAAAATTTTTTAATCGTTTTTAAAATGATTTCCTTTTTCTGATTTTTTAATCATTAGGTTGAAATATTCACTGCTAATACAATAATATTTGTTCACAAAAACCTTACAGCAATGTCATTTAAGTGTAATTATTATTGTTAACAATTTATTTGTAGTTACTATTAGTAACAATCTCTCCTACCCATGTGCGCAATCACACCAACCCTGTAGATAGATTGCGCAAAATAACTTTATTTGTTTTATTACAACTGTTCTATTAAATTGCAACATAACAACAAAATAGCAATTGAAATGCATAAAATACAAATGAAGTAAAAATTATTCATAAATAGTTTAGCAAAAAATTAATATTTAGATTTTTTATTGCTATTCTTTTGAATTGTGCGCAGACTATCCTAGCTTTACCTTACTGGTTATTAATGAGTCACAGGAGTAAAATTTTGTTGATGGAGTTTCCAGCAATAATTTTCTTTATTTGCTCTCGCTTTATAATATAAAGTTGCCAATTTGTATAATATTAATCAGTATCTAATAAAATATTTTTACGTTTGCGAGAACTCTATGAACTATAGCAGATACATTATTCACGAAAAAGTTAAATTTCTTTCACTGCAAACTTTTCTGTCGTCTCCAAAAAACAGTAGTTAAATTTTGGATGATTTCCAAAAAACAGTAGATATTTTTAGAAAGTTATAAATAGTATGGCGAAGAGCGGCGCTACGGCTTTCGCTAGGCTTTCCCATATCGCAGGCTATGGCTTTCACTTTTGTTGTTGTTATATTACTTCTAAAAGTCGCATAATTTAAATATTTTGATCATTTTAACAGAGAAAGGTAAATAGAACCTTCTCTGAAATCTTCAGATCAAGTCACTGAAATTTATGAATTTTTAAATACTTTCAAGCATTATTTAAAAAAAACTCTTTCTCAACAATGAATTTTTGTTGATACAATAATCTAAAGTAGCCGTGACAGATTAGTTACCATAACTGTCAAGTGATTGCACCATAACTAATGATGAAACATTTCCCTTCTTTCTATTTTTTACAAAAATCTTCCATAATTGGATCAACTATGTGTTGATCCATGTGTTGTCATCATGGCTACAATATGCTTTAACATATAAATGAATATCAATGATAAGCTTAAACAACGCTTTTACTCTAAATCTCAATTTCTCAAACATACCATTTGGCTTTGTATACATTACAGGAATATTAATAGTAAAATCAGATAAAATACGACATTTCGGCACTAATTTGTGAAATCTGCGTACGGAAAACGGATTTCAAGTTACTTTTACAGTAATTTTACATCACGGGTTAATTAAATGTTCTGCGAATAACATATTCTACATACTGAGTCAAGTATTGATTTGTTTGTCTCATTTTCTTTCTTTCTTTTTCTTTTTTCTTTTTATTTTTTCAGTACGAACTCTATTTCAAGACTATCGTACAAAATTACGGACTATATATACTACGTACAATCTACCACAAAACTTTGTTCTAGAACATATATTTCAACTCATAACAGATGAAAATTATTGATAAATATTAGAATACGCATTTTATCAATTTGAATGCAAAATTAATTTTTAAAAATATTTTACAACTTGAACTGGGATTTTTTATTTTATTTTTATGATGAGTTTCTATAAAAAAAGAAATTTTGAGAAAATTTGTTTTGTACTGAAATTTAATACTGTTAAAATGAACAGTAAAACTGAAAATTGAATAAATATAAAATTCTAAAAAAAGAATTTTACAAAAGGGTCACAAATAAAAAAAAACACATAAAACCGGTAAAACAGAAAACGATTTGAGTTGAAATATTCTTAGGTATGAAGTTACCGAATTTGGGTTAATAACATGATCCATGCCTGTTTTTGTTACCACTGTGTTTTGGGGACACTTTTGGGCATTGTAAAATACCCATTTTGGGTGGTGTGCAGAATTTGTCTTAAGATACCCAAAATAGATACACAACGGTAACCAAAACAGGTATGTGTCACGATATGAACCCAAATTGGGTAACTTCATACATAAGAAACTTTAAACCCAAATCGTGATTTTTTAACCCGTCTTAGGTGTTATTTTTTGTGCACTGAAAATAAAATGACACTTTAAAACATATTCAGAATGCTGTCATAAATCTTCACACTTTAAAAAAATTTAAAATAATAAATAAATAAATAGTTTGGAAAACATACTTGAAAATACAATTTCATCAATTATCCTCAATAGAAGGCAAAATATCTGAAATATTTTCTAAAGTCCTGTATACAGCGTGTCCACGTATAACCTGACCGACCTTTATTTTCGCAACCGTTGGTCCTAGATGCATACTTCCAATTACAAAAATGGTTTAAATAAGGTAAAGAATTACTTTTAACGTGATTTGGGTCAAGAAAAACATTTATTAAAAAAATACGAAAGTTAAATTTTTATACGGTCCACCGGTCCTATAAGTGATATTTAGTAAAAATTTACTGTGACACTAACAAGTACGACAAAAAAGTCCCATTCATCTAACATTAAAATTGACCGAATAATAGCTGTTTAAAGTTGGAGTATATTTTTTGCTGCGAAATAGGGGTCATTCACAAATGTAGTAGAAATATAAATAATCGTCAGATATATAAAAAAAAAATAGTTGAGAGAAAAATTAACATTACAATCTAATATAATTGTGAAATCTATAATCATTCTGACATATTAAAGCAAAATATACAATTTGTACTGTACATATAAGAGGATAAAAATAACAAAATTTTTGTTAAATAAAAGAATGAAAAACAACAGCCTCAATTCTTTTCAAAATGATACAGATTTTAAAATGCTGTTAGATTACACTGTCTTTCAAATTTTGGGTTGTGCCATGTTTTTTATCTTTTGAAAATTGATTCTTATGGATTTTTTAGTGCTGAATCCGAAAATGACCTTCATTTTAAACAATCACGTTAGGATTTTTCTCAAATCGCAAATTTCAAAGTTAAAAAGCTCAAAGTTAAAATTGACCTTTTCCCCCTCCCAACCTCATCGGACCCCTGAGCTGTTTAGCTGCAAGAAACCCAGTATAAGCCAAAAATTTGAATAAACTATTGAATGAAATAAAATTTAACTGAATAAAAAAGTCTTACATCTACTTTATAATATCAGATTTTTCGCTGTTTTTTAACCTTGAAATTTACGATTTGCGAAAAATCCTGATATGATGGTTAAAAGTGAAGGTATTTTTTTTGTTTATTCAGCGTTAAAAAATACATAAAACGTAATTTTAAAATTTAAAAAACACAACCATCGCAGGTTTATGTTATCTAATCTAAAACTCTTCTTTAAACTTGTTGACGATAATCTATCCGAATTTTTTTTTGTGTTATCCTCTAATATCAGTATGTATAAGATAGTAAGCGTCGAAAATCATAATAATATTACATTGCCATCGGATTTAAGTCAGTATGTAAAATTTAACTTCGATCGGACATTTAAAAGTGAGTTAGACTTCGAGCACAAATTTTAAACTGGAAAGACGATATTTGCAAGTTAAATAAAACCTTATATGAAAATAACATAATTTTTGTTAAAAGAAATCATAGCCTCAAATCCTTTCAAAATCAAACATATGTTAAAATACAATTATTTTATTTAATCTGAAACTTAACTAATAAAAATTAACTCAATCGTAATAGTTGTACGATTTATTTCAAAGCGCAGATACCTTGAAATCAGTTTAAGTACTTTATATACGACCCCTGAAAGCATGGCCGAAATCATCTCTTTTTAAATGCAAAAAAGTGGTATAAGTCATGCATTTCAAAGTTTCAGAACTCGGTCAATTTTAATGTTAGATGAATGGGACTTTCTTTGTCGTACTTGTTAGTGTCACAGTAAATTTTTACTAAATATCACTTATAGGACTGGGAGACCGTATAAAAATTTAACTTTCGTATTTTTTTAATAAATGTTTTTCTTGACCCAAATCACGTTAAAAGTAATTCTTTACCTTATTTAAATCATTTTTGTAATTGGAAGTATGCATCTAGGACCAACGCTTGCGAAAATAAAGGTCGGTCAGGATACACGTGGACACGCTGTATATATTCTATGTATTTGTATATATACTACATAGCATGATAAAATGTATTTCATTTAGTTTATGACATGTTCCCCTCAGAAATTCCCGTCAATAAACGGAAATGTAATCAAATTATTTTGTGTAGCCCTGTGTATGATCAATATAATTTATATACATTAAGTAATATGCAAAAAAAATAGTTGCATTTTAAAAAGCATACCACACTTGAAAACGCACTTCGAGCAGTTACTGCACATAGACAATACTGAAACCGAATTCTTTTGTGTGTCCATATAAATGAACGATAAATGCTACGCCTATACTTTACATTCTATGCCTGTATATATATATGCTATGCCTGTATGTTATGTATTAAGCATCTTATAGCGCTCTTCACTAATGTACATAAATTTAAATATACATATTATTTCCGTTGTCCACATATCTTTTTCTATGCATTCCTAAACGAACAACAATGAATTAGGTATCATTCTACACTGTTTTTGAACCGGCTTCTGACATAGTAGTACAATCACGATTCATTAAAACATGTTTTTGATTGAAACTCACAATTAATTAAAAATTATATCAACGTTGTTATCATAAATGGAATGATTTTTTTTTTCTCAGGTCAATTCTGCCATCAAATTAAAATATTGTGCTCAACAATATTATATCTATTTAAAAAGATCAATAGTACAAAAAAGATAAAGTGGGACATTGTTGTGGATAGGATATATTTTATATTCATGATTAAAAAGCAAAATTCAAATTCAAATGAATAGGAGAAAAAGTTGCTATGTATCGATCAAATAAGTTGTATTTCACGTGAGCTTAAAATGTATGCTTTTTATATTAAATTAAATTTTATTTTCTATGTATTCAATTTATTTTTCTATGTACCGCGTTTTTCTCGAAACGGATGACGTCATCCTCTAATACAGTTAAAATACGATTGTTATTTTTTTTTCTTGTGCGTGTCTTTTACGTGCGTGATCTTCGATCTCTTTTTACTGTAACTTTGATGGAATAAATGAGACGATATTCTGGCTTGACTAACGTTGTTTTCATATATTTTTATCCTTCATTTTTGTTTAGAAGTTTAAACCTGCCTCTAAAAAACTTTAGACAGCAATGTGAAATCCTCGCATGGGTCCACTGGTGTGTTTGAATTAGTGTAACATCCTTAAAATACCTTACAATCGATTTTTTCTCATAGACAATAACGTTATAAAATTCTCTTGATTGTATCTATAAACGTACTATACATTCTATACAATTCCTTTTTAATACCAAAACATTCCGTACTAAAACTTAAGAATATATATCACACATTATCATTACAAGTCAATCCGAGAATATTTACGGGATCTAGAGCAGGGACAGACAGCCATCCAGACGAACCGAATTCTTAAACACTTTTCAACAATGATGAGAAATGTTCAAAACAGGAATATCCATAATATTATATTTGTAACAGTTATTGTGGATTATTAATTAAAAAACTTTCGAAATTAAATTCACTATTCTGATAATTATCGACTAAATACATATATCTTCCCGTTTTCCCCAAAAACTATTATCCACAGAAGACTTTAGAAAATATATTTTCTTTGTTTCTCATGATATCGTTATTTCTCTAATATCATTCTTTAGCATGCAGCTACTAATTTAATGTGAATTAAAATTCCTTATTCAGGGATGCAGTTTATGTTTAAAGGATTAGCTTTAGCATTTCGGCCATAAACAAAAAATCTTATTTATTTTTAAAGGATGAAGAAATTAAATTAAAAATAATCATATAAAGCTTAAACATTTGTCACTTTTTAAAAACAAATTGAAAAATTTAAAGTTTACACTTTTTTTCATACATAGGGTTTCGGTTACGGTCTCTGAGGAGAAACCTAAACAACATAAAATATTCAAATCAATTTATTTCTTTTGAATGCTATAAGGTGTAAACTAAAAACTTAATATACTGTAAAATAGCTTTTATTACACTGTAAAAACAAACTCCTGTGAAAAAACGAAAAAGGTACTGGCAGCAGAGTTTCCGTAACTTTTCCGTTTTTTCACAGACATTCACTTTCGTGGTTTTTTTTTCCGTTTTCAAAACTGAGAAGTTCCGTTTTCTAAACTGAGAAGTTCCGTTTTCGAAACTGAAAAGTTCCGTTTTCGAAACTGAAAAGTTCCGTTTTAGGAACTGAAATGTTTTGTTATAGAAACTGAAATTTTCTGTTTTAGGATTGAAATGTTCTACTTTAGAAACTGACTTTTTCAGTTTTCAGGACGGTTATTTTCCGTTTTACAAAACTGATATTTTTAGTTTTTATTATCTGTTCGATATTTATCCCATAAAGGGGAAAGTGATATCCCGAATTCCCCACACTTATGTTAAACCTATCTGTGGCAGTTATAATTTTTTTATATTATTATTTTTTTAAAATTATTTATAGGAATTAAATATTTTTACCTTTTTTTGCACTCTACTTAAAGGATGCCCCTTTTGTAGTGGTCAAAATATTTCTGAAATATATACAGGGTCATTCATAATTCCCTCCGGGGTTTCGAAACGTTATAGTAAAAAAACGAAGACGAATATGAAAAAAAGAAACATATGAAATTATTCCGAAACTATTCAAGTTTTACTTACATACATTACAGGTGTTCTATGTGTGAACCCTTGGTCACACGGCATACATCCATTAAATCTGAATCAGTGGTGTCAGTTCAACGGGCCTTTCGTAATAAATATCGAAAACAGGGACCAACTGACAAAACAATTCATGTGTGGTACCGGAAATTTAAAGAAACGGAGTATGGCAGGAACTGGACTATCGCATGGATGTATGCCGTGTGACCAAGGGTTCACACATAGAACACCTGTAATGTATGTAAGTAAAACTTGAATAGTTTCGGAATAATTTCATATGTTTCTTTTTTTCATATTTGTCTTTGTTTTTTTACTATAACGTTTCGAAACCCCAGACGGAATTATGAATGACCCTGTATTTTATTTATAATTTTATGTGTTAAAATCCTAGCAAAACCAAGTAATATTTTAAAACTTCAGATAAAATTAAATGTATATATTAGAAAAATTTTGACAACAAAAGGAAAAGAAACATTCTGTAAGAATTGTACACAGAAAAAAGAAGTTAAAAATGTTAATTTCTTAGGACATATTATTAGGAGACATACTTAATATACAAAATTTTATAAAAGGCAATAAATGTGATTTAATTTAGAAATGAAAAAAAAATCTTTATTAAAGAATTAAATATATTTATATGAAAAAATATTTTTAGGAAAAATCTGAAGCTTTATTATAACAATATTGCAAATTTTCCATAAATTATGCTAAAATTTGCAATTTTAATTATTATTTAAAATAGCATTCAAACCTTGGAGCTAAATTCTTTAACATGACTAAAATTTGATGATCTAGAAATAAAAATCAGGGGTATGTCCAGATTTTTCTCGCAGTGTCTTGTTTTTATGAAATTGTAGAGGTTTTTTTTTATATTTGTGAAAATTCTAGTTATAATTTTGTAAATTTTGAAATTATCGTTATATACAGGTTCCTGTATATCCTTTACACATGAAAAAGCTAAGTAATATGTTCTGCGATCAGTTCAGTTGTTTTGTGGCAGATCAGATTTTATTTTTAAATGATTAAACTTGTGAAAGGTTCTGTTTGGAGGTGGAAAAAATTTGTGAACAGTCCTTTTAAGTAGCCAAAATTTTCCTAAACTTCTATCTGAAAATACAGAAAAAGAATGTACTAAAAAAATACATTATGTGAGAAATTTTGAAAGAAGAAAGAAAAAATATGTAATCACAGCATTTTAAAAAATATATATAATTGTTTTTCAAAGATATCCATAGCTTTCATTTCCTAACAGTCTAACTGTAAAATTTTTAGCACTTGTTATTAATATATATTTTTCAATTTCCCCCCCCCCCCTCACTGTTTATCCATTTTATTTTTTTCTTATTTCATACTGAGACATATTTTGGCACTTGGGGCACTAAGTGTTATCTCTTATTTATTTACATCGTTGTTTTAATATCATTAGTATGTATAATCAATTCTGTTATACATATATAAGATAGAAATCTCGTTTTTTGAAGACGAAAATTGGACTCATTTGCCTAGAGAGAGAATGAAAATGTATTTCAGTAAATCATAAAAGAAAAATTTTACTTGTTTTTTAGCTTTTAATTCGTTTATCCGTTAGTTTGTATTCGAAAATACTTGCTAATTTAAATCATATATATATATATTTATATATGTTAAATTATTTTCTTTACCTATTTAAAGTTTTTATTTATTCAATGTAGTCATTACCCCGCCCCCCCACCCTTACGCGGATGTAAACACTTTCTGGTATTTAAACCAACAAATATAAATAATTAATAACGCAGCCTTATTGTACTCAAGTTGCTCATATTAAATCTATTTTTATATAAAAAAATAATAAATAAATAAATATGCTACAATAATTTTACAAGTCAACCTATAACTCTATAGGTATCGCTAGGTGCTATTGAAAAGTAAATGTGAGAAAAAGAAAAAAAAATAACACTTACAAGACCAATCAACTATGAACATTCTCTAATCATAAAAAGAATAAATAGTAATAATAATGATAATTTTCCCCCATAAAATCAACTTTAAAATTAAGAGTAAAAAAAAAAAAAAAAAAAAAAAAGTGCATCCAAATTACTCATAGTAAATGATTAGAAACTGTTAGAAAGTAAAATAATTATATGATTTAAAAAGTATATTCGAATAGAAACGCATAAACTGGAATTTTGAAAAATATATAATTACGAAATAAAGTATAGCTAACGAACGGGGATCTTTTTATCTTTTTTTTTCCTTTTTAAATCTGCATGAATAAAGATCATCTTTAGACACATATTACACATAAATTACTAACAAAGTCCGGTTAGGAAATAGTGAGTTGAAGTAAAATAATAATCAGGTAAAATGCAAATATTCTAGGCAAATGATTGAAAGCTATTGTCGTAATATATACGTGGTTTAAAAACTAAATTTATATCTTACAAACATATAAAGAAATTATACATATAAATGTTATTAAAACAATGATATAAAAAACAAAGATAAAACTTACTTTTATTCTGTAAAATATGTCTATATCCAAAGTTGTACTTATTATTACAATTGTAAATTCTAAAAAGCACGTGCTATCGCAAGTTACTTCGGAATACCGTATCGGCCATATAGCAATATGATATTGCTTCTTCCGGAGTTCGACACAGACTGACAAACTAATATATCCTCCAATTAGCGTCGGAACAGAACGTGTCTCGCCGGAAAAGCTCCGTTCTCCGAGACAATCACTGTCACCTACGGCAACTTTCAGTTATATCGCCAGCAGTAAATAGAAAATTTCCGTTAATTCCAGGAAAAGTTACACTTTTTACCCAAAACGGAATTTTTCAGGTAAAAAAAAGGAAAATTCACAGAATAACACCTGTTAATTTCAGGACATATTTTTACAGTGTAGATTGTTGACATATTTTGGCTCATTGCGAGCCTTTATCAAAAACAAATGAGAAAACTCTATAATTGCACAGTTATTATTTGAAATGCTATCATTTATTTTCATGTACTTAAAAAAATATATATATTTGATAATGTTGATGTTATTGATATAATTTTTGTCATTTGTTTTTGATAATGGCTCCGAGTGAGCCAAAATATGTCAACAATCTAATAAAAGCTATTTTACTGTATATTATGTTTTCAATTTACACATTTTAGTATTTAAAGAAATATATTATTAGAAGGTTTTATAATTTATTATATTTTCAAATCCATTTGTTAAATATCTCATATTTCACCGCAGCAATAAAATGCTTATATTTTTTGTTTCACTATACATGTTCACTCCGTGTATTGAAATGATTGATATCATACGTTGGATGTGGAATTTAGTGTAACACTTATAAGAAAGAGCGGCTCTTAAACTCTAAATTAGCACATTTCACATTCACGTTAATTATAATTTTATGTCAGTGATAGTTAGTATAATATATTACGCAATGCAAAGACTTATACTTTATAAGGCAAAAAAATATATATTTAAAAATATATAAGACATTTGTCAGTCTATTCTTTTTGTGATATTCTTGGATTAATGCTAACAAAATTTAAAATATCATAAATATCGCAAATTAAAATGTGTTGATCAAAATAGCGAAAAATCTGCTTGTAAATTTTTACCATTGAAATTCATATTATTATAACAGCTTTAAAATAGTCCACAGGAACCGGTGTTATATGAATGAAAACTCATTCATGTGCGATGGTTACAAGTACGTTTCAACCTCTCATCTCTCAAAATTTTAAACATTTTATATTATTAAAGTCTGTTAAATGAAGTTCACAGCCTAAGAGGGACTGCTCAGACGAGGAGGTCAAGTCTGTAGAGCATATGTGTCCCTCCCGGTCAAATGAAGTAAAAAAAAAACGCGTTTTTGTAAAAAAGAAATTGTAAAAACTTTGTAAAAAAAAAAAAAAAAAAAAAAAAAAAAAAAAAAAAAACGCGTTTATTTTTTTGAATGTCAAATGAATATCGAAAAATAAACGCGTTTGTATTTTTTTTTATTTTTTTACAAAGTGAGTTTTACAATTGAATTATTAAATATTTTAGCTAAAATTCCGCGTCACATTTATATATATACACAACAGTAAAATAAAAATATCAATTTGAGAGATTGTAATTTTATATAGTCACTTTATGAAATCAAGTGTATTATTTAAAATATTTTTAAGAAGTTTTTTTCATATTATTTGATGCACAATGTTTCGTAGATAGATATGTGTGAATTTTGCTTTAATTTATGCGTATTTAAATAATATATGTTACGATTTCATTTTTAATGTTTCAAAGAACGTTTGCACGTTTTTTTCGATTTACTACACTGTTAAAAATAAATCCGTAAATTCACGGTAAAACTACTGGCAGCAAAGTAGCCGGACTTTTTCCGTTCCGTTAGTAGATTTTCCGTTTTGAAAGATAAAAGAAGGACAATCTCCGTTTGCAGAAGCGGTAACTTTCCGTTAACGCTCTCAGAAATCACGGAAATATTCCTCGTACCACTGACAGGAAAGGGAATTTTCCGTTATAGATAAACTCGGTTTAAAAAATATTTTACATCTGACTTGGTGCTGCCATCTATTGACTATTGCAGGAGTTTTTCGTCAAAAACGGTCAAGCAGGATACGTCAAGAACATATTCTGGTCGAACTGGGTTTTGAACCAGGGGGTGACGGTGACTCGAGTCCAGCGTCTTGCCGGTTTGACCAGTGGGCACTTGCTAGAACAGCAGTTTGAAAGGATCATATGGAAATTCTCAAAATGGCGGCTTAGAACTGACATAATTTGGGGTTTAGAAGCTTGGTAATTTTGAAGTTAATTGCGGGGAGATTTCGTTATGAGGTGATGTTGATGTTTTAAAATTGTAATATTAATACAGGATAAAAACATGAATTTTATATATTCTTAATTTGATTGTTAGATGTAAAATATAAATATTATATTTGAATTAAATTCGATAAAAAATGTTTGCTTGTTTAAGAAAAGCGATTTTTTTTTCAACTATTACATAGTTTTTAAATGGTGTTGTTCGCTTAGAATATATTTTCAGTGCGAGTGCTTTTTATTATTTTAATATTTTCTTTTTATTTGAAAGCGTTATTTTTGTATGTTGCTTTTTTGAGTAAAATCGATTTTTTTTTTCACTTAATTTAACTATTATATATATTTTTTAATCTGCTTGTTTAGAATATATTTTAAGTGCGATTATTTTCTTATAACTTTAAAAAATAAATTGTAAATAATTTTAAAAGAATGGGAAAATTGTTACCTTTTTTAATTCGAAAGTACTTTTTTTTTTTTTTTAATAAACTCGAAATTTTAATTTATTAAATTTTTTGTTTTTCTGTGCAACAACATGTCAGTTTTTTAAACATTGAAAATAAATATGCAGCAGATAAGATAACGGAATATCTCCGTTGGCACCTTTCCTCTCCGTCCGTTCCGTTGTTTTCAGGAAATATGAGAAAATTTTCTGTTTTTTAACGGAAAATACCTTTTTGTAGCAAAAAAGGACTTTTTCTGTGAAATTCAGGAAAAAAATACCCGTGAATTTCAGATTTTTTTTTAACAGTGTAAGTAAAACCGATAAAAAGGATTTTGGAATAATATTTAGCATTAGTTAATAAATAAGAAATTCCCTTCGTATAGATGATGTGTTTATAGAATACATTATTGTCAAAGCATTTCATGAAATTTTATGACATTACAAATAATAATAATAATAATAATAATAATAATAATAATAATAATAATAATGGATAATATTTTTTAATGCAAACAACTAATTGTATGAGAAATAATTTGCATTATTACGAGTATAACACTAGTATAGCATTAAGGATGAATAATTGCTGTTTTGAAACATAAAACCACTTGAGAAAATTAAATACGCAGTAAATATACAGGGTGTCCTTTAAGTCTCCGTACAACTTCAAAGATTTATTACAAAAAAATAATAGACCTTCATAAAAAATAATTACAACAGTACATAGAGTAACTTAAAAAGTTTTTTTCGACCACCTTAGTATACTTGTACATGAGATCCTTTCGTTGCACGAAGAATATCAATTCGATATTCCAATTCCATCCACGTGCGTTTCAGCATGCTAACATCAACAGCAGTTATAACTGTTTGGATCTTTTGTTTGAATTCAACGAGACTGTTCACTTTCGTTCGGCGTTTGAGTATCAGATTTCGGTTCGATGAATCACGCGACGCATTGCGCTTTCTTCACGGGGTCAGCCATTTTGAATGAATGCTGTTTTTGAAAATTCTTTTACTTGTGCAGCGCCATCTGTGAACAGACAAAAAAAAATTTTAAGTAACTCTATGTACTGTTGTGATTATTTTTGCTGTAGATCTATTATTTTTTTTATAATAAATTTTTGAAGTTGTGCGGAAACTTTTGGGACACCCTGTATTTTAAAGTCCTCGTTTATTATATTCCAAGTAACTGATGGAATGCTACAGTGTGATCAATTAAATTATTTAAATTTAAGTCTGACTGCATAGGATTTACCACTATATTGCTGTTTATTTATTATTATTAGTATTTTAAATTATCCGAGACGTATAGTATTTATTTCGCACCTATGACTCTAAGGATCTGATATAATAATTTGTACTTAGAAAATTTTATTAGACAAATTATCAATTAAATATAGAAAAGAAAAAGTTGCGTTGTGAATTATTTTTGAAGTTCGGATCCTCTTTGAGCCAATTACAATCATCTAAGGTTACCGGTAAAGAGTTGTATAACATTAAATAAATAATGGCTTATTTTAAACCCTAGATTGTAATATTAAAGAAAACATTTCCTAAAATAAAAGATTTAACATTAATGCAATAAATTAAGTAAACAAAAAGAAAACTGATCAAAATTAATTGAATATAATATTGAGTTTATTTACAACAAAATTATAAGCATTTAATTCGAAACAAACATAAATGTTTGTAAAATAAACAAATTCGATCCTAGTTGAAAACTGTATTCTCAACATTCATTTTTCTGAGCATTTCAGTTTAGCTTTCTGAATTAACAAATTCAATTTTGAAAGGCAGAATCCCATATCATAGAAGTACATATTTAACTAGCCTATTTGTGTTTAAATTGGGGAATGTTCTTCATATACACGTAAGTTCATATTATTAAAAGAATATAGCATAGCTAAATAAAATGGAACAATGGTGAAAGAAGTTGAATTGTTACCTTATATTATTAGATAACGTTGACAGCATGAGTCTGGCTGACAGGTATTCGCTTTTTTTAGCGCACATATTTCCTTCTGTTGGCACACACTATAAAAATCTGTTTAGTTAGAGAGCAGGCAACCTTCTGCTTCCTCACATCTTTCAAATCTGAACTCCCCCCCCCAAAAAATGTCGTTCTTCTTTTTCATGGAGAAAAAAAGGATGAACTCATTTCCCCCTTTTCACATAAAATTAAGGCCTTATACATTTTAACTTCTTAAAAATTTACATGTTTCGGCCATACCTCTACTTTTAGAGAGATGACCATTGCCAGGAGGGAGTATTTGGTACTCCCCTTGAGCGTTTCATAGGCCACTCGGTACAATAGCGATTCCTCTTGACGCCTGTGCTGTGTCTGGGAGGTAAAGATGCTCTGACTTGGGAGGTCTCCGTGCCTATTTAAGCTCTCATAAATAAATGTGTCATATTATTGTCCTGACAATTTTCTCCATGACATTTTTATTAGGTGTAGTTAAATCATTCGTGGGAAAAGAAAAAACAAATATTTTCTTGACTGCAGATATTCACTTTGTTCCACAATTAGCTAGCTGTATGTACTGATCCTAAAATGAATCTTTAATTGGTATTGTTCGCTGTTCACTGATTAGAATGATACCAAATACTCTGCTAAAATGCAGAAAAAAACACAAATTCTTTTTTTTTGTAGTGTGTGCTAGTTTAAATATAGATGGTGGTATAAGCCATCAGTAACATTAGTCACTTAATTCATAAAACGGTTTTTACGTAAATTTGAAGATCAAAATAATGGAAAATTTTCAGATATATCATTCAGTTGCTTCCAAAAATAATAGCTGCCATACAAACGCAGAAGTGTATTAGATATGACGGAATTCTAATGAAAGCAATTCAGATGTCTTTTCAAAATATTTATTTGGATGTGTAATATTCCCAGGACATAATACAATGAACCTCTGTTAGTGCAGACTTCCAAGGGGGCTCTTATGCATTCGCAATAATCGAAATCCGTCCTAAACCCTGTAAACATTTGAATGCTGTAAAATAATCAAAAACGCTGAAAAAATTGAATTCAGTTTTTTACAGAAATTAAATAGGTTACGAACTACTTAATAAAAGCAACAGATTTTTCCCTTAATTTAGCAACTTTATTAAAGTATCAAGTTAATGACAATTTGTTAATAAAAAAGAATATTCCGTACATGCACAATTTAAAGACCTTATGCTAATAATGGTAAGTTTCGCTTTATCTGCGTGTAACTGTCTGTCTAAAGTATATGACTCATACAAAATATTTGAAGAATCCAAAATCTGTAGATTCCGCATCCGCGTTATTTGTCTTTATAATGAATAATCTGGATTTTCAAAGGATTTTCTCGCAAAACAACGTATGCAATAAACCGTAAATACAACATTCTTTTAATGATCACTGTCAATCCAGCCCTCAAATTTAGGTTCGTTTGGAAAGATTGTTATTTAAAAATATAAAATTCTTCAACACTGATTTTAGGTATATTTAAGGATGTTTTCTCTGGCTTAGACAATGCTGGGAGGTCAGCTAGCATGAAATATAATATTCTGTACTCAACAACTCATGCTTAAGCAAAACAACGAAATTTTGCGGGCATTCACTGTCGCCTATATGATAAAATGTTAGTTGAATAATGTATTGAAAATATTAAATTTAACAGCTATTTAATTGTTGAGCATGAGGATGAATGTCTCCAGATAATATTGTTACTATTAAGATATAGATAAAGAGGTCAAAGTCAACACAATGGTTATGACTGGTTTCAAAGTTGGAAGAGTCCAGAACGCTATGACAAATCATTTTATGAATTTAATAAAATTAAAGTTATATCTAGCAAATTTCTTGTTTTCTTCTCTTTTTCTTGAAATTTATTTAAACCAGAAGTTTCACAATGTAAAATATTTTTAAAAACAAGAAAGATTTCATTAGGTTTTTTTTTTTTTTTTTTAGCACAAACGAGCAGGGAAGACCGAGCTCTCAAAACTAGTCTAACTAGTCAAAACTAGTCAAAATTAGTCTTGAGTTCAAATATCATGACTCATAACCAAAATGACCCACTATTCAAATTTTCTGGAACATGTGACCAATCCCAATTGTATTCTTGTGCCCGAAACCCGTAGGATATGAAATTTAGTCAAAATAGTCTGAGCCTTTTTTTTAGATAAAATTAGCTTGACCCTCTAATGAGATTTTCTCGAGCATGTCACCTAGCCCAATGATTTTATTGTCCCTCAAAACCGTAGGATAAAAAATTTAGTTCAAATCATCTGAGCCATTTTTAATATCGAAATAGCTTGACCCATAATGACCCCAAAAATGACCAAAAAATGATCCACTAATCGAATTTTCTTGGACATGTAACCTAGCCCAATGATTTTCTCGTGACCGAAACTCGTAGGATACAAAATTTAATCAAAATCGTTAAAGCCGTTTTTAGATAAAATTAACTTGACCCGCGTTGACCCAAAAATGACCCACTAATCGAAAGTTCTCGAACATGCGACCTAACCCAATAGTCTCCTCGTGTCTGAAAATGGTAGGATGCAAAATTTAGTCAAAATCATTTGAACCGTTTTTTAGTTACAATTAGCGTGACCCTGAGCCATGGTTACCCAAAATGACCCACTCGAATTTTCTCGAACATGATCGAACAAAATCGCCATAGCCGTTTTTAAGCTAAAATTTGTATATATATATATATATATATATATATATATATATATATATATAACCACACGCACAAGATTTGCTCGTATTAGAATATATGATTATATTTACATCACTTGGAAAAAAAAAACTGTTGGAAACTATGCAGTGCGTCAATTGTTAACCCTCTAAGCGTGTGGTACGTAATATTCCGTTCACTAAGCTCCAGGTTTCACTGCAATATATGAAATGTTTAAAATAATATAATTCTATAGATTTAATGAATTTTCGAAACATTGAAGAATGATTAATACTCTCAAGGGTTACATTCATATTTGTAATTAAATTTTATTTATAATGCTGGAAGAATCATATTAAATTTAGCATTTAAAACAAAATACAGAGAAAACAACAGTACAATTTTACCCTTTTTCAAAACGCTCAGAGGATTAAAATGCAGAAACTATTATTATAGTGTTTGAGAAAATCCTATGTATAAGAAATTTACTTTATGGTATTGTTGAGTAAAACATACAGTGATAAATATTATTTTTGTAAAAATAATTTTGTATTAGTTATTCATTTGTTATTTTTGCTTTATTAATAACTGTCAATGTTTAAAGTACAAACGTTAAATTATTTACTATTTAAAAATAATGCAATATTAAGTATTTAAAAGCCGCTTAATTCTTAATTTATAAAATAAGATGAAGTGACATGCAAAAAATCCACTGTCACATTT
This sequence comes from Maratus michaelseni, assembly GCA_963931845.1. NCBI lineage: Eukaryota > Metazoa > Arthropoda > Arachnida > Araneae > Salticidae > Maratus > Maratus michaelseni. Next base: position 286,619,482 of record OZ007591.1, on the reverse strand, counting down.
ACGTAATTTGGACTTCTCATTTCAGTTTGAACTACTGTAAATGTGACAAAAATAACCTAAATACAAGGCTCCTAAATGGTCCGCCAGCTGAATACCAATATTTTTTAACAGAAAATTTCATGGTAGGCTTCTACAACATTTCCGCAAAAATTTACCTCCGAAGGTGGTTTCTGCAAAATTTGCAAGAAAAATTTAAAAATAAAATATTTTTAAGAAAATACCGGTATTCAAAAAGCGGACCATTGGGGAGCCCAGTAAATGTGGCAATGAAATATTGTTGCTTAGATTACAGATAAGGATTATATTTCTTGAAAACAAATTAGTTTAGATTTAAAAGTATAATAATCAGTCATTTACTGCTTTTATTTGGTATTTTACATTTATTGCTTATATACATTTTCTAATTTTATAATAAAATGCGAAATATATCCTAAATGAGAGAAATTTATGAAAAATTAGAAGGCCCAATGACATATATTATTGTTAGTTTAATTGAAGGTTATATTATTAAATGTGGCATAAGTTTCTAATTCATGTTATAGAAAAAACAAAATGTTGGATATTTAAACTGTAATTCTGAATTCAGTTTTTTTTTATTTATTTCCACCGTGTAAAGGTTGACTCCATTTGAATGTCGCATATAATATGAAAACAAATACGATTTACATTTGCCACGATACAAATTAGTAACATTTAAATAATATATGCAAACACAAAAACAACTTAGAAATCACAATTGTAACCTACTCTTAAATTCTATAATTGTAATGCACTTTGTGAAACTAATTATTTTGTTGCACGACATTAAATGTTAAATTTTAATTTTAGTCAAAGGAAATTTCATTTTATATGTAATTAAATTGAAGCGAAATGCTTTCTCTAAGGAACCATTTCCTTAATTATAAAAAAAGCTTTAATTTTGTTTACTATAAAGTAATTAAGATTAAGAGAAATAGGGAATATATAAATTTAAATTTATAATTCCACAGCATCATATTTGCTTTGTATTTAAATGTCCACTACGAAATTTGCGCGGAATTTTTAATAGATTTTTCTACTTACTGAAATAACCAAAAAAATATATATATCATGTATACAAAATTCAAATTCTTATTTCATTTCGAATGATTATAACACATGTTTTGCCAAACAGATTTTTACAGAACTTACATTTTCAGTTGAACCATCGTGTTATAAGTTAGACGTTGGTGGGCACATGATTATGTCGCTAACCGCTATATAATTTTTGTCAGCGTGTTTAAAGAAACTATACAGTTTGAAATGAACTATGTGTTTAGCTCTCTTATATTTAACGCTCCATCTCCAAGTCGGTCATTCACTCAAATATACAGAGACATAACTTAAAAACAACAATTACGGCATAATACAGTGGTTTTTAAACTTTGGTGTTAGGCTTTAAAATTTTAATGTTGTCGCGATCAACCTAATAGTGCGTCGGTATATACAGATTTTTCGATTAAATTTTTCGAATGGAAATACTGTTTCTAATTCAACGCGATTTATGGCATTGTTTTGCAGAAACGACAGCATCTATGTCAGGTGTGAAGATAAAATTAATTATACAGGTCAGAAGATAAAATTAATTATACAGTTTTGAAGATATGAGTATTCGTTCCGTAATTCACTAAAATATTGCCCGCAATTTATCAGCGGGTTGTATTAAAAAATATATTACTTCGGATTTTTTTTCTAATATTATTTATTTTTTGAAATTTTCTTTTGTATAGAAAAAAGGAAAAAAAATCTCAATGGCTGAAAAATTATAATGTGCTATATATTTTTCTCAGATTTCAATTACGTAGATTAACTAAAATTTGTTTTCAAACTCTTTATATTAAATATACTACAATTTGCCACTGTCTGAAAATATAGATTTCCAAAATATTTTGATTAAATAGCCGCTGTACACTAGAAAAACATAAGTTGAATAAAATTATGTAATTTTAGATACACATGTTTTTACTTTCTAGAAATGGGTTTCACATTTTAAAGGTTAAGATGCATTTTTACATAGTTATTTAATAATATATATATTATCTAATTAGTATTCGAAAACATATATATTGTAACAAATGGAAAATTAAACAAATAGCTATTTTTTGAAATTTGAAATATATAAATCCAAAATTAAAGCTCGTTCCGCCAAGAAACTTTTATTATTACGTATATAAAAAAACAATACTACGCGTTTTACAGATTTTATTTTTTAACATTTTCCAACATCGTAGTTCGCTGTCTGTACATGTGTCTGTCTGTCCGTGCTAAAACTCTCGTAAATTCGGAATGTCATGAAATTTTTATACATTACTGAATTTTACTATAGAATATACGGTATTGAAAATACAGTGTGTAGCATTAATAGTTCATTTACAGGGACTCATAAAAAATTCTATTACATTATGGTCTATTGGGAAAAATCGTTTGCGGCGCATTTTATTGATGTTACGATATTTCAGTCATAATGAAATTAACATGCATTACTGAGTTGGACTACAGCATGCTGTTACCGGAGTATACATTTAGTAGCATTTATAGTTTGATTACAGGGACGTACAAAATAATTCTTTTACATTTTGATGTGCAGGGAAAATTCGTTCCCGGTGAATTTTGAACATGTTATCATACTTAAAGCATAATAAAATTTAAAATAATCACTAAGATTCAATACAAATTATTTTCTATAGATTATAATGTGCGTAGGGTTTATCTTTCATGTACAGAGACGCACAAGATAATTCGGTTAAAGGACTGACTATGATCGGTAATTGCTAGGCGTGGTCTTTTTGTTTTAATATGTAATTTTATGTAATTTTTAGTTCAATAAGTTCTGTTTACAAATTATGTAGATCATATACAGGGCCGCACAAAATACTTCTAATATGGGCTGTAATTGCTGAAGGTGTATTTTTACTGAGTTAAGTATTTTTTAAATTACCTATTTAGATATCCCATTTCATCTTACGAAAAAATAAAATTTCTTAATAATATTCTTTTAGTGTTGGAAAGCATTTCCTAATATATACCGGATGCATGAATTTCTCATCTTGTTTATATTACAAATGAATTTAATATTAGGAGTTCGAAATTTCACATGTGCATAATTTCTATACTACTTCACCGAATGATACTCCATATGGTGTGCGAAGATAATTCTTTCTGAAGAATCTAAATACTATGTCAAAACTAGTTGTTTATGGTTAAAGTTGTGAATTGTGTTACAATTTTAACATGTAGGTGAATCCATAATCTTACCTTTTAATGTAAATTGAAAGAAGACAGACTTCCTGTGCGATGACTTGGTTATGAAAATGTTAGTGGAGTTCACCCTGTTATTTCGGTCTCTAGTACTGGTTGTGTTTATATTTCTTGTTTTACAGAAAATTGTCATGGACACATTATGTAGCAGGGAAAACAGGCAATAAGTAAGTATATATATAAACAAGAACGAAAACTCATGCGTCAAGCATAGATTATGTAACACTTTCCAGCGCTTTCAAAATAATTTCACAAATCATTACCGTTTAATAAGCTGAAAGATAACATCTAAGTAAACAATTTGGAAAACACATAACATATTTAAAAACGTAATTTCAGGAATTCCCAACATATATTTCCAACATATACAATATAAGGAAAAATATCCGAATACTTTTATTCAGCCCTGTATAGGATCTATAGATTTGTATATATACTACATAGGATGCTAAATTTTAGTTTAGTTAGGAAACACGTAGGACAGTTTAAAATTCTCTTTCTGGAGTTTCTGTCAATAAACGGAAATGTGTTTGCGAACTTTTGTGCTGCTCTGTATATGATCTACAGAATTTATACACACCAAGTAATAGACAAAAACTGAGTTAAACTTAAAATCGCATTCAGCAACTTAAAACGCACTTCCAGGAATTATTTTTAACAGACAGCAGAAAATTCTTTTGTGTGTCCCTGTAAATGAACGATGACTGCTATACACAAACTATTATGTAGTAAGCCTCTTGTAATGCACCTTAGTGATATATATAAATTTCAATGCGTTTAAAATAGTGAAACATTATTTAATTAAACCGCAAACGATTTTTCTCCATAGACGTAATGTAACGGAATTATTTTCACTGTCCCTGTAAAGTAACTATAAGTGCTATGCACACCCTATTCCATGTTAAGCTTCTTGTAATGCACCTTAGTGATATATATCAATTACAATGTTTTTGGAATTGTGTAACATCATTAAAATAAACCTCAAATGATTTTTCTCCATAGACCGTAATGTAACGTAATTCTTTTGAGTGTCCCTGTAAAAAAACTATAAGTGCTACAGACTTCCCTTGAAATAGGGAACATGCTATAGAGAACGACAATAACATATAAAAATTGCAGGGCAATCCGAGCATATTTACGGGAGTTAGAGCACGGACAGACGGCAGACGGCAGACGGCCATACGGCCATACGGCAGACAAACCGAAGTCATAAACACTTTTCAACTAGGTTGGAAAGTGTTAAAAATGGGCAAGTCCGTTTCCTCACAATTGAGACTAAATTACTTGTAGTTATTACAAAAGGACAGAAAATATTAAACACTTAACTTGTTGATTTTTAAATAGCTTTTTTATACGAGCTACTTCTATAATTAAAATATGTTTAAAAAAATTTTAATGAAACACACACAAATTGTTTAATAGTTCAATTTCATGATATCCGAGTAAAAATATTGATGCACACGTTGACGCAGAAAGACTAATTGAGAAGTAAGCAAAATGCAAGTGGTGTGTTTTGATGGGATAGTGATAGAAGGCATTTAAAATGAAAAGTAATTTTACTTAACAACGGCACTGTACATGAGCTATTATACACGAGTAATTTTTAAATTATTTCATTGCGTTTCATAGTGTGATAAACTTTTATTAAAATTAAAATGTATAACTCATAGCTCAACTTTCTATAAGAACATGTATATTAGGGCGGATCATATGAACATTTTTTTTATTCTTTTCCCGCTAGCGCGGAAAAGTTATGTAGTGGTCTCAGACATATACGCGTAAAATTTCAAAATAATCAATAAATAGTCCCCGGTTCCACTTTAAGGTCTAAATGTGCAATTTTAGCCGAAAATGTTGTAAGCATTTCAGTAATATTTTTAATGAATGAATTTTTCTTTACGCTAGCGTCTAAAAGTTCAAATAACTTTAGTACAGAACATAAGTGCAAAATTTTAGAGTAATTAATAAATATCTACCGGTTCCACTTTGGGGTAAGAATATAGAAAAATAGCTGAAAATTATGTAAATTTTCAGTTTTTAGTGATTTTTTTTTAATTTCCGATTTTCTATTCACGTTAACACGGAAATGTTGGAAGAATATGGTGGCACCGGGAGATATTTATTAATTACTCTGAAATTTTGCACTGTGTTCCTTATATATTCTTTCAGCTTTTCCGCACTAGCGGGAAGAATAAAATCTGAAATTAAAAATATTACTGAAATGCGAAAATTTAAAACATTTTCAGTTAAAAATGCATATTTAGACCCTAAACTGGAATTGGAAGCTACTTATTGTTTATTTTGAGATTTTGTGCACTTATTGAGATTTTGTGCATTTTTTTACCATTCCACATAGTTTACGTGATAGCGGGAAAAGAATTTCGAAAAAAATATATGTTCCGCCCTAATGTATATATATGTAAGTGTTGTTGAATGTTTCAATACAGCCCTATAAAGAACTGAAAGGTAAGTGAATGATTTTTCGAAACTACACTACTTCTAACTAGATTCAAAATCTTATTTCATTTCGTAACTTTTTGATCATGTTAACAAATACTACACAGGTAAAATATGTAAAAAATAGAAATTTCATAAATTTTTTTCTATTAAAATTTCAGAAAAGCATAAACAAATGTATTCAAAAATAATTGAAAGAGAAGATAAAATTTGGTAACGAAGTCTAAAATTCTGTATTAGAACAACTAAATACCCAGTCGAAATGCAGAATCTCTAAACTCATATTCTTTATTGCGATGAAAATAGTATATTTGATAGTTAAGACATGGTATATGATGTTTTTTAATTATTATAATTATTCTTCTCTCTTGCTTAACTATTTCTGAAGTAAATCCGTTTTATTTATAAGAACCTCATAATAGTATTATTCGTATTTTTTTCTATAAATCTCAGTAATGGTGATGGGAAGGAGACGGCTCTATGAGACAGAAAAAGTATTGACTTACTTATTCCATTTCCTTATTTACCGAATCATCTAAAGTGGTCGATAAGAAAGTAGTAATAAAAAGAGATCAAGTTTCTGGCAGTTATTAGTTTAAGGGTTTCGTATTATCATTTCTTTCTTCTTCCTTTTTACGTATTATATACTTAGTGTGACTTACTGAGATTATATAAATCCTCATGATAGTCGATGAATTCAGGTAAAACGTTACTGAATTCAATGATAATTAATAAGCAAATAAATTAATATTTCATATATGTAATTTGTACTTAACATATTAATTATTTAATACATATAATTTATGCATAAAATATAATTTATTAAATATAATCCTAAGAGTTTATTATTTCAGAGTTTTAAGGTTTAAAATATATTAATTTCTAATTTCTGTTTTAGTAAAAGTTGCGCATATTACTCTTATATTCCTGATTGCTTCTGGCTATTTTCTGTTTCAAGCATAATTTCAGGAAAAATAATTATTTCAAGAACCTCTTCTTTAATTAACAGCCGTTTCTCTTAATACAACACATATTCTGAAGGACTGCACTTAATTCAATTAGCTCTCGCAAGCAATACAAAAGTAATTAGCGGGGCTAATTAGCGTCCATAATCAAGTTACACAAACAAGCATCTGTTGTTTATTTAATATAGAAAACCTTTCAAATTAGGCTTTCTTTGAACGGAATATGCTTTTGACAATGTCTAAAATTTCAGAATGTGCGTATTGATAAATAATCAGTAATAGTAGTAAATGTCTGAATTTTACAAACTTTTCTCCATAAAATATATTATTTTACATATTTTTTATTTTCATGAGTTTGACATCTAAAGTTTTATTAAACTTCAACAGAATGTACTGAATGATATTTTTACTATGAATTACTGCATATTCAAATTACTCCGCATTGGAAAAATAAATAAATATAATTTATATTATTGTGTACGATTTTTTATAACAATAATTTTATTTTGAATATGAGTCTCCTTCAAAACTAAACAGAAACAGATATAATATATACACTCATGTTTGTGAAAATTGCAACACCATAAAGGAATTCTCAGAAATCTATGAAATTTATTCCACATATTACTGATAGTTTTACAAATAAACGATCAAATTTACAAGACAAAAAAAAAAAAAAAAAAAAAAAAAGAACGTCGGAAATTAGTACTTTGTGTGTCCGCCACACTGAGCAATGAGAGCCTGCGCACGTCGTGGCATTTAATCATACAGGTTCTGAATGTAATTCTGTTGAATGGCATTACAGATGGCTTCGACATGAAGCCAAAGTTCAGTCTTACTGTGTGCCCCACCAGCTGTACAAGCGAGTCGCCAACCAATGAAATTCCAGACATGCTCGCTGGGAGCCATATCCGGGAATAAGCAGGCCATTGAAGAAGCGGAACATGTTGTGCACTGAAGAAGGCTTGTGTAGTCTGAGAAACATGTGCACGGGCATTATCCTGCTGAAATATGGCGCCCGGAATCCGTCAAAGAAAGGAGAGGACATCTGGCTCCACAATTTTCCTTATGTAGCGATCATTGTTGAAGTTGCCCGCAAGTGCACTAGATGGGATCGACAATTATACCCAATAGCTCCCCACATCGTGATGTCAGGCGTTTGGGCGGTATGATGCTGGATAACACACTGTGGGAGTAGACGTTACCCTCTGTAACGTCATAACGCGTACTCTTCCATGATCGTACTCCAGATTGTAGCGATATTCATCGGGAAAAGCAACTTGTTGCCACTGGACACGCCACGCGGTCTGTCGCTGAACCCATTGAAGTCGCAGGCGTCTGTGATTCAGCGAGAGGGGAATCCTGCGTAGAGGAACCCTTGCACGCAGTTCATGCTGCAGCAGACGGCGACAAACTGTGAAGCTAGACAACAAAACACCTGTAGCTGTGCTCCAACGTTGTGTGGACACACGAGAGGATGCTGTAAGGTCCGTAACAGCCATGCAGGTGATGTTTCTGTCAACCCGTGCAGTTGTGCTATTGCGTGCCCCACTGCCAGGTTTTCGCCTTGTTTGATTCTTCTCTGCCCATTTCTTCCAAACACGCATCACTGTTGTGGCATTATACTGCGTGCGGGCTGTAATTTCTCGATACGAAAATCCACCTTCTCGCATACCGAGGATGCGGCCTTGTATGAACTCCTTTAGTTGTTGGTATGGCTTCCTCCGCTTTTGACGAGGCATATTGACCACCAATGAAACGTTTACCGCAAACAGAGGAAGATCAACTAAATTCAAGGCATCTTTATAGTCCTTTATATACCTGGAACAAGCGACTGATAAGTAGCCGGTTCTCGTTCCACGCATGCGCGATCACTTTGTAATTATAATCATTTGCATGTCTTACCTCACTTTACATTTCCTGTAAGTTTGGTTCAATTTGCATAATTCCTTCATGGTGTTGCAATTTTTACAAACATGAGTGTAGTTTATGATTATCAACATCTTGAATTTTCTTTTACCATTTATTTTCTTTACTTCTTTTATAACATTATTTGTTTTACCTGTAATTTATAAAACCTTTTTCCTTATATAAGGGGCAGTCGAAAAAATCACGGAATTTCGTTGTATCTCTTTAATACCACAATATATTTAATTTATTTGATTACACACAACGTCCTCTCCTCGACTAAAGAAATCATGTCATGTCAAATCCAAAACAAAAGTTATGTTCATTGCGTGTGTTGACAAGGAAGGTGTGGTACACCATGAATTTGTACCAGCTGGACAAACTGTTGACAGTTTTTGTTCAGTTAATCAGAAACAAATGTCTCGCCAGATGCCAAGGAGGATGGTTACTGCATCACTACAATGCTCCGTCTCACCAATCGATTGTTGGGCAGACATGACACGCAGAAAAGAACATTCCACTCCTTCACCAACCTCTCTACTCGCCGTATTTAGTACCATCGGATTTCTGACTCTTAATCAAGATCAAAATGGACCTGAAAGGTAACAATTTGACAACAAATTTGACATAAAATAACTCGACAGCTGAACTTGGGAAGATAACAAAACATGACATTCATCGTTGTTTCCAGCAATGCCGGTAGGGGTGAAGCAAGTGTGTGTGTTCTGACAGAGCCTAATTTGAAGTTGATTAAATAATTATGTACCAATAGTTTGGTAATAAATAGCTACAACGAAATTTTAGGAACTTTGTGTCTGCCCCTTGTACAACGTAAGCTACATATTTGTAAATATATACATATCTTAAAAAAGGCAGAAAATATATTTGTACTCGTAAACTGACTCAAGGTTTTGATATTCTGATACTTTCTTAAATGTTATATTAAATTCACAATGGAAAATCGTAGTTTATTTTTACACATAAAATATATTTAAAAAAATGAAATATACATAGAGGTGTCTTAAAGGGTTTGTTTTTACATGTATTTCCAAACAATTAGTTTTGTACTAAATTCCTAATGCAATTTTTCTACAATGAAGAATTCTACTTAAACAAATTTTCTACTATAAAGATTATTCTATAAAAATCATGATACAATAAAAGTAGAAACCTGGCCCACTGTATTTACACGTATTTGGGTAAGTTGTATTCGATTTTGTATTGCATAGCTAAAATTTCAAGTATGTAAGTTATATAGATTCCGAGAACGAACTCTGTGACAGACAAAAGAGTGAGGCGAATAGGGTTTCATCAGATGAACGAAACACTAAAAACGTTTTTATAAATCTCATATACAGGGTGTTTTTTTTTTAAACTGACGCTATTCAGGGCCGCCTGTAGCTCGTTCTAATAACTGGATTGATACAAAATTTTGTGAATGGACTAAAAAAGCCATGGGAAAAAAGATTCCAACAAAAAAAATAGTTCCAATCACCACCGATAGGGATAAATGTGGCGCTGTGGTAACTTATGCAATTGAGAATTAGCATAAAATACGGGCAATAAATGAAAATGCAAATTTTTACTTACGCAAGCGACAGTAGCGCCAATAGTTTAAGTTATAAATGCATACGAAAAACACCGAGGAACAATTTCAGCTCAAATTGAAAATGAATCTCACGATACCGCAGTGCGCGTTACTTGTGAAGTTCTATTATTGTAACCAGTGCAATGCACCAGCCGCTCTTCGTTTACTTAGAACACGCCATAAACTGCTCATAGGACCTTTATCCGTTAATGTATTGAAAGCAATGATTGTGAAATTCGAAGAAACAGGCTCGCTAGCAGTTCGGTCAAGCAGAGGACGTAAACCGGTGGCAGAAAAAGTGATAATGATGTTTCAACTGCAATCAACGAAAGGGAAATCGTAAATGATGAATAAAACATGGCATTTTATCCAAATTATTAATTTTGTCTGTTTCTGATGTTTTTTTTTTCAATGTACAGCGCCACATTTACCCCTATCGTCGGTGATTGGAAATAATTTTTTTTGTTGGAATTTTTTTCCCATGGTTTTCTTAGTCCACTCACAAAATTTTGCATCAATCCAGTTATTAGAACGAGCTACAGGCGGCTCTGAATAGCGTCAGTTAAAAAAAAAAAAACCCTGTATATCACATAACACAGTTTTTCCATTTCCCAATTTTAAATTCAGAAATACATGAGCTTTCATATCCGTAATATATTTTATATATTTTTTTTGCTATTAATATTCCTTTGTAGGACAATTACTTTGGAATTGCAAAATTGTATTTTTCATACTTGTCTGTAAAATATATAATATATATGAAATTATTAACTCGTAACTAGAGGAAAAACATTTTGTGTTAAATATGTTTTGTTAAGTTTACGTCCAACAATATTCTTTAAAATATTATATAATATATTTTAAATTATACGAAGTTTATTTCTACATTACATTTTTATTACTATAAAAATATATTTTTATATTTATGTATACATGATTAATATATAATAATTATTGAATTTATAAAATATGTCATAGTCAAAAATTGCTAATAATTATATGTATACGACAATGTTTATCTATATCAAATTTCTACGATCTTCTTTCTTGAAATTTCTTTTCTGGATTGGGAATTATACTTCATATTATTAGTCCATCGGCTTCAACGGAAAACTTCATAAGCAGACAAATATAGAGTAGCATACCGAAACAGTTTTACTACATACAAGTATACTATATGTAATAGAGGTTCCCCATAACTTTATCTCCGCGTTATTTTTCTTGAAGAAATGAAAATAATGGTTGTGACTGTCATTGTGTAAATTGTGAAATGCTTTATAATATTTCTCCTATTATTTTTCCGAAGTGATACTTATATTGGATATATGTCTTTAAATATATATTTTTTTACTTTTTAATTTAATATTTATTTTAATTTAATATTTAATTTTATTTTATTATTATTTTTAAATCATTATTATAACTATTAACGTATAATATAAATTTTCTATCCAATAATATAAGCAAAGGATATGTTTTTAATCCACATTTACACAGTCGTATTTTTTTCGGTATCAGCACACGTTTGTTAACATTCAGTATTTATGTATTTTTCGAGAAATTGATGTACTAGTGAAATTTTAATTTAACTTATATTGTAAGGACAGACATAAATTTTTGTCATTCGGTAGTTGGTATTCGAAATCTTAATTTTTAATTGAAATATATATATATATATGTGTGTGTGTGTGTGTGTGTGTGTTATGTCTTTATAAAATATACAATAGTTGTTATATGTTAACAACCCAGTGCCATTATATATTAGTTTATTATATAATTAGTTTTTATAAAACGTAGCATAGCTGCTGTATGTTAATAACCCTGCATCGAAAATTCTACACATTTCAAATTTCTACAAACTTCGTACTCGAAATTTCTTTTGTGGATTTTAAATTATTTCTGATATTATCACGGCATACGTTTCAACAAACTCCTAAGTACAGGATGATTATAATTAAAGTTGCATTTTCAAAATCATAAAAAAACACTGATCAGAATGACCTGATATTTCATCTGAGTATACGTGGAGCAATGCTAATTTGTTTTGCGTAAGAAAATAAAAGTTCAAAAGTTTACCGACTGATGGTGCTGTACTTGTCATAAGATCCAAATTAATAGACGTGACATGCTGTTTGAACAAACGGTGCCACAAGAGCATGACACGTCTGTTATTTAGAATCTTATGACGAGTACAGTGCCATCTATCGGTCAACTGTTGATTTTTTTTTCTTTCGCAAAACAAATTTCTATTGCTTCACGTATACGCAGGTGAAATGTCGGGTTATTCTGACCAGTGGTTCTTTTTTTACAGAGTTTTGAATGTGCAATATTATTTATAATCACCCTGTATATCCATCTAAACTACAGTCAAGGACAAAATTGATCAATCCTACTCACCACCCACAAATAATTGCACAATTTGATACCAATTGTTGTGTGATAACGTCAAATAATTATTGATTAACAAAATTTTTAGGGAGTCGTCTACATATAAAAATTGTACCAAAAGTGAGAATTTCCAATACTAACATCACAATTTCACCTTATACTTGTTTACAAGCCAATCTCCCAACCCAATATTCTTCCGTAAAATGTTGTTTAATTTGACTCAGGCCAAACACGTTTCAAACCAGAATATTTATCTTACTTATAATAAAATCCAAAGGCGAGAAAGTGTCTGTAACGGTACCGGGTTGTACCACTCTGCGATTCGAGTAGTTAAACGCCATGTTAGGCTTACTGAAAAAGAAGTTATATTATCTACTTTCGTCGTTTAAATATTTGTAAAAGCATATTCAAGCTTTTAAATCTTTTAATTTTGTTTAAAACCTTAAAACACTATTTCATAAAAAAAATGTATATTAACATTTCTGTAAAAAAAAATTCTGTAATCACTTTTTTTTTTCAGAATGCGGTGATTTATTTCCTTGGGAGAGATTTGAGGTTGATTCAGTATAGTGTCGCCATCTACTGGCGCATTTTGAAATTGCTTCCATCGTTCTGGATTTCGGGTCCTCCCGAAATTCACGATTATTTGACAAAATTCATGTTTTTTTTTCGTGATTCTTTGACAAAATTTGCATTTTTTCTGCTGTTCTTTGACAAAATTTCATTTTTTTGTGGTCCTTTGAAGAAATTTGCGTTTTCTTTTTGCGATCCTTTGAGGAAATTTGCGTTTTTTGCTATTCTTTGACGAAATTTGCCTTTTATTCACGATCCTTTGACAAAATTCGAGTTTTTTCTGAGTTTGACGAAATTAGCGGTTGTTTTTTTCGATCCTTTGACGAAATTTCATTTTTTCGCGATCGCTTAACGAAATTAGACATTTTTTCGCAGTGTTTTAAAGAAATTTGTGTTTTTTTTCCTAGACCTTTGAAGAAATTCATGTTTTTCCGCGATTATTTGACAAAATTCGCTGTTTTTTTTTGCGATCCTTTAACCAATTTTTTTTTTTTTTTTTTGTGATCCCTTGATGAAATTTTACATTTTTTTTCGGAGTCTTTGGAAGAAATTTGCGTCTTCTTCGTAAGCCTTTGCGGAAATCGCGTTTTTCTGCAATTTGTTAACAAAATTAGCGTTCTTTTTTTTTCTTTTTTTTTTTTTTGCAATCCTACAACGAAATTTGCGTTTTTATTTTCGGTACTTTGACGAAATTCACTTTGTTTCCACAATCCTTTGATGAAATTTTCTTTTTTTTCTGCGAACGATAGACATAATTGATATTTTTCGGCGACTATCGTTCAAAATTCGAGATATTTATGTTCGAAATTTTGGACTGAAGACTTAAATTTTCGAAATCGAATGCCTTAAATTTTTAGGAAAACTTGAACAGAATCACCCCTGATGAAATAAATACATAACTATTTTTTGTTTCTAACGAATCGTAATATAAATTAATTTTAAACTAAAATTTGAGAGAAAAATGATTTGTTTTTAATTTCGGGAAGAGAGTGGGGGGGGGGGGGGGCGTGTTCACCCGCCACTGAAGTAACAATATTTTAGTGATTAAAAATTGAAATACAATAGACTGAAAAAAAATTAGGAATCAGTAAAATTTTCGAAAAATTTCAGAAAATCTAAAATTTTAGTAAAAATTTACAAATTTAGAAAATTTTCGAATTTTTCTTTCCGGACTTCGGGTTTTTCCGGATTTTGGATTTTCGGATAATGGGTCATATACTGTAAAATGATTCTTTCTTATCAAACGTAATTAAAATATAAGAAATGCATAGTACAGCGTAATTTCCATTTAATTTTGCTTATGTAATCAAACAATGAGTTATATGGTAAGTCAAGCTGTTTAAAAACTCATTGATAACACTTTTTTACAAAAACTTTCGCACATGGATTATTTGTTAATATTTGATTTTGTCCAATCGTTGAACTATTTCAGAAATTTAATACTAAGTAAATATATTTTCAGAAATTTAATACTAAGTAAATATATATATATATATATATATATTTTTTTTTTTTTTTTTTTTTTTTTACTTAGTATTAAAGAAGTCTTAGAAGTCTTATGAAGTATTAGAAGTATTAGTATTAGAAGTCTTATGAAAATGAAACGCAGATCAACAATCCGTCATTTTTGACGGGGTTATATACTAGTTTAGAAATAAATTCAAATAAATTCTACGAAGACACATATGGTATTAAATAAGAATACATCAAATTAATTTCCTGGTTCCAAATTTTTTAACCTGGATCAAATTAAACAATATTTTACGGAAGAAAAGTAAATTATTTGTTTCAATAGATCTGTAAATTTTGATTTGCTGTATACAAATTATTATAGAAATATCCAATCGAATTCAATAAAATTTTATTGAAGATAACGGCATCTTCTTTCATTTATGAAAAAATAATATTTCAAATGCAGCATTCATTTGTATTACAATTGTAACAGCATCTACCATTTTATTTGAATAATAAAATAAACCAGTTTCTTCAATTTGTAAAAATATATTAAACATTCTTTGACTTCACATAATTTAAAATTCTTTGCGCGATAGCATTGTATTTTTCGAAGGAAATATGTATAAAATGTTTATTCATCAAATACGAAATCTAACGATAAAAGTTTTTAAGTGGACTGTGGGACATTAAATTCCCCCTGAATATATATATACGCTTACTATGCATTTTCCTAGAAGATAATCTGCAAGAAGCTTACAAATTTATTTTATATTGATTTTTTTTCTTTTATGAAAGTAAAAATGTTTCCTCTGCAAAATCTTATTACAAATCGAATAATGTAAAAATATCCAATAGCTTAAAGCATGTGTAGCATCACAACCAGAAAAACGAATTGATAAAAACAACAAAACATGTTAGTATATTTTGGTTGTTTCATGCAAAATTTTTAGTTTTAGTAAAAAGTTGATTTTGTTGCATTGACAAAAAAATATTGTTAACACTCTTACGAAATTTTAACAAAATTTCATCAATTTTACTTGAGTTAACAAAATCTTTTTTTCTAAATTTTACCATAATTTTGTAATTTAAATTTGTAATTTATACAAAATTTAAATTGTTGGATAGTAGCCATAACTCTCTCATGTAACTTGGTTTATTTGACTTATATAGCTATATAATTAAAGAATTAACATAGTTTTTGGATAATTAAAACTATTTTAATTGGCACGGACCAAGGTAGTTCTAAAAATCCCCCTATCCCATTTATTACTTTCTTCTATCTTTACAAGAAGAAAGTATTGGAATCATGAAATTTGTCAACTTCTGGTTTTCGACGGATTTTAGAAGGTCCTGAACACAATTTGACTGTTTTTAGAAAATGACTGTCTATGACTCTGTCTGTCTGTATGTGACAAAAATTTTGTCAAGAACATATTTCAAGAAACATATTACAAGAAAATATTTCAAGAACTAATGCACGGAATTTAATAAAACTTTATATTCAGTTACTTCCTGATATAAATTGGTGCTGATTAATTTTTGGTGTAAATAGCGCAACAAGTGGCGCTGCTATGTTGCAATTTTTGCAATTTCTGCAACAGATTCACGATTTCTCAAGAACTAATGCACTGATTTTCATGAAACTACAGATTGGGTTAGATCTTGACATAAATAGAAGCCGATTACGTTTTGGTGTAAATAGCCCAACAGTTGGCTATGATACTTTTTTCATGATTTTCACTACATATAAATCTCAAGAACTAATGCACGGATTAATTTTTAATTCATTTTCAGCAGTGATTTACGCCTGTAATTCTTAAATAATAACCAGGGAATTTTTATCCTGCCTTTTATTCAAGCGTAAACCGACAGAGTGGAAAATCTCCCAAGCCGGGAATCGTACCCGGGTCCCCAGAATAGCGCTCTGAGGGCCCAGCATACGGCAACACAGTTAATTTTTCATTAATTTTCTGCAGTGAATCACGCCTGTAATCCTTGAAAAATAACCAGTGAATTTTTATCCAGCTTATTACAGGCGTAATTCACTGCTGAAAATGAATTAAAAGTTAACTATATGTTGCCATATACTGGGCTTTGTATTTTCGTCTCATGTTTGCCGCAGGCATTTGCATGCTCATGCAGGGCCTGTTTACCGAATAGGCCCGGGAAGCCTGTGCTTACCCAAAGAAGTACAAATGTACCCCCAAATTTATTTTTCAAAATAACTTTTTACAAAAAAAAATAAAAAATAAAATAAAATAAAATAAAATTAATCAGGGTAAAGAATGCACTTTTTCCTTACGAAATTTTTATCTAACAAGCTCGCTCTTTCTAAGTTGTTGTTTACTCGAAATTTTGATGGTAAAATTTCAAATTGTTGCAGCATACCAAAAATGGATTTAGTAAATAACAAAGCAATTGGTAGAAGACCCCAGAGTAACGTCGGGCTTCCCCTACTTTTGTGTCTTAAGATGGCCCTGTGCTCATGATGACATTTCCATATTGTGCTGCGGTTGCAGCCGGTCCGACATATACACTTAATTGCCAAAGGTGACCGGTCACTTGCGATTTTAGACGTTTTGTTAATTATCTAGAAAAATACATGAGGAATTAATCTGAAACTGCAGGAGTGTAAACAGTATAGATTATATATTTCCGCGAAGATTTTTTCACGATACCCCATAGGCGGCTGTCAACAAATTGAAAAAGGATGAATATCTTTTGGATAACCCTGAAAAAACTAATGTAGTAAAGGCGTTCAAACTTGAGATCATTAATAAGTGGCTTATTATAATATACTGTGTTCATTTTTATGAGGATAGCATGTATACTCGTAGAGAAATTAAGGTTTTTATAAAAACAGTCTCAAATTTCGCCTAGTTTTTGCTTATAATTTGCAGAGTTCTTAATATAAAAAAATGTTCTTTTCAGAAAATATGACAAATAACATTGTACGTAATACTCTGTAATCGGAATTAAACAATAATAAGAATTGGATGAAAAATGAGCAGGTTTACTAAAAAATGTTTCACTGCGCATTCGCGAATGAAATCAAAATATAATATGCATAATGTATTAGCTAAGAATATAGAGCAACTTTTGTGAAAGTCTCAAAATCATAGCTTGAAAATTCTGAAAATTATCCTCGATAGAATAAGCTCGAAATCCGTTGGTCTCAAAAAGAAGCAAAAATATGAGGAGTTTTATCCAAATACGTGTAAAATTGTGTACGCTATGTTTGCACTAATCAACAGATATAAAATTTCAATTAACAAAGTATTTTTTTATTGATGATAAAAAACTTTTTGTTGGAACTGGAAAAAACAATCAACAATATTTTTCTTGTTGATTCAAACAAAATTTCAATTGACCCATATTTAAACGGAAAGTTTTGTTGGGCCAACCAAATTTTTGTTGATTCAACAAAATTTTTCTCTGGGTGCAGTGCATATTAGAAAAAGTTTAAAGTCATTTTATTTGAACTCATGTTTAACATACAATATGGTAATATTTATAGAAAACCGGACCATCTATTTGCTAGTTTCATAGCAGTTTTAAATAAAATGGCTTTATATATGAATCTTTAATAATCTGATTTTGCTTCATAGGTGAAGTCCATTTTTAATTTTTTTTGTTCTAAAACAAAAATTTGAATTGTGTAACATATTACAAGTAAAGTAAACTTTAAATTTAGTTAATGCGGAAAATTTTCAATTGTTTGATTGATTTATGTTTTTAATTAATATTATAGGAGTAGTATTAGTATTTTTCTATTAATTTTTTTTTTTTTTAGTTTTCATCATGTTTTTCTATATTTATTAAACCCAAACCAATATTATAAATGTGAATAGACCTTTAAATGAAATAAAACAAAAAATAATTGGTTTTAATTATTGTTTGTTTTGTCAATTGTTTGTTGCTTTAGTGAAGCTTAAATATATTTGCACTACATTTTGTTATATAAAAGATGCATTCCAATTTCAGTGCTGCCAATTGATTTTTAGGTAGCTTTCAATACAAAAAAGTATAAAGCTACCTATTGCAGCCGTTCGGAGGAAAGCAGTTCCGGAAAATTTCGATATATTTTCACCGATCATGACCCCCAGACCTCAAAACCACCCTCCGTTCAAATGTTGATTTATATATATATATATCTGACCTATGTCATACGATAACGCTCGTATTTATAAATCAATTTTGATGAAACTAATTATGTGTATTATGCTCACCAATGTCTCGACCGAGTTCGTTGGCCAACTTGGTCCGCCATTTTGTTTTAAGATGGCGGCCATTCAAAAATTTAAAACTAAAATAAATATACAAAAAAGTTAAAAATTCAAATTTATTTTTTAATTACGTGTTAGGCCTTGATACAAGGATTCCAGAGCATTTTTTGGTTTACCTCTATCTTAAAAAATGGCTGAGATAAAGCAGTTTGAAATTCTAGGGTGGCTGACATTTTGAAACAAGACAGCACATTACAAAAATTTTCATTGTTGTAATCAAACCCCCAATCAAAATATGTTTCCCAATCATACGCATAAAACTATATATTCATATCCGTTAGCGCCAAATTATCGCCAAACTTGGCGACATTTGGCGAAATATTGCCAAATTTGGCGACCAAAATAAGTTTTCATAAATGAAGCCAATTTGGCTATTGCTCAATAATTTGGCGAATTTCTTATTCAGATTCAGTATTAACGAATCCTTTGTAAACGTTTTCTTTGCATTTTAACTTGCTGTTTTCGTGTAACATTAGCTAAAATTTTAAAACGAAGATATAGGAAAGCTACCTTTTCCTCCCGGTACAGGCCGGAAGGACTTTTTTAATTCCGATTACTTGAGGGCTACACCTTTTTTTATTAAATAGTTGTATTCGCCTTATTTAAAATTTAATTAAATGAGGCGGATACAATTATTTAAAAAAGTGGTATCAATCCAGAATCAGAATTAAAAAACAAATTCGGCCTAACTGGCAAAACTGTCCAAAATGCAAAAGTACTGAATATAAAAAAATAATGAAAGTATTTTTTTGTCTTTACTATAAAGGTTAATTATAACAAAATCGAGATGAATTATAACGTGAAATATTGAATTAGGACAGTTACAGATAATTGAAACAGAAAAATATATGCAAATGAATGAAAGTATTTTTGACAAAAATTTATTTTATACTATTCTGTACGAAAGAAGTGCGCACAAGAAATAACTAATTGCAGTAGCAGCTATTATATATTGAGTCACCTGAAATTTCTGCGTTTTTTCAAAGCTAAGTTCCGATTCGCCTACTTACTTATATTTTGCTTCTGATGATAAGGAAAGACTTTGAATGACCCACATATGTAAATTCCTCCCTTTTTGCTTTCTCTGCATAATTATCGCTTGCTTTGTGACATAAGTTTTGTTTCAGTGTACAGATAAAACTGGTGAACTAAAAAATTCATTTTTGTCATGATATGTTACTTCAAGAAAAGTAAAAATACTAGTCACACTGCTCGTAAAATTTGTGCTATACGAGGGTAGTTTGATAAGTTCTCGGCCTGACACAGAGATGGATCAAGAATGACCAAATGACAATAACGCTTGTGAAGTATGATCCTTTAAACAACACGCTGCCCACTTTCAGGCGCGTGAGTTTATTGGTTATTGCTGGGCAATAAAGTAAAGTAAACAAGTTTTGACATTTTCAAAAAATGGCTTATGACAGCTCTAACAGTTCGAGCTGTCATAAAACAGTTCTTGAAAAAGATTTTACCCCCATGGACATACAAAAAGAGTTACATTCCACCTTAAAGAATTCTTGTCCTTCATATTCAACGATACAAAAAGTCGGTTGCTGAATTTAAACATGGTAGGAATTTAATTCACGATAATGAACGCTAATTACGCCATAAACCGCTACGACCGCAAAAATCTTCTCAAAAATTCCCAATGCCGTATTGCATGATTGCCGATTGAAGATACGCGAACTTTCTGACATTGCAATCGTCTCGATAGACCGTATCCATTACATTTTACACGATGTTTTGGGTGTGAAAATGCATTCCGCTCGATGCGTGCCGCGTTTGTTCAACGTCGACAAAAAACGCCAAAGAATGAAAATCTCCTAAGAGTCTTCTGAGATGTATTGTGTTTCAAGTTGAAAAAAAGGAAATATTTTCAAACATCATGTATTTTCTTTATCAGGAGCGAGAACTTTTCGAACCACCCTCGTACAAAAGGCTGCAGTAAACAATTCGTACACAAGAGCGCGTTTCCTCTTTTGGTTTGTTCTATAATTAGATGCGATTTTGGGTAGTATCTCTTCACTCATTAAAATGACCATGCCAGATAATTTGTTTATTTGGAGTTCATTTAATATGGTTCCCTTTATTTTCATAATTTTTTTGATTCTTTGATTTTTTATTCTTTCTATTCTTGATATCCTGCTTAAGGCATCCATTTCCACTGCTGCTAATTTCTTTCTTTCTGTCTACATAGTTCTCCATCCCTCTGATCCATATAAAAATATGCTCTTTACAATATAATTGTATATAATATATTTTCTTCTCCTGGAGATCTCTTCACTCCACCAAATAGAAATTAATTTAGTTTTACAGCCTTTCTCCCTTGACAGATTATGTATTTAATTTCCTGTGAGTCTGTGCCTTCTCTGTTAATGTCTACACCAAGGTATTTATAATACTCGCAGCTTCCTATGTTTAAGTTATTATTTAAATCTAGTTCTGTCTCATTTCATCCTAGGTATTTGGTCTTACTAACGTTCATGTAAAGTCCCCATTTCTCATATTCTTCTTTTATTTTTATCCTTATTTTCTCTAAATCATTTTTACTTATTGCAATTATAATTTGGTCATCTGCGAATTGCAGAGTGAAATTTGATGTTCCATTCACATTAAGTCCCAATCCTCTGCAATTTTCTTTTCAAATTTTCAAAGCTTCTACAACATAAATTTTAAAAAGTCCTTCCGGGAGGAAAAGGTCGGTTTCCAGTCCATGTTTTTTAAAAAGTCAACTTATTTTACTCAATCATCCGAAGCTAAATTGTTTGGAACTCGATTATAGAAAATTCAATTCCGGTTTTTGTTAATACTGAATTTGAATGCGAACTTCATCATGGGAATTACAGCATAACAAAAATCAGATTATTACAAAATGTCAGCCACCCTAGATTTTAAAACTGCCATATCTGTGCCATTTTTTAAGATAAAGCCAAAACAAAAAATGTTCCAGAATCCTTGTATCACGATCTAACACCTAACGGAAACAACTTTTTCAATTTATACTTTTTATGCATCTTTTTGCATTTAAAAATAATTAAAAAAATTAACTTGCCGCTATTTTGAAACAAGATATCGCATGAAGCTGTCCAACGAACTCGGTCGAGACCTTGGTATGTTCTGTCCACATGATCAGTCACATTCATATCAGTTCATAAATACCAGAGTTACAGAATAACAAATATTAGATCATTTCAAAATCTCAGCCATACTAGAATTTCAAACTGCCATTTCTCATTTTTTAAGATATAGCAAAAACAAAAACAAAAACAAATCATCGAGAATACTTGACTCACGTTCTAACACTTAACATAAACAATTTTATCAATTTACTTTTTTTTGTACATCTTTTAGAATTTTTAAAAATAAATTTTTTTTTATCTGGCTACCATTTTCAAACAAGATGGCGGATGAAGCTGCCCAACGAACTCTGTCGAGACCTTGGTATATACTATACATACACTCAGTCACATCCAAATTGGTTCATAAATAAGAGAGTTGCAGCATGAACTGAGTATATGTATTGGATATACCAAGGTCTCGACCGAGTCCGTTGGGCAGCTTCATCCGCCATCTTGTTTGAAAATGGCGGATATATATGATAATAATAATAATATATATATATATATATATATATATATATATCAACATTTGAACAGAGAGTGGTATGGGGGTCTGGGGTTCATGATCGGTGAAAATATACCAAAATATTTCGAAATTGCTTTCCTCCGAACGGTTGCAATAGGTAGCTTTTTATAATGTAAGCTACCTAACAGAATGGCGCCACGTACGGATATACAAACCTAAAATACGTTTTTTTTTTCTCAATCTCATGAAATTCCAAACTGGCTGAGAAACAGTATTTAAAAACTAATTACATAAAAGACTTTAAAACATAAAATTTTACCCCATAGGCTTGTGAAAGAGGAAAAAAATTCAAAATTTAAAAAGAGATGGACGATAAGCGTAAGTCTAATGTGAAAATGAACAGCCTCAGTTAGGCTTGCTTTAAAAGACAGGGGCTTGAAGGTCTGGAATCACCGCATAATTATAATGCTATATATACTTTACTTTCGGTCAGTGCAATGATAATACATTACAATCTGCTAGGGAGACTGTAACGTCATATATTTCTTTTGTATTTTTCTTGAAAACTAAGATAAAGCCAAAACAAAAAATGTTTCGGATTCCTTGTATCACGTTCTAACACGTAACAGAAACAAATTTTTCAATTTTTAATTTTTTTGAATTTTTAAAAATTAAAATTTTGTTAACTGGTTGCAGTTTTGAAACAAGATGGTGGATGAAGCTTACCAATGAGCTCGGACGAGACATTGGTATGTCCTATACACCTACTCAGTCACATCCAAATTGGTTCATAAATAAGAGAGTTACAGCATGATATATGTCAGATATATATATATATATATACTAAATCAACATATCAACATTTGAACGGAGAGTGTGGGGGTCATTATCGGAGAAAATATACCAAAATCTTTTGAAATTTCTTTCCTCCGAACGGCTGCAATAGGTAGCTTTTTGTAATGAAAGCTACCTAAAAGTGTTGGGGAGACACAGCATCCCTGTCGGAGTCCTTTATCTAAAACCTTTTGACAATCTTTGGCATATTTTAATCTTTGTTTTTGATTGTCTGTAAAGTTCTATTCTCCGATATTATAGAAATGGAAAATACAAAAGAAAACGTATAAAAATTAACAACAAATTAAGACTACAACAAAAATAACATATTATTGACTGCTAACAAGATGTATTAATTGATAGATACTGAACAGAAATATATATTAATTTTCATTTTTAAGTTAAATATTCTTTTTCTCCAGATAAACGTTTTAAACATCGAAATCACTATATTGTCATATACATTTTAGAAAATGTTTATTATTTGTCACATATTTATCAAATTATCTCTTACACTTCAGATAAAATATTTCTAATAAAAATGTAATTTTGTAGAATTTTTATATAGATCAATAATTTAAAACATCAAAACATTTTCGTTAGTATTTATTCTTAAAATTTTATAAGTTAAAAAACTACTACTACGGCAAAAAATATGAAATTCTAATAAAACAAAATCAAGGTTTTAGATAGTTGTATTTTACCTCTATCTTTTTAAAATAAAACCACGAAGTACATTTTGTATGAATTTGCATTTACTTAAATAACACAAGACTTTTATGCTTCAGAATCCAATAAATTATTTTACTACCAAAATTTCGAAAGACTTTAAGCACATAAATATTTTTCCAAAAACTCGTAATTACGGAAGAGAACATTTCTGCATCTTATCACGAAATGAAGATATACGATATAAGTTTTCTGAAGTCAAGTGGAATTTTTCAAGCAAAACTGAATGGTAAATGAGGTAAGGAAGTAATCTAAGATAAAATTTATTTTCCAGTAAACGATTTTAATGCGCTTAATTTACATACAAAAATAGAAGTTCTCAGAAATATAGTTAGTGAATGTGATTTTCTTTTTTCAGAAGATATGTTTTTTCAATGTTAAGATTTTGTTTTCTGTTATTCAAGGAAAATATGTTTTTATTATTATTATTATTATTATTAAAAGAAGGTACGGTACAAAAAAAATAATTATTTTGCCTCTATCCCCTTGTAAATATTATGTGGAGTATTTTAACAAAAAATTCTAAACAATTATCTTTGGTTTAGGGATTCATGGGATTTCTAATATAAAACATATATTGTACTGTTCGACAGAATCATCGAAATTGTCTATACGTTAATTAAAAAAATTAAAAATCTTTTGGTATTAAATTTACTATTTTGCGTGTGCTAATATGTCAAATAACATATCATTTGATAATGTAAAGTCGTTAAAGTCGTTTATACATTCATTTATCAGTTCGTTTTACATAATGCATAACTTCATTCATAAACATTCTACATTCATGCATATATTCATTTTTACTTCAAAACATGACAGGAAAGGGGTGGATTAAATAAAAACTTCCACAATAAGTAAAAAAGTGTGAAAAATAATAATAAATCTAATTCTAAAACACACCGAGTAAAGTTTTTTGCCGCAAATTGTATTGTTTATGATTTTCTGCACTTGTGTGCACTTTAGTGAAATTTTCTTATTCGGTGGTATACACATTTTTGTATCTCTGTACATATCTTAATAATATCTTTATATTGTTAGAATAATATCTCGCATTTATGCTAAACGCATGTCGCCGTAGAATATACTTTTTTATCTTCAAAAACATGAGTTGAAATATTTTCAGGGACTGTCAATTTTGAAAAATGCATTTTGAAGACGAGAGATTTTAAAGCTAATGCTGACAAAATAATAATGTAACAATTTTTTAAAGATCATAAAATTGTTCATAAAATAATCAATAAATGTATAGTAATTTAATAGTTGCTCGATTTATCGTACATGAAATGGCAAAAAAGAGATTTTGAGCTTTAATCTTATCACTCTTATAAAATGCCGATTTTACGTATTGTCTCCTAATTTGACAACAAATGGTCAGAAGTATAGTAATATTTATAATTGCGGGTTTGTCATCATGCAGATTCTAATAGTGATCGAAACAAGATTCATTTACCTGTTTGTGATTTTTATTAATGATATTCTTTTAATTAATTTTTAGTATTTCATAAAAATATTTATCCGAAAACAAAATGCACGTTATGTTTGGACTTTTACGCAATACATTATTAAATAAAAGTAATTGAATACATAAATTATTGTTCAAGTTATGCCTAAATAACCTATTTAAATGCGGTTCGCTAATGTTAACGATTGTTGTTCTATCAACCACAATTTTAACTTTTTCGAAGTCTCAAAAATTTAGAAATTCTTATAAATTTTCTATCTTCAATACCTACAATACTTTGCGAAGTTTATCATGTATTGAAGAATTCCAACTTCTTAGTTATTGATACGTCCAGTACTGCCAGTTTTTCTAATGTCTGAATTCACTCTCCTCTCTCCCACCCCCTTTTTTATTATTTCCTATTTACTTAAGATCGTCCTGATACACTCTGAACGAACTAAGTTGCTACCTTTTCATTGATATCCTCGGGTTCACCATGCATGCAGGAACCCTTGAATCTGCAGTTTTCAACACTCATCGCCATTTAAAACCCTAACTGCGATGTGCATTGCCTGTATTCATCTATATTTTTGCGCATATACTTCTTTTAAATATTCCACTGATGATGGAGCTTTAGAGGCTCCGAAACAGCTGTCTACCTCCTCCCTTTACATACATATTTTCACTTGAGCTCCTTCATGCTCTGCTTTTGTTTCTTAATTATATCTTAATGGACATGATATTAATAAATTTTGAAACTTATCATAGTGTTCAATTTATTGTCATCTATGACAAACAAATATGATATTGTTAAACTCGCCAATACATAACATCTCTTCCATTGGTCAATAAATAAAATAATTTGCATTTGAAAATATTATGTGTGTGTCCGTATATTTCACTTTGCAGCCAAAACTATCCAGCGCAGACCACTTGTGATAGTGTGTGGTTGTAGCCTCGAGTATCCCATCGTGCACTATGGTAGTTGCATGTCGGTAACTGTGGGGGTATGGGATATATGTTGGTAGAAATTGGTCGACACAGGGCATTTTCGTATTTCGACCAAAGTGTTCAAAAAATATTTTTATCATCTTCAAGGGGAATTGGTTCATTCAACGTAACATGAACTAATTCAAATATAGATAACTAATTAAGATGATTTCGCCCCCTAGCAGTGGGATTTGAAACTGTTGAATATATTGTCCTAAATTTTAAACTTTGCAGCCACAACTACCCAGTGCAGACCACTGGTGTTTGTGTATGGGAGTAGCATCGAGTATCCCATCGTGCACTATGGTGGTTGCATTTCCGTATCTGTGGGGTGCGAGAAATATGTTGTTTGAAAGTGATCGACCTAGGACATTTTCGTATTTCAACCAAAGTGTTCAAACACTTTTTTTAAATCTGCTTCATCGGGAATTGGTTCATTCAACTTAACATGAACTAATTAAGATATATATAACTAAATATGATGATTTTGCGCCCTCTAGTGGTGGGTGGAAATTAAAACTAAGCGATATTGCTCTATATTTCCCCTTCCAGCCACAATTACCCATCGCAGACACTGGTGTTTGTGTTAGTAGTAGTTTGTGTTAGTAGCCTCGATTCTCCGATCGTGCACTATGGTGGTTGCATGTTGGTTTCCGTAGGGGTGTGGGAGATTGGGTAGTTGAAAGTGGACAATATGGGGCATTCTCATATTTCTACCAAAGTTTTCTAAAAAGTAGAAGAAGAAACAAAACAAGAAATGTATTTTAATGCACATCTTCCATATTTAATATAGAAAAACACTGCACAGATGTACCAAAAAAAATAAACCCAGCGAAGCCCTCAGCTAGTCTTAATAATAAAAAGAAAAACATTGTCACGCGACATATATTTTAAGTTTTTCTTTATTATTCGAAACACTTTTTTACAGATTCCAAGCACTAATTTACTTTAGATTGTAAAATTTGATTATTTCATTTGGCAGTGCGTATCAAAAGTTGACTTTTTACATTACATATTAAACATCTATTCATGGAATAATGTTTTATCTTTTGATTTATTAAATTAATTTTTACATTTTTAAAATGAAAAAAAAAATTATACTACATTTTGAATCGTGGAGAGGCTTTAAAAAATCGATCAACAACAATATAAATGCAAATGTCAAACCTATGAAACAAAATAATTAAAATTGACCATTTCAAATGGAGGATAAAGGGTCTAATATATTTTAATTTAATTGTGATTAAAATAATTGTTTTTTTATTATTGTTTTTCGCAATAATATATTAAAATAAACGAAAAAAAAATAATAACTTCTCTATGAAGGTTTAACAAATATTTGAAGCGATGACTACGAACCCATCTTTCTATAAATTTTCCAAATTTTTAAGTGGGATTAAACTACCATATTTATCAGTCAACGGAATATTTCTTATTATGTAGAAATTGTTATCAATATACAAGGCGTCCGAGGAGTCTTTCCTTAAATACTGCATTTATTCATATCCGCTATGTATAAGATAGACATGTGAAACTGGTACCAAAATGTGTGAAAACTAACATTGTTTTCGTTACAGGTTTCGATAGCGTGACTGTTCTGTAGCAGACTCCAGACAACAGAAATATTTCACAAATAAGGAAAAAAGGATGTGGCAAATCATTGCTTTTGACTTCAGAGGAAAGACTGTCTCATTTCTTTTACGCATTCAGCTACTGTTGATGTTCGGCCAGTTTTGGTTGCGTGGTCCAGTTTATTGGACGCTGACACTGCTATACAACAGCTACGTTACGGAATCTTGAAAAAAAAAAAAAAAAAAAAAAAAAAAAACTTGGTTAGTTTTCCAACATTTTGGCAACAGGATATATATGAATAAATTTTGTAATGAAGGGAAAACATTTTAGAGAGCCATTGTTTTCAATTTTTTAATTAATTACAAACCTGAAATGCTTTTTTATATGATGTTTTACAGAGTCTTGATGTAAAATTATCATTAATTGAGTGAAATAAGACAATCAGACAATTTTTCCCGTATAAGATTTTTTTTTCTAAAGGACATCTTTTGAATTATATAAATGTACTAATTTTTCATTATTAAATATTTTCATTCAAAATTACAAGAAAAAATAATATTAAATTTTTTTGTTAACTCGAACTTTCTTTTTAAATTTCAAAATTTTATTAAACTATACTATTAAAAACATCACCAAGAAATACTAAAAGTTTGAAATTTAGTTTTTTCTTATAAAAAGGGAAGATAATAAATAGAGATATATCTTCGTTATGCAAAATCGACTGTTTTAAACTTAATTTTTATTTTAGTACATTTTCAAAACGAAAAAAAAAATGGATTTATCTCTGATCCTTAAGTCTACAAAAAATTGTTTCTTTTAATTTAGAAATGTCTGGAAAAAATTCATTTTCAAATTTGGATTAACTACAGATCATAAAAAACCTCTTTTCTAAATATCCTTATCAAAAAACTGAATATATTTTTGTCGTATTTTGTGATGAAAAGAAAACAGATAATACAGTATTTTTCCTTGACAGGAACAAAAGAATTTTTTTCTCTCATAAATGTTGGGGTTTTTTTATATGAAAGAGTATAATTTACATTATTGAAAAACAAATGAAGCTCAAACATAAAAACTTTTTTATTTATTCACTTTTATTTCCTTTGAAAAAGTTCTTAAAGGACATTGTGTAAATATATATATAAGAAATGCTGGATGTTTTTATTGCCAGAATGTGCCTAATAAAAGAATAAAGTTAAATGGTTAAATATATTATATTATTGGTAGCTTTTCTTAAAACATAAAACTGAATTATTTATACATAATAAATATTCCTCCTTAAGAAATATTCTAAAACCAACATGATATATTCTTCATGTAACAAAACATTATTTAACATTCTTACAAACGTTATAGAGATAAATATATCTCTATTCGAGTACAAACTGTATTTTCATTAAAATTGCCTAATCATTCATATTAAATTCAGCACACAAAAATTAATTTTAATAAATATTTTTAATTATTGAATTACATTAATTTCGTTCTATTATTTTACCACTTTTCACGCAATTTTACATTGATCCAATAATCGACAAGAAAGTATCTATCTATATTATAAAGGACAAACGTGTCCGTGCGTAACGCTGACGTCATTTTGCGAATGGCAACAGTCGACGATGAAATTTCAGTTTTGAGATTTTTGTTACTGCAGTTTTTTTCATTTCTAAACATCGCACATTTTTAATTTTTACACCATTATATAGGAAAAAAAATCTACTTTTAAATGCAATTTGTTTGAAAACTGTATCTTAATTGACTGATTTATTATAGGATTTAAATTAAATTTCAAACATTATTTTTTTTAAATCTATCTCTATCGCTTGCAGACGATTAAAAAAATATCAATCTCTTTGCACTTTAAACAATATAAAAAGTTCAGCATTTATCTCCAGCTAATAATCAATAACGAAATTAAAATGTCATTAAGGAATAAATAAAATAGTATAAATACAACACATATTTAAGAAACATGTAATTTAAATAAACGCTTAAAACTGCTGCAGATAACGAAATTTTTAGCGATTTCTTTGGTGTTGTTAGCAGACAATCTAACAAAAAATATTAAATGTAAAAAATCTATTAGTTTTCAATTACAAAAAATAAAAAAATGGTTTTCACATATATTCTCTATCCCGGGAAAACCGGGTTGGATGCCCTAGTTTATTTAAATGCATAAACAACTCTTGAATTTTTTGAGTAACCAGAAGTCTTGAAAATATTTTTTTAGATTTGTTTTCATCGTGATTACAAAATGAAATATTATTATTTATGATGGCAACATTTGCCAATAAATTATATTGGATATCATGTGCAGCAGAAAATTTTGCATTATGTAATCTTTTTCAGTTATATGAATGCGTGCAGTTTTAATTCGTTAATGCTTTTAATTACAACATTAGTGTAGAAAAAGCTGGTCATTTTATTATTTATTGAAAAATTAAATATACATATATAACATTCTTTTCACTAAAAAACGTTCTTAAAATATAGCAATTAAAACAAAATTACACAACAAATACCGATTTTTTTGCAGAATTGTAGTTTTTTTTTCTTTTGCAATTGAACACAGAAAAAACATCATAATGCGTAATTATTTATTACTAAATTTCAAAATACTACGTTTTACTCGATTCCTTATTTCATGAAAAAAAAGACTTTTTTTAACGTCGAAATGTCATTAAAATTGCATAAATGTCTTTTTAAATTGAGTATTAATTATAATATTTATTTATTTTTTTGGTAAACTTTATTTTAAATATCTTAATACAAAAAAAAAAAAAAAAAAAAAAAAAAAAAAAAAAAAAATCTTTCGTCATATTTTATGAAGACCAGACATCAAATGTGTTTTTTCTCCTTAACAGAAAAAAATGTGCCTTAAGCTTTTTATTTATTTATTTATTTATTTATTTACTACTCGAAAGAATACAGTTTGGCTTATTTGAAGTTCTTACTCGAGATCAGAAGTATAAAGTAATCCTGTCTTTTGATGTTTATTTAAAATACTTTACATTATTTTTAGCGAAACAGGTTCTTTAAGGGTATCGTTAACAGTTTTCATTACGAAATACTGCAAAACTCTTAATGAAAAGTTGTTCTTAAAAATGAATGAAATTAAATCATTTCAGTACTTTCTAAATATTATTATTGGTACTTTTTTATAAATAAATATAATTAAAATAATTTATATATAAGGCGGTAAAGGGCAGCGTGCTGTAAATCTTATTTTCGTAAACAGTCAAATTTTCTGTACGTGTCACAATGATTTCCTATGAGTAAAATATCTTTGCATTTGTACAATATGGTATGTACAGTAGTGTGGGCCGAAGAAACCGAAATTTATATAATCGAATCATAATAGTGCGGGAAAGTTGCCATTGGTAATAAGGAATAAATTTGCAAAATATTACACCAAAAGGTTAATATCTTTTACCGCCGTAAGGGGTAAATTTTCGAAAAATCACAAGAAAAAAATAATTAATTATTCAACCATAGCGATACAATTTCTAATAGAATGCAACAGATACATCAAGTGTATCATACATCAGTTAGTAATGTTCCAATAAAATTTTATTATGGTGAAATCTTTCTATTACCGCCGCAGAAGCGGCCAAAATTTTGAAAAAAAAAATAAACGGCAAAAATTTCAATTTTCCGTTTTTTCCAATTTTACCAATTTGTATTCTATATCTACAATCAAATAAATTTACATTATATCTAGTAATGACTTATAAATATCTAGTAATTTTATCATGGGCATTGTCAACCAAGGGCTAGAGGGGCCCGCCCCCTCTAAATTTGAGAGAAAGGGGCTTTTTGAAGGAATTTTGCAGATTTTCTGGGAAAGTTTGTAAGGTGGGGGCATACAAAAATTCCCCATCGTTTACAACTTTTCCCTCCCCCCCTCTTAAAAAAATACCTAAAAATTCCTGGAAAATCCCCAAAATTCCTTCAAAAAGCCCTTTTCTCTCAAATTTAGAAAGGGGGAGGGGGGCGGGCCCCTTTCGGTTTTGGTGCCCATGCCACCTTTCGCTTTGTCAATGCCCATTATCAAAATTACTAGAGATTTATAAGTTATTACTTGATATAATGTAAATATTGTGCTGTCCTCTAAAAAAAACCTTTTTTTGAATTTATCTTTATATAAAGTCTAATACGGAATACAAAAAGTTAAACATAGCTATATTTTCATTTTTATCTGACTAAGATTTTAATGTTGAGCATTTTTCATTCTATCAGTATGTTACAAAATGACAGCCAATTAAGCAAGAAATTGAAAAAAAAAACACTTTTTCCAAAAAAAAAAACCACTTTTTCCAAAAAAAAAACCCACATGTAAAAATACTTGGGAATAAAATTATTTGACAGCAAAATATTTTTTTTCATTATTATATATTTTTAAACCACAATTCTGCAAAAATATATTAAATATTTCATTATTTTGTAAATTGAAGGAATTTCAAATGCAAAATGCAAAATATAATTATTTGTAAATTCGCTCTAGACTTTTCACATTTCCTTGCATACATCTTCAGTAAATATAAGAAGAAAATTATTAAATAGCATTTGTAAAATCTCCGAGAGTTTATTAATGGAGAAGCAATAGTAATAGCCACATTTTGATTTCTTTTGTTCTGAATAATATAGTGCTTAGATTCAAACTTGAGTATTCTTAATTTATTCGACGATCATCATTTACTTCTTCAGTAATAATAACACGAAACTTTATATCATCTTATTTAATAATCACCTACTGGCCACATTGTAACTTCTCAGCTTCTTGTACAGAACAGAATAAATCATTGTCTTCATTATCAGTAATATCACTTGCGGTGTTCAAAATTGCAGCTTCTTCTGTATTATGCATATCTGTATCTAATAAATCTGAGCTCCATAAAGATTCATTACTTTCCTGACTGCCATCTTCACTAGTAGTAGTACTTTCATTCTCAATGCTTGTTTTTGAATGCAGCGTAGAGTGATTACAATGCTTTTAAGTGCTTGAAAATTAGTGTGATTTTAAAACTTCATCTATTTCTTTTTGTGTAATAACTGAAACACTCATCTTTATTCTTTCCTTACATCTTGTACGAGCTGTAGTTTGTGTTTTATGAAATTGATCAACGTCAATCTAGAAAAAAATGTATCTAATTGATATTAAAAAATATTGAGTACTTAGGTAATACAAGGAATGGATTGGTGCTGTTTCCAGAACATCTGCCAACATTGCCACACAAAATCTTATTTTACTAATCTTTTTTTTTAAACATTTTTGCATGTGCAGATTTTTAATGCTTTTACTTTTTCCTACCATTGATGCAGTGACCTTCATGGCAGCAAGTATCAAGTCATACTATCATACCTGAACTATTAGCCCACATTTGGCACCAAATAAATTTCCATTGCCTTTACTAAATACGTCTGCCAGCGGCCACCTTATGGCACTTTTCCCACAAGGAGAGAGTAATATTTTCTTGCATTTTATCAAGGATTCTACTTTGCTGGTTACAATATGTTTATATTAACATATTTATTTGGGCTATTTAATTTTAGATTAATACTAATAAAAATTTAAACAAAAGTTAACTGTTTAACATTTTAAAATAAAAAAGTGGCTACTAGTTTAAAGTTAGTGGCCACTTATAAAACTGCTACCACTGGCCACTAATGAAATTTTTTCCCTATTTTGTCTTTTACCTAATATTATTAGTCCTTGTTGGTCTACCTAATATTATTAGTCTCATGGTTGTATTGGTTTAAACATGGAAAATAACAGTTTTAACTTTCCTGGTCAAAATATGTTTTGATCATCAGTAATTAAAACTCATTTCGATTTGAAAAAAGAGATTAAAATTTATTTTATTAAAATAAATTTAATACAACGTGTGTTACTTATCAAGTAATGACTTTTTCTGTATTAAGGCTAACTCAGATCAAACTTTGAAAATTATCTTTATTGCTGAAGAGTTTGCACAACAATTCACCAGGTGCATTATGAAATCCAAAAATGTCAAATTTCTTTTTAATAGAGTTTCAATTACTTTTGAGTGGTTGAAGCAAATTTGACCACATTTAAATGGTTAAAACCAGTTTTGACCACAATCCTGTTTAAAATGAGTTTTGACTGATCAAAATTACAACCCTGGCTTTACTTTCAGATGATGAAGCAAAGATAATGAAGTTCATCGATGACACAGAAAGCGTGTTCTTGAATGAAAATTTGCTGTTTAAATTGCTACCACTCCCTTCCTGAATTGTATTACGATTTTCTTCTGTGGTATATCTTAAATCACATAAGGGGGAATGCATCAGATTTCAAGTTTTACCTTTTATGCGAAAGACAAAATGATATTTTGCAATTCACTTACTGTGTTTTGCACAAAACTGCACAAACTTACAGTTCATCTGTATGCTTAGAAGATAAATAGTACAAATTAGCAGCTATGCATATATATTAGTTATAGCTAACTTAAGTAAAATATTTTGCATTAAAAAGTTAAAAGAGTGAATAAAATAAAATAAATAAAAGTTTGGAAACATCAAAATAATGTGTAAAATACAAGTGAAGGGTATCTGTGTGTAAAAAAGATTGATGGGTTTTGCAAACATGGATTTTTTTTATGACATAGGAAAAAAAAATCCTTAGAAGTGCCTTCAATATGCATTAAATTTGCATAATTTAATTATGTTTTTTAAAAATAAATGTCTTTTTTTTTTAATGTATATTTTATCATTTATTTATTGAAAAATTTTTTGGGTTTTTTTTAATTCCACCATGGGTTTTTTTAGCTCCATTTTCAAAGGTCACCAGCCGAGCCCTACATGACACAATCAGCTTTAAAATGTAACATTTAATTCACATTTTAATGGTTTAACATAAAAACATTTCAAAATTGATGTACATCATTGTAACATAACGTATTATAACAAGCAAATATGTGAAAATTAAGCTCATGTTTTGCCAAAATTCTGCATTATTAGAATAAATTCTTTTAAGACTAAATAAACATTCCTTAGGCATTATCAAATGTTTTTATTGTTGCAAATGTTGTATAGAAACAGGGCAAAACCAAAAATTGACTTCAGTGAAAATATTTGATAAAATACTAGGGTGGGTTTTTTTTAGGAAACGTTTCACACTGGGTTTTTTTAGAGGACAGCACAATATATGATAAAAACTTATAATAAAAATTTGGAAAATTAAAAAAACGGAAAATTGAAATTTTGCCATTTTTTAAAAAATTTGGCCGCCCTTGCGACGGTAATAGAAATGATTTCACCATAATGAAATTTTATTGGAACATTACTAACATCTTGATGTAGCTGTTGCATTCTATTAGAAATTGTATCGCTATGGTTGAATAATTTACTTTATTTATTTTATTTAACATTTTTTCGAAACTTTTGCCCCTTGTAAAAGATTAACCATTTGCCGTAATATTTTGCGAATTTATTCCTTATTATCAATAGCAGCTTTCCCGCACTATTATGTTTTGATTTTATAAATTTCGGTTTTTTCGACCCACCCTAATGTACAGGCATATTTTATGAAACTATACTTTATACAGATAATCCTATAGATAAATCGATATGTCTGCAATAACCACCATGCACTTAACTCAACTGTTTTTCGAAATTACGGACTTACACCACTCCATTTTTAAACATCTCCTATACCGAATAACATTCCTTAAGAAATGTCTTAAATATATTACTATTAATTTAGAGATTTATTTTTGTTTACAATTTGTTTAAATGGATCATAATACATATTAATTATTTGCCTATCATAATTCGCTCAAATTAAAATATATGATGACTGATCTAAAAATATTGTTCTATAAGCTTTAAAAAAATTTCGTGTATTTTTTTCCCAATTTTTATCCATTAATAAAATTTTCCTCAAAATTCAGAAATGGGCGACGAAATGTGTTTCCCGAATTTTATTAACTAGATAGCTTACAATATTTTATCGAAGAATAAAATAAACTATTTTTCATCCGACAACAGTATTGTTAAGTAAAGATATCAGTTGCCATTTTTATTCAAAATGAAATATTTTTCTAAGATCATATTTTTAGTTATATGAATGAAAATACTTTTCATTAGTTAGCGTTAGATAATTAGTTTCGTTCGTTAATTCCTCCAAGATTTCAAGAGCAAATGAATAGAAGTTATTATTTATTTAAAAAATATAAATTCTCGTGAAAAGAAATTTTTTTCTAAAATACATCTTGAACACGTACTGATTTTTCTTAAAACATTCGAATTATGAAATTTCTTTTTTTCAACTGTGTTGTGCATTTCCCGATTCCATATTTAATTAAGTTACATTGGATAACATGGATTACAATTTAGAAAATAATATATAAAATGCCCTTTAAGTACATAGAAAATCTCACTGAAGAAACAATTCCGAATAGAGGCAAGATAAAAATCACTCGACCAATAATTCAATCAATTTTTATTTTTCAAGAAGTTTATTTGCAGATTCCGAGAATTGTATTTTTTCCCTCTCAATAAGTATTAAAAATTGAAGGTTTTATTTGTAAAATTGAAAATACAAATTCATTGGTCGAAAGTTGATTAGTCAAATTATATTTTTTAATCTATATGAGGAAAACAGTATAGTTTTTTTTATAATATTAATTCTTTTTTACATTTTCGATATTTAAACATTCAATTTATCATTAATTTATTTCATTTGTATTAAATGAGCAATTTAGAAAAATACGACCAACATAATATTCAAGTTGAAATGTAAAATCATTACAAAAAAAATCAACTTGTAATAAGGAATGAAATGCATTGCTGCATTGCTTATTTTCATATAAATATTTAAAAAAATTATTTGCACTTATCGGCATAAATCAACAGAAAATTTTACATTTTGTAGAACCACATTAATTCGGTTTTCCTTACATTGCATTAAATTCTAGATGTGCATAATCGAATATTTAACTAATGTTTATGTGGTCAAAACTCTCAATGTTGTAATAAGTTGTACAAATCACAATGCAGTAAAATGATTCAATTTTAAATTTCAACTATGGTTTTAGTAGTAGAAGCGATCTCAAAGATTAAAACAAACATGTTCAAATTTTACTTTAAATAGTTTCAATCAGCTTCAACAAATAAATTCATAACATTTATTTTACGTTATATATTTTGAGTGATAATTTATTATATCTGATAGTGCATATTATATAATGCTTATAGATTCGTAATTATTGCTTTTAACCTACATACGTAACTTTAAAAGCGTTTGAAAGAATGGATATTTGAGAAAAAGAGAGCAAAAGTCCGAAGACGTCAAAAGATGAGAAATATAAAATTCAACATTGCATGATTTCCCCAAGACCTGAAAAGAAAATATATCCATCGCATAGCAAATATATCTACATATAACCTCTGCCTCAGATCTGGGTTTTAAAACAAATATACAATAAGTCTCATTATTTCACAACTACAATATATTATAAAGTAATACAAAGATTCAATGTATTAAAATGCCAGTGGACCGGTGCGAAAATTTTGGTGTACTATATTTCAGAATATTTGGTGATACCATTTTTTATTAATTTTTAACTCCAATTTTTAATCAAAAAACGTATTTCAACGACATATGAGTATACTATGTTAAAATACTGTTGAACAACTTTTCGTATGATACTTCATTCATTGCTGTGAATTTTTTATGTCTGTAGAAAAATGGCATATTGGCATCTGAAATAGTGTATCTGGTTAAACGTCATATCTCCCCCGAGTAGTCTTTTTTCAGAAAACTATTAGTTGCGTTTTGTCGTTGGTAACCGTATACAGAAAATGGAAAACAAGAAACATTTTCATTTAATATACGGAAATTACATTTCACTGAATTTATAAATTTCCAGTTTACACACGATATACAGAAAAATATATGTATACTAGCTTTGGAATATTGGGAAAAAGTAAAAATGAACTGACACTAGTGACCGTTTCGCAGACTTTTCCACAAACTTTGTTGGTAAAAAGGTATCTACAAACAGAGATGTCTTGTTATTTGACTATGATGGTGGAGAAATTTTAAGGTCAACAACATGGAATTTTATCACTATATTTGCAAGGGGAGATGTGTTAGGAGAACATGATTCACATGGGTGGCAAAAAGAACCGACACGTGGCAACTGTAGGGATTTACATAAATCATACACGCACATCAGCTGTCAAACTGAATTTAATTGCCTAACTTTATGATTTATGTACTCCACCATTATTAAAACAATGCATATAAATTTTAACAAAAAAACATTAATAAGCATTTTTATGTTTGCATAATGATATACTGACATATTAATCGCATAAATAATATAAATGATGATAAGAAATATTATGTAAAACACTAAATATTTGGTAATGAGACACAGGACGGATTACAATGCAACTTGTAAGAACACATAATGTAAATAATGATATAAGAGCATTATACATTACTATTAATTTTTGTACTTAAAAATCAAATGTCATTTTTTCATATTGGCTAAATTACAATACTAATTTCTATACCAGATTAATTACCAAATTATAATAATTAAACTAGATTTCAAGAAAACAGAAAGCATTCTTTTATAAAAACACTAGAAGAATTCACTATGATTATATTGAATATGTATAATATATATATATATACAATTTTTTTTTATTATATTATAAAAATAAATGTATTTTTAGTTTTATTTATCTCACTTCAAACTTGTTAAAATGTTAAAGTAGAACCAACTCCTTAATTATTTTCTAGCATAAATTACGGGGAAGAAATCAGTGTGATGCATTTCCTCGCCGAAAATCTTTTGAAGACGGAAAGTTACTTTTAATTAACTATCGAACTAGCAAAAAAGAAACTTAGCAAAATTGAAAGAGAAATCGTATATAATTAGTGAAATAATTAGTTATAATAATAAGTTAAAAAACTCCTGGTAGAAGTTTTCGATTTGGAGAAAATAAATTTAGAATGAATTTAGAGATGCATAAAGGAGATATAGATAAAAAAAAATATGTTTTAAAAATGTATTCTTTAATTAAAAAACAAATGATAAAGTCTACGTTTACATTGACAATTTGTTTAATCACTTTTTATCACTAAATATTTAACATTTCGAAGACGTAAAAATGGCTTTATCTTTGAGTTTTTTACCAATGTAACTTAAATGTTATTAAAAAATATGTTTAATGTCATTATTTTTATGGGATGTTTTAGGACAAGAAGTAAATAAAAAATAATAAGTAAATTTTAAATGTAAGCAAATAGATTATACATGATTACTTTTGTTTTTTAGAAACATATCAGATTGAAAAATATATATATACATTTTTTCATATGTGTCATCAATTCTATAAAAAATCAGTTTAAATATTAAAACCCGAATTTAATTCTCAATCAAATTAATAATAAAATTTAGATTCGTCTCTGTACCATCAATGGAAATCAGCAACAACAATATCAACTACAATTATCAACAATATATGCCATGTCAGGGTGTGGGGATATTCCGCCTCATCTTTCTTTTCTGGCGAAATTATTTAAGTTAATTTTAGAACAAAACAAATTTTAAAAAGCTAAGGATTATTATTCAAGACTGCATATTTTTTATTAGTCAGTATTTTAAGAATGTGTAAATAATTTATTATTTTATGTACAGAAAAGCATGTCATCTATAAATATATTTTTCTTACGTGGTACGAAAATAAGGCTGAATTTCTAGCGTAGCGTTTGTTAACAACCGTAGTTTCTAGAGCTCATACCATTGAATAGACAATACTGGGTAAGATCAGCTCTACCTCCAATATGGCGGACAGTATGAGAGCAGTCAAACTCAAACTAGCATTTAGTAAAAATAAAATAACATGTATATGTAATCTAAAGCGTTTGAGATGATTCCTCATTTTAATTATGAGTAATATTGTTAATTTCAAAATAATTAACAACTCTTATTTAGAATTTATTTATGAATTTCACTTCAGTCACACGAGAATAGGAAAAAATAAAATATGAACTGTCTACATTGCACCTGCTGCCATCTGTTGCTATCTTCATGAAGTAAAAAATAATTTATTTTGCAAAAATCTATAATCAATTAGAACAGTAAAATGTCGAACGAAATTTAAACAGCGATTGCTGATATATATAAACTAGCTCCCTATTGTGTAGTGTTTCTTTTAATGAATTTATCCCGCGCTCTACAATATTATAAATGCAATCCGTTTAAAACTAATTGTGTTCCCAAGATCATTTATTCATAGTATTTAAATGATTTATGCTCATTGGTAGCACCAACTAAATGCATTTTTATTTGTGTTTTCAATTACTTTTTTTACATTAAAAAAATTGTGGATTTCATATGGTAAAAGGATTTATGGTAGTACTTATTCCGGCTAGAGATGCTGCAAAAACAAAATGGGGCGAGCGAGCAAACCGAACTGAGACCGAGTAGTAGTCTTAATGTGAATTGCTTCGCAATTCATGGGGGTTGGCGAGCGTTATCGAGTAAGGGGTTGAGCCCCCTAGTAATATTTTTTTATTACTGAGATTTATTTGGAAATAAGACAATCTTAATGATATTTAATTACTCAACGGAGAAAACCAGAGGAGAGTGCATTACTAGGAGAAGACTGCCATGAGAGATTTTACGTGTCAAAATTTATTGCACATCAAGTGGTTACTTGCTGTGTGTGATCACGTCACGTGACCACTCGAGGACACAGATGTAGCCCGGTCGGTGCATTTCACCAACATCAGCTATTCTGGACGGGTCCATAGTTAGAGAGAGAGGGCGTTACACCTTCACCGAGTAGGGCCTGTAAGCCACTCAGAGAAGAGTTTTAACTAGGGGACAGTTAACCTCGTTGCACTTTTAGGTGCGTTCATAATTACATAAATGCGTAGAACCTAGAGTCGTCGTATGGTCCATACGTCCGTCCATATGTCTGTCCGTCTCCTGTTCGTCTGTCTCTACGTCTGTCTGTCCGTCCATCCGCATATAACAGCGCAAAAACTACCCAATAGAATGGTTTGAAATTTAATATATATAATTGTTGCATAATTACCGAGTCATTTCAAATTATATGAAAATCGAATCAAAACTTAAAAATGTATTAATATTTTTTCTTTATTCTAGTAAATTCTATCATGTGTAATCTATGTAATAAAAACACAAGTCACGGGACTGAGGACAACAAATACGGGATGACCACTTCTTTTTTCGTATGCCTAGTGGACATTTTTATTAAAAATTATTTTTTCGAATAAAATTTCTTTAAAATTATTTTGTTAGATACTCCTGCATAATTAACTCCCAAGCAGATATGGATGAGGCTTATCCTTACCTCATTAGGTCCATGTCGGTGGTTCATTAATTGGGCTTTGGTAACAGGTAAATTGATTTGCCTGGAATTTTTCAGGACTAGGATTAAATAAATTTCAGTAATACTTATTTTTTTATGTTCTTAGTGCAAAGGGAAACTTATTTAAATATTATATTCACCTTGACATTCATAAGATAATAAGAACTTAATTTAACATTAACAACTTTAATTTCTGTATAGCACTATTACATTCGGCTATTTTTAGTGTGTATGCCATTTATTTGAAAAATGTATATTTTTCAGGTTTTACAACATAGCTGAAAATTTTGTCAACGTAATTTAGTTTCCTCTGTAAGCGCATGTATGTATGTATGTATGTCTGTTAGTACTCTAATATTCGTAAGCATGACTGGGCAACTTAATTTAAATGTTTCATTAAGAGTTACTACAGAATGTTTGTTATTGAAAATAATATATGTAGCATTTATAGCGTGTGTATGTGTCTAAGCACGAATATACACTATATTTCCAATGTCACTTGCGATTTTACACGTTTTGTTAAATATCTGGAAAGATACATGAGGAATTATCCTGAAATTTCAGGAGTGTAAACAACATGATAAACATCATATATTTCCTAATATTGCAAAAGCATTCAAACTGTAGATTATGATTAAGTTGCTTATTGTAATAATTTGGGTTCATTTTTATGAAGATAGCATGTATACTCGAAGAGAAATTCAGGTTTTTATAAAAACAGTCCCAAATTTTACCAAGTTTTTTGCTTATAATTTGCAGAGTTTTAATATAAAAACAAGTTATTTTCAGAAAATATGACAAACAAAATTGTACACAATACCCTGCAATCAGAATTAAAAAATACTAAAAATTGTATGAAAAATGAGCAGGTTAACTAAATATTGTTTCACTGCGCATGTGCGAATTCAATCAACATATAGTGTGCATAATATATTAGCTAAATGTATAGACCAACTTTAATGAAAGTCTCAAAATAATAGCTTGGAAATTCTGATAGTAATCGTCGATAGAATAAGCTCGAATTTCGCTGTTCCAAAAAGGAAGCGAAAAGATGAGGGGTTGTACCCAAATATACTAGCTTATGAAAGTTGACATAATAAGAATGAAGTGTCTCTCATTCTATATTTGATACAACCTCTCATATTTTTGCTTCCTTTTGGCTATATTTAGCTAATATATTATGCACAGTATATTTTGATTGAATACGCGCATGCGCAGTGAAACAATATTTAGTGAACTTGCTCATTTTTCATACAATTTTTATTATTTTTTAATTCTGATTACAAGGTGTTGTGTACAATTTTGTTTGTCATATTTTCTAAAAATAACTTGTTTTTATATTAAAAACTCTGCAAATTATAAGCAAAAGACTTGATAAAATTTGGGACTGATTTTATAAAAACCCGAATTTCTCTTCGAGTATACATGCTATCTTCATAAAAATGAACCCAAATTATTACAATAATCCACGTAATCATAATCTACAATTTGAATGCTTTTGCAATATTAGTTTTTACAGGGTTATTCAAAATATATTCGTTTTCCTTCAATTTGTGGACGACCCCTTATGGGGTTTCGGGAAAAAATCTTCGCGGAAATATATGACGTCTATAATGTTGTTTACACTCCTGAAGTTCCAGGATAATTCATCATGTATCTTTCCAGATATTTAACAAAACGTCTAAAATAGCAAGTGACCGGTCATCATTGGAAATATAGTTTATATGTTTCAGAGATATGATAAAACATTTGTTATTTACCAGTTATCAAATAATTTTGAAATTTACAAATAGATGAAGAACTTTTACAGTTTTTTTTTTTTTTAGGGCTTTTTAGTGCTGTCTTCTAGACTTGTACAAAATCTTGTTTCTTCAGAAAATACTAATTAGTCAATTAATATCCGAAGTAAAATCCTTTTAGTTTCGATGTTTTCGTATTCTACAATATATTTCCTCCTTTGGCAACTGTGCATTATTGCAAACTGTTCGATATTTAATCGATCTCTCTCCTTTTTTTAAAAATTCAGTCCTATTCCACTAACATTACTGAAATTTTAAATAAATAAAATTTTGATTAAACTGTCTAGTTTAGTAAAGCAGAGAAAAAAAATAACCATGTTTACTTAAATAAAAAAAAATGTATTTATCCAGTTACATTTAGTCCTCTTCTGAATAATCATAAAGAAATCTAACAATCACATACACAAAAAATTCTACTTAGTAATCATTACGATTCACAAAATATTTGGAATTTAAAGTTACATGCATTTTAGCGTATATCTTTTGCTATATGCATCTTCAATCGCGATTTATTTTCTCTATTTTATATTTTTTTCTAAATATATAAGAACTGAGTATTAGAATCGTAAACATTTTTAGACTGAAAAAAAAAGGTTTGGCTGCTAAACCGAAAATTTTTTTGATGAATTTACACGCTTTGTGATGTAATGAAGATGATTTGATTATTTTATTAAAATGTCTGTCTCTGCCAGCACA
The DNA here is from genome assembly GCA_963931845.1 of Maratus michaelseni. NCBI lineage: Eukaryota > Metazoa > Arthropoda > Arachnida > Araneae > Salticidae > Maratus > Maratus michaelseni. The sequence goes on along the minus strand of OZ007591.1, from coordinate 286,575,560 downwards.
CCTCTTATCATTCACCCGCACAGGAGCTTTTTAACTGTTTTAATTTGATATGTTTTATCAGAGATGGTAAATTCCGGCGTTTTTTTTCCATTGTAAAGTTTGTATTTATTTATCAGTTTATATTATTAATTTGTTATATTCATTAATCTCTGTAAAGTAATATTCGTCAACTTGCTTAGTATTATTATACCACTATATTTCTTCACAACCATTGTATATTCTTTCTCAATCTTACCTTTGCCAAATTCGTTAGTTTAACTAATGTGCATCCTTAATATAGTTAAGTATGCAAACACTTGGTTAGACATGATTAGTTATATAACTGTGCACTTTAAACATTGTAAAACTGTCTAACCTTCAACACATTGCATGTATCTTAAAGTTAACAGTGGGTTTGTATCTTCGCCCTGGGATTGCATTTATACTCTTAAGCGAAAGCTGGGTTCCCGGGGCGGTCATCCCTTGTCGTCCCCTTGTCAGTCAGTCAGAGTCAATTTTTGTGTCCGCGCAATATCAAGAGCTAATGCACACAATTTCCTTAAACTTAATTTTCTGTTGGACGGATATAAATTGGCTCTGATTAGGTTTGTTTTTATATCTTCCAACATGTGGTGCTGCATCTTATTTTAGGAGAAAACATAAATGTATGGTATATAGTATTTTATGTAATCGGTTTTTATTTATTTCCATTAAAGTACACACTTTATTTTTTAAATAAACAAATGTTCTTTTTTATTAAACTTAGTAACTAGTTAAATCTTTTAACTTTAAATACAATGTAAATACAACTGATTTATGCATCATAAAATATTTACGTTCAATGTAAACTAATAAACACCCTTTGCTATTTCGTTTTAAAGCATAAAACTGTAATAAAAGATAAAATTGATTATTTCTGTCTTTAATATAATAAATCATTATCAAAGAACACAAAAACTTACGGCTATAGTATAAATAAAATCGCTTACATTTTATAAATAAGATATAATTTTCTGAAAGATTAAATTAAACAAATATTATTAAACATGATCAACTTTGTATTTCCTTTCAGCGAAAAAAAAAACTGAATGTAAAATAAAAGTATCATTTTACATTCAGTAAATATTAATTTAATTCAGATTATTATTTAATCTTCTTTTCCATGAAAGATTCATTATATAGATTGTCTCCGAATGCGGGATATAATATGAAATAAAAATAAAATTTATATTCCTCATCAAATTAAATCGTTGCGTTTAGATAATATTCAAATACAAAAATAACTAAGATATGTCAACTGAAGCATTTCATTACTTTAATGCACTCTCTAAAATGAATCATTTTATTACACAATATTAAATGTTAAATTTTAATTTTAGCCTAGGGAAATTTAATTTTACTTGTAATTAAATGGAAGCGAGTTCTTTTCTCCAAGGTTTCATTTTCTCAAATAAAAACGAGATTTAATTTAATCTGTAAAATAATTAAGATTAAGAGAACTAGCGAGAATAAAATGTAAATTTATAATTGCGTTGTGACTATTCATAGAAATTAAATTTTTATTTTAAATAGTAAATATTAAATTCACCAGAATTTGTGTTTCTGAAATAAACAAGAACTTACATTAAATAATAATTTCCAAATAGACTGTACAAACCCGCAGTTCATGTTTATTAATTACATTCGGTAATGTTATCATAGTAATTGCATGTGACAAGAATAATTAAAAGGTATTTTAAATTCTTAAGTAGTACATGCGTGTATATACGATTTTTTTTTCTACGACCAACGACTATGCTCTAAATATGCTTTTCGTAGTTTATTCCATGAAGAGTAAACACGTACATCTACGTTGTACTTTATGTTTATCAGGGAGTTTAGTGCCATCTACATTAAACATTTTGTTCAACATGGTTAACATGGGTGGTTACTTTTGTTAACAAAATTGCATATTTTATATTTACTTTAAAAAAAAGACAATTTCTCCCACGGTACTCGATGTAACTAAAAAAGTACTGCTGAAAATATTAAGATATGTTTACCATTTTTAAACGTAATGCTAATCCAGAAAATTTCTTTAAATATAAGTAAATTCGGGGTATATAATACACAGGGTTTCGAGAAATTTCACATCCTCTTAACTTTAAAACGGTCATAGAAATGATATCTTGGCGTACTAAAATACCTATGCACTATTCGATGATATCCCTTACGACACCTTGTGGTGACAATGCCAGAATTAATTTTCCAATCTCAAAATTCATGACGATCCCGAATAAAAAAATAATTAGAAAATTATAGAGTGGCTTGGATTCCATACGAAAATACACCTTCGCACATGAATTCTAAGAATAAAATGTGAAAGAAATGCGTGTGTTTGTCCGCAATTTACAATAACGTTGTATCGGGAAGCGCATAAGAAAGGTGAAATAAAAAAGGTAATATCGCCTTCTGTCAATCACAGGCACTACACATGAGTTAACGGTAGGTTGCGTTCTTCAAAGTCCGAAGGAGCTTGTTCCATGCTTCGTTGAGCATATGTCAGAAGCAGGCACATTGATTTGGTCTCTGAAGTACCTTAATCAGTAAAAACGAATGTGACGAAAGCGTGTAAATGTTTAACTAGTTGGATCTTCTAACAGAACTCCTGAATTCGTGGAAATTTTAGGTGACAAAAATGAATTAATGAAGTTAATACATTTCTAGAAGACATAAAAGAAAATGCCCCAGTTGTCAGTAAAATCTCTGTGATAGTAAGAAAAAAAGAATATTTTCCTAGAAACATCCGTCTTGGAAGACTATCCAGATTGCTTTTAAAAGGTAAGTAATTTGGATGGACAACTAGACCATTATGCATGACTCGACTATGATGGAAAAATAAAATATGATGTACGACTTGAATATAATGATGCGGTAGAACAGAGATTTTAAACAGCGGTAAAAAACAAAAAAACTATTTCAACAAACGTCTTCAGAAATTTTCGAACAGAAAAAGAGAAGTTAGGGTTTACTCTAAAATTTCAAAAAACCGCTTCTGTAAAATGTTGTAGGAATCGGGTGCTTTGCTCATTTGTCAAGCATTCACTACTAAGTTTTAATCACTACGCTGATGTAACTTCGTCATGAGCAAATTAGAGACTCAGCGTATTGTGCATCCTTTTATTGTTTAGAGTTTATACGGATGATGTATCGTTTAGCCGCAGAAGGTTCTACAAAAGCAGAACAAGTAGTTTTAGTTGCTGAAAATTAATGAACGTAAAATAATTTCTCCTCATTAGGTGATGTTATTCTTAACTGTTTTTTCAGGGTATGTTCAAGAAATCATGGGATCTGTGTTGAACTGTAATGCGTTAGCAGAATTTTGACATTTGTAGATTATACATGTCATATGAAAATGTCTTTTAGATATCATTCGTTGAGCTAACTGCTAAATGTTTTACTCATAAATAGCTTTACCTCTCTGGCTTATTTCGGAAACATACAAATATATCTGGCCGAGTTATCTAGCCAACAAATCATTGGCTGTAGTGGTACATAAAGCGTCCTTGACACCCATCAGTCTTCACCACTTGATACGTCCTCCTCTGGCCCTCCTGATGCATCAGGCATATGAGATTCCTCCAAAAGCATTTTCGGACATTCTGATGTATTTGCTATCGTTTACTTGAAATGTATCGAAATATGCTATGTGTTATTCAAACTAAAATTAAAACTAGTATTGTGTCCGACGACAAGCAGATTAAGTACCCACAGTACATATATATATAGTGATTACTTTTTGCTTGTGTCCTACGCATTAACGCAAGAGACAGTAGTGAAAATCACAAGTAAAGTATGCGCATTTTTGTTAGTATTCATGTGCTCAAGTTGTTATTTTTGTATTAATTCAATACATCTGTATTACTTTGTAAATTACTACGGATTTTACTGTATATCGTATCAATTTATTGTATAAATATCGCATCAATAGGCAATATAATATGCATAAAACCTTCTTCTATATTAAGTTTTAGATAAATTCTTCTATTAAATGTATTTAAAGAAACCTTTAGTATGCTAAAAGGCTTTTCGATAAGCAAAGACATGAAATAATGGGTCATCTTATGCATTTTAATAAAATATCTAAGACACTACATAGTATGGCATTTTAAGTTATTTAATTTCTACTTGTTTACTTTGCAATTTATATCTTTATTCACAGATAACTCAGAGAAAAACCTATAAAACAACAAACTTTTTAAAGTTCTTGAATAAACCTCCATGCAAACACAGACTTTTTTTATAAGCACTTAAATTTGGATAAAATAAATATTGGTTAAGAGTTTCCATTACTTTAATTAATGAAATAACTAAATGTGTGTTAGAATAAAATGATAAAGTTGTGTTATTCTCACTTTATGATTTCCAGATTACATTTAGATGTTTCGTTTGTTTTGTAAAATGGGAAATACAAATTTTCAAGCCTTAATAAAAAATAGTGTTTAATTTTTTAATAGTCGAAAACGGTAAAGACGCGTGCCAAGGGACTAGATAAAAGTCGCGTATTAAGCGGGTTCGCGTATTAAACGTGATTGCATAATACTGCAGAAAGTGAGTTTATTTACACATGTAATTATCCTAAATGAACTTTAGAGCTTCCGTTTTTATGCTTACGGTTGAAAACTGTGCTTTTTAGATGTATTTCGATTACAGTTCAGCTGTATTCATGTTTAACTCATTGTTTGTTTTTATAGGAACGACGGGAATAATAAATGATACAAAATATATCGATTAAAATATGATTGTGACGATTGTAAAAATCAAAAATTAAACAATTTTTGTTTTCCTGTAGGGTTAATTTTTTTAACAAAAACCGCAAACGTTTATTCTTTGGAACACAACCAAGTTAGGAAAATCATATTTAGTATTTGTAATAAAGTAATCTTATAATACGTCCTTATTTTCTTTTATATAACAATAAAAAATATCCGTGTAAATCTTTGTGATAGATATCTGAATAAAGAATTCGCTAAATTGGCAACAAGAGAAAAGAGAAGAAATTCATATCTTGGTTCATGAATTCGCGTATCAAGCGAAGTTTTTTTTTCAATGTGTATCAATGTGTGTGAAAAAATGTGTATCTTGTATAAGCGAGATCACATAATAATCGTTCGCGTATTAAACGTAATATTTTTGCCTTAGTCTGATGGGCAATGTTCAATAGACTGAAAAAATCCACGTATTAAATCGTGATGGCGTATTAAACGTTGGGGTTTTAACTGGGTCCCACTGTATATCGAAATAGTAATGTGCATTTATGTATTAAAATTTATTATGTAAGATATATTTTGAATGGACACTTTTACTAAATATAAGAATTGGATTATAAAATTATCATATATAAGTTTCACCTTTTAATATAACCCTTTAAGACCTGAAGAGTTTTGGTAGAAATTAAAAGCTTGGTTTATAACCCTAATTAATAGATGGTATTTGATTGAAAAATATACGTTGTCAGGTTATGTCAAGGAGGATCTACACAATTGTGTGGTGCTGGCTCAGATTCAAATCACAGGGAAAGAGGAAATTGTTTTTTCCCCCCTTAGAATCACCTGCACAATTGTGTAGGTTAGGTCTTAAAGGGATAATATTATATAATTTATAGTTTTATATAATTTATAAATCAATCTATATGAAACGGCCATTTTTATGTTCATGTGTACATATATATATATATATATATATATATATATATATATATATATATATATATATATATAGAGAGAGAGAGAGAGAGAGAGAGAGAGAGAGAGAGAGAGAGAGAGAGGATGTCCCTTAATTCATGGGCCAAACTTTAAGGGTTGGTACAGGACACTGTAACAAACAATTATTTATAGGAAACCAAGGTCACCAATTCATTTATATAGTCAAAAATACAGGGCGTAATATTTCAATCCGAAGCTGCGTTTTTGTTCATAACTTTAATATTAGTGAAGATATCCTTACAATTCATACAAATATGAGTCTGTTGCAAATTTTGTTAAGATATCTTCACTACTGTTAAAGTTATGGACGAAAATTTGACTTCGGATTGGAGTAAGATTCAATTATATAAATGGACTTCCGACTCTCGTTTACTATACAAACTTGTTAGTTAAGAATTGTTTAACAAAAAGTGTTTTTTACAGTGTTCTGTACCTACCCTTAAATTTTGACCCATGCTTTCAGGGTCACCCTGCTTACTGTTTATATACATAGATGTACATATATATATATATATATATATATATATATATATATATATATATATATATATATATATATATATATAGAGAGAGAGAGAGAGAGAGAGAGAGAGAGAGAGAGAGATAAATAGATAGATAGATAGATAGATAGATGTATATATGTATATATATTGGGTGGATATAAAATAACGTAAAGTGTTCAGAGCGGAAATTTATTTTGCAAAACACAACATAATTCGGTGTATGTGTACATTGAAACATTCGTTTTCGATTTTTAAAGAAACATAATACCAAAAGTCGCCACACGAGAAATTTTTGGCGCTGAAAAAGTAATTTTTCTCTTAAATGAAGGCGCAATTTCCAAATGAAAAGTGCAAACACAAAATTTCTTCATTGTATATGACAACGTTTCTTGTTAATTCAAATGTGTTTCAGTAAAATCACTTTAGGATATCCCAACAACGGTATGCGATAAAAGATTTTTCCCGCAGCCACCTAAAATTTGAGTTCATTTAGATTTGAGCAATAAACTTAAAGAGGAAATTTCCAAAATCTCCTGAATTGACAGCAGTTTAAATGCAAGGTTCCAACAATAGTATAAATTAAATAAAACTGTTATCTTACATTAGATAAAAATTCATGAAGTTTGTGAAGGTTTCGTGTTGAATAAGCGAAGACTGCGCATCGAAAACTGCCACAAGTTCATTTTTCGTCGAAAACAAAATTAAAATGTCTAATGATAGTGACTTTTATTATTATTGCTTTCTTCAAAAGTCTAAACCGTTTCCTTCTGTATCTAGGGCATTTATACAGTTATATTTTATGATTATGCATATATACTATATATATATACACATTCAGGAATATATACATGGTGTCTCAATAGGTCGTTTACAAACTTAACATGCTGGTCTGTCATATCATGATAAACAAGATTTACATAGGAACTTGTGTTCGAAAATGCAAACTGTGACCGCTAGAGGGCGATGAGCGCAGGCTTACGAGAGAGTGGAAAGCGTAATCATTTCAGGCGAAGACGTTCCAGGAGAAGGATGAATCGGTTCAGTAACGCAGAATTGGCCGATATGCATTACGTATATGGCGCCGCGGATGGAAATGCCCGAGCCGAGGTACGGATGTGCCTTCAGCCAAGTCATGTTTTGTTTGGACAATTGCACCGCAGATTGCGTGAAGCAGGAGCTTTCCAAGTACGTAGCCACATCGGTCAAGAACGCACTACACGCACGCCTGTCGTAGAGGAAACCGTGCTACGGAAATTTGACAGGAAACCGCAAACAAGACTCCGAGCAAGCGAACGCATCTTGGGTGTACGTCGTTCCAGCATCGCATACTGCATGAGGACACGAACCACCCCTACCTCTTACAAAGAGTACAGGCATTGTGCGTTGACGATTATCCCCAACGCGTTGCATTCGCACGCTGGTATTTGCAACAACGGGTCGCACAGCCGGATTTTCCCATTTTGAACGGTCCGTGAATTCATGCGTCGACGTTGTGAAGCATGCATTGCGGCGAATGGAATGAATTTTGAACATCTTGTGTAAATTAAACCATGTTCTTTAATGAAAGTCATATTAATACCTCTTTCGATATACTTTCTTTCTTCCCCTCCACACCTGCGATCATCGCCCTCTAGCGGTCGCAGTTTGCATTTTCGAACGCAAGTTCTTATATAAATCTTGTTCATCATGATATGACAGACCTGCATTTTAAGTTTGTAAACGACCTTTTGAGACACCATGTATATGTATAAAAGATACCAGAATTTTGAAATAAAAATTTTACTGTATCTAATTACAATATATCTGTTATTTTATATATAACATAATTTAATATATGGAAATTCTGAGAAATATTTTGAATAAAATAATCGCTAAGTTTGGAACAATGATTGTATCTTTTATCACATGTTTCATACGATTATCACATAAATCTCTAATTCAAAAACGGTGTTGCAATTTATAAGTTTTTTGCAATTTTTTTGTGAAATATTTTATTTAGCTTTAGAGGAGACATACCTCGTGTCTATTTTAATGACGAATATGCACGGAACTTCTCATATAGGGTGATTTAGAACTCATGGTCTAAACTTTAAAACATAATAGAAGACATAATTTAAAACATATTAGACTAACCCAAAGCACCATAAAATGCATCGTTGTAACTCAAGCAATGGATACAGCGCTTTCGGATTGTCGATAGAACCGAGCTTACAAAGTGCTTAGGACTTTCTGAGCAATCACAGCTGCAGCACTGTGCAAAAAATGTATGTCCGCCTTTTTCTAAGGAATAAAAGTAGCCATCATTTTTCTATATACGGTAGAAATAATGATGTGTGTAAATGTGTTTTTGCATTTAATGACAGCGCCATCCAGTGATTTTCCGCATGCGATACGCCCATACATTGATAGCGAAAATGTGTTCAGATATGTTTTATTACCCATGTATTCTATTACCAGCCTTTTGTCCATGAGTTCTGATTCACCCTCAACTTGTCTGAAGAGAAATTGTTGGAATTAAAAATACCCACCTCCACATATACACACACTATGTTAAGCTACTTACATTGCAGTTTCTTTATTTCTTCTTGTAATTTTCATCTGTATTAGTATCCTAGTTAGTAACATTATTCCGCATAATAAAAATCAGCGATCATTTATTATATATTCGGTAGAAAACAGTTTTATCTCAAAAATCAGAAAGCGCCCATTAGCGCTACACTGTTTGAGTTACGACCATGCATTGTATTCTTTTTTCGAAATATCTGGCCATATTCTTTCACTACTTCAAGTTTTGTCTAGAAATTCCGAAACACCCTATATATATATATATATATAATATATATATATGTAACCATTAATGAAACATTACCAAAACACGAACAAAAACTATGAAATTATGAATTAGAATGTAATAATTAATTGGCAACAATAGTGTTCCACAACACACTGAATATAAATTCTATATACATAGTAAAAAAAAGAAATATATATATATAGATATATAGATATATAGATAGATATAGATTATATATATATATATATGTGTGTTAAAGTCGTTCAGATAATCTGTCGAATTATGTAAAGAGTGAGACAATTGGAGATTTATCCAATCATAAACAGTCCAAATTAAAGGACACGAATTTATTTATTCAAAACATAAGGAAATGACACACAGGATATCACAGATCTTTCATCACGAGCAGAGAAGACCGAGCTATGCTCGGTCAAAATTAAAGTTGAGTTCAAATATCATGACCCATGACCAAAATGACCCACTAATTGAATTTTCTCGAACATGTGACTTAGCCCAACAGTCTTCTCGTGCCCGAAAACCATAGGATGCAAAATTTAGTGTAAATAGTCTGAGCCGTTTTTAAGATAAAATAGCTTGACCCATAATGACCCATGACCAAAATGACCCCTAATCGAAAGTTCTCGAACATGTGACCCAGCCCAATAGTCTCGAAACTCGTAGGACGCAAAATTTAATTAAAATCGTTAGAGCCGTTTTTTAGATAAACTAATTTGACCCGCGTCGACCCAAAAATGACCCACTAATCTAAAGTTCTCAATCATGTGACCCAGCCCAATAGTCTTCTCGTGCCCGAAAATATTCGGATACAAAATTTCGTCAAAATCATTTGAACCGTTTTTTAGATACAATTAGCTTGACCATGACCCAAAATGACCCAAAATGACCCACTTATTGAATTTTCTCGAACATGTGACCTAGCCCAACAGTCTTCTCGTGCCCGAAAACCATTGGATGCAAAATTTAGTGTAAATTGAGCCGCTTTTTAGATCTTGACCCACAATGACCCAGAAATGACCCACTAATCGAATTTTCTCGGACATGTGACCTAGCCCAATGATTTTATCATGCTCGAAACTCGTAGGACACAAAATTTAAACAAAATCGTTAGAGCCGTTTTTAGATAAAATTAATTTGACCCACGTTGACCCCAAAATGACCCACTAATCGAAAGTTCTCAAACATATGACGCAGCCCAATAGTCTTCTCGTGCCCGAAAATGGTCGAATACAAAATTTCGTCAAAATCGTTTGAACCGTTGTTTAGATACAATTAGCTAGACCATGACCCAAAATGACCCAAAATGACCCACTAATCGAATTTTCTCGAACATGTGACCTAGCCCAATGGTTTTCTGTATCCTACCCCAAAACGGTAGGATACAAAATTTTGTCAAAATCGTTAGAGCCGTTTTTAAGATAAAATGTGCATATATATATATATATATATATATATAACCGCACACAAGATTTGCTCGTTTTAGAATATATGATGTAAAAATGCTGCGGTGACTTACTCGATAACAGAAAACCACTCCACAGAAAAGCTCTCCACTGACTCAGCGCAAAGTACTTATTAATTAGAGCGTAGCGATACAAATACAAAATGAGACAGAAACCCGTAACAAATAATAAAGCAAATTTGAAAGGAAGCAGCAAATTTGTCAAATGTCTGTAATTCGAATCTCCAGAAAAGGTGGGTGAAAAGTTTTGGTCACTTCTGGAATAACAAAAAAGTTCCAAATTACAAATATATTGGAAGCATTGTAAGAGAAAAAAAAATACTGCCGCCGAAAAGAAAAATTTTAAAAAGTGAAAGAACAAACAAAAAAAATGTTTGCACTCTAAAAACGACATTTTCAAAACTAAGCAAAAAATACTCAAATCTGAGTATGTAGAATAGTCAAAATGGTTCCGATTCAAAATTACTCAAGTTTGAAACATGCATATACTCATTTCTGAAAACATGCAAACACTCAAAAGTGAAACCTTATGTGTTCATATTTGTGTATATCAAGGTTTCAAAAATGAGTATGAACTGACTTCTATGTGCTCAATTTTTAGTATGGCCACGTTTCAAAAATGACTTTGAACTGACCCTAATCATTTTTAAGTATGTCCATGTTTAAAAAATGAGCATGAAATTACCTATGTGTGCTCAGTTTTGAGTATGCCCATGTTTCAATATTCTGAGTATTTCTGGTATTTCAGAAATGAAAGCATTGCGTCGTCATATTTGAAACAAGCAGTTTAATAACAAAATGAAAACATCGATTTACTCAGGTTTGAAAGTGTCATTTTTCTCAGTGTGACGCGTTGGAAATATTTAGTATTTAGAATAAATTTAAAATAGGGCAATTTTTAAAAATATGATATATATATATATATATGATATATATATATAATTATTATTATTATTATGTAGTTTCTCTTCTTTTTTAATATATAAAAATTAAATTAGGATTATATTTCTATTCACAATAATAAAGAATACACTGATAGATATCTCGACTTCATGCAGTGACTCTACGACAGTAACATTTTTATTTTGTTGTTGTTCATTTGAATAGTAAATGAAGTAATATTCGGTATTTTTTTATATTTTTTCCTTGCAGGTTAAAGTCCTTGATTTACTCACGGTACTAACGTGCTAACATTTAACCATTTGAGCGTTATTCTGTAAACAATGTGATATTCTGAGTCATGGCGCATCTTTACAATTGTGTCTCTTGCTATTGTTGACATGTCTTTTGCTATGTCAGACCAGGTGAAGCACTTCATGGAATGTAAGTGTCAGAAACAACCCCAATGTTTATGCTTCGACCAGCATTATAATGATCTCCTGCTCTCATAATAAATGCAACGATTATTACACTACAGTGCATTAAAATGTATGTATTGCTTCTTAATCATTAAGTTCTTAAAATTTTTCGATTGCTATTGTTAATAATGACAATTTTTCATGCTATGTGTGCACGTATACTTAATTACTGTTAAATATATCATTTATATGAGATGTAACCTTCCCAACTGTGTGAAAAAGTCCGGGCCAGAATTATTAGCAAAGAGATCAGCCATTGAACAAAGTGATCTTCGGCGAAGCGATCAGCCCTTTAGCCCAGGGATGCCGGGTTCGAATCATTTACCGGACTTTTTCATCCATTTCGGAATATTACATCTCATATGATTTCCTTACGAATTTGAAAAATTGTGTGATATTTAATGTAGTATACAGTTTATATTATGAACGTCTGACTAACCCAGAGTTAAAATAAGTATCAAAAGAGCTGGCAGCCTTACAACTTAAAAAAAATTTACAACCCTTTACGAAGTCTAAAAATTTATAAAACATTATTAAAATTGGTATCTGGAATTTATATAAGAATATATAAAAATATTTCTTATAATGCATGTTACAAATGATTACGCGATGATTGTTAAGAGATTTTCTAACAGATTTATGTTAATGAAGCCAATATATTTTAACAACGTAATATTAATTATTATTTTGCTCTCAAATTTCTCTCTGTTTGAAATTGGTCATTTAACTCTTTATGACTAGATGACAATCAATGTACAGTTAAATGATTTTGTTATAAAATTTATTTAACACATTATTTGACGGAAATACAATCTAGGATTATACAAATGCTTTACTTTATAATATTTTAAAATCATTACTTCAACTACAAAGAAAAAAAAAATTGATATGGATAATTTCTTTTCCAGTAATTTTCATGGTTTTTGTTGTTTAAATGCACGATGTGGAAAATGTTCATTAAATTTCTGCTCTGAAATATTTGTGTATTATATTAAAAGGTCTTTCATATGTGTACATTTTGTAATTCTAGAAAACCAACTTTATAAAAATGACCGTAGTCGTGTGTAATCCTCCACAAAACTGATAAATATCCATTTAGTTTATTTTTTTTTTATTTTGCAAAATCTTGCAAAAATCCATATTATTAATCAGAAACATGCCCATCAGTAACTGCGGCGTCATTCCGACGGTGGCTTTGCCAGACCAATGAATTTTGCCTTTACTGCAATTTTTTTAAATTTCTAAACATAGCACAATTTCAATTTTTACACCTTCAAACAAATAAAAATATTCTTTCATCTACAATTTGCTTGAAAACTACATCTCAATTTAGATTTTTTTTAATGGTTATTTAAAAGAGTTTTCAAGAAAAATTTCTTTTTATCTATCTCCATCGCATACAGCCCTCCTCCGAAAGATTAACAGCTTGCACTTAAAAGTATATAATTGTTCAGCCTTTGTGTCTGACTAATATTCCATGACGAAATGAAAACTACACCAATAACTATATAAATTAATAAAGGAGTGTAAATAAAACGCAAATTTAACAGACATATAATTAAACAGCACGCTTCAAGCAGTAAATTTATTAGAAGAAAAAACGCTGATTTATGCAGTGAAATCTTTTGCGACTCTTTCGGCTATAAACCTCTAGCATGCGGCTAATATAAAAGTGTGGCTTTTAATATTTTTCAAAACTTTATTTAAACATATTGAAGGTATTATAATGACATTGGAGTAAGTAAAAAAAAAATTAAAATCTAGATAAACATATTTTCAGAGAACGTATATTAATTTCTGTTCACTGTAACATTCAAATAAGTTCTACTTCACATAGGAAATCGCTAGAGGGCAAAAAATGTTGGACCTCTTAATGCAAAGGCATACGACAAGATTGAAAATACCCTTCATTTCGGAAAATAACTAAATATTGACTTACTCCACTGTCATTCTAACCCCCTCAATTGATGTGTTTCCTGTGAAAAGGCTTTTGGAGTTGTTAATCGGCAATATGAAAATATATCAAATCTAAAATAGCTGTTAGAGTTTTCAATTAACAAAAATGTTTTCATATACATTCCGTAACCCCTAATTGGATCTCTTAGTTTATTTAACACTAAACCTACCACGAGCTGTCATTTTGACAGTTGCCAAATGAATGTATTCCGATTCGAACCTGAAATTTATTTTTAAAATAAATTAAATATAAAATTCACAAAAACACGTTAAATGAATAAGTTAAGTAGTTTTAAATAAAACTTCTGGTGTGAAATAGTTTAAAAAAAACTTTTCCGGTAGTTCTAGTGTTAATGATTGCACGAACCATCTAGAATATTTTGCAAAAATGAGGACAAATACTTTGGAAAGTGAAAGTTTCATTAAATGGTACACAACATTAAACCGAAAACCGTCATTGTTATGTGCAAAGATTACAAATAGCACAGCAAACTACAAAAATATGTATGTTAGCCTGAACTTGAAAACAGAAAATAAATAACTAGAAAATGATAGAAAATTAATATCCTAGATTAGAAGTCGGAGGAGAATTTTCACATCATCGAGGGAATTCAGCTGTTAAAGTGGAAATGGGCTGCGCACATTTCAAAAAGACATAACACATATCTGGTGTACAAATACACAGCGGTGATATAAGACAGATGCCAATCCGCCTCCTGTGCAATGGTGCAATTGAATTGTAGATATACTTATGTGGATGGTCACACACAGATGATTAGGCAGGAAACAAATTTGGAAATCTTGTTGAGATCTGCATTTAACAGTGTACTGAAAAATATTATGATGATAAGGGTTATCAGAGACGGTCGAAACTTTATTTAAAAGTTTGAATATAAGCCGAGGGTAGACATTTGTCTTAAAATTCCAGAACTTATAAAATATATTTTTATGATATTTATAAAACATTTTTACAAAATATGAAAAAAGAAAATAATAAAGATTTTAGATAAAATATAACAGCACTTTTTAATGTAGTTCGGAAATTTATTAATATATGTGTCAAAGATTCGTTTAACTTCTATTTGTATTTATATATGTTAATAGAGTGTTTCTTCTTTACAAATTATTCTTACTTTTTTTTAGCCATTTCATATATTTGAACATATTCAAATCATTTCTTCTTATTTAAGAGCAAGGTTTAAAGAAAATATTGTTGACTTAGAAAGCTTCGTTTGATAGGTCGGTGCATATATCCTTTCAACTGAATTTTCAACGTGACAGTAACAGTCAATGATTCAGTCTTTCTCTATTTCAGTGCTGTGGATTTAGAATTTTTGTTACAAGAAGCTGTCGGAACGAATGTCATTGAAATTCTACGGCGGAACTCTATTTTCTGAGGGTGGAATAGAATTTCCAATTCCATTAAATTGGCTTTGTATGGGAATACAAATGCTTTAATAAGTTTCACTAAAAAAGAAAAAAAATATTATGTTTCCTTCATAAAATTCAAAAATAAGTAAAGTGCGACATAATTTTTATGAAATATGTAAAAGTAATTTTTATAAATATTCACAATTATTTTTCCTACCATTTTTGCATCTTTGTATCACTGAGTATTGATTTGATTCCAGACACACACAAAAAAAGATTTAAATACAATTCTGTGTGCTTATCGCACACATTTCAAGCCTTAGACAATAAACAAAATATAAATACGCATCGGATGTCTCGCATTAAATATTTTTCAAAAAATATAATACTTAAGAATTCACAGCTGTTTTATACCAGACAAATCGCCCAACTAGATTAGTAGTAATTTTTAATTATTAAATCAAAATTTTACTAAGATCATTGTAGTATAACTTGATAAAGCCATCTACCGAAAATAGTTATTATATGCCGTTTCACTTTACATCTACATTGCACGGTTCCAATAAATAATTATAAATGCCATTAAAGAATGCACGCATTAATTTATTAAAACTAATAGAAAACTCATTAAATGAATTTAAAACTTCCTAGATACTCAATCATTTCTAAGAGATTCAAATCTTAAACAAACAGGCAAACAAATTTATGAATTGACAAATCGTATATTTCGAATATTTTGAAATACAAATAATAAATTTTAAAATGCTATATTCTCTAACGTATATTTAATATTTTTATTGAATATATGTATATTGAATTTATGTACAATAATACTGCATTAATGTATATTCTATATTGAAACTACTCTAAAATGATATCATGAAATATTTGCAATTAGCTTCATGGAATATAGTTCAAATAAAAAAAGTTAACTTTAAAAAAATGCACGCTGCTCACAGTTTAAGATATTCTCTTAGTACTCTAAAGAAATCTTGTATTTTGAATGAAGAACATGTGTTTAAAATTTAATTTTAAAAGTATTCCATGACATATTTAGTACAATTTTGTGAAAGTTATAGTACAGCCATAACAGAAAATAACTTCTAAACAGGGGCTTGGACCGCTGCGGGATTGAACATTTACTGAGAATTTACACAAAAAGAAAAAACTAACCTAAAAAATTAAATCCTTACACAAAAATAAATAAAAATATTTCATTCAGCTAAAAATCACAATTATCATGAAAAAATGTAATCACTAAAAATATAAAATCAAAAATCTTTAGAAAATCTCTGCTAACGCAGACAAATGAACTTTACTTTACTTTTGCTTTGTTCATTGTCAAGGAAGCTCGTCGTCATAGCAACAGGGTTTAGGAATAAAAAAGATATTCCCGTAATCTAATGCAGAAATAAATCTGTCTGGATTAAGATGGAATCGTCAGAACTTTTATGTTCGTTTAATCTCTTTAAAAACTTGCATAAAATTAGGATGTTACTTTTTAAAAATAATTTTAAACAATTCCCGAGGGTTTTCTAATATATATATATATATATATATATATATATATATATATATATATATATATATATATATATATATATATATATATATATATATATATACAGGGTGATTCATAATGAATGGGCCAAAAAGAATAGCGCAGTGTGACTGCCGTAATGGATTTATTCAGCCGAAACAAATTTATTCTGCAACTACAATTATACAAGTTTTATTTGGCAACAAGGAAAAATCATCGAATGACGAACTCGCCGCTAGAGGCGCTGTTAAACAAAATGTCGTCCATGCAGGAGAAAGCATACTGCGAAAGCCACGTTCCACTTATGTGGTAAAGTTAATCGCCATAATTTGCGATTTTGGGGCACGGAAAATACCCATGTAACATTTGAACATCAGCGTGATTCTCCCAAGGTGAAGGTTTTCTGCGCTTCATCAAACAGTTGTGTTTTTGGTCCATTTTTCTTTGCTGAAAAATGGACCAGATCTAACACCCTGTGATTTTTTTTTCTCTGGGGTTTCGTTAAAGACAAGGTGTTTGTGCCTCCACTTCCTCAGGACTTAGAGGAACTGAAGCAGCGGATAACTGCAGTGTTGAACTCCATCACAGGGGATATGCTATCACGAGTGTGGCAGGAGCTTGATTACCGTATAGACATTTGTCGTGTCACCGGAGGGGCATATATTGAACACCTGTAGAAACTTGAATAAATGTAGTTTTGAGGTAAATTTGAATTTTCTAAATATATTAAT
Organism: Maratus michaelseni; assembly: GCA_963931845.1. NCBI lineage: Eukaryota > Metazoa > Arthropoda > Arachnida > Araneae > Salticidae > Maratus > Maratus michaelseni. The sequence goes on along the minus strand of OZ007591.1, from coordinate 286,558,104 downwards.
TACAACGTTCACAATCATGTTTTCTTTTTGTCCCAATCATTATGAATCACCCTGTATATAACGTTGGATTGCTAAGACTTTAAATAGATGTTATCTGATGAAAATCCTAAAAGAAATGGTGCTCTAAATCCAAAACGACTTTATTGAAAAGAGAATAAAGGATATAATATAACTACACTGGGATAAATGATTAAAAGTGGATTGTTTTTTAGGATCTCAAAACCGTTCATGGAAAATCAGGAAGACCCGTCATTTTTCCGTTCAATAAAAAGTCAACAAAAAGTCTAATAAATAAATGTACAATCTGATGTTCAGATGCAATTGTACATGTCTTTACGTGAAACAGATTTCCTTAGATATTGAGCGCAAACAGAATAAACAAGACAAGAACACACAAAATAATTAACAAAAAATCTAAACATACAATGTGTGTATTTCTGTAAAAAAAATATATATGTATAATGGAATATAAAACATTTCCAATTACACTTGCATTTATTATTTATAATCAAGGAAAAACATTTGTTTATCGGACGTTGCCGATCACGAAATGCAAAGTTAATTCAATAAGACAATACAAGCTTGTATAAAATACTAAATACAATGTAAAACAAAGTATGTAGAGAAAATGCGACTTAATATTATATAAACTCAATACAGACATTGCTGTTTTAAAATACAAGAAACATATGAACACATTTTATATATAATTATAAATAAAACTGAGTTGACATTCAAACATGTATTGTAGATGAAATGAAAACTAGTAGAACATTGATTAAACGTTATTACTTATGTTACTTTTACTCATCCAAAGTTTTAAAATAAAATAAAAGATTTGAGAAAAGCTGAAAAAGTTTTACATTATCTTAATGTCGAAAATATTATTCTAAGAAATAATTCTTTTATTATTTAAAGGAATCTGAATTCTCAGAATCGCAGCGAGATGAATAAAAGTTCACGTTTCCTGTAATGCTTGATATGGCGTTGAATCATCGCATCAGGAAATGAAAACAGTTGAAACATAATAAGTTACAATTCGAAACTCTTCAATATGTGTCAAGTGTCAAGGTAAGTGACGCGAGAACATAGAATAAAATATAAAAGATCTTTTGGGGGATAGAAGATGACTGAAATATTTTCAGAGAATAAGTATTTTAAAATTGTTTTGTTAATACCTATTTGAGATTTATTAAAAAATAAATAAAAAATAAAAACCTTAAAGTGTTTTCACGATTATTCAAATTATAATAATACATTTTATAATTTACCCTTTTTGATGTTGGATTTTGCTCATATATTTCATTCGGAGTTTGATATTAGATATATGCAAAAAAAATGGTCAAATGCGAATGTAACTCGCACTCAAAGGGTTCCAAACATTCAATTTATTAATTGCTATTTATTAATTAATAAACTCCTACTGCTACTAATGTTTTCCAAATTTTAGATTCAGCAGATTCGAAAATAAGACGGAAGCGGCATAGTTATACAGTACTTTCGATGATAGCTGTGAAAATATAATACCTAAAATTAAAACAAATATATTTTTGAGTTCGATGTTACAAGATCTTGCGGATCCCCTACACGGTAGATAAAAGTAATATTTTGTCAAGTAACTTAATTAATATCTCGGCTTATTACGTACAATTGTTTTCGAAAATCCATATCAAATATCCGTGGATGATGAATCTGCAACGATAGATACGTTGAGCACCCGTTAAGTCTCCCGCTGACCGTTCGAAAAGTAAAGTTTGTGCATAACGCAAAAATGCGTTTTTCTGAAAAACAATGTCACCTAAGAAAACGTTTTCTAGCAAGGAGAAAATAAAATACTACTACCCCTAATTTTTTCATAATTTTAGTTTCAGTAGCTTCGGATATAGAGGGGAGGGGGGCATATATGTTCCAGTGCAATTTCAACGATATCTCTGAAAATATAATACCTAAAATTAGAAGAAATATATTTTTGAGTTCAGTTTTACAAGATCTGTCACACGATACCCACACGATATACAAAAATAAAACTTTATTTTTCAAGTAACATAATTTGCCTCCTTAATTTGCCTTAAACATATTTGTGAATGGCTAATAATAATCAGAAGATATGTGGGTGAAAAGGCTTTATGACTTTCCCACTATTAAGTTACCTAAGTGACAATTAAGTTAATTATAATGTTGAAATCTGAAAGATGGTTGCTGAATTAGAGAAAAAAAATTGAAGAAGAAGCCGGGGTGGGTATGTTCAAGTATCTTTCAGCAAATGACTAATTAGGAGGACCACTGTGCATCTTTAAAAATTCGTCAGTTTGGTTAAGCTAGACACTTTTGGATTAAACTTTAATTTGGAAATAGTGGTAAACGCCACTCATAAATTTACTTTAATGTTATAGAGGTTGTTTATTAAGTTAAATATGATGTTTGGAATCAGTTGCGTTGAAATCGGAAAGATAGTTACTGAGTTATGGAAACTGGGGATAGTTAGAGAAATAAACATTGAAGGAGGAGCCGGGGAGGAGGGGATGTTCAAGTGTCCTTCAGAAAATGACTAATTGGGAGGACAACTATACATCTCTAAAAATTCGTTAGTTTGGTTAAGCTAGGAAATTAATTACTTATTTGGCTTAAACTATTATTCGGAAATAGTGGTAACCCTTACTCAAAAAGTTACTTTAATGTTATAGAGGTTGATTATTAAGTTAAATATGATGTTTTGAATCAATTGCGCTGAAATAGGAAAATTAGTTGCCGAGATATGTAAACAGGGCACAGTTAGAGGAAAAGCCTTTAGGGAGGGGCTAGGGGGGAGAGGAAGTTCAAGTGCTCTTCAGCCAATGATGGGAAGATTAGGATAACAACTATGGATCTTTTAAGATTGATTCATTTGGTTAAGTTAGGAACATAATTTCAAATTTGTCTTAGACTATAATTCTGAAACACTGGTAACTGCTATATAGAAATAAACCTGAACTTCGAATGCTGATTTTTATGATAATTTAGCACAATGGAACTGCTTTGAGGAAATTAGGAACATTATTAGCTGAATTACAGAATTATTCACAGTTAGAGAAAAAAAACATTGAGGGTGGGGCAGCAGGGAGGCGCACGGTCAAGTGCTCAACAACAAATCGCTATCTTTGACTGTTGATAAGCATCAACTTAACACGGGCTGTGTTCTTTTATTAGGAACATAAATTTAATTTTAACGAAAACTGTTATTCTAAAATAGGGGTATTCTCCTTATAAAACAGCAATTAAACGCTACGGGTGAAGCTAAAAATGTTTTTGTTAAATGTAATTAGTTATGTTAAAATCAGTAGAATTGGATTTATTAATAAGGAGGGCCAATTAATGAAAAACCCGCCGCCAGGTGGCCCTCGGTCAAGTAAAATAAATGTGATATTTACTAAAAAGTTGTTTACTCCGTCCCCTCCCCATCCCCTCAAATATAACAATATCTGTTAAATAAAGTTTTCTGTATTAATAATCTTTATCATACTAATATATATGTCATGTAAAGAAAAGCACATTAACCCACATAATTATCATTCATTAAGTCGATAAAATCCTTTAAAATTAAGTATTTAGCATTTGGCAACGGTTAGTAATTAAGTTGATTGCCTACATATCATATAATGTCTCCATCGATTTTAAACACTCGACTCTCAAATGATTTATGTAATGACTTCTGCGGAGACATTCTACAACCAACCAGACAAAGATAAAAAAACGTACTTTTGATGCGAACTCATTGTGGATTTTAATGAATATTTGGGTAAGTTATTTAAATATTAAATTTCTGAGACTCTGGTGCATCTGGAGAGGCCTTGAACTATCCACATAAATTTTCAGACTTCTAGGTGTGCTAGATTTTCCTACCCATCGCGGACAGACAGACACACACACACGCAGAGTGTCAAAAATTCTCAATAAAACAGTCAACATTAATTTTATTTAGGTAAGAGTTTTTAAAGAATTTCTAATAAAGATAATCTCTTACCTGCGGGTTCGTGATGGGATGCTTCATGCAGGTATCTTGATCATATCAAACAGTATTGCTCACACACACAAAAGACAAAGTCTTTAACCTGCTCGGTACGGCTTGGTAAGATGGTTCACCGAGAGCTAAATATCCTTCCAGTACGGCGCTGGTGAAACTCCTTACCAAGGCCTCCGACCCCCTTTTTGGAGGAAAAAGTCATTACTCAGCTGTCAGTTTCGACTCTCCCGGAGAAAGTTTCCCCACCCACATTGGACTGAAGGGTCAGTTTTTACAGTTGGCGATTCTTCGGGGGAGAAAAACAAGTATTTTGGCGAAAGCTTCTTTTAACACGTCATTAGTTTATCAGTAGTTTGAAAAGAGGAGCGCATTTTGCTAGAGCAAATTTTATAATTACGAAATCTTCTTTATTATGGCTCCTAGATTTAAGGGTCTCAGCGAAGCTGAGATTCTAAAACTTATGAATGAATGCGATGCAGAGAATTATGCTGACAGTGATTCAGATTGTGAATTTGATGATCTTGAGGAATCTCTCAATTGTACGGCTGACGAGATATTAAACGAAGAAAATGTGGAAATACCTAGTAAAATAGAAGGATTTGAATGGAATGAAGCCAGTGAAAATGATGAAGTAAACATTTTGCAATTTACTGGGAATCCTGGAATATGCATTGATGTTTCAGAATTCAAAAATGCATATGATTATTTTAAAGTTCTATTTCCAAACGAAGTTTTAGAATTGATAAGCATGGAGACAAATAGATATGCCGAACAAGTGTTTGATTTAAGACCAGAGGAAAACGGTAAAAGAAAGCATTCGCCAGAATGGAGAAAAACAACACCTGAAGAGATAGAAATATTTTTAGGTGCTGTTTTACTTATGGGTCATATCCACAAAGACAAAATTCATGATTATTGGTCTACAAATGAAATGATTGAAACACCTTTCTTTAGAAAAATCATGTCTAGGGATAGGTTTATTCAAATTTTAAAATTTTTGCACTTCACCAATAATGATGAAAAACCTTCCAAGGATTCAGTGAATTTTGACAGATTGTGGAAAATGAGAAAGCTTTTCAATATTTTGAATATGGTTTTCAAACAACCATATGAACCTACAGAAGAGGTTGCTGTAGACGAAGTAATTGTCAAATTTAAAGGCCGTGTTGCATTTAGGCAGTATATTCCTAAAAAACGAAAACAATGGGGAATCAAAATGTATAAGATTGCTGATAAAAAAGGATACACGTATGATATGAGAGTTTATCTGGGCAACGATAAAAATAAAACAGATATAAATTCTGCATCATATAATGTAGTTAGTACTATGGCTGACACTATCAAAGGAAAGGGACATAAATTGTTCATGGATAATTTTTTTTCGTCTCCTGAACTTTACCGCGATCTGTTAAAGGACAAACAAATCAATGCTTGTGGCACTGTCAGAAACAACAGGAAGAATTTCCCTAAGTGTATTTCAAAACCTAAATTAAAGCGTGGAGAAACTCTTATACGATATGGAAATGGACTTACAGCTTTACGCTGGAAAGATAAACGGGATGTTTATATGCTAAGCAGCATGCACAAGCCCACAGAGCATAATGTTTCAAACGATGGAAAAAAACCAAAAATAATCGCTGACTACAATGAAAATATGGGATTTGTTGACCTGAGTGACAGGATGGCAAACAGCTATGCCTTCGAACGACGCACATTAAAATGGACAAAAAAATTATTTTTCCATTTGCTGGACATTGCTGTCCTTAATGCCTACATTCTATCCCAAAGCACTGAAAGCCATAGAGACTTCCGTATGTCACTAATTAAAATGCTTGTAAAAAAAAAGAGAAACTGTTTCTTCAAAACCTGATACTTCCTCTGAGGTAACTATTACTTCCTCTGCAGGCCACTGGCCTTTGGATGAGAAAAAATACCGAAGATGTGTTGTATGCTCCAAACAAGGTTTACAAAGGCGTGTAAAAGTAATATGTACAAAGTGCAACGTTGCTTTATGCATAGATAAAAACTGTTTCGCAAAATTCCATACAAATGCAGCATTTTCTAGTCAGTGAAAATCATCAAAACTCATTCCAATTTAATTAAAAGATTTTCCATGCATCTCCATATAAATCTCTGCATTCGCATTCACTTCATTTAAATTCTCCATCAATTAAAACTAAACAGTCCTTCTCAGGGCTAAAAACAAACAGCTCTTTTCAGAGCTAAATTGGTTCCTTTGGAACCATACATAAATAAAAAATAGATCAAACAGACACACATTGAAACTTTCCCGTGCTCCTTCACATTATTATTTAAAAATAGCATAGTACCATGAAATCTGGACTGTGCGCCCCCCCCCCCCACCTTCACAAATATCCACCATACACCATATTTTTGTTTTTATAACTTCAATGAACCCCCCTGCCTCCCGGCATTGAATTTCGGCTTCTTTTTCAACCCCCCCCCCCCTCCCGGCACGGAATTTCGGCTTCCTTTGCCCCCCTCCCTCTCCATGCACACACACCTTCAGTAGAAAAAGTTTCAGATATTGAGAACTCTTAAAAAATTCTGCTGACCTATTTGTTGTTCTCTAATATTAATAATTAATTAATTAATCATCTAAATTAGAAGCCCCTCTCCTCGAAATTTAAGCTCCCCCCCAGTATACAAAGTTTAAAATATTTAAAACACTGTATTAAAAAAATCTTCTGTTCTAAGTAGGGCTTTTTAGTAACAATAAATAAACAATCGGTTATCAAAATTATCAGTCCAAAAATATCCACTTCGCCCTTTGCACACTCCTCCCAAAACAATTATACAAAGTTTTAAGTCTTTAAAACTGTGCGTTTGCCGCATTTATTCCCCTCTAATAACAATAAATAAATAGCAATTCATTTAAATTACTTCCACACTCACTCCAACACCCCCGTCCCCCAAATCTTTCATCCAAAAAAACCAATCTATTTTGCAGTTTGACGGTTTTAGAGTGCGCCATGCCATTTTCTAACTGCCTAATCCTGTATGTGGAATATGTCGTATCATTTTCTCAGTATTTTGTGCCATATTGTAATAGCACAATGCTATTCTTCACTTTGAAACGATTTTTACTCCCATAGCAATAACGAAAATTATTCTTTTGTGTGTGTGTGTGTGCGTGGAGGAGGGGGGGGTGTCCTTATAAACACTAACAAGTAAACGCTATAGACTACACATTTCACAGGAAGAATACATTTTAATAATATATATCAGTTTCAAAGAATTCTACGGATCTCTGTAGAAATGAGCGGTAACATTCCTTATTAATTTGGGAATATCTTTTCCAAATGTATCAAATAAGCAGGCACTCTTACTTAGAAACTATGTGTCGAACGCTTTTTTTTTTCGTTAAAGGAAAAAGTTATTTATAAAAATGCTGTTAAAGTTGATGTTTTGAACGGAATTTCCAAATATGATAGCTCAGGAAAGGAAACTGCTGTCGTGAGACAACAATTGCTTATAACTCAAGATGAAATTCATTTATCGAAAACTATATAGATATAAAAGAAAAAATCTTTGACTCCAAATCACTTCAATCAGTATGTCTGGAAATTAGAGGTTTTTTGTTGGTGTGTGTGCAGTAAAAAAATGTACGAATAAATGCTATGCAATCCATATTCTGGAAGACTGCAGTGCACTTCGCATCAATTTCAGTACGTTTTGATAAGGTGGAACATTTTTTGAAAAAAAAAAATGATTTTTTTCTCTTATAATGCAACAAACATTTTTTTTTATTTTGTGCGTGTGTGTATGAATTTATGTATTCGCAAACAAATTTTAGTACATACTACTAACTAAGGTATAGTTAAGCGGGAATATTATTTAAATAAAATAAAATTTCTCAATAATACATGCTCTTAAGCCATAAAGCTTTTTTTTCTTCTTTTCATCGCCCTGAAAAGGAGGTTTAGAATTTGTTTGAAAATGAATCAAGTGCTCGTATTTTCAAACTATGAAATCGAATTTTTCTTTTTTTCGTTAATCTGTAAAGACAGGAGTTTTTTTTTAGAAAAATGCTGTTAAAGTTAGAGTTTTCAACCGAATTTCCGCATACGATAGCGCAGGAAACGAAAAAACTACCGTCATAAGACAATAATTGCTTATGACTGAAGATGTAATTCATTAATCGGAAAGTATTAAAAAAAACTATTTGATTCCAAATCACTTTCATCAAAATGCCCGAAAGTAGCACATGTTTAAAAATTTAGACAGAAAGTGACACTATCGGCAATAATCACTCATAAACTACTGTAACCGAATTCTTTTTTTTTTGTGTGTGTGTGTGTGTGTGTGCGTGTCCGTAAAAATTATAGAAATAAATGCTATGCAGTCTATATTTTACAAGACTGTAAAATCTCCATATCATTTCAGTATGTTTTGATAGAGTTAACTTTTTTTTAATACTAATAATTTTTACCTCTTATAATGTAACATAATTCTTTTTATTTATTTATTTTTTTTTTTGTATGTGTATAAATTCATTTATTCACAAACAAATTTTAGTTAGTACATTATTAAGTTACTGTTAAGCTGATATACAATTTAAATAAAGTCAGTAATGGTTATTTTTTCCCCCTGAAAGCTTTGAATATTAGTTTTAGAATTAATTACATACCATATAATGTACAAATAAAAAAAAATCTCTTAAACTTTTATATTATAATATATTATAATCAATTGTGTTTATAAATATATTATTATTATTATTATTATTATTATTATTATTTATAAATGTTAAAATAAATATACATATATTTAATTTTAGTTGATTTGTCAATACAGTTTGTAATGTGAGTTCATCTATAACATTTTAATAACTGTATCGCACAATGCTGATCAGGAAAATTATCAAAATACTTTGTCCTAATGATTCATTATTCATACGTACTAATTCATTCCTCGTGATCTAGCACTCGTGTTAAATATAACATTGAAAGTAATCAAAAATGGGGATAACTGGCGAAAGTAACAACCTACTCAATACTTCCTGGAATTATACAGCAACCCTGGATTCCAATGCACACCCAACACTTCGCCCCGCTTCTGGACAAAGGTTTCGGTCACTGCAATGTAGGGGGAGAAAATTCCAGGATATCGCCGTACTTAAAGTATGAGGTTTTAAACTTCTATTGCCGGTAATAGAAGGTTAAACAAAAACACGCAACATTTACTAACGTTAACAGAACACAACAATTAAAATTATAAATCCTTTTCTTAATGATTCACAGAAGCAACAATCATTACATCTTGTTCCTTTCGTCTTAAAGACCCAACTGCTTAACATATCTCTCTGAAAGAAAAAAAGAAATTATTATTCAAAAGTTCAAAGTACAAATTTAAAAGCCAGTCTTCGTGGACGGAAATGAAAAGTCTTAGCAAAATGTAGAGGCACAGTCTGTGGTTTTTATAATTCTAATCAGAGTTCTTTTCTTCACATTCAAGGGGAGGTACCCACGTAATCAGCAGCTCACAAGTACAACTGGTCTGGTCAGTGAAAGAGGGAAAATTGATAAATTTTTAAAAGTTACATGTACGGGTGTTGGCGTGGACAGCATGATAAAATCACCAGTACTTGGCGAGAGAGTTTATGGAGACTACTGTCGGAAGCGTATGGGAAAAAACGATAAATGCTAGATTCTGTCTATGATTATGCATTCATTTGAGAATGGGGGGAAGGGTTGTAAAGATTCTTTCATGGAGACAAAAAAGAAAAAGAAAAGAAAATAATTTTGGGATTGGCGTTTGATTTTGCTAAAAGACAGCTGCAATTAACGGTTACTTATGACTCGAATCTAATAACAGGGTGTGAAAGATATGAGCTTGCATATTACAGTTTTAATCTTTTTAATTAATTCTTTTGAGAGCGGAAGAGAAGTGCTAATGCTTGCGTAAAGAATATCGGTTATACGTTACATTATTACTATATTTGTTTATTATTTTTAATTATTTATAATTATTTATTTATTTGGGGGGGGAATGAATGAATATTTATGAATTTATTTTTTTATCTCTATTTTGGGGGGGGGAGGAGAAGCATGAAATCAATATATGCATGCTAGATGTTGGAAGAGGAATGGAAAAGCTTATGTTAACTTGTTAAAATTTTGGGGGGGAGGTAGTTGAACTGAAAGCAAGATATATGACAAACGTCTTTGTCATATATATCACCCCAATGACCAGAAAAGCTGTACTGTTTACAGTACAGTTTAAAAAAGTATACAATACAATTATACTCTCCCCAAGCTGAAAACAATACATACATAACATAAAAGAAAATACTTGTAAAATTATATGAGTTGCAACAGTATAAATAATTTTGTTACTTCATTAGTCCGTAACATCAGGCTATAAGATATAAAACATAGTGCACTACCTTCGAAGATTTTTTTTTTAATTTCTTCGTCCTTTTATTTTCTGTTTTGTTCATCTTCTGGTACCAGTTTAAAAAGTTACTATTTAACTAGACATGTCTAATGATAACTGAGCACAAAACAGTACTCATTTTCTCAATTTTGTTGCACTTAAATACTATAATTACTACTTAAGTATAATATGAAACACAAATGAAAACAATTTAAAAAAATAAACACAAATAACACATAACATAAACATATATCCTTAAAAATTAACTTGAATTATATGAAAAAGTGAAAATGGATTAACTCAAGTGTAGTATAATGAAAAATTGTGTGAAAAGGTTTAAAAATTCGTGCAAGCACAGGACGGTAAAAGAAAGAGGTGCATGTGGCACGCCCATAAAAAGGGACCGCCCTTAATCTTGTCAATGCATGACAAGTGTGATGTCTCAGGCTTAGGGCCTTACGACTTAGGTGAGGAGGGCAGTGATGAGAGTCCACATCATTACAACATGAACTCCCTGCTCCCCAATGAAGATCACACTGATCTCCACACAGGAGCACGATTCGGGAACACATTTACTTTTGGGAAAAGGGAATATTGTGAATCAGTAAACTAAATCACAATTGTCTCTCTAAACACAATCTGGTGAGGTGTGGTAACCTAAGGGCAAAAATTTAGAACGGTACCACTAACCTGAAGGGAAAGAATTATTAAAAAAATAAATAAAAACAAGATACAAGTGTATCTTATGCAAATCCTAATGTATTGACAGTCCTAGAGTGTTGAGAGACCTAAAATATGTCATAATCAGGTGTGATGAAGTGAAACTGTACAAGTCATGTAAGCAAATCGATTAAGTTTGTTTAAGAGAACTTTTTTTTAAATTTATTTAAAAGACCTTATTTTTTTAAAATATTTGCAATGTTGTATTCAGTATGAATGAAAGTTTAAAGTGTGAGAGAAAAAAAATGTGAAAAGATTATATTTATCTACTGTTTATAAAATTGAATGAAAAATTAAAAGAAAGGTGTGACCCGATACAAAATATTGTGTAAAAGTGGTCTTCACAAGAAGACATGGACCAGCCGTGAAGTCAGGTGAAGTCAAGTTATGCACAGTATACGTAGAATCCTGGCCAGGGATAAAACACTTAGTATCAGATCATATATTAATTTGAAAGTTTTTTTTTTTTTTTTAATTTGTTACAAATTATATTTTTCTTAAATTGTAGCGAGGGGCGAGAATAGTGTTAGAAGAATTATTATCTATAACATGACTTGCAGGATCACATAAATGTCCATATCGAGGTGGTGCTAGAAGAAGTCTATCAATATGTACCCTAAATGCAGTATCATCATGAGCATATAATCTTTTAATTGAAAATGAAACAGGGGAGTATTTAAATGTTACAATATATGGACCGGTATATTTAGGTTTAAATTTGTCGACTGATTTTAAGTAAACAATATCTTTTAAACATATATTTCTTAATTTAGCTTTTCGACTGTGAATTTTGTAACGTCTATCTTGAGCAGTCTTAATGTTGTTATATGCTTTGTCATATATTTTGTTTAAGTCATCTAGTAATTTATAAACTTCAACATCTTTATCAAGGAATGCTTGGTTGGTACTATGATCATATGTGTCAAAAATTAATGAAAGTTCACGACCAAAATGAAGTAAGTTAGGTGAAAATAGTGTAGAAGAGTGCGTCGAACCATTATAAAGTGACTTATGAATAAACAGAGCATTTTCAAAAGAGTGTCCTTCTTGTAGTAATGTGGTAACAGAATATTTAATAGATTTGTTAATCCGCTCAGCTATACTGTTAGATTGTGGGTGCGAGACCGAACTGTGATGTATTTTTATACCAAGAGCATAATTAAATGCATTATAAATATGAGAAGTATATTGTGGGCCTAAATCTTACAAAATACAGACGGGTCTCCCATAGGTAGTTATATAACTAAATAAGCATTTTACAACCTTGGGTGCAGAAGTATCAGTGAGAGGATAGAGTTCAATGTGTCTTGAGAAGTGATCGGTTACAGTTAAAACATGTTTATTGTTGAGAAAGGACCAAGTAAATCTGTACTGACTGTATGACCAGGATATCTTGGTGTGTATGTAGGTTGAAGAGGTGCGGGTGGAGTGTTATGGTGTTTGACCTGTAAACATTTGACACATGAAGCTACAAAGTTGAGTGTATCTACATAGATACCTTTCCAAAAATATTTGGATGAAAGAAATTCATAAGTTTTGGCCATACCAAAGTGTGACAGATGGGATATAGTTAAAACTTTACTTTTAAGGGAATCAGGAACTACAATGTGATATGAGAAAGTATTATTTATGATATCTTCCTTTTTGAACATTAATATTTTAGAATCAGGGTGTATGAAGTAATTCGGGAATTTTGAAGAAGGTCCATTTTGTAATATATGATCATAAATACTAGCTAAGGTAGGGTCTTTTTGTTGTTCAGTGCAAAAAGTTTGATTTGATATCTCCAATAATGGGTCTCATTTTGTTCGTTCACCTGAGATGAGAAAATTTACATGATAATTGTTGTTATTAACAGATTTACAAATATCAGATGTTTCATGATCAACTATTAGAAGTGGTTGAGGATCATGGATAAGGTTAGGATTGGTTAGTAAATTTTCTTGGTTGTTGTCAAAATTACAGCGAGAGAAATAATCTGCTAAAACATTTGAAGATCCTGGAAGGTGTTCAAAATCATACGAATATTCTGAAAGGTCAATTAGCCAACGGGTGGTTATGTCTGCTGGGTTTGTAGTCTTTTTGTATCTTTTTAGCGGTTTACTGTCTGACAAGATAAGAAACTTTCTGTTGTATAAGTAATATTTGAATGCAATAACAGATTTGTAAATTGCCATCAGTTCTAGTTTTAAAGCAGGATACTTTTTTTCAGAGGAATTTAAGGATTTAGAAAAGTATGCAACTGGTAGAAGATTTCCATTATGTTCTTGCAGTAAAACGCCAGAGATGGCAATGTTACATGCATCTGTATTCAAATATAATTTTTTGTTCCAATCTGGTAACCTAACCATGGGTGAACCAAAGAAAATTTTCTGTATTGTTTTAAGTATGTCCTGATGTTTTTCTGTCCAGATGAATTTAGTTTTAGGAGTAGTTAAATCAATAAGTGGTTGCACTAGTTTGTTAAATGTTGGGATTAAGGATTTATAGAAAGTTATCAAACCAATAAGCCTTTTTAGTTGTCGTTTTGTTGTTGGTGTAGGGAATGAAGTTATTTTTACAATGTTGGAATGGATTGGTGAAATACAATGATTTTCTATTTGAAAACCTAAGTAGTTGACTTTTGTTTGATGAAAGTTGCATTTATTAGGTGAAAGAGTGAGATTGTACTTGGAAAGGAGGTTAAAAATTTTGTCGTGTTTAGAACACATTTCATCAAAAGAATTCGCACCTATGATAAAGTCATCTTGATACGTATACACACCTTGTAGGTGTAGTTCGTCAATTAAAGAGTCCATTAGAGCTTGAAAGATTGAGGCATTTGTCTTTAAACCAAAGACAAGTCTGCGGTAGGAAAAAGATCCAAACATGGTGGTAAAAGTTAGTTGATTGTGGAATTTTTCTGGTAAGTTAATTTGGTGGTAGGCTTGATGAAAGTCGAGTGTTGTAAAGAATGTATAAGAGGAGAGATTAGCGATGATGTTTTGAATTTTTGGTAGTGGGTAAGATGAGCCTTGTATTACAGTGTTTAACATTCGAAGGTCAAGTGCGAGGCAAAATTTTTGTTTACCAGTACCATCTGGTTTTTTTTCTAACAAGTAACATAGGGCAAGTCCATTCCGAGCAATGTATTTGTATAATTCCAGCTTCAAGTAATTGATTAATTTGATCTAATGCATCTTTTTGTAATGCCTGAGGTATTGGAAAAGGAAGTGTTTTTATAGGATAGTCATTAATAAATTTCAAATCTGGAATAATTTTATCTGTATGCCCAAGTGTATTTAGAGATTTTGAAAATACAGGGTAATATTTGAGTAACATTTCTTTTAGAATTTCAGCCTCATTGGATGGTAAGTGTTCAAGATTGAAATCAGTTGCAGATAAGTCTTCTTTTCTTTTTTTGAGAATGTCTTTAGAAGCTTGAATGAGATTTAAAAATTGTTGATCTGAGTCATCTTGACTAATTTTATCTGGGGAGTACTCAATTATTTCCTCGACCTCAAAAAGTTGACCTATTTTAGCTTTTTTTTTAAGGTGAATGGGATTATCAGAATTGTTTTTAACCGAAATCAGGAAAAATGTATATTGTTGTGGAATTTTTCTTTTTCGCTTTGGATTTTTTGATTTTATTATAGCATCAAATCCTATTAAGTTGTCAACGGGTGAATTGTATTGAAATAAATACTCTTTGTCTGTGCTAATAGTATCTGTGAAAACTGAAATCCATTTTTGTTCCTGAGGGTTTAAGGAAACTCTACGAGTCAAAGCTACCATTTGATTTTTGAAGGAGGTGGGTTGTGTACTACATTGATTTATCTCAGAAGATGGAGTAGTTTGTTTGTTTACCAAAGGAATCGATAAAGTGTTGTCAATATGAATAAGATTTTTGACAGTATTTACAACGATATTGAATCGTTTGATGAAATCATAGCCAATAATACCTTGGAAACTAGATGAATCTGGTATGTCTACGACATAGAAGTGGTGGTTGAAGTTTTTGTGCTGTAATTTAATGGAGGTTCTAATACATGCGGAAAAATCTACATCAGAATTGACTGTTTTGATGACAACGCCAGTTGATAATCTCTTATATTTTATAATTGTTTTCAATTCATCAAATAAAGACTGTGAGAGTAACGAAATAGTACTTCCTGTATCGCAAAGTAGAGTAATATCTTTTTTTGCAATTGAGGCCTTTACAAGGGGGAGTGATGTCGAGTCTTTAATGACATTGTAAATAATTTTTGTAATAGTGTCATCATATTGTTCTGTGTTTGTTTGTGTCGTTTCATGCTTAGAAATTTTTACAATATCACATGTTTGTGTGCTTACAGAGTTTACTAGTCTGTTAAGTGAAATTTTTGGTAAGGACGGATCTGGGAAAAAACTGGCTGATGTGTAATCAGTAGTAGGGTGAGGTGCAAAGCCGTCAGCAAAATTACACCTCTGACTTAGTTTTCCTGTTGTCGGTTGTTGTTGTTGTGAAATTGTCCTCGTCGTGTATTTAAGCGTTTCCATTCGAAACAGGCTTGCGCTTCGTGACCACTTTTGAAACAGAGCTGGCAAGTAGTGCGGTTAAATTTGTTGTAAGATTTATGTGGAGAGGGGCGTTTGTTAAAATTGCGATTTTGAAATTTCCGTTTGTTGTACATGCCAGCAAATTTAGTTTTGTAAGTTGCCGCGTCTTCTTTAATTTCTGGTTGTGTTTGGGTATTTACAGAGAGGGCATTTATTTTTTCAGTCAGTTGTTTTAGTTGATCAGCAAATGTTGAATCAGCTGGGGAAGGGGTGGGGTAAGCATGCAAAATTTTATCTCCGTACAAAATATCTTGTAGCGCCTGGTCTCTCAAAACAGCGGGTTGGTATTCTGTACTTCCTTCTTCTTGAATTTTAATTCTTAAATTGGAAGGAATGGTTTCCAGGAATTTCATGTACTTAATTTTGTCACGCGCATTGGCGTCTTGAATGTCCGAATAAACTGTTGCAGCCAGAACATTAAGCCTATGGGCAAATTTTTTAATGGTTTCTGCAGGTAAGAGTGTTAAGTTTGCAAATTCGACTGCTACCTGTGATTTGCTAGGAGGGGAAAAAAATAGCAAATTCTCTTTCAATGAAGTTTATGTCATTTGAGATTATTAAATCAGGGTTCTGTGTTAAATATTTTAATGCAGGACCAGTGAGTTTACTTTTAAGCAAAGCAATTGTTGCTTGCGGGCTGTATTTATTTATTTGACTAACAGACCGGACTTGGTCAAAAAAGAATTTGAGTGATTCATGATCGCCATTGAAATTAGGCAAGTTAATAGGAATTTGTCGAGAAGCCATGGTGGCCAAAAATACAGTTAACTAAACTATTGAAATTCAAGGAAACACTGCATGCACAATAAAATAACTAAAAATATCAATATACACTAGCAGATAATAAATATAACATGAAAGAAAAAAATGTAAACTGCATTTATATCATAATAAATAATAATATTAAATCACTGTTTCTTTTTAGCGTATAGATCCCTAACGCTCATTTTTAATTCCTTTTTAAAAAAGAAACAGCGATGAATGAGAGAAAAATAGAGGGAAAAAAATCCTTTTTTTTTAAACTTTAAAATCAATTTGTATAGCATAAGATACTGTGAATAGATCTTACCTGGGATTTATCAACACAAGTATAAAAAGTAAAAATTTATGCAAATTATTTAAATTGTTAAGAATGAAACTTAACATTTCTTTTATTCATTTAAAAAAAATGAAACTAACATTGCAAGACAATTTAAGTTTTTTTTTTTTTTTTTTTAAACTGGTTTACTAAAAATTAAAAACTCAGATTAATATTTGTATCCAAAACACCTTAAAAAAAACAATCTTGCCTTAAATATTCATAAAAAATATCATATTTTACAACAACTAAAAAAAATGCAAGATAAAATAATCATATTTATACCATTTGATGTGAAAGTTCAAAAATTAAATTAACTTAAATTTCAACCTGCATATTTAATTAAGAAGGTTTTGGTAAAAAGGCAAACACACAAAATATATATATATATATATACATAAAACTTTGTTATTGAATATATTCTTTTAAGAATAGAAATGCAATATTTTAACCAAATGAAATTTACTACTGACTGAGAGAGAAAAAAAAATAATTATATTACAAGAGAAGTGTGAATGTTGAAATGTACATTTTAATCAAAGCCAAAGTTTAATTTTATTATTATTATTATTATTTTTTATTTAAAGATAAAAAGGTTTACTGTGAGTGAGAGAAAGTTACAATATACTAACATTCTATTCATCCTTCATACTTATTAATTTAAAATAAAACTAAAAAAAAACTTTCATTATCAGGCAGATAAATTTTTTTTAAAAAAGGAATACCATGCAAAATCCCTTTTTTTTCTTTTAACTTGCACAGAAAAAGAACTACTGATGATGTTATTTAAAATCGTTCATATGATGTTGTTACTAAGCACATATGTAGGTTTTTTTTTTTTTTTTTTTTTTTTTTTTTTTTTTTTTTTTTAAACTACACTTTTTTTTTGTTTTAAATTTAAAACTGCACTTTAGGATTATTGAAACACAGCAGCGTTAAAAAAAATACTAATTCACTACCACTGATATTCCGGAAAGCACTATTCACGTACTTGACACACACCGGAAAATTACGATCACCACAGTAGCACAAAATGCACATGCGCCAGACGAATGCACTAAAATATTGGTCACACTGCAGATATTTTATATTATTTGAAAGGAACACCACTGTAGTTTTTTTGAAGAGATAGAAATTTTCTGAAACACTAATTTTTGAAGAGATTTCTTTGGATTTAAAATTCACACGCAACACACTGATTACTTTTAGTAACACTGTTGAAAAAAAAAAAATACGTGGATTGAAAATGCACACGGATCACTTATAGTAACACTGTTGATGATTTCACTTTGATAAAATAATATCGCACAGGACTGATATATTTCACGCACACTCACGGACACTTTTAGATGAGGATCGGCGAGAGAATTCCAGGTAAGAAGATGAACACAGTGTCTGAGTACCTTGAATCCGGCGAAGGGGATGCGGGGGGCAGCACTTCCAGAAAGAGCAGGTTGTCAGCAGAGATGAGGGGGCGACTGTGATGACTTTCAGAGGGTTGAAGCGCTCCAGGTATCAACAAAAAAAATCAGAAGCAGGTGCGGGAAATGTGATGATGATTCAAACTGAAGCGAGGGCGGAGGCAGTATCAGCGCGCTGCGAAGAGATGGGGGGGGGGGTGGCGCGCAGTCTGGAATCAGCGAAGCGGTTGCAGAGCTAAACTTCCAGGGGTAGTTCAGAGAAGTTGTATTTCAAAGTTCCACATAGTTGCAGTTGAAAAGAAAGTATGCCTCTTTTAATTATAGTGCCTCGGTACCTCCCCTTATTGGAAGAAAAACTAAGTCTCTAAGTTCGAGCGAAACCGGCGGAAGCACCAAGTACTATAACATGGTTCGTTTTGCTGTTATTGACCATGCCGTCAGTGTTTATTAATATAACGGTTTTGCATAGCTACCGGGTTCTATTGTAGATAAAAAAACGTAGTAAAATCCAGGAGAAAGAAGAAGCACATAGTTAGATGAATCATCTGTTTATTTCTTGAAGAGGCATTATCGATAGTTAAAGAAGCAAAGGGGGGGTACCCACGTAATCAGCAGCTCACAAGTACAACTGGTCTGGTCAGTGAAAGAGGGAAAAGTGATAAAGTTTTAAAAGTTACATGTACGGGTGTTGGCGTGGACAGCATGATAAAATCACCAGTACTTGGCGAGAGAGTTTATGGAGACTACTGTCGGAAGCGTATGGGAAAAAACGATAAATGCTAGATTCTGTCTATGATTATGCATTCATTTGAGAATGGGGGGAAGAGTTGTAAAGATTCTTTCATGGAGACAAAAAGGAAAAAGAAAAGAAAATAATTTTGGGATTGGCGTTTGATTTTGCTAAAAGACAGCTGCAATTAACGGTTACTTATGACTCGAATCTAATAACAGGGTGTGAAAGATATGAGCTTGCATATTACAGTTTTAATCCTTTTAATTAATTCATTTGAGAGAGGAAGAGAAGTGCTAATGCTTGCATAAAGAATATCGGTTATACGTTACATTACTTTAATAAGTAGAGCACAGCTGCTTATATATTTTGTCTAATTTTTAAGACAGATGCACTTTTGATTTCATGAGAAGGAAACGGTTGGATTAGAAGTATGTGAACATTTGTAATTCATTTTTAGCATAACCGCAAAGTCAAGGTTGAAAACTTTCTGATGTATGCGAATAATGACTTACATTTTAGAATAAAGAAATCAGATTTGTTATCTAAATTAAATCAGAAATAGATTTTTAGTTAAAATATTGAATTTTGGTGGGGGGGGGGAATTACAGACCTTTTAAAATCTATAAACTATATTTGTTTATTATTTTTAATTATTTATAATTATTTATTTATTTGGGGGGGAATGAATGAATATTTATGAATATTTTTTTAAATCTCTATTTTTTGGGGGGGGGAGGAGAAGCATGAAATCAATATATGCCTGCTAGATGTTGGAAGAGGAATGGAAAAGCTTATGTTAACTTGTTAAAATTTTGGTGGGGGGGTAGTTGAACTGAAAGCAAGATATATGACAAACGTCTTTGTCATAGGCTGAACTCAACTTGAGTCAACCCCCACTCGAGTATCGGGCAGTCTATCGGGAGGACGTACTGTTCGCCCTCGACGAGTAGTCAAACAATTTTGCAGAGATGTTTTCCCTACCACTCTTCTTAGCATTCGTTTCAGGATTCCGACGAGTCTTTTCCGAAAGCCACCCCACCAGGGCGCAGAAGGTGGTATGAGCTGCCAGTCTATATGTGAAAAAACACTGAAAGTTTTTAGTTTCTCAAAATCAATCTTGCTAAATAAATTACGACATCCACTAAAATTGTTGCCGTTATCAGCGTATATTACTGAAGGACGGCCTCGTCTCGCAATAAATCTTGTGAGTCCACGAATAAAACTGTCTGTTGAGATATTATACAACAGTTCGAAATGGACTGCTCTAAAATGGCACACGTTATTAATAAAATCCATACTTTGGATTCATCTTTCAAATAAAGAGGACCGCATAGATCCACCCCTATTATTTCAAAAATAGCCGCTTCTCGCACTCTGTTTATCGGTAAAACACTTCCTTCAGCTTCCGGGGGTTTCGAGGCGTGTTTCTTGCATACGACACATTTACTAATTACGCTTTTAATAGTCTTACGACTCTTTAGAATCCAATATTTTTCTCTTAGCACGGTCATAAAAAATGATACACCACAATGGTCAAATTCTAAGTGCTTCGAAAATATAAGTTGTTGTACAACGTGGTGCTTTGAAGGTAAGACGACAGGTAACCTAAAGTTAAATTCATCTTCTCGATGAAAAATTTTAGTTTTCACACGGATGATATCTTCCGAATCTGTAAAAGTGCTTAAGCATTTATATCTTTTATCGTTCATATTTTCAAATGATTCCTTTTGTACTAGCTTTAAAATAACTGTTTCTGCCTTCTGAATTTCACTGTTAGTCAATTGACCGAATATTCTGTCGTTACTACCCCTTTTCGAATTTTGAATAAATCGCAGAATCCAACCAGTGATTCGCAAAATTTTACTGTACGAAGAATAGCGATTATAAAATTGGGGGTCATTACTTTCTAAATTAGAGGCAGTTACAATTGTTTTTCGTTTTTCTGTATTTACTATTTCCATGTTAGGCAAAATATTAGACTTAAGCCATTTTTCTTCGGAATCCAAAAGCCATGTCGGTCGTAACCACCACTGAGACCTAATAGGGGATTTCGCACAACAACCGCGTGAAGGCAAATCAGCCGGATTCATATGTCCAGGTACGAAATTCCACGAAGCGGTGGATGTATGTTTTCGAATTTCCCTAACTCTGTTTTCTACGAATGTATCCCAAGGTCCTTCCCGTTTTATCCAATATAACGCGTCCATAGAATCTGACCAATAGAACGTATAAATATTTTCTAGTTTCAAATCTGCTTTAATGCTATTGGTCAATCTAGCTCCAATGCAACAAGCTAGTAATTCTAGACGCAGAATCGAAATGTCTTTCAGCGGAGCTACTCTAGAACGTGCCTGAACAAGTTGACAGGTGACAAAATTCGATTGCTCATTTCTGAGAAAAACGCATGTAGCATAAGAAGATTTACTCGCGTCGCAAAAGGCGTGTAGAGATAATTTTCCCATTTTTACTGAAAAGTCAGATAATTTTCGAGGTATTTCAAGATTTTCTAAATCCTTAATTTGGTTACTCCATTTTTTAAATTCCTTAACTATCTCATCGGGCAATTTGGAGTCCCATGAAGCTTTCATTTTCCAACATTTCTGTAAAAGCAATTTTGGAATTAAGGTCACGGGACAAGTGAAACCGATGGGATCGAATATTTTATGCGTTAAGGACAAAATCGTTCTTTTTGTGATGAGCTCATTCTCAACTTTAAAATTCCGGAACTCACACGACAACGTGTCCTTTTCGGTATGCCATATTAAACCAAGTAACGGAATTTTTATATCATTCTCATCGTTCAAATAACCGTTGTCATTATTGCCTAATCCAAATTCCTCGCATTGATTATAACACCAACCACGAAGATCAAATTGTGCTGATGTAAAAGTTTTCGTGCTTCATTTCGAAAATACTCTAACTCTTCCCTCGTCTCTACAGTGGCTACACAATTGTCTACATAAAAGGATTCTTTAAGTTTTAGAGCAACATCTTTAAGATTTTCAGGAGCCTGATCTAAGTGATGTGTAAGAGTAGCAGCCAAAAGGAAAGGGCTACAACTAATCCCGAAAACCACCCTACAATGTCTATAAAACTCAAGGTTTTAGGAATTCCCATCTCTCCACCAAAGAAAACGTAAATAATCCCTGTCTTTTTCATTTAGAGATATCTGCAAAAATGCTTTTCGAATATCTGCTACAACCCCTATCTTTCCTATTCTAAATCGACTTAGGACGGAAGGAATTAATTCAATTAAATTAGGTCCCTTTTCTATACAGTCATTTATGGAAACGGAACCCCTAACATGTGCTGAACCATCGAATACCGGTCTAATTTTGGTTGTAGACGTAGGCTTGATTACCGCTCTATGAGGGAGATAGTGGATCTTAAAAGGGTTAAATTTTTCATCACAATTCACTTTTTCAATGATCCCCTTCTGTTCCCATTCATCCAAAACTTTTTCGTAAACTTTCAGTAAACCGCAAGAATTAAGATTTTTGATATTATTTTGAAGGCGTTTTTCCGCTAACCCTGTATTACTAGGAATAGGGGGGTGTTCATTTATCCAGGGGAGACTAACTTTGTATCTACCGTCATTTTCTCGGCTTACGGTTTCTTTGAAATGTTTCATAACCAATTTTTGAACTTCTTCCTTAGATTGTTTTTCAGCCGGATCTACTATGCCTAAGGAATCCAAATTCCACAAATCCGTAATTTTTGCATCATTTACTAATAGCGAAAGGACAAAAAGGGAACTATCATTTTCTTTATCATTAATTTTCCCCATAGTAGTCCATCCAAGTGACGTTGGCATCGCAACTAAACCGCAAGAATGATTTTCAATTTCTCCCGTAAACAAATTTCCTACAACATCTGCGCCTAACAAAACATGTACTTCGTTAATATTCCGTTCATATAAACAATTTTTACTTTCCGGGCAGATATCGCTCAAAAAAATATTTTTTTCTTTTAATTCCGAAATACAATTAAGATTTCTAATCTTAGGAACAGCAGCGCAAATTTTGTCTTGTTCCATGACCTCAATTTTGATATTTTTTCCTCCCCTCAAACCCCTTAAATCTACAGAATAGCAATTATGATCAACCGTTGTTTCGGTACCTCCAAAAAGCACATGCGTGATTTTTACTTTTCTTATACCTTCTAATTCAATTTTATTGGCCACGAATTTTGAGATATAAGATTTTGAAGACGCTGTGTCTAAAATAGCACGCACTATATATTCAAAACCGTTATTCCCTATATAAATACACAGAGTTTGTAAATAAATTGTGCTCGACAAATTTTCGTTCGAAAAGAGAGTAATATCCGACAGTTCGGTTTTTTCTTTCGTTTTTAGCACTTTCCAACCTAGTTGAAAAGTGCTTATGACTTCGGTTTGTCTGGCCGTCTGCCGTCTGGCCGTCTGTCCGTGCTCTAACTCCCGTAAATATGCTCGGATTGCTCTGCAATTTTTATATGTTATTGTCGTTATCTATAGCATGTTCCCTATTTCAACGAAAGTGTGTAGCACTTATAGTTTTTTTACAGGGACACTCAAAAGAATTCCGTTACATTGCGGTCTATGGGGAAAAATCATTTGCGGTTTATTTAAATAATGTTTCACTATTTTAAACGCATTGTAATTTATATATATTACTAAGGTGCATTAGAAGAAGCTTAATATGGAACAGGGTGTGCATAGCACTTATAGTTACTTTACAGGGACAGTAAAAATAATTCCGTTACGTTACGTCTATGGAGAAAAATCTCCTGCGGTTTATTTAAATAATGTTTCACTATTTTAAACGCATTGAAATTTATATATATTACTAAGGATCATTACAAGAGGCTTACTACAGAATAGTGTGTGTATAGCAGCCATCGTTCATTTACAGGGACACTTAAAATAATTCTCTACTGTCTGTTAACAATAATTCCTGGAAGTGCGTTTTAAGTTACTGAACGCGATTTTAATTTTAACTCGCTTTTTGTCTATTATGTGGTGTGTATATATTCTGCAGATCCTACACAGGGCAGCACAAAAGTTCGCGAACACATTTCCGTTTACTGACAGAAACTCCAGAAGCATAATTTTAAACTGTGCTACGCGTTTCCTAACTAAACTAGAATTTAGCATCCTATGTAGTATATATATAAATCTATAGATCCTATACAGGGCTGAATAAAAGTATTCGGATATTTTTCCGAATATTGTATCAGTTGGAAATTAATGAAATTATGTTTTTAAATATGTTATGCGTTTTCCAAATTGTTTACTTAGATGTTATCTTTTAGCTTATTAAACGGTATGTTTTGTAAAATTATTTTGGAAGCGTTGGAAAGTGCTATATAATCTATGCTTGACGCTTGATTTTTCGTTCTTGTTTCATTTGCTTTTGCTTTATAGCAAAATAGCACATTATGGTTGCCTTTACAATGACAGCAGACTATTTTTTCTTTACAAAAACGCGATAAATGTTTCTTCATTTTCAGACACTTAAAACATGCTCCCTTCTTCATTAAAATACTTTTTCTTTCTTCAATAGTTAAGCTAGCTGCGAACTGACATTTGGATGAGCAATGTTTTGAAGAGTTGCAAAAAACACAATTCGATAAACTTAAATTTTCCTCCGTATAGTCGCTATTAAATAATTCACAGTCGAATATATTTTATGCTTAGCTCGCGAATCGTGGATGTTCTTATCGGGAAAAACGTGAGTTTTCCGGCTATCTTCCTTAATTGCATTTGACACTAACATCGCTTTCTCTCTAGCATGTAAACAAGATGATAAAAATTTTATCAGCTCTTTAATTTCGTAATAACCTTTCTCATTTTCCGATTTATTTAATTCAATGAGAAGGTCTTGAGGAATTGTTTTCAATATAGTGGTACACAATACACTAGATATTTCTTCAATATTTGTACCGAGACTTTCTAAACTGCTAAGTTCAACAGATAATTTGTCGTATATATCTGCCGAATTTCGTAACGGCTTCGTTGCTAAAATGTTACTCATATGAGTATGAATCAGCATTTGTTTATTTCCGTATCTATTTTTCAATAGTTCCACTGCAGCATCGTAATTCTTTTCTGATATAGGAAAGCCTTCAATTGTGCTTAACGCCGTAGTTTTTAATTGAGCTCGCAAATAGTTGAATTTATCAATTTTATTCAATGAACTGTTATTATGAACGGAAGATTCAAAACAATTCCAAAAGGTAAGTCAGTCATTCATATTCCCATCAAATATTGGAATACTTAATTTAGGAAGTTTCACCCGTACGGAATTCTCTCCCCTATTATTAAATGCAACTTCCGAAGCATTTTCGTAATTTACTTCCTGTTTTGACTTAAAATTATTTAAAAGTCCTGCTTTTATTTCTCTTATTTTTTTATTTACGCGCGATTTCCAAGAAATTACGTTTTCAGCATACTTTTCAGCTGCTTCCAATTCTTTTTCTAAATCATCTGGATCAATCAATAATTCTAAGTTATTGTCCGTAGTTTTTAAAGACCTAAATTTGTCTGTAACCGATTCGACATATTCTTCTAATTCTTCAGCAGTTACATCTTCTAAGTCTATTGAGTTTTCGATTTTGCTTAATCGTAAAATAGTTCTTCTTTTTTTAAGAACGTCTAACGTTTCTGGTTGAGACATATTTGTGTGTGTGTGTGTGAGTCGAAATGATATATAGTTCAAATCTTTTTAATTCGATTTTAAATCTTTACCAAACAATAAGATTTCAAAATTTTCTAAACTATTTCTTATTTCAAAAAAAGATTTCAAACTATATTCTAAACTATTTCACAATTCATGAATATTTACCCGCATTATACATCCCGGCAGGGATGCCATGTCAAAAATTCTCATGAATCAGTCAACATTAATTTTATTTAGATAAGAGTTTTTAAAGAATTTATAATAAAGATAATCTCTTACCTGCGGGTTCGTGATGGGATGCTTCATGCAGGTATCTTGATCGTATCAAAGAGTAAGGCTCACACACACAAAAGACAAAGTCTTTAAATAAAAACACACAACATTTACTAACGTTAACAAAACACAACAATTAAAATTATAAATCCTTTTCTTAATGATTCACAGAAGCAGCAATCATTACATCTTGTTCCTTTGGTCTTAAAAACCCAACTGCTTAACATATTTCTCTGAAAGAAAAAAAGAAATTATTATTCAAAGGTTCAAAGTACAAATTTAAAAACCAGTCTTCGTGGACGGAAATGAAACGTCTTAGCGAAATGTAGAGGCACAGTCTATGGTTTTTATAGTTCTAATCAGAGTTCTTTTCTTCACACAGAGCGAAACTTTCTTATATTAGTATATATTTCTTACGTCCATCTATTCAGTTGTTTTCATATCTGGTTCACATTACAAACAAATGATTGATATACCTCAAAATATAAATGTTAAATCAGCAATTACATGAAATCACATCTCTTTATTGATCTTAGTGTATGCTTTAGAAATAAAACAAAAGACTACAGTACATTTACTATGCGTAATTCTATAGGTATTAAGTCCAAGATCTTTATTTTCTTGGGCCTCATACGGGGAACATTTTCTTTACAGGGAGCATTTAAAATAATAGTCTGTCGAAATAAGTCTCAGGTCGAATGTACACTGTATTAATATTAAGAATAGTTTTTAAGAAAAAATGTCTTATATGTTTTCCGTTTTAAATGGAAAAGTTTTTACATATACGTTACAACAGTTTTTAATTAGTATCGTATGAACCACAAGACTAAATTCTAGTCGCATAATACTGGCCATTGTATTGATTTTTATTAGGAGTGGAAAAAAATTATTTTTTTCTTCAAATGGAAACTACAGGATCTTAATAAATACTTAATATGCAAGTTAAGTATTTAATCATAGATCTGTCATTTTCATTACTTTACCAAGAAGCATATTATGATTTGTTATCTCAGGAGCTCTAAATGTATTCAGTACGAGCGGTTGGAAAAACATTAATCTCTTGCACTCTATGATGTACGCAGCGTACGTCATGATAATTTGGTCATTTCCAACAATGACGATCGCAGGGCAATAGATATGAATAGGGAATAGGTTTGAAAAGATTATGCAATAGGTTCGAAAATGTATTCCCTTACAGCCGTGTCGCCTTTATACTAGATAGACATAAATAAAGACGAGTTGGTACGTGTGGATAATGACCTTGATTTCGTTTTGGTATCCGCTAGGGGGTGCTAGAAAGGTTATTTGAGAAGGCTTTCGAAACGAAGGAATCGTAACTACGTAGTTGGTATCAGTTCGCGTCATTTGGATATTGGGCTTCTTTATTTATGTATTTTTAACGCGATAATTGTTTTTTATGCATAATTGAATATGAATTATGACAGCAGCAACTATGAGAATTATGTCCCCGATACAGAAAGTGGGAGCAGTGACCTTGAAATTAGTGACATATCTTACTTAAATTCGCTTAATAAATTAAACTTGCTTAATTAATTTTTTTTACAAACTCATCAACACATATGATATACAGCTATCATGCTGTAATCATTTGGCATAGCCGACAAAGTTTTTGTCAAAAGTGTCTTATATTTGTTCCATTTTAAATGGAAAAGTTTTTACATATACGTTACCACAATTATTAATTTGTATCGTATGAACCAAAAGACTAATAACTAGTCGCATAAGACTGGTCATTGTATTGATTTTTATTAGGAGTGGAAAACATTTATTTTTTTTCTTCAAATGGAAACTAAAGGCTCTTAATGAATACTTAACATGCAAGTTAAATATTCAATCATAGATCTGTCATTTTCATTACTTTACCAAGAAGCATATTATGATTTGTTATCTCAGGAGCCCTAAATGTATTCAGTACGAGAAGTTGGGAAAACATTAACGTCTTGCGCTCTATGACGTACGCAACGTACGTCATGATAATTTTGTCATTTCCAACGATGACGATCGCAGAGTATGTTATGCAATAGGTTTGAAAATGTATTCCGTTACAGCCGCGTTGCCATTGTACTAGATAGACATAAATGAAGACAAGTTGGTACGTGTGGATAATGACCTTGATTTCATTTTGGTATCCGCTTGGGTGCGCTGGAAATTTTATTTGAGAAGGCTTTCGAAACGAAGGATTCGTAACTACGTAGTTAGTATCAGTTCGCATCATTTGGATATTGTGCTTCTTTATTTGTGTATTTTTAACGCGATAATTGTTTTTTATGCATAATTGAATATGGATTATGACAGCAGCGACGACGAGAATTATGTCCCCGATACAGAAAGTGAGAGCAGTGACCATGAAATTAGTGATATATCTTACTTAATTAATAAACTTGCTTAATTAAATTTGTTTTTTTACAAACTCATCAACACATATGATATACAGCTATCATGCTGTAATCATTTAGCATAGCCGACACAGTTTTTGTCAAAAAGTTCATATTGTCACGGAGCCTTGTGGCTAGTGACATGCATCCGCTAACAGAGCTACACTGCAAGGTGTTTTAAATTCAGAAAACATCCCCATTATAGTTACGCTGATTTGATTGCATGATAGTTTTACATATCCAAAATATCTTACGTGTTATTTCTAACCTGTCATGAAAAAGGCGCATTCATCTAAAGATATAGAATATATTACAATCTTGTATCTGAGGAGTCTGGATTGAACATATTCTTTAAAAATCAAATATATATTTCGCGATTTTAAAACAATATTTTAGTTTATTTTAGGATACACGTTTATGGAACTTAAAAGTGATAAATATATTTTTTTTCATGAAGATTCTATTTTGATTTGCATATTTAATGTTTTCGACTTTTCCTATCAACTGTCAAATGTGTCCTGAACACACTATATGTATTCGTTTTATAAAAGAGCAGAAAAAAATGACGTCCAAATTTTACTTCCAATTTAAATCAATGAAAATATTACAATTTGCTTCAAAAACCCTTAAATTTACACACCGTAGAGACAATTTTACGATTTTTTTCGTGTATGAATAGACACTACATAGAGATAAACATTGAAAACGACGACTTGACGAAGTAAAATATAAATGATATCAATAGAAAATACTTAATTTTTCAAGCAAAATGTAACAGATATTTTCCACTTCTCACAGAAATACATTTAAATACACATTTTGGTTTTCTTTAATTTTCATTATAAATTAACTTTGTGAAGAAGATTATTCTTTATTTCAGTATCATATCTTAGTCTTGAATTAAAATGCATTATAGTATTTAAAATATTATCTTTTAATTTAAATGCAATATTCAAGAGAAAAAGTTTTAGATGCTGAAAACTTCGTTTAGAATTCTATATACAAATCCATTCAATTAAATGTTTTACGTGACAATCACGAAGAATCAGAATTTCTGTACCCATTTGCTGTGCATTTAGGCAATTTGTTACAAAAGATGGAGTCCGAACAAACGTGGTTGAAATTCCACAGTAGAAGTTTATTTTTTCAAAGATGAAACAGGTAACCAAATTTAGAAAAAAAATATATGTTTGTACTGGAATACAAATGTTTTGGTATCTTCCTCTGAAAGAAAAAAACTCCAATATTTTTCTTGAAGCAAATTAAAGCTAAATGAAATAAAACAACATTTAAAAAAAAATAAACAATGTGAAAGTATTTTATAAACGTAGTCATTATATTTGTTATTACATTTTTGAATATTTTTGAACCACTAATGAATGGCATGAGCGACAATTCAGGGTTTGCTTATATTTTATTGCACACTTTCAAATTTTTACACCATGAACATTTGCATATTTCTCTTTCGGTTATTAGAAAGGCAGATTAAAAATTAAAATCGAAAAGTTTTTAGTTCGAATTTAAAGCATTTCAAATATTCTTATTTGGTTCCTCAACAGATAAAAATACACTCTGTACAAAAATCATTTACTGTTTTTATTCTATATGAACCAAAAAGAGAGACAAACACTGGAAGCGATGATACGAACTTTCTCTACATTTAAGAAATATTTCTCTCTTATTACCTGTTTATATACTGTTTTACATTAAAAAATATTATAAGAATGTGAAATTTAGAATTTCTTAGCAGCTTTATTGAAGACAAATTACCAACTTAGGTAGAAAACATCTTTTTAGCAACAAGATTTGAAATTTTACTGATATTGTCAAAATGTAACATCAGGCAGCGTTTTGCTAAAATTTATTATTAAAAGGCTCTTTTTAAATATAAGCATATCTTGTACTAGTTCAAGAAACTTTTATAAATACCATATGAAATAAATAACATCTTAATCCATTAATATAAATTAAAACACCATTAAAATCCCATTAAATCAAGTTGGAACCTCCTAGATATTCCAGCATTTTTAATGCACATAGAGTTCAAAAGACTAGACAACCATGCTGAAATGGGTGTTAAAAATGGTATTTATTACGTATATAAAATTGTATTTCTAGAATTTAGCTCAAATAGAAAATATGAAATTCAGTAAAATGTACTTCGTTCTTACGTAGATAATAATAAATTTTCTGAGTACTGTAAATAAAAATAGCTTTTATCGAAATTATTTCTATAAACATAAGTCTGAAAATATAAATATCTATTACTCCAACTGTGAATGCTCGAAAGTAGCACTTATGCCGAAATAATTTAAATAAAAAGAATGTTGATTTGGAAAAAAAAAAATACATATATAACAGAAAATGAAACTGACGCGATACTTAAGAAAGAATCATTATCATAGATATAAAGTCTGTGGTTGGCATATCATAGTAATGTATATAAATACTCTTGTAAGATTCTCAGTTAAGTCCAATATTTGCAACTGATTCATTAGGTGAGAAACTGTTTTAAACAAGATGCGCCATCTCCTTATATATCAAATCATGCGAAGTGGAAGACAAAAAATTGTTGATATTACAGTACTTCTTTCTGAAGTTTAATTAAGGGGTTTATTTGTGTTATATTATAATACTTTTATGTGTAAATGTGGTTCAATTTCTATTTTTAAAAAGTAGGTTTTCGAAATGATAAAGTGATTTATATTATTTTAAATAAAATAATTCATGTTTTTATTTAAAATGTTAACAAAATTGTAATTTAGTGTAACAAAATATTATTTTAATAGAAAACAATTTTGAATAATATTAAATGTTACATGATGTCATTTGGGTATTATATATGTAGTAAAGTTTAATAAACTAGATATCGTCATGTTTGCAGTACTTATTTTTTTTACATCACAACTCATATTATTACCTATGAGATTGTCCCTTTCAAAATTCTTCATAACAAAAACATCATTTTCCAAAGAATAGCATAATTAATTGTATGCTAAATAAACATCTGTATTTAACGCACTGTAAAAAATGACCAATGTTTCTTATTTTATGAAAATATACTATAACCACGAACGGAAAAATAATATAATCTTCTGAGTTATCCGAAATTCCGAATAGCGTGCTCCATTGTCTTTTGAATCTCCAGAAACCAATACATTTCCAAAATTTAAAGAATTATTTATAAAAACAAAGTATTTTTCGCTGCCCGTATTTTTCAGAAACGTTTCCGAAGGGTTTTTATAGTGTATTAATCAGTGTCCTCAGCCTAGACTACCTGATTTTCGAATGTCATACATTCTCAAGTAAACGTTTTCAGCCCCATAAGTTAATTTATACATGAAAGAGTAAAGAAGAAATCTTAATTTTAATGTTATTGTTAACGCTGTTAATTTTGCATGTTTGTCTGTTAAACATATTTTTTGAGCATGGAAATGTTTACTTGAGAATGGATAGCATTCGAAAAACAGGTATTCCAGGCTGAGGACACTAATTCATACACTATAAAAACCCTTCGGAAGCGTTTCTGAAAAATACGGGCAGCTAAAAATACTTTGCTTTTATAAACAATTCTTTAAATTTGGAAATGTATTGGTTTCTGGGGATTCAAAAGACAATGGAACACGCTATTCGCAATTATCTCCAATAGTCTAAACAATTAAACTCATTTGTGTAGCCATGTAATTGATAAACTGAATTTATACGCATCACGTACTATGCAACAATTTAGCTAGGCTTAAAAACACACTTACAGCAATTATCGTTCATAGAGAGTACTGTAGCAGAATTATTTTGTGTGTCTCTGTAAATGAACGATAAATATAATGTACACTATACTTTATAGTAATGCACATGGCTTTCATTATGTTTGAAATAGTGTAACATCATTAAAATATATTGCAAAGGATTTTTTCCTGTAAACCATTATATAACAGATTTCTGTTGTATAACCATATAAATAATCAATAAACTATTTGCACCCCATATTCTACAGAAATTATGTTTTAGTGCACATCATAAATGCATATAAATTTCAGTGAAATGGTGTAGCCTCATCAAAAATCTCTTGGAACTATTGTTTTTCTATTGGCCGTAATATAACTGAATACTTTTGTCAGTCCATGTAAACAAACAATAAAAGATAAACACTTCATTTAATTTAGCGATCGTACTATAGTAATCGCCAATAACATGTAAAAGTTACAGAGCAATACTTGTATTTTTACAAGAGTTAGAGTACGGAAAGACAGACAACCGGACAGACAAACCAAATTCATAAACACATTTCAAGTATATTATAAAATGTTGAAATATGAAAAAAAGAAAATTTGTTCAAATTGATGAGTTTTCTGAAGGTTAAAATCACATATCCTTACTATCAAACGAAGAAAAAATTAAATAATCTCTATAAACCGTGTAAAAAACGTTTAAATATACTAATCTGGGCAGTAAATTACTTTGATGGGGATGAAATCAAACTGCCAAAGAAAGTTCTGGTTTGATATATATTGGAATTAATTAAATGTTGCATTTTTGAACTTGTATATAATGAAAAATTAGATTTTCTCTCTCCCTGTTTTTCACCTTTTATCATTCTATATATTAATAATAATTATTTTTCGGGAAAAAACATGAAAATAAATACTATGAAAGAAGCAGTAAAAAATACAACTTAAATTTTGATAGATAAATATGTGCGCTGGATAATAAGGACTTTTAAATGTCCATGCAGTTATAATCAGTATAATTATTACATTTAAGGCTGTTCGTCACTAAACTTCTCGATTCCACTCGCTAATGTTAATCGTATGGGTGTAGGATACATTCGTATTTTTAAAATATCTCCTCGGGAATTTAATATTTTTAACTTCTGTTTTCTTTGTACTGTTCTTAAAGGATCTCTCTTTTTTTTTCTTAGTTATCAAAATATTTCTAAAATATGTGCTTAATTAATAATTGTATATGTTAATATCGTACGAAACTGAATTAGAATTTAACACTTCACATAAACTTAAGTATATTTTTCAGAAAAAAAATTGACAAACAAGAAAAAAAGATACCTCCTTTAAGAATAGTACAAAGAAAACAGAAGTTAAAAATATTAATTTCCTGAGGAGATATTTTAAAAATACTAATGCATCCTACGCCCATAGGATTAACATTAGCGAGGGGAATCGGGAAGTTTACTGAAGGGAAGCCTTAACTATCCCATGTTATTTTATTTTAGTAACTAAAAAAGTCCATACTATCTTCTTCGAAGACAAGTAAAAATATTAATTGGAAAAAGGATTTGAAGGTTTCTAATCATTTCATCAATTTTTCATTAAAATTATCATGGCTTAATTGAAACGTTATTGTGCATTATATTTTCATTTAATCTAAACTGATGTTTTGGGCACATTTCTCATATATCTTCTGAACGGCAACTTTTTTAACACTTTCCAACATAGTTGCAAAGAGTTTTTGAATTCCGTCTGTCTGTCGTCTGTCTGCCGTCTTTCTCTCTGTCTGCGTAAGTAAAGTCGGATTGTCATGCAATTGGTATGTGTTATTGAAGTTTACTATGGCAGACTCGGTATTGAAAATGAAGTGCGTAGCACTTATATTTCTTTCACAGAAACACTCAAAAGTATTCCACTACAATACGATCCATGGGGAAAAATCATTTGCGGTTTATTTTAATGATGTTATCAGTTTCAAAGATATTAAATTTGTTATATATCACTGTGGTTCACTACAAGAGGCTTTCTATACAATATGGTGTGAATAGAACTTATCGTTTCTTTACAAGGACACTCAAAATAATTCCGTTACATTACGGTCTATGCAGTAAAATCGTTTGGGGTTTATTTTAATAATGTTTCAGTATTTCAAACATATGGAATCTGATATGTATCACTACGGTGAAATACAAGATACTTACTATACAGCTAGTTGGAACCCGTCAAAACTTGACGGAAAAAAATACTATACCAATATCAGTAAAATAAGTTTCCTTATTACATAAGAAGGGGTGCGTTTTTCAAGTATTTTATTTTAAAAGTCACCCCCCCCCCGTGAAATACAATACTATTTCCGATGAAAACTGCCAACAAAGAATCCGTAAACAACTTTGTAATGCAAGTCAGCTTGACGTTACCGCCATATTCCCGAAGGCAAGAAATAAAATTTCATGTACCTAAGAAGTATCATACAAATAGTATATCCCTACTTTCATCTCATATTCAGTAAATAAAAGAACATCGTAAATAAAGCACCCCACCCCCCGTGTGATAATGCAACCGAGTAAGCGCCAATGCGCATGTGCATTGTATCTGCCCAAAGCCACCGTCGAAACTCGACGTTAAAAAAAGTTTTAATATGTTCAAATTAAGAAGTTTTAATATGTCCTCTTTAATCATTGTTCGTTTAAAATCCATTTTTTCTAAATCACATCCATTGTTTTAAACTAATCAATATTTATGTAAAGATGAAGAATTTTAGCTATAATAATAAATCAATCTGCAGATAAGGGAAATTTTTAATGCTTTCAAGTGTAATTTATTTGTATTGTTTCTTTGATCCCTTTACATAATCAGCACGATCATTCCTTTTCCATCACAGTCGGGGATCTTTTCCCTCTTATACAGTTAAATATCCAATGGATCTTTAAAAAAATAATAAAATATAGTTCCTAGAATATTCTGATGCACCATATACATCAACGAATTCAACATATCAATTTTATGATATAAACTGTTATATATCTTATAAAATATTAGCCTTACATTGTTTATTCCAGCCAAAAACACAATCATTATTTCAAGTTTTTTTTTTTTTTTTTTTTTTTTTTTTTTTTTTTTTTTTTCTTCTGAAATCTTTTACTTTTGTGAATTTTTTTAGAAAAAATGAAACTTTCTAACCTATAATTTAAACAAAAATGAAAAATCATGCGTCAAGCATAGGTTATGAAACACTTTCCAACACAGCCAGAAAACTGTAATGAAACTTCCGTTAAATAAAGTGAAGGAAGATATAAGTAAACGGTTTAGACAACATATAACACGTTGAAAAATACAGTTTATGAAATTACCTACCATTGTCAAAAAAGTAGACAAATTATTTTGTGCAGCCCTGTATATGATCAATAGATTTGGATCTATTAGAATTTAGTTCAGTAAGAATATTCACTATTGTATAAAAATATTGTGTATAGTAAACTACACGATTTTACTGAATGGCGTATGAAAAATTTTATGTAAAATAATACTTAAAATTACATTAAATTGACGTTTCGGTCAACTTCTATGACCATCTTCAGAATAATATCTGTTACAATTACATTTATAGACGAAACGCTTCCATCTTGAAATATTTACATAACTGATTCATGCTTAACATGAGCAAGTTCAAATCACAGGCCATGAAGTGGCGCCACCTACTAGAAAAAATCCGAGTTACAGAACTATATAGGACTCAAAATAATAGTATGAAATTATAGTTTAAAAATAGATAATTGTACTTTCACAGAAGACATAAAAATATAAATTGCATAAAAAATCCAGTGATGTGTGGTTATTTCAAAATGTTCAACCAAAGTTTTGGAATAAACGAAGAAATGTTGTTATTGCAAACCTCACTTTCACGTACTAATATTTCGATCGCTTCTTTCACAAAACCCTCCATGTTATCTTCACAAGGAATAATAATTCTTGCATTTACAAAGTCTATAGAGCAGCCAGGATTATTGAAGTAAAACCCTAGAAAGAGCTGTTGCCTGTCGGTAGTGTATGATGTCACTCCTATGCTCTTTTAAGCGCTCAATAAATTTTCTTTTCCTGACACCAATGTAGAATTTACTATCATTATTTTTCAAACTGATAGGAATTTCATAAACTCCGGAGCGTTGGTCCCTAGGTCTTGGATCTAGGTTGATGTTTAATTGATCAATGAGGTAAGGGGGAGGAATAGCAACTAGCTGAATATTGAATCCTCGAACAATTTTCCTTAATTTTTCAAATAAAACAGGGATATACCGAAACTTACGAAAGGTTGGACTTTGTTGGTTATTTGGAAAGCTGTGAGAGGGGGGGGGGGGTTATAATGCATATGAATGATCCTCAAAATATATTTAATAGGAAATCCGTGATCTATGGCAATCTGTTTAATGAAATCGAGTTCTTGTTGCAAATTTGCGTCAGAACAAACTAAAAAGGCCCTCTGTATAAATGATTTAAAAGCAGCAATCTTGTATTGGAACGGTAAGTTAGCGTTGAAAGGGATGGTGGTATTCTCTTTCATGGGCTTTCTATAAACATTGTGGCCCATCATTTTGTTATTATGATCCAAAAGCACATCCAGGGAGGGCAAACAAGCGTCTTTTTCAATTTCCAATGTAAATTTAATGTTACGATCCAGGTTGTTAATATTTACAAGAAAATTATCCAGTGCAAAACGGCTAAGATCCCACGTAATGAAAACATCATCAACGTAACGTACACAAAATGTTGGTTTCTCATCAAAAGTGTTGAATAA
This sequence comes from Maratus michaelseni, assembly GCA_963931845.1. NCBI lineage: Eukaryota > Metazoa > Arthropoda > Arachnida > Araneae > Salticidae > Maratus > Maratus michaelseni. Next base: position 286,521,330 of record OZ007591.1, on the reverse strand, counting down.
GATTTTCTCCATTGGTCTTAATTTAAATTCTGCGAACAAACTTGAAATCGGAGACCCCCATAGGGGCTCCCCTGGGCTGTTTATAATATTCGTTATTGAAGATAAACACATTACTCTGTACAATGAGATTTAAACCCGCTTTAAGTGAAGTTTTCATGTCATCTTTTAATTGCATATGATTATCAATAATTGTGCCAATATCTTGAATAATTTCACTCATGTCAAGAGAGGGGTATAACGATATTATGTCCAGGTTAGCAAAAATAGTGTGATCATTGATAGGACAAGCCCTTACCTTTTCCAAAAATTCCGCTGTAGAGTTTACCACATAGCTTGAAGAGGGTAATATCATTTTAAGAAAAATCACAAAAGCTTTTCGATAAAATAAACAGGCCCGGAGCAACGAGCTACGATGGGCCTGATTGGATGAAGATTGGATGGCCATATTGTATGAAACAAAATTAAACTTAATCACACTGGTGTTACCCCGAAGCTCACAGGTCGCTTAAAAGACCATAAACCTGGCCTTCCAATCAGGCCCATCGTAGCTCGTTGCTCCGGGCCTGTTTATTTTATCGAAAAGGCTTTTGTGATTTTTCTTAAAATGATATTACCCTCTTCAAGCTATATGGTAAACTCTACAACGGAATTTTCGGAAAAGGTAAGGGCTTGTCCTATCAATGATCACACTATTTTTGCTAGCCTGGACATAATATCGTTATACCCCTCTCTTGACATGAGTGAAATTATTCAAGATATTGGCACAATTATTGATAATCATATGCAATTAAAAGATGACATGAAAACTCCACTTAAAGCGAGTTTAAATCTCATTGTACAGAGTAATGTGTTTATCTTCAATAACAAATATTATAAACAGCCCAGGGGAGCCCCTATGGGGTCTCCGATTTCAAGTTTGTTCGCAGAATTTAAATTAAGACCAATATAGAAAAACTTATTCAACACTTTTGATGAGAAACCAACATTTTTGGTACGTTACGTTGATGATGTTTTCATTACGTGGGATCTTAGCCATTTTGCTATGGATAATTTTCTTGTAAATATTAACAACCTGGATCGTAACATTAAATTTACATTGGAAATTGAAAAAGACGCTTGTTTGCCCTTCCTGGATGTGCTTTTGGATCATAATAACAAAGTGATGGGCCACAATGTTTATAGAAAGCCCATGAAAGAGAATACCATCATCCCTTTCAACACTAACTTACCGTTCCAATACAAGATTGCTGCTTTTAAATCATTTATACAGAGGGCCTTTTTAGTTTGTTCTGACGCAAATTTGCAACAAGAACTCAGTTTTATTAAACAGATTGCCATAGATCACGGATTTCCTATTAAATATATTTTGAGGATCATTCATATGCATTATAACCCCCCCTCTCACAGCTTTCCAAATAACCAACAAAGTCCAACCTTTCGTAAGTTTCGGTATATCCCTGTTTTATTTGAAAAATTAAGGAAAATTGTTTGAGGATTCAATATTCAGCTAGTTGCTATTCCTCCCCCTTACCTTATTGATCAATTAAACATGAACCTAGATCCAAGACCTAGGGACCAACGCTCCGGAGTTTATGAAATTCCTATCAGTTTGAAAAATAATGATCGTAAATTCTACATTGGTGTCACGAAAAGAAAATTTATTGAGCGCTTAAAAGAGCATAAGAGTGACATCATACACTACCGACAGGCAACAGCTCTTTCTAGGTTTTACTTCCATAATCCTGGCTACTCTATAGATTTTGCAAATGCAAGAATTATTATTCCTTGTGAAGATAACATGGAGGGTTTTGTGAAAGAAGCGATCAAAATATTAGTACGTGAAAGTGAGGTTTGCAATGACAACATTTCGTCGTTTATTCCAAAACTTTGGTTGAACATTTTGAAATAACCACACATCACTGGATTTTTTATGCAATTTATATTTTTATGTCTTCTGTGAAAGTATAATTATCTATTTTTAAACTATAATTTCATACTATTATTTTGAGTCCTATATAGTCCTGTAACTCGGATTTTTTCTAGTAGGTGGCGCAACTTCATGGCCGGTGATTTGAACTTGCTCATGTTAAGTATGAATCAGTTATGTAAATATTTCAAGATGGAAGCGTTTCGTCTATAAATGTAATTGTAACAGATATTATTCTGAAGATGGTCATAGAAGTTGACCGAAACGTCAATTTAATGTAATTTTAAGTATTATTTTACATAAAATTTTTCATACGCCATTCAGTAAAATCGTGTAGTTTACTATAAACAATATTTTTATACAATAATGTTTTGATGGTGTAACGGTCCAGCTCAATCAAGAATATTCACATTTAGCAGCTTTTGCTAATGGATGGAAACGCACTCGAAATCTTTTGTAAAGCCCTGTATATTATCTGAAGGCTTTTGTACACACCACCTAATAAGCTAAAAGGCAACTTAAAACTCATTTGCAACAATTTCCGAACGTAAACGACAGTATATCTTTTTTTGCGTAGCCGTGTATATGAATTTATTTATATTCAAAAAATTTCCATTGGTCTACTAAATATAGTTCAACAGGAAAATGCGTAAACACAATTAAAAACTACACTTAAGCAATTCACACCCATAGTCTGTAATACTTACGAATTTCCTTGTGTAGCCCTGTATATGATCAACCGAGTTTATAAACACACTCTACTATAAAAAAATAGTTAAACTTAAAAACACAAACCAAAGTTGAAAACGCACTTATTACACATAGACTGTAAATATCGCGCATGTACTATAACCAATATCTTTTGTGCGTCCCTGTAAATAAACGCAATGCATGCAAGGGAGCAATTTATAGTGCACCTCATTAATGCATATAATTTTCAATATGCTTGAAGTAGTGAAATATCACTAAATTACACTGCAAACGATTTTTCTCCATAGAACGGTGTGTAACAGAATTCTTTTGTTTGACCCTGTAAATGAATAATAAATGCTTTGCACCCCATATTCTATAAAATTATATTTTAATGTGCTTCATAATTATACATCAATTTCATTATGTATTAAATGACGTAGCGTCATCGAAATGCACTTGAAACGATTATTCCCCATTAATTGTAATGTAACGGAATACTTTTTACTGTCCCTGTAAAAGAAACTATAAGTACTGCACGCTGCATTTGAAATAGGGAACATGCTATAGATAACGACAGTAACATATAAAAATTTAATTACTTTTATGCTTAAACACCATGCATACAAATAAAAATATATTTTGTACTTAATTGTATAAAAAATTGACATCAACAAAGTTATACTAATGCATAATGATAAAATAAACCCAATGGATAATATTCCCGTGACGTCACTATAAATATGAATTTTTATTCGCTTATAATACACGCGGATAAATATTTTTACCGAAATTTAACTTGCAAATTAAAAAATTCGGCCTAAAAGCCACGTGTTGTTAATATTTATTATTTCTCTTTTATTTCTGCAACCACAGAGTTTCTCTTTACTTTGTGCCTCGCAACAGTGGGCGTTATCCGATTGCCGACTTTATGACGTCAATCGCAGAAGTAAAAATTTAATTTAAAATTAAGGCTAATTAATTAAATTTTCGAACAAACGAATGTACGATAGCAAATCTGTCTCCAAATATCTTTCATAAAAAATGATGTAATTTGATGCAGTAGTTTGTTTTCACAGACTGTCAAAAGAAAACGCTTAGCGTTTTAAATATATAGATATTTTGTGTATAGCATTCATCGTACATTCACAGAGACACAAAAAAGAATTTGTTACTGTCTGTTAAAAGTAATTATTGGAACTGCGTTTTCAGTTGCTGAATGCGTTTTTAAATTTAACTCATATTTTGCCTATTACTGCGTGTGTATAAATTCCATAGATCATATACAGGGCAGAAAAATGTTCTCGATTATATTTCCATTTATTGACGAAAATTTCAGAAGGGGAATTTTAAACTGTGCTACGCGTTTCCTAATTGAACGAAAATTTTAGCATTCTATGTAGTATATATACAAATCAATAGCTCATATACAGGGTTGCACAAACGAATTAGGATATTTTTCTGAATATTTTGAATAATTCTTGAAAATGGATTTCTAAATGTGTTTCGCGTTTTCCAACTTATTTACTTAGACATCATCTTTCATCTTATTAAACGGTGAACTTGTAAAATTATTTTAGAATTGTTGGAAAGTGTTGCATAATCTATGCTTGACGCATGATTTTTCGTCCTTCTCGGTTATTAAATGGTGTCTACAATTTCATGACTCTGTGCTTATACATCTAGAATGAAAAATGCAATTCACTATTTTATATGCTAGATCCTCTCAAAGCAAATAATGTTTTATTCCAAACAGCATCAATACACACAAAGCGAGAATTTTCTTACAAAAAAGAACTTCGTTCTACCTGTGAATGAATATCTACGCATCAATACTTCGAAAGGTTCCCATTTTTCTTCAGAATAATTTCTTAGCGCTACAGATATATATCGCACCAATTTTTTCTTTTTTCTTACTGTCGATAAATGCGATTAAGTGTTTCGGTTATTTAAGAGAAATAGTATTTACAGGAAACGTAATATTAGCTTTTAGCATTCATTTACGAGAGTAAAGATACAATATAACATTCAGTATCAGTTTCATTCTGTTATGAAAATCCTCTGTTCAGACAAAGTTTTATTTTCACAGACAGTTTCTCGCAAAACATTGTGACGTCATGGCAAAGTCACTGTGAAGTCACATTGTGACTCTGTGACCGTCGATGTGACGTCACGTGACGTGGATGCAACGTCACAGTGACTTGAATGCGAGGTCGTTAAGCCCTTCTGTGACCTCCCACTGTGACCACTTTATGAAGTCACATTGGGACTAATTTGTGAAAAATGTGACATTTGTGACGATTCTGTGGTCGGTGGACCACATTTTACCCGAAAACAAACCCGAACCTATTGTGTCGGCACTTTTTTTTTGACAGGTTTCGTATCCTGCATTGCGTCATGCGCCCAGTTTTTATCAAAACCCGGCCCGACCTTATTGTACAGGCTTGTGTTTTTTAACACTTTACAAGCTAGTTGAAAAGTGTTTATGACTTCGGTTTGTCTGCCGTTTGTCGTCTGGTCGCCTGTCAGTGCTCTAACTCGTGTAAATGTACTCAAAATGCCCTGAAAATTTTGTAAGTTATTGTCGTTATCTATAGCATGTTTCCTATTTCAAATGACTAGTGTAGCACCTATAGTTTTTGTACAGGGATAGTCAAAATTATTCCGTTACATTACAGTCAATGGGAAATAATAGTTTTACGTGCATTTTGATGATATTTATTGATACATATTTATTTATACATATTGATATATATTTATGAAGCGCACTGAAGCATATTTTTGTCTAATATGTGGTGCAAGGCATTTATTATTCATTTACAGAGTCACACAAGAGAATCCTATTACACATTGCTCGACGGGGAAAAATCTCTCGCAGTGTAATTTAATGATGTTTCGCTATCTCAAAGATAATGAAAATTATATGCATTACTGTGGTGCACTATAAATTGCTCTCTTAAAAGTATGGTGTGTATTGCGTTTATCGTTCATTTACAGGGACACACAAAAGAATTTGGTTACAGTATAGGTGCGATAATTACAACAATCTATGTGCGTTAAGATAGTTTTCAAGTTCAACTAAATTTTTTCATATTCCGAGGAGTGTATAAATTCAGTTATCATATGCAGGGCTACACAAGGAAATTCATAAGTATTACACACTATGGGAGTGAATTGCTTAAGGGTAGTTTTTAATTGTATTACGTCTTTTCTTGCTGAACTATATTTAGTAGACTAATATAAGTTTGTGGAATATAAAGAAATTAATATACAGAGCTACGCAAAGTACAAAATGCATTGTCGTTTATGGTTGGTAATTACTTAAAGTGAGTTTTATTTGCCTTATGAGTTTTTTACCTGAAATAAATTATGTGATGTGTACAAAAGTGTTTAGATAATATTCAGTGTTGTACAAAAGATTTGCAGTGCATTCCCATCGATTGGAGAAAATTGCTAAATTTGAATTTTCTAACTGAAATAAAATTTATCATGCTACGTATTATATATCCAAATCTACAGATCACATACAGGGCTGCTCAAAATAATTCGACTAATTTTCCTACAATGGAAGGAATTTCGAAAACTGTATTTCATAATCTAGGCTCGACGCATAATTTTTCGTTCTTGTTTCCTTTCAGCTCTATTTAGAAATCGGATAGAATCATGTATCGGGTTGGATATGCAGGTCTTACAGGTATCCGACTAGGATCCCTTTGAATAAAATCAGGTTACTCAACTCGATGTAAAATTGCAATCAAAATCCAACCTGCAGCAAGATAAAAGATCGACTCAATAACTTTGCGTGGGGTTCGGGTAAAATCTAGTCACCCGATCCGATGCACAATCGTCACGTATTTTTAAATATTGATAATTTTTAAGAAAAGTTCAGATTTTTTTATTGCAACATCTTTCGAAAAATAATTTATTAGAATACATTACACATTTTTTACTATAATTCAGGATATTAAGGACCTAAGCTATTAGCTCGAAGAAACATACGAGGTATTGTTAAACCAATAGCTGCGTTCTTTATTTCACGTTTGCATTTCAATATTTTTTTTTTCTGGGGATACTTTACAATTTGGAATTGATTCAGAAACTATAAGTGCCTCCAGGAAAAAATAACTGCATCAAAAATCGAAAATGCATGACGATACACGGTAAAACCTAAAATGTACTACACTGTTAAAAATATCCCTGTGAAATTACGGGCAGAGGCCGGCAGCAGAGATTCCAGTCATACTCCGTAAAAAAAAAAAAAAAAAAAAAAAAAAAAATCTTTGTCCATCATTTTGTGCATACCGTAATTTTGCGGGGCAAAGTAATACAGCATTATAATGCACTTTAAAACACAATAACACTTTACTTACTGTTCCGTAGCACGTTAGATAATCATCACTTAATCGCTTTTTTGGCGGGTTAAAAAATATGTTACGGTCGAGATTAACTGATATTATTTTCCGAAACACGACTAAAATGAAGGGTTACACCCTAGCACAGGAAAATGTATGGGGTCGCACCGTATTTTTACTAACAGATGGGCTAAAACTGTAAGAATATGTGGGTTTCCCTTAATTTTCAATGCATGTAAGGGATAACGCCGCTTAATTAGTGGATCAGACCGTTTTTCATCAAATAAGGCTGTTGCCCGTGAAAATTGAAGGGCTAACGCTCAAAAATTTACAGTTTGAAAAAAAAACACATAAAATATTGAAATAGAAATGAGAAATTTGAAAATAATGTTGCGATTAGCTGTCAGTGCCTTTGCATTATTAGCATAGGTTATTAAGGGGTATATGGCTATGTTAAATATAAACTGTCTTTTTCTTCAACAAATTCAATTTTTGCAAAACGTATGCATTAAAAAGCAATATATCCCGACTATTTCAAAACAAACAACACAACAAATTCCCATAATTTAATTAATTTTGACTAAAATTGTGTCAGTAGTTCATATTGTAAAAATGTTTAAAATGATACAAAAAAATATATAATACCTTAAGGATATACAGTAATTTACATTGGTTTATCTCAAAAACGTCTTTTAAAAAAATGCTCGCAAGATTTCTATTGAATTACTTTATATTTTTTACAGATAAACTTTACGGATTCACAGATTATATCTATGTCATAAAATTGGGCCAAATTTGTTTTTTAACTCCAGACACATAAAAAAAAGCATAGATAATCTCCGAAAAAAAATATGCAACCCGTTCAACTTTATTTTTAAATAGAAATTTTACTAAAATATACAAAATTTAGGTTCAGTATTAAGATAATAAATTCACAAAGATTGGAGGTAAAAACATTTAATAAAACTAATAAAACTAATTTAATAAAAATATTGTACACAATTTAACCAATGTACGTTTTTAACTTTGAGATAAACCCCTTTAAATGATCAATAAGGTTAAATGGATAAATTAGGTCCTCCAGATTCGACCGGGGTGGCGCAGTTGGTAGTGTATTGGCAGCTTCAGCCAAGGTATCCTAAGTTGAAATCTTGGCCCGGACATTTTTATATATAATATATATATATATATAATATACGAAATAAATATATAAAGAAGAAATGAGTTTTTAATTTCATATATTATGGTATCCTTAAATTTCATTATTTTAATAATATATAAATAAAATGTAACTTAAATAACTTTAAAAAATATTATTTTTTATTTGGAAGAATTTAAAATCTCTGAATCGCAAGCAGGTTGATACAATTTCACGTTTATTGTAATGTTTGATATAGCATTGAATCGTGGTATCAGGAAATAAAAAATAGTTTAAATATCACACAAGATACAATGCGAAACTTTTCAGTGTGTGGCAAGGTGTCAAGGAATTTGAGAACGCAAAGTAAAATATAAAAGTTTTGATGGTGCAGGATATGTCTGAATACTTTCAGATAACACCTATGTTTTCTTTTTTTAACGTGAGGTTAGATCCTGTTTGAGAAAAGACAGAATGTTAAGGTATTTTTACGATAGTACAATTAATAATAAATTTTACAATTTTATTTTAATTATGTTGTGCTTTGTTCATATTTTTATAGGTAATATGTTAAGAGAAATATACAAAACAAAACAAAATTTATAGCTAGATATTAGAAGATATATAAAATGTGTAACTGTAATATAACCAAACGCGTTTTCAATAATTTACTTCATTAAAACAATACTTATTTGTAAACATATATCTATTTAGTTCTCTTCTAAAAGTCATATTGTATATTTCTTCATACATCCATGTCGGCGTTTCTTTTAGTAGGTGCATTTATGCTCTTTCTTATTGAAGTGACAAAAAATCAACTACAGTTCTGCATTTCTCTATAACGTCATAAATGTTTTTTAAAGAAATACATATCATAAAACAAAAAACTCTTAGATCATCTGACTGAAAGTTAGGCTAATTTCGGAAACTACAGGATGTATTTTTATCAAAACTTTTATAGTTCTGTGTAATATACTGTTATAATTATGAATATTTTAAATAAAATTTTATATTTTCTCTTAGAATGTTGTCAAATGTCGATTTGTTTTTTAAAAATTTTGGTAACTGCATATAACGCTATACATTGGCTTAAAAAAACAAAATTGGATTTTTTTAATACGATTTGCAAAGAAACCTGTGTTAGTGAGAAATTATATCAGAAAATAATAAGCTTAGTTTAAAAAAAATGCAATGTTTGTAATACACAGATAAAAATCTTGCAAAGTCTATGATAGCGATTGCAAGAATATTTTACGAGTTTTCGTTTGCGCCTGAAAAAGGAATAAGGCATAAATCTTGATTACTTAAAATAAAAATTACATTATTTTGGTACAAATTTTCATTTTTATGTTTCATGTTCTATTTTGAAAAATATTTTATGTTTTTTCCGGAACATCTTTGTAAATGATATTTAATATCACTTGCATTCAGACATGGGATGTTTTTTTTATAACCTTTACATTGCTAAATTAAATGAATTTCTAATCATTGAAGTATTTCCTTTATGTTTTGTAAGTTGGTTTTTCTTAATAAATTTGATTCCTTATCCTTACTCGTGCTTAATTTCTATTCGTATCAATAACAATAATATTTTATAGTTCTCAAAAAATACCGTATAAGATAACACCTGTCATATTTAGAATGACATTTTTCAGATCACATTATGCTAATGATTCTAAATACTAGAGAGAACGTCTTCAAATCCTTTTTATTGTCTTACGCAATAAAAATATAAAATAGCTTGCAAATTGTTTGATATTATACTCCTTTAACTAGCAGTACTTAAATCTTTGCAATCTCCATTTTTGTATAAGTTTTAAGAGTACGACACATAGAAACGTGATATGACTGTAAAGGGCAGACACTCTCAGGAAAAACTGTAAATTTATGAGCATGGCCCTTCAATTTTCACGGGCAACAGGCTTATTTGATGAAAAACGGTCTGATCCACTAAATAAGCTGCCTTATCCCTTAGATACTTAGAAAATTAAGAGCAATCCACATATTCTTACAGTTCTAGCCCATATGTTAGCAAAAAATACGGTATGACCCCATACATTGTTCTTCGCTGGGGTGTAACCCTTCATTTTACTCGTGTTTCGAAAATTTTAACCCGCTAAAACAGTGATTATGTGATGATTATCTAACGTGCTACGTGCTACGGAACAGTAAGCGAAGTGTTATTGTGTTTTAAAGTGCATTATAATGTTATATTACTTTGCCCCGTAAAATTTCGGGCTGCACAAAATGATGGGCATGGATATTTTTTTATACGGGGTATGACTGGAATCTCTGCTGCCGTCCTCTGCCCTTAATTTTGCTGCATTTCTTTTTACAGTGTATGTCAGTAAATTATCGGGAAAACATTTTCAAAGAAAAAAGGCCTGTCACATTTACCACATTTACGTTTCCATGCGCATCTGAAAAGAAACAAAAAAATTAAATATAAATTTATAAAGATAGAAACAGATATATTTCGAAATTGACACAACTCGAAAAATGATACCTTGCGATAAAGGACCACAAATTTTCTCAAGAATGAAAACAAATTGATTAAAATGTCTGTATCTGTAGTAAAAAATAATCCTATTTCCTTTATTATGAGCTACAGCGCTAACAATTATCACAGGAATTCTAAAAGTGTTGTGTAATGTAACAAGCAGAATATAATAAAACTAATCTAATTCGCTCATTGTTAAATATAATTAAATTTGCTTTTAATAGCAGACGAATAAATATGTTTGCTATTCTCTTATGTAAATATAGTAAAAATCATGTTTTTCCGTTATGTTATTTTATAAAAATAATTGTGATATAGTGAGTTATTATGTAGTTAATATCATTTCCAATACAGTTTGTAAATGTTTCTTTTTTTTCTTCTTAAGAATTATTTTTTTTCATAAATACATTACAAAATAATGCTTGTATGAAGTTATATATAAACATCATAGTGATTCATCACAGATTGATATGACTCACATGATTATCTCTGATTTATACAACTCTCTGCCTTTCAAGAATTCTTTCTTCGGCATCTGGAAAGATGAATAGGCGAGAAGAAACTGTAATTGCAAACTGAATTATTTTGTCCTAATAGATGATACTCGAGTGAAGTAGATTTTTAAAATTCTTTACAAGGAAGCGCTATTTTACAAACAACGCTAAACAAAACAGGAAAATGACATTTAAAATGTTCTTATTTTAGTCAAAATATATGGAAATCAGAGCATATAATTTTTTAAGCATGTTATTAAATTTCATTTGCCTTCTACTATTAAGCAAATTCTATAAAACAGAGTTAATATATTTATTACTACGAGCATACTTCAATAAGAATTTAAAAATGGAGGCTCAAGAAATAGCATATTATGTTTCTCATTATAGCACATTATAGCAGTTAAAGAAAATAGACAATGCTAATACAGTTGATTTACGACTGTGGTAGATAAAAATATTAGATATATTAAAATGTTAGCTTCAATTTTTTTAAAGTATGTATTGCATTTCGCTACAGACTATGGAGTTATGTATACCTCCACACAAGTTTTGCGGATCCAGAATACACGCTCAAAATGCATGAAAAATTTCCAAAGATCTATCCTTTTTATGCCGTTTATAATCTCCACGTGTTGTGAACGATGGAAAGAAGGCATTGAACATTACTCAGTACATACTTATAAACATTGCAGTGGAAAACACTAAATGTTAAAAAACAGACCCCAATTAACTCTAGTACCTCAAGTGATGACCGCAGCTACGAACCAAACTGAATGAAACCAGATGAACCTTATGTCGAAACTAATCAACTAAGAAATACTCCAGACTGCCTCTTCAACCTTCAACTGATACCGCGCGTGTGAGCTCAATATAAAACTTTCTCAGTATCTAAAATGTAACCGAACAGTAAAGACGTCCGTGTAAATACGATGTATATATCTCAAATTTAATGTAAAATTGGAGCATTTTTAAGCAGTCTCCAAACGCGATATAAATGTATATATGCAGCCAAGAAAGTGAATAATAATATTATATTCAAACAAAATGGATATCTACTTACTTCATGCCAATTTGTTATTTACTACTAATATTGTTTCTTATTCCAAAACAGTGATACGACAATGATTCGAAAGGATAAGTATCAGGATAATACTGTGGATAAATCTTAGCGCGAAGGCAAATTTCAAGTAAGCTGAACTAATCTTTTTACTATTATCAAAATATGAAAATGAAAATGAAAATATGAAGACAGATATAACAATTTATAAGAATAGAAAATTATTATGCTACCGAAGGTTCTAACAATTAGATATATTAAAATGTTAGTTTCAATTTAAAAAAAAAGAATGTATTGCATTTCGCTACAGACCATGGAGTTATGTATACTTCCACACAAGTTTTGCGGATCCAGAATACACGCTCAAAATACATGAAAAGTTTCCAAAGATCTAGCGCTTTAAAATGAAATAGTACATAACGGTTTTATCAAAAAAGGTGAAAACCAATTTTGTTTGATTGAAAACCAATATACGTATATTTTATACAGGGTAGTGCAAATGTATGGGCGTGCAGAAAAATAATATTTTCATAAAATTATACGCTGCCAGGCGACATTTTTATTCTAACAAAATAAAATATAACAAATAACTATATCCATACTGATTCTTCAAATTGTACACCATTGTTTTTATAAAATCTTCCATACGAGGCATCACAGAATTGACAGTGCGCTGCAGGTAACTCTAATCTAAATCGCAGCAATCATTAAGTTCACGCCGCATTCAGTCCAAACTGGAGATTTTTTTCACCTTTAACTTTTCTTCTAAGTAGAGTGGGTTAAAATCCGATTGTTCAAGGCCATTGAAACTTTGTTAAATATCCAGACAGATGGGCTTCGAGGAAGGTCAATATCGCTTTTATCCGATGTGCATCTCTTAATCCTGTTCCATTCGGAAGACTCCATTCGGATTATTTTGCTTCTATAGAAACACAACCTTAGCCATCGTTTCGTCTTGCTATGTTTTAGCATTTTCTTTACGTTTTTATCAATACAAATGAAAGGTGTTTTTTCCGTGGCAGCTACTATAGCCCAAACCATTATCCTTTCGGAAAAAGCGATCGCTTGCATTTCTCTGCATTGTCCGACTTGTCGGACATTTTGTGTCTTCTCAATGGTGCAGGTTTTCTGATTTTGACCCCAACGCATCTTGAAACTTTGGAGAAACTTCTATCACCTTGTTAGTCTCCCCAGCTTGTCACAGTTTGTAAATTCTGTAAATTCTAAATCAACAGACAATCAAGAAATATCTGATTTAGTGTTTAAAAAAGACAAAGTATTAAACACAGGTGGATATTTTAGATGAAAGTTCAGATGAATCTTCAAATTGGAATACGGAAAAAACTAAACAAAATGCCAAAAAGAAAGTTAAAAAACCAATTTCAGAAAATGAAAAAAAATGTAATATAGTGCTGCATTAAAAATGTTCAATCATTTTCATGTAAAATAGTAGGACAGAAATTGATATGAAAAAAAAATAAAGACTAATGTTGGACTAATTTATATGAATTCTTCGTAAAATATCAGTTTCAGAATGATATTATCCCTTTAATAGCTAAAAAACTGAGAAATAACAAACATAAATGCACGGCAGCATAAGTAAAATTTTTGAAAAAAAAAACATTAGGCGCCATTGCTCCCATTTTGGGAACATGCTATTTTTCCTAAATATTCGATTTAATTTTTTTTTCTTCAGAAATACCTTAAAGACTTTCTATTCATAAAGAAAAAACAACTGTTTCATTGAAAAGTAGCTTAATATATATAGCGGCGCCTAATGGGTTAAGGCGTCGTTTTGGGAAATAATCATCTTCTGGTAGAATTCTTCTGGTATTGACAGAAGGCAGACGCCTTGATTTCTTTTTACAAAAACGTTTTTTAACGATACCCACTGTTAAATGATCTTATGGACAGTCCAAAGGGAGAATTTCAGGTGAGATACAATGCTTAAACTTGTCTTTTCATTTGCAGTCTGTTAAGCAATGGCTAAACAATGAAAACAGCGCTTCATAAGCACCTCGAAAGTAAATGAATAAGATACGGCAAGAAGGTCCATAAAAAATACTACACAAATAGAAAAATTAACAATCTTTATTCGATTTTATTTGTGAAATATCATCGTCAAAAAATGCACCCGCACTGTTTAGCTACACTGTATTCAATATATATTTTTTAATTCCTCACTAATAATACAAAAACCATTTTTATATGTAAAATAACAATTGGTATTCAAATAAAGTTTTTAATTTATTAAAACTGATACTTTCGTATCGGCTTCGTTACAAGAATTTATTCTCGAATAAGTCGCCAAAGATTGCTATTTACCGCAGGCAGCCTTTTGATTCTGACAATTTCAGTGGTTTAAGATTTAAGCGATTCGATTACATCTCCTAAATTTGTTTTTCATTTCTGTTTTATTTATTTATTGGTGAAGTTTTAATTTCGTTATGAAATATAGGTCAGAAGCAAATGCTGAAATATTTATATTAATTTAAGAGAAATCGGATTTATCTTTCGTACTCGCACGCGATAGATAGATTAGTCTTTTTTTTGCTTTAAAATTATTTTTAAACCATAAAAAATCAGTAAATTAAGATACAGTTTTATACCAAATTGCAATTCTAACTACATTTTCTTCCTATTCCACAGTGAAAATTTGAAAATGTGCGATGTTTACGCGAAGCAAAACATTGCAGTAAAAGCAAAAAAAATTAATCATCTGGTGTTGCCAACGTCAAAATCACACCAGTGTTACACAAGGACACGTTTGTGCTTTTTATTATAGGTAGTTATAAACAAGGCTTTACAAATTTGATAAAATCTGGTAGCCAGAAAAAAATTCTAGTAGCCAGTACAAAATATTTACCACCACCTCCTTCCTCGTCATTAAATTTCAAAAAGCACAAAAATTTTTATGAATTAATCGAGGAAAGAAAAATAACAGGCATTGTTTATAATTATTAGTTACATAGTTTAAAAAGATAATATAAACTAAGTTTTCTAATGAAACTTATCAAAATCATATATTTAAAAAAAATACTGTTAAGAGTGAATTAACCGGCATGTTCAGAAAATGCTGATTGCCGAATGCTTCAAATGTCCGTATAGTTGAATGCTACAAAATCTATATCTGCTGAGGAGCCGCATCGACGAAATAGTGAAGCAGGAAAACAAGTTGTCACCTATTTTTCTGTCGAAATCTCAAATACTTCTGATTTGATTATTTTAAAATTTACATTTGATGAACTCTTTTTTGCTAAATTAAAAACAAAAGTTTAAAATATTTTTTGTGTGAATCATTTTGTGTGTTTCAAAGTTTATTTTTTAATATTGGGAAAGGGGAGGGGTGGCATTTGTGCTCATTTCAAGAAAGCCTAGGTCAATTTTTTTACAAAAAAGAAACAGCAACAAAAATCCCATTAGATTAAATAACTTGGTCGCCAGATAAAAATATTTGGTAGCCAGTGGCGACCTGGCGACCTGGCGACCGTATTTGTCAAGCCCTGGATATAAAATATGTAACGGAGCGCCGAAGAAAAGTCTTATGGAACCAATTATACTTCATGAGAAATTGCCAAACGGATGAGAAACAAGATAAATAAATAAATAAATGAATGAATAAAAATGAAATAATAATAAAAAAATTACTTATAGGTTTTTTAAGGGAAACAGTTTTAAAGGAGGCGACTGGTAGTATTATAGGTCTAATATTCAAATGAAAAACCATAGTTCGGCTCGTTTTAAAAGGCGACAACTTAAAACTATTGACAATATTTGCATAGTGATAATCAATGAAATTATTTAATTTGATTAATTATATTAATTAATTAAATAGTCTGTTCGTGATTATTGCTGACTGTACTTAATCAGGGCATTTGTAATCTATTACAAAATGTTAAAATGTTTGCAACTTCATTTTTTTTTTGCATTTTTCTTGAAAACTATACATTGCCAAGGGTTTTTTTACAACTTTATGTACTCACTAGTATATAACACCCGTCAAAAATGACGGATTATTGATCTGCGTTCCATTTTCAGAAGACTTCATACAAACAAACATCATGAAGATTTTATTATTGAAAGGTTTGTATCGCAGAAAAGTACATTTTAAAGCCGGTAGATGGCGCCAACACAATAATTAAAACAGAAGCATAACACTGGATAGATCACCGCAAAGCCTCCTACGAAAGAAATCACCGCTATTTCTGAAAAAAAAAGTGTTTACAGAAAAAAAATGTTTACCGAATGCATGCTTTATATGAAATCATGCTGAACAGACATGGTTTGTGGTAGAATAAATTATCGTTTAGTTGTCATATGTTAGCATAGGTTTTTCATTAAGCCTAACATGGCGTTTAGCTTCTGTCGATTCGCAGAACTTGGATTCGCCTGCACTCGGATTTTATTATAATTAGATTGATCAATCTACACAGTTTGGGAGATGATAACCGAAAAGCCGGCATAAAAGAGAATTATTCTTAATAAAAAGACAAAAAAAATAGACAAACATTCCAGCAACTGTTTGATTCAGTGACAGTTAAATGTTATGATTAAAAAAATAATTAGTTTTTCACGAAAAATAGTATAGTTATTTCCCATTCACTGCAGAGATTTATGTATATTCCTAGTTCCCTTTCTTCTATTACTCACTACGAATTAATTTTTTTTTTGGAAGACATTTTTTTATGTAAGCATTATTCTTCACTACTCATATAGCATTTTCTTACATTAGAACACATTTAAAGCATTATTTTAATCTATCTGATCCATCTGTAGTATTTAAAGAAAATAGTGTCGTTCCTGAAAGCTCCGTTTGAAATTCTATGTATAAATCCATT
The DNA here is from genome assembly GCA_963931845.1 of Maratus michaelseni. Classification (NCBI taxonomy): domain Eukaryota; kingdom Metazoa; phylum Arthropoda; class Arachnida; order Araneae; family Salticidae; genus Maratus; species Maratus michaelseni. The sequence goes on along the minus strand of OZ007591.1, from coordinate 286,504,331 downwards.
CAATTAAATTTCGTTCGTGACAGTCACAGTCAATGAATCAGTGTTTCTCTATTTCGGCGCTGTGCATTTCAGCTATTTGTTACAGAAGACGTCGTCCGAACGAACGTGATTGAAATTCCAGAGCAGATGTTTATTTTCCAAGGATGAAGTCGGATTGGAAATTCCGACAAATTGGCTTTGTGCTGGAATACAAATGCTTTAATAACTATAACGTAAAAGAAGTTTATTCGTCTTATAAAAACATTTGTTTAAAATAAGCTTGATATAATACAAAACAGTATATTATAATATAATTTTAAATGATCAAATTTGTATTTAATATTTTGCATGTTTTTAAATCAATAGAATTTTCCCTGTTTTGATCATTCCCCAGAAAATATAAAGATATACCGTGTTATGCATTATTTATCCAAACTTTCTGAATTTAAGAACAAATTAACTGACAGATGTCAGAAAACATTAAATTAGAACTAGTTGACCTCATGGCGTTGCACGGGCCCGTGATAATAATTTTAAATAAACCACGAATTTGTATTATTACTTACCCACCATCCGTAGTATAGGGTAAGTCTTGTGAACATTTTTAAAAAAATGACGCATTTACACGTTTCACTGGAGATTCCGAAAAACATATTTTTAGAAAAAAAAATCCGTCTGTTTGGCTTTGTGTGTTCGGTAAACGCTCTATCACCCGAACAAATTGAGATAGAGACTTGAAATTTGATATGTACTTAGTATGTAATAATGAAAAGAAACTTAATTTCAGTAACCTTGATTATCCGGAACTATTTTTTTCAAACGCTTGAAATATTTGTTCTGATAAAAGGTATATAAAAAATTTCGAAATTGTTTATTTTAAGGAGTGAATATAAAAGATAATAAAAAAACATAAATTTTTCATAAAGAATGATGTCGATCGGATAATTAGTTGCCGAGATATTTGAAATCCTATTTCCCACACTCTTCGATTTTTCATGACCCTGTATTTCATTCAAATTTCAATTCAAAGATATATTTTAATTGAAATGAAACGCCTAATCTGACGCAGTAAAGTCTTAGTTAATATGATTATCATTTTTGGAGTTATAAGGATGTTTATTTTATGCAATTCAGTAATAGAGTATTTAAAGTTTATGACGTCATGAAGCCAGGATTTTATTCGAATTGCAATGCATTTTATAAGTAGTTTACACATGTTTTATTTTCATATTTTACATTATGCATATCTATGATGGGTTAGTATTACGGTCGACTAGTTTTGCATCTGTAACCGGATTTCTTATGAATTTATATTTTTAAATGAAAAATTCACGAACAAATATTGATATCTAGTGGAAAAAGCGCTTGTAAGGAGACATTTTCTTGTTTTGTCACGTAGTTTCGTTTCATAGTTTAAAAAAAATAGTTTTTCTTGTCTCCCTTTAATCTTGAATCCCTTGAATCTTGAATCCCTTGAAACGTTTAATTATTAAACTGTGGATAGTTGGAAAAGTTATTTTGGTCATACAAAATATAACAAAAATTGTAGATCACTTCAATTTATTTAATCGAGATTAATTACATGCAGTTTTTAAATTTAAATATTTTGAATACAAATATTTATTTATTTATATTATATTTTTATATTATATTTTTATACATATATTTTTTATTTTTACTATATTTTTAATACAAAATATGGATACGTAGAAAATTAATTTTGGTCTAACAAAATATAGCAAAAATGGTAGATCACTTTAGTTTATTTAATCGATAATAATTACATGCAATTTTTAAATTTAAATATTTTTAATAAAAATATTTTCTATTTATATTATATTTTTAATACAAATATTTTTCATTCATACTATATTTCTAATACATATTTAATTTTTAAAAGTATTGCTGGGTGTTAATTTTTACTTAGTTCAAAACCATTTGAATAAAAAAGTATAAATTATATACATAACTTCTTTTACTGAAAATGTAACAGTAATTGAAATGAATTCCATCAAAAGTAATGCACAAATCATTCTGTCGGAAGCAGGATTCGAATTCATTTTCTTTGCAGAGAGCCACAGCTTAAACTAACGCCTATAACTGCTCGGCTACGCTAAAAGCGTTCAAGTGTACCTTAAAACTGAACTGGTTTTATATTTAATTTCACGCAAGGGCGAAAACATAGAATTTTCGTTGAAAATTGTACCTTTTCACTTTAATGTATAAGGATTTTTAAAGATAAAATAAAGTACTATTTCCCCCACAATTACAGCATTTTATTTAGAAATCAATAATTGCCGCAAAAATACATTTTCAACACTTTGCAACATAATTGAAAATTGTTTATAAATTCGGTTTGTCTCTCTGTCTGCGGTCTGTCCGCTGCTGTAAGTTGCGCAAATATACTCGGATTGAAATGCAATTGATATATGTTATTGAGGTTTGTAAATGACGATTGTCGAATTTATACTTCGTTTAAAGTTGCATTCAAAATAATGTGTTACATTACGGTCTATGAGAAAAATCGTTTTCGGCATATTTTAAAGATATTACATTATTTCAAAAAATTTTTATTTGATATATATCACTGTGGGAAAGTACAAGATATTACTATAAAATACGGTGTGTACATTTATCATTCATTTACGGGGACACACAAAAGTATTAGGTTACACTACAGTATATGAACAATAATTGTTGGAAGTGAGTTTTCAGTTGTGGTACGTGTTTATAAATTTAGTTAATTTTTTGCATATTGCTTCTTGTGTATAAAATCTGTAGATCATATACAGGGTTAAAAAAATAATTCGAGTACATTTCCGCTTATTGACGAAAATTGCTGAAAGGGAATATTCAACTGTGCATTTTCTAATTGAATTAAATTTTAGCATATATTACAATATATATTGAAAAAAAATATATATGTAATATACAGGGATGCACAAAATAATTCGAATATTTTCCGACTATCGATGTAATTGCTGAAATTGGATTTTTAAATATACTACGCCTTTTCCAATTTGTTTATTTAGACATCATTTTGCATCTTATTAAAATGTGAAGTTTTTGTTACAGAATTCTGACTGTGCTAAGAAGTGATGGATGATTTGTGCTTGTTGCATGATTTTTCTTTTTTGTTAGAAACGTATTGAAATTTCAATTGAATTTATATTATATAACTTCATTAAAGCTCATTGCAAACAATGATTAATCACTGAAATGCATTGCAGTTTTGTCACCATTTTTTTAGAAATATTATAAACAAGCTGTTACGCCCGGCATTTCCCGGTCTCGTCAAAATATAATATGAAACGCGAAATCACTCTAAAAATCACTGCACGAAACCGTTCCTCTGATAAATCTTTCTAGGAAAGGTCCACATGTGCCAGATCGAGATTTTGTTGCGAGTGGTGTCGTTGGAAAGCTCTTACCATGGTAATCAAGGAAATGTATACAGCTACCCACCCGAATGCAACTGATGAATAGTTATAGGCCGATGCATTTCTGTCATATGCTTATTTCTCCAGGTCGCTAGCTATGAAGACACTCTGTCTGGTGTGGTGGAAGAGAGGTTATGCTTGTTGGAAAAATTAACTTCATGGATCGTAGTGCATTTCTGAATAGAAATGGCTAAAGCGCGCTTGTTTCCATCACCAGGCACACACAATGAAAGGGGGTGTTTTACAGTTGTCACAGATGTTATTATTTAAGGTAAAGTATGCCTGTTTAACTGATAGAAAAACGGGGACGGTATCCGTGTCTCTAATTAAAAGCATTTGAAAGGCATATCGACACATGCCATCGAAGATGGGAGAGGTGAATTGGTTATAGGCCAACTTATGCAAGTTTTCATTCTGTAGTGGTCATGCCGACAACATATGGTCACAATCTTCCGTTACTTACTAGAGAAAAATGGAACCTTCACCAACTTCACACTGGCAACAACAGGTTACATAACTGTACTGTAATCTGTCTTTTCTACCACACAGAGTGGCTTTCTTGCATAGCTAGCAAATTGGAGAAATCAATAAATGTCAGAAATACATCGGCCTATAACTATTATATCCGGACGGATAGTTGTATACATTTCATTGATTCCCATCGTAAGAGTTTCAAACGACACCACACACGACAAAATCCCCATCTGGCAGTTGGGGACCTTCCCTAGTTTATCTTTCGGAAATTAAATAGAGAGATGGACCCCGAACAGGAAATAAATTATGTACCACCCACACAAAAGTCTAGATCATTTGATTCAAAGCAGGTAAGTGTTTCGTCAAAATTAAAAAAGGTTATATTTTCATAAAATTTGCATTTTCAGAATCCGAATTAATTTACGTACAGACTCTCAGTTTCGATTCAATACCTCCAATACTTTTCTTAATACTCGAGGATGAGTGAAAGTGAAACTATTTCGTTGTCTGGAACTATCAAATCCGTAACTTTCTTTTGCGGTTTCAATAAAAATGGCGCTTTTCGGCGCACGCGCAGGAAAATCTATTATCCACCAGGGGATCCATTCTGTTCCAAACAAATTTTCGACCATTGTCTCCACTGATTACGATACCGTGTATAGCAGACGTGCTCCACGTCAAAACGTGCAAAACGTGAAAAAACAATAGAAATGCCATAAAAATTAGACAAAATATAATCTTTGTAAAACTTCCAAAATCGGGCTTCGAGGTGAAAAACTACACGCATAGATGTATATTTCCACCAAATTTTGTAGCTCTGCGTGCAGCGGTTTTTTCAGAACACATCCGAGAAACACACAAACACAGAAACACACAGTAACTTTCTTCTTTATTATAGTTAGAGATGAATGGCATTAAATGTTAAGGGTAATTCTGGATATCTAAATCATATTTTGAAAATGCTTATTTATATCGACATGCATTGTATGTAAGTTTAATATCAAATTAGCTAATTTTCATTATAAGTTTTATTGTCATTATTAGAAAATATATTATTAGACAAATTTATTTTTATTTTAAAATGTACCTCCCCATTTAATATGCTATTCAAGAAGGTTTATACAAAAATTGCCGTAAGGAAGCACTATACGTAAAGTAACCAAAATTAAAGTTTTTCTTTTCTTTTTTTTCTTTTTTTCATGTTTCATGGCTTTTACCCATACAATATTTTACTATTATGAAGTGATTCTTTTATTTAAATTGTTTCTAATAATTATGCTTCATGTTTTTTTTAAGGATTTAATTTTGACTTTTTAGAAATTCATGTCCATGATAAATTTGTTACATAACTAGCTGACCCGCCCGGCGTTGCCCGATCCCGTGTAATAAACTTAAATCGCTTTAAAAAAGAATGTCTAGCCACGGTCTTCGATGGCTTCAGCACCGTATACCGTGCATGCTCGTACGCTCCGTGAAATCTTTAATTTCCCCGTTCTACCGCGAGGTGAGCATTCTGTTCTAAACAAACCTCTTTCCGAACGAACCTCTGAGACAGGTCCCCGCTGCCTACGACACTGTATAATAGACGTGCTACAAAAATGAACTGGTTTGCAGAAGATGGCAACATTATTAGCCGAGTTCTTGAAATAAGGCTCAGTGTTAGAAAACAAATTTGAGGGAGGTGCAAATCGTTGCTGCAAATTCATTTAGCTCCAGTTTCCACCACCAGGGGAGCATTCTGTTCTATATAAATCTCTTTTCGTACGAAACTCCGACACTCGTTACCGCTGCTTACGGCACCGTGTAGAGGCGTGCTGTGCACTCGCGAAAAATCTGTTAGTTCCACTTTCCACGGCTAAGAGGTACCAAATCTATGCTTTAATTAATTAGCTGTACGATAATTAGTTCATGTTAAGTTAAATGAACCGTTTCTCGTTGAAATCGGGCACGTAGAATTCTAGAAAATATATCACCCATCTGGATTCTTAAGTGGTGGTAACCAAGGGCTGAAAAAAATATTCCGAAGTTGTTTATTACCTGGGAGACGTCGGAAGAATGTTAGAAAACATTTCATTTGAATCGGACCAAGATTAAATGCAAAATCCTTTAGTTACATTTTCCACCGCCGAGGAGCGCACTCTGTTCCAAACAAACCTCTTTCCGCACGAAACTCCCGACACATGTCCCCGTTGTTTATGGCACCGCATGCTAGAAGGCATATAGAAGGCTGTGTAGAAGTATAAAAAACTTTTAGTTCCACTTCCCACCGCTAGGGTGCACCAAATCTACGTCTCAATTAGTCATATATCTATCTTAATTAGTCCATGTTAAGTTGAATGAATCAATTCTCGTTGAAATAGGGCCCTTTGTTGGAATCGGTCCAATTTTAATGCAAAATCTTTTGTCCCACTTCCCACAGCTAGAGGCGCACTCTGTTATAAATAAAACGCTCTCCGATGGAAACTCCGGCACGTGTCCCTGTTGCTTACGAAACCGTATAACAGGCGTGCTACGCACGCGCTGCAAAATCTTTTAGTTCCATTTTCTACAGCCAGGTTGCGCCAAATCTGTATGTTACTTAGTTATCTATATCTTAAGTACTTCGTGTTAAGTTGAAAGAACTAATTCTCGCTGAAATTGGGCTAATAGAACCCGATAAAATACCACTACCTGGTGATTAATGTTCAGAAATAGTGGTAACCAAGTGCTGAAAAAAATATACCAAAGTTTATCTAATACAAGGGGAATCCTGAGAAAAGATTTAGTGTGAATCGGACTAAAAATAAAAATTTCTGATTCTGGAGGCAAGGGGGAAGAAAAGAGTTTCGATTAGCGCATTATCGCGATATTTAAATTATAACTGAACACTCATCTACCCCCCCCACACACACACACACCACCACCACCCCGCCTCCCAACAGTATTAAACCAACGACGTTAAAAAACTAGGAACTATCATTAACTTTTGAAACATAAGCAAAATAACTTTTTTTTTCTTTTTGACATACAAAGACAGTAAGTTATTTTTGACAATTTCAGAAATCGAATACATAAATGACGTCTCGTACAAGAAAAATCACGAAAAATAGCATAAAACAAATCCCGAAAAATTCACAACTCGATGTTCAAATTCCACTCAGCTGATAAATTTTCAATCTGCCAATATCAATTGCCCGGTTGACTTCCAGCTGTGTCTACAATCCTATCAGCTACCAATCACAACTACCTTCCAACGCTGTTTGACTTCTGGTGAGCGATTTGTGACGTTATTTGAAACAAAAACACTGCAAAACATGACAAAACAGATTAAAAAACGCTTTAAAAATTAAATTAAAAAAATCTAATAAAAAATCGGGATAATAAATAATCTTTCCTTTCCTTTTAAAATCTTGATTTTTCATCTGTAAAGAATAATAAACTGTTTACAAGCTAAAAAGAGAAAACAAAATGACGATTCTGAGCGTAGCTTAGGCTGAAATGGAAGCAACCACCGAACATTTCAAGCATTCTGAGCAAAATTTCTTAGTGTCAGGGAAAAATTCGACAAAAATTGAAAATCGGTGAACGAATTTCGCATACATTTTATTGAAAAGAGGACAATATTGGGCTAAAAGTATGGCCCCGAATTCCTGTTACTATTGTGGAAAAGTCGTAGCAAAACGTGAAAAAACAATAGAAATCCCATAAAAAATTAGACAAAATATAATCTTTATAAAACTTCCAAAATCGGGCTTTGAGGTGAAAAACTACACGTATAGATGTACATTTCCACCAAATTTTGTAGCTCTGCGTGCAGCGGTCTTTTCAGAATACAACCGAAAAACACAGAAACACACAGTAACTTCCTTCTTTGTTATAGTTAGAGATGAATGACATTAAATGTTAAGGGTAATTCTGGATATCTAAAGCATATTTTGAAAATGCTTACTTATATCGACATGCATTGTATGTAAGTTTAATATCAAATTAGCTAATTTTCATTATAAGTTTTATTGCCATTGTCATTATTAGAAAATATATTATTAGACAAATTTATTTTTATTTTAAAATGTACCTTCCCATTTAATATGCTATTCAAGAAGGTTTATACAAAAATTGACGTAATGAAGCACTATACGTAAAGTAACCAAAGTTAAAGTTTTTTTTTTTTTTAAATTTCAGGGTTTTTACCCATACAATATTTTACTATTATAAACTGATCCTTTTATTTAAATTGTTTCTAATAACTATGCTTCAAACTTATTTTAAGGATTTAATTTTGACTGTTTAGAAATTCCTGTGCATGATAAATTTTTTTTATAACTAGCTGACCCGCCCGGCGTTGCCCGATCCCGTGTAATAAAATCGCTTTAAAAAACAACTCTGGCCACGGTCTTCGATGGCTTCAGCACCGTATACCGTGCATGCTCGTACGCTCCATGAAATCTTTAATTTCCCCGCCAGGTGCGCATTGTGTTCTAAACAAACCTCTTTCCGAACGAACCTTTGAGACAGGTCCCCGCTGCCTACGACACTGTATAATAGGCGTGCTACAAAAATGAACTGATTTGCAGAAGATGACAACATTATTAGCCGAGTTATTGAAATAAGGCTCAGTTATAGAAAATAAATTTGAGGGAGGTGCCGGGGTTAGGGTATGTTCAAGTGTTCTTCTGAAAATAACTATTTAGGACAACCACTATGCATCTTTAAAAATTCTTTCGTTTGGTTGAGCTAGGAACTTAATTACAAATTTGGCTTAAACTATTATTCGAAAATAGTGGTAACCGCTACTCATAAATTTACTTTAATATTATAGAGGGTGCTAATTAAGTTAATTATAATGCTTAGAATCAGTGGCGTTGAACTCAAAAATATATTTGCTGAGATATGGAAACGGGGCATAGTTAGAGAAAAAAACTTGAAGGAGGTGACGGGGGGAGGCGATGTTCAAGTGCCCTTCAGCAAATGACTAATTAGGAGGACCACTATGCATCTTTATAAATTCGTGCGTTTAGTGAAGCTAGGACCTTAATTACAAATTTAGCTTAAACTATTATACGGAAATAGTGGTAACCGCTATTCATAAATTTAGTATAACACTATAGAGGATGACTATTAAGTTAATAATAATGTTGAAGTGCCCGTCTACAAATGATTAATTAGGAGGACTACTACGCATCTTTAAAAATTCGTTCGTTTGCTTAAACTAGGAACTTAATTAAAATTTTGGCTTCAACTATTATTCGGAAATAGTTGTAACCGCTTCTCATAAATTTAATTTAATGTTATAGAGGGTGACTATTAAGTTAATTATAATGTTTGAATTACTTGCTTTGAAATCGGAAAGATAGTTGCTGAGATATGGAAACGGGGCATAGTTAGAGAAAAATCCCTAAAGGAGGAGCCGGGGGGGAGGGATGCTCACTTGCCCTTCAGCAAATGACAAATTAGAAAGACCACTATGCGTCTTTAAAAATTCTTTCATTTGGTTAAGCTAGGACCTTAATTACAAATTTGTCTTAAAGTATTATTCGGAAATAGTGATAACCGCTACTCATAAATGTAGTTTAATGTTCATGAGGGTGACTATTACGTCGATTATATTGTTTGGAATCACTTGCGTTGAAATCGGAAAGATAGTTGCTGAGATATGGAAACGGGATATAGTTAGAGAACAAACCTTGAAGGAGGGGGCAGGGGGAGAGGATGCTCAAGGGCCCTTCTGCAAATGACTAATTAGGAGGACCACTATGCCTCTTTAAAAATTCGTTCGTTTGCTTAAACTAGGAACTTAATTACAAATTTGACTTAAACAACTATTATTCGAAAATAGTGGTAACCGCGTGGTACTCATAAATTTAGTTTTATATTATGGAGAGTGACTATTATGTTAATTATAATGCTTGAACTCAGTTGCATTGAAATCTGAAAGCTTGTTGCTGAGATATGGAAACGGAGCATAGTTAGATGAAAAACCTTGAAGTAGGGGCCGTGGTGGGGGGGGAGGATGTTCAAGTGACCTTTAGCGAATAACTAATTAGGAGGACCACTATACATCTTTAAAGATTGATTAATTTGTCATTTGGTTAAACTAAGAACTTAATTTGAAATTTTGCTTAGACTGTTATTTGACTGTTATGCAAATAATTAATTAAGAGGATCACTATACATCTTTAAAGATTGATTCATTTGTTAAGAAAGGAACTAAATTTCAAATTTGGCTTAGAATATTATTCAGAAATACTGGTAACTGATTTCTAGAAATACATCTTGAAGCTATGAATGTTGATTTTTGCGATAATTTAGTGAAAATGAAGTGGTTTGGAGAAGTTTGGAACATTATTAGCACAGATTTAAAATAGCGGTATTCCATATATAAAACAGCAATTAAACGCTACGGGTGATGCTAAAAATTTTAAATTGTTAAATTTAATTATGTTGCAATCAGCGCAGTAGATTTCGATTTATTAATAAGGGGGGAACAAGGAAAAACTGGCCGCCAGGTGACCCACGGTCATGTAACATATATTCGATATTTAATAAAACGTTGTTTACACTTACCCCTCTCCATCCCCGCAAATATAACAAATAATCTGTTAAATAAATTTTTCTTTATTAATAATCTCTATCACAATAATATATGTCATGTAAAAACAACTTCAACCCAGCTAAATATCATGAAAACAAACGTGCCCTGAAAAATATTTCAAATAGTTGGCGTTTGTTAAATTACTTGTGTGCAGGTGACGCTGTATTAGCATGGCTGTACGCCGGTAATTGCAATCCATATTGACACAATTTTATTAGACGTACTTATCCAAGCATCGCTAATCTGGGTTTTTTAATCACTATTATGAAGACTCTATATAACCAACCAACCGAAGATAGAAAAGCATATTTTTCATGACAGTTCTTTGCGGATTTTAATTAATATTTCCGTAAATAATTAAACTATGAAAATTCTGATTCTCAGGTGCACCAGGACAGGTTTGGGACTATCCTCACCTACATTTTCAGACTTCTGGGTGCGCTAAATATTCCTACCCATCGTCAACAGACAGACCCACACACAGAGCGAAACTTTCTTTCATTAGTACAGATTAATAGACCTATACTAACGGACATGACGTCTGGAATGGATTTGGCATTCTGTATGGTTTTCAAAGTTTTTACGTCAGTTTATTTTTATGCATTATTTAAACATTTTTTTTTTCTAAAACTACACGTTGGTTAATACAAAAAAGCAAAAACTAGTTTAAAATAGTTTTACAATCTCGTAACAATTATTTTGGTATTTTACACTAAATATCGCTCATTTCTGTAAAAGACACATTTTGATTATAAAACAACTCAAATAGTCATTAAAACGAATTTTAATTATAGCTTCATAAAAAAAAATCCAATGTTATTACTCAGGAGTAATGATAAATTTGTTTATTCTTGTAAACGAATAGAAAGTATTTTGAATAAATAAACAGAACAGACTATTGAACAGAGCATTTATGCAGACTTCTGATCCGAAGGTTTATAGGCATGCAGACTCTCCACCGTGTGGGAGGAAATTTTCTACTACAAACCGTCACCAAGTATCCCTTGGAATCCATAAATGCCACTACTATTCAACATACGATACAACTACCATAAATACAACTGCTATTCACAATACGATACAAGCAACTAATATTCATATTTAAATTATGAAACTAATAACACACTCTGTGGTCTATCAAATTATTCTCAATAACGTTTATGGATTTTGTAGGAACAATATAATGCAGACAAGGTTTGTCCAAAACTCCGCCTTTTGAAAATTTTCTATGCGTCACTTCGAATGTTTCCTGTTCTCTTTCTTCTTTTAATAAAATTTCATATCATATTATGATTTATACGAATCCATTAGTATGAACAAGTACAAATCCGTTTGTTGTTTTATTATTATTCTAGACACAATTATCGTTTCTGGCTCCTTCATTGGGACGATTTTGAGATCGACACATTTCAGAAAAAAAATATATCAAAATGTTCTATAATTAATTGTCTTTATGCAAATTCTTTTTGAACGGATTTCCTGAATTGTAATGATCTTACGGGTACCAGTGTGAGATGTGTTTATTCAACAAGAAGTCGATGAATCACTGCCACAACTATTGTGAGATGTAATGTTGCGAGATTTACTTCATGTAAATGATGGCGCACTTAGGTGGCCACAAACATCGCTCGTTTTTACTGAAGTTTGGACATGGTGCAGACCATTGGATGTGCAGAGAATAGATAGCCAGAGAATGATTAACTTCATTCATAAACGTCTGTCAAATTATATTATAAATGTCATTAAATGTGATAAACGGTTGAAACTTTCATTGTAAAATTTTCGAAATTTATTGTGATACGTTAATTGACTTTTAGGTTGTTCCTTTAGACTATATTCAACAGATATACTCCTGTAAATCTCCTCAATAAAATAATTATAATTATCCTCTCTCCACTTTTTTCAACGAAAATTTAAGAAATGGACAATTTGTACAAACGACACGTGACCATGTTGGAAATTTTTAAAAGATCTTAAAATACAATGACAAAAACAACGAACCGAAATGAGAAAAAAAAAGAAAATAATATTGTGCGCATCAAAGGTCAAATGTAAAAAAAAATACTTTTATAAAAACTTTTAACTTACAGTAACTTGCTTAGAATGAAATATATATATATAGATATTTTATAAAATTAATAATCCAATTCTTATGTATATGATAGATACTGGAAAAATATTTAACTGATGCTGTATATTATCTTGGATTATTTTGGATTCAATCTTTACAATTTTGAAGATGAAATTCTGATTAGAAGGGCGTAATAATATATTTAAATAGTTTTGTAAAATCCACCGTTATGGGAACCAAAAACAATTGATTCAGTCGGACGGAAATAGTAAAGCGACGTTTGGAATGACCCTGTAAAAAATAATTTTCTACATATACGGAGCTGTCACTATCCTCCATAACTAACGAAGTCATTGTCTATTTCATTATCGTTAAAAAATATAACGGCTGTACGAATTGACAAACAGATAAATACTTTGACCAAATAAACTCTTTCTACAGTGTTGGAGTTAGTTAAAAGCGATTATAGTGCCATATAAGTAAGTTTTAAATAGAAATAAAAAATAAAACAAAATAAACCAAATATAATAAAAAAAACTATCAATGTTAAAAAATAGCAGTTACTCCGATTTAAATTAATTAAAGTTTGAAAATATAACAATCGGATTTAGAAAAACCATAAGTAAGAGTATTTTGTAATCAAAGAAATAGAAAAATTGTCATCCTTAAGCAAATTATTGATGAAGACTTCACTAGGTAGGGATAATATATCTTTTATATTTAATTATTTTCAGAGAAAGAAGTTCGTGGTTAGAACTTCATAGTAATATCCGCAAATATTCTCCAAAAATACTCAGTTTATTTGACGAATCCCAACTGATCCAGCAGGAGAGAAAAAGTTCTCCCCAAGATGTTCCATTTCCTTATTTACCGAATCATGTAAAGTGGTAGCTAATAAAGTGCTGATAAGGAGCATACTTCTTTCTGGCAGTTAGCAGATTAAATGTTTCTTTTGTTTGCTTCTTATTCTTAGTTTTTATCTAAGTATTTGATACAGTATCTTTAGTATAATAAATCTTTGTATTTACAAGTATAAAGTTAATTTTAACTTTCATATAAATTTTAAAAAGTCAATGTGATCATCAACATTACAAAATTATTTATGTCCATATTTTATTGATATACAGTTTTTTTTAATATCTTTTTTATATTTAATATATTCAGGCAAATATTCGTGTATTCGAAATTTGTGAATATATTGTTTTAATTCCATAATAACTTTTTTATTTGTTTAATTACAAAGAATATGGACGTATTTTGGGTTATTTTTTTATCGAAATACGTACAAATAAGCTTTTTAGGAAAATCAAGTTATCATATAAATTACGGGGATTTTCAAACATAAACCAAAAATAGTACCTATTAGAATTCAGCATTTAATTATATTGTTAAAAAAAGAAAATTATAAATAAATTGTAAATTTGACTAATTTTATTAGTTACGCTCATGTATATAATTGCGGATATGCTTTGAATCTATTTCAATTAACTATTTAAAATTATTTTTACTCTTCATCTACTAAAAATTTATATAAATTTAATGTACAATTTTAAATACAAATTAATGTTGCCACTCATAAATACATCTTTATTCTATACTATTATCATGAAAAAGGAATTCTGAAATATAAATATATTTATATATTACTAAATTTATCTATATATGATCTGTGTAGATTTTTCTTCATGCGGCAACCGATCAGGAAATATTTCAAGGAAAATACAAGCATCATCCCTGAAAAAATCCTTTATTGGTGGCCACACTGTTTTCTATTATTCAAACCATTTACACATACCATATACCTTCTAATATACTGGACACCAAATTGGTAACCTTTTCTGTGCTCCAAGATCACCTACCCAGCAAACGTGATTACCACCTAATTTAGTGCTCCAAACCGGTTTTTCTCCCGCCAAAATCTTCTTGTAATTTCCGTATTCCCACCGAAACCTTATTATTGCGTCCGTGTTCCTCTGGAGTTGAGCGGAGAAAGAGATTACCGCCAAAACAGACATCCTCTAAAGCGCCAACTCCAAGCTGATCTTAGGAACAACTTTTCGACCAAATAACAAGTTGGAAATTGTATGTCAAACGTTACAAACGAGGTGCGTTCGTACGCACGTTTTAGAATTAAATTCATGATATCCCGTGCGTAGAACGGGTTAAACAGCTAGTTAAGTATATATTTTATGACACTGTTCATACAAATATCTTAACTAGTTATATAAATATTCAGATATATATGTATCAGCTAGTTATATAAATATTCAGATCTTGATGATTTTTAATTCTGTGAAATGAATTATATCGTCTGCAGATTAATTTCTGTCATAAAATAAGTATCTCGGTCGCTTGACGATTAAACCTCGGAAGCTCCTATAACAAAAAAGCACCGATTTAAAAAAAAAAAATTCAAATTTCTTAATAAATATTTTTATTAATATCTCCTAAAGTTTTGATTCGATTTTAATAAAATTTGAAATGTCTCGACAAAATTCTGCAAAGATAATATATTTTAAATTGCAAACCATTTGGTTGGGTAGTTTTTGCGTTGTTATATGCGGACAGACAGACAGACAGACGGACGGACATACGGACGGACCAAACGACGACTATAGGTGCTACGTATTTATATAATTACGAACGCACCTAATAATGGAATCTGCTCTTTACTAGTATCTCTGCTAAGAGAAACATACCTATTTTAAATTTACAAATTTATTTCCAACAGTTTTCAACACCGCTGTAAATTGCATATCTGTTCGTTTTGTTTGTTTTTCGCCTGACCATATATGGCCTAATGTATGTAAAAATTTTATTATACGAATGGGATTTAAATATCTGTTGTAGTACTTTTTCATGTCCGGCTACAGTTTCCAAAACAAAGCATTCAAACGCGTTGCAATGTACAGCTTCTGCTCTTGAAAAGCTTTTTCTTCTATTTTAAAATGCATCCCTTTTTAAATAAAAAATAAACCTTCTTTTAAAGAGTCTTCATTAGTTTGCCTTCTGTCCACTCGTCATTTCTTTTTAATTTTTAGATTTCTTTAGATTTAAATTTTCTTTTATTGATAAATTAACTTTTAACTCAATAATTATTATTCTTAATTTAATTATTCTTGGTCACTATTATGTTAAAAATCAAATGTTTCGCAAAATTGTTCATTATATATGTAAAAAAATAACATTTTTTTTTCTTGAAAGTAGAAAACAAAATGTACAGTATAGTAGAACCATGACAATTTAATTTAATACAGAAACTCTTACCATTCGGGATTAATTGAGTCTGTAGGCCATCCGAATTAATGAGTTTGATTTAAATAAATGATAAATGAACCAAAGAAGCGAGGAAAAGCTTTTATAATCTATTTTAAGAAATAGAATTGATACATTTTACTACAGGAAAGAGATCAGCGTATTCATTGCCTAATATTAAAATTCTGAATAACAGCTTTACATTGAAAATTTAAGTTCACACTTTGGCACTTGACATAAACGCTGCTTTGATTACACTACTGGTCTGTCCTTTTTTGTAATTTTGTTTGTTTGTTTGTTACTACTTTTAAAGTTAAGCTCTCAGCAAAATACCCACAGTTAGAGTCATAGATACCACTACATCTAAATAGTATTTTGTGCCTTATTTTATCGCGGAATTATGCGATTGAATAGTCTGAAAAGTTTTACACAAATGATTGGTATACAGGAATTTAAAACTCATACTACGTGAATGGATAAAGCAATTTATATATATTGTGATTTTTTACACAATTATATTTATAATATTTATAATATTTATCAATCAATTTGAATTTACATATATATTTCGAACAATTTTTAAATATATCGTTCTTCACGAAATAATAAAATGTTTCATTATAGAACATCTAATCATAATTTTTTCAAGAAAATAAAATATCTCGATGGTTTCAGTAACATAAGTAAATGTAGTAAAACAAACCTCAGAAAAAAAGAACGCCTAAAAGGAATAGTTTTATTTCCATAAGGGAAGATTTTGCGTAAGCGCCTACATTTTCTTATTTACTGAGAATCAGAATCAACTTATAAATGTGGCAAGAAGATTAGTTTCTTTGTATTCATTTCCCAATCATAGACTATATTGACTCTGTTCATATGTGTTTATTTGAGAAGCATGAAATTTTTCCTTAATATTTATTGCGTTACTCATACCGTTTGCTATGAAATTTAAGCTAGGAAATATAATTTAATATATTAGATTGGATTCACCTAGCTGATATAAAAAATGAATAAATCATGCAGTGATGCCACCGCAAGCAGGAAAAAGGCTGTGTATGTTGTATTGAGGACCAGGGATTTTTATTTATCTCTATTATCATTTATGTCAATTCTCAATGGCTTGTAAACGGCTCATCACATCAAAAATGTCCCTTTGAAAATTTGCGCAAATAGCTTTTCAAAGCACACAGGGAAAATATCCAAATTCATGTTATTCACCAATATCACGCGATTCACGTGTCGCAGCTACAAATCTGTCGATTTTCTGCCTAACGTTCAGCTTTTGAAAGTAAACGATATGTTTATATTTGAACGATCGAGATTTGTACTCGTAAAGTAATATTATCGATGCTATATTAATGAATGCCTTATATTGAACATATCTCGAACATTAAGGTGTACAACAAAACCAATTAATCGTTCCGGGTTTTAAGTAAATGATGAACAAATATAAAGCCACAAGTGTATCGTATTCATCCTATCTGAGCGGAGAAAGAAGCACGTTTCTGTAGAAACCCAGAAATCTCTTGCATTGGAAGTAAAGGAACGAAAAATTGGAACTCAGAATTGAAAGTTGCAGAATGTTTGTAAAATGTTGTTAATAATGTAAAATTACCGTCTTTATAAAATTAGATCTGTTTAGCATCTTTATTGTTCCTATTATGTTGAAAGGGAATCTTTTTTATCGCAGTTCCTTGCACGAATGCAGATTAGTAAAGTTTGTCCTTGGAACACCTTGTGGATGGATAAGGAACATTTTCAACTAACTGGGCCGTAAACACACGTCATAGCAGGATTTGGGCACGAGAAAAACCTAACGATGCCCATGAAATCCCTCTGCGTTCCCACAAAAGCACCATCTAGTGTTGTTTTACAGCCAGTTTCATAATTCTTCTTTCATAAACAATCTGTGTCATGCATCATCACATGATATTTGGTACGCATCCATGTTAAGATGTTTCGTGATTCGTGATCTTCAACAACATTGCATTTTAAGCGGTATGATTTTTATGAACGAAGGTGCTCTACCTCACTTTAGTACATTTTTGAAATTGTTTATTAGGTGACATTTTAAATGCGACCAGGTTATTTGTTTGTACTTTCCTAAATTTCATGGCCACCTCGGTCTCCAGACTTCAGTCCTTGTCATTATTAGCTTTGGAATTACCTCAAAAGCTCCGTTTAACACGAGAATAATAGAAATTTGAGAGAATACAAAGATATCATCTGCCGACATATTCATAACATTCTGGCTGATATATTTCACGCGACTGCAGATAACATAACATTGCGCTTTAGCCTGGTTGCCCAAAATGGTGGACAGAACATTGAACATGGTTGCTTTCTTTAAAATCTCTGTTATGATGTCAATATCTGCATGAAAAAGTTATTTTTGTTCTGGAGGTCATTTTTGAATGAAATATGTTTTGAAGTATATTAATATCATAACAATTCCATAGTTGGTAACTTTTAGTCCATTCCTCATCATTTTATAGAGCTTTTAAAGTGAAACTTTAATTATGAACACTCCGCATATATATACATACAATAATTCCAACATCAAAAAAGCACATGAAAAGAAACAAAATAAAAACAGGAGACAACAAGACAGTGATAAAAGAAAGCAAAGTAATATAGAGCACAGCATGTAAAATGTTGTGGGATCATTCACACAATGTAATCTAAACTGTGAAGTAATTTAGTGAGGATAATTTAGCTTAAATTTATCTGATTCCATCCAACTTCAAACAAAAACGATCATGAAACAAGAAAGCATTTCTCAATCTATTCAACAAATAGTATCAGGAAATGGATATGGAATCAAGAACTAGTACTTAAAATTAGAAGAACAGAAGTTATATCCCAATATATGAACAATCTCAGAAGTGCAAAGCACATAAAGTAACAAATGAAAAGTACGATATTTTAAAAAAAATCTCAAGTTATTTATATGAAGTAACGAAACACTACCCAACCTCCTAAATGTAGCATCTACTGGCCCTACTATCAATTTTAGTATGAAGGAAAGCAACATTACACAACCTCTTTTTTTCTAGTATTCACGCTCAAACCATCCATTATTTTTGTAAAATAAATACAAAACAGTGATATTTAATGAGTGTGTAAAAAGGAATTGATGAAACTTTGAAGAAAATAATCTTTAAGAGAGGTTTCCACTAAAGTTGATCTTAGTTTTAAATGTGTCATTACATATTGTGTTAATCTTGAATAACCGTTTCCAAAATTAATTCGAATTAAGATGTTTCGAAAAACCAAAATTTGCATAAATAATTGTATGCATTTAGAAAAATTTACAAAAAATTACAAAACTGATTTTCTTGTCATAAATGTTAGTAAACAATGTACGATTATTGTCTGTTAGATAAATTTTGAGGTATTGAGAAGTTCATATAGTTGATAATAACATAAATCTTAGTTAATTCCATATTATATAAGTAAACAAAATGATTGAGTCGCTCCAATATAAATTAATATAATGCCATCTAAGTATCTGCATAAATATATATTGTTATTTATGAATGTTCTGCATTCTTATAGAGATACCGATTATCAAATTAACTGGATACAACTCTACTCTGTCAAATATCTTGAATTTAATAAATCTTCGAACTACCTGTTATTTTAGACATTATTTTAATCTTTTAACACATATAGACAGGTACTGTACATTCTTAAAAACATATTTAAAAACATAAAATCAGTCCACACGCTAAAAGGTTTTCTTTAGAGATATACACATCAGATACAAAAACTTGCAACGACGTAACTCACGCCAAGATTGACACCAGATGGCGCCAGATGCTGTTAGGTAGAGGGGGTGTTTCAGAAAAATCTGACAGAGCAGAAAACACGATACATCAGTATTGAAGATGTCTGTGCAAACAGGCGAAAATATTTTACTTTTACGAAACTTTTAGCGTGTGGACTAATTTTATGTTTTTAAATATGTTTTTAAGAATGTACAGTATCTGTCTATATGTGTTAAAAGATTAAAATAATGTCTAAAATAACAGGTAGTTCAAAGATTTATTAATTAAAAATGACATTAGAGGAGATCATAGATTGAAATAATCTTGAATTTATTTCTATAAAATGTCTATAAAAGTAGTCAGTATCTAAGAATTTTTATGCTGATAGTTCCTTTTCAGATTTAGTGAATACGTAATTGATGGTTATTTTTAAATATATGATATCAATATTGTTGAACTTAGCTTTGATGTATCAATTATTTATATTTCTTGATGCATTAATCATGCTAATATATATTTTTAATATTTCAACAAGTCATTATGTATATATTCTGTCTCTTCTGGATATGCCTAGCATACATGTTTTCATACTTCGCTGTTTTGTCTGTAATCTTCGTACCATCTTTTTTGTTAGCGTCCATATTTCTGCTCTATAAGTTATTGCAGGCAAAACACATTGGTTAAAAACCTCTCTTTTCAAACAAAAAAGCATGTTACTCTTCAGAATAATATTGTTCTTCCCAAAAGCACTCCATCCATTTCTTATTCTTCTATTGATTTCATTCATGGTAGTGTTGTCCGATGATATTTCCTGTCAAAGGTACACATAACTTTGCAGTTTTTTAATCTCAGTGTTGTTGTAGACGATTTTCTTTTTTGATGCAAATGAAATAAGAAGTCTGACGAAAGGTTTTAACATCATTGGGAAAATTAAACGTTTAAAATGGAAATGGGCGAGGCACTTTGCAAGAAGACAAGAGAATAGAGAGAGAACACATATCTTTCAGTGGTTTCCCAACCAAGAAGACGACCTCAAGTAATATGGAGTGACGAAATCAGAAAAGTAGCCGGTGTTACTTGGATCACTAGACAGGAAACAATGGAAAAATCTGGGGGAGACCTACATCCAGCAGTGGATTGAAAACGGTTAATGATGATATATATATATATATATATATATGTATATATATATATATATATATATATATATATATATATATATATAGAGAGAGAGAGAGAGAGAGAGAGAGAGATGGATAGATATATATATATAGATCAATAGATAGATAGATTGATAGGCAGAGAGACAGACAGACAGATATATATATATATATATATATATATATAGATAGATAGATAGATAGATAGATAGATAGATAGATAGATAGATAGATAGATAGATAGAGATTAATATCTTTATATACATATATACTTAAGTTTAAAATTTATATGGCACAATAATGTAATAATACAATTTAGCTAAAATTTTCTTCTCTAATGCACCTGAATCTCAATTATATTTGAAAGTTTTGCTCGTTTTGGACGTTCCCTTTCTGCCGTCTATTTATACCAGTTATGTACGATAGCCAAAATCTTGAACCTATTTAGATTATTATAACTCATGCAATAAGGAAATCGTACATGTTTGTGGAAACTTCAGTAATCTGGGCTTAATAACTGTACTAGAAATTCCCGAATTTCTATTTTCTTTTTTTCAATTTTTAATAAAAAATTCAATATTTTCAATTTTGAATAACTCATCATAAAATGTTTAAGTTTCATGTCTAGTTGTTTTCATGTCATCATGTCTAATTGCTGAAATATATTGTCGTCTATTGAGGTTACACATACTCTAATACACACTCATGTATATATATATATATATATATAAATGGTTATTGTGAACAAAAGCTTATATATATGTATATATATGTGTGTATATATGTATATATGGTGCTGTAATCGAAATATATATAAATATCAGTTACAGTTAGTTACAAATTTATGAAAGTTAACTCTGTAAGTGTAGTAGCCAAAAATATACTTTGTTTAAAAAAATAACCATTAATTATTTACGACTTTTAAAAATTCCCACCTCGGTATCATTTAACATTTGTAAAATAGACATTTTATAATATTTTAATAAAATAATACCCATATGTGGCGTTCTAAAGATACATTTAAAACATATTAGTTGTTATACTTATTTTCCTTTAGTATTTTCCTTTGTAGACAAAATATTTTTATTTATCTAAACTTATGCTTTTGCTACACTTTGAAATTTATTATCGAAATCAATGCTCTTTCCAGGTAGTAAAATTTCTCTACTTTTATTGCAATGTTTTTATCTTTTTAGTAGTAGAAAGAAGAGATAGTTGTATAGTTAGTTTACTGTATCTGTTAGATTTTCTCTAAACCAAATAATATTTTACTTCAGCCAGTATCAATACACTCAAAGAGAGATCAATTTTAGAGGAAAGAATTCGTTTTACCAATGAATCGATTCTGCACATCAATACATAGAAGTGTTTCATCTTCTTTTTAGAATAATTTCTTATCTTTACAGATAGATGACACACCTTGCATTTTATTTTTCTATTTCTTGATAAACGTGAGTAAGTATTTAGGTTATGTTAGACCATTTTTTTGTTATGTTAGAACTTTTTTTTAGTTTAGTTAGACCAATGCTATTCTATACACTAAACATCCTATTAAAAGATGTTTTGTTTTTTGTTTTCACAAAAAAGTCAACAATATATTACAGTTTTCGCTATATTTTTTATTCCACTTTAAAATTTCAGCATACTTGAAAGATTCTAAAATATTCTGGAAAAGCGAAACAGTAAACAAGACATACAGAAGCAATAAAAATCACATATTATAATCAGAATGATAAACAAGTTGGAAATTGTACGTCAAACGTTACAAACGAGGTGCGTTCGTACGCACGTTTTAGAATTAAATTCATGATCTCCCGTGCGTAGAACGGGTTAAACAGCTAGTTAAGTATATATTTTATGACACTGTTCATACAAATATCTTAACTAGTTATATAAATATTCAGATATATATGTATCATCTAGTTATATAAATATTCAGATCTTGATGATTTCTATTTCTGTGAAATGAATTATATCGTCTGCAGATTAATTTCTGTCATAAAATAAGTATCTCGGTCGCTTGACGATTAAACTTCGGAAGCTCCTATAACAAAAAAGCACCGATTTAAAAAAAAATCAAATTGCTTAATAAATATTTTTATTAATATCTCCTAAAGTTTTGATTCGATTTTAATAAAATTTGAAATGTCTCGACAAAATTCTGCAAAGATAATATATTTTAAATTGCAAACCATTCGGTTGGGTAGTTTTTGCGTTGTTATATGCGGACGGACGGACAGACGGACAGACAGACAGACAGACAGACAGACGGACGGACAGACGGACGGACCAAGTGACGGCTATAGGTGCTACGTATTTATATAATTACGAATGCACCTAAAAAGACGCGATTCACGCAAATATTTTTTCTTACTTTTCAAGTCATTCATTTGAGACTTTACGAGATGTTTTTAAAAAGTAAAAATGCACTTCAGACAGATGGGAAAATGTTTTATTGACCGAGTTGGCAACACATATTCTATCCTTGAACATTTGACCTTTCCCTCGCAGTCATTTGTTATTTGCATGGTAAGTCTGTTTCGTGTAGCACGTGTTTATAATACCTGCGTCAACTCAAGGCGCAATTTGGCGAACAACGCTTTTTCCTCGCCAAATGAAAGTGTTTTAATGCATTTGAAAATTCCTGGTTAAATAAGTGTTTAACTGCGGAGTACTTTATGAATTTAAACTTAAACTATTAAATAGTTTATTATTTTCTCTATAAGCTTATATAATACATACAAGTTACGTGTGGTTGGAGTTATTTAATTTTACACGGTTTCACTGGCTGAATAAGTTTTAAGTGTATTTTAAAAGTAACTACCCGATTAAGACTGGTCTCATTGTATATTTCGATATTGCATAAGTTATTGTTTCCATGGCAACAGTGCTTTTGTTTTGTTGTCTTCGTCTTAACAATATCGAAGTCAAATTGACAATGTTCAGGATCAACCAAAATGTTTAGCAGGAAGCATTTTTAATCAATTTAACTTTTGTTGTAAATCGTAGAATACGGTTGTTAATATTCTTCATATGAACATATAAATGTATACGGCAAAACCATAGTTATAAAAGTGTATTTATTGACATTAAACTTACTTAAACTAGTTCAGTAGGAAGAGTAGGAAAAGGGTTTACTAAAAGATTTTTATTTCATTACGTCGGCAATCAGCGATAAATCGCTAAAAAGGCGTAATTTTCATATTTTTTTTACAGACGTTATATCGAGATTCCGCAGCAATTATTTTTGTAAACATATCTGTCTTCAGAAGAGGAATATTCTGTATTTTTTAGCACTTTCCAACCTAGTTGAAAAGTGCTTATGACTTCGGTTTGTCTGCCGTCTGGCCGTCTGCCGTCTGCCGTCTGACCGTCTGGCCGTCTGGCGTCTGTCCGTACTCTAACTCCCGTAAATATGCTCCGATTGCTCTGCAATTTTTATATTTTATTGTCTTTATCTATAGCATGTTCCCTATTGCAACGGAAGTGTGTAGCACTGATAGTTTTTTTACAGGGACACTCAAAAGAATTCCGTTACATTGCGGTCTCAGGGGAAAAATCATTTGAGGTTTATTTAAATAATGTTTCACTATTGTAAACGCATTGAAATTTATATATATCACTAAGGTGCATTAGAAGAAGCTTAATATGGAATAGAATGTGCATAGCACTTATAGTTACGTTACAGGGACAGTCAAAAGAATTCCTTACATTACGTCTATGGAGACAAATCGTCTGCGGTTTAATTAAATAATGTTTCACTATTTTAAACGCATTGAAATTTATATATATTACTAAGGATCATTACAAGAGGCTTACTACAGAATAATGTGTGTATAGCAGTCATCGTTCATTTACAGGGACACACAAAAGAATTCTCTACTGTCTGTTAACAATAGTTCCTGGAAGTGCGTTTTAAGTTACTGAACGCGATTTTAATTTTAATTCGCTTTTTTCTATTATGTGGTGTGTATAAATTCTGTAGATCCTACTCAGGGCAGCACAAAAGTTCGCGAACACATTTCCGTTTACTGACAGAAACTCCAGAAGGATAATTTTAAACTGTGGTACGCGTTTCCGAACTAAACTAAAATTTAGCATCCTATGTAGTATATATACAAATCTATAGATCGTATACAGGACTGAATAAAAGTATTCGGATATTTTTCCGAATATTGTATCTGTTGGAAATTCCTGAAATTATGTTTTTAAATATGTTATGCGTTTTCCAAATTGTTTACTTAGATGTTATCTTTTAGATTATTAAACGGTATGTTTTGTAAAATTATTTTGGAAGCGTTGGAAAGTGCTACATAATCTATGCTTGAAGCATGATGTTCTTGTTTGAAATTTTTCTGAGTATGCGCCTATGGAGACCTTCTCTGTTAGTGACATGAAACCAAACACAAATGTTTCATACAAATAAAATATTAATGTTTTGGAATCTTTATCGACACCTAATTACTTATAATAATTTTCATCTTTCACTCAGTTTGAAAATTAAAACACACATGATTTATTTATCAATTAGAATAACGCTGTTAAAATTAATTATGTGTAACTACTTATCCAGCATTTACTGAATGTTCCATTACCTGTGATATTTTTCTGTTGAGCTGTTTTAGATAACAGACTGGACGTCCTTATCAAAAGGTTATCTGAGTGAATAGTTACGGCCAGATTTGTCCAGGATAGCTCAGTTTGGAAAGAATTAACTGCATAAGCCTAAAGTCCTTAATCCAATTCCTGGCATGGACACTTTATTACTTCATTTGGAATTTTACAACTCATTTAAAGTATTGTTTTCCTATAAAGTTTACAAAATAAAATTTAAGCGTTCGGATATTCATTTCTTTTCCAGTCATTCACGAAACCTCTAAATTGTATCATTATTTCAAGATTTTGTGGATAGCGTTTTCGTACAAACAGTTAATTCTGTGTTGTGGAATGTTTAGGTAAACATAGTCTTCGATTTGTAAAAGTACTACTCATTTAAAATATTGTTTCCCTATAAAATTTCCAAAAGAAAATTTAGGCGTTTGGATATTCATTTCGTTCCATTCATTCACGAAGTCTGTAAATTGTATCATTATTTCAAGATTTTGTGGATAGCGTTTTAGTCTACACCGTTAATTCTGTGTTGTGAAAGGTTTACGGAAACATAGTCTTCGATTTGTAAAAGTACAACTCATTCAAAATATTGTTTTCCTATAAAGTTTACAAAAGAAAATTTAGGTGTTCGGATATTCATTTCGTTCCATTCATTCCCGAAGTCCGTAGATTGTATCATTCTTTCGAGATTTTGTGATAGCGTTTTAGCCTACACAGTTAATTCTGTGTTGTGGAAGGTTTAGGGAAACATAGTCTTCGATTTGTAAAATTACAACTACTTCAAAATATTGTATTCCTAAGAAGTTTACAAAAGAAAATTTAGGTGTTCGGATATTCATTTCGTTCCATTCATTCACGAAGTCTGTAGATTGTATCATTCTTTCGAGATTTTGTGATAGCGTTTTAGTTTACACAGTTAATTCTGTGTTGTGGAAGGTTTAGGGAAACATATTCTTCGATTTGTAAAAGTACAACTAGTTCAAAATATTGCAGTCCTAAGAAGTTTACAAAAGAAAATTTAGGTGTTCGGATATTCATTTCGTTCTATTCATTCACGAAGACTGTAGATTGTATCATTCTTTCAAGATTTTGTGGATAGCGTTTTAGTCTATATAGTTACGTCTGTGTTGTGGAAGGTTTAGGGAAACATAATCTTCGATTTGTAAAAGTACGCCTAATAATAATGCACCTTCAACCATTTGTCAACTTTAACGGTCGTCCTACTCTTCTCTTATTTTTAACTCTATGATGTACTGAACGGCATTTAAATGCGTCAAAAAGTTTTAAATCGTTTATATTCAATATTCCGACAACGTCTCATATAAATTTAAATCTAACAAGATTCAAATCCAGAATTACTATAGCCCGAAAAAAAAAATGTTATGCATTTTCCAGTACCAAAAGTAACATCAAAATTAAAAATATTCCACATAAAATATTCCATGTTCCAAATATATTTTTTCATTCATTTTACTAACTTGTATTTCAAACTTCTTTTTCCTCTTAAAAAAATATATCACATACAAAAATTAAGATGTAAAATATTTATTAAAGTTAATTAAATATTCGACAAGAATGGGTTTTTTTAAACGTCCGATCGCTTTTGTGAGCTACATTATTTGAATTTCAACACACATTGGTAAAAATAACTTTATTATGAATAACTATTGATCAATTAGTTTCTAATATATTTTATGTGGATAGTCAGCATATATTTTTGAAGCACATGGTTATAAACGCATGATCACAGGAAGTGTAGCAGATTCTTAAGTTGCTAAATGCGGAGTAATGAACAAATGTTTATGTTTATGAAACGCACAATCATTGTTGTCTCATTCGCATCTGTTACGGGAATTTCATATTTATCACTACATTAAATAAAGCTTATTAATCTATGTCAATATTTCAAACAGGCGAAGATATGAAAGGCAATCATACTGGAAATAGTTGATAAATATTTTTTTTTTCAAACACATCTTCCTATACATAAAAGTATTATTTGAAAAATATATAATGAAACAAAATACATCGTTGAGTTAATTATGGATCATCAATGTCTTAAGATAAAAAATAAGACATCTTCTTATTTCTTGTAATTAAATTTAATTACTTATATTCATGAAAATGTCAATGTTCATCTCAGATTAATTAAAACAGATCCTAAATCTAATCTTCTAAATTTGTAAAAAAATGAGGTCAAAAGAATTAAAATAATTTGAAAATAATAAGCCGTTAAAGTTCGTTTTTTTTATTCCGCTGATTTGTAACTCATATTGTATTTTTTACTTATGCAGAAATATTTAGAAACAACAGCAATAATATTTTATTTCTTTCTTTACAGCAATTTTAATCATTTTTTTTAATAATAATAATCTTTTGTTAATTAAACTTAAAGCCTATTGCTATTTATAAGTTTATTGTTATTTTTTACTTATATCTACCCTATATATATAAAATCCTAATGAAACGAATTTGTGAAACGATTTTATGAAACGAATTTATGAAACGATTTTATGAAACGACTGATTAAACGACTGATTATGTTTCAGGGCTATTTTTAATAAAATATTAAACGCTTGATAGTGAAATTAATACCAATTGTCCATAAAAATCCGCGGATGTCAAAACTGGTAATAGAATTTTGAAATTGGAATTAGTTTTCAAGATATTAATTTTTTTTTTTAATTTTAATGACATTTCTGTAATGATGGCAACCAATTACTCAGTTTTTTTTTGTGACAAAAAAGAGAAAAAAATTGAAAAGGATCCCGATTGGGATTATTGATTTCTTTTTATTCGTCATTTTCAAATTGAAATTGAATTTATCTTTTATTTCAATCGATAATGAAGACAAGATTGTGATTAAATTATGTTTTTCAGGAAAATTTGAAAAAAAAAATCACATTTCTATCGTCAGGATTCAATCGTCTGTCAGAATTTAATTTAATTTATTCGGTGCTTTTCCAGTATATGGGGACTTGACGAAATAGGGAAAATAGCCTTGGCGGAAAAGGAAATTTGGCAACATACTTTCTGTCAACCTATTCACTTTGTCATTTCGTATACAGAAGCATTTTTTCAATATTTATAGAATTTGTTTAGCGTAAAATGTCATTTATCCTATTTTATATATAATCAGAAGTAATTTGTATAGAAAAAACAATAATAATATACGTATAATTAAAATACGCATATAAACAAAAAAAATCGTCGAATTTGTTTCCATGGCTGTTTATGTCATTTGGCACCAAATCTCACTTTCTGATGCCCGAATTGCGCCAAGCTTTTTTAAAAAGCGTAAGACCCCTATAATTGAAAAGCACCAAAAGTTCATTGGGTTTGTTTTCATAACTTTTAGCAACAAATCTATGTATATTAACGAATCTATCCCTTTTTGAAGCTCGAATTACGCCAAACCTAAAAGCAAAGGATCCTATACTGGAAAAGTACCCAATTTTCTTATGGACAATATTCAAGTGACATAACATGGTGTAAAATTATCGCGGATGGATAGCAAATTTGTTTAAATATCTCATCAATTGATGCTAAATAAATGCAGGCATGCATGCACAAAATATTTAATTAATTTTGTATGAAAAATAATTATTAGAAAATTCGTATATACATATTAATTAAAATAAATAATTTACATATTTAAAATAACATAAAAATATGCATGATGGTGCACTAAAATAGAGAGAAAATTAAAACCTGTTACTGAAAATATCTATAACATAGTACTTTTCAATACCGTGGTTCTTAATGTTATTCACAAGCAGATGGAATTTTTCTCATCCTTAAACGCAAAGGAAGAATAGAATACAGATCATTGTTATACAAGTCCGAGAGGTAGCCACAATTTAAACCTAACCATTTTATACAAGCTGGTTTTCAAGTTGTAATTGATTTTACTTATCAATCCCGAAAACAATCGTCGGTTGTCGCAACAGCTGTGTTTGAGGCCATGATAATAAAAAAAATGTCCCATTAAAACGTAAAAAGCATGGCAACCCAGTTACAGATTTACCAATATTTTTAAAACAAAGCACGCTGTCATGTTTTTAGAGACCTCGACCTCTGAGCGGGGGTTGGCGAGCGTAGCTCGCAGGGGGTAGGCCCCCTAGTATATATATATATATATATAATAATTATACGTTCCTCGTACAAAAATTTTCCCCCATTGAGTAAAATGTGTCTTATACACTAATAAGTTCATGTACAAAATTTCATTAATATATCAGAAAATATAGCAGAGATATGTTTAAACAAAGTTGGGGAGGGCTTAATCATAAACTGAAATATAAATGTTTACAGCTAGATGGCAGATGACGCGACGCAGAAATGCATCATAAACATATAAAATATGGTTCTTATATTTGGTTTTATTTAGTTTTGTTAATTTTAGTTATATGTTTAGCTTTATTTAGTTTTATTTGCCAATGTACTGTGCTTTAAAAAAAAAAAACCCTTAAGATTTTACATGATTAATTACAGGATAAATCATGGAAATGGTACAATCAATGAACATTAAAAAAGCTGAGAATTTTTTGCATATGCAAATGCTTGCCTTTGATCGGTGTGACACATAAACGCAACAGACGAGTCATTACATGAGGAATTTACATTTTTTATGCAATATTTATTACATTAGATTTATTTATGCAATCATTGTTTTATTTCGTAAGTTCTGTACGACCTCTGAAATGCGATCATCTGACTTGATTTTTACCCTTTGTGAACTCATATACATGCATTGAAAAGTGGTTTAAGTCAGCATTTATGTAGTTTTATATCTGTGAAACTTGATAAATTGTGTGAATGATAAATTTTTGAAACTTCTGAAACTTTTGAAATTTTTTGAAATCTTTAAATTCTGAAATTTTGTACATTAGTGCATGGGGCACATTTTACTCATTGGAATATTTCTTGTACGGGGAAAATATAAAAATTTCAATTTTTGCATTTCTTCAAATTTGATCCTCTGAAAATTTTAATCGGTTTCATAAAATTCTGTACCTTATTTTACGTAACTTTTTAATTTATAATAAATGTCTATGATCAATATTTAAAGAATAAAAGCCGATGTCAACGTTTTTTGAAGCATGTATAAATATATATATATATGATGTATTATAGTTATTCCACAGAAAAACTATACATTTATATGATAAACAAAGCAAACATGAGACCGTAGATAAAACAACAAATGTATACGATAAAATTTCTTATACGTTTACGTTTATAGTTTTAAGTTTATTATATATATATATATATATATATATATATATATTCTGTAAAAATAATTCTTATTTCAGCAAAACAAAACTACAACACTCGAAGGTAATAAATAGTGAATGCACATAGAAATTTTGGAAAATGTTCTCTTTCCACGTGTGTTATTTACTCTGAGAAGAAACAAGAACGAAAAATTATGAGTCATGAAAATATTACGAAACACTTACCAACATCAACACAATATTATTAAGAAATTTTATTTTTTGATACAATGAAATGAGATAAATATATAAGTAATTTAAATAAATTCGTTCATAATTTCCAGTATTGAACATTCTATAATGAGCCTCAAGAACATATGAAATTTACATATCATTCCGAGTACATGTATGTGGTTTAGAGCAGGAACAGACGGACAGATGAACTGAATTCATAAATACATTATAATTTTGATGAAAAGTGTTTAAGAGATGTCTATTGAACACAGCTTATTATAACCAACAAACAAGTTATTTATGTAAAAAAAAATATCTGTTCCAGGGAAATATTAAATAAAAAAATTCAATATGAAATAACGATCAATATTATCATATTATTTAAACAAAGATTATTTTAAAATATTACAAAACATTTATAAAATGTGTTATAGTAATATATATGTATATGGCACACAGAGCACATATGAAATAAATTATAGAATGAATTTAGTTCTCAAAATCAAATCAATTTAATAAAAATTGCTTTCATCCTCATTGCGATACATTATTCGAAAATAATAAGATTTCCCAAAACGTTTAGAACAGCTGAAAAGTTTCTGATTATCACTTTTTAAAAGTATTATTTTAAGAAATAATTATTTTATTATTTGGAGGAATCTAAATTCTCAGAATCATACGCGAAGTTCAATAAAAGTTGAAAGCTTGATATGGCATTAAAACGTCGTATCAGGAAATGAAAAGACTTGAAGCATGACAAGATATAAAGCGAAACTCTTCACACAAGTGTCAAGTATCAAAGTATCAGATGTGATGATACAGAATAAAATAGAAAAAGCCTTGTTGCAGTTAAACTTTTCTGAATATCTTTAGATAAAATGTATCTTTCAATTTTTTTGACATTCGGATTGTGATTTAAAAAAGAGATTATTTCATTTCATTTTACATTTATTCAAAAATGAATTTACAAATTTCTTAGTTTAAGTATTTGACTGTA
Source organism: Maratus michaelseni (assembly GCA_963931845.1). Taxonomy (NCBI): domain Eukaryota; kingdom Metazoa; phylum Arthropoda; class Arachnida; order Araneae; family Salticidae; genus Maratus; species Maratus michaelseni. Next base: position 286,472,553 of record OZ007591.1, on the reverse strand, counting down.
TCTGCGTTTCGTATGATGTTACAATGGCATAAATATTAAATCATTTCTTTTTTATACTGAAGTTTATGGAAAAAATTATTTTAGATAATTATTTTATATGTTTTTTGCAAATTTAGAATAATATATTTTTCCTGTCCAAAAGGGATTAAAGGAAACATTTAATAATAATAATTAATAATACATTGTGTTTAGAGAATATCTTCAAATCGCGCAAGCACAATAAAAATTGGGAAAAATGCAATTTTGAGTGATTTTGATGAATTAAGAAAACCTGATGTGAGTTTGCGTCTTTTAAATCTACATGGTTATTCAAAAATATTGGACACAGTTTAAAAAGTGGGGAGGGTACACCATAAATAAAACATTTCGAATAGGAAATCAGGGTTGATTAAAAATTAGTGCATTCAAATGCAGGGTGTCGCACTTATAATAGAGATTTTCGTACATAATTTTAACAATATTGGGGACATTGTAAGATGTTTGGAACAGATTAACTTAGCTATATGTAAAAAATTATGGCACAATGCTCGAAATGCACTATAATTTATTGAGTGACACCTCATAAACTACCCGCACCTCTAATTCGTAACAATGTTTCGAGTGAGTGTTGGTCGTTTTAATCGCTTCTTTTCGTGACGTCTCATTTCACAGAAAATATGGTATGGGTTTTAAAATTTCGTTTAAATATTTTTAGAGATTGATTTTTCATATTCAGTACTATTCAATTTTATTATATATACATGCATTTGAAGTAAAAATGTCAGCAAAAATCACAAAAGTCGCTTTTTTAAAATTCCCGAGTGGAGTTCGTGAAAAACGGTTTAATGGTTAGCAGAAATATTTTTATTAGATATTATACAATAATATTTTTTATATCCTAAAGTATAATTAAAGACACAATCGTATTTAAAATATTTTTTTCTTCAGTTTAAAGAAGAAATAATTACGTAATTATATCAAAATAAGTTATACTGTAGAGATTGACTAAATTTAGCATTTTAATAGTTTTAAATCATACAAAAGATAATAATAATAACTATATATGTTCTAAGTAACCGAAACACAAGTTTTCATTAAATAAATTAAAGAAAATAAATCAGTGGTCTGTTTATTTTAAATTCACATTCTTAACTTATGCGGTAATAGCAAGAGTTGCTGAAATTTATTTTCATTTAGAAATGTATCTCATAATTATAATTAACTTCAGAGAGCTTTAAATAGAAAATTAATCAGACAGAAATTATTAAGTAAAAAGTAAGCACAACTTAGTAAATTTAAATTAACTAAAATATATTAAACAAGGTTTTAACGTGATACAAAGAAAATGACTGTAAGCATAAAAATATCGATAACATGTTAAACAATTAAAGGACGTATTCATCTGCAAGCATTATTATCATTTATCGTCCAGAACACGCAACTGTGAAATCAATAGTTTTTAAAAATATTCTCAACTCAATAATTTATTACTCTACAAACAGTAATGACAGAAAACGATACTTTCCATTATTTTCCTCAAGTGTAAAAGATTATTTAGAGTAATTGATAGTAAGGCAGCTTGCAAGTACATGAAGCACATATCCAAAATCATTAACGTTTATGAACTTAGAGAACGACGCCTGGCAGTATTGATTACATACACTGTCTAACAATTCTTAAACAGCAAATATTTAATAATAAAAATTAAAGCTTTGTGTTAAATACTCTAAATCTATTAAACTGGATTTCCATGCAATATATTGAAGTAAAGCGCATTCAATTATAAATATTACAAGGTAAAACTTTAATCATATGTTTAAATTACATTTGATGATACTAATTCTTTTTGGGTAGTTCGCGTCACATGAAGGAACAAGAACTTTTAAACGATTTTAAATATTTATTTAGTAATGTTATTTAATATTGTTCCAGTAATGTGTTAAATTTGATTTCTAAAAATAAAGTAGATTTCATCATTAATATATAAAATAGTTACAAAGACGTATAAATGTATTGCTGAAATATTGTCGACGCTCGTAAATTCGTAGGCTCAAGAACCGAGAAAAAAGTTTCAGTTGATCCATTTTTTTTCCAAAACTGGATAAGTGTGATCGAAGATTGCACAAAGGATGACGTTTAATAATCCTTTCAAAATTTATCCTTTACTTAATAAATCTAAATCATTAATTTAAAATTATTAAATACGTATCATTTACCAATACACTTTACTAATAAGAACATAGATGAAAACACCATTAAATTTAATGCTAAATAATAACAAGAGGAATATATTTTCGTCTATTTGAAAAGCATATTTAATTACATGATTTAATTTTAGCTAATAAACAAGGCAAAAAAAATATTAATTTTTTTTAATTAACTCCATGAGACAATAAATTGTAGTCCGAGGAAAACAATCGAAAAATTCAACTTCCGTCGTCGAGAATTGAACCCGGAACCTCTAGGTTAGAAGGGAAACGCACTACCACTGAAGCTTACTCGTAAAAGACTGTAATTAAGGTTTTGTAATTAAATATAAATCGCGGAAATAGTAGGATTTCATTAATTTAATTTATTTAATTAAAACAATATAAGACTTTTTTTTCAAAATTTTATGATTTGTCGTGTGACTGTGGGTATTCAGCTATAAGTATGCAAAAATTAAAGGTTTACGGTTTCGTCCGATGAACAAAACCCTAATTATTTTATTCTAAATAGGTAAATGACTTTTCCTGCTATCAGTAAATAAAATACATTTGTCTGATATGAGAATATGATAGTCTTTTTGTTATTCGTTAGAATTGCTATAATATATAGTTATGTTTGACATTACTTAATTTTTTTTATATCCCAATTCTGAATGTATAATTTTATCTTCTTTTATAATTTATCATCTTTTTAAAACTGTAACTTTTCAAATATCTATTTGGAACGCTCTTGGATTACATTTACACTTTATTTTCAGAAACTTGATTTTTTTAAATCTTTTTTTTTATTTATTTATAAAAGAATGTTGATGTTTATTTAAATTATATTCTTTTTTTGAAATTCTTAGTTATTAAAAATTATTTACAATCATTACTATTTGTAATTAATTAGGCATAATTTACTAGTAAATATCCAGGTCAAGAGCGATAACATCAGTTGCGCAAATCATATTTTTTATTTTGGTGTCAGTTTACATAATATCTGCTATCCTACAATCGACAATTTAATTAAGTAATTACATATAAACAATAAAAAAAATAAATCTCAGAAACTAATAAACTATATAAACAATAAACACTACTTCATGCAATCATGTTTATGCAATTGACTTTATGACAAAAAGTGCATTTCAGCAGAGCTTTGCTACCTTGAACCCCTCGTTTTTTCACTAATTTTACGTTCGCAGTTTTCTATAATTGTTCTATTTCTTTTTTGTAATATGTCTTGTGGTGCGATTTACGTTGTGGCTTTTTTGTATAACCATCTCGTTCCATAGGGATTTTTTCTTAATATCATGAATATCCTAAAACCATTACTTACTTGCCTGTCAACTACAAACATTTGTTGAATATTTGAAAGAGAAATCTTGTAAAAATGCATCCTAATCTAATTCCACAGAAGGAGTATACTAAAATCTTCAATTTAAATGAAATATTATAATTTCAGTTTTATTTTCCACATGGCATTGTTCATCCTTAAATGTATATAATGTGCCTGTTATATCGGGAGAAACTGATTGGAAATGGAAACATTTTGTACACTTTTTTATGGTTATGCACTTCAACATTCTATTTTATAGCTCGAAAAATCTTCTTATTTTACCTACTTCAGTAATTATGCTCAAAAATATACACTTGTATTTCAAATGCAACATGTTCACTTATGCGAATACATTTAAATATATTGTGTAATTATCCATAATCGAGTCACTGCCAATTGATGCAATTTATCGAGTGTGATTTTACGCTGTAAAGTGAATATTCTTTATTAACTTCCATGTATTATTAACTTCAATTTAAAATGTATTGTTCCTACCTGCGATCATGTTTGAGGTGAACATTGGCTCATCTTTCAAGTACAAAATATTAGCTAATCTGTATTTTTCTTCGTCTAAACATTCTGCTTATTCTTACATAAACGAAATTATTACAATGTTTTTATATAATGCAATACAATTTCTAGGCTACTAAAAAAAATACATGTCATGTACGGTGACAAATTTGTAAAAGAAATAATTTAAAATGTTATGTATTTTTAGAGCAGATTCATAAAATTCCACCAAACATTAAACAGTGAATTTCACACATTTACTAAATGTATTGACTTCAAATCGAAAGAATTAAATTAAGACTTTGCAAGGCTAAAATTTAACATCCAGGATTAAGTATTTAAATCAATTATGATGAATGTATCAAAATTTCAAAATCGTGTTAATTCTCACAAAAAAGCAAAAAACAGAAAAATAGATTTTTTTTTCCAAACGAATAAGCCAAACTTGGCAAAAACATATATAACTGAGTCCGGATATGTCACAAACACATTTACTTAATTCCAGGCTAATTGGGTGCTTTTGAGTCATTTATCGAGGAACAAACATAATAAGAAACAGGCAGAATCTAAAATTATGAGTGTCTCCACAGTGAGTCTCCATTGACGTTTTGTCAACTAAACAAAACAAGCAAGTTATCAAAGCATGTAAATACAATAAAAAAATTAAATGTTTTTCTAAACGTATCTTTAGAGAGATGTGAAAGGTACTTTTCGACTGGTAATTGTGTGTTCTATAAGCCTGTTTGAATAAAGAAATTTAGGTGTCCATATTCTTGTTAAAACAGAGACAAACCTTAAAATGTTCAATGCTAACACGTTATTTTGACATACTGAGATTCCTAGGTAAATTTTACATTCTACAAACAGGAAAATATTCAGTAAAAAAAAAGTTAACAGTTATAGAGATATAAAATATTGAACTCCTAATCTTAAATTTCTTTTTAATAGTTGCAAAATGAATTGCAAATATTTTAACAGAAACTCAAAAGCTACTTAGCAGAATAAGCTAATTTTTTAAATGTAATATTTCGAACTTTTAGAAATCGATTTCTTTTTTAAATTTTTATACATTACATTACATATTTTTTTTCAAATATTAATTTCATGATATATAGCCAACATTATATATATATATATATATTTGTAGGATTTGACATACTGAAAACTGATTACATTTTGAAACATACTTAATTTCCTTTATGACGTGCGTGATTATCAAATTAACTGACACTCTGGAATTTTTATTATCCATGATTTCAAAGTACGAGTTATAAAAATTATGGATCGCGAGATCAAGATTTGAACATATTCAAAATTGGAAAAAGAGCCGGTCTTAAAATTGTTATCATCGAGGGAGCGTCGGAGAGTCAATTAAGGCACTGCTAGGCCTAATTGGACTATGCGACAATAAGTATATTGTATGTCTTGGGTTAAGAAGCGTAATGAATCTTGAAGAAATAACCAACTAAGTGTTGTGGAATTATTTTTCTAGAATGGTATTAAAGTTCAGGTTTTTGTTAGTTTGAAGTCTAGTTGTTCAATTAATTCAGTAAATTAACTTTTTACATATCACCTTCCTATATATATATAATATTGGAGAATCCCTGTAAAATTTGTTTGTTCATACAGAAATATAGAAGGCATAATTCGAAATCAAATCGTACTTCTTACATCACTCGGCAATAGTTAGGAAGCATAGACGTTCTTTTTTTTATGACAGAATGCACATTATTAATTTGTATGCTCAAACTTAGTTTAAACGTACGAAATTCCATAAGTTTTTTTTTTTGTTGCCTAGTTTAATATGTATCTATTTACAGAAATATCATACAAAATAAGCAAATATATTTTTAAACCGATTTAAGGAACGGAAAATAATGAAAAATGATTTTATGTATAACTAAAAATGTATGTAATCTGTGGTTGTTTTTTATTGTTAACAGAAACATACTTCCAGTTATTATACGAATCAAGTACAAGTTTTACATACGGCATTTCATTTATAAGTGGGTGTATATCGTACTGTCCTCTAAAAAACGCATTTTTTTTTTAATTTTCGCTATTTAAAGTATAATAAAGAATTAAAAAAAATTAAACATGGTTAAATTTTTACAGCTTGTTCTCACTAAGTTTTAATGTTGAACACTTTTCATTTTATCACTTTAAAAAGTGGCAGCCAATTAAGCGAGAATATGAAAAAAAAAAAACAATTTTTCAAAAATTAACCCATTTACCCTAAAAAACCCACACCTTACGTAATCAGCTGAAAATTCTGCCTTTTATTACCTATTAATTGTTTAACATAAAACAATTAAAAAAATATGTCGTAATAGAAAATTTCATTATAACAAGAAAATCTGTAAAAATGAAGCTCATGTTTTACTAGAATTCTGCAATTGTTAGTTTAAATATTTTAAAACTGGTGCGGAAAAACAGAACAAAACAAAAAAAATTGACTTTAGTTAAATATTTGATGTAGTACAACTGTTTTTTTTTTAAAGGAAATATTTCACTGTGTGTTTTTTTAGAGGACAGCACAATATGTATTAAATGTGAAAATGAATTATCTATACAGCCTTGTCTTAGAAAAGCTTTTTTATAATCAAGTGCCACCCTGCTTAAAGAAGGAAATTAAAATAAACAATCTTTTATGATAAAAAATTTATTCAGGTATAATACTTCTTTAAATTTTCAGTGTTTTATGGCAGTTTTATTTCAGTGTTTTCACTGTTTTTCCGGCGCCACATCGTGTTGTTACGTTCTTACTGTCATAATAGTAATAAAAATCATACATGATCAGGTTTTAAATATATAAATTCACCAAGTGCAAATTGTTTTTATTTATTTTAGAAAAGTAAAATGTTAAATTTATTTAGAAAATACGGATTAATAAGCTTTCAGTTGTAAACACATACAAAAGAAAATGAATTTGCGTGTAATAGCATCACGGACTCTTCGATTTGTATATCGGATTTTTAAAAAGTAAATATTTCAAATATATGAGAAATACGAAAAATATTCTGATAAATTATTTAAAAAAAATTATAAAATTCATTTTTTCTTAAAAATAATACATCAGTTTATTTTATATACTTTATTGGTAATGCTTTAAATTTTAAAGTTTGGGATACTCTGAAATTCAAAATACAACATATATTTAGATCTCGAAATGCAGAAGCATTTACAGTAGCCGTTCAATGTTCCAAACGAAAATATTACATCCTATTTGTGTTCTTCGATGTAGAATTTTTGGGACTAATATACGTATTTTGTTCAAAATTTTGTTTCAAGATGTAAACACACAAGATTTTTTGTTTCTGAGCAGGTAAAATATTAACAAAAAATATATATATCGAGTTCTCTCGAAGCTGTTATCTTTTTTTTTCTTTAATGGGGACTTAGACGTTTGTATAAGTTTCATATATGTACATTTATTTTAAATATTTGGAAAATATTTGTTTTCTCTACTTTCACGTAGTCATATTTTTTATTTATAAAAAATTTACATTAATTATAGCGATAAAACTTTTTATGTAAAGTTATTTTTTATATTTACTTACTACTTTCAATGTGTGAATGTTCTTTTATTAATTTTATATTGTCACAAAATCATTATTTTTATGAATAAAATTTATTTAGCACTTATTGCGAAATCAATCGACGTAAATGGACATATTAAAACATTTAAAAGTTTTCATCTGTAAGTTTCCGCAGTGTAAGTTAAACATTCTTAAGAAATACTAAATTCGATTTTACAGAAAAGTGCCAACAAATTATGTGTGCTTATCTTTATTCTATAAAGTTATAATGTTCTGATTTGAACAATTTTAAATTAAACATTTCTATCACAATCACTAGATCACCATTTATAGCATAAATGTAAGTTAACAACGAGTTAAAAATACTCACTCAAAATAATTGTACGATATAAACAAATTGGGGGTGCGTGCTTTGTATAAATGTGCTTCAATAAAATATGCATCTGGACTTTCATTTTACGTGAAACTAATTGAGAAATAGTATCTCTATTTTTAGATTTCTCTTTAATTTCCAATATGTTAATGCAGTTGTACGCACCCGATTAAATTCTGTAAACGGACTATTAATAAATCAAATTTTGATTTTGATTTTCCTTAACTTAAAAAAAAATTAACTTCATTAGACTGTATAAATCTATTTATCCAACGATTCATACTGATTTCGTTTAATGAATCTATATTGGTTCTAATAAATGCATTTTGATATCCCTAATATCAAGTTTAATTTCAAATGGCGTTCTTCCAGAATTTGTTTTACGTATTATTCCATTCTTTAAATGACATTTTTCAATTATTTTCTGATATCTATAGAAAATGGTTTTAATATGTATTTTTATATCAGTTTTATGCATTTACCTTTTCAAGTATATTGTGAATAAATAGAATGTATCTTTGTATAATAATAAATTTATATAGTTGAGATTGGATAAAATAGAGACATAGAAAAATATACATACCTTCTTTAAAATTATTTTTCGAAAATTTAATAAAGCGCTCATGTGACATTATGTCACGTATCCTCTATTTTAATAAAATAATAAGCTTTGAATCATACGAAAATCTGTCAATTAGATATACTGTATGTACGCATTTTGAAAAGATTGTAAAGAATTTTTAATTCATGTTCTGTATATAACTGTGTAATGATTGTTAGTTTTAAATAATACATGCTGTATCACATGTTATAAAAATGGAAAACGCTTTCAAATGAACAAGGAAGTTTGATTTTTGATTTACAGAATAGCTAAAAAATTTTATATACAATGTAAACACATTGTTTTCACAATTTAATTGTTACTAAAGTATGTGCAAATACAATATAAAAATTTTAAAACATTAAAACCATTAAAATGTTAAAAACACAGGTGTCAAAAATATCCGCATCATTTTCAGGTAAACACTAGCCATCATCAGAGGAGTTAAAATGAGACGAAAACTGAAGCTCTAAAAAGAAGTACACTGGTCAAGATTCAAGGGTCGAAACCAAAAAAACAATAAATCTGTGCGAGGGAAGGAAAAAGAGGCGATGCCATAGAAAAAAAAAGGGTGTGGGGGGGGGAGCAATCGAAACCAAAAACACCGGTGATACCAAGTAAATTGAATCATATATGCTGTATATGATATGATAATACCTCATTACATGTATTATTGCCTCTTATTGATATTTCTAGAGATAATCTGATTTTGCAGAATTTATAGTGTTTTACGTGTGCAATGATTTCAGCTTTATTGAAAAAAAAAACATCAATGTCTGTATCTTAATTTAACTGGGATTGAGTAATGGATAATTTACATATTTGGATGTCTGACCTATGTTCTTTAATCCTTTCTCGAAACTTTCTATTGCTCATGCCTACCTATGTATATGTTTTAAATCATTGCACACGTATCACACTATAACATTTGCATAATCAGATAATCTCTAGAAATATTAACAGTTTTAAAACATATACATATGTGAGCATTATCACTCGAAAGTTGCAAAAACAAAAATTAAAGAACATATGACAGACATCAAAAGAGGTAAATTATCCATTGCTCTATTCCAGTAAAATCAAAAGATAGATACATTGATGTATTTTCCAACGAAGCTAAAATCATTGCACACTATAACATTTGCATAAACAGAGAATCTCTGGAGACATTAACAAGAGGCAATAATTCATGTAATGATGCATTATCATATCATATACAGCATATATGGTTTAATTTGCTAGGTATAACCAGTGTTTTTGGTTTTGATTGCTTCCTACCCTTTTGCTTTCTATGGTATCATACCTTACTTCCACCCCCCCCCCCCGATTTATTGTTTTTTGTTTCGACCCCTTGCTACTTGTCCAATGTACTTCTTTTTAGAGCTACAGTTTTTTGTCTTATTTTAACTCCTCTGATGGTGGCTACTGTTTTGCTGAAGGCGTTTAGCATGTTTTCGACATTTGTGTTTTTAATCTTGATGGTTTTAATATTTTAAAACTTTGATATTGTAATTACACCTATTTTAGTAACGATTAAAATGATAAATCAGTGTATGTGTGTTGTGTATTTTAACTTATTAAACTGAATATGGCGTTCAATATATCGAATTTTCTATATGTATTTAGCTAAATTTTTAAAAGTGATTCTAGAATAAATGCAAAAAAAAAAACAAAAAAAAACATTTTTTTACAAACACTATTGTAAAATAAAAAAATCCGCACTCATACAGAAATAATTACAATTGTAAACACTGTTTGATTTGATCTGCCCTCATATTGTCCTCTTATTCCCTCTAGTGAGATGCATAATGGTTTATCTTGAGGGTATTCTTCTCCCATTCAACGAAAATAAAATACTTATGACTATCTTTAAAATTAGTGGTATGCATTGAATAAAAATGTTAAATTAAAATATTCAATGTGTAATTTTCGCTTTGCGTTTTACACTCAAGGAAAGACTATGTGAGCACCCTATATTTTAAATAAGTGCTCGCTTTATTCAAAATCTTTATTTTTTGTCTGAAAATTGTTTTGTGCCTTAAAATGTTCTTAATTATAAACGTCCATAATTAAAGTTACTATTTTCTCTCTACGTAAAATTAAACGTTACAATTATAAATAAAATTTCGTTTTTATTGTGATTACAGAAGATATATTCTTAATATCAATTTCAGATTTCAAAAACAAAGTAAAAGCAAATCAAAATAACTCAAAATTTAAATAGTTATATGAGTTTTTTTCATCAAGATTAAAACTACAATTATAATCAAAATTATTTTGATAAAAGTAAAATATAAGGGAGATTTTCGTGAGTAGAAATTTATTCTAAATAGATTCATCTTTTCAGTTTAATCATACATTCAAATTAAAAATAATAATATCCATCTTCTAAAGTCGTTTTCGTCGTACAGAATGTCCAATAAAAAATTATATGAAATCAGTTTAAAAGTTTAAAACAGGGAGATGAAAAAAGAAAGTTTAAGAAGATTGAGATAGTACTTTTATTGGCTCCAATACAATCTCTATTATATGTAGTGGGTTTACCAATCGATAACATCTTCTGTAAAACTATCTGTTTTGTAAGAAATAGAAGATTCTTTTCAAAACAGATTTTCTTTTCTATCTGAAAATTAGGATTTAAACGTAAGAATACTTTAAAGTTTAATAAATTTCACTAGACATTTTAAAATATTGATATATTTGAACTGATATGGATCTTTATTTCGATATCCTTCAAATCACGTTTAATTTAAAATTGCGTTTCTCTGCAATTTGTTTTACATTCTATTCCATTATTTAAGTGACATGTAGTTTTATAATATCAGCTTTATGCATATTGCAGATGGGAAATGCATTTCAAGTATATTTTGACTGAATTGAATTTATCTTTCTATAAAAATGAATTGAAGTAATTGAGATTCAATACAATAGATACAGAGAAAAATGTACCTTATTTAGAAATTATTTTTCACAATTGAACAAAGCCATTATATGCTTCATATCCTCTATTTTATTTCAATAACGAATTTACGCTTTGAATCATACAAAACTATGTCAATTAGCTTATAATTATAGACATACTTTGCAGATCATCAAAAGAATTTTTTATTCAAATGCTATTTAAAACTACGTATCTATTGAAGGTTTTAAATAACCCTTGTTTTATCACAACTTATAGAAGTATTAAAGTCTTACAAAAGTGCAACGTAACTTAATTATTGAATTATAGAATAGCTACAAATTCATAAGAGATTCTAGAATAAAAGTAAGAATAACACATTTTAGAACTGTGTATGTAAAATAGCCCGTATTCGCCGATCTAGACGGTCGCAAGCGGATAAGTACAGATACCTTCTTTGGCATAATGCACAAAATTCACCTAAGGCCTACAAAGTGCATTTACGTAGCAGAACAATACATTAGGGTGGATCAAGTAAAAACGGAACAGGAGCCAAAAAATGAAATGTCATGGTTTATTTCAAACACAATCTTCAAATCTACACAAACACTTGTCCCAATGTTTCACCAAATGGCAAATATCTTGCTCACAGAAGTCCTTTGGCTGAAATAGGGACATGTTTCGAACAATTTCCATTACTTCGCTGTCCGAGTAGAAACGGCGACAATTCAATACCTTTTTCAGTGGACCAAATATTGGATGATCATATCCCGAAAGATCCGGGCTAATACGGTGGGTATATCAAAACTTTTCACCAAAGCTTCACAAGTCACCCTTACGGAGGTGCTTGTGTCCGTCCTGCACACGAGTCAATGACACAGCATGTTCTAAGTACAACTGCTTTCATTCGCCAATGCGTTTCGTGAAATCCAACTTCTTCTTTCACTAAATAACGAATAACACTTGGTTGCTCTTTTTTACTCGCAAACATTCCGCAGACGCAGATGAATAAAAACAATGGATTGTCTGACGAACGAAACTGTTGGCCGTACGCCAGAACATAACACGTGCACCTGCATGACTACCTAGGGTAAGTTCATTAACTCAGTAGGAGATGCATTGAAATTTTTCGAAAAGAGAAGGAAATGTACCATATTTTGTATAAACCAAATTATAACCACTGTTTTGTTTTCATTTGATCCATCCTTATAAATAAAATACTTATTTTAAATTATACGAAAACAACTAATAAAAACATCAAAACAGCTTGTAAATAAAGATTTTGTGACATAAATAATAAATTTTATTCATGAGCCTCCTGACCTGTTCGGCCCTGCCTGTGCATTTAAAGAGGGAAGGTATAAAATAGAAAAAATAGGATAATGTAATATATATGGCGATAATTGTAAACGGTACTGTGGGTTTCTCTGCCATAATCTGTTAGTTCGGTGATCAAAATAGCGGAGACTGTTTGTTTTTCAGCCATATATCGTTAATCTAGCAATCACTATAAAGCTAGCCCTGCGAATTATGCGTGCGTTAATCATTAAAATGACAATAATTTTAACAGAGCACTGTGGGTTTAACGTGTATAAAATTATCATATGGCAATCACTATGACGAAGGCTTACTTATACCAGAGCCTATAAATATAGCGATCAGCATTAAAATCGTAAATATTTACTTCCAAAAAAGTTTTTGAAAATATGAGGAAATGCACTTTATTTTGTACTAGCTGTTACCCGTGACTTCGTTCACGCAACATTAAAAGAAGAATAAATACATTAAGAAAATATTTCACTCGCGATAATTAAAAACGTTAAAATTAACTAACTATTTATCACATTTCACAGGCGACAATACGGTATTTTTTTGTTATGGGGACCTTGACATAACTTAGTCTTTAAAAAGTGAAATTTTGTGCCAAATAATCGCGAAAATGAAATTGCAACCAATGCAAAAAGGAGGGCCAAATAATATCGTGGAAATAGACGAATTAGGTAAAAACAAATGTCAATTTTACCTAATAAACAATTTTACTTTTAACGCCTTTGTGAAACGTTTTAACAGCCATCCTTCAAAAAAACATTAATTAGAAATAGTACATGCTTTTTCTTTAAATTCAGTTCTGCCTCCTTGGTTTAATGTATAGCTGAAACAAATCTTATTTTCTAAATGACAGTATGTTGACAGGCAATTTTTGTTCTCCAGAATAAATTGATTCATGAAGTTTGAATATGTGAAAATATGTTTTTATTTTTCGGATAATTTACTGAAATCAAGATTTTGTTTTCACCATCTATTCAAAGTGAAAATCAATTCTGTTTTTCAGTTTTAATGAGAAAATAGTGTAAATAATATACAAATCTATTTTATTTCTCCTTTTTTTATACACAAATATGGAGTAATTTACTTTCCGTTTTTAGAGAAACTTCGTTAAAATTAACAAAAAAGAAAAAAAAATTGGCATCTAATTTAATTTTTTTAATTCTGACAGATTGTGTAACATCCTCGGATCAATGATAACCGGTATAAAGTAAATCACGTTGCGTTCGATATTCTGGCACTGTAAATGAAAATTGTAAATTTACGGGCATTCTCCGTGAATTGCTGCCGTAATTTTACGGGAAATGCCCCCTTTTCAAGGTAAACGGTCTATTTCAGTAAATTTCATGTTTTTACGGGCAAAAACCGTTTATCTAATAACAAAGCTCGTTTATCTAGTCACAAAACCGGTTTTCTTATGGACATTGCCTGGAATCTCTGCTGCAGTAATTTTACTGCAGCAATTTTTTACAGTGAGGAGTAGTTGCGAAATACAAACATAGATTCGTGTTCATTTTCCTTTTCTTAAAATTATGATGCGATTTTTAGCAGAAAATTCTCATCTGTATATAACGGATATTCATGCTTAATAATCAGTATAGATAAAAAAACATTTAAATTTTTCGTTATAAATATGGCGTGAAACTCATCTACTTTCTATACTTACTGATCCTTGTATTATTAATGTAAGGAATTGATTCACACTCATTATAAAACACATTGGAAAATTCCCGTTTTATTTCAAATATTACGCCTCTTTTTCCCGCAGAGAAATCCCTTTTTAATGACATAAATTCTTGTTAATTTTCTTTTCCATGCAATTAATTTCAGTACTGGCATAGGGGAAATTATGTTGCTTTAACGAAATAATATTAAATCTTTAGTTTTTATCAACAAAAATGGAACTATTAACATTCGTCATTTTTTTTTTAGGTAATATAGTTATTTCGTTTAGTTTTAAGAATGAAAATAAATATTTCTCGCTATCCATGACATCATTTTCGATATGCATAATTTTGCGGAGCATATTATTGACATTTGCTGACCATTTTCTTTTGAAACTTCTTTTTACTTTTTTAGAATTTAAATAAAAAATACGTTATAGTTATATTAGCCCTGCGCAGACGGTAAAACGCCAAGAATTATTACCATACAAAAGAAAAAAGCGAAGAAAAAAAACCCAAGATCATTTTATTTCACCAATCAAAGATATCCGCTTTATTTTTGATGTATGGCGTCATGTTCGCCTGTTTCCTATGGTTACTCATATTGAAACCTTGTATTATTATCAAAAAGTAAAAAAAAAGTACGTTTTATTTCTAATAATATTATTTAATCTTCTTTTTAATTCTTTAATTTTTTTATTTCATTTTTATTTTTCACGTGAACATTTTTCAATTGAAACTAAATTGTTGACTAAAAATTATTATTCCGGAATTTGAATTAGTTTTGGCAACGATAAAGTATTAGCAACGGTAAAGTAAATTTAACCATGTTAAAATATTATACGAAAAAAAATGTCCATTTACTCTCTATGAAAAAACGAAATTTTGAATTATTAAGAAAAATATTTTAATAAAATAAACAAAAACCAGCCTATGTTCAAATGAGGGTTATAATCAATCTGTATGCAAAAATACAGGATCATTAAAAGCTCCATTTTGACGCTGGCTTCAGCCTAACATTTGCGCACAATCAGATTTATAATACTATTATGATTAAGATTCAAAATGATCGCTAAAAGACAAAAAACGCAAAACAATTAAAAAAAAAAAAAAAAAAAAAAAAAAAAAAAAAAAAAGATACATTTTTTTGGAAAAATGTCTTTCACAAAATATTGAATAAAAAATTAGGAGCAGTTTTCTTATTCGTCTAATCTTCCTTAATCGGTTTAATATCTGATGCTGGCGTTAAAATCACTAAAATAGATCTAGTAATTGCTGAAATAGGTGTTTAACTATTTTTCAGTATATTTGCTAGACTGAATTACACGCTTCAACATAAAACTGCTGCTGCGATATGACGAAATGACCTAAAGGTGTTGACCACCCATTTAACCCCTTTAGAGAATGACCCTTATAAATGACCCCAATAAACCCTTTATGAATGGGTGGATTTTCAAAAATCATTTCTTAGTGGGTAGATGCATTGTGTAAGAAACATATCTTCTAACTTTTATTGTTCTAGGGGTAATGGTTCAGGCTCAGTGTTGATTATAAATCAGTCAGGATATGTTCTTTTATGAGTATAGATTTCGTAACAAATGTTTTTTTAAATGTTACCATTTATTTAATAGCCTTTGTAGTACGAAACATATTATAAATATTTTTAATATGTATGTAATTCTTTAATAAGCATAAAAACATAATATTAATCTTGAAATAAAAGACTTTGATAAATAATTTTACGTTATGGGGACATTTATATGGTAATATTTGCTGCTCTATTTAAGTGATTCAAATTTGTGTTTATTCAGAGTTGTTTCGTTATGTTTGTTTTGTTGTTCGAAAAGTCTAATACTAACTTTTTAAACAGTGCCGCATTAAAGAAAATTAAATGTTTAATAAGTAAACAAGTGTTTAACCCATTAAACGCCAACGCTCCCGTTGCGGGAACATGTATTTTATATTTTTTTTCTCAAAATATTTTTTAGCTATTTAAGAAAATATCTTTTTATAAAAAAGTTATTAGTATGGAATATAAAATATATTTTTTTTCAAAATAATATTTTACTTTTTCTATTTTTTGTTGATTTTTTAAAAAAAGGGAATTTTTCTGACTATCTCAAGTAGAATTAGTTAAAAAGAAAAAAAAAATCTTCAGTTTTGTTCAACTACAGTCGGATTTTAAAACCAACATTTCAAGTAAAAACATATTCAACAACCGGAGTAAATAGATTTTTTTTAAAGAAACAATAGAAAGATTTTTTTGGACTGTTCCAACGGTGGGAGCGTTGGTGTTTCCTGGTAGCATTTCCCTTCCCCTTTGTCTGAGAGTGCACTTTTAGAAAGAAAAGACTGCGCCCCTTGGAAGAAAGATGCAAAGTAACCAATAAGGAGTGATAAAAGAAAAATTTAGATCCTGAGTTCGGATAAACAACAATACGGTGAAATATAGTTGTATTTTACTGTGTTTTAGCTTGTTATTTTGAAAAACATAGTGTATTTGAATCGTTTGGCAGTCAATAAGTAATAGTGTTTAGATAAATTAAAAAATATATTCGATGTATGTGAAAAGGCCTGTTAAATTTTTAACCGTAAAACAAGCCTTGGAAAATTTCGATACACTGGATTCTGATTCTGAAGGTTATCTAATATTATTTATAAGTTGTAGGATGCATAAGTATGATTAGGATGATTTATAAGTATGTGGGAAAATAAATACATTTGAAGAAAATTGAAATAAAAACTAAGACCTTTGAAATAGAACAAGGGTGGTTTTGGACTTAATTAAATGCATTGACGATCCCCTAAAGTATACAGTTTATATGGACGTTTTTTTTTACATCTCTGGAATTATTAGAAGAAATGCGAAAGCGCAATTTTCTTATGACAGGCACAATCAAAGAAAATGGTTGAAAGATTGCCCTGAATGCTAATGTAAACAATTGGAAAAAAATGAATGAGAAACTTTTGAATCCATTGCCACAGAAAATCCGTGTGTAGTAAAATGAACAGACAGCAAGGTTATGTGTTTGGCATCTGATTTCGAAGAATAGACTCTCTTAGGTCAGGAAAAAAGATGGTGCTCTAAAGAAAAAAAGAAAATTGATTTACCTCAAACGAAGATAATTTTATCATAAAATAAGTATATTGGAGGTGTGGATCTCCTAGATAGATTTATAAGCACTCACAGGCCTCTTAGAATTGTAAAAAAAAATAATAATGAAAAAGGTATGCTTTTCTATGTTTAAAATTTATTTGTTAATAGTAATTTCCTTCTTTATATTTAAAAATTCAAATCAAAATAAGGATTTTTAATTCAGTATAAAATACTTTATACCTGCATATATAATAAATTAACTGTTTTAAACATTTTTTATTTCATCCAAAAAAAGAATAATTATTTATTTTGTTGTAAAATAATTAAAACATAACTTCTTTTAAGTAGCAGAAAAACAAACTCTACTTGTGTTCAATCAAGTGAACGTTTTCCCCTTATAAAACGCCAAAGCTCCCGTTGCTGGAACATGCCGGATTTTCTAAACGGTTACACTTTTTGAAAAAAAAATCTGCTTTTCTACAATAGAGACATCAAATGTGTATTAAAAATTTTAAAAAGTTATATTTATTTAACATATCGTAGTTCATATAGCAGCGTTTAATGGGTTAATACAAGTTTATCATATTTGGTTCTATTCATATCAACATCATCTACTATGAGTATATCAACTTACACACTTTGTATGGACTCGGTGGTCAAACCTACATGATTCTGTAATTAAAGTTTACTGAAATGTTTGCTTCACTTTATAAGTAACTCAAAATCCAATAGATTCAAAATTTTCTGTTTTATTTATTTTGTTCAACGAGTGTTATCCTTCGAATTGTGTCTCATGACTCAAAATTAATTGCTTATTATATACATTGTACAAGAAAATTTATGTGTATTATATTATACATACGTGTGTTTATACAATATAATGCAATTCTGCATTATATGATATAAATTCATTTTAATTTATTTTCTTAGATATTAATTTATTTTCTTGTCTGCATCCATTTATTAAATTGCATCAAAAATTTTTATCTTAAATTTTTAAAAGTTGCAAAAGCACTAAAATATGTCTTTAAAACATTAAACCAAATATTTATTTAAAAAATATTAAAAGAGGAAAGTCCAATTTTTAATGTATAACTTATATAACTATTTAAAAGGAGAAATTAAAAATACTACTTTTTTGATATCGCTTCTCGCATTTTATATATATATAAGTAAAATGTTTGTTAATTGACTAATAATAATAATAATTATTATTATTATTATTATATGCATATATATATGTGTGTGTGTGTGTGTGTTACGGTCAATATGATTAATCTGGTCATTATTAATAATAACTGGTTATTATTAATAATGACCGGATTAATCAGATTGATCGTAACACACATACACACATACATACATATATATATATATATATATATATATATATATATATATATATATATATATGTATGTATGTGTGTATGTGTGTTACGATCAATCTGATTAATCCGGTCATTATTAATAATAACCAGTTATTATTAATAATGACCAGATTAATCATATTGACCGTAACACACACACACACACACATATATATATGCATATATATATATATATATATATATATATATATATATATATATATATATATATATATATATATATATATATATATATATATACATATATATATATATATATATATATATACTATATATATATATATATATATATATCTGCTTAACAGTTTTAAAACATAAGGACAATGAAATTATCATATAAGTCAACCAAAAGTATTATAAATTGTACACTCGTAAAACGCATCAAAATTACTTATAAATGTCCACACACTTCTATGAATCGAAATATGCCGCGAATTTTGAGAAATCAAATTAGGTTTTGTTATGCTATATTGGGAAAATAGCTGAAAACAAGAACAAATTCTAGAATGCTCATCGTTGAATAAAATTTAATCTGGAAAAATATCTCATTTTGTTTAATGCTATGTACAATGTTTTCTAATAACACGAAAATCACGTAGCATGCTTTTGCCCCTTTTTTAAATGTTAATGCAAAAGAGGTATATGATGAATCTCTTTATAATTTTTTTGTGTTTTTACTACTTTGTAAAACTTTTATCTTACGCAGAGAAAAATTATTTTTCTAAATGTAGCTAACTAGCCAATAATGTGTTATAATAAACATTTATTACAAGTAAAATAATTTTGGAATTTAAAAATGAGTTGAAAGATGACACGTTACAAATTTCGAATTCTACTCAAACGGTAAATATGCGATTCAACAGAGCAGATAATATGTATTCGTCCTTTCGCATTACTGTACATAACTATTTTTAATATGGTAATTGACTATACTTGGATAGTCATATTAATAGTCTTTAATTAATATAGCTGAAAAAGCACAATAGTTTTGCACTTAACACTTCTTAGGCTGATAAATGGAAAAGAGAACCTACTAAAATCTACTACCTCAACGGCTCATCGTAGGCTATTTAAATTTTATTATTTGTTTTATTGTAATCTAAACAACTGTATTCAAATTTTAATTGCAGAAACAGGGGTAAATAAGAATTCAGCAGTAAAATGTCCTGTAGATTCCGTTACAAAAGAACTCTAATATAAGCTATATTCAGAGTTCTTCACTCTAAATATGTTAAATTATCTAGATAAAAAATTAAATAAACAAAATAATAAGTAAAAGTATACGTGTTCTATATTTATTATCCATACATAACTGTTACTACCCAATAAGTCGATTCTAACATACTGAAAAAATAAAGTAATATGAGGAAACTGCCAAACTTCCTGAGTGGCAGTATTATTTAGTTGTTTTTGCAATAATAAGTTCAGTTGTTACAATTAACCCGTAATTGCATAGTGATATAAATTTTCATTACATTTTATTTAACTTTTAATAATTAAATCAACTTCTTCGCCACCACTATATTTATATAGAAATATTAAGGCAGTAAATTCCCCGTGAACTATGTTGCTGAACAAAGTTAAAAATCTATCGTAAAATTTCTGATGTCTAATATTTAATATATGTATAAAAAACACAATTGTAAAAGAAAAACTCATGCAAAGAAGGGTTAAGTTTGAAATTTTAAATATTATGTTTTTTTCCTCTGTTTGTTCATAAAATCTGCATATGCCTATCGCTTATTCATGGTCGGGGATTGTTTTCTGTCTTATAGTGAGGCATGCTAACTATACATTTCATAATAAGAATTAAAAAAATATATAACTAATTGTAAGAAAAATGTTTTATATAATCTTTTACTGATTTTTTTTTCTCAAAACTGTTGTACGTAAACATACTTTTTTTTTGTAGAAAGAACAATGGAGTTTGGAATAAAACTATTTGCGTCAGTAAATTTCAACGTGTGCCGCTTTGTAGCTCGGATAATTTCAAACATCCATCTAGGACTACCACCTCTTAGAAAGTCACCAAAACTACGTGTTTCATGAAAGTTTTCATACTATTTTTTTATGACCTTGACGCCGCCAGGATTGCTTCCACAACAACGTGTGTTGAACAGAATGGAAGACCTACTGTTTTGGAGATACAGGGTGTTTCACAAAGGACCCCTAACTTTAAAAATCAATAACCCGGAAACGGTGACAGGTAGAAACATGTAACCAGTGGTATGTTTAAGAAACAAATCGTAAGAATCGTATACATAAATCTCAAAATTTAGTTTAAAATAGTACCGACAGATGGCGCTGAGAGCGTTGAGAATCTTTCTACAGAGAGTTCAGAAGCATAGAAAGACTAGCCGTTGAAGATTTCGTCATAGAAATCTGACCGCTATTAGCTTATAGTGAAAATACTTCCGAAAGTGATATATACCATGAAGGAACGTGTGTTTTTTGTGTTGGAGTACCACTGATTAAATCAGATTCCTATTGCCACAGGGAGAAGTTTTCAAACGTGATTTCAAGTTGCAAAAGGCCCAGATGGGAAAACAATTCGTAGGCTTTTCAAAAAATTTCAACAAACAGACTGGTGACATACAGCAGAGAGTCAATGACAATTTCATTCTTCGTTTGCGAGAAGTCTGTTGTGTAAAAGGTGCACCTTTTGAATCACTTTTGATACGCCTATTTATCGCAGCGCCATCTGTCGGCGCTATTTTTAACTAAATTTTGAGATTTATGTATAAGATTCTTACGATTTTTTTAATAGAAATACTACTGGTTTCATGTTTCTCCCTATTAGTTATTGTTTCCGGGTTATTGATTTTTAAAGTTAGGGGTGCTTTGTGAATATTGTACCTGTATTTACCCTGTATTTACCAAATTATTACCACCCTGTATTTACCTCATCGATGCACTAGTTAAAAATTAACTTACGTTTAAGGACTAGCTGATATCTTTTTCAGTGATTCGAAGTTTCTACATTGTTTCTGCACATCCATGGATAATTTGCAATGAAATTTCTGTTTATTCCCAGAATAAGAGAGATTGGGTGTTTTATAAAATATGATAGTTATGCTAATTTTTAAAAGTAGTTATACTGGTAGTGTAATATATCAAGGAAAAATACAACAGTAATAACTAAAAATACAGCTTTATTACCTACAGGTATTTATACAAATTATGTGTCATTTGCTCTTTTAAAAAGTGTTTTTTTTTCAAAGATTTTGATTACATACATGCTAACTAATGACGAAATAACTAATCTGAAGAATCTATTGATGTTTCATTGTCTCTATTGAGATTCCTATTGGTTGATCTTGTGAGTGCTGCTATTGCAGCCTAAGCATGGTTTTAAAAACAGGGCTATGTATGAATGAAATTTTATATTACAATATTCAGTGGTTATTTTTCACTAACATTTTACAATCAGGGAAAGACTATGTATGCACTCTTTGAATTAAATAAGTGCTGATTTTGTTAAACATTTTAATTTTTACCTGAAGACTATTTCATATTTTAAAACGCCTTTTTTCTAAAAGTCCTAAATTAAACATACCTTTTTGTTTCTAAATAAAATTATTCATTAAACTTTTATTTAGAATTGGTTTTGTTAGAAAATTTTCATAAAATATATTCATAAAATCAATTAAAAATATTAAACAATATTTAAAAGTATTTCAAGGTAACGCAGAAATTAAATACATATGTGAGTCCATCAAGATTACAATTAAAAATATGATGAAAATCTTTTAGATATGAATAAAATGTAAAGGAGACTTTTTTCGCTTACAGAATTTTATTATAAAGCTTTATCATTTTAGTTTGATTCTAAATAATAAAAAAAAATAACAATTCATGTAAAGTGTTGTTTTCATCGAACAAAACAAACAAATGAAATCAGTTTAAAAGTTATAAAAAGGGAGATGAAAAAAATAAAACTTTAGAAGATTGAGATAGGCCTTTTATTGGATTACATAAAATCTCTATTATATGTAGTGTGTTTTCCAATCGATAGCATCTTCAGGAAAATTATCTGTTTTGTAAGAAATAGAAAGTTATTTTTCAAAGCAGATTTCCTTATCGATCTGAAAATGGGGATTAAACGTAAGAATACGTTAAACAACTAGAAAATTTTATAATATTGAATAATAAATGTATAAAACATGCAGAGATCTTAAAATCTTTAATCTGTATCCCTAATTTTAAAAACGTTTCATGAAATATTATAAAATAGATGGAAAGTAAAAAAGAAAAAATTTTTGAAGTATTTACGTGATGTGTTTTTTTATAATATCCCAAATTACTTAAAAGATCGTGTTTGGGCTGACTTTTTTTTTTTCTTGTGAATTAAATAGATAAATATGCGTAAAGTTATTTTTCCAATTTCGTCGTTTTAAATTACGTGTTGTCAACTTCTCTAATATTCCAGTGAAATAAATGAATGAATTAGAATACATGGTGTTCGGTTACCACAGCGTAAACGTTTCAGAACGATAATACTCACTGCGAGAATTCGATAACTGTCCAAAGAAACTAAAAACGCATAATTTTCGAGATAATTACGAAATAAAAAAGAATGGCGTCACATACGGATAACCGAAAATACGTTATTTTTAATCTCATGAAGTTGCAAAGAGGCTGAGAAACATTATTTAAAAACTAATTATATAAAAGACTTTAATTCATAAAAAGTTTACCCCATAGGTTTGTAAAAGAGGAAAAATCTAAAAAGAGTGGACGATAAGCGTATGTTTAATGTGCAAATGAACAGACACCATCAGGCCTGTTTTAAAAGACAGGAGTTTGAAAGTCTGCAATCACGGCATAATGATAATGCTATATATACTTTACTTTTGGTCAGTGCAATGATAATACATTACAATCCGCTAGGAGTTTGTGACGTCATATATTTCATTTATATTTTTCGCGAAAACTATGAGTCGTCGACGTATGTTTCATGACAACATTTATGTACTCATAGCAAAGATTCTCGTTCTACACAGTTTGAGAGGTGGTCGCCTATCATCGTATATAGAATAGACATGAAAAAAAATATTTTAATGGAATACTTTAATATAATTTAATATATTTAATACAAGTATTTGTAGAAAGATTTTTTTTTTTCTGTCCAGTATAATTATATGAATACTTTGCCGGAAAATTCGTCTGAAATATTACATTAGAGATATTTTATAAAATATTATTTTTTTCCTTGTTATTGTTGTAGGGCATTTAATTATTTACGTACTTACGTATAGACGTACATTTAATTATTCTATTATAATGTGTTTTGGCGAACTTTTTTGCTATTTTAGAGAAGCCAAAGTTATTTTTTTGTCCAAATAATTTATCTAAATAATCCAAGTTTATTTAACTGAATTTTTAAGTATTTATTTCTTTGAAATTATTATTAGCTATAGTCTTGATAATTTTCATCTAGTTTCAATTAAATTTTTGGAACAAACAATTCATTAGATTTCTCTGATATCCTTCATTTGAATTCTTGTTTAAGAGCAGATAAGGTCGCTGAATGGCCACTTTCACTTCAAATTAAATGTGGTAAAGAAAACTGTGATAAGTATACAAAAAATTAAAAAGTTGCGATTATTAAAGTAATCCATTTTCTCTGAAAACAGAACTATTTTTTTATTTTTTATTTTATTTGGCATGCTTGGCACGCGTCTCAAGCTTCCTTTTATCTTTTTCAAAGTGGTGAAGCGATTTGTTAGTAAACATTGAAAATAAATCTAAAATCCACAATTGGCGATGATAGGATCGCTGACCGTATTAGCTCCAGTTACCTTACATATAATAAAAATTCTTCTTCATATATATAAAATATTCCGCGCGGAATATATAAAAAAATCCTGATCATATTAAATGGATCTAAATATTTTTAACAAACAATTATTTTTTACTACTACTGTAAATTGTTAACAAAGTATATTTGTTTAACCACCCCTCCCCCCTCTCCTGTGAAAAAACATTGAACTAACTTAGTAAACAAAGATAGCAGGTAAACATAACTAAAGACAAAACATCAAATTCTTATAAACAATCCGTTTACATTATTCAAATTTCCTTTCTCCTTCCTGTTACATCTAACATGTTTCCGCCAAAATAAGAAATAGGAATAGAATATGGCTGGTTTGTCAAGTCGAAGAAAGAACTGTTTCACATACAGTTTCTAGATTTTCTTTATATCAGATATATATATTTATACGGTAAAATCTGCGGAAAAAAAATATTTTTATACATTTAATTTCTATATTTTTTGCCCATTTAATATACTGATTTCTACCTTAAAATATATTTTCTTTACTTTTCCTAGTACAAAATTCATTCGTTTCTATGTCTATTATCTTAGCTATTTCGTATCAAATTTCATTCCATTCTAAAGTATTCTATTTCTGTCGATAAACAAATATATTGTATATTTCAATAGGTTATTATATATATATATATATATATATATTTATACGCCATTCAAAAGTTATGGCAAAGGCATTGATTCACTTACGCTGTCTGCCGTAATGTGGCTTTTCCGTGTAAATGTATTTTTACTCACTCACCGACAAAAGCAGATACATGCCCTCAGAGAGAAAAATTTTGCTATTCTATCTTATTATTAATATCCAAGCAGTCATCATTGAGCTCTAGAATCATTTGTATGTTATTTATGGAGATAATTAATATTATGCAAACTCTCGTAACACATACAGTGGTGGCCAAAAGTTTGGACATTTTTTGAAAGTTTCATGTTTTTCAACTTTGTGTGCTTGTCGAATATATTAATTTTCACTTAAATACAAACATTTATATATCAAATTGAAGGTAATGTAATGTAAAATTTAATAATAAAAACAGTATTACAATATCTGTGTTACAAAAAAGTTATTCTCATTTTAGTAGAACAAACAAACACAAATCGTTTTGAATAAGGACGTGTTTTGTAATAAAAACGTATTAGTCAGTCACAAACACTGTTCTGAGGACCAATCAAATGTCTGTAACTATAGTTTACGTTATTTGGATGGTAAAAGAGTTATTGTTGTGGAAATATTTTGCTGAATAATGCATACTAGTACAATTAAATAGAGTATTGCTGTTTTTGAATATTTAAAGTATTTTTTTCAATTAAACTAATTTTAAACAATGTCATCAACAAGAAAAACTAATTGGACATCTACAAAAAGAAGCTGAATTGTCATATTGACAGAAAATGGCATCTGTTATACTGAAATTGCAAGACAAGTTGGTGGTTCAGTGACTTGTTCTGGTGTACGAAAGTTCTGTTTACGTTATGAAAAAACGAAATCAGTCGAAATTAAGGCCAAATCAGACCGAAAAAAATGCACAAGTGCTACTGTCAATAGAAAAATTAAACGGCTATGCATTCAAGATAGAAAAATTTCATCAGATGCCATTAGATATGAAATGAATGCATCGGGTATTACAGTAAGTTCAAGAACAATAAGAAAAAGGTTATCAGGATTTGGACTACAAGCTAGAATTCCAAGGAAAAACCATATTTAAATCAAAAGCAACGCGAAAAACGAGTTACGTGGGCAAAAGAACACATTAAATGGTCAGAAAATCAATGGAAGCAAGTAATCTGGAGCGATGAGAGTAAAATATCGCTCTTTGGTAGTGATGGTAGAAAATACGTGAGACATAGAGAAGGAGAAGCACTTCATCCTGATTGCATTGAAGCAACTACAAAAAACCCAACAAATGTCATGATTTGGGCATGTATGTCTGCAGATTGTGTGGGCCGAATTCAAGTGATTGCTAGCATCCTGAATGCCAAAAAATACATCGAAACTGTCCTGGAACCAAAATTGATACCTTCCATCAGGGATCTCTTTCCCAACAACGCACCATTTATTTTTCAGCAGGATTCATCTCCATGCCACACAGCAAAAGTATGCAAAACATGATTTCAAAATAAAGGCATAGATATATTACCATGGCCAGGAAACAGCCCTGATCTCAATCCAATTGAAAATTTGTGGCGACGTTTGAAAATTCTTGTACAAAAAAACGTCCATCCAATAAAAGACAACTTATTGAAGCTATAATTGATTCATGGCACCATGTGATTACGAAAGATGAAGTCCAAACACTCGTTCACTCGATGAAAAGACGCTGTGAAGCTGTCTTAAAAAATAAGGCTTAACCTACTAAGTATTGATTGTGTATCACTTTAAAAAAATGCAAATCTAAGATAGATCTTACTATTAGTTTCATAACTTTTTTTGTAATACAGATATTGTAATACTGTTTTTATTAGTAAATTCTACATTATCTTACCTTCAGTTTGATATATAAATGTTTGTATTTAAGTGAAAATTAATATATTCTACAAGCACACATTCTACAAGTTGAAAAACAGGAAACTTTCAAAAAATGTCCACACTTTTGGCCACAACTGTATGTTTTTAGTTTCAGATTTAGTCCCATTAAATTACTATTGAGCGGATGTATTCACAAATCTTTAATGTGCTGAAGTGAAATGTTTTTCTTTGTGACTGAGAGTCCGTCCTTTAAGCTTGTAAGACGCAACTAGTGTAATAAATGACTTTAACTGAATCATCTTCTTTTTGTGACTGTGGGAATTTTTTTCTGATTCATATCATTTTATTTCGACTAAACCTGTTATTTACTATTAGTTTGGATGCTGATATCAAAATTATTTTTGCTATATAAACTTTAACCAAAATGCTAATCTCATCATACTGCGACTGCAACATCTTATCCCACAAACGAGTGTTAAAATACATTACCGACTTCAAAGTGCTTCTTCGAGTAAAATGCCACACCTTAAACAATAGCACGAAATGGTATAATCATTCATATTGGCACATATTCTAAAAATTAAATCGTCATATATATCTATATATATATATATGCATAAATAAACAAGTTGTCCCGTACGATCTTGAACAAACTTTAACCAGGATGAAATTCACTTATTCAGTCATAAATTTAGCTGAACCCGGATTTTTGACCATGAAATTAATAATAGTAAAGCTACTGAGGTAATATTTTCAGAAAACTTACATTGTTTTTTATGAAATGTGAATATTTCCCAAGAGTTGTTGGAAGTGACCACGATCCACTTCCAAACAACGCTAATCTAGACATTTTGCAATTTTGAATGTAAGTACATATGGTAGTCACAGTACATATGGTGTCATCGATCTAATTACATTGCACTGCTCGTTATATTATACCATTTAATAAATTATTCTGTTGAATATTTCGATTATATTCGAGTAACTCAGTATTATTACTGAATGATTGAATTTTGTGCAGCGTACTGTATGACATCTTAAAGATTGTGAACAGCCTTTCAGGATACTAAGTATATAGATATGTATATTTTAAGAGTATAATGATGGAGATAATAAGTTTTCATTTATCAAGAAATGTTTATTATAATGTATGTAAACATGCTACTAAAATTGTGTATAATAAATCTGTATATTTTTATATGTTTACTAAAAAAGTGATAATAGCTGTTTTAAAACCGATTTTATACAATGTTCAATATATTTCAAATGCCTGAGAATGCAATGAGTTGAATAAAATTTGAAATCAAATGAAAAGGTAATTTTTAATTTCCATATAAAGATAAAATATTTTTGTTCAATTGATATTTCTGTAGTTCTGACGAATAAATCAAGCAAGTAATATTTTTATATTTAAATGTTTGATTGGTGCGACGTAATTTATTAAAACATATTGTGACTTGAAGGAAATATATTTATGAAGGTCTTGAATGTAGTTAAAAATTTAAAATAAGGCTTATTGTCACAATTTATAAAACATTATGAGAATTAAAAAATTTGTTTAAAATTACCTAACAATTTTACTTATTTTAATTTTTGAAAGAAAATATAATTTAACTTGTTAGACAAAAACTCGGTTACAGAGAACGGAATTTTTCTTTCGATGAATTTTTGTTAGTTGTAAAATGATCATTTATTAAACATTTTACCAAAATAGATAAATTAATGTTAACATACTTTTATTAAATTATAAAATTACTATTCACTTAAAAAAGAATAATAAAGGTAGTTAAATAGTTCAGTAGTAAAATGTTATTTTCACGAGAAGATTTTCTATCTAAAGCAATACTTACACTCATCACGATTCTTTATTTTTTATTCTTTTACATGTTAGATATTACAATACTTTATTTAATGAGATATAATCATTTTCTATAATTGTAATTTCACGTTTTGGAAGTAATTTTATCCACACCGTATCTAAAAATAGGATTTTGAAAATGGGAATTTCTTATATTTGATAACATTTCAAGTAATTTGTTTACGATGCATGGAAAAAAAAAAAATCAATGTGGACTTTATACACAAAGTTTCAAATTTTCTGTGTAACGCCTTTCAATTCAACTTTGTATGTGACAGTTACAGTGAATAAATCAATTTGTCTTTCTCAGTACAATGCATTAAAGCTATTTGTTACTAATGAAACTGTCCGAATGAATTTGATTAAAAGTCATCAATAGAAGTTTATTTTCCTACGATGAAGTAGAACTGCAGATTTTTAAAAAAATCTTTGTATTAGTATACAAACGCTTCATTACCTTTTACTTAAAGGGAAGAATTTAAAAATTATGTTCGAATTTGTTTACTAATCACCTAAAATGCGCAATACATAAGTACCATATTTAAATAAGCATGTAAAATTATTTATAATCTCTTACCAGTGTAGCCCAAATTGAATTAAGGCAACAGTCTGCTCCACAAGCACACAATATTTGCGATTTCTTAAATGCAATTTGATTTTTTGAATTATTTGATTATTTCATGTGAAGACCAAGTTCAGTTTCTTTAACAGTGGAATAGACATTTAAACGAGCCACACCATTAGCGCATATATGCGCCAAATTCAGTTTTTTTTTTAAATTTAGAAATTCCGAAAGAATATATATATATATATATATATATATATATATATATATATATATATGTAATAATAAAAAATTTTCGCCCTATTTCTTTAGTTAAATTATTCCAAATTCTTCAATTCTTTTTTCCCTCTCTTTTTAAAATATCTCTTAAATCTATTTTGTATTTTATTCCATAACTTAATCAAAATATTTTGTTATTTATCATTCTAAAAATCTTAATCTGTTAAAAGCTACACGTATTTATTAAAACCTTATTCTCTTAAATTGCAACACTACCTCTAAACGCACCTGCCTAATTTCTTCTTTTGAGACATTTAATTTTTATTCTTTGGAACTTGTGTAATACCATTTTTATTTCTATTTAATTCATTCGGCGTCCCATGATTCCAAGCGGTTTTCGCGCCAGAAGGCCTTTTTACCTTTTTAATTTGCCGCTTCTGTTAAAGAGTTTTAATCATACGTCAGAGACACGTCTTCGTGGCCTCATTTTTTCATCCATTAGTGAGAAAGCCCCGCCTTCTTTATCCTCCTAGCGCCCTCCGAACATGGATGCGAGTGGACCAGCTTGTTCGCGCGTTTTGTACCTTTGGGCCAAATTTTGAAGTATTTATACGGTTACACTGGCTTAGGAGACAGAATTTACACGAATTAGTGGTTGTCATCTAATTGCCGTCACTGGGGAGTCTACACTAATGCATCGGTAGTATGTTCTTCAAGTTATGCTAATTCTTCAATATCTTCAAATGTGTTCAGTTTTTAATGAAGCGAAAGTTGGTGGAGTTGCTTTCATCTATGTTTTCACAATAAAGCCACTGCTCATCTATTAAGTTATTAAGTCTTCTTTTTAATGTTTTTGGGAAATTTCTTCTGGATTTCAATGCCTCTGCTCAATTTTTACGACTGCTAATACACTACGATTTCCGATGTTATATATTTCGAGATTTGTCTTCATGGTGAGCGACTCGAAGTGATGCCCTGTCCGTGTGTCATGACTACATTTCAACGATCTCGACTGCGGCTACCTCGATATGATTATCAGGTAATTTTAGTGGTTTCGGACTGAGATGTTCCGATTGTCTGGTGGAAAGAACGTTCAAGTCAACAGCAATAGCGATCGTCTATAATGTGCCAATTTTCGACAGGAATGTATCAAAAAAGCTGGTCAGGGTAACTGATGACCTGTGTAATAAAAACATTTTGGAGACTTCCCAGTGATATTGGAGAACAACTACCGATTAGTTGTCAAATTATCACTCATAAGTGTTTATAAATTTATCCCAGAAGTGACGTCTGTAAGTTAAATTATTCTTTTATTTTTATTGATTTCTTATTTTATTGATTTGTTATTATTGGCTTATATAGAACAAAAATTGTTCTTAGAATACTTTAGAAGAATTTTGTTCCTTTTATCCTGAACATTTAGAACTTACGAAATTTAATATTTATTCTTATGTATTGTTAAAAAATTAATTTTATTTGGTTAAGCTCACAAATATTACTGAAAGTTTTGAACTGCTCTGATATTTATTCCTATATTACTTCATTTTACAAGAGTAACTTCATTTTATGTTCTTATTTTATCATTTAATTATAGTCCCTTTTCATTCGGTGATATTTATTCATAGGAAATAATTTCTATTTATTGAAAAAATATATGAGTAATCTCTTTTCAAGTAACATGTATTGGAACATATTCTATGCCATTCTAAAAATGCATAAAAATTTATTAGATTATCTGAAATTACAGCTTCACTGATTGCATAATAATCGCAAAAATAGCTTTTGAAGTTTATTAATGTGAAAAAAAAAAATAAATAAAATAAAAAAATAAAAAATTAAAAAAATGTGTTATCTCAAAAGAAAGTTGAGTAACATTGAAAGGGTAAAATTATTGTGCAGTTAATTTATTTGTTTATTTTATTACTTTTGTTTTTTGATGCTATATTCTGAGAGTACAATTCAAGAGCCAAAAAAATTGTTATTACGAAATAATGATACTTATTTTAAAAACGTGTTTTATTTATTTCATTCTAAATTGTGATATTCATATATAGTGGATCTATTTATAGAAAGATTATAGTAGTAGTTTACATTTACTATTTAAGTGAAATGAATTTTAATATGAATTGGACTTTTTTACTGTTGAATATTATTTAGTTTGTTATTTAAATTATTAAGAGTTAGATATTTACAGTTGTTGTTAAGTTAAAGAATTCTTTATACATTGTTATTTTTTTTACATGTTATTAAATTCAGGGTTTGTTAAAGTTATTGTTGAAAGTAAGGGTACTCAAACCAAAATGGCTGAAAAAGAGCTTAATGTTATTATTTTTGACCCAGAAAGTGGGATGAATGTTGTGTCTTGGCTTAGACACTTTGAAGGATCAGCCCCTCCAGATAAAAAAGAGTGGAAAATCAACAATATTTCCAAATATTTGAAGGGCGAAGCATTAAAGGTGTATGTTAATGAATGTCTAGATTGTAAAGAGTATGAAAAAATTGCTCAGATCTTAACTGAAAAATTTCTGAAAGTAACAGTCCCCCGTTTTTCTGATTTCGCCTCGCTGAAATTGCATGACCTAAACAACTTAGAAAATTATTTCCGCCAGAAAATAGAGATAGGTCGACAACTTAAACTATGTGAAACTATTATTTTACAAGGATTGACAGATGGCTTAAAACCTGAATACCAGAACTATTTAATAGTAAATCCTCCTGAATCTACTACCGATTGGTATAGATTAGTTAAACAACTTGTTGTCATTCCATCTCATTCTAGCAGTAACAATAATAGTAATGTTAGAAATATGTCTCAAAATTCCAGACCTTTTTCTCAACCAATTAATTCACCTAGACATTGGATTCGCCCTCAACCTAATTACAGGAATCCAAATTTCCAAGCAGCAACTAATTTTAACCCTTCAACGTCCAGGTTCGTTAGTCCCAGATTGCCTGTCAATCATTATCAAAGAAGGCTTCCTAGTCGACCATGTCGAATGTGTTTAAATAGAGGTATCCAAAATGCTTATCACTGGGAGAGGGATTGTGTATTCAATGTTAGGCCTCTGCAATCTTCTGCACCCCCTCTTAGTCAACCACAACCATCTACTGATAATATATGACAGTTAATTGTATCAGGATATGTAAATAACAGGGAAATACCTTGTGTGATTGACTCTGGCTCAACCATAAGTATTTTGCCTTTTAAATTTGTTAAATTCTTAAATGCTAAAGTTATAAATATTCCACCTGTTATTATTGGCCAAGCCAAAGGAACTGTTGTAATAGATAAAGCTTGTAATTTATTGTTTAAATTAGGTAATGTGCAACAAAATATTAGATTTTTAATATGTAATACAAATTTAGATTATGCTATACTAGGTTTAAAAGAATGCTGTAAGTTTAATTTAATTATTGACTGTGCTACATGTAGAGTATTACAAGGAGACCTTGTTTTAAATGAATCTAAGAACATATCCAGTGATAAATTAAGGTTACTTCATTTTAATGTTAACTATGATTATCAGAGAGTGCAACCCGATTATGGAAAGATCATATCTCCTCAATCCTTTGTTCCATCTAATGTTGATAATTCTAAATTAATTGGGGAAATAAATTCTATAGAAAATGAAACTTTAAGGGAAAGTATAAGGGATTATTTAGATATATTTTCTAAAAATAAATTTGATGTAGGGAGAATTAATATCGAACCGCAACGTATTTTTCTTAATTCTGACCTACCAATATCTCTGAGGCCATACAGAACTTCCCCTTTAGAAGAAAAAGAGATTTCGGATCAAATTCATTCACTATTAGATGCTGGTTTAATTAAAGAGAGCAATAGTCCCTATTCTGCCCCTGTTACATTAGTAATGAAAAGAGAAGAAGGTAAAAAAACTAGATTATGTGTTGACTATAGAAAATTAAATGCAATAATGAAAAATGACGCAGAACCCCTACCTCGTATCGATGGAATTTTAGATAAACTGAGTAGTGCGCAGTATTTTTCAACTTTAGATTTAGCCTCTGGCTACTGGCACATACCCATACATCCATCCGATACTGAAAAATTGGCTTTTGCTACCAACTTTGGGCTCTTTGAATGGTTAGTTCTGCCCTTCGGGATTAAATTAGGCCCCCCGATATTTAATAGAACCCTTAGAAGAATACTTACTAAATACAAAATAGACTTTGCTTGCCATTATTTTGATGATATCATTATTTTTTCTTCCTCATTAGAAGAACATATGCAACATTTAAACCAAATATTTGAATTATGTAGACGCGAAAACATTAAACTTAAACTCTCTAAATGCAATTTTGTCCAAAATAAAATTAACTTCTTAGGATATACCATCCAGAATGGCACATTAACTCCTGCTAATGCTAATATTGAAGTAATAAAAAAACTAAAACCCCCTTCAAATGTAAAGGAACTTCAGAGATTCTTAGGATCTATCAATGTTTATCACAAGTTTATAGATAAATATGCCGAAATTCGAGTCCCTCTTAACAGATTACTCAGAAAAAATACACTATGGGAATGGAATACAGATTGTCAAAATTCTTTTCAAAAATTAAAAGATGCCTTAATAGCCAAACCTATCTTAAAAATTTATGACCCTAAGTTACCCCTCCATATGTTTGTTGATGCCTCACAGGTGGCAGTAGGTGCAGTCTTAAAACAACCTGATAGTAATAATTTTTTACATCCAATTGCTTATTACTCTAGAGGATTGAGAAGTTATGAGAAGAATTATTTTATTACCGAGTTAGAGTGCCTTGCCATCATTGACACCTTAGACAAATTCTATCATTATTTTCATGGTGTAAAATTTACCACTCATACTGATCATGCATCTCTTGTATGGTTAAAAAATACTAAACATTTGAGAGGCACGTTATTTAGATAGTCTTTGAAGTTGAGCATTTTTGAATATAATATAGTTTACGAAAAGGGATCCACAAATGTCGAAGCCGACATGTTGTCGAGAAACCCAATTTCACATTTTATTCAACCACTTACTTTTCTTCTGGTGGACGTTAAAGAAATTATAGAGAGGCAGGAAAAAGATAATGTGTGTGGTAAAAATTATCTAAAGGAAAATGGACTTATGATAGTAAAAAAGAAAGGTTTTAGAAAAATAGTAGTCCCCATGTCTTTAAGGAGAAAAATACTAAATGTTGCTCATGAAAAATTTGGTCATCCTGGTATCCAAAAAATGTTAAATTTAATCTCCCCTAATTATTATTGGCCTGACATGACGCAAGATATAACCAATTTTGTAAAACATTGTGATATTTGTCAAAAGAATAAAAAACCCAGACAGAAAAAATTTGGCTTATTACAAGCTATGCCCACCACAGATCAACCTTTTGAATGTCTTTCTATTGATACTGTGGGAGGATTCAATTATTATAACTCCACCAAAAAATATCTACACATCATCATCGACCATGCTACTAGATATGTTTGGGCTTTCCCCTCAAAAAGTGTTACCACAGAAACTTATACTAATTGTCTAAACCAAGTTTTTAATATTCAAACACCACAACAATTATTCTGTTTTAATAAAATTCTTAATGTCCAGACCCATCAAAAAGTGTTAAGTGATAGAAATGCAGCCTTTACTTCATCTAGATTTTAAAAATTTCTGCGAAACCACAATATTAAGCAACGTTTAACCACATCAGATCATCCTCAAACGAATGGCAAATGTGAGAGAGCGAACCAGACAATAGTTACTAGATTGAAGTGTAAAGTCAATTCTACTAACTCCAAAATTCCTTGGACAAAATTTTTGACAGAAGTAGTTAATGAGTATAACAATACCCCTCATTCTATCACTAAATTCCCTCCTGCTTACTTACTTTTTGGCCAATTACCCTATGATTCTCCTCTTCAACAAAATTATTACCCTCCTGTTCAAGAAGCCCTTAAACTTGCTAAAAAACGCACTGATGAATTCTATTGGAGAAGTAAAAAATATTATGATCGAAATTATCTAGAACCAAAATTTGAGATTGGAGATCTTGTAATTTATGAAGAGTTCCAATATCCTAATACCAGAAAACTTTCACAAGTCTTTAGTGGTCCTTATCAAATCCTTAATAAGTTATCTGATGTCAATTTTGAAATTGATAGACAAATTCAAAATAAACCTACTGAAATAGTACATGTATCAAAATTACGCCCTTATTATCCTCCTGATCAATTAAAATTATCCCATGAGAACCAACAACAAACTAATGTTAAATTTACAGTTTCGTCTTGATTTTAATATAATCCAAAAATAAACGAAATAAAATAAATTAATAGTTAACTAATCAATTCTCTTCTGTATAACCGTGGTGTTCTTGATTGTGCACACGAGAGTGTCACTGTTGAAGTTTCCACTTGAGTCAACTTTTTATGCTCGCGTAATTTAGTTGATTTAAGTTAGGAGTTTCTGATACTGAATTGGATTAGATTAGAATAATAAATTAAACAGTATTAACTAAACTAATAAAATAAACTGGATTAAATTATATCTTAAACTAATCAAATATGATATCTTAATACTAATTGAGAATTGTCCAACCTTTCTTAATATGCTACAAGGTCCCATTTTTTCATTTCACAACTTATGTTTTCTTGTTTGACTGAAAGCAAGATAGTTACATAACCATCATCTACACAATAATGATTGTTTTCACGAATTTTTCTTATTTATTCCTTTTTTTGTATTATGTATTTTATTGAGTATATTTCATACCTCATTCACTACTATATGGATGAGATATTCATTTTATACTTAAGAAAGTAATTAAAGAAAGAGTGTGATATTTTTGAATTATAATGCTTGTTATTGCTGAACTTATTGTTGAATATTATTATTATTAGTTATACTATTTATAATTTGATATTGAGATTAAATATTACTTGAATTTGAATACTACTTCAATTTGAATATGTTGAGATATATAAATTTTTACTTCTAGAAGTAAACAAGTAATAAAGTAGTAAAGGTAATGGAAGTTATAAAGGTAATAATGGTAATAGTAATTTTGATGTTGAGTAAAAAACTCTTATACTGCTTACATTACCTATTTGTCTTTTTAGGTAATTACTATTTGTCAGACAAACTATACCATAACAAAATACTCATTTCTCTTAAGTTTTTCTTAGCATTCCATTCAGGACTGAGTTTTTCAGACAAACATAAGTTTAATATTTGAAAATTAACTTATGATTA
Organism: Maratus michaelseni; assembly: GCA_963931845.1. Taxonomy (NCBI): domain Eukaryota; kingdom Metazoa; phylum Arthropoda; class Arachnida; order Araneae; family Salticidae; genus Maratus; species Maratus michaelseni. The sequence goes on along the minus strand of OZ007591.1, from coordinate 286,435,475 downwards.
TTGTTATTGTTAAGTATTATTATTTTAAAATTTTTATTGTTGATATTCTTCTTCTTATTATTATTATTATTATTGTATTATTTGTGTTTTATTGTTGTTAATATTAATCTTAGTACTATTTTCGAGTTGTTGCTAGTAAATATAAAGCATTCAGATGAACTTTAATTCTGAAATAGACTTTCATAAGGAAGATCAGTAAGATCTAAAATTTGAAGGATTTTTCTCTTTCAATTTGTAAACTGTTCAGTTTGTGAGGTATGCAAATAACTTTTTTGGATGGACTATCACTCAGACGAGAACTGAACGACAAATTAAGCAACAATTCTACAAGCAATTTGCAACAAATTTTGTAAGATGATACTCTGGAAGTATGTTATCTATTATTTTAAAGTGTTACAATTATTTTCTTATTTTGTTTAATATTTTCTAAAGCTTTTTATGTCATTGTTAACAAGATTAATATCTTGTAATTGTATTTTTATTAACAACTCCACCAATTCGCGTTATAGTTATTAAATTTAATGTTATTGGGCATTAATGAATAAATTTTGGAAATGTACTTATTTTGACTTCCTCCAGTTGATAAATTGTAATCCAAGTCCGTGTAACATTTCCCTTCAATGAACTTGCAAGTCATATGACCTACCGGTTCATTCGTCTTTTTGGGTGGGGGGATATGTAATAATAAAAAATTTTCGCCCTATTTCTTTAGTTAAATTATTCCAAATTCTTCAATTCTTTTTTCCCTCTCTTTTTAAAATATCTCTTAAATCTATTTTGTATTTTATTCCATAACTTAATCAAAATATTCTGTTATTTATCATTCTAAAAATCTTAATCTGTTAAAAGCTACACGTATTTATTAAAACCTTATTCTCTTAAATTGCAACACTGCCTCTAAACGCACCTGCTTAATTTCTTCTTTTGAGACATTTAATTTTTATTCTTTGGAACTTTTATAATACCATTTTTATTTCTATTTAATTCATTCGGCATCCCATGATTCCAAGCGGTTTTCGCGCCCAAAGGCCTTTTTACCTTTTTAATTTGCCGCTTCTGTTAAAGAGTTTTAATCATACGTCAGAGACACGTCTTCGTGGCCTCATTTTTTCATCCATTAGCGAGAAAGCACCGCCTTCTTTATCCCCCTAGCGCCCTCCGAATATGGATGCGAGTGGACCAGCTTGTTCGCGCGTTTTGTACCTTTGGGCCAAATTTTGAAGTATTTATGCGGTTACACTGGCTTCGGAGACAGAATTTACACGAATTAGTGGTTGTCATCTAATTGCCGTCACTGGGGAGTCTACACTAATGCATCGGTAGTATGTTCTTCAAGCTCTGCTAATTCTTCAATATCTTCAAATATGTTCAGTTTTAATAAAGCGAAAGTTGGTGGAGTTGCTTTCATCTCTGTGATCACAATAAAGCCACTGCTCATCTATTAAGTTATTAAGTCTTCTTTTTAATGTTTTTGGGAAATTTCTTCTGGATTTCACTGCCTCTGCTCAATTTTTACGACTGCTAATACACTACGATTTCCGATGTGATATACTTCGAGATTTGTCTTCATGGTGAGCGACTCGAAGTGATGCCCTGTCCGGGTGTCATGACTACATTTCAACGATCTCGACTGCGGCTACCTCGATATGATTATCAGGTAACTTTAGTGGTTTCGGACTGAGATGTTCCGATTGTCTGGTGGAAAGAACGTTCAAGTCGACAGCAATAGCGATCGTCTATAATGTGCCAATTTTCGACAGGAATGTATCAAATATATATATATATACTTTATGTAATCACAAAACGCTTCTCATTAAATAAAAGAAACAATTCTATTCACAATTTCAGGTATAAATTAGGAATTTTCTGAATAGAAAACGAAATTCCTGAAATAATTTACTGTTTTCAAGTTATTCTTATTATAAATTGCATAGAGGAAAATTTTGCTGTACTGTTCAGGGGTTAATGTTTTCTATATTTTAATGTACCTTGAATCTAAATTCAAACAAGAAATGGAGTAACGACTTCGGTATCGCTTACTAACCAGTTTCAAACGCAGAAACATACATATTTAAACATGCACAAATTTTAAAAAGGTAAAAACTGAAATTTCAGTACGACTGAGAATAATTTATTCAATGGAAACTGATAAACCTCAATACACATTTTTCGTATTATACTGAAATTTCACAGTAGAGCGGAATGGTGTAATTTCATAAAAGGACCCTGAAAACAGCCCAAAGCTTGTGGTGTGCTATGTCAATTTTCATTACCTAAATCTCTAGTTTTTGTCTAAGTTTTTATTCACAATTTCATTATCTGAACCAAGATTTAATTCATATTTTGAAATAGTTGCCAGTATAAAATTACCAAAATAAAATAGTTCCAAACACTGTATTTTCAAATGAAGTACATACTTACACGTGGATATTGAAAAAATAATAATTGAATTACTACATGCGAAACGTATTTAATGATCCAAATTTCGTCATATTTAATACGATCAACGGTATATTTAATACGATATATTTAAAACGATTTATACTTCCTAAAAGAAGACTTTTCTTTGAGACATTATAATAGTCCGGGAAGCAGCGAGAATTTTTTTTTCTACAAGCTGATTTTCAAATATGAATCTGATCTTATTTATTTATCTCAAAAACAGCCGTCAACTGTCGCGAGAACGGTGGATGCGGCCTTGGGGAACCAAAAAATATCCCAGTCGAAGAGAAACGAAAATCACCCAACTACAGAAGATCGCCAATGGTCGTGGTAATATATATCTATATTCTATAATAACGTAATATTTTTAAAACAGAGCAAATTAGCAGGTTTTTATAGTCCGTGGTGTCTGGACGAGGGTTGGTGTGCTTAGTTTGTAGAGGACAGATCTCCTTACTCTTGATGAGTACATTCTGCGATTAAAATAATTTAACTATTAAGTGCTCTTTAGTCAACTACATACAGTAGAGTTAAAAAAATATTAATTCGCTCAATCTTTGTAGTTAATTGGTATTTGCGTCATTTTATTCTAAAAACTGTACACTATTAAAAAACAATTCGTCGGAAAACATAACTATTACAGTCAGCAAGTTGCCGGTACACCCTTATGATTGAAAGATATATTTATCTTATTTGCAGAAATTTCTGTATTTTGATTGGATAATTTCAGGAAATTTTGTGCTTCTCTTCGGACATTTTCGTATTTTGAAGGATAAGGTGGATACCCAAACAATCATTTTCAAATACGAAAAAGTACTACATAGTCAATTTGCCGGAACACACCTGTGATTGGGCCAAAATACACCTTTAGATTGATGGATTTTAGGTAATGCTTTCGGTTAGTGATTTCTGCAGAAAGTGGACAAATAAAAGTCGACATTTTAGTGTTTTAACTGAAAAAGCAACGGAATAAACATTCAATTATCTGATCTTATTGAGAGTGTAGAGTATATCTTAATCCAAATAATAAAAATGTGATATTTTCGATATTTTTGTGACTGGCATTACTTTAACAGCTGTAATGTCTGAGAATTATGTTGTACAGCTTTATGCAGATATATAAATATTATTTAATTTATAAATTATTGTATTTAGTCATTTAAATAAATTTGAAGTATTCAAGCATTTCTAAGAAAAGCATAGATCATAAAATTCACAAGTATATATAAACTGTAAATTAAACATACACTGGAGAAATTGGATAATATTGATTTAAATAACTACTTTCCATTAGATTTCTAGAATTTACAAATATCAAAACATGCAACATCAAAATTTAATCACACCTTTTTTATAAAATACTAGCAGAACCACCTGGCTTTGCTTGTGTTAACCATGAGGACCTTACAGGAAAACTAAATAAAAATGCAATTATATGGCGATCACTATAACGGAACTCTGTACATTCTGGCACATAAATCGTTAATGATTACATGGATTTTACAATGTTATGCCATGGTTCCATGGATACAATTACATGGATTTTAGAAATGTTCCAAATATTCAACAAAATTAAGAAAAGTGAATTTTCGAATAACTTTCTGTAATTATGCTTTATATCATACATAATATTATTTACTATCAGTAGTTGAAATAAAACTTTTAATATATTATAAATAGAAAAAAAACTTAATCTAATTGTACGCCATTCAGTAGTTAAATACTAATTATTTCAAATATTGCAGAACCACAACAATGAAACAAATCTCAGTAAAACCTCAATAAAAAGCATTCCTGAATAGTGGACACATGCATTTAACGAATACGATCTCTATCCCTAACAAAAAATTTACATAACTAAATAATATTACAATTTTTCTTTATGTAAATTGTAAAGTATGTATATAGTATTTGCCTTCGATATTCAAAAAGTTTACGTTAAATAGAGGTTTCCTCTATTGTCTAGTGTATACGATAGTTCTTCAGATATGATGTGAACAAATGTGGACATGTATTCTTTTACTCATAAAAACTTAACCATTTGATAATTGTTATATTTTTAAATTACTTCTATATATCTGAGTATATTTTGCTCTGGAACAAACCAGATATATGCCAGTAATGATTCTTATTTCCTCATAAAATAAATGTTATTTTCTGAGATTATAAAATGTCTTCAAGACAATGTAGCCAAGAAAATCAGATATTTTCATAAATATTTAACTTAAATCCTTTACAATGTAAATTTTGAGGAATTGTACATCATTCACTTACTTAAAACTTTTCAGTTTGTTATTGTGTGAATTTAGGTTATTTATAATTAGATTGAAATTTTAAGGGGGCTAGTAATTTTAGATCTATATTTGGAAACGTAAGGTAAAAGTACCTTAAAGTATCAGTTACAGTAAAAGTGTCATTTATGGTGTCACTGTGCTTGTGCAAAACCACGAATGTTTATTTGTAGTGTTATTTTAACCTCAGATTTCAAGAGGTTATGGAGGTTTAACTGTACATTCAGATGTTTATTATTTTATTATAATCAATTACATTTCTGTGCAATTTTCATTTCTTTTTACCTATCTAGAAAAGTAACATTCTGTGTAATATTTAATCATATCAAAATTCGGGATTGATTAAATGTTGAATACGAAAATTTTGAATGTAAATATTACATAGTTACCATATATCCCCAATCTGCTGTTAAATATATAATAGATAAAATCCTTAACTCAATTACTAAAATGGGTTACATCCTAACAGAAATTTTGAAACATATTCATTTATCTGGCAATGATGATGAAACATTACATAAGCTTCGCCTCCGAATTCATGTACATCAAATTACAGCTTGTGTTATACATGATATCAAATATCATTAATAATAAATCAAGAGTTGTTACAGTTTGTTTAACGCTCCATTAATGTCCGTAATATATAAATTTTAATACGAAATGTAATAGAAACTAAGTTTTATAAAATCGGCTTTATACAATTCATTTTTCATGTATGAATAAAAAAGTCAACTTTTTTTTTTTTTTTTTTTTTTTTTTTTTTTTTTTTTTTTTTTTTTTTTTTTACTTATTAGGTATTTATTATTATGCGTTAATTCCTAACTGTTCACATTTATTTCAGTTGTTTGCCATAAACGTGATTTCATAAGAAAACAATGCTCCAAAAATGACTAACATATTAAAATCAAAGACAAATGAACATTTTTGAATAGTACAAACATGATCCGTCTTCTGTATAAAGTTATCCGTACATGATTCGAAGATCTTAGTAATGAATTAATAAAATCTTATTATTAAACACTCATCGAAGTGATCATGTCCGTCGCTTGTAACCTGCTTCTTTTTCATTTATTTTATTTTAAAATAGCTGGCACACCCAGCTTTGCCCGTCACCTTAAATAAACACCAAATGTGTATTATTTTATATATTTTAGCCGATTCTGTATGTATTTGTATCTTTAATGACAAAATCTCAAAATCGTAAAAAAACATTTACTACTTTTTTCAAATAGGATCGTTATATAGTTTTTAAAAAAATAGCTTTTGTTGTCTAAACCCTTTGAAATTTTCAATGGTCATAAATATAACCGTTTTACAGCCCGTGTAAAAAATACGTCAGAAATGTTGTTATCTGGTTGAAAAAAAATTATGTTTTCTTTTCGCGTCGGGTCTGTTAACATAAAAATGAAATAGTATTCGTGGTCTGATCTCATTGAAATTTTAGTCGTTTATAAATATAAATGTTTCCAAGTCCTCTATAAAATTATGTGAAAACATATGCATTTTAAATAGTGAAAATGTTATCCCGAAGCCAAACGTGGCCGCGGCAAACATCCCGTTATTATGGGCTTTCGCAGAAAATGTCTCAGATTTTATTATTTTTTAAATAATTGTTCTCGTCCGAACGCTTCGAATTTGTTTTAGGTGATGTAAATATGGTCTACATAGATGCTCTAAAAAGGTTGTGTCAAAATAGGAACGTTGAGTAACTTTTAGCGTAAGAAAAAAACCCTCTTGTGACGCGCGAAATGACCTGCGTTCGCCGGTGTTTTAAAAATAGTTAAAATCCGTATATTAAAAACATAATTATACCGTCTATTAGAAGAAGGTTTCTGCTCTAAAAGCATGTGTTTCGTTTGCCTGTATCTCGCAAATTGTGCTATTGAGGGGCGTTGGCGTAAGGAAGAAAGCATAAGCCCGCGAAAACGACCCTTTTTCAAAAATGTTTTTGAGAGGGTTAACATAACACATGGGCTGATAAGTTCCCGGTCTAATAAAGAAAACTTTTTAACATAACTTTACAACTTTATAACTTTATTACTTTATAACTTTAATAAATAACATAACTTTCATAATAAATAATAATAATTTAATAATAATAATAATAATTAAGTATTAATAATTTAATAATAATAATAATAATAATAATAATAATAATAATAATAATAATAATTTAATAATAATAATTTAATAATAATAATTTAATAATAATAATTTAATAAATAAATAAAAATAATAATTTTATTATAAATAACATAATTTTATAACGAAAAAGCTCCAAACAGTGCTTAGAATCATCGACTCGTTGTTGTTTTGGTCAAAGTCAACATGCGCGGCACCCACTTTGACAACATTTTCACTTTGACTTTTTCATAGACAAATGTTCATTCAAAATAAAACCTACACATTCCTTGGATATCTTCAGAGTCTGAGCTATCGCCTGCAAGTTCACTTTGTGGTTCCCCAAAAAAATTTTGTGGACTTTTTTTTATGTTTTCCGGAGAATTCACCTCTTTCGCGTGGTGTAGCACTGGCGTGGTGTCCATACGACCACTCGCGTGGTGTCCATACGACCACGTTTAAATTCAGAAAACCAGTCAATAATGGTTGTTTTACCTGGTGCAGTGGCCGGATAACGCTTATCAAGCCAAGCTTTTGTTGAAATGGTGTTTTTTCCCCATCAAATAACAATTCTTGAAATTCCTGTTTATCCATTTTTTTTGTTTATCAACAAAGTCGTTCAACTAAAACCACTCTAACGTTTTATCCACATGGCGAATCGCCATAACATTTTTTCTGCTACCTTTTAAAGGTTAGTATTTACTAAAAAAAGCATCGGTTCGGCGACTGCAACGCCATCTGTGTGCCAGAATGGGAACTTTTCAGCCCATGTGTTAAAAAAAAAATCAATTGTATTACGGAATTGGAGACTTAAGAGTGCGATCTTTCCGAATTCGTTTTGAAATAAATCAAACGGTTTAAACGATATAATTTAAAACAGAATTGCGAAATAAGCACATTCTTCATCTAAAAGGTTCTTTCTTCTCATGCGATGCCATAAATCGGGTTCTGGTCATGCGTGAGTTCTGAAAGCCGGCTCGCAAAAAACAGATGAGTTAGTGATCAATCGTTAATTAATAATGTTGTTAAATTTCAAAGTATTAAAATTCTGAGACACAGGTGCACCAGGTCAGACCTCGGACTATCCACGCCTAAATTTTCAGTCTTCTAAGTGGGCTAGATTTTGCTAGCCATCGCAGACAAAAAAAGCAGACAAACACACTCACACACAGAGCGAAACTTTTTTATTAGTATAGATTATTAAAATGAATAACATTCGACCAATTTATATTTCTTTTTTTTCCTCTCATTTTTAGATATTTTCGTAATTATATAAATACGTAGCACCTATAATCGTCATCTGGACCGTTCGTCGTCCAATGTGTCTGTCTGTCTGTCCACATATAACAGCGCAAAGACTACCCAACCGAATGGCTTGAAATTTAATATATATATAATCTTTGCACAATGTTGTCGACATATTTTTGTTGAGCCGTCTTTTTTTCACCAAAGTTTATGATAATCTAAACAAAACTTGAAAAGATGTTAATAAAATTATTTATTGAGTAATTTGATTTTTTTTTAATCTGTAATTCCTTGTTATAGCAGCTTCCGATGATTAATGGTCAAGAGACCGAGATGTATCGCGAAGTTATCTAACATGTATGATGTTATAGTCATATATGATGTATATGAGATTTTATATGGCTATGACCAAGTTATAGCCACATTCTTAATTCTATTAAATCATAACATACGTAATTAATTCAGTAATATGCAATGATATTTATTGATTCTAGGTTCCCATGTTGAATACGTCATATTTAAGATAGAGACATATTATTTCCGTATTACTGAATTTAAAAACCGAATATGTATGCAAAAAAGTGTTTAATTATTGCAATCCTATAATCTAGCGACAGTTTTTTGGATCGATGTTTCCGGAGAAATATATATTAAATTGAAAAAGAGTCTAAATATGGATTTCAAGTTCTAAATTTTTCAAAGTTAGACTTAAGTTTCCTCTTGGAATTTTCAGTAAATGTCAACAAAAGATAAAATGTTGCCAACTTAAAATGTACTTATTTTATTACGGAAATTAATTATATCATAACAGACATATAGTTCATTTCACTGATAATAGTTATAGTACGAATCCTCTAATTTGTCAAGTTTGATGTACAATTTACAACTTGTTTCTAATTAATTTCAAATAATATCAACAATTTTACAATTAATTTTTTATCTCATTCATTTTTGTTCTTTTTTTTTATTAGTTTATATTTAACATTCCGACATTATTTGACATTTTTGTTTTTTATTCCCAAATTATGTATATATTTTTCATTCTCTTTCCTTACATTCTTCTTGAATGGATTCTTCCTTCGCTTTCATTGGCTAAATCAACTTCGTTGCTTTGAAATTTTTGTTTAAACCACGTCCGATTTTACACATTATAAATAGTCTGTTTTATATGATCTGAAACAACTTTTTACTGTTTACTTTTTAGTGTTCTATAGAAGTTACCTGGTGCCTGTTTCTGGGTATTTATTTATTATATAAATATTAACTTATTATTAATATGTTATATCTATTTACATTGTGGAAATAAATCAAATTTTTATTCAATTTTAATTCAGGATTGTTTTTGTTGGTATATTGAATATATAATACATATTATATGTGTAAGAGATAAGGCGGGGTCAGTTCGAGTACAAGTCCGAAAGTGAAACAGGATCGGACTCTATTTTTATACCAATCTTTGGGTTCGAGCTTAAACTGAGCAATTTTATTTATTTACAAATTTAATACTAAGCTAACAGAAAACTTTATTCTATATAAATCTAATCGTCTGAAACAAAAAAATAAACGATAATCTATACGTTTTTCCATATGTAGCTATCGCGGAGTCAGAAAAAACACAACATAGCAGCGACAACTGTTAGGCAGTATACAGAAAAACCTAATAAGAATCTCTTTTTGTATAACATAATTCAAAGTTTGGTGAAATTCCGTGCATTAGTTCTTGAGACATAACTATGGCGGAAGTCGTGAAAAATACGGCATAGCAGCACCACCTGTTGTGCGATTTGCCCCAAACACTAATCAAAACCAACCTCTAACTGTATATAAAGTTTTATTAAATTCCATGCATTAGTTCTTGAAATAGAGCGCCCACAAATATTCTGACACACACAGACAGATATTTTCTAAAATCGTGTTCAGGACAGTCTAAAAACTATAAATCCGTCGAAAACCAGAAGTTGAAATTTTTCATGTACTACTATAAAAACTATATTCTTGTAAAGATAGAAGAAAGTAAAAAGAAAAAAAACTTGCTATCTGAGGGACAAGAATGTAATCTAAGTTTCCTAAAGTGTTTTACAATGTATTAAAAAGTAGTTTGAAAGAGATTTGGATTGTTATTCATGGGATATAAGGAGAAATATTCTATCTGATTTTGAATCCTTGGCACAGTCAATTATAATAATATGAAGAAGCCGTTGACATCTTCTAAACATCTGGATCTTCTAAAACGTATAAATCCGTCGAAAACCGGAAGTCGAAATTTTTCATGTATTACTTTATTCTTGTAAAGATAGAAGAAAGTAAAAAGCAAAAAAAAAACTTGCTAGCTGAGACACAAGAATGTAGCCTAAGTTTCTTAAAGTATTTTACAATCTATTAAAAATTAGTTTGAAAGGTAATTGTATTGTTATTTATGGAATATAAGGAGAAATATCCTATCTGATTTTAAGTCCGTGGCAGGGATAGTTTTAGTAACATGAAGAAGCTGTTGGACATCCCTTGTCTATCCTCGCATTCTGTTTCAAGTCCTTTTTCAGAATAACTGGACGACAGAACTTCTATCATCTATTGTTGTACAAGGACTTTTGAAAAAAATATCAATTGTGAGTTTTGCAGATTTCTGCTAGTGGTTAGGTATAAATAAAATTTGTTTTATTTTAAACAGATTTTGAGGGACATGAAAAACACAAAACGTTCTAATTAGGGAAAATTTATGATTATTTCTTTTCTACGCTAGAAGAAATTTTTGGATGAGGAAATTGATCTTGAAACAAATGAAAAACGTTATTAACAATTTTCTACTACACACTTTCATTTCAGGTTGAATCGGGTTCCAAACCAAGAGCAAGAACTGGCCTCTAACTTGTATACAAATATTATATTATGATATAATATAATAAATAAGTATTACGTTTCTGTATCTAAAAGCTAAAAAAATTACAAATTTTGTTTATATTAAAATTTTTATTTTTAATATTTAAGCCATTTTATACACGACTGGACTATTGTTTACAAAATGCACAGTAATGTTGCAGTTAAATATCTCAATTTATTAGGATTCTGTTACATATCTGAATTGCCTTAATTTTATTATTACATTTCCTTTTTTTATGTGTATGATTAATAAAATGTTACTAAAAATACTTTAAATTTATTTAATTTTTATCATAAAGTAGAAGTATATTCTTTAAATTTCAAAATTCCATTCTGAAACCATCAAAAAACCATTCTGATCATAATATAGGCAATAATATAGTCAGAAAAGAGTTAAATTACGGTTATGTAAACGTTTTCTATAAAAACGGTCAAATGACTGGACAGTTTGCTGCAAATGTTTAACAGTGTAATATGAATTTTTTAACGCATATATTATACTACATGTGTATTTTATTGAATTTAATAGGAAAATTAAACTATTACACTTAGAACGTTTAATAGTAAATTCAATACAAAATTATGCATGATAAAATAATAATAATCACAATATATATTTTTTTAAATTCTGAAATGTCTTTTTAATCAAAAAGTAAACGTAAATTCTAATAGAAATGTGAAATATGGTCTTATTTTGGAAATTTGAAGTAAATTTTAGAAACTTTTACTGAGCATGTAAATATATATATATATATATATTTAATTATACAAAATATTTTTATATTTAAGAAGTTAAATGTTTTTTTCCAGTTTCTAAAGTTTTAATCCTTAATGGAATTACTGAAAATTTAAAACGTAAATCAGTAGTGAAAAGATTCAATACACGTTTGTAAACGTCATGTTTTCTCCTATCTAATGCATCGATTGTTACTGAATATCTATTCATAAACATTTGAAGAAAATATACCACTGACAATATCCTTTTTGTAACATGAATAAATGTACTTGAACAAACCTCAGAGAAAATAAAGAGAAGCCAAAGAGAAACTGTTCTTTTTGTATCAGTTAGGGTTTTTCGTAATCTACTTCATTTCCTTATTTACAAAAAGTCACAAGTGACTGACAAATATGAAGGGTAAGATAAAGTTTGTTTTGTTGGACTCATTTATAGCATGGGTATTTTTTTAAAGTCAGAACTGTTAATCCTGGAAATAAGACAACATATTTTTATTTTAGTATATTATTAATAATATAGTAAAAAAAAATGAAAGTGCCATAACATATTGTAATAGGCGAGACTCATTTAGTATAGATGATATAATATATTTGTGGTTATTTTATAGAAGGAATAAGTGGTTCTACAATGATATGCTTATTACAAGAAAAACGGTCTCCCGGTTTCAGAGAAACCTTCACATTTGTTTACATAAGTCACGTAACGCAAGTGTAACTCAATTGTAAATTTGGATATCTTTTACCAAGATGTTCACTCCGTGATACACATCTCATTCATAATCTTTGAAACCCATAAATCTTTTTCTACTGGGTAGCACTCCCAAAAAAGTTTGGTGGGAATAAATAATTATTTTGCTAGATAATACGAATTTTGAAAATCCTCAAGCGCAACGGTTGAGCCTGTTATGTTAATGGTTAAATTGCCTAAACGAATGGATTTCAGAATAATTGAAACACGAGAAACGAACACATGCTTGTACATCAACATTGTGTTTTGCTCGAAAGAATGTTGTTATATATATATATTTTTTTTTTTCCAAGAAGAAAAAGCTCTAAGTGAAGAGACTATTTTGTAAGAAGTCTGTAAACAGTATGAACTATCTGGATCAACAATTAACAGAATAATGCAATGATTTCGATCATGCAATAATCTAACAGTATACACAAGCGTGTCGAGAAGTAAGAGGAGGGAAAGTATAATTTATATTGCAGTTTAGAAAAAAGAAATTTTTTTCTTTAGAAATTTATCTTTTCTTTTTAGAAATTTATATTTTCTATGTATTCTTTTTAGAAAATTATATTTTCTATGTATTCTTTTTAGAAATTTATATTTTCTATGTATTCTTTTTAGAAAATTATATTTTCTATGTATTCTTTTTAGAAATTTATATTTTCTATGTATTCTTTTTAGAAAATTATATTTTCTATGTATTCTATTTAGAAATTTATATTTTCTATGTATTCTTTTTACAAATTTCACATAGGTTTCATTGGATAACCCTGCATTTGAATTTAATTCGCAAATGAATATACTTCAATGTTTTGAAATATATTCTGTATATTATATATATTATATTCTGTATATTATATATATTATATTCTGTATATTTATATATTATATTCTCTATATTGAAATATATTCTGTATATAATATCTGTAAAAATCAAGAAACTAATATCCATGGTAAAACAGTCCATGCTAAAAATTCAGGTATTCGGCTTTATCTTTATAAAAAAAAGTGAGAAGTGTGTGTTGAAAAGGTTCAAGCTCCTGCGATCAATCTTTCTTCATATTCCTTGACCATAACATAATTACAGATATTCAAAACAAATATATACATTCATATAATTCATATAATGTAAAACAAGTGTAAAAGGGAATTCTAAATATGAGGTTCTTACATAAATTAAACAAGGCAAGCATCAACAAGTAATTACACTAATTACTAGCAAAACTTAACAAACACAAAATGCAACAAACACAAAATGCTAATTTCTGGACACATGAGTACGCAAAAGGAAATTATATAAACAGCAAGTGTAGAAAATAGGTACTACCCTAACAGCACAGATAGTCGATGTGAAGTCTTCTTCACATCACAAATGGTCACAATTGTCACAGTCACTACAATGAACAGAAATGTGATATCTTCCATTCGTCTCTTTTTTATTCTCATTTGGTCACTTCACTGAACAGTCACCCTGACTGCTCCTTTTGGACGAGTCACCAGGTGACTTTACAATGAGGTCATCTTGTGACTCTCATGTGACTGTCATTTTGACACTCCATTGTAAAGTCGTCATGATAGCTGCTGAGTGACGAGTTACCAAGTGACAGAAAATGAAATCATCTGGTGACTTTTTACAAAGGAGTGCAATGATTACTGCACAGTAGAGTGTACGTCATCGCAAACTGTTAGAATGCTATAATCATTGCATTACTGTTTAAATTTCATTGGATCTTTTATTTATCTACTTTTCTGCAACGTTTGCTAATTTGCTGGCAGAATCCCAGCTAAGTTTATAAATATATGAAATGTTCCATGTTCAGTTCAGTTGTGCATTTGTCCATGTATGTGTAACAACTCAATACAGATCTTTTGATCCACCAGCTCTTCTCTTTTTATTTTGTCTTTTTAATTACCACAAACGTAAAACATTCAGGGTTCCGACGAAAATAACACCCTTCGTTATACCTCTTTAGATGGAAACCGCTCTGAGACTAAATTTTTTTCAGTCCCCTGAGATTTCTTCTTGGTATTATTTAATGTGCCTGTGTATGTGTAATGTTAGGTATTTCAATAAATTTTAAGAATTTAGTTATTGCCTTATCAATTTTTAATTTAGAAAGATAGTTTGTGTAAAATAATTAAATAACATTCTTGATAACTGCATATAATATTATAATGAAATTATATTAATATTTACCAGTGAAAAAAAATTACAATCGTCATGATATAAAATACTGAGTACATACTGAAAAGTTAAAAGTATTTAAATGAAGTTTCATAGCACTTGAGCATTTGTTTACATTAATAATAGAAACAAATGATTACGTTTTACAGACATACATTTACTAAAAATAGTCAGATCGTATTCATGACCTTCTAAAACGTACAAATCTGACGAAAACCGGAAATCAAATTTTTCATGAATACAGTAATTTCTTCCTGTATAGGTAGAAGAAAGTAATAAACTAATTAAGGAACATTTATAAATGTATTAAAGCGTATGACATATACGTAAAATATTGGAAGATTGTTTTATTAAAATGAATCTTGTTGGAGTAATTAGTAGATCGATGTAATTTTTGTGGTATGATTAATTTTACGATCATCTCTATTTAATGAAAAGGGAAAAATATAATGTTTAAAACGGTAATAGTTTAATATTTATCAAAGTGGGGTAGCGGGGTTTCATTAAACTCCGAAAACACTGACAAACAAGTATTTCACAAAAAGCTGGCTGAAATTTGATAAATATATCTTAAGGATCCTCTTAATATAATTTCTCAACATATATTTTCCGAAAAATATTTTTATATATTATAGTTTTTCAATTAATCAAAGTTTATCCGTTTGATATACTTTGCCACATATTTTCTAAATCATTTCTTTTGCAGGTAGTGTGATATCTGGACATTTTTTTTATTTGTATGTATCTCGTACATGTAAAAACCAATAAATAGATGTGTACCATATCCACGTAACATCTTAGAACTCCTCCGTAGCAAACTGTATCAATTCACTCAAAGGAGAGTTTATATTTCAAGAAAGACAACGTGTTATTGATTAGTAGATTTTATACATCAGTATTTCGAAATGTTTCCTTTTCTGTTATGTATAATATTTTAGCGCTACAGATAGGAAGCACATAGAATATTGAAACATTTTTTCTTTTGTTCAAAGAAAGAAGTAATGGTTTTAGGTATTTTCCAAGAATGACTATTTCTTTTATGTAACATAAAAAAAAGTAGCTTTATTTTGCTAAAAAGAAATATGTGTATTTAATTGAATTTCCGGATTTTATTCTTCTACTAAGCTAAAAATGTAATTGGAATATCCAGTGAAAATTTTTTACAGTGGTTATGCGGAATTGTCAATTTAAAATTATTTATATCTAATTAATCTAATTTCCTGTCTAGTATTTGTAATTTCTTTTAATATAATCAACATAATTTGACTGTCAAATTAAACTTATTTAAAGTTTTAAAATTGAAATCTCGTAAAAATTGCTTTTCATTGCAGAATCGAGTTTCATATTTCGATCAGCAATGTCCCTTTATTGTTTCGATTCTTTTCAACCACAATTTTTCTGAAATAAAGGAGTTATGTAAATTTCTGCAAGTTGCGCTTGAGAATTTATTTGATTCTTTCATTTAAGATTTCATTTTACAAATTCTTCCAAAGTAAAGAAATATATATGAAGAAGTTGTATTTATAAAACATCATTTAATGGAAAAATGATACCCACAATATTGTCAATATGAAGAATGTTCTCCACGTTTTTTGGTTATTAATATCCAATTCATTTTAATTAGCATAAATAGAACTCTATTAATGGATGGTAATTTTATTGTATTTTGACATCATTAAGTACATACTGTGCAATGGGTAATTTTTGGGGAAAATTTCCAAACTGAAGGTCTATAAATTAGCATTACCTTGATTATTTTTATTTTATTTCATATTACAGTTCAATACATTAAAATACACTTATGTAAAGCAAATGTATATTCATATTGTGTTTCATTTCGTTTTTTTTTCAGATACATCATCAATTCTCAAAGACATAAAAAACAACATGAAAGTTTGTTTTTAATGAGCATCGGTTCGAAACAGTTTTTTAGACATCAGCAAGATCAATGCATGTAGTACACCAAAATCCTGCAATTTTTGATTTAAACTACGTATTACATTTTAAGAAAGTGATGCGTTCCTTACACAGAAAAGGTAAAGCTTAAAAAATTACGAAAGTTTTAAAAATATCGCTTATTAAACTGGTAAAAAATTTGGTTACCCTATGTGTAGAATATGTGTATAATAAATTGGACATATGGCCAAAAAACTTTGATTGTCCGAGACGACTTTCGAAACAAAGAATAGCTATACGTCTTCAAGGTCTATCTATATTGTAATAATTTTTATTGACTTTTCTCACTCGTCTAATCAAAATCGACCAGGCTGGTATCACCAGTGGGTTGCTACAGTTTATGCACAAACTTGAATATCAGCATGAGTCATTTATGCATCCTCTTCCTGTTATAACAAAATAGGAATGAAGGCGCTACAGTGTTTTCTAGTGCTGGTTGTGCATCCAGATTGTGCATGATTGACATGATTGTGCATCCGGATAAAATTTATTAACATTTTAGTCAATAACTTAGATAAACGTACTCCTGAGCCCAACGTAGATGTAACCTAATTAACTAAATACAAGCTATGAAAAAATAGAAACTGTTGAAAAAAAAAATTAAAAACTTTCTGTAATATAAAACTGATCAACAGCACATATACTCAGTATCAAGGAAATAAATAAATAAACAAAGTTCTTGTATAATAAAAGTAGCCATGTTTACTCTCTTTTCTCAGAATTATGAGATAAAATGCAAAACATGCTGTCAAATAACTAATAAAGAATTAAAATTGTTATTTAAAAACGAATGAAATTTACATTAACACCAGTATTGCAGAAAATATGTCGTTATGAAAATGATCTCAAATATGAAGTGACATTTCTGTACCAAAATATTTCAATGCTAAACATTATTTTAGACTTTTCAAAAATTTAATAGTATTTAAGTAAGTGAATTCAAATTAATATATATATATATATATATATATATATGTTAGAGAATTTACAAAATGTCTTACAATTTTTAAACATTAAATTTGTTTAATTTCATGGAAATAGTTTTAAATTCTTAATTTTACATAACAAATGTAAAAGAAAAAGTGATCTTTTGAAAATTTTAATTAAGTTGATTTGGTTTAGCGCAATAATGAAAACAACATACAAGCTATTTTTATTATTCATAGTAATTGAACTTAATTAGCCAATGTTCATACACGACAACGTTATCTTTGGACTAATGTATGTTAGTTTTACTGCGATGTAAAAAAGAGTAATTAAAAAATAAGTTTTAATTACTTGTTTAAGTTACATCTTCTCTTTCAAACCACTAATTCAAAATCAGATATAATTACAAAAATAATTTTAAGTTAGCATAGACGTAGAGTGAGTGCATTATTGGGGAAATTACTGTTGCATTCGTCCTATTTTAAAAAAGGTATAATAAAATATTATATCTCCATTTTTACCATTTATCATTTCTATTCTATATATAAAAAATTCTAATGAAACGACTTTATGAAACAATTTTTTGAAACGACGGATTAAACGAATAAACGAATATATGATAATTGCGGATTTATAAAAGGCTAACGATAATGTAATTTTAGTATGTTGTTACAGTAATCTACATGATATTTGATTCTCGAATATGGTGCATATAGCATTTATTATAGTTATTTTACAGGGTCACACAGAAGAATACGAATATAGAAAGCAAGCATATATCACATGTGATGTTTGCAAATTGCTGACGGTAATGATATTTTAGTGTGTTATTAGTCACCTAAAGCATTTGTTTTCTCGAAGAGAGCGTATATAACATTTTATAGTAATTTTACAGGACCGCACAAAATATTATAAATATATATATATATAAAGAATATATTTTTGGTATGTTGTTACAGTCAGACAGACAGGCAGAAGATAGGAGACAGAAAGACAGTAGACAGTTAGCAGGAAGACAGGCAACAGACAGGATGAAGAGCTGGCACATAGTGAGTGCACATACAGAAAGATGGCAGAGTGTAGATATATAGCAGATAGCAAACATATAGACAACAGGTAGTAGTAGACAGACTGCACGTAGCAGACAGATAGACAGGCAACATACAGAAAGCGGACAGACTGCAGAGATACAGCATACAGCAGGCATACATAAACCTGATTGCAAACATGCAGACAGAAGACACAAACAGCAGATGGTAGACAGACAGCATACAGATAGTCGACCGAATACAGATCAGATAGCAGATGACAGACTAAAGACACAGTAAAAAACAGCAACAGACACCAGACAGACAGATAGCATGCGAACAGCAGAAAAATTTTAGAGAGACAATATATAGCAGATAGACAGACATACAGAAGATAGCCGACAGACATACTGATGATGACAGAGAGACATACTTACATAGAAATCAGATAGTGACACATCAGGCAGACGTACTTATATACGGCAGGCAGACATACATAAGTTAGGCATACACTAGACATAGAGACAGATTGTAGAAAGACAGACATACAATAGACAATAGATAGTTAGCAATCAGACAGCAGACAGACACACAGTATACATATAGCAGACATACAGTATAAATACAGCAGATATACAGAACAAAATACATACAGCAGTACATACAACAGACAGGCAAACTGCAGAGAGAGCAAGCAGACATGCAGAAAACATACATCAGATAGACAGAGATCAGACAGACTCAAGATATACAGCAGGTAAGCAGAAGTCAACAAACGACCGACAGATTGTAGTCAAACAACAAATAGCAGACAAACAAACAGCGGATAGTTAGCAGGTAGACAGGAAACAAATAGATAGATAGACAGCATGCAGACAAACATGAGAGTGTAGACACTCAGACAGACAGCAGACAGGAAACAGACATGCAATAGACTGACAGGTGGACGACATAGAGACAGAGAGACAGAGAGACACATAGATGTCCGGGGGTTGGCACACAAATTGCACAGAGGGCAAAATCCCCTATTTTTCATTATAATTTTCTGTTAATACTTTGTACATGTGATTTTGTAATTTATTTCATGTAAAGGATGTTTTAGTAGTTTTATAAAAAGAGGGAAAATGTACATTTTTATCGAGATCAAAACTAGTTCTAAAATTAAAAAACGCCAATTAAAATATATTAAGACAGACATAAGCTCACTTTAAAAAATAAAATTTTATAAAAAAATATACTTAAAAACATTTAAAAATTCAAATAAGTAGACGTTTCGCCATGCGACACGCAAGGCATCATCAATACAAAAAACAATCCAATGCATAACAGACCACTGAACAATTCAAGAACAGTTAAAGTTACTTTAACAACAGGCAATATTCAGTCGGTACGGCACGAGCTTCATTCAGTGTCTCCGATAGCAATTCAGTGAGCCAACCCTCAAGGAATAATCTGCCATGGTAGTTGTTACAGCCCGATTTCAAAATGCCGGCGTTTGCAATTAGCGGGATGTGATTCGTTTTAAGTGAATGCTGGAAAATTTTTGAATTCAAATTACTATTTTTTAAAGCAGTAGTATGTTCTTTTAAGCGAATTTCCAATGATCTACCTGTTTCACCAATGTAGACACTATTGCAATCTTTACAGGGAATAATATAAACAACACCGGGTAATTTAGACTTATATTGAAATTTATGCTTAGTGAAAAAGGAACTCATTTTATTATTTGGTTTAAAAGAAACTCCAATATTGTATGATTTTAGAATGCCAGAAATTTTATCAGAAATGTTTTTATAATAAGGGATACAGATAAAAGTATTTGGTTTACTACGTTGGAAAGGGGGGGGGGGAGTAGAATTCACAAAATTTAAAGTTTTTTTAAAGATTTTTTTAACAAGACCAATAGGATAGCTATTATTAACCAAATCGCGATAAATTTTACACTTCTCAATTTCAAAATCATTACTAGAACTGCAATATCTAATGTCCCTGAAGGTTAAAGTTTTAATAACGGCTATTTTATGGCTGAAAGGGCATATTGAATTGAAATTAGTATATTGACCAGTAGATGTAGGTTTTCTGTAAACAGTAGTGGTGATAGATTGAGAGATAGCAGCAGTGTGTCTGCGGATTAGAATGTCGAGAAATTTGTAATTCAGCATTATTTTCAATTTCAACAATAAACTTAATAGGGTTACCAATAGAGTTAGAAATCGTGAGAATATTATTTAAATCTGCTTCTTTCACTATCAAAAAAATGTCGTCGACATAACGTCTCCAAAAAAGAATACGTGGACCAAGTTCAGAATTAATCTTATTTTCAATATTCTGCATTACAAGTTCAGCAATTACAACAGAGAGGGGGGACCCCATAGCGGTACCAGAAATTTGACTAGAAAAGAAATTATTAAATATAAAACAGTTTGAGGTCAAACAAAACTTAACTAATTCAACAATTTCTTCGACGTTAAAATCAGTAGGGTGTGTAGGAGTAGGCCAGATATCTTCAATTACTTTACAGACCAGATCAAAAGGGATTGAGGTAAACAGCGAAACAACATCGAGAGAAGCCATGATATAACCGGTAGGGAAAACAAAACTCTGCAAATCATCTAGAAATTTGTAAGATGAATTAAGAGTGTAACTGGAGTTAAGCGTAAGTGGTTTAAGAAGCGTGGATAAGTAACTAGAAAGATTATATAAAGAGGATTTAGAAAAATCAATAATGGGGCGGAGTGGGATAAAAGGTTTATGAATCTTTGGTAACCCATAAAAGCGAGGGACAAGACCGGTATAACATTTCAATTTTGAAGCAGAGTTTGGGGGGATTTTCTTAAGTTTTTCAAATTTAGAAATAATACTGTTCATCTTACGTTGAATGGAGGGAGTTTTATCTTTCTTAAGTACAGAATATGTATTTACATCGTCAAGTAGTTCATGAGCCTTTGAATCATAAGCATCCCTATCCATAACTACAGTAGTTCTACCTTTATCGGCTCTCGTAATTATAATCGAATTGTCAGATCTCAGTCTCTTGATAATACGCAAAGAATCTTCAGTACCAGCAGGAGTGGAGTAATTAGAGTTTAAGATCGATGCAGATATAGCTCGTCTAATGTCACGCCTTACCAGTGGCGAAGAACCCATAATAGCGGATTCAGTAGAAGCAAGCAAATCGGGAGTATCTAATTTCGTAGAACCCAGAGAGTAATTCAAGCCTTTATTTAGCAAAGCAGATTCCGATACTGATAAACTTTTAGACGAAATATTCATGACCCAGTTATCGCTATTTGATGCAACTGTAGAAGATTCAGGAGTAACCTTCACAAGGAGGTTAGTAAATTTATTTGCATATTTCTAATCCAAATTCAACTTCAGAAGATAATTACTGTACTTCAAAAAATCCAGGATACGAAGACAATCATACGGATCAACTAAGCTAAAAAGTTTCATGAGGTGACAATGTAGAAAACGACTGTAAGAACGTAATAAGCCGTAGTTAAGAGCGATGGCCGCAGAGAGAAACCGGATACTTGCTGAATTAGGCTATACTGATGATGCCTTGCGTGTCGCATGGCGAAACGTCTACTTATTTGTATTTTTAAATGTTTTTAAGTATATTTTTTTATAAAATTTTATTTTTTAAAGTGAGCTTATGACTGTCTTAATATATTTTAATTGGTGTTTTTAAATAGTTTTCACATTCAGACGTTAAATGTATACATATTGCAAAATAGTTCTAAAATGTATGACTGCATTAAAAATAACTATGAACTACCTTGAATTATATTCCTTCATTGAATATATTTTTTTGAGGTATTACTTAGTATTTTTCTTTCTTAGCTATATTCTTTAAGAGTTATAAATTTTTCATTATGAAATAATTCTATCCTTATTATTATAGATATTTTTTTCTTCTTAATAGAGCATATGAGACTATCACAAAAATATGATAGAAAATACAAAAAAAATATATAATTGTGAAAGCTTCATCTGAATGAAATGCTGTGTGATAGTGCAACAATGTCATATTGTATAAGATTTCTAAGTAGTTAACGATTCTTTTCAAATATACGGAATAAGTTCAATTTTAATGTAAATATCTTAAGACAATGTTCTAAAGAGCAATACTGTTCATTGTAAACAGTTATTGTTTAATTTTGTTCCCAAAGTAAATATGCAAATTAACAAAATAATCTATGATATATAGTAAAAAAGAAAACAAGAAAATTTCACACAAATTATTCAAAAAAAATAATGAAACATCAAAAGTTGAGACAAATAATGACATTATCTAGTTAAAACAACACAAAAAGCTATATTTACAAAAGCATTGATTTTATATATATATATATATATATATATATATATATTTGAAGAATTATAATACATCTATATATTATATCAGTTAAAGAAATAGTAATTTATTTACACAATATATATATATATATATATATATATATATATAAATTTTGTTACGAAAATGTACAAAAATAACCACATAAAATAATGCTTAAAAACTTATTTTAGAATTTTTATTTCAAAATGTAAAGAAAAAAAAAAAGAAAATATTTCATAACGATTTTTAAATTAAACATTTATTGATTATTGTAAATATTTAATAAAATTTATAACAAATAGGTTAGATTTTTCTATCCACATTACTATTAAATACGTTGTTACAAAATAATATATGAATTTTTAAAGCGTTAAAAAGAGCGGTGAAATTTCATATTATCTGTTTTCGAAGATATTATTCTAAGAAATGAAACTCTTTCATTGTTTCAAAAACGCTAAATTCTTAGAATCGTAAGCGAGTTCAATAAACCTTCACGTTTCTTGCAATGCTAGATATGACATTGAAAAGTCTCATCTGGAAGAAAAATTGTTGAAATATAATAAGATACAATGCGAAACTCTTCAAAATGTATCAAATATCAAGATATACAATGTAATGAAATACAATAAAATAAGGCTAGTTGGAGTTGAATGTATTAAAATACATTCAAATAACATGAATTAATTTTTAAATCTGTTATAAAATGTTATAAAATAAATAAATAAATATAATTATATACTTATATAATAAAAGAAATTTACGATCTTTTAAATATTATTTAACGGTTATTCACATTTTTTAAAATGTAACTGAATTTATGAATATACTAGGTGAAATAGTCTTATGTGAAATATATATTTACTTTTGTTATAATTTCATATACGAAAAAAAAAAGTTTATCAGAACCAGAAAACTCTAAAATTCTTAAAATTCAGGGCATCGATACTTAAAGATTTTATAGAAGTAAACTAGAATTTTAATTAATTAACTTTTTAGAACATGGACAAGGTTTTTCTTTATAAAACTTGTAGGACAATGCGCCAGCTAAAAATTTCAATTTTTCAACGTTTTAAGCACTGACTATTTTAAGATAAATGAATTTTTATGTGGTGAAAAGCAGCATTAGAAAATATTTTGTAATTCTAACTGTATCTCAAAAACTAATGGTTTCGGAGTTAGGTATTTATTAACTACAAGAATGGAATGGACACGCTGCATATTATATATAAAAGTCGACTTTTAAGAGTTTTCTAGTATTACATCTCTTTCAAACCAAATATATATATGCGTTCATAATATTTTTTTAATAAATCTACATGAAGATGAATCTATCTTAATATTAGTAAAAATATTTTCAATAGAAATTTAAAGATACATCACAATTTTATACTTTTCAAAATGAATATATGTCACAATAAAATAATTTAAATACTAGAAAAATTATATACTAATAATTAAATAATAGATAAAGAATAATTAAATTACACTTAAAAAATCTGGAAAATTAAAATTTTAATGTTTCTGTTTTATGTTTTTGTGTTCAAAAATACCGATAAGGAAGAAATCTTCATATAAAAAATATAATTGTTCAAATACAATAGAATGAGATTTATAGTACTTATGAGTTAATTTTTATTCGCATTTTATGCAAGTATACGTCTCAGTGCTTTTAGTTCCGTCCAAGAAAGAGCAAAAATCCTTTTAAAGTGTAAATTACAAATATATTTATCAATCACAAAAAATGATTTTCTTTTCTCAAAAGATAAAAAAAATGCAGGAAAATATGTTTAAATCTTAAATAATATGGTGAAACGAATGTTTGTTATTATATAATAGAAGGATTATTTAACATTTTACAGACTAAATAGAGTATAATTTATTATTATACAAACAATTACAAAATAACCTTTTTACACTTATAGCAAATTAAAATGTACATATAAACGGACTTCGTACCGCATACATACATATCTGCAGGGTATCCAAATACATTATGTATGTGTTTCAATTTGTTACCTATTGGTTAATGTAGTTATGTAATTTGCAAAATTTTAAAAATAAAGTAGGATTTAAGATTATATTGATGAACTAGTATGGCCATACTGTTCGCACAGATGCTTAGAAATACAATAAATGAAAGTAATTTTTGCCTAATTAAATTTGAAGATTTTGCGATTACATACTGCAAACTTTTCTTTATAGAAATTCTGGTATCCAAAAGGAAGAATCCGGATGAATCCTGTGTCATTAAGTTTCAAAAAGGTACATTTAAAAAAAAATATATATATATAGCCTTATAAGTTAAGAATATTTAACTTCATGCTTTGAAAAGTAAAAACAGTAAAAACTTAATTCGTCTGTGACCAAAACTCACCGATATATGATACGTTGAATTTCATTAAATTTACGAGCTTTCCACTATTGAAAACGGACAAACAATTTAATAATTAACAACAATAAATTAATTTAACCAATTGTGTCAAATGTTTATTTTTCTTGACTACTGCTTATTATATTAACGCTTCAAACTTAAGTTTACCCTGATTTAGATTTCATTATAATTCAGCACATACGATTTGAAATTTATTTTATTACGGTTAAATAGAATGATTAATAACATGTTAAAATGATAAGCACATACCTTCTTGAAAACCATCGTTTGTTGTTTTTATAGTCCTATAAAGTTTACTCTTTGGAACAACAAACTATTTCATAACTACAATTATATTCCCAATCATTTTAGAGCCTAAATACAAGTATTAAAAAATATAAAATGATAAGTACATAACCATTCGAAAATCATTGTACTTAGGCTTAACATAAATGTTAATGCTTACATCATAACAATAATGTATCTGCAAACTAAAATTATTTTCCCACACCTTTTGAAGCTCAAATATAAGGCCTAATAACATATAAAGTAATACGATCAAATCTTTTTCTAAAGTACAAAAATATACTCGCAGACTAATTAGTACAGATTAATATTAAAAGGTATAATTCAGCTGAAAGCATCATCATCTATTAGCTTACACTGTTAAAAATTTGCAGCAAACTGTCCAGTCATTTGACCGTTTTTTTTATAGAAAACGGTTACATAACCGTAATTTACTGTAATCTGACCATATTATTGCCCATATTATGGTCAGAATAGAGTTAAATTACGGTTATGTAATCATTTTCTATAAAAACGGTCAAATGACTGGACAGTTTGCTGCAAATTTTTAACAGTGTATAGACAACATAGCTATAATCATGGATATATGTCCTAGAGCACTTCAAACTATTTTTTTATGATCTACAAGTTATAATTTCACACGCGGATATTTTTAAATTAGGGTATCTAGTTTCTACGATAGATGTATAAACCATGCAATTTATGATTTTATAACAGTGAATCAGACAAAAACATTTAATTTCACAAACATTTTACAGTTTAAATATATTAATTAATAAAATATATAATATTATTAATAACATTTCTAAGGAACAAAGAAATGTTATTATGGTGATTGAAACTTAAACATTGCCGAAAATTATTAAACGAAGTAATTCATCTTAAAACAACATCCATTATCGTACGGAACATGCAACAGTAAAATCAATATTTTCCAGAATTATACTTAACTCATTACACTGTTGATGCACTCACATTAATGACAAAATACTCTGCGTGTCATTTTTTTTCTCAAGTGTCAAAAATTATTAAAGATAATGAATATCGTAGGATAGACTACAAGAAAATTAAACAGATATCCAAAATCATTATCTGTTTATGAACAGAGAACTAAACCTAGCATTATTGATTATGTTCACATACTCTGAAAGATTTTAACGATATTTAACTAGCAAAGTATTTTATGAAATAAATAAATAAAACATTTACTTGAATTATAATCATACACAATTGAATTTTCAAGAATTAAAATACAATAAAACATATAGAGAGATGAATGTTAAAGTATAAAATTTAAATATGTGTTTAGGTAATATTTGATTTAATTAATTATTTTTGGATTATTTTATGCCAAGAAATAACTAAATATTTTTAAGAATTACACGCTTGTAATATATCGGTTTAATGAGATGTTTAAATATTTTATTGAACTGTGATATTTAAATATTTTATTGAATTGTAATATTTAAATAATTTATTCAAATATGTTAATTTTGCAAAATAAATACTTTTTACCCAATGAAGTATTTTAAATGCTTTTTTTAAGCATTCTATTAATGAGAAAATTAGAAAAGTGTTAGTGAAGCAATTTATTAAGACATATTTATTAATTTTCGATTGGAATTTAATAGATTATGCGTTCAAATTTTAAGTTATAAAAATTCATATTTTTTCTGAAATACATTTTCCTTATAAGAATGAAATGAATAAAAAATAAATAAATTTACACTACAATTCTAGCTACATGAAAGTATTTAAGCTAAAAGTATTCATCGTATAATCGTATTTCAAAAAAAATATTTATTTTTGAAAAAATATATAAATTGTAACTTATGAACTTTTTAACATTAATCAATTTTCTAGAATACTGTAATATGGGATAACAAAATTACAGCTCATTCCGCAAAGTAGTTTTAGAATTATACTTAAGAAGTTAGCTGCGTCACAATGCATTTTACAATGATTGCAAATTAGTATAATATTAGGAGTTTTAATGTTTAAACATGCATAAATCCTAAACTACTCATTCGAATAACTTCCCACTTGGTAAAAATAAGCTGCGCCGCAGGAGCCCATGAGGAGCGCACCGTGCTTAGTCGACCAGCGATCCCAAGTCCTAAAAGATTTTTAATGCGCCAGCAGCTTTGTCTCGCTGCGGCGGTTCGGCCGGTCAGAGAGCCGCTCCCCACTGCGGACCCTCTAACATTGAACCCACGTGAGACGACGTAGGTAGTTGCGACACGCGGTGAAACCTCGGGGAGTCAGCGCGAGACACTTAGAGACGGACCGGTGTCCCCCAACAGCTTCGGAGCTGGAGACCCAGAAGGGAAACAAGGCCCTAGGCCTTAGTCGGGATGTTCCAACCCGTACTTGCTTTACCACAACTCGAGGGGTGTGAGAACCTACAGAGGTAGTCACGTTCCCTCTCGTAGTGGACCCTTCCCACTAGGTATCTTAAGGTAAAATCTACAGAAGAATGGAAATATGATGTTGAAATTGGGTGTTAGTGTTGAAAAGTTTTAGGTTTGGGAAAATTCATATATGAGGGGATTAGAATAACAGTGGAATAAGTCAAAAATTTGAAAAAATTAGATAACCATATTTTTACTGAACGTATATTAATTTATGTTCAGTGCGACAGTCAAATAAGTCATTGTTCACTTAGGGAATTGATAGGGTGCAAAACAAGTTGGACCACTGAATGCGACGGCCATACGACAAGTTTCACAAAACCTTTCATTTCTTAAATTACTAAATGTTGACTTATTCCACTGTAATTCTAATCCCCTCATACATAGGCTACCCTGTAAGCAAAATGTAAGCATAATTTAGTAGCATGAATTAGTAGACGTCTTCACTAATATATTACTACTGGTCATTTTTATTCAAGCATGTACGGAAGAGTAAGTAAGGGGGTATTATTTGTTTTACTACTCTACCTTCATCCATAGTTCAATTTATGCAGCTTCTTATTGAATTGTTTTTATTCAGGAAGTTATTTTTGCAAATATAAAAATTCAAAATTAGAAAAAAAAATGTTTTGAAACATAAATAGTCACACAATATAAGCAAACAGAAATTCATTGTGAATTAAAACAGCACTTAACAGTCCAGTAGTTTATTAAGTTTGTAATGTACAATAGCCCATATAAGATGGGATGTTTTTCTCTGCAATAACATAGTGACTTATTTAAATTATTCCACGATTTATTTAATTTTGTAACGAATACATTTTACTGACCTAATATATCATTATAAGGCTAGACTAGTGATCAAATACGTTTTCATGAGATCTTATTGTCTATTTATACGTAAATCTGCCTGAAATCCTATTCTGTCTTTCTATTTTTCCTACCTTTATTCTGTTACAAAATTGTGATGTATAGTGTTTTTAAGTAGATATAAGTGGATTTCACAGGTATAAGATGATTTGGAACGGATCTTATCGAATATGTACAGTGATGGATATCAAGCCCTCACGTACTGTTTAGACACGTGGATGAGTAGCTAAGTTCGCTATGGAGTTTCCAAAACAGTGTTCGCTGAAAGTTTACAGTATTGGGAAAGGTATTTTGTAATCAGAACATTCCTTTTGGGTTATCGTGTATATAACAAATTTATGACATACGAGCTAAATAACTTTTTAAGATGGAAGCCCGGTAATTTTCCCTTTAATTTGCAATGTTATTTATGTTATTGATATGTTATTTATGCTATAGCATATTTACGTTCATTTGCATTTTTGTAATACTCACATGTTAAAACTTAAAAAATTTGCAAATTTGAATATTACTTAAAAAGCATTAAGTTATGTGTTTAGAATATTCGATTACGGAAATAATACATGTGCAGTGTATGCATATGCATAGCCGTGAATTTAAGGCAGAAATTGACAGTGCGTTTTAGAGTAAATATTTTCATGCAAATTTTTAAGTTTATCCTAATAATTATTCTGGAAAATATGCAAATAATGGTTTATATATGTTTTTTTCTGCATTCGTCGAAGTGGCTCATAGTCAGCATTCCTAGTATAATAGAAAGTAAATATTTTAGGGTGAAACTAACAATTTTATAATCCTACTAAACGTTTAAATACGTTTGCGAACAGGGTTGCCACAAGCGACTATTTTAATTATTTTATCAAGAACTATTTCCAAACAAGAATTTTCGAGGTTGGATTATAAAAAGAGTCTAACACAAAAATCTGTTGAATAACGCGTCATAATTTTACCTTGTTATAACCAGTGATGCTTTTGCTCGAAATGTATGCATCACAGAAATTTTTAACACATTGGCATATCTTTTTAAAATTTATTTAGAATGTCTACGCTTACAAATACATGGAAGGACAAGGTACAAAAAAATATTTTAAGGGGTCAAGTAACCTTTAAAGTGTAAAAAATTCATTTTTTTTTGTAATTTGCTTATAATTAAATATGACTCTTTAGGAACATTTTAAAATAAACACCATGCAAAAATTCACTTTAAAAGATGTGTTATGTCTAAAACAGTCTGAGTTTTTTTCATATGATAAAGTTTTAGTTTGGTCTTTGAAGTCAATTTTCTCATAACGACGATTTTTGGTCAAAACGCACACGATTTCTGAAAAACTATTTGTTAGAATTTCATAAAATTTTGATTGAATGGCTTAACCATACAGATGCACAAAATGACCTATTATTATGTTTCTCAAGTATCAAGTTTAGAATCCATGACTACTTTTGCATTAAAAGAAAACTCGGTATTTCGAATTTCTCTATTTTTTTTTTCTCCGAATCTACACATTTTATTTTGTTCATCGTAGGTCATTTTGAGAACACATATATGTACCTATTTAAAATATTTTGGCTGGTTTCATCTATTCAAATGTGCAAAATCATGCGCGCAATACATGCAAAAATAATTCTTTTGTAATAATTTTATTATATTTTAAAATAAATATAAAAACTTTATATGAGAGTATACATTTTTGAAGAATTTTAATTTATAAAATAAACCTTTTATTAATATGTATTTAAAATTCTATATTTTAAAGTCAATTATTTACGGAGTAATTGTAATTTTTATAGAGGTCCCTTTTTCATGCATTTTGTGAGTTCATTGTGAGTTCAAAGGTTTCCTGAGCACCTTAACTAGAGTTGCAAAGGCTAGAAAAAACCCGGTTTAAACCTGGGAATAAACCGGGTTTTTTTGGAAATAAACTTGGTTTTTTGGGAATAAACCAGTTCTTTTGGGAATAAACCAGTTCTTTTGGGAATAAACATGGGAATAAACCGGTTTTTTGGAACTCTAACCTTAACAATAGGTCTCTCTTACTGCAGTAGATTACAATGTACATTAATGTGAATAGGGTGCATGAAAGTTTATAACAGTAAGCAACTTTAGACATTTTAATGAGAAAAATAGTCTGGTATTCTCAAAAAAATCTGCCACACTCAGAAAAAACACTTTATTCCATTGTTTTAATATTACATGGCTTTGATATATTCAATCGCAGATTCTAAAAGTAGCTAAAAATAATAACAATAGAGCTTTTAATCTCTTACTACTATCAAAATCTGCGGTTTATTTATCTTCACCTATTCCAAAAAGCCGGGATGTCTCACTGAGAGTCTCCGATTTCACACACCATCATCAATCTTCATATCTATGTAAAACAAAAAATTATTAACGCAAAAAGAAAAAAAATTGGCATAATTATTCAAATATTATACAAATTAACTTCTAGGTTCGTCATAAAAAATACGCATAGATGTATAAATTTCAAATCGATAAATGCAATAATAATAAAAAATAAAATTATAGTGCCTGAAAAATGCATAGTCGCCCATCTTTGAGCTGTGGGAACAGGTGTCAGACTGTTTGTCTGTGATTTTCCAATGAAAGGAAATGAAATTAGGAGAATATATTCAAATCGATTTTTAATTGATATTTACACTTCTAGTGGGAGTAATAAACAAATTCTTAGAAATTCTGAAAACTAATTCTTTTTGCGTACGTGTCCGAAATTTCACGTTCCTAGGTGAAATAGTTTATGAGATAGGGGTGTCTTTGAAAACGTCCAGTTTGTTATGATATTACAATGCTGTGACTATGGCAACACTTCCCCCTCTTTCGGAGGTTTAAAATGAATTTTCTTTGCGATTTTATTACATTTTATGCTTTAGTTGACTACTTTCCATTAATGAGTGGGTTTTTAATTAATATCTTGCGTTAATGAACATATTTTCAAAATTTTATGATTTCCTGTGTGACAGCAGGTATTCAGCTGTAAGTATACACAAAATTGCAAGTCTCTAAATGATACATTTTATTAGAACCGACTCTGTGACGGGCAGATGGACAGACAGACAGAGAAGTGAGACTAATAGGGTTTTTTGAGATGAACGAAGCTCTAAAAATCAAGCGAAATGCAACAAACGAACGAAAGCATGATGTAAACAACTCATACAGTTGCAGTTAAATCATATCCTGCCTTTTGGCCATGGAGGAAATAAAAAATTAGTAATGTCCTTGAGTTTGCTCACTAGTAGTTCAAATTTCTCCAGGTTTACTCAGTAGGGGTGGCGTCCCTTTAAATTCTGTCGTTCCACATAAAATTTTTAATAACATCTTTATGATTAAAGATACACCTTTGACATTTCACCAGTATATTCTTAAAAGATGTAGTTATACTTTGAGCCAATAAAAA
This sequence comes from Maratus michaelseni, assembly GCA_963931845.1. Classification (NCBI taxonomy): domain Eukaryota; kingdom Metazoa; phylum Arthropoda; class Arachnida; order Araneae; family Salticidae; genus Maratus; species Maratus michaelseni. Next base: position 286,403,231 of record OZ007591.1, on the reverse strand, counting down.
ATATGTATTTTGATCTTTTTTACAAGGTACTGTGTCTCCTTATTCATTAATTTCTGAATACACATACAGCAACATATAGCATTTCAAAATTCGTATTATTACTTGAGTTATCAGACATATAAGTAAAAATTTGTTTACGTTTAATTCAAAATGTTATTCGTGTTCCAAGGTATGGTATTCTGTACGTTCATAGCTAATTATAGAATTTTTGAACAGTCTATATGATAATTAGAGCATTTTGTTTTTCTTAAACAGCATCATTTAAAAACATAGAAAAATTTTCGAGATTAAATGACAATTTTAAAATTTCAAAACTTCTTGTTAATTTCAAAATTTAGCCTAAACTTTCTGGACATATTTCGTTTTTAGATTAATATTAAGTTACAATTTTTAGTTTCGCCGAATTTTTTTATATGCATAACTAATTTCTTCATTATGTACGTAACCATTATTTATACACATAACCATTCTTTATGCACTTAACATTCTTGCAATGCGATATAGTAACTTACACATACAAATACATACTTCAACATACTTTAAGGTGCTGTAGACACTTACAATTTTTTATGCTTCCCAAAAAGGTATCCTTGCACAGCTGATTGAATTGCAGAAAATTCAATAAATCGTTTTATAATTCAATTTACGCACTCTTGAATAAAACATTTCTGGTTTAACACACATTTTGCTCTAATCGATAATACTTTTTTTACATCAATACATTTAAATATCTTTTAAATCAAATTCAATAAAATGAAGAAAAGAAAGAAAACATTCTTCCAAAATATAATGCATAATTCATATTTTAATTAATGTCTTGGTGTCTTGAATTTTTTTTTCTCCATTTAAATAGAAATGCTTTCAACAACACATGATTAGTTTATATCACAGTTCTGCCTTTTACATATCCGAGTTTTTCTAAAAAATCAATAAAAGTTTCCATATACTACGTGTCTAATTTTCGAATCCCTTAAAAATTTACAGATAAGATTATTATTATTTAAGATTATTATTATTATTTAATTTACAGATAAGATTATTTTTTATATGCATACTTGAAATGACGATAAAAAATATTTAAATTCTATAGTTAATCATAAATCATTTGACATACATTATCCATTTTAAAAACTTTTTTACTGAATAATATTATATTTGTTTTGATATAAAAAAATATATATCGAAATTTATAATATATTACTTGCTTGAAACAAAAGGACTAGACATTATGAAATTTCGCGTGAAGCCATTTTTTAGAAATTTAGTTTTCTTTTTATTTCAGTCTTAAAATTTGTTTTTAAGAGTTTATGCCCTAACGATAAAAAAAGACGTGTTTTTCATTTCTAGGATATTTTATTTTCAAAATAAATTTGACTATTTTTAATTTTACTGCTTTTATACCATTACAGAAAGTTTGGGGATGCATGTAAAACGTCATTGTAATAAATTAAAGCACGAAGAAGTTTATATCCGAAACAAATTATTTGGACTTTAAAGAATAAATTTCATATTTTGTATGTATGCTTTTGATATTTTTATTATTTTATTACAGTTGTGGGCAGCTGATTAAATCGTACAATTGATAGTTTGATAAAACAGATCTATGTTTCCATTTTCCTTACCTTGAATTAAACACATTATTATATATTTCAATATGTAAATCCCTTTTTCAGATACATTTCATATGTATGTCGATGAAACAACTGAACTTGTTCTGATAAATTATTTTGAATAATTATTAAATCATGTTCAATTTAAAATGATACAATCCAGAAATGTGCTTGACACTCTAATCCATTATCTAAATGGTTTCCAAAATTTAAAATATCTTTCCTTTGAAACATAAATGTTACAATAACACAGGAATATATAATTTTAGTTTTCTGCATTTTACAAATCGGAAATGCATTTCAACTACATTTTGACTGAATTGATTTATTCTTTGATTTTTTTTTAAATGATAGAAATGAGATACAACAGATATAACAATATTTCTTTGATAGTATATTCAAAAATTCAATAAAAGTTCTCATGTTCTACAAATCCTATATTTTATTCAAACTGTGTCTCTACGTTTAACTACATTTGAACTTTTATAGAATAGATTGTTTTATTTTTAGTATACTTTTATTCACCAACGACTTTTTTTTAATTCAGTTATTATATTATGGACAGTTACATTGAAAAAAATATAGATTGTTAGTGAATGTTAACATAATTAAGCTGATTAATGTTTTTGGATCATGAAATGACTAAAAACATAATTCATTTGATAAAATTTAATTTTTTATAAAAAAAATTCTTTAATATGAATATTTCTATTATATGAATATTTCTATTACAATTGTACGCGAAATTAAAAATATATATCATCTTTCGTTACACATTATTGGATAATATCAGTGCTTTATATTTTGCATATCGGAAATGTACTTTGAGTTCATCATGACTAAATAAAATATTTTTTAGTCAAAGAAACTCTTACTACAATTGAGATTTTTATTTTCAATAGTTCTAAATATTCATCTTGTTAAAATTTCTCTCGAAAACTCAATTTTAGCCTATTGATTATATATCCTCTTGTTATTGAAAACATTCCTTTAAACTTTGAACTACTACATAAAATTTTATAGACTAGATAAAATTATTTTTTGTACAATAACAGTGATTGAGCGTAAAATTGTTTTTAATTGTACTGCTGTACATGTAATTGTTAGTTTAATATAATTTCGTTATCCTATATTAGTCTCAACAAATGACCCGGTCTGTTTGTGACCCATTGTGTTTAATTTTAAACGAAACCTATTTACCAACATCAGCGCTCTCAGTACGGCCCACAAATGCGACGATTTGTTTTCCAAAATTTTTGCTATCACACTGTTACAATATTGATAGATGATGCTGAACTGCATTGTTGAGATACTATATTGAGTAAAGGAATGTTTGTACTAGTTATATGAGATAATAAAACTCACATGCCATTAAAAAGTAAATTAGAATCATTAAAGAAATAATTATTTACATAAAATATTTATGAAGATATTTATAACATCTGCATTCAAGTATTTTTCCAATACATTGTTATTTGTTGTCATTTTCATTTTTTATTATTTATAGTGACATATTATTAAATTTTAATTACTAAAATAAGAAAAAGAAAGTAAGAAAAAGTACGATAAGTAAAAACTAAAGTACTCTAAAAAGTACGATATCCCAACTCGGCATCTCTCACTCTGGTCTGGTTGGAAACTGTCATCCAGAGCACACAAACAGTGTGGCAAACTTTAAACGACATTTTTTTTTCAGAAAAAGTCCAGCATAGACAACACTTACAAGTAAATTCCAATTAATTATGCAATTAATTTTCCTGAGTGAAATTCGCCCGAAACGAATTAGTAACAACAAATGGATTTTTCATTGTTAAAATGAAAATTAAGCCGACAGAGTGAAAAATGTCCCAAGCCGGGAATCGGACCCGGGACCCCAGAATAGTGCTCTGAAGATCTACCACTGAGCTAGAACGAACGATATCCCAAGTCGGCATCTCTCACTCTTTTGCCACAGGTTTTGTGTGCTATGGATTACACTTTCCACATTGTGCAACGGTTGCAGCCTATCCGACATATATAAGAGTGAGAAATGCCAATTTGGTATATCGCTACTTGTAGCTCTCCTTCCTTGTAGCGTTCCTTGACACCGGTTTGTGGGATTTTTTAATCAAAGACTGCATTCGCTCAACATCAACTTCTAAATAATTTTTAAGGGCTACCCGGCAGAACGGTCAATCAACATCGGAGTTATATATCCAACTATCCTGAAACTTTGTTTACTATTGACGTTACATTTAAAGAAGTTGATCGCTATTTAAAAAAAAAAACTTTTTTAAGATGTAAGACGTATATCATAAATATAAAAAGGAGTAGAACAAACCTACGTTTGAAGCTGAGAAAGCGATATAAGATAGCATAAGCTTTAATTTAGTATGAGGAGTTGCCTCGCGAGGTCATCCACAAATCATCCGTTTAAGAAGTAGTTAAAATATAAAATTTCTATTAAATTGTTTTTAAACAATCCAAAATCTGAATCATAATTTGACCAATTTCGCCTTATATGAGCTCAATTTAGATTGAAAATGTTGTCATTTATGAGAAAAAATGTCAAAGAAAGAAGTGTGCTATTTTTAGTATTTGAAGAATAAAAACTAAAAGTGCATTATATCACCGTATCACTAATCTTCATTTCCAATTATATGTTGGAATAATTTGTGATTGCATTTGAATATTTTCACAATAATCATGGATATTCACAGATTTACGATTGCTGCATTTCACACAGATGAATGGAACCATAGTTATCTAAATAGATTCGGTTATTCATTTTCAGTTTTTATTTGCCGTTTTACTTAGTTTAACTTTAAACTGACTATAACATTAATCATAACAATGTTTGAGCATTTCATGACAAACAAACAAACAAATACCTTGGAAAGAAAAGGTAAAGCTTGAGTTTTTGAAGCATAAAAACTAAACTTTTCTAGTTATACCATTTCTTACAACAATCTTAAGAAAATCTAACATTTTAAACTGTCACATACAAATTTATTTGTAATAATTACATTTTTAGCATTAAAATATATCAGAATTATTTTTTAAATGTTCAAAGTATTTAACCTCACAGTTTAAAAATAATTGTACACAACAATAAGTTATTCAGTTATATTATTTTTTTTAATTTTGTTTTTTTTAATAAGAAAACAAAAAGGAAAATGTAATACTCATAAATCCACAAAGAAAATATAAACCCGAAATTGTTTTGTTGGAATATAATTCTATCGATGAATGGCATCTATCCATATTCTTTTTTAACACTTCATCTTTTGAAAAGGCAAATGTTCCTATTTTGGGGTCTTTTTTTATAATAACCCTTACAAAAGATTACAACACATTTATGTACCATGTTACAAAGAAAAAAAAACATGAAATTTAATACAATTAATACAAATGCTGGACGATTACACAAGGCAACATTAAAGACGTGAGTATAAAACATCACAGATGTACTGAATGGTGTATACAAATGTCAAATTTAAATTTTTATACATACATTAAAATTAAAAATACCGACGTTTCGATCACCTTCTATGGTCATCCTCAGGAAATTTTTTTTTATATTTCTTCTAAAGTTTCAAATGCGAAAAACAATCCGTCCGTTGCCACATTATTATTGCCGTCCACAAATTAAAAAAAAATAAGTAGGTTTAACACCAACCATCGTACCAACCAACCACAAGTAGAAACGATGCAGAAGCACCTCCTAACGGACAAAAATCTAACAGCTGTAAATGTATTACCAATGAAGAATTTTAAAATAAATAAAAGCATAATTGACTATTTCAAGATGCCCATCCAAAGTTTAGGGATATTAAATGAAATGCTATCATTACAAACCTCTTTACTCCTAATCATAATTTCAATGGACTCCTTTTGCAGACCCTAAAAGACGTTATTACATGGAATTTTAATTTTAGCATCATCAAAATGCGGCTGTCAGGATTATTAAAATAGAATTTAGCCAGGGCTGTCGTCTGTTGATAATGCAAAATATTCCTTTTATGTTCTTTTAGACGTTCAATGAATTTTCTTTTTGTAACCCCAGTGTAAAATTTTTTAGTGCCATCTTTCAAAATAATAGGTATTTCATAAACACCCGCATATTCGTGCAACGTTGTAGGATACAGGTTACTACTTAATAAATTAGTGAAGTAAGGAAGGGGGATAGCAATAAGTTGAATATTAAACCCACGAACTATACTCCTTAACTTTTAAAAAATAACAGGAACATATCCAAACAGACAATATGTTGGCCTCTGTTGGTTCTTAGGCAAGCAGTGAGGGGGTGGTCAATGATGCCTGTGAATGATGTTATAAATGTACTTAAGGGGAAACCCATGATTAATGGCTATTTACTTTATAACATTAAGCTCTTGTTTTAGCTGCATACCAAAACAAATTAAGAAAGCTCTTTGAATGAACGATTTAAAAGCAGAAATCCGGTATTGAAAAGGTAAATTAGCATTGAAGGAGATAACAGTATTTTCCTTCATAGGTTTTCTATAAACATTATATTTCAGCACCTAATTATTGCGGTGTAATTCAACATCCAGGAAGAGTAAAGAAGCGTTTTTTTCTATTTCTAAAGTGAATTTTATATAACGGTCCAAATTATTAATACTGCAAAGAAAATTATCCAGGGCCAAGCAACCATGATCCCATAGAATGAAAATGTCATCCACGTAATGAACCCAGAAAGTAGGCTTTATAGCAAAGGTATCAAATATAAGCTTCTCTAATGGTCTCAATTTAAATTCCGAAAATAATCCAGAAACTGATGAACCCATGGGGGCCCACCTAGATTGCCTGTAAAATTCCCCATTAAAGCTAAATATATTACTTTGAACAATAAGATTCAAACCTGCTATAAGTGAAGTTTTTATATTGTAATTAAGTTTTTCCTGATTATCGATAATAGTAATAATATTCTGAATATTTTCCTGCATGTCAAGAGAGGGGTATAATTAGATGATATCCAGACTAGCTACCATTGTATTACCATTTAAAGTACAAGTATTAACCCTTTCCATAAATTCAGCAGTAGAATTAGGAGGGCAAAATCTTTTTTCAAAAAGGAGACAAACGCTTTTTCAATAAAGTAAATAGATCCCGAGCAACGAGCAACTATAGGTCTGATCGGAAGGCCAGGTTTATGAACTTTCAAGCGACCTGTAAGTTTTGGGGTAACCCCAGTTTGATTCAGCTTTATATGATGTTTCATGCAATCCGGCCATTCTGCAGTCCTTAACAATTCTTGCGTCTTTCTGAATATCGACTTATTGAAGTCCGTTTTAAGTGTTTCACAGCCCATTTCCTCAATACATGTCTTAACTTTATCAATATAATCATCTCTGTTGAGAACCGCAATTTTATTAGTCTTATCAGTACTTAAGAAAACAATACCCTTCACTTTTCTTAACTTCTGGATAGTTTTAAATAAATGAAGTTGAGAGTAATCAAATTTCTGAGGCATCTTCTTTGCTAAGATTATCAAAAATGCAAGAGGGTGTAACTTGAGCAAAATTAAAATAACATTGAAGTGTCGTTTTAGAAAGAAGATCCACATAAGCATATTTATCTCGAATCAAAAAATTTAAACAACGAAATTCAAAAGTTTGTCTTTGCTTTCGCAGCTTATGAAGAATTACTTTATTACCCATTGAAAGAAACTTGGGAATAACCGTTTTATGTTTACATTCTTTTAAAAAGAGTAGGTGCTGAATTTCCTGATCAAAACTAATCAAACCACTATTCTTGAAACCACTTGGTATCTATACAGCTTTCATCTCACAGAAACCTTTAAATAATTTTTTAAGCAATTTCAAACATAAATATCCCAGTTCTCAGTTGAAAAAAATGTAGTTTATGGTATTCCATGCCAACAATGCAATGCGATCTAATAGAGGAGACAGGTGAAACACTTGGGATAAGAATAAAGGAGCTCATATGTACAATTCAAAATAAAAATTTAAATTCCAAAATAGTGGATCATGCAATAAAAACTGACCATTTTCAGATTTTGCTAAATCTTTTGTAATCAGATCGAGGGGCAGCGACTACAGAACCCGTACTTTCTTAAAAGCATGGTATACGAAAAATACAGATTTACCTCTTAATGAAGCAGGTGCAATCCTGAATGAATACTACGTGTTCCTTTAATATACTGTAACTTTGACATCGACATTTTGATATGTTGCATTTCTATATGTTGATATTTTTTAACTGTGACTTACGTTAAGAAAAATGTTTGTTGATGAGGGATTTACATGTAAATCCGAAGCGTCCAATTTTAATATGTATTTAATGTTTTATGTAATTGTAATGTAATGTCTGTAATTTTAATGATTTTAATATAAATTTAAAATTTTCTTTAAAGAACCCGAGCATGGCTTTTCTGGTATAAATAAAAACATTTATGTTATACAAATTGGTATTCTCAAATAATTATCGGGCCAGTAAATAAATCTTATACATCTATTACCTTAATGAAACGAAACCTTATTTTTCAACATTTCACTTCGAATGTATTTTCAATGCAGTTTTCCTTTTTTGGTTTAATCACGGTTAACGCAATTACTTTTTCATCCTCTCTATTTTAATCTAGCGTACGGAAACTTTTTCACTTTATCTTCGAACATGTCGTTAGATCAAATTGTTTTCGAATACTTTAAGTATTCACTTTAATTTAGTCCACGGGAAATGAACGAACTATATGTGAATGTAATTTATCTTTCATTTGTGAATACAAAGAACGAAAAGAAGTTGACATTTAGATGCAATAAATCATGTAAATTTTATTGCGGGTAATATTATTAATTTTCGTATATATAAAAATGTTCATATGTATGAATCTCAAAAAATACGCAAGAAATTCAACAGAATTTTTTATAGCCTTTCAAGTTAAAAAAGGGAACATTCTATAAAATTATGTTTTAATGCATACGAAAATGTTTTCAGAAAATGTGTTTTTACAATTTAAAAAAAATAACTCAAGTTAATACGGTATTGGAAGGCGACTTGGTGCTTTCAGATTTACATTGCACTTGTGCCAACAAGTAAAAAAAAAATCAGAAAATGTGATCGTACAATTTGTTTAAGCTACCTCACGTTAATGCGACTTGGAGGACGACTTGGCGATTTCAGATTTCAGATTGGTTTCAAAACCGGTTTCAGATTGGCTTCAAAACCTTGAAAAGGAAGCCTCGGCATCGTGCGAAAAGGGATTTGCTGAATAACTTTTAATGTAGCTGGGGTTATACGTATTTTTGGAGATCCAGGGCGGTCGTTGTAAATTTTATTTAGAAAATTTGTTTAATTTTTGTGGAGTTACTGAATTGAAAATTTGTAACGTACTCTACAATATTGAACGTATCAGTTTTTTTATTGCTTTTCAATGATATATAAGGGTTTTGTTTTTTAAATCATTCATGGTTCTGCATAAATCACAGTAGTTTTGAGAAAACGTACTGCAGAGGAAAAGGGTTACTAAGAATAAAACAAGACAAAAGCATTTTTAAACGTTCAATATGCGAATATTGAATAACCATGGCACTTTTAGTCCAATCCTATTAGGAATGTAATCGGTGATTTTAAACGTATTAACCGTTTGAATAACTGTGAACATTTTGGAAAGATTAATTTGAGTAATTGCATTATATTTTACTTACCCATCATACGTAGTAAAGGGTAAGTCTTGTAATCGTTTTGAAAATCGAAAAAAAAATTTTTTGACGGATTTACATGTTTCAGACACTGGAGATTCCGAAAAACGTATTTTTAGAAAAAAAAATTGCCGTTTGTCTGTGTGTCTGTAAACGCTCTATCTCCCGAAAAAATTCAGACAGAGACTTGCAATTTGGTATGTACTTAGTATGTAATAATGGGTAGAAGCCTATTTAATTTCAATAACCTCGATTATCCGGAACTATTTTTTTTCGGACTCTCGAAATATTCTTTCTGATAAAAGGTATATAAATTTTTTCGAAATTGTTTATTTTAAGAAATGAATATCAAAGACAATAAAAAAACAAATTTTGCATAAAGCATGAAGTCGATCGGATAATTTGTTGCCGAGATATTTGGAATCCTATTTTCCACACTCTTCGATTTTTCATGACACTGTATTTCATCCAAATTTCACTTCAAACATATATTTTAATTGGAAATTTGATGCTTAATCAGATGCAATAAACCGCTAGTTAATAGGATTATTATTTTTAGATATATAAGGAAAAACCTCTTTCAAGCAATTCAGTAATCGAGCCTTTAAAGTTCATGACGTCATCAAGCCACGATTTTATTTGAATTGCAGTGCATTTTATAAGTAGTTTACACATTTTTATTTTAATATTTTACATTATGCACATCCATGATGGGTAAGTATTACGGTGGCCCCCAACGACTAGTTTTTCATTTTCTTCATTTCAAAAAATATATAAATTTCAGGTCGTAAAACTAATAATGTTGCGTCTTTTAGGTAGCTTTCAATACAAAAAAGTCCTTCCGGCCTGTACCGGGAGGAAAAGGTAGCTTTCCTATATCTTCGTTTTAAAATTTTATCTAATGTTACACGAAAACAGCTAGTTAAAATGCAAAGAAACGTATACAAAAGATTCGTTAATACTGAATTTGAATAAGAAATTCGCCAAATTATTGAGCAATAGCCAAATTGGCTTCATTTATGAAGACTTATTTTGGTCGCCAAATTTGGCGATATTTCGCCAAATGTCGCCAATTTTGGCAAGAATTTGGCGCTAACGGATATTAGTTTTATGCGTATGATTGGGCAATATCAATGATTACTTCGATATGTTGCCATAAATGAATAATCGATTTTAAAAAAAATACTGAAGTTTGAAAATCTAGAAAATAATATGAATCGATGATTGATGAAAGGATCTAAGTTGATATTTTAACATTTTTCATTTTAAGATTGTTTCAATGTTTTTTCTAGTTTATTGAGCGTTTCTGGGGAAAAGGAATTCAGTCCGGTAACTACCTATGAATGTTTGGGAGGGAAAAATAAAAAAGTTGTGAGTTGAAAGGCTTGATTTAGGAAATTTCCAAACTAGTACTTTCTTCCGTTCAACAATCACAGATTCAATTGTTAAAAAGACTTAGGTTTTAAGTTCTATATAAAAAGGTAGATTTTTTTAAATAATAAAATGTTATTATGTGTAATGTACTAAATTAAAGTAAAACTTTATGTAAAATTTTATCAATTCAAAGTAAATTCTCTTAAATCAAAGTAAATTTTAATATACAACACGTAAATAGATAAAACACTAAGATACGAAGCGGCAAAAAAGCTATTATTTCTCTTTTTCTGCTGGCAACGAGTGGTTTGTTTTCACTAATTTGCGAATAATATGAAATGTATTCGAGGTATATATTTAAAACTCGCCATACATATGTAGATAACAATTCTGCATCGAAAAAAGCATTTTTTTCTAAAAATCGACCAATTTTTTTTCTTTAAAAAAAAAAAAAAAAAAAAAAAAAATCTGATTTCTAAAAAGGAAAGAAAATGAAGTGCGAATTTAAACAACAAAGAAATAAACTGCGCATTTGTTTTATTAATTAAAATATTATCTTTATCGTTGTTCCTTTTGCAGTTTAACATCATTGTTGTCCTCATCGTCCAAACTTTAATGTTACTGATGCACATATCTGTGATTTATAATATAGATTAAAAGATAATAAGTAATAAATAATAATAAATGAATAAATTAACCTTATTGGGTTAAGATTTCCGTTACGTCCTACCTATCATTTTTAAAGTTTCAAGATCGCTAAGAGTTTCAAGTTGCATAAAGATGCATAGATTTTGGTATGAATTTTACATTTTGAAACTTACAGAAAATATGCGTCCCCTTCAAACAGAGAGAGAGTTAGCAAGTTGACTACTACAGGTTGGCAAATGTCAAAGAGGGGAAACTATTAATTTGCCCACAATTTGATTTCCAGATATACAAAAGATCCACTGCAGCAACATTTCAGTGACATTTTATGATTTTAAGACAGTGATACCTCAAAAGCTGAAAGCACGAGCCACACTAACAGTGACAAACAATTTCTCAATAAAATTAATAATCGTGTTTTGCAATGTATGCCATGAACGTAAAGGGTTTATGAAAGCATTGGCGCTTTCATAAGTGATGATACTCAAGATCAACTTGCATATCATGAAGAGATTTTAAACAGTTTAACATCAACTGAAATGTCACCTTATAAACTGAAATTAATGCCAAGAGCGATCATAATGTTACTGAAAAATATAGTACATCCTAAAGGTCTAGACAATGGTAAAATAATTATAGGTAATAACTTGCAAATTAATGTGTTTGAATCAAGCGAAATTGATTCAAATATTACTGACACTTTTCTCCTCCCAGGAATACACTTATTCCATTAAAGAATAATATGCCTTTTACATTTAAGCGCAAACAATTTCTTATCCGATTAGCTACTTCGATGAGTAAACTCCATGGTCAATTTTTTTTTTTAAATAATTGCTTAAATTTGTCAAAACTAGTTTTTATCCATGGTCAGTTTTATGTAACACATGGGCTGATAAGTTCCCGGTCTAATAAAGAAAACACAACTTTTTAACATAACTTTATAAATTTATAACTTTATAACTTTATAACTTTAATAAATAACATAACTTTAATAATAAATAATAATAATTTAATAATAATAATTTAACAAATAAATAAAAATAATAATTTAATAATAAAAAACATAATTTTATAACGAAAAAGCTCCAAACTGTGCTCAGAATCATCGACTTGTTTTTGGTCTAAAGTCAACATGCGCGGCACCCACTTTGACAACAGCTTTTTCATAGACAAATGTTCATTCAAAATAAAACTTTCACATCCCTTGGATATCTTCAGAGTATGAGCTATCTCCTGCAACTTCACTTTGCGGTTCCCCAAAACGATTTTGTGGACTTTTTTTATGTTTTCCGGAGTATTCACCTCTTTTGCGTGGTGCATCACTGGTGTTCGTACGACCACGTTTAAATTCAGCAAACCAGTCAATAATGGTTGATTTACTTGGTGCAGTGTACGGATAACGCTTATCAAGCCAAGCTTTTGTTTGAACGGTATTTTATGCCATCAAATACCAATTCTTGAAATTCTTGTTTATCCACTTTTTTATCAACAAAGTCGTTCAACTAAAACCACTCTAAAGTTTTATCCACACGGCGAATCGTCATAAAAAAAATCTGCAACCTTTCAAAGGTTAGTATTTACTAAAAAAGCATCGGTTCGGCGATTGCAACGCCATCTGTGTGCCAGACCGGGAACTTTTCAGCCCATGTGTTATATTTATTTTGTTAAAAGTTTTTGCTAACTAACATGAATTGCGAATTAGTAAAATAACTAATCGATGTTTGATTTTTTTATATATTGTGTACTGCCCCTGCCTGAAATGGATGCTAATAGAATTCGTAAGTTTATTCGAATTCGTATATTATACATATAACACAATATTCAAAATCTATAAAACTGCCACAAATGAATTTTTTTATCTATTTTAAAGCACCAACAAGAAAATCACATTAAAATTTTTGAAACTGGAATTCATATCCAAGAAACGCAAAACTTTTTTTTTATTGCAAGACTTTATAATCCAAAGAAATTATACTTAAATGATAAAATATAATACATAGTGGCCAAAAAAAAAAAACAGTTGTTGGTGGCCACCGTAATACTTACCCATCATGGATATGCATGATATAAAATATGTAAATAAAACATGTGTAAACTATTTATAAAATGCATTGCTATTCGAATAAAATCGTGACTCGATGACATCATCAACTTTAAATGCTCTATTACTGAATTGCGTCAAAGAAACATCCTTATAATTCCAAAATTCATAATCATATTAACTAACGGTTTACTGCGTCGGATTAAGCGTCTCATTTCCAATTAAAATATATCTTTGAATTAAAATTTGAATGAAATACAGGGTCATGAAAAATCGAAGAGTGTGGAAATAAGATTACAAATATATCGACAACTAATTATCCGATCGACTTCAATCTTGATGCAAAATTTATGTTTTTCTATTGTCTTTTATATTCTTTCACCAAAATAAACAATTTCGAAATTTTTTATGTACCTTTTATCAGAACGAATATTTCGAGAGTCCGAAAAAAGTAGTTCCGAATATTCGAGGTTACTGAAATTTAATAAGCTTCTTCCCTTTATTACATACTAAGTACATACAAAATTTCAAGTCTCTATCTCAATTTGTTCGGGACATAGAGCGTTTACCGGAGCACAGACACACAGATACACACACAGACAAACGGACAGCAATTTTTTTCCCTAAAAATATGATTTTCGGAATCTTCAGTGTCTGAAACGTGTAAATCCGTCATTTTTTTTCGTTTTCAAAACGATTACAAGTCTTACCCTATACTACGTACGATGGGTAAGTAATAGTTCCGGAAAAAATAGTGGTAAAAAATTAGTTACGGATAATCGAGGTTACTGAAATTCAATAAGCTTCCTTCCATTATTTCATACTAAGCACATACCAAATTTCAAGTCTCTATCTCAACGTGTTCGGGTGATAGAACGTTTACATACACACAGACACCCACAGAGAGAGACGGACTGCAAAAATGATTTTCTAAAAATATGTTTTTTGGAATCTGTTTTTCTGAAACGTGTACATCCGTCATTTTTTTTTTCGATTTTTAAAACGATTGAAAGTCTTACCCAATACTACGTATGATGGGTAAGTAATATATTAATGCAAAATATACAAATAATTTTATTTTAGACCTTCGCAGTTTTATTCATAAATCTGAAAAAAAAAAAAAAAAAAAAAAAAAAAAAAAAAAAAAAAAACCCGACTGGACATAATGCGTTCTTAGTAAAGTCAACAAATCTCTAAAAAATATATTTCGGGACTTTAAAACTAATTGGAAAAACCATTGAGGAGAGAAAAAATAACAACTTTGTGCATGAATTAGTGCCTTAATACAAGTTTTTTTTTTGCTCCAATTGATTGAAAATCAATCACGTATTTGACGGAATCCCGCAATAACCGTCAATGTGATATTTCTGCATTAGTCTTATGTGCGATATTCAAGAGACTGGAAATAAATTCACGTATTAAACGGGATCGTGTATTAAAGGCTTGTGACTAAACCGGGACCGACTGTATTTTATGTTTGAAAGACAGCTTATGAACAATAACGTTATTTTCTAACGAAATGCCCCAAAGAACTGTTTTAAAATAATTTTTTTTTTTTAAATAAATTTAATGCTTTCTATATATTACTCACCCATCATACGTAGAATAGGGTAAGTCTTGTAATCGTTTTGAAAATCGAAAAAAAAATTGTTGACTGATTTGCACGTTTCAGACACTGGAGATTCTGAAAAATATATTTTTAGAAAAAAAAATTGCCGTCCGTCTGTATGTGTGTGTCTGTGTGTCTGCACGTCTGTAAACGCTCTAACACCCGAACAAATTGAGATAGAGGCTTGAAATTTGGTATGTACTTAATATGTAATAATGGTAAGAAGTTTATTGAATTTCAGTAACCTCGATTATCCGGAACTATTTTTTCCGGACTCTCGAAACATTCGTTCTGATAAAAGGTATATACAAATTCTCGAAATTGTTTATTTTGAGGAGTGATTATAAAAGACAATAAAAAAAACATAAATTTTGCATAAAGAACGAAGTCGATCGGATAATGAGTTGTCGAGATATTTGTGATCATATTTTCCACAATCTTCCATTTTTCATGACCCTGTATTTCATTCAAATTTCAATTCAAAGATATATTTTAATTGGAAATGAAACGCTTAATCGGACGCAGTATACCGTTAGTTAATATGATTATCAATTTTGGATTTATAATTATATTTCTTTTACGCAGTTCAGTAATAGAGCATTTAAAGTTTATGACGTCATCAAGCCACTATTTTATTCGAATTGCAATGCGTTTTATAAACAGTTTACACACGTTTTATTTTCATATTTTATATTATGCGTATCCATGATGGGTAAGTATTACGGTGGCCCCCAACGACTAGTTTTTTTTGGTTTCTAACCCATTTTTTACATTTACTTTTGAAACCAATTCTTGATAAATATACGAGAAAATGAACAAACAAAATTAATGAATATTGTTACTAACTGTCCAGTACGTAGATATTCCTACTTTTATATATGTAAGATTATATTTTGCAATTTATCCCTGAAGTTTGACGAAAGTACTTCTTTTCTTGTTATATTCCAAAACATTTTAAATTAATTAATTAAATATAGTTATTTAAATATGTTTTAGTGTTTACCTCTTTTTTATAAGTCGTGTTATTACAAACACCATTTATACGCATGTATATAAATGATTATAATACATGTGTATGTATATTTTGTATCACACAAATTCCACCATTATTGATGCCTCACCAGTGGCTAAGAGGTTCTGCTTTCAAAGCTGGTAGACGGGAGGTGCTGGGTTCAAAGCCCTGTCGCGCTCGTCGACCTAACCGTTCGGAGTTTTCCGTGGTTTTCTTTGAACCTTGCCGTAAATACGGGTTAGGATCCCTTAGAAAGACCCCCCACGGAGGGCACTCCCCCTCGTGTAGATAATCGGTCGTCATAAAATCTACCAACCAACCATCATTATTTCTATGAAATACAATATATAAATCTGACTTAATTTATGTAACAGATTTTTTAAATTATGCGTATATCCTAATAAAATTTCCGCAGTAAAAATTAATTTCCACAAAATAAAATTTTTCAATTCCTATCATATTTTATTAAATTTATATTTTTGCTATGTGAAGTAAATTTGTCAAAATTTAATTTTTCAAGAAACAAAATAATTAAAATATAATTCAAATTCTATTAAAGTATTTAAAAATATCCATATCGTCGTTTGAATACGATAATTGTTTTTACACATGTAAAAGGAATATTTTTTTGTTTTGTGATAAGAGTTATGAATTTATTGATTGAAGTATGAAGCTTTGATTTTGCCATTTTATGCGAATTATTTCTAATTGATTACTTTCCGTGTCTTTAAGTTTAGCACAGTGTACATAATGTACACTTCCATGTACTGATTCAAATTATATCAAAGATACAATGAAATTGCGCATATAATTGTTAATATCCCTTTAGAATATTTATCGCTTTTAACGAAACAATACTTTGAAATTTGTTATTATTATATATTTGCATTGTTTATACTCGTTTTTTATTTATTTTATTTTTTATTATATTATTTTTTTTATTTTATAAACTTTTATAATTTAATAATAAAACAATATCTTGATCTTTCAAGAAATAATAAATGAGGAGATTAAACAATTATCATAAAAACACCTTAGATAGAAAAATATTTAATAAAATTTTTCGTCCTTTCGCATGAATTAGTTTTACATAGACTGTTTTCAAGAGCAATAAACACGGCTGTAAAAAATAATCAACCCATTTGCATTTTTAGCGTGCATTTCAGTAATTTCTTTTTTTTATCTATAAATTCTGAATATATACCAGAAATTCAGAAATTTGAAGTTTACTTTAGGAAATCACAAAATGTCTATTATTAAATAAAGAAAAAAATATATATTTATAATTTCTGGTATGAATTCATAATTTCTGAATAGAAACGTTATTCCTGAATTGTCGTATGTATGAGCTAATGATACAAATGGGTTAATATCTAAATTTAATTCAATTTTCTTTGAAGATCAAAAGGGACATGGCTTTGCATTATATTAGAGTTACTAATTTGACCTGCTTTGTAATATTTAATTGATTCATTTATACATTTATTTAATGATACTTAGCTAAATTAAGGAATTAAAAATTGTATAATATAAACAATGAGTAAAATTTATGATGTATATATTTCATAATGCCATGTTTTTCACAATTCCATCCAATGCTATGATGCATAAATTTTACAATGTCATGTGGGCACATATATTCTAAGAAACAAATCATAACCCTGAATTAAAAAAATAATTATAGCCTTGAATAAAATAAATAATTATAATCCTTAAAAATATAAGTTTTTATCCGTTTTATTTTCTTATCACACATAAATTTATAGAGGTGCATAAGCATATTAAATAAATTTAAAACAATGTGTAATAAATAGTTTTATCATGCTTTTTCTGTAGTATTTTTTTTTAATAATGATTTATGAAGAGAAACTTGACACAGTTTCCTTTATTTTTAGTATAAACTCTTACAGCTGGCTCCAGCACGCCACAAAAATCTGGCATTCTGTTCATTGCATTAGCATTACTATCAATCTTCTTATAACTTGATTGATGAACATACTTATGTGCTCCTCTTTGTCAACGAACAAAAGATTACCTGCAAGAGGAACGTATAAGTGAATATTTCCATAAGTCTTTAACAATAGTGATTTTGAGGGTAGAATTTCCATTATACGAAAGTAAAGCCGCAACAGAAGAAGATGCAATTTTCATAGACGAATAATTTTAGATGAATAATCATCCTTTCTAAAGTGCGTTTTAAAATGTGTTTAGAAAGTTGTAGTGTATTTAAAATTTAAAAACAAAGTTTTTTGCTTTATATAAAATAATACTGTTTATAAAATTGATGATTTGATAAAATTCAAGAATTTAATATTTATAATTCATGCTAACCTTGTATTTTTAGCTATATTTAGAAATAAAGTGTTAACATTTAAATGGATTTTTCATAGTATAGGGATAATAAGATTTCCAAAAGGCTTCAGTACGTTTAAAAAGGCAACAAATAGATTCATATTTTTAGTAATATTATTCAATAAACCTTTCCTCTGAGAGTGTACAATCCTTAATATCTAATTTCACATTTCTAATGCGTGAACAAAGTCAAAATGTTCTGCTATTGAACTACATTCATACATAAACTTTCAAATAATTGTATTTTAATCACGAAGACTTATTTTCCTTGCACAATTACTCTGAAAATGTTTCATCTAAATTCACAAATTTGTATTCATAGTGCAGCCCAAAATACAGCTGCTTTTTACAAAGTACGCGAAAAAAATTATGATTTCTCACTTTGCATATTTTATGGTAATTTTTATATTGTTCAATTTTTTCTGAATATTTTTATTTTAAATATCTTATTAAGTATTTTGACAAAAAAGTTTTTTTTAATTTTTATAACGGAATAATATCAAACATTTATCATGTATTGAGCAATTAAAATTTCTACCTATGTATTAACTATGTAAATTATTTTATTAATTCCCTTCTAAAATGTTTTCGTAAATATATCAGAAATTAGGGACAATACAATTTAGAATATCGTCATAAAATCGCGTACAAAAAAATAATAATAATCACCATAGGCAATTGGATTTTGATCTTTTATGTTTCGAATATCTTCCAAAACATTGCCCTAACAAAAACATGTATCCGTATAGAGTTGTTCAATAAATAATGCACAATTATTCAATATTTTTAGATTATACATTTATATATTAATAAAAAATATGAACAAATTAATGGATAATCATAATTTAGAAAAAACTATTCAATTATTCTTTTGCAGAATTGCTGATGAAATTAAATTAAATTTCCTTATTAATATAAATTAATGAAAATTTGTTTATTCACGAAATATAATAAAGAATAAATGCTTAAGATACATATGGAGAAAAATTAGTATTCTATAGAATCTAATTAGTCCCTTATTTTAAGTATTATTATTATTTATTAAACACATTTAGAGGATTTGGCATCAAATTAAATAGTTATTTTGCATGATTTTCTACTATTTTGTTATCCAACACACAATAAATAAACGTATCCATCTCCGATAAAAAATCATATATAAAGAATTGATATTTTTCCTTTTTTTCAGTCTATACATTTCTTATCTGCCGTTAAGTAGTAACTGTTACACGGCTAAGTTAATGGCGATATTACATGACGTTCCTTAAAAAAAAAGTACCTAAATTTTAAATAAATATTTAGATACATGCTGACTCACTTCAGATGATTAATTTCACCGTGAAATTTAAAATATCACTGCCATATGCGCCCTTCAACAAAAAGCATTATTGTCTTGAAATAGTGCTGTCCAAAGTCTGTGGAATATGGTGATGTATGCACGTTTGTTTATAATGTATAAATATTTTTGAAAGTTTAATGAAACTGTCAGTGTTGATACTTGATTACGCATTATAAAATATGCAAACCCAGCATAAAGCATAATGAAAATGCAATTTTTATTATATTTTATAAATATATATAAATATATATTTTATAAATATATATATATATTACAAAATATATATTTATTACGATTTATTTATTACGATATTAAAATTACGATTTTTTAGCTATCAAACTGGCTATCAATAATATATATATATATATATACCTACAGACCAATCGTTAATCGTGCAATTATTCGAATTTATTTATATTTACATGTTAATTATAATCTTGTATTATTCTTTTTCTGTGTATGTAAAGTTATTTAGCTTTTAATGTCGTTTTAATTAACCGAAGCTGATGCACTTTCTTTTCAGAAATTATGATGTCTCGATGAAGTTGAGAATTAATTTTTTAATCCAAATTTCGTTTTAACGCATTCTTCTGGTTTTTACTAGAAATAAGGCCATCCTCAGCCATGCTTCTTCATTTACATTACGTTTCTCAAACATTGCTGTAACTGAAATATGTTTTTTTTCCCTATTAAAAAATAAAACGTTTTTTTTCAATATCGTCAATTTTGTTTTTCACGCCACATTTGAAAATGGCATGAAATTTAAACATTTCAAAAATATGTTTTTCATACTGAAAACTTTGTATTCTTCTAATTACTTGTCTGAAAATTGTGGCAAGAATTCGAATAAAAAATTAACACCTTTAAACATAAAAATGGGGAAAATTGAAAGAAAAACCGAAAACTTTCAAGTGCGCTTTTTTTTTTAAATTCAAGAGTGTACATATAAAAGTACCTAAAATTCTAATTAATTCACATTCTTACTGAGGTGTTAGGAATATTTTCAATGAAAAAAAAATTTGGAAGTACAGTTTCTGTATTATTCCATTATTTATAAAGTATAAATTTAAAATAAATGTTTGAGCATTAGTGAAAAAGAAAATATAATTGATTTTTAGCACTGTTATCCGTCAAAGACGCGAATGCATATTTTCTACTTTTGTACCCATTCACGAAATAACTTTTATGATAAATAATGTCTTTATGAAATAATGATCTGGAATAGCTTAATAATAATAATAATAATAATAATAATAATATATATTAACAGACATAATTATTTTCTGTAGTAGTTGAAATAATTGTGTGACTGTTTTTAGATCATTTACTGGATATTAATAAAGCTAATTAAAATATTTTTCATAATAAATGGATACATATTTACTATTTCATTGGTGGAATAATCTATTCGGTATTTTAATTTTAAATACATTACCCATAAAAACAAATTCCTTATCGAGAAACATCATATTTTATTTTAAATTGAATTAATAAACACATTTACTATTTTTTTTTTTGTTTCTTTCCATGCGATTTGGTAAAATATAAAAGTTATTTTTATGTTTAAAATCCTTTACAATGTAATTCGGTATAAGAGTGCAAGCAAAATAACGATTTCATTATATAAAAAAGCCTCCTGTTTTATTTTTAACGGATGCATATTGATTTGGTGTAAATTGTGCATACATATATTATTAAATGATACATATTTTAATAAACGTAAGAAATATATGTTTTATATTTTTAAAAATAAACAAGATGTTACATGATATGCGTACAGTAAATTATAATTTAATTGCTTTTCTCTTTTAAATTTTTTATCCTCTAAAAATGTAATTATATACATTGCGTTACACTTTGATTCTGATATTATAGAGAAAAATATAATTAATATTCGACACTATTTTAAATATTTATGTTTATATAATATTTGAATACAAAAATAACTAAGAAATCTCAACCGGAATAGCTTCTGAAATTTTATTACGTTAATGTATTCTTTAAAAGGAATTACTTTGTTACACAAAATTAAATGTTGCATTTTTATTTTAGCGCAAGAAAATTTATTTTTTCTGTAAATTAAATAGAAGCGAAACACTTTCTCTAATGATCTGTATATTCAAACATAAAAATAAATTTAATTTTTCAATTTACTCTAAAATAATTATCATTAAGAAAACTTACGAGAACGCAAATGAAAAGTCACAATTTCAACTGTGACTTTTCATTGAAATAAAAAAAGAAATATATATAAAATAAAATAGCAAATATGAAATAAGCAAGGAATTTTTACTGATTTTGTTTTTAATTTTCTGAACTTGCATTAAATAAGGATTCTCAAATACGTTTACCTTTTGCAAACTAGCAGTTTACTTTCATCAATTAAATTCAACTATCAAAGTAAAATCATGCGACAAAATAAGTTTCCGATTTTGTTTGGCTCATTAAGGGGTTTATTGAAAAATTTCTTGAAAGTAAAATAATAATAATAATGATAATAACAATAATAATAATCTCTATTTGTGCATATACAGGGTGTCTATATGAATCTTTTGTTACTCTATTCAATTTTCAGTGCTCTCAACTATAGTTAGTGGCTTTCAAATATTATCACTGAATTAAAGTAAATATAATATTTTGATGATGTATTTCAAATATAAATGGTCTAGTTATTCATAAATGTCTAATTTTTAGTTTTGTACCTATGCAGTTGTTACACCATTACGAAATGAATGCAACGCCCCATTTATAATTATCAAATAACTTTTTTTTTGTGAAAATATTTTTTTAAGTCTTCAGAATTGTGAGAAAAAAATACGTTTATTCTTTCGGTTGACCTTGGCCCTTCCCGGGGATCATTACCTAAGAAGTCAGGGGGCGGTGATAGTAGTGATAATTTCTCCATTTAAGCAATGATAAAAAAATATATATTCGTTTGATTTCAGAAAGTTTGTTCAAAAGATTGCAATTCCTCACATTTTTAAGTAAAAAATATTTAAGTATTTGATATTTATAGCTCTGTTCAGAACATTTTAATTCACACATTTCGAACTTTTCCTCTACTTATCAGGACATATTCATAAGCACTAAATGGAAATCTAAATACAAAATAGAAATTTTAAATCCCTTAAGTATATCATTCTCATAGAAAATTTGGAAAGACTGGGCACCATATTAGATGTATAATCCCAATTTATGCTTCTTTATTTATTTAAAAAATAGTCATTTTATTTTTGACATTTTTTCTCTCACCCACCCCCCTTAATTTAAATTACATAAGCTTAACTGTCTATAGAATATATAAAAAAAAATTGAACTCATTCATTCTGAAACATAAAAATCTAGCGCATTCAATTTGAGATTTTTAAACTTGCTTCTCGAAATATTTTTTAGAGTTTGTACATCGAACATAACTAAGTGTTGCGGGAGTTGTAAACATTTTTAGCCTTCGTTAGAGTTATCTGATTGGCTTCCAATTAAGTGCATCAATTTGGGAATAGCAAATAATCATTGATATGGGATTGTAATGCAAGATTAGTACAAACAGCCTGTACGCTGAAAATTTGTTCCATAACATATAAAAAAAATTATGTAAATAGGATATTAAATGAAATGCAAATCCATATTTTAAATTATAAAGGTTATTTACCCATATTTCCTTTTTTTTAACGTATGGGGCAAATATCCCGATCGAGTGGTGGTGTCTAACCCTGAGATCCAGGATATATGGGAAAACTCATTGATTAAGTTTTTTTATTTTTTAATATATATAACGCTATTTTATATTGTATTTATATTAAAGTAATAATTTTTATGATGTTCTATATAAAATTTGGAGTATTTAGTTTAGATGTGCACTACAAAAATCATTTCTATATTAAAGAAAAATGAAGGACGGATTACGTAGGGCACCTATCCCGGACTCACCCTAGTTCAAATGATCAGATATGTAATATATATATATATATATATATATATATATACACAACGGTAAATTCATTTCTTATGGTAATTTCCAAGAAATAAACCAGATATTCATTAAAATTAGATTTTTTAAATGAAGTTGAATATATTTTTATTTTTAGTGATACACATATTAAATGTTTTTGTGGAGATTCTTATAAAATATTTTTTTCAGTAGATGATAAGTAGTAATTCGCCTGAATTCTTGCTTTCTATTTCAAGTACTTTTCTAGAATTACAAAAAGACAGAACTGGAGTTTATCTTCTATTGCTGTACCATGACATCTCAAAGGAGTATCATTCGTGAATTTTGCTAATTTCTGCCAGTGGTTGGGCATAAATAACATTTTAAACAGATTTTAAGGGGCCTGAACATCATTAAACGTTGTCATTAACAAATATTTCAAATTAATACTCATTTCTATGTAAGAAGATATTTGTAAATAAGGATGATCTTGGAGCAAATGTAAAATTGTTATTAACAATTTTTTACTGCGTAGTTTCAATTCTCGCGGCCGCGGGACATAAAAGAGATATTAAATATTTAAAAATGGAGAATTAATATCTCTAAAAACAAAAAACGAAATTAACAACATTTTTTATATTCATATTTAAATCCTTAATAATTTATGCATTTTATACACGAATTGACTATTGTATATGAGACGAACATACTTATTGGAATTAGATATCTGAATTGTCTCAATATTTTTATTACATTACTATGTCTATAAGGTATGATTATTAAAACTATATTAAAAAGCATTAAACTTAATTATGATTTTATCATAAAATAAGAATTTATGCTGTAAATTTCAAAACGTCAAACAATATTAAGCTTAATTCATTTACATGTAGTTTTTGCTTTTACAACACAGGTACAATAACATGTGGATTTTACCGAATTCAGTAGGAATTATGCTATTACAGTTACAATGTTTATTAGTAGATTTAATACAAGTTATTCATGATATATAAATAAAGAAAAATTATTTTATTCAGATTTTTTTTAATTATAAAGAAAACGTAAATTTATTAGAAACGTGCTCATATTTTAGATGTTTGAAGTATAATTTAGAAATCTCTTACTGTGCTTGAAATAAAAAGCAAAAAATAATGCAGTAATGAAAACATTTAATAGATTTTTGTAAACGTCACATTTTCTTCTATCTACTGAATATTTTTTTACTGAATATCTGGTCATAAATAATTCAAGAAAATATACTATCTAAGCCGTAACATGATATTTTCAGTAGCATAAATAAATGTGCTTGAACAGATCTCAGCCATAACAACGAAAATCAAAGTGAAACTGTTCCATTTGTATAAATTAAGGTTTTTCGTAATCTTTTCCATTTCCTTATTTACGAAAAGTCACAAGTGATTGACAAATGTTGGAGTTAAATTAAAGTTTATTTGATATAATTCATTAATAAGATAATCGCTCTTTTTTTTTACTTTTTAAATCAGAACTGTTAATTCTCGAAATATTTTTTTTTCTGAAGAATCAGTGAATACGTAGTTATGTAGAAGTATCCTTGTTGTTAAAAAGTTTTCTAATATTCAGATAAGCTCTACTCATTTGTTAATATAAGGCACGTAACCGATGTTTAACTGAATTGTAACTTGGGATAATTATTTCCAAGACTATGAATATGGTAGATTTCACGAGTATAAACTGATTTGAAACGGACCTTTTCGGGCTGTTAAAGAGATGGATATTAAGTTTTCTCGTTTTGTTTCAACATGTGGATGTGTAGCTAAGTTCTCTATAGAGTTCCAAAAGTCAGCTTGCTGCGAATTTAAAGAATTAAGAGAGGTATAGATGTTTTGTAATTCAATAAAATATTTCCGAAACCCACGGTTTAAGTTATCCTTAAGTGGTGCCTGTTTTTACATGAAATATATGTAGTATTATAGTGTTATAGGCATAAATCTTTAAGCCAGTAAAATGTATTTTTTGACTAAGTTACAATAGAACAAATTTATGGAGGATACTTTAATATTATATTAGAATAATCTAACAAGTTTGTTCACTTTGCTGCAAACATTCCTTAAATAATATTGAATATACTTTTTGTATTTGTTAACTTACTTTCATGATACATTTACAACAAAAAAGTGTAATTGAGGCGTTCGCCACAACTACATTTAATATTTGCTAAGTTTTTATATCGATTCTTCAAAGCGTAGGAAAATTAAATTTAGGCAAGTATGAATACTATCATCATTAATCAAAAATTTCCAAATATGTGACATTCATGTGGTACCATCTGTTTTTAAATACCTTCATAATTTTTTCATTTAATTGGGGTTTCTTCTCATAGCAGAGTAGTGTAAATTTAAACAAATAACACGTTCAAGTCAGGTATTCTAAGGCATGTTCTTATTAAAACTGATTTCAGTTCATTCTTTTTTGCGCATCTTAACCCCTTGAAGACACCGGTATATTATATATACCACTTAATTTTAATACCAAAATGCCACAATGACACAATAATTTTATAATCAGATTTTGAATTTATAAGGTACATGAGGAAAAGCTTTTACATTTAAAAAAATATATTCGTTCGTGAATCCTGGTGTCAATCAATCATTTCAATATTTTAGCTACAAGAGTACTTTGCCCCTGAAGGGTTTAAGCTCCTTCAATGTTGTGGGCGGAGAAAGCACAATTATGTAAACAAATGTCACACAAGGAGTCATTGACAATTCATTACCAATGTTGTAAAATGGACTATCATTTGTATAATTTAGGTTTGAATAATAGGATCCATATAGAACATTATGAAGTACAAAAGCAAAACTACTTGATGAATTGAGATTAAAACGTATTTCCCGAGCATGATTTACATGAAAATTATAATCTTTTGTAATCAGGCCATTCATTTTTTCTCATCGTGTATATATAAGAGATTTATAACATAAGCATTGAATAACATTTTAAGACGTAAACCCGGTACTTTCTCCGTACTTTTTCATATTTTATTGAAGCCGTACTTATATCGTATATAATATTTCTCCTGTCAACATCCCTTTTTCTAAGTAAATACAAAACGCAGAACGACGAATGAGATGCCTTATGAAAAGATTTTGAACAGGCTTCTGACATAGCACACTTAACATTTCGTTAAAACGTTATTCGAGTAAAATTTGCTGATAATTAAAAATTAAATCGGCATTGATTTCATGAAATAAATGAAAGGTTTCCTTCAAATTACTGTTGCCACAAAAATAAAATACCATATTATAGGATGCTCAGCAATGATTATAAAAACACCCGCATGGGTTTATTTTACATTTATGATTAAAAAACGAAGTTGAAATTGAAACGATTAGATTTACATTTCTATGTCCCATGTTTTTTCCAAAGCGAATGACGCCATCCTCTAATGCAGTTAAAATACGATTATTAATTTTTGTTCTCGCTCGTTCCTTTTGCAGTCTTGGATCCGTTTTTACTCTAACTTTGATGGAATAAATTAGATGATATTCTGGATTGCTAAAAACTAAATGTTGTTTGCAGATATTTGTAATCCTCACTTTTTCTTTAGAAGTTTAAACCTGCATCTAATAAATATTACATATCGATGAAAAATATTAGATTGTAGTGCGAAATCCTCGCATGGGTCCACTGGTTATAGCATATTTACGTTAATTGACATTTTTGTAATCGTCACGTGTTGACATATTATGAAGTTAAATGCTTAGGAATTACATACAAAATCATCCACTATTCAAAATATTTGTTTCAGGGAATAATATATGTGCAGGATATGCTGTGAACTGCAGGCAAAAATTAATTATACATTATTTTTAATAAATCCGTTTTATGTTAGTTTTTCAGTGCATCTTTATACTTTTTCGTGAAATGATACACATAATGGATTATGTTTGCGTTTTCTCCATTGATCGAAGTTGCTCATCGAAGATGCTAGTATTTCTTACAGGTAGAAAAATATTTATTTTTAGGACAATTTCATTATCCTACGAAAAAATGAAATACGTTATCGGACAGGATTTCTACAACCGACTATTTTTACTATTTTATCACCAAACATTTCCAAACAACAATCTTCGTCGGATTAAAAAAAATCTACCACGAATACGTATTAAATCATGCGTCATAATGTTACTTCGTTATAATATCATTAATGTTTTTGAACGAAAATTTGATAGCACAGAAATTTATAACACATATTCATTTATTTTAACTTTTACCAAATTTAGTACGCTTTAAAAGTGACAAGGGACAAGGGAAAAAAACATTTTAACAGTAGACCTTGTTTAATCAGGGCTCTCAAATAATCCGCTGTTTAAATACCAGTATTTTCTTAGAAAAATTTTATTTTTAGATTTTTCTTGCAAATTTTAGAATCCACCATCGGAGGTAAATTTTTTCGGAAATGTAGAAATCTACCATGAAATTTTCTGTTAAAAAGTATTGGTATTCAGTTGGCGGACTATTTGGGAGACCTGTTTACTGCAGTAGATTACAATGCAATTTAATATGTGTATGGTATAAGAAAGTTTCTAATAGTGAGTACTTTTAGAAAGTTAAATGAGAAAAGTTCTACGTATTCTAAAAAAAACTACAATACCCAGAATAAATATAATTCTATTGTATTACATATGCATGAGAAGTTTCAAACTGAAATATTATAATCTCTGTATTTGGAGGTCAAATTTGAATAATTGTTCTGCAACAGACTGAAAGGTATCTAGGCCAGGATTCAGACCTGGGTTCTTTGCTATACGCGCGGATGCTCTAACCATTGAGCTAGCTATCCAGGCGATATGCAGTCTAACACATTCACTCGCATTTTAAAACCATCGGGTTGGCAGCTATGGCGTTGACCATTTTGGCAGCTTTTTACCGATGCACAATTAAGTATACATGGAACTTTATCATGGCGCAGATACTTTTCACTGTGTTGGAGCAAAATTATAAAATTACAACCATGATCTCAAACTACAGTGAATAAAATATTTCAGGTTGAAACTTCTCATATATGTCTCTCAGGTTAGGGTCTTGGTCTTTTTCACTCTGCTGGAGAGAAATTAGTCAACTTTTAACTCCAACTAACTACAACGAATATAATTCTATTGTTTTAACATTTCAATGGATTTATAAATTAAAATGCTGATTTTAAAAGTAGCAAAATAATATAATTTCCAAAGTGTCTGTTCGAAATAATTCTATTATAAAACTTTTCGACTAATGTCTCAATCGTAAAAATTATTTGTTACAAATAACGTTGTATTGTAAATATATCAGAAAAATCACTGTTTGATTGCGTTTAATAAAAGCAATAATAGTTAAAATGTAAAATAAAAAAAATTCCCACACAAAATAAATAAATAAATAAATAAATAAAAATAAATTTTGTATATTTAATAGTAAACTGGATAATACACAGGTATACAAAAATAAGTTTTATTATGTGATGACACAGTTATAACTGATTTGAAATAACTAGTATTTTAGATAACGTTCTAAATATATTCTGTCATGTAAAATGCATAAGAATAACATACATAATAATGTATTTTCATTTGTTTCTTTGATTTTCCTTTCGATACAAAAGCTTAAAATCTAAAATGTTACAGAATTTAAAATTCGGGATATATCTAAATCCATAATCGTCTGAAGAATTATTTGTAACTTTAGGATATTGACTGTATGCAGAATGCAAGTTTCTATTTTTAAAGCTAAACAACTACGTCTCATTTATGCTCCTCACTGCGATATTTTTGGAGACAAATATTGAAAAGACTGTTCATAATATTATCTTGAAATTTTGTATGTGATTTTCTACATTGTGAACAAAGTGTTCTTAGAGAGAAATTACTAAATTCTTCAAAATGTAGGAAGAATTCGTGTATTTTGTATTTAATTTCTTAGTTTTATCTTTGAATTATTTGAGTATATATAATGTTTTGTATTTTATTTTTTGAAAATATTCCCTTTTCAACCTGTGCAATAATTTTTATCGCCATTTTATTAATCCCGCCTTAAAAAATGTTTTTAAGAAAATAATCTTTATTCTGTTTATATACAGGGTAGGACATAATTTTCCATGCATACGAAAAATGAACGTTTAGCGATTTTTATTGTTATAATATACCAAATGCATTAATATCGTGAATGGAAGTATGAATTATGCCATCAGTATCATTTCAGTTGGTTTCTTTTTAATAAAACGCATTTTTAGGATATCGGAAATATAAGAAATAAATTGTTCAACACATATGAACTATTTAGGAACTTATAAAGATACAAATAAATGTACATACATTGTTTAAATGTGCGTAAAACATAATAAAATCATTTAAAAACTCATTAAAGTCCTTTAAAAAAAACCAAAACGTTTTCAACCGAAACTTACTCGGTCTTCATCAGTGAAAAAAACTAATAGTTGTTGCTTCTTTGCGTCTTCTACACTGTAAAAAAAACTGCTGTAGTTTTACAGCAAAAAATGCTGGCAATATGGGTGCCAGCATATTTTGCTGTAAATTTACAGCATTTTTTTTTTCATCGGTAAACAGCAAATTTGTAATTATACAGTATTTTTTGCAGTTAATTTTACAGTAATTTTGTTTTTAGATTTTACAGTAAATTTGTAAATTTTAGAGCATTTTTTGCTGTTAATTTTACTACACTCTTAACAGCATAGCTGTAAAATTTTTAGATTTATTTTTTATTTTTTGTAGATATACATTTGTATCCCCCCGTGTATTGTTTATATTTATTTTGAATTTTTCTAATGATACTGAGACATATTCAAAAGACTAAGGACACTAAGTGTTATCTTTATGCTTACTTATATCATTGTTGTAATAACATTCTTATATAATCAATTCTATTATACATATGTAAGATACAAATTTAGCACCATAAAGCAAAATAATAAATAAAATACACCAACTAAGTAATAAATTGAAAATTTCAAAGTATTACAACTCTTTCTAAAGAGTGTTTTATATGCCAAATTCAAGTAGAATACTGTACAATGTACATCGAGAACATTCTGGATGCGAATTATTTTTTATTTTTAGATAATGGACAAAAACAAAATGCGAGCTGCTGCTATTTAACGCTGCGATAACAGTAAACAAACTCTTGGAATAGTTTATGAATTAATAAAATAGTGTATCCAGATTGCCCATAATAAATAAATTGAAAATTGCATATAACATTTTAAAAATAAATGCACGTAAAAAATAAGCGATAAAATCTTAATATCACCGGCCGAAAATCAGCTTTAATTGTAATAAGACTGCTATTGAATATTTAGTCAATTACAACAATACACTACAATAATACACTAAATCAATAGCACTATTAAAATAAGCACAGAAAATGAACCTAAACTTTTGGAGAATAAAATAAGTACATGATTTAGTTTATAGCTATATTGAAATCGGAACAATCGGATAAAATGAAGTTTTGAAAAATATATAAAAACGAAATAAAGCATAGCTAAAGAATATAGGGATCTTCGTTTTATTTTTCTTTGAATCTGATACTAAGTAAATAATAATAAAGTCATGAGAAAATCTCTATCTCTATAAAAGAGTAAGTGTCTGTCTGCCTGCCCGCGGATTTCTCCGCAATTATAACACCTAGGAATTTTTGTCATGTGTAGATGTTGTCACCGGATAGTATACCTCGCGGCCGGATTTTTAAATTTTAATTTAGATTTTTATAAAAAAATTAAAACGTGTATATGGAATTTTGGGTTCGAGGCTATTTCAAGCTCCTCCCATGAAATAGCCTCGGCAACGAAGCAGCCAGCCAATGAGAGACCGAACCGACCGAAGATATCTATGGCCTAGCCTGACTCGTGAGTTGCTGGCCTAGAGTTGTCCAGTTTTTGTCCATGGTTTTGTCGCCTAGCTTCTGAGGTTGACTGCCGTGTAATCGAATCGAAAGGACAGTTTTCGATATGCAAAGAGACTGCAAGAGATGTTAGTTGGCAGGTCAAAAAGAAGTGAATGGAGCTAAGCTAAGAGAGATGCAGAGAGAGTTGAACAGACGATGGTGAGCGGAAAATGATGTGTGCGCGTGAACAGTATATGATGATTGTGTACGCTGGGATTTTGATGGCAGAGTGTAATGTTTTTTAATTGTTCATCTTATTTTAACTTGTGTATCAACGATGCCTAATAAAAAGTGCTGGATGTTAATCATCACCTTGGATCACTGGAGTTCGTTAAGTCATTACAGTATGGCTCTTTCCACCCGACATCAATAGAGCTTACTGATTTTAGTTTGGATTTTCACCACAGGGGCGCTTTCGTATCTTTGGTTCTATGAGCTGGATCATGACGGGGTATGCCTCATTCGACTCGACATCGATAACCTTAATGAATTCAGTTATGTTCGTATAGAACATATTGTGCCCCCTGGCGGTGGAAGGTGTAACTAAAGGATTTTGCAGCTAACTCGGGTTCTATGGGTCACATCACGACACGGTTTGGCTCATTCGACACAACATCAATAGAGCTTACCTATTTTAGTTCTGAATTTCACCACAAAAGGGTGCTTTCCTAACTCTGTTTCTATGGGCTGGATCACAATGGGGTATAGCTCTTTCCACTTGACATCGATAGAGCTGACTGATTTTAGTTCGGATTTTCACCACAAGGGGTGCTTTCCTATATCTAGTTCTATAGGCTGAATCACGACGGGGTATGGCTCATTCGACTCTACATAGATAGAGCTTTTCGATTTTCACCACCAGGGATGCTTTTCTATCTCTGGTTCTATGGGCTGGATTATGAAGGGGTATGGCTCTTTCGACTCGACTTACGGTAATATATGGGAGTGTGTATGACACGCCCAGTGTTTGCTGTCTAAGGTAGTGGGGCCCCCAACATTAGATTTGTTTAAAAATAAAAAAAATGTTCAACACTGATTTCAGGTACATTTAATGTTGTTGGCACGGGCAACGCTGGGCGGGTAAACTAGTGCTAAATAAATTACTTAAAATTAGATAAAATGCTAAAATAATGTTTTGTTACAGTTGAAGCCAAAATATCTTTATACAACGTTTGACGTGAACGTTTACATACACGTGGTCAATTTGTATCTTACATTATATGAGAACTGATTATTTTATGGTTATTAAATCAATGACACAAATAAACCTAAAAATAAAACTTACCCTTAATTTTTAAAATATTTATCCAGTCTTTATACTCTAGTTTGTGTAATCCAAAAACGACATTGTGAATTGCAATAATAAGCACATATGAAGACTGACGCTAACATCGAACTACACTAATGCTAATAATATCCTGCTCTGGTGTCTGGTCCCAACTTCACACACACCTGTGCGTATCTCATTAGGAATGCGGTTTGGGTGCTTTCGTTGATCTTAAAAATACAGCGATTTGCTGTAAATCGGTATTGAACTTACAAAAATGCTGTTTTTTAATGTTAGTGAAGCAATTCACAGCCAAATCAGCAGTATTTTTTCCCGTAAAAAAAAATCTGAAAATTCAATGACAACATTTGTATGCTATGTGACTAAAATTTTAACAAGTTAAAAATTAAAATTATATTATTAAGATAAGAGAATTTAAGATAAGGAAAGATTGAATTTTGTATATATATAACGTTGAAAACCCAAAAACAGTCAAAACCCGAATGGACTAGGGAAAACGCGTTTTAACTCTTGTTATTTTCGTTATTGTATTACAGTTATGGGTAGTTGCTGAAATCGTACTTTTGGTAATTTAATAATACAGATTTGTGTTTCCATTTACCTTACCTTGAATTAAGCATGTTATTATATATTTCAATATGTAAATACCTTTTTCAGATACATTTCAAATGTATTTTTATGAAACTAACTGAACTCGTTCTCATACATGCATTTGAATATTTATTAAATCAGGTTCAATTTAAAATTACTCAATCCAAAAATTTGTTGGACACTCTAATCCATTATTTAAATGGTTTTCAAATATTTTGAATAGGTTTCTTTTAAAACAGAAATGTTTCGATAACACATGAAAGAATAATATTAGTTTTCTAGATTTTACAAATTTGAAATATATTTCAAGTACATTTTGACTGAATGCAATTATTTTCTCATATTCTTTTAAATAAAAGATGGTAAATACAACACATATAATACTATATCTCTTTGAAAGTGAATTCAAAAATTCAATAAAAGTTCTCATGTGCTACAAATAATTTATTATATTTAAAATGTGTTTCTATGTTTAGAGTAATTATTACTTTTGTAGAATATATTGCTTTATTTTAAGCGTACTTGCATTGACCAACTATATTTTTATAATTCAATTATTATACTATGGACAGTTAAATCGAAAAATAGATCGAAAATTGTTAACATAATTAAGCTGATGATGTGTTTGGTTCAAATAATAACGAGATACATAAATGATTTGATGAAATTTAATTAACATTCAAAATATTCTATTTTATGAATATTTTTATTATTTCTAATATTCAATCATACTTATGCCCAAAACTAAATATATAAATACTTCATCTTACATTAACGTGGATTTTAAAAATATTCTATTATATTTTAATATGGGAATGCATTTTTAAAATCTATTACAAGCAATTTTGGTTAAAATAATTGTACTCGTGCGGAAAATTACATTAGAACATCATTCGAAGAA
Source organism: Maratus michaelseni (assembly GCA_963931845.1). Taxonomy (NCBI): domain Eukaryota; kingdom Metazoa; phylum Arthropoda; class Arachnida; order Araneae; family Salticidae; genus Maratus; species Maratus michaelseni. Next base: position 286,368,960 of record OZ007591.1, on the reverse strand, counting down.
CAATTTATTTTAAATTACATCCTCCCGATATAAATTTTATAATGTAATCAGTTATCCTAATATGTTATTTAAATACATATTTTTTCTGAAATAGATTAACTTTCATTACACATTATTGGATAATATGAGTGTTCTACGCTTTGAAGATTGAAACAGAAATTATACATTGACTAAATAAAATATTTCAGATACAAAAAAAAGACTTTGTTATAATAATTGGGATTTCATTCAACATATATAAATATTTATCTCGTTAAAATTACTTTCCAAAATTCAATAGAAGCCGACTGATTAGATATTCTTTTGTTAATGAAAATGTTACTTTAAGCTTTGAATCACAAAAAATTGTATACATTAGAGTAAAATTTGTTTTGTACAATTCTCTGATTCATATTGCTATATAAGTAATTTTTAATTTTAAATTATTTTTTAAAAATTACAATTAAAAATTGTCTGATTTTTTTGCGGTTGTTCTTGTTTCGTTACCGAATATATAGAACATTTTAGTTCATTGCAACATGAAGTGTGTTAATCAGTCAGATCTCTAATTCCTGTCATTAATGTTAAACCTATTAGTGAAGAATGCATTCTTATTTTTATATTATCTCTCAATGAATAGCATTTCTTTACTTACTTTTTCTATGCATTATGTTATTTTAAATGACGTTCTCTTTTTTAGTTAAGAAAATATTTCTAAAATCTATATTTATTTTAATATTTGATGTGTTAAATGCTTAGGTATTAAAATTTATTTTTATTAAAATAAACTTTAAAAGGATATAATGAAATATTTCGAAATTTCTTTAAAAATCACCACTAATCCTAATCAGTGGTTTTATGTCTAGTCGATTATGTTTAATTTTTTTTAATATCGGTTAAAGCAAGAAAAAATTGTCTTTCATGCATAATGAAAAACAAATATAATGGTTAATTAGAAAGAAAAAATTGTATTTAAATTATACTTCTTGCAAGATATTTTGTGGCGTCTTTTTAAAAATACATCACAAAATATCACAAAAACTTTCCTTAATTCAGATTTGAAAATGATAAAGTCATTTAATTGTTTGACGGTATTTAATGCATATTTTTGTATTTTTCCAAATCATTTTCATTAAAATTTTTTAAAGAAATTAAAATGAACTTAATTTATTAAAAAAGAGTTTTCGCAGATGCGGTTGCTTCAATTAAATATTTCTACCACATACTGTTAATACATCATATATTAAATGTGTAAATTCTGAACATACATGAAAAATATGAGAAATTCATAATGTATGGGTTCATTATAACGAAAAACATTATATACAACTTTTAAGAAGGGGTGAAATATTTAAAAAATGAATTAAAAACAAGAAAGAACATTTTACTGATACGTTTTTATACTAAAAAGGTTCATCATTTTATTTTGAGCTAAGCTTTTGAACTTTTTGCAGATATTTGAACGATACACTGAATTAGTTTCGTCGAAGGAAATTCCCTTTAATGAAGACAGTTTAGAATTTTTAAATGTAGAATGAAAAAAAAAGTTTAATAGTTTAAGATAGTAATATTATTGCTCACATACCATGTTTTTTTTAATGTAGTATATTTTCAAATCTGTAACAACTTCAGGAAAATTATTCAATTTATGAGAAATGTAAATAATTTTTTTAAGACTGATATCGTTATCGATATAAAAATCTTAAAACGAATGTAAAGAATATTTAAATTTCTATTTTTGGTATAATTTTTGGGGGTAGTAAAAGGTTTATGTACATACTACAAATACACCTTATTTTGAAATTAGTTGACGGTTTATTTGATATGATTAATCGGAATTCTGAGCATATTCAAAATGTCTGATAATGTGATTCATTGCATGCAAATAAGAAAAAGTTTGTGGAAAATCTCGATAAAAATATTCATTAAAGTTACAAATCTTAATGAAAATCTCAACTCGATTTACAATAGATGTGATGCGAAATCGCACGCGATTTTCTTAATTATTTCTATCTCCTTTATTTTAAATAAAACTAAAAGTTATTTTTTCCCGTTTACAAAATAACAGTTTTGTAATAATATACCTAGTGTTTTCAGATAATAATTATTTATATCTATGCAAGAATATACGCTGTTAATAAACATTAGAAGACTTTGTTGCCTGTACATTAAAATAAAAAAATGGAAACTATTTTATGTATGCAGTTAAGCTCATTCCAAAAATTTTATATGTCAATTCCCAGCTATTCATATTTATTGAGATCACTTCCTTATTGAAACAATTTATATCATCTTAATCGGTCTGTAATTTATCAAAGTGTTATGATATATATCATTAATTTACTCAACATAATTTTGGCGGTTCAGCTATCTCATACTAAAGATCTAACTGATAATATTTCCTCCGTGTGAATTCGTGTATTTTGGGGACAACTTTTTCAAACAAATTGATTTGATAAAGATTGTTGCATATCATTTCTGGCATTCCGACGGTGCCTTTCAACGAAAAGATGTAGGTAACTTGTTGTATTGGTTTTATTCGGGCAATATCCTTCTTTAACCTATTAGATGTTGAATATGTTCTTTATTCTGTTAAAAGATTAATGAAAGTACAATATTGAATGATTAATTTCTTATGCAAACAGATTAAAATTATTTTTATACAACCGCCCTGTTTTTGCGAGCAGAGATAATGGTAAGGAAAGTATTTTACTGAACACTCTGCAACATTCTGTATTTTTGAGAGAATTAGTGTATTGCACATGGATTCATAGCATGCATTTCTTTCTATGCTGTACGTTGTAGATTCCTTGCTTTTGTTGAAAATATAAGATTCCTCATTGTAGATAGAGTGGTATCTCGACTAACGTAGATATTTCGTTCTAGAATTTCATTCGTTAGGCAAAAGCGTTTTTCACTAAAACATTATTTCCGATCAAATTAAATTTAACGTGGCTGTCTTATATTAGCTAGCGCATCAAGTAAAACATTCTCTACATTAGATTGTAAACAGATAAAATAATTTTCGTTCACCGAAGTATTGTTTAACTGAAGTACTCACTACCCAAGCTATCAGCGCTGCATTAAAGTTATGAATATAGAATGAAGAAGCATCGGAAGTTATGAATAAATTATGGCATTATAAGTTTTAATAGTTATATATTTAGTCTTATTAATTTTTACTGCTTAATATTTCATAAACTCTACATAATAAGCATGCGAAATATAAAAGGTTAAAATAAAAATAAAAATAAAATATAAAATATAGAATATAAAAATAAATAGAAGTTTAACAATAAATAACTTAAAAAAATCATTAGATTCACGATTACAAAAGAAATTTACCGAGGTTCGAACCCATCTCAATAAAGAAAAAAAAACTCTTTACAGAAACCATATAGTTTAAAAGTTGAAAAATAATAAAATTTAGAAAAAATAAAAGCCACTAGGTAGTATAAACAAAGGTAATGTCTGTATGGGTCTGTATGGGTATGGGTATGTATGGGTGTGTATGGGTATGTATGGGTCTGTATGGATATGTATGCGTCTGTATGTGTCTGTATGGTATATCTATTTGTCTTTATGGGTCTATTAGACACAATTTGGTTTATATTTATTCTAGTTCGTATCAAATATTTTTATATAGCTTTATTTCATAAAACGTTGTGTTTATTAATACATACAACATATTTTACATCTTTCATAATTTCCCCCCGTCACTTTCAATCCCTTGTTTGTATAAGCGGTGTTAAGGATTTAAAAGCTTGGAAAATAACAGAATTCTTTTTAATTATAATTATATTTTATTTGCATTATTCTTGATACTTTTTTTAATGTCAAACACGATTTAGAGTACACATTAACCACGTTTTCATTTTTCGATCTCTTTTTGGACCGTATTATTTGCATCTCTCTCGTTTAGGTGAACTAATATTTTCTGATCTTCTCAACATTCAGTAAAATACAACTGAACCAGCTGCAGAAACACCTCAACAGTTTATATTTTTAAAATAGCCTGAGAAAAACGAAAACAAAACAGTTAGCTTTCTACAACTCAACATCAAGCAAACAACAACTCAACAATTAATCCCCGTTCTCAACAATTATCCCAGCAACTCAACAATTATCCCCCATATGAAAAAATCGAAAGCAAAATATCCAGAAAAACAACTCAACTGTACTGGTGATGTCACTTCCGGTCACATTCCTTTTGATTGACAGATAACCAGGCGTACTTCCGATAGTAAAATCCGCAGGAGGTGCGGCTGTTATTAGAAATGCCTTCACTAGATTGATCACTGAGCTTTTGCAAAAACTTTCTGATCTCTTCTTCAGTAAGACTACGCTGAACAGTAAGATTGCCTTTCCATATGACACAATAACATGGCAAAACACAACAAACAATTACAACTTTATATGAATATATTAGTATAGTAATTTTAACTTTCAATCAATATTCAAAATGTATACGATCCAAAAATACTCAGTTTAGTGTTATTTATTTCTATGAATGTTAATTATACTAATATGTCGATTAGACCTTGACACGTAAAATGTCATTTTCTTAATTTTTTTAAAACTAATTTTCAAGTCAGAAAAGTTATAAACTAAACAAATTTATCTATTTGAGGAATGCTTAAAATATAAGACGTTGCAATTAAAACCTATGGGAGCTATCATGAAATGTATTTTAGGAATGGATCGAGCGGACTTATTCAGGGTATTAAGGTTTTGAATATGTTCGGATAGCCTAGCCAGAAGTCGTTAATAATATTTAATTTAATTTATTTTTTATGTTTCAAAATCGTGAGTATTTCTAATTTTATGATGTTTTAAAATTTGAATGTACAGAATAGCACAAAACTCCCTATCAAGATTAACTGTAAATTTTCCAGGTAATATTAAATTAGCCAGTTTCTTGCAAAATTCTGTGTTGTGTTAGTAATATTAATAATTTTGCTTAAAGTGTTGCTTATATCAATTAATTTCTTTATAACAATGTACTTCCATGAAATCGCTCTGTAGGATTTCTTTAATCTGATTGCATTCTAGCTGTCTTCATTCCGCCGAACAATGTGTTTTTATAATTGACAACACTATTTGATCAACCGAAAGTCCAGTATGAGTTAAAGAGACATTGTAAGTGAAGTTTGGAGTTAATTTTGGGACATAAGAAATGATGAATACACTTACAAATATTACAAGATTTTTGTCAATGTTCTATGGCACTTCGATGTGAACGGTTGGTTGTTTAGTTGTATAAGGTTTAATGGTGAAAAGTCCCTTTAGGGAAATGCTGCGCCAAGCTATATGAACGGTCTTTCTCCATGGTGCTGATCATCCAGGACATAAAAATACGTTCCGAATTTGTCCGCTAGAATTTTTATTATGTTAATCAATATTACTTATGTTTCAAACATGTTTCATAATTTTTAAATAGTTATATTACTTACTAGCTTAGAAAGACGTTTATTCTTGATAAGTATGTTTTGGGTCACCCTATATTTATACACTATTAATATGCTTTTTCAACATTGAACTTATTTATGGTTGAGTTTCAAGTGTAGGGCAAACAGAGCATGTTAATGTGGTTATTATTTAACTTGCCGCAAATGTTTGAATACATTTTTTGTTGGTATCTGACTTCAGCGATGTTCATTTGCTACTTATTTAACTATAGTACTCTGGCTCTTTTCTGTAGTTAAGATGACGTTCCTTACATCAGCATGGACAAATTCCCCGATTATGTCGTCTATACATGTTACTGAATTAAACTGCCGTTCACAGCCTGTAAACAAAATTTATGGAATCTGTTATTTATAGTATTTCTTGCTCGTTTCGGATAAGTTCCCGCTTGAAGTTATTTAAATGCAAGACCTATTCATAATTTCATTATTGTCACTTGATAACTTTCTGTTCATTCTTAGCTTATAATAATAACTGCTTATTCGTGTCTAATCCATTAAATATTTACTGACAATATCATTTGCCCCTAACGCAAGAACAAAATTCACACGTGCCATATTTCTCATGGAATCAATCATTTCATTCTTTAATCTGTTTGTTCCGTTAAAAGTGATATACGTCACTTCTGCCCACCACACTGTTAAAAATTTGCAGCAAACTGTCCAGTCATTTGACCGTTTTTACAGAAAGCGGTTAGATAACCATAGTTTAATTCCATTCTGACAATAATATGGGCAATAATATGGTCAGAAAATAGCTAAATTACGGTGATGTAACCATTTTCTATAAAAACGGTCAAATGACTGGACAGTTTGTTTCAAATTTTTAACAGTGCAGTATAATAGTTGTACAAACAGGTATGGATTCTACATTTAATCAAATCCTGTAATGGAACATTTTTCGGTTATTTGTTCGTATTTATTTTGTAAAACTTCAAAAGTTTCGGATCAATCTCAGTCTTCCTTATGCTGTCATCGTGTAAATGTATTTAAATATTTAACATTCCCTTTAAAGATGTAGGATGGCTTTTTGGGTATATAAAAACATTTGTGTTACATAAATCTGTATTCTAAAAGATTTATTGGTCCAATAAATAAATCTTATTCATCTATTACGCTAATGAAAAGAGATCGCATTTTTCAGCATTTTACTTCGAATCTGTTTTCAACACTTTTTTTTCGGTTTAATCACGTTTAACGCAATTACCTTTTTATTATATATTTTAATTTAGCGTACAGAAACTTTTTCACTTTATCTTCGAAGATGTCGTTAGATCAAATTGTGTTCGAATACTTTAAGTATCCCCTTTAATTTAGTCCGTGTGAAATGAATGAATTATTATGTGAATGTGATTTATTTTTATGATGTGAATACGAAGACTCTATAATAAATAAAGTTGGCAGTTAGATGGGATACATCATGTAAATTTAATTTTGGGGTCTCATTATAATGTTTGTATACATACAAATGCGCATATGTATGGATCTAAAAAAACGCAAAAATTCAACAGAATTTGTATTTTAATGCTTGTCAGAAAAAAGTAAAATACATAAAATTATGCTTTAATGTATGTGAAAATGTTTTCAGAAAATGTATTTTTACAGTTTTTTTAAGTTAACCCAGTTTAATGCGGCCAGTGTTTTTGGACGACATCTTGGCGGTTTCAGATTTACTTTCTACATTTACCAACAATTATCTTCACAACCGTGAATATGAAGCTAAAATGAAACTAGAGCAACATTCCGAGCTGAATTTGCTGAATACCTTTTCTTGTGTAAGTGTTTATAAGCGTGTTTTTTTTTGGATCCTGGGAGGTAGTTATTATTTTTGTCTAGTAAGTCTATTTACTTTTCGTGGTTTCTGATTTGAAAATATTAATACAATATTGAATATTATATTTATTAGTTGTTTTTGTATTCCTCTTACCTAATGTGTGATGATTGTTATAAAGTCAATTATGGTTCGTGCATGACTCGCAAGAGTTTTAAGAAACCTTACTGCAGATAAAATGGTCCTACGAACAAAACACAAGAAAATAATTTTTTAACACTCTGCTTGCGAATATTGCACAACCATGACATATTCAGTTCAAGTTTTTCAGGAATCCATTCGGTGGTTTCAAACTTATTGCCTATTTGAATTTTTGACAACATTTTGGAAAGTTTAATTTGATTTGTTGGAGTTACTTTTTTACATTTTAGTCATTTCAACAAGTAATAAATTTCAGCTCATAAAAATAATAAGTATGTGATCTTTTTCATTGCATTTTTCACTCAAATGACATAAAACGTCGCAGAAATGAATGTATTGCCAAAAATGAGACAGTAGCCAAAAACATTAACTGTCCGAATTACGTTAAAAAAAGACGTTTTAAAAATTTGGAATTTGGAAGTGAAAATCTAAAGAAAAGAAAACAATGTTTCACAAAGATAGCTCTAACAACCCAGTGTTTATAATTTGTTGTAAATTTACCATAGCCGCCAAAATTGTAGATTTTAAAAAGAGTGGCCGTATTACCCCCCCCCCACTAACCTTAGAAAAAGTAATAATTATTTAATCTTTCAATGTTGATGATTTTTTATTTTATTTCATGTTATTTGTTCCTTAAATGAATTTCTTAGTAATTTTCCCATTTTAGGACAATATAGCGCATATAATGTTGTTTTCAAATCCCTTTACGTATTAATTCTTCAAGTTGTTTTTATCGTATTTTTATAGTTTATACAAACTTCTCTATGGCGTTTTCTTATTGATTATTTAATAATTTATATACTTAAAAAATCTGCGCTCGTAAATGACTTTCAATAATAATTCAGGCTATTTATGGTTTATGAATACAAAAATGCAGTGATAGCATTTTCGTGTAATTGCTCCTACAACTTAAGGTGCCTGACTACATACGGAGTAATTTTTTTCCAAAAAAGCTATTTAATTATTTTTTGAATTATATTTATTAATGTTATGACTAGAAACTGTAAAAAAAAGCCAAAAATATTTCATTCATTGATGAAATGTTGGTAAATGGAGGATTTTGTGGTAAAATTTAGCGAAATATGGCCCAATACGCAAAACGCGCTATAGAAAAATATATTGTATGTATCTTAATTTCCTTTTTACACTTCATACTTATAACATTGGTGAAAGCAATGGACTAAAATCTAAGAGATATTTTAAATGTTTCAAAATTTATAGCATATCGCACCTTTTTACATGCTAATTTTCATAAAATTCATCGATGTCTTTCCACAAAAACATCCATAAAACAAAAAATATTTATTCTAAAATTAAATCTTTAGTTCATTGCCTTCACAATAGTGCAAATAACATACAATTTAAATTTCATAGTGATATTCTAATAACTTTTTTGAGAAATCATGTTTTGCGTATGGAATTTTCACCAAAAATTACATTTTCCAAAAAATGCATTTAAAATTTAGATTTATGTTTTACTACGAGAATTTGCACAGTAATATGCATCTAAATTTCACTGTTTTTATGAGCCATACACATTTTTTAAGAACTGAGCCTTTTTTTATTTCTAGAAGGCCACAATTTTTCCCCCCTCCCAGTTAGCACCTTTAAATAGTACTTCTGGTCCTTTAAACAGTACTTCCGGTTTGAGTGACAGCTATTGAGTATTATAAAAGCCACTACAACTCCGGTTCTATTTATCGTACAATAACAATAAAAACAGTTTTGGAAAGGTACAAAGCTGGGCTTTAAAAAAATGTAATAAAATCGTTTTGACAATTTTGATCGAAAACCACTTTTTAAACGTAGTCAGATACCTTAAAAAATCAATTACGACATAGAATAGTAGTATTAACTTGTGTATTAGACCTTTCGGTTCAGCACCAATGCACTTCAGACTGGTGCGATTTGGGATTCAACAACTTCAACTGCATATAACTTTGTTTGCACTATACTGATAATCAAATTTAACATATGATTCCTATACGAAATTGAATGAGAAAAAAAAACTGTGATATTTTCCTGTATAAAAATTTCGTTTTGTTTTAAATGAAATGCGTATTAAGGAAAGCATGTTTGTAAAAAACGCGGACGATTTGAAATTATCATCCGTACAAATTCGTTGTAGTGTATACTACAACGGTTGAATAATAAACGGTTTCTACTAATAATTTGCTTAACTGCTCAATGTTCAGGGGTTAATGATTCGAAAAAAAAATTGCAAATGAGGAATAAATTAAAAATGTAATGTAGTTTGGAGAAAATGAAAACAAATTGTTAAAAAGAAAAAAATATTTAAAGTTCTGAACAGAAAATAATTTTGAATAAAATATATTATGTGCAATTTATTAAATAAAAATATAAGTTTTAATGCAAAATATAAAACCTTTTAATGATTCGTTTACGGAAATTCATAAGAGCATATATTTTCAACGGCTAATTTTAGAAAAAAAAAAACAGTTCAGGTTCAGCCTGAGTCTGTGCAAAATAAATAACCCGGCAGGAGTCCATGCAGAATACTAAGACCTTCTTTTTAGTGTTACAGGTATTTTGAGAAAATAAATCTAGTTCTTTATATTGTCATGCAATATGACTATCAACTAGAAAATAAACTGTACCATTAAACTTCTACAATTATGCTTAACTGCTTAATGCATATCTTAACTATTAAAACTTTTACTATTTTTCCTTAAAGTGAAAATTTAACAAGTAATACACGAATCATACTCAATTATATGATTCAAGTTTATATTAATATTTTCACTAATAAGGTCTTATTTTATCTTAGATATGAATTTTTAGCTTCTGCTGCCGTTCTTTAATTTTTTTTCAAATATAGACGCCTATTAACTAAAGTATTAGATCTAGAAATGATACTAAAATATTGAAATAAAATTTGTTCATCCAAATACAAATATTACATTTAATTAGAATTTTTATTCTCTAAGCTTAGTATAACTTTCGGAAACAATATAAATTGATTTTTCTAAGATTAAAAAGTAATTCAAGAGTGTCAGATGATTGTTTATTACGTTCTATGGTGATAATTAAGTTTTGAAAATGTGAAATAAGATTTTCGACATTTTGTCAATGTCCAGTTTCTACTAATAAACGGTCTCAAAGCCCGTGAATATAATCTATTATTTTTGCCTATTCAAGGGTACCATAGCGATTATTTTTATATCCAGTAACAGTACTTCATACCACTATTTGAAAAAAAAAAGATATTTTCTTGTAGATTTCTTTCACACACATTGTCGATGATTAAATATTTATTGTGGTCATATATATTCTATGAAAAACAAATTATAACCCTGAAAAGAAAAAAATAATTATAACCTTGAATAAAATAAATAATTCTAATCTTAAGAAATATTAAAAGTTATACCTCTTTATTTTCTCATTACAATTATAGTTATCGGTGTGCCTAAGCATATCGATTATACGAATAATACGTACATTTACAACAATGTGTAATAAATATTTTTACCATGTTTTATCTGCAGTATTTTTCTCTAAATAGTGATTTATGATGAGAAACTTGACACAGTTTTTATGTATCTTTAGCATAAACACTTATTTTTGGCTCAAATACATTACAAAAATCTGGGGTTCTGTTCATTGCTTTGCCACTTACTATCAATCTTCTCATCTCTTGATTGATGCACAAACTTTGGTGCTCTTCTTTGTCAACGTACAATAGATTACCTGCAAGAGGAACTTATAAGTGAATATTTTCACACGGCTTTAACAATAGTGACTTAGTGAGAAGAAATTCATTTTATACGAAATGTAAAGTCGAAAAGAAGAAAATCTAAAGTTTTAAGACATTTGTTTAGATGAATATTCATTGTTTATAATGTATATTTTTTATTGTGTTTAAAAGGATGTAGGGTCATCAAATAATAGACATGTCTTATTTGTTTTCTTTGTCCTGTAGTAGTTTTTTTTTTTTTTTTTTTTTTTTTTTTGTATTTAGCTTTTAATCTCGTTCTGATTAGCTTACGCTCCATTCTTTTTTCCAGAAACTTTGATGATACTAAATCTCGATTGTGTTCTGAACTCATATGAAACTTAGTTTTACTCAAAATTGTATTATAACGCAACCTTCTCTGATTCTGACTAGAAGAAGAGCCATACTGAGCCGTGCTTCCTCATTCCCATTAAGTTTTTTATGTCATTGCTGTAACTGAAATATGTTTTGTCCACTAAAGAAATAAACGTTTTTTCACATATCCGCAATTTCGCTTTCAGGGCCACATTTGAAATTGGCTTGAAATTAAAGAGTTTCAAAAAACTTATTTTCCCCTCTGAAGACTTCGTTTTCGTACACTACAATTACAAGTAACTTACAATTGGTTATCTAAAAATTGTCGCATGAAATAGAATTAAAAATTTGCATATTTAAAAATAAAAAAGTGAATATTCGAAGATCTTTATTTTGTCCGAGAGTGCGCAAACAGCAGTAGCTAAACGTCTAATTAAATTGACTGTCTTATTTAAGCTGTAGGATTTGTTTTTATAATTTCGCTGTAAAACCGGTATTTTGCGAGTTCAATTTCTATGTTTTTACAGTATTTGAAAACTGTAAATTTAAAAATAAATTTTAGAGCATTAGTCAATATGAAAACTTAAATTGACTTTTATCATAGTTATCTGTCAAAGACTCTAATCCATATTCTGTACTTTTGCACCCGTTCGCGAAATAACTTTTTGGTAAACAAGATCCTTATAAAATAACGACATTGCATTGCCAATAAATGTATTTTTTCAACTGTGTACTGTAAAAGTCGACATAATTGTGAGTATTTTTTTATCATTTACTTATTATGAATTTAGTTATTAAAACAATTTTTTTTTATATTGGATGTAATAATTAGTTAATTTTTGTGAATTTAAGTACATTAAGAATAAAAACAAATTGTTTATCGAAGGACATTTTCTTTTTAATTGGATTATTAAACACGTTTACGATATTTTGTTTTAATTCCTGGGATTTGGTGAACGATAAAAGTTATTTTTATTTTTTAAACATATTATATAGTAATTCGGTATTAAAGGGCAAGGCAAAAACGATTTTATTAAAAAAAAAGTCACTCTTACTATTTTAAACAGATGTATGTTTATTTAGTTTCAACTTTGTTTACATATATTATTAAGTGCTACATATATTATTAAACGTGAGAATACTTTCTCTTCCATTTTCTATAAATAGATTGTATGTTAAACAATATGTTCACACTAAATTTTCATTTTATTAAAATTCTTCTTGTAAATTTTTATCCTCTTAAAATTTAATTATTCAGGGTGCATAGGAAAGTCCCTTTAACCTAAAAATACTTGCGAACGGTGAGAGCTACAGCTATGCAAGTGAGGTACGGTATTAAAGCGACCACTCCCGACCTAATGCAAACGACAGAAGCGCCCCCTAGTGGCGAAATTTGGAAGATAGTCATTGAAAATCGAAAACGAAAAGAGATAGAGTAAAATTTCCAATTAGAAAGTTTTAGAACATGAATTAATTAGTACGAAAAAAAAAGTTTGGTTTACACGGATAAGATCAATCGTCGCCTGTATACCCAAAAATGTCCGACATCAATGCACTCCATTTTGAGTAAACGTTTGTAAGGAATAGCCAGAAGTATGAAGAAATATGCACAATCTATTGCATACATCACAAAATAAAAAAAGGACAAACTGTCTCACAGTGATAAAAAGTTAATGTTCAGAATGTTCGAAAAGTTCGCCATTGCTCACGATACACGTTTGTATTCGTGAGAGTAATTCTGCATGCACGTTTCTCAGCATGGAAGGTGCCAGACTATTGCAAGCATCTTCAATACGACGTAAATCTAGAAGACTTGTAGGTGGAGTTGCATAAACCTTATATTTTATGTAACTTCACAGGAAAAAAGCCAACGGAGTGAGGTCGGCGATCATGGAGATCATTCAACACTACAAATATACCCGAAAAAAAAAATTGAAAAATAAAACCGCTCGCACATTCAGATTCAAATTATCGTCTGCCACAAGTTTATGCTATGAGACTGTACTGTTTGTATCAACCGAGCGCCAACATCTTTTAATCTGAAATTTTAAATGCATTGGAAATGAGTACAGTACAGTACAACATCACAATCTCCAGTTGCGCACTGCTACATTTCCGAAATGTGAATAAGCAGTGTGGAATCGCCGCGAATCGATTTCGGACATTTTGGGGTATACAGGCGACATTTTATCTTATCCGTGTGAACCAAATGTCGTTTCGTACTAATTAATTAATGCTCTAAAATTTTCTATCTGGAAAGTTTGCTCTATCTCTTTTCGTTTTCGATTTGCAAAGGCAATTTCGCGACTAGGGGGAGCTGCTGTCGTTTGCATTATGTCGGTCGTAGTAGCTTTACTATACCATTACCTCACTTGCATAGCTGTATCTCTCTCCGTTTTCAAGTATTTTCAGGTTAAAGGGACTTTCCTATGCACCCTGTATACATTGTGTTGTGTTTGAAAATGTACAGTGGCAATAACATTTATATTCACCACAATATTAAATATTTATATTTACGTAATATTTGAACACAAAAATAATTAAAAAAATTAAACCGGAATAGTGTTTGAAATTTCATTACTTTAATGCATCTTTTAAAAGGAATTACATTGTTACACAATATTAAATGATAAATTTTCATTTTAGTCTAGGGAAATTTAATTTTTCTTTAAATTAAGCAGTAGCGAAATGCTTTCTCTAATGATCTGTATGTTTAAACATAAAAATAATTTTAATTTTTTAGCGTACTCTAAAATAATTCACATTAAGAAAACTTCCGAGAAAGGAAATGAAAAGGTACAATTTGGAGTTTTCATTGAAATAAAAAAATATATATACAATAAAATATGAAATATGAAATAAGCAAGGATTTTGGCACATTTTGTTTTTAATTTTCGGAACTAGATAAGAACTTGCTTTAAATGATATTTATTTAATACAGTGTGACCCGCTGGAAACGAGCACTTTACTTTCATTAATTAAATGCATGCGACAAAATTAGATTAATAAATTTTCTTAAAATGTTACACAAATTAATGCGGAAACACACAGAAAAATATAAATTATTTTTAACAATTCATAACTAATTAAAAATATTAAATAATCTAATATAACCATACGACTTCTTCATTCCCTGAATCAATTATTTTGAAGAGGAAAAGTTTAATAAAGTTTCACATTATTAAATGCTGAACATTTTACATGTCATGATGTTTTGCAGTAAAGTAAAATGTTAAAAATTAGATTTTGAGAAAAATTAAAAAAACATATTTCCTCACCGTATTCAATCTTTAAGATTACTAATATCAAATGCATGTAACTCAAGTTATAATCAAGATAGAAATAAAAATTCAAACTTATTGAGAAAGCTAAGAAATTATGATTACCTTATACGTAGATCAAATATGGGAAATCGATTTTTTGACAGAAATTTGGGTTTTAAGTGTAGGCAGGTTGCAAATTTGGCACTGTAATACAAAGACAGATATTTCTTAATCTAGAAAAACATAATATAATCACAAACGAAAATTTAAGGTACGCTCTTCCGAGACGATTACGAAAAGCACTCTTTATCTTTAGAAACGTCAGAAACTAATCTATTTTGTGATTTAAAGAGGTATTTATTTTGCTGCGTCTAATTTACAGAAACACTTTTATAGTGTATTAATTAGTTTTCTCAACCTGGAATATCTTTTTCGGATAGTATCAATTCTAAACGTAAACATTTTCACCTGCAACAAACATAATTTACAGACAATTATTATAAATTAAGAGCATTAACTTTAATATTAATATTAATATTATTTTGTTATTCTTACATGTATAAATTCAAACATGAAGTTGAAATTGGTTAATTGATATAAAATAGTATTCTAAAAAATGATATTCCAGTTGGAGAAAGTGGTTAATACACTATACAAACTACTCGGAAATTTTTCGGAAAATCAGTGGCCGCAAAATAAAATTTGTTTTGGAATTATTTCTTTATATAGATCGAAAAAAATATTTATTTCTGAGGTTTCTAATAATAAAGAACACTTTTCCGAAAGATGGTTAACTCTGAAGACGCTTTGGTATATTTTCGTTGATGGTTACACATTATGTTTCAGTATATTAAAAAACCATTTTCTTGCATTGCAGTTGCTATAGGTTATAAGCCTACATTATTGTAATGTATTTTCTTCTACATATTACATTTAACAGTGTTGCTGTGAAAGGTAACAAACTGAAAACAACAAGAGGTGTCTCAAGAAGAATGGAAACATTCATTCTGATTGAGCATTGCTTTCAAGATGATTTTTATGCATTAATAAATCAAAAACACATTATTCTTAAAATATTTGCCGTGATAATACAAAAAAAAATATATCGTATGTTATAGAAACTCACAAAGTACCATTAAAAAAATAAAATGTATATATACTTTCCGTACTTTTTTTTCTTACACGTTCATTGCGTGCAGTACTTGTACTGTGCTAGACGCGCGAGGTGCGTATAGTACCAGTAATACATCAAATCTTTCGCAGTAGATCCGATTTTACTGGTGTCCCCCACTACGTAGCAAATCGCCGGTGGGTGCGGTGTATTCAGTATTGAACAACCTTTTGAACGTTTACTTTGCGCTGTTCATTAGCTAAAGTTTATTTGATTTTCTTCTTTTTTTTTTCTTTGAGGTATTAATTTTCATGGTCAAAATAAATAAATTAAACTGTTTTGCTAATTTTCGATTATTATTTTTTTTTTTTTATCCGATAATGAAAATACAATAAAGCGATTTCTGGCAAGAAGAAATAACTTGGACAATTAGTAAGCACATTGAAAGTGTTAAAATGCAAAAATTTTGACAAAAACACTTCTAAAGGTATATTCATAAAATATGCAATAATTGGAAAATATTGTAAAATATGCTTTTCAACATATATATTTCTAATTCTAAGACATTCACGAAACAAGTTTTTTTTTTTTTTTTTTTTTTTTTTTTTTTTTTTTAAATAATTCATTGATGTGATTTTAGGAACTTTCTGTAACTGAGATACAAGAAGATTTTTATTAGTAAGTATCAATTTTACTATATTTTTTTTAATTTGTTATAAAAAAAGAAAAAGTGAGTCCATAGTGTCATTTTTTTAGCAAGATAAAGAAAATACAATTCTATTAAGTTTAAGAATTTAATGTTCATATAATTTCTTGAAAAATAAGTCATTAACGCCATGCACTTAGTTTAAAGTTTCCTGCAGTTATTCAATTATTTATTTTTGGAATTGAATATATATGTTTTTAAAGTAAATAAGACATTTATTTAGAATTTTTCCAACATTTCCAAACAACGTTAACGTTATATTAATAAATCATAAAACCATTAATTATTTTTTAACATCAATCACAATGAAGACCCATAGTGACTTAAATTTTACTTGTTCAGGCATTTTATTGCTGTTGATTTTTTTAAGCTTACGTTTATATTAAGTCCTCTATAATATTTTTTAAAATACTGTAAATATGTTTCATTATTTATTATAACAGTATTTATTATAACACTTTCAAATGTTTTTACCGAAGCTGTATTTGTAAATTAGTAGTTTGTACAATTTTGTCTTTCTTATACTTAAATAAATTTAAAACAATGTTTTATACAGTATTGAAAGAAAGTGCATACTTCGGAAACTTTACTGAAATTCTACGTATAAATCATTTAAATATAATTTTCTCCTTGACAGTCTCACTTAATAAATCAGAGTTTATATTCTTTATTTCTATGCAATTAGACTGTTTGTTACAGAAGAAGTTTACCGAACTTGAATGAATTTCCACAGCAGATGTGTTTCTTCTAGGTGTGACAAGCAATTGATATTTCCACAAATCTCATACTGAATTACAAAAACTGTAATAACATTACCAATAGTGGAAGAACATACTTTTTTGAAAGTGCAATAAAGTTATGTAGGTAATACGTGAAAGTATAAATGTAACTTTCTTAAATAATCGCCGTTATTAGAATGTTTTCTATATTTCTAAATCGTTGTAATTTTTTACTTCCAAATGCAAACAAGCATGATGTAGCATGTGTCACATATATTTTATTGTATGGTTTCTAATCATTAAAAAATTAGATTTACTCACGTGTCGATACAGCTTGTATTAAAGAGTGTTTAATAAAAGTAAAAATAACTCGATTTTTAAGCTTGTAGCAAATTTATTCAAAACAGAACTGTCAAATTGATTACAAAATTGCATTTTAAATTTTACATGAGACTGTTAAAGAGATGAATAAAATGTTAGAAACAGTACCTGCATAATGATTCTAAAATATTGCCATTTTCTCTCCCCGCATATGCCGGTAGTAAATTGAAGAGAGATTTTTGCAATGCAAAACTCTGCCAGATTATTAAAAATTAATTATGTTGCCTTTTTTAAACGCAGAGTTCCTGTCAAAAAAGAGAAAATCACTAGTCATAAAAAGTGATGGAAAATTGTCCCTGCAATAGTCAGGCTATTTCAACTCGAATTAATTGATTTGCTGTTTAATGAGGTGAATAGCAGTTTTTATTACAGGTTTGGAAAGATTTTAAAACATTCATTGTATTATAAAACGCCTTTTATATTCAATAAAATAAAATAAAACTTTCTAGCTTTAATAAGAATTTTTTAGGGTAAACAGCATGCACATGAAATGAGAAATAATGGTTTAAATAAAAAAAAAAATTAAATATCTTTAATTACATTTTAGGATTCCTTGTCATAAAATATATTAGGATTTAGTAAACAAAAAATAGTTTACATAAATTGTGTTTATTTATATTGAATCTATAAAATAAAAATATCTTCGACGATTATGTATGAATAAAGAAAAAGAAAAATGTATTCTAGCCCTTTTTTACTTTACTTTATTGATACATAAACGCCTCAGATGTTACAAAATATTATTTGTTCCTAACCATGACATTAACAATAGTTAATGAGATGACATTACTAATTAATAAATTAAAATTTTATTCCAATGAAGTATTCTCTAATAGTTTATAAGAATTAATATTTATGAAAATTAAAAATTAGATTATTGTGAGCTTTTCCAATACAGTAGTTCAGAACTTTTCTTCGAAAACTAATAAACAATAATGAAAACTAGCTAGCCATTAATAAAAATACATTAAATTATACACTCAGTTTAATGTAAACTGATGTTTTTTTTTTATCCATTGTTATATATGTCCACTATTATTTCTTTTTAAGGTAATCAAAATATTCCACCTTTGTATTGCTTTGTTCTTATCTTTCTAGAAGCACAAAAATGCATTTTCTAGATAATAACAAAAAGCGATAGATGTACAGCATATCCATTTTATATAATAAGACCTCTCCAAAGTAAGTTATCTTTTATTTCAACTAGTATCGATTCACTACAAGCAAGATTTCGTTGAAAAAAAAATCTTCCTTTTATATTTGTGTGGCTGGTATACATCAATACTTCGAAATGTTTCTCTTTCTCCTCATAATAATTTGTTAGAACTATAGATGAATGGCACACATACATATTTTTTTTTCTTATATTGATAAATGAGATTAAGTATTTTAGATGTTTGAAATTGATGATATTTTTCATATGAAATGTAGGATTTAGTTTACAAAATTGAAATTCAAAAATTTTCAGAATTTTCACGATCCATATCATTTTTTATGCTTGGTAGCAGCACCATTCACACAAAGCTTTTTGCGTAATTTAAAGTATTGTGTTGTCAGTAAAATTTGTGCCGGTTAGGCAAATCATTTCGTACCGGAAAATTCTGCCCTTTAATGTTTATACATTGGATATCGTAATTAATGTCCGAACATTAATTGATAGAATTTTCTGGTTCAAATTGATGTTTCTAACCGACACGAATTTTCCGGACAACTCAATAATTTACATAAGATGTTACTCTGAAAATTACTCCAAATTAGTAAAACAGCTTAATTTCTAAAACTAAAGATCTGTAAAATTTATTACACTTTTCAATATAACATTATAATTTGTTTGTCTATTTTTCTTCTAAATTATTGTACTTTTATGAAAATATCTTTACACTTTTTGTTTATG
Organism: Maratus michaelseni; assembly: GCA_963931845.1. Taxonomy (NCBI): domain Eukaryota; kingdom Metazoa; phylum Arthropoda; class Arachnida; order Araneae; family Salticidae; genus Maratus; species Maratus michaelseni. The sequence continues at coordinate 286,349,422 of OZ007591.1, read as the reverse complement.
ATAAACTGACTCATTATGTATAGTTTGTTACATAAGACCTAGATCAAGGATCGGAAACCTATGGCATACGTGCCATACCTGGCCAGCAGACGTACTTTCAACGGAACACAAACTCAAAGTTTCTTTTTTTTTCTCTGACATTATAAAGAATTTTTAACTTATTTTGCAAATTAAAAAATAATAATAATTAAATGCTGTAATGCAAAAAATATCTTATGTTACTATCGACGCCTCACATTTGGTTGTGGGAAGGAATAAAAAATTTGTTAAACTGCTTGAAATCCATAGTGGACATCAGTTATTGATTTTTAATTGCATTATATTATATATTTAATTTCATTATGCGTTGAACTATTAAACTGGAGATAAATACATCGCATTTTTTGAACAAATCATTGAAGTTCAGTACCCCCTGCGATATGTATGCAATCAAAATTGAATGAAATGTAGACCAATATCCAGGATGCAAAGCGGGAAGTTTCCTTTAATTCTGTATATTTAAGCTGGTGAAGTAAGTATCGCATCTTTCGAATAAACCATCGAATTTCGGCACACCTACTTATATGACCGAAACTAAAAACAAAGAACAATCTATTCCTATCATGAGGATTCTAAATTTTATGTTTCTGGGAAATTTGCGGAGGAAAACTGGAGATATAGGCATCACATAAATTGAAAAAATCCTTGATTTGCGGAACTCTCTATTGTGGGATTTTGCCCAAAACATAATGAGCACCAGTTCAAATAATAATAGAACTTCATATGAAATTTTACTCTTTTCTTCGCAGTAGTTTTTGTGCCACAAAATTTGTGTCACATACACACAGACTCAAGGACAAACATTTCTTAAAAACATTGAAACCTTATTCAGGATCTACTAAAACGTATATATCCATGGAAAACTTGAAGTCGAATTTTTTCTCGAATCCAAAACTTTCTTCTTGCATTGATATAAAAAAGTATTAAACAAATAAACGAACATTTATTAATTAATTAATGCGTATGGCATACATGAAAAATATCGGAAGATTGTTTTAGTAACGTATCACTTGTTGGAATAATTAGTAGTTTGAAATGATTATTGTGGCATGATTAATTTTACGATTACGCATTTTAAATGAAAATAAAGGAATCTTTTAAAAAGTAGAAGTTTTAATAGTCATTAAAAGTATGGTTTTATTTAACACCAACAACAATAACAAAAATGTATTGTACAAAATATTTTCTCATAATTGCTCAATATATTGTATCAACTTTCTATTTTCTAAAAATGTTTTTATATATTATATATTTTTAAATTAAACTAAGTTTATGCTTTTGACATAGTTTGTCTCATATTTCCTAAATTATTTCTTATTCAGTTAGTGAGACACCTGGAAATTTTTTATTGCTTTGTTCTTATCTCCGTAGAAACAAAAAACGATACATATGTAGCATATAAACTTTACATGTTTTTGTACGTCTCCACGTCAAACAATATCAATTCACTCAAAACAAAGTTTATCTTGCAAGAGAAGAACGTTTTTTCGATTAATAGATTCTATACGTAAATACTTCGAAATATTTACTTTTCTCTTAGGTAAAATGTCTTAGTGCTACAGATAAATAGTACACAGAATATTGAAATCTTTATTTTCTTTTGTTGAAAGGCAGAAGTAGTGGTTTTAGGAATTTACGAATAATTATTTTTTTTTATTTTATGTAATACAGAAAACATAAAATCAAAGTTTAATTTTGCAAATATATATATATATATATATATATATATATATATTATATATATATATACGTATTTTGTCTCTCCAATTAAACTTAGTTACTTTACAAAAATAAATAAATAAATAAATAAATCTCGTAAAAATTATATATATACATATATACGTATTTTGTCTCTCCAATTAAACTTAGTTACTTTACAAAAATAAATAAATAAATAAATAAATCTCGTAAAAATTTATTTTCATTGGTGAATCGATTTTCATCTGTGTTTATTTAAGGTCCCTTTATGGTTGGTATCCTCCTCAAAACAACAAATATTGCAAGAAACAGGAGTTATATAAATTTCTGGAAGCAAGCTTGAAGATTTCTTTGATACTTTGTATTGTTTCAACTAAGATTTCATTTCATTAATTCTTAGAAATTAAAAAAGTATATATTTTATAATATATATAATTTATAAAACGTCTTTGAAAGGAAAAATCAAATCCACAATAAATTTAAATAAAGTATAAAGAATGTTCCCAACGTCTTTTGGATATTAATATTAAATACACGATTTAATTTAATTAACATGAATAAAACACTATTAATAAATTATTATTTTAATGTATTTTGACGTCAAATTCTACATACCGTCCAATGACTAAGTTCTTTTTTTTTCTTTATCTATACTACCATACTACAAATCTATAAATCAGCATTACCTTGATTTTATAATTTTTCATTTTATTTCATATTACAGAGGAGTTCAATAAATATTTAGACGTTTGTGTAAAGAAAATGTGTGTGCATATTGTATTTCATTTCACTACTTTCCGCAGGATACGGTATATTATCAATTTTAAAACAGATGAAAAAAGAAATATATGAAAGTTGATTTTGAACGCGTGTGTGTTCGAAGCATTTCTTTAGCTATCCTTAAATTCCGTGCATATAATATACTCACTTCTTGCTAGTTTTGAATTAAACTGCTTATTAAATTTTAGGAAAGTGTATTTATTGCATTTTAAGAAGTTTTCTCGTGGAACAAAAAATATAAAGATTAAAATTTATAAATTTTAAAGTTGTGAAAGCTTTTAAAATGCCCCTTTATCAAATCATTATAAAATTTGTTACCCTACATGTATAATGTATTTATAAGAATTTGGACGTACGAACAACGACTTTTCCGAAATAAATCGCTATACGTCTTAAACAGCTTGTAAATATTGTAATAATATTTGTTGACATATCTCACTCGTCTAATACAACTGGGTCAGGTTAGTACCGCCAAGTGTGTTGCTCAAGATTAGACACTAACTTCAATCTGAGCATGGGTCGTTTGTATATCTTCACTCTGTTGTAACAGAGTGGTGATAAAGTACCTACAATGTTTTCTACGGATGACATGATTGTTATTGCGAATAATTATGATTAATATTTCAGTTTTTGTCTTAAAAAAACATAACTTTCAGACACCATGCTAATTTGAACTAATTATCTAAATACTATAAGTTTACCGATTTAATAAACCCAAGAAATGGAGAAATATAATCCGTTGAAAAAAGTTCAAACATTTGTGTAATATAGAGCAGAACAACAGTATATATAGCTAGGTTGAATGAAATGTATAAACTAAGCTTTGTAAAATATGTTTGAACATAATGATTTAAATATGAAAGAAATTTTTATTAACATCTGTATTACAGAACATTCGCGGTTATGCAAATGATCCCAAATATAATGCGATATTTATGTGTCAAACAACTTAGACAAAAAAAAAAAAAAACTTTAGAGCTTTTTTAAAAATTCAATAGTATTTATGTAATGAAATTTAAATTATGGAAAAATATTTGCTAAAAAATTTCACAATATGATTTACAATATTTAACATTATAGTTTTTTAATTTGACGTGTGTGCAAATATTTTGAAATTTTTAACTACGTATAACAAATGTAAAAATAATATATCTTGAATTTCTAATTATGTTTATTTTGTTTAGTGCAATAGTGAAAACAACATTGATTTTACTTTTATGATTCATTGGTTCATACATGACAACATTATCTTATGTCATATTTATGTCATGTTATGTTTCCTGACGATGTAAAATAATGGAATGCAAGTTAAATATTAAATTAGTTTTAATTAGTTGTTTTCAATCCACTAAATTAAAAATAAGATATAATTAAAAATAAATAAATTGTCAGAGATGTAAGGTGATTGCAGTGATGCGTGAAATTATTCGAGCACTCATCCTATTCAAAAATATATAATAAAATATTACTTTTCCTTTTTAGCATCTTTTATTCATTAATTATGAATTTCTATTATGTTAATTCTTTTTTGGCAAGTGATATTACATTTTATCTTCATTTAATGGATATTTTAATAGTTTTAAAAAACAAGACAAAATGCTCCTGTTAATCTATGTTAAACTAGTCGAATATGTCAAGCACAAAACTTTCTTCTATCTCACATACAGTGGTGGCCAAAAGTGTGAGCATTTTTTGAAAGTTTCATGTTTTTCGACTTTGTGTGCTTGTAGAATATATTAATTTTCACTTAAATACAAATATTTATATATCAAATTGAAGGTAATTTAATGCGGAATTTAATAATAAAAACAGTATTACAATATCTGTAATACAAAAAAAAGTTATGCAACTAATAGTAAGATCTATCTTAGATTTGCATTTTTTTAAAGTGATACTTACACAATCAATACTTAGTAGGATAACCCTTAGTTTATAAGACAGCTTCACAGCGTCTTTTCATCGAGTGAACGAGTGTTTGGAGTTCATCTTTCGTAATCACATGGTGCCAAGAATCAATTATAGCTTCAATAAGTTGTCTTTTATTCGATGGACGTCATTTTCGTACAAGAATTTTCAAACGTCGCCACAAATTTTCAATTGGATTGAGATCAGCCAGTGGTAATATATCTATGCCTTTATTTTGAAACCATGATTTCCATATTTTGCTGTGTAGCATGGAGCTGAATCCTGCTGAAAAATAAATGGTGATTTGTCGGGGAAGATATCGCTGTGGAAGGTATCAATTTTGGTTTCCAGGACAGTTTCGATGTATTTTTTGACATTCAGGATGCCATCAATCACTTGAATTCGGCCCACACCATCTGCAGATATACATGCCCAAATCATGACATTTGTTGGGTTTTTTGTACTTGCTTCAATGCAATCAGGATGAAGTGCTTCTCCTACTCTACGTCTCACGTATTTTCTACCATCACTACCAAAGAGCGATATTTTACTCTCATTGCTCCAGATTACTTGCTTCCATTGATTTTCTGACCATTTAATGTGTTCGTTTGACCACTTAACTCGTTTTTCGCGTTGCTTTTGATTTAAATATGGTTTTTTCCTTGGAATTCTAGCTTGTAGTCCAAATCCTGATAATCTTCTTCTTATTGTTCTTGAACTTACTGCAATACCCGCTGCATTCATTTCACATCTGATGACATCTGATGAAATTTTTCTATCTTGAAATCATAGCAGTTTACTTTTTCTATCGGTAGTAGCACTTGTGCATATTTTTCGGCCTGATTTGACCTTATTTTCCACTGATTTCGTTTCTTCATAACGTAAACAGAACTTTCGTACACCAGAACAAGTCACTGAACCACCAACTTGTCTTGCAATTTCAGCATAAGAGAGGCCATTTTCTCTCAATATGACAATTCGGCTTCTTTTTGTAGATATCCAATTAGTTCTTCTTGTTGATGACATTGTTTAAAATTAGTTTAATTAAAAAAAGGACTTTAAATATTCAAAAACAGCAATACTCTATTTAATTGTACTAGTATGCATCATTCTGCAAAATATTTCAACAACAATAACTCTTTTACCACCCAAATAACCTAAACTATAGTTACAGACAGTTGATTGGTCCTCAGAACAGTGTTTGTGATTGGCTAGTACGATTTTATTACAAAACACGTCCTTATTCGAAACGATTTGTGTTTGTTTGTTCTACTAAAATGAGCATAACTTTTTTTGTAATGCAGATATTGTAATACTGTTTTTAATATTAAATTCTACATTAAATTACCTTCAATTTGATATATCAACGATTGTATTTAAGTGAAAATTAATATATTCTACAAGCACACAAAGTTGAAAAACATGAAACTTTCAAAAAATGTCCAAACTTTTGGCCCCCACTGTAGGTTTTGCATACAGTAAAAAGAATCAGCACCAATTTATATCAAGGTCTAACTGAAACTCAAGTTTTATTAAATGCCGTGCAATATTTCTTGAGATATGACTATCGCTAAAATCGTGTAAATCCTGCAAAATGCTGCATAGCAGCGGCACCTGCTGTGCGATTTTTACCAAAAACTAATCAGCACCAATTTATATCAGGGACTAACTGGTGGTCAGATATGAGCCACCTCCCAATTTCTGACTAAATTAGTTTACTTTTATTATTTTAATAGGTATTTTTCATGTATATATATTGTATAACCAGGAATTTCTGTGGACTATTTATTTTATATACTTTTATTTTTTTAATATGTATTTTTTATGTATATACATTGTATAACCAGGAATTTCTGTGGAGTATTTATTTTATTAGTGTACATAGTTTCTTTTTCGTATGGGAAAATAGAAACGACCACCCAGAGTAGTTTTATTACCTTCGGAGACACTGGTCTGCGATCTAACAAGGACATCTTTTACGGAGAAAAAAATTTACGAGCTGAAAAATTTATAGCTGTTGGGAAGTGCATAGCAAATTTACAATTTAGGACCCCATCTAGGTGGTCCTGAATAACATTTAGCGAAAACCAATAAGAGATGAGGGGGGAGACGTCTTTACAAAACCACTGGAGCCAATAGACGGCCCAGTGACGAGGGAAAAGAAAAAAGTGAGCCCCAAGAGAAAATCTGGAAGAGGACCAGTACCTGACGTCCTGTCCGAGGAAGTAACATCTAAAAAGAAAGAGTTTGTACTGCATAACCTTCTATACATTGTAACATTTAAAAGAAAAGTGAAAATCCACCTAATACATTAACGCTAAGTATATGAACACGTACAACACATTACAACAAAATTATTTAGTCAGAAATTGGGAGGTGGCTCATATCTGACCACCACTAACTGAATCTAAAGTTTTATTAAATTCCGAGCATTAGTTCTTGAGATAAAGCTATTGTGGAAATTGCGAAAAATGCTGCATAGTAGCGTCACCTGCTGGGCAATTTTTACCCAAAACTACTCAGCACCAATTTATATTAGAGACTAACTGAATCAAAAGTTTTATTAAATTCCGAACATATTTCTTGAGATACAGCTATTGCGGAAATCGCGAAAAATGCTGCATAGAAGCGCCACCTGCCGGGCGATTTTTACCAAAACTAATCAGCACCAATTTATATCAGGGACTAACTGAATCTAAAGTTTATATAAATTCCGAGCATTAGTTCTTGAGATAGAGCTATTGCGGAAATCGCGAACAATGCTGCATAGCAGCGCCACCTGCCGGGCGATTTTTACCAAAAACTAACCAGCACCAATTTATCAGGGACTAACTGAATCTAAAGTTTTATTAAATTCCGAACATATTTCTTGAGATACAGCTATTGCGGAAATCGCGAAAAATGCTGCATAGAAGCGCCACCTACCGGGCGATTTTTACCAAAAACTAATCAGCACCAATTTATATCAGGGACTAACAGAATCTGATGTTTTATTAAATTCCGAGCATTAGTTCTTGAGATAGAGCGCCCACAAAACTTGTGTCTCATACAGACAGACAGACAGACAGACAGAGTCACAGAGTCACAGACAGACATTTTCTAAAAAATAGTCAAATCGTGTTCAGGACCTTCTAAAACATATAAATCCGTCGAAAATTTTCATGACTCCAATACTTTCTTCTTGTAAAGATAGAAGAAAGGAAAAATACAAAAAATTTCTTACAGTGTTAAAAATAACTATGAACTGCTTTGAATTATATTGCTTGACAGAATGTATTTCCTTAAAGTGGTACTTAATTATTATTTTTTTCGCATTTTGACACATAGTTCTATTAATTAAAAGTTATTACTTAATGAATAATAATTTTACTTATTAAATATATTTTTTAACTTTAGTAGACATTCATGAAAATATGTTAGAAAACATAAAAAAACATAAAAATTGTGAAAACTTCATGTGAATTGAATACATTGCGATAATGAGCCAATGTCATATTGTATAAGTAATCTTAGTGTTTTTATAAATAACTAGATAGTACCCGTCAAGATTTGACAGTAAACGACTTGAAAGTTTCATTTGAGAAATGTTTGAATTTTTAAATAGTCGTTTTAAATTAATTGTGTATTGAAAACTACAAAAATTGCTACATTGTATAAGCAATTGCTATAGATATAAGTCTATAGATGTTACTTTCAGTCCAACATACTCAATTAATGTAGTGAAAACTTTTTAAACTTGTAATTTATAAGATAGTATGCTTGTTTTCTAGCAGAAGTAACTAAAAAAATAATTGCATGGGAAGGACATTCATCTTTACTTATCACAGTCTCAATATTTTTGAAAAATAAAATTTAACATTTTCTAAATTTTTAAAACTACGCAACATTTAAAATTTTTCATTTATTTCAATTTTATCAGTCTTACACTAAAACCCCGAAATTAAAATTTGCTGTTTGCATGCAGCTAACGATTTATAGTATATATATTTTTTTAACTACTTGAATTTATTTTAACATTTCCATAATTTTCTTAATTATTAAATCATTGATCTCAAGAAAATTTATTTTATAGTTCTTAAAGAAATATTTTTCCTTCTTTCTATTTTCTCTACTTTTCTTTTTCTTTTTCATGGAAAATAATAAAATATTTTTCTTAGTATACACATAAATATTTTCTTGAAAATGGTCATAAAAGACATAGCAAAAGTTGTACATCATTTTAATTTATTTAATCGATAATTACATACAGTTTCTTTAAATTTAAATATTTTGAATACAAATATTTCCTATTTATATTATTATAATTTTAATAGAATTTTAATTAGTAAAAATATTGTTGGGTGTTAAATTTTACATAATTAAAAAGCATTCGAATAAAGAAATATAAATCATATAACGTCTTTTCCTGAAAATAATAAGCCTGTGATTGAAATGTGTTGCGAAAATAGTTCTGTCAGAAGTGGGATTTGAACTCACTGTCTATTCAGACAACCAGAAATTAAACTGATGCCTTACACAACTTGCCTACGCTCACCGCTTTCAAGTGTACCTTAAAACTGAACATGTTTTCGATTTAATCTCACCCATGCGTACATGCATCGAATTTGTGTGGATTTTGGATAACTCCTTATTCGTTTTAATATATAGAATATTGGCTTGGTAGAGTGTTTGGCAGCGGAGACGACCGCCACGGTGAGCGTTCGGGTTCGGATCCTTATAAGGCATGGATGGCATTCTGTGTTTGTCTTCAGTTCTGTCTACTTCCTGGTATCTCGGTATCCCGTATCCTGGTATCCCGTCCTTGTCAAGAAGAATTATGTAATTTATCAACGTCTTGTATGTATTTCTGTGAATAAAAATACGGATCATTCGAGATATACAGCCTAGTAGCTTATAGGTCTCAAAGCAATTCTCCTTCAAATGTATAAAATATTTAATATAATCGATAACTTTCAAATATACGGGGTGAATGAAATTTTAATGCAAATATGCTTAAGTCAATGTTCTAAATAGTAATATTGTTCATACTAAACAATTATTGTCCAAATTTGTTCTCGAAGGGAATATATAATTTCACAGAAACAAAAAAATCTATGACATGTAATCAAACAAAAAAACAAGAAAAGCTCATATAAATTATGCAAAAAGGAATGAGCTACGAAAAATTAAAACAAATAATTTGAGTATGTGCGTATAATATTACCAAGAGCCATGTTTACAAATGCATAATTCTTTTTTTACAATTTAAAAAATAATGTGGGTATATATTACATCAGTTAAGGAAATGATAAATTTATTCCCATACACACAGGAAAAAATATGCAAATAAATTGTGTCGCGGATATGTAGCAATATTTAGCATAAAATAATGCTTAAGAGAATACAAATTATTTTAGAATTTTTATTTCATAACATAAGAAAAATAAAATCAAAACCTTTTATAACAATTGTTAAATGAAATATTTAAATATTATTGAAAATATTTATTAAAATTATAGCAAATTAGTTAGATCTTACAGTCAATGTTATTATAAAATACGTTGTTTCAAAATAAAATATGAATTAAAGAGTTAAGAAGAATGGTAAAATTACATATTATCTGTTTTCGAAAATATTATTCTAAGGAATAAAAGCCTTTCATTATTTCGAGAAAACTAAATTCTCTTAATCATATTACGAGTCCAATAAACCTTCACGTTTCTAGCAATTCTAGATATGGCAATGAAAAGTCGCATCAGAAAAGAAAATTCTTGAAATATAACAAGATACAATGCGAAACTCTTCAAAACGTATCAAATGTCACGGTATGAAATATAATAACATAGTATAAAATAGAAAAAAGCTTGTTGGAATAGAATGTGTTAGAATACATTCATATAATACGTATTATTTATTTCTTTAATGTGTGGTTAAAGCGTTCAAAATCTTATAATATATATATATTATAAGACAATAGAAGTAAGAATTATATAAAAATGCGATAGTAAGAATACACACACACACACACACACACACACACACACACACATATATATATATACCGGGTGTCCCAAAAATGACTGATGGATTTTAAAATTCAATAACTAGCAAACGGTGACAGATATTTAAAAAATTCTTGCAGGAGGGTTATGTATGATGTCGGGAGTTTTTTTACTGTGATTCTTGATTTTAGTTCGAATTTCAAACAATAGATGGCGCTGACAGCGGTTGGCGCTCATTCGAGGCCGAAACTGACGTCACTCAGCATTAATGCGTAGAAAGGAGATTAAGGCTATGGAGTGGGTATCATTCGCCAGTACAATTTTGCTCTTAGGCCCCGATTCAGAATCCCAGATCACTCGAATGAGACCCACTCCATAGCCTTAATCTCCTTTCTTCGCATCAATCCTCAGTGACGTCAGTTTCGGCCTCGAATGAGCGCCAACCACTGTCAGCACCATCTATTGTTTGAAATTCGAACTAAAATCAAGAATCATAGTAAAAAAACTCCGGACATCGTACATAATCCTCCTGCAAGAATTTTTTAAATATCTGTCACCGTTTGCTAGTTATTGAATTTTAAAATCCATCAGTCATTTTTGGGACACCCGGTATATATACGTACATAATAAAACAATATTTACACTACTTTAAATATTATTTTAAAGATTAATCATAAGTTTTAAAAAATAACTGCATTTATAAATACACTTGGTAAAATGTGAAATATCTTATTACTTTACATTCGGTTGATTTATTGATTGATTTTAGGACGGCCGATTATCTGCACGAGTGATGTAGACGCTAGGAGGGGTCCAGGGTCCAGGAAGGACCTCCATGGGGTTCTTTCTAAGATATCCTAATCCGTATTTACGGCAAGGTTCGAAGAAAACCTTGGAAAACTAAGAGCGGTTAGGTCGACGAGCGCGACAGGGGTTTTAACCCAGCACCTCCCGTCTACCAGCTTTGAGAGGAGACTCTCATAGCCGCTGGTGGGGCTAACATTACATTCGGAAAAAACGTATTTTAGTATAGGAAAACGCTAAAAATTCTTAAAATTTAGTGCATGATAGTTAAAAGAATCATTGGTCAAAGATTTCATCGAAGGAGAATATTTTGTTAAGAATTTAACATTTAAGTATAAAATTTTAAGTATTTAACAAAGAGATGAATAAGTTTTTTTTTAATAACATTTATAGGACCAGACACCATCTAAAAAAAAAAAAAAAAAAAAAAAAAAAAAAAAAAATGTTGTATCCTCTTTTAACACTAACCATTTCGATGTAAATAGATTTTCATATGATGAAAAGCAGTATTAGAAAAAAAATTATAATTATAATAAAATTTATAATAAAATAACTATATCTCTGTAACAAATGCTTAAGGTATAAAGTGCTGATCAACAATAAGAATTGGCACGCAACATATTATATTGTAATAAATCGCTATTGTAACAATTTACTTGTAGTTAATATCCGTATAATAAGTAAAGACCCGTTTCTAAAATTAATTTTTTAAATCTACAGAAATATGTGAAGACCAGAGGGCCCGTGCGAAGATTTCGCACTGAAATCTAATATTTTTTAAGTACTTCTCTACTAACCCGTAGACCGCTTTTCATAACAAAAAACTTACCGCCAAACTGTAAGATTAAACGCCAAAAATGCAGTCCCATTTACTTGATGTCAGAATCATTATGCATGTTTGTTACGTCATCTAGTGGTATTACATTCGATATGTGCGTGTATTTTTCATTATGTTTTACTGATTTAGTAGTTATTTTATTAATTAAAATAACAATTGTGTCCTTAAATTCTTATATTTTATTTATTTTTTTATATTCCAATGGCAACGTTGTCCCGTTTATTTGGCGATAATTTTTTTGTTATGAAAAGTGGTCGACGGGATAATAGAGAAGTATCATTTTTTATCAATATGTAATATTTATTAGATGCCGGTTTAAACTTCTAAAGAAAAAGCAAGGATAAAAATATCTGCAAACAACATTTAGTTGTTAGTCAAGCCAGAATATCATCTCATTTATTCCATCAAAGTTAGACTAAAAACTGATCCAAGATTGCTAAAGGCACGCGCAAGAAAAAAAAATAACAATCTTATTTTGACTGCATTAGAGGATGACGTCATCCGCTTCGGGAAAACCATGGGACTTAGAAATATAACTCTAAACATTTCAATTTCAATTTCGCTTTTTAATCATAAGTATAAAATAAACCCGTGCGGTGTTTTTTATAATAATTGCTATGAGCATCATAATAATGTGGTATTTTATTTTTTGGCAACAATAATTTCAGGAAAACCTTTCATTTCTGTCATGAAAACAATGCCGATTTATTTTTTATTTTTCAGCAAATTTTAATCAAAAACATGTTTTAACGAATTGTTAAGTGGGCTATGTCAGAATCCGGTTCTAAAACCTTTCATATGATATCTCATTCGTTGTTCTGCGTTTCATATTTTCTGAGTAAAAGGGATGTTGACAGGAGAAATAATATATAAGGATTAACATTCGTAAACAGGTTTCTAAAATATATTTCAGGATTTAACACCATTGTACTCTTTACAAAATGAATATATATCACAAAATATTAATTTAATTACAGTAATTTTAATTTTTAATATTGCTTTTTTATTATTTGAGTCCAAAAATTACTTATACAAAAATAAATTATCACATCAAAAAATATCAAAATAGTTGAAATAAAAAAATAATGGGGTTTAAAATAAAGTGTTCAATTTTAGACAATCAACAGTTAAATTTTAGCGATATGTTATGCAAGTATACTTTTCAGTGCGTTTAGTTCCGTGCAAGAAACCGCAAAATTCTTTTTTAAATGTAAATTGCAAATACATTTATCAATCACGAAAAGTCTTTTATTTCCTTACTTAACCAATAAAAATATATAAAATATATATTTAATTGTTGCAAAATGTTCCAAATGAGTATTTTTCATTAATATTTAACATTTCACCCTTTTTCGGACAAATTAGACTATAATTTATTTTCATACTACGATAAACAATTAGAAAGTAACCATTTGGCAGTTATAAAAAATTTTAATGTACATAAAACGGACTTTTTACCTCGTACACACACATACATAAAATATATTCCAAATATGTTGACGCGTGTTTTAAATTTTTACCTATTGGAATACGTAGAAACGTAAATTGCAAACGTGTTCAAAATAAGGTAGAATTTAATAGTTAGTTCGGATAATAATGTTGATTTTGCTAAGAGATGGCGTTACTGATACATTTTTCGATATAGACAAATGTGAGGTATATGGCGTTTTGGAGGGTAAACATATGCAATAAAAGGCCAGCTCATTATTAATTTCCATTGTAGAAAAATATTGGTTTTTCATATCTTTGAATATGTCGTCTTTTATCACAGAAAAATTCCTTTTACAGAACCTTCTTTTATTTGAAGAAAACAGCTGCTGAAAGTTATCGATTGTTGTTTGAAGCTTATGGTAAATATACTCTAACCCAAGAAACTTGTGAACGATTGTTTAAACTCTTTAAAAGTGGTGATTTTGATAGAAAAGAGAAGGAGCTTTCTGGAGAGCCGAAAAAGTTTGAAGATCCATATCTGCCAGTATTATTGGATGAAGAACCTTGTCAAAAAATTACTGGCGAATACTACGACAACAACTGATATAATTACACAGTGTGCTGAAGGAAAACCGACCTGAATACGCACAAATACACGATAAAATCATTATTCAACCTGACAATGCTTGGTCCCGTGTTGCTAAATGTGTAAACAACTATTTAGAAAACGTTAAATGGGACGTCCTATTCCACCCGATGTATTCAGAAGACTTAGCCACAGAAGACTTAGACCTCCTACTACTACTTATTTCGATCGCTGCAGCACGGACTTCTAAAAATGCTCTTCAATTTTTTCCAGGAAGTCAAAATTTGTGTCGATTCATGAATTGCTTCAAAAGATGAGTTCCTTTATCTACGCGGAATCCATCTGTTACCAGAAAAAAGGGGAAAATACATATTTAAGGATGAACAATACATACTTTGATTATAATGGTAATTTATTTTATTGAAAAAATGTTTGCATTTCGTAAAAAAAGTGACTTTCGCCTTATATAATAGCAAGATTCTGCTCTTACATACAGCGAAATTTTCTTTGTATACATAGTTATATTCAAAAACAAACCTTCCTATAAATATCTAAGTTTCAAGAAGTAACATTTTTAAAATCTTTATACAGTCCTATGCATTATATTAAGAATATCTTATTCCATGAGTAAAAAAAGTAAAACGGTAAAAATTCCACTCGTCTACTACAAAAATTTATGATACGTTGCATTTTATGAAATTTCCGATATTTACACAATAAAAAAACGAACGGACGATTAAAAAAAAAAATTCTCCCCCTTTAAGATAGCTATACGTCTATTGAAGCTTCAAACTGCAGATTACCAGGATTTTTATATCATTATAATTCCGAAAAATATTAAAAATTTAATTTTTAAGATTAAATAGAAGAATTAAAATCATATAAAATACGAGGCTAACGAAAAATACAGGCTACCGCGATGCATTCCACTTATCTTTTTTACAGACCGCTAGAGTGACGTGATGCTCTTTTCGTACAGCTGCATTGGTGCATTCGAGCATCACGTGACTCCCGCTGTCTGTAAAAAAAGATACGCGTAAAGCACCGCGATAGCCTTTCTTTTACGTTAGCCTCGTATAAAATATTATTGACGTAACTGTTTGAAAACCATCGTATTTTTTGTTGTTGTTGTTTTATAGCTGTATAAAGTTTACTTTTGAAAAACAATGTATCTCATAACTAATTATTTTTCCACACATTATAAAGTTTCTTTATCTTACAGGTCAAGAGTCATAGGATTAATAAAATATAAAATAATAAGTAGGTAACTATATGAAAATCATTGTACTTAGGTTTAAGTTAATGGTTAGAGTTTACTTTATAAGATTAATATTATTAATGTATCTCCAAACTACAATTATTTTCTCAAACATTTTAAAGCTTAACTAGAAATATTAATAATATTTAAATTAATAAGATAAAACTTTTTTCTAAAATGCGAAGAAAAATACTCGCATCCTAAAGTATACAGAATAATATTAATATAAATATTTCGTATGAAAGCCATATCAGCTATATGCTTATGGGAAGCTATCATCTTATATATATATATATATATATATATATATATATATATATATATATATATATATATATATATATCCTAGAACACTTCCCACTAATGTTTTCATGTTTTAGACGTTATTAAAAATTTGTACGCAAATAATTTGAAATTAGCTTACTTATTTTTTTGTGTATTTTTTCTAGCGGGCGCCCTTAAGGGGACTGGTGGCGCAGCCTAGTTTTTTTTTATGGTTTCTTGTGCATTTGGTCGGCTGAAAAGAGATCTTACAAAGCGAAAAGCCATTAGGAATTATTGAATCTGGAAAGTTTTAACAGAATCAGGGAAAGCAATAACTCTGTAAATTTTATAAAATACTATCATGAAAAGCATGACGCAGAATTAGCATCTAGAAAAGGGATTATAAAATAGATCATTAAAAAAAAATAATATTCACATTTTAACATTATAAAACACAACCTCGAAATCATCTAAAAAATAGGCGAACACCCTTTGTATAAAACAATGCAGTTTAAGATTTTATAACAGTGAATCACATAACTGCAATTAATTTCACAAATATTTTAAATTTTAATGAAATAATTAATAAATATTATATTATTATTTAATATAACTTTTCTAAAGTACAAAGAAAAATCATTTAAACCTAAACGTAGCCGATAATTATGAAAGAAATAATAACGGATTATCCGTTATCGTCCAGAACACGCAACAGTAAAATTAATATTTTGTAGAACTATACTTAACTCATTAAATTGTTGATATACTCACATTAATGACAAAATACTCTGCGTGTCATCTATTTTCTCAAGCGTCAAAGATGAATTAGGATAATGAATATCATATAATAGACTGCAAGGAAATTAAACATATATCCAAAATCATTATCTGTTTATGAACAGAAAACGGAACCTGGCATTAATGATTACATTTGCAGAATCTTAACGACTTTAACGATTTTTAACCAGCAAAGAACTTCATGTAAAAGAAAGTATTTTGCGAAATCATAAACATACATAATTGGATCTAAGAATTAAAATGCTGTGAAACATGTGATTTATGTGTTAAACTGTAAAATTTAAATATGTGATTAGATAAATTGTTTCAGGTTTATTCTTTGCCATGAAAGCATTAAAATATTTTGAGATAATTACACACTTCTGTACATTAATTATCAGATCGGTAAAAAAATTTATTGAAATGGGATATTTAAAATAATTTATGAAAATATGATATTTAAATAGTTTATATAAATGTGATATATATTTGTAACATAAATACATTTTTACATATTTTAAATGCTTTTTTGAAACTTGCTGGTAATAAGGAAACTAGAGTCAATATATTAAATATTATATATTAACTTCTTATTGAAATTTAATAGCATATGCCATCAAGTTTGAAGTTATAAAAATCTATAATATTCATTATAAGTAATTTTTTCCTGATAAGAACGAATTTTGTTTCTCAATTAGCATCACTACTCACAATAATTCATTTGTACAATATTACTGTTAACATAAAATCCAGAAGTGACTTCAAAATAATAATCTTCTATTTCTGGTCATTATGTTTGTTTGTATGCGTATGTACAGGGTGATTATAAAAAAAACTATCCCGATATATGAGCCCCTAACTATCATACCGTTCACAGAAACTGAATGAAATTTTGGTTTAAAGTATTTTGACGTATGCGCTCAAGAATCATATGAAAGACAAAAGTTAAATTCTAACAGTTACGGTTACAATGACAAAATTTCTAAAATTTCAAATGGTAACACCTATTTTTTTTATTATTGGAATGTGATCTTCATAGTGAAAAACCATAAAAAGCGTTGGAACGGTACCTGTAGTACGAAAATCGCCGGCGCTACACTGTTAAAAATAATCTGAAATTCACGGGTATTTTTTCCCTGAATTTCACAGAAAAAGTACCTTTTTACGACAAAAGGACATTTTCCGTTAAAAAAAGAAAATTTCCTCATATTTCCAGAAAACAACGGAACAGACGGAGAAGAAAGTGGCCAACGGAGATATTCCGTTATCTGCTGCATGTTTATTTTCAATGTTTAAAAAACTGACATGTTGCAGCACAGAAAAAACAAAATTTTGAGTTTATTTAAAAGAATAAAAATTTAAATTATTATTATTATTATTTCGAATTTAAAAAAGCAACAATTAATTTTCCCATATTTTAAAATTATTAGCAATTTATTTTTTAAAGTTATAAAAAAATATTCACAGTTAAAATATATTCTAAACAAATAGCTGCTTAATATATATATATATATATATATATAATAGTTAAGTGAAAAAAAAATCGATTTTACTCAAAAAAACAACAAACAAAAATAATGCTTTCGAATTAAAAAAATAACAAATAATTTTCTCATTCCTTTGAAATTATTCGCAATTTGTTTTTTAAAGTTATAAAAAACACTCTCACTAAAAATATATTCTAACCGAACACATTTAAAAAATCTATAATAGTTGAAAAAAATCGATTTTCTCAAAAAAGCAAACATACTTTATCGAATTTAATTCAATTTGGATCTAACAATCAAATTAAGAATATATATAAATCATGTTTGAATCCTCTATTAATAATAAAGTTTTCAGTCATAATCTAATAACAAAATATCCCCCAATTAATTAAAAAAATACCAGGTTTCTAAACCCCACATTGTTTAAGTTCTAAGCCGCGATTTGAAGAAATCTCGTATCATCGTTTAACTTTCTTGTTCTAGCAAGGGCCCACTGGTCTTGTGGTAAAACACTTGGCTCGAGACGCTATCATCTCTGGTTCGAACCCCAAGGTCAGCCGAAAATATTCTTGAAGTATATTAAATTATTAAATACTCCCGGTGTATTGATAGATGGCAGCACAAACAGAAAGGTATTTTTTTTAAACCGAGGTCATTCAAAACGGAAAGTTACCGTTTCTTCAAACCGAGATTTTCCTTCTGTTATCTTTCAAAACGAAAATCTGCTAACGGAACGGAACATACCCGGCAACTTTGCTGCCAGTAGTTTTACCGTGAATTAACGGATTTACTTTTAACAGTGTAGACAGACTAAGAAGAATAGGAAAACAACCAATAAGGACAGAGAAGTAACAGAAAACAAAACATTTTATTGTGTTTCATACATTTTTCATTTCACACACGACGACACTTTACATGCAGCAGTTGGTGGATAGCAATAGCTGAACAATAAAATGTTTTACTTTCTGTTGCTTCTCTGTCATTTATTGGTTGTTTTCACTTTTCTTCTTAGTCTGTCTAGCGCCGGCGATTTTCGTGCTACAGGTACCGTTCCAACGCTTTTTATGGTTTTTCACTGTGAAGATCACATTCCAATAAAAAAATGTAGGTGTTGCCATTGGAAATTTTCTAAATTTTGTCACTGTATCCGTAACTGTTAGAATTTAACTGTTGTTTTTCACATGATTCTTGAGCGCATACCTCAAAATACTTTAGGCCAGAATTTCATTCGGTTTCTGTGAACGGTATGACAGTTAGGGGCTCATATATCGGGATAGTTTTTTTATAATCACCCTGTACATGTATGTATTTATTTGCGATGTACGTCCTCAAATTTTAAACAACCATTGCATAGGTTTAAATGTTCCCTACAATTCTATTACACCAAGAATATTTTTAAGCTAAAAGTATTTGTCGTATCATCGTATTTCTATATAATATGTTTATTTTTAAAAAATATATATAAATTGCAACTTTTCAACAGAAATCGATTTCTAGAAGCGTCAAATATGCGGTAAAAATTACAGATCCTTCCACCAATTAGTTTTAGAATTATACTTAAAAATTAACCAGCATAGCAATATGTTTTGCAATGATTAAAAATGAATATTACATTAGGACATCCAAATTTTAAGCATGCATAATTCCTAAAGAGCTTGATGGAATGATACCCCATTTGGTATCCAAAGGTAACATCTACAGAAGAATGGAAATATGATGTCAAAATTGGATGTTAGTACTTGAAAGTTAAAGATTTTGTACAATTTCTATATGTAGACTACTGCGCATGGAAACTTTAAGTATAGCATTAACCCATTAGGCACCGCTATATATATTAAATATTTTTGTATGGAACAGTTGTTTTTCCTTTATGAATAGGTAGTCTTTAAGGTATTTCTGAAGAATTAAAAAAAAACGAATATTTAGGAAAAACAGCATGTTCCCAAAATGGGAGCAATGGCGCCTAATGGGGGTAATTTTTTTTTCAAAAATTTTACTTATGCCTCCGTGCGTTTATGGTTGTTATTTCTCAGTTCTTTAGCTATAAAATGGATAATATCATTCTGCAACTGATATTTTACGAAGAATTCATATAAATTAGTCCAACATCTACATTTATAATAAAAATTAAAAAATAATAAAATTACCGATTCCATAAGCATTTTCACTATACACCTCTTTATTTTTCCTCACTTTATCCTTTTTGTCCTACTAGTTTACATGAAAATTATTGAACATTTTTTATGCAGCATTATATTAAATTTTTTTCGTTTTCTGAAATTGGTTTTTTAACATTTTTTTCTGTTTTTGCATTTTTTTTAGTTTTTTACATATTCCGATGTGGAGATTCGTCTGAACTTCCATCTAAAATATCAAGTCTGCGTTTAATACTTTCTCTTTTTTAAACACTAAATCCGATATTTCTTGATTTTCTGTTGATTTAGAATTTACGGAAAGTGCTACTCCACTAAATATAACATGAGATAAATTATCGCATAAATTATTTTCTATTACATATGTAATAGAAAATAATTTGTGCAACATACATATAAGGAAAATATCTTCCTCATACGTTACAATACTGCAATCAGGTGGCAAACAAACGATTTCCGGAACACCCGAAAAATCATTCAAATCTAAAAAATTATCTTCCATGGAAAATAATCAGAAAAAGAATATTGTAATTATGAAAAATAAAGAGATGGATAATGAAAATGTTTAAGGAACGGGTAATTTCATTTTTTTAATTATAAATGTAAAAGTTGGACGAATTTATATGAAATCTTCTTAAAATATTAGTTTCAGAATGATATTATTCCTTTTATAACTAATAAACTAAAAAATAAATACCACAAATGCACGAAGGCATATGTACAAGTTTTCAAAAACATTATCCCCCTGCCCCCACTCCATTAAGTGCCATTGCTCCTATTTTGGGAAAAACTTATGCTTTTGGTAATTGTGATTGATCTATTATTCATATTAATTCCAGATTGAAGTTGCTTAATATAAAATACTGTTATATACGCATTTTAACTTTAAAAAAATATATTATAAAGTCATTTTTTTTATATTTATTTCGAATACGGCCAAAAAGCTATTTTTCCCCTTTTTAACACGTTTTAAAAAATAGAAAATTCGAATGAAACTTTAAAAAAAATCATCTAATATATTCAAAATGCAAATAACTTGAAACTTTTAATTATATATAAAATACTCACTTTAGAAAAACATCCTAAAACAATGTTCCAAAAATGGGAGCAATAGCGCCTAATGGTTTATTAGTAGACGTTTTTACTTATATATTGCTACTAGTCACTTATTTTTCAATAATTTTCGGTTTAGTTTGTACAGGGGTATCATTTCTTTTCATTACTGTACCTGCATTCATAGTTCAATATATGCAGCTTCTTGTTGCGTTCTTTTTATTCAGATAGATAAATCAGAGATATTTTTATTCAGAAGATATTTTTTGTGCATATAACAAACAAAAAAAGCGAAATATTTTGAAACGTATCTAGTGCCACAATATTAACAAACTTAAATTCACATTAAAAAAAAAAGTTAACAGCCCAGCAGAAAATTTCATAAGTTTTTAAAAGTACATGTAAGATGGCCTGTTTTTCTCTGAATTAACATACACACTTATTTAAATCCTTCAACGATTTTTTTTTAAATTTTTCATTTAAATATGTGGTGGTAGCTCTTAATTTTTGTATAAGGGTAATTGCAGATTATAAATGTATCTAAATAACATAATTTCCAACGATTCCATTTGAAAAAAATGCTGCTATAAAAATTTTCTACTAAAGTCTTAATCGCAAAATAATGTTGTAAATAACGTTGTAGTGTAAAAATATAAGAAGAAATTATGTTTGGCTCCGTTTAAGAAAAGGAATATCGTTACAATGCATACACATTTTTTTTAAATTAAAAATAAACAAATAAATTTAGTTGAATATATTTAATAGTAAATTGGATTATATATAGGTACACAAAAATAAGTTTTCTTATGTGTTAACACTGTTATAACTGATTTGAAAAAAATCGTATTTTGGATAACTTTCTGAATATTCTATATTCTTTTATATAAAATACGTAACAATAACGCATACTCAAATGATTTTCATGCCTTTTGATTATTTTCCTTTAGATACAAAATTCTGAAGTATGAATAGTTCCGAAATTTAAAATTCAGCATATTTCTAAATATGAAATATTCTGAAGATTTATTCGTAACTGTAGGATATTGGCAGTATACAGAATACAAGTTTCTATTTTTGAAGCTAAACGACTACATCTCATTTATGCTCCTCACTGTGATATTTTCGGAGACAAATATAGAAAAGGCAGTTCATAATATTATCTTGAGATATTGTATGCGATTTTCTACAATCTGTACACTAATGAATGTAGGAAGAATTCGGGTATTTTATATTTTAATTTCTTAGTTTTGACTTTGAATTATGGAAGTATGTAGATATTGTTTTGTACTTTATTTTTGGAAAAAAATCTCTTTTTAATTTATACACAAATATATTTTTATATTGAAATGTCATTAATATATCCTTAAAAATTGTTTTCTTATAGTAATCTTTATTCCATTAATATACATGGTAGACCATAATAGCCCTTCATACCAGAAGTAAACATTTGGCAGTTTTTTGTTATACGCCAAATTCATGAATATCATGAACAGAAATATGAATTAGGCCATATTAAATAATTCTGTTGATTTTTCCTTATTAAAACTCATTTTTAGTATTTCATATGTATAAGTAATAAATTGTTAAATATCTGAACTGATGGATGACCTAGTATAAATGATCGAAATATTTCAACCATGACAAAATATGTATTTCTGAATTAGGATCGAAAGCAACAATTTTTTAGTTCAGGCGTGTTTTTATCAGTATTAAATCAAATAAAAGACGGGATTTTTTTTTATTTCAAAAACTCGGATCGTAAAATCACATGAACTTAATTTAAATAGTGACATCGCTTTATAATAAATAAATAAACTCAATAAATAAATAAATACTCTATCAACAATAATAATATTTCCAAACATCACATTACAAACAATAAGAAATAAACAGATAACTCTTGAAAAAAACACAATAGTGGATATATCTTCGAATCACTCATGCTGCTAGATTTTAGACTATCGTTTCAACATTTCAACACATACATCAATGTGCTTCTTCTCCGTACTTTACCAGCACATTTAATTTATATTTATATATTAATAATATAATTAGAAATAAATTAGAAATTATTTATTGATAATATAATTATAATAATAAATAAATTATAAATAAATTACAAATGAATAAATTATTAATTAATTATTAGTGATATAATTATTATATTAATATATAATAATATATTAATATAATTATCTATTAATTTATAATTATATATTATTTTAATAAAAATACTTTTTACAATTATATTTGTGTTAATCATTTTCCAATTAATAACTTGTATACCGTGGTGGAATATTGCATGTATGTCTGGTCTACAGTGTTACATCTGACATTCAAGAAATTTAATTATTCGCTAAATGATCCACGCATTATTTAGCACGCATTTATTATTATATCGTTACCATTATATTAAATTAAAATTCATGTATTGTTAATAAGTGCATAATATTTATTCGTTATAATATTTGGACATACGACTTCAAAAACTTAAGTGTCCTTTAAATCACTGTCCTAATAGATATTGACTCTTAGAGAAATTTATTGATGATACAAAAAGAATACAAAAAGGAATCAAAACAAGATGTCCTGCCTGCTTATTAAATGTTTTGAAACGAAAAATAAAAAGAAATTCGATACGGAAAATTTTCTTTAAGAAAGAAAAACGCAAAAAATTTCGTATTCAAAATACTTATAATTTCCTTTTAAGTTTTCTTTTTTTTAAATATAGCACTACTTTTAAGTAAGTACCGCTCATAAAAGTATATATTATTACATACTCATTATTTATTAGTTTGTAATTTTATTAAACATCAGTTATTTCTTAAACTACAGGGGAAAAGGTAAGAAGGTAGGCAATTTTTCTCGTTTTTCACACTATTACTGCATTTTATAAATATAATTTTATAAATTATTGCTTGCGTTTCTCCCTTGTGGATACCCATTCATTTAAAACTTAAAGCACTTCATTTCGTCATGCAATAGGTATTCAATAAAATTTATTCGTATGGAGGCCATTCGTCATTGATTATACATGATATGTAAAAATGTTTACAACTAATTAAACACCTGTTTAAACCAGTCTGATGTTCATTTAACATAAATCTAGATAATTTTAGCGAATATAATTTTAAATGAAATGCTGAATTTCTCTGGCTTATTTATTTTATTTTTAATAATTGCTCATTTCTAACATCTACGTCTTCCTAAAGAAACAGGTTTCTGAAATTTCAGTAGATTCATGCTATTTACGTGTGTGTTTATTTTCTGTATTTCATTACTTAAATGCCTTATCTTGTATCTGTTAAATTTTAAAGATATCTCACGAAGAAGCCAAACAATTTAGGAATATTT
The DNA here is from genome assembly GCA_963931845.1 of Maratus michaelseni. NCBI lineage: Eukaryota > Metazoa > Arthropoda > Arachnida > Araneae > Salticidae > Maratus > Maratus michaelseni. Next base: position 286,325,014 of record OZ007591.1, on the reverse strand, counting down.
GAAATTTGAATACATTTTGAGTGAAATATTCGTTAGAATTAATTTCTAAAAGACAAGTCCAGTTAATTTTCATTTATAATTAAGGCCATGCTGATAATATCATTTACATATTGTTAAATATCTAATCAGCAAATTTATTACTTTAATACTTTATTTTAATTAATTTATTACCTTATTAAGTCATTTTTCTGTCATATAAAAATTTCGAACTGGAAGTAATTTTACGTAATGTGAGAGAAAGTAATAAGACTTATATGCTGAGGTTCCAGTTTATATTTGTCCTGTATTTTATTTATTATTTCTGAACACGCCTCAAAAAAAGCATTTCAAAATACGCAATAGTACTTGAAATTTCAGACGTTTAAACGAAATTATACTTTACTCAAAATCATATCTTGTGTTCCAAGACTTGGTTTTCTGATATTGAGTATGATAATTCCATAAACATTTATATATTTTCTAAACAGTGTATATGCTAACAACAAAATGAATTTTTTAAACAGCAATAAAAACTGTTCAATTAAAAAATGCTAAAATTTGCGAAATATTTTTTTAAAATTTTTTTTTAAAAATAATTTCTTGTTAATCTTACAGTTGAGTCTGAACATTATGGAAATGTTTTATTTTTAGGTTAATGTCGAGATTCATTTTTTATTTTAACCAAAAATGTTTTTTAAATGCATAATTTATACATACTCATATAATATCAAATCACTAATTATCATTAAAATATAGATATAAATGCTTAAGGTATACAAACAGAACATAAAATATCTTATAAAGACCTTTTAATATAATGATCGAAATGTTTCAAACGCACAAACGAAGCCATTATCAAGATCTATAACGATAAAAAAACTATTCTTGCAAAATTTTGAAAATAAACTTGAAAAATATTAAACGACGAGATCATATATGTAATAAAATCAGGTGCTGCAAATAGTCAACTGTAATTTACTGTTTTTTTTTAAATTGAAAAATACCTCGTCCCAAATTTTAGGTAATTCAAAAGAGGTTGATTCATTGCATATGTTCTCGTTACACATATAGATTTCTATTGATTCGCGATAATAGATGGGAAATAAAATATTGATGGATAAATAATTTTATTATTTTTAGAATCAATTTTTAAAGTATCTGTCCTATGTAGTGTGGCCAATTCTGGCGTGCTTCTGTCATATTTGATATCCACCATATAATCTTTTAATTTGCAGTGAAATTTTTGCAATGTTCCATCTTCTCTGGTGAACGGGATTTCAAAATCACATGATAGTTAATATGGCTCTATTGAGTCTATTTTGTTACAAAATGCACTTTTTAATTTTATGCATGGTTTTGCCAGCAGGCATATATTGAATTTGCTAAGTGTATATTTCGATCTTTCAATGATCTTATGAAAGAATTGTAAAGTAGATAACTTAGAATTATTTTTATTGAAGTTTTTTTTTCTCCTTGTTCTCCATGCTGATAATTACTTTATTAATAGTGCTTTCGTTATATCCGTTGTCTCTTGCTATTTCATGTATTTTATTTATATCATTGGTTAAATGATCTGCGGTACAGATATTAAATCTCTCTGAATAAAATGCATAAATGAAGAAACTTTTTATGCAAAAAGTTGTTTGAACATTATGTGGGACTATGGATTGATTGGCAATTGTTTTCTACTATCATTACGTTTTATGCCACGGCGGGTTTTCATTAACAGCACAGCACGTCCAAGGAAGGAAATGTGCCATTATGTTTCACTTCTAAAGTGAATTTAATATTAGAAACCAGGTCAATGATTTGAGCAAGAAAGTTATCAAGTACGGTATCCGTATGTTGCCATATGATGAAAATATCGCGTACGTATTTAAGTGATGTATGGGGTGTAAAATCTAATTTATGAAATATATTTAGTTTCTTAAGGTCGTAGCATAAATTCTGCTAAAAGTTCAGACACAGGTGAACCCATCGGGGCTCCATTGTTTTGTTTATAAATTTTCTTGTGAAATGCAAAATTGTTGTTATTAACACGTTGACGGACACTTGCTTCTATAGCCGTCAAAGCGAAGTTTACAATGTGGCATGACGGCTATAGCCGCCCAAAACGAAACGGTCGTTTTTAGACACTGCGGCTATAGCAGCACAAATGTGCATTTATCGGCGTACAAATAGAAGACCAGTGTCATGTTTTGGAGACAATTTTTTAGGTTGAAGTTCTTTTTCCACCTCTTATACGAGTTGCAGCTTCAGTATGCACGCGCAGGGTGGCTAGTGGTCAGGGAAAAATACAGTAAAAAAATGATAATTACCAGTATATTCTGATAGAAAAATTCAAATTTATTATTTGATCGAATAATGAACATAAATTTTTCTATAAGAATATACTGGTGTTTATCACTTTTTAGCTCACAGGCTATCAAAGCCTGAGAGCTTATGTGCCAGCCGGTTCTGTATGTATGTATGTATGTATGTATGTATGTATGTACGTAACGCGATAAGTCTTCATAGAAATATCCGATTTCCTTCAAATTTTGTTTATAGGTTGACTGTGTTAAGGCGCTTCCCTGATTAGTTTTCGGGATTGATTGGTTAAATATAAAGGGAGGAACAGGGGGGGCTAATCCCCCCTAATTTATATAAATAGGGTTTTAATACAGAATTATTCCGTTTTCCTTCAAATTTTGTTTATGGGTTGACTGTGTTAAGGCGCTTCCCTGAATAGTTTTCGGGATTGATTGGTTAAATATAAAGGGGGGAACAGGGGGGGGCTAATCCCCCCCTAATTTATATAAATGGGGTTTTAATACAGAATTATTCCGTTTTCCTTCATATTTTGTTTATAGGTTCACTGTGTTAAGGCGCTTCCCTGATTTGTTTTCGGAATTGATTGGTTAAGTATAAAGGGGGGAATGAGGGGGCTAATCAACCCCTTAATTTATATAAATGGGTTTTTCATGCAGAATTATTCCGTTTTCCTTCAAATTTTGTTTATAGGTTCACTGCGTTAAGGCGCTTCCCTGATTAGTTTTTGGGATTGATTGGTAAAGTATAAAGGGGGGGGGACAGGGGGGGCTAGTCCCCCCCCTTAATTTATATAAATGGGTTTTCCCTGCAGAATTATTCCTTTTTCCTTCAAATTTTGTTTATAGGTTCACTGTGTTAAGGCGATTCCTTGATTAGTTTTCGGGATTGATTGGTTGAGTATAAAGGGGGGGAGGAACGGGGGGTAATCCCCCCCTTAATTTATATAAATGGGTTTTTCATGCAGAATTATCCCATTTGCTTCAAAATTTGTTTATATGTTCATTGTGTTAAGACGCTTCCCTGATTAGTTTTCGGGATTGATTGGTTAAGTATAAAGGGGGGGGTGAACGGGGGGTGCTAAACCCCCTCTTAATTTATATAAATGGGTTTTTCATGCAGAATTATCCCATTTGCTTCAAAATTTGTTTATAGGTTCATTGGGTTAAGACGCTTCCCAGATTCGTTTTCGGGATTGATTGGTTAAGTATAAAGGGGGGGACGGGGGTCAGTCACCCCTTAATTTATATAAATGGGTTTTTCAAGCAGAATTATCCGATTTTCTTCAAATTTTGTATATCGGTTCATTGTGATAATGCGCTTCTCTGAATAGTTTTGGGGGTTCATTGGTTAAGTATAAAGGGGGAAGGGGGGGCTAATCCCCTTAATTTAGATAAATGGGTTTTTCATGCAGCATTATCCGATTTTCTTCAAATTTTGTATTTATATATTCATTGTAATAAGAGGCTTCCCTGATTAGTTTTTTTGGGATTGATTGGTTAAGTATAAAGGGGGGGGCGGGGGGCTAATTCCCCCCTTAATTTATATAAATGGGTTTTTCCTGCAGAATTATTCCGTTTTCCTTCAAATTTTGTTTATAGGTTCACTGGGTTAAGACGCTTCCCTGATTCGTTTTCGGGATTGATTGGTTAAGTATAAAGGGGGGGACGGGGGCCAATCCCCCCTTAATTTATATAAATGGGTTTTTCAAGCAGAATTATCCGATTTTCTTCAAATTTTGTATATAGGTTCATTGTGATAATGCGCTTCTCTGAATAGTTTTGGGGGTTCATTGGTTAAGTTTAAAGGGGGAAGGGGGGGCTAATCCCCCTTAATTTCGATAAATGGGTTTTTCATGCAGCCTTATCCGATTTTCTTCAAATTTTGTATATATATATTCATTGTAATAAGAGGCTTCCCAGATTAGTTTAAGGGGTTCATTAGTTAACTATGAGGGGGTAACGGGGGGATAACCCCCCCCCCCCTTAATATATTGTCGATTTCTTTATTTTTCAAGGGGCTTATTTCAAATTCTTTGAAATACGAGTATAATATACAATTAGTGTGAATAGCCTGTGAGCTCAATGCCCTCAGTTTAACTGGGCAGTTTTCTTTTTATTTTACTGTATTTTTCCCTGACCACTAGCCACCCTGACGTGGTTGTAATGGGAGTAGTACAACCTAATTAAAGGTGCTGAATTAATCAAAGTTAAGTTTATTTAAGCAGAAAGAGTAAAACTATACTTCTAATATTCTAAAAATTACAAAAACATATAGTGTCAATTTTCGAACTTCACTATTTCCTACTGTCCGTCAACGTGTTAGCTATAATATTAAACGCACTTTTTAATGTGGTTTTCATTGATGACCAGAATGATGATTCGTATACTGGGAAATACAATGTGTATTTCATTTAATATATTTTTTACATATATACCTTATTCGTTAATTTCTGTGTTAAAATACAGTGTAGTAATTAACGCATACGTCACTTCATTTTACCCAAAAATGAATAAATTTCTAGCTTATTTCAATACATAGATGCATCTTTTTAAACTTATTTCACACACATTCTCTTATAAACGAAAATGCTTTCTCTCTTATAAATTCATTTAAATATCTTTTGAATCAAATTCAATTTAAAATGACATTTTGCCGATATCTGATTCAAAATCCATTATTTAAATGCTGTTTTGTAATGTAGTTTTTTTTATTAATTTGCTCTATTTAAATAAAAATAAATCACAGATGTGCATTTTAAATATCGAAAATATATTTTAAAATATTTACGTTATTCTGAAAGTTATATTCAAGCATTCATATACTACGTGTCTAAAATTTGAATCACTTAAAAATTTACAGATAACATTATTTGTGTTTATATAGATCCATGAAATGACGATATACAATATTTAAATTCAATAGTTAATCATGAATCATTTGTCATAAATTATTACATTTTGGAAACTTTTTTTCTTAATAATATTTACTTTGTTTTGGTGTAAAATAATAGACAGAAATTTATAATATAATAATTGCTAGATGACTATATGAATATTATTAACGTAAATGAACTTATTTTAGAATTTTAGCTCTCGTATTATTTTAGTCCTAAAAATGTTTTTTTTTTTTTCGAGTTTAAACCAAAAAGTTTTAAAAAAGAATTATAACGAGTTTTCCCTTTGCATATTTCTGATACCTGGAATTTTTTAATTAAAAAATAATTTCACTACTTTTTATTTTACTCCTTTTATGCCATTAAAAAAAGTTTGAGGATGCATGTAAAACGTCTATGTAATAAGTTACAGAACGAATAAGTTCCTATCTGATACAAAATAATTAGACTTTATAGAATAAATCTCATATTTTGAACGTATGATGCTTTTGATATTTTCGTTATTTTATTACAGTTGTGGGCAGCTGATCAAATCTCACAACTGATATTTTAATAAAACATATTTGTTTTTCTGTATTTCTTACCTTGAATTATACATGTTATATATTTCAATACGTAAATCCATTTTCAAATACATTTAATATGCATATGGATGAATCTAACTGAACTCTATCTGATAAATTCTTTTGAATATTTATTGAATCATGTTCAATTTAAAATTACACAATCTAAAAATGTGCATGACATTCTAATTCATTATTTAAATTGTTCCTAAAAATTTAAAATGTGTTCCTTTTGAAACCGAAATGTTTCAATAACACATGAATGGATGGCTTTAGTTTTCTTCATTTTACAAATCGAAAATACATTCCAGGTACATTTTGACTGAATGCAATTATTCTGTGAGGTTTTTCTTAAATGATAGAAATTAGACAGATATAACTATATATCTTTGAAAGTATAGCAGGAAATTCAATAAAGGTTCTCATATGCGACAAATCCAAGATTTTATTAAAAAATTGTGTCTATGTTTAGAGTAAATTGAATTAGTAATGAATGGATTGTTTTATTTTTGGCATAAGTTCATTGACCAACGGTACTTATTTTAGTTCAATTATTAGGTTAAGAATAGTTAAAGTGACAACATTTCATAGATTGCTGGAAAAATGTTAACATAATTAAGTTGACTATTTTTTTTTTTTTGGATTTCGGAATAACTAGAAACAAAATTGATTTCATGAAATTTAATAAAACATAAAACTAATACTATATTATGGATATTTCAATCATAATATGAATATCTTTAGCACAGTTATACGAAAAATGAAAATATGTATAATTCATCTTTGATTAACGTGAATTAAATATTTATACATACATATATATATATATATATATATATATATATATATATTATTTGCATTCTCCAAATTTATTTCCAGCAATTTTGTTTAATGTGAATGCACTCACACTTAAAAGTACATTAGAATTTTATTTGAGTCACATTTTATTTAAAATGACATCATTTCGATGTAAGTTGGATAATTTAATCAATTGATGAAACAGCACAGACAAACTGGCGATAATTCGCAATTAAATAAAGAAACTTTGTATTAATCACCATAAGAACAAAATTTAATTTAATTTAATTTAATTTAATCAATTATCTAAACATTTAATTTAAATTCGTAATTCTTTTCTGAAATAATTTGAATTCTTAATACACATTATTGGTTAATATCAGTGGTCCCATTAAACATATCGGAAATGCATCTTAAATGTATAATTACTAAATAAAATATTTTTTACACAAAAAGACTTTATATTATATAATTAAATTAGTTATTAAATAGCAATATAGTAAATAATAATAAATTAGTTATTAGTTATTAATGAGTTATTAAATAGCAATTTAAGAGTACTGTTATTCATAAGATCTATTTAACTTTTAAATCACATAAAATTTTATACATTAGTTAAAACTGATTTTTATAATAGCAGTGATTGATAGAAAAATGTTTAAAATTATACAGTTATATAAATAGTACTTAATATAAAATTAATTTAACACATGTTAAACAATTAGGATTGTAATTTATCTCTTTTTATTTTGGTTTAAACCAAATATCAGGAAAATTTGACTTTATTACTGACATGAAAGTTGTTGGTCAGTGATATCTCAAAGTAATATCCCATAAAGAAATTAATTTTTGTAAAATCCTTCTTTCTGCGCACGTTTATTAAAGAATGTTTGTCATAATTTTTTCTTCCACACAATATTTCTAATTTATGTACTTAAGTTAATATTTTTGTGTTAAATGACGAGATGTGAATAATATTAGAATACTTCAAATAAAATTAAGCATATAATTTTGAAAAATTTTGTCAACTGAAAAAAAGAGACATTCTGTATGAAGAGTACACAGAAAAAATTTAAAATATTAATTTAATTGTGATACTACGCTGACTTGATTGGACTTGTCCGATCCCATCAAAAAATCGCAGGAATTGTGAAACAACTCTTAAAATCATAATAAAAAATCCTGCTATATATAGAATTCGCAGCACTAATTGCATATAAACTTTACTGAAAAAAGAACAAAATTGGCTCTGTTGGGCTAGAAGATTGAAACCAAATTGCTTTTTCTATTATGAAAAAATCGCTTAAATATCAAAAATCCCAGAGAAAAAAATAATATATTGAGTTAAAAGATTAAAACTGGATTTTTATACGAATGTCAAAAAGTGTTTGCGAAACGCGAAACAAAAAAGTGCATAAAAAATCTTGAAAAATTAAAAAGTGCTGTGCGAGTTTCGAATAACTTTAATCAAAAGGGACATAATTTACCATAATGGGCTAAAATATTAACACCGGATCCTTGTTAACAATGGAGAAACATCGTCTCGAATTGCAGCACACCCCCTTAAAAAATCACATACAAAATCGCTAAAAATTCAAAAATAGCAATGTTTACTAAAGTCGGCTAGAACATTGTAACAATAATTCGTTCACGAATGTAAAACAATGGGCGCAAAACTCGAAAAAAACGCTAAAAATCACATTCAAACTCACGGCTGACAAAATGAACTATATTAGGCAAAATGTTGGAAACCAAATTTTTTTACGAATGTCTAAAAATCGCAGTAGAAAGTCAAAAAATGGTACAAAGCGCATTTAAAAGCACAAAAACGTCAGAAAACAAGTAGACCAAAATTTACTATATTGACATATAATGTATTTTCCAATTTTCCTTCTTAGTATTCCCTCCATATTCCCTCCAACTTTTCAGATCTCTCATGTCAAGTTGTAAAGAGCACCAGTTTGTCTTTTGTTTTCCATGATGATGGCTTTATAGTTTTGAGTCAAAACTGTTGGAGAAATATCACTTGTAACTAAGTTTTATTTTTTCTATTGTACACTGATTTACCAAAAAAGGTGCAATTTTGTGCTATTTGTGTTTTTAATTTGTATAATGCTATTTATTTTCAGTCTAAATTCCGAAATAAAAGATGTCCCAAGGCACAGCATTCTCGCCTACAGTATTTCGGTAAGTGAACAAAAATCTGGTTCAGGAAAGAAGCTGTAACAGGGCTTTATTTTACATAAACATTTATATTACACTCCTGCTTTCCTGTGCAAAGTATATTTGCTTTTCCGACTATTAAAATTTCTCATCTATGCGTTACATTTGAATCTATGATTTACCTCTAACATTTACATTTCCTTTCTTATTAACTTTTGTGGGGACTGCGTTTACAAAATAAATTCAATACACAAGGAATTTACTTCACAACTATATGAGAAAAGTCATTCAATATATTACTCCCTTGAATTTGATGAACAGTGAGATATTTTTAAATCACATAATTTTAATTAAAAGTTGGGCCAGATCTTTCAACAAAATTTTACTTTTGTAATATTGTTAAAAAAACTAAATTTATTTTTTAAAATAAAATTTTCCTAACGTTCGTGTGAGAATTCCGCATTACAGATACCACTTTTCTTGTATCTGAAAGGGTTAGATATAGGTAATCTTTGATACAATTATGTTATTACATGACAGTTAAAAACAATCAGTTTACTCATATTTATTCAATAAATTATTTCACAAAGAAATTACTTTTTATTAAAATAAATTTTAAAAGGGTACAATGACACATTTCAAAATCTCTTTTAAAAACACCAATAATATTAATAAACGTTTTTAAATTTTGTGTATTATATTAGATTTTTAAATATATATATATATAACAATTGAATCCATTTGGACACTACACTGTTAACTAGTATTTTAAAAACACAAATTGCACAAATTGTGCTTATTAGTTGCTAAAATCAGTGTAAAAATTGTTTTAAACTCATAAAAGAGCTAAAATCCTACATGTTTCGGCTTCAAACTTAAAGCCATCATCGGGGAAGAGGAACAACACAAACGACTACTGATCTTTTAATTTTCGACACGAGAAGATTGAAATCAACAATATGGAAAAATTTAAATAAAATAAACGGGCACTCTCTGTTGCCAAAGAGCGAAAAACAAAACAATGAATTAACAAGGGGTTAAAAACGTATCCCATAAACCAGGTATGCTGAAAGAAAAGTTATATATAAGTTATCATGTTTTGTTTTTCGCTCTTTGGCAACAGAGAGTGTCCGTTTATTTTATTTAAATTTTTCCATATTGTTGAGTTCAATCTTCTCGTGTCGAAAATTAAAAGATCAGTAGTCGTTTGTGTTGTTCCTCTTCCCCGATGATGGCTTTAAGTTTGAAGCCGAAACATGTAGGATTTTAGCTCTTTTATGAGTTTAAAACAATTTTTACACTGATTTTAGCAACTAATAAGCACAATTTGTGCAATTTGTGTTTTTAAAAAATATATATATATTTAAAAAAAGAGGAAAAGCTTTCTTTCGCATATAACATAAACATTCATACATAAAATGTAACGGTTATATTGAAAAAATACTTATAATTAAATTATACTTCTTGCACGTCAGATTTATGTTTATAAAAAAAGATCACAATATTTCACAATAGCTTTCCTTAATTCAGATTCGTAAATGATAAAGTACCTTAATTGTACCACGGTATTTAATGCACGCCAACCATTTTGATTCTTACTAATAATTTACATTAAAACTCTTGCATACTCATTTTTAAAAAGAGGATTAGCACATATGCGTACTTCAGTTAAATATTTATAAAACATTCTTTAAATTCCTGTATATAGTACATTCGTTGCATTCGTTCCATTCAATACATTTTTGAAAATCCATGAAATTCCATGAAAAATTCATAATTTAGTCTTTCAATGTAATGAGAAAAATTTATGTACAATTTTTAACAAAGAAAAACTATTTAAAAAACGAATCAAAAATGAGAAAGAACATTTTACTAAATACGATGTTATTGTAAAAAGCTTCGTCATTTGATTTTGAGCTGAATTTTTGTGCTTTCGTCGAAGGAAATTTCCTTTAATGTAATCCATTTAGAAGTTTTAAATATTAAATGGAAATACGAAGGTTAAAAGTCTAAGATAGTAATATTATTGGCTTACATGCAGTCTTCATTAAATGTAGTACATTTTCTAATACATAACTTCTCCAAGATAATTATTTGATTTGTAAGAAACAGAAACCATTTTTCAAGAAAGATAGCTTTATCGATTTAAAATTATTAAAGTAACTGTTTGCAAAATTTAAATATTTGTTTTTGATACATCAGATAATTAAAAAAAACTTATTAAATTTAATATTTTACTAGGAATGTATTGAGACTTTATGCAAATATAAGGGTTTTTATTTATTTTTTTAACAAGCTGACATTGTGTAAGACAAAGATCTGTCTTACGCGGAAATATTTTTATGTCTCGCACGATGTTTACAATACTAAAATACTTTCTAATTAGGAATAAGCTCTATGAATTAACATTTTCTGGGTCCCATTAGAGTTCGTCTGAGACAGAGTTTGGTCTATTTGTAAGGGTGTTGAGAAGATATGTTGAAAATTCAAGGTTAAATTTTGATATAACATAATATCAAATTTATATGTATATTATATCTATATTAAATATAATTACTTTTGTGGATAATATGTAAAAATTGATGCAGCTAAAATATCGATTGAGCTAATTATCAATATAACCAAAAATCCATGCATAATTTTCAATTTTTTTAAATTTAAATATGTCATCATTGTCATATGTAATACAAATACAATTTTACAATTTTTATAAGTCTAAAAAATTTTGGGGGGGGGGGATATATCGTTAATATTGCTTTAAAATAAGAAAATACGTTTTAGTTTTACAGTTAAATTAATACTAGAATTATATTTCTTGAAAGACTGTTCACGTTATCAATGATTGTAAACTATGATTCTTTAAGCCATGACCACATGTGTGAAGATTTAAAATATCATGCAGAGATTACGTGTTTGTAAACTTTTGTACACATAACTACAGACGTATAGTAAAAATACATACTTAGGTCGTGAATTTATTCTACAGTTGAAGATAAGATCTGTGAGAATAATTTACAGTTGAAAGCAAAACTGGATGATAGCACACAGTACGAACAATAATTTTTACCAACAATTTAAATCCAAATCCACTTATTTCGTCACGAACGAATAGCGTTCCTGTAAAAATTGAACTTGGATTGTTGTCCTTAACTTTAACGTTAATGGACATATGATAACAAATTCCCAATAAATGTAACTTTCATTCTGTGAAGATCGACAACATCATAAAAAATGTAGGTTGTGATGACAATTTGTATCAATAAGCTAGAAGCGATATAATTTGAAATATAGCAGGCAGTATATTTGGTTTTATTTATCGAAATTCTCAACATATTATCATATCTCAAAATTTATTATCATAAGATTTATTGCATGCAAGAAAAGAAAGTTAGTTGAAAATATCGATACAAATCTTCATTCATGTTAGAAAATGAAAATAGCATCACAGTTTATAATATGTTTAATGTGAAATCACATATTTTTTTCTTAATTATTCTTTTTTCCTGTATTTAAAATAAAAAGTCGCAATAAAAAGTTTTCCGACTTTTGGCCCATTTTCTAAATTATATATTTTTGGGGAATAAGTATTGTTATTTTAAATGTGAATTTCATATGCAAGTATAAACGCTGTTAATGATACCCTGAAAGCTTCACTTTCTGTGCATTAAAAGAGAAAAAAGAAACTGTACTACGAGAGTCAATCTAAAAGTTTTGCAAAAATAAAAATTGGTAGGTGGAATGGCAAAAGTGGCTGCCACTAAATTAAATTTCAGCCTTAAGTAGATGTCAAAATATTTATCTCTGAAAATATTTCACGCTAACTGCTTGTCACGAGGCTTCCAGGGCTAATTAAAACCAGCTGCTATACTGGTTCAGCCACACCATGGATATAGATCTCGCGAGAACATTTCCGAGTAATGCTTTTTTTACGATTTTAAAGAATGTTTAAATGTAAAAAGACTGTTTTAAAAGAATGTCGAAGACTGTTCTTACTTCTCATCTTTCATATGTAACTATATTTAGATTGTTTCTACAATGTAAGCATGGAAAATCTGATTTCAAAGATGGTGGGCGAATCGAAAAGCCCTCAACGGCATCCTCAAATGCAAATACTGAAAAGTTGAATCTAATTTTTAAAGATAACCCATATATTACATATCAATATATTCAGCAAACTCTTAATATGCGATCTGTGTCAAATTTTAAGTTGCTACATGAAGATTTATATTGTAGAAGTTTTGTAGCAGATGGACACAACATGAGCATACCGAGGAGCAAATGCAGAGAAGAGTGTCATGGTGCCAACAAATGATGGTAAAATTTTGATTTTGGCATCTCGAAGCGTGTTTATGTTTTTGTTAGGGTAAATGAAGCATGAATTTACAAATTTAATCAACAAATTAAATGAAAATCTTCAGTTTGAGTCTTTGAAAATGAAGACCCATCAAAGAAAGTCTAGCGGCCAATGAGAATCGGCAAAAAAATGGAGGACAAATGTTTCTTCAAAAGTGGCCATATTTCCTCAAAATCTTTGGAAGAGCAAAATGTTGTTACTGCCAACTGGTATACAGGGATGTGTCTAACAGAGGTCAATTAAAAGTTGGAAGAAAAGCGACCAATGACAGGGACAAGAAGCATTGTTGTTTAACATGACAATGCCTCAACTCAGTTAGCTTCAAAAACAAAGAACTCTTTAAAAACGAACAAGATACAAATGGTTGAGCACCACCAAACAGCTCTAATTTTGTTTCATGTTACATTTATTTGTTTTAAAAGTCAAGCAAAGCCTTTGTGGTACAAAATTTACAAGTGTGATTGTTACGCTGGAGCACTATTTGACCCTCCTTGAAGAAATCAGCCTGGATGAGTGGGAAGAAATTTAAATCTGGTTTCAAAGAATTAATCTGTATATTGAGTGTAACGGTGATTATTTTGACAAAAAAATTAAATTTTCATATTTTGTAGAATTTTATTTATTACAAAACTTACAGAGTATGCGAGCAGTTTACCTTATTCCAGAGTTTTTATCTGTTAATTCTCAGTGTTTAATTTTTATTGAGATCACTTGTCTGTATCTCTCCTTAACAGGTATGCATTTTATCGAATCATGAAAATTATTTTGACATATGTCATTAACTTACACAAAACAATTTTGGCGGTATTTAGATATTTGAAAATTAGTAATAGTGTCGTCCTAAGTTCAAATATTTGAAAGTATTTAAGACGTAAATGACAATATTTCTCCTCATGTGACTCGCGTATATTTGCGACAAATTAGTCAAGCCAAAATTTTTTTTAAACTTTTGGGGCATCATTATTGACATTCTCACTGTGGATTTCCTAAGAAAAGCTATAGGTCACTTGCTATATAGGATTTATCGACGCACAACCGTTATGTGACATCTTTAGGTATGACATATATTCATTATCCTGTTAAAAGTTTTAAATTACTACAATATTGAATAAATTAAAATGATATCCTTAACATCTGACCACCAGTAATATAGTTGTAAGAAAATGTATGGATTGTGTATTTAAGCAAATCCTGTAACGAAATATTTTCATCCAATATATATATATATATATATATTTGTATTCATTTTGTAAAACTTAAACGTTTTCGGATAAATCACAGTCTTCTTTATCACAGTGAATTTATATATATATATATATATATATATATATATATATATATATTTGTATTCATTTTGTAAAACTTAAACGTTTTCGCATAAATCACAGTCTTCATTATCCCATCCCCGCTTAAATTTATTTAAATATTTAACGTTTTATTTAAAAATCTAGCATAGGTTTCTGGTGTATATAAAAACATTCGTGTTATATATATATCTGCATTCTCAAAGATTTATTGCTCCAATAAATAAATCTTATTCATCTATTACGGTAATGAAAAGGAATCTTATTTTTCAGCATTTTATTCGAATCTGTTTTCACCGAGGTTTTTCTTTTTAGTTTAATCACGTCTAACGCAATTACCTTTTTATTCTCGCTATTCTACACTAGCATACAGAAACTTTTTCACTTTATCTTCGAACATGTCGCTCGATCAAATTGCTTTCGAATATTTTAAGCATTCTCTTTAATTTAGTCGCAATGAAATGAGCAAACTGCATGTGAATCTGATTTATCTTGTATTTGTGAACACAAAGGACCAAATCAATAATTTTGACATTTAGATGGGAGAAATCATGCAAATTTAATTTTAGTGTCACATTGTAATTTCGGAATGTATGTATGAAAATTGTATATGTGTGAATATAAACAAAATACGTAAGAAATTCACCAGACTTTGCTTTTTATAGCCTGCCAGAAAAAAAATATGTATATATATAAAATCATTTGTTATAATGTATATAACAATATTTTCATAAAATTTGTTCTTCCAATTATTTAATAAGGTAACTAATGGTAAGCGAACCTTGAACGAACGCTATGCGATTCCACAGTTAATGTCCGGGATTATCAACAAATTGCTTCAGAACCTTAAACATGAATATGAAAAGAAGCTACGGCCTCTTGCTGTGGGATAAGCTGAATAAATTTTCCTGTAGGAATGATTAATCCGATTGTTGCATTTTTTATGTAGTATTTTTACATACTTTTCGTGTTGTTACTGAATTAAAGAAAACGCGATGAACTGTTGAATATATTTGTTTTTTATTGCTATTCAATGATATGTGATGAAAAAATGGTCACTACGAATAAATGAAGACAATAAAATTTTTAAACGCTCAGTTTGTGAATATGGACAATTTTAGTTCGATTGTTTTAGAAATTCATTTAAGGGTTTTAAACGCATTATCTGTTTGAATTTTTTTCAACATTTTGAAATGTTTAATTCAATTTATCGAAATACTTTTTGTTTTTACAATTTAATAATTTAAAAAAAGAAATAAATTTCAGCTCATAAAAATGAAACTTTCGCGACTCTTCTCATCGCACTTTTTGCTTAAATGATATAAAACATAGAAGAAATGTATTTATTGTTAAATATAGGAAAGCAGCAGACAGACATTCACTGGTCATTGTGAAAATATTACTAGTTATAAAATTAATGATTTGATCAAATGCAATTATTCAATAATTTAAAACCGGTGATAACCTTGTACTTTTAAAACTCTTTACAATAAATATGCATTTGCTTTTTCTTAAAGCAGGAATAATAAAATTTCTAAAGGGATTCAGTACGTTTAAACAGGTAAAAATTATATTAAACTACTGGCCATTAAAAATGCTACACCATGAAGGAATGCAAATCACAGAATGATATTTATTGTACAAATACATTATAATGGGAAGGACAAGTGAACACATTTTCAGAAAATTTGGAGGTATAGATCCCGAGAAAACACTACCCAAAACACCCACCTCTTGCCGCAATAACAGAATTTATCTGCATATCCATGGAGTCGAACAGAGATTGGATGCCCTGTACGGGTACATCAGTGCATGCAGCTTTAACACTATGCCACAGTTCACCAATTTGTAGTGACGGGCGTGTGGTGGCGGGCCATTACTGGATTCATCAAAGACGACGTGAGACGCCATTCCTGCTTCATATACAGCATCATGATGCCAGCATCCATATTTGGCGGCATCGTGGAAAACGCACACTGTCAGCTTGCATTCGAATCGTCATAGTGTCATATCACTTGGAGTGACGGTATGAAGTGCCACTGGATACACGTCTCGGTAACCTTTTATTCGCATTGTCGGCAATTTCAACCGCAGCCGTTACATTTCTGATGTGTTACGGCCCGCGGTTCTACTTTATCTTCGATACCTCCGCCACTCTACGTTTTAGCAGGACAATGCACGACCGCATGTTGTTCGTACTATCCTGACCTTCCGTGATACAGAACATGTTCGACTGTTGCCCTAGCCGGCACGTTCTACTGATTTCTCACCAATTGAAAATGTCCTGTCAATGGCTTCTGAGCGACTGGCTCGCCGCCACTCGTCCGTTACTACGGTTGATGAACTGTGGCATAGGGTTGAAGCTGCATGGACTGATGTACCCGTACATGAGATCCAATCTCTGTTCGACTCCATGGATATGCAGATAAATGCTGTTATTTCGGCCAGAGGTTGCTGCTTTGGGTAGTGTTTTCTCAGGATCTATACCTCCAAATTTTCTGAAATTGTAATCAATTGTCCTTCCCATTATAATATATTTGTCCAATAAATATCATTCTGTTATTTGCATTCCTTCATGGTGTAGCATTTTTAATGGCCAGTAGTGTAATAATTTTAGTATTATCATTCACTAAACATTTTATCTAAGAGCATAAACAGCTGGATTAAAAATTTATTATTCTTATTGCTTTTTCAGCCTGTAAAGCATCGCATTCCAAATTTTTGGTAATTCAAAAAAAGCCGATTCTTTACAAATGTCATCGTTTCGCTAATATATTTCTATTGATTCACGGATAATGGATGGCAAATACAGTATTGATCGAAAAAATATATTTTTTTAAATTCTAGAAATCAATCTGCAATTGTTCTATTCCATGTTGCCTAGCTAAATCAGTAGTTCTTCTGTCTATTTGATATCTGCCATATGTTCTCTTCTCGTTTTAAATTTTCTGTTTGTCTTTCCTATATAGTATTGTACTGTTCCATCTACCTTGGTGAATAGGAATTCATAAACACCGGGAAGTTGATATGGTTCTATTAAATCTTTTTTTTTAACTTACTGTGTTTTTTTAATTTTGTGGAAGGTTTTGCGATAAGGCAGATATTAAATTTTCTAACTTTATATTTCAATCTTTCAAAGAATCCAGGAAAATATTGTAAAGTGTATAGTTTGGAGTTTTGCTCATTTAGTATTAATATTAATATTAATTTAATGTTAATATACACTTTTAAAAAATTAATTACGAGCATGGATAATAAAAAAGAAGAAAAGTTTTAATGAACAAAACTCAAATCTATCAACTTTACAAAAATTTCCTGGATTATTTGAAAGATTAAAATATAAACATAAAAAAAAATAATGTCCGCCTTATCGCAAAACCTTCCACAAAATTTTATAAAAAAAAAATGAATTCCCATTCACCAAGGTAGATGGAACAGTACAATACTATATAGGAATGACAAACAGAAAATTCAAAACGAGAATAAAAGAACATATGGCAGCTATCAAATATGACAGAAGAACTACTGCCTTAGCTAGACAACTTAGAATAGAGCCGCTGCAGATTGATTTCTAGAGTATATTTTTTTTCCTCAATAGTTTATTTGCCATCCATTATCAGTGAATAAATAGAAATATGTTTGCGAAACAATAACATTTGCAACGAATCGGCTTCTTTTGAATTACATAAATTTTGGTACAATATGTTTTACAGATTGAAAAAGAAGTAAAATAAAAATAAGTTATAATTTTCACGTTTTTCAATTTGACCAATTTAAGCACCTGCTTGCATTCGACATGTGATCTCCTGATTTATGTTTAATATAGAATATTTTACTTATCATTTTGATCAGAAGATGTCACCGTCAGAGAGAAGGAAACATATGTAATCTATATTAAAAGGTATTTTTAAACGTTTTGTGTTATGTTTTTATCACTTTAAGCAATAATTACACTTTAATTTAATTTTTTTATTTCTAATTTAAACAGGAATTAAATTAATTTTATGTATTTTTATTTATTCTTTCTTTAAAAAATTAGGTATTGATTGTGATGGTCAAAAAATAACTAAGCTCTTTTCTATTTTTCGATAAAATAAAAGTTAACTGAAAAAAAAATAGACAAAATGAATTGTGACAAGGGAGAAGAACGTGGATTGTTAGTATGCGCAATATAAGTGTTAATTTCTAAAAAATGTGACTTTTTTTTTCTAAAGGTATATCCATGCAATATTCTATAAGTTGAAAATATTATGAAAAATAAAATGGGTTATATTAACAAATACATTTTTTTAAAATAAACTTCTCTTAACATTCGTAATGTTTATAACATATTTATTTTTCAACATACATTTTTGTAATTCTAAGAATTTCATCAACCGGTAATATTTCATTTTTTAAATGATTCATTGGGATGATTTTATTAATTTTCTGTAACTGAGACACAACAAGATTTTTTTAGAAATTATATGTTTAATGATTTTTTTAATTTGTTACACAAAAAAGTGGTTTCAAACTGTCATTTATCTTTTACATGGTCAGAGGTTTTGTTGTTATTGATTTTTTTAAACCTATTCTTACATTGTAGCAAATTCTATGTCATTTTGTTTAAAGTAGTGTAAATATATTTCATTATTTATTATGACAGAAAATTCTTTTTGGTCAATATATCATTTTCAAATAATTTTTATCAGCAATCACAGTAATGCGCAATAGTGACATATCTTTTACATGTTCAGGGATTTTGTTGTTATTGATTTTTCTAAAACCTATACTTAGTAAATTCTCTGTCATTTTGTTTAAATTACGGTAAATATGTTTCATTAATTATTATGACAGAAAATTATTTTTGGTAAATATGACATTTTCAATTGTATTTGATAAAGCTGTATTTGTAAATTAAATGATTGTACAATTTTGTCTTTGTTATACTTAAATAAAATTAAAATAATGTTTTATGGTATATTAAAAGAAAGTGTGTACTTTGGATGTTTTATTGAAATTTTATGTGTAAATAATTTAAATATAAATTTCTCCTTGACAGTCACATTCAATAAATCATAGATTATTTTCCTAACTTCTACGCAATTAGTCTGTTTCTTACGGAGAAAGCTTACCGAACGTGATTGAATTTCCACCACAAAAGTTTATTTTCTAGGTGTGAAAAGCGATTTCAATTTCCAAAACATTCTTTTATACTGCTTTACGAAAGCTATAATAACTTTACCTACAATTGAAGAATATATATATATATATTTATTTAAGTAAAATAAAATTAAGTAAGCACTGCGGGATGTAATTGTCTTACATAATCGCCATTATTTTAATATTTACTTTTTTTATATTTCTAAATCGTTGTTATTTTTTATTTTCAAACACAAACAAGAAGTGTTTTATGTGTCGCATATCTTTCATTGCACGCTTCCTAATCATTCGAAAGCACAAATTTACAAACGTGTCGATACACCTTACTTTAAAGAATGGTTTAAAAAGGTAAAAAAAAAAAAAAAAAACTCTATGTGTATGATGACGGAAGATTATTTTTTTAAAAAATGCTTAAACCTACCTAAACGAACTTTTCCGAAGTCGAAACTTAGATGCATCGTTTTCTCATATTCGTGTAAAACTTATTTCGTGAAAATCGTGAAACTGTTTTAGATTTATATCATCCTTTTCTGTACTTTTTTTAATCCTGTCAAATTGCATTTTCCCGAATTATAGACCTATTGATCTATCTAGATTGTTTTCTGTGATTCGAATTAATACAGGAGCCACGTTTTGTCAAAAACCTTCGAGCCGTTTTCGATATTAAGCAGAATTTGCAGTGCTAAGTTTGTTTTAACTTGGCAAAACGATTTTCATTTTCAATTCGGAACCTATCTAGATCGTTTTCTCGTGCTCGAGTAAGTATAGGAGGCAAATGTTGTGAAAATATTTCCAGCCATTTTCGACACCATCTCTAATCAGGGAAATTGCTTAGTTGTTTAATACAACGAGTAGTAAAATAATATTGTGCTTTAAAATAAATTTCATGCGTTAGATTTATAAAGATTTAAATTTAATTTTAAATTTTTTGTTTAGCAACTTCATTTTCTTTCTTTTTAATTTCATTTTTGTCATTCCTATGTTTTTGAAAGGAAGGTAGCTCTTTAACTTTTATTCCATAAGAAGAGGATTACTTTACAATACAAAGGAGCTTAGATAAATAAACATTTGATCTCGGAGGCAGCCGTTTCTTATACCCAAAGCCAACTAGATTATCCCCATTTCCTTATTTAATTGTATTACTTCAATGAAACATTTCGTTAAAATACGTCCTCTGATTAGCAGAAAATAGGTTGTTCCTTAGTCAGACGTTAACTCAATATTATATACACTTTACCTAGCATACTGTTTTTGTATGAATAAGGCAGGCAGAAGTACAATATTGATTATCTTTGGTACTCCTATTTAGAAATCAGTGTTTTGAAAAGAATTAAAATAAATTAAAAATAAAATCAATACTTTTGTTAAAGCGAATATCTGCTATAAAATCCATGGTATAATTGAATAAACGTGTTACATAGTTTATTGTCACTTGGTTATTTATTTGTTAAATTTTATAAAGAAAGATAATTTAATGTTCTTGTTGAAAACATTAATGTGCACCACAGGCACTCAAATCATTTACGTTTAAATTTTTGCAATGCCCGTAAAGATAATACAATTTAATTAATTGGTATGCAATTTTATAGTATAATATAATTATATATTATAAAATTTTATAATATTAAAAGAATATAGATAATATAGGTATATATAAATATATCGTATGCTATTAAATAAATATACATTTTCTTCTTCTATACATATAATGCGGATGGCTATAGTGACATCACTAATACACTGCTCTGTCAGCGGGAGTATGTTATTGGTGCGAAATATGTCCTCGAAGTCACACTCCAAGCTTTGTAAATATTTTTATTCGTGTTTGTGATATGAAAATGTTTTACATAAGTTACTCTGCTTGTTTTATATCTTTCATAAAACAGCATTTGGTTATGAGTCTTGAATCCCAATTTTTCTGCGCTTCAAGTCACAGAAAAAGATTTTTATTCGATTATTTTGTACTTGCAACGCTTGAGGTTAGATCAAATATACGAACTATTTTTCGATTGAAAGAGACTATTCATTAATAAGTTTTTCGCTGGCTCAGAGACTAGTAAAAGTTAAGTAACGACTATCGATAACTTTGTAAAGATAATTTTGATAGCTAAAAGCTTGAAATAGAATCTGTATTAATCAAAAACTACTATTGGGATTACTTTGAGAGTAAAGAAATAAGACCGGTTGAAGTAAAATCTTTTGAAGTAAAAGTGGTTGAAAATAAGGCTGATCAAAAAGTTTGCACTGAAAAATTTCTTACTATAAATCAAAGCACACTGTGTCATATTAAGCAGTGTGGGACATCAAATTATGTATGGAATAAACTCAAATATGCTTATGAATCGAGGGGCCTGCAAAGAAAGTAAGCCTAATAACCCAGATTTTGTTTTGAAAAATGTTTGAAAGTGAAACTGTTTTTATATACCGGGTGGTTATAATATAAGTATCTTTATTTGGAGCTGTCTGTAGCTCGAAGGAGTAACCGGAATGGAACCAGAATCAGTATACTTACTATTCGAGAAGGGGGAAGAAGAATGGAACAATAAAAAATATTAATTGTACTAATCGCCAACAGATGGCGCTTTTGAATGTGAAATCTAATGTGTAATATTGTGTACCATGGAGGTGTCGCATACCTCAATGACTTTACCGCATATGACAACATGTGCGAAACATCACTCCTGATGTGTTACATCCCGCAATTGAGCACGTCGTCCACCGCCTGGATTGTGTTCTGCAGCACAATGGCCATGTGTAAATTGAACATGATCGGCACTGTCATGCGAAAGCGTAACCACATTCACTGTGACATTTTCCAATAAATTAGGTGTGCCATCAGGTTTGACGCTTTAATTCCTTGTTCTTGTATTACACATTATATTTCACACACGGTAGCGCAATCTGTCGGTGATTATTGCAATTATTATTTTTTTTATATTGTTTCATTCTTGTTCCCCTTCTCGAATAGTAAGTGTACCGATTTTGGTTTCATTCGGATTATTCCTTCGAGCTACAGACAGCTCCAAATAGAGATAGTTATATTATAACCACCCTGTATATGAAGATTTTATTTTCGAAACAATATATAAGCTCAGAGAAATGCAATTGGAAATCGCGGGTGATTTATTATCAGTTATAGATATTCCCTATTTTAAAAAACGGTATATTTTCCTAACAGTAATATTAAAAATAGTTAATGAGTTGTCATTAATTGTTAAGAGATTAAATTTTAACAATTTGATTTCAATGAAGTACTAACAATTTATTTAATAAAAATTAATATTTATGAAACTTAAAAATTGGAATGTTATGAGTTGATCCAGTACAGTACTTCAGAATTTATTTATTATAATACTAATAAACAATATTCAGAAATAGCTAGCCAATTATAAAAATACATATATTTATGCACTGATTTTAAGTTAAACTGACGCTTCTGTTATACTTTGTTAAATATGATCAAAAGTGTTACTTTTTCAGACAATAAAAATTGCTTCACATTTGTATCTCTTTGTTCTTATCTTTCTAGAAACACAAAGATGCTTTCTTTATATAATCACAAAAAGCGATAGATTTACAGCATTTCCATTTTATATAATAGGTCTTCTCCAAAAAAAAAATATCGCTTATTTCAACTAGTATCGATTGAGTATAAACGAGATGTCTTTGAAAAAAAAACTGCCTTTTATCTTTGTGTGGCTGGTATACATCAATACTTCGAAATGTTTCTCTTTCTCCTTATAATAGTTTGTAGGAGCTGTAGATAAATGGTGCACATAACGTATTTCTTTTCCTTTCGCTTGATACACAAGATTAAGTACTTTAGATGGTTGAAATTTATGATAATTTTATATGATATTTATAACTAAAAACTTTGTTTTGCAAATTAAAATGCCAAATTTGTCAGGATTTTCACGATTAATTTCATTTCACTGTGTTTGAAAACATCAAGAATAGGAATATTTTAAACCAAAAACTTTTTTTAAACTCTCAAAGTCGTTTATATACGATTTTACTTTGAAAATTATTCCAACTTAGTGAAACAGCAAATTTTCACAACCAAAAGAACTATAAAATATATTGCATTTTTTAAAATAGCATTATAAATTATTCGTATACTTCTCTTCTAAGTTATCTTCATTTTCTGAAAATTATATTATCCTTTTTATTTCTGATTCTTTCGGTATCATTCGTTACATATGCCCTAAATTAGAGATCGGCAATCTGTGGCTCGCATCACATAGACAACTTTGAAAAGTATATGTTCGTAATATTTTTTTTGCATTATGCAATAAAAAATTTTTGAGGAGGACATCTTCTCTTATCACAATGTTTGAATAATAAAATCCAAATGTTTGTAAAATTTGTTAACTGCAAACTAAATTGTCCAGCAGTCTTTGAATGCACACTGTCAAAAAATTGCAGCAAAGTATCCGGTAATTCAACCGTTGTAATAGAAAATGGTTACATAACCGTAACTTAACAGTATTCTGATATAATATGGGCAATATTATGGTCAGAAAACCGTTAAATTACGGTTATTTAACCGTTTTCTATAAAAACGGTCGTATTACCGGATACTTTGATGCAATTTTTTTACTGTGCAGGGAATTTAAATACATTTTATTTAACATCAGATTAAGACATTTTATTGACAATCAAAAGACACATTTACAGCAGCCCACAAACTCCATTTAGCTTTTCTCTACCATTACTGAAATATTTTTATCTTATTTTGAAAATTCAAAAGTAGTGGTATTCTGTATTGTATAAAATATTTTATGTTACTAATTGTTGCCACAGATTTAGTTATTGAAAGATAAAGATTTTTTAACTAATTGAGATTAATAGTGGACATTAATTATTGAATCTAATTGCATTATGCAATAAAAATTTTTAGTAGAGAACATCTTCTCTTATCACAATGCTTGAATAATAAAATGCGAATGTTTGTAAAATTTGTTAACTGCAAACTAAATTGTCCATCATTCTTTAAATACGGGGAATTTAAATACATTTTATTTGACAGTGGATATATGAATGTTCCTCTATAAAACAACAGTCCTTTGTTTATAGAGGAAATTTTTTGAAAAGTTTTGTAGATTTAACAGAATAAAGTAAGGTGATTCTTGATAGCTCACAGTAATTCACAGTTCAAGCACTATTTACTTGAAAGTAAAAAAAAATATCAACATTTTTGAAGACGTCAATTCAGGCTCAATATATTGAAACTGCATCTAAGCACCAATACATTCCATTACGACAGTTGCAACTTTCCACAAATCTACTCCCTGAGACTCAAGATGTTTATCTAGATGAGTTGGATGTATCATTTGGGCACTAAACACTCCTAAAAATGTAGTAGAACCCTACCTTTAGCTATCGCCTAACGTAAAATTTTCTACTGGAATTAAAGCGTGCATCTCGTTTTAACTGGGCTTGCATAAGATTACGATCTTTTTGCTCAAATCATAGACGTTTTGAAGGGATTTTATTAATATTTCCGATGCATTCATTTTGATGAAAACAAACTTCCTAGCGCCAAATTTGTTCCAGACGTTTCTATAATCTTGCTGTCATATCAATGAAGTATAAACAAATCGAAATATCTGCTTTGAGATTGTAATTACAAATAGCTTCGAATTTAACACGCAATAAAGAAAAAAAAAGAAAATGAATCCTTGATGTGGAGAAAAGAAATATGAGAGCATTTTGAAATATTGTAATAGACATTTATTATTCTATGATAGAATGTTTTTAAAAGAAATAAGGTTTTTAGAGTAGAATAAATTTAAGAGATATAATATTTTAATAAAGAATTGTTAGCATTTAAATAAAGAATTTAGAGCGGTTTGAATACATGGAAATAAAAATGAATTTTAATAGTGGATTAAAAATAAAGATGATCTATTTAAAGAATAAATTTAAGTATTTAGAGACATTTTTAGATTTAAATCTTTGGAATAAATATGATTAAGTAGATTAAGATGTTGTACTTTTACATATGGTGATTGATTGTTTAATTTAAGATGGGATTTTAATTTAATTAATCGGAATTATATATGGAATATTATAAAAAGGAAAACAAAATTATAGAATAAAAATTAATAATGGCGGAATATAATTTTTTTTTTAATATATATGTATATATCTTCTTGTCCATCTCTTCTTGGCCATCATTGTTTCAAATGCACAGCAAAAATATTATTCACGTATATTTGCCTTTTGAATATAATGGATACGTTCACCTGTCTTTAATTGTCAGTTATTAAGATGTTTTACTGAATATATATTCATTATGTGTCTATCAGGGGTTGGGGGGGGGGTCATATGAGTTCCACAATCCGGGTATTGAGTACCGTTGTTATACCACATTTAAGTGCGAAGAGAAATTCTCAATTTTATCGCGTTCCTAAGCGTCTTATAAAACGCATTCTCTTGCTGAACAGTTGATGTCGGTTAAGGAGCTTCCGAGATGAAATAGGCGAAATTTATGGTAATTTTTTTTAACCATTTTTTGGTTGTCAAAGTTCTAATGAAGTTAAATGAAATTCGTGTACCATACGTATAGAAGATAGAATGGTCTGCAGCTTTGCGCACATGGAACACATTTGCTGAAAACATTGCTAAAATGTATGAAGAAATTTCTAATCTAAAAGTTAATTATGGAGTAATATAAAAATTTTTGTAATATATATATATATATGTGTGTGTGTGTGTGTATAATATTACAGTTTTATTAAAATTCTAAAATTTGTTTTGATAAATTAAATGATTTCTCCAACTATTAAAGATTTATACATACATTTCTAGTAATGCATTTTAATAATGTATGTACATTAATGATAATGTATGCCATTCTATTTGAATGGCGTTGATTGCTTTAGAATTTTTTAATCGTACCAAACACCGAAATCATTCTGTTACAGTGAAAGAAAACATATTCTTATTTCGAAATGTGCTGTGCACAGATATGATGGAAACCCCAAAATTTAACATAACGCTCTGTAATTTTATATATTAAATACAGTGAACTCTCTGTAAGGCGGATTCTGTGCAAGACGGAAATCTGTTTTGCAGTTTCAAGTCCCGCAGAACGAGTTTTAATACAGTACATCATGTGTATGAAGTAACCCTGCATGCTACTGAAATGATTCTGGGTCCGGATCAATTCAGTCATAGATATAGTTCACTGTATATACATTACGAACGAATTGTCCTTTCCGCTGAAGTTACATTGAAAAGGAATTTTTTAGTTAAATATTCCACAGTATTTATAGAGTATTTAACCTATAAACATCTGTACTTTACCGACTGTAAACACTGTAGTTAGTGAAAATGAACCAACTGTCAATGCCAAAAATCATACATAAAAAAGAAGATTAATTAAAACACAAACATTGTTTTATTAAACATAAAAATACAGCCGTAATTTTTTAAATAAATATTGATTCAAATTATTCGAGGAGAGTTGGAGAAAACATAATTTAGAATAATTAGCATTTGCAAAGTTGAAATTTGCAATTCAGTATTTATATTAAAAAGTTTTGTACATTATTGATATTTACTAATAAAAAACTATTGCTCACATCATGTCCGATTCTCTTTATACTTTTCTATAATACACATATGGACGTAACATAAAGATGCTGCACAAATGGCTATGTAGCCTTTAAAGGTATGTATGACTAATGGCATAATGGTTAAAATTGGTATATAAAATGTTTAAAATTATATGACAAAAGGTTTGTCGCATGACTGAATATAGGGAATGTCTATTAGCATAGGTATTTTATGCAAACTATAAATAGTATCCCGACAAACATCTCTAATAATAAAAATTGCTGACTTCAAGTACTCCTGAGAAATATATCAATGTGGGCTATGACCAGACGTGATGGGATATGCAACTTTCCACAACTCGCGTAAAACTCGGATCCACATTATTCAATGTATATTGCGTCAACAATGAAAAAAAAAAGTTGATTTTACGGTATAATTCTGACGGCTGGTGTGCTAGTGTTATACCGCAAAATCAACAATTTTTGTTTGCAGTGAAATCATCCCACCCTTAATGGCCTGATGAGAAGTTCTTAAAATATATTCATAAGGATAACATCAACAATTCACTCAAAAATAACCTAAAAATTTTTCAAGACCAAAGAACTCAATATGCAGATGGATCTTAAAAAATTCCAGTTGTATAAGTTGCATTCTACAAATGAACAAAAAAGGTTATCATTTCGCAAATTTTATATTCCAATACATGTATTTTCGAATATATATTTCATATATTTTTATAATATGTTTATTTATCTTTCCAAAATAATATGCAATTTTACATATAAAACTTTTAACAGCATTGATTTCTTGAATTTAAATTATGGCTATCCTAAATTGCAGCTCATATTGGCAAGTAATATTTTGAGTTATGCCTAAAAAACTACAAACATTGCAGTTTGTTTTATAGCTATTTCAAATGAATTTAGCACTAGGAGTTCAAAATTATAAGTGTGCAAAATTTTTAGATTACTCTTGTGATTTTTTTTTTATTTTATAATAATGAAACAACTTTTCTTTTATTATATAAGAAAAGGATTGTGTTGAACTATAAAGAAGCTTAAATAAATAAAGAGTTGATCTCGAGAAGTATATCTTCTTATTCCCAAATCCGTCTAAATGTTCCTTAAATCCTTACTTATTGCGTTACTTGAAAGAAACGCTTTCTATAAAAACAGCCTACGCATTAGCAGAATTTGGGCTCTTCTTCCATCTTATATTGTTTAACTTAATATTACATGTAATTTGTCTAACATGCATTGGTGCGACAAAATTATAAACTCACAAAATTACCATTTTGTTTTTATCATAATTAAACATAAATAATATAGCGAGGAATAATTACAAAAATTGTTCCAACTTTAATATGACTTATAAATAAACTATTAAAAAAATTAACGTCAACAGGAAAATGTGCCATTTAAAAAATTAGCATTGCGGAAAATCTGGACAAAAGTGTAAACTCAAAAGTGTAAAATTATGTTTATTGTTTATTTTTATTTGATAAAATATATTTCATAATAAGAGACAAACCGATGATCATATTGGTGAATGGTATTTTATTTACTTTTCTAAAAAAAAAAAAAAAAAAAAGTTAGAAATTGTACGTCAAACGTGACAAATGAGGTTCATTCAAACTGTTATTATTTCAGTGAAATGAATTATATCGTCTGTTATCATGATATAATTCATTTCCGCAATAAAATAAGTACATTTTAAGTTGACAACATTTTATCTTTTGTGGGCATTTACCAAAAATTCCGGTGGGAAACTTAAGCCTAGTTTTGAAAATTTCAGAACTTGAAATCCATGTTTAGATTCTATCTCTCCGGAAACATCTATCTAAAAAACTCTCGGTAGATTATAAGATTGCTGTAATTAAACAATTTTAGTATTCAAATTCGGTTTTTAAATTCAGTACTACGGAAATAATAGGACTCCATCTTAAACAGAACGTAATCACCAGGGCAACCTAGAGTCATTACCTATCATGCGATATCATTGAATTAATATACGTAGGATGGGACTTAAGAGAAAGAAGAAAACGTTTATTAATATATATTTAAATCTCGATTACATTTTCATAAAATTTGAAATGACTCGACAAAATTCTCCGACGATTATATATATATATAAATTTTCACACCATTCGGTTGGGTAGTTTTTGCACTGTCATATGCGGATGGATGGACGTACATGACGACGCATATATGTGCTATGTATTTGTATAATTAAGAACGCTACTAAAAAAATTGGGGCACATAAATAAGAAATAATAATAAAAAAACGATATAATTAACATTAATTCAAATTAGTAGTAGTTTCATATACTTTTTTAATATTTTACTATTTTTGGACAACATTATATTCATTGAGTCTCTTTGATGGTCTTACTTTTAATTTATGTTCAGAATATATCGTTTGTCTTATCGAGTAGTCATTATATGTCCATGAAATATCAAACAGTTTTTAATATATCTTAAGAAGAAACAATGCACATTAAGTTCTCAGGTACCTTTGAATCTGTCCAAATATCAATTTTCCATTTAATACATTATATTAACACGTGATTCTTTGAAAACATTTTAAAAGAAACGCCATGCAAAAACTCGCTTTAGAGGAGAGTTATGACGAAGCAATTTTGCGCTCTCTTTGTATTATCTAGGGTTAATTTGTTCTTTAAAAGCAATTTTGTCAAAATGGTGATTTTAGTCATTCAGCGCATGATTTCTAAGAAATTACAGGATATAATTTCATGAAATTTTGACTGAAGGTAGAAATCTTATAGATTCACAAAATGACCTACTATTATGTTCATCAAGTGAAAAATTTAGAAATTGTGAATATTTTTATTAAAACATTTTTCAAAATTTTGAGATTTTTTTTTACATTGTTTTTTCCTCAAGAACTAATTATTGTCTGTTTTCATGTGTAAGTCATTTTAAACATATAATATATATACACGCAATGAAATAAAATTCGGCTCATTATGACAATTCAATTATGAGAAATCGAGAGCGCCAGCCACTTAAAGTGAATTCATTTTTATTATAATAGCAATACATTTCAACTTAAAATAAAAAAGGTTTATATGTATCGATGCTATTTTTCAGAACATTTAATGATAGCATATATCTCTTATATGGTGTGTTTAAATTTTCATATACAAAAGTTAATAAAATATGAAGTTTTCACATTTCATATGTTACATTTATATGTAATTCGCAAGTTTCAGAGGTAGCTGACCTCTTAAGAAGAAACTGTGCATCGGTACAATTTTTAAGCTTTCAAAGCTTCTGTAAATACTCAGCACCATATAGCTATGCTGGTTCGTTGTTGACCAGTACTTTTAGAAAATGCTCTAAAGAATCCTTTAGCTTACGGAAAGTAATAGGGGTGGTCGGCTTTCAAAGATAGTAGGGAGATATATTGAAAATCTATCATACATACAGTTTCTGACAACTTCTAGGCAAATTCTTAGTATTTTAGATCTATATGCAATAAATTTTAAAATATTCCCCATGACACATTCGACATAAAATAAAAAAATAGCTAATATTAATACGTTCACTTCCAGGTTAAAATTATCGAAATTTTATTTTATTTAGAAAGTTCGAATTCATACAGGAAAATACTAATGGCAATATTTAGTTTATTTAATTACAGACATTTCGTGATTACATAAAATAAAAATTCTTTTTTTGCAATTTCCGGTCTAAAACAACAAGTATACTCGTGGTTGGCAGCGAATGGGTTAATGAAAGAAAAGCATAGCTAAGACAAAATTTGTGTCTTGTCACATGATAGCCATCTTCAGTAGAAATAACGGTAGAGAATTCATGATACCTTTGTCTGGTTTTTCTCAGGGTGGTAAAAAGCTCTGACATTTCTTAATAACACACAAAAAGCATAATACTCCCAATTACTGTAAAATATATTTTACCTTGTTCAATACTGGTAGTTGAAGTGAGATGGATGTTCATGGAGTAAAGTAGATGTTCATGGAGTAAACTAGATGTTCATGGAGTAAACTAGATGTTCAAAGAACGAACTAGATGCGTGGAATTAATAAGCTCTGGTAAGTCAAGATTATGAAGTGATCAGCTCGGAGCCATGCTTTTAAGCCGATTTAGAACCTTTGGGTTGCCATGATATAGCATTCGTTTATGGTAAAGGCATAGATGACAATTTTTGCGCTTTTTTTTGACCAGGAATTGTTTATAGGAATTATTACTTTATTTAATCGCTGAAATTTCTGATTAATTAAAGCAAAATTTCCTATTACATGTTAGGTGTAAGTAAAAAGCGAAAAAGTTGGCATCAGTAGTTAAGATCCGCATTATCAGAACATGAACGATTTAAACATTACTGTATATCTTGTATATGCATTGACATAACTGCCACAAGGCTCGTAGTGTCAATTTTGAGTCACGTATTTAAAGGTAGCTGGGAAAAATGGCGGCTCAACTCATTTTTCAGTGTGTGAGGTTATACTTTTGTCCAGATTACACTTAATTTTATTTTTTATTGTTATTCTACGCAGTTGCAAAAATATGTTATTATGCTCATTTTAATGAAGTGTCACATTTTAATTTACAATTACTTTTTATTATTTTCTTTTCATTCATTAATGTAATTGAATATTTTGTTTAGTTATGATTAAAATATTATGAAACTTTTCTGGCTTTATACTTTTGACAAGCAGCGTAGATTTTTATATAAATTAAGGCGGGGTGGGGATATGAATTTCATGATAAAAGTATATGGGGAATTTTCTTTAAAGTACACCAGTGTTTCAACAAAGTTTAAAAAATAAATTTTAAAGAAAAACAATACATTTATTGAAACGTGTACCTGGTAGAAAATATATTTTGGAAATAAACAACCAAGTGTGATATTTTAGTGATAGAAGACATTTTGAACTCTATTAAGAAAACGAGTAATGTGTATTTCTAGCGTCAGATGGAAGCAAAAAGAAAATATAAATATATATTAACAGTGTATGTACGTAGTTTTTTAAACATGGTATAATAGATACAATTAATTTCATGTATATTATTGATGTTTAAATTTATGTAACCAGTGTTAATAAGTTAAAATATGTGGAGTTATATTAAATTAACATGTAAGCTAAATATTCTGCTGTTATACAATATGTTATTCTTATGTTATACAATAATTTTCAAAATATGCTATAATAGAGACCTATAATAGATTATAGTCATTCCCCCCTTTATAACTTATCTAAGTTTCTTTCAGTTACTATCAAACCATTGACGGCTTCCATTCCTTATAGTATAAATTCATCGTATAAATTTCTTGAGGATTTGGAGAATTTCGTAATTCATAGTAATTGTGTGATGACCTCCTTAGATGTGGTATCGTTATTCACATCCATCCCCATTGATCTTACCTCCCTTGCTATTCGTAGCATGTGGTCTAATTTTGCGGCTGAAATTGATATGGATTTGGAGGTTGCTGTGAAACTCGTGGAATTTTGCTTGGTTTCGAACTGTTTTGTTTTTGAGGGTAACTTTTATAAACAGCTGAAGGGAACGACGATGGGCTCTCCACTTTCTGTAAGAGTCGCAGAAATCGTGATGCAATATTTGGAAAACGACATTATCATTAATTTGGGGAATAAAGTAAAATTTTGGAGGAGGTATGTAGACGACATTTTTAGGTGCGTTCGTAATTATATAAATACGTAGCACCTATAGTCGTCGTTTGGTCCGTCCGTCTGTCCGTCCGTCTGTCTGTCTGTCTGTCCGTCTGTCTGTCCGTCCGTCTGTCTGCCTGTCCGCATATAACAACGCAAAATCTACCCAACCAAATGGTTTGCAATTTAAAATATATTATCTTTGCAGAATTTTGTCGAGACATTTCAAATTTTATTAAAATCGAATCAAAACTTTAGGAGATATTAATAAAAATATTTATTAAGAAATTTGAATTTTTTTTTTTAAATCGGTGCTTTTTTGTTATAGGAGCTTCAGATGGATGTTTAATCGTCAAGCGACCGAGATATACTTATTTTATTACAGAAATTAATCTGCAGACGATATAATTCATTTCACTGAATTAAAAATCATCAAGATCTGAATATTTATATAAGTGGCTGATACATATATATCTGAATATTTATATAACTAGTTAAGATATTTGTATGAACAGTGTCATAAAATATATACTTAACTAGCTGTTTAACCCGTTCTACGCACGGGATATCATGAATTTAATTCTAAAACGTGCGTACGAACGCACCTCGTTTGTAACGTTTGACGTACAATTTCCAACTTGTTTTGATTGCGGAGAAGGATCATCTTATCGACATTTTGGGCAAGGCAAATTCAATGTCGAGATCCATTTACTATTGAATATGAGGTTAATAAAATACTCCCCTTCCTGGATATATTAATAGAAAGAAATATTGTCAACAATGTTCATGTTTTAGAAACCTCCGTTTATAGAAAAAAAAAATTACTTCTTCCGGTCAATATCTAAATTTCAACTCTAACAGCCTTCTGTCACATAAAGTTGCAGTAGTGAGATCACTGTACAATAGAGCTTTAAGAATTTGTAATAGTGAGGTCAGTTTCAATAATGAAGTTTTCTGATTTACGTCATAACGATTACCCGCGAAGATGGTGCCATAGAGTTTTATCGGAACTATCGAAGAGATCGAATGAATATCCCACACCTTACCAACGTGCCACACCAGGGCTACACTACATACCGGGCTTGCTCATTCATTATGATGACGTCACAAAAGGTGGCTGACTAGGAGGAAAGACATACAGCGATTGGCACAAAACGATGGGCGCGTTGCTTTGGACCAATCGCTGGTCGCGGCCAGCCACCATTTGTGACGTTTTGAGAGTGAATGAGCAAGCCCGGTATCTAGTGTTGCCTTGGCCACACCTGTGAAAACTATATCCTTACCGTACTACGCCAACATTTCTGAGAAAATATCTGGTGTTTTTGCGAATGTAGGCATCAGGACTGCGTATGTGCCTTTAAATCCAATTAAGACTTTTTTGGGTAAATACAAGCATAGATATTCAAGATTTGACCTCACAGGTGTAGTTTACCGAAGTCCTTGCAAGGGTTGCGGATCCAGCTACATAGGCGAGACTGGACGATCCTTAAATATGAGGTTGAAGGAACATGGGGATTCGTCTAATAGAGGCACTCTAACCTCGAGATTGGTTGCGCATGCTTTGGAATTTGATTATGTGCCTGAGTTTCAGAACGCGCAAATTGCCTGCTCAAAATGTTGCGTGTACAGCAGTCGTATCTTCCTGGAGGGTTGGATGACAGTTTTAGCTGAATCTCCTATTAACGAGACTGCACAGATTCCTGCAGAGTATAATGTTTTAACTAAACTGTGACTTTAACTGTTTTTCTTATTTTGGTTCTGGTGGCTTGGTAATTGTGTTTCGAAGTACTGATGAGGTGTACGAAAGTGTACGAAACGTCTATTTTATAATTTTAATTGTTTTTATGTGTTTAAAAAAAAAATAAAGTCTGTAGTTGAATTTATTTTAGTGATTGTAAGTTTTATCCAGACGTAATTATGTATGTGTTTTTAAATATGATTCAATTAAATATTTTAAATGTTTTTACAATATAGTGTTATTGAAAGCGTATCCATCCCTATGCACAAATTATACAATCAAAGCGAAAAATTCCCCCCCACCGCACTCCCCTACATAAAAATAACATCATTTTCCATTCATTTAAAACGTTTTGCAGATACTAAAAATAAAAAGGATCGTTGACAATTGTTTAAATATTCTAAACACTATGAATGACTTTTTAAAATGTAATTAAGCATAAAACATATGGACCAGAATAACATCTTTAAATTCTTCATATAAAATTGAAAAATAATGAGATATTTTCTCTTCGGAAGTAAACAATTTAATTTTAAATACTTCGTAAAATTGAATAAACACGTACTTTTATTTTAACGCTGTTTAGAAAAATTAAATAAGTACTATTAGAAAAGTATTCGTTTTAAAAATTCTAGGAAATGATTAGCATTTCAAACAATTGCATAAGCTTTCCTTATGGAAACATTTAATTATTGTTTTTATACATTGAAGTAAAATAAATTCTATTGATAACTATAAACATGTCCGGACAACACCACAATAGCTGTCAAGAAAGATGCTTCAGCAAAAGATGATTAAAATTGATTACCTTATGATAATGCCGCAAAATAAACATGCATTCATATCAAGTGTTCGATGCAATTTCATTGAAAATGCAAATTGGTTTTAAAAAAAATGGTTTGTATTAGATTGCGTTTTATCAGTCTATTTTATACAAAGCTTAATCATAACTAACAGCAGTTCAGCTAGTCGACCGCATTATGTTACGATTTCTATGATCATGTATGTGTAGTTACTCCTAATTTTGATTTTATGTTATTGTGCACCTAATCAAATTTTGGAATATACAAGGAATATATTTTAAAGATTATTTATATTAATGCAGTGGCATATAAATGTACTGATACTCTTATCTTTTCAATAACGATTGTTTGTTACTAAACGGTTGATTGGTTGATTACGGATCACACGGTCATGTTTTGCACACGACTGCGAAACAGACCTTGCCACTAACAAACCAGATGTGATGTAATCGATAGATAAAATATTACAAGTTTTTTGTAATGAAATATACATTATTTATATAAAAATATTTTTATGATAGGTAAAGTCGACATTAAAATTATTTGATTCGAAATAGTAATTCAGAATTTATTTACAATAATACTATTCAAATCTAGGTAACCTATCAAGAATTATATTAGTATTTTTAGGATTTAGCATTCTATTTTACCTAAAATCTTATAAAATATATTCTTTAAAATTTATTCAATCTTTAAAATATATTCAACTTGTTATACGCGAGGTCGTAAGTACACATAGCATTTCATACGGTTACCACGTCATATATTAACTTATTATTAAATCGTATTTGTTTATCTATTTTCCAGCCATAATTTCATTTTAAAAACCTAACAAAATATGGAGTTTTTATGACATATTTAACAAATAATAAAATTGATAAAAAAATGTAAAAAAATAAATAAAAATCTTAATAAAATAGATATACTACAGACATGTAAAGGAGTAAATTATATATTAAAAAGAATTACCACTTGTAAAAATTCCTACTCAAAATATAACATTAAAAATATGTGTAATGGATTAATATTTAAATGTTTAAAACATTAATAATCAAAACTGATTTTAAATATTTAAGTAAATGTCTATGTCAGTTCTTTTTGGTACGTACTTTAATATTTGTAGTACAGTTTTTCAATAAAGAATAATCATCCGGAATACTATTACGTATTACACTTATTCGTACAACACATTGGAATGTGAGACTGTAAAACTTTTTTCTTATTGATTTATCCGCGATGATAACTCTTTGGTGTGTCTTCCTCACATCTGATGTTAAGATTTTTTTTTTTTATTTCAAGCTTACAGATGAATACTATAATTAAATATTTAAGTTGAACAATTACACATACATATTCAATATTAATCTCCATGAAACGTAAACAAAATAAAATATAAGCTTGTATTACTTCACAAAAGTGTGAAAATTGTATGGATGTTTGTCAGAATATTTTAATATTCTTGAAGCAAATATTGATATGGTTTTTGTAAAATACCTCCTAATTCGAAATCTTTTTTTTATTTTTTTGGCAGATTTTATCTTACTAGGATGATTTTATTTATCCAAGAACTACCTAGAAACGGACTTCTGCATAAGATTTGGATTTAAAACTCATGTGAAGTCAACATTTATCAGCTTCTAACTAAAGGCCAGCAGAATAAACGAAAAAAAAAATTAAAGGGAATACATGTTACTTTGTCATTACAATGAGATGGCAATATGTAAATAAACATTTGTTACAATTAAAGCGGTTTGAAAAAGAGCATGCTATGTGTTTGAAAATAATTAATTGGTCAGATATTTCCCACTTTCTAAAATTTTCCATCATTAATATGTAGTATAATTATTTTTCACAATGATATTTTACTAAAACAATGTCCGCGACAGCTTTTATCCATAAACGGAATCAATATTAAACGGAAATTACATTATATTTTCATACAATGATAAGGCTATGCATTTGTGTACTTTTTCATATATTTTCTAATTCATTCTTTGTGCAGGTAGTAAAAATGCCGTACCTTTTATCGCTTTCTTCTTAACCTTTCTAGAAATACAAAAACAAGATTGATATTACATGTCTACGTTCTGAGTTAGAATTTCTTCCAAACAAATAGTCTAGTATTTTTACTGATATCAATTCACTCAACATGCGATTTATCTGAAAAAAAAGAATGTTGTATCTACTAATAAATACTACACATGGCTACGTCGAGGCCTTTAGCTTTCTCTTCCTACTATTTTTTTGCTCTGCAGATACACCTAATATTGTTCTTCTTCATTCTGATGATATAGAGGAGTAAGTACTTTAGCTACTTAAGAGAAATGATATTCCTTTTTCAGAATATAATATAAAAATAATTTTATTTACTAAAAGTAAAATACAAATTTGCTACATATATCAATGTCGATTTTGTTCAATATTACTTTCACAAAAATGTTTATTTTTTACTTTACAAGACATTTATGTATTCAAAATTTTTCCTGCTATATTAATTCAAACACGGCGACACACTGCATTATTCCTAATTTACACTCCTTTTACAAATTGATAAAATAAAGTACGCAAATAAATTAAAAAGTAATGAAGCGAATATTTTTGTGTCCACCAGTCATTAATATCAAACGGATCTTATTATAAAGAAAAACTGGTTGTTGGGGGCCACCGTAATACTTACCCATTACGGATATGCATAATATAAAAGATGAAAATAAAACATGTGTAAACTATTTAAAAAATGCATTGAATTCGAATAAAATCATGTCTTGATGACGTCATGAACTTTAAATGTTCTATTACTGAATTGCGTAAGAGAAACATCCTTATAACTCTAAAAATGATAGTCATATTAACTAACAGTTTAATGCGTCAGATTAAGCGTCTATTTTTCAATTAAAATATGTCTTTGAAATGAAATATGAATGAAATACAGGGTCATGAAAAATCGAAAAGTGTGCACAATGTGATTACAAATAACTCGGCAACTAATTATCCGATCGATTTCTTTCTTTATGCAAAATTTATGTTTTTTTATTGTCTTTTATATCACTCTTTAAAAAGACACTTTCGAAAAATTTTGATATACCTTTTATCAGAACGAATATTTTGAGAGTCCGAAATAAATAGTTCCGGATAATCGAGGTTACTGAAATTCGATAAGCTTCTTCCCATTATTACATACTGAGTACATATGAAATTTTAAGTCTCTATCTCAATTTGCTCGGGAGATAGAGCGTTTACAGACACACACAGATAGACGGATGGCAATTTTTTTTCTAAAAATATGTTTTTTGGAATCTCCAGTGTCTGAAACGTGTAAATCCGTCAATTTTTTTATATTTTTAAAACGATTACAAGTTTTACCCTATACTACGTATGATTGGTAAGTAATAAGTAGAAATTAGTGACATGGTTAAATAATGCGCATGATTCGTAAAGTATCAGATGTTTACCTAAATTCAGTTACCTCTTTGGATTCTAGCAGCTCGACTTCATCATTTTAAAGCACCATTTTATTCTCTAATTTTTTCTTAGAAAATTCAGCGAGGAGAAGGCGCTTACTCGTTTTTTTAACATGCTGTCATAAAAATTTTAAATGATGATAATAAATATATCTCATTTCATTACATATACAAAACTTATTTATTTTAACGGGTGTGAGAACAGTGAAATATGTGATGCTATTTGCATAGGCATTTTCTCTAGAAGTGCAATATTAAAGATGCCGTAAGTACTTTATGACTATAAGGTTAAATTCATGACACATGGTCTAGTTTTCGTATTTCGAATATCCCGCCCTGCTCGCAATTGCAGGAAAGGAAAAACAGTGCCAACTTATAGTATGATGTGCTATGTCACCTAACAACTATTGTCCAAAGCTCCAATACCTCTCTTGTTCTCTCTGGCTGGTGTATCGTTCAAACTTCATTCTGCGTTGTCTCGGAATCCGGACACTTTGTGTGCTGAAGCCTAAAGCCTATGAAATCCAGCTAACACAGATAAATATTCTTTGTTGTTAATATATCAGTTAGACTGTGGAGTAATATACACTTTGCCAAGTTATATTTATGTGAGATATAATAATATGAGCAAACTATAGACACTTGATGGATTACTATGTGACACACCAACACCATCATAAAGCAATTATCTCTCAACGAACGTCCAAAAATATCAGCTACCTTTGTGCCAAGACCAATCATGAAGTAATTGATATATGCTTTACTAACTTGGAAAAGAAGTCCGAAAACCAATAGATTTATGACGAGACGGATTTGGTGGACGACTCTTGAAGTAAAAATGTGATCTCTCAAAGAGGATCAAAATATCCTGAAAAGATTAAAACTAGTCAAAGGCTAATACTTTAATCAAGTCGTCGGAGACCGAATGAAAGGAACGTGGTTTTATTCATCATCGCCCCACCAACGCCAGTAGGCAACCGAGGGCTGTTTGTAATCAAATGCGTAGATTAAGCTAAGATTTTTTTTTTTAAACATCGTTTATTTAAAAGTTGTATTGGGTAACTTTGTGAAAAAAACTTTTTC
This sequence comes from Maratus michaelseni, assembly GCA_963931845.1. Classification (NCBI taxonomy): domain Eukaryota; kingdom Metazoa; phylum Arthropoda; class Arachnida; order Araneae; family Salticidae; genus Maratus; species Maratus michaelseni. The sequence continues at coordinate 286,285,201 of OZ007591.1, read as the reverse complement.
TCTTGCATTTCAAGGAGAAAGCACACCTGTCACAAAGTAACCTCACCCGATAGACTAAATTTCTGACAACTTTAAAACAAAATTTCTCAGTTGATATTAATGATTTAGATTGACAGAATACGTCGCTATGTAGGAAAATTATACATCAATGTTGTGCAACAGATAGTTTTGAGTTATTTCTAAAACAGATTGTGTGATAAAATTCCCAAATTATGTCACAAAGTATATGGAACTCCAAAGTCTTACGTTAATTATTTACACAAAAACTCTGGACGTTAGAATAATAAAATTCAGTAACGAAAAGACCAGTGATGTTTTTAAATGTTTACATTTATATTTTAATTAATAGTAGAAATCAGACATTTTAGGAAACTTTAATAAAAATAACTTGTTATATTCTTACATTTTTCTTTGATTACTGACTGTTTTTTAAGTGCTAAAATAAAACTTTCATAAAAATTTAATATCAGATAAAATGTGTTTTTCACAAGATATAAATATAATATGGTGGTATTTGCATATGCATTGCATCTAGACGTAGATATGCTAGATATACTATAAGTATAGAATAAAATTTAACATATAACTAAAAAACATTGCGTAAAATATAAAATTTACGTATTGCACTTTTAATGATAATAGCTATTTAAATATGAATCCGGGTCTAACATTCATTATATTAGGATCATATTGTAGGTTTTTAATTAAAACGTATATTTTAAAATCTAAATCACCATTAGTTTAGGAATATTTTGAACAAATTCCATAAAACAGACTCCATATGAATCCCATTCAATCAAACTTTGTCATTATCATAACGTCTAACCTACTGAACCAATTCGATATGAATTGGGGCAAAGTATTGATCTTCCCAGCATCTTGATTGAGCTCATATATTACGTATGTACAGGGTGTTTCACAAAGGACACCTAACTTTAAAAATCAATAACCCGGAAACGGTGATAGATAGAAACATGAAACCAGTGGTATGTTTATTAAAAAAATCGTAAGAATCTTATACATAACATCTCAAAATTTAGTTAAAAATAGCACCGATAGATGGCACTGAGAGCGTTAAGAATCCTTCTAAAGAGAGTTCAGAAGCATAGAAAGACTAGCCGTCGAAGATTTCGCCTTTGAAATCTGACCGCTATTAGCGTATATTGAAAATAATTCCGAAAGTGATGTATACCGTGGAGGGATGTGTGTTTATTGTGTTGGAGTACTACCGATTAAATCAGAGTCCTACTGCCCCAACGAGAAGTTTTCAAACGCGATTTCAAGTCGCAAAAGGCCCGGATGGGAAAACAATTCGTGAGCTTTTCAAAATATTTCAAAAAACAGGCCGGTGACATACAGCAGAGAGTCAATGACAATTTCATTCTTCGTTTGCGATAAGTCTGTTGTGTAAAAGGTGCACCTTTTGAATCACTTTTGATACGCCTATTTGTCGCAGCGCCATCTATCGTCGCTATTTTTAACTAAATTTTGAGATTTATGTATAAGATTCGTACGATTTTTTAAATAAACATACTACTGGTTTCATGTTTCTCCCTATCACCGTTTCCGGGTTATTGATTTTTAAAGTTAGGGGTCCTTTGTGAAACCCCCTGTAGCTTGTTTACATGGTCTCACAAGCGCAAAGCATGCAAAACGTATCATTACAATAACATCCATAATACGGATTCAATTTGAACGTAATTTTGAAGTTATATTGCTCTTGCAGTATATTGCTCTTGCAAGTATACAAGACGAAAGTATATGCCATACATAAAAGTTTTCAATAGCATTCATTGAATTATTTGGGTCATAAAATAGTTTGGGCATGGAAATAATATTATAGCTTATCTTAATGTATGATTTCATCACTTTTCAAAGTTACTTTTATTATTAGTATTCCATTTGGTAAGAATTTTTTTTTTAATTTACCTTCAAAATGCCTTTCTCTACGATATAGCGAACCTAGAAGAAATGAAACCAATTTGTTTCAGTTTCATTAAATTATATGAATGCAATATAAGATATAAAAACACATACATCAACCTACACTTCCAATTTAGCCGGAGTCATGTGCTTTCAATTAGAGGCATTTTTTACAAATCTATACACTTACCGAGGTTGTCCTTTTAATCGATCTTTAAAATATTTTAGAATTTACAGCGGCATTAAAAATAACTTTCTCTGCCCCAAAGTTACATTGCTTTAAAAATTTATTTTCTTTCAAGTCGTACTTATTGCCATTCTTTCTTAGTTTTCGCATTATAAAAATATATGTTATTAGTGCAGTGTCTTTCGTAGAATAATATACTATTCTTTGTTTTCAATAAATCGTAGTGGTTTACCCAAATTAAGAGAAAAGCACAAAAATATAACAAAATAAAATAAAAATACAACTAGATTAAAAGTATTATTCCAATAAAAATATTTTGAAATTACGACTGCAGCAAAAATATATTTTTACTGCCTCGAGTTTTATTGATTAATTTATTTTGTCTTAAGCAGTACGTAAACTAATGATTTTTATATTTTTCCGACCAAACGTTTAGGGATTTCTATAGATTATTATAGTATTATTTATTTTCAATAAAGCCAAAAAATAAAAAGTAAACACAAAAGATTAAAACAAAAATTAAAACTATATATAAATTAAACGCGGCGTTATAATAAAAATTGTTTAAAACGTACAGCTGCTTTAAAAATAACTTTTTACTGCTTCAAGTTACATTGCAAAGGAGAATTTATTTTCTTTTAAGTGGTGCTTAATGTCATTGTTTCTTATTTTTTGCCCCGTAAAAATATACTTTAAAAGTTTAGAGACTTTCATAGAAATCATACTATTTATTTCTTTTCAATAAAGCCTAGTGTTTTAAAAAAATAAAGAGAAATAAACCGAAATTATACAAAAATTAAAAATACGCGTAAATTAAATGGAGTTTGATACTAAAACTTTCTTGCTATATTCCAGTCAGTTTAAGTGTTTTTAGCAAAAACATTTTTAAATAACTGAAAATAACTATTATTTAATACAAAAAGGGTTAAAACGAGGCTGTAATATTTGTTATTTTCGTATGTACATATGTTTTTTGTAGAAAAAAAACACTTTAACAGAACATTACATTAACAGAAAGCAAATGCGGAATAGTAGGTGCAAAATTTTATACTGAATATTACATTTTTATTTTAATTATTAAAATTTTATTAAAATTGTTATGCGTAAGGTAAAGCCAGGAGAGATTGCGCAAATAGAGGTTTGGGGGGAAGGAGTAGAGTAAGCGCACAGCGACTCCAGGTAGGTGTACAATAGCAGTAGTGGAGTGTCTACTTGAAAGTGCAAGTTGATTGTTTTGAGCGTCTAAGATAAAGCATTGCTATTTTGTTTTGTTTTCCCAAAGTAATTGCTTGAATATTCATAGCTATGCATCAGAATTTCTATACAATGTCAGTAATACAAAATATTTTAAACTTAAACGATTTCTCATAAGCTACTAACATAGAATAACAATGTGAACATCAATGGTTCGTTTTAGAAGAGGTCATATTTCAATAAAAGCCCACGCAATCTCTCCTACCGAAATTGGAGAGTTTGCGCATCTGCTACTTAGGAGAGATGGCGCATTGTTCCCATTCGTTTCCATGCTAGGAGAGATTACGCAGCTTATTGGTAAATTTGCATAAAAAAATAAAAATGAAAATGGACTAATTTTAAGTTAAACGTGTTATCAAGTAACTTAATGTTATTTTGTAATCTTATCTGGACTTGCTTTTTCTGATTCTTTAATTTTTTTTCATTTAATTAAAAAATTTTAATCGTTTTTAAAATTATTTCCTTTTTCTGATTATTGAATCATTAGGTTGAAATACTCACTCCTAATACAATAATATTTGTTCACAAAAACATTATAAGAATGTCATTTAAGTGTAATTATTATTGTTAACAATTTAACTGTAGTTATTATTAGTAACAATCTCTCCTACCCATGTACGCACTCACACCAACCCGGTAAGGACAGATTGCGCAAAATAACTTTTTTGGTTTTATTACAATTGTTCTATTAAATTGCAAAATTACAGCAAAATAGCAATGGAAATGCATAAAAAACAATTGAAGAAAAAATTATTCATGGATAGTTTAGCAAAAAATTAATATTTAGATTTTTTATTGTTATTCTTTTGAATTGTGCGCATACTCTCTTGCTTTACCTTATTTAAATATTATTTTTAAATTTAAATTTACAGTTAAAACAATACATTATTCTTATGGACTGCTTAAAACTGTATAAATTATCACCTACTTTATTCAAAAGGGGAAACTAGAAAATGTAAGATTATGTTTACTTCATGAATTTGCTGTTATTCATAGTACATGCAAAATTCGTTCACTGCCTTTTAATTTTTAAAGTGACAAACTTTACATTAGTAATAACATATTAACGCTTTGTTGACTGCCATTATAATGTGAAATCACATTTTGTTTACCATTATTTAATATACTACTATTTTAATAAAGCAAAATAAGGCGAGGTAAATTCTAAAACTTTGGTAACGAAACAAAAGAAAATGTTCCTCTAGCAATTGAAACCAGGTTTTATAAACTGCAAAATTAAAATATTTATATACAGAATTCTAATTGCTAACTAACCACTAACTCATATAATTGAAATTAGAGAAAAATCATAAAATCACAAAAAAAATAATAAAATTGCGTAAGAGTAAACTGCAGTTACTGGCATCAAAGTGCATTAACATGGGATAAATAACTCGTACTAACATAAATATGCTAGATTTTAAGAAACAAATTGCGTAGCTGTGTTGTGCATCGGGAGTATGTGTAGTAAAGGGTTTTTCACATCTAGGTAAAACGAAGTCTTGGTGGGATTAACTTATAATGGAACAATGAAAAAATAGGATTAGGTGTGTTTTAGAGGTGCAAGGGGTTTTGAAAAAAAATAGTGTTGCACATGTCCTTTTAATTTCAACGGAGAGTCCCAATACATCATCGAACGTCAACAGCACAAATGTTTGAAACACCCCAAAACGACGTGTAAGAGTTACTATTATAAACAAAGCTCATGACAATTAAAACATAAACAGAAACGTAAATTATGCTTAAATCGTATTACAGCCATTATAATATTGTTTACTTTGAAACATGCAAACCATTTAGAATTCAGTTTCATTAGAATGGCCTTAGACGAATAATATGTACAAATTAATATCAGGTGACTTAATATTACACAATTCAAAAAATGAAAGATTTTCTTCTTTACTCTGCTTCAAATTTTGCAGACATATTTTTTGAAAATAAAAATACAGTGACTCCGTCTATGTAGACATATAAACGTATGACACTACGTTTCTCTTACAAAACAATGATATTCATTTGAATATATAAGAAAATTTGTTTAACACTTATTCAACTTTCAACATGTAAAATACAAAATAATGTGTTTTCTTTTTATGCCATTTTAAAACTGAATATGCAATTCTTCGAATTGCTACAACGACTGAACACCTTCTTGTCGTGGAATTAAAAATGTGATTCAGTAATCATTGAATCAATCTTTCACACTCCTCCACATGGGTAGTATCTAGCTCCCGAAATGTCAGAGGCTGAAAATCCGCTGAGCACGTCTCCACTGAGCAATGTTCCCAGTTGTGCTACTTTTTTTATTCAGATTGTTTGGTTAGTACCAAATATTGGAAATTTTAATATTCACCTCATTTAATCTGTTCTTAAATAAGGCAATACTTTAATTCCAATAAAGTGTTAGCAATAAAGCAACATGAAAAATAAATAGCACAACTCTCAAAACGACCCTATTGTGCCCCATGCATTCTACATTGCATTGGGGACGACTCCACGTTATTAACAAATTATATTTTTGTTTCCGCTAGATTTTCACCCGGCAAGTTTTGCAATATCGACCGTTATAGCGGTTCTCCAATTCCCCGACCAACAACACGAATCTTTCTGACACGTTTTCAGACACATTTTAAAACATAAAGTCATACATATAGCAGGGCTAACTATTGAAGCGATTTGAAATAAAATGTTTTTCTCCATGTTCTTATAAATAAATTACTTATATATTTATAAGTTATTTTGGACAAATGAAGACAATTTTCACCCGTTTCCAGCGATGTCGTGTCTGGAAATTCGGTTCAAAACACCAATTTCTCGGTATTTTCTTAAAGACTTCAGTCTTTGCCAGAATATAGAAAACATCATTCGACTACATAGTTTCCGAATAAATAAACCTACAAAAATGAATTCTGAAATCTGTCAGAAAGTAGATCCTTTGCATTTGATACCAGCCATCTCGTCCATTAAAGTAAACATGTCTTCGATAATCTCACAATACTGTAAAACTAAAGTTTGACGAATTACGTCTGGTATCTTCTACCTTTCAAACTTATTTCAATTTAAATGAAACTGTACATCCACTTGTACTAATTCTTGCCCAAACCATCAGTATACCGCTTCGATTTTGTGACACTTTTGCGGCGAAAAACTATGATTATTTTTCATGCCGCGTTTTCTCAATTCTACGATTCGGAAATTACCTGGTTCCAAAAATATTTTTACTTGTTAAAACGTTATTGATGAATATCATTTTGCACACTCGTGTTGACACGTGTCGTCCTGTATCCTTAAAAAGCTTCCTTTTCAGGTGAGTGGCACTTCTTGTTTGATTTTAACGGACTATTATTTAATGATTACAGTCTTAGTCTTGTGTCATTATACTTAAGAAACAGTTAACTAACCTTCAACAAGCATCAACAAGCAAGATTAACGCAGTAGTGCGTTTATCGGTTCCAAAATCGAGAAAGTACACAATACGTTGCATCAAAGACGTTTGCTACATGACTTTGTGATGCACTCCTTTTTAGTTAACCACTTACTCAGAAAGTTATTTATTTCATGAAAATATGGCGCTCAAACATTGCTCGAAATCTTTAAATAAAGATAATACTGACATACGTAATATTTCGTAACGCAAAAAAATATATAAAATATATAATGTATATATTTTTCGTTATCCGTCAAATCTCTTCAATTCTAAAATTTACTCATTTTTATGTCATTTAATTTATTTTGCGTACGAAATCGTATTTTGCTAGTGTCGTAGATGGATACGATTTCAGTAGATTTTAGTTTCACGTTAAATGCGAAAAATGTTGCGACAACAATGTGATCATTTAATTCGTTTTATCAGTGTATATATTTCAATAAGACATACCTATATATTGCAACAGAATTCTTGTGAGACTCATATTTTAAAATATAGTTTAACATAGTTTCTTATTGATAAAATATTTACTACAGTTTACAGTAACAATTTAAAAATAAAATAATTGTAGACTAAATAGCGATATTACGAAAATGCTTTCAAAAACAACAAATGTATACGTGTAAATATTCTAATGTATATTAAACACAAAATTATACAAGAAAATTCTTCTGTTTTCTTAGAACATTACCTCTGCTACGAAATAAAATTCTTCATAACTTTAAAAATAATATTCTGTATAATTTGTTTTTAATTATTCTATATTTTCGCGATAGTGATATAAAACCACAATTTTCTTTATAATAGCAATGTGTTTAATAACAACTTTAAATAATATTAATTAAAAGGGTTTTTATTTGTATACGCTGAAAATGACTGTACGTTTTAATAAAACTTGGTAGCAAAATAATAATAATTTAATGTTAATATTAATGTTGTTAATTTATTATGTGTTTCTGTAAAATATCTTTGTTCAACCTGAAAATGTTTATTTGGGAAATGAAATAAAATTTATATAAATATGACTCGTAAAAAATTGATTAGTAATAACGTCTACTAAATAGTGCTATATTTAAATGCTTCTTAGATCATAAAAAACAAACAACAAAGTAATAAATTTTACTTTTTCGATACAATCACAAACTCTTTACATCCCACTTAGATTATGTGGTAAATAATCCTCGGATATCTAACAGGACGTCATTCGGTCAAGCACTTTAGGCACCATGCTGATTTAACGTTTGGAATTCCTAATGTGATTATCATTTTTCATCATTGCAAACAGCTTGCAAAGCGAGTTGTTCTTGATACACAACCAAAAAACTGTTTGTTGGAATTAGCTGTAATTTTACAATCACATATTTAAAAAGCTTCCAAAAATTTATATCTGTTAAAAGCTAACAGATGATAGTTTATATATATATATATTTTCCAAACTTAATTTTGAAAGATATATATTTGCGAATATATTCAAGAGCTACTTATTTCAAAATATGCAATTTCTGTACACACATAAACAATATTTTCCATAAAAATTAAGTTGCAAGCCATGACAAACTCTTCCCCCACTGAAAGTCCCACTGGAAGCCAAGCTCGGAATAGCGTTTAAACTTTTCACGATAATAATGATATACTAAAAACATTTTCACCAAGTTTGTCTAGATTTCCAGAAAATGCGACAGTATCATGAAATGATCTGGCATTAACGATGTAATGCAAAACATAGAGTAAGTTATACCTTTGTGAGAAATTCACTATGTTTCACTTGAATCCGCTGTTTTGTAGCCTAAATCCATGTATAGGAAAATCTCATGTATTATAGATTTTCCTCATATGTTAAACTAACTCCACTAAATCAAAACTTTCGTTCAATCATAACCAATCTTCATCTTGAAGATTGTCAGACAACTGGAATAATAAAAGCACTCAGGGCAAAATGTTTCATCTCACCACCTTTTCCTACAAGAAAAGTGGGGTGCCAAATCGAAAGCGATATCAGTGTAACGCAGAGAGGAATTTTCCTTCTCCAATAATAACAGACATTGTCAGTGATCTCAACTTTTAAGTCTTCTATTGGCTAGAGGAACCTCCATTGTTGTATATGATGATCAAGAGATATAATAGAAAGAAAAGAGCAGAAGTTAGTTAGTTACAGTTAGAGAACTGAGTTAGGATATCTGAGTTAGGCTATCTGATTCAGGAAAAACGGAGTAGTAGAGCTGAGGGTGAATATTTTCGGGCGGCTGTCTTTGACCCCCTCACGGAGGAGCTCTTCCTGGCTAATGTTTCAAGATTGAGATACATCAGCAAGACATCCTTGCGTACTAAGCATTGACAGTTTCCAGTAGAGTAAGGACGGCAAAGATATTTATTCCCGTCCTCTTTTCAAGATATTTATCATATTGGATTTTGTTTGGAAAGGACCCTGTTAGCGAGGACTCATTTCGCTTGCTTTCTTTTTTAAACTGGACGTTCCGTTTGCTTTCCGTCCTAAACAACGGACTTTGTAGATCCCTCGACTATTCTACAATTGAATTTTGATCACAAGCTACAATAACCTAATTTTTGACGGATTGTTGTGACATCTCATTTAATCCAGAAATATGTTTTTTTTCATAATTTGATGTTTTGAATTTAATAAATTGATTTTGGTGATATATGAGAGCGGTTCATTTAAAGGCCATCGCTACCCCTTTTATTTATAACATCTGGATTTATCACACATTCTACTTTTTGTTTTATTTTTTATTATTTACGGTGTTGACAATAATTACACTATACTGACACAAATAAAGATTGCATACGCGTATCATGATGTCAATACATTTCACAATGTATGTTTGTTGAAAATCGTGTTTGGTGTTTTAATTTTTTTGTTAATTTATAATTGATAATTGTTTACAACACTTCATTCTTTGTAAAATCTATAAACTCAAAAATATTTCAAATACAAATAAAGTTTATCTGCTTTACAGTGCACAAAATGTATGGTCACAAGGTTGCCATTGTTTTCAGAGTTCAGGATAAAAATATATTCACACTTCAACACAAGAACTGATGAATCATTAAATTACATTGCCGACATATTTCCTCTTTTTCTATAATGTTTCTTCTCAGAAAAGAACTTTTCAAATCTCTTACTCTTTTATTGAATTTAAATTATTAACCCCCCCACCCTTTAATTTCTATATAGTTTACAGTTCTGTTTGGTTTTAGCAAGTTAATGCTGTTATATGTCAGCATTTTTCCATAACATTTTTTCTCAAGTTTTAACCAAATCAGTGATACACCTTAAATAACGTTTGTTAATCTATAATGTTTTATATACATGTATATGTATGCAATAACATTTATAGACAAATGAACTGTAATCAATAAACAACAAATGCCAAAAAAGTCCATATTAAATTTTCAGAAGACAAGTAAAGGAGTTTTAACTCAAAAAATTATTGTGATCGCCAGATTTAGATTGTAAACTGTATTTATATATTTTAAATTTATTAATCTACTCTAAAGTATCGTTTCGATTTCTATTTAATCCGAATATACTGTTATTTCGTGATACGAAATTTGTGAATAAAATCACAGTGATTTATTGATTTATTAATTTATTGAAAAAAAACCGTGATTGCCTTTTATCATATTTCTGCGTAACTAAGCACATGTATATTTAATTAATATGTGTATTGCTAGAATATTTATCACATTATAATGCTATTTGTTCAGTACTGTTTGTTTGCAGTTATAATGAAAGCAAAATATTTTATACGCCTTACATATTTCATACCAAAATAAGGTCGTTAATATGCATTAAAAAGGGTTATTTTGTGAAATACATCTGCATTAAATGAAGAGAGTAAAGTTGTTCGTAGAAAGTTTAATGCCTAAACAACGATAAGTTTATTTATACAAGTATATTTCAAGGGAAAGTTAATAGAAAATAGCGTTATTTACCTGATTACTTCGAAGAATATTTATTGGAATTTAGGAAGCGTGAATAAACATGTTTTATGAACATCAAATGCAGGCGTATTCAAATGCAGATGAGATTCACCCAGTTTATAAGGCATTATCAAGCATATAGAAGGTAAATTTTGTGTTAATATCTTTATTTCCAGTAGTATAAGTTGAACAAAATGTTGCTTAATTTTATGCATTTTAAAATCTAATTTACTTCCATTCAAAATTTTATCTTTATAAATATTTCACCGATAATGTTTTAGAATTAAACACTTGGTTTAAATTTTTAGTTGACTGTTTTGCATTTAATTATAACATTTTAATGTTTCATTCTATTTATATATTAAGAAACACACCCTGAGATGCCCGGGACAACAAAAAGGTACAGTCTATCCCTGTGCATTCTTTGGTTTTGTATGTTGTGTTTTATATATTTTTATTTGGTCAACTTGGATGATACTTTAAAATACAAACAAATCGACAAATAAGAAAACGAATTCCAAAAAGTACTTACAAAATAGTAAATAAGTATTTAAAAAACAATGGTACCTTTAAATCATTGAGAGCAGAAAATAATGTATTGTATTTTTGTTTCTGTATTTCGATCCGAGGCACGTGATTGGCAATTTCAAACCGAAGAAAATACTGAAAATTTGAAAACGACATCCAGAAAATATATTTTTTGAAAGAGAAAATAGTATTAATATATATATATATATATTGTAAAAGAAAAAAAAAATTCCAGGTACACGCGTTTGCGTCAATTTAAAACTGCAGAAAAAACGAAACATATAAAAAAGACTTCGAGAAAATAGTTTTGGGCATAGTGAGTATACATTCTTTTTAATGACATGTACCGATAAGCGCTGACAAAAATTCTATAAGTGGATGTATTATGTATTTTCTATTTACATCTGATAAACTCAGATCCCAGTTTAACACTGTTGAAGAAAGGGGAAATATAAAACGATCTCGACACAATATTTTTTGGAAACAGAAAAAATTAATATATATATATTTTATATAAAAGATACCATTGAGAGCACAATATTACCGTTTAAAAGCCAGTATTGTTTATCCTATTGTACTTTTATTCAGGCTATACCGGTATGGCAATTGAAGGGTCATATTCTGAATAAAACAAAATTTCAATGAATCTGCTGCAGCTGAACAATAATTTCCTTTATCTGTTATTTAGCCATATAACATTGAACAATATTTTCATACTACTATTTCAATACCTTGTTATTATCAAAACAGGTATATGAAATGTCTTTATTTAGTGGAGAGAAAATCGCGTTTTAAAAGAAATACTAACACAAAATTTCGCGAATTTTGTTTTTAACAGTTCTACATCAAAACTTGATGCATTTCATTAGAAACCAATACATACTTAACGGAAAAAATTCATCTGAATGCGATATAGGACAACCAAAAGATATATTCTTGATCTTGAAAACGTAAATAAATAAATAAATAAACATAAAACCTTTTAATCAGCTTATGTATAAATGAGCATTTTCTGGTTACAGGGAGTAAAGGCGATGGTAAAAATTTGAGTGAAATCAGTCTTTGTAAATTTTACCATTGTCACCAGATAAAATTTCAATTTTAAGCTATATTTATTTCATAAAACATCAAATTCAAAGCTACTTTTTAAACAAAAATCTCCCAAACGTATATACTTTAGGAGGTTTATACAGGGTGGTTATAATATAAGTATCTCTATTTGGAGCTGTCTGTAGCTCGAAAGAATAACCCGAATGAAACCAAAATCGGTACACTTACTATTCGAGAAGGGAGAAGGAGAATGGTACAATAAACAAATAATAGTTGCAATAACCACCGACAGATGACGCTACTGTGTGTGAAATGTAATGTGCATTACAATAATATAGAATTAAGGCGTCAAACCGGATGGCATACCTAATTTACTAGAAAATGGCACAGTGAATGTGGTTATGTTTTCCAATGGGGGTGCCGATCATGTTCAGGTTCCTCTTGGCCATTGTGCTGGAGGACCCAATCCAGGCGGTGCATGAAGTGCTCAACTGCGGAATGTAACGCATCAGGAGTGATTTTTCGCACATAATTGTTATATCAGGTACAGTCATTGAGGTTTGCAACACCTCCACGGTACACAATATTACACAATATATTTCACACTCAAAAGCGCCATCTGTCGGCGATTATCGCAGTTAAGTATTTTATTGTTCCATTCTTCTTCCCCCTTGTGGAATAGTAAGTGCATCGATTTTAATTTCTTTCCTGTTATTCCTTCAAGCTACAGACAGCTAAAAATAGAGATACTTATTTCATAACCAACCGGTATATATAAATCCTATCCTTAATTTTATCGAATTTCAATGTAAAATGAGCTGTTGGAAAAATTATGCAGGTTTCAATTTTGTCGAGTGTGCTTTTTTTTTATTAAGAATAAATATAGAAATTTCAAAAAAGGAAATAATTTTATAAGGAAACGTTTTCAGTTAAGATTGTTTCTAAAAATACCGATTCTATAAGCAAATAAAATGTTTAAGCGAAAAACACATAATATTTATTAACTTGAAAAAATCCATGATAACTATAATGCAATTTTATTCTAACAGTAAAAAGCCTTTCGTAAAGAAATGCGATTTCCTTAGTTTTAAAAGGCTATTTCATTCAGAAAAGCTTTATTATATTTGTGATTAATATTTAATGATGGCTGGGAGGTAATGTTCGGTCGTATAGAATAGCATTCTATTTTTGAAATCCCTGCTATTTTGAAAGGTAATGATTATAAGGGAAGAATTATATTCTTAAGAAAATTGTATATACGTATCTGGAAGCCAGCAAAAAATTCTAGTCGGCAGTAATATTTACATTTTTTTGTAGTAATAAAATTCTTCAGAAAAATAAAGTTCTATAATAAATAATTTGTCAAATAACGATTTCTCATTCTTAAATAAACCATACTATCTTCTTCCTGGGTAAAGGAGTGTTTATAACATATATTACGAAATCTTAATGAAAAAATGTACAGTATTAAAAGTAAAACAATTTCTCTTTACTTAAATAAACCTCTTTTGTGAAGAATTATTTTAAGACAATTTTATTTAAATTATTTTTCTCCTATTAAAAGAAGCCACACTACCGAAAGAAGCAGTGTCCCCAACCTTTCACGTCATATTGACTAAATTTGTAACGGTCACATAGTTAAAAATTAAAAACTGGAAATATTCAAAACATCTTCAAAACTGGAAGCGGAACCCTTTCATGAAAAACATTGGTAAATAACCCAGTGCCAGGCACTTGTCTCCACAACAGGATGGCATCGATCTATCGTTCAATCCGTGCAGTGCACACAGGCACTATCATTATAAATGCCTCCAGCATTTTAAGCGAAGAAAAAAATATTAGAAGAAATACATATTATGCTTTATTATTATTAAAATTAATTATTCTTAAAATTTTACTTAAATTTTATTGATTTACTTCAAATGCATTCCTTATACTCACATATATATTATTATTCATTAAAATGAATGTGATAGATTAATCAGTTTTAACTCTGAACACAAAACTCTGATTTTAAACTTACAAAAAAAAACTTGAGCACTTTTTACATATGAATGCAAATTTATATGATATATTATCTGGATTGATACTATTTTTTACTATTTTATTCAAAATTCCACTTCCGCCTACATTCTAACACATCGGCTGATAAGTTCCCGGTCTGGCACACATATGGCGTTGCAATCGCCGAACCGATGCTTTTTTTAGTAAATATTAACTTTTAAAAGGTAACAGAAAAAATGTCATGACGATTCGCCGTGTGGATAAAACGTTAGAGTGGTTTTAGTTGAACGACTTTGTTGATAAACAAAAAAATGGATCAACAAGAATTTCAAGAACTGTTATTTGATGGGAAAAAACACCCTTCAAACAAAAGCTTGGCTTGATAAGCGTTATCCGGACACTGCACCTGGTTAATCAAACATTATTGACTGGTTTGCTGAATTTAAACGTGGTCGTACGGACACCAGTAATGCACCACTCAAAAGAAGTGGTTACTCCGGAAAACATAAAAAAAGTCCACAAAATCTTTTTGGGGAACCGTAAAGTGAAGTTGCAGGAGATAGCTTAGACTCTGAAGATATCCAAGGAACGTGTAGTTTTTTTTTTTTTTTTTGAATGAGCATTTGTCTATGAAAAAGCTGTTGTCAAAATGGGTGCCGCGCGTGTTGACTTTTAACCAAAAGCAAGAACGAATCGATGATTCTGAGCTCTGTTTGGAGCTTTTTCGTTATAAAATTATGTTATTTATTATTAAATTATTATTATTATTTATTTATTAAATTATTATTATTACAATATAATAAAATATAACACCATGTAATAGTATATTACTTTTAAATGCTAAAGGTGTAAAATTAACAACTATAATATAAATTAAAATAACTTTTATTAGTTGTTTTACATGTTTCGACTCTTCTGAGTCATTTTCAAAAACAAAATGAGAATATTCTAAAGCTGCACGGGCTTTGAAGTTATTATTTACATGTACTTTTTAAAAAATTACGCACGTTATCTATTATTTTTTTTTTACTTGATTGTTTATTTTCATATCTTTGAGCATGGAGTAATTCTAGCCACAGTTTCGGTAAATTAAAAGATGTCGCATCGTTACATATTGTATTTCTGCGCGTGAGTATCTCTATGGTTTCTCTTATTATGGATGGATAGTGTAGACTGGAGGGAAATATTATTTTACTTTCATTGAAATTTATTTGGATGGTTTCTTCTTGATATAATCTTGCTAGGGCTGTAGTTTTTCTATTGTATTTAATATCAGCTATATGCTCTTTTTTTCTGCAATTAAATTTCCTGCTGGTCATGCCTATGTAGTAATTCTTGGATCCGTCTTCTTTAATAAAAGGTATTTCATATACTCCTGAATAATTCTCAAAATTAATTGGGTCAATTTTACTGCAAATGATATTCTTTAATTTCTTAGGTGGTTTGGCTATTAAGCAGATATTGAAACGTTTAAGGCTGTGTTTTAATTTTTCGAAAAAGCTTGGATAATATTGCAGAGTATAAAGTTTGTATTTTTGTGAATCAAATTTCTTTTCTGAATACTTATTATTGGTGATATCTATGATTAATTTATTAATATGGTGTACTGTAAAACCATTATTATAGGCAATTTTACGAATATTATCTAATTCATTATTCAATTTATTTTCAGTACATATTATAAAGGCTCGTTTTATGAGAAATCTGTAGGCTGAAATTTTGTATGTAAAGGGAGAACATGCGTTATTTGGTATGGTAGATTGGTTAGCCATGTTTTTCCGGAAAACAGCTCTGTCGATAGATTTATTTGTCCTTGTTAACATAACATCAAGGAATGGGAGACTTTTATTATGTTCAATTTCAATAGTGAATTTAATGTTATTGTCGATTGAGTTTAGTTGATTTATAAATATTTTAAGTTCATCAAGACTATGCTGCCAAATTATAAAAATATCATCAACATATCTGAGCCAAGTGTGAGGTGTTAAGTGAAATGTGCCAAAAACTTTATTTTCCAATGGGCGAAGAGTATATTCAGCTAATAAGCCTGAAATAGGTGACCCCATTGGAGCTCCGCGATTCTGCTTATAATATTTACTATTGAATGTGAAATAGTTATTATGGATGATTAGATTAAGTCCTCTTTTTATTGTTATTTTCATATCATCACTAAATTCTTCTATCTGTTCAATATCATCACAAATCTTATTACATACTACATGTGTGTCAATTGATGGATACAATGATATAATATCAAGACTAGCCATTATATAATTATCTGGTAGCTGTATATGTTTGATTTTTTGAATGAAATCTTCCGTTGATTTAATAGTTAATGTAGAATCTGGTAAAATATCTCTTAAGAAGGGAACATAAGCTTTTTCTAAGAAGTAAGTCGGTCCTGAGCACTTTGAAACTATAGGACGTAATGGCATGTTGCTTTTATGATCTTTTAGTCTTCCAATAATCCTAGGGATAACAGCTAATTTATGTACTTTTATTATTTTCTTCATAAATATGGGCCAAGTTCCATTTTTAATGATGTCATTGACCTTATAATTGATTAAATTAGTTGGATCGTTTTTAACTTCTTCACAATTCATATCTTTAATGCATTTTTCCATTTTATTTATATAATCATCTCTATTAAGGATAGCTAATTTGTTGGATTTGTCAGTCTGTACTATAATTATACTGGGGTCTTGTTTTAAACTTTTTATAATTTTAAGTTCTTTATAAACAGGTTTGATAGGTTTGTTAAAAAGTTTTCTCACTTCATTAAACATTAAGTTCCTCATTTCTTCTCTATGCTCGTCTGCTGTCGTTTGAATTATACTTTCTATTTCTGGAATAACATTCTTTAAATCTGGTAAAACTGGAAACATATATTTAGGTCCTAGTTCTAAAACATCAGATTCTTCTTTGCTTAGCTCACGATTTGATAAATTCAGAAAATCTACGGGTTGGCAAATAGGTTTTAAACTTCTTTCTGGGTTGTTGTTTAATAGTTTATTTAGCTTGCGTTGTTGTACCATCTCTTTCTCGTTATTTTGAATGTCTCTGTAAAAATCTAATTTGTTTCGTAAATTATCATATATTAACGGTGGAATGGAGTAAACAACTTTCCAATGCAGATCTAAAGTCCTTTTTTCTAATACATTCACAAGTGCAAATTTCTTACGTATACATAAATTTAAAGATTTTTGTTCAAACTTACGATTAGTATAGGGAAAATTCTGCCGTACAAACTTGTTACGATTCTTCAGAAAGTTGGGAATAATATTCAATTTCTTGCATGATAATAGAAATTGCAAATTCAGCTGCTCCCGATCCAAACGAAGGCGTTCATATTTAAAACTTGAGAATATTCTCGGTTGTAACATTTTATCCAGCATCGATATTTATATAACAATATAATAAAATATAACACCATGTAATAGTATATTACTTTTAAATGCTAAAGGTGTAAAATTAACAACTATAATATAAATTAAAATAACTTTTATTAGTTGTTTTACATGTTTCGACTCTTCTGAGTCATTTTCAAAAACAAAATGAGAATATTCTAAAGCTGCACGGGCTTTGAAGTTATTATTTACATGTACTTTTTAAAAAATTACGCACGTTATCTATTATTTTTTTTACTTGATTGTTTATTTTCATATCTTTGAGCATGGAGTAATTCTAGCCACAGTTTCGGTAAATTAAAAGATGTCGCATCGTTACATATTGTATTTCTGCGCGTGAGTATCTCTATGGTTTCTCTTATTATGGATGGATAGTGTAGACTGGAGGGTATTTTTGTGAATCAAATTTCTTTTCTGAATACTTATTATTGGTGATATCTATGATTAATTTATTAATATGGTGTACTGTAAAACCATTATTATTAAATTATTATTATTATTTATTTATTTAATTATTATTATTAAATTATTATTATTATTTATTTATTAAATTATTATTATTAAATTATTATTATTATTTATTTATTAAATTGTTATTATTAAATTATTATTATTAAATTATTATTATTATCATTAAATTATTATTATTTATTATTAAAGTTATGCTATTTATTAAAGTTATAAAGTTATAACGTTATAAAATGATAAAGTTGTGTTTTTTTTATTAGACCGGGAACTTATCAGCCCATGTGTTAGCTAGCTAGAACGGAAAAAAATGGCATTTTATGCGCATGAGATGGAAAATGACTTTTAAATTTGATTCTTTCATTAAAAGTACCATACAAGAGGAAGTTTATTGTTTGCCGTGCACTAGCTGGTGTGGGGGAAAGGAAAAATGTCATTTTGCTCATTTATTATGTCAATTTTTGTACAAAAAAAACACCATAGTAAATAACTTGGTCACCAGATGGTTTCCAGTGGTGACCTGATAACCGCATTTATCAAGGCCTGCGTATGTATATTTATATATATATATGTTACTGTTATTGAGAAATTTTAATAGGATTTTTATATAGAAAATCTACTTAAATAGCAATTATGCTTAAATATATATCAAATAGTTTTTAATTTTAACACACATATTGAAATTATTATTTAGAAAATGCATTAAAAATGCACCAAATCCCATGAAGCACTTCTCCTACACGTAAAAAAATAAATAAATCAAACCTATCCTTCGAATTCTATATTTGTAAAGTCAAAATATATTTATAATTGAAAAAAATGCACATTTGATTTTGTCTGGTATTTTTTTTTTTTTTTTTTTTGGAATAAAAATAGAAATAAAATTAAGTAATTTAATTAAAAAAATTCAAATGTTAAATATAAACATTTTTAAAAAATAAAAAATATATATAAGTAATGGTTTTTAATTTTTTTAAAGAATAAATATCGAAACTCAACAAAATGGAACTAATTTAATAAGAAAAAGTTTTCAAGCAAGTTCTCGTCTCTAAAAATACCGATTCAATAGATAACTCAAAGGTTTAAATAAAGAACAAGAAATGTATTAACTTGAAAGAATTCTATGATAACTGTGATGTAATTTTATTCTAACAGTAAAAAGCCTTTCGTAGAAAAATTCGATTTCCTTAGTGCAAAAAATGCTATTTTATTCAGAAAAGCGTTATTATATTTGGGAGAGAATACGAAATGATGACTAGGAGGTAATGTTCGGTTGTTTAAAATCGTATTCTATTTTCGAATTTCCTGCTATTTTGAAAAGTAATGATTGTAAGGAAAAATATACTTATGATAAAAAAAAGAAAAATAGAACTAGCAGTGTCGGACAGCACCGTGGATATTTTTGTGAAAACATCATTCTTGTACAGTAAAATTAAGTAACTTTTTTTGTTAAATCGTTTAATTCATTTACCACTTACTTTCATTTATTACAGGATTGTGGTATGAGATGTAGGGACATAATACTTGCACACGTCTTGTAGATTTCAAATCTATATAAATTTTCCCTTACCTGGCAGATTTTTCCAAATAAAACCACAGGTGATTGAAAATGTCGCATTTAGTGTCGAAAGTCTTTTTTTTTTTTTTTTTTAAAGTAGGTGTCGCTCTAATAAAGTGCAATTTTTGCCCTTGTCGACATATTGTGCATGCCAAGTGAGTACCATTGATGTCGGTCGAACTTTTTTGCACTCTCCATCTAATCAGAAACGAAATCCACAAAATATAAACAAAAATAGTTGTCTTATTCGTCTAATCGTCCAAAATTCATTGGTGACGAAATCGTTAAAACAGGTGAAATACGTGTTTAACTATTTTTTAACAGATTGTTTAACTGTATTTTTTGTATTTCATGCTGTAATTTCATTGTTATAATTTTATTGTTGTAACTACTGTTGCGACTTTATTTTGCGACTTTTTTTTGTTGCAAGATTCATTATTTTGTAACCTAAAACGGCTGCTGAGATATGGCGAAATATTATCTGCCCTCCATTAATTCCCTTAGGGGATGAAATTCTAAAATAGCTGAAATTCGTGTTTAACCATTTTTTTAGTAGATCTGTTACCTTAATTTCGCGCTACTACCTAAAACTGCTGGTGAGATCGAAATGGCTTAAAACTTTCGACCCCCAAATTTAAGACGCTTCGTGGAAGAGGGGGGGGGGGGTTCATAAATATTTTCCTAATACTTGCCTAAGTCACAACAGCAATCTACTGTCCAAAATACGTTAGTTTAATTAAAAATGCATTCAATAATATAAATAATATGTAAAAAATTGCTCAAACAGCTCATTTTTTTATCATTTAAAAGTTCTATGAAGCTTACTAAAATCAGGCTATATATATGAGAGTATTGTTAAAAATATATTAAGATGTGCATTTTTAATTCAAATAAATCACAAAATAAATAATTGATATAAATATTTATAAAAATAAATAAACGTATTTAAAGCACTTACATCTACAAATTTATAAAACACCTATTTATTTTTTTTAAATATGTTTAAACTTTTTATATATTTTAATAAAATTTTATTAAGGTATTTGTGTAGTCGTAAGTTTTAAGCAACTTTCTATTAAATTAAATATTAATTTTGTAATAATTATTAATTTCTATATTTCGTTCTGTATATTATTTAAATAAAATACTTGCGACTTTGTATTTATTTATTTCTTCTACAACATTTGATAAGGAAGCTAAAAAATTTAAATATTCTTAATATTTAAAATTAAAAAAATGAGGCTTAAAAGTGGATTGGACTTCAAATTAAAATAAATAAGAATTTCTTTTAAATTACAAAATAAAAAATTTGAAAAAAATGACGTTTACTGTAAATATTTGCATATTTTACGAACTTCCTTACATTGAAAAACCCTTGAATAAAAAAAGTTGAAAATCCTTAGCTAGATTAAAATCGAAAAATAATTGTAAATTCAAAGTCTTGTTAAACAAACATTTTCAAAGCTTGTAAGAAATGGTATTAATATAAATCTCGTTTTCGAAAGAAAAAAAATATATATATACGTTTGAAAAAATATGTTATGCAGAATTATTTAATAAAATAAAATAAGTTAAGCAACAACACTTTCTCTTTTCGTTGTATATAACAACCATAATATAATAATTTTCAGATTGTTTATCAAACATAAAAAATAACATTTCAATTTACTGTGATAGGTTTTAAGATATTTTTGTACAGAAAAATAATATTCATATTCAAAATTTGAGAATTATGTTTTTAGTTATTAGCCAAATATATAAAGGATTTAATTTTAACAGTAACTATTTAAGTTGTTTCGGCTAAGATTAAAAATAAATATAAATATAATAATATATTAAATTTTGTTTGTAATATTTTACTTATGTTTAAGTAGAATTTTTTTTTGCTAGTAAACTAATTACCAAATCTGCGGATCAGATTTCTCAAAGTCTGATTCTCAAATATTTTTTTTATTATTATTATATACCACTTTACATAACACTTTACATAATATCTAATTTTATACAATCAAAATTTATTTTTTAAATTTATATATATACTTGTAACATATCAAATTCTGCAAAAATTTGAAAATATTATATAAGAATATGTTCTTAAATATTAAACTTGATTTCATGAAATAATGTTTATTAACTGCTTATTCCAATAATTTTTTTTTTAGAATGAAAAGTACAGTTTTCAGAGAAGTGGTCTGACTCCCTGAATAACTCGCAATATCACCATTTGTCTCACTTTTTGCAATGCAAACTGAAATTTATTGATTTGAATCCAATTTAGAAATTAAATTTTTTCACAATTTTTATTTGAAAAAAAACAGTTTTGATGGTCATCCTATAATATTTAAACATAATATCTTACCCTATTCATACTAATCAATTTCAAGGGAAATAACATATGGAAATCCCTAAAACATAGGCAGATTTGCAAACATTTAAACCTATTAGTTAATCCTCCTTAATTCTGAACACTACCAATTGACTGTTTTAGCGAACATGATTTGGCCCAATAAAATATTTTTTGTGATAGCCTTCTTACAATATCCACATTTGTATTATACGATAATGCTATTATCATCGTTTATATTTGACGCAAACCTAATATGTGGACTCAATTACTGAAAGTTACACCATATTTCACGCATACAGACTTCTTTCTTTATCTCAAATTTGGTAATTATTTAATTTTTTTAATATATTAAAAATACTGTTTCTAGTCAATTCTTAAGCCAAAAAGAGAAAAAAATAAACATTTCTGGTGGCAAATATGTAAAGTGACAAATATTATTTTTTTGAACAAATGTATAAAATCCATCAAAATTATACAGCTAACTTAAAAAAAATGACAAAATTTCAAATTAATAGAAATAATTTAACACCTTCAATGACAAATTTTAGAACACATAAATTAACATTTAAATCAATCATCAAAATGCGCCATTTTCTTTTGAAATTTTGAAACTCGTATAAATTTCCATAGCATTATGACGTAAAAGAAAGTATTCTATATCTTCCGAACAAATCGACCGAATTCATTCAAAATTTATTCTGCTTATTTCGGATACTTTACTAACCTACATGTACAATTAAAAGATAATTGGATGCTTTTTGAGACAGTTATAGCGGAGCATATAAAACAGATATAACCCAAAGGTTTTTTTGTCTCTACATTGAGTATCAACTGACATTTTGGAAATAAGGGGAAATGATTCAACTGAAAATACCGACATCAATACGAGTACACAATATTTTTACACAATCTAGTGCTTTTACAAATATTATAGTCACAAAATATTTACAGTTCTCGTATTGTTCCTAATTTTGAGTACCACTATTCTCGAATAATAAGCTGCGACAGGTTTTATCTAGGAAACCATGTGATTAAATAAACTGAATATTAATTTTCTAAAATAACGATGCTGAAAAGTATTTATTCTGCGAACGCTGAATACCTCTTCATAGATGTGTTAATGAGAAGTGGCCTACTGCCTAGGCAGTTACTCTCATTAAAGAATTATAGCAACAATTCAAATCAGTTTGCACTTTTTTATAAATTTAGAAGTTATATTTTTATTCCCATGTAACAATATTGGTTATGTTCATCATACTTATTTTTAAACTCCCTTACTTGGAAATATTGAGTGTCAATGTTTCTGGATCCTATAGTTTCAATTTTACGGATGAATAAGGTCAATGTCCCAAAATAGTATAATTAAACATTCCATTTCTGAAACAAAACTCGAAAATGTTACTACATTTAAAGAGTTTCTACTAGGAGAATTTCCCATTGAAGAACCCTTCGTTAAATATCAAACTACGACAACAAGCCCAAAAAGTGGAAAGTAGTACGTAAGATGATATCATCATACTTTTTTATGTATAAATATTAAATCACTCGATCAATATCATCGTCCGGAGCGTCTGTTTCATCTACCGGAAGTGAAAGCAGGAAATTAAGATTCGTTTTGAACTTGAGTTGTTCTAAAATATTTAACACTTATTGGTGCCTTATATTTTGATATAACTGTTAGAGATGAAGTGGATCCTTCAAATGTGGAGAGACTTTCAGCATATGTACTAAGGTAAGTTTATGTAGTATTTTCTCTAATTAAACTAAAATTATGTTTAAAAGCAGAAATTGGGAATAATAAGAGATCAGGTGTTTATGATATAGTGTACTTCAGCTCAGGAGCCTCAGCTCAGGTCCACAAAGAGGAAATTGCAGAGCGGAACGGTATTGCAACTAATAAAAATCCTACTGGTTCCAAAAAGAAAATATTCAAGTATAGGTGGGAAGTGAAAAGCAAAAAAGAGGTAACAAAAACAAGAACTATTTAGGATGCTATTTCTCTCCACACCAGTGAATCTAACTCACAGGAAAAAAGTTTCTTTTGCGAGTTTTCACGCTAGCTTATCTGAAAAAACTCTAATTGAACAATTTATTATAATGAAAAATTGTGATTACATTAAGGATGTCAGCATAAGGAGGATTTAATTTTTCATATTTTGTTACAAGTTTGTAAGATAGCTAAAGAAGTAGAAGTAAACACAAAGGTAATGTCTCGAAAGTCAGAAGTTGACAGAATAGTGTGATAAAATACTAAATGAATATTATGATATAATGATATTATCTCATTTCCTAAATTGATAAATTCTGAAAAGAGTTGTAGTGTTTCCAAAATTCATAAGTATTAAAAGTTTGTTTATGAAAGGTTTATGTAAAAAATACAGTAATAAACATTTCTTTGGTCAAATTAATATTGTTTTTGACATTAGTGAGTTATTTCTTGACTACTAAATTTTCCAAATATGAATTGGAAGTGATTCATCATTTAATTATAATACAGTATCACTATATGACAATATAATAACAGTAAAAATAATACCAGAATAGTAAAATGAACTGACATGTCTAAAATGCATATAGGTACTTCAGCCAGCCCTTTTAGGTTTAAATTACTGTAAATGAAATAGAAATTACTTAAATGTATATTGTTATATGTATGTTTAGATTATAGTTAATAAAATATTGTTTTCAGAAAAAATTATTTTAGATTTAAAACCACAATACTCGACCATTTTGTCCTTATATTTGGTACTTTAATTTTAATAAAATGATAAATGTACCCTATATGTACGAAGGAAAGTCATTAAGTAAGTCACAAAAGTTAAATAAATAAATATTTTAAATGATATTCACCTCAAAACTATTTTTATTTCTCAACATATTCTCCACCAATATTTATGTACTTATATCACCGTTTTATCAGTGCCCCAACAACAGCTGCGTAAGATTCTTTGGGTTGCTGTCTCAGCCACATTAGGATTTCAAGTTGAACCTATTCATCATCTGTGAACATCATCTTGCTTTCAAAATGGTTTTATAGTGGACTAAACAGATGCAAATCGCTTGGAGCTAAGTTGAAGATGTATGGTGGATGTTGAAGAAGTTGCAAGATGATGTTCACAGATGATGAAAAGGTTCCACTTGAAGTTCTAATGTGGAGATAACAACCCAAAGAAACTTATGCAGCTGGTGTTGGGGAACTGATAAAACTGTGATATAAGTGCATAAATATTGGTGGAGAATATGTTGATAAATAAAAATAGTTTTGAAGTGATTATCATTGAACGTTATTATTTAATTATCTTTTGTGACTTACTTAATGACTTTCTCTCATAAAAAATATATATACAAAACCTCATCTCATTTAGTTTCTAATGATTTTACTTAGATTTTACTTAGTTGATTATCATTGAACGTTATTATTTAATTATCTTTTGTGACTTACTTAATGACTTTCTCTCATAAAAAATATATATACAAAACCTCATCTCATTTAGTTTCTAATGATTTTACTTCATAATAAAACTGAATATCTTGATGATTGATAACGATTGTCTTTTATTTAAAGTACATAGTTCTAAAGGAATTCACGAAATATAAATTTTACCATAAAATACAGATTAGAAGACATTATAAATTAGTGATTTGTGTGTAATAACCAGGGAAATGCAAATTCTAATAAATTAAAAAAAAACGAGCATAGAAATACGTAAAATAAACTGAAAATTTGAATTTTATAGACAGAACTTTCATTCCATACTACGTTTCCTATTTGAAATCTATGTATTGTTTTAAAAGAAAAAAATCACATTCTTATACTCGTGAACATTTAATAAAAAAAAACTCCAACGAAATCTTACAAAATTTTACTATTTTTAATAAAAATCAACAAAATATGTTTTTACACGAAAACTTTCCTTCTATAAATACTATCACTGTTAAAGTATGATGAAGGAAATTTAATTAAACTTTTAACAAGAGAAATCAATTGGCTGAAATATACTTTGCAAATTTTTGATCATTTCGATAAAGCTGATAAAGCACATCTAATCATCTTTTGCAGTCTTTTTTATGCATATATGACGAGCTGATTAATGCAAATATAATTCCGTTTTTGATTCAACTTATTTCTAAGAAACTTTTCAATACCTAATCATTTCTAGTTAATTATAGATAAGGAGAGACAATTTAATGCATCATGTAACTATAGATTACTTGATTAAACTTGATTAAAAATCTAATTTAGCGGAACTTATCATTTGAAATAACTCAAACTTTATCTAGAGAAATGTGATATTTTTATTACTTAAGAAAACTAATCTCAAAACTAAATATAAAAAGGTCTAGATGACGATCATTGCTTTTTTCTATTCCACAAGGATTTTGAAGTATATTTTTGTATTTGATATAAAAACAGAATCGTTGAAGCAGTTTGAATTATTAATTAAACTTGGCGAAAATGAAACTTTTAGTGATTAGATTTTAGATATTAATGGTTGAAAGATGTAAGAGAAAAAAATACAATAAAAAACAATAAAAAAAATCAAAAATGTAGAAACGTAAACATATAAATATTTTTATAATTGCTGTCTATTTCCATTACTGATTTTAGAATTGTATTTTTAAATAGGGATAAGAAAATGAAAAAGATAGATAGATATAAAACGAAATTTTTAAAAGTTTGTTTTAAAATATTCAAATTTCGAAATATTCAAACTTTTAAAGAACGTCTAACAAAATACGTCATACATTTCTCTTTTCTTTTAATGTAAAACATTTTAACGAATTCTCTGCATTTGAAAAAAAAATGTGTTGGAAAATGTTCTTTTTCGTTGTGATTAGTATTAATTTATAAACAAGAATGAAAAATAATATATCTGTCCTTTTGTCCGTTTTTTTGTACTTTTTTCTTTACTCTGTGCATTCGTAAAAATTGCCCAACGTGTCCGACATTCAGTAAGTTTTAAAGGAGAGAACTCTTCTTTTATGATTGTAATGTAATCGTCGTATCTAGTTTTATAACACGATCACCTCAAAACATTTAATATATGATTGTTTCATGAGAGCAAAAATTGACATTTGGAACAATGGGAATTAGTAAGAATGTGGATAACAAAAATGGTTTGCCACAAATAATTCTCGTTTGGTACTAAACCAAGCTCGCTGAAATACCAGAACTTGCGTGTCATAAGTAAATATTAGTGCGGTAAGTTCAGAAACAATTCCTTAAAAACCTTTTCCTTTTCTTAAAATTTTCTTGTTTGTATTTAAAACGCCTCAATTGTTATTGTCTTTTTGTATAAATAAAGATAATCTTCTTTATCTTAACACGAATGTTTGCAATATAATATTATTTTGACTTTGAAAAAAATAATTATAAACTAAACTGTAACAGGAACGGAACATATTTGAACAACCTATCAGATTTCTAATTAAATGTAAATGATTATAACAATCACATTTACAACATTGCAGCTAACTGTGAAGACGGGAAATGCACGCGGTGTAGCCATATTATTATTCGCTATATAATTCTATAAATATCAGAAGTCATATTTTGGTCGAATTAGCATTTAAACAAATTATTCATGCTTTATGTTTTTTAGAGAACAATAGTTAATTGTGCAATAGTTACCTACCATGTACATAATCAACTAGATACATCATAAGATTAGTGAATAAAGTGATAAAATGTTCGTGCAGGTGTAATTTTTTACGTGTTTTAAATATAATGATGCATTACAAACTGATTTTTGCTACTCAATTTTACGTAGAAACAAACTAAATTTCATTCTACCAACCCACTTTTTTTATTTATTCTTTGATAACAGAGTGTTGAATAAATACTATAGTTTTACAGCTACGCAAGGGTTGAGTAGCATTTTCTCCATTTTTGACAGTAAAATGTAGTTAAGTGTATGTAATGAGTTCGTATTATGTTAATAGTTGGTATTAATGAGTCATGATTTGTCACCAAAATTAAAACTAAATGTCCTGTAAGTTTCCGAGTGTATGTAGGCATATGGAAACGATAAGAATGGTAAAAGAATGGAAATATGATGTGGTCAATATTTTTCCTATATAACGTGAGTACTTATGGTTAGTGAACAATACCACCCTCAGAAAAACTTGTTCTGCTTTCTGATCTGAGTTTATTAAGAATATTACTTTTGTGTACGAATAAGGATCTTGTTTAGCTCATGGAGCTAAAAAGGTAAAGCGGCAAAAGTTGAGTAAAGTGGAAGCTTTAGTAAAAGTGGAATTTCAGTAAAGTGAAATATTTTATACTAATGCGAATGTATTGATTTTATTTAAGGATTTAAATTCAGGTATATCATATTTTGCAGTTGAGTTAAACACGATTTTGAAGTTAAAGTAGTTTTGCAGATAAGTGGTCATATCATCAGTGACGTATTCGGTTGTTAAAATAAAGTTTTATGGTTTAACTGTGCTATGTTTGCTGAATGTTTAGTTTTATTTAAACAAAAGTGCATAAAGCCATGTCAGCGGACTGGCTTCTATTTTTTATACTATAAAACATTCTGTAAAGCTGCTGTGAGAATTTACAATAAATATATTGAATGCATACCCATTTTAATTATTAAATTTCAGTTATGGTACAGTATTCTGTTATTGGATTAAATATATATATATATATTTCCTAAGTATTTTTTTAACCGCATTCATAGAGACAGTGTTTAAATGTTGTGACGTTTATTTTGCATACTTTAAAATTAAAATCCTCTGACTGTCCAGCAAAAGGCCAAAATTGTAATGTTGTTTTCTCTGTATTGAAAACTGGAGCTTAGTGAACGTATTAACACGGGCATGTCAGTGAGAGGGTTAATGGCATATCTGAAATCTATACAACTATATTACTACATATATATATATATATATATACATATTCACGCAGCATAATCGTATATATATATAATTCTACAATTATTCTACAAATGGGAATATAATATAGTTAAAAAAAAACAACTTTAAAAAGTCCTTCCGGCCTGTACCGGGAGGAAAAGGTAGCTTTCCTGTATCTTCGTTTTAAAATTTTAGCTAATGGTACTCGAAACCAGCAAGCTAAAATGCAAAGAAACCGTTTACAAAAGAAATTTGCCAAATTATTGAGCTATAGCCAAGTTGGCTTCATATATGAAGACATATTTCGGTCGCCAAATTTGGCGATATTTCGCCAAATGTCGCCAAGTTTGGCGAGAATTTGGCGCTAACGGATATGGTTTTATGCGTATGATGGGAAAATGATTACAACAATGAAAGATAATAATTCGCGAGAAGTCGCGTTCACTAAAACTTATAAATTAATCGTTGGATTTTTGAAATGTTCTATCTTGTTTCAAAATGTCTGCCACCCTGGAAATTCAAACTGCTGTATCTCAGCCATTTTTTAAGATAGAGGTAAAACAAAAAATACTCCGGAATCCTTGTATCAAGACCTAACACTTAAGCAAAAAATAAATTTGAATTTTTAACTTTTTTGTATATTTATTTTAGTTTTAAATATTTAAATGGCCGCCATCTTGAAAAAAAATGGCAGACCAAGCTGGCCAACGAACTCGGTCGAGACATTGGTGAGCTTAATACACACAATTAGTTTAATCGAAATTGATTTATAAATAAGAGCGTTATCGTATGACATAGGTCATATATATATATATATATATATATATATCAACATTTGAACGGAGGGTGGTATGATGTCGCATCATATATTATTCAATTTTAGTAATTATTCCCCTCTCATTTAACTCCCTTTTCCAAATTTGTTCCCTTTTTCATTATTTTAATGCTCACTGTTCTACAAAAATACTTTTTCATTTTCCTTTCCCACCATTTTGTTAAATTCAATGTAACACATTTCATTCCGTTTATTCTAATATCCTTTTAATTCAGTTACACTAAAAATATTTCTATTCTGTGCTATGTAAAGGAAAACCGCTACATTTACCCTTTCAAATAGCTAGCATAAGATTTACCATCTGTCATCTCCTTATTTGGTCACAAACTTCTGTTGCTAACTGATTTCTTCATACACACCCTTTTTAATTACAATGATTCCCAAGCGCATCTGAATAACTCCGGTCCAAAAATATCTAACGTACTTATTAAAGTCATGACAAATTCTAAGGTTCGCGGGTTCAAGAATGCGAAAACTCTTTATAGCCCCATTTGTGTGGTTTTGCATTCCCACACATGTTGGCTACCGCCGGAATAGTCGTTAGGATGATTTATGCCAAAAATGGCTCTGTTCTCTAAATTTTTAATTGACTTTATGCTCTGTTTGGAGAAATGATCGTCATATTGTAACCTTTTGGCGAAATGTAATTTTCATTCGACTTCATGTCATGATACAAGAAACAATCAGTTCTCTCGCTAATCATCTTGCTATCAACATGTAACAATATCACGAATTGTGTTACGGGCCAGGGTACCCCTGCGCTGCCGTGGGCAGCCGTAGCCATGCAACGTTTCCTGTTCTTGTGCAATTTATATAGAACCTGGGATTTATTAAAATACCTTCATCTACTCATGTCTGCCTGTTCTTCTAAATGTGCCTATTCTTATTTCTTCCGAATTTCTAGATTTCTTAGAAGGTAATGATGTTCTTAGTCATCGAAGCACTCATCGTATCAAATCCACTTTACCACGACCAAGAACTTCATAGTATATAAATTTTGGTGCCAGTCACCAGTGCACTTGTACAGGATTTTTACGACATGGTACCCGGGAATTAAAAAAACAATCCAAATTCATCATAGTGGTATTCAGAATTCACGAAACAAAACATGCAATTTAAAATTGACTGTGTATGCAAGTTGCATCGACATTCGAAAGAAAAGAAAAAAGGAAAGAAAGATAAAATATTCTCTCTCTGTGATGTGTGGATCACTAACTGAGGTCAGAGTCCTTCAAATCTGATGCTTTTTGTTTCCAAAGGATATTTTCCATATGCGGTTTAAATTAATTTTCTTCTTTCGGAGACTCCACGGTGATGCAATCTACACTTTCGTCGCTCGCGGTTAATGAAGTGGCCCAATGAGTTAAACTTACGAAAGAAAACTGTTTCTGCTAATCTGCAGTTCTCTCTTTAGTTGTTAAAAATAATTAAACTTTTTCTGGACTTGTGGAACGCTATGAAAACATATGAACAAACACAGAACCTTTGCGAAAACATTAGAATTGTGTTATTAACATGTGACTTGAATTAGCATTGCGAGTTCTCCTTAGTAGGTTAAATTGTGTGTGTTTTATTTATATTTTTTCCCCATGATTTGGACCTCAAACGGTAAGTCAGAATTTTTTTTACTATTAGATGACATATTTATCAAGTCATAAGGACGATTATTAGTAACTTCAGACTTTACTCAATGGAACAGTTACGTCATGCCACCATTACATTATGGTTTTGATATCTTCAGTTCGTAGTCAAATTCATTAATGGTAATATAAATAGATTCTTATAAATTATAAAGGTGTATTTAATATTAAGTAATTAATTAAATAATTAATATAAATTTGATATTAAATTATAAAGTTGTATTTAAATACCACTCAGAATAATTTAATAAAGATCACTTAGTTTGTAGTGTTTCAACACTGTCATGCCTTCATTTGATAATAATATTTTAACAATCTAAATAACAATAAAGTAAAGGTATAATATTCATTCATAAGTATTTCTTAATAGATATTTAACTTTTGTATATATATACTTTGGATGCATAATTACAGTGATTCAAAATTGAGTGTTGACATTAGGGGTGCTCGCGCAAAATAAACAGGTAATAAGAAATGGCAATGTTTGCATCACACTTATAGTTTTTTAATAGGAATTCCATATTCGTAGGACACTATTTAATTTTTATCTTAACTTTATTCTAAATTTATATTGTGTTGAGGTGATATATTTACTTGCATATTTTTCAAGGACCCAGAAAATGGTGCAGATTTTTGTCATTTTGTATTGATTTGAATTTTTAGCGCTAATTTTCCATCAATTCATTCGGATCAATCTTTGATGATAAACTAGGTGTCACTTCTTCACAATACACTTTTTAGTTTTTAATTCATTGATTCTTTTTGCTGTTAAATTTAAATATTATTATAATATTGCGGGTATATTTTGGCAAGAAAACCTAATTATTACACATTCTAGACATATGTACACTCTGTTTATTATAAAATTTATACACTTTATTTTTTTTTCAAAATTGCTTCTTTAAACTTTAATTGGTAAATAGATAACACTTGATATGACCCATTTCTTTGTATCGAAGTTTTGATTTACGCACATGAATAAATATAACTTTGCTTAAATTAACATGTTCTTTACACTTTAAGGTCACTTTTGCCATGTTAAAACAAATTGCAGTACTTATGTGTCAGATATTTCTGGGCATGTATAAAATTACTTTTTAAGTTATTTTTCCCAGTGCTGATCTATGTTTTAATAAATATATAAGGTTTTGTGTACAACATTTTTGCACATATATATACTTATATTAAAGGTGACTTTTCCTTCTCAATTTCTTTACACATGATGTTTATGCCATATTTATTGCCATAATTTCTAAGTTTAAATATTTCAGGTTTGTATGTATTTAGTAGTTTAATACATAATTGACATTTTTGTTGTTTATTAATGTTTTGAGCATTAACCCTCAAATATATATTTTTTTTCTGTTTCAAAAGAAGATAGGATATATTTTAAGATGTGTTTTTCATTATTAGATACAGCCATGTTAAAAAAAAATTTAAGGAATCATTAAAGTAATATTTTTCTTCGTTTATAAATATATGGCACTGCTTACCGATATTGCAACTAATTAATTAAAGACATTTTCACTATTTTATTTATACATACCATATTTTATTTTATTTAGATAAATTTTATTTGTATGATGGCAAATGTTTTTTTGTATATTTTTATTAAGTTGGTATATTTTAATTCATGTGTATTGTTTTAGTAGTATTATTCAGGAACTTTTTAAACAACCTAAGTAGACTTTGAGATCTATTGCAATCTTGCGTTATTTTACACTATTTTTCTATATCCAATAACCAGTTTTATAATCTGCAATGGTTCCTCTTTTAATTAATTACACATGTCATTCACTCTACGTGTCAAAATTACCAGTCATTATACAGTACCAGTTAATAACTTTCATTTAATTAAATATGTTTACGGATGCAAAATAAATGGTGCATTACTGAATCAGGCCTTAATGTTAATTATATTATATTTAATATTACGATTCTTAGAAATCTACTCAGATTTCTGTACAATGCACTCATTTCAGGAAACTTTCATGATTAATGCATCAAGTATTTCATCCTGTAAATTTACACAAACATCTTACACATAATTCTATCATCTATACTTAATGTATTCTGTGTTATCATTCAAAGTTTTTTTTTACTAGTCAATGTTACACAACCAATCAATGTTTCAAATATTACCAGTAAATCAACGTACACATATTATCAATCTAGGATATAAATACATAAATATATTGTACCAGTCAAAGTATTTGCTCCACCATTCAATGTACAACTAGTCTTTTCACAATTTTTTTTTAAATTAACATCTGTTTCTTTGACATTACATACTTGTAGGGGTTCTAGTTACACTACTCGTAATATTCAACATCATTCGTTAACACAATCTCTGCACCTATATCATCTCATCATGTTTTCCATGTAACTTTAAATTAGGTACTAGTTATACCATATATTTATTGGAGGAGTTCATAGAATTAGCTATATGCACCAATTATGGTAAACAACACTGTACTTAGTTACCTACTGCAATCGCAAACAATTTTGGTAATGTTAGTTATCATGGTAACATACTTTTTCGTTATTCATTTCATCACTTACTTTACTTAAACATTTTCAGTCGTATTTACATTATCACATATTCTTTTTAATAAAAATAAGTTAAATAACCTTTTTATTGCTAAATTTTGTCTACAGTTGAAAAATAAAAGAAAATGTACATTACTGAATCATGCCAGTATGGCAATATTATTATTTTCATAATAATAATATTTTATAGGAATTTTTTTTCCTCTTCTTGTAGTGCACGTCGCTTTCATGAAATTATTGAAATGGAGGCATCATTTTTCATTCTGTAGACATACACATTTTTTTTACACATTTCCTTTTCTTATATGTATTACACACATTATTATTTACACTGCATTTCATCAGTTTTTTCTTTTTCGTATTTAATTTTCAACCTGACATATTCTTTCAAAATTTTTAATTCATTTTTCTTCTAGTGTTTAGAGGTATTTATTCAGTTCTAATGTAATTGCAATTTTGTTGGTATTAAACCAGTCAAATCTTTATTCGAAGATACATTTATGGTTGCAATCGAACAGTACATACATACTTTCTAATGCACTTCTCAGTCATATTTGCTTTTATGTTTTTTTTTCTGTTATAATTAATATGTTTCTATTTCTTTTAATTGATAGCTTCTATTTCATACAATCACACTTTCATACATATCAGTACTTAATTAATTGTGTTCACATTTTTTTTCACATAAATGTTGTGTTTCCACACTTTAATCAACTTTTTTATTCAAAATTTATTATTATTTTTCTTTTCCTTTTTTTTAAAGGAGTTAAACAAGCATTGCATGGTTTTCAACGTTGCTCATACTTTACATTACCACCTTTCTCTTCATAAACAATCATAATATCACGTAGTTTTCCTTTTTAATTTAAATTTATATTAATTTTCTTAAAACAACAGAGGTCAACTTTTATTTCTTTTTCAAAATATCGTAGATTTTTTCCAACATTATTATATCAAATATTGTATTATTTAAATTTGTCCCGTATCTTACCATTAGTGCAGAACAACATATATTGTTATCCTCATGTGTCATGTCGACAACATGTTTGTAGATGGTAGGTTGTGATGAGCATTCCTAGATATCATCTGTTATGGGACAATTTTTCCACTTTACACATTTCACTCTTTCCCAATATTAAATAAAATAAATAAATAAATAATTAAGATATGCAGATATGCAGTATGATCTACAAAGTGATACCGAATTTTGGAAAATGCTACATTATTCTATCCACTATATTTTTTATATGTAACTTGTATTTTCAGTATTGTTTATACAGCACAGTAGGTGCTAATTTTAAAAAAAATGTCTCATATTTTATGGCCTTTTTAACTAATGAAACAGTTTTTCATGCTTGGCCAAATGACCTATGAACAAAGTCTCAATTGCATATAGTACATGCAGTACAGGTCAAAAATAGTCTAAAAGGACTATATTAAATATAAATGTGCACTGTTATATCTATATTCTTATAATAATGCTGCAGCTGATTTTTGTATGAGACATATATTCTTATTGAAATATTTCACCGGTGTACATATTGAGGTACCTCATCAAAAGAAGAACCTTCACATTTATGTTTCATGTCATATTATTCAATTATATGCTTTTCCTTTTTGTATTTTATACCAGGTTTGCACGCATTTTTATTGCTTATAAAGTACATGTTGGTATTATTTTAAATGTGAAAATATTATGTAATCTCTGAACAGAGCATACATACCATGTGACCAATTTTTTTTTCAATTCTACACAAGGAGGAGAAATATATGATGTCGCATCATATATTATTCAATTTTAGAAATTATTCCTCTCTCATTTAATTCCCTTTTCCAAATTTGTTCCCTTTTTCATTATTTTAACGCTCACTGTTCTACAAAAATACTTTTTCATTTTCCTTTCCCACCATTTTGTTAAATTCAATGTAACACATTTCATTCCGTTTATTCTAATATCCTTTTAATTCAGTTACACTAAAAATATTTCTATTCTGTGCTATGTAAAGGAAAACCGCTACATTTACCCTTTCAAATAGCTAGCATAAGATTTACCATCTGCCATCTCCTTATTTGGTCAAAAAGTTCTGTTGCTAACTGATTTCTTCATACACACCCTTTTTAATTACAATGATTCCCAAGCGCATCTGAATAACTCCGGTCCAAAAATATCTAACGTACTTATCAAAGTCATAACAAATTCTAAGGTTCGCGGGTTCAAGAATGCGAAAACTCTTTCGAGCCCCATTTGTGTGGTTTTGCATTCCCACACATGTTGGCTACCGCCGGAATAGTCATTAGGAGGATTTATGCCAAAAATGGCTCTGTTCTCTAAATTTTTAATTGTCTTTATGCTCTGTTTGGAGAAATGATCGCCATATTGTAACCTTTTGGCGAAAAGTAATTTTCATTCGACTTCATGTCATGATACAAGAAACAATCAATTCTCTTGCTAATCATCTTGCTATCAACATGTAACAATATCACGAATTGTGTTACGGGCCCGTGTACCCCTGCGCTGCCGTGGGCAGCCGTAGCCATGCAACGTTTCCTGTACTTGTGCAATTTATATAGAATCTGGGATTTATTAAAATACCTTCATCTACTCATGTCTGCCTGTTCTTCTAAATGTGCCTATTCTTATTTCTTCCGAATTTCTAGATTTCTTAGAAGGTAATGATGTTTTTAGTCATCGAAGCACTCATCGTATCAAATCCACTTTACCACGACCAAGAACTTCATAGTATAGGTGGTTTTGGGGTCTGGGGGTCATGATCGGTGAAAATATACCGAAATTTTCCAGAATTGCTTTCCTCTGAACGGCTGCAATAGGTAGCTTTATACTTTTTTATATTGAAAGCTACCTAAAATTTTAATCTGAAGCTGTACAGTTGGGAGGGAAGTTTCATTTAGAAAATAATTTAGTTTGTTACAATTATAGCAAATCAAGTTACTGCTGGATTATTATAAAACATTAATAAGTAATTTGGGTTACGCTATGCGTGTAATACGGTTATTTATGTGATAATTTCTTGCACTACTCATTAAAACCGACATTACTTTATTTTAAAGAACATCAAAGAGCCGTGTACATGTCAAAAAACACTTTTAAAGTTACTCAAAACTAGTAAAAATATCAAAAGTTGTAAAAATATTTTCACTCCCTTTTCTCGAGGCATTCTCAGTTACTGATGTTATGTTTATTCCTCGTCAGTAAATCCATTGAAACCCCCATTTCTAATTTTCTAATAGTATGTGGCGCCATCTATTATCAATTTTGCGTGTATCATATCACTGCATGTTTCTGAGTTTAATGTAAATATTTCATGGCTTCCCTCTGTAATGCGTAGTTTATATTATTATAATTGGCTAATATTTCGACATTTTTCGACAGGTAATTGTTATGCAAAAAATGTTATTATGGACTATCATAGAAAAAAAAGCGGTTATATGTGTTTTGTGAAAAATATATTTTAATATTTATCTCAACATTAACCACTGTTCAACTGCAAACAGTTTGAAATGGTACACTCATTCTGAAACACGAAAATTTAAGGCTTTTTCGGGAATTATTTAAAAGAAATGGAAACTGTTTATACAATTCCATTTAAACTGAATTATTGTACATATATTAAATTGAAAAACTGTATTTCTTTAGTTGATATATTAAGAAATTGCGGAGAGCAGCATAGCTTTATAAATGAAAGTCCAGCAGAGGACACGATAACTGAGCATAAACTTAACTTAGAACAAAGGGGCAAAACAAAAAAAGGGGGTTATGTTTTATTCGACAGTTACTGAAATTATATAGTCAATTTTAAGGAAAGGATATACAGATTTTTATTGGAATGACAGCAAATAAAAGTAAAATGTAGATTTTCAATAAAACAAATTGTTATATAATGTTACACAGAAAAACGAAATATCAATATTTCAAAACCATCGTACGTATTTGACTACAAGAATATGTGTTAATTAATTTTCAAAAAGATCAAGCTACATAAATGAAACTATACAGAACTAGACTGTCCACCGATTTTGAAAGTTCTGTTCTAAAAAAAATAAAAATCCCAATTTTTTCGTTAATGTTTACTCGGTGAGGTGCATTCTACTTCTATAGCTCCAAAATTTAATTTTCATTTTCGATATAGATTTTTAACTAGTAAAATATGAATATCATGTTCATAAAGATTATGTTAAGTGACACTTTTAAGCCGATTAAGGTGACTTGGTGGTTTTACACGTTAATATTAGAGAATTCTAAGAAATAGCTGTCGAACGGAACTCAATTTGGACAAACGATAATTGAGTGTATTGATTAATTTTGGATAACGTTAAACACTGCATTCCAATTTGGAACGCTATTCAATCTAAGCATAAGCAAATAAGAAAACAGTAACTGCAATTAATTTTGTTTATGATTTTAAAATAATTCTTAACAATATGGTAATATTTCTAAATCTGGTATTATCACACACATTTTTAAATATTATGTATACTTATACATTGTTTTGAAGAATATATATATTATTGAATAATATAATTGAATAATAGAATAATAAATTCCTGTTGCATGTTCCAAAAGAATTGTTTAAGAATTAAGAATTACAAATGAACACCTTTAAAAGTAACTATTAGAAAATACAATGCTAGTTTTAAAGCTGTTTTTTTTTATCGTAAGATAATTTTCCCTATAATTGCTATTACAAAATGTATTGTTTTTAAATATGTCTGTGCACAATTAGTTTTATGTGATGTGTGACATTTTACAGACACTCATTAGTATCCCTTATAATATGACACTAATATTTCAGATTACATGTTTTCTATTAATTCTTTTAATAACAGAATTTTTATAACTTTTCTACGATTATATAAGGCAAAATATTCTATTCAAAAATTATGGTGCAACCATACACACGTTTTTGTAAGCTTTAATAATGTTTCAATGCTTCAAATGTACAATTATGTATTGATTAATCTAAAAATAATTCGAAGTATTCTTCACATAGCAAATGGTGAATTAATCCATATTCTTTTATGTAAATTTATTGATTAGAGATCTATTTTGAGATAGATGAATCAGACGTTACACTACATTTTAATTCAATGATGATTGATGAAAATCGATATGAATTTACACCGCTACAGTTCGCTGCGTTTAATAAATGCAACTTCCGAAAAAAATCATAAGAATATAAAACAACCAGTATCTAACATTAGTCTATTGTAATGAGTAATTGTTTAGTTTATTGTAGTAATTAATATGTAAGTATGTGTAATAAGTAAGTATTTAGTAATTTTATCAATTTATTATTAGTAATAATAAACTGTAAAGTGAGACATATTTTTCAATCTAATTTGTTTTGTTCAATTAATTATTAATAATAGACCTTATTCTTTATTTTCTCTAAAAATATATAAAGATAGAATGTATGCATGCATAAATACGCACATAAAATGTGAAATTACTGTAAGTGTTTCATTGGACCAGCCGAATGAAACATAAGAACTGGGAAAGAGAGAATCGTTGAAATTTTGTAATATAAAAAAATTTTACTGCTCCAAAATACATTATTTATTTACAGAAATATATAATTTGTGTTTTTTATTAATGTTAACGATGTCATAACTAGCTCAGTTTATAAATGCAAACTCTTTAAAACCATCGTCTTCTTTTTGCGCAAACTAACAGTTTGTTTTATAGTTTTTAACTCAACAACTTGTTATGTCGATGTGGGTACATTATCCACATTATCACCTTCGCAATCATAAAAATGCATTATAGTTTGTAACAATTGTGTTTCTAATATTTCTCTTAATCGTCGCTATGAACATGTACATTCATTCCACTTGAAAACTGCTAACATCCTAATCTTCCATCTAACCTTCATTATTATTTTCTTGTAGTTATTAATATGATGAATTTGAAAAGATACAGAGTAAATCAAACTTCCCTGTTTTATCTTAAGTTAAAGAGATCAACACCATCAAGTTCAAAGACTGCTTTCTTGTCGATTAATTTTTCTACTTAATTTTTTACAATCGAATTATTCCTCAGTCACAAGGTTGTGCTACACTTGTTTACATTGGAAGGAAAAACTTTACTTGCGCATTTTTCAATTTAAAACGAAGATGCTCAACAGACTGATAAACGAGAAAACAAAAAAAATTACCGTACGTCAGATTATAGCTTTCAGTAGAGACGTACAGACAAACAAAAACAGTGCCGACAAAAGTGAAAACTTGAACAATTATGTGTGTATTTTTTGAATCGTCAGGAAATGTTTTATTGTTCAGGAAATACTTTTAAATGAAGTGTTTTTTTTATTCATTATTATAAACTACTACTACAAAAATTATATTACAATTTTCATTTAATGCGCTATTGTGCATGGAAAATTATGCATATTATTTTACATACAAAAATTGCAATCTATTTCTTGAAACGTAAATTTACAAATACATGAAATATGAAATTTAATTGATTGGTATTCTTTAAAATCAATACCAATGAAACATGAATTTTCACCCACAATTTCAACAACTCTTCCATCATCATCATTACCAACATCATTATTATCATTATATTCCAGAACTGATACTATAGGTTTTCGGTAACTAAAATAGAAAACAAACAATTTTGATTCGAATCTACTTAAATATATTATAAAGACAGTATCAATTGTAGTTTTATATCTCGTTGTGGTAAGATTGCGATCATTGGTCATCGTTAAATGAAATTCTCTATGTACAAATCCAATTAATTGTAGATTTTTATCATCCGCAAATTTGATGTTGAAATCTCCACTCAAAATCATTGGCAAATCATCAAAATGTGCGTTGAATTGTGTAGCAGCATTACTGAAAGCATTTCCTTTTTCTAACTCTCGTACCTGTATTTCCGGAACCAATAGCGCACAGGCAAGCATGCGGGAGCGCGACACGCCCGCCCCGCCCTACCTCATACCGAACTATACACAATACATGCACATACTTACATACAGACTTGTCGGTTACAGTAACAGTATCGCGAGTTCAATGGTTTTCTCCCATCTCAAAAAATGCCCAACGCGCCTAAAGAATTTTTCACTTCAAAAATTGTATCTGACTGCCTTTCAGTATGTGTGTATGTCCCGCGATATATTGTGAAAAAACATCCAACCAGCTTAAATTAAGGTAGACACGTTGGTGCGAAACGCGAAATTAGCTTTATAGTTTTGGGTTTAATGTTGTTCATTCGTTCGAAACATATACAGAACATTTTATTTCAAGAAATAATGATTTTCTATGGGAATTTCGAAGACTTTAATATTTTATCATTCCCTTAACAAATATGACACATTTAAATAATTCATTCTAACATTAAATTGTGGTTGCTAAATTTTTAATATTGAGGTTTTAATTAAATCCGAGTGATTTAAAATTTTGTCAGTGCCTTTGTCATACATTCGATTCAACTGAATAACTTTTAGGCTAATTATTTAATCATCTGTTTGAAAAACGTAAAGCATTTTACTTTCTCAAATATACTACATTTGATATCAATACGCATTTATTTTTCTAGTTTTCATTAACCATCGCCATGCAACTATATTTTATAGCATGTCGATGGATGAAAATTGAAGAAATTCCACTTTGACACATGTCAACTAAAATTACTATATTTTATTAACACAAATGCTATTTCGGATTATTTTGGTATGTTTGTTTTATCGAAGCAGATTAGAATTTATTTACACAAGAGCTCTGTTTTTATTACAATAGAATATCTGCTGGAAGTGTTTTTCCTAAGCAAAAATTTATAAAAATATTTGATTTCTATATTGCACAGATAAATACCACGAGAGGAGTTTGTCTTTGGATAGGTATCTTTGTTACACGAGATCTTAATCAACTGCTGAAAAAATTGGTAACGTTTTACAGCTGAAAGGTAACTAATGTTATTATGATTTGATATAATCTCCTGTGCAGC
Organism: Maratus michaelseni; assembly: GCA_963931845.1. Lineage (NCBI taxonomy): Eukaryota > Metazoa > Arthropoda > Arachnida > Araneae > Salticidae > Maratus > Maratus michaelseni. Next base: position 286,243,251 of record OZ007591.1, on the reverse strand, counting down.
AAGATGATTATTCTTATTAAACTATTAGCTAAAAGGTATTAGCAGATGTACCCGACATATTCTAATCATTTTGTAAATGAATATGTAATTTTAATAAAAGACATTTGATTTCTATAATGGATATATAAATATCACGAGAGGAGTTTACCTTTGAATAGGTATCTTTGTTACACGAGATCTTAACCACTTGCTGAAACAGTTGGAAACTTTCGTAGCTGAAAGGTAACTATTGTTATTGGGATATGATAAAATATCCTGTGCAGCAAGATCTTTATTCTAATAAAAATATTACGTATAAAGTATTAGTAGATGTACCCGATATATTTTTAACATTTTGTAAAGGAATATGCAACTTTAAGGTATTCACAAACCATTACCATGTCATTTTCGATAAAAATATCGATTTTGCATTTCTGAAACAAAATAATATCTTTTATCTATCGAATTCTGCTTTAATTGTGTCTATATCTTATTAAGAGCCCGAGTTATAGCCGTTTAAATTTACCTCTGTTTCAATTTACTGAAGAATTTTACAACCGGAAGTATCGTTCTGCATACCGGAAATAAGCTGATATGTATGTTTACATACTTTTTTTTTTCGAGATTTAACATTTAAATTGGATTATATGTCAAAGAAAATACGCGAAGTTAATAACTAAACCTTAAAGAATAATAATTATTTTTATAGTAAGAATTGTGTTTAAAAGTTATTTTTAGCTTTTTCTCAAAATGAAGTGTTTCAAATTTGTAATATATGCAAAACATCCTATAACAAGAAATTATGCATAAAGTGCCTTGCATTTTGTTTAGTTATTTTACAAATTTTTATTGCGGACTGCAATAGGCTTCAATCATGGTAATATAATAATTATATTTATATTTAAACTTTTATAAGTTACAAAGTTGCAACTAATTATTCCAATTTGTCGTTACATTAGTTCTTTAAGTGCCGCAGCATCTGAGATAGAGATGCTATTATAATGTGAATAGTCTCTGTCCTAGAGAAAATAATTATCTTTATTATGCAATTTACAAAATGTGAATGCATTGACTTCTTTTTGACTTATCATGTTTTACACAAATATCAATTTTTCACCTTTAAAAATTAGTTCTCTATAATTGCTAAATCATTTGTATATTTTCAAAGTTTTAACTTAAATATCAATATAAAAATTGGTATAAAAGGAAAATTTAAGAAATTAAAAAAAAAATCACCTCCGAAGGTGTGTGGATACCTTATGCGCATTGACATTCAACAATGTAATAAATAGTCTTAGACAATGACGTTGAAAGACGCAGAGTACAACAGTTTTTGAGCTGAAAACGGATTACATGTTTTAGGCTGCAAAATGTAACATACGCATTATTACAGACTCCAAATCATCAGGAGAGTTACTTGTTTTAGGCATAACACTAGTATATATATATAAAATATATCAATCATATGATTTTAGGTGAAGGAACAATCTTACAACGATGACATGAAGTTTACATCTGATAACATAATCCTTCCTAATTAAAAGACAATCATCTTTTTCCTTACAATTACCAATGCACTCACAAAAATGATTTTTTTTTTTTACGTATTCTGCGTTAATGGTACATTTGTAAAGAAAAAAATATATATATAAAATTACTGAATACTTTTCGTTATATTCTTCTTTTGTGCAATTTTACTGCAATAAAACTCTAAGTGTGGTAAAATATATTTTTGATTAACTGGAATTTGATGAACAGATCTCAAGTATAAGAAATAATTTGGTACTGTACAATGTTTAATGGGCTTGAAGTAAAATATTTATAATTTCTGCTACATTAAATTCTCAATGACAAGAAACTGCAAGCGATCTTATTAACAAAACAATATTTTTTACAAGTGATTTATCTGCGGAAGATAATTTAGACAAATGTAATTTTTGACGAATGATTACGAGTCCCTCATAATTCCTATAATTTCAAAACTTTTCTTTCTTATTCCAGTTTCTATTCTAAGGATGACTGATATATGCGTTCTAAGTTTTGGCAACAGACGTAAAATTTATCAAATCCATTCAGAATAATAAATGGGAAAATTTATCTTTTTTAAATATATGTATTTAAGGAGAAAATAAGTTTAGGTGTCTTTAGTAAAATGTTGCGTTTTGTAGTTCATTTAAAACTCAAGAACTTTTCTTAACAATATGATAAAAAGTGCGGAAAAATAAATTATGTATATATATATATATATATATATATATATATATATTATTTTCTAGAGCTAATATATATTTATTTGTTATTCGAAATACTTTATTTGTAAATTTAGAAATTCTTTAATTTTTTTCTTTTATATTTTTATCATGTAATATATCTGCAAATTTGATTTTATAAAACTTAACGATATATAATTGAGAAAAAATAATTAAGGAACAGATGCTTTTCATTTATAATTACAAAAAAGTGATTTTATATAAAAGTTTTGTATGTCAGTTTGTAAATCAAAACTAATCAGCTTGTGAAACTTAAAGCGTGTAAAATATTGCGATAGGCCGTTCGGGGCTGTCAATTTGAAAGGGGTCTATGACACAGAATAAAAAAAGATATATAACAGTAATCACGGGATTGTTAGTAAATCGGGTGTATTTTATGCAGAGGATCAGGAATAAGCTCTCCATCAGAAAAACTAAAAGACTAAAGAAAAAATACTTTCCCCTAACTTATGAGGTATAACTTCCTTCACTCGGATTCAAATAATCTCACCGTTCGTTGTGTCGTAACCTAAGAAATTCTTTTTAGGTAATAATATCACTATAAATGAAATCACGTGGATTTTGGTGACACTTTATTGGGAATAGAAACCTCTTCTTCCTCAATTGGGAAAAATTTACTATTTAATTACTAAAAATTATCTAAATTTTTAATCAGAAACTTCATTTGAAGTCAACACGTGACTCGCATTTCACGAAAGTTTTAATAGACTCGAGGTCCATATCTAGTGATTGCATCTACTACCGTACTATATGTAGCTACTACAGAACCAGAGTTGTCTAATTAATATATAATTTTAAAAAAATACAACAAGAATCCTTGATTCCTGATTCCAGAAACAGCAGAATAAGTCTCATGCAAGCACAAATAATAGTATTCAAGACACCAGGATCCGATACAAGATCTCAAAACTCACTAAAGCACCCTTATAAAAGCGTAGCTGGTCACTCTGCCAAAATGTACATGTTGAGATGATAAAAAAAAAAAAATTCAAAATTGTTATGTTTATGAGGTTATATCTTATTATGTATTTTTACATTTTAAATATTCCCAATTACTTTAAAACTTTAAATTAATTTTTATAATTAAACAAACTTTCGTTCTAACTTAATTACTTCTAATTGAATTTATTTTTACAAACACCACTCATATTTCATACGTTTCTTAGTAAATGTGGTCACATTTTATAAAATTAAAGTTAAATTTACATATTTAATGGCAAACTATAAAGAATTAAACAAAAAATGTATGTCATAAAAATACTTTTATTTGAAATAAATAACTGCAATTGCGGGTATGTGCATTTTAGGTAAAACAAAACAGCATTAAAAAATATTGAATAATTCACTGCTTATGAATGCTACAAATAAAATTCTTCGTAACAACCACATACCTATCTAGTAGTTTAAAATAAATGTTCAGTTTTAAACACAAACACATTTTATATTATTATGAAACATTATCTTTTTCTCGATTCTATGGTTTTTTTTATTTATTTACAAACAATTAAAATATGTCTCAAAAGTGTAATAATCCCTTTTACAGAGAAAAGGAATAATCAAAACATTTTGAAAAATATACAATTATCAAAGCATTTTTTAAATAATATCTAACGAGATACTTTAAGAAGTTGTTTGATGTTTTTTTCTAAATAAATACACGCATAGGTCTTTAATAGTTATCGTATTTTGCATAGAATCATGTTTGAGTTATAAATAAGATCTTTTAGCATAATTAGTCTCTTTAAAATAGTTTCTTTAGAAAAAAAAGGCTATCTTCTGATCGTCATTAAAGAGAAACTACATGGAAATGTTCATATTTACCAAAATAAAAGTTAAGATAAGAAAACCTTTTTCGACAGAAATGTAATATTAGTGATGATTTAATACACACATAAAAGTATTTCTTCTCCGATTTTCTATTTTGCAATTTTTTAATAAGGCTATACTTTTTCCGAGACTTATTTACATATTCTCTATTCATACCAAATTTCAACTGTATCTATTTTTATTTAAATATTATTAAGACTTTAAAAGCTGTTTGATGAGATTAAATGTTTATATTTGAAAGTGTCTACACTTTTATTTAATATATATATATATATATATATATATATATATATATATCAATTAAAGCTTTAATTTGTGACCATGTGTCTGTACGAATTACCCCGCAAAGTCATGACAGTAAAAGCATTTGTTTTTAAACTTCTAAAAATAATAAAATGACTAAATTCGTTTTAAAGATCTAAGTATAGCAGAATCCATGTAATTACATTTGACCAGGAAAAAGAGAACAGCACATACATTATAAAAATCAAATAGTTACTGAAAAACCGAAATAACCATTTGATTCAATTTGTGTTTTAAAGTGAAATCTGCTAAAAATATAGTTTTCGATAATTTGTATAAAGTTTTTGAACTAACCTTACAATATCTATTACACTATTATGAATCGTTTACGCATGAAGTATAATAAATTAGATCTTTAAATAATTTGTTTGTTTTTTAAACACTTCCTATTTTTTTTTATAGTATTGATTTTTTTAAGCTATTAATAATAATAATAATAATAATAATAATAATAATAATAATAATAATAATAACAGCTATCTAAATCCCATAGTTCATAATGCAAATAGGAATTCCATTTACTTAAAACAATCCTTTAATCCAATTTATTTATAATCTGTCGTGCTAAGAACATATATAACAAAGACGTACCCGTTTTATTCTACATATGTCCACGTTTCGAGGTAACTTTGTGGTAAATAGATTGTTTGAGGAATTGTTTATTCATATGTACAATAATAAGTATAATAATAATTAAAAAAAATTACATATTATAAAGCAAAATCATTCCCGGCACTAACGATGGAGCAACATTGTTAATACAATGCCTAAATAAAATATGTCGCTTTTTTTTTCGAACTTCTGAACATCGGACGGTTTCTTATTTTTGTACCGTCGAATAGAAAAAGAATGTACTTTCAAATGTAATTAGTTTGAAAACTGTATCGCAATATACTGACTTTTTATGGTTTATAAAATGATTATTAGGCATGATTTGTTTAAAAATCCATCTGTATCATGTGCAGCCCGCTTGCGGTAGATTGACCTGCTTGCACTTAAAATATAAATAGTTTAGCATTCGTTTCCTTCTGATAATCTATAACAAAATTAAAACTCAATAAATAAACAAATAAATAAATAAATAAAAGAGAAATTTATCTGTTATTCCGAACTACACTGTAAAAAGTGACCAATGTTTCTTATTTTATGAAAATATGCTACGAACGAAAATATAATATAATCTTCTGAGTTATCGGAAATTTCAAATAGCATGTTACATTGTCTTTTGAATCCCCAGAAACAAATACATTTTCAAAATTTAAAGAATAATTTATAAAAACAAATTAATTTTAGCTACCCGAATTTTTCAGAAACGTTTCCGAAGTGATTTTATAGTGTATTAATTAGTGTCCTCAGCCTGGAATACCTGTTTTTCGAATGCTATCAATTCTGAAGTAAACATGTTCATGCTCAAAAAAAAATGTTTAACAGACAAACATGCAAAATTAACAGTGTTAACAATAACATTAAAATTAAGATTATTTATTTACTCTTTCATGTATAAATTAACTTATGCGGCTGAAAACGTGTACTTGAGAATGGATAACATTCGAAAAACAGGTATTCCAGCCTGAGAACACTAATTAATACACTATAAAAACCCTTCGGAAACTTTTTTGAAAAATTTGGTCAGCTAAAAATAATTTGTTTTTATCAATTATTCAATTATTCTTTAAATTTTGAAACTGTATTCGTTTCTGGGGATTCAAAAGACAATGTAACATGCTATTTCAAATTTCGGATAACTTAGAAGATTATATTATATTTTCGTTCGTGGTTATAGCATATTTTCATAAAATAAGAAACATTGGTCATTTTTTACATTCTACGCACTTAAACACTGAAATAATCACAATAAAAAAGACATAGATAGTGTAATCTTTGGCTATTTCTGCGGCAATTAACATCTGGCAGGCAGTTAATACGAAAATATCACCTTTAAAGATTATTAAAACTATTTGAATAATTGGTACGTTTCATATAAAAATGCTAATTGATACCCAGCTAAAAATGAACTGCAGAAAATCTGCAAAAAAAATGCAGTTGAGAAACTGCGGTGATTTGGCCGATTCGACTACAGTTTTTTTGAAGTCGATACAACTGCTAAATTACTGCAGTAATTTTGCAGTTGAATAGACTTCAAAAATTCTGCAGTAATTTTGTAGTTTTATCAACCTAAAAAATTCTGCAGTAATTTTGTAGTTGTATCAACCTCAAAAATTCTGCAGTAATTTTGTAGTTGTATCAACCTCAAAAATTTTGCAGTAATTTTGTAGTTGTATCAACCTCAAAAATTCTGTAGTGGAATCGGCCAAATCACCGCAGTTTCCCAACTGCATTTTTTCTGCAGATTTTCTGTAGTTTCCCAACAGCATTTTTTCTGCAGATTCTCTGTAGTTTCCCAACTGCATTTTTTTTTTTTCTTCCCGTAGTTCATTAAAATAGAGAACCTCTTGTTTCTTTTTGGTGACCTGAATAATTCTACTGTTTTTACAGACACCCTTGGTGTAATCAATGTTTACTAGGGGCTCAGCACCCCTACTTGCTAACGCTTGGCAAATCCCTGTGAATTGCAGAGCAATTCACATTGAGACAGCTACGCGGTCCAAGCTCGCTCGCTTCTTTTCATTTTTCCAGTAATTCTAGCCGGAATAAGTACTACAATAAATCATTTGAACATATGAAATTGAAAAATTTTTTAATGTAAAAAAGTAAGCAATAATAATAAGTAAGTTTTTAATGTAAAAAAGTATTTACTGCAGTAAATGTGTAGTTATGTCGACTTAAAAAAAAACTGCAATGATTTGTGACAAATCACTGCGGTCTTTCAACTGCATTTTTTTTGCAGTTTCACTGCAGCCTTTTAGAAATTTATTACAAAATATGTATATATATAAAATATTAATTTTTCTGTATGAAAAATTCAGCACTAAAATCTAATTAAATATTTTTTTTCATATCTCTATTTATATGCAATCTGTGCATAAAATATATCATGCATACAACGATTAATCATCACTGAAAAATATTTTTTGATCATGGCTGACTTATTCAATTATTATGGTTACATTTTGAAAAATGAAAGAATTCAAGAAATTGTATGAACGACTTTACTCAAAATAATAATATTGAAAGATGAGTGAAGTATTCATAATAATCATAGTACTTCAATCTTCAAGCAATGATTTTTTTATGGTATTGAATTGTTTTTATTTTTTCAATAGTTTCATTACTGGGCAATTTCTTTGAAATCAAGGACACATGGTTATTGGCTAAAAATTAAAATCTTACTTTTAAAATTTTGTAATAAAAAGTGCAATTTTATAAATAAATTCAATGTGAAGAAGAAAATTGATAATGTGTATTTAGTAATTTCATTGCAACAATAAAAATTGCAATTAAAAATAATTGTATATGAATTTTAAAAAAATAAATTATAATTCTTTATATAATGGCATATCTTTTCAATCCTCAACAGAAATTTCAAATTGATAAAGCAAATAGATGCACAAAAATTTAAATCAGAGTGGACATAACTTTTTCTTTGTCCATTGTAATTTTGTTACCCAAGCATTTAAACATTTTTATAAAATATCCTTGTTTTTTCAATTGCTGTAACTGTTTGATTATTCAATATGTACTTACTGCCTCCCCCCCCCCCCCCCCCGCAAAAAAAAAAAAAAGATTTTCTTTGTAGCTTGTGAGAATATATATTACAAAGCTTGTGAGAATATATATATTGTGCGAAAGGGATTACAAATTTTTAATCTCATAAGCAATTCATAATGAAGTCTATTGTGGCAGATTTAGATGATAATTTTAAATATTAAATGTAGGGGAGACTGTACACAGTGGACCACTTTTTCAGTTAAAATTTTTTTTCTCTTTAATGGACAAACCGATCTGCATAAAAATATTTTTGAATATTCCTTAAACCTTTATACATTTATCATAACATAGTTTTCAATATATTTTTCAAAAGAAATTTTTTTATATGCATCCGTAAAGTGGACTACAGTGGACCGCTATTAGGTATTATCTGAAATATACAATATAAGTCTTATTTTTCATTAATCTAAGTCTTTTTTATTTTTCCTTTACCCACAAAATAACATAGTAATATAAATTTACGAGTAACATTTTGGAACAAAAACAAAATGAATTATATTTTGAAAATAATAACAGATTAATACAGGAACAATTGCAATTTAGTTGAAGTTATTACTTAAGTACAAAACAATCAGCGCACATTAAAATTTGCAAATGAAATTCCAAAATACTTATGAGTATGATTGAGCCTGGAACTTTCCTGAAATACTTTTGGGTCTGGGAGCAATATTATGAAATCATTGACATCAACAATAGATTCATCTACAGTTTCGGGAAAAATAAACTGATTTCCATTCAATTTGCATCTCATGAATCTTACTTGAATAGAATAATCACCAATTTAGACTACAGTTACATTTATAAAAGGCAGTAAATACAAAACAAAATATTTCTTACTATATTAAATAAATTGTCATTTTTCTTTGTTTACTTTATTTTACAGTTAAATAACTACTTTTCAACAATATTTCTTTATAGTAAATAAGCAATTATTAAACATTTTGAACATTCTGCATTACAGGAGCAGAGTGGATTGTGGACCACTGTGCCCCAGGAGTGGGTGGTCCACTGTGACCCATGTTGAAGTTCAATAAATAATCGTATTAATATTGTTTATAGCTTCATTTTAAACATATTAACTTTAAAGTTAAATAAAAACAAGTATCTTAGCTTTACAAAAAAGCTGTTTTATCTTATTTATCTACAACCTTTAATTACTAAAAAAATTGAAATATGATGAAAAATTTTACTTTTAGAAGCTCAAAACAACCAATCAGGATAAAATAGTTCAATCTGAGCTAAACATATTTTCTGAAGGCTATAAATAATCAGTGCAGTGCTGTTGTCTATTAGGATATAAGAGAAGCTTTTAAAAAGTTTAAATAAATAAAATATTAGGGGGTGGTCCACTGTGCCCATAGGTCCAGTGTGTACCGGTCTCCCCTACACGAAATTTAAATGCAAAAATTAACTTTAATTGCAACTAATTTTTCCACAATGTGAATTTCAAATCTGAATATTTTTGCATCTCTTAAAGAAAGTATCTATAGGTGCATTGAATATTTATATAATTTTGAATATATAAAATAAATTATATGAAAGGATACATATATATATATATGTAAATTTCTAAATTATATACCATTTACTATGAAATAAAATGTATTACATATGTTACAGCTAAAAAAGAATAACTGCATAAAATTCATATTAAAAGCGAAACAAATATATGCTTTTCTGTTTTTCTAAAAAAAAAATGCTAAAATTTACAAAAATTACTCTTACCTGCGTCCTGATTTGTCCTTCCAATTTTATCTTGTATACAATTATGGTGCAAATAAGGTTTAAATTTAAAAAAAAAAAAACATTTTATTAACATTTGATGTTTATGCTTTATAATTTACATTGTATTTAAATACCAAATGTATTTACAAATTCTTCTCACATTTCACAGCCTTTGTTGCAGAATTTAGCTTCTTTCGAATAGTGGCACGTACAAGTGATACATTTACAACAAACTTGCAGGCAACATGGCCCTGAATATCCATTATCCTGGATCCCATTATCAGAGGAGACCACGAAAACACTTATATAAGCGGGGTATGCAATTATCCGTTACCGGATTAAGCAGGTACATTATGAAACTCACCATGCAGCAATCTCTAGAATGCATAAAATTCATTCAAACAGCAGTTAGTAACATATATATATATATATGTACGCTTCGTCAACAATAATTCCCCCCCCCCCCAAAAAAAAAACACTCCTGGATGCACGAAACTCACAATGCAGCAATCTCTAGACTGCATGAAATTCCTTCAAACAGCGGTTAGTAACTTATATATATATGTACACTTCACGCACATTAACCGAAAAAAAAAACCCACAAATTGAATTTCAGAAGAAAAATTGCAAATTTCACCATTCAAGAGTGCAAAAATCCTGAATTTCATCGATAGTGCGTGTAAAATCATGAATTTTCTCAATCGTGTGCGTAAAAATAATGAAGTTTGTCGATCGTGCTCAGAAAAAGTAATGAATTTTGTCGATCGGCTACGTAAAAAAACTTCGCCATTCGGGAGTGTAAAAATCCTGAATTTCATCGATCAAATGCATAAAAATCACGAATCTCGTTTCTTGGGCGTGTAAAAATCACGATTTTTAGCAACCCAGTGCATAAAAATCATGAATTTTATCGATCGGTGTGTAAAAATCATGTATTTTGTCAATTGGCTACGTAAAAATCAAATTTTGTCATTCGAGAGTGTAAAAATCTTGAATTTCGATGATCGATAGCGTAAAAAATTGAATTTTGTCAATCGAATTCGTAAAAATCATGAATCTCGTTTCTTGGGCGTGTAAAAATCACGATTTTTAGCGACCCAGTGCATAAAAATCATGAATTTTATCGATCGGTGTGTAAAAATCCTGTATTTTGTCGATTGGCTACGTAAAAATCAAATTTTGTCATTCGAGAGTGTAAAAATATTGAATTTCGATGATCGATAGCGTAAAAAATTGAATTTTGTCAATCGAATTCGTAAACATCATGAATTTCGTCGATTGCCCGCATAAAAATTAGGAATTTTATCGATCAGCGTGTAAAAATCATGTATTTCGTCGATTGGCTACTTAAAAATCAAATTTCGTCATTCGAGAGTGTAAAAATCTTGAATTTCGTCGATCGTGTGCATAAAAATAATGAATTTCGTCGATCGGCCGGAGAGAAATAATGAATTTTGCTACGTAAAAATCAAATTTCGTCATTCGGCAGTGTAAAAAACCTGAATTTCGTCGATCAAACGCATAAAAATCATGAATTTTATGGATCGCCGCGTAAAAATCATGAATTTCTTCAATTATGGACGGAAAATCATAAATTTCTTCAAAGGGGCGCGTAAAAGCTATGAATTTCTTCGAACGGATGCATAAAAATTATGAATTTTGCTTTCCACATTTTTAATCGCCAGTTTTTACAGTTTAATCAACAACTGGCGACTCTGCTTATTTTCACCTTTAGGGGGGGGGGGGGGGGGATCATCACATTCTTCACCCGTTTGTGGGGGGGGGGTCGCAAAATTAGTCGCTCAAGGATAACCATGGAATGTGTTACCTGAAAGCAGAGGTGGTAAACAATGACAATGTTTTAATTGCCGTTTTACAACATTAATCGCTATGTGGTGAATATAGCCACTGCTAATTTTCATCTATAGCTAAACTCTAAACCTGTTTACGTTTTACATGCGACTCTCGGCATTGAGCAATAAGTGACAGCGTTCGTCCATTATTTTCCGTAATTCGCTAACTTTGTTAATATAATAATTAACACCTTAATTCATTTTTTAAATGTTTATACATAGCCATAAGATAGCTAAAAATATGTACCGACAGACACTTCTTCAAAAGTGGTTTCTCTTAAAAAAAATTAGATAGATTCAACGTATTTATAAAAGCCTTACTAGAAAAAATATTTCATAGGATAGTTGTATTTTCAAAGTTTTGTTCATATTATCTTATTTTAAACTTTTCTTTAATAGTGATGGAGTTAATTTAGAGTTTGTTATTGTGAATTCAAATAACTCATATTTATTACAAAATTAAATTAAATATTTGAGCCGTTTATCGTTACAATGAAATTTATTATATTGTTTGGGTTGATCTTGACTGTACTTAGCCTGTGTGTCAATATTAGTGTCAATCCAATTAATGGTTTCTCAAGGTTTTTACATATATTTTCAATTGCTTTTAATCAAAGTTTACAAATAATATACCAGGAGGAAAATAACTTTATAAAAATTATAATTTAAAGTAATGCTATTTTAAATATTGTCCTCTTGAATACGATGAGATCATCTTGATATGTTACATGAAATGTGATTAAAAGCTTTTTCCAAGATAGTTTGCCAAATTGGTATGTTACAGGTGTCAGTTAACATTTTTCAATTAATAACAAAATATTTGTTGCTATATTTTTATACTTGATAGCAGGGGTGTAAAAATCCAGTCGCCAATGGGTAGATTACTACCACTAAATTTTTAATATTCTTCGACTAATAAGAATACTGATAAAATTTAGGTGAAGTATAATAATAAAATTTAGCCGAAGAATACTAATAAAATTTAGTGGTGAGAATTGGCCCATTGAGTCCTAGATTTTTACACCCTAGCTTGATAGCTTATTTTAAAATTTTGGATGCTGTTACTTGTTTGTAATAATAAAAACTTTGGATTTAAAGAAAGTATTTTTTTTTAACTTATTTATCCATTGAACACCATAAAACACATTTCAGGATTCATTTCTTGCATTTTTTATTACAAAATAATGTAAAATTAATATAAGAAAAAACATCTAGTGCCCAAAATTTATCAAATTATAAAGCATATATGACATTATAATAATACTATATCTGTTCAACATTTCACGATTTATGTGGCCGAAAGTTATAGTCATATGATGCAAATAATATATATAAAGTGACGTATATAGGATTAATATGAGTGTTTGGTGTGTAATATATATATATATATTCATATATACGATGCATATGTAAGCTTGGCGATGATTTTGATAAAATCATAGCTGCAACCTTGGCATAATCGTAAATTGTAGGGGCAACAAACTTTAAATTAACTCCATCGCTATTACAGTATTAAAAAAAAAGTCTAAAATAAGATAATATAGACGACACATTGACAATACAAATCTCCTCCGAAATAATTTTTTTGGCAAGACAACGTGGTACTTTATAAATACGTTGAATGTGTCTAATTTTTTAATCGATCTAGATTTGTAGAAGTGTCTGTCAGTACATATTTTTAGCCATCTTATGGCTATATATAAACATTTAAAAAATTGCGGCATTAATTATTATATTAACAAAGCTAGCGAATTACAGAAAATAAAATACAAACGCTTGCACTTACCGCTTACCGCCGTCGCCGTCAAATGTAAACAGAACGATCAGAATCGGAGTTGAGTTGAGATATAGCGTTTCTTCACATAATAGTCAGTTACGAAAAAAAAAAAATCAAATGTTCAAAAGAAGATTTACATTTTTCACTTGTTTTTTGAAGTAAAATTTTCTTAAAAACTGGAAGTCATCGTGCCTGTAGTTAATAAGTGGAAAGGCAATTTCCTCCACCCTCGATTTTGAAATTTAAATAACTAAATAATTAAAATAACTAAAATAAATAATAATAATAATAATAAAAAAACTTAAAATAAAAGAACTAAGAATTTTTGGTTGTGTGTAGGGTGTGTGTGGGGGGGGGGGGGGTTCAATTACTACTTTCTTCCTGAATTTTAAAGTTTAAGTAACTAAAATTACGTTTTCTCCAATTTTGAACAGCATAATAAAATGGGGGGGGGGCGTGATTAACCCGTCCTGGATTTTGAAATTGTATTTAATTTTTTATTTTGACCGATTTTGTAAAACAGTAAATTTATTCTTTTTTCGAGTAATTTAAAGTAATTAAACACTAAGAGAAAGTACAAATTTTCCGTTGGGGGGGAGGGCGGACTTTCCCCCCTTAAATTCCCCATGAAAGTTATTTATTTGTTATTTTTATATTTATGTGTTAAAAATTAATCTCAAAAGGGGTGGTTCAAAGCAATGTCCGCTGCTTAACTCGCTGTTCCTCGCTTAACTTAAAAGAGTAACTAAGAATTTTCCGTTGGAGGGGGGGGGGGTGCGTCATTAACCCTCCCTGGATTTTGAAATTTAATTTAATTTTTTATTTTGACCGATTTGGTAAAACAGTAAATTTATTCTTTTTTCGAGTAATTTAAAGTAATTAAACACTAAGAGAAAGTACAAATTTCCCGTTGGGGGGAAGGGCAGACTTTCTCCCTTAAATTCCCCATGAAAGTTTATATATATATATATATATTTATGTGTTAAAAATTTATCTCAAAATGGGTGGTTCAAAGCAGTGTTCACCCCTCCTCCCACCACCCCACCCGAGGATTTTGAATTTTGTCCAATTTAGTCCCATTAAACTAAAAGTCTTGAAAACAGTGTTAATTATTAATAACAAAGTAAATACGCAATATTGTCAAAAACTGAAAGACTTTAATATTGCTTAGCTTTTAAAACTGCAGATAAATTGCAGAAAATATCTCACAAACTTACTAAAATGAGGTTCTGTAAAATTACCTTAAAGTAACTGCAGTTATACTGCAGATCCATCAGAAAATATAATACTGAAATAATGACTGCAAAAATACTTCAAATTTACTACAGTTTTACTACAGATGTAAAGTCTCATTATTTTTTTAATTTATGATTATAACATAAATTCACGTAAACTGCAGTATTTTTGCAGATAAAAGCTCACAGTATTTTTGAAATAAATTACTGCAAAATTACTTCACATTAACTGCAAAATAACTGAAGTATTTTTACAGTCAAGGTTGTACTACAGAAAATCTACAGTTGCCTGTAGAAAAACTTTAAAAATACTTCACTTCTGTAGAAAAACTGCAGTTCATTTTTAGCTGGGGTGAGTCATGCAACAATAACAAAAACTGAAAAGCTTTAACATCACTTTTAAAACTACAGATTAACTACAAAAAATATAACACGAGCTTTCCATAAAGTAAGTTCTGTAAAGTTACCTCATAGTAACTACAGTTAAACAGCAGATACATCAGAAAATATACTTCTGAATTAATAACTGTAAAAATACTTCAAATTTACTGCAGTTTTACTACAAATGTAAAGTCTCATTATTTTTTTAATTGACGGTTGTAAAATGATTTCACATAAACTACAGTATTTTTGCGGATAATAGCTCAGAGTATTTTTGAAATAAATCATTGCAAAATTACTTCACATTAGCTACAAAATAACTGAAGTATTTTTGCAGTCAAGATTTCAGTGCAGAAAATCTACAGTTGACTGTAGAAAAACTTCAAAAACACTTCACTTCTGTAGAAAAACTGCAGTTAATTTTTAGCTGGGTATTGTTAGGGAGAAACCAAAAAATATATCAAATATTAACTTTAATTAAAGTTTTCAATTAAAAATGGTTTTCGTCCTTGTTATTTACGGCGGGCTGTATGTTCTATAACACAGGAAAGCCGAGTTGGATCATTTTGTATTTATAATAGAGAATCATAAGAAAAATAAAATCAGTTGTCACATTCGGTTTTAGAATTGAAAATGCATCTGTTATTAAACGTTTCTGGTACTTGAGATTGGCTAAATATTTTTTTATTACTTAAGCAACTTAAGATAATCTCATTAAATTACAGGAACACAAAAATGAAAAAAAAATGTTATAATACATAAAAGCAATCTCTCGAAAACTCATTCAGTTAAATTGATTTAGGCATAGTGTATATTTAAGATAGTGAAAAATAGCATTAAAAAAATCATCTTCATTTAATACAAGATCATATTTTAGAAATTTCGGGTATTTAGTGTATTTATAATTTCGATGAATATAGATTTTGAAGGGAATTTATAGTCTGTTTACGATAATTTTAAACGATTTTGTTTATATAATTATTATTTGCATGTGCACCTTGCTTGATGCATGATATCCTGGAATTTGATTGCATCGTAAAAGGAACCACACTGAACTAGGATATTCTGTTTTTATACATTAACACATTCAGGTAATAGTTATGTTCACTACATTTAGTTTATTTAAAATAGAGTCAGAGAAAAATCACATTAAAAATTTTTAGAAAAATAAAATTGTATTGTTGCTAGCAAGCATTAACCAGATAGGCTGAAAAAAAGATGTGTACAGATACGCAAAGCTCTTATTTAACACTCTTTCATTCCAAATAACAGGTTCGCTCGGGTAAGAACATCGGAATGTTTGGCGTACATATAGTTGTCCTCGTACTATAGTTTGGGAAACTCTGTTTGACATATTTCAACTGCTTTTCATAGCAACAATTTCGTGATATGTTTCAATTACCATTGCATTTGCTTGAAAAAATATGAAAAATGAGATCTTACAACTAAAATTTTTCTGAAAAAATACTGGTATAGAAAGATAAATGAAATATTTTTATAAAATGTTTAAATTTATATAAATGATATCTTCTGAAAAATAGCAGTATTAAGGATTATTATCAAATAGCTGTTATATCCACGACCGCATTAAAGTAAGATTTAAAGAAGTGCCAATGCATTAATTTAAACAAAGCTGTGTCATTTGTTACAGAATTTGAATTTTCCCTTGTCAGAATAACTACATTCTGCTACTATCACTTAACCATGAGAGCACACAAATAATTGTCATTAAACTATAGTTATCTGTTTTGATTATTATATAGAGAAAAACGAAGACTTATTTCAGTGTGTTTTCCAACTTTCTGTGAATATATAAATATTACATATTACAAAATATATTTATTGTAATGTATATTGGAGTATGTGTACATGGAAAACTGCATGGTATACTGCAACTCTCAAATCTTGAAATAAATGCATTTTTATTCTAGAGTTAATATAAAATGTGTATATGTATTCTTCAAACAATCCTTAACAAGACGGATTTCCATGAATAAATGTACTGTTTACAGCCATAATAAAGAAGACTATGGAGCAATACTTATACACGTACGCCGCCGTGGGTTTCTATAGCACGGGGAGTGTATATACAGATTTCATCAATATTTTTCTAGTTAAAAAGTCAAAGCATGATAGAATAATTTTATTTTGATTGGAAAAAAGACTTTTAAAGAATACGCAATTTTGGTATTATTAAGCTCTTAAAAATCAATGAAGTACCTAAATATTTATACATAAATTATGAGTCAGTTGTCAGATTTCACAAGTCATTGAAGCAGCATTAGAGCAGATATAACAATAATAAATTAAATTTTGTTCACGTAATTTGTGCTTTTTGATACTTAACACACACATGAAAAAATAGACACTGCTTTGATCGATAAATCAAATCATCTTTAAAGCACATACACTTTAATTCGTAAATTCATTTGCAAACCAATTGAAAATTATTTGTGTTTACTTTTCTGGACACGTTACATTTCACTGCCATGCTCATTTAAGTTTATATGCTATGCGTTTTGTTACTTAAATTCATTTGCAGCTGTTACTTAAACTCTTTCTTGTACTCTTTCTGCGGGATTAGGTTTCTTCTTTGTATTTTCCAAATTATGTTTTTTGCGCACAATTTTGGCTACACTGTAAAAAAATGACCGATGTTTCTTATTTTATGAAAATATGCTATAACCACGAACGAAAATATAGTGTGTTAATTAGTGTCCTCAGCCTGGAATACCTGTTTTTCGAATGCTATCAATTCTGAAGTAAACATTTCCATGCTAAAAAAAATGTTTAACAGACAAACATGCAAAATTAACAGCGTTAACAATAACATTAAAATTAAGATTATTTATTTACTTTTTCATGTATAAATAACCTTATGCGGCTGAAAACGTGTACTTGAGAATGGATAACATTCGAAAAATAGGTATTCCAGCCTGAGGACACTAATTAATACACAATAAAATCCCTTCGGAAACGTTTCTGAAAAATTCGGGCAGCTAAAAATAATTTGTTTTTATATATTATTCTTTAAATTTTGAAGATGTATGCGTTTCTGGGGATTCAAAAGACAATGTAACATGCTATTTGAAATTTCGGATAACTCAGAAGATTATATTATATTTTCGTTCGTGGTTATAGCATATTTTCATAAAATAAGAAATATCGGTCATTTTTTACAGTGTACTTGTAGTGGTGTTTCCACTTTATCGTCTCAGCAAACACTTTTCCGATTTGTATGTTGGGGCGAAAGACAAGGAGTGGCATGAGTAAGTATTATTTATTCAGAAGAAATTCCCGATATAAAGCTCGAGATTCTTTTTCACTGTTGTTTCTTAAAGCGCTTTTAGAATTTGTTTCGGATTCGTATTGGCCGTTTTCGGTAGAAAAAAAAATTACTCATTTATTTTTTTTATTACTATTGGAAAATTTTTAAGGACCTTTGAATTAATTATAGTACATTTCGTGAAATACATAGTACTCTAATTCAAACGTACAACAATTGCTTGCTATTTTATTATAGCTTCACAGTATAAATCACGTATAATTAGTACATAAACAAGTGCCAAACTTGTTTAATTATTTATAAAAACAGAGTCAAACATACCAATTGAATATTAAATTAACAATCCTGACGATGTGGTGAAGTGCTTGAGAAATTATTTGGTACATCCAAATACGACAAAAGCCGAACTCAAATTAAAAATTAAAGTAAATACAAAAATGTTTTTATGTCTACCTCTCTTACAGTAACTCTGTATGTTCAGTGATAATTATCACAAAACCATCCAATTAGCCTGAAATTAGGTAGATATATCCTTGAGAACTGTTACACATTTTTCAAATGTGATATCCATACCCCTTTCCTTATTTTATCCTCATTTATTGTTCGTTGCATTGCAATTATATTTCATAACATGTCAATAAAAGCAAATTAAAGAAAATCATAATAATTTTGTACAAATAAAATAAAATTACAATATTAAATTGGCACAAATGTTCCCTTTCGGGTGATTTCGCTATGCGTCTTTTATGGAAACGGATTAGAATTAATTTACATAAAAGTTCTGTTTTTAATACAATAGAATATCTTACAAAACTGTTTTCTCTAAGCAATAAGGTAAAAAAATATTGATTTTTTAAATTAGATAATTAGATCTTGTGAGAGTGGTTTGCCTTTGGATAAGTATCTTTATAACATGACATTTTAACAAACTGTTGCAACAGATGCTAATGGTTTGCGGCTAAAAGTTAACTATAGTTATTAGAATAGGATACGATATTCAGTGCTGCAAGAGGCTTATTCAATTAAAAATATAAGGCAAAATGCATTAGTAGATATACCCAACGAATTGTAATCATTTTGTAAAAACAATCTGTACCTTAAGGCACAGAGACATTCAAAATGTAATAATTGTAGAAAATAGTACATGAAGAAGCAGAGCACAACAGTTTTTATATTAGAATCTTATTGTAGATTTGGCAGAAACGTTGATCACAAGTAACATAGACATAATCACAGACTGCAAAGCAAGCGGAAAGTCACGTGTTATAAACGAAACGTTTGTATGTGGCTTTGGGTGGAAATGTGGCTTTAGATAAAGGGGAAATTTTCCAACATTTACAAGAACTTAAAATCAGATAAAATAAACTTTCGTAAATAACACAAAATCATATTTTCCCTCGCAATTTCCAATGAACGCACGATTATAAAAAAATTATTACTACATAGAAGATATTTCTGTGCATATTCTGTGTCGATGATACATTTGTAAAAACATGGGATTGGAAAATTTCTGAAAATAGTTTTTTTATTTATATTTTCTTTGTATAATTTTATTACTATAAAACTCTAAGTGTATGATAATATCTTTTACATTAGAAGTAAATGGGTAAATACATCTTAAGTATAAGAAATATTTTAAAATAGTGCAAAGTTTAATGTGCTAGAGGGAAACTATTTATAATTTTCCCTTACATTACATTCTCAATGAAAAATAACTTAGTATGTTGTAGGATTTTTTATTACAAAAAGTATATTTTACGAGTGATTTATCTGCAGAAGGTAATATACAAAACTGCAATTTTTGACGAATGATTACTAGTCTCTCAAAATTCCGATAATTTCAGACTTTTTAATCTCATTCAAATAATATATTCAGCAGATGACGGATATCTGCGTTGTAAGCTTTTGGCAACAGACGCAAAAGCTGCCAAATCAATACAGAATAATAAAAGGAAGAATTTATCCTTTTTTAAAATATAAGTCTTGTCTTCTTTATGGCGGAAATAAGTTTCGGTGGATTTAGTGAAAAGATGTATTTTCTGGTCATTTGAAGTTTAAGAACTTTTCCTAACAATACT
This sequence comes from Maratus michaelseni, assembly GCA_963931845.1. Classification (NCBI taxonomy): domain Eukaryota; kingdom Metazoa; phylum Arthropoda; class Arachnida; order Araneae; family Salticidae; genus Maratus; species Maratus michaelseni. The sequence goes on along the minus strand of OZ007591.1, from coordinate 286,222,868 downwards.
AAAATAACAGTGTTAGGAATTAAGTAATATATATATATATATAGATATATATATTATATTCTGGAGCAAATATATGTATATTCGTTACTCAAACTATACTTTACCGGTAAATGTACGAATTTCTACTTCTTTGTTTTATTTATTATTTTTTTTTAAATATATTTGAAAATTTAATTTGATAAACCTTAAAATATTGCAAATAAGTGGCTAAGAAAAAGTGGCACTTTTATTTTTTTAAATATTAATTAACATTTTAATTTTCGACCATGTGCTCGTATAACGCACCACACAAGATCATGTCTGTAACATCATTGCTTTTAAACTTCTAAAAATAAAATAACTGCATTCCTTTTGAAAGAAAATATTAACTGTATAATAATGTCTATGTAAGTACATTTGTCCATAAAAAAATATAACACCCTATACTTTAATTACCAAATTGTGCGAAAAAAAAAATAGCAATTTAATTGGATATAATGTCTTCATTCAATCTGTGTTAAAAAAAATAGACTTACGGGGCTGTCTATTTTGAAACTGTGGCAAACATTCGGACATTTCGAATTTTAATACCTACTTTTGTCATCATATTTGGATTCTTCTGATATTTTACTGTAAGATTCTCTTTCGGGAAAGAAGTTTAGTAATTATGAATATTAAAATTTTGAACTACTAATGTTAAATTCTTTATTAATATTTGCAAAGCAAAATCTATTGTGTGATAATTTTTACAAAAAAAATATAAAATATTAGGCGAAATAAGGTGGCATTTTGAATTAGCATTTTAATTAGCATATTTAAATCTTTTTGATGCCGATTCCTATTAATTTTTTTACAAAAGTTATCAAACTTTTAAAGGATTTTCAATATTAATTAAAAATATATATACTATATTAAATTGATATATATTGGAATCTATAAGCTTTAATCACAAATTTATTTCTGAAAGCTTCATGTATGCGGATTTAAAATTGCACCCCATTCCGCCTTGTAGCTTTAGGATATGGCTCAAAACTATATAGACCGGGAGGCGGCAGCACAAACAATCACCTCATCGAGTTCACGGCTGAAATTCCAGAATTAGTTAAAACTCGATTCGCATATTAAAACGCAATCGGTCTGCCAAGTCATATCTTGGTGGAAAACACCTTAAAACCCGATTTTAGCGGTTGACTCGTAGGTTTACCATTGTGTTTTCCTGCACCCAAAAGTATGAAAACATGGAAGACTCGGAGCAGGAACACACAATGTTAAACCTACGAGCCAACCGCTAAAATCGGGTTTTCGGGTGTTTTCCACCAAGATATGACTTGGCAGACCGATTGCGTTTTAATATGCGAATCAAGTTTGAACTAATTCTGGAATTTCAGCCGTGAACTCGATGAGGTGATTGTCTGTGCTGCCGCCTCCCGGTCTAATATACATTGCAGTTCGTTGTGCAACAATGATATATTTTTAATTCACAATGTTTCCCTACATTTTCGCAAAAGATAAATACTTTTTATAATGTACACAAGAGACATTACTTGTGTGAAATCCTACATTAATAGTTAGTTTGATATATTACTTACAACAATTACTTTGTATTGCATTTTTATCATCGCAATGGTGGACATACTAGGATACATATTCCAGTGTCAAGTACAGTTATATTATAGGCATACATTCCAGACCGAATCACAATTGCTCGTCTTCGTTATAATTCAATGGATATTAGGCGAGAAAATTATTCAAAGGAAATTTTGATACTTTTTGTAACAAATTAGATGATTTCTGAATATATGGATAATAATAAAATATAGCAACACAAAAAAAGTTAGGAATATAATGCAGTTTACAATTGTACCTTACCATGAGTCATAAAAAGTTCAAAAAAGGAGAAACCAATAATTGAATGCGTGACGTACAAATCGCATTAAAATATACATTCTCAAATAGGAAGAGTCTTCAAAATAGAAATAAACAGGAAATTTTGACTAATTAACAAATGCTATTTTGCAATAAAATAATTAACGGGTTGGATCATCTATTATATGTAATAAAGTATTTAGTACATTTTAACATACATTCTTATTCCTTTCTAAATATAGGTCACTCTTTCAGAGTGTTTATTGTTCCAATGTGTATTTACTAATCTTATACAGATACAATTTTGAAGTTGCAGACAAAAGAAATCAACTACTTTTGAAAATATCAATATAAACGTAAAAAATCACTCAAATCCTTTCTTTCAAAGGAAAAATTCATTTTTGTTAGGTATTATGGTAAAAAAAAATCAATAACTTATTCAACTTGTAAGTATCCGTTTAGAAATATAAATCATATTTTATTAAATATGGATGAAATCTATCTCCGAATTTGTATTAAACAATTATTTTTATGCATGAATTCAAAAGCTAATATTAGTTTCAGAACCATTAATATTTTAGAGCCTTTTAAGGGAAGAGAATATTTCAATGAAACAGGCAAAATCTATAAACGTACTCGAAATTCATAAATTAAAGACAAATACATTTGGAAAATGAAAATTTCATCTTGTATTAAACATATATATGTAGATTATTTATTTAAAGCGATATGCATATTTTATGAATGATTTATTCAGTTTTTTTCTTTTGTATTATTCAGTCGTGAAGAAAATACAGCTAATATAAACAAAAACTTATATGACACATTTAACGTCTCACTATGTAATTATTATTCATCGACTTTTCAAATGTCTGAGAAACCTAAAAATTGATTAGACTTCTTTAAATAATTTTTGTATGATTTCAAAAAAGAAGAACGTTTTTCGCTCATTGAAATAGCATTACTTTTGATTCCGTGATGTTTTGTTTGTATAAAAAAAATATTTGCTACAAGTTTTCTTAATAACAGAAACTTAATTAAACGTAAATCAATAACCCATTTAATATCGTAGAATAGAAAACTAAAAGCCCATCAATATTAAATGTTTCATGCTGTTTGCTCATTTTACTGGCAGCACTAAAATACTTTATACATTTTTAAAATGCTGAAATTGTGTTTTTCTAAACGCTTTTATGTGTTTAAACATGTTGAAACCCATAAAAATGCAAAAAAAACATGTTTTGCATAAAATATATATATATTTTTTTATGACAACATTTTTGCTATTGTATCTATTTTAAACACTATTTCTTTTCTTTCCACATTCTAATATATATATATATATATATAACCCTCCTGGGTTGTTTTGTTCATTATTTTAGTATTTTATTTGGTTACTTCTGTTGTTTTTATGGTTACGTTATAATGTAGCATTCATTTTATTATGCTGCGGTAGGTACACTTATTTTTTCACTTTATAGTTTAAATTTTGTGGTACATTTTAAATGTAATATTTTGATAATTATCCAAGATATACATTAATTTGAATCTCACTAAACATTGCATCGGAAATTCCATCTTTTTTATCAAAATGGCTAAAGAAAAGCACTACTGTTCTTCATTTCCAAGCGGAAATGAACTAATTCGAAATCCATTTACTAATTAGCGAATTTTAAGGAAACTAATTAAGATACCAATCAGAAATTAGATGAGCATATGCATAAGAATTTCCTGCATACGACAATGCCATTTTTGAAGAATTCGGCCGGCAATTTTTCCTATTTTTGTGAAAAATCTGACGGCTCCAGTAAAAAAAATATCCGAGAAAGCTTCAGACACTGATCAACTTTCATTAAAAACTGAATCACAAAAAGATCTGTTTCTCTGGCCGATCCCTACATTTAGTTAAGGAAATAAATGTCATTTTTTACTAACGAAAAAAAAAAGATAACTAATTAAGATATAGATTTGAATTTGAGGATGGGAAGGTTGCCATCTGGCGATTATTTTAGCGTTGTGTCTTCGTTATGTTCTAATTATCGGAAAATTTTAATTCTTTTCTTAATGATCACGTTAGTGTAGGAGAATGTGGTTTTCTTGAACAAATTTTTCCTTATATTTGCGGATATGAAGAGGGAGGGTGTTAAGGCCTTGCTCCAATTTACACAAAGCAAATTCCATTGAAGAAATTTAACATTTTAGCTTCTCCCGCAGAGTTTTATCAATGTTAGATATAGAGAATAATGGAAATTTCAAATGACGAATTTTGTAAAAATTAAATTTATGTTCCTAATAAAAGTACACAACCCGTATTTACTTGAGGTATACCAACAATTAAAGTAAATGATTTGTTGTTGAGCACTTGCATTATTATCTCAGGTTCTATGCGCCGGATCAGAACGGGGATTGGATGATTCGATTTGGTTTTCGATAGCGTTACAGATTTTAGTTCCACGTTCCACCGAAAGGGGCGCATCATTTTCTCGAGTTCTATGAGACCGATTTCGACAGGAATTGGTTCATTCAACTCCCTTTATACTACGGGTACCTATGTCGGAAGTTCGGGTTAAACAAATTTCGCCCCTGGCGGTGGAAAGTGGAACTAAAGGATTTTGCAGCGTAACACACCTGGTATACGGTGCTGGAGGCAGCGAGCACACGTGTCGAAGTTTCGTTTGGAAGGTGGTTTATTTAGATGAGAGTGCGACTTTTGACGGCGGAGGGTGTAACTAAAAGATTTTGCAGCGGGTGCGCTAAACGCCCGCTATACAGTGCAGCAGGCGGCAGGAACACACATCGTAAGTTTGTTTATATCAGAATGCATCTCCTATCGTCTGAAAGTTGAAATAAAGGATTTTTCTCACGTGCGCAGCAATTTTAAATAATTTCATACAAAATCTTTTTAAAGATATAAAATCATACAAACTTTAAGTTTGTTTAATTTTATCAAGGGTCCGGGCAACGCCGGGGTGGTCAGCTAGTATATATATATTTGGTTGCATAGCCATAGCAAAAAAAATTGTATTAAATGTGGGATTTTTGTATTGAAATCTGTTATAAATAAGTTATTTTTTCTTGAAATTATATAATCTCTTTTTAAATACCCTTATACTATCTGCAACACTATTATGAATCGCTTACGCCAGTGATAAAAGAACTTCGGATATTATGGAATACTATTTAGCTTTGGGACAATACAACATTTGGATAATGTTTAAAATCTGAAAAATGAATACAATTACAAACTTCAACCATCGTTGTGCGAAATTACATTGCGATCCTGTAATATGATCTAGTAAGACAATAAAATTACTGCTAAATACATTGTTGAGAATATATTAGGGTATATCTACAATAGCTTACAATACCTAAAAAATATATCTGACTACGGTTTGGCTGCTTGAATCCATCTTCATTTTTGTTTCTGTAAACTGCCATATCTACCAACTCTTTTTATATATCGAATGTCTGCGTCCAAGTTTACCTGATTAGGAGGTAAAACAGTAAGTATTTCTTCCTCAACCCTATAATGTTGTATGGAAGAAAGTGTTGAACACCTCGACAATAAACCAATTTGATATTTTACAGCCGGGGAATTATATATAACTGTTATCTTGATGACTTGGAGAAATTGGATAGATTATAATATACACATAAAAAATGAAAAAAATAAATGGATTAATGACATTTGTTATCATAAGTTTTAAAAACTAGAAATTATATTTTATTTAGAAATGAATAATAAAAAATTGTCTTACTTAAATATAATATGAATTATGTAGAAATAAATAATACAATTTTCCTTTACTAAAGTACAGTATGAATGTTAAGAAAAGTATCGAGCGTTTACCATGTGCTTTACTTATTATATAAAACAATTGTAAATCTACGAATAAAGTAGAGTAATATATAATTTTTGATAGAATAAAGAAATACCACTTTCCAAAAAGGTAAAATTGTTGATGCAATTTTAAAAAAATAACGATCTCTCAATAATGTAAGAAATTCTGTGATGTCTTTGTAATTAGAATTTGCACATAGTGTAGGGATAGTTAAAATATTAGTAATAGAAGTATATTTCTGTCCTATTTAGTCTCTTAAAAATAGTTTATTTTTACAAAAGAAATATAAAGTTCGTATATCAACCTTAATGAAATAGCATTTTGAATATTTAAAGTGTTAAGAAACTCGAAGAAAAACAAATTTACAAGTGTCATTACAAGTGTATGGTGAGATATTATTTATTATCACAAAAAATATTTCGTGTCATAATTACTATTTTATAAATTAGTAAGGTAGCTTTTTATTTTCGGAGACTGCATGTACTATTTTTCTTTGATATTTTAAAATACATATGGTTACGCTGGATAGGATAAAATGGAAAAGGTCTCTCAAAAATATTTTTTGGGGTCGAGGAATGCCACTATTTAGTGGAAATTCATTATGAAGACGAAATTTCTTTATTGTAAATTTATTGATTATATAAAGATACTAAAAGAGAAAGCAACTGAAAGCATTAACACTCAGACCTAATATAACACGGAAACAAATTGCATCGTTGACAAAATTCATATATTTATCTAAATTCTTGAAATATGTATCTAAATTATTTTAATGGTTTCAGATATTTAAAAAGTATTTTTTTTTACATAGTGGGTAATTTTTTTCCTAAACAAAATCGAATAATAAATTTCATGTGTCTGGATATTACATAAACAAATACGTAATCTTTCATTAATTCACTACCACACGTTTGTATTTAATACCAAATATTCTTTAAGCCTGTTTTTTAAGTAAATTATATTAAATAGTGTATTGTTTATTGTTTGAAATATTATGTAATAAATCTCTTTTTGCAAAGTAAAATTTAATTAAAAATTTACATTCATTAAATGCATTTTTATACAGCAGAGTACTGTATCCTGGTAGTCATAGCGTATTCAAAAGTTTTACAATTTTAAGCAGAAATATCGCTGTGTTAACGGTAGCTTCTACGTTTCTTCTATTGACGAGAATTTTAAGATATTTTACGACCGAATTTTGTTCAATATCTTTTCAATTAAATATTAGTAAAGACTACCAACTATTATAAATACCATAGTATTTTTGTATTTACGTGAATAAATGTGAAAACAAACATAATTTCATGAAATAATTTATTAGTTTCATAAATGATTTTATGTCAAAGAAAATATCCTGCTCCAAATTTTTTAATTTGTTTTTTTCAAATTTTGTACGAAAAAGAAACAAATAACGAAAGGGTATCAACAGGTAATTACTAATTGTAATTGCATGAGGAAAGTAATATTCGAAAATCAAGAGAAAAATGGTGTTTATGTTTATTTATTTTTATTTATTATTTTTTTAAAAAAGACATATAAAAAAAAATGAGAGTGAGAAAAATTGTGTCTTTTTTCGGCTTCATGATAGTGTTATATATTAGAGAACACTAAAATGATGAAGATAGCATAGAATGTACAGTGTACAAAAATATATATTCAAATTAATTTCTTTATTTCCATTACTTTTTACAATAATCTTACAAAATATCTTAAAATATTTTACATATGGCTGATGCAAACTTTCTTACAGTTTTATTTTTTATTTTCTTTTTCAACAAAATGATTAAACAGTTTATTTTCAAAAATTACTTTTAATTAATATAGCTAAGCCATTTTTGTCAATAATCTTTCTCCATTACTTTCGTAGGTGCATAACCCAGAGCTTATAAAATATCTCACACTTCTACCTAAATAAATAATCCAGGTACTTTTTCAGCTTCTGTAAAGAAGAAAATGTTTATAAGGTAGAAATTAATGGGGTTTACACCATCTAATCTGATTTGAGATTTTCTAGATAAATGGTTATCGGAGAGCTTAGAATCAGATAGGTACCGTGTATAGATTAAACCACCGAAACCATGTTCTAAAAAAATGTGTTGGGTTGAGAGTGATACATGTGGTCTGACAATGCCCTGTTGGAAAACAGTGCACATTTCTGTTAGCTAATTCCAGTCACATCTGATACTTTTCTTTCTAAAATTCAATTATTTTTGAGTAGTACGTCTTTAGATTAATGGTCTTGTTCTCAGGTAACACAAAAACGAATCTCTCTGACACACAAAATGCATAGAAAATCTACTTTGGATATAAACTGCCAATTGCGCAGTTTAAAAAGACATCTGCACCAGTAACATTATAAAACATAATCAATTTTACATCATCTGTATCTATTTTCTGTAAAAAAAAGAATCAATGCAGTAGAGAATCGCATTCAGAAATTCAATCTACAAAATATCTCTATCAATTCGTGTGGTATTCATAAATCGGTATTGGTAACTATTCAAAGTTGATGTAATTCTGTTAAGACTGCTGAGTTGTTGATTCCAAGAATTTGTCTAATGTTTCGAGTTATTCTATGCTGATTAAATTCAGTTAACGCCAATATTTTGTTGCTATCGGCGTCAGTCGGTTGTTCAGAACGTGGTATATCGATCAGTTTTAAATTATTATCAACTTATGATACGTGAAATCATTAACGGGATCCTTGCCATACACAGCACTTATCTTTTTTAGCGCCTAAAAAGTCTTTCGCCTTTCCAGAAATAGATAAAAAATAATATGGCGATATTGATCATATTTTAATTTATAATCTTTATGAAAAGTTCTTCAGAAACGTTTTTCAAGTATTTTCTGAAGTTATTCTTTTCAGACAAGATCCATATTTTTAGTTGTGATGTAGACAAACATCTGATTTGCAAGTATTGACATCTAGTACAAAAGACGGGACGAATTTTTGCATCAACAAAATATATTATTGATTTATTTTGCATAGTTTTTTCGCCCAAACTATGTTTATCAATATTTAGCAAAACAAATTATGCATGCAGAGAAATCTACCAGAAAATTTAAATAGAATAAAATAAAATATGAAAGAGCCCGCATTTCAATTTTTATTTGTAGATAATGGAAAACAGCGAAAACTTATTCCATCTGAGAGAAATCCATTTAGAATCATATTTCAAGTTATAAAATATGGATCATGACAGACATTCCATCTGAGATTTTTTATTAAACAAACATCTTTATGTCTGAGTAGGAAAGGTAATATTTGTTTTAAAACTTTTGATATTTAATCTTTTAAAAGAGCGGAATAGTTTATTTAAAATGCGAAAAATCTATAAATGTATTCGTAACTCACGAGGCATAAAGAAATATATTTCAAATAATGAAAATGTGATTATCTATCGAAAACATTTGTGTAGCATAGGTATTTAAAAATAGCATAAATATTAAATTAAAGACTGCTTAAAACATTTTCCTGTAAATTATTCATTCGTGGATGCATAATCTTTATTAAAAATACATATGTGCGTTGATGAGGTAGCTGTCATAAAACATAAATAGCATTAATAATAATTTTAAATGCTTGAAAATTCATAATACATATATGTGTGTTTTAAATGTATGTGCATGAATGTAAAACACGATAAAAATTATTGAAGGGATTAAGAGATCCGTTGCTGATTAATACTCACCTGTCTGCGGAATAGTTATGAGGCGGCGATATTTTTACTAGCTGATCTATGATCTCAACTAATCGCGAAAATAGCCATCCACAGCCAGTAAAGTGTCGGGTTTAGCCTCAAAATTCATAAGACAACGAGAAACAAATGTTAAATTGATCACACAAGAAGATTACATATTTGAAGATCAGTTTGTGTGAAATTTCTCCAAACGTGTCAAAATTATATTTTTGACAGAACAGTGCGACACTGCAATTAATGCCATAAAAGTACAGTATGACATGAGCAAAGCAAATTAATGATTGTGTCAAAACACATTAAGTAATTTTTGCTACATAAAATATTTAAAGGAAATCTCCTGTATTTTTCAGTACAATGAAAACATCACATGGAAGGAAATAACAGCAAATTTAAATGATGTTTTAATGCTGTATTAAGCACAATACCGCTTCTGTAATAAGCACAAGAAAGTGTTGGTGCATTCAATAAGCAATTGCAAGTGTCGCGCAGGAAGGAAGAAAGTGTTTATCTTTAAAATTAAAGCCATTCATCATTTTCCTAGCAGAAACATGTAAAATGGCGAGATTTTAAACAATGTTCTTTTTATGCATAAAAAATCTCGTATCGTAGAGCATTTTAATCTGAAAAACTCAAGTCCCTCCTTATTATTTTTATTAATATTGTTTCACATACGTTCGTAAATCCCCTGTATGTTTAACTTATTATATTAACGAGGTCATAACATTGGTTAAAATTTCTCTATATTTTGCTCGGTATACAGGCCGTAGATGAAAATAATTTTCATTTGAAACTATAAACGATATAATTACATTTAGTATATACAGTGTGATTCTTTCTCTCATAAATATCGAAACAATAGGCTATCTCTTTAAATATTGCCCCTAGACACATACTTCCAACTGCAAAGTTTCACAAAAAAAGGTGCAAAATTTGATGAGATAAGTTACAACTCCATGGGGGGGGGGGGGTGTCAATTTCCGAAAATACAAAAATTAAATTTGTATACGGCCCCCGTAGAATAAAATTATCAATTAGGAAATTTTTCCTTATCCATTTTTAATGAAACAAAAAAAGATCCATCTTGATATCTGCAAAACTCAGAAAGATATGTCCGTTTTAATAATTCGTGAGGTTTCAAGGGATCAGAGACAAATTGAAATGCGTGTAATTCAAGAAACAATGTTACTGTAAGGTGTCCGGGAAACATTTTTTAAAAAAATTTATAGAGGTAGAATTCTGATTTTTTTGTGATGATTAGCCATATAATTTGAAAACAGATTCACATCATAAGAATTCTTACAAAATAATATATATATATATATATATATATATATATAATATATATATATATTAAACGCAGATTAATTTAAAACTGTTATAACTCGAAATATTATTTGCCGATTTGAATTTGTTTCCTTTAATTAAACAGAAATATATGAGTTTTAATTTTGATTCAGCAGTTTGAAAAATATTAATTAAAAAATATTTAAAATAGCAATTAAAAAAAAAAAGATGCAACTTATTTTAAACAAATCCTATTTTCAAAAGTGAATATTTTTTTTTCAAATTTTCCGAATTAAAATTTAAGTAAAATATTTGAAAAAAGATATATTACAAGTTTGAACCATTTATAGAGGTTATTGACTTATATAAATTTAAAGATGAGAAATGCTGAAAAAAAACTTATGATGCCAAAAAATGCATTTAAAGTTTTAAACAATGATTGGGTCCTAATAGAACGTTTAAATGCTTTTTAAAAGCTTCCAGGTGAGTAAGTAACTCCTTCCTGTAGCTTCAATTTCTGATTACGATAGTTTGGCGCTCGGGTACAGATATTAAATTTGTTTAACGCATACCCTAGTATCTCATACAAATCTGGGATACAGCAAAATTTACAAAATTTAAGTTTATTAGAGATATAAATTTATTTTATGCACTTTATATTTCAGGTCGGGTTTATTGATATGATGCGAAAGAAAATCATTTTCATGGGCGATGCCTTAATTTTATTTAATTCATTATCTAGACAGGTGTCTGTGCATATTTTAGATTTCTGTACAAGCCGAAATTTGTACAAAAAAATCCCGTTTTTCTTAAGATACAATTAAGATTTTTTTTTTAAGAATACTAAATAGATATTTATAAGAAAATTTTACAGTATATTTTAGATTACTATGTTTTCAAATGACAAAAACATAGCTGCCAAACCTCCCATTAATCATCCGTAATATGTAGATTAATTTGAACCAGTTAACCACTTTAAAACTAGAAAATTTGTATAATGAATCTTTGACTTATTTAATTTAAATGTTTTAAGTCGAATCGATACTTCATTCAATTGATTTTCTGAAGAGAGTTTCTGGTTCGAACGTATTAAACCTGGGTCAAATAAACACACTTCTAACGGAAGATTAATGGGATCTTGGCATCTATTAAAAACATACGCAATAGCAACACTAATGATTATTTATACTATTAGACTGTTACATTCGAATAAAGATTTATTTGAAAAAACAATGTCATTTCGAATAAAAAAATAGGTTTAAAAACATCATAACTTTTGAAGCTGTATAACAAAAAATAGATTTTTGAAAATATTTCTGTGTAATTTATAAAATATATTTCCAATGATTCCGTTAACAGAAGTTTCATTATCGCTATTACTATTTTTATAAAACTTATTGCCTTCCCGACACGTCCTAAGAACAATAACGACACGGGCCGGCACGGGCCGCGCAGCGGGCCGTGCCGATTACGATTCTGGGGCCAAGCTCGGCCTCATGCAGACCTCTAGCATATTTCTCAAACAAGTTTAACGTAAAAATCTATACGCTATTATTTTATATCTAAAAGTTAAGGCATTGTCTTAGATCGACTTTAAATAATGTGTAAATTTATGGTCGATCCCTAACTTGCATTTCAAATTAACTGATATCGCGTCTCTCAGAGGTATGCTTAAGTGGTGTAAGTCACGAATTTTGGATTTTAATATCACTGTGAATTTTGCAGATATCAAGATGGAACTTTTTTGTTTAATTCAGGATTGGATAAGGAATTATTTCCTAATTGGAAATTGTATCCTACGGGGGCCGTATAAAAATTTACTTTTTGTATTTTCTCAAATAGACCCACCATGGAGTTGCAACTTATCTCATTAAATTTTGCACCTTTTTTTTTAATGAAAATTTGCAATTGGAAGTATATGTGCCCAGGGGCAATATTTAAGGATATAGCCTATTGTTTCGATATTTATGAATCACACTGTATTCTTAGATTTCCGAGAAACTAGACCAAAATGTATTTTTGGCATTAGTTGCATGTGAGCCACCGCCCCCTGAATACTAGGCCTGCGCGCTGAAAAAAATGGCGGCTGTCGCAGGCGGAATCGTTTGTACAGTCCCTCGAACTTCAACACCAATAATATCTAAAAGTTATCTTTGACTAATTTGATCTCCGAAAAAAAAGGCGAAGAAAACTTTTAGAAATTATTGGTGTGGAATTTCGAGGGACCGTTCAAACGCTGAAAAAAAAATCGGCCTGCAACAGCCGCCATTGTTGTCAGCGCTCAGGCCTATTATTCAGGGGGCGGTGTGTGAGCCTTCAATCGCGAAAGCAACCCGTATATAAACCCGTTTTATTTTAATTGTTTCAGTGTTTACTGATGTACTTCGAGTACATGTATGTTAATGCGTATTTTATTTATTTATTCATTTATGTGAAAAGTTTTAATTTTGTTTGATTGAGTTACGGAATATTATACGGAAACAAACAAAAGCTGAATTTACATTTTTTTTTTTAATTGGAAACGTGCTTGTCTTACGTAATAGTGTTGCACGTTCATATTTGATATAGCGTATAAACAGATTTTATATTGCTATGCGATTTTCATTAAAATTGTATTTTAAACTCCGTTTGCTTTTCTATTCGTCGCTTTCAAATTTGAAATTCTACGATATTTAGAAGCAAAACAAATAAAACAATAAAATGAAATTTCTTGTTCGGGTTGTTGTTGATATGACATCTGCGTTACTCAGGAGATGTGTTTGCATTACAATATAGATTTTTTGTATGATTAAAAAGAAATAAAATTGTTTGAAATTTTTTAATTGGAGTAAATAATCTGCATGATAAATGTCAGTTTTCTGTTTCCAAGGATATAACCTGACAATTAAAAATATTTTAAATTATATATATATGCATATATACATAATAAATATATCGCTTATTTTATCCTAATATTTATTATAGTTAATGAGTTAATAATAAAAAAAAAACATATTTTCGTTTTGTGACCTGTAAATGTGTTTTCAAACAATAATTTTATTTTTTGCGAAATAATTATACAAAATGAAATTATATTAATATCAAAATATTTCCATTTATTTCAATTAAATTACTGTACAAATATATATAACTAATTTATTTCGTGGATATTTTCATCTTTGAATGTATAATAAGCGAATCAATATATAAAAAATATAATCACTCTAAGAAATACTCATTAATTAGATAAAAGCTTAATTTTGCTATAGGGTATAGTTTATTCGTTAAATAAAATATTCGCAAAATTAGAGATGAAATAAAGCTATAATTTAATTACATTCATTAGCATTTGTGAAACATAAACTAATGAAATAAGGAAAAGTACATCAACCAATAAAATATATATTTAATTTTTCAAAGATATTGAGAAATGATTAATAACGTGTCCTATTTCTTTATTAAAGAAATAATTATATAAACATTATAAAAATAAATCTTTATAGTTGAATTTAATTGATGAATACGATATTGAAATATGGAAGTCGGATATTCAAATACGATTATTTTATTATACATATCTTCTGTATTAGTTTGCTTGGGAAGCCATTATTAACTTTAGCAAACACAATTGTTGTACTTCATAAAAATAAGACACACATATATGATTATTTACAGTATAAATTAAAATACCATTTTTAAATTGTGATAATTATATCATTCAAAATAACATATTTTTGAATAGTTTTTAAGGATGTACAATGAAAAATAAATATCGAACGGTGGCGATAACTTGCCAATATCGCACGTTTCATATCTATGAAGTTTGTGAGTCAAACACTACTATTTTCGAGGCATTCTATCCTATGCAAAAATGTCATAGCAAAGTCCTCTGGAATCGAAACTGTCCGCTTTTTTGTATCCAGTGGAGTTTAAAAAGTCCTCCTTCATATTAATTTTGAAGGACGTTCTCAAGAAAATTATAGTAAGTCATGTAGAAGGAATTTCGGAAATCTCAGGATCACTTGATATACTGCAAAATCCAATAATAATTAGTATTATTTGACGTAATATAAAAATAAACAACTTGTAAATTGTACGTTAAACGTGACAAATCAGGTGCGTTCGTTTTATAACTATTTTCAAAATGTAAAAAAAATCATCGTTATTCTTTCAGTGAAATGCATTATATCGTCTGCTATGAGCGAAATGAGAATGCCTTTTTTTTTATCGCGTATGCCATGTTTACAAATGCGATTTTTTTTTCTACAACAGACAGCGGTATAATTCACCATATATATCTTGCTTTGCGAATGATTACCTCCATGGTTTAATATTTTTAGGAATTATAATGAACTACTCTCCTGTGTTTATTTACTAGAATGAATTTAGATATTCGGCTGTTAACCTAATTTCACTGAAGTTATCTCAGATATCTATACATTTTTTAATGTAAGTCATCTCTTAAGCAGGATATTTCTTTTTTGCGATCTTTCTAAAAAAGTCCCTTTTCTGTAATTCTATTCAAAAAATAATTTTTAATAAAAATTGCCGCCTGGCATCTGAAAAATAAAATGCCACTGACGTGTAAACAGTAAAGAGAATGTCGGACTGTATGGAAGTGCGGTTAAAACTGCGTGCTGTGATTAAATTTTTGACAGCGGTTGGTGTTGCACCAATCGATATCCACAGGTGAATGAAAGCTGTGTATGTCGAAGCATGTGTGGACAGAAGCACCGTCAAGAGTAGGGTACGTGGAAGCCGGACGACCAAGGCACGTTGGGTGTGCACAAAAAACCCCGCTGTTGACGGCCAAAGTCCGCAGACAGTGCATAGCATAGAAAACGTGTCAATGCACTGATTCGTGATAACCGTCGCATTAAGCAGAGGGTTATTGCCAGCATTGTTGGAACATCGCTTGGAACAGTGAATCACATCGTGAAGGACGAATTTGTCTTCACGAAATTGTGTTGTCACACATGCGGTGAAGTTTCTGTGTCGTCAACAGCAGGTCGCATTTTTCTGTGCCGGCTTGCACAATTACTGTCTCGATGGTGGAAGTGCATCACCGCCAGTGATGACTATACCAAAAACTAAGATAGCCCTTCGAAGGCGGACATTTCAAAGCTACTTGTCAATGTTAAATATTTCATTTTGTTCTCTTAATAAAGTTGTTACGGAGTGGAAGCAGAACTCATTAAACAACACTCTTATACACACACACACACACATATATATATATATATATATATATATATATGTAGTATTTCCAAGTTCGAATTCGGTGTGAAGGGCAGTCGAAAGCTCGTTGATAAACATGTTTAGCTCTGGCCAGGTTTCCCTTATAGATCGCATCAGGAGGCCGTGTGGTGTCATCACCAAAAAAATTTCAGTCCGTTTTTCAGTAGAAGAAACAGTTTATTTCCAGTTAAAGACATCACTTCAGGAGGAATGCTCGTTAGCCAACGCTAAACGTAAAACAAAATCTCCACTGTCAAGTTCTTTTCGATGACAACGTTCCATTATTTTATAGAATCCGTCCCGTTTCTTTTAGCAAACACCAACGTCAAAAAATTCTCTCCGAATAAGGATGTACGTGTTTTTACACTAGCTCGCGTAAGAAAACAGAATACGTCACGTGGCCAACTTTTATCAAATCAAAAGGTCCCTTTAGGAATTCTATTAGTATTTCCGGTGGATTTTTCTTGTCTCAAAATGGTTTCCTTACCCGCGATAATGTTCTACGTTTTTCCAGAAATTTCGGATAATGTCGGACCAGATGCCTGCCATATCAACAAACGAATTTATCTGTTTTGAGGCTGTAGTTAAACTTCGAATTTAATACGTAATAAAAAATAATAATAATAAAAAGAAAATGAATCTTTGTAGAATGGAAAAAAAAGAAAGAATTAAAGTTTTTCGGAAATATTTTAATAGACATTTAATATTTAATAATAGGATAACTTTACAGAAATAAGGTTTTCTGAGCGGAATAATTTAAGAGATACGATATTTTAGCATTTAAATAAAGAAGTTATAGCAATTTGACTACACGGGAATAATACTAATGAATTTTAATAATAGATTAAAATAAAGATGTTCTATTTAAAGAATAAATTATAAAAGCTATCGCCATTTTTAGACTAACTACTTTCGGATAAATATTATTAAGTGGATTAGGATAAATTGGTTTTACTTATGGATAGTAAAAGGCTATTTTAAGAATAATAATTATTTTAATAAGCTGGGTTATATACGGAATATTATTGAATGGAAAATTTTTATAGAATAATTGCGGAAAAAATTAAATTTTGTAATATGTATATATATATATATATATATATATATAGATAGATAGATAGATAGATAGATAGATAGAGAGAGAGAGAGAGAGAGATACGAATGTATGTATGTATGTATGTATATGTATATATATTTATTGTTCATAAATTCTTTTATTTAATATGACAATAAAACAAAATAATTGATTTTGACATAATACTTTTTAAAGAATATTTTATTAAATTCGAGATTTAGAACAAAAATATGTATGAATGAAATATCCCTCCCCCCTTCGCAATAAACAAACAATCTTATTTCTATTGTAAACAGTATTTCCATGTAAGAACTTAAAGTCCATTCACATTTAGGTTCTTTTAATGAGTATTGAGTCACTTGTATACCGTTTTTAACACTTTCTAGCCTAGTTGAAAAGTGCTTATGACTTCGGTTTGTCTGGCCGTCTACCGTCTGCCATACCTGATTTTCACCCGAATTAAATTTTATCTTGTTATGGGGTGTCTCCAAAAGTCTTTAGATAATAAACAGGGTTGCACAAAAGATTTCGAGTACATTTCAATCGATTGGCGAAAATTGCTAAATTTCTACATTTTTGACTATGGAAGATAATTGACTTTTAAACGTGTTATATGTTTCCGATATTGTTTACTTACATATCTTCTTTCACCTTATTTAACGGTGAGGTTGCAGTTTTCTGGATGTGTTGGAAAGTGTTTCATAAGCTATGCTTTACGCATGATTTTTCGTTCTTGTTTTATATAAACTCAAAATATTATTAAAGATATGTCTATATTAATTATTGAGTATTCTGTTTTATATCTAATAAATATTACGTTACTTCTAATGAAAAGAAAATACGCATGCTTTCCCTCTCCGGACAACGTCTTTGCAACAAAACAACAAGTTGGGAATTGTACATTAAACGTGTCAGTTGAGGTGCGTTTGTTTCGTGCTATAACTAGTTTTACAATGTAAAAAATCGAGATTATTATTTCAGTGAAATTAATTATAACGTCTGCTATGAACGAAATGAAGATGCCCTTTTTTTTCTTATTACGTATGCCATGTTTACAGATGTGAATCATTCTTTTCGACACCAGACAGGGCTGTAATTTTACCATGGAGGTCTTGCTTTGCTAATAATTACCTCCATGGTTAATATTTCTATGACTCACGATGATTGCATATTTTGTTGTTTTACTTTAATGGGTTGAGATATTGAGCTGTTAACATAATTTTCAATAAAATTATCTCAGAATCTATACATTTTGTAATATAACTCATCTCTCAAGCAAACATTTTTTTTAACGATCTTTCTAAGAATGTACTTTTACGCAATTTTATTCGAAAAATTAATTTTGAATAAAATGACCGCTTGGCATATGGAAAAAAATGTGGTTAGCCCGTATTTGTTTTTCTCAGTCACATGACTTGCACTTTTATCATATCGATTACGTATGATAAGATTTAATAGAATAAAGGAAACTTTTATTAATATATTTTTAAGTTTTGATTCAATGTACATAAAATTTGAAATGACTCGACAAAATTCTGCAACGATTATAGATATTAAATTTCAAACCATTCGGTTGGGTAGTTTTTACGCTGTTATATGTAGACAAACGGACAGACAGACAGACCGACGGACGGACTAGCGAATACTATATGTGCTACGTATTTATATAATTACGAACGTGCCTAAGTGACGAATCAATACCCCATACCTCTGCTGTATCATCTGCAAAATAAAAAAAAATCATGTGATGAAAGACATTTCATAGTTACTTGTCAATGTAAAATATTTCATTTTTTTCTGTTAATAAAGTATTTACAGACGTGAATGCAAAACTTATTGAACAACCCTCGTATATTCATATATATATATATATATATATATATATATATATATATATATATGAAACAAATTAAAAAATTTTCGCCGTTGGCCTCATCAAGACTATAATTCTGTGTAAATCCCATTATTCTAAATTATTTTTTCGTTCTAGTATTTCGATTGTCAAAATTCCACCGTGCTAAAATACTTTATTCTAAATTCATTCTCTTAAAAAAATGGCTTTGATCGCGCTGTTCTGTTAAAATTACGCACTTTTGTTTTATTAAATAAATGCATCCTAGAATTTAATTCTTTTAAAAAACACCAATCTCCCAGCTAAAAATATTTTAACTCTCTTGAAGTAACAACCTATATATTTTTATTTTCTTATTTTTATTTCCCTATGTTTTCTGACAAGACAATATTCTTTCTCAAAATTATGAAAGCTACTTCAGTCTCAATGTAAAATATCTTGGCATCTTGCCCATGCTCGATAAAACCTACGTATTTTTTTCTTCACTTCTTATTTATTCGAAGGAATTAGATTTTTCGGAAATGTTCTAGAAGTATTTGTATTCCCGCGTTTTTTTTTCAGATTACGGTCATATAGCTTCGAAATCAGAGCGCCGAAAAAATTAGTCCTATAGCGCTGATTGGTCGAAAGACTGTTTAATGAAAATGTATTCTGTGGCGTTCAATAATAGATATACGGAGAGTTTCCCGGGTGAGAGTCAGATTGCTCCTGGATCCAGTTGTACATGTTACCCCGGCGCGTACTTCACGATCATGGAATAATCTCCTTAGCTGCCGATAGATGGAAAAAACAACTGCTTTAAGAACAAAAATGTCCTCTTAATTATTAAATTAAGTCACCAAGTTTCTTCACGGTATTAATATCATCATGTATGGATTTAGCATCGAAATGAGTAAAGCATGGTCATTTTCTTTCGAATAAATGTGAACTGGAACGAACTGCCGAACTGCCTCTTATTTGCATTCTGTACATACACTATGAAGTGAATTCTCGGCGCCCTTCTGCAAATTCCTCGGAGGAAGCCCTTGCCTGGATAATGATTCTACAAAAATTTATGGTGATACAAGTTAAATCGTGACATATATATAAAGGATAACTACTCTTATGATCTTTTAGTCTCCAGAATAATTTTGGGGGTGGTGGGGGTACTGCTTACCTTTCATTTACTTTTCATTATTGATTACCAACATCCTGTTTTGATCAATGCAGTGGTTTTCCTCTGAATATGGTTATTCGGTTCCCTATAAGTGGTATGCATTTCATTTCTACGATGCATGATTCCATTCTTGCGATATTATCCATACGGTTCATTAATGCTATTTTATTAGTTTTGTCTGTCTGTATAATAACAATATATGGATCTGCTTTAAGCCAGTAAATTTTCTTTTTTATATTTAACTTTTGAGTTGGTTATAAATACCTGCATATCGTTATACATGATACTTCTAGCAACATCTCTTTTCTCCGGGTCCATTGACTGTGCTACTTTTTCGCAATCTGCGATTAAGCTTTTCATGTATACATTATTCTTAATATAAATTTAGGCTCCTTGGCCAACACTCCATTTTTCTCTTTCGATATTTCTTTATCCGAAATATTAATATGCGCTACTGGCTTACTTCTATGATTTTCTGATTTGAATCTATTCAAATTATTGAATTTCTTTTGAATGATTAATGTATTCCACTTGTACTACGGATTTGTACTACGTGCAGTGCCTGCGCAGATGACGCTGTTTACTGCAACAGCACCATCTGCTTGATCGCGGTTGACCTCTACCCAATGGTGTATCCGTGTCTTGCACGTTCGCATTCACCTGCTGTATCGTCTTTCGCCGATAGCCTTTCAATGTTTCGTCCGTATGCAAAGCCCTGATTTTTTCCTGGAGGGCTTTTTGAAGCTTATAATGCGGTATGACAAATGTCTCAATGTACTTGGTACTTATGTGGAAAAATAAATTTATGTTTTATCTTTAATGTCTCATTACATTTTTTGTCTTTCATACACACCTCTGTACACAGTTGCCAGGGGAAACTTATTATTCGACTGCCCCTCGTACTCTGTACTGCAATGTTATACGTAGAATGCAGTCAATAAATATTGAAAGTAGGGAACTTGCTAACAACATATATAGTGCTAAACCTTTATAGGTAATCTTGTCAGTCAATTTATGTTTCTCTCTAATGCTGTTAGTCACTGTATAAACTTCGGAACGAAATCCAAAGACATGCAATTTTTCAAGAAACACTGATTTAAATGTTTATATATATATATATAAATGTATGTTTTTTTTTGTTGTTGCTGTAAATTTGTTATTGGCATTCTAATGTTTTTAAATTTTTATGATCATTACGTAAAGAAAACTTTAGTATACATGTTTTCACCACTTTTAGGTAATTAGTTAATGCATATTAATTAATTGGAAAATGATCTAAAATTTATTGAAAGATCTGCACGCGGTCTGAAACTTTCAATTTTTCTTCATTAGACTGGGTCGGGAAGTGCTTTTTTTATTACTGAAGTTTAACAATATCATTATACAATTTAAAACCCAATTTATATCGTTAAAAATTTTTTGACCTCAAAAATACTTTTAAAACATTTGTAAAATTTAATTTAACCGTAGAACCGTTGACCTTTCAAAAACTCATGGAATAAGGGTTATACAAATATAAAATATGAATGAAATAATAAAAAAACCTCTGTGGTAAAGAGAATTAATTTGCATAACCTGATTGGAAGTGTTTTAAATTAATTTAGTTTGAAAAGTATAGAGAATTGAAAATATCCGACTTGAAGCATAAGTAATTCTAAACAAGATTTGGGGGAGGATTTATACTTCTTTGAATTAAGAGAAATGACTTAAACAAACATTTTGTTCTATGGAATGCTGTTTTGTGAATGGTAAACATCTGGTCTACATATTTGGTAATATTCAATTTAGAACTTATTTACCCCACACACTAAACCAGTTTAAATAAGTTTAACTGAAATAAGTATATTTCATAACTTCAGTTTTCTTAAATATACAAATATTTTTGAATACGGTGAATTTAATAAACTTTATCATACACATTAAAATTAAATTAAATTGTTGAGAATTTTCTTTTTATTTCAAAATTATTTTAAAATGATGGATGAAATTTACCTAACTTTGAAACTTTCAACAAATATTAAAAATGGGATTGAAACAAAAATAAAATATGGCTCAAATCGGAAATAAAACAAATTTCGTGCCAAAGAAAATGTATTAATTTAATTTAAGTTAAAATAATATTTAAATTATAATTGATATATTAAAAAAACCTTCCATTGTTGCAGAGAAAAAAGAGAAATAATTAAACATATTTAGACATATGGCTTTTTGAACGTCTTTTATTTCTAAGATAAATTTCGCTAAATATATTTCAGTGTATTTATGCACGTGTACATCATTTTTATAAGCTAATAACAATTCATATTTATTGTGATGTCACGAGAATTATATCCATTGGGTTTATATTATCTTTATGTCTATTGAAGCCACTTTATTTCATTACAATGAAATATAAAACACATTTTTATTTGAATACATGTTGGTAAAGCATAAAAGTACGTACATAAAGTACGAGAGAAAAATCTGCGCTGGTGAAAATGACATTGTGCTTAGCTTGAAATTTATTTTTATACTTAAAAAACTAAAGAGAAATATTAATATGATTGTGTCAACATAAAGTAATTTTCATATATTTCTTTTTTTGATTATAAACATTGTGGATTTGAATTGAAGCTTTTATTGATAACTTCATTTTGATTGAATAATTTGATTACATGTTACTGATAGATTTAAAAATTAATTATAGTTAGATGAATTTCTTTTTTAATAAAGAATTCAGAAAAGTAATGCATTTCAAGAAAAATTAAATTATTAAAAGTAGATTAAAACTACTAAAAGTAAATTAAACTATTAAAAGTAATTTATTAATACTATTTTTATAGGAGTTAGATTAAACAATTTAAGACTGGTGTTTTATAATAATTATTTTTGTAGGTTTATTATAAGTTCATGTAATACTTCCTAATTAACGACGAAATCCTATTTCTTTCACTGTGGATTTTTTTATCATCGAAGGGGGGGGGGGGGGGGGAATCTTTCGAATAAAATTTATTCGAGAACTGAAGCTCAATTTAGCGACTTTTAAATATTTTTCAAACATTAATTAATTTTTTTCAAATCCATCTCAACAATGACCATTTTTATGCATTTATAATGTAAATTAGTCACTAGCAAAGCTAACAGAATTGAAAAAGTATTTTCTTAACCAACTTACGAAGCTTTGAAAAATAAATAACAAGATCATATTATCCATAAGTTACGGCATTTTGGTGCTAAAATGAAATCAGTCAACAAAAAGTCAGATCTTCTGTTTATGTTAAACATAAAGTTAATATCATGTTGAATTGGTTGAAATACGGGATGCATCAGAATATACTGGGAACTGTATTTTATTATTTGCAAAAAAAAAAAAAAATGTGTATCACATTTTATAGCAGGGACAGGAACTCGATTGTGGAATAGGAATAGCCATCCCGATTATGGGAATGGAACGAATAATCCATACTTAGAAATTATCAGCTCAAATCTGTCTCATCTGTAGAATGTATATAATTATTGTAAAATAACTTCCCCATTTTTCATACAATTTGATTTACAGATGTGTTGTTAAAATCCCAGACTCCAACGCATTAATCAAGTCGTGATTTTCAGATCATGCCTCGTTTCAAGTCAGTTTTCCTTATTGTAGAGGAATAAATGAATATTGTTATTAATTATTTCAATTTTTAAGTGAAAACCACGATTTCTATCTACTGTCCGAGGACGGGCATTTAAACTAATTTTAAAATAGTTTTCTGAAACAATAACGTTTCTTTATAAAATAGATACAACAGCAAAATCCTCTTCACATTTTTCATGCACATTAACATGGCTTCAACATTTATATCGTTTTAAAATTTTGGCGAAAAAGTTTTTATTTAAGAATTCTCTTCCGTAACGTTTGTTAATATGCGTTTCTGCATACTTTTTATATAAAATCCAGACGATATTGTACACGTTGATTCTCAAATTTATAGCCATTATTAAAAAACGAAATCCAGATAACGATTTTACATTTCATATCCAAAAAAAGGAAGTGAAATTTTAACTTGAATACACGTTAAAATAAGTGTTTGCAACTTGTAAAATAAAGTATATTAACAGTTTTTTCAGTGGTTAATTCAAATAACTTAAATACACATATATTGCATGTATCAGCGTATAACTTTTAAACTGCGTGGCATTCCTTGTAAAAAAAAAAAAAACACAGATTATTAATATTCATGAATATTTCTGTTTTAAAATAATGGTAGCAAAGGTTTTAAAAAAGCAAGAATGTTGCATGCCCTGAAAATAGAAAAATATATTTTCCACAATAAAATGCGTCACACATATTTTGTAAATGTTATTAGAAGTTTTACATAGTTTTTAAAATTGTTTTAGAATCCCTAAAAATAGTGCTGATTACATTTCTTTCCATTGATATACAATGTGATTTTTTATTTCTTTTTATTCCGAAGCACACCCAATTTGCTTTTTCCTGTGAACCAATTTTACCCTTCGAAATAAAATTCTTTAGGTTCCAATCACGTTCTCTCAGGAAAAGTTTTTTTTAGTAAAACTGTCTGTGTTTATTGCACTAAAAAGCTGAATGTTTATGCGCAAAAACTTATAAAATGTTCTCAATGAAATATTTTGTTCCATCGTTATTAAAATCGTGCTGAGAGTTATAGCATGTAATGAATTAAGAAATAAGTAAACAAAAGTTTGCTACATAAGATTGTCGTAAAATCACGGTAGGAAATGGTAGTAATTTAATAAGTGGTACTGTATTTTTCGTATAGTTTAAATTATAATCAAGTTCAAATAATGTTGAAATATTTATGACGTATGCAAAGAAGTTTTAAAATTATAGTTCAGAAATTAAAACAAACTCAATAAGAAAACTTAAAGATTATTTTTTATAATACTTATGAAAATCTTTAAAAGTCAGATGTTGCGCATTGCACAATGTATTTTTCATACTAAAATTAAATATAAGGGAAAATTGATTGATTTTTTTTTCTCAGTAAGAAAAGTTATAAATCAACTTTTCTCTACCTACAAAAGTTGTCTACAGGCAATAATGAGCGAAAAGTCTAAGAATTTGATTAAAGAAATCTGTTTCTCATTATGGTGACATTCGTTTAACAAGTGAGAATTTTTATCGTTTGTTTTTATTTTTGTAAAATATTTTTGCATGATTTGTTTTAACTTTTTTTTATTTATTTTTACTTTAGTTTTAACGAAGCACCAGGCTTTTTTAACACAAATATAACTGTTTGGTTCTATTTGAAAGATGTTTCTATTTGACAATGAACATACGGTGCATAAATTAGATGCAGTTATGATGGAATGCAAAATATATACAAAAGCTTTTCTATTAAATATTAACCACTTTTAACTACTCACAATATCTTTCTTGCAAATATGTCCGGTAAAATTAGATATCCTGATGTTGTATTTTGATACTGTCTGAATATGCACTACTCGCTGACAGGACTGATGTTAAAGAAAATAAACCTCAATTTCCAACCTTTTGCCCGATTTTGTATGCGTTTGTATTTCTAAACGAAAATCGTTCCAAACGATTCTTTCTCGAACGAATCTCGTATCGGTGGACAAACTTTCTTTTAAAAAAAAAATGAAAGAGTTAAATCCGTACTTTTTTGGGTGGATTGCGCCGAATAAAAGGATAAAAATCGCGAAATTCATCTTTTCTAAAAATTTTTGAATGGATAAAATTTTGTATTTCTTTAAACGGATTGCGCCGTTTGAATGTAAAAAATACGACACTTAAGAGTGTGTTTTTCTCTTTTTCAGTATTTTGAACGGTTAGGCCGATGGTGGCTTCGAAAGACGCCCGGAAAGAAGAGTTTTTCCTACCTGCAGACAGCGTTATTTCGAAACGGGCCCCGCGTGTCATTTAAGAAGAAATTTTTATGAGTATCTCGGATAAGAATCAAAAAATGAAAATCTGAAACTCAAGATTTACCTTACATTAGGATATACCTTGAACTGTCCTCATTCAAATTTTCAGACCTCTACACTCGGAACATTTTCTTAGCCGTCGCCACCAGCAACAAACTCTCCTCGTTTATTAGTATAAAACAGTGAGTATACCACTTTATGCATCGATGGTACTTTTAAATACCGTTAAAAAAATTAATATAAAATGTATTTAATCCGTTTATTATTAAATGTGCATTTTACTTTTCATTCCAAATACTTTGCTTGATCATATTTAAGAAACTGACTTTTCTTTATTAAAAAGGTTATACGAAAAATTTACAACCAGAAAAGCCTCTCTATTTACATATACGATTTAATACATTGTAATCCTATCAAAAATTATATATAATCCTACTAATCTAATCCTATTAAACTATGTAAATAATTACACTGTTTTATAAAAAAAGCGAGATTTCCACAATAGCATGTTTTGTTAATTAATCTGATTATACTGGTAAATAATTTACGAGAACTATAATTTTAAAAGAAGAATTATTTATTATATCAGTGTTTATGAAAAAACTTACCCAAATATTATATTATTATTATATAAATTTTTTAATATAGCTACCACCTTAAGGAAGGTAAATTTTGAGGTGGAGCAATTTCTTTATTCATAACTTAGTATAAGAAGATTTATTTAAATTATTCCGTTTTTTGTAATGTTCTATTATTTGAAACAATTGTATTACTCATTTAAATTTTTAAGAGTCCAACTTTTGTAGCGTTGTTTAAATTTTTGCATGCCTATATCATACAGTACTACTTTTTACAGACGTGGAATCATAATAACAATTATAGAGTTTTATGTTTCATATCATAAAATTTAATAATTTGTTTTTCATTGACACATAAAAAACATTCTTAAAATTATACTGATATAAGTCTTAAATTTATTGTGTTTTAAAAATCGTAAACAATTATAAAACACAGATTGTTTGGAAATTGTTCTGCAATTCACTCAGCATAAACATTGTTATCTAAGACATTTAAAAATGAATTTTTAAAAGGAAACAAAGAACATATGAAATATGTATTATGTTCTATTTACCCATAGCTTTTCCTTTTTTACATATGTTCTGTATTTTGAAGGTTACTTAATTAATTAAATATAACATGACAAAACTGAGGAGAACGCACTTTACACATTTTAATTAACATCACAACACAAGTACTTACATATAACGCATAACAAATTTACGTTTACATGCTATGAGTACTGCAGTGAAACACTAACAGCTGAACGATTCGTGGCAGTAGCGACTGGAGATAATTATTCCGGTGGTGCTGCCATCTAGAGTTTATTATTAAAAGTAAAACACCATAGATTGTCCCCTACATTAATATTTCAA
Source organism: Maratus michaelseni (assembly GCA_963931845.1). Lineage (NCBI taxonomy): Eukaryota > Metazoa > Arthropoda > Arachnida > Araneae > Salticidae > Maratus > Maratus michaelseni. The sequence continues at coordinate 286,195,571 of OZ007591.1, read as the reverse complement.
CCGAGTAGGAGATCTTCGAAATTTTTTAGAACGTCGTACTGCCTGTGGGATGGAAGAAGAAGAATTAGCTTTAACAGTATCTGCATCATCATCAATAGTACTATTTAGAACCATGGTTTTTGGGACTGGAGGTATATCAAAGTCAACTGGTTCAGGAATTGGAGTAATTGGGAGGAAAAACTCAGCTGGATTACGATTTGCAGTAGATGTGAGGGCAAAGTAAGCTGGTCGAAGATCTGAGACACTAGGAGGCATTAATTGAGAATCACTTTGATTAACAACTGTATTATCACTTCTGCGACTTTCTGTATTACTGTCTTAAAAATTTGAAACATTGGTTATGTGTATCTTCGAACCGGCGTTAGTTATCTAATCAACATGTCTTTTCCAAATATTTGAACCAACTTGATTTCTATAATGCAACTTTTCCTCTGTTGCAATAATGCGCTCAATATTCCACTTGGCTTTAGGAGCATAAATTCTAACAGCCACTTTCTGGTTAATTTGAAATTCTTTTACTTGGTATTGGCATTTCTCGCGTTTTGCATATCATGAACAAAATTTGTAACGTTTGGAAGTGCCAAATCAATTTTTATTATAATATGCCTCTTTAGAAATAGAGATGCAGGACTTTCACCCGTTGTAACATAAGACATCTTTCTGTACTCTAAAGAAAAGTTATTTAATTTCATTTTTAAAGTACCAGATTCTGTAGATAAGGCTTTTAATCCACGTTTAAGAATTTTCACATATCTCTTGGCTTGACCGAGAGATATTTGCAGCTGGATGGTATGGGGCACTAAACCTATGTTTTACACCATGATTCTTTAAAAATATCTCAAATTCTTCAGAAATAAATTGTTTAGCATTATCAGATACCAGAGATATAGGATACCCGTATCTGGCAAGAAGAGAATAAATACAAGTAATTGTATGTTCTGAAGTTGTATTAGGAACGATGAAAACTTCTGGCTATTTGCTATGAGCATCAACAAGAAGGAAAATCATTTTAACTTAACAGGACCAAAATAAGCAATATGAATTCTTTTCCATGGAGATGTAGGCCAATTCCAATGACGAGCATCTACCTTGGAAGGATTATTTATTAAATGGACACACGTAGGGAAATTCCGTGCAAGATCTGCTATATCTTGGTCCGTACCTGCCCACCATTTAAAATATAGTATTAATTTTATCTTGTGTTTTATGAATACCTTCCTTATCATTTTTATAATTACAATGTGTAATATGATCAACCATAAAAAATGATTTATCTTTACTTATCTTAGTATTATATTCACATAATCTTTCTAACACTTGCTGTAGTCTTTTCAAATGAATTTCATCAATTTCCATTGTAACACCAATATCATCAATGAAAACTGAAACATCATCAATACCACTTAAAATTTGTTGAATCAACCTTTGCCATATTGCTGGAGAACTAGCAAGACCTATTGGTAAATTTACAAATAGGAATAAGCCGTTAGATGTGTTTATAGTTAACAACTCTTGTGTCTTTTCGTCTACAGGTAACTGAAGATATGCTTGATTTAAATCAATTTTTGTAAAATGCAAACCACCACCTAATGTAGCTAGCATGTCCTCTACCCTAGGTACAGGATATTTTTCAATTTTCAAAAAAATATTTACTGTAACTTTAAAATCACCACATAAACGAATTTTACCATTAGGTTTAATCACTGGAACTATAGAAGTTTCCCACGTAATCTTTTAACCTTTGAATTTCATCATTTACTGCTCCACGTAGAGCATAAGTAACTGTTCAAGCTTTACAAAATATGGGATTAGAACCTTTTTCTAGATAAAGTTTTGCTTTCAAACCTTTTATGTCCCCCACTTTATTAGTAAACTAATCAGAAAAATCATTTAATGTAATACTTTCAATTTTTCAGTAGAATTTTCAATTTCATTTACATATCAGATTTCAAATTAGAGGGAAACAAATTAAATGCAGATACCCAACCTCTACCAGATAAATGTGGGAAACTATCTTCTTAAATCAAATATAATTTAAGATTTTTAGTTTTATTTTCATAACAAACATCTACATTAACATACCCAACAGGTGTAAACGTTTCACCAGTTGCAGTTTTTAACTGAACATCGGGCGGAAAATTTTTATTATTTGAAAAGATTCTCCGAAAACATATAACAGGTACTGCAGAATTTCCGGAGACCGTATCTAATTCCATTTCAGCTTTAGCTTTATTTTCAATTAAAACCCACACTTTTGTGGGAGTAGTACCTTTATCATGACTCACAGATAAAATATCCATTGAATTATTATTTCCATTTCAATTAATTTTTATTTATCCCAGAATCTCCCTTAATGACATTATTATTAATATTCTGTTTTTTGAAAATTATTTGGAAATTTATTGGGTTGGACATTTTTAGGGAAAGCAAGTTTATTTACATTCAAATTTTTATGCTTAAATTCAGAAATATTAATTTCATTATTTTGTAAAATAATTGTTTTTTCAATGGCTTTCTCAAAAGTTAAATCGTCTACATGCAAAGGTAATTTACACTGAATACTTTCATTTTTTAAACCTCTAAGAAACTGTTCCAAAAGATTTTCATTTAATGTTTCACCAGCAAAAGCACAAAAAGTTGTCAATTTTTTTAATCAAGCAGTAAAATCTTGTATCGATTCATTTTCCTTTTGATAAGAATTACGAAACTTTATTCTTTGCAAAATTTATATGTGCTTTAACAGAATAGTAACAATTTCGTCATATTTCAAAGAGTTAGTATTTTTAGGAAAGCATAAATCGCATGACAAATTATACAATTTTGAACCCCTGCACAATATTATTGCAAGTACTTTCTTTTCCTATTTCACATCGTTAAGTGTAAAACTTAGTTCCAGGCTTTCAACGTATGATTGGAACGGCTCTTTGAAATCATTAAATTCCTCGAAATTTTGAAACATAATATCTGTTTATTTACTTCAGAAAAGGAAAATAATGTATACATTTACCACCCCCGTAATTGGACGTTTTTCACAGAAAATCAATTTTAGCATAACTTTAGCAGGATGAAAAATCACGTACTGTGATAGCGAAAACAGAAGTTGAGCCATTTTGCATTCGACGGCTCGGCATTTCTTTTCAATTTATTCTGGTAAGAACATTTTCACTCGTAGCCATTTATTCTTTATTTTAATGGTTACTTAATTAATTAAATATAACATGACAAAATTGAGGTGGACGCATAAATCTCTTTACATCTTTTTATTAGCATCACAACACAAGTACTTACACATAGCACATAACAGAACAACGTCTACTATCTATGAGTACTGCAGTGAAACAATAACAGCCGAACGATAGGTGGCAGTAGCGACTGTACGGAATTATTCCTGTGGTGCTGTAATCTATAGTTTATTATTAAAAATAAAACACCATAACATATATGAATTGAATTTCTTTTCTTCAGTTACTCTTTCACTTATGTTATTTATATTTTCAATTTCACTCGGATTTAAATATGTATAATTGCCAAATACATCGTTTTATTTTCCGAATATGTCTTATGTGTTTATCATTATTATAATAATCAATACATATTTTAAAATATTATTGTTAATTTTTATATTTAATGATTTTATTTTTATAAAATGTTACAATGTTTTATAATATGTTATTATGTGTTAAACGTTTTTTTATAACTTAAATTCATATTCTATAATTTTTGTTAATAAAGCCTATAATAACGACAGCTTACAATTTTTTAGACATTTTAAAAATTCAATGCGTACTGATTTAACTTTAGCTAGTACTATATTTCAGAATTTTTTATTGATAAAATTAAGAAGGTAAAAAACGGTTTGTGAAATAATAGTTTTCAATACATGGGGATTACTATAAAGTTAACACTTTAAGGAAAACAGAAAAAATTACTTTAAGTATAATCGTCACTAAAACTCATAATCAATAAAAAGAACATACTGTACACCATAAGTGTACTTTATGATATACTATGCATGAATGAATGTTACAGTAGTTTAAATTTCGCAGCAAAAGTAGATAGATAAATAAAATGCACTACAAAAATGCTTTTGTAATAGCAGTTAATTTGATTTACACATATGTTTGTTTTTTCTAATGCCAAATAAATTCCTTTTCAGTACTTTACTTTCAGTACAGCGCTGTACTTTGGAAATAAAACAATTTTAACTCCATCCAAGCTTTTCACAAGTTGGGCTCGATTAGCTGAAACATACTGAATACTACATTTATTGGTAAGAAATCTATATTTTTACAGGATTTTTAAAATTTTCTAGAAAGTTTTAGCGTTTACAAATTACGTACTTTAAATATAAACATACAAATAATTTTTTTTTACTCGAAACCTGTGATATACTAAGCCGGAAAAGGTTTAAATTAAATATATGTGCTAATATATTAATTACATGTCTGTGCATAATAGTCTATTGCATTACAGTTAAAAAAAAATAACATGAACAATGTAAAACAATGTCAGACAATGTTATTAAAAATGATTAATTTTCAAAATAAAGTTTTAATTAATAGCATGGACATTCGTTCTGCAGGTGCAGGTGAAAAGAAAAACTATCTCTAAGAAAAACTAAACAATAAGTTAAATTTTATTCACAGTATAAAACGAAAATATAGAAGATTATAAAATGATAATTGCCACTCTACATATGATTTTAATAATATTAAAACAATGATTGTCACTTTAGTATGAAGCTTGAAACCAATCCTCAATTCATAGGAGAAATGTAATGTTAGTATTATGACATGTAACTTTCCTTTTACTAAACACATATATTTTAAATGAGTTTTTTGCATTTATATTTCAGCAATATGCATGATATATATTACACAGAGTTCATGTTTCTACATGTAAATGTTAAACAATGTCACATAACATTTGTTTACAGACAATTAATGAATGTCCTTTTTCTCATACAATAATTGGTTAAATGATTAAACTAGCAACATTAATTTGCATTATATGTATTCTTTTCTTAAATAAGATATAGGAAGCATTTAGTTTTATTATTCAAAACTGTGTTAAATGTTTTATTATGAAAACCTTTTTATTAGTAAAATCAGTGTTCATAGCTTTTCTCATTTAAAAAAAAAAATATTTTTGAAGTTTTGAAATCATGTCAAATAATACAAAGATTTACTATTTGAAAATAATTACTTTTCTCCGACAGAAATACTTAAATCTTAATTTAAGTTACTTTTTCTTTCCCTTAAAAAAAAGTTTTAGATTTCATACGTGAAACTGTGTAATAGTTAAACACAAATCGTAAAACTTCTGGAAAATACTTAAATTGAGAATTTTTATGTTATCGGATTATAGTTTAATTTATTTTTTTTTAAGTACGCGTCGTTTTTTTAAAAACACATTATATAAAAGGGAATCATGTTAAATTAAAGAAAATACCTTAGAGATAAGTAAAAAAATATTCTTCCAGGTTTTCTTTATTTTTTATTATTTCTTATCCCGGATGTTATTAAAGAGGATTAATGTTGTTTGACATCTAATTTAGTATATAATTTAACGTAATAGGTTTTTGGTATAATGTGAAATGTAATTGCTTTAAAAGTAACTTTGGGGAGACTGATAAAGTTAAACATTTAAATAATCAGAATTTTAAATGTGAAAAATTATAAAATTTCTTATTTTAAAGTAATTTCTACGAGTACTAGAATATATATATATATATATGTATATATTCGATTAAGAAGGAAAGTATGATAGAGTAACATTATCTCTAATTAAATGAATTATTTTTATAATAGCTCACTTAGCCATTAACCCATTTCCTGCATATGGAGTGAAAAAGAACCATTTTATTAGATAAATTTTTCTCTTATGAAATTAAACGTCTGGATAATCAAAAATGTATAAGTTGTCATGTTACTAATTATTGTTTTAGTTACTAATAGCAATTTTTTTAAATTAAAACAAAGAATTGGGAGTTTATAAATTTTGACTCTTTGCAAAAAATACAATGTTTCAGTATTTTCAAACAGCTACAGAAATAAGTAAAGCTTGAATTTCAATAAATATGACTTCATCTTAGAAATAATGTACGCAATTATACTTTTTGATATTTCTGTTCTATCAATTACCGATTATATCTAATATTTTGATGCTACCGGCTGATGGTGCATTTCTTTTTTATAATTCTAAAACTAATATACTTAACGTTTTCGTCGAAATTTTTTTCATTTGTATCACTGAGTTACTAAAAAGTATTAGTATGAACGAAAATTTCAATAAAATTAATTGCGGCAGAGAATGAGTAAATATAAATATATATATATATATATATATATATATATATATATATATATATATATATATATATATATATATATATATATATATATATATATATATATATATATATATATATATATATATATACTCTCTGATAAAGCTGAATGTTAAAAAATTAAAAATATAAGAAAATGTTTCTTCTACGTATATACTATATATTAATGATCTCTAGGCTTTAATAATTACAGCTGTGCAATAACTTAAATATATCCTCAGATGATCGACTATAATTCATCGACTATGGCATGTTTTTTGAAAAAAATGTTAATTTATTGGAATAATGAAGGTTTTTTTCTTATCCTTTGCAATATAAATTAAAACACTTTTATGCAAAATTTCGAACTACATTCTTCTTGACCTGATTGGCGTTTGCATTTTCTTATTTGAAGTTATAAATTATACAAATCCTAATAAGTTTCTATGAATGTAGTACCGTAAGTTAATGTCTTTTAAAATTGGTACATACGTTATTGCGAATGTTTTTTTATTTCCAATCACATAAAATATATTATCATTGCTTTTTATAAATTTTATTTTCGTGAAACTGCTTTTTGATAAAGAAAACTTGTTATAGTTGAACAGTTAAATTTATCGTTGTCTTTATTTTGCTTTACAATTTATTCTTACCTCGCTACCAAAATATATTTCTAAATTAAATTTATGTCGCATTTCTTTTGTCTTGCATTCCCATAATGCGCGATAACAAAATCAGAGAATTAGAAAAATAAACAAATCTCATCATATTTGCACATATTTACTACTGAGATAATTAGTATCTAAATAAATAATGTGAACGATGATATTTGTTTTTAAACTAAGAAATAATCAGCAGTATAAATTTTAAAATGTGGTAATTTAATTTCTTTTACCATTAACAATAAATATAAATAACAAAAAGCAATAGAATATACCAATACATAACATTATTATAAAGACATAATATTTATTTAATTCAAATGAAATTGGTATTTTATTTGATTAAAAACGTATACGTGATTTAATGTTGTATCTTTAAATTAAACGAAAATATAGATTTTTTAAAAATGCAAATGACATGAATAAAAGGAATAAAGTGTTTTTTAACACACTCCAACATAGTCGAAAAGTGTTTATGAATTCCGCTTGCCAGGCCGTCTGTCTACCTGACCGCGTGACTGTCTGTGTGTACATACTTCGTTTGTATATTGTGCATTTTTAGTTATTTTACAGGGGCACTCAAATTATTCTATTATATTATGTAATATGGGAAAAATCATTTGCAGTGTACTTTAATGATATTGTGCTATTCCATACATTTTGAAATTGGTATAAATCACTGAGGTGCACTAAAAGATGCTTACAATATAATATGGTGTACACAGCTTTTATCTTTCCCTCACATCGACACACAAAAGTATTCTGTTACACTATTGTCTATGATCAATAATTGCTTTAAGAGCGTTTGCAACTGTATTACGGGTTTTTTAATTTAATTATTTTTTTGTATATTACTTGGTGTGTAAGTTTTCCCTATATCATATATAGGGTGTCACAAAAGAATTCGAGAACATTTTCTATTTTTTACGAAAATTGCTGAAGAGGAACTATGATAACAATATAATAATGTAAAAATATAATAAATTATAACACCTTGTAATAATATATTTCGTTTAAATGCTAAAACGTGTAAATTAACAATATAATACATACACAGTAAATTAACATTTATTAGGAATGCTGTGGCCGAATTTCGAAGACGTTCCAAGCCGGGGAGGACAGTGTGGACAATTTCGGCCCCGCGCTCACCGGCTACCTCTCCTACCGCTTGGCCGGCCACCAGCTGAGTGGAAAACTATAATGTGAAAATCCTATATCATAACAGACCCCTTCCCCTTGATTTAAGAAATAAAAAATCCTCCATTTCTCTCATGGCAATTCACGTAATACTTAATTCAGAAATCTTATTCCTGTTTAATTAAATTTTTGTTAGGTCACTAAAGTATTCTTCATCGACCCCTCCTCCCTTGAAGATACAAATATTCATAGATATTCTGCTTTTAAACCGAGATGGCAACGGATTGCTTTGTTTCTCTTTTCTGTTATTTTATAACACATTTTTTATATAATATATATATATATATATATATATATATATATATATAATTTTATTCATTATTCCCTCCCCCCTTCTTTCTTAAATTGCAATTATAACGCTTTTCATTATAGTTATTTAGTGATCTTTTTCTAGAATCATCTACATTAAAATCTTTCCGTTACATGCTGGAAAGGAAATCCACAACTGAATAGACATTTCTCATGCCCATATTTGGTCCGATGCAATCTCTCACAAATGCTTTCCAATATATCTCTATGCTAAATCTGTTCTAAAAATAATCAACAGGCAGTTGAAATTCATTACTTCGCAGTTTCAAAAATGCAAAAACTTCATGAACCCCAAATATTTTTCGTAAAACACATCCACCCATGTTGGCTCCCCCTTTAAAAGGATTAATAAAATGTTATGCCAAAAGTACGATTTTTGCAGAAAACAATCATACTCTCTATTTAAATCCCCATTGATGTTATGCTCCATCCAAAAGAATCGCGCTAATGTAGCAACACTACTGGCGAGCTCTGTATCCATTGATTTCTGCTTCTCTTTAAGTAAGATACCACTTCGCTTGTAATCTACTTGCGGCACAGACCACAAAAGGTTTGAAGTTTGCCTCTCCTGTTATAACTCCACCATTCGGCCTAATTTTATGTCATCAGAATAAATATTCCTCCAATTTACTGTTTTTTTTAATTATTATTATTCTCCTTGCTAATCGAACCTGGGCACATGTCAACGAACTGTATTATAGGAACATAAAAAACGAAAGTCAAATCGCGTCTTTTAGCGCTAAGTAATCGAAAGTATTTTTTTTTACAGATTTTCTACTTTAATTCCACAGTTAAATTTGCCTGCTCCTATATAATGTATAACAAGTAGTTTTTTTTCAAAATACTTTGAGTATGAGATTTTAGGCGATCTACCTAGTTAGATATCATATTTCACATCTTTAAATTGTGAAATTTTGTTACAGTATTTTGAAAGTCTTGAAAAGTCTTTTGAAAGTGTTCCTTAATCTATGCTTTAGGCATGATTTTCTTGTTTTTGTATATATACATTTAAACACCAATAATTCGTTCAAATATGTTCTGAACTATATTTCGATTTGTAGGAGTCCGAATAATTGACATAATACTAACAAAAGAATCATAATTTGAAATAGTTTTAAAAATAGTTTCTCTTTATTAAAAATATAGGCCTAAAATATGTTAAATATAAATTAAATTTCATACAACTTTCGTAGTATATAAGATAGAGAAATGCAGTATCTGTGAAATTGTTGAAACTTACAATTGTTGAGCCTTACAATTATGCAGATATAGGCTTAAAAAGTCCAATGAAACAAATGTTTTAACGTTTGTCTAAATAAAAATTTGAATGGAATTGTATTTTTGTGAAAGAATCCAGATAGATCGCATTTCAATAAGTTCTTCTTTCTTTGTGCTTCTGTTTTATTTTTGTCTTTGGAAAATGTTTTCATTAATTTCCCTGATACGATCCAAATAGTTGGCCATATGGGTGACTGGAATTAGTAGAGCTGGGATGTCGGTATATATATTTGCAACTTAAATTTCCGGTTAGTAAATTCGTTGCATTGTGGAAGAATATGCAACACATTAGGATATTAGAACACAGAAAAATAAAAAAATTAAAATATGAGTTATATGAGCAATAAATTCAAGTTAAATATTTATGCTTTATAAGCAATTGCGTCTTTAGAATGCATCTGTTCCTATAAATTGCTTAAATACAGAAAATTGTTGAAATGAAACGTTAACAAAAAGAAAATAAATATGCAATGGGCTCTCGATTATGCGTCTCCTCTTAATACATATATCCGGTTTATATGGAAAATTTCATTTCCTTGCCATATTCTAATTATTGTTCAGAAGAACTTTTAATGCGGATTTCGGTTAGTGCAGACAATAGATGGTCCTCCACGGAGGTTTCCACTAATGGAAGTTTACTGAACGTACATAAATGACTCCGAATTCATTTAAGTAACTGGGAAAAAATATTGTTGTCAGTATGTATACAGGGTGAATCTAAACTCTTGAAGAAAAATTTAAGGGGAGATAGTACACATCAAGACAAACAATATTAAATAGGAAACTAAGGGTCCCAAACGTCTTCCGAAGGAGATAGGCGCCATTAAAGTTTAGGGTCCAAAATTTCAAATGATTATAAAAAACGGAAAAATTGGTCGATTCGTTTGCGGTTTTCGCTAAAATTATTCTTTATGTCAGTATTTTCTTAAAAATAAATTTAAAGATAGACGTTCAAAAAATGCCGATAGAGGGCGCTTTAGACTTTGGAGTAACGAAAAACTATTTTTTACCGTTATTTTTTGTATCTCATTAAATGCTTTCAAAAGCTTAGACTTAAACTTAAATTTTGAGCTCAAAAGCTGAATCGTTGGGAGTGATTAAGTAGCGCAAACTGAACTGCGTTCAGGAGTTGAAATTTGAAACTTATCCCTCCCCCCCCATTCCTGAACACAGCTCCGTTATTCCCGATCTTGGTGTCGTAGATCAGGCAGAAACAATATGAGTTGTAATTTTCCAACTGGACGAAAAATGTCCGTGCCAGGATTCGAACCTGGGATCTCTTGAAGCTGCCATGCTCTACCAACTGCGCTATACCGGTTGAATCTGGAGGGCATAATTCATCCAGTTCATTCCGGGATAGCTCAGTTGGCAGAGAATGGCAGATTCAGCCAAGAGATCGCAGGTTCGAATTCTGGCCCGGACATTTTTCGTGCAGTTGGAAAATTACAACTCATATAATTTCTTTACCAATTTGAATAATTGTGTTAAAATTAATCCAGAAAGAAACTACTACCCCCTAGACGTAAAATAAACGATAGAGTAATGACAAAATTTAAAAAAAAAAATTATTCATAACAGACATGAGCAATTTCTCCACGCAAAATAAAAATAAACAATTTGATGTATGAATGTAGTGCGCAATATGAATGAAGGTTGACACGTAGAAAATGGTACACGCATGATGTTTGTGAGGAATCACAAAAACTGCTCGAAGGAGTGCCCACCAGCAACGATGCAGGCCTCACGCCGTCGGCGGAAGAAGTTGCGAACGTTAGTGAATACCCCGGTCATCTCCCGGATATCGCCTGCTACGACGGCAATCCTCGCAACCAGATCCTCGTCGGAGTTGACGGTAAAAAATAGTTGTTTATTACTCCAAAGTCTAAAGCGCCCTCTATCGGCATTTTTGAAGTTTATATTTAAATTTTATTTTTTAAATAATTTTTTTATTTAATTTTGTCATCCCTCTATCGTTTAAATTACAACTCATATTGTTTCTGCCTGGTCTACGAAATGTAATATACGAAATGTAATATATCGTTAGAAAGGTTTGTGACCGCTTAATCATATTATGCATCTCCGGTGTTCATCCCCCCACTTTGCCCTCCAAGGGGGGCACTTTTCTAAATTTTGCCGATACCCCTCATGTGATACATCGTTGGAAAGGTCTGAGACCGCTTAATCATATTATGCATCTCCGGTGTCCATCCCCCCACTTTGCTCCTCCCCAAGGGGGGCACTTTTCTAAATTTTGCCGAAATCCCTCATGTGATATATCGTTGGAAAGGTTTGTGACCGCTTAATCATATTATGCATCTCCAGTGTCCATCCCCCCACTTTGCCCCTCCCCCAAGGGGGCACTTTTCTAAATTTTGTCGATACCCCTCATGTGATATATCGTTGTTGGAAAGGACTGAGGCCGCTTAATCATATTATGCATCTCCGGTGTCCATCCACCCACTTTGCCCCTCCCCAAGGGGGGTACTTTTATAAATTTTGCACACATCCCTCATGTGATATATCGTTGGAAAGGTCTCTGACCGCTTAATCATATGCATCTCCAGTGTCCATCCCCCCACTTTGCCTCACCAAGGGGGGTACTTTTCTAAATTTTGCCGATATTCCTCATATGATAAATCGTTGGAAAGGTCTGAGACCGCTTAATCACATTATGTATCTCCGGTGTCCATCCCCCACTTTGTCCCCCCAAGGGGGGTACTTTTCTCAATTTTGCACACACCCCTCATGTGATATATCGTTGGAAAGGTCTGTGATCGCTTAATTATATTATGCAGCATGTGCGCAGCATGACTGCTATACGGTGCCTCAGACAGCGGGGACCCGAGCCGGAGCTTCATTCAGTTAGAGGTTTATACTATTTGATGTGCAAATTAAGGGATCATCTGGTGCGTGTGTAGCACGACCGTTATACGGTGCCGATGGCAGCGGGGACCCGGGTCGGAAGTTCGTTCGGTTCGAGTTTTTACAAGATTCGAGGCACCGATGTAAGTTAAGGGCCTGCTACTTGGCGAAGCCAGCTAGTTTTCTTATTATTTGTATTATATAACAAAAATTCTTGATACGTTCCCTGTTTACAATTATATTCAAGAACATTCTGCTGATATATATTCGTTATTATTTTTATACTTCTTATCTACTATATATATATAAAACACAAACGGAAATTTCGTTCCGTTCCCTTATAGCTCGAGTTCTGCTGAATGGAATTTGATGGAACTTGCACTGTTGGATAGATATTTTTTCAGGGAAGGTTTTAGTATATAACACATAGTTCTACATACATTAGTTATAGAATTATGATAGAAAATTATGTTATTTTGGCCGAAAAGGTTACCATTGCTAATTTTTGGCGACCATTATTGTTGTAGAAAGAATTGAAAAGGCTATACATCTCGAAAAATAAAAGAAAAAACTGTTTCTAAGTTTATTAAAAAAAAAAGAAAAAGAAAAAAGAAAAAGAGTTTTCATGAGAGATAATATTATAAAACGAAAATCTTTAATTTAAACATGATTAGGAATGTTCATAAGGTTTAAAAAAATATTCAAGGGGCAATATTGCTATAGAAACAAAATTTGGCGATTTATCCTTTGTTTTTGGCGATTTTGACTTAATTTTGACACCACCAAACAATTTGATTTTAAGCCAAAAGGTTTTTTTTTTTTTTTTTTTTTTTTTTTTTTTTTTTTTTTTGGCAGAAAGAATTGAAACGGCTATACATCTGGAAAAATAAAAGAAAAAAACTGTTACTAATTTTATTTAAAAAAAGAAACACAGTTTTAATGAGAGATTTTAAGCCAAAAGGTGTTTTTTCAAGTGTACGACAGCATTTTTGCAGTATTTTTTCTTTGGTACTTTTCGGTTAGCCGGGCGCCAGTGATAGATATATACATGTATATATACACACACATATATCTACACAAATACATATAAATACATACATATATATACACTTATATGTTTGAATATATAGCACATACATATATATTTATATATGTACATGTATCATTGGCGCCCGGCTAACCGATAAGTACCCTTTTTTATGCAAATGCAAACTATATTAATGGCAATATACTTCTGTTTACTTCTACATATATGAAATTTCGTAACGGCTGCTGGTAACTCTAATTCTGCTGCATGGATTTTCGTAGAACTTAAACTGTAAGATAAATTTTCAGGGAAGGTTTTATTGTATAACATATCGTTTAACGTAGCTTAGTTATAGAATTATTATGGGGAGTTCTACAATCAGATCTATCCGATTATGAAAGATTAGCCTTTTTAAACGATTTCGCCGAATGGATTTCGATGAAACCTACACTGTTAGATAATATTCTAGGGAAAGTTTTATTATATAACGTATCATTCTACGTTGCTTAGTTCTAGAATTATAGGGGGAAATTCGAAAATCAGATGACCATTTTTTTTTAATCAAATATTAGCCTTTTCAATATTTGATTCCGATTATGAACGATTAGCCTTCTGAAAAAGTTCTACTGGACAGATTTTGATGAGAATTATATTATTAGTTAGTTAGATGCTATTTCCGAAATGGTTAAAGTGTACTACATATTGTTCTACGTTGCTTAGTCAAACAGTTATGTGTGAAAGTTATATAGTCAGGTGAACCCGATTCCGAAAGATTAGCCTTTTTGAAAGTTTTTACTGAGCGTATTTTTTGCGACTTGCATTGTTAAGTAGATAATAATGGAGATAATAATGGATAAGGATGGTTTTAATATATATCATACCGTTCTGTTAGTTTTAGAATTATGTGGAAAAGTTCTATAATCAGATGAACCCGATTATCAAAGATTAGTCTTTATAAAAAACTTCTACTAAATGGATTTTGTTAGTTAATTTGTTTGCATTGTTAGGTCGACAATTTTTAGTGATGATTTTAGTATATTGCATATAGTTTTATCATTCTTTAGCAAACCTTAACTGTAAATGACCAAATAAAAGAGTTGGTCCTTAACAGCTAAAATTTTGACTGCACATTAGAAAATATAATAGCGCAATCATGTCATTTTTCAGTAATGTGGAAGGATATTCCAGGTAAATATACAGATTGCTTTCAAATACAAGGTCAAATTAAACGATATATTTCGTTTGATTCAAGGTTCATTTGTAGAAATCGACCAGCGCAGCGGGCGAAGCTTGCTAGTTATGTGATAAAACAACATAAGATTTTATCGATAGCTTTCACACACCACTTACTAGTGTCTCTTTCCAAAGTGGTTCCAAACGTATTTTGCACAATGGAATAAAATTATTTTCAAAAATGAACATGATTTGTTTATTATTATCATTATGAAGATGAGAAACAATCCGTTGAAGTCCGTTATATATATATATACATATATATATTTTTTTTTGTCAAAAATTACTTTCATTATTTTAATTGTTTCAAGAATAATCAATGTTTGAACTGTATATTTCATATTACCGATACTGATTTTGATCTGTGCAGTCTTTTATATACTTGCCTCGTGTGAATCTTATCTGCTTCATATTAATTTGTTATTAAAAAACTTGAGATATTAAAATAAAGTAACTTGCAAAGCAAATTAAAAAAAATAAATTTATTTCTATATTGTTAAGCCCAAGAAGGGACAGATATTAAAATTATTTTATTTAGTCAATGCTAGAATAATGTTGCATTTTTATATTAAATCTTGTTCGGTCTATTTAATCTTAAAAAAATTAATTTAAATTTGAAACATGATATTAAAGCAACTTTAAAACATTTCATTTAGTTGAAATGAAATCTGAATAAATCTTCAACTTTTTTTAAGTTTTACATGCATTATGTAAAATTTGTATAGTAGCAAATTCTAACAGACAAGAAACATGAGAAGTTCAAATAATTTAAAAAGTTGAAGATTTATTTAGATTTCATTTCTACTAAATGAAATGTTTTAAAGTTGCTTTAATATCATGTTTCAAATTTAAATTTTATTTTTTAAGATTAAATAGACTGAACAAGATTTAATATAAAAATGCAACATTATTGTAGCATTGACTAAATAAAATAATTTTAATAGCTGTCCCTTCTTGGGCTTAACAATATAGAAATAAATTTATTTTTTTAAATTTGCTTTGCAAGTTACTTTTTTTAAATATATACATCCTCATCATTTTTATTTGTAGAAATCATTTGTCATTTTTAAAATGTACTTTTTTACAGTACAAACCTTTCAATAATAAAGTCTTCATGCTGTTTGTGTGTATGAAGTCTTATGAAAAAGTAACGCAGATCATCAATCTGTCATTTTTGACGGGGTTATATAGTAGTATTGTTATAAACGTGTTCGTTTTATTTAAAAAAGCTAATTAATTTTATAAAAATGCAATAACAATCGCCTTTTCGGATTTTATGTCAGCAATATAAATCACATTACAATGACAACTTAATTTAATATAGGCAGGTAATATTTATATTTATGTAAAGAATTGATTACGTTTAACAACAAATCACTAATTTTACAACAAATCACTAATTATGTCTATTTAGACAACTTTTACATTACGAAATTAGTAATATTTATACATAAAAACCGCACGGTCCAACTTCTATATCGATTCCGATTCAAAATAAAGCCTTCATTAAATTAAATCAATATCACTTTTTTTAACCGACATTATTCATTCTTCGGACATTCCATTAAGAAACGCTATTATCTAAAGATAAACATGTCTTACAAAAGTGATGATATCCGTAAGTATATCATCGTTGAAGCCCTAATAGAAATTGACTGAAGAGTGTATTTCATTTCACCATCAAATTAAGTGGCAATGCCCAGTATCGACCGGAATTAAATCAATAAATGTTGTAAAAGCTTTCACAACTCCCTGAATATCTAGACGGTTTATTTACCCGTAAAAGGAAATTCAAGTTTTAATGGATTATTCAGGTTGAAAATGCAGTAGCTTAAACTGATCACTATCTATGTTGGCGTTTCAAATGAAATTCGCTTAAGCGAATATTTCGAAATGTGAAATTCAGCAGAATTATTTTTACAGTAATATGTTGTTTAAAATTTTAATCATTGAACTTAAATATTTTAAAGATAAGAAATATTCTGTTGCTAAATTACAATAATTGAAAAAAGCAATGTATTTAAAGGAACACAAAAATATGTAAAAAGTTTCTAGAAATTGATTTCGGTTTAATTATGTATAGGTTCTTATTCACATTTTCGTTTGGAAAATTTATAGTAAAAATTCATATTTTCTAATAATCTCATACTAATCTCATACTAATAAAATAAACTGTACACATTACAAAACAATAAGATTATGCTTTGAAGTAGTATATTCATGAAATAAAAATCAGCATGATAATATTATTGTTTTAGGGAGTGATGTGTTAAATACATTTTTACGATATAGTTTCAAAACATTCAAAACTTTTGGTCTAAATTTCTAGAAATTTGATATACGAGCATAAATTTCATCGTTATATAAAAATATTTCGTTAAATTAGGGTGCTGCCATTTAAAATTTAAAAGTTAGTTCAAATTTTAATATATAGATGGACCCCAAACACTAATACGTGCATTCCACATATATTAGTAAACATCGATTAGTACTAGTGCACATCCATTATTACTAGTGCACATCGATTAGTACTAGTATAATATTTATACAATAATTTACCACAGAATTCGGAAGAGGGGACATTTCTATCATGACTGGCTATATTACAATATACTGTAGTTTGTGTGGTACGTGATTTGATATATTGTTCTTTCCTTGATGTATATGGGAATATCGGTTGTTCCAGATGTATTCATTAAGGACAGTTGAACTTGGCTGTTAAAATATGTACTATAGAGTGTACATTGTTTAGATGATACGTTTTTCGAGTTCTTGCATTGGAATATTCTTACAAGAACTTCTGTCAACCTCTAATATCTACAATCATCTAAAGGCACCTTCAGCATCTTTTATTTTTTTATGTTAGCCCTAACTGCAAAAGTTTGTCTATTGCTAAATGATACTTACTGAAATAAATTAAATTTAAATTACGTTTAAAATTTCAATATACTATATTTACTAATTATGTCAATCAAGTGCAAACAAATACAAAAATAATTTGAAAATCATCTTTTAATTTTTACTTATGCTAGTGGTGTGCACTCTTTTTTTTTCTAAAATAGAACTTTTATACAAATTTGCAAATTCAATTTTTTGGGGTTCAGGTACCTCAAACGGAAACTATATTGTTGCGCCTGTCTGTCAAGTCCATTTTTCGCACTAACGGCTGGAAGATATCTAGTTGAAATTAATATCATATAATATATCTATGGTCCTATTGTTGTGCAAACATTTCGAGCTTCTAACTTAATGCAATAAGAAGTTAGGGCCTTACAACAACATTTTTGGAAATCCCGATTGTGAAAATCACATAATAAATCGACACAGAATCATAAATCAATGATTTTTGGATCTTCTCTTTATATGTGCTATTACTTTTCTTCGTGCCAAATTTCAAATTTCTAAATCAACGGAAAGTACCCCATAGGTTTTGAGATTAAAAGCGATAGCATATTTCTAGTTGACCTATAATATTTAAATTTGGCATAAAGGGAAGTTTTACAGAACATGTAAATGCAACAATCTGAAAATCAGTAATTTCTATGCCAATTTATTATGTAAACGTTTTTTTTCTTTCTTTTTTTTTTCTTTTTTTTTTCTTTTAATCATGGAAACTTATGAGTTTGTCACTTAATAAATTTACAATCATTATAAATAAATGATTTCAGATCTTTTTCCTTTACATATGTTACTAGAGTTGACTTCGAGCAAGCTTTTAATGTTCTAGATTAGTCTATCTATAATAGAAAAAGTATTGCAAACAAAATTTAACGTACTACGTGTCAGAGATTCCGAAAAAAAAATGTTTTTACAAAATATCTGTCTGTCCGTGTAAGTGTCCTCTTTGTATCACCGAAAAGTGCATAGAATTGAACAAAACTTCATCTATATGCTTTTGGCTATGGCCATCAGGTCAAAGTTGAATTTGGGAATATTCCGAAGGAAGGTGGCACTGTGATCGCGTTTTTTGTTTCATTTTTATTATTGTATCATAGAAAATTGTATGAAGTTATGCATAGAATTGAGCCAAACTTCATTTATATGTTTTCGGTTATTGGCCAACAAGTTCCAGTTGAATTTTGGAATATTCCACCGGAAATAGGCGATGTGATACCACTTAAAGAATTCAAATTCTGAAAGGTGTATAAAAAAATTAGAAAGCCTAAATATTTTTACCATCAAAGATTCGCCTAGATGCATGGATTACGGGGCAATTTTTCTTTTGACTCTATCGTACAAAATGCCTGAAGTACAGAAGATTGAAATTTTAGGTATTTTAGGTTTTTAGGTTTTTTAATACTATTGAAACAAGACAGCAGGATTCCTCAATAACCGGATTTAATTTATAAGTTTTAGTGAACATGGTTTCGGGAAAGTTTACTTTTATTGTAGCAACACTCGTTCCAACTCTTATATGCTTAACATTACATATTCATATTAGCCAGCGTGAAATTCTTGCTAAGCCTGACGACATTTGGCGAATCATTGCTAAATTTGGCGGCAAAAATATGTTGCCATAAATGGAGCCAACTAGGTTATAGCTGAGTAATTTGGCAAAATTCCGAATCAAATTCCATATAGACGAGAACTGGCAATGAATTTTCTTTAATCGTGTTTCACGCATTTTTCTTCGTGTTTTCCAGTCAAATTAACAAAAATCTCAAAACCAACAAATAGGCAGGCTATCTCCTCCTGCCGATACAGGCCAGAAGAACTTTTCGTAGTTGTGTGGTACATCGGCTGCTCGGGCAACAAAGGATGCTTCGTATCCACGCAAAACGACGATTTGCAAACCGTATAACGAAAAGTTACGTACATCAGAATGACGAATAAAATTCATTTTATTCACGATGTGATAGAAAATTTGGAAGCATTAACATGTATATAGAAGAAAGTTTTGGAATTGAAACATGCAACTAGTTTTTATTTAAAAGAATTATATCAAAGGATAAAGTCATCGATTATATTTATCAAATTAAGCAGACTACCTACAATTTTCTAATCTATTTTCACATAAGGATTTTTCTTTTATTGTTTCAGGCTTTCATTTAATGAATTTTATTCCATTATATTACGAATACTAAAGAATTCTGTTAAATTGGAATATACATATATATCGCTCTAATAACTTTATCAATGACAATAGCTAATTTTGGAGTGAAATTTGTCAGTCAGTTTGAATTCGGAAATACCATATTCATTTTAAAACTCCAATATCGAATGAATGATTACTGGAGTAATCAAATGTTATTAACTTATTTTGCCACTTACTTTCAGTTATATTTTCAATTTATTTGCAGTTTAAAGTTGAATTTAAAGTATTAACAGAGGGAACATATTGCGACTATTATAATTATTTGCTGAATTGCATTTATGGTGCATTAAATAATTTGTTAAACTTTCCTTTCACCGATAATGAAAAGGAAATTCAGTAATGTAATTTAACTTTGGTTATTAGTTTCGTAATGATGTATCAGGTGTAAATAAAGCAACATATGATCCTAAAAGTAAAATGATTTTTCTAGTTTAACCAATGTCTAACAGAAATGAATTAAATTTTCTTTAGTAATTTTCCTTTTATATTTATTTAAAAGGAATTGAAACAGATATAAAATTATATTAAATATCTAAAGTGCATTTAATATGATGAAAAAGATAGTAACGGAATTAGATTTAGAATGAAAACATGCTATTTATGTATGCCTAAAATTTTCTCAATACGCAATATGTTAATAGTTGTACAATAACTCTTGGACTGAAAATCAATAAATCGTTTGACTGCAAATTATGAGAATTTCGGTAATGCAGATATGCATTAATTACTCTTTTTTTTTATATTCACCATTTTCTATACAATTGTTCATTTTTCTTTTCTTCACAGTGCAGTTTATAACTGTTCATATTCATAGCGAGATATTGCATTCTACGAGTATTCAGGTTATAGAAAACATTCCTTAAACTAGAGTATTTAATTAGAAAAATAAAAAATCTAACTATTTTTATATGAAATTTATGTAGATTTTTGTCAATATTTGTGAATACTGAAAAAAAATCTATCAGGAAAATTATCGAAAATGTCTATTGCCTTAGATATTGCGCGGAAATATATTATATATCATATATTATATTACATAAATATATTATACTATAATAATAAGCCCTTATAATATATTATATTATATAAACTATTTTTTAAACTTAAGCTCATTTTCTAGAATCATTTCCAATGCTATACATTTGCTGTATTGTCATACTCCATCTCTATTACCATTACGACAACTAATAACATACGACAAATAGTATAACACATTTTTCTTTATGGATGCTTCACAGACTTATCTCCGTTTCTATTTTTATCTTCATAAGGCTATTCTCAAATTCAAACTAGATATTTTATGACATTTTTTTAAAATTTATTATTGCTCGAAAGCGCATGAAATTGGAAGGTGCTCTTATTCGGAAACGTTTTAATCGAAAGATGTTTTCTATTCTTTGGTAAAAGCATTAGAAAATAGTGTCAAAGTCGGCGTGGTGTTTTGAACCGAATTTCCGACGCCGCAGCAAGAGAAACGGGGGAAATGTATCGTCACGTGATACAAATCGCTTATAACTTGATAAGTAATTTATTGATAAAAAATGGAGAACTCATTTTGACTCCAAGTTGCTTTAATAGTCAGGCCTGCCTGTTTAATGCCTTTTAGATTGAAAATGAGTCAGAAATTGGGTCAGAAAGTTTTGAGTTGTTGGGCAGGTCTTTCGAGAACCAACCTAACTGTTCATAACCTTGGATGTTCATAAATATTGGAAATATGTTTGAAAAATAACGGAATAACTTCTATTATATAATCACCGTATTATTCAGATCAAAACTAAAAATGTCATTTGATTAAAACATATGCTTTCTTTAATCGATACTAAAAAAATAAAATAAAAGTATGTATTCCCATCAAAATATGAACATATGTTCTAATATTGAACGCTAACACCTATTATAACGCGTACAAAATAAATCTATACGCGAAAGTATGTCAAAAATATACATTTGTACGAATTTTTTATGAATCTATTATCTAATAAATTATTTATTAAATATTAAAATGGATAATTTTGAGGGTTTTCTTAAAATTAAACCTGGATTAATTTAATATCTTTGGAATTATTCGAAAGGATATAATACCATTAATGTAGTAAAAACGCTACAGAAATTATTTGAAAATTATATGTAAAAAATTGAGATTGTTGTTATAATTATCAATAGTTAAAAAAAAATAAACCATTTTTAATTAATATTACGTATCAGACACGGCAGTACAAGTAGAATATAGAGTGAAATCAAAATAACTTGAAAGACAGAGATACGTACAATTCTATACATAGATATTAGAAGCCCACATATGTGGATTTGATTTGTTTTTTAAATATTAATTTCATAATTCATATTTCACACATGCATTTTGTACAAATGCATGAAGAAAAACCCTTGGGGATATTTGTAAAGACTCTTTTGAGCTATTGTAGTCAGAGCTAAGATAACTCAAGTGAAGTAGAACATATAGTTTTTACACTTAAGTCAAGGTCTGCCTGGATAAACACAAGTTAAAAATACCGAAAATTTCTATTAATTTCAATCTGCCACCGATGCACTGAAAAAAAATTATATTTTAACTGAAACTGCAAAGCGCCTTACTACCTAACACAAATTAAAACTTTAAAAATATACAAAGCTGGTTATGAGGCGCACATCCCACGAAATAATTTAACATGGCAGATGTCAGATTAACAAACTTTTTCCAAAATATATCAAAGTCTGTAACAGAAGTGACAACTGGCAATCAATACATGTATCATAACTTTATCTGTAAGTTGTAAGTTCAACGTAGCTACATCTGAAAAAGATAAAGAATATACATTGTACAGACCGTTAGCACACATACCAGCTAACTGTAACGCAAGTTTCTAAACTATATTGATAACAAGACATAATTTAAAACTACAGACATCGCAGACAAAAAAATAACATGAAACAATATACAAATGAAATTTATTTACTGCAAAATTCAGAAATGTACAGACTACATATATTAAAGGTATCTCAAGGCCAGAAATGCACATCTAAACCTGTATAACTTTAAAATTATCACCCACCGATGAGCGATAGAACTAACCACTAAAATATATTTTCTAATCCAAATTTGTCTTAAATATTTAATTATAATTATATGTTACTCGATGAAATTTTATTATTCTCTATAAATCTCAGACTAAGCTTTTCCTTATAAATATCGAAATCAAATATAAACACAAGAATGTAAAAACCGATAACAGAATAATAATGAAACATAGTGAAGAGTTTGCTTTTCCATCGTAAAAGGAGTGTATTTTTATAATTTTTTTCAATAAATATTTCTAACTCAATTTATTTATATTTGAAAAATTGATACCATGCTTATTACACTGAGAAAAAAAAATCTGCCACTGGCATCTAGAAACTAAACTGTGTAAATAGTTCCATGTCATCCTTATAAATTGTAGTTCCCTTTGCTGGAGAGTTCTAGTCTCCCCTATTAAAATTCAAGAGCGTTTACCTATGTCATCGTAGTTAAGCATATTTAAAAATCTTTTGCAAATAAATGTAAACACAAGAAGTTATTTTTAGTAACCATAATTCTAGTTTATGAATTTATTATAGAAATCAAGTGGTAATTTCTCGCAATTCAAACGATTCATAATATAATGTATCGTTTCATCCTCTATCTCAATCATTTCGTCTATTTAGTTTATTTGTCTACCTTACTTGCATTACTCTGAAATCTATATTTCTAGTTTAGGGATTTACAAAATGACTACTTATTCATTCTTGATCAAGGCGAAATAAGTTTTCTTTCAGTGTAGGTTACTAACAAATATATATATTTATTTAATTATATTATATATTTTTAAAGATTGTTTTAAGTTTAAAATTAATAAGAAATTTACGAATTAAAATACCTCTAAATAATATTTAATGATAATAAATAATTTCAACACACCAACGTTAAGAATAGTAAAAATTCCAATAAGAACTGTACAGAGGAAATTTAAGAGCTTTAAATGACGATAACGCAATTATGATTACAAATGTTCATCACTTAAATAATACTTTTCCGTCCAATAAAATACTTATTTGTGGAAGTATTTGTATTTGTGGAAGTATATAACTTCAGTGTAAAAAAGAGTGTGCCTTTAGACTGAAATTTCTTTATTTACTTATTTCTGTTGCAAAAGAAACGTATTATATGATCTAGAAAATAGTAGTATTCACATATTTAAATTTAAAACTGCAGTCTCATTAAAATATAGGACCATGCATTATTCTTAATTTGTATGACTTATTTTAAAGAATAGATAAGAATGAATTACATAAGCGTTTTCTTATGTACTTTGTTTGCTTGTGATAGAAACATTCAGCTCCCAAAGAAGATGTTGTGGAAAATATGCAGCAGTATCAGTTACATTTAAATGCTTCGCTCATTTTATAATAATTCATAAGCAATGTTCTGGCTGAAACAATCTCTGCAATGTATCGTTGAGATTGTAAAAATATCATTTTACTGAGTGTAGAAAATCTGGTAAACACCAGACACTAGAAAAAAAATAAACGTTTCATTTATCATTGAATGAAGCGTATATCAATTAAATGAGCCATTTCCAAACTATAAAATTTCGTCGAGTTATTAAATGGCCGTGAAGTAATTTCATCTTTCTGAAAAGTAAAATTAAAGTTATATTTGTAAAATTAACATTTTTTTATTTCAACTTTAAGTAGCGGATTTTGAAACACACAAGAAAAGAATTCGGCATCTTTATGAAGTTTGTAAATATACAATGTGTTCAAAAATGTATATAGTGTCAAAAATCTAACTTTCTACCATACATTTCAGATTATATTTCAAACTAAATCTATTTAAACGTACTATCAAATAAGTACAAGCAAGTTTTCTTTTCGTATTGCCGAATGTGATTGAACTCAATTAAACTTATATCTCTACAAATGTACTCATAAACGAAATAAAATACCAGTTAAACTTATAAATTTTAAAACCATCTATTTCAAATTATGTACATAAATCATTACAATATCTCTACGCTACAAAACATAAAACTTCATAATAAATGCAGTTTAAACCACCGGAGACACAACTCCGTATGAATTCAAGTTGGTTGGTTGTTGGTTTTGGCCCTATTGCCTGGTGAGCAGCTTTTTATTTATCCCTCTGAGCGTTTTGAAAAAGGGTAAAATTGTAATGTTGTTTTCCCTCATTTTGTTTTAAATGCTAAAAAAATATGATTCTTTCAGCATTATAAATAAAACTTAATTACAAATATGAATGTAACCCTTGAGAGTATTAATCATTCTTCAATGTTTTGAAAATTCATTAAATCTATAGAATTATATTATCTTAAACATTGCATATATTGCAGTGAAACCTGGAGCTTAGTGAACAGAATATTACGTTCCACACGCTTAGAGGGTTACATACAGCTGACATGATCCATAAAAAAGTGAAACTAGTCTCTTAATTTTGAACCAATGCCAGATGAGAGACCTGCATCTGGATTGGCACCCCCAGAGGTAACGCTTATATAAAACTTGGAGGACATTAGAACCACGAACAGTTTTAACGTGCACCAGCTCCCATTAACGTACACGGTCCCACAGCAGAGGCAGACGAGAGAGGTTGCACCCACCCAAGCAATGACCTTGATCGATGCTGATTGGCTTTCGGTGATCTTACGAGAACCGAGCTTTACCTTCCGCGCTACTGCGGGACTATGAATTCAACATAACAAGTAAAACAATCTAAAAAGTTTCCCAGTTCATTTCAGTTCTAAAGAAAAATAAACAGCTTCAGTTCTGAATCAGGGTACCAAAACCCCTAGACATGCGGATACTTCAGTTCAATTCAGGAAGCTGCGAAGTGTTTCAGATGGAGCCGGCCTCAACTTACTGGTATCGAAAACTCGGGATGTACAAAACTTTCAATACAATTCAGAAGTAACTGCGAAGAGTGACACATGGAGCTGGCCGCAACATATATAGGTAGAATTTAAATGAGTTATGATTTATAAATGTGCAAATAATCTTGGTTGAGAGCGTGGAGAAATCTTGGAATGTAACTTTACCAATATAGGCACTTTAAAATGCGATGGTTACTTGATTTTTAAATCTCTACCTCGCCATTCACTGTCCTCACAGACCTATTGGATTCTCTTTGTTTTTGAGGAAGTTGATAACCGCTGTTGTCCCAAACGTTGGTAATA
Organism: Maratus michaelseni; assembly: GCA_963931845.1. Taxonomy (NCBI): domain Eukaryota; kingdom Metazoa; phylum Arthropoda; class Arachnida; order Araneae; family Salticidae; genus Maratus; species Maratus michaelseni. The sequence continues at coordinate 286,169,374 of OZ007591.1, read as the reverse complement.
AGCATATTGAGCAGCTCCATTTACCTCAATTTTCTAATTCTAGAGATTGTAAATCGCACAGTGTGATCTGCTTTAAAAATCTCTTATGAACTGCCTCTTCCCTTCTGCTGATTTTCCAACTTTCATTAAGAATTGTGCATAATGTGTTTCCACTTAAAGCTTAGAGTAGCTTCAGCTACACTTTCAAGATAGTTAAACCTGAAAAGAAAAGAAAACATGTCAGTTAAGATGGAATAAAGTTTGTATACAATTTTTAAACAATATATACATATTATTTTTCTGTTAATTTCAAAACATTTTTTCTTTAATGATTAATCAAATAACCTCATAACAATATATACAAAAATATTCCTGTAACATAAATAAATCTCATTCATATTTGTATGAAGTGCTTTATGCCTAGCAATGATACGTTATCTTATTCAAAATTAAAAAGTCAGTTCGACAAAATTGAATGGAAACACAGATTTCCTTTTTTATTTATAAATAATTCTAAAACATCTAACGAGCTTTTAAATTGAAAAACAATCTAATAAACATTTAAGTGTGTGCAACCAAAATAATAACTGTACTTTCCATGCAAAAAAAACATTTTCTAATATATATGCTTTAATTATTTATTATTTTTTCTGCTTTCTGTACATCTATTTAAAAATTTGACCTAAATGTCTGCTTTCTCCTCAAACGGAATATTTCAAATCTCTATGATGTTTAGACTCACAAAATATTTTTCACTGACAATATTTTTGAAATATACACATATGTTTTTCGATCAATTAATTTTAAGTGAATATTTTCATAAGATAATTATAAGAAATTCTTTAAAATTGTACCCATTATTGCCCATGAGAATTATAATGAACTTTATTATTATTACATACATAAAATTTGTTTTAATTAGAATTTTTTGGATGTTATGTAGACTAGAATGTAGCAGAATAATTTTTTTCGTGTGATGGTTTAAATACTTGGTATATATTCTAAATTAGTAGCAAATTGTAAAAACGTATTTTGGAAATTAAAAAAAAAGTTTGCTAATAACTTTGCGTTGAACCTGCATTGAAAATAATAACTGTTCATCATATATTAAACGTAATATTTAGCATATACAAGGTGGCCATAATTAAACTGACGGTACTCAGAGTGTTCTGTAGCGCGATCTAATTGCGAGAATGGCGTCAAATTTTCTAAGAAGATTAAACAAGACGGGGGACAAAGGATTCCGCGAAAAAAAAATTAGTTCCAAAAGTCACCGCCAGGGGAACATGTGGTGCTGTCTATTCGAAAAAGAGAGTTTCAAAAAAAGAAGATTCAATAATGAAATAAAATTACCGTTTATTTAGCACATCCAACTCCACCGTTTTTGTGGAAAACATATTGCATTCTATGCACAGCATTTACAACAGCAGAGAATACCATGTCTGCAGGAATCTCCCGTACGTACAGTTCGCGATATGTTATCCTTCAACGTATCCAGGTCCTGGACACCTCCGTGATAGACCTTGGACTTTAGGTAACCCATAGCCAAAAGTCGCAAGGTGTAAGATCAGTGGACCGAGGTGGCCATACAGTTGGAAAACAGAGGCTAATGCATCTTTCTGTTGTGAATTTCTGTAGTAGCAGCTGCTGTACCCGCAAAGCAATATGTGGAGGGGCTCCATCTTGCATGAAAATGATTTTCTCCAGGCACTGTCTTTGCTGAAGTGCCGGAATAACAAAGTTGTTTAGCATTTGGCGATATTTGTCTCCGGTAACAGAACAAGTTACAGGTCCTGTCGAAGTAATGTTCTCATAGAAAAATGGACCTACGATCATATCTGCTTTGAAACCACACCAAACAGTTATCTTTGGTGAATGCAAAGGAATTTCCCTGAAAGTTCTTGGTGACTTGTTATCCCAAATTCGGCTGTTCTGGGTATTTACAGTTCCATTCAGGTAAAAGTGGGCCTCGTATCCCCATAAGATTTTCCTAGGCCAAGGATCATCCAACTCCGTTCTGGCAAGAAAAGTGAGAGAAAAAGTCAATCGCTTATCATGGTCGGTGTGACGTAACTCTTGTACACGGCTGATCTTGTACGGATAGAAGTGGTTAATCTTTCGTAGGATTTTCCATACCGTACAATAAGGCATATCCAGATTTCGGGCTATCCACGAGCGCAGGAAGTGGTAGCAATATTGTCTGATGCTCTGTCGACAATCGCCATTGCAACTTCTTCGATTGTATCCTGTGATACGGGTTTTCGTCCTCTGCCTGACTGAACATTTAGAGAACCTGTTTTCTCAAACTTCTCAACCATTGCTTTTAATCCATTAACTGAAAAAAGACCGTTACCTTTCAATTTTTTTGTGGTTTCTAAAAGCGCAAAGAGTGGCTGGTGCATTGCACTGGTTGAGGTAAAAACATTTGACTAGTAGAGCTCGCTCGACGAAAGAAGGAGGCATTATGAAAGACAACTTTCAACGAAATTGCTTCTAACAGTAGCACATGACCTTTTAAAGCCGAAAAAGCTGGCACTGGGCCAAAAGATGTAACGTGAAATTTGAATAAACAACTTCTTCTGCTGCTGTTTCTTTCTTTGGGGCTCTGTAAGGGAAATTACAGATAAAGAAACTTTAGCAGTGTTTATGTAAATTTTTAGCTTTTTCTAAACTGTTACTTTTTTGAGCTTTGATTAAATTGCTAAATTCGTTAAATAAACGGTAATTTTATTTCAGTATTGATTCTTCATTTTTTGAAACTCTCTTTTTCGAATACATAGCGCCACATATTCCCCTGGCGGTGACTTTTGGAACTATTTTTTTCGCGGAATCCTTCGTCCCCCGCCTTGTTTAATCTTCCTACAAAATTTGGCGCCATTCTCGCAATTAGATTGCGCTACAGAACACTCTGAGTACCGTCAGTTTAATTATGGCTACCTTGTATTTTATTACTATTTTAAGCATATATTTAATTAATCTCTAAAATTATTTTTAAGCATAAGAACTTTTATTCAATAACATTTGTTTTGAATTCCCAGAAGGAAAACAATACAAATGAAACACAAACGCAGCGTTCAGTTTTTGAAATTAAATCTATAACAAAGTACATCGGAATAAATTCATCATTTAAATATTGTTATATGCGAATCTAGAATGTTCCTATACGTAAAGTAGAGCATTGAAACAAACAAAATAGGGTTTTTTGCGATTTAAAACAAATATTAAGATATTCAGTCACCTCTCACCTGTACGCGATGTTCAGTAAATACTTTTTCGTACCACTATTTTAAAACAGTAAGATTTTATTTAAAATTCTGGTATTAAATAAGTAGAAAATTACTTTAAAAAGAAACTGGTGCCAAAAAATAATTACCGTGTATCGCGTATATGTGAGAGGTCACTGTAGTTCATAAAATTAAAATTACATCACATCCTTTGCTAAAGAAATTAAATATATTAAAAAATCAATAAAAATATTTTTAATTTAAGTAATAACAAACTCTTCTTTAAAATATTTCGTGTTTTTATTACGGATAAATAATAATATTGAAAAAAAAACACTTTTCATAAAATAGCTAAATAGTTTTAACAGCAGGCTAAGTAACTGATTTTCTGTCGTAAATGAAATACATGCCAGTTAACGCTGGATGACCAAATAGTTTCATTAATGAAACCATTTGATCTCAAATGCATTGAACTACATGTAAATGGATGTTCTAACGGAAATTAATTTAAATCAAATTCAAACAAACTGTAGCCTTAGAGATTGATTTAGAGATTTATATGCAAACAATCACAAATTACGCTGCACCACAATTATATTCCATTTACAAAAGCTTGCTTTCTGTCGCATGTATTTCTGTCGTGTCGTCTGTTTGCCTGAAGTGTTCAATAAATATTAAATGTATGGCATATAACATATATTTAATTAAAACCGATTCCGTTGAGCATACAGACTTCATGTATTGTAGTCACATAATATATCGTGTTCTTGCAATAATATATAGTAACATTCTGGTATGGTAATTTATTCAACTATTTTGTCTCACATTAGTAAAAACAATTATTTTGAATTCAAATATTTATTTTAAATAAAACATCATATTGTAAGAGGCGTATTTCCCATAGTGATAAATTACAAAGAGGGAATTTATTTCCTTTAAAATGTGCTTGTTTTGTCTGACAGATATCTTTTAATAAAATGTCAAACAATTATAATTTATCGAGTTGCATTCATTTAAATTCTAAAAGTAAATTTGATACTTACCAAATGAAGGGCCAAATTATCCGTTTTCAATCGCACTATCTCTTTAATGTTTCTGTGTTTTATTAATTTTTATTTAATTATTTATTATTTATTTATTTGTTATTAAAATGTCCTTCCTCTCCCCCACTTTACTTTACATAAAAAAAATTTCCCATTCTTTTTTTTGTTCTCTTCTAATTCATTTTCAATAGTGAAAGAATTCCAAACATAAACATTTATACGAAAATTTAACACTTAAAAAATATAGCAAAGTTTTGCCTAAATATTTTTCCTAAATATTTTTAAAAAATCATGAAATTATCATCTAATTTTTTTTGTCGCGAAGAAAAAAAAATAAATGTAAATAACAGATTAAAACAAATTCGTTTTGCAAATGTCAAATATTAACTTAGGCTCAGTTGGTAACTCATAATATTTTGTTTGCAATTAGTGTCGTGACATATAGTTGGTAAAAGTGACGTGATTGGATAAAATGTCTTTTAATAGAGAGTAATTGCACTTAATTACCCCTTTTAGAGAGAGAATATTTTCGAGTAATCATTTATTAATTTTTTTTTTATTCTTTATTTATAGATTTATGTATCTTTTTTTTGATGCACAAAATTACATTCGACGAAATAGTGCAACATTTATATTCATATAGATTTAAATAATATGAAACAAATATTTTAAAGTTTTCCTGCACACACAGAATTATGTTATAAACAAACATGTTATTATTACACTGCAAAACTTTATACACTTTTCAGAACACCTTTTAGAACACTTATCATTGTACCTTTTTTAGAACACTTTGAAGCGCACTTTTTGGAACAGTATTTAGAATACTTCTGAGAAAACTTCTTTTGTTCAGCACACTTTCTAGCGCACTTTTTGAAAACGATAATTTCACAAGTGTACACAAATGTGCTCCCAATCCGTTCTCAAACGTGTTCCAAAATTTAGATTTAACAGATATCCTCAGCAGAACAGTTTCGGTACACTTTCAGAACACTTTATTTACAGCGGAGCATATTCGGAGAAAACATTAAGGTAACACATTCTGTACACATTCAGTACACATTAAGGTAACTGAAATACATTTTCTGAATCTAAGTGTTTCTAATGTGTTCCCATTGTGTGCTGGAATTTGCAGTATATGTACACACAGAGACGAACATTAGTAAAATTTCATATATACAGTGATAGCCAAAAGTGTGGACATTTTTTGATAGTTTCATGTTTTTTAACTTTGTGTGCTTGTAGAATATATTAATTGTCACTTAAATAAAACGTTTATTCATCAAATTGAAGTTAATTTAATGTACAATTTAATAATAAAAACCGTATTACAATATCTGTATTACAAAAAAAGTTATGCAACTAATAGTAAGATCTATCTTAGATTTGCATTTTTTTAAAGTGATACTTACACAATCAATACTTAGTAGGATAACCCTTATTTTTTTAAGACAGCTTCACAGCGTCTTTTCATCGAGTGGACGAGTGTTTGGACATGGTGCCAATTGTCACCATGTAATAATCACATGGTGCCAATAATCAATTATAGCTTCAAAGAGTTGTCTTTTATTGGATGGACGTTTTTTTCTTACAAGAATTTTTATACGTCGCCACAAATTTTCAATTGGATTGAGATCAGGGCTGTTTCCTGGCCCTGGTAATATATCTATGCCTTTATTTTGAAACCACGCTTTGCATACTTTTGCTGTGTGGCATGGAGCTGAATCCTGCTGAAAAATAAATGGTGCGTTGTTGGGGAAGAGATCCCTGATGGAAGGTATCAATTTTGGATCCAGGACAGTTTCGATGTATTTTTTGGCATTCAGGATAACATCAATCACTTGAATTAGGCCCACACCATCTGCAGACATACATGCCCAAATCATGATATTTGTTGGGTTTTTTGTAGTTGCTTCAATGCAATCAGGATGAAGTGCTTCTCCTACTCTACGTCTCACGTATTGTCTACCATCACTACCAAAGAACGATATTTTGCTCTCATCGCTCCAGATTACTTGCTTCCATTAATTTTCTGACCATTTAATGTGTTCTTTTGCCCAATTAACTCGTTTTTACGTTGCTTTTGATTTAAATATGGTTTTTCCTTAGAATTCTAGATTGTAGTCCAAATCCTGATAACCTTCTTTTTATTGTTCTTGAACTTACTGCAATACCCGCTGCATTCATTCCACATCTAACGGCATCTGATGAAATCTTTCTATCTTGAAGGCATAGCCGTTTTTTTTTTTCTATCGGCAGTAGCACTTGTGCATTTTTTTCGGCCTGATTTGGCCTTATTTTCCACTGATTTTGTTTTTTCATAGCGTAAACAGAACTTTCGTACACCAGAACAAGTCACTGAACCACCAACTTGTCTTGCAATTTCAGAAGAAGAGATGCCATTTTCTCTCAATATGACAATTCAGATTCTTTTTGTAGATGTCCAATTAGTTTTTCTTGTTGATGACATTGTTTAAAATTAGTTTACTTAAAAAAAAGGACTTTAAATATTCAAAAACAGCAATACTCTATTTAATTGCACTAGTATGCATCATTCTGCAAAATATTTCCACAACAATAACTCTTTTAACATCCAAATAACCTAAACTATAGTTACAGACATTTGATTGGTCCTCAGAACAGTGTTTGGGATTGGCTAGTACGCTTTTATTACAAAACACGTCCTTATTCAAAACGATTTGTGTTTGTTTGTTCTACTAAAATGAGCATAACGTTTTTTTGTAATTCAGATATTGTAATACTGTTTTTATTATTACATTTTACATTAAATTACCTTCTACTTGAATTATAAACGTTTGTATTTAAGTGAAAATTAATATATTCTACAAGCACACAAAATTGAAAAACATGAAACTTTCAAAAGATGTCCAAACTTTTGTCCACCACTGTATATTATTTATGCATGAAAATGTTTGAAATGATTTCATTCGATTAGCAAAATTTATTTAAACATTTCTTATATGTAACGGTCTTGAACTTTCCGGATACGCACGACGTGTTTCATTAATATACACTGCTCAAAACAATTAAAGGATATTGCAGTTTTAGGTGGATTTTGTATCTGGGAAACTTTTTAGCTGATTGATACATGGTCGACAGACATAGTGGGTTATATGAGAATAAATTACACATGTTTGGCAGAAAAAAATGCATTTTATTGCGCATTTGTGCATAAAAGGAAAAAAACACAATTTGTGCATATGAGAAAAAAATAATAAGAAAAGGTGTTTTCTTCAAAGAAAATCATTTTCAGTAGGGGGTATGGTTCCCACGGGCGGCCAGCAACGTTGAACACCTTTGAGGCATGGACTCAATGAGGCTATTAATGACGAGTTGGGGTATTCTGCCCCACTCTTATAGAAGAGCTCTTTCCAGTTCTTGGAGAGTTTGTGGGTGTTGTTGGCGGCCAGAAACTCGTCTTCCTAGAGCGTCCCAAACGTGCTCGATTGGATTCATGTCTGGAGAACACGCTGGCCATTCCATTCGAACGATTCCTTCCTCGAAAAGGAAATCCTCCACCAGGTTTGCACGATGTGGCCTGCAGTTATCGTGCATTAAAATGAAGTTATCTCCGATTGCTGCAGCGTAAGGGACTACAATAGGTCTGAGGATCTCATCCCTATATCGGCGACCAGTCAGAGCTCCATCTCGAATGATGTAGAGGTAAGTGCGCCCGTCAATGGAGATGCCACTATACACCAACACTCCTCCACCGCCAAATCTGACACTTTCGTGCACGAACGCAAGATTATTCCTACTGCCACGGTCCCTCCAGATAAAAATACGCCTATTATCCGGATGCACAGAAAAACGGGACTCGTCAGAAAACAGAATATTGCTCCATTCATTTCTCTTCCAGTTGACATGCTCGGTTGCCCACTCCCTGCGGTCGCGACGATGCCTTGATGTTAATCTAACACATACCATCGGTCGGCGAGCATACAGACCTACAGCATGGAGCCGGTTTCGGACAGTCTGAGTTGAAATCGTGGTGCCTGTAGCCGAGCGAAGGTGTTGTTGGAGAAGAGTAGCGTTCATGTTTCGGTGTCTCCGAGCTGTTAACGCTAAATACCGTTCATCATTGGGCGTTGTTGCCCGTCTACGACCTTGCCCTGGTCTTCGGCCTACACATCCACTATCCAAAAAATGGTTCCAGATCCTGGAATTGACACTTTGTGACACTCCAATGGCTTGCGCTAGTTCGGCTTGATTTTGGCCCCCTTCTAACCTACCAACAATTCTCCAAGCTTCTGAATCTGTCAAATGACTTCGCTGAGATATCGTACTCATCGAAACAAAGCAATCACTGAATGCCGATCATCCTTGTCTTCATTCTCTTTTATCCAGTTGAAAGTCAAATTTCATTCGCTGCCGCTGAAGCGACGTTTTTGACGTCGAACTCAAAATTTGCATACTCCACAGTTTGAAAACCAGAAAAATTTGCATTTGTGATTCTCTTCTTCTATTTTCGGCAAAAAAAATTTCGTTTATATCTTTATTTTATATAAAACTTCAAATATCCTTTAATTGTTTTGAGCAGTGTATATAAACAACTATAATTACTAACCCACTTAATCAAGTGTAAACCATTTCCTTGTCCTGTAATTATTCAACAATGAGCCAAACGTATGTTCAGACTCATTTATTGGCTTTTTGCGGATCTAATGAAGGTGTCGATATCTAATCAACACTTGATTTTATAAACAGATATATATTTTTAAATTTCTAAACATCCTCGTGCTCGTTTGATACCGACACCACTTAATCGTTGGCTATCCATACCGTCTGATATGACAGTCTGATATGATTGTTCTCACTGGCGACCAATTTATATAAACTGGCTTAAAAAAAAAAAAAAAAACCTAAGAGATGATCACAAACGGCATTTTTTCTCCCCCCCCCCCAATATTAAGAATAACTTAAAAAATGTATTCAAACAAAAAATATTTTAAACGACTATATACAGGGTGGTCCTAAAATGTATGTCAAAAATGTAAAGGTAGGTAGAGGGGACCTAAATAAGCATATGTCGTATAGAATATATTGGTAGGTTGTAGATGTAGGTTCGGAAATGCCGCGTTAAGGCAGTAGAGGGCGCTGTTGAGTTCGGCGAATGAAAACGTTTCGCTGTGTTTAATCGTCTTTCCCCACATGGTTTTCGAGCAACAGGCATCGTTAAGCCAATGCGGAACTTGCCGACATGCATTTCATGTATGGGGCTGCGCAAGAAGATGCTGAAAGGATGTACATGGAACGATTCCCGGGTAGGAATCTCCCGGATTTGCCGAACGATTGAGCGTCTTCATCGGGAGTTGTGCGCGAGTGGATCGTTTTATGCTTTCACGCATGAGACGGGCACTGGAAGTTATCGCAGAATTCCAGCAGTAAAAGAAAATGTATTATGCACAGTAGAGTATAGTTCTTCGACAAGCTCGAAAGCCGTTCAAAGTGCGCATCCTTTGAGCAGCCGCTCCATTTCCTTGCGCAGCCTCACACATGACATGCATGTCGACAACCCCCGCATTGGTGTAACGATGCATGTTGCTTGAATCGTGCGGGGAATGACGATTCAAGCCAGCGAAACGGTTTCATCCGCCAAAATCAACAGCGCCCTCTACTGCCTGAACGCTGGATTTCCGCACCCACATTCCTATCCAAAATATGCTTATTAGGTCTCCTCTACCTACCTTTAGGACCACCCTGTCCACCACTTTTAGGACCACCCTGTATATATATATATATATATATACCGGGTGATTATAATTAAAGTTACGATTTCAAAAATCGATAATTTTAAAACTACTGGTCAGAATGACTTGATATTTTAGCATAACAATCGTGAGGCAATGGAATTTTGTTTGGCGAAAGAAAAAAAAATAGTTCCAAATTGTGCCGATATATGGCGTTGTCAGGGTAATGTCAGGGGAAAGACCAAAAATGTATTCTTGAACCCTTTCCGGCGCGGAGTAAATTTGTTTGCAAAATGATGAAATAATAGACTGACACCGGAATTTACAAACGAATCCATTAGTAAAAAGAAACTTGCTTATTTTTCTGGTTCTTAATGAAAGGAAAATTTTAATTAAATACCGGGTGATTATAATTAAAGTTACGATTTCAAAAAATCGATAATTTTAATTAAAACTACTGGTCAGATTGACTTGATATTTTAGCAGAACAATCGTGAGGCAATGGAATTTTGTTTGGCGAAGGAAAAAAAAGTTTCAAAATGTGCCCATAGATGGCGCTGTCTGGGTTCACATTGTCTGAAGATATGCAAATTACTAATGCGTGACATGCGCACCGCAGACATAGCAACCATAAAAATGCAGAGCAGCAGCTCTTTGCCTGAATGCTTCATCATGACTCTGACTATGAAGGATCGCGCTCTGCTCTTGAAGCTTTTTTATAAGAACGATGACTGTGCACTTACAGCTATTAGGAAGTTTCGGACATTAAAATCCATAAAAAAAGGTCCAATAACAACAAATGGTCTGCAAAAAATGATTGCTAAATTCGAAGAGACCGGTTCATTTGACGTTAAACGGGGTAGAGGAAGGAAACCAGTTTCAGCTGCGGCAGTGGAAGATGTGGCTACAGCATTACAGGAACATACTGACAGTGATGCTGGAATCAGCACTGCAAGGGGGATTGACCGAATGCTGGATATGCCGAACAGCACGGTGCGTAAAGTCCTACGGAACGTCTTACGCTGTTATCCGTACAAGATAACCCATGTGCATGAGTTGCTACCTGCTGACCTGGAAGCACGTCAATCTTTTGCACTGCAATTTCTTGCCCGGATAGAAGTGGACAACGGATGGCTATGATCCATTCTGTGGTCTGACGAAGCCCACTTTCATTTGCAAGGTTCTGTAAATACGCAAAATTGCAGGATATGGGCGACCGAGAATCCGTCCCAGCTACAGCCATTACCTCTTCAGTCTGAAAAGGTCACTGTGTGGTGCGGAATAACGGCAGCGTTTATCGTCGGTCCATTTTTCTCCGAGGAGATCACACCTGCGTGTCCCGTTACCTCCACAGTTACTGGTAAGCGGTATGAAGCACTTTTGCGTAACCATGTTCTTCCGGCACTTCAACAGCGTCAGTGTGTGGATCGCATAATATTCATGCAAGATGGCGCTCCTCCGCACATTGCTACTACTGTGAAGCAGCTACTGAGTGATAATTTCGGAGATGATAGGATCATAAGCCGCCATTTTCCAACAACGTGCCCGCCACGTTCCCCCGACTTAAACCCGTGTGATTTCTGGCTTTGGGTGTACCTGAAGAATGTTGTTTATAGCGGGCGGATTCAGAATCTAGCCGACTTGAAGGCAAGCATCACACAACACACCCATTGCATTAGTACAGATACCCTCCGATCTGTTGTGGAGCATGCCGTTTTGCGCTTCCAATTAGTAGCGGAACAAGGCGGAGGGCATATTGAGCAACTTATGCCTTAATAATCAGTAAGGTGTTTGTTCCATGAAGCTCTTTTTTTTTTCATTTTTTGTCATTATCGCTGTCGTCGCTGTAAACACGTAGTCTTGTCTTTTCGCTAATAAATTTTTAATAAATCTCTGAACTCTATTTTTTTCCTTTTGGCAACATCATTCCTATGTTTAACCCTTTAACGGGCGGTGGTCACAAAAAAGGACACCCAATTTTAATTCTAAAACTGACAAACGGCGCCAAGAATATTTAATTAAAATTTTCCTTTCATTAAGAACCAGAAAATAAGCAAGTTTCATTTTACTAATGGATTCGTTTGTAAATTCCGGTGTCAGTCTATTATTTTATCATTTTGCAAACAAATTTACACCGCGCCGGAAAGGGTTCAAGAAAACATTTTTCGTCTTTCCCCTGAAATTACCCTGACAACGCCATCTATCGGCACAATTTGGAACTATTTTTTTCCTTCGCCAAACAAAATTCCATTGCCTCACGATTGTTCTGCTAAAATATCAAGTCATTCTGACCAGTAGTTTTAAAATTATCGATTTTTGAAATCGTAACTTTAATTATAATCACCCGGTATATATAGTCAAAATGCTTCATATATAGTCATATATAGTCAAGTGCTTCAGTAGGAAAATACGCTACTTCACTATTCCTGCTTCACTATTTTATCGATGCTCTCCTCATCAGATATAGATTTTGTAGCACTCAAATATCCGGACATTTCATGCTTTTTGCAATTATCATTTTCCGAACATGCCGATTAATGCAGCCTTTAAAGTATTTCTTTTTTTTCAAAGAAATGTAATTTTGATATGTTTTATTATAAAACTTAGATATTAACTTTCTAAATTATGTGCTATTCTAAAGTATGTAACTAGTAATTCTGAAATATGCTGTTGTCATAATTTCTTCTCAATTAATTTTTTAAAAACTTTTTTTTTTTGAAAATCAATGATGGTGGAAGGTGGGGGGGGGGGATATTTTTTACTGCCAGCTATAATGTTTGCTGGCTACCGGATTTTATCCGCTTTGTAAAGCTCTGATTATGAAGCGTGAAATTTTACCAATTGTATTGTTTTACGAAATAACATTTTGTATAATAATTTTAAAAGTTTTGTATTATGGAAGTTATCGAAATATTATTGATCTTGTGCACTTTACAACTTCCAACTAAGTAAAAACACACAAAATGTTTATATTTTTATATATTTTTATTTTAGAGCCTAAAAAAATAATATTAATAATAAAAAATAAAAAACTCCTGTAGTCTCTATGTTGGAAATTAAAGTTTAAATAACCATTCTAACAGAGACAAAAAATAATATAGGGTGTGTAGGATACTTAAATTTTAGTACCACTGTCTTTTAATAGTAATATTCACAATACTTAATGGCAAAATCTGTTTGCATTTTTAGACTTTTTTGCGATTAAATACGTATAATATTATTATTCGACAAGAGGTCATCAAAAGGGAGTACCCCACAATAAGATGAGATTAAACAGCTTATTTTAACATATGTATATATATATTAATTGTACTTATTTTCACAGTTCTTCATCAATTGTGAAAACTTTAATTAAAATTTTGAACAAACTCAGAACAATGTAACTATATTAGTTGTTCGGAAACTAAAGCTAGATTTTAATTATCATTTTCAAGACGATGGATTCGATTAAAACTCTTTAACTATGTTTACACAATCTACTCCTTTAAGTGGAATTTCCCATTGTTATTTTCAAATTGTTTTGAAATGTATTACAATTGTTAAATTAAATGCTTCTACGACCGTCATGATTGTGTTGATATGTGTAATATAAGTAATTTTGACAAAGTCCGTAAATAAACATTACTTTCACAACCGTATCGATAATATAATTTAAATATTAAATAGGATTATTCTATTAAACATAAATTACATAAATAAATAATAGCATATTTTGAGCAATGTGCTTTTTTGTAAATTATTTAATATTTTAGTTATGACATGATTGTCAAAATTAATTCTTAAATTTAAATATGCCAAAGCGTTTTTTCTTTCAATTTTCACAAACAAATGCTCACAAACATAAAACAATGTGTAATGCGTCCTGCAGTTTAAAGAAAAATCTGAATTATTTTTTTCATCAGTATGAAGGACATGAGTAAAAGTTTCGTTTCACATTTTCTAATAAAATTTTTGATCTGCCTGCCATGCTAAAACGTGGAATTTCTATTAAACGTGCATATCAAATTTCAACAAATGTAGTAAGTACCATAAGTATTTAGTACTCTTATAATTATAATTATTACTATTGGTATTATTATTATTATTATTATTATTCCTCTTACATTTTTATGAAAATATTGTCGTGCAACTTAATATTTTTGATTGTGTCCAATATAAATAGATTTATTTTAAATATTTCCTAAATTTATCCAAATCTCTATTATTGATTCCCATTTTTAATACTTTGAAACATAATTAAAAAGTGTTTATGACTTCAGTTTATGTGTTTGTCATCATTAAGTATTGTAACTATCGTAAATGTTCTCTGATTGTCAAGTATATGTTATTGAGATATAGTATAGTATGATCACATTAACATATTGAACAAACTGGTGTGATAGAATAAAGGCAAAAAAAGTCTTCATAACATTATACAGTTAAATCTTTCCAGTATGCTTCTGCCTTCAAAGTGGTAGAACGTCTTCTTAACGCCTGCAGCAGTAAAATTAATGAACCACATGATTCCTGCCCAATACTGGGCATTATCGTTCATTATGTACTTCTGGCCGATCGGAGCTCTAGCAACTGCACTTGGTATATCCAGTCTGCAACGATGAAAGGCCAACCTTAGTTCACTATTGCTGTGTGTGCCACTGGAGAATTCATTCTCTCACGAAAAGGTCCACCGACTACTCGCCGACCCCTCTCTCATACTGGGGCGAACATCACGCCCTTTATTGAGTCCCTCACTTGCCTCTAATAGGCTTCACATAAAATTATAATTACAAAAACTTTCAAACATATGACAGAGTATGATAGGGGAGGAGGTGCCCGCACGATAGTGGGCTTTAATTACATTGGAATTCACATGATAGACTATATATAGAGTATTGAAATGATATAATAATAATTATTATTATTTACAATATATACACTCCACAAGTTGACATCAATCTTCAGTCTATTCTTCATCTGTTACCTCATTAAATTTCTTGCCATTTTCAAGTATAAAACAAACCATGATCCAGGAAGCACACCATAAATCCTGCAATTTGTAAATGAAGCACCTGGACTCAGAGAGAGAGTCACCAATAATGTCACTCCCAACGATGGGGCTACATTTTTTTGAGAAAGTCAGTAAGGCACTTTCTAATGTTCGGCTCCAAGAAATAGGAGCGAACTGAGGGAGATGTAAGCCTCGGGCAAAACATCTCTCTAAGTGGTTGCGTTCCAATACACTCAACCAGGAGATGATCACTGGTAGCTGGAACTGGAGACATAGAGAACGGACAAGCACGGCGTATTGGTAGAATACGGAAGCTGCGGTAATATGCGGGAAAGGGCTCCGTGAGAGCCCAGTTAATCATAGGAGAGATTCAGGCGCGTCTCTCAGAAACCTTTGGAATTATTCGGAAGACGCATTGGCCTGTTATATCCTCCTCCCACTGAATCTGCCAGAGTTTAAAAAACTCTCGACGAACAAAACGCTTGACTGAGCGTGGTGAGATTTGGACACGACTGAGATCTCCAGCTCAGCAGCACCCTGCTTCACCAGCCGGTTTGCTGCTTCATTGTCGGTGATCCCGACGTGGGCCTTCACCAAAAACCAACTGACTTCCATATCCTCACACAGCGCACGCAATTCCTCAACCAACGAGGCTAGACAGTCCATATTCCACCGAGCCATTAGCAAAGACTTTGAGTCCGTAAAGAGGGCAATGTGATTAAGGGTTTGACATTCTTTCAGTGCTTTGATAATTGCAGTGAGCTCAGCTTGGAACACTTTATGTGTTCTGGGGCGAAAGTCCATAGGAGAGGCCCTGGACCAAAGTCCCGCCTACAAACATCACCACGCCAGCGCCGACACCTTCGTCCGTCTTTGATCCGTCCGTGAAAACGCAAACTCTACGATGGAATTGGGAGACTTCTAAAGGAATAGGAGCGTCTTCAAAGTCGATAAACGGGGCTCTTGCAGGGTGTACTACCCATCGGACAGCTTTACTTTGAATATGATCTGCACGGATGGAGACTTGACCTATTTCAAGATCACAATTCATGCGGAAGGCCCGTGTGAGAATGATCTCCTTCTGCACCTGAAGATCCAGCGGCATTGTACCGGCCAGGATTTGGATGGCTGCCGTATTAGTGGTACGGAAACACCTGGTTATCTGTTGGAGAGCTGGCCTCTTGCCGAAGCCAGCTTTTTTCTCATACGTCTGGTGCCTGTACATCAGAAGCTACAGGCGTACGAGGCCAGCTTTCCATCAGTTGTGTGTAGAGCTGTTTGAGCACTTCTCCAATCAAGCCCTAGTCTCTACGATTGAAAAAACAGATCGACTTGACATAATGTGCGATAGAGTCCCTTATGTAGGCTACGTGCGCCATGCCATTGAGCTTTGCATTGACGTGTACGCCAAGGTACCTCGCGGAGTTCTTCATTTGAATGGGTACACCAAGGAAGTGCATAAGGGGAAAGGTCGAGGGTCCTCTCCTCCTAACCAAACGTCGGAACACACGGAAGTAGACGGTGACAGTCCTATCTGTACTAAAGTTCAACCTCTGATCCACCGCCCATTGAGCAATATTTTTTGAGGGCAAGGTTTGTGCAGCGGCTACATTGGTATGCATTAGAAGCCTCTACCAACACACCAGAGTCATCTACGTACGCTATGATCCCTACAAAGTCTCCACGAGCCAACCGCAGACATGGATCTGCCTACGTTCTGTTGCCCAATACGCAAACTAACCACAGTCAGTTCTGAGCATCAGACGACTCGTTTCATGAGTCTTTTTTTAGCAATTTGGACAAATTTAGTCAATGGGGGTGAAGCGACGAATAGTCAACCTCTACACACTGAGCAGGACGGAATTGTTTGTTCCCCTCAAAGCAATTCATACACTTCAGTTCCTATCCACATTTTGGTTTATTCCACTTTCTGTCTGACTTGCCTTTGGGCTTTCCACAATCAAGACAGGTCTCTGTGTTCTTAAACGACTTACCGACGTGGCCGTACTGTACACATCGATAACATTGGGTCGGTTGGAGGTGCTCAGACAGCTTTACCCTCGTCCAGCCAATCACCAGCCTTCTTAGATTTATCAAAGCTCGGAAGGCGTCTGCAGACATCTCCAAAACCCAGTTGGTCATGTCCTTTCCCTTGTTAGGGAATTTGATCTGGACCGAACCCTCTTCCAAGCCCAATTGCCGCACCGCAGCTTAAAAAACGTCTCCCACTGAGACGTCGTTTTGGATGAATCAGATGACCCTGGGGCTTCGAAGCTTTGGAATAGAGCACTTGGGATAGAGCACTTTACTTTCTTTTTTTCAGAACGCTTGCTCTTCGGCTTGTCCCTTTTGCACTTCCGCCGATGCAGACGCCTGAGTGACGTCCGCATAGGTTCTGAATTGTGATTCTGCGTGTACTAAGGCTATATACTCAATTTCTTTACGTGCTGCAACAAGTTCTAAGGTCTTCTGCACGACTAACTCATAAACCTCCTCTAAATGGAAGTTTATGACTTCTTTTTCTGTCTTAGTTTGCTTTCCAAAGTTTGCTTTCCACCATGAGACTTTACTTATTAGATTTCTAGCGACTAATCACCTGTCCTGATTTCTTTCCATATCATAGACAGATACACCCAAATCACACACAGTAGATTGGTTCATTTCTTCGTCTAGCCTACCACCAGAAGAATTTCCAGCGATAAGAATTTAACCCACTACCTCCTATAATGTACATTTCGGATATTAGTAATTTCATAAGGTTTGTAGAACCTCATTTAGATATTTCTGATTATTTCTGGTTAAAATATTTCGATACAATCAGTTTTAGATATAGCCTCTTTGAAATACATATTTAAGCCCCCGGTCAAATAAAAACACTATTGCATGATAATGTGGAAATTCTTAACTCATTTAATCAACAAAGCCTAATTTAACAAAATTTTTAATTTAAACGCAATTTTAAGATAATATATGAAAGTACCACATAAACGTACCTGAGTAAATGTCGTAAAAGTTTCTCCGCATTTGAGGGATTCAGTGCGTAAATGATAGATCTGTGAAAATATCAGTGACCAAAATGCGTAGAATAATTTAGAACTATAATTTGAGAACTTGTCGATTTTTAACGAGCTTCCGCTTTAAGCAAATGAAACAGACGTGGAAGACCTTTACGTTGATATAGGTATTTGATCTTCAAAGTTTAAAAAGGGAATCTGATCCATTTTCATACACTTCAGTTCCTCTCCACATTTAGGTTTATTCCACTTTCTGTCTGACTTGACTTTGGGATTTCCACAATCAAGACAGCTCTCTGTGTTCTTACACGACTTACCGATGTGGCCGTACTGTACACATCGATAACATTGGGTCGGTTGGATGTGCTCAGAAAGCTTTTTCCTCGTCCAGCCGATCACCAGCATTCTTATATTTATCAAAGCTCGGAAGGCGTCTGCAGACATCTCCAAAACCCAGTTGCTCATGTCCTTTCCCCTGTTAGGGAATTTGATCTTGACCGAACCCTCTTCCAAGCCCGATTGCCTCACCGCAGCCTCAACGACGTCTCCTCCTGTGACGGGGATAATACGTCGCATTTACGCAGTTATGGGGACGATAAATAATGAACGATGTGTATTATAATGATAAATATATTTTTTAAAGAAATCTTTTTTAATGTAGTGAAATGGTTTGCGTTATGCTCTTGAATTTATGATTTTTCATTATTTAGCATTTATATACTCGTCTTGCGTTAATATTCTAAGTAAAAGAAAATTGCCACATTTAAGCAAAATGACCTTATTTGTAATACAAAGTTTTCTTTTCTTTTTTTTTAAATCCTGCATACGATAATTATAGTTATTAATGTTTTCCTGCAGTACAAAAAACATTGCATTTTTATACCAAGCGCGTAACTGCGAGTTTGACGGAAACGCAGTTTTAGACAAGACCATACTTTACAACCTGAAAAATGTCCATATAACAACTTACCTTGATTGGTTTCATGAATAATAATACTCTGTATATATGAGGGTAAAATTAATTTATAAGAATTTCTAGTTTATGTAACTCCTTTACATGCCGTAGATTTCATTTCATTTGCGATACAACCCAACGAGACCCAGACAAGTGTTCATATAGGTGTAAATATGCAAGAGTACAAAATTTTATAGTACTAGTACACACTAATAAAACTTATTAATATATCTTACTGCTGCTGTATGTATTATGAGTATATATATAATTCATGAGCTAGATTCTGTGTAATATTCTAAGAAACCAATTACCAAAGTGTCACCAAAGTGTCACCAAAGTGTATATGTTATGTAGTCTGGCTAAAGCTGTAATTTTATTTTACAAGTTATTTTTATAGTATATAGGAAACCAATAGTCAATCAATCCACTCCACCACATAAGCTTCAGCTCATTTTCCTACATATCTTCGGCATTTAGACATTTTTTTTTACATAGTTTATGTCCCTGATCTGTTAAGAAATGAGCTAAATCAAATACGTGATGTCACAAGCTGTAACGTATATAAAGAAATCACTATGAATCCAGAAATTCTGAGCATGAATAATACAAAGGAAAGAAATTTACGCACACTAACTGATTTTAATTGTTAGATAACGTGCAAATTTTTCACGAGAAAAGAATTTTTTGTCTGGCGTAATTAAATAGATTTATATAAGAAAGTCACTTATTATCATTAAAATAAAAATATATATGCTAAAAGTGTTTGCAGTAAACATGAATATTTAAAAACTTTTAATAAACACACCTACTAGTTCCGTACAAACAACCTGTGATATTCTCAAAATAAGTAATAATAAAATAAACTATATTCTCAAAAAGTATTAAATATGAACTTGATAAACAAACATCACGAGATATCAGGTACCATGAGTGCAAGTTCTTTAATTAAAAAAAGAACAATCATCTGTTAACGGGATTTATTTTCTGTTATTTTAAAACATTTTAATGATTTCGCACTAAATTCTAATTAACTCAAAAAAGGCTGATTCATTACATATGCTCCTCTGTGCATATAATTTTGATGGATTCTTGCAAAAATGGACAAGAAATAAAAAATCTCGATAAATAAATTACTTTACTATTCCTTAAATTAATATGCAAAGTGTATATGTTATGTAGTCTGGCTAAAGCTGTAATTTTATTTTACAAGTTATTTTTATAGTATATAGGAAACCAATAGTCAATCAATCCACTCCACCACATAAGCTTCAGCTCATTTTCCTACATATCTTCGGCATTTAGACATTTTTTTTACATAGTTTATGTCCCTGATCTGTTAAGAAATGAGCTAAATCAAATACGTGATGTCACAAGCTGTAACGTATATAAAGAAATCACTATGAATCCAGAAATTCTGAGCATGAATAATACAAAGGAAAGAAACTTCAATGCACGAAATTTCAAGAAATATATGCATAATATCCTTCTCTTTTTCTTGAAATTTTGCAACTAAACCTTAAAAAATTCAATATCCGTCTTGCTGCTAAACCTTCGACTACAAAAGAAAAAAAACAGAGTCCTTAAGAAAATAGATCCAAAAAAACCTGATCAACTTTCGGGTGTACATAAAATCTCGTTCACCAAAACCGACGGATCATTGCAAGATTCTGCAGGATAAATCAATTTGCATTATTATGATTTTTTTATGTGTATTTTTTTAGATATTACGGATTTATTGACCATCTTACATTTGCAGTTTAAGCAACAAGCTCATCCAAAAAGCATTGTAGTTTATTCTTCAATATATAAAAAAATCAAAATATACGATCCCTAAAAATTGCTTTTCATGCTTCCCATTTTTATAGCTCTATAATAAGAGTTCCGACTTCACCAATCTCTGAAGAGTTCTGTTCAGAAAAAAATAAAATTAAGTTTTCTGAGTGTGCTAAATGTAGCATACGTCAGAGATAATAACAAAAATATTTTCTGGAAAGTAGGAACGCCATTGCTTGTAGCGATATATGAGTTGAAATGACACTTTATAAGCGATAAAATCTTCCAAGAGTTATTTAATTGCCATGAAATAATATCAATTTTTCTTAGAGTTCTCTTAGCTGGAAAAATAATTTTATTGCAGTATGTTTTGAAATAATATTTATTGTTATGAAATTAAAAAAATAATAATAATAATCGTGATGTGGGATTGTGATGTGAAAAGATGTGGGCAATTTTGTTTTCAAATTATTTTAAAACAATTAATGCTCACCCTGTAATTTATGAAGCAATATCAGAAAAAATGCAAAGTAATAAAAATAAAACTTATTAATGTTTCTGTAAAGTTAGTATGTCTTCAATTGAAATGCTACCGAATTAAAACTAAAAAGCTTAATTTTGAAGACAAACCATGTAAATATAGAGTTCTTTTATATTCAGAAATAATAGTAAAGTTACTTATTATATTTAATTGTAAAATGCGTTTGCTTATAATCAGAGCTATAACTATGGATTCTGTCCCAAAATAATGTTTTAACATATTTTTGTTTTTGTTTTTTTAAATGGCATAAACATATTTCAGAAGCAAACATTTTTTTTAAAGTTCAAATAAACAATTCAGCAAACAAAAATATAGTGTTTTTTTTTATTATTATTATTTAACCGATAACTTAGTATATCGGTCTAAATTGTTGGCCTTCTGCTTTCTTTAAATATCGAATGCTTATAAGCAGTAAATACGTTGTTTAAATACATAAAACAGGATTAATTTGCAAGTAAAATAATTTTGAAATTATAATATATTTCGATGAATATCCATTAAATGGGAACTTTAACATGAGGACTATATGAAACTCATTATAGATTGAAATAACCATTCGAAAATCTCTAAATATTTATTCCGCATTTCTTTTGTGATGAAAGATTATAATGATCTTTAGTGAGATTTAATACGTAACATTCGTTCTAATTACGATGTTTAATACTTTCTCTAGGCTTTAATGTAGCAGCTTATTTCAACATATTCATAATTTCTTGTGGAATTCTTGTAGTACTTTAAATATTTTTTTATTAAAAAGTATCAAACTGTTAGAAGTAAATGAGACAATCTAAGGTGTTGTGTAATTATTGTACAAGAAAATCAGAAAATGAATTTGCCTTAGAAAATAAATATAACTGAAATCGTTTAACATTTGTAAAATAAAAGAAAGAAAAAAAATGTCCTTTCAAATATTTCGTGGCAACGTATTTGGTATGTTTTTCCTTGTTATTGAATTAGTATGGTATTTATTAAATTCGAATTTCTCCCAAAATAAATATTGCACTTATATTATATCTAATGGATCTTTTTAGTCAAAAATGATAAGCAACAACCACGAGCTTTAAAAGAAAATTCATAATATATATATATATATATATATATATATATATATATATATATATATATATATATATATATATATATATACAGGGTGCAAAATGTTATCTATCGCCGACCTTTAGTTTCTCAACCGTTGGTTGTAGACATATAGTTCCAATTACAAAAGTGTTTAAAATGAAGTAAATATTCATGTTGAGGCGTTAATAAAGTAAAAAAATCAATTTTATAAAAATTACGAAGTCCTTTACGACCGGTCCCTATAATTATATTTATTAAATGTTTGCACCTATCATAACAAATTCAACACAAAAAGTTTGATTTCTGTACGACAAAAATTGAAACAGTTATTAAATTTCAATGTTTGAGCTTTTTTCACATGATTTTGTCTTTCATTCAAGTAAAAAATCATCAGTTAAAAAATCAGTTTAAAAAATCAGTCAAAAAATTAATTAGAGTAATTCGAGATCGAAACCAGGGTGCAATGTCCTTTTTACGGCAAAACAACCTTTAGCCGGTATGGCAAAATCGGTGTATCACCAAAGAGGGTTATTTCATCTAATAATTTGAGCTGACTTTCGGGGGTCGTATACAAAACGAAGAATGAAATATTGAAATTAAACAGAAAAAATAAATATCAATTTATTATCATATTAGAAAACGGTCTACTATAAAAAATGAATAAATCAAATACCGGAATCTACTAGAGATTACTCAAACTTTTCTCCATTAATGGCAATGCACAATTGAATGTGTAACAGTACTGAGTTCTGGACACGTTGGATCATAGCAGGTGTAACTGTACGACAAGCGAGGATGATGCGCTGCTTCAGATCAACCAGAGAAGTAGGCTCAGTCACATACACCTGTGTCTTGATGTATCCCCGAGATAGAAGTCCATGGAGTCAAGTTCGGTGAACCCAGTGGCCACTCTAGCGGACCACCATATACTAAATATAATTATAGGGACGGGGGGAACCGTATAAAAAGTTAGATTTCGTAATTTTTATAAAACTGATTTTTTTACTTTATTAACGCCTCAACATGAATATTTACCTCATTTTAAACACTTTTATAATTGGAACTATATGTCTACAACCAACGGCTGAGAAATTAAAGGTCGGCGATAGATAACATTTTGCACCCTGTATATATATGCCCACATTAGGAAAAATTACTAAAATTCACAAAAAAAAATCTTTAAAAATAAATTGGAAATTGTACGTTCGACGTGAAAAATGTGGTGCGTTTGTACTAGAACTAGTTTTATAAAAATCCAGGTCATGGTACAATAGGTCTTGCACTCATATGTAAAAATGCATGAATACAAAATTCATTTTATGTGCAGGTTTTCATATTATAGTAATTGATTTTATTTTATGAAATTAAGTTTCAATACTCTTTTACAAAAAATTAATAACAGTTCTGTTACATTAAAAATATGCTATGCGCAAAAATCCAATACAAGACAGTGTAAAAAAAAATCATCATTATTATTTCAGTTAAATAAATTATATCATCTGTTATTTTGATATGATTAATTTCCGTAATAAAATAAGTACATTTTAAGTTGGAAAAATTTTACCTTTTGTTGACATTTACTGAAAATTTCAATGGGGAACATAAGCCTAGCTTTGAAATTTTCAGAACTTGAAATCCATATTTAGACTATTTTTCCATTTAATATCTATTCCTCCGGGAACATATATCCAAACAACTGTCGGTAGATTAAAAGATTGCTATAATTAAACAATTTTAGTATACAACTTAGGATTTTAAATTCAGTAATACGGAAATAATATGACCATCTTAAATATGACATAATCATGATGGCAACCTAGAATCATTACCTATCATGGGATATCATTTAGATAAGTACGTATGACAGGATTTCATAGAATGAAGAAATCTTTTATTAATATATTTTAAGTTTTGATTCGATTTTCATAAAATTTGAAATGACTCGACAAACTTCTGCAACGATTATATATATTTAATTTCAAATCATTTGGTTGGGTAGTTTTTGTTCTGTTATATGCGGACAAACGGTCGGACCAGACGAAGACTATAAGTGCTACGTATTTATATAATTACGAACGCACCTAAAAAATGCAATTTAAACAAATTACAGAAATAATTGAGAAAAAAATGTGCTGGATAAGTCTGTTGTAGCTATTTCTACTCTGTGCATTATTATAGATTAGCAGATCCGCCCGGACATGACTGACATAACTAAGGACATAACTGAAGCTGAATCGGATGCAACCAACCAACCGATCAAGCATTCTGGGGAAAATAATTTAGTGAAGAAGGAAAAAATCGGCAAAATTTCAAAAATCGTCCTACGAATTTCGAATAAACTTTATTGAAAAGAGGACAAAATTTGGCTAAAAGATTGGAACTGGATTCATGTTACTAATGTAAAAAAATAGCAGAAAAACGTGAAAAATTGCATAAAAAAATAATTAAAAAAATCTAATCTAAAAATTCAAAATCGGGTTTTGAGATGATAAACTACATACACAGATGTACCTGCTTACCATATTTTATAGCTCTACGTGAAGCGGTCTCCAACACAGTCGACAGACAGACGCACAGACACACACACAAAACCTCTTACTTTATTATTGTAGTTTAACAAATTTTCTAAATTATTTTATCACATTAAAATACATACATAATTATATCAGAGAGGTATAATTGCAGTATACGAATATAATCGTTTAAAATTGCTTTTTGATATTTAGTGTAGTGTATTTTGTGCATGTAGAAATGTTTTAAGAAATTAATAATTAAATATAAGTAAACATTTCATAGTGTATAAATTAATTTATTGGTTATTATTGGGGATAATAATTCTAAATGAAACTAAAACAAAAATATTGCGTATGTATAATTGATAAAATAATGAAAAAACGCATATAATAAAGACTACGTAGTCTGTATTATAAATTTAAATTGCGTTTTTTACAATATAATAAATCTATCTGTCTGAAAATATAAAGATGAATTATGACTGCAAGAGATTAAAGTGACTTTTAAAAATAATAATGCATTTTACATATATTTTTAATGTAATTTTATATTTACATAAAGGTGCATTTTAATGTTATTTGGGAAACTTTAAGCGAATAATTAGATACTTTACAAAAAAGTCAAAATTACATGTCATTGCCCCCTAAAATCTAAATTGAGAATTTGTATTTAATGCAATTTACTAATGCAACTAATTATATTAAAAAAGTTTAAAATTCATTTAAATAATATGCAATTATAAATTATTCTTTTTTTTCTTTTCAGTCGATATTTTATGTATAAGTAATAATGTTAAAAAATGGAATGATTGCTTAAAATATCTAGATAGAATCAACAACAGGGTAAGTAAGTGATATTCTGCAGTAAACGAAATGCATGCTAATTAACAGAGGTTCATCAAATAGTTTCATTAATTAAATCATTCGATCTGAAATGCATTGGACTACATGTATTTAGAAATCGTTACGGAAATTACTGTAAATCAAATTCAACAAATTTTAGCTCTAAAGGTTACGACATTTATATGTAAACAATCACAAATTACGTTTTAACACAATGATATTCGAATTACAAAAGCTTGCTTTGTGTAGTATCTAACTATTTGCTTACAGCTTTATAATATGTTTCATAAATATTAAGTGCATGACATATAGTATATAATGAATTAAAACCGCTACTGCATACAAATGTTATGCACTGTTCTCACATGATGTAATGTGTGCCTGTAACAATGAATGGAGATTTTAAATTAATTTCAGCTTTTATTCTTTCAGCGCATTAGAAAAAACAATTTTTGTGAAAGGAAACACTTTTTTGTAACAGAAACATCACACTTTATGAAGCGTCTTTCACATAGTAATTAATAAAAAGAATTTAGAAGTTTTACATTCAAACAATTCTCCTTTTGTCCATCAAAAATGCGTGTTCAAAATGTCATATAATTATAATTTATTGAATTATAGACATGTTAGAATCAAAGAATGAATTTATTTTTATTTAAGATTTTACGCAGGATTTCGATTTCAATTACACTAAGACTTTTTTTTAACAAGGGATACTCAGTCCATATTTTCTGTTTCACGTCTAATTCATTTAGAATCATGAAAAACAAACTCCGAGTTGGTCACTTAATATGTAAGTTGTGTTACACTTTCAGCATTTTACACTTGCACATACATTTTATATATCACTGATCTTGTAGGTGTACACGACAATTTAGTATTTTTTTTAAAATACCACATATTGGTTTGTATAAATATCAGTATACATCAATAAATTTTCGTGTACAATGTATTCATGCGAAAAAAATATCGTTGGAAGACTGAGATTTACAAAAATAGTTCTTTAAATTTGAAATATATATATATTTGAATATATATATATAATAAATTAACCGGTTTTTTTGAAAAATAATTAAGACAAAATCTATCTGTCTATTTATATGCATATGTATATATATTAATAAGAAATTTTAAAACAACATATTTCCTAGTTATGTATATTTTCAGAACTTTAGGTTGTAATCGTTCACAGAATTATAATATTTTTTTATTATAAGGTAAAGCTAGGATAGTCTGCGCACAATTCAAAAGAATAGCAATAAAAAATCTAAATATTAATTTTTTGCTAAACTATTCATGAATAATTCTTACTTCATTTGTTTTTTATGCATTTCCATTTCTATTTTGTTGTTATGTTGTAAATTAATAGAACAGTTGTAATAAAACCAAGAAAGTTATTTTGCGCAATCTGTCCTTACAGGGTTCGTGTGATTGCGCACATGGGTAGGAGATATTGTTACTAATAATAACTACAATTAAATTGTTAAAAAAATAATTACACTATGACATTGTTGTAAGGTTTTTGTGAATAAATATTATTGTATTAGGAGTGAATATTTCAACCTAATGATTAAAGAATCAGAAAAAGGAAATAATTTTAAAAACGATTAAAAAATTTTAATTAAAGGAAAAAAAAAAATAAAGAATCAGAAAAAGCAAGTCCAGATAAGATTACAAAATAAAATTATGTTACTTCAAAACACGTTTAACTTAAAATTAGTCCATTTTCATTTTTCATTTTTATATGCAAATTTACCAATAAGCTGCGTAATCTCTCCTAGCATAGAAACTAATGGGAACACTGCGCCATCTCTCCTAAGTAGCAGATGCGCAATCTCTCCAATTTCGGTAGGAGAGATTGCGCGGCCTTTTATTTAAACATGACCTCTTCTAAAACGAACCGTTGATGTTCACATTGTTAGTCTAGATTAGTAGCTTATGAGAAATCGTTTAAGTTTAAAATAATTTGTACTATTGACATTGTATAGAAATTCTGATGAATAGCTATGAAAATTCAAGCACTTACTTTGGGAAAACAAAACAAAATAGCAATACTTTATCTTAGACGCTCAAAGCAATCAACGTGCACTTTCAAGTAGACACCCCACTATTGCTGTTGTACAACTACCTTGAGTCACTGCGCTCTCAATCTACTCCTTCCCCTCTATGTGCGCAATCTCTCCGACCGCGTCATCTCTACTGGCTTTACATTAAATAAAAATAAACCATTTACAATTTGTTCACGTTTTAATTTATAAAAAAAACTTTTCTAAACGCTTTTCGAATATATTTGGATATTGATTCATCGAATATATTTGGATGATTATTCATTCACATTTTTTGTTCTAAATATAAATTTTAATGTTATAGAAATCTTTTTTTTTAAGTGTAGTTCATAATTTATAATTTTGTTTGGAATTTTCAGGATAATAGTATTATCTACACAATGAACTACATGAGAACTACATAATGAAATTTGAATGGCCAAGCAATGCAGCCGAATTGAACCCAATGCAAAATGTTTGGGCTCTGAGGAAGGATGAAGTTTTTAACGACCTAGTAATTTTATTTTCGTTTATTAATTCAATTATGATGATTAAAAAAATAATAATAAACATTCAGAAAAGCTAACATTTATTTGCTGTGCTTTCAGTTTATTCTTGTGAAATAATGTTTAATATGTTGTTCTTTGTTTAATTCTATCTAATTGTAGTGAGTATTTACTATAAATAAAATTTAAAATAAAAACTATAAAAAATGTAAACATGTAATCTTTATTTGAAAATTGGAAGTTATGGATTATAGATATTAAAGAATATAATAATTTATAAATGAAATATGTTTTACTTTATGTAAGGTTTGTTATGTATCAATAAATTAAGCTGGACGTATAGTTTTTTCACTTAAAAAATGTACACAAGCTACTACAAATTTAAATTAGTTTTCAATAACCTTTACAATTAAAATATCAGTTTTATTTTTCTTAAAAAAAAAAAAAAAAAAAAAAAAAAAAAAAAAAAAAAAAAAAAAAAAAAAAAAAAAAAAACAGGAGTTGAATTAGGTAATGAGCTCTGAAAATACAAGAGCTAGAAGTATTTGATTTGCTGTTTCAAATTATACTTGTACACATGGATTGTTTTCTTTTAATTGGATTAAGTTAATATTATTTTGTTAGACAAGTTTCATATGTCCTAAGCATCATTAAAAATAAAGCAAACATGAATATACAAGCTCAGACGATCTTATGAATCTTCAACGAAATGAAAAATATCCTCTTCAAGCGCATTAAGCTCCTCCTACATCGTCTCAGGCAGTCGACCAATCACTATTCAACATCGCCTCCAATCGTTCTACGCATGATGGTTTGTAAAATCGCCCCGAAACTCGTAGGATACAAAATTTAATCATTATCGTTAGAGCCATTTTTTAGATAAAATTAACTTGACCCATAATGACCGATGACCAAAATGGCCCACTAATCGAATTTCTCGAACATGTGACCTAGCCCAACAGTCTTCTCGTTCCCGAAAACCATAGGATACAAAATTTAGTCTAAATAGTCTGAGACGTTTTTGATAGAAAAATAGCTTGACCCCCAGTTACCCAAAAATGATCCACTAATCGAATTTTCTCGGACATGTGACTTAGCTCAAAGATTTTCTTGATCCCGACAGTCGTGGGATACAAAATTTAATCAAAATTGTCAAAGTTTTTTTTTTAGATAAAACTGACCCGCGTTGACCCCAAAATGACCCACTAATTTAAAGTTCTCGAACATGTGACCCAGCCTAATAGTCTTCTGGGGCTCGAAAATGGTAGGATACGAAATTTTTGTCAAAATCGTTTGAACCATTTTCAGACACAATTTGCTTGACTTTGACCCATGGTGACCCAAAATGACCCACTAATCGAATATTCTCGAACATGTCACCTAGCCCAATGGTTTTCTGGTGCCCCAAAACGGTAGGATACCAAATTTCATCAAATCGTTAGAGCCGTTTTTAAGATAAAATTTGCATATATAACCACACATACAAACACAAAATTTGCTCGTATTAGACTATATGATTTGGTGTTGTAGTTAGAGAAACAAAAATATTTACATTTGTAAAATAATAAAAGAGTTCGTGTGCAAAATTGTACTTTTTTGCTTTCAAAACAGTTTTTCCCCTGTAATTTCTCACCAAGTTATTTTTCAGAAATTCAAAATGGCTGTAATAACAAAAAATAATGTAGCCACCCACCATGATGAATTTAAAAAACTTAGATCCAACTATTATTTAAAAAAGCTCAGTGGCCCGAGCTATATAACGAGCCAATGTACAAATCTTTCCCTTATTGAGTCCCTTTCAAAACAAATGCTATATTTGAAATATATACATAATTTTGTAATAAGAAGTACATTTCTATCATCAGAAGTTTATGAGATTATTACCATTACCTCATTTTTGAGTTACCCAATAATTGAACTATTATCATTACTCAATTACTTAAAAGACGTTTAACTCAGAAGCGCTAGTAAAGAAGTACATTTTATTTTTC
Organism: Maratus michaelseni; assembly: GCA_963931845.1. Lineage (NCBI taxonomy): Eukaryota > Metazoa > Arthropoda > Arachnida > Araneae > Salticidae > Maratus > Maratus michaelseni. The sequence goes on along the minus strand of OZ007591.1, from coordinate 286,139,172 downwards.
TGCTTAGTTATATATTATTGAAAATTATAATACTTTGCTTAATTCGTCACCGCTTGTGAAAGTTTTAATTAAAATTTCTTACAAACTCACAACAATGTAACTTCATTAACTATCCGGAAAACTAAGTTAGACTTTTAAATAAAACTTTAATTATCATTTGAAGACGACAGAATCAATTAATACTGTTTAATTCTGTTTACACAATATATTCCTTTCAGTGGAACTTTCAAACTCTTGTTTTGAAAATTGTATTAAATTGTATCATAATTGTCGTTAAATTGAATGATTCTTAAGTTCGTTATAATTTTGTCAAGTGTTATATAAATAACTTCGCTGAAGAATCCAAGCTTTTACAACAGTACATGTAATTGAATTAAAATTATAAATCGAACTATTCCATTAAGTTTAAATTCTGTAAAGGCATATTTATAAAATATTTCGCAATTTAATTATGACATTTTCTAGTAACAAATTGTTAATTTCCATTATATTGAAGTGTTTTAGCGTTTTCAGAAACGGGAACTCTTAAAGGTACAAAAACGTACGCTGAGTTCACTTTTTTTAAAGAAATATTTAAATTTGTCTTATTCAGTATGAAACGCGAAAGGATTATTAAGTATTTTATCCGACATTTTTAGTATAATTTTCATGTGCCGGAAGGAACCATGAAATATTTAAACATGCATATTATGCATGTAAATTACTACATATGTAATACCATAAGTATTTTGTGCTTACAACAACAACAACAAAGTTAATATTAATAATAATAATAATAATATGTATATTATCTTTCACACATTTCCATGAATAAGGTAGAGCTATTAATAAATTTTAAAGATTTGCGATTAAAATGAAATCTTTCTTTCCTGCATTATTGTAATTCCCTGTTATAGATTCATGTTTAAAAACTAATAATTACCGTATATACTCCGTTTAAGTCGAGGAATTTCTGACAATTTTCGGCAAGCAAATTGGGAGGCGGGGGGGGGTGTCGATTTACACGCGAGTTAATTAAAACAACAAAAAAAAACTTCAAATACTGCCACAATCTGGCTTTTTATGTGTAAGAATAATAAAATAATATTTAAAATATACAAATAATAATAATTTATCATAAAAAAATTCATTATCATAAAAAAAAATTTTTTTACTTACCACTTTTTCGCATTAACGAATCTCTCCTACCATATAGAGCGCGCGCTTTTCTCCCATCTTTTCCTCGGATTGACTTGATTTTATGCAAAATTGAAGTAAAAACTTAGGGTGTCGACTTATACGCGGGTTTTAGATTTTTTGCAGAATTTTCATTTAAAGTTAGGGTGTCGACTTATACGAAAGTCGACTTATACGCGAGTATATACGGTAAATATAAATAATAACATAAGTACGGATATTGTGCAGTGTATGAATTTAAAAACTAAAGATATATTACATAAAAAACGTAAGTTATCATAAGAAGATTTAATGGAAATGGAGTATTTAATAAACATTTTTATGTGCAAAATTTTTTTATGGCAACTTGCGCTTTATCCTTTGTGTAGGAATGTAATAGGCTCATAAGCTCAATCCCATTAAAAGAGAGGCAGATTTTTAATCTAAAATTCATAAATGCTGTTTTTGAGACTTTCTTTTCGTTTAGCAATATTAGGTTTTAAAAAATAAATCATAAACAAGAGAGATTAGAAATATTGATAGCATTTACAATATTTTTTCTAACTATTATTATAAAAAAGTAACGCTTTTTTTTTTTTTTTTTTTTTTTTTTTTTTTTTTTTTTTTTTTTTTTTTTGTAGGGGGTATCTGTGGTACTACCGAATCGTGTTCGAAATTTATGGTGTCAAATTGAGAATGACTATCCTGCTCCAACATAGTCTATATTTTATGTTGGTGCCACTACCTCCAGAGGGATGCAAGAGTGAAAAACCTTCTAAAATTGGGATTTGTGTGATACTAAAGAAGCTAGAAACTAGGAATTTGACATGGTAAGTAATTATAAGATGTAAATGCTCTCTAAGAATTGATTATAAAAAAAATTCTAAAATGAAAAGTATGAAATGAAGGAATAGCGTTCTAAAAATGTTCTAAATTACGATTTCTACGGAATTGCTAAGAATAGAAATTTCAAATTTGACATTTACAAATTTTACTTTTAACACGCAAATGTATACACAACGCTTAAAAAAATCAAAATTTAAAAGGTGCAGGAGATGGAATAACATTCTAAATTATGGTTTGTGTGATTCTGAAAGGACTAGAAACTTGAAATTTGGCTTGGCAGCCACATATAAGATTTAAATGCACTCTAAGAACAGCTTCTAAAAAAATCGAAATTTCAAAGATTGAAATGAGTTAAAAGCGTTCTAAAAACGATCTCAATTATGATTTCTATGGAATTGTTAAGGACAGAAACTTGAAATTTGTCATGACTGCTATTTTTAAGATTCAAATACACACAAAACACAGTTTTTTTCTTAAATCGAACTTTAAAAAGGTATAGGAGTAAAAAAGATTCTTAATTACAATATTTGTGATACTTGGAAAGACTAGAAACTTGAAATTTGGCATCTTTTACATTTAAAATAAAAATGCACTCTAAGAATGGTTTCTAATAAAATAGAAATTTAAAAGTGTGAAATCATAGGAACGCGTTCTAAAAACGTTCTAATTTAGGATTTTTTTCTATGGAATGGTTAAGGACATAAACTGGAAGTTTGACATGGCTGCTTTTTTAAAGACGCAAATATTCGCTTAGAACAGTTTCCCAAAATTCGAAATTTAAACGGGTGAAGGAGCAGAAATAGTTCTAAAAGGGCAATTTATGTCATACAGTTTGTATAAAAGCCTAGAATTTGGCATGGTGGTTACTTTTAATTTGTAAATGCTCGCTAAGATCGGTTTAAGAAAAAAAAATCAAAATTTAAAAAATAAAAGCGTTATAAATTATGATATTTATGGAATTGTTAAGGAGAGAAACTGAAAGTTTGACATGGTTGCGACTTTTAAGATTCAAATGTTGGCTTAGAGAAGAGCAGTTTTCTAAAAATTCGAAATTTAGAAGATTGCAGGAGCAAAAAATGCTCTAAAATTTTCATTTGCGTGATGCAGTTGATATAGATGGAATGCTGGAATTTGGCATTGTGGTTACATTTAAGATGTAAATGCTCATTAAGAGTTTTTTTCTTCGAAATTTAAAAGGGTGAAATGAGCGAACGTTTTTTTTAAAAATATATTTTAAAGTATGACTTATTTGGAGCTGGTAAGCCTAGAATATTGAAATCTGGTGTGGCTGTTACCCTAGAGATTTAAATGTTGGCTCAGAGCACTTTTATAAAAATTTGAAATTTAAAAGGGTGTAGGAGCAAACAATCGTTTTAAAATTGCGATGTATGCTATACAGTTGGTACAGAAGATTGAAAATTGACATGATGCTTACATTTAAAATGTAAATACTCGCTGAAAAATTCGTAATTTTAAGGATGAAATGAGTGGAAAAATGCTCTAAGTTACGATTTAGTTGGATTTATCCTGGTTAGAAACTTGAAATTTGGTATAATGGTTACTTTTAAGATACAGATGAACAGTACTAACAGTTAATAAAAAATTCGTAATTTAAAAGGTGTGAAATGAGCTGAAAATGTTCTTTATTGCGGTTTATTCAGAATTTTTATAGTTAGAAAATTAAAATTAGACATGTCTGTTATGTTCAAGACGTAAATACTCGCACAGAACAGTTTTCAGAAAATTCAAAATTTAAAAGTGTTCAGAAGCAAAAATCATTCTAAAATTGCGATTTTTGAGATACTGCTGAGCTAGAAAATTCGAATTTTGCATGGAAGATATTTTTAAGGTATGAGTGCAGGCTAAAAACGATTTCTAAAAAAATCAAATTTAAACTGGTGAAATGAGCAGGAAGCATTCTAAAAACCTTCTAAATTATGATTTATCTGAAATTGTTAGGGATAAACACTTGAAATTTTACATGGCTCTTACTTCATGCATCTGCAGAGCTGTTTTTAAAAATTTAGAATTTGTATAGTGTGCAAGAAGAAAATATGTTCTAAAATTACGGTTTCTGTGATATGGTTGTTATAGAAGCTTGGAATTTGGCATGGCGATTGTATTTAAGTTGTAAATTCTTGCTAAGCCTTAGGAGATAAAATTTAGTCAAAATAGTCTGATCCTTTTGTTAGATAAAATTAGATTGACCCACAGTGGCCCAAAAATGACCCACTAATTGGATTTTCTCGAGTATATGAACTAGCCCAATGATTTTCTCTTGCCCAAAAACCGTAGGATACAAATATTAGTTCAAATCGTCTGTCCTAGCCCAACAGTCTTCTCGTTCCTAAAATTGTAGATACTAATTTTTATCCAAATCCCCTGAGCAGTTTTTAAGATAAAAATAGCTTGACCCATAATGAGCCATGACCAAAATGACCCACTAATTGAATTTTCTCGAACATGTGACCTAGTCGAAAAGTCTTCTCGTGCTCGAAAGCCATAGGATCAAAATTTAGTCTAAAAAGTCTGAGCCGTTTTTTAGATAAAATTAGCTTGATGCACAGTGACCCAAAAATGACCAACTAATCGAATTTTCTCAGACATGTGATCTAGCCAAATGATTTTCTCGTGCCCGAAACTCGTAGAATACAAAATTTAATCATAAACGTTAGAGCAGTTCTTTAGATAAGTTTAGTGTGATCCACAGTGACCCAAAAATGACCCACTAATACGATTTTCTCGAGCATGTGACTTAGCCCAATGATTTTCTCGTCTCCCAAAACCGTAGGATACGAAATTTAGTTCAAATCCTCTGAGCCGTTTTTAAGACAAAAATAGATTGACACCTAATGACCCATGACTAAAATGACCCCCTAATCGAATTTTATCGAACATGTGACCTAGCCCAACAGTCTTCTCGTGCCCGAAAATCATAGGATCAAAATTTAGTCCAAATAGTCTGAGCCGTTTTGTAGATAAAATTAGCTTGACCCACAATGACCCACAAATGACCAGCTAATCGAAAGTTTTCGAACATGTGACCCAGCTTAATTGTCATCTCGTGCTCGAGAATAGTAGGATACAAAATTTAGTCAAAATCGTTTGAACCGTTTTTTAGATACGATTAGCTTGATCCTGACCCATTGTGAACCAAAATGACCCACTAATCGAATTTTTTGAACATGCGACCTAGCCCAATCGTTTTCTGATGCCTAAAACTGGTAGGATACAAAATTTCGTCAAAATCGTTAGAGCTGTTTTTAAGATAACATTTTCATAAATTTTATGAAGAATTCTCATTTTTATAATCAGTACCTTTTTTTACGTACAAAATTTGTCTGACATTCCTTATTGTCAAACGAATATTTCTAGAATTTTTCCATTCTAACCTCATATTTTTGGAACGAAATTGTGCTTGAACAGAATAGCGGAAAATCGCTTCCCTATTTCTTCAAGGATTTGTATAAATATTTCACTCTACTGAAACACTATTCAGCTAATCATGTAATATAGGCAACACCAGCAAAATATGAAAATATCCATCATGTTTTTTTTTTCGGTTTTTAATTTCTTTTCTTTTTTTATGTTTCAAAGTACATTTTGATTAAATATTTTTGTGAAGTTAATTCTGACTGACTGGCAATGTTTTAACAATCAGCAGTTTAAATTGTTTTCCTATGTAAGAAATATTATTTTTCCTTTATAATAAAATGTGAAATCATTTGTGTCTTATGCTGAAGAAAATATTTTGATGGATGTTTTTGAATTTTTTTTTATCATATTACTAGTATAACAGCAATAGCTTTTGTTATTCTTATACTTTATTGTAGTCTTATACTTTAATGAGTTGCATAAAACAATTAATTTCATTCTTTCTTACAGTAAGATTTTAAGTTTGAAATATTAATATCTATCTTTTATTTCTCGATACCATTGATAAAATTATAAATATACTCGACATAACCTGCCCTGTACATTTATGAAAATAAGAACATATTTCATAAATCATCCGTTAGTGAACAGTCCATGAAAAAACGGTATTAAAAAATAACTCAAAATATTCAAACCCTAAAATTTGTATATAAACGGAATTAATATAAGGTAAAGCCAGGAGAGATGGCGCGGTCGGAGAGATTGCGCACATAGAGGTTCGGGGGGAAGGAGCAGAGTGAGAGCGCAGCGACTCCAGGTAGTTGTACAAAAACAGTAATGGAGTGTCCCAAAATAATTGCTTGAATTTTCATAGCTATTCATCAGAATTTATATACAATGTCAATAGTACAAAATATTTTAAACTTAAACGATTTCTCATAAGCTACTAATCTAGACTAACAATGTGAACGTCAACGGTTCGTTTTAGAAGAGGTCATGTTTAAATAAAAGACCGCGCAATCTCTCCTACCGAAAATGGAGAGTTTGCGCATCTGATACTTAGGAGAGATGGCGCATTGTTCCCTATAGTTTCCATGCTAGGAGAGATAACGCAGCTTAGTACTAAATTTCCATAAAAAATGAAAAAGGAAAATGGACTAATTTTAAGTTAAACGTGTTATTAAGTTTTATAATTTTATTTTGTAATCTTATCTGGACTTGCTTTTTCTGATTCATTATTTTTTCCCTTTAATTAAAATTTTTTAATCGTTTTTAAAATTATTTAATTTTTCTGATTCTTTACGCATTAGCTTGAAATATTCACTCCCAATACAATAAAATTTGTTCACAAAAACCTTATAGCAATGTCATTTAAGTGTAATTATTATTGTTAACAATTTAATTGTAGTTATTATTAGTAATAATCTCTCCTACCCATGTACGCAATCACACCAACCCTGTAAGGACAGATTGCGCAAAATAACTTTCTTGGTTTTATTACAACTGTTCTAAATTGCAACATAACAACAAAATAGCAAAGGAAAAACAAAAAACAAATGAATTAAAAATTATTCATGAATAGTTTAGCAAAAAATTTATATTTAGATTTTTTATTGCTATTCTTTTGAGTTGAGCGCATTCTCTCCTAGCTTTACCTTAGGTCAAATAACTTCCATAATTAATATGCTGAATATTTCACCGGAACCATATAAAAATGTCAATAAGACAATATGACAATAAGAAAATATTTCACAAATCATCCGTTAGTGAACAGTCCATGAAAAAACGGTATTAAAAAAATAACTCAAAATATTCAAACCCTAAAATTTGTATATAAACGGAATTAATATAGGTCAAATAACTTCCATAATTAATATGCTGAATATTTCACCGGAACCACATAAAAATGACAATAAGACAATATGACAATAAGAAAATATTTCATAAATCACCCGTTAGTGAACAGTCCATGAAAAAACGGTATTAAAAAATAACTCAAAATATTCAAACTCTACAATTTGTATATAAACGGAATTAATATAGGTCAAATAACTTACATAATTAATATACTGAATATTTCACCGGAACCACATAAAAATGACAATAAGACAATATGACAATAAGAAAATATTTCATAAATCACCCGTTAGTGAACAGTCGATGAAAAAACGGTATTAAAAAAATAACTCAAAATATTCCAACCCTAAAACTTGTATATAAACGGAATTAATATAGGTCAAATAACTTCCATAATTAATATGCTGAATATTTCACCGGAACCACATAAAAATTACAATAAGACAATATGACAATATAACAATAAGAAAATATTTCATAAATCACCCGTTAATGAACAGTCCATGAAAAAACGGTATTAAAAAATAATTCAAAATATTCAAACCTTAAAATGTGTATATAAACGTAATTAATATAGGTCAAATAACTTCCATAATTAATATGCTGAATATTTCACCGGAACCACATAAAAATGACAATAAGACAATATGACAATAAGAAAATATTTCATAAATCACCCGTTAGTGAACAGTCCATGAAAAAACGGTATTAAAAAATAACTCAAAATATTCAAACTCTAAAATTTGTATATAAACGGAATTGATATAGGTCAAATAACTTCCATAATTAATATGCTGAATATTTCACCGGAACCACATAAAAATGACAATAAGACAATATGACAATAAGAAAATATTTCATAAATCACCCGTTAGTGAACAGTCCATGAAAAAACGGCATTAAAAAAATAACTCAAAATATTCTAACCCTAAAATTTGTATATAAACGGAATTAGTATAGATCAAATAACTTCCATAATTAATATGCTGAATATTTCACCGGAACCACATAAAAATAAATCACTCAATGCTGAAATATAGTAAAAAAAACATTACGGATTGAAAATGTATTCTTTTTTGTCGAGTTTTGTGTAAATCACGTGATTATCCCATTGTTTTATGATCCACTGCATTTCATTTAATATACATTTAAATGTCTTAAGCAAATAGATTTTTCATGCAAAGTTTAAAGCATTTAGTTTGAATAAATGTTTGAATAACCCTATACGTTTTACCTAACTAGCCATTTATATTTAAATTTCGACAAAATTTGTTATTTTTTAATGCGATTTAAATGCATAATAACTATCTAAAATGTCCATTAATTTTAAATAAAAATGGCTCTTTTGTACATTCTACAAAAGAGCTTTAGTTTGTAATAAAAATAGCCTAAGTTCTAAATTGCTGTGTATAATGTTTTATGGGCATGGTCAATTTCAATCTGAACATCTTAAATATGTACATGTACATTTAACAGTAAATAAATGAAAAAAATATTATAAACGATAAAATCTAAATCTTGTGAATTCATTCTTGGTAACGTTTTTTCAAATATAGATATTTATAGTTATAATATTATCTTTTTTTTTTTTTTTTAATTTATGAGAGATAAACAAAAATTAGGGTAAGATAAGTCAATTTAAAAGAATATTTTAACATTCATACCCATTTTAAACTAAAAATATTTGTGCAGTCCATAGACAAGTATACTAAAATAACATTTCGTGAGGAATAATGTGCAGTTTTACGTCACATTATAAGCATTAATTGCATTAAAAAAAGGACACACTTTACTTAAAAGGAAATATACATATGTATAGTTAAGTTCACGCAAAATATTCGTAATGATACACGTATATTTAGAGAAACTATGTCTATTTAAAATTATTTCATATTTATACATGTTCATTTCACGTCACGTATTCCTATCTTATCGCATTTATCTTAAAACTGAATTTTTGGAATACGTAACTACCTTTACGTGATACGTAACAACAAGAGTAAAATATGAAATTATATTCAGAAAAATATTTAAATGTATTTCGTACAAATTAGTATTACACGTCGATTTCGCAATTAAATGATTACCGATGTCCAACTTTAATTTCTTTAAAAATGAAGCACACAAAATTACAAATAATTATTTTACTTCTATAATTTTTGGAATACGTAACTATCCTTACGTGATGCGTAAGAACAACAGTAAAAGATGAAATTATATACAGAGAAATATTTAAATATATTTCATTCACATTAGTATTACACATCGACTTCGCAATTAAATGATTACCGATGTGCAACTTTAATTTCATTAAAAATGAAGCATACAAAATTACAAATAATTACTTTATTTCTATAATGTATGAGGCATTAATAACCAGAGTGGATACTTTTTACCTTTCAGTCAAGTTTCCGCCTAGTTTTAATTCTATAGCTAATAATTCGTTTAAAGTCGTGACAAATGAAGTTCTCCCAAAATGAAAATGTGAACAACAAATAACACTAGTCTCGTATGATTCTGTGTGCAATGCACGAGAACTTACAAACCGTACCTCGAAATTGTTGTGGATAAGGCTTCATGGACACGGTCAATTTCAACCTGGACATCTTATATGTGTACATTTCCCTGGTTATTTTATTTTTAGATAAACAACCGTACAACCAGTATGGAAACACGCTAAAAGTCAAACATTCACACCAATTAAGTTTTAGAGGTTCCCAAAAATAAGTCCATTTTTTATGTGGGTTATACACATTTTTCGTTTCTGATCTAAAGATGTTTCAAGTTACTGCACATAACTAAAGTTCATTTATTTTTACAATCAAATAATGTACAATAAAAGTATAAAAAATAATTTTCTTTTCATGCATTGAATCCTTGGTATTTTCGTATATCACAGTAGGAGAAAATAACACTTTTTCTATTTTTAATTCAGATCAGAATTATGTTATTTTTTAATAGAGGACTAGTAACAGATATAAATTGATTTCACTTATAATTACATTTAAAAGATCCCTAAATTATATCAGAAACAAAAGCAGATAAAATATCAAAAAAGTAATGTGATATATGTGTTTAATGCTTGCGAATGGATTAGGTTAATTTAACTCAACTTGTTTCAAAATATTTTGTATCGTATAGTCGCTTATTGAATGTGCCTTTAAATAGAGCCTAATGTACGAAAATGAGTTACATGGAAACTACTGTAAGTACCCATTTGTGAGATGCGCCTATGACTCAATTACAATTTTAGTTAACCCTTTTCGTGCGAGAGTCGACTATTGTCGACATCTAGGAGTTGGGTGCTGCAAACTACATTAAGCCTCGACAAAAGTCGCCTAAGCGTTCACGGCGTGTATTGTGCTCCCTGTAGTGCGTCATGGGCTTAGCAGTGATGACTTATTGCGCCTGCGTAGTGTAGTAATTTGGATATAACCAAAACCAATATCGTTCTTTTCGATAAGATATGATTTTTAGCTTTGTATTGGGTCGTTCGGAAAGTCGTGTCCCTTTGGGAAAATCAATTCGTACCGTAAAATTCTACCCGGTAATCAGATAAATAATGTCGCTTTTTTGGTCAAAATATTCCGCACAGGGCATTAAACCATTAACCCCCTCCCCCCCCCCAAAAAAAAAAAATTCGCACTGAAAGGGTTAATGCGCAGAATGAACTAAGTAATACAAAAGTGGGAAAATTTTTTAGGACAAAGTGATTAATAATATGCGGAAAGTTGTAACACAATTTTGCCATGGGGTTCTTTGGGCAAGTTCGTTAATCCCTGAATTCTTCAGTAAAATTCTCTTTAAAGGTCACATGAAATTAGAACCAAATAAGACTCATTGTTTAAATGACAACAGTGCACTGTCTCTATGGACTGATCGTCCCTTATAGTTTTTCCAAAATAATTTAGTTGTTGACTTAGAAAGAATTTTCGATGCTAAATAGAAGCAAAGTTTCTAACAGACACAAATAGTGCTTAAAATGCATTAATTAATTCTAAACTTGGTTCTTCTTGTTGCAAATATTTATTACCACCTTAATTAATGGATAAATTCGAGTACATTATCGTTACACATCTGTCAAGTTATCATATGCAGAATATAGTTATTTTTTGCCCTCAGTAAATTATCTTAGCTGTAAATCCATCAATATGCTCTGGTTTGTTAACATTAAACAAACCCGACTTGCAGGAAAGGAAATGTCAATTTTAATATAATATGGCAATTCTTAATAGTTTTACACAATACTCATTTACTTATAAAGTCACAAAGATATTTATGTTGATATGTCTCATTTTATAAGCTGATGCATCGATCATTTGAGCAATAAATATAATAGCCAATATTAGTTTGATATATGTGAGTACAAAGTTTTCTAAAGACTTTCCTTAAATTACTATTATTTTTATTACAAAACATAAACATATTTATTTACCTTTTTTCTTTTTTAATGATTTCAAATAATAACAAAATCATAACATTACTCTTTTTTTTTCGAATCCCTTTTTTTTTCGTTTTAATGTTATTATCGAGTCATAATACTATTATTTTGGATGTATTTATCCTAAAATATATAATGTTAACGGTTTCAAATGTGATTTCTACATTACCTTAGCAGGCATATAAAACTGACTTTTAGTAAAATATAGATGTGTTACAGAGTTATGGAGTTATGGAAATTAATTACGAGAAAGAAACAACTTCCATAGATTTGTCATAAAGATTTGTTCTCCTCGTCAATATTTTGATAATATAAGATTTTTTTTTTCAAAGATACATTTTCTCATGCAATGACTTCTTAAAACAAATTAAATGTCATATTTTAACTAACATATAAAAAATGCATTACTTCGGTTCAGTCGAGGTAATTCAAAATTTCGGGTTATTTCACGATAAATTTATTTCCTCTACTTTATGCTATCAACGTTTAGCTTCTATCAATCTACCTTAAGTACAATTTTATAAATTCGTATATAAGCTCGTCGCACGCGAGATTCAAAGCACGAACCTCCGATTTGTAAATTAACGTGCTGCTAAACACATAACTGCAGCATCACTTCCGTTTCTTCGTTTAGCTTCACTATATTAGAGAGGTGAATTCCATTTTTTTTATCATTACTTCCCAGATTTTCCTTGGCTGAGCCAGTGTTCCCTGCCAACTCCAATCAATTTGTCCACATTCAGTCTCCCATCGATAGTTCTCTTCATCGATAGTCAATTGTGGATCTGATTGCAGTTGAAATACGAACCACGGGACAGTTAACTATCAACTACACCGCTGGGACATGTCTTCCACCACCTCGTTTTCTTCTCTATCATTGGAGTGGGGGGTTGCCAGCTGTTAAAAAGACATACATTTGCGCCGTCTGTGAGGTATATTCGCACTTATGAATTATACTACCTGTATAGATTTGAGTGTATTTTATAGAATGTCCGGCACTTTAAAATCATCCTATTTGAGACAAAGCTAATTTTGCCTGCTGGAAATTTACACTTATAAAAATTTTGCTGAAGTGTCTTCCTTATATAAAAGATATGAAGAAAAATCCTTGTTCGTGTTCGAATGAGATACCTGGTATTTACACTGAACTTATAAAATGAAATTCTGGTTCACTAGATAAATTTGTTCTTGTTTATGAGTGCTTATTTTATTAAAATATTTTACGAACACCCTGTATATAGTTGCCTTTGGAAATCAATGAAGTACCTGATTCAGTTACTCTTTTAAAGAAAATTGAGGTGATATTTTTATTTATCCATAGCTTGGCCATGTTATATCGGCCATAAATAATCAAAAATAGAGCGATTGATTTTGAAAATTTATCAATCATAAATTATTTAATTAAGAAATTTCGCAAAGTAATGTTTAATATTAAATGAAATAATCTGTAAATGGTAGAAATAATAGAAATCTATAATAACTTTCATTTTCGGTGTATCACTTTCCATTACCGTTTATGATTATGAAGCTTTAACAAGAAGATAATGTTTACGAGATTGGAGAATTGAAAAAAAATTATAATTTTAGACTTACATATTACATACATATCTTGGCATTATATTATTTATCTATGTTTTACTATGATCACATCAGACGCTTTAAAATTTTTTTTGGTAATTTAAAATATTAGTTTAGAGCATTAGAAGATCTGAATTTATAAATTTTATAATATTCTAAAAGATCTGCAAATGAATATTTGCTTTAAAATACTTATAAAGAACTTTAAAGTAATGAAATTTAAAAGTTATTTATAAAGTGATTAAGTGTTCTTTTTACATTTGTAGTATTGTTTGGCATCAAATAAATTAATTTCCAGTTTAGAATTTCACTTAAAAATTATTGGACTGATAAAAAAAAAAAGTTATATAAAAATTTCCTAAGATTTGTTTTAAATTAATTCCAAACCTTGATATTATACATTTTCTTTTATGTTCCACTGAAATCATATCAGACGCTTTAAAGTTTAAATTATTTTTTAACTGTAGAGAATATTTAGGAGCATTAGAGAAATGGAACTGGTAATTTTTTCAATCATTTAACAAAGTTCTTTTATAAGATATTTACTCTAGAATAGTTTATAATAATACTTGAAAATTAATGGAATTGTAAAGTAACTTGAAGTTTTTTATTTCTTTTTAGAATTAAAATTTCTTATAAATACATCTAAAACATTTTTTCTTTATTTGAAAGGATTTCATTTCGAGTTAAAAATTCTATTTAAAAATTATGTGACTTAAAATGAAAATTTAAATTTAAAAAAACTGCTCTTTGGCGGATTTTATTTTAGTTTAAAAGTGAATGTAAAATACATTTTACAAAAATTTAGCTTTAAAACACAGTTTTTTACAAGTATTTCAAGCGATTCAACAATAAGAGTTCTGACGCTCAGCATTTAGTTTAAGAACGTTCAACATTAAACTCAGAATGATTTACATAATTGATTATTAAAGTGTATTAAAATACAATAGTGAAAATAAATGATCTTGGGAGTGTTACTTTTGATTTTATGTAAAATGAATAAATAAATAAGTAATATTAATACGGGATCTTCTGTAAACAAATTCATAGCCAAATGACGTATTGGAGTGGATGTGATTTTCGAACAAGAGTGTATTCTTTAAATGTTTTAATAAAATTCACATTTGCTTTAAAGATTAATCATAGTGTCTACGCTATGTAGTGCACCCAATTATTGAAGATTAATCAATCATAATTTTAAAAATTTAGAAAAAAAAGAATTTATGTTTTAAATGCTATCACAAAGCATAGGGTAAAACTAAGTGTTAACACAGCCATTGAAATAGTAAAGTCTGGTATACATACACTGTAAAAAAAATTGCAGTAAAATTACGGTAAGAGGCCGGCAGCAGAGAGTAAAAAAAAAAAAAAAAATCCATGCCCCTCATTTTGTGCAGCCCGTAATTTTACGGGGCAAAGTAATATAGCATTATAATGCACAGGATATAATACACTTTAAAACACGCTAATACTTTGCTTATTGTTCCGTAGCACGTAGCACGTTAGATAATCATCACAGAATCGCTGTTTTGGCGGGTTAAAATTTTCGAAACACGAGTAAAATAAAGGGTTACACCCTAGCGGAGGACAATGTATGGGGTCGTACCGAATTTTTGCTAACATATGGTCTTGAACGGTAAGAATATGTGGATTGCTCTTAATTTTCTAAGTATCCACTTATTTAGTGGATCAGACTGTTTTTTATCAAATAAGGCTGTTGCCCGTGAAAATTGAAGGACAAACGCTCTTAAATTTACAGTTTTTTTTTTCTGAGAGTGTACTGCTATTGTCGGCGATGATATTGACTTGCTCGTATTCTTGACTGCATAGCATCTCCAGAGACAGAGATATTTTTTACTAAGTCTGGAAGAGGAAGAATTACAATCACCTTGTACTGGTCGCACAGTTTCAATAATGATCCAGTTCTGAAAGATCGCATATTGTTCATTCACGTTTTTACAACGTGTCATTCACGCATACATTAGCATTATTTGGGAAAAGCAAAATGTCGTTATCAAAAATTTTTAAAAAGTAAGGATTCCGTAACATTCAAGCTGCCAGCACTTATAAAAGTGGACAATCATCCGAAATTGAAATATCCGAGACAGGGAAAACTATCTTTCTTGTTTTATATGGTGGTAAAGCAGAAATTTTTCTGAACATGCACAGTTACATGTGTTTCAAGAAAGGAGTTGCTGTTGGTAAAAAAAGTCTTTCATCGTTTCCGCCTACCGAAGACGCAGCTAGATTGCACAGTTTATGTGTTTATCATAAAATACAATACTGGTTGGGCAATAAACGTCTTTCTGAGAACTGGGCTGGCAAAATTCACCTAATTTGTCTCCAACTCCAGTTACCTTACCACCCGCACCAAAAAATATTATTGAATCCATTTTTTGTACTTCTTCCAAAGCACGTGGTAAAGCGTGTGGATGCCGAAAAATCGGATTGCAATATTCTGATATTTGCGTAAATTATTGTGAAGTTTCATGTCACAATGCAAATAAAGTTAAATTTAAAGAATAGAAGGATACTGACAAAATCTTGCCCATTGCATGAGATGCGCGTTCTCGTTCAGGGTATCGCTACGCCTGAATTTAGTGACGATATCGAAGACCAACCAGAAAATACTGAAGGCAGCACAACAACTGAAGAAAATAAAATACAGATCATGAAGAAACTGAATCGGGTGAAGAAGTTGAAGATGTGAAAACGACTACTCAAGCAGTCAAGCGATTCGTATTTGAATAAGCCATTCATTATATGTGGACTATGCACTAAAAAAATGGCCTAAAAGATTTGCCTGAAGGGTGGTGTCAAAATAAGTATATAAGGAATTTTATACACTTACCCCTTTACTTCAAAAGTAAGAATTTTAGACTTTCAATATAATTTCTTTGAAAATAGCAGCGGATTTTTCGTATTTTTATCGTTTTTCTTCCAAGTATGTTCACTGTTTTTCATTTTTGACAAGGAAGGTGTTATAGGTGAATTAAATTTTCTCCAACTTTCTAATTTTACATAGTTTTCTAGATGCATTCATTAATGATATATTCACAATAAGCCTATTTTCAAAATCATACGCGCCCTCTGGTGGCGAAAGCTCACATCGGATCGATGAGGACTTTTAGTATGTTAAACTACATACCCTAACAAGCACTTGTGCAAAAATCCAGCAATTTTTAAATTTGTTCCTCTATTATTCCTAAAATTACTGGATTTAATTAGAAATATTCAAATCGAGTGTAGTATTGGTATAAAATTGGTCCTAATTTGTTAGCTGCAATAAACATGTTATGATGAACGATAATCTAAAAATATTTTACACATACTTTAAGCTTTGATTTAGAATCCCCGTCATCTGGAATATGTAAATTTTTTAATAGAACATTTTGTAATTTGTTTTGAATCGTAAAGAATATAAATTGAAAGTTTATGGATTTCAATTATAATTCATATTTAAATTAATATATGAAATATAATTTATTAAAGGATTTGATGTTTGAATATAAAAGTGAAAATATATGAAATAATGATTAATAAATAAGTATCATAATGATTTTGAAATAGATCTGATACAAATAGCTCTGATAAAATTATATCTGGTTGCTCCCTTAAAATATTCATGCTAAACAAAGTATGACCATAAAATGCATTTGGCCTTAAATTATTGAATACAGCAAATGCTTTACAACATATTGTTTAAATATAGCTTTAACTCTTCATATATCTTCGAAAGAGGAATTTCCCGGCGTCAGCGTCTTTTTTCTAAAAAAAAAAAAAAGATTTTCTAAATCTAAAGAATAAAGGAACTACATTCGTCACCTAATACAACAGATCTTTGTCAATGTCTCTTGGGATTTTATAGGACTGAGATTACTACTTATCTAAGTAGAAAAGTTGTTTTTCTTTAGCGGTTTCACATTCGTAGACGTGGATATATCTTACAGTGGGTCTTTCTGTATTTGGTATAATGTGCCTGGTTTTATCAGTAGCTTTTTCTGGTTTTAGGTAGGTTTTTCCGGTATGTATTTACAAAATATTAGCAACATATAAATTAATATATAAAAAACCTTTTGTTTTGTAATACTTTAAATAAATATTTCTTAACCTTCGTACTCTGTTGAAATTTTACTCAACGTTGATAAAAACACTTCACACCAGAATTTGTTTTTGGTAATGATTTAACGTATTTATTTAACGAACAGTCCGAATAGTTGATGTCGGTTAGGGGGCTTCCGAGTTGCTATCAACTTTACGCCCAGTCTATTGTGATTACAATGTCTTGTAAAAACGAGCTGTTGGGAAAATTAAAAATACTTCAATGAGCAATTAAAAAGGAAGAAGATAAAATTTAAATAATGGTAGAAAAAAATTTGGAATAAAATAGTAAAGCAATAGAGATTAAGGATAGAGTCTAAAAATTAAAGAAAATAAATGGTATAGCTATAGTAAGATATACTGCTGATAAAGTTTAAATAGTATCAAATAGGGTTCGGGACATGTTCGAAAGAACAGCACATAAAAGCCAGGTGGGAAAAGGCAGACACAGCTTAGCTATTTAAAAAAAGACACTTTTCAGTGGCCATACAGCATATATATATATTTTTTTTTCTTTTTGGTATAGCAAGGAATGAATTTAAATATGGATTAAGGCTATACAATTTTTTTTTTTTTACTAAATTAGCAAAAATAGTTGGAGAAGAGCAGAATTAATTTGGAGAGAGTGGTGAGCACTAATGGTCACAGTCGGTAATACAAGAGTATTTAGAACGCTTGCGGTGTTGAGGCTCGAATGCGTCATAATCCGGTAGCTCTGCGATGATTTCGTTAGGGAGATCATATAATTTATCAAAGAATTTATTAGCAAGGTAATTTATTCTATTCTTAAGACTGGTTGTATTGAGGTCTCTGCGAATGGTACTATTAAGTAGATAACGTGAGGCATTCCTGACAGTGCGCAGGTTTCTATTGTGTAGCTGACTGAGGTTTCCCATGGAAGATTTGCAAATGAAGGCCCAGACCGGACATGCGTAAGAGATTATAGGTAAGATGCAAGAATTATATAGGAGAAGTGTATTGTGGATAGCCAAGGCTTTGCTATTAAGAAGAGGTTTGATTGCAATCGTTACTCCGGCAACTTTCCCCTTGATGTTGAGGATGTGTTTTTTGAAAGAAAGTCTTCGGTCAAGGGTCACCAACCAGGTATTTATTTAACGTAGTTCTCTGTAGCATTTATTTAATTTACTTTATGAAAAAAAAAAATCTGGTTCCAATCGAATTAAATAAATTATAGAAGTGTATGGATTCGACCCATTCAGGGTAGGAAGGTTAAGAATCATATAACCATATATATGAATTTATATTATAATTATTGTCATAAAACATAGTGTAATTTAAAAATATAATAAATTATAACACCTTGTAATAATATATTTCTTTTAAATGTTAAAAGGTGTAAATTAACAACATAATATACAGTAAGATATCTTTTATTAGGTTGTTGACATGTCTCGGCTCACACCGAGCCATTTTCAAAAATAAATGAGAATATTCTATTATTGCACGGTCTTTGAAATTATTATTTGAAATGCTATCACATTTAATTTTCATTTACCTTTTAAAAAATACGCACGTTATTTTTTAAATTTTACTAGGTTGTTTATTTTCATATTTGTAACCATGGAGTAACTCGCGACACAATTTCGGAGAGTTGAAAGATGCCGAATCTTTACATATTGTATATTTGCGTGTTAGTACCTCTATGGTTTCTCTTATTATGGATGGACTGTACAGACTGGAGGGAAAAATCTTTTTATTTTCATTGAATTTTTTATTAAAGAACCTTTTATTAAAGAAGACGGATCTAAAAATTACTATATTGGCATGACAAGCCCGAAATTTAATTACAAAAAAAGAACATATAGCTGATATTAAGTATAATAGAAAAACCACATCGCTGCCAAGATTATATCAAGAAGAAACCACCCAAATAAATGTCAATGAAAGTAAAATAATTTTCCCTCCAGTCTATACTATCCATTCATACTAAGAGAAACCATAGAGATACTAACACACAAAAATATAATATGTAACTATGTGGCATCTTTTAACTTATCGATATTGTGGCTCGAGTTACTTCATGGTCAAAAATAGGAAAATAATCAACCAAGAAAAATAAAAGATAACGTGCGTAATTTTTAAAAAGGTACATTAAAATTAAGTGATAGCATTTCAAATAATAACTTCAAATACCGTGCAATTATAGAATATTCTCATTTGTATTTTAAAATGGCTTGGAGTGAGCCGAAACATGTCAACAATCTAATAAAAGTTATTTTACTGTATATTATGCTGTTAATTTACACTTTTTAGCATTTAAAAGAATTATATTGTAATTTATTCAATGTATCTTCAGTTTATCGTGCAAGAATACAATTTTAGTTGCATCGATCATATAAATATTGACATAAGAAATTAGATAACCATGATTATATATACTTTTAAAATGAAAGCAGCAAGAACATAGAAATAAAATAAAATAGCAGGAATGAGTACTTTAAAATATTTATTTTTTACATTTTCAAAAAGAAAGCTAAAATTATAAGGTGTATGAAAATTTCTCCTCTATTAAAACCCAAAACAGCTACAACAAGAACATAAAATACAAGTCTTAGCATACCTAATTCAATATCTATTTAAAACCAATTTAACGTAATTTGATATTAATTTTATGTTCAAAATAAAATATAATCTATCTTTTCGTTGGCATATGTTAGTTTACAAACAATTTGTGGTATGTTATGGTTAATCTGATTTTATGATTAACAGACAGTTATTTTTATTTTCCGCTGGGAAAATAATTAATGGCTTGTTTTGATCTGTCTCTTTTTACGTTACATTGTAGGAAAAAATACTGATTGTTTAGCTAAATGAAAAAAAAAAAAAAAAAAAAAAAAAAAAAAACATGCTTGAAACTAATTTAAAATATAACTAAATTATGCCATATTTTTCACACAAATTTCATTCGAAAGTACATTGTTTTCCTTATTCCATGATGCAAATTTGAAATTCTGCTATTTTAGGAAGATTTCTCAAGAAATAGTACCTATTACATTCTCCCCTATGTTGTAATTTCTGGAAGATTTATAGATCTACGCCGATCATGACTCTTAGAACCCAAAACCACCCCCATTTCAAAACTTTATCTATCTATCTATCTACCTATATCACTTTTTTATGGACAAAATAACTTCAATAGTTCTGCACAAATCTCTTCCAAACTCATACATAAAATCATGGGGCATAAAATCTCGGTCAAGTTCGTTAATGGGCAAAATCGAACCAAGGAGGGGGAAAATGGGTATTTTTTGTGGAAACAAAAAAACCCCCATAACTTCTTAATTATGATACTTATCCAATCCTTTTAAAGTTAATATTACTTCTACGAAAGGGGCCGAAAACTTATGCATGACAGATTTTTGATATCACTATTAATGGCTTCAAGGGGGGGGGGGATAGGGGTTTAAGAAGAAAAAAAAACATAACTTTCTCAATTCACAAGATATCAAATCCGCCCAAATTTATTATGAAGCCTCTTCATATTATCTACAACTTTTATATTGACATGTTTTTTTTTTTTCTTTTTGATCAACCCTTGCAGCAAAATCAAATTAAAAACAAAACATCCCTGCAGACATAGGTAGATTTCGAAGGGGGTGTTCCGAACTGCCGCATCATCAAAAATAGGTCATTTCTTCTGCAATTCCCAATAAACAGGCGCCCCATGGTCTGCGTCTTCGAAATCTACCTTTGCCTGTAGGCCGAATAGTCAGGGATTTTTTTTAAATGCTGTATGTACAATAAAACGAAAGCCATAAAGCTGCTTGTTGACACCATCGTTATATATTTCGAAAACTAGAAACGGATTTTAACATTCGTCCAAAACCTGACTACCATTTTTTGACAACGACGGAAAAGTTCGTCTAAATTGGATTTTGCGCTAAAAAAACAAAAAAATTATAAAATTTCTGTAATTTTTAAATTGTATTCTTATTTATTTCACGATATTAATAAAAATCGGTATTTTCGTTGATGGATTTCAATTTTAGCGTGATAGAACGCCTTTAAATACATTTTACAAAATAATCAGTTTTCATATATAGTTCTTTCTTTAATTTTCCTTGTCACTCAACAATAAGAGTCCTGATGTTCAAAATTGAGTTTCAGTTCGTTTCACGTTCAATTTAGAGAGATTTACATTTATAATTTCCAAAGTATATTAAAGTGCGTTGCGAAAATACACGTAATGTATATTTTAAGTGTGTGAATTTAAGACTTTAACACTTTTACTCGAAAAGAAAAATAATTAAAAAATTACACATTATCTTATGGTTAATCTTCCCTAATCAGGAGATCACTAATCTATAATCACTGGAACTAAATTTCGTATTAAGTTCTTTAAAATCTGTAATGGTTTTCGCATTTACTTTAATGTATTCAGTAGCTATGAAGGCAACGCTTGCAAATGGACACAATTTTGGAAATAAACATTGTTGAAAAAGTACATTTCATTCCAAGGAAATTTAGTAACGATATACCATGATTTTCAAACTTGTATTTGGATAATATTTTGTCAATTTCAAACCATACTTTAAATGACGTCGATTCATTTAATGAGAAATATTTTATTGATATTTGATGTGCAAATAAAAAATGTAGATGAGAGATTTAGAAAAAAATTGCGAGCTTTATGTGACTACGTTACTCGTAGGAAAACATTCGAAACCAATGTTTAACAATATTTTGCCTCGCGTTCGGCATAAGAGGTCCGTCTACTGCAATTATCGACCGAATCGGAAAAGTTTTAAATGTAAAATTAAGTGCCTGAAAATTTTAAATGCTATATTTTACAAGTTTCATGAATCAATAAGCAGGGACTCAATAACGGTACGTCGGACATCAGCTGCGGTTTCGAGCTCATTATTCGCCTGAATAATATTAATTGTTAAGCAGCGTTCTTTACTAATTTCGCATTTGCATTTGAAAATGTTTTTTTCTTTCTTTTCAAAGGATATCCGAGGTTTCTGTCCAACAAGTTATTCTTCTCCTTTTTGAAATTTAGTTGTAATTCTCTTTCTGTGGGATATTTTCTCAAGAAGAATAGGTTGTCTTACAATATTTCGTTTGTAATTACTATAACAATAAAATTGTCCCAAAAGAAGACCGTCAAAAATATGACTCATGCATTTTGAGTATATCAAAATATGCTTTACAAGTTATTTATTTTATACTATTCTTATTGCTTGATTTTAAATAAAAATAATAATCCCTTCACACATATTAATTTCAAATGCATTCTTTATATCAAAATTGTTCCTATTTATAAACTTTTCGAATTTAGTTTTCATTGAACTCAAAATATTTAAAGCATAAAATTCTGCAAGCATATCGATTTAGAAATATTACATGGAGATGTCCATATACCATAAAAGGAAAGTACAGAACTATTTTATTGTCAAACTAAACATCAATATAGTATATGTGTTCACAAAATCAGTCAACATTCTACATAGCCCACGTATTTCCAAAAGATAAACAATAAAACGCGTTTGAAACTTATTGGGAAATCCTGAATATTAAAATTAAAGTAAAATATTAAGAATTGAAAAAGTATACTGAGAAAAATGACACTTTCAAATTTGAGTAAATCGATGTTTTCATTTGGTTATGAAACTTTTTGTTTCCAATAGGAAGACCCAATTTTTTCGATTCTGAAATACCAGAAATACTCAGAATATTGAAACATAGACATACTCAAAACTGAGTACATAGAGTTCAGTTCATATTCATGTTTGAAGCATGGACATACTCAAAAATGATTATAATCATTTCAAACTCATTTTTGAAACATGGAAATACTAAAAAATGAACACGTAGAAGACAGTTTATACACATTTTTGAAAAATGGACAAACTCAAATATGGGCAGATGATGTTTTATTCTTGAGTGTGTGCATGTTTTCAGAAATGAGTATATACATGTTTCAAACTTGAATAATTTTGATTCGCAGCCATTTTGACAGTACAACATACTCATATTTGAGTATTTTATGCTGAGTTTTGAAAATACCGTTTTTAGAGTGTACATATAATAATTGTAGCGATGCATTACACCCGAGAAATAGTAAATCTGATTTTAATTACATGCATTTTTATTCTCCTTGCTAACAAGGCGTAAATCCATCTAAGTGAAAAAAGTATCCAGGTCAGATTTCGAACATGGGTCATTAGGTCAGCGAGCCAACGCTCTGAGCTACCCGGGCAATTACCTGCTCATAAAGTTATCCCATCCTGTGCAGTAGTTGCAGCCTTACCAAAATATAAGACCGAGAGGTGCCAGAATACATATTGTCCGTTTAGCTCATTTTGCTAAGCGTTGGTGGACTGCACCAAGGTTCGAATCCTGGCCTGGATACTTTTTCACTCGGTTGATTTTATGCCTTAATAGCAATGTGAAGAAAAATTCCCGTAATTAAAATTCCGATATGATTTTTTCTCTTCGACAGAATTATATAATGTATTTAAAAATAATATTTTATTGATATATTTTGATAATATTATCCACTGAAATGAGATATAATAAGAAATCTAAATAATCCCTATGATATTAAATGCTTTTTTACCACTTTGACAGAAAACTATTAGTTAAATTTGCTAATATTGAATACATGAGGAGAAGAAAATGAAAACAATTTCGAGAAAAACGAATTTTATTGATTTACTTTGTTTTTCGTAACATATGCTCGCAATTTTAACAGGTAGTATGTTCTAGAAACTCTCAGAAAAACCCATTTACATTTTATTTTTAAAAATTAAAAAAAAAATTAGTATGCAAATTATTGATTAAGAATATTAAAAATCATTGTCTCATATATAGCTTCATAAACTACTCACTTAGTATTTTATCTGTAAAATATGTCAGATTAACTCATAAACATTCATCTATCACATAAAACGACCTTTGAGAAAAATTTTACATAACAGCTGCTCCATTTCATTCTACGTATTCGCATTATTGTCAAAAGAATTAGAAAAATGTAAGTTACCAAATAAAATACATTTCAAGTCTTAAATGTAAAAATATAAAAATAAAACTTATATACAAAGCAATAAGTGGTTTCTCTTAAAAATAAAACTTTTATTCAAATTATACAAAACTACATGGGGTTTTCCCGTTTACAATATTGAATATATTGTGATAATAATAATTTAAATAGGACATCTTTATATGTGGTTCAAAGCAAAAGCATGTTTGTCAACCATCCATTTTTTTCTCCAGTCGTATTAGCAGAATGAAAACCAAAAATTCTATTTAAGGGGACGGTGGACGTTTATTTGAGCAAAAATCGACCCAAAAATTTAAACTTATTTTTGTGTGTATTATTATTCTTCAGTTTGTATTGAACCACTTGTGAAAAACTGCATGCAGCTGCGATGATTTTTCGCAATATTACAAGCGTTTGGATTTTGTACACAAGCAATTTTTCGGCGTTTTAGTAAACTTTAAATCTGTTTTTCTCAAAACAGATTTTTAAAGTTTTTAAATTTTTTTAAATGTTCCATGCGTATAAATTTTTGTTCCAAATTCTTGAAATTCATAAGGAAGAACCCTGATACTGTTTACAAAGAAACTGTGTATGTATTTTACAATAACACGTCGTTAAGGTAATTAAATTTGATTCATAACTTATTAAAATAGTAAATTTTAAAGAAAATCGGAAGGGAATTCAGAAATTTTTTTCTCAAAAATTAACTATTCAAGGGATTAAATAACGGATACACAGATTTGTTTGTAATACAGGTTTACGTGATTTAAATGCAAAATCGAGGAAATATCTCAAAAATTAAGACGCAGGGAGCATTTTACAATTTTGTTTATAAATTTTAAAAGTTTTTAAAAATCTTAAAATTATAATAAGATAAGAAAATTTTTAAGGTATTCTGTATATTTATGGATAAATGTATATATGCACAAAATTTCATATCTCTATGATGAAATATAACAAAACTTAATTTTAACGTCCATCGTCCCCTTAATAAAATGTATTTTATTTATTAAAGATAGCTATTTGACTTCCGTTACTAAGTAGAATTTCTGGTTCAAAACAGGTTTATTTGTATCGCAGATTATATTAAATTCCTTCTGGGAACTTTTCATAATCATTTTATAGAAACTAATTTTGAAATATGATTTTATTTAATAAATCAAGAAAACAAGTGTCAATTGTCGGAAGCTGTGCATGCGGCCTTGGGAGCCGAAAAATCACCAGTCAAAGGGAAATTAATGGCAACTGGGAGAGGGACGTCTCCCACTGTTCATATTAAATACATTTCATTCTTCAACAATCCGGTAATGTTTTTAAAACAGAGCAAGTTGTTGTGCTTTTAGGGAGTTAACTGTAGCGGGGTAGAACCGGGGCCCTCGCGAAAACAACTTTTCTCTCTTAACGGGCCTGGTTCAAGACGTGGATGACGTCACACAAGAGATCTGAGTAGCAGACAAGTACAATTGAATACGAGTATGTGTGCACCAAAAACAGTGCTATAAAATCCAGATTTGTAATATTTTCTTGGATATTTTCTGGCTTATTTTAGATATGTTTGAATTATACATACAATAAATGAACAATAAAGGTTCAGCAAGACCTAATTTTATGATTGTTAATAAAAAGGATTGTTATTACATAAACAGATTCATAAATAAAAATTTTAACTTTTTTAAACAATTGAAGCAAAAATTCACTTTAAATTTTATAATGTATGAATAATTTAACATACATATTCTGTTACTAGATATTACAACGTAGAAAACACTATCTTTCAAACACTCTTATCTTACAAAATATAGTTTTTTAATTACTAATTATAATGTGCATTTTATATTTTTATGATGTTTTTTTGAAAGGATAACAGAAAATGTCACAATTTCCAAATTCTACAAACATTTTCACTTCGATTATAAATTTAATATTTACGTAAAAGGGAAAATCCATTTAAACAGAAAAATCCACATCCATCTAGTAAATACACAGATTCCCAAGTTGTTATTTCAATAAATTAATATTAAATATTTATAAAAAGAAATGTAATTCTATTCAAGAACATCAAGCAGAATATGTACTGTCAAATAATTTACAACAATTGTGACATCTAATATTCTCTCAGAGAAAATAATCTCACTTAAATTTACAATATTAAGTAAGTGGAAATATCAAACTTATTAATGAATCTTACATACTGGTTAATGTAGATCATTTTCTTTTGTTACAAGTATTTTTTTATTGTCATTTTTTACTTTTGTATAGTTATTTAGCAATATATTAGCAATTCCAGACAAACACAGTCTAAATAGATATGAAAGTTCATTTCCACATTTGCATTTAATTGCGAAATCCAAATCTAAAATTTAGTAGTGAGACTTCTTTTCAGTAGTGAGTTGTACAATAAGCTTTCTGGGCTCTGGAAATTTTAGGAAAGTACTTTCATAATTCTGATTAATTAGTTTTTGAAAAATTTGAAAGGCATTTACAATTAAAAATAATAACATTTCCTGGGGCCATTTTAATTGACCTCTGTCTGCTAACATCAAGTATTTGTAAACTTCATTTGGGCAATCTAATTCTAAAGTTTTATCTTTGACTAATATGGCAATGCACTCAAAACATTTTAATTTGTGTGTTACTTTATATGCAATATGACCAGTAATAAATGTCAATACAATGATGTCAATGTGTAGACATGGTTTGATTTTTTATCTCAATATCATCCCTGCTGTTAAACACATTCAAAAAAAAATCTGGTATGTTTAATTCTACAATTTCATCAACAGTTGTATTATAATTTAAATCTTTTAATTGAAATTCTCCCTTTTGCTTTGAGTGAAAGCTAATTAAACTCAGAATTGCATATTATCAGCAATTTTCATTCATCTTGTTAAATAAGAGAAATGAGACAAGTTCTATTCTTCCCCACTACCTTCTTTTATGTTAAACTACTTGTATAAAAAACTATACTGCTTTTAGGCTTAGTTTAAAACCTGGATAATATACAGTATAATGTTACATAAATAGAGAAACTATTACATCTACACATAAACAAAAATATAATAGGCTACATAAAAATAACTTTTACTTTTCACTTAATAACTCACAAGGAAAAAGAAATCCTGCATCGACATCTGATATATAAAAATATTTATTTAAATTAAAATTATATTTTAATAATTGAAAGCACTAGTAGTTTTACGAATCTTTTACAAAAAGCGTTTGATTTTTTTAAAATATATGCATAAGAACTCAATAATATTAATTAATGTTTTAAAAGTTTTCGATTTACGTAAATTATATTCAGAAGAGTAATTCTAAGTAAAAACAGGGGAAAAAAGGCTTTCGTATTACTGTTTTATCCGTATGATGATTCTTAATTATATTTACTACTTTAGGTCAAAATAAAAGCATAATGAAGTCAGAAAAAGAATAATGCTTAGATATCGTCTGTTGACATTCTGAGTATATTTTTATAAGTGCGTATTCGCCATTGCGATTGTTTGAATAAAGTGATATAAAATGTTTAACCCATTAAGCGCCGCTATATATATTAAACTATTTTTTTTTATGGAACAGTTGTTTTTTTTTTCTTTATGAATAGGAAGTCTTTAAAGTATTTCTGAAAAAAAAAATTCGAATATTTAAGAAAAATAGCATGTTCCCAAAATGGGAGCAATGGCTCTTAATGGGGGTAAATTTTTTCAAAATTTTTACCTATGCCTCCGTGCATTTATGGTTGTTATTTCACTGTTCTTTAGCTATAAAAGTGGTAATATCATTCTGAAACTGATATTTTACGAATAATTCATATAAATTAGTCCAACATCTACATTTATAATAAAAATAAAACATAAAATTACGGATTCGATAAGCATTTTCATTATCCATTGTGAGGATTGCGCATGCCTCTTCTTGCTCTAGTAGCGCCCCCTTCTGGAGAAACGAAAGCGCGCGGCAGTAGAACTTGGAATGTTAGCGGCGAAGAACGTCGTTTGTGATATGAGAAACCAGAATTGGTTATGAAAATGGCCGTAAATGTTACCGGTCATGAATCTTGAAAAATATGAATAATCTTTTATGTTTATTTAATGTCGTGTGATGTACCTGTCTTCGTCATTCTTATGTCAACTTTATGTCAAGAATTAAACTTGTGTTCGTTGTAATTAGAACGGCCTGTTTCCTTTAGAACGCCCACACCTATAGAAGAGACATCATACTGGTGTCAGAACTAATGGATGAAAAACAGGCTGTATTACTGGAATAAGGAGTGAAATATTATAGTGAAACATTATAGTGAAATATTATAGTGAAATATTATAGTGAAATATTATAGTGAAGAAAAATTTCGGATAACCTATACAGAGGTAAGGTAAATTTTATTATTTAAGTATGGCCTATCAACTGACTAAACTTAAAAAAAACTAGAGGGGTAATAAAAGCATCTATTACATCTATTATTAAAAAGATCGAAGATGCATGGGTTTTAGAATCGCCGAATTTGGTAGAAGAAAATTTAGCTCAGCTAGAACAAAAAGGTATCGATCTTAAACGAGAAGATGAACAAATTTTAGCGTTAATTAATGATGAAAATGAAATCGAAAGAGACGCGAAGACCTCTATTGAATATCATGAAAAAATAACTTTATGGAAATTTAGAATTAATAAGAAATTGAAAAATAATAGCAAAAGCCAAATTTCCCCCGTATCTCACGCCGATAATAAGCACGCAGAATTAGTTGCGCAATCTGTTAAACTCCCTACATTAACGATTGAGAAATTTTACGGCGATATAAGTAAGTTTCAAAACTTTTGGAACTCATTCAAAATAGCAGTCCATGATAATGATTCACTGTCAAATATCGAAAAAATGAGCTATTTACAAAGTTATTTAGGTGGTAGTGCATATAATTCTATTTCCGGGTTTGCGTTATCAGATAAAAATTATTTGGAAGCTGTCCAAATTCTGAAACAGCAATTTGGCCGAAAGGATCTCATTGTGACGACACATATAAATACTTTATTATCTTTGAAACCTGTATTGAAAACAAATGATGTAACCGCTCTACGGAAATTATTTGATACGATTCAATCGCAAATAAGAAGTCTCAGGTATTTAGACATTGAATCAAATGGATTTGATAACCTGTTGACACCAATAATTCTTAAATCCTTGCCATATAATCTTTCTTTAGAATATAATAAGCAATGTATAAAAAATTCCAGTGACACGCAATCAAGTATTGATGATTTGTTATTATTTATTCGTACCGAAATAGAGTCGTGAGAAAAACAAAATTATTTAACTGGCAATTTAGATAACCCAAGGTTAAAGCAGTCGTATAATAATGATTCCACTGCATTTCGTAAACAAATGTTCGCTAGTGATAGAATTAATTCTGAAGTATCTCATATTACCGCGGAAACCTTTTGTATATTTTGTTCTTGTAATAGTCATTCGACTGAGGAGTGCAATAAATTTCCCGTTGATCAGAAAAAAGCTAAATTAAAAGCACAAGGGCGCTGTTTTTTATGCTTGAAGAGAGGTAAACACGTCGCTAAAGATTGTACCATAGAAAATAAAGAATGCACGAATTGCGGCAGATACCATAATGTTACAATATGTAGTTATTCATTTGGCAATGCCAATAAATTTGATAGGGAAGATAATTCGAATTTAAATGAAAAAGCACTCACTGCTAGAGTCAAATCGGATGAGATTTTTAATTTGAAAACACCGCGAAAAGAAACGAAATTAATTGAAACATTACCGACAGTAGATATCGAATGTGGTAATAAAATATTACATGGCGTAGTAGATAGTGGAACTCAAATTTCTATAATAAAGGCTAATTGTGTACCCGAATACTTTAAAAATCCTTGTGGTACTATAATATTGCAATCTGCATTCGGTCACCAATTGAAAGCTCCTTTAATAAATATTCCATTGAGTATTGCAGTTGATAAATTACACCCCAAGATATATCCTAATATTATGATAACATGTGCTGTGGTT
Organism: Maratus michaelseni; assembly: GCA_963931845.1. Taxonomy (NCBI): domain Eukaryota; kingdom Metazoa; phylum Arthropoda; class Arachnida; order Araneae; family Salticidae; genus Maratus; species Maratus michaelseni. The sequence goes on along the minus strand of OZ007591.1, from coordinate 286,108,800 downwards.
GATAATTTAATTAATGATTTATTACTTTCTCTTGATACATATAATGAATTGAATGAGTTGAATAAGTATAATGAAAATGAAAAGGCATTAAATTGTAATATTGACGCGATAAGTGACAATACGAAAGAAACCAACACTGTAGATCTGTCTGCTTTAATTTTAGACCATGTGTCAGTTGAAAATGCGAATGCAAATGAGAACATTGACCACGCACCTGGCGACGACCCTGATACTTTTATAAATGATTCAGAGGAATTTAAATGGAAACAGAAAAACGACCCTTCGTTAAATCAGTGTTCGACAGCTAACAAAAATGAATTTAATAGCTTTTCCGTTCATGAGAGTTTCTTATATCACTTGGATAAATTATTCGATGAGACGGAAAATAACTCTAACCCGCGTACTAGTATTACACAATCGATCACGAAAGAAACTAATAATAATGAAAATGACATATGTACTGTTGCCGATTTAATCGTAATAGAGAGTGGAGATCAAATCGAAACGGAAATTTATTATAAGGAAGAAGATCCCCAAATTAGGCAAGCAGAAGAAATTTTACATAATTCTAAAGATTTAAAAGTCCAAAATTATTTACAGAGTGAACACAATATTATGAAAGATACTCCCATAGTTAGCAATGTAATTTCAATTTTCGAACCCTCAAACTATGCAGTCACACCTGATGAAGGAACCGAATACGAAACCCCGAATTATGCTAAAAAGAATGCAAGTACCTCGGATAAATATTTGATTGCATCAGCAGACATGAAGGAAGAAAATATAAGACTAAGCATAATTTATGAAAATGAAGATTCAAAAGTTGATGTCACGACAACAGAAGAATCTTACTCTGTTTTCAATAATACAATGCCAGAAACACTTGATGGAAGTTCCGAATCCAACACGATTGAGTTCAGCGAGAAACAACCTCCTGTTTACGATGAAAATTCCGACTACATTATAGTCAATGGTTGTGTGAAATCACATGAAACAGCAAACAAAGAACCCGATGTATTCCTTAAGTTAAATCATCCTGACAACATGATGTTAGAAAACCGCCAGAAGAGATATGAGAAGATTGATGAGTTTACAGAGACTAAAAAAGTGACGATCGACGAAAATAAAAATGAAACTGAACTTTCTAAAAATTATGTTAAAGTAAAAATAAAGGAAACTGTAAGGAAGAAACAGTATACACGTGATGGCTTTCGCCGAATGAACAATACATTTAGTACGAGAAGACGGCGAAAACGAAAAAAAATAAAATTTCTAGGTCATGTGGTAGGATCCGGTATACATGCACTCGATCCCGACAAAGTATCAGCGATACAAAACTTAAAAGTTCCCAAGTCAAAGAAAGATGTCAGAAGCATATTAGGTCTTCTATCTTACTACCGATCCTATGTTTCTTCATTCTCCGACATAGCTCGTCCATTGATTGAACTTACGAAGAAACGTGCCCCTAATGAAGTTACTTGGTCTGAGGATTGTAACAAAGCCTTTTTTGAGTTGAAACAGGCGATCAGTAAATCACCCATCTGTTATTCCCCTAACTTTCAGAAACCATTTGTTATACATGCAGATGCTTCTTCGTATGCGATAGGCGCTTGTCTATCTCAAAAAGATGAAAATGAACAAGAGCATCCCATTGCTTTTACAAGTAAAAAGCTCTCCAAATGCCAAGAAGGTTATGCTACCATCGAAAAGGAAGCTTATGCTGTTATCTTCGCCCTGGAAAAGTTCGAACACTATATTTATGGTTCGCACGTAACTGTGGTGAGCGATCATAACCCTTTGAAATTTCTCACGGACTGTGCACCTCAAAGTGCGCGCCTTCAAAGATGGGCCCTTGCACTACAGCGTTTTCAAGCCCAAATAACGTACCGATGTGGGAAACTCCACGCGAATGCTGACTCTCTAAGTAGGCAACATGCCTCACATTGGACTTAAAGACTTAAAAACTTTGAAAAATTTTTTTCTGTGGTACAAGTCTGAACTTTAACTGTAAAAACTTTAACTTTATCCTCGAACTTTAAAATATTAGTATTAGTGTTATAGTGTTTTCTGTTTGTTTATTTTCTTTGATATTCTTTAAGTGTTTGAATTTTTGTATTAATATGTTCTACTTGTTTATTTAGATATTTACGAGATATTGATTTGTCTCAAAAGACTAAATCAAATTCTTCAAAAGGGGAGGTGTGAGGATTGCGCATGCCTCTTCTTGCTCTAGTAGCGCCCCCTTCTGGAGAAACGAAAGCGCGCGGCAGTAGAACTTGGAATGTTAGCGGCGAAGAACGTCGTTTGTGATATGAGAAACCAGAATTGGTTATGAAAATGGCCGTAAATGTTACCGGTCATGAATTTTGAAAAATATGAATAATCTTTTATGTTTATTTAATGTCGTGTGATGTACCTGTCTTCGTCATTCTTTTGTCAACTTTATGTCAAGAATTAAACTTGTGTTCGTTGTAATTAGAACGGCCTGTTTCGTTTAGAACGCCCACACCTATAGAAGAGACATCACATCCATCTTTTTATTTTTCCCATTTACATAATTTCTGTCCTACTATTTTACATGAAAATGATGGCACATTTTTTATACAGCATTATATTATTTTTTTGGCGTTTTCTAAAATTTTTTTTTTGCTTAGTTTTTCCATATTCCGATTTGAAGATTTGTCTGAACTTTCATCTGAAATATCAAGTCTGCTTTTAATACTTTGTCTTTTTTAAACTCTAAATCAGATATTTCTTGATTGTCTGTTGATTTAGAATTTACGGAAAGTTCTACTTCACCAAATATAACATGGGATAAATCGTCGCATAAATTATTTTCTATTACATATGTAATAGAAAATAATTTATGCGACATACATATGAGGAAGATATCTTCCTCGTATGTTGCAATACTGCAATCAGGGGGCAAAAAAAAAAAAAAACGATTTCTGGAACAGCCGAAAAATCCTCCAAATTTAAAAAATTGTTCAATCATCTTCCATGTAAAAAAATCAGAATAAAAAAATAATGTAATGATGAAAAATAAAGAGATGGATAATGAAAATGCTTATAGAACTGGTAATTTCATTTTGTTTTTTTTATTATAAATGTAAAAGTTGGACTAATTTATATGAAATCTTCTTTAACTATTAGTTTCAGAATGATATTATCCCTTTTATAGCTAATAAACTGAAAAATAAATACCATAAATGCACGGAGTCATATATACAATTTTCAAAAACATTTTTGGGACCAACTTATGTTCCGGTAATTGTGATTGGTCAATTATACATATTAATTCCGGATTGATGTTGTTTAATATAATACACTGTTATAAACATATTTTAACTAAAAAATATAATTTTTATTATAGAGTTTTTTTTTTTTTTTTTTTTCTTTCGAATATGGCCAAAAAGCTATTTTTCGCCTTTTTAAACTCATTTTAAAAAATAGAAAATTTTAATGAAACTTTAAAAAAAAAATTCAGAAGTCGTCTATTATATTCAAAATTCAAATAACACGAACCTTTTAACAATATAGAAAATACTCACTTTAGAAAAAAATCATAAAGCAATGTTCCCAAAATGGGAGCAATGGCGCTTAATGGGTTAAAACGATTACTAGTAGTAGTAGTATTAATAATATTAACAGTATTAATAGTAGAAAATGCACGGTCATCCCGCCAAAACCGATTTATTTCAACACAACAGAAAGGGTAAGCGATTACCTTTATTAAAGTATTAAGTAAAATATAACTTTTTCAACATTCGAATTCTTGAATTGACAAACGGTATAGATATATATTTTGCATTATAAGTAATGAGATAAAAAGGGTACTTACTTAATTTATTTATCCAAATAGTCCAAATAATATGCCTTTAAAAAATTGACATTTTGAAAAACATTTTTATATGAAATTTATTTGAAATTATAGAAGCAAAAAACAAATCGCGAAACTTCACTACCAAACAAAATTAGATACGAGAGTTGATCTCGTTTGTGACGTCAGGTCACGTGTTTGAAAGCTCAAAGCAGGCCCGTTAAAAGAGGAAAGTTGTTTTCGCGATGGCCCCGGCAGAACTCCCTAGTAAAGAAGAAAATAACAATTCTACAAGAAGAAAAAATGTAGTGATAATTTATGAATTCATTGAAATGCATTGTTATATTAATTTTAAAAAATTCTGCATTTTACTTTGTTTATTAATAGGTAGCATTATATAATAATATAGAATATTCCATACCTCTTTGTCATAGGGCCCCTGGAATTGTTTAATAAAGCTTAGCGCAATGTTGGCTTGAGAAAGTGATATTTGTTGACGAATAATATAAAAATCTATAAAAACGATACTGATGAACTATTACGATTGTTTATGTATATATTAATCAAATTGCTTTTGTTTACACGTATTCCGTAATTTAATTTTGTTTGAATATAATAAAAAATAAACGGATTTATACTCAACACATTCTATAAATATTGAAAAAAAGCATTTGCGTATAAAACAGTGAGTAGATTGCCTGAAAATATGGGGACAAATTTTTATTCTTTTTTTACGACATTTCCCCCAATGTTTCCAAGGCCATTTTCTCTATGTCGCCAAGCCCCACGTAACAGACAAGTAAACAATATTCTAAGCAAGGAAATAGATATTACACGGTTCACTTGTATTGTGTGAATTTAAGCAATGAAATATATTTTCCGTCACCTCTAATAAAGTTTCTAATACATATACTTAGCGAAATAAAGGAATAAAAATATAAAAATGAGATATCTGAAGTTGAATAATTATGTATAGGATATGTCATAAAAATTATAAGTAACTACTTAGAGCATCTATTTTAGGAAATGTAGAAATTTGACGACTATTGTTGCCTTTCGGTATTTGTTTTTGAGCTATTATCTGAATATTTGTTGTAAAAAAACAAACAAACAATGCATATCATATATATTAAACGAGCAAGCAATGTTTTGTGTCCATTATATTATTTATTTCCATTATAATAATTTGAAAAATAAAATTATATATAAATGTCTGCATATTTACGTAATGCATATCGTTATTAGAATCTTCGAAATTAAGACCTTAAACCATATTCTTTAAACTGTGCTTCTTTATTTAAAATTTTCAAACTAATTACGGATCAAAGTTTCAAATAAAATCTATTAATTTTTTGGACAAAAGCGTTAAACTTCTCATTAATGAATACCCTATTCACTTTTGTATTCTTTAAAGAATTTTCAGAAGTGTTGAACTTTTCTGTACCACTTCTTTGTGACAAATATGTTGAAAAGTTGTTTCTGTAAAGAATGATTGACATTAATTAAATCCCGCGTTTCTGAAGTTCAATTTTGAAACCTTTTTTAAAGTAAATTCTATTTATCTGCTAAATAAAATATAAGTTAATTAGCGAAAAATATTTTTTTTTTATTGTTAACAGTTTTTTTAAAAAATAAGTGATATATTACATAATTTTTGTGGGATGTCTGTTATTGTTTTCATTGACAAAACTGAATTAGAAAAATATATAATAATATTACATGAAACCACCACACGCACAGAGGAAAAGTTAATTAAAATCGAAATAATCACATTTCGATTTTTTTTACATACAATATTTATTATTTTATTGAACATACATTATAAATTTTGTAAAAATAATTATTTTAATTTGGAAAACGCATAACATAGGTAAAAACCCAATTTCAGAAAGTACCAATAATATTCGAAAACATATCCCAATTCTTATGTGCAGCCCTGTATATGATCTATAGATTCGTATATTACAAGAAATGCTAAAATTTAGTGTAGTTAGGAAACGCGTAGAACAGTTTAAAATTCCCTTTCTGTAATTTTCATGAATAAACGTAAATGTACTGGAGAAATTTTGAGCTATCCTTTATAGGATGTATGGAATGTATGCGCACCCAGTAATATACAAAAACTGAGTTAAATTTAAAATCGCGTTCAGCAACTGAAAATAGACTTCCAGCAATTATTGTTAACAGATAGTACCGAATTCTTTTGTGTGTCCCTGTAAATGAACGATGAATGCTATACACACAATATTCTATAGTAAACCTCTTTAAATGCACCTTATTGGTGTATATCAATTCCAGTATGTTTGAAATTGTGTAACATCATTCAAATAAACCGCAAACGATTTTTCTTCATAGACGGAAATGTAATGGAAGTATTTTGTGTGTCTCTGTAAATGAACGATGAATGCTATGCCCACGCTAATCTATAGTAAGCCTCTTGTAGTTCACCTCAGTGATATATATGAATTGAAATTGTGTAACATCTTTCAAACAAACTGAAATTTTCACCATATGCCGTAATATGAAGGACTTATTTATAGTGTCCCTGTAAAATAAATTTATAAGTGCTACACACTTCATATTCACTACCGAACATGCCATAGTAAACTTCAATAACATATATCAATTGCATGAGAATCGGTATATATTTACGCGAGTTACAGCACGGACAGAGAGACAGACACACGACTGAGACACAGACAGACAAACCGAATTCATAAACACTTTTCAACTATGGTGGAAAGTGTTATAAAAATAATTATATTGTATTAGAAAGCATGATATAAATTTGTTTTTGAAATCATGAATAAATGTGTAAAAATTGTCTACATTATGTGTTAATATCAGTTTGTAAAAATGTTGCAGACAAATGTTGCAGGCGAGCGTGACTTCTTAAACTATTTATTTACCTTTTTAACACTTTCCAACATAGTTGGAATGTGTTTATGACTTCGGTTTGTTTGACAGTCTGTCTGCCCGATTGTCCGAGCACTAATTCTCGTAAATGGACTTGGATTTCTACGACACTGAGATATTTAATTAAGGTTTATTATAGAATGTGCCCTATTGTAGGTGAAGAATGTAGCTGTTATATTTCATTTACAGGGACACAAAAAACAATTCTGTTACCTAACTGCCGTTGGGGAAATTCAATAACGGTGTATTTTAAGACAATTTAATGTACACCAAACATAATAAAATTTATATATATCTATAAGATAGACTACAGCTTATTTTGTATAGAGTATGCAGTAAGTAGCAATTATAGGTTGTTTAAAGGGACGCACAAAACATTCAATTCCATTATAACATATAGCGATAAATGTTTGCGCTGTATTTCAATCCTGTGAAACTTCTTTAAACATATTGGAATTGATATTTGTCACTAGGTGTATTCAAACGTACTTCCGTTAGATTATGGATTGTATAGCATTAATCGTTCATTTACAGAAACACACAGAAGGATTTGGTTAATAATTATTGCTAAAATGCGTTTTCAGATGTGATGTTCATTATCCAATAATGCTATGCTTATTAAAGTGCAAATATGTTTATGTCTATATTAATATATCTATATGTTACGGTCAATATGATTAATCTGGTCATTATTAATAATGACCGGACATAAAGGCCAGTTATGATGAATAATAACCGCGATCACTATTAATAATAATCGGTTAATATTAATAATGACCGGATTCATCAAATTATATTGCCCGTAATATATATATATATATATATATATATATATATATATGTGTGTGTTATATAAAAATTTTATTTCCTTCGCATTTATTTCGCATTAGTCCTTTAAATTAATCTAACTTCTGACATAGTCAGCATTTCCTTAATTCTTAATAATATTTATTCCTATATAATATCCTTTTAAAAGTAATAACCCGTATATTAATAATTATCTTATTCCAAATCTTAATCTAAAACTTTAAGTTCATTCGTAACTTTTATCAACTCCCCAATCTATCAAATTCTGAGAGACGCTTTTGTCATTTCGAATGTTTTTAAAAGCCTTTTTTTTTATTCCATGCTTTGCTTCGCGCGCTGGGTATTTTTCACTTCAAAATCAATGCGCGGCTACGACGGGGACTCTTTCGTGTTAAATCTTCTCCCTCGCGCCTCATTCGCTGGGCTTGAATTTGCCTCTCACTCATTGGATCGTGCCCTCGTAAAGTCGTCGTCAGTAACCCTACGCGCGGTTAACAAAATGCGCTAGCAGGCATTTGGAGAGCAGATTATTGTCGTGTTTGGGAGTACTAACCAACTGGTTATCTGGTGTTGAAGTCACCTAGAATTTTCATACCAGCTCTTTACGATCTATTAAACGATGTAGTGAGACATCGTCAAGTCTGAGGGCTATAAGTTTATACTGGATACTGTGGGAACTGTTACTTGCATCGCTTCTGTTCATTAATAAACGATTTATCCGGAAATTGGCTGCTCCTTAATGACGAAACTCTTGTGGTGTCTCATCATTGCCTAACCTCCTAGCCATGATTCTTCATAACGACTGCATTTCTCTCTGAATCTATAGAGTATACACAGTTACATTCTAGGTTCGGTAAATGTTGAAAATAAGTTATCAAAAGTGTTATACGTTTTATAGCTGAATAAAGTTTTTCCACTGTATTCAATCTATTGATGATATACAGGGTTACTCAAAAGAATTCGAACATCATGTAGAATAAGGACACTACTTTCTGAAATTTGGTGTTCAAGTGCGTTTTGCGTTTTCTATATTGTCCATTTCGATAGCTACTTTTACCTTATTGATGTTTCGTTACGATATTCTGGAAGGATTGGGAAGTAGATCATAGCATATGTGTGATGGATGGTTTTTTTTTTCTTGTTTGAATACTCTTTTGAGTGTTTTAAACAACATTTCCCTCATTACGCGAGCTCTGTGTGGGACTGATTTATTAATTGTAATTGAGATGCAATTTATTTCACACTTGCTAATATATTTATCATTTAATGAACGTTATCGTCAATTTGTAAATTACGTTGTTTTATGCTAAAATAACATTTGAAATGGTTTAAAAAAGGGATAAAAAACCTTTTTCTTTTAATAAAATTCAGAAAACATTCAAAGATTCAAGTATACAGTTTTACTGTAATGATCTTGTTCGAGCAAATATGACAATTTTGCTCTAAATAACTTCATCTAGGGCGATCGAAAAAATATAAAAACTGTATTTTTTCGAAAATTAATAGCAGAACTGTTTCAGTAACATGATCTTGTGTTTCCCACCTTTTTAAAAAAAATCTTGTATTTTTTTAAGCTTACTTATCTTCAACAGCTAACAGATTAATGCAATGTTCCTCTTTTTTAGAAAAACCTATACCTGTTTGTATGTTCAAAAGTTAGATGTCATCTTGAAATGTATGAATGAAAATCAGAATCTTCGTCTATTTAACAGTCATTGTTATCAAACAAAAGTGCATTTTTAGCCATTTTGTCCACACTGAAATGTTTCAACTTTCATCCTTTAAATAAGATGCAACAACAGACTACTGTGAATATTTAAAAAAATACTATGACTTATAAATGTCGATTACAATGCATTATTTTAATAAAAAATATAGCATAGAATTTTTCAATTTTAGTCAAATGCTGTAATCACTTTATACACGACTGTTCCATGAAAAAGACTACAGCTTCAATCTTAGAAATATTGTTTCACCACAAAAAAAAAAAGAAAAAAAAAGAAAGAAAGAAAGAAAAAGAAAAAATAAGAAAAAAAATAAGAAAAAGAAAATCTACAACATTTTCAGTTCTAGAACAATGAGGCGGACATTACCCGAGCTCTTTGTCATCGTATTCGCAGCTGGGTTTACAGTCTTGCACCAATTCATAATAGAAATAGGTTTTTAATTACCGCAATGTTATTCATAGTATTAATGTCACACATATGTAATGGCATTTAATGTTAGACTATGTAAATAGTTAGTTAAAACAGTATTTCTTTGTGAAGTGAAAATAACTTAATTATTATTCCTAAATACGTTAACAACGACTACAACTTCAACTTTTGAAATGCTTTCGCACCGTAAAAAGATTTATCACAACTTTCAGTCTTAGAACAGTGAGACGGCACTTGTCGCATTCTTCGCCATCACATTCACGGCTGAGTTTACTACATGCATTTTCTACACGCACCAATGCATAATCAAAATAGTTTATCTGGAGGCACTTCAGTACCTCCAGATAAACTATTGGCCGTTATATGGTCCAGGTATATATATATTGGTCCAGATAAACTATATGCCGTTGGCACGGCAGTGCCTCCGCCAAGTCGAGTAAGCACGGCCGTAAGCATACTTTTATGGAAGCAACTCAGGGCACTTTTGACCCCCCCCTCATATCTCCGCGCTGGAGTATCCCAAAAATTTGAAACTTCGTTTTTCTAGAGTATTTGGCACACAGGACAAAAATTTAAAATTACAACTTTCTGTCTTTTCTAGTTCAGACGATATATGAACTCAAACATTCGATTTTTTGTCACTCACTCACTCGTTCACGCGTCATCAAAAAGATTAGGTAGATCCCGTAGCCCTAGAAACTTCACATTTGGACAAAAGGTAGTGTTTAGGATACAAAGAAAGGAAAAATTATAAAATCCGGAAAATTAGAAAAAAAAAACATTCGAAAATTCAACAAATTCCATCAAAATTTAAAATTGGAAATAATACGATCTTGTAGCCTTAGAAACTTACGATTTGGTGTAAAGGTAGTGTTTAGCATCCAGAAAAAGAAAACATCAAAAACACAAAAATAAAATCGAAAAATTGAAAAAATCGAAAGATTTCAAGTAATCCGATTTTGTGGCGCTAGAAACTTGGAATTCGGAATAAAGGTAGTATTTAGGATTCAAAATAAGGAAAAATTCAAAAATCTGGAAAATTCGAAAAAAAAAATCAAAAATTCGAAAGATTCGAAAACAATTGAAAAAAATTAAAATAATTTGATCCTTAGAAAATTAAAATTCGCGGTAACTATAGTGTTTAGGATTCACTTTATTCAGAATAAGTTAATATAAAAAACGCAATAAAATTCGAAAATAAAATAAAAAAATCGAAAAAAATCGGAAAAATCGAAAAATAAGGAAAATTTGAAAATAATTTGCTTTCATAGCGCTAGAAACTTGAAATTTGGAATAAAGGTAATATTTAAGATACTAAATAAGGAAAAAATAAAAAATATGGATAATTCGAAAAATACCCATAAATTAGTGCAGACGATATATGAACTCAAAGTTTCGATTTTTTGTCACTCACACACTCACTCACTCTCGCGTCATCAAAAAGATTGGGTAGATCCCGCAGCCATAGAAACTTAAAATTTGGAATAATGCTAGTGTTTCGGATACAAAGAAAGAAAAAATTATAAAATACGAAAAATTCCAAAAAAAAAAAAAACATTCGAAAATTCAACAAATTCGAACTAAATTGAAAATTGAAAATAACACGATTTTGTAGTCTTAAGAACTTAAAATTTGGTGTGAAGGTAGTGTTTAGAATTCAGAAAAAGAAAACATCAAAAACACCATAAAAACCGAAAATAAAATCGAAAAATCGAAAAAATCGAAAAAAATCGAAAATTTTCAAATAATCCGATTTTGTTGCGCTAGAAACTTGGAAATCGGAATAAAGGTTGTATTTAGGATGCAAAATAAGGAAAAAGGAAAAAATCCGGAAAATTCGAAAAAAAAATTCAAAAATTCGAAAAAAATTGGAAAAATTAAAATACTTTGATCTAGCCGTAGAAACTTAAAATTCGCGATAAAGATAGTGTTTAGGATTCAGAATAAGTTAAAATAAAAACGCAATAAAATTCGAAAATAAAATCGAAAAATTGAAAAAAATCGAAAAAATCGAAAAATGAGGAAAATTTGAAAATAATTCGATTTTATAGCGCTAGAAACTTGAAATTTGGAATAAAGGTAATATTTAAGATACTAAATAAGGCAACATTAAAAAATATGGATAATTTGAAAAAAGAATCGAAAATTTCAAAAAAAAAGAAAAAGAAAAAGAAAGAAAGCAAAAGAAAAAGAAAAAGTGAGAAATTGAAAATAATATGATCTCGTAGTCTTAGAAACTGAAAAATTGGTGTAAAGGTAGTGTTTAGGATTCAGAAAAAGAAAAAAATAAAAACACAACAAAAATCGAAAATAAAATCAAAAAATCGAAAAAAAAAACGAAAATAATTCGATTTTGTTGAGTTTGAAATTTAAAATTTGGAATAAAGTTAGTATTTAGGATAGAAAAAAAGAAAAAGAAAAAATCTGTAAACTTCGAAAAAAAAATTCGAAAATTTGAAAAAAGTTTGATTTTGTAGCTTCAGAACTTAAAATTCGGCGTAAACTTGTTGTTTAGGATGCAGAAAAAGAAAAATTAAAACACAATAAATTCGAAAATAGAATAAAAAACTCGAAAAAGATCGGAAATTTCAAGATAATTCGATTTTGTAGCGCTAGAAACTTGAAATTTATAATAAAGGATACAAAATAAGAAAAAAAAATAAAAAATCCAGAAAATTATAAAAAAAATTCGAAAAAATCAAAAATTGAAAGTAATTTTATCTTGTAGTCTTAGAAACTTAAAACTTGGTGTAAAGGTAGTATTTACTATTCAATAAAAGGAACAATTAAAAAATTCGTTAAATTCGAAAATAAAATCGAAAAATCGAAAACAATTTGATTTTGTACTGCTAGAAACATTAGTTTTAAGATAATTGTCCTATTAGCTAGTACAACGCCCCTAATTGTTTTATGTTATTTCCCCCGGATTATGGCTTTCTTTTCTTTCGTTTACGAATGTCGTTATAGAAAAGTTCCGTTATAGACTGGCTACTTTATAGGCGATTTCTTTATAGACAGATTTGTTTTCTTTCACAGGTTATACTCTATTTACTTCGCATATGAAATATGGATTGTTAAATGATGTTAGCCCCACAAAAATTTTCACAGCTTCCCCTACCCTCCCGACATAACTGGCTGGTTATGGCTTGATAGTCCTTTATAAATAAAATCATGGTGACTCTAAGATTCACTTGAATTATCTCTAAATTCAACCTAAATGATTCTAAGAAGACGGATCAAAGAATTACTATATTGGCATGACAATCAGGTAACTTAGAATTAAAATCGAAAAATCAATAAATTTATAACAAGTCGAAAGTTTGAAAATAATTCGATTTTGTAGTCCTAGAAGCTTGACATTTGGCAAAAAGATAGGGTTCAGTATACAAAGTAAGGAAAAATTAAAAAATCCGTAAATGATAAAAATGACTAAAGAAAAAAAAATCGGAAAAAAAAACCATAGAAAAAATGAATATAGTTAGATTTATTGGAAATTTCCGGAAATTTTAATTTTGGCTTTCTTTTTATACTAAAAAGTACTTTTATGTTAAATATCAAGTATCTACGGCTGCGAGTAATATCTCAGATGGATAGCATCTATCCTGGAAGCAATTGAGAGTACTTTTGACACTCCCCCTCCCATAACTTAGTGCTTGCCTAGGAACCTGAAATCTCTTTTTATCTACAGTACTTTGCAAACGAAACTAAAGCTTCAAATTTTTGATACCTGTAAATAATAGGGACAGAGTGTGGGCTTAGCGAAAATCAGTGGATGATCTCCAAAAAAGACCCAAAATCAAGAAAAGGAGGATTACTTACAAAAAGAAGTGAAATCTCACCAATAACGTCACCTGTAAAAAATGCAGCCAAGTCTCGTGACTCTTTTTCTGTAAAAAGTTCTGAGATCGTGTAAAGCCAAGTTTAGTTATCTTATTAACTCTGAAATTTTCATTCACAAATCATTCCTAGTCTCTACATCTTTAGTTAAATATTATTTTGCGACTTGGCAATTACGTAGCACGAGAATGTGATGTATATAATTAGTCTTAATCAAATAATACCATGCCGTCCCATAAAATATTAAGGTGTAATAACTTCCCTGTGCGTATATAATTAGCCTTAATCATGTTATCTCATCCCATCCCATAACATAGTAAGGTGTAATAACTTTCCTGTGCTGCGTAACTGCCAAGTCACAAAATAATATTTAACTAAAGATGTAGAGACTAGGAGTGATTTGTGAATGAAAATTTCAGAGTTAATAAGATAGCTAAACTTGGCTTTACACGATATCAGACGTTTTTACGGAAAAATAGTCACGAGACTTGGCTGCATTTTTTACAGGTGGCGTTTTTGATGAGGTTAATTATTGCAATGTTATTCACAATATATATGATTCATATGTAATGGCATTTAGTGCTATATTTTGTAAGTAATTAGTTAAAATATTATTTCTTTGTAAAGTATAACAAAAATGTCATTATTATTACAAATCTACGCCAACAACGTCAAGAAGATGAGACACTTTTGAAAAGTATAACAAAATCCTGTGATCGTGATCTTCTACGTAATTGTCATGAATGTGTAACAGAAATCTTCTAATGTCAATTAGTAACAATTACGTAACAATTAGTAAAAATAATGGCTTTAATATTTGCATGATATTTTCTTAAATATAAAAGAATAGAAGCACTATCATTCGCCAATCTCCATTAGCGTCGTTGCCAAAACTTACATTTTTTAAGTTCCACTATTTACGAATAGATTACCATTAATTAAGACAAAGATTAACAAGCGGAAAAAGTGGTACTCAAAAATCGAAATTTGTGTTTTCTATGAGTTATAGAAGAGTTCGTGCTTTAGTAAACTGCAATACAGTTCTTTGCAAACCACTAAGACATATCTTTCAATTTACGACCAAAAAGTAGAACACAAAACTCAATATTAATGAATAATGTTGTTCGAGAGAATGTCTTTCTTTTTATAAAATGCGAGTTCTTTATTCATTTAAGTTTCAATTAACTGATAATCCGTGTTAGCAACAATCCTGAACGTTGTGTCTAGTAATATTGAAACGGGTATGTGCTACAAGATGACTTTCAACGCCTCCTAAAGTTAACTTCCGGATTTAGATATCACATCTCGAAATGTATAAGAGATACGGCTAAATGTTTAAAGGGAAAGTTACAGAGTATTCTCAAATTAGTATGACATTGCATGTCTTATACGCTATAATATCTTTATTAGAAGTCCAGAAATGTAATTTTTTTAGATCCAATCAACAGCTTATATGCACCACTAATTGCATTCAAAGGACACACTGAGCATACTAACATATCAAATAATATCGTGTCTTGCTTACATGTATTTTAACGTCAACAAAACGGAAGAATTATAAATGGAAAATAAATTATTCATTTAAAAATATTTTTGCTTTGTATAACGAATACTGTTTTTGGAACATGAGAAACCTAAGTATCAAGAACTCAACCTAAATTACATCATTGCTATTACGTGTTAAATGAATTTTAAAACATGTTTCCTTAATTGTACTTTAAGTTTCTTGGGTCATAACGAGTAAAACTCTGTATGAAAATTCAATAAATTGCAAATATATTGTATGTAACACTATTCTCATCTTAGAGATAGCTTTCCTTATTTTGATCCCAAATATCTTACAAATTAGCATTCAAATAGATTTTCGATACTAGAAGATACATTATTTTGTAAAGTAATTTATGAAATATTTTGACAGTTCTCTTCTACGCAAATTTGACATGAAAACTAACTCACGGTAAATGAAGCTTGTCAAATTACTGATACACTTTTTTGCTTCTCAATAACTTCCACACATGCTTTTGACTGTGTGATTGATTATGTAAGTTAGCCATTTACCTGAGATAGATAATGAAGATATTTTCTACAATGACTGCTATTCAACACTGGATAGCTGAATTCTAATGTGTTAATAATATCAAAGTTAATTATTCAGATTGTTTTATGAAACAGGAAAGAAAATACTTAATATCCTAAAATGACCAAGAAAAATTCACACCGTAATTGCTCGGGTGTTTTTGATAAAGTTCTTAACATTTATTTTTTTAACTATAGAGGCGTGAAGAGTATGTAGTTTTCATAAATACAGGATTTTATTTGTAGTTCTTTAATGAAAACTAGTAATGTTTTAAGTTATACTTAATATTTGGATGACAACTAAGATATTTAAAAATAATAATTTTAGCATATTTACATAAGGGTCAAAACTGGATAGGTTATAGTGACAATTATTTCGTTGCTATATTTTCCTACCAATAATATATATATATATGTACACATACACAGACACACGCAAACACATACACTCACACATATATATAGAGAGATAGATAGATAGATAGATATATAGATAGATTAATTAATAAATTTATTTATTTATTTATTTACGGGACAGGTCCTTGGCACGTTTTTACAAAGTCAAATAACTGACGTAGGAATGTGAGATTTAGAATGCATTCCTTCACAGGATCAAAACTATTAATAAAAGCGTTAGCTAATAAAATAAATTAGCTTCCAAGTTTAATCACATCGACGACATTTAATATCTTCCATATATATCTAATGTCAATATTTGTAAACACTTTGCTTCAAAAAATATGTGCATTTTTCTGTTGTTTCTGACTTAGCTATATAAAATGTCGCCCACATATTTTCACTGTTCCTTTCAAAACTGTTTCGTGGAAAAGAAAAATAATTTCGATAATTTTTACAATTTTATGATCGACGAAAGACTGTATCATTTTAATCACACATTCTTTAATTACTTTACCTAATCTAAATGAGATTTGATATATAACCATTGTTTTGCACAACTCGTAGGAAGCATTTAAACTCGATTTCTACATGTGTTTAAGTGATTTTTTTTTTCTCATTCTTTGTAATTTACATTTCAGTTTATCGTTTAAACACATTGTAGCCTCACCACTAAAACTTTCGCTTTTCATTACAGGTGTCATTTTATAATAGTGACAAATATAACATTCTTACACCAACACTGATAACATTTCAAAACTCACAAAGCGTAGCAGCCTCCCGCTAAAATCCATAAAAATCCCAATGGTAACTAATGTAGAGATTCTTAAACTTGACTTTTCATGTTTAATTGATCTAAAAAAAAAAGGTGTATTGCATTTTTTGTTATTTTTAAAAAAAATACAGTAGAATTTATGTAATAAAAGCACGCATGTAACAATCTACCTAGTCTATCAATACACTCGTTACATCAAATGATTAGAACCACTTTTTATGTTGGATTGTAAATCATTGACAAATGTATACTTTTTAAAATCATTTATAGAAGAATGTATTTTTTCAAGAATGTTCTTATTTAACACTTTATACCGCAAATTATGAATTAGGAAATTATTCCACCTCAATAATTATCTTGCATAATGACTGAAAATATATTATAAAATGTCTATAATAACAATATGAAAGTTTTATAGATTTTATTTCATTAAAACTGATTTAATAAACCGGTAGTTATAACTATTTTTTTAAATTATTTACATGAATAATTATATTAATTTTAAAAATACTGTTATGAAATATAACAATTCTTATAAGAATAATTTAAATGTAATTATGTTGTAATCCTATCTATAAATGGGAATCTTTAGTAGTTTCAAAATTTTCGTATAACATTTTTTAATAAGAGCAAAATAATGTGATGTAAATTATGTAAGTGGTAGTAAAAATAACAACTTATAAAATATATTTAGTTTCTACTGTTTCACTGTGCTTTCTAAATGTGATCAAGCAAAGTATTTTGCAAAATTTTAATAAGAGACGAATTATGTAAATTTTTACATTACATTTTCCTTAATGGTACTTAAAAGTAACGTTGGATGGTAAAAGGTTAAAGGAAGGTGGAACGTGGAACTAAAAGATTTTGCCAAGCGTACGCAAAATGCTTGCTATATGGTGCCGTTGGCAACAGGGATATGTTAGCAACGGGGATATGGTGGCAACGGGGATGCCGTAGGAAACGGGGATTGAGTCCTGCACGGGTAGGGTTAAACCCGACCCGAACCCGCAAAATCCATTTGAAGTCAACCCGCAACCCGACTCTAACCCGATTTTCTCGACCCGCAACCCGATATATTTTATTCCGCGCCCGCCCGAACCCGAAATGAAAGGACAATAAATCATCTTTTAATGCTATTAAGAAAATCAATCTACAATCATATCTCTAATACATTTTTTATATTTTATATAGAAAATTTGGACAAATCTATATTCTTTAATTTTCAAATATAGAATAACATCTGAATAGCGGTCACCTCGAGATCGTTGAATAGAGTTCTGCGTTGGGTCGGATTGTTTCTTTTTTGCGGTTTATATATCTCTAATTTTTTCTGCTTGTCGTGATTTTTTTTTTCGTCGTTTTTTTTTTCGAAGTCGGATTGTTGGGATTTTTATTAAAAGTTTGAACAGAACTACGTTTCAGATGAAAATAAATATGTATTTGAATACAAATAAGTATATATTCAATTTACTGCATGAGAAAAATAAAATTGTGTATAAGAAATGTAAACATAGATTATTTTTTCTTTACGATGCTGTTAAGAACCATTTTTCCCCCTTAGAATTTGCAAAACATTACCAGCATTTCGTTTATGACACACACAAAAACACGTGCATCGTATTTGTTATAGTTTATGCACACATATAAATCCTACAGAAATAGTAGATAAAATAGTAGATTTGGAGGCGTCTACTATTCCAAGCGTACAAGTATATAAGTGGCAGTGATTGAAAAAGTGTTCGCTAAGTACAGATGTCCGCTTTTCGGGAGTGTCCATTATAGAGGTCTTATTGTATACATATTTTAAATCTGAAAAATATTGTGGACTTGTGAAAAATCTGGTCAACCTGAACCCAACCCGAAACTGACCCGAACCCGAAACAATGAAAGTCAACCCGACCCAAACCCGAACCGCAACGACAAGTTATAGTTCCAACCGACCTGTCCCGCCAGGTTGATTCGGGTGCTGCTAAAAGCAGGTAACCCGACCCGATGCAGGACTCTAGACATGTTCCGGATGTTCGTTTGGAAAAATCGACCGGCGAAGAGGGCGTAAACTGCTAGTAAACTGATAAATAATAAACATGACAAAACTTGGAATTTGCAGAATAGGTTAACTATTGAGGGAAATTAATGTGTCTAAATGCAGTTTACGTCAGTTCTTCAAAAAATAAAATTACATTCATTTATATTATTTAAACAGAAAATATTCATTTTATTTTCTCATATTACTCGGTGTAAGCTTGAGAAACTATGTGATTTATCAGAAGGCTTTTATAACAAAAGCACAAGTGTATAATTTGGAATGAAAAAATTGTTCAAATTAAATAAATTATAAAGATTTCTGGGAAACTTTATATTAAACTTTATCCTAAAATACTAAAGTACAATCTATAAACCATCTGCGAATATATATATATACATATTGATATTATAATTATATCCCATATTGTTCCCACATGTGATTTACAGAAAAAAATTAGAATTTTTTTAATTAAAACTGAAAAACCATCTTCAAAGTATACTATTTTCTTTATTCAAAAATTGCAAACTAATTATGAACTATAATGACAAACAAAATTCATTAATTATTTTAACAAAAGCCTTAAACTAAATTATTAAAAAAATATCCTATTCATATTTTGTCATACGTATGTTTAGAATTTTCAAAAGTTTTCAAATTTTCTGTACCGCGCCGATATAAATACACCGTCAAGCTTCTTTATGTAATTGCAATATTGACGTTAACCAAATTATTTAATTTTCAAACAGTAATGTGAACTTTTTTATGTAATTTTCAAACACTGCTGTGAACTTTTGTATGTAATTTTCTTCAAACGCTGAATACATTGTATGTTAATTATAAATAAAAATATGTATTAGTACTAAATATTTTGTAGATACTTTACAAAGATTGTCATTCTAATTACTAAATATTTTATTCAGAAAGTTTTCTGACATCATACATCCTTTTATAATACATTTATTCATTATGTTTTTTGGATTTTTCTTTTTTCTATAGTGATCTAAAAGTCTTCTTTAAATATCCTGTAAACTGTTTTTGGTAGCAAAAGAAAAATAAATCCATATAAAAATCAAAACTTTTGTTTAAAAAAATCAAAATTTTATAAACATATAAATAAAAAAGAGACAGATGTAGTATTAGTATCGGAAAAAAATAAGCTAATCAAGAAGTCATCAGGCTCATTTTGCAACTTTTCATCCCAAACATAACACGAACATTATGACAAACGTTGAAGATACAAACATAATGATTCAGTTTTTCAACGATATTGGTAGACTTTTAAAAGATACTGCGTATTTTAAATAGATTCCTAAAAATGTACCAAATAGTAATTTTGTTTTAGGAATTC
Source organism: Maratus michaelseni (assembly GCA_963931845.1). Classification (NCBI taxonomy): domain Eukaryota; kingdom Metazoa; phylum Arthropoda; class Arachnida; order Araneae; family Salticidae; genus Maratus; species Maratus michaelseni. The sequence continues at coordinate 286,088,643 of OZ007591.1, read as the reverse complement.
ACATGATTTAACATTTGTTTGGTCCTTAAATATATTAGATTTCAGCCATATTTAAATTCATCAAATTGTATAAAAAAATCTCTTTTTAAAGGGTATTCAATCAGCATTGTAGAATGGAAACACATTGCTGCGGATTTATTAGATAATATGTCTCATTACATTTTTTCATTCATGTGAAAAGAAGATTAATTCAGAGTAATTTCCAAATTGGTGACAAACTTTAAGAAAAGAAAAAGATATTGCATATTTTGTAAATTATCGTCTCTTGAACAAAATAATGTAAGCGTTATTACAATTAATGTTTTCTTATCAAATTTATATTTATTTATATGTTTTTGCCAAATTTTCTGCTCCGTAATATATATATTGTAAATTAATAAAATTTAAAATTGATGAATGATAGATATTCATATATTTCTAAAAATATATTTAATACGTGTTTAAGTTTTGCAAAACCAAGATGCCACATTTTTTATTTGTTTATCAATGTTAATATGTGTGACCTATATATATATTTCACTTCAACACGTATTGCTACCGAAAGGTTTAAAATGAAAAAACAATTAATTTTTTATTTGGGAATTCCGTTCTAAAATCACAGAAACCGTTACTGAAACAAAAAGTCTTTTCGTCTTTTCGAGATTTAATACATATGTTTAATGATTCTAAATCAATACAGTTTTAGTCATTTTTTTCTATGTAGCGAAAGGACGACAGCTATTTTATATTAAATACTTTCCTTAAATACATTTCTCTTTCAAATGCCAACTGAAAACAGACAGGATGAATAAATAATTGTAATTTTTCTAAATTAGCCAAATAGTGTATTGGCTCGCTAGAATAACGTATCGGCAAATTTTATGCTATTTTATCATTTTTTCGAACAGAAATCTCCATTTTTTTAATTGCAGAAATTCTGTGAAAAAGAAAGTCAAATATTTCTCATCTATAAAAGTGTTTTCAAAAACGGCTTAGAAACCGTCAACTATGTAATTAGAATAAAATTATCAGTTTGTTAGAAAGCTTTAGATAATTTTCCAAGTAACTGAATGCAATGCCAAGGATGAATCATTTTCTTATTCGGAACATACTGATGATCACACAGTTTTAATTTTTTATTGAAATTATTCGTTTTATGGTTGTTTAATATAGTGATTATTTACATTTAAAATAATGACAACTCTTTTCCCAAAACCAACAAATGTGACATTAATTGACGGGCGTTTCATAATTCGATTGTAGAATTATTGAAGCAAATCCTTATACTATATATATTTACTCACTTCTAATAATAACGATACATTCTCATCCATATTTAAGTTCAGCAAAATATTAATAAAACACAGGTTCGGCGCTTCTTTTACGAAACAGAAAAGGTGTTTTTTTAACCTAGTATGTGTGAAATAATTTCTTTCAAGAATTTCATAAGCATTTTGATAATAATAAAGGTGTTTTACAAAATTAGATTAAAAAATATATATATATATAGCATTGTGGTTTTAACCAACCACTTATTGTGATTCTTTATTGAAGGATTTTTATCCAAATTTGTAAATAACAATTACATAAATATTGCAACGAATCTTGCAAAACGTGGAGAAAATAATTTCATCACTTCTATATATATATATATATATATATATATATATATATATATATATATATATATATATATATAACACTGTTAAGAACTCAGTCTTAATGATGTGCAATGTAACAATCTGCATACAATCGAAATACATTCGTATTCAATTAAACTAAAAAAATTTAAGCGTACAAAAATTATTTTATACGCGCGTTACAGTAATCACTAATGTATGTTTCTATTTGTATGAATTTCATCAAAGTACTAAAATTTCCTTCTTTCTGATAAATAATAAATATTTTTACAGGGTTGTATTTTCTTGCACTTTCAGGTACTAAAAAGTTCCAATATTTTTTATTGCTTTTTCTGTCATGTTTCTAAGCATAAATATTGATGATATTTATTGTATTCTTTCCTTTTATTGCCATGATTCTTCAATGCAAGAAACTTTTATTGTTCGACAAATCTAAGTAGAACACAACCGCTTCATTTTACAGTCGGATGAATCTGATAAATCAATCATTTATTCTCAACTTTTTTGGGCAAGATAAACTGTTCTGTTAACTTAAATGTTACATAATCATGTGTTATTGTCATATTCGTAAATGGCATGTAAAACATACATTCGTTACATTAAAATGTATTTTAAATATAGTAAAATATAACATTTCGGAAATATCATATAATCGTTTAGGACTACCAAAATACAATTAGCGATTTTACTATGAGGCAATTAAATAAATAGCTGGTGTTTTCACATTGTTTGCTAATCCTGAAATTAATCCTGAAGTGTCTCTAAAATATCTATAAAAATCCAGGTAGCTGTTTGTCTGTTGACCTATCTGTCTATGTGTTTGTTTTTGAGTGTTTGCTGTATTCTGAAGAGATCGCAATAAGATTTAAAGCTAAAAGATTTGTCGGGAAGGCACATGTATGTTTGATGCTGTGAATCTTGAAGCCAGGTTTTTGGATTTTGCTAATTTTTTTTTATTTAATTTTATATGCAATAAAAAAAAAAAATCATGTTTTGCAGTGGTTTTTCCACATTAGTAAAAGGTATTGCATTTCTAACTTTAAACGCAATATGATATTTTGTTTTATATTCGATAAAGTTTATTCTATTTCCTTAAGCAATTTTTGGATTTCTCGAGAATTATATATGCGATTATTTTTTTTTTCGTATTTCGCGGGCTTTGTATTTCGTGGATCTTTTGACATTCGTAAAAGAGATCTGATTTCAATATTTCAAAATAATATAGTATATTTTGTAATCGGCGATTTAGAATTTTTAGCGCTTTTTATTCGATTTGTATCTCTTTTTTTTTTTCAATTTACGACGATTTCTCCACGTTAGAAAAAGGAAGCCAGTTTCAATCTTTTAGCCGAATATTGTAAATTTTGTTCTGTTTCAATGCGGTCTATTTGGAATTCATATAATGATTTTCCAGTTTTCTGGATTGTCTTTATGTGATTTTTAGACTTTTCTCGTTTCGTGCAGGTATTTTGACATTTTTAAAAGGAATCCCGTTTTAATATTTTAGTCCAATCTAGCAATTTTTTTTCATCAGCAAGTTTTCAAATTTTAACGGTTGTATGCGATTCTTAGTATTTTTTGAAAATTGTAAAAGAATTCGGTTTAATTTTTTTTAACCCAATAATTCAATCTTATTTAATCTACTCACCATCCGCATATTTTAAAAGTAATCCTATTTCAATCTTTTATCGTAAATGTTTGATTTTTTTTGCGATTATTTTTGTTTTGTCGAGTTTTAAGGAAATATTTCACATCAGTAAAAATAATCAGGTTTTAAACTTTTAGCTAGATTTGTAGTAAATTTTGTTTTACGTGATTGTTGATTTTCACCGGAATTTCCATCCAGGTTTTAGCGTTTTTTCGCGTTTTACGGTTGTCCTTTGATAATTCCTTTTCTCGGAAACCAAATGAACTCTATTTTTTTTTTACTACCATGATTAAATTCAAGTTAGAAAAATAGCAAATTGACTCTTATAGCGAAGTAAATGGTTTTGCTGAAAATCTGAATATAATCTATGTAGAAAGAAAATACAATATTTCAACTTTCGCTTGATTTGAGCCCCATAGCCTACTCGGGTTCGCGCTTCTAAAAACAGTTTGGCCGCTAACAGGTTCGTTTAATTCGCCGTTTGTTTGGTGAAAACCGGCATGCGAAACCCCGCTAGTTTATACTAAAAAAAATATGATATAGGTTAGTACGTTTCTAGTTTTATTGGAAATATTTTACATTTATGGTATCTTTTGACGTCAGTTAAGATACGAATGTTTGACGAAATATTTTATTAATATAAAGGATAATAATTTAATTGGTGTTACTACGTTTCATGATTACATTTTCTAACGTCTTCGCAAAAAGCCTGTCACTATGATGACACCACTTTAAAATGCCTCTATAGAGCACGCTTGAAATATTAAATATCTATTTTGTTTGTGTGTGTAACGATGGTATAGCATCTTCGTAATATCTTAAACGTACAGATAAAATTTAAACAATGCTATTAATGTTTAACTATCTAAACGTTTAGATATAAAAAATATATTTTAGTTAATTTCATTTTAAGTTTACACAATAAGTATACGGGCTTTTAACAATACCAATTTAACCAATGATCTGCTTTCTACTCAAATTTTAATATAAAATGCAAATGTAACATGAAAATATAAATTATTATATTTATCTTTATATATTTTTAGCAAAACTTAAATTTTCGTAGTTTGTTTTTAATAAAATATTAATTTATTACTTTTCATTCAGTGTGGAAAAGGTGTTTACTTGTATTATAGAAAGACAAAACGGAAGTATACATATTTTAATGAAAGAAGAAACAAAAGTACAACCAGTTATTACTAATTCATATTGATTTGAATTTAATTATAAATTATGCTTTTCAAACTGTTAATTACATGATAATATATTCTGAAGAGTACTTCAAATGTTAATTCTATGTAATGACATGACGATTGTGATTAATATTTATTTGTTTCAGAAAAGATTTCTAATAGGTTTTCATGTAATATGATCGTTTCGTCCATGTAGTAGTCGTTAAAAAAACAAATTTTTAGAAAAAATAAATACTATAACAGCGACAAAATCAGAAATATATATTAACTCTTAGTTGCCAAATCTCACAATTTTTGAGCACAACTTTTCCATATAGAAATATTCGATTTACATAATCGCTGATACATTTGATTAAATAAAGCAAATATTTCTATTATGAGTAAGTGGTAGTCAAAAATCGAGACACTTGGCAACTATCCTAACTAATAAATACAAAAAAAATCTTTCAAGAAGTTAAATAAATAATTATGATATTTTGTGGGAACATTGTTGTTGAAAATTAATTTTACTATATGTAATAACATGAGCAGTATGTATAAATAGGTTTAATATTGTATAAAAATACTTTTTACAAAAATAATAAGAAATAAAATTACAATAAAAATTTCTGTGCAATGCCACGTTATATAGCACTTCAAGCTAAAATAAAAATAAGATTATATTTAATAAACACACGATTTTTTATTATTAATTATGTAAAATACTAATTGTGGTTTAAATATACACAGTGACACTTGTGAGTAGACATTAGAGTACGTATTAGATCTTTTTAGTATGTATTAATGTAGTTAGATGTCGTATGTATTAGATCTTTATATTTTTCGTTGAACGAAACCTATACAAAAGTATGCAATAGATAATTGTTAATAAAATTGTTAATTTAATTTATTATTTTATTATTTAATATTTAATGTAGTTTTTAAAATTATATATATATTATTTATATATTTAATTTACTGTTTTAATTAATAAAATACATTTTCGCACCTAAAAAAGAGACTTGTTTTGTCGAAAAACATGTTTCATGTACAAGGGCTCAGTAGAACTCAGTAATTGTTTCGGAAGAATCTTAACTCAATTTTCATGGATCGGACGGTAAGGAAAATTGAAGGATATAATCAAGACCAAGACTGTATATCGCCGCCTATGAAATTTCCAGTGAGTCATATGGTCTGCGGAAGCATATTCATTAAAGGGTTTGAATAACTAAAATTATTATTGAATATCATTTACACCGACATCTTGGAGGGTGTTTAAAGCCCGTTATTGTCAGTAATTTTAAAGTTGCAGATAAATAAATTTTTTAACAAGACTTTGCATCCTTTCATGTAGCGAATTTGTTAAGGAAAATCTAATTTAGTCATAAATGACATCTTTGTGTCATTTGCAAGCTTTTATCTCCACAACATAACAGATAATATTAAAGTAATTTTCCAACTATTTCCCTACTTTAAGTTCCCACCTATCTGAAAATATCTCGTATTTAAGCTTTGGACTGGCCTGAGAATACGCCTGATCTTAACCCTATTAAAAATCGTTGGATTGTAATTGGTCCTAAATTTGTTAAACAAAGACAGGATACGAAGATTAAATTGAGGTAAATAGTTTTTCGTGTTTAGTACCAAATTGATCACTATTACATTCAGAAGTTTATTTCTTCCATGCCACACCGCTGTCATAGCAGCTCGCAGACCCCCTACAAAGTATTAAAGTGATTTTTTGCGTATTACCAGATCAACGGACATGTAACATAACAGTTCTTATGTCAAATTTATTATCATATCTACTGTATTTTTGGTCAATTACTTCGTTCCATGTTTTGATTTTTTCCCTTTCAAATCTTTTCCAGAATAAGTATGTGTTTTATTAAACTATTTTTTACGGTAAATGAATCCTACAGGTTTATTTTAAAGTAACAAAATTATCTGTACATAAAACGTAAACATAAAATACCTTATTTCCACACTTTTATTTTTGTTTCACAGGTAATGCAGTTTTTTTCTTCGCCACTGCACTAACGTAATCAGATAATTTGTATTTTATCAAACACCGCACTAACATAATCAGAATACCCGACAATCTAGGTTCTAATATCTCTGGCGTTTTTTATGCAAATCCACTTCTAGACTTCTTGATAGTGGTAAATGTTTTAAGCAAACATTCAATCTTTTACTGTTTATAATTATTTCTTACCGTATTTTATTGTACTTATTTTACATTTTACAATGTGGCATTGCAACAGCATTAATTATTTCTCTCACTTAGGCGTCATATGAGGTTCATAAAAATTGAAAAACGCTACTCTGTTAAATCTTGCTTTCATTAACACCTATTAAATATCAAGCCCTCAATTCTTTTTTTTTTGTCTAAACAGTAATGAAAAATATTTTAATAGCACATATTTATCGACTGATTTATATAAAAAAATTCCTCAGCGAGATAATTAGATTTAAGCTTCATTTTTGCTAGCATGGATTTCATTTTTTATGAACGCGTGGCATGGATGCCAGATATTGAAATTTGTAATATCTGAATGAAATCTGCAATATTTGAATAAACTTCAACATATTCAATACTTTCATTACAATTATAATGTACCATCCAAGGAAATTCAGGGAGAATTAGGGAGTGGAAATTCGTATCTAATTTACTTTTAAGTAAATTCTTTTCATCCATAATGCCTGACGAATTATTACGTAGTTGCAATAACGAAAATAACTCTGTCAATCAATAAAATAAAATAAATGTATTGAGAACAAAGTTGTATAATGATTTTGATTCGCTTTGTTTCCACGTATCAAAATATTACAAAACAAGTCGGATGTGTCAATCACAAAACGTCCTTCTATCTCACAGAGGTTTCGCATACACTAAAAAGAATCAGCAACAAGTTATATCAAGATCTAACTGAAACTAAAGTTTTATTAAATTCCGTGCATTAGTTCTTGAGATATGACAATTGCTAAAATCGTGTAAATCCTGCAAAATGTAGCATAGCAGCGCTACCTGTTGGGGGATTTAGGCCAAAACGTAATCAACAACAACTTATGTCAACGTCTAAAGGAATCTGAAGTTTGATAAAAATTCGTGCATTAGTTCTTGAGATATAGTTATCGTGATAATAATGAAAAAAAGTAGCACAGCAGAGCCATCTGTTGGGCTATTTACACCAAAGCGTAAGCAGCATCTATGTATGTCAAGGTCTAACATAATCTGAAGTTTGGTAAAATTCTGAGCATTAGTTCTTGAGATATAGGTATAGCAAAAATCAGGAAAAAAGTGGTATAGCAGCGCCACCTGTTGAGATAGCTACACCAAAACGTAATCAATGTCTGTTAATGTCAAGGTATAACTGACTTTGAAGTTTGATGAAATTCTGAGCATCAATTTTTAAAATATTGCTATAGCAAAAATCAGGAAACAATTGGTATAGCAGCGCCACCTGTTGGGGTATCTCCACCAAAATGTAATCAACGTCTATTTATGTCAAGGTCTAACAGAATCTGAAGTTTGATGAAAGTAAGTACATTAGTTCTTGAGATAGAGCTATTGCGGTGATTCGTAAAAATGCCGCATAGCAGCGCCACCTACTGGTCGATTTTCACCAAAAAGTAATCAACATCAATATATATCAGGGACTAACTGAATATAAAGTTTTATTAAATTTCGTGCCTTAGTTTTTGAGATAGAGAGCCCACAATATTTTTGTCACATACAGACAGACAGACAGACAGACAAGACTCACAGACGGACATTTTCTAAAAATAGTCAACTCGTGTTCAGGACCTTCTAAAACGTATAAATCCGTTGAAAACCGGAAGTCGAAAATTTTCATGAATCCACTACTTTCTTCTTGTAAAGATAGAATAAAGTAAAAATCAATGGCAGTATAAAGAAGCACATATAAAATACGCAGAAGTGACTTTAAAAAAGTCTTTAAACTAATATAATTATTGGAAAAATCTTATCATTTACTTGCATTTAAATTTAATAAATACCTGCAAAAACTTTCACTACATTTCTCATAAAAATAAATGTTTAAACAGTTTCATAAATTATTAATGTATTTATAAATATTTATTGAAATTTTATACAGGTATGTTTCATTATTGCTCACTTTTTAACATTAAAATATGAAGCTATTTTCATATCCGTATGCTTTATATAAAATTATTTTTTTTAATAGCGTTAATCATATTACCATATTCAGATACAACGTGTATTAGATTTTATATTTTAAAAATAACTGTATTTTTGCGGTATATTTATGCAAAATAATTAACAAAATATAATAATGCTAGTGTTATTTCATTGTGTTTTTACTGCACTCGTTTTATAAACAATAATTTTTCGTCCCTCATTAGATTTAATAAAAACGTGACATATTGTTCCCGTAATTCTTATTTCGTTAAAACTTAAAGACACATACTACATATTACATGCTGAGAAAATGGATAAGAAAAGCTTTTTTTACATAATTGCACTTCTCTTAAAACATTAAATCTTAATGAATACACCAGTACGAGAATAATGATGTCATTAAAAACCATAATTTGCAGCTTCAAGAAATGTACATTGTTTTATGATCTGAATTAGAAGTTAACTGCTTTAAGGTAAGTTTCTTTGTAAATTGTTTTCAAGTAATTATCCATGCAAGAACTTTAACACTTTTCATAGAGATTTTTAATTTTATAATTAAGTTATAATTCACCAATTCCCTATAAATTTTAGTTAACTATTTGCAGCGTATTGTAAAATATTAAAATATATAAATTTATTTTATCGTATAAACCCTTAACCCACATAAAATGTCGAAAAATGTAATGCAGAATAAATATTTAGCATTTTTAATGTTTGATTTTAATTTTCAGAGAACTTCATAGAAATATTTTCTAATTGCTCTGGTTAACATTTTTAACAATCTTCAGATCACATATACATATTTTTTTTGCTGTCAGATAAACATTCACAATATGCATTTTTTTTTAAATTCAGTTTCAAATACCAAAAATTGCATCAAAATGTCCCAAACATTTATGTTGTATAGTGTATGAGGAAAATGAAAAATAAAATGTTTCTGGGACTTTGCTGCAGAACCCTTATATTGAAGACTAGAAAAATAGTTTGATTAAAAAAAAAAATGGTAGTCTTTTTCTGAAAAATATGCGTACAAAGAATTTAAATAGTTTATTTCGAAATAAAACCAAATTGGCTACCGGAAAATGTACTGAAAATTATCTGATTAAAATCGTTTTTAATTTTTGTAGTACGGATTTGTGAAATAACTTGACAGGTCATGCTACCTAATTGCCTATGGCAATTGGAGAGACCTGAATAGGAAAGCTGAAGACGAACTTTTTAAAGTCACGAGCAAGCGAAGGCTGTCATGCGTCCACTCAAATAGTTTCTTTGCGACGTTTCTGTTCCTAAAATGTGCAGCCGATGACCATCGACTACGGAACAGTGGCAGCTCTCATAAACGGCATGGTTTGCATAAAAATAAATTGACTCAAAATGTGTTCGTGATGAATAATTATAGGTCATAATCGCATACACGTAACGTTAAAAAATTAAAAAGAAACCGAAGAGAGCGATAATTGTAATGTGTAAGATTTCGATTAGGGGCGTCTTCTCCATTTGCCAGTTCAATGAACCAATGACATGTAGGTAGAGAAAATATTCGTGGTAGATTTAATCATAGAGTTTGAAACGCATCAAAAATTTATCGAAGCAGCGCAAGTACTGGACTTCCTTACAGGGGACTATTTTTTTATTCTATTTGCACCACTATTTAAAAAAATTAATTTTGAAGTATATTTCTCTTGCACATGTTGTGAAAGTGTATGTGAAAAAGATTTCTATTGAGAAAGTTGTACGAGATAAAATAGCTAGTCGGATGTGCCAATCCCAAACCTTTCTTCTATCTCATACAGGTTTCACAAAACACTAAAAGAATCAGCAACCAATTTATATCAAGGTCTAACTGAATCTAAAGTTTTATTAAATTCCGTGCATTAGTTCTTGAGATATGACTATTACTAAAATGGTGTAAATCCTGCAAAATACAGCATAGCAGCGCCAGCTGGTGTGATATTTAGACCAAAACCTAATCAACAATAATTTATGACAACGTCTAACTGAATCTGAAGACTGATGAAAATCCGTGCATTAGTTCTTGAGATATAGTTATCGTGTTAATAATTAAAAAAGTAGCATAGCAGCCTCACTTGTTGGGCTTTTTAATCCAAAACGTAATCAGCAACTATTTATGTGAATGTCTGACAGAATCTGAAGTTTGATGAAATTCCCTGCATTAGTTCTTCATATATAGCTATTGTAAAAATAAGGAATAAAGTGCGCCACCTGTTGGAATATCTACACCAAAATTTAATCAACATCTATTTATGTCAAGGTCTAACGGAATCTGAAGTTGGATGAAAATAACTGCATTATGTCTTGAGATAGAGCTATTGCGAAAATAGCAAAAAATGCAGCATGGCAGTGCCACCTGTAGGACGATTTTCACCAAAAACTAATCAGCACCAACTTATATTAAGGACTACTTGAATATAAAGTTTTATTAAATTTCGCGCATTAGTTCTTGAGATAGAGCGCCCACAAAAGTTTTGTCACATACAGACAGACAGACAGACAGACATTTTCTAAAAACAGTCAAATCGTGTTCAGGACCTTCTAAAACGTATAAATCCGTCGAAAACCGGAAGTCGAAAATTTTCATGAATCCTATACTTTCTTCTTGTAAAGATTTGAGAAAGTAAAAACAAACATCGTTTTGCTGCCACTAACATTCGGATACGTTTTCGAAAGCAAAAAGAAAGTAAAAAGTGGTCTCCAGTGTGGTCGCAAAAAGTGGTTGCCCTGATTATAGTATTATCGATCTTAATAAGTGTATAGTCAGTTTGGTAACGAAAATTGCAGTAAACATTTAAATGGAAATTTCTATAGATTTAAGATTAAAAAAGTAAATTTCGTAAAATATCTTATTAAGAACCACATTAAAGTCGTCAATTGTTAGGCTGTTTTCGGATTTCTTTTAATGAAAAGCGAAGTTTTTATGGAATACACATTAATATATATGAATTCACGTTAGATGTATGTAACAAACAATAAAAATATATATTGAAAAATAAATCGTATAATTTAGTTACACTAAATTATTATATATATATTAAAATTGAAAACTGCATGTTTTTCGAAGATATAATGAAAAATAACGGCTTAAGGGACGGGAGAAAAGTGTCAAGCAGTGTGCATGAGTCGTAGACAGAATCTAGAAGAATGAGACAAAAAATTAGTTTGTTTTGTCGAAAAGCTAATGCAGTACCCAGTTGTTTTAAAAAATATGCATTTTTCGGTGAATTGAAATCCATTCAAAATAAAATGTAACTTTTCAAACAACAAATTCGTTACTTAAATTTGCACAGAATAGTGAGATATCAAAATTTCGGGAAAACCCTTACGCATTTAACTATGTAAAATATGTAACTATTAATTTTCAAAAACATCAAAATGATTGAGTGAAAATTGTTGGAGCTTCATTGGCACCCCTCACCATCCATCACTGTAGGTTATTGGCCTCTATGATGATGCCGAATGAAAGATGGCAAAGTGAATTCTCAAGGATGCCACCAAACACGGATGCGGTTCATGATGCACACAGAACCTGGATTCATCTGAAAAGACGACGTGAGACGCCATTCCTGCGTCATATACAGCATCATGATGCCCGCATCCGTGTTTGGCAGTATCGTAGAAAACGCACATTGCCAGCTTGCATTCGACATCGTCATACTGGCATATCACCTGGAATGACGGTATGATGTGCTATTGGATACACGTCTCGGTAAGCTCTTGTTCGCATTGTCGGCAATTTCAACAACAGCCGTTACATTTCTGATGTGTTACGTCCCGTAGTTCTGCCCTATCTTCGATGTCCCGGAACTCTACTTTTCAACATTACAATGCACGACCGCATGTTGCGAGTACTATTCTGTTCTTCCTTGATACAAATGTTCGACTGTTGCCCTGGCCAGCAAGTTCTTCTGATTTCTCACCAATTGAAAATGTCTGGTCAATGGCTGATCGACTGGCACGCCACTCGCCAGTCACTACGGTTGATAAACTGTGGCATAGTTTTGAAGGTGTATATACTGCTTGCTGTGCCCGTACATGACATCCAGTCTCTGTTCGACTCCATGTCTAGGCAGATAAATGCTGTTACTGCGGACAGGGGTGGCAACTCTAGGTAGCGTTTTCTCAGGAACTATACTTCTAAATTTTCTGAAAATGTAATCACATGTCCTTCCTATTATAATGTATTTTCCCAATAAATATCATTATGTTATTTGCATTCCTTCATGGTGTTGCATTTTGGATGGCCAGCAGTGTCGACGTATTTTCAAAATGTTGTTCTGAAGAAACACGTACTTAAAGTTTTAGTTATCACTGTTTACTCGCTGTTGCGCTCCTTACTTTTATAGGATCAAAATCATGTACATAAATTACACTTTAACACATTGGCCACGGCTATATGAAATTTGGATTTCAAAACAGTATAGACCAGGAGGCGGCAGCACAGTCAATCACCACATCGAGTTCACGGTTGAAATTCCAGAATTAGTTAAAACTTGATTCGCATATTAAAACGCAATCGATCTGCCAAGTCATATCTTGGTGGAAAACACCCGAAAACCCGATTTTAGCGGTTGGCTCGTAGGTTTACCATTGTGTGCTCCTGCTCCCAGTCCTCCATGTTTTCACAACCTTTGGGTGCAGGAAAACACTATGGTAAACCTACGAGTCAAGAACTAAAATCGGATTTTAAGGTGTTTTCCACCAAGATATGACTAGGCAGACCGATTGCGTTTTAATATGCGAATCAAGTTTTAACTAATTCCAATTAATTTTCTTTAATTTACCAATTACATTTGCAAAGGTATAAAACTGATGGGTCAAACACACCATCACTAATGATTGATAAATTTTTCATTTGCAAATTCTAAACTGCCAACTGCTACGATAATCTGGCACCTCAATTTCAGAAAAAATAGTTTTCGGTTATTTAGTCGCATATTTCTGAGATTAAATAATCTGAGAATAACTAATTTAAAATCTTGAGACCAGAGAACTGTAGTAGTTGACATCTATGTTAAATTCTTTCATATACGTATTGTTTTGAATAATAAATAAATTTTCTAATATCATTAGAATACAACAGTAAATTAAGTATGTAACATTATATAATATATCTCTGGTTGAGATGCAACCAATTTTTAAGTTTTTTTTGGATTATTTTTGGGGGGGTGATCAAATTTACCCCCATAGTGCAAGTTTATTACGGTGTATGCTTGTTCCAAGGTTATCATCTCAAATGGAGCTTTTATTTGGTCTAATCAAATATTTTACATTTTAAATTATTTTCCAAAACTACATTTAAAGTTTGAAAGATAAATTGTTTTCTAGGATGATTTATGAAAATATTTTGACAGCTCTACAATAAATATATTTAGCACGAACATTTACTGTTCGTAAAAGAATCCTGTCCAACTCCAGCTACTATTTGTATTGTTAAATAGTTTAAATGAAAGTTTAGACAGCGTGATTGATGATTTATGCTACGCATTTGCCTGTTCGTGAAAATTAAGAGATTTTATAAAACACCATCTATTTTCCTACATCTGTAATAAACGATCTAATTCCTTAAAAATAAATTTTCAATATAAAAAAAAATCAGGAAATGTGTTTAATGCTTTATTATATCCAGTAATGTTAACTACTGCATTTCTGCGAGTATTTTTCGTAATTTCTTCAGTTTTAAAGTAAATCGACGCAAAATAAAATACAACTGATTGTTTTCTTTTTTTTAATGATAGCTGGAAGGGACAAAAGAAAATATAGTTTTTAAGCAATTTGTTTTACTTTAGTAATAAGTAACATTTTATTAATAAATTTTTTAGCATGTTGTAGATTGCGTTAATAAAACTATATAAGATACAATGATAACTGTGACATATTCCAAATCACCCTGTATTTGCAAATATGTAAATTTTCAATATTATTGCGCTATATTATTGACACAATTATTGCGCATATTAGCATACGTATTTGACCCTCTGACTGTGGAACTATTGAGAAAGAAAATAAAAAGAAGTAAATAAAAATAAAAATAATATCTCTTAAAAAATAAATAAATGTGTGTATATTAAAGCTCTTTATTAACACAGAAAATACATTATGGATATAACTTCAACAATATGTATAGATAATTTAGCATATTAAAATATTAAGCAAGTGCACTATATATTTTGCACAGTGCCACACAGCAGAATTTCGAAACGACACATCAGTCGTGTCAATGGTATACGCAACTGAGTAAAGGTTTTCCGCCAAGTTAAAACCCGCCAATCTCTCGCCAACGGTAGAACGCTTCTTTTGATCCACTAAAAGAGATATAGCTTGACGCAATGGATAACGTAATGGGAGCTCTTTAGCTTCGGCTATGAATCAAGATAAGAAATTTATGTTTTTGGCTTTGACACATGTGTATTTTTAATTTTGCTATTATTGTCTTGTCCTTATAATTACAGGATATACAGTGTCGATCTTACTAGAATATAAATGCATCATTATACTGGAAAAATTCACATCAGCTATTTCAGTTTGTTCTCGTAATTTGTAATTCAATTAATAAGTTTTTGGCATTAGCATTGTTATACTCAAACATTCTCTGGCCTTTATTTTTTATGTTAAGTAACAGTAAGTAATGATAATTAAAGAATGATGGGATGTATAGTAGTATTAAGAATTTAAGTAATGGTAACAATTATAGGTACCAAAGTCCTTGGCGGTGAATTTATATTTTGATAACTCATTCGATTCGTCTCATTGAGTTTAGTAATTTGATGCCTCCCATATTTGCTATTGAGTTTACTGTGAGCCGGATAAAAGTTCATTTAAAAACAGTTGTCATAAAATAAATAAGAATGATTTAATTTAACATATATTTCTTACACTGCGATACATTGCTGGTAATTGCTTTATGATTATATTAGTACGGTTATTATAAGATATTTTAACTGCAGGTCATCATTAACTACAGACGTCATCAAGCTGCAATCACAGGCACTCGATTAGTTTGTATCACTTACGTTTATCCCTATGTTTAAGTATGGATTTGATAAAGGAGACTACGTTGATAAAGAAAAAAATTACGTCACCCCTACCGATTACCGTTTTAAAATTCAAGAAAGGCTGCATGCAGACTTGTTTTGAGTTCGTCATCAAATCACCTGAAGAAGAAGTATTTGCTCGTGTCGAATAAGGTGTCAAAACTTGATTATCACCAATTTATGGCAGTACAAATACCTTAATAACCCTTATATCATGCATATTCTTTGATGACAACTGTTTTACAATAAACGAAATTTTAAACTTTCCCCCTGACTTCTGTCATTATTAAAATTTCAAGAGCAGATATGCAGGTATCAAATGACTAAGCTCAATGAGAGGAATCGAATTTGCTTATAAAATCTAAATTCGCCACCAACAACTCGGGTATCTTTACTTTAAGTGTTTCACGCTCTATATTATGGAACCAAAAAAAAAAATTCTCATTTGCTTCACCTGATGTATTTTTGACCGTAAAATTCAAACAAGAATATTTGTATCTAATAAGTGTATATATTAAGTTCACACATAACTCTTTTTATTTTCGAAGTGGAATTCTAAGAATTCTAGAACATAACGATATGATATGTGAATATTAAAATGATTTCAAAATATTTACAAAACTAATCTAAGTAAAGGAAATTCTGAATTTTAATAGACTAGATAAAATGCGTTTTTAATTCAATTTAAATCAGTTTTAAAAAGAGTGTTGAATCTATAACGGTATATATATGTTCCAAATTTCTTCCGATATCTATGTAGCTGCTGACAGAAATTGTGTATGAAACTATTATTTTTATTTCTGTGTGATTATTCAAAAAAAAATGTATTAACTAAAAGAAAATTATAAAAATTTAAATTGTTTCTTCTAACAATGAGAATTTTTCATTAAATGAAATATATTTAACCAATTACATTATATTATATAATAGTGAATATAATTTATATTGATTAATAATGATAATTTTAATTCATGTATTCTCACAGTGTCTGCTTGTAAAATCACTTGTTTTCCATTTAAATGCTGAAATGTCAAAAATTGAAAGTGGCATTACTTCGTAAGCTAAGCTTTTGTCTCACGAAAATGGAATTTTCATTGTTTTACTTGTTAGAGCATGAAGAAAGTTATTTCTAAATAAGGTAGGTGATACAAAGTTAGCCATAGTTAAGATTTGAGGATTTTTTATTATTTTCTGTTTGGGTGCGTGTGACTGAATGTTTGTTTGTAAAATTTTACAGTTATCTATAACACATAGCAAGTATACTTTTTCTTTGTAAAATAAAATGTAATTACTTTTATAATACAATTGCAAAATTGTAGCTTGTGGGCTACCTTTGGCGCATAGTGTGCTAAAGGTGGCTCATGTATTGAAATCAGTTCTAAAATGTGAAAAAATACTCGGCAAACTATTTTCCTTACTATTAGTCTCTAATGACCCGTTCTTTCTTTTGATATCTTTCGAATTTTTCGTCTTAATCTTCTTATATTAAGACACGAAAAGACCTTGAAGAACTTTTAGTGCACGGTAGTTCAGGGATTTTCGTCTCGGAGTTACGGACTTTTTTGAGTGATCTCTGGTGTTCACAATAAATGGTAATAAGTTTTTCAGATATTTATGTAGACATTTTGAAAATCCCCCTTAATCACTGAGTTCCGCAATTTTTTTACTAAGGCGGCCACCTTGGGAACAAGCGTATGGTCGCAATTTGCACGACGCAAAAGTATTAACCTGATACATTTCTTATAATTGAAGTAAATGTGGTTAAAGACAAAGAAATAAGCTCTAAGAAAACGTATCATAACTCATACTTCTAAAAAAAAAAAATACGTGTAAATTAACATATCGTCTTACCTGGAAATTAGAACGGCTACTCCTCAAAAGTGAAATCACTGCATACAATATTGGAGGATCAAGGTGATCTTTTTAAATTCAGCCACGTGCACTGTAGATACATGATTGACAATGCAGTAGCACCAATTGGTGATTAAAAATTAAATTAATTCTACTTTTGAGGAGTGGGCTGCTATTGGAACACTGATGGACACATTTGCTTCATCCACCTTATGACATTTAGGATCCAAAAACAGTGCAAAAATTTAAATTGTGTAACAAAAAGAAATATTTTAAGGTATTGCTTTCAGTTTGATGAATAAAAGAATGTGAAACTTTTTTAAAAGTAGTTTCATTTTTTTTTACTATACTCTAAAACTAACGGTTAAGGAATTAGCTATTGTACAACTTGATTATGCAAAGAATCTAAGCGCTCGTATGGTATATTAAATTTCACTGAAAGTATTATTAATAATTAAACCACATTAACGTTTTAAACTAAAAGTTATTTAATTATTGTCTTACATATACAAAATAAGAAAAATTATATTCCAATATAAATTCGACACGTATAATAATAATAAAACAAATTTGTGAAAGAGTGTCTACTAATCTTCGAGTACCATAGAAAACAAATTTAAAGATTTCGTAACAGAATTTTACGAATACAGTATAAAGAAATATTTGCCACAACATATTGTATAATTAAGAGTCAGTTTTACCTCTTTATTATGGAAGCATTAACAGAAGCATTTGTGAATGCAGTTCTAATTAACTTTGAAGAAGTTCCTCTATTATAAAAGCCTTCCTGTTAGGATATATTAATTGGATTCTGGAAACATAATACTTTCTGTCGGAAAGATGCGGTTAATACATATTTTCACAAAGATTCTTTAACTAAATAATGCAAACTAATAATATTATGAGCGACTCAAATCTGAATTACTCAAATAAAATAAAGAAATGATTAATTTCAACTCATTGTCTATACAATTTTTCATATCTGAGAACTTCTATTGATACTGTAGCAATATATCAATAAAGTAGATAAACACCTTGTGGATCTTTTTTTAAATTATATCAGATTAGTGGTAGAAAAATAAAGAATTTTTATCCTATTTTTTATATATATGTGGGAATAATTAGAAGTAACATCGTCATTAATATGAACTTAATAAATTAACAATAAAGATGAGCACAAAGTTGAGTTCACACAATGTCAGAAGAAAAGCACAGAAGCAGGAGCAAGTTTTTTTACAAATTTAACAATGGTTGTTGGTTGAATTGTGGTGCAATGCTCTGGGAACCTTGCTAATTATGTTTATATTGAGATAAGAAAGTTTGTATATTTCATAAAGTATCAGAAAGTTTCATGAAGTTTGTATCTTTCAATCATCAGTTATATATTTGTATTTATGAATCCAATCCTCAAATGTATAAGTTGTTATTTTATTAAACGTTTTTCTTTATATTATATTGGAAGAATCTTCTGTTGTGTTGAAATTATTATTCATCATAATTCCACACACACACATATATATATATATGATGGGGACGTGGACGTGTGTGGGGTGTGGTTGTGTGTGTGGGATGTGGGTGTGTGTGCGTGCGTGGGTGTGGTTTCAACAGATGTCCCAATTTAATGTATTTTAAATTCTAAAAAAATAAAAGCATTTTATCTCAGAAGTTTATTTCGAAATGTTCGAAGTCACAGCCAAAGTAACGAAAACACATTTTGCTTTCAAAAATGGGTTGTGATAGTGCAAATAGGCTACTGCTGCTACAAAGAAACATTTCAATACAAAAATCTCATCGATTTTTTCTTTTTCATTTAAAATTTTTTGGAGGACACAAAGCTTAAATTCAAAGCTGCCGGTAATAGATATTACTGGATGAAAGGAAGATTCTGGTTTGAAAAAGGATGTTTAATCTTCTACTAAATATTACAATTCAGTAAAAGTGGAATTTCCAAAGGAGAAAAATAATTTGTAATAATGAACGTTTACGATATTTCTGATTGAATTAAGAAGTCTGACTGTTTTGTATTTAACTTGTGTTTAATGTATTTTCTGAATATGGTTTTGTTGTTATTGTAACCATAATTTCCTAATTTATGCTGTCTTTTATAATAATTTATCACTACAAGTTCGAGTAATAATTCGTCTAATTTTATGCATATTTAATAATAATTTATTTGTTAATTCATCAACAAATCCTTTATATATCATTTGGCTCGACTTCAAATCTCGATATTCATATTTCTATATAATACATGCGCCAATTATAGAGAAAATGCTTAGAAAACGTTTATATTCCACAATATTTTCGAAACAAGTTATTGAAGATATTAAAAAATAACATTTTAATTGTATTTCTACATTTTCTAGTTTAAAAAGATCTGATCAAAAGTAACCGCAATATCTGGTGATATACAGGGGGAATTGTTAGGAAACATCAGGAGTGTAAAAGAATATAACCTCATATTTTTCAGCGAAGGTTTAGTCACGAGAGCAGTTAGAGGAGAAACAACAACAACAAAAAATTGTATTTGCAAAAATGAATGTGTAAATTTGAATTTCAAAAAAGTCCTTTTCCAGTATAGGGGCTTTGGCGTGACAGAGAAACAAACCTTCGTGAGATAAGGAAATTTGGCTGCATATTTTCTAGCGAAATATTCATTGTTTTATATATAGATGCAATATCTTTGATATTTATACAATTTATTTAATATAAAGAAGACATTTATCTATTTTTATATACAAAGAGATGTAAATTTTATATAAAAACAATAATAATGCATATATGAATAAAATGTTTATTTATATATATAAATACATATATAAAAATGCATAAAGGTTTAATAGTTTTCTTTTCATAGCTGTTTATATCATTTTGCAAAAAATCTCACTTTCTGAAAATCTCGATTGCACCAAACTTTTTAAAAAATCGCCAATTCACCAATTCGTCAAAGTTTGCGTCTTAAAGGATGTGTCTTTCTTATTTAGTTGGTCAAATATTTTTAAATTATATATTTTATTTAATATTTTATGTGTTAAAATACTAGTAAAATTGACGAGCTGCAAGTAAGAATGTAACACTTCACATATAATTAAGTATGTTATTTTTTGACAGTTAAAATAAAGAGACATCTTTTAAGAAGAGCACATAAAAACAGAAGTTAAAACATTAATTGGCGATATTCTAAAAATACAAAAACATTCCACACCCATACGTTTAACTTTCGAGAGGGAAATTTGAGATCTCACCAACCATCGCACTTACATTTATTTTTAAATAGCTGCAAAGCAAACTGTGATGCCAGTAGCATTTTTAGTATAACACAAAAAGTGTTTAGCGGAGTGATCTGTAATTTTGGATTGCATATTCCAAAGTTCTTCTAGAAATCGAACTACTCTAGTAATTTCGTTTTTAAATTGAATTACAAATATGTACACTGAGGGGCCAAAAAATTAGAGACACCCTCTAATAACGAGTAGGTCCACATTTAGTTCTGATCACAGTCGATATTCTTATTGGCATGGACTGAGCAAGTTACTGAGAAATGTTGGCCCATGCTGACATAATGGCAGCTGTAAGTTGGGTCAGATTGGATGGTGGCGTTTCAAATCTTTGAAGTGCTCTTTCGACTTCATCCCACTAATGGTCAGTAAGATTGAGCTAAGGGGACTGGGCTACGTATGAAAGCAGGTTAAACTCCGATTGATGTTCCTCAAATCAATTTAAGACCAATCGAGCACGGTGGCAAGGTTCATTGTCCTGCTGAAAGTGACCATCTCCATAAGGGTACATTGTAGCTATAAACGAGTGCACGTGATTGGCAACGATATTGAGGTAAGCTGTGCTGTTTAGAGTTGTGTTCACCGATATCAAGGGACCCAATGTACTCCAGCAAAATATTCCCCACACCATAATACCACCACCACTAGCCTGAAGACTTGTTACTTGGCATTAGGGGCTCATGAATTCGTTAAGTTTGCGCCATATTCTGATCCTGCCATCTCCATGTTGGAGAAGGAAACGAGATTCATCGGACTAGTCTACTTTTTTCCAGTCCTCAGTTGAACAATTTCGTCGTTCCTTTGCGCACAACAGGCTCCTTTTCCTATTTTTCTGTGATATCAAAGGCACACTTAATGGCCTCCTGCTGCCCAGCTAGAAAATGTTTGCACTTTTTTTGCAAAAAAGTTTCAATTGTGTACAATTTGTGCAAAAAAAGTGAATATTTTTGAATATTTCAAAAAGTGTACACTTTGTGTGCACATTATATGCATTTTTTATGCATACAAAAAAGTGCATATTTTTTGTTTTCAAAAACTGTGCAAATTTTTTGCATAAAATAACTGCCTGTTCCGTGTTCGCAAAAAGTGTGCATTTTTTATGCACAAAAGTCTTTACTTTTTATAGATGTAAAAATTTCTATATTCCAAGTTTTGATTATTTCTATGCATAATGGTGCCAATTCAAATCTGTAATTTTTTTCAAAAGTGCATGTATTTCCCATGAGAATACAATATTACCTAAAAAGAAACACTTCAACGTCACAGATTCGTGCCCCCCTTCCAGCAATATTTTCCTCCCTCACCCCCTCGAGGGATGTGAAGGTGGGGCTGGGGGGGGGTATAAAACATATTTCACACTTTCTGTTCTTCTATGACCTGCAATTTGACTAATAATATAAGATAAAATTCTTTTTCAACATTTTTTAATAATAATTCAATGGGGGGGGGGGGGGGGAGGGGTAACCCCCTCATTGAATTGAACGTATGTACATATGTATATATTATATAGATATTATAAAGAAAAATACAGCTTTAAAACACATATTTTACTGTACATTATTTTTTTTTTAATAATTAAAAAAAAAAAAAAAAAAAAAAAAAAAAAAAAAAAAAACTTTTGTTAAAATTTTAAGTTTTTAAAAATTACAAACTTAAATGAGGAATATCTCAAAATTTTCTTCTCGGTAAATTTTCAAAAATTTTAATTTTTTTTTTTTTTTTTTTTTTAATTTTTAAGATTTGAAATTTTATAATTTTACCCCTCTCAAATGCACAGTTGGGGTATTCTACATCTCCCAGAGACAGTGAAAATGATCTAAATTACATAAAGCATATATTCTAAAACTAATTAAATAAAATTCCAACTGCTAATTTTTTGAACAGTGTGACAGGCCGACAGGAGTGGAGGATATATTAGTTTCCATCTGCGCGTGCGCGGTGCCTTTCCTTCTGTTGTCGAGATACATGAGGCAAGCGTAAACAAGAATTGTATATACAAGATTCTAACCCAATTTTTCTCGCCTGATGTTGTCTATTTTACAGAAAAAAAGGTAAATTATTCAATTTTATGTTGTAATGTTCTCTAAAAAACATTGTAAATGAACGTTTGTTTGGAATAAAACCACCCTAATCCTAGTTATAAATGTTAGGCTTAAATGCTACGGCTTTTGGGGGAAAAAAAATCTTTTAGCTGCTTTTAGCGGTAGTGCTTTTATCAATTTTCACAGTAACTTGTGATTTTCAGTTTAACTATAGCAGGGGTCATACAGACGCCTTACACTACTTAGAAACTCCATAGAAATTAAAAAGTTTCCAAGGAGATACTTAAACTCCTTAAATAAACAAAACAAAATACTTCTTAAATTATCACAAAGTATAATTTAGCGTTCAACAATGATTAAAGAAAGTAAAATAAGTCTTCCCATGTTTATAAAAATGAAGTTCAAGTAATTACTGTCCTTCTAAGAAAAAAAAAATAATCAAATTGTGTTTTTGTTTTGTTTGTACATACCCGTAAGTTTTCCCTTCAAAATTTGGTTTTTAAAATCTATCTGCATGTGATGTATGATGAGTATTTGAGAATTGACTGTCCTCTGTATCTGTAATATATGACTAAAGCTAAGATACTTGTTTTTATTTTACTTTAAAGTTAATCTGTTTAAAAGAAAGCTATGAACAATATTAATATGATTATTTATTGAACTTCAACATGGGGTACAGTGGACCACCCACTCCTGGGGCACAGTGGTCCACAATCCACTCTGCTCCTGTAATGCAGAATGTTCAAAATATTTAATAATTGCTTATTTTCTATAAAGAAAGATTGTTTTAAAGTAGATTTAACTGTAAAATAAAGTAAACAAATAAAAATAACAATTTATTTAACATAGTAAGAAATATTTTGTTTTGTATTTACTGCCTTTGATAAATATAACTGTAGTCTAATTGTTGATGATTTTATTCAAGTAAGATTTATGAGACGCAAATTGAATGGAAATCAGTTTATTTCTTCTGAAACTGTAGATGAATCTGCTGTTGATGTCAATGATTTCATAATGTTGCTCTCAGACCCAAAATTATTTCTTGAAAATTCCAGGCTCAATCTTACTCATAAGTACTTAAGAATTTAATTTGCAAATTTTAATGTGAGCGGATTTTTTTGTACTTAAGTAATAACTTCAACTAAATTGCAATTGTTCCTGTATTAATCTGTTATTATTTTCAAAATATAATTTTTTTGTTTTTGCTTCAAAATTTATATTACTATGTTAATTTGTGGGTGAAGGGGCAACAAAAAATAATTAGATTAATGAAAAATAGATTTATATTGTATTTTAGATAATACCTAATAGTGGTCCACTGTACCACGGTGGGTGGACCACTGTACCCCGCTTCCGGGGTACACTGGTCCACTTCACAAGTGTATATAATTTTTTTTTTTTTTTTTTGAAAAATGTATTGAAAACTATGTTGTGAGAAAATTATGATGGATGTAAGAAGGTTTAAGGAATATTCAAAAATATTTTCATACAGATCGGTCAGTCTGTTAAAGAGAAAAAAAATGTTAACTGGAAAAGTGGTCCACTGTGTACCGGTCTCCCCTACATAAAGTTTAGAACAGAAGCAGTATCTTATTAGTTATTCGAGCTTTTTATTAATCTTTCAATCAAGCGGTCTTGGAAACCAAAACCACTCACAGTATGTATGCAACAGTTTTTGTGACAGCAGTTAAGGGTTAAACTGCATAAAGTAATAAAGGAACAGCTTTGTGATTAACCTGCTGTGTGCCATCTTGTTTTTTAAATCAAGACATATTTGTTTTGTTTCTCATTTCCTTTCATCCATATTTACTTATTATAAACTCATTATTTAATTTTATTGGCTAATTTATTTATATTTAATAATATAAGTTAAAACGTTTTGATTTAAAAAATGAGATTTCTGACCTTGAGCGATAAATCAAAACATTTGTTTAGTTTCTGACATAATCAATAGGGTGGGTCGAAATCATTTCTATTACCGCTGCAGAGGCAGTCAAAATTTTGAAAAAAACGGCAAAAATTTCAATTTTTCGTTTTTTCTAGAGTTTTTAACTTTTATTATATATCTAGAATTAAATAAATTTACATTATAGCTTGTAATAACTTATAAATGTGTAGTAATTTTGATCATGAGCATTGCGAACCAGGGGCGAGAGAGCCCCCCCCCACCTAAATTTGAGAGAAAGGGGTTTTTTGAAGTGATTTTCCGGAACGTTTTAGAGATTTTTTGTTGGGAGGGGGGAGAAAAAGTGAAAATTGAGGGGGAATTTATGTAAGATTTCTTTCTACTAAAAAAATCCTTAAATTTACCATAAAATCGCAAAAATTTCTTCAAAAACCCCTTTTTTCCAAAATTTAAGAGGGGCGGGCCCCTCTTGCCCTTGGTTGGCAATCCCCATCATCAAAATTACTAGACATTTATTAGTTATTACTAGACATAATGTAAATTTTTTTAATAGTAGACATATAATATGAATTTGAAAAAAAGTAAAAAACGGAAAATTGAAATTTTTGCCGTTTTTTTTTCAAAATTTTGGCTGCCTCTGTGGCGGTAATAGAAATAATTTCACCATAATGACATTTTATTGGAACATTACTAACATCTTGATGTAGCTTTTGCATTCTATTAGAAATTGTATTGGTATGATTGGATAATTTAATTTAAAAGAAAAAAAAAAAAAAGCGATTTTTTTAAACTTTGCCCTCTTTGCGGCGGTAAAAGATATTTAAAAGATATTAACCATTTGGTGTAATATTTTGTGAATTTATTCCTTATTACCAATGGCAACTTTTCCGCACTATTACGTTTCGATTATATAAATTTCGGTTTTTTCGATCCACCCTAATAACCAAGTTAAATCAAAACATTTTAACTTCTATTATTAAATATAAATAAATGATTCAATAAAATTAAATAATGTGTTTATAATAAGTAAATGTGGATGAATATTATTTTGGAATTATTAATTGAAAGTAAACTAAAAAATTATTTAAAATATATAAAATATGCTTTGATTTTGTTTGTCAAAATTTGTTGGGGGGGGGGGGGAGGAACTCTACTGCAGGAACCCTCATTCAATTCCAAAACTAGCTCTTTTTTTTTTGGTTCACAAGAGGTAAACATACTTTTTGAAGCCCCCCCCCTTAATTTTATTGACTAATTTATTTATATTTAATAATGAAAGTAAAAATATTTTGATTTAAAAAATGAGATTTCTGACCTTGAGTGATAAATCAAAACATTTGTTTAGTTTCTGACATAATCAATCGGGTCGAAATCATTTCTATTACCGCTGCAGGGGCAGTCAAAATTTAAAAAAAAAAAAACGGCAAAAATTTAAATTTTTTGTTTTTAAAGTTTTTAATTTTTATTATGTGTCTAGAATTAAATAAATTTACATTATAGCTTGTAATAACTTATAAATGTGTAGTAATTTTGATCATGAGCATTGCGAACCAGGGGCGAGAGAGGCCCGTCTCCCCCCCCCCTTAAATTTGAGAGAAAGGGGTTTTTTGAAGTGATTTTCCGGAACGTTTTAGAGATTTTTTGTTGGGAGGGGGGAGAAAAAGTGAAAATTGAGGGGGAATTTATGTAAGATTTCTTTCTACTAAAAAAATCTTAAATTTACCATAAAATCGCAAAAATTTCTTCAAAAAGCCCTTTTTTCCAAAATTTAAGAGGGGCGGGCCCCTCTCGCCCTTGGTTGGCAATCAATCCCGATCATCAAAATTACTAGACATTTATTAGGTATTACTAGATATAATGTAAATTTTTTTAATAGTAGACATATAATATGAATTTGAAAAAAAAGTAAAAAACGGAAAATTGAAATTTTTGTCGTTTAAAAAAAAAATTTTGGCTGCCCCTGCGGCGGTAATAGAAATAATTTCACCATAATGACATTTTATTGGAACATTACTAACATCTTGATGTAGCTTTTGCATTCTATTAGAAATTGTATTGGTATAGTTTAGTTGGATAATTTAATTAAAAAAAAAAAAAAATGTGTTTTTTTTTTAAAACTTTGCCTTCTTTGCAGCGGTAAAAGATATTTAAAAGATATTAACCATTTGGTGTAATATTTTGTGAATTTATTCCTTATTACCAATGGCAACTTTTCCGCACTATTACGTTTCGATTATATAAATTTCGGTTTTTTCGACCCACCCTAATAACCAAGTTAAATCAAAACATTTTAACTTCTATTATTAAATATAAATAAATTATTCAATAAAATTAAATAATGTGTTTATAATAAGTAAATGTGGATGAATATTATTTTGGAGTTATTAATTGAAAGTAAACTAAAAAATTATTTAAAATATATAAAAATATGCTTTGATTTTGTTTGTCAAAATTTGTTGGGGGGGGGGGGGGGGGGAACTCCACTGCAGGAACCCTCATTCAAGGCCAAAATGCTGTTTTTGTTCACAGGAGGTAAACATACTTTTTGATCCCCTTCCCCTCTTCCTCCTCCTCAAAGTAAATAATAGCCAACTTATTTTAATCATAAAGTACATAATATTTAACTATGTAATCAACTTTGTCAAGTATTTATTTGATAAAACCTCTGAAACTGGAATCTAAAGGAATATTAAAAAATATCGCAGTATATGGATTTCCTTCTTGGGATGTATAATTGTTGATACATATGTTTTAGCATATTAGTTAGTAATCTGTAACTTTTAAAATGTAATTACGAAAATTTTAAAAGCTTATAAAGTAAATTTAAATTACTATAAACTAAGGATGCACTGAATAGCGATTTTGGCCGAATACTGAATATTCAGCCCACAAGTATACCGAATATTCGGCTGGCTTAATATTTTTATATTTCAGACTAAAGTATTAAAAGTTAAATTATAAAACAATTTTACATAATATTTAACACAGATACTGCCATTTTATGAACCAGACCTTTTTACAAGAAGCCTTTACAGAAAAAAACAAACTGTGCTTTAGCTTTGAGTTATAACTTAAAAAGAGTATAGTCTTAAAACTTTTTTAATTAATTTAGTTAAACTTTGATTAATTAAACTTTGTAGCTTCTTCTGTGAATTAAAATAAATTTATAAAATGTTCTTATATTCAGTTATAAGCCATTTTGTATTGGGTTGTTATTGATTTTCTTCTCTTCCAGAGTGGAAGCTTAGCTGCTAGTAAAATGTGGTTGAACAGAGACTTGTTGATACATCTCATGTAAGTATTATTTTATAATTTAATAAATCTTATTACATTATATTTTATTACAGTGTCCAGTTTAATTACGCTGTTTAGGAATTTTGTTATCTTCTAGTTATCTTGCGGCCCTCACAATTACGATTATGCCAAGGTTGCAGCTATGTAGATATGTCATTAATGGACACCTCCTTCCCAATGTTTTTGGTTTAAAAAAATAACCAATTAATATTTTGCTTTTTTTTTTTTTTCATCTCATAACTCCCCATTGCATGTTTTACAATCTGGAGTATTGTTGACACTCTAAAAAATCCTGAATTTCGTCGATCGACCTCGTAAAAATCCTGAATTTCGTCGATCGACCTCGTAAAAATCCTGAATTTCGTCGATCGACCGCGTAAAAATCCTGAATTTCGTCGATCGACCGCGTAAAAATCCTTAATTTCGTAGATCGACCGTGTAAAAATCCTTAATTTCGTAGATCAAACGCGTAAAAATCCTTAATTTCGTAGATCGAACGCGTAAAAATCCTTAATTTTGTAGATTGAACTTGTAAAAACATGAATTTCATTGATCAAACGCGTAAAAATAATGAAATTCCTTGACCGGGCATGTAAAAATAATTAATTTTATTAACCGAGCATGTAAAAATCATGTATTTTATCGACGGAACGAGTAAAAATAATGAAATTCGTTGACCGGGTGTTTAAAAATAATTAATTTTATCAACCGAGCATGTAAAAATCATGTATTTTATCGACCGAACGAGTAAAAATAATGAAATTCGTTGACCGGGTGTTTAAAAATAATTAATTTTATCAACCGAGCATGTAAAAATCATGTATTTTATCGACCGAACGAGTAAAAATAATGAAATTCGTTGACCGGGCGTGTAAAAATAATTAATTTTATCGACCGAGTGTGAAAAAATCATGAATTTTATCGACCGAGTGTGAAAAAATCATGAATTTTATCGACCGAGTGTGAAAAAATCATGAATTTTATCGACCCAGTGTGAAAAAATCATGAATTTTATCGACCGTGTGTGAAAAAATCATGAATTTTATCGACCGTGTGTGAAAAAATCATGAATTTTATCGACCGTGTGTGAAAAAATCATGAATTTTATCGACCGTGTGTGAAAAAATCATGAATTTTATCGACCGAGTGTGAAAAAATCATGAATTTTATCGACCGTGTGTGAAAAAATCATGAATTTTATCGACCAAGCGTGTAAAAATCATGAATTTTATCAACCGAGCATGTAAAAATTATGAATTTTATCGACCGAGCATGTAAAAATCAGGAATTTTTATTGACCAAGCATGTAAAAATAATGCAATTCGTTGACCGGGCATGTAAAAATAATTAATTTTATCGACCGAGTGTGAAAAAATCATGAATTTTATCCACAAAGTGTGAAAAAAATCATGAATTTTATCGACCGAGCGTGAAAAAATCATGAATTTTATCAACCGAGCGTGAAAAAATCATGATTTTTATCGGCCGAGCATGTAAAAATTATGAATTTTATCGACCGAGCATGTAAAAATCAGGAATTTTTATTGACCAAGCATGTAAAAATAATGAAATTCATTGACCGGGCGTGTAAAAATAATTAATTTTATCAACCGAGCGTGTAAAAATCATGTATTTTATCGACCGAACGAGTAAAAATAATGAAATTCGTTGACCGGGTGTTTAAAAATAATTAATTTTATCAACCGAGCATGTAAAAATCATGTATTTTATCGACCGAACGAGTAAAAATAATGAAATTCGTTGACCGGGCGTGTAAAAATAATTAATTTTATCGACCGAGTGTGAAAAAATCATGAATTTTATCGACCGAGTGTGAAAAAATCATGAATTTTATCGACCGTGTGTGAAAAAATCATGAATTTTATCGACCGAGTGTGAAAAAATCATGAATTTTATCGACCGTGTGTGAAAAAATCATGAATTTTATCGACCAAGCGTGTAAAAATCGTGAATTTTATCAACCGAGCATGTAAAAATTATGAATTTTATCGACCGAGCATGTAAAAATCAGGAATTTTTATTGACCAAGCATGTAAAAATAATGAAATTCGTTGACCGGGCATGTAAAAATAATTAATTTTATCGACCGAGTGTGAAAAAATCATGAATTTTATCCACCAAGTGTGAAAAAAATCATGAATTTTATCGACCGAGCGTGAAAAAATCATGAATTTTATCAACCGAGCGTGAAAAAATCATGATTTTTATCGGCCGAGCATGTAAAAATGATGAATTTTATCGACCGAGCATGTAAATATCAGGAATTTTTATTGACCAAGCATGTAAAAATAATGAAATTCATTGACCGGGCGTGTAAAAATAATTAATTTTATCAACCGAGCGTGTAAACATCATGTATTTTATCGACCGAACGCATAAAAATAATGAAATTTGTTGACCAGGCGTGTAAAAAAAATTAATTTTATCAACTGAGCATGTAAAAATCATGTATTTTATCGATAGAACGTCTAAAAATCACGAATTTCATCGATCGAATGCGTAAAAATCATGAATTTTATCGATTGCTGTGTAAAAAATCATGAATTTTGTTGATTATGCACAGAAAATCGTAAATTTCTTGGAACGGGCACATAAAAGCCATGAATTTCTTCGAACGGGTACATAAAAATTACGAGTTTCGTCGAATGGATGCTGAAAAATCGCAAAATTTAGGGAAAAAGGGCAATCAGGAAATCCTGCATTTGGCCAGTTTTTAAAGTTTAATCGATGAATGGCGACTGGCGAGTGCTTATTTTCACCTTTACCCTGAAAGCTGCACATTATCTTCCATTATGTTTGTTTAGAAACACTCAGTTTTGAAAAAGAAAACAATGTTCACGATCTTACATTTATGCATTATTAGTTCTTATGAATGTCATCATTAACAGTTAATTTTCTTAGTTGTTACTTTTCAAACAGGAAATACATAAATGTACAAGTAATCTCTCTTATTTGAATATAATTCTACTTCTTAATTATCCGGGATATCTTTATTTATTAACAGTTAAAAATAAAATTTAACTAAATTTTTTTAAAATATTTTTAAAAGCCTGTTTGGTTCAGGGTTGGCTTGATTTTGCCCAACCCGAAAAAACCCACTTGAAAAAACCCTTGAAAAAAACCCAAGTGGGTTTTATCAAAATCTTTATTTAAAATTCCACTTATCTAACTAATAATAAATATATCAATTTAAACCAAACATAATATACATTTTATGTGTCACAGATATAGTTTTCAGAAAATTCTAAATGGGCATAATTGCTGTATCTGAAACAAACTTGGAAAATTCACAGAGAAAATAATTATCTTAAAAAAAATACATGTAAAATTATATAAACAATTAAAAATCAGGATTATTTGTCAATATGGCGAAAACAGTGGGGGTTCAATCAATTCTTAAAAATTAGAGGCACGGGTATTTTAGTATGATTCAAAATATATTAAGCATAAAACTAAATTAAGTTGAACAAAACATAAAGGGTAGATCATTGATTCATTTCACTTTCTTTAGTGAAATAGTATTATAGTGCAGCACAACCCACCATAATAATGAATCTCTTCTGCATAGCTAAGAACATTCATTATCAGATGCAAGATTAAGATAGTGATAGTTTTTTGGTGGGGGGGGGGGGATTCTAATTTTCTGAAAACTTATTGTATTTTAATAGAAATTTGGTAAGCTGCCTAATTTATTATTATTTGAATTTGCTGAAAATTTAAACACAATCGGATAGTTAAAAGTTTTATTTTATTTTTTTAAATAAGTAAGGAAAAGAAAAAAGTATCGTTTAGTTCTTGGTTTAATTATTATTATTTCTATTTGCAGTTTAAAACTTTAATTAAATCTCAGTCATCAGCAGCCAGCTGGGGAAAAGAAAATTGACCTGATAAAAATCCATCAATAAAACAAAAGAAAGATACACTGGAGTGTATTTTTTTCATTTTCCAATTAAAGTATTGATGATCCAAACAAATTCAATTATAAAATATTCTTACGTAAATATAGTATTTAAAATATAATGTAATATAAAGTTCTTTGTTAAATAATTCTTTAAAAATAATGATTTCTTATTCTTGAGATAGTTCTATTGTTTATACCCCCCCCCTCCTTATCTAATTTCGCCAAAAGCAGAAGGATGGGCGATCGCAGGCTATGACACAACATGCAGCTATTCTGTGCTATTGAGATGCAACCCCCCCCCCTTTCCCCCCTCCCATACATCAAGATCTCTGGAAGATTTAGGAATTTAAGCTTACAATTTAGATGGTTTAAAAGTGAATTCATCCCCCCCCCCCTAGTAGGACAATAATTCCAAACATTTGATAAAATTCTACTACATAAGAAAATTTTAATAAAACAAAAGTAAATGATTCACTGTTTAAATCTAATTTTTATCTATAAAAGAGAAATAAACAAAATTTTAAACTATTAATTTAATTATTTTGACTTTAAAAAATTTCTTTCAATTCAGTCATAAAATGTCTTTAAAATCATTACAAATTTTTAAACTATTTTTAATATTGAATAAAAATTCTAAATAATTATAATTAAATAATATATTAAATAAAAATTCTAAATAATTATAATTAAATAATATATTAAAAATTATTAAAGTATTAACATTTATTTTTTAAAACTTCATCCCATTAATTATATAGTTGTTACAAAACAAACAAACAAAGAACGGCAAGAAGAAAAATCCTCAAAACCCTGAAAAAACCCGAAAAAACCCTGAAAAACTCCCGAAAACCCCCTGAAAAAACCCCAAAAACCCACTGGGTTGGGTTTTTTCTGAAAAAACCCGGGTTTTTGCCAACCCTGGTGGTTGGGCCATATATAAAGATATTCAGCAAAACTGAATAGTTTGATATTTGGTTAGGCCGAGTGCGACCTATTTTCAGCCTAATTAAATATTTGTAGTATGGCCAAATACATACCAAATATTCTGTGCATCACTAGTTGTAATTTTCCAACTGGACAAAAAATGTCCGGGCCAAGAATTTGAATAATTGTGTTAAAATTAATCTAGAGTAAATTTCTAGTTTGAGATTTGGAAAATGTTGTTCAAAATGTTTTTGAAAATGACCCGGAGTGAGTCAAAACATGTCGAACAACCTAATAAAAGTTATATTTGTATTATGTTGTTAATTTACATCTTAGCATTTAAAAGAAATACAATATGCAGTTGTTGCATCTGTTTTTTTTATGGGGGCGGGGGGGGGAGGTATGAGAGAAAAAAGCCAAATATTAAAAAATATGTAGAAGATACAAAAAGAAGCTACTGGGGGGGAAAACGAGCCGGGCGCTTTTACAATATCATTATCTAAAACGGACAGGGTGCATCGGCAGGTTTAAAGGAAAAGGGCAGGGTGCAGCACCGTTTGAAAAACATCAAATGAGAACACTATGTAAAAATGATCTTTTATTTAAAAATTAATTGAAAATCAAATTTTTCGTTCACATTCACACACAAACATTTTAAAAAAAAATACTGTTCAAGCTTCCTAAATTTTATATATTTCTTCTGACAACTACTTCTTCCCTTCCCCCCTTTCCTCTAGCGACTCTGAATATAAATTGGCTGAGCAAAAATCACAAAACATAAACAAAATTCACATCACATAAAAAAATATCTAATTAAAATTTTGGATTTTTTTTTTTTATGGTCCTTCCTATTATGCAACTTTATTAAAAATTTCTCAGCTCTGCACCCAACAGTCTGAGCCTTTGAGGTTAATATAGATACATAGTTACACACGTGTAATTTTTAATAGTATAGATAGTAAATTTCAAGTTTGAGATTTGAGAAATTGTTTATATGAACAACATTTTCCAGTTTGTCCATATATTACACATGAAAATAAGTGAATTTTAACTATAATTTTTTCCTGTAGAAAAACAAACTACTTAATAAAATCTAATATTGAATTCTTATATTTATGTAATGTCTGTAAAGTAGTTCAGTTTGCATATTTTTGCATGATTTATTTATTTATTTATTTATTTATTTTTTTACACAGGAAACAAACAGGATACAGCTTGAAATTGGTGTAATAAAAGTAAATCATCCAAAGATACACCTCCACAATGTGACTGTCAGACTGTCAGAATTTATTTTGTTTAAATCTAAAAGCAAGAAAATTTAAGTCCGGAACATTTACTGTATACATTACATTACCGGAACAGAGTACCATTAGTTTATTATTTATGTTGTGATTTCAAATAAATGCAGCAGCTGTACTGCAATGGTCATTTTTTTGTGTGTGCTGTGGTTTCTTTCACATTTTCCCAACAGCAGCTAGATTTTAGCAGTCGTCTATCAAAGCTCTTTGCAATCAGAAAAATGATTGCATCCAGTTGCAACAATCAAAATTTTCAATGACTGGATTGGAAGTGAAATGATGAGAAAAAGCTGATCGCACTTGTGTAAATAAACAAAAATAAGTAAAGTTGATTTTTTTTTTAATGCCTTTTTCTAAGTTCAAATACATTAGTTAAAACATTTTCAACTAATAACTAGAATTTAGTGCAGCTCTTTTCAAGTAAGTGTAATAATTTTCTCTTATTGGGTTTTAACAATATTGGACATGTTTTTTACTGTATGCAGTGTTATATTTAATTATAAAATTTATATATTTAAATTTAAGCTTATTATCTTTTTCCGCATGTTGGTGAACTTGTACCATGTCTGATAAAATTATTGTTCATAATCCTATGTATAATTATGCATCTTTCCAAAACTGGGTTTATTATACATTGATAGCTGTAAATTTCATAGTAAGCTGAATCTTGATTTAAATATATGCTTAAAATGTTCTGTATGCAAAAAATCTACTTGAAGAAATGCACAAAATCTGAGGTGCCATATACGCTCAGATTTTGTGCACTTTATATTTTACACATTTTTTGCATGCCAAAAATATCCTAAATTGTGCATTTTTTATGCATAATCAGAGTCTCTGATTATGCATAAAAAATGCACAATTTAGGAATTATTTGGTATGCAAAAAATGTGTAAAATAAAAAGTGCACAAAATCTGAGCGTATTTGGCACCTCTGATTGTGCATAAAAACTGCAAAATTCAGGGATTATTTCGTATGCAGAAAAAGTGCACAAAATCTGAGCGTATTTGGCACCTCTGATTGTGCATAAAAACTGCAAAATTTAGGGATTATTTCGTATGCAGAAAAAGTGCAAAAAAAAAAAGTGCACAAAATCTGAGCGTATTTGGCACCTCTGATTATGCACTTTTTGTGCAGAATTCAGTTTGCACTTTTTTTGCAGAATTCAGTTTGCACTTTTTATACACAAGTAGAGGTGCCAAATACGCTCGGATTTTGTGCACTTTTTTTTTGCACTTTTTTTGCAAACTTTTTCTAGCTGGGTGCTGCAGCCCATCCTTTGCAAAGCCCACCTTGTTGTGCGTTGGGATATGCTTTGTGATGCACCTGCATTGATTTCAGCTGTAATTTGTCGTGTTTTTTGACTTCTGCTGCTTAAGACTATGAGTGCTACTCGTCTTTCACTTCTCTTGTTCACCAGCCTTTTTTAACCTTTTTGAATGGTCACCAGAATGGTCCTTATCGTTTGAAGCTTTTTTATTCTCAATTGCAACTCTCTAAACATTCCAGATAGTGTTGGTCAAGAAAATCCCAAAAGAGTCGTTGTTCCAGACATGTTGGAACCAGCTCTTCTTGCACAGACCCATCATCCCTCGTTCAAATTCACTAAAATCTTTTGTCTTACACAGTTTTAATGTAACTTCCATGCTAACTACGTCTTACGAAGCTTAGAGTTCCTTATATAAGCAATACGTCATTCTACGTCACTGTTGTCCTTGTTTACTTTCAAATCAGGGGTTTCCCTATTTTTTTGGCTACACAGTGTATATCGTCAAAATTAATTTTCGATAAAAATATTAATTGTAAAATATATGATTTTTAAACAGAAATCGTTTTGAAGAAGCTTTAAATATAAATATCCCAAATTATAGCTTATTCCGCCAAGAAGGTATTTAATTGTGCATAATCCGCATATTTTTTAACTATATGAATTTGATGATATATCTCCTGTCTGTAAATAACATACCAGTCTTTCAAAAAATAGCAATGCGAATGTTTATATATGATTTCTTTTGTAAGACGTTCTAAAAATGTAATACATTACGCAAACTATAAAAAGATTTCTTGTATAAATTTATTCAAAAAGAACAAGAGTATACTTACAAGTTTTTTCCGAAATACAGACTATAACGTTAACTTAATTATAAAGGAAAAATACTTTCTGATCGACTTTTTACGTCAGCTGAAGTGAAGCATAAAATTAGAAATTTTATCGCCATTTTCTTAGAAATCTACGTAAATGTGTGATTTTTTTTTCATATCGCTAATTTAGTTAGTCAAATATTTTTTTTCTTTTTTAAGTTATTTCATTTAATTTTGTTCAAAATAATTAAAAAGAATTAATATAACATTGACTTACGGCAAAACTTTATATATTTATTTTATCTTATTTTTAACCTCAATGTATTCAATAAATATATTTCATTCCCCAATATCTATGTTTTAA
This sequence comes from Maratus michaelseni, assembly GCA_963931845.1. NCBI lineage: Eukaryota > Metazoa > Arthropoda > Arachnida > Araneae > Salticidae > Maratus > Maratus michaelseni. Next base: position 286,052,031 of record OZ007591.1, on the reverse strand, counting down.
TATTTGATGTTCACCATTTGTAAACACCAATTTTTAGCATGTTATACATAAATAAGTGACCTGCTGCTTCATAAAAATGTTCTAAATCACCCAAATAACGTATTTCGTACAACCTCTTTTATGTTCTTATATCGAGCTTCTAATCTCCTACCGCAAATTGGAAATTCTATTTCTTATCGACGTATATTATAGTAGGAGTTTCTGTATAAAAATTAAACTATATGTAAATATTATTATTTAGATCAACTGAGTTATATTTGTAAATAACAAAATAATTAAATATGATTCACAAATGAATATAATTTTGTAAAACATTTCCACAAATATTACACACATTTAAACACCAACACACACATATATATTGAAAAAAAAGAATATATTGTGATCTAATATGTATGTATATATTCTTTCAGGTGTATGCATGTGTACAAGTACATATAATAAATACATGCATCTGTACATTTCTTTAAACATGCTTAATTTTGTGCGCTTCTATAAAGACACAATTACATAAAAATACATGTATATATATGAAAGGATAAAAAGTAAAACCCTTTTAAAATGCAAAATTTAAAGTTAAAATTCAAAATTTAAAGTTAAAATTCAAAATTTAAAGTTAAAATTCAAAATTTAAAGTTAAAATTCAAAATTTAAAACCCCAAAATATTTTTTCTAATTTCATAAATGCATGTTCAATCTAATTTGCCCCTGATATCTTTATTTTGCTTTCTCACAATTATTACTTTCAGGCATCATTTTTTATCTCTCCATAAGTTTAAAAGTGCTGAGTATAACGCTTCTTGCAAGTTCTGTGGTTATGGGCTTGACGAAGGAACTGGCCTGGCCAAAAACCAGTGCATCCTGCGACAACTGAATAACCAATTAGCAGCCTGTAACCTCCTACACCCTGGAGCGCTCTCTAGTAAAACATATTGGAGTTAGGCTATAACAAAAAGCAGGAATACGCATTTTTCGTAGCTTTTCGGCCTCTCTTGACTGCTCTGAGGACCCACGCTCGGCCACTTCCTGAAAACCAGCGTTTCCGGAGCCTGTTTGAACGTTTCCACCTCTAAGAAGAGCGACTGTATAAGCCATGTCGACCCCGGCCCAAAAGTGACATCTCTAATGGAGATTTTTAAGTCCCTGATGTATCCTTAGCTGTCGGCTCTACAAACCCCTGGGTCTGGCTTAAAAAAAACTGTATTTACATAGAAATAAAAAGTCAGACTCCAGGAAAAAACTCTGGGCTTATTTCCACCGCCACGAAACGAAGCCGCACCCTGCCACGACTACTTTGCATACGTAAGGTCAAAGGATGATGCCAAAATTCCCCCTCCATATTTCATTACATATTATTTAAAAGTCGGCAGGATACGAACCTGCACGGGAAAATCCCAATGGAAGCCACGTTGATCCCGGCCCGAAACTGCCATATCTTCAGACGAATATAGATTTATCCATCAAGAAAATTTTATTTTTCTTTCTGTTATCTTCAAGACGAGAAGTACAATGATCGTAGCTGAAAAGTTTTAGATTCTTTAAAGATCGAACTGACTCAACCAAAAATTTGTTTCTTTCGGCATAATATAGGCCAGCAAATAGCTGTTCCCAGTGTCAACGTTTTTCGCCCGGACTGCCAGTGTTTAAAATATGCAATGTGGTTTCGTTGTTAGATGATTGCAACTGACTTTGCGACGCGTATCAAGAGAAACCATTTGTTTTAAGATCATCTATTAATATTTTTTTTTCTATTTTCGTGATATCGCGTGTGTGTTATGTGATTTTTTTTACTTTTTCACTATTTACAAGTGGAGTATCTTCATTAAAAATTCCAAAGGATAAATGAGGTAAGAAGTTTAAATTTTATAAGTAAAGGGATAATTTAATAATTATATGGTTTTGTGAAACCAGTGAAGGAAATCTTTTTTTTTCTTTTTTACAATTTTGATTGTTTTAAAAATACTGCCAAGGAATCGTTTTAAAGAAATATTGTTTTTATTGTTAGAAGGTAAAAACAGTGGTTATCAAACTTTTTACTTTAATTTATTTTTATGCATGCCAAAAATAAATTAAAGATATTTTTTGTATTAAAAGGGTTATTTTTATTATGCTATTATTTGTTTGAAAATTTTATGATTTTTTAATTCAACTATTGAATTTCAAATATATTATTTTTGATGTATTGTGTTTAACGTAATTTTAAAGAGATAAAATGGTAAAAATTGTGATTTTTATGAAAATTCTTTATTTGTGTTGAACTGATAACTACAATTTTAATGAAAACTAACGTTAAATAAATCTCACTAAAATCATTTTTCTAGGCAGTTTTAAAACATTTTAGCAGAAGTGAAAATTTTATTATCATTATTTTATTATTATAATATTTTTATTATTATTTGTTAAACTTTTAAAAAGTGATTTATATGCAATTTACTTTATGGTTACGATAGTTAGTGAGATTATTTAATTTTTTAAATGGAATTCACGGTATTAAAATAGATGGTGTAAAAATGTGTGAGGTAGAGAAATCATCAATACCCAGAACGACAGAAGATGCAGCTTCAGGGGCTGCAAAAAGTGGTGACAAAACCAACGTAAAGAAAAAAAAATCATAGTAACTTTTCTTTACTTTTTGCCCTGATAAAATATTCAAGATGGAAAATATTAATAAAAATGACCTATTAAATGTTTTAGATATTTCTGTAAATATGTATTGTAAAAAGTTTATATATGTCGGTAATCAAGTGGTAATAATAAATATATGTGCTCCAGGTAAGAATTAACCTCTGGACAGTAATGACATGCACCAAAAATTGATGTCATTCAAACTGATGCCACGAATTTTCAAAAATTCCTGGCGCACTGTGCATAAAAGTGCTTGTGCCAATGCACATATTTTACTGCTTTAGTTCATCACTTGAGATATTTGTTTTTGTCATAGTAAGACTAAACAATTTTTCACGAAAAATATATGCTTTTTATTTTTGCTTTATTGTTATTATTGCTATTTTTATTATATTTACCTTTTTATTCTGAAGAATTATATTTTTAGTATTTCCATAAACAAATATATATATTTTTAAACAGTTGCCTTTTTTAGTATATTCAGCAATAATTTAATTAGCATCATGATTATCCCCAAAGTTATATTAGTGAAAATAAAGGTATATGTTCCACCCCTATCCTCATTTAGTGACAAAATGAACCCGTTGGTAGGCACAACCCTAGCAATGATTCTAGTACGTGATAAACCCCAACAAAGGAAACAAAACAAACGTTTTACTCTTCCCTTCCAGATCATAATATAAAGATGATCTCGAAATTACTGATCAATTCATTGGCAATTCTTGTACATCGTGATGTAAACATATACTCTGGCATTTTTTTAAGTACCTAGGTACGTCGAAAATAAAAGGTCCAAAATGCGCGCAAATAAATGTCAGCGGGTTATTGAAAATGACCGAAGACAAAGTTGTTAATTGGTGAATGTCTCAGGTGATCAAACCCCTTTTTCTATGAGAAAACTTTTTATGTCCAACTTTTATTCCATTTTTATCCCAAACATTATTTCACTTTTATCCCAAATGTTTTTCCATTTTCTACCAAATATACGACCATACTGAGGTAGCTGAAAACATCAATGTATGTTATTAACGCCACTGTGACAGATAGAAATTCTTCAGTATGCAAATAATGACTTACTTCATGTTTTTCTAATAAAGCCTCCATTTTCATATGTTGTACCCAGTTCTCCGAACAATCAAGTCAGTATTCCAATTTACCAAGCTGGTACCGTTAACCATTTTTTCCAACTGTCTTGTTGCCAAATAATAACTATTGTTCGAAACTAGATAATTGGCTACAGCAAGAACATTTGGTTAAATTTTTTAACCAACTACCTGAGTTGGACTATTATTTACCTACAAGAGGGCCTATCCTCATCCATTTTTTTTTTGACTAGAGTTTCCTATTTTTATAAAGTTTTTGAAGGTCTTTTTTTTAATCGTAAGCATAGTCCCCCAAATATGGCTTATAAACAAATATATGTCTGTAAATAAGTTGTAGGGAGTAGCAACACAGGTTGTAACTTCACATATAGTGCATTTTTATATTTGTGTTGTCTTTATTTACATTTAATTGAAATTTATCTGAATTGCAAACATACCATAATTTGAAAATAATACTTTTGCATAATTATTTATGTCATATTATTGTTGAATATTTTTACAATTTTAACTGTACTTTAGAATATTTGTGTATTTTTTAATTATAACTTTTTAAATGTTTTTTACAATATATTTTTATTTGAATTAGTGTCATGTATAGTGTATTATTTACAGTTTTGTTGTAGCAGATATTTGAAAGTATTTACTTAGTAGCTTTAAATCATATTCATCAGCATGAACCAATTAACATTTTTACAATACATGCTGAATGTAGGACTTATGTTGTAAGGACTATTTACAGTAGCATACTCTACCCTCTCGAGATGGCTAATATATATTTTTTTTTTATTATTGATGCATCAATATTTGTAATCTGTTCTATATAATCGCATATTTTTAAGTAAAACTTTACTATTATTTTCATGTAAAAGTAGACCCAGTTGGTTTGAGAGCCATGTACCAAATTTAGATATTTTAGAATAAACGTAAAATCTAAAATTTTTCTTTAATGTTTATGGAAAAAAAAACTTTTTCCAGAAGCAAAACTCAGCCATCATATATATTATTTCTCCTGTCAACATCCCTTTTTCGCAGAAAATATGAAACGCAGACCGACGAATGAGATAGCATATGAAAGGATTTTGAACAGGCTTCTGACATAGCACACTTAACATTTCGTTAAAACATGTTTTTGATTAAAATTTGCTGAAATTAAAAATTAAATTGGCATTGTTTTCTTAAAAGAAATGAAAGGTTTTCCTCAAATTATTGTTGCCACAAAAATAAAATACCGCATTATATGATGCTCAGCAATTATAAAAAACCACCGCACGATGTTTATTTTATATTTATGAGTAAAAAGCGACATTGAAATTGAAATGTTTAGATTTATATTTCTATGTCCCATGTTTTCCCGAAGCGAATGACGTCATCCTCTAATGCAGTCAAAATACGATTGTTAATTTTTTTTTTCTCTAGCGTGCCTTTTGCAATCTTGGATCAGTTTTTACTCTAACTTTGATGGAATAAATTGGATAATATTTTGGATTGACTAAAAACTAAATGTTGTTTGCAGATATTTTTATCCTTACTTTTTCTTTAGAAGTTTAAACCTGCATCTAATAAATATTACATATTGATAAAAAATGGTACTTCTCTATTATCCCGTCGACCACTTTCCATCACAAAAAACTATCGCCAAATAAACGGGAGTACCTTGCCATTGGAATATCAAAATAAAAAAATAAAAATATATAAGAATTTAAGGACACAATTCTTATTTTAATGAATGAAATAACTAATAAATCAGTAAAACATAATGAAAAATACACGTAAATGTTGAATTAAAAACCACTTGATGATGTAACAAACACGTATAATGCTTCTGACATCAAGTAAATGGGACTGCATTTTTGGCGTTTAATTTGGCGTTCAATGGCAACGTTCTCCCGTTTATTTGGCGATAGTTTTTTGTTATGAAAAGTGGTCGACGGGATAATAGAGAAGTACCTAAAAATATTAGATTTCAGTGCGAAATCCTCGCATGGGCCCTCTGGTCACTTTTTATTTCAGCTTGTCTCCTCGGTCTACCGGGCGACCCCCCCCCCCCCAGCTTTACAGGCAAATTTGGTGGATCTCATCTTGGAGGGGGATTGAAAGAATAAAAAGTAAAACCCTTTTAAATTGCAAAATTTAAAGTTAAAATTCAAAATTTAAAACCCCAAAACATTTTTTCTAAATGCATGTTAAATCTAATTTGCCCCTGAAATCTTTGTTTTGCTGCCTCACAATTATTACTTTCAGGCATCATTTTTTATCTCTCCTTAAGTTTAAAAGTGCTGAGTATAACGCTTCTTGCAAGTTCTGTGGTTATGGGCTTGGCGAAGGAACTGGCCTGTCGAAAAACCCGGGCATCATGCGAGAGCTGAATAACCAATCAGCAGCATGTCACCTCCTACACCCTGGAGCGCTCTCTAGTAAGAAAATATTGGAGTTCGGCTCTAACAAAAAGCAGGAACACGCATTTTTCGTAGCTTTTCGGCTACTCCTGACTGCTATGAGGAACCACTCTCGACCACTTCCTGAAAACCAGTGTTCCCGGAGCCTGTTTAAACGTTTCCACCTCTAAGAAGAGCGACGGTATAAGCCACGTCGACCCCGGCCCGAAACTGCCAACTCTAATGGGGTTTTTTTGGTCCCTGATGTATGATTAGCTGTCGGCTCTACAAACCCCTGGGTCTGGCTTAAAAAACAGAATGTATTTACAAAGGAATAAAATGTCATAATCCAAGAAAAAACTCTGGTCTTTTTTCCACCCCCACAATACAAAGCCCCACCCGCCCCCACTACTTACGCATACGTAAGGTCAAAAGATGATGCCAATCTGCCCTCTCCATAATTCATTACATATATATAGATAGATAGATATAAGCTCAGAAAATATTAAAAAAATAAATAAAAATGAAAATAAAATCCATGCGATAAGCGCTATAGCTGCAAAGAACCACACAGATTAAATATAGTACATAATGTATAAAATGCATTCGGCAGGCTCAGAATCTCGCACCATATTTAAAATAAGAATAAACAACAAACATCAAAGAAATTTTAACAAATATAACCTGAACACGAAAAAACCAAGAAAAAACAGCAATGTTTCAGACTAATTACCATACTGAACTGTGTTTTTGAACTGTGATCGCGATTTTTTGGGAATATCATGTGACATTTATCCAGATATGCTAAATTTAAAAAAAATGAAAATAATACTGCTGCTGATTATCTAGATTTGAAAATAAACATTTCAAATGGTATGCACATTTCAATCTACAATAAACGGGATAACTTCAGTTTTGAAGTAAACCAAATAGTTAACTGGAGTTCGAATATGCATAAACGTGTCATCAATATTATCATTGGCCAGATTTTTCGCTACTTAAAACTCTGTACGAATAAAAAATTATTTCTTAAAGAACTTTTTATTTTAACCAGTATTTTGTATTATAAAAATAACATACCTTTGAATTTCATTAATAGATATTCTAGTTTTACAGACAGTCTTCATTTACGAGTAGTTGCTACATGATTGGCAGTTAATGATTTGTATAGCTTAAAGCCTTTTTAGGACCGTTTTACAAGGATGTCTGCAGTTATGTGGCAACAGACATGGAACAAGAATGGACATATTATGGATTACTCGATGTTGGTTATTGTTTATTGTATTTGTGGCTGTGTGGCTCAGGCTTAGGTAAAATAATTATATTACTGTTTCAGTGTAGGTTACACATACGTTTTGAATCAGTTGTATCTTCGAGATGTGCTGTTTATTTGTGGCGTCGGGTCCGGTTGGGGAGTGTTCGTGATATGCTTACAATTGTTTTTACGCATTTGACTTATACTTAACGACGCTCTGGCCGAAACCCACCGCCACTACTGAATAATAGTTTGTTGTGATTGGTATTTAGTCTGAAAGAATGCTGTACTTTTATACTGAGACCAGACTACGCGTTTTCTTTTTATTTCTACATTTGTTCGGAAAAATCAGGTTTATTCCAGATCAGCGTAGAATGTTCTTTCCTGCGCTTTTTCAGTAGGAAGTATAATATCTTTCATATCATAACGCCCAAAAAATAGAGTCCCGTAACGCTATTGGTCGAAAGATTGGTTCGCTATTGGTTCGTGGTTCTGTATTCGTAAGCTTTAGCAAATGCTTATATGCTTCGTTTTCCCGCCTAGAGAGCAAATTGTTCCTGGATCTTGATGTACATGTAACCCCGGCGCATAATTCACGACGTGGAATAAATCTCCTTGGCTGCCCATAGACAATACGACGCTGCCTATTAAAATATTGTGTCTTCTTCAAGCATTTAATTTAATTCACTAAGTCTCTCCTTGGTACTAAAAGTCATTATTCATGGAATTATCATGTGAAATAGTAAAAGCATAGCCTCAGAGTTTTTCCGGATTTTTAAATCTGTGGATTGGAATCGACTGCCTTATTATTTCCTTCAGTAAGCACAACCAAAATTGGGATTATCGGCGCTACGACTGCAAACTCCTAGGTGGAAACCTCTAGCCTTGATAGTTTGATTTACAAAAAAATAAGGTGATTCAAGTGAAATCGTGACATATATATATAATACATTATTAGTATTATTATTTAGAGACTTATACAGATATAAATACATTTACAGTTCTATATCTGCATTTCATAGACATTAAATTTAAACAACGCTCTATAAATTGTCTGGTACATTTAATACAAGTTTTTAATTGTTTAAAAATCTACTATTTATATGTCTTTAAAATAATGCCCATAAAAAAAAACAATTTTTTTTTAATCTGAATAATTCATTGGTGCGTGTAAAATATATATACGTTGAACTGGTTATAGAATGACAAGTTACATGTCTGATCTAAATATACATCAATAATATTTCAAGTAATTAATCTCCTGCAGTTAGTGAAATACATGCTAACTGGGATCAGATAACCAAACAGCTTAATTAATCAAGCCATTAGATCTGAAAAGCATACAAGTACAGATATTTGGAGGGCCAGACTGTAATTACTATAAATCAGGTTTAAACAAACTGTAACGTTGGAGCTGCATTTGGAGATTTATACGTAAACAATCACAAGTTACATTCGACTATATTCACGCTTGAGTTATATATGCATAAAATTAGCTACAATTATAAAATGATTTTAATCTCTATAGTATATCACATAAATAGTAATACAGTAACTTGTAACATACGTTTGAGAGTAGTTACTTATTTAGAATGTAGAAAATTAATAATTGTTTCGTGCGCTATATCTTTTTGATGCTGGTATGTATATTTCACACACTTCTGACAGGTAAATGTTAAATTCATTGCTGCGGTAGAATTATTATTATATAATATATATTTTTTTTCCTTTGAAAGTTTTTGATATTGGAAGTAATTGAATTGGAGAAATTATATTTTTAAATGCTTTGACGTATTTTTTCTCATATTTAATAAAATTGAAAAATTTTAAATGAAGCCTTTTGTCGCATAATCGCATAAAGTATGTTAGTATGTTTTCCTATTAGTGTAAAAAATGTTTATGGTGTTTCTTAACTGTATTTCGGATTATATTCTTCGTTTGTCTTTATCTGAGGCATTATAATGATACTAAAAAATCTAATAACCATCATGTGAAAATTTTCTTCAAATTTTCTAACACAAGATAATTATAAAAAGTTGGCAATATATGAGACCCTAGCGACGATGCCGTTCATAGAAACGGGTTCCAATTTGGTATGTGATTATTTTATGTCATAGACTCCAGAATGAGTTAAGGAACAACGATCAAGCTCTCACAGTTAGGATTACAACGAAAATTTTAAAAACTTTCAAAATGTATCATCCATTTGTTTCATTTAAAATTTATCTTCATGGTAAAGAAACATAACTAGCGTTGAAAATTAAGTTTAGTGGTAAAAATGGCAATATAGACAAACGCAAAAAAACAACATTTCGTGTTCCAGTTCTACCGCCATTCCAAGTTTCCGATGTCGGCAGGGTCAATCGAATGCATATCAACCTTTTCTTTTGTCTCTTTAACTATTTAAAACTGTAAGTATACACGTCAGATCCTCTAAGAGAGTCTGACATGAAAAAACTGTAATTTAGCAAACTGTAATTTAGCATTGACTTTGTAACATGAATTATTAGTTGTAATCAGAATAACATTATTTGCTTTATGTCGGCTGTGTTGGCGCAATTGTTCTTCTAATTTCCTGTCTTTGCGTTTGTTTTAGGTAGTCATTTCCACTGATAAACTAATTTTTCATAAAGCTATTTATGTTTCTCACCTTAAAGATAACTTTTCACTTGCCTGTGCTATAAATAACAACATTCTAACTCACATTACGTTTCTTTGTACAGTATGGTGGCTGGGGGATCATATATCGGCATTTTTTTAATAATCCCTCTGTTTATGTAAGCAGTATAATACCACCGATTCGCTTTCCTATATCTCGACATTCCGTGTAGACTCTGCGTTCACTTTAATCTAATACGTAGATGGCTTCTGCTGTGAAGCAGAACATTATGTATGAAATAATTTTGTAGTTTCTTTGAAATATTGTTATTTGTATATATTTTTGTTCTTAAATCTACAGAAAATGTTTTCATACCGTTTATAGATTTCTGTACGGGAACCACTATAATTCTACTTATTGCGTTCTATATTCACCTTACAAATATTTGAAATACAATGAAATTTTATTGTCTTGTGGAGTTATGGTATGGAGTTTAATCATTGAGAATGAAGTATACATCATCCTTTGTGCTTGTATAATATTTCGCATTATATTTAACATAATAATTTAGGATATTTGTTGACTTTGGTACGGCTTATCTTTGTTTACCATAACAATTTAAGCGTTAAAAACTGATTTTATTATGTAATTATTAAATTTGTATGTATAATTCATTTTTGTTTTATTTTAAATAATTATTTTAGGATATTTTGTACTTTTATGTGTATTGTATTGTGATAAACTGTTATTAGAGTTATATACAGTAAAAAGTTTTGAGTTTTGAAAAATCCATCTCTTATTCCTTATTCGATATTTTCAGTATTTCGCCATCTTCTCATATCTCATTAGTTCGAGTTTTCTTTACATATATTAACATATATCAAAGTTTCATGATACTTAATTAAAATAATTTTGAAGATAATAACAATGCGATTTTGTTAATAACGTACAAATCAATAATATTTTGTGATTTAATCTTTAAAAATATGATTATAAAACTTATATTTAATACCAGTGTTGGGCACGCTCACAAAAAACACGAACTAGTTCAACTCAAGTTCAATTTCTCAAAAATGAGTCAAGTTCACGTTCAAATTCAAAATTTTTCAAACGAACTCGCTCAACTCAAACTCAATTATGAAAATGAACGAAGTTCACTAAAAACTCGTTTTTTTTTTATTTCTCTTTTTAATAAATTTGAATTTTATCGTTCAAATTTACAAAATTTTGTGAACTAAACTTTTGATTATTCGATGCAAGGGTCTTCATGGGCCCGGCCCAATTTTCTTTCCCGACACTCGGTCCGAGTTTGGTTTGGGGATTACTTTTCTAGAGATTCGGACCCAGGTGGGCCTAGACTAGATTTATTTTCCGGCCCACGTCGGGGCTGGGCTGCATTCTTCTTGAGGTCTGAACAGGCAGACATTTTCAGCCCCAGCTCATATAAAAATCATTTGACCGGCATGGCTCAGGCCTGTCCAGTAAAAATATCAGTAAAATTTGGCCCGACCCAATTTTTTTTTTAAATGCACGGATTTTTTAGTCGCTGTTATTCCTGAATAAATATATATATACAGATGGCAGCTCTAATCAATTTATTTCCTACTATAATTTTTTTAAAGCAATGTTTGTATAGATATAGCAGCCATTTTGAGTTAATGATGACGGGCTGCTCGTCAAGTACTTATAATCTTGTTCAATCTACAGTAACATTAGTCTTTTTTAGTGAGTCTTGCACATTATTTCACGATCTAATTTCTTTTTAAGTTGTATAATTGTTTATCTATCTTATTTCTATTTAAGTTGCATATTTATTTATTTATTTATTTTGTTATTTGAACTCGTGTAGGTTATTAATTGTCTTGTTTCATATATATATATATATATATGTTGTTAGGGCTTAATATTGTCGATTTTAGGCATAATGCTGACAATATTTGATGAAATAACATATATTTACTATGAATATTCTTATAAAGCCCTTCTGTAGATTCTATAAGATAGTCATAGTTTTCCATTGTTTATCCTATCAAGTATAATTCCTGCAGTGACCATTCCATTCCTTTTTATAATGTCTTATCCTTTGTTTTTCACATGTGTTTTCATTTTTAAATATATATATATATATATATATATATATATATTTAAGATGGGTAGATGCATTTCTAGGCAATAAAATTAAAATACGGTAAAACCTGAGAAAAAAGAACCTGCCTATGACGGAATCCCGTGTTTAAAAAAACAAAATGTTGATCTATGTAAAATAAGGATATCAGTACTTGTGAAAAGAATGTAATGCATTTACAACAGGCGATGAACTTGCTCATAGGGGAACCAGCCCATGACAGATTTTTCTTCTTTCCTATGCAATTCCACCTCAGAAGATTTTAATTGTATAGAATTTTTAAATCTCCAAGTCATACAATGTGGATGAACAATATTAATGGTAACTGTGATATTTACATATAATCAGATGCATTTGAAAAATAAATACCACATCTCAGAACACTTTTTTTTTAAAAATGAGTATAAACATGATATAAAAATGTAAAATAAGTATTTTTAATTAGGGCTTCTCGTACAAGACACTTTTGTTTTAACCTTATAGTTACTATATTAATAGGCGTAAAAATCCTTATAGGTGTAAAAATCTATGTTCAGCCAGGTCGGGCCTAGCCGAGCCAATTGATGTTTTGCTAAGCCGAAGTTTTAATTTTTATACCTGACTTGGTCAATAACTGTTTTCAACGGTCCGAGTTGTGCTCGAAGCACTTCTGGCCAAACTTTCAGCTTTTTTACTGGGCCAAAAGAAAAATTGTCTACGGATAGTCTTGGTCGTACGCGGGCTGAAAATTTCTTCCCTTACATACCTCTAAATCAATGTATTTTTTTTTTTTTTATGCATCATATCTGCATGATAAGTTGACGTGTTTTTACTTTAAAAATTTAACTTTTTATGAAATAATTGTATTTAAAGCGAAATAAAAATAAAGTTCAAATCTAACGAACATGGAAGACATATTTTCAATCGTTCAATGGTACTAAAAATTTATTTTTATTATTTTGTTTTTTATACTTTTTTATTTATACAAAAAGGTGATTGTGAATTAGAATTATATCATTAGTTTTCATTGATTATTTTACATATACAAATAAATATAGACATCGTCTCGGAAGGAATATATCTGCCAGCTGTATCTTGAAATTAAATTTTATTCGTCTCTAATTTGTTAAACAAAGGGTAAACTTTATTCATCCTAAGTAACTTAAAATAATTAAACACACAGAGAAAGAATATCAAAAATTATTTCTAACGATATCTCTGTTTCTCTTACCCTTAATCCCCGGAAAAGACAATTTTTGTTTTATTGTATTTATTTATTTTTACATTCATGCATTTCAAATTTATGATATGCGGTAAGACGAATTAAAAAAATGAGCTGTTTCCTTTTCCGATTTGGAAATATAGCAGTAGAAACTTATTTTTCAATATTCAATATTTCTTAAATGTTAAAATCTTTTAAATGCTCTATAGTGTGTTTATATGTTTAAAACAAAACTGTCTTGTACGAGGAGTTCTAAAATCATTCCTAGTTTAGTTTATTTCATGTTCTCCGTTTTAAAAATTAGCCTGGACTGCGGATTACTGCAGCAAATACATTTATTCCAAAAGTCCTGTTCCCTCTCCACTGAATTTTGTTTGTACGAGCGCTGATAAAAAGTAAATGTCTGACATTAAAAAAAAAAGCCCTTTTCTTTTTGCGTATGAATCGATAAAATTTGCACGTGTAACCTCTTAACAATCAAATAGAGATTTTCATTTGCCTGTAAAGTTGACGTATCTTTAATTCTTACAAGTTATTGCCCCTGACGACGGCCCTTTACAGGTTGCCGAGTCTCAAAAACAAAACTTTAAACACTTAATTTGACATCATTTTCTCAAAGATACTTTGCATTTATAGAAAAATGAAAGACTTTTCAGTTTACAGCTGTTTGAATGATGATTGTACAATTTTTTTGAATGTATAAATGAAAATGAATTAAAACTATATTGAAAATTTATTTATTACTTTAGGAGTAAAATTCTTTTTAAAATCAATAATCTACTTATAAATTATTAATTTTTTTATTTCTCATTGAAGAAAAAATTGTCAAAACTGACAGTTTGTGAAAGCCCCATGGTTAAGCTGCATGCTGCATCTCCTCTTGCCCTCACATAAATCCGGATCTGTGCGTAATTTCCTTAAATCCAGACCTTTTTTTTTCTTTTTTTTTCTTTCTTTTTTACGGAAAAAAAATATATTTGTGAATATATGAATGCGTATTTAATAAAACACACACCGTGCCATTTTATGCCTTAACGGTGCTTTTAACGCACTTCAACATAATTGAAAACGTTTATGACTTGTTTGTCCGTCTCTTCGTGCTCCAACTATGCTAAATATACTCGTATTGTCCTGTAATTTTTATAAATTATAGACGTTTAATGCGTGATTGCTATTGAAAATGAAGTGAGTAGCATTTATAGCTCATTTAAAGGGACAGACAAAAGCATTTTATGGCTGCATAATGCATTTAACAGTTTCCAACGTAGTTGAAAAGAGTTTCTTACTTAGATTGTTTATCCGTCTATTCGTGCTCTAACTATGCTAAATGTACTTGTATTGTCCTGCAATTTTTATAAAGTATTGACGTTCAATGCAGAATTGGTATTGAAAAGGAAGTACGTAGCATTTATAGCTCTTTTACAGGGACAGACAAAAGTATTACGTTACATTGCGCACATGGAAAAAAATCAAGAATCGTCTAATGATGTTACACCATTTCAAACGTAATGAAATTTTTTTACAATTCTGATTGAACGAAATCGCTCTTTCTACAGAATTTGGAGTACAAAACATATTTTATTCATTTACAAGGTCACACAAAAGAATTCCGTTACATACCAGTTTCGGCCGTAAACGAAACTGCCTAAAAACAAATTTAAAGTAATTAATACACACATGCTCATAAATATATATAATTATTAATGATAGGTGTAGAAAAATACATTACTAATAAGTAGATATACATACATATGTGTGTATCTGTGGGTCTGTAAGTTTTAAAAATTATCCATAAATAGATAAATAGTAATACAACTTTTTTGTTTCATTACTTTACATTACAATATATATATATATATATATATATATATTCTCACATATATATATATATATATATATATATATATATATATATATATATATATATATATATTCTCGCATATATATTCTCATATATATATATATATATATATATATATATATATATATATATATTCTCGCATATATATTCTCATATATATATATTTTATAGTCTCACACGAACTATTCAATATTCGAAATTGTAAATTTTTTTTTTGCGCAATTTAAATCCTAAAATTGTGTCATTGTGTGCGGCGCGCAGTTAAAAACTCCTTTCAAAACTATTTATTTTGTACCAATTCATAAAATAACTTCAATGTTACTAATTCGCTTTATCTATGTCACTGTTATCTATATTTAAAAACGGTTAAGTCCACCACCTCTATTAAGAAGGGAAATGCGATAGGATTTTTTTCCTTTTGAAAAAATTTCATCACTATCATGAAAGCAAATACTACTGATGGTATAAGCTATAAAGGAGAGCCTAAAAATAGCATAAGAAAAATTCTGTATATATTTTAATATGAAGATTATTTGTAATATAATAATAGTAATAATAATAGATTAAAAAAATGATAAAAACATGTCTAAAACCTAAAACTGTGATACGTATGTATGCAAGATTTCTTTTGATAAAAAAATGTTTCCGTTTATCAGAAATAATAACAACTGGAAAATTAGATGTGTTGACTTTGGACTGCATAAAATATTTTAACTTTGAAAAAAAAAAAAAAAAAAAAAAAAAAGTGTGTGTGTGTGGAGGGGGGGGGGGAGAAAGAAAGAAAAGGAATGTAAAAAAGAAAAGAATCGCCTAAATTCATTTCTACGTTTAGAAAATATACACAATATTAATTTTAAGTACAAAAACATATCCCATTTAATGTAAGTTTGAAAAGAAAATACAAAATTTGCATATTGATCTTTTTTCATTGTGATACCTTTATAATCATACTTTGCAGTTTTCACAATAAAAATTCAAATTTTTATTGATGTCATTTTCAAGGATGCAAATGCAAACATTTGTCTTTTGGAAATTTAATCCTTATTTTTTGGAGCAGGTCTTTAAAAAGTATGTGTTCAAATGTATAAAATAGTATTTTGATTTATAAATTAAAATTTACGCTTTGTTTTAAAAAATATAAAAATTTTATCAAGAAATTATGTATTTTAAGGCGAATACTCAACACATCATATATTCATATTAAAAATTCGTCTCTTTTTAATTTCATAGAGAAAATGAAATGGATCAAAGAAACAATAGTCCTTATTACCCCCCCCCCTTCTTAAAAATAGAATAAAACTGTCACCACCATTTTAATTTATTAAACAATGTCATTGATAAAGATTCGGAACTCACTAGTATTGTTGGAAATAATAATAATAATTATTATTATTTTTTTTTTTAAAGAAATATATAATAGTTTTAATTGATGTTTGTTTAGAATCGCAATTCATCCTAGTCCCTCTTATACTCAGAGAAGTTTTCCATGCTTAATAAATTTCAGCTGCTTTGAAAAATAACAAAATAAAATCTTTTAAATCTTTTAAATTTATTGTGAAATACTGGAGATTGTACTCATTAAATGAAGTATGTGCATCATATCTCATATCCTATACGAAATGCATGTTGTTTTTTTTTTTTTTAATCAAGTTTAAAGATCAATCAAAGAAAATAAAATTAAAAATTCATTTAATAATATTTTATGTTTTATCAATATATGCATTCACGTCAAATATACAACTGCACTATAGAGTATATTTTAAGTATGTGTTTCTCTGAGACACTTCATGTTATTTCTATTTCAATATACTGGTTTCAGATTTTGTTAATTTATATTAGCTAAAATTTATCTAATAATAAATTTAATTTTAGAAATCGTAGCTGTTTTTATTTGAATGAATGATGTATTCCAATAAAATAAACTATTACTTTTTATGAGTTTCTTTAGAGTAGCTATTTTTATTTTAATGAATGGTATTCTAATATAAAAAAATATTTTTTACGAGATTTTTTTTATGTTTTGTGTGTAATATTTTAAAATGTCATTTTTGTTTCCTCCTAGATTATCAAAAATATTAATTCTTTTAAATGAATTTCAGTAAAATATATTAAAAATAACTTGTAAATTTTAGCTTCTTCAATGCATTTATATGAAGACACTGACATTCATCACGTAGCACCTCACGCATATCAATTTTAACTACCAACATTCACATTCATATAACACACACATATATATATATATATATATATATATATATATATATATATAATTTTTTTTTAAGACATTTCTGATAGATTTGGGATTTTTATCCGTTCGATTACGACATGTTGGCACAATACAAATATTCAGATGTTTGAAATATATATTTGACTTTCACAGAAATTAATAGAGAAATCCGGAAAACTCTTTGTTAATGAATAATGCAAGAGTATTTGAAAAAAGCTATTACAAATCACTAGCAACCAGTTCCTGAAATACGCGCTGCGTGGGGTCAAATGGGCTGACTCAAAAGCAACCTTGAAAATGGATGAAAGGGAAAACAAACAATCGCTCCGAGTCAAAAACGTTTTCTTATCAGAGTATGGGAAAAAACATCACACATCTAAGGATTTTGTTTGAATCATGATATGTGAAAAGCTTTTAAAATGGATATAATAAGAAATTCACCAATTACTTAAAGCCTGTGCAACAAAGCACAAAACAAACCTCTGGCGCCTCGCCTTGTAATAGTACCGTACGTAACGATTTGACATGGTGTTGCTTATATAATTTAACCGAACATGTACATGACTTTTGTCCTGCACAGTGTGGAGTTTTCCTTTATATGCTTTCTTTTCTCTATTCTTTTCTTATACTAGTCTGTCTGGGACCTGCGACGAAGATATTATCTGTTCCACAAATTCTCCTGTTTCTTCAAAAGAGACCTTTTTATTCCCATGGGGATGTTTATGTGGGCTGGGAGAATCTTCAATCCTAATTATAAGTGTTTGCGGTTATTCGGCTTTTATATTTTCATTATATTAAAACTTAAGTAGCCTCTGTAAAATTAAAAAAAAAAAAAAAAGAGGAGAGGGGGGGGGTTGATGTACCCGGGAAAATTATGTCATGTTGTTCATTCACACAAAATTTCAGCGTGCTGTAACAATTTGATCGCAAATTATCAAAGTTTAAAATTAGCGTATTTTCATACGAAAGAAAATATGATTGCAATGAAGAAGTTAAAAAATATATACATTTTTGAGATTTCCAAAAATTATATCTTTTTTTTTAATTTAATTTATACAAAAAAAAATTGTATACTTTGCCGCAAGCTTTCTACACATTTTTCTTTAAGAAAAAAAAAAAAAAAAAAAAGATTATATTTTTTATTAAGTACGTTTGATTTAAGTACGTTTTGATTTAATTTTTTAAACATGAAAGATAATAATTAAGATTTAATTTAATTGTTTTACTTTCTCATTCGAAAAAAATACAGTTACCGTAAATTGAATTTCATTTACATCTGATTAGAATCCTGTATCGAGTCGAGCTCGGGTCGGGCTGGCGTTATATATTTTCGTTGCTAGTCTGGTTTGGCTTAAGTTCATTTCTACTTTTTTACTGCAGGTCGGGTTGACTATCCCTTTTCGGGTTCGGATTAGATTTTGACTCTTGTGATTCGCGTTCGTGTGACCAGATTTTTCAAAAGAATATCCAAAATATTTTTTCATAATAAAAATCTATATACAGTAAGATCTTCATAATGGATACTCCGTAAAGTACACATCTAGTCAGCGAACACTTTTGCAATTCCTAATACTTATATATTTATATGCTTATATATTTATATGCTTATATCACTGAATATGGACATCTCCCAATCTACACACATGCAACATGTGTATGTGTACATAAACTATCACAAGTATCATACATGTGTTTTTGTGTGTATCAAAAATTAAATGTTAGCAATATTTTTATATTCCAAGAGAATGAAAACGTTCTTAACTGTACCGTAAAGAAAGAATAATCTATATTCACATTTTTTATAAATTTTATTTCTCATGCAGTAATTTGAATATATGCTCATTCATACTCCAAAACATATTTGTTTTCATCTGAAACATAGTTGAGCTCAAAATTTTTGTGAAAATGCAAACATCCCGGATTCGAAAAGATCTAATTATGACTCTCAAGAATTATTCTAGGCTACCCAACCCCCAAAAAGAATATTACAATCATTAAAACCTGAAAACAGAAATTTATGTGCAACCTGACCCGATGCAAGACTCCATTCAATGATCCCGATGTCTCAACTATTCAGATGTTTTACTATATTTGAATATTAAAAAAATAATTTTATGAATATATGAATATTAAACACTTGCCTTTTTTCTATAAAAACATAAAATTGGTAGTAGATATATAAATGTAGGTCACTTTTCACAATTGAATTAAAACAGAATTTCCTTTCCTTTAATTTCGGGTTCGGGGGTTGCGGATCGAACTTATTCTTGTTGTCGGGTTCGGGTCGGATTGCGGGTTGATTTCAAATAGAATTTTTGGGTTCGGGTCGAGCTCATGGTCTCGACCCGCGCAGGGCTTTATCTCTGACCGGGCTAGGGTCGAGATTTTAACCTTTTTCCGGGCCGGGCCAGTCTCGGGCGAAACTTTTAGCTGTTATGCCGGGCCGGATCGTGCCAATAATTTTTTCTCTACGTGCCAGCCCCGGTCCGAAGTTTTAACTTTTATACCGGGTCGGGCCAATATTTTTTTATACGGTCCAGGACGGGCACAGGCCGTACATTTAATTTTTATACCGTGCCGTGCCGAAATTTTCTTTTATGGATCGGGCCTTGAATTTTCGGCCCGTGCAGACCTCTATATCTTAGACTCCATTGTACAGAGACCTCCGTTCCAAAATACTGTTTCTATCACATTTCTTTCTTTATATATCTTATCGCAAAATGTATTGATTTTTTAATGGATCTCTATTTGTATGTAAATATCTGAATTATTATCAATACCATTAATCCATTTATCCATTTAAACGGCTTGGAGACTTAAAAATCTGAAAAATTCTATATCGAAAAACCTTCTAAGACGGAATCCCATAGGAGAGAAAAAAATCGTGATGGTTTAGTTCCTTTTTTACCATGTCTGTCGTCTCTTGCAAAGTATTATTTATTTTCAAACGGATTATTATATCCATTTTGAACCGATCAAGAAATTTTTCAGTTTAAAACAGGATTTCATCATACACATATTTTTATAATTTGTTTTACAGTACTGTATATCCTCCTTCCCCCGTTAGAAATATATACGTATTATTCTTTAAAGTAAATTTTAATCGTAGAATAATGGTAATTTTAAAATTTATGTATTTTCGGCAAAAATTGTTGATCCAAGGAGTTTGTTCCTTAAACAGATTTTAGCATGAATTAGACAGGGCGGATCAATGATTTTCATACAACCAGGGTTGTTGTGACCATGCCATAAAATTTCGGTCGGTGCAAACTTCTAGGAAAAATAAAGTACAGGACCAGAAATAAGCCTGGTTCGGCTCGGCCCGAGCCTCCAGAGAAAGCAAGACTCGGGCACGACCCAGAAAAACTGATGATCAGACTCGACCCGTCTCGAGTCCATGTAGGCATCTAAATGGCATTTGAATGGGAAAAACGTGTTCTAAATGGCTGGAAAAAATTTAAATAAATTATGAAAAAAAATGAGTTTGAGTTGTAAATTTCGTTCAAACTCACAGATTTTTTGAGCTTTCGTTCAGTTCACGTTCGTTTATCAAAAAGTGAGTCAAGTTCAACTCACGTTCACAGAAAGTGAACTAAGTTCGCGAGTTTTCGTTCAGTGAACGCGCTCGTACCCAACACTGTTTAATACCATACTTGATGTTATTATAATTTTTTAGTTTTATTTAATTTCAATGTTCTAAAACAAGTTATGGTGTGCACAATTCTCTGATATAAAATTTGTTACCATATTCTTTATGTGTGTATGTAATTAATATATATTTTTAATGTGTGTGAACTGTTTTCGTTTCTAAAGTAAAACACTACCCTAAAAATAGTTTGGGCGTTTTTTGTTATAAGTTACAGCTAGTTTTGTAAATTTTGCGGCATAAAGTTATTACTTTCATTTGTTCATAACTGTGTGTTGTAACACATTTTTAACGCACTCTATTTAAAGAAAAATCCTATATTTAAATATGCATATTAAATATCAACGTATTGATGATAAGTTTATTTAATTAGTTAAGTAATTTTAAGTTTAATTGAATCCAGATTATTCAAGATAAGACACGAGTAAGCAGTTAAGCACTCTCGTTATAGTTTTTATTTATGTAGTATAGTATTTTTGCATGTTGGGCGTATAATAATGTATAACAATTAAGAATAGTTATATGGATATATGTATGTTTACAAGCATAGTATAAAGTAGAATACAGTGGTTACGTTTCACCATTTCTGTTCAAACACTGATATAAAAATTTTAAAAATATATTCGTATATTCTGTATATAATAGGTAATGATGTAATACAAAAGTAAAAATAATGTAAGAAGGCACTATTGTACTAACTGCGGGGTATAAATTTAGAGATAAATATATTAAGATATATAGAATTTTATGTTTTAATAATGTAAAACGTATAGTTATTATTTTTAGATAATCTGGCATGTAAATAAAATCTGCCAATAGAAGATGGTTTTAAATTAAATCCGCTATATTTACCATTTCCTTTTCAGATTTATCTGAATGAAATCAAATATAAATTAGCAATCACATTAAAATACTATAGCAAACTCTGAATCAACGCATAATAGAACCAATCTCTATTGGATTTTCTATACATGAAAATAGCAGATTCACGTTACATAAAAGTGGAACCTATCTTCCTCTGTGTGCATTAAATTGTTTCATGGAGATGCCTTATATTTATGTAAATGTTTATGAAAGCTACGAAATGTTTACAGACAGCAATCACATTAAAATACTATAGCAAATTCTTAATCAACGCATAATAGAACCAATCTCTATTGGATTTTCTATACATGAAAATAACAAATTCACGTTACATAAAAGTTGAACCTGTTTTCCTCTGTGATTATTAAAACATAAAATTGTAATAATGTTTGACATTATTAAAACATAAAATTCTATATATTTTAATATATTTATCTCTAAATTTATACCCCGCAGTTAGTACATTAGTGCGTTCTTACATTATTTTCAGCTCAGTCACGTAAAAAACACAACCCTCAAACCAAACAAACAACAATAAAAAAACATAAAGCTACCTTTCATATGATGTCTCGGTAATATGCTTTCGTAATCATTTCCAAAATTAAACAAATTTTTATT
Source organism: Maratus michaelseni (assembly GCA_963931845.1). NCBI lineage: Eukaryota > Metazoa > Arthropoda > Arachnida > Araneae > Salticidae > Maratus > Maratus michaelseni. The sequence continues at coordinate 286,029,529 of OZ007591.1, read as the reverse complement.
GACAAAACTGTATTTATTATAACTTTACTTACATGTATGAAACGAATTTATATCATTTGCCAACTATTTTCGTATAAAACAACGAATTTTCCTTTACATTTCTTTGAGTCCTACTTTTAAAGTTTTTATTCAGTGTTTAAATATCTTTATCTCATAAAAATTTTCATAGTATGTAAAATAGAAATATAGATTTTTTTTTTTTTAACATTCACTGCTATGAAAAAAGTTTAAATTATTTATAGGTTTAAATATTAATATGCATGCACGGGCATAATGTTGTTTATATAATAGATAAAAATATTTAAATTACTTACAGTAATTTTAAAAGATATTCTTTACTAAATACTAATATGTGATGTAATTTACTATATATCTTCATCATGTTTCACTTACACGAAAGTAAATCAAAACACAAAATACACTTAAGTAAAATGAATATGAAGTAAAAATGTATAAGGTAAAGCTAGGAGGGTCTGCGCTCAATTCAAAAGAATAACAATAAAAAATCTAAATATTAATGTTTTGCTAAACTATCCATGAATAATTTTTACTTCATTTGTTTTTTATGCATTTCCATTGCTATTTTGTTGTTATGTTGCAATTTAACAGAACAGTTGTAATAAAACCAAGAAAGTTATTTTGCGCAATCTGTCCTTACAGGGTTGGTGTGATTGCGCACTTGGGTAGGAGAGATTGTTACTAATAATAACTACAGTTAAATTGTTAACAATAATAATTAAACTTAAAGGACATTGTTTTAAGGTTTTTTTGAACAAATATTATTGCATTAGGAGTGAATATTTCAACCTAATGATCAAAGAATCAAAAAAAAGGAAATAATTTTAAAAACGATTAAAAACTATAATTAAAGGAAATAAATAAAGAATCAGAAAAAGCAAGTCCAGATAAGATTACAAAATAACATTAAGTTACTTGATAACACGTTTAACTTAAAATTAGTCAATTTTCATTTTAAATTTTTTTATTCAAATTTACCAATAAGCTGCGTAAACTCTCCTAGCATGAAAACTAATGGGAACAGTGCGCCATCTCTCCTAAGTAGCAGATGCGCAAACTCTCCAATTTCGGGAGGAGAGATTGCGCAGCCTTTTATTTAAACATGGCCGCTACTAAAACGAACCGTTGATGTTCACATTGTAAGTCTAGATTAGTAGCTTATGAGAAATCGTTTAAGTTTAATATATTTTGTACTACTGGCATTGTATAGAAATTCTGATAAATAGCAATGAAAATTTAAGCTCTTACTTTGGGAAAACAAAACAAAATAGCAATGCTTTAATGTAGACGCTCAAAACAATCAACGTACACTTTCAAGTAGACATTCCGCTACTGCTGTTGTACAACTACCTGGAGTCGCTGCGCGCTCACTCTACTCCTTCCCCCCCAAACCTCTATGTGCGCAATCTCTCCTGGCTTTACCTTATGCAATTTTTGCAGTCTTTTTTTAATTTAAGTATAGCGCATTTTATGACAAAGATTTCTGACGAATTAAGATATTTATTGCTAAACACAATAGGTTTATGCATTGCACTGAGTCAATAATCACCTCTAACTTTATGTAACCTGTTCGATATAGTAGTTTTAACATGTCAAGCATGCTGGCTATATCTCGATTTTTATGTATTCATCGTTTCGAATACATTTTTTTTTACCACTGCAAATTATGCAGTGGTGGAAGTTGAGATTACAGATTTCATAGAATAGATCTGTGCGTTCATCTTCAAAGTAGTTCTACAAATTCATATTCTAAATTGAGATACCAAATAATCGGTGAAGAGAACGACAATTTCATTATAATTGTTTCTGCTATTTAAACAGTTATTCCAGCGTTCTGTATCTCGTTCTCTCATTTAGAGTATAGAATATAACAGAAAAATCATTATGAATCAATCACGAAACATGTAAAAATCAATTTTGTTTTCAGAATCGCTCAGATTTATTCTTCATCTTCGCTCTCATTATAATATGTCGTCAACTAGCGATAAATGTTAATTACTTTCTCTTAAACCTGCCTATACGGATTCAATGCTTAAATGTCGCTTGCCAAAACATTTTTTCCACATTGAGATTTAAACTAGATAAGATAAGTAAAGCTCATACTTCAAAATTTAACGTATTTAATACTTTCTAAACACTTTCTACACTTCAAAAAGTGTTTATGAGTTCGATTTTCCTGGGCGTCTCTCAGTCTGTTGGGTAAGTCCAGATCTGTCAGTAAATATACTTGAATTTCGTGTAAATGATATACGTATTTGAGGTTTACCATGAAATATTAGGTAATAAAAATTAAATGACTTGCATTTATAGTTCATTTACAGGGAAAATGAAAAGAATTCCGCTAGATGATGGTCTAAGTGAAAATTCGTTTGAAGTTTATTTGAATGATATTATACTATTTCAAACAAGTTGAAATTGATTTACATCTCTAATGTGCACTACAAATATATTACTATAGAATATGGTGTGCATGATATTTGTAAGAACATACAAAAGCATTCGGTTACACAGTAATTTGTTTGATTAATAATTGCTGGAAGTGCGAATTATTTTTTAAATTTAACTGCTTTTTTGGATATAATTTTGTGGCTTATTATATAAATTCTATACATCATATAAAGGGTTGCACCGAAGAATTCGAGTGCATTTATGTATATTGACGGAAATTGGTAAAGAGTTTCAACTGTATTATGCTTCATTAAATTTTACTATATTATGTATTATATATACAAATATACACAGATCATATACAAGGCTGTACAAAAGAATTCGGATATTTTAAAGACCATAAATTGTAATTGTTGAAATGTGGTTTTCAAATGTGTTGTGCGTTTTAGAAATATAATGTATCGATAGCAGAAATAATGGAAGATATCAGATATAAATGTAGTGCTCAATTAGAAAAAGAAATGGCAATAGTTGTTCACAAGATGAAGAAAGTAATGACAGAAATAGATCAAGTCATAAAGGAACTAAAACATGATTTAAAAATAACTCTAGATCAGAAAAATGATTTAAAGAAACAAAGAGAATTAATAGATGAATTCCAACTACAAGTAACACAATTAGAACGAGAAAATGAAAAATTAGAAATAACGGAACAGATAAAAGAAGATGATGCAATAGATTTAGAAAAAAAACAGTCATAAAGAATTAGTGCACTATTGTGAGCGTCTAAGGAAACAAAAAGCGGACCGTATAAAAAATCTTAAACTTGTGCAGGATTGTACACAAAGTTCACTGGACGAAAAGTATGGAGAATTGGCTGACTTAGGAGATGAAAAAATAATAGGAGTAATGAAACTGACTGAAACACTGAAAGAAAAACAAAAGAATAATTGAATTTATGGAACATAAATCAAGGGGATTGGAAGTGGAAAATTCATCAAAACAGTTACCAATACATTGTTAGCACAACAGTCAGCCAAAGATGGAATCTGGAGTAAATTTTATAAGATGAATGGAAATTTAGATAATTGAAAAGAAATAAAGGATCTAAGACAAAATGATAATAAAAATACTCCCAAACATTTTCTGTAATTTCTTTCTACAAGAAAAAGAAACATTTCTCCCAATTGAAGAAGCAATAATAAATTGAAATCATTGGCATTGGAATAACTAACAAATTGCACTAGCAGGAAACTACCGAATGGAAATTTGCAGCTTCAATTAAACACCATTGATGATTTTAATAACCTCAAAACAAAATTACTTAACTCAGAGATAAAAGAAAAATTCGTACTAAAAATTCAACAAAGAAAATTAATAATCTTTAAAATTCCACAATCGATAACAGCAGAAGTTTTTTAATCCATCCTTAAAAAGAACTTAAAATATACTATAGAACTGTAGCGCCTAAGATCGACGATAAACACTTTATGTGTAGATGTAATATTACTAAGAAGCCATCTTGTCCTTTTTAAGTTTATTTACTCATTCACAAGCACAATTTACATCACAAACGAAAAAATAAAATACACGCAGGACATTGACACTTTTTGTTTTATCCCAGTCAACTATACATAACTTCACCTTCACACGTCCAGCTCCGACCGCTCACTCACGCTCTGAGAGTCTTCTTTAGCAAAACAGTTCAATTTTCTCTCTCATTGGATGAGTACTGCCATCTATCGGTGGCCTGGAGAAAATAAGTTCTGTGAAAGAGTTCTTTACACTGAAAAATAAGTTATCTGAAAGTAATTTCTTTACAGACTCCTCCCCACCTGGAGAAAACTTTTCACGGTCTTTGTCACAGTTTCTTTCTGAATTATTGTCATTCAAGCACTAGTTAAAAAAAAAATAGATTAGTACCTTGAACCACACCTGACTTATTCCCACCGTGAAAAAAAATAAATGTAATTAATACAAATAAAATTTACAAATACTCAGACATTATATTCAAGATACAATTGAAAAATAATATATACATATTCAAAACAATAAATTCAAAATTAACTGTCATACAATTTATCATATATACATATTAGCATTCTGATCAAATTTAGGCTTTCATGGCACGACTCAAACTATCAGCATTCTGATGTTGTTTTCCATTTTTATGAACAATTTCATAATTAAAGGACTGTAGAAGTAAGGCCCATCTTAAAAGTCTAGGATTAGTTTCGCTGTTTTTGTCTAACTATACTAAAGGGTTGTGGTCAGTCTGGATCTGAAATTTGTTATGTCCATCCACATAGCATCGACGTTTTCGCACTGCAAACACAATAGCAGCGCATTCTTTTTCGGTGGTACTAAAATTTCGTTCTCTGTCTGAAAACTTTTTGCTCAGATACAGTATAGGATGTTCTTCATTATTTTCATTTAGCTGGGATAGCACTATACCAATTCCCAAATTTGAAGTAACACACTGAAGGATGAAAGGTTTTGTAAAGTCCGGACTATATAAGACAGGATTTTCAGAGAGTTTACCTTTCAGTTCGCCAAATGCATTTTGACAGTCGCTATCCCAATCTACTGTTGACTTGCGAACCTTTCCCTTTAATAAATTAGTGAGAGGCGTTGCAATTACAGAAAAGTTCGGAATATAGTTCCGATAATATCCGGCTAAATCTAAGAAAGACCGGATTTGAGTTTTAGTAGTAGGAACTGGGAACTCTCTTATGGCTTGAACCTTCAGCTCTCCTGGAGTTCTAAGACTTTGACCCACTAAGTGTACAAGGTATTTTACATAAGCTTGGGCGAATTGACATTTAGATGGTTTGATACGCAGGTTTGCTTCACTCAGTCTTTTGAAAACGTCTTCCAGGTGTTTTAGGTGATCTTCCCAAGTTCGAGAGAAAATAGCAACATCATCCAGATAGGACACTGCATACTCTTCACAGTTTTTCAGTAATCCGGCCATAAGTTTACTAAATTCATATGGATCATTTTTTAAACCAAAAGGGAGGCGTAGCGGTCTGTACGTCCCAAAATTTGTCACAAAAGTTGCATACCTTTGAGCACGTTTGTTTAACGGAATTTGCCAGTAACCTCTGGTCAGATCTAAAACTGAAATATATTTAGCTGAAGACACCTTTTCTATTAACTTGTCAATGTTGGGCAAAGGGTAAAATTTTGTGCGAGTCACTTTATTTAAACGGCGATAATCTATGCAAGGTCTCGCTTCTCTGCCTGGAACATCAACTAAAATTAACGGAGAGGCAAAGTCTGATTCACCTGGCTCAATGACTTCCAGTTTTAGCATTTTCTCAACTTCGGTCTTAAGGATTTCCGTCTGTCTAGGCGACATTTTATAAGGCCGGGCACAGATTGGTTTTTCTGATTCCAGCTCGATATCATGTTCAACTAGATTCGTGCACCCTGGTTCAGTCGAAAAAGAATCAGCATATTTTCCGATAAGTTGTCCTAATTCTTCTCGTTGACTTTCATTTAGTCGGTTATTTTTTTGGATGTCTTGCCATACTTCTAACAACGCATTGTCATTGTTTTCCTCATCCAATTTAGGAATTTCATCCTCTTCTTCATCATTAGAGGTTGTTTTTACCGTCAGTAAATTTATATTTTCTACTGTTCTTTGATGGTAAGGCTTTAGCATATTTACGTGATACACTTGGGACTTCTTTCCCTCTGGATTGTAAATAACATAGTTGGTTTCTGATAATCTCTTTTTTACTTCTCCGGGTCCTATCCAACTAACCGACAGTTTAGTCGGTCTGGATGGAGCAACAATTAAAACTTGATCTCCCTCTTTAAACTCTTGTTTTCTGGCTTTGATATCATACCAATATTTTTGGTTTTGTTTCTCTTTTTCCATATTTTCTGCAGCGAGCTCTTGGCATTTCTCCATTCTGTTCATTAAGTCAAATACATAGGATTTCACATTATCTTCTTCTATCTCTTGCTCAGTCAAATTTTCATAGAGTAGCATCATTGGAGTTCTTAAATTCTGGCCATGAACTAATTCTGCTGGACTGAACCCAGTACTATTGTGAGTTACAGTTCTTAACGCAAAAAGGTCAGGAGGGAGTACTTTCTCCCAGTCAGCTCCAGATTCTAAACAAAGTACTCTGAGTATCCGTTTCAAAGTCCTGTGCATTCTTTCAACTGGGTTACTTTGGGGATGATAAACCGAACTTCGCACAACACAAACTCCAAATTTCTCTAAGAATTCCGTTGTAAGTACACTCATGAATGACTTTCCTTGGTCAGTTTGTAGTATACGAGGAAATCCGAGGAATCTGCTGAAAATTTGTAACAAAGCCTCAATGATCGTCGTAGAATACAAATTAGGTGTTGGAACCGCGTCAGGATATTTCGAAGCTAAACAAATTACAGTTATTATGTATTTGTTCCCTAGTGACAGGTAAGGCTCCACAAGCATCAACATTTAGCTTTGTAAATATTTCTGAAATAACAGGAACTATTTGTAAAGGTGCTTTCTTTTTGTCTAGAGGCTTTCCAACCCGTTGACAGTAGTCGCAAGTTCTAACATAATCTTCAATATCTTTAAAGCAATTTGGCCAATAAAAGGTCTTAAACAAAACATCTTTAGTTTTAGCTACACCCAAATGGGTTGCAACCGTTTCATGACAAAATTTTTTTAACTGCTCATGAAATCTTTCTGGGACAACTAATAATTTTCTTTCAGCACCATTCCTATCTTTCCTTCTATAAAAAAGCATATTTTTCTCAAAAATAAATTTGCTATCTTTGGCATTTTTCCTTTTAGCTTCTTCAATAAGAGGTTTTAGATCTTTGCTCTTCTTGTTTGTTCTTCGGAAAATGTCTTAGGAGAAGTTTTTATAAGCTCTTGTACTGAGACAGTTTGACATACTGGCAAAATTGATTCTTTTTTGATTACCAACTTCTCTTCTTCAGATTGATATTTATTTTTTTTCGCATCCATTTTTTTGTTTTCGTTTTCTATATTATTGCTATGATTCTTTGCAGAAGTTTCATCAGAAATTTCGTGCATTTCAGGTTCTTCAAGAGAAACCTTCTCTGCTTCCAGAATTTTCTTCTGAGCTCTGGTTTGAATAGCATTAATCATATGCTCTTTCACTGCCTTCTCTTTCTTACAATGCTCGAATAAAGCAGCTGTTTTATTTCCTAATAAATATCTTCCTAAATCTACAGAGTCTCTAGAGACAGCAGCTTTAGTTATCACATGCCCCATTTCACAGTCTAATTCAATTTCTGCGAGAGGTAAACAGAATAGACCATCGTGTAAGGGCACCCGAACCCACACTTTTTCGTTCAGATACATATGTGGTTTGACATACCTTTGTGCAACTAAATCTATTGTCGCACCTGTATCTCTCAAAATTTCCATTTGTACCCCGTTTACTTTCCCCACACTAAGATAAGGCGTTATCGAAGAATATTGTCCAACTCCAACCTTAACATGAGAAATGATTTCTGTGGATTTCTTAAGTTTATCGCATTGAGGACGAAGATGATTGCTGGATCCACATTCGTAACAACGTAATGTTTTCCTCTTATCAAATTCTCTTTCTTTATGGTTCCCGGAAAATGATTCTGATTTAATTTGAAATTTTGGCTTATTATCCTTACCTTCTTTCTTGTAGTCAAAGTTATTTGAATTCTTAAACTGGGGTCGAGAATTAAAAGTGTTCTTTTTCGGAAGTTCTTTCTTTTTTAAACTATCTTTGATACTTTCATAGTCATCCAATTTCTTAGCCAAATCTAAAGGCGTCACAAAATTTAACCAATTATCAAGAAAATGTTCTTTTGTTTCCGCAGGGACTCGAAATTTTAACTGTTCTGTAATAATTAGATTCTTAAGTTCATCAAACTTTTCAATACCTAATTCTGTAATCCAAGCGTTAAAATAACTAGCGAGTTCTTGCGCATAATTCCTCCAAGACTTGTCTGGCGTTTTATGATGCCGATAAAAACATTCCTTTAATTTCTCGCTATTCAACTTATATCTTTCTAAGATAAGACTTTTAACGAAATCATAGTTAATCGCATCTTCGGGAGATTCCCTGACTAACATGTTCGTAATTTCTGTAGGCAAAACAGCTAATAACCCAATCAGTCTTTGAAACTTTAGCCATCTCTGCTCTTCTCTCAAAATTAATTAAAAAGAGACCCATCTCATCAAATTTTTCGTCAAATTTTGGAACAATTTGTGCCAACTGTATCTTAGGTCCGACATCAGCCTTTCTTTCTGAACCGTCGTTCTGTGTAGAAGTTCTTTGCGATTGCTGGAGTTTCTTTAACTGTAGTTCATGTTCTTGAGCCTCCCTAGCCATACGTTCTTCCCTTTCTTCTTGTCGAATTCTTTCTCCTCTTTCTTTCTCTTCTTGCCGAATTCTTTCTTCTCTTTCTTTCTCCTTTTTCTCTCTCTTTTCTTGCGCTTTCCTATCTTCTATTACTCGGTCTAGCATGATTTTAATCTCTTCTTCCTTGTAAACTTCACTTTCTAAAATCATTTTTTTTATTTCTGGAATTGTCCTCACATGATCAATCTTCAACGCTAATTCATCACAAATTTCTAATATATCTGTCTTTCTAGCTTTTGCTAAAAAGGCCATCGCAATTTTTGAGTAAACTAAACAAAATCAGAATGCTTAATTTCTAATTATAGAACACCCAAGTCTCCCCTACTTAAAACTATTTCAAGCAGAAAAGATTTCAAGCAGATAGAATAATTTTCAATTAATAAAGCAATTCTAAATTCCACTTTTATTAAATCCTCTGCTTAGACCTATTATTATTATTTTTTTAAAAACAAATTAAAATCTTAACCACGTAAGAAAATCGAACAATATAACATTTTACCCAAAATTCTTAGTAAATTAAACACTACGCAAATATTTTAAACAAATTAAATAAGCATATGTAATTATCACAAAAATACGATTCAGATAGATAAAAGAATATTTTTTAACTCTCAAAATACACAACTGTACTTTATGTTCAATAAACAAAATTATTTCAAATCAATAATTAAATTACGCAATTAATATTAAACCAATGAAAACCATGTAAATACGAGAATTTTTCTTAATTCTCAAACTTTTTATACAAGCATAACCAATTACTCGCAAAAAAAAATATTTAAAATAATCCAGGAAACATTTTTTTTTTTACATAAAAAGAATAAATGTTAAAATATTCAACTCAAGTTTTTTTGCAAATGAAAATAACACTTTTCTGTTTACTTAATACTTCATCAAGTTTTTATTTTCTTTTTACATAAATCTAACAAACAAAACAGAATTATTACTGTTTCAGTTTTTAACTCAGTTTGTTACCTTTACCCTTTAACAACAACAAAACAAATATCAAATATGATCATTTTCGAATCAGAAATAAACTCTAAGAACAAAAAATTATGTATTCTATTTTTAGAATAAACAAATAAAGAAATACGCTAAAATAAAACAGAATAAACCAACACTTTATAATTTTGGCATTGATCCAAATAACAAATTGGTAGGATTAGAAATTTTATTCTATCTCCTTCCAAGAATGAAATGATACCACTTTACATTTTAAACCATTTTAATTCAAAAGAATTATGACATCATAATTATCCCCAACAAAAAATAAATAAACTGTATTATTTATTCTTCAAATCTACTATAAGAACAATTATTAATATTTTCTTAATTAAAATAGCTTACGAATTCGGAATTCACACCATTTATCAAGAAAACTATTTAATAACTTTTCAATACTCCAATTAATTTTATTTGATGGGAATAAGTCCAGTATATTTCAGTACCTGAATATTTGCCCCAATTAACTCACAACTTTTACTAAAGTCTGAAATTAATTTACGAAAGCAAAATGAATGAATCAAATTAATCCAGATTAAAAAGGAATTTTATAATCGATAATAGATTCAATTCAAGGTGCAAGGTACTAAAAAAAATACAAAAAAATTGGAACTGGCTTACTCGCTTCATGTAGACGAACTTGCATCTTTTGAGAATATCACTGGCTCTATCACCTAGGTATCGCACCGGAACTGCCACCAAATGGATTGTAGCGCCTAAGATCGACGATAAACACTTTATGTGTAGATGTAATATTACTAAGACGCCATCTTGTCCTTTTTAAGTTTATTTACACATTCACAAGCACAATTTACATCACAAACGAAAAAATAAAATACACGCAGAACATTCACACTTTTTGTTTTATCCCATTCAACTATACATAACTTCACCTTCACACGTCCAGCTCCGACCGCTCACTCACGCTCTGAGAGTCTTCTTTAGCAAAACAGTTCAAATTTGTCTCTCATTGGATGAGTACTGCCATCTATCGGTGGCCTGGAGAAAATAAGTTATGTGAAAGAGTTCTTTACACTGAAAAATAAGTTATCTGAAAGTAATTTCTTTACAAGAACTTAATTTAGCTAAGAAAATCAACAAGGGCGAATATTACAACCGGTTAATTGTAAGAGACATTTCTTCTGCAAATATTTTACTTAAATTAAACAGAAATAATTATGATTTAAAATTTAGCATTGTGAGGAAATATATTAACTTACAGGGGTGTTTCCGCTGCCAGCGTTACGGTCATGTAGCAAATAAATACTCTGAAAGTAATCGTATAAGATGTGCATACTGTGAATATTTCCATGATTGCAAACAATGTAAACTTCAACACATTTCTGATTGTCATAAATGTATGATGCAACAGTTCCCAATCACATGAAAAATACATAACACCAATTTCAACCATTCATGCTGCATCCAGCAATAATTGTGAAGTGTTTCAGCATGAAATCTTCAGGGTGAGGAGTTATTCTTCAAAATAATTACTAACATTTAGTAAAGTCGGTTGTAATTTAAACCGACTACAAAATTTGTATCAATAAGGAATTCAGAAAGATTCAGTAAGACTAAATTGAAATTTAAAATCAGTAACGTGTCTAAAAGTACTTGTACAATTTGATAATTTATTATTATATAAGTTTAAATTTATGTAAATTGATTTTGTATTGAAACTATTTTGTTTACATTTAAATATTTGCTTTTGTTATTCTGTAATTGCATATATTTCCAGCTGGGCACTTCAGTAGCGTAGATAGGTAATTTTCTTTAATTCTTATATTACTTTTAAATGCTAAAGGTGTAAAATTAACAACTATAATATAAATTAAAATAACTTTTATTAGTTGTTTTACATGTTTCGACTCTTCTGAGTCATTTTCAAAAACAAAATGAGAATATTCTAAAGCTGCACGGGCTTTGAAGTTATTATTTACATGTACTTTTTAAAAAATTACGCACGTTATCTATTATTTTTTACTTGATTGTTTATTTTCATATCTTTGAGCATGGAGTAATTCTAGCCACAGTTTCGGTAAATTAAAAGATGCCGCATCGTTACATATTGTATTTTTGCGCGTGAGTATCTCTATGGTTTCTCTTATTATGGATGGATAGTGTAGACTGGAGGGAAATATTATTTTACTTTCATTGAAATTTATTTGGATGGTTTCTTCTTGATATAATCTTGCTAGGGCTGTAGTTTTTCTATTGTATTTAATATCAGCTATATGCTCTTTTTTTCTGCAATTAAATTTCCTGCTGGTCATGCCTATGTAGTAATTCTTGGATCCGTCTTCTTTAATAAAAGGTATTTCATATACTCCTGAATAATTCTCAAAATTAATTGGGTCAATTTTACTGCAAATGATATTCTTTAATTTCTTAGGTGGTTTGGCTATTAAGCTTACTGATATTAAATACAATAGAAAAACTACAGCCCTAGCAAGATTATATCAAGAATTCTCATTTTGTTTTTGAAAATGACTCAGAAGAGTCGAAACATGTAAAACAACTAATAAAAGTTATTTTAATTTATATTATAGTTGTTAATTTTACACCTTTAGCATTTAAAAGTAATATAATATTACAAGGTGTTATATTTTATTGCATTGTTTAATTCTTATATTTAGTTAGCATTTTCTCCAATTTTTTTTTTTTAAACTCTGTTCACGTATTCATATTAAATGTCTTTTAAGTACTAAGTTTGGTCCCAGCTGGATTGAAATTTCTTGTACATTTAGTAATATTGTATGATGCTGAAGTAGATAATAATATTATAAATACAATTTGTTTATATTTTATATTTGTTTACTCCAGAATTATTATTCCTTCATTATTGTTCATTTAGTATCTTACTTTTAGTTCATTTAGTACTTACTTTTATCCAATGTTATTTTCTACTTCAGCATCATACAGTATTATTAAATGGTAGTATTATTGCTGTAGCACATAGTAATATAGTAATTATTTAGTACTGCTCAGTATGATTGGTAAATTGTATTTTCAATATTTGTATTTTTGGAATTTTGGAATTTCAGAATTCGTATTTCAGTATTACATGGTATAATTATTGCTCAATATCACAAAATATTATTTAGTACTGCTCAGTACAATCAGTAAATTGTTTTCTCAGTTATTATATCATCAAAATTTGAATTTTTGGAATTTGTGTTTCAGTACTACTTCTCTATTGTCATGGTGGTATTTGATTTGTGTTTATTGTTTTCACTACATGTACATATTCCTATACAATCACTTATGTTATTCCCCATTGTTCTCAGTACTAGTACATTGCTGTACTTAAATTTTGATGACTATTTACTGTAAATACCCATATCTAATTATACAAGTTTTTCCCAAAATAAGTATATTTATACACTCAATGCTACTATTCAAACTATGATTATTTTCTTTGACATTATCGGATTTATTAATTGGTTATCGTTAAATAAGTGAGCTATTAGTATTGTTTTGTATTTATTGCTCTCTCTCAACTTTAATAATTATATGTCCCTGTAAACGAACTATAAAGGCTACATTCTTCATTTTCAATAGTAAACATTCTATAATGAACTTCATTAACACATAAAAATTACATGCCTTCTCTAGTATACTTATCTGCGTTAGAGCACGTTGAAACCGACAGACAGATAGTAGACGGTTTGACGTCCAGACGGACAAACAGATAGTAGACGGTTTGATATTCAGACGGACAGACAAGCCGAATTCCTAAATACTTTTCAACTGCATTGTAAAGAGTTAATAATATTTTTAATTCAATTATAATCAGCTGTTATTGTCTAAGATAAAGTAAATTCGACATTCAATTATATAAATTACTGTTATAATAACATATGTTCAAATATAGAAAACAATCAATAAAAAACTATTATAATTCACCACTGTACTGTAAATTTACTTGTTTGAAAAATCTTTAAATGTATATTGCTGAATTATAAATATTTAAAGAACTTGGTCTGGAAGAAGGACCTATGTTACAAATTTTGGAAAGTTCAGGTTTTTGTTGTATAAGACCTATGTGGAATGAATGATAATTACCCAGTGTTAAAAATTACAATGTCATCATATACAAGTTTGTTTAATTTAAATAAAACAATAAATTCAATCAATGGCATTGCTAGCTTTCTCTCACTTCTGTAAAAGCTTAAATTTCTAACATAGTGCCAATTACACATTCAATTATAAAAGATAAATGTTCATCACACTCATAAGTATTGAAAGATTCTGGAGTAAACAAATATAAAATATAAACAAATTGTATTTATAATATTATTATCTACTTCAGCATCATACAATATTACTAAATGTACAAGAAATTTCAATCCAGCTGGGACCAAACTTAGTACTTAAAAGACATTTAATATTCAATCTTTGAATATTATAAAATGAATTACAAAATTATTAATTAAAAATTTCAATAACGTTATAAAACCCATACGAAAGATTAAGAACATAGTAAATCAGTCATTTTCGAACAGTATGTCATTGAATAGTCCGATTAGTATGCTCTCTATGTCAATTAGCTCATTCGGCTCTTATTTGGCGACTATCATTGTACAAGAGAAGCTATACTTGTTAGTAAAAACTGTCTCGTGTCATTTCGCAATCGAAACCGCTCTTTATCTACACAGTATTGCAAGCCTTACTATCGGTGGCTTTTGAAAAAAGTTATTTTTTATAAAAGACAGAAAAACTAGAAGCAGCTTACGAGAACAAATTTCTTATTTTTTAATATTTGAGCATCGATTTTTGCCTGCGAATATTATAGATACATCGACATATCTACACTCTCAGAAAAAACTGTAAATTTATGAGAGTTTGCCCTTCCATTTTCACGGGCAACAGCCTTATTTGATGAAAAACGGTCAGATCAACTAAATAAGCGTCCTTATCCCTTAGATACTTAGAAAATTAAGAGCAATCCACATATTCTTACAGTTCTAGCCCATATGTTAGCAAAAATACGGTACGACCCCATACATTGTCCTCCGCTAGGGTGTAACCCTTCATTTTACTCGTGTTACGAAAATTTTAACCCACCAAAAAAGCGATTCTGTGATGATTACGTACTACGTGCTACGGAACAGTAAGTAAAGTGTTATTGTGTTTTAAAGTGCATTATATCCTGTGAATTATAATGCTGTATTACTTTGCCCCGTAAAATTACGGCCTACACAAAATGATGGGCATGGATTTTTTTTTTTTTACGGGGTATGATCTCTGCTGCCGGCCTCTGCCCGTAATTTTACTGCAATTTTTTTAACAGTGTACATAATGTCGATAACCGTGGATTGACAAGCAGTTACCGAAATACTTTAAGTGGTTTAATCCAAGCGTAATAGCATTCATCTAAATGCACTAGTACACCTGGAATGGAACATATTCACGTCTTCTATTTTGTAGTCTCAAAATTATTTGCCCGAAAGATACAATAATTTTTATCATTAATATTTAATTAATTAATTAATATTAATCAATTCATATTAATGAAATCATTAATTGATTAATATATTTTTTTTAATTTCGTGTTTAAACTTCAACACGATAGGAAGACCAACCAGACACAAAAATTGAATAGTTTTTAAAAACTTTTAAATTTATTCTTCACATCATTTCTTATACTTGCCACCAACAAGTGACATCGACATCAAATATGGAAATTTTGAATAAAATTTGAAAAATTGATTTCATTGAATTTTGAAAAATTGGTTTCTTTGAAACCAATATACGAATTCTAAGTGTACAGTACATTTTGGGAATATTTTGTCTATACAATGTACCTTGCAGAAGAAGTCGGTAAATATAACGAGAGATAGAATGTTGTATCTCACTGATTTTGATAGGGATGTAGAGAATTATATTCTCTACATCCCTATTTGCTTTCCGAGGCATTATGCTGTTACAATATAAAGCAATAAAATAAAAACATTTATATACAGTGTGTCCGAAAAGTCTGGAAATGGTCGAATAACTCGAGAAATATATATCGGATTGAAAAATGCTAAAATACATTTTCAATATTTTTGAAAAAAACTATTTAGGGATATAGTTTTCCCCCCACACCTCTGACACCCTGGGGAAAGGGGGGCAAGTTTGAAATCTTAAATTATAACCCACTTTTTTATTGCAGATTCAGATTCTACGGAAAAAAAAAACGTAACTTTCGTATTGGACGTTTTCTTCGTAAAAACGTAGATGACACTGTAATTGAGTACAATGCAGTGAGAACCGTTTCCATTAAAAAGTCTAGAAATGGTTGAATAACTCTAGAAATATACATCGGATTGAAAAACGGTAAACTGCATGTTCGATAGTTTTGAAAAATCTATTTAGGAATATCAAAGTTTACCCCCAACTCTTGAAATCTTAAATGATAACCCCCTTTTTTTATTGCAGATTCAGATTTTACGAAGAAAAATGCGTAACTTTTATATGAAACATTTTTTTCGAAACATCGTAGATGGCGCTGTAATCGAGTAAAATGCAGTGAGAATTGTTATCATTGCAATGTCTGGAAAGGCTCGAATAACTTGAGAAACGAGAAATATACATCCGATTGAAAAACGGAAAAATACGTGTTCAATATTTTAGAAAAATCTATTTAGGGATATAAAATTTGCCATTTTTCTAAAATATTGAACACGTATTTTTCCGTTTTCAATCCGATGTATATTTCTCGAGTGATGCAATGGTAACGATTCACATTGCATTTTGCTCGATTACAGCGCCATCTATTATGTTTCGAAGAAAATGTTAAATACCAAATTTACGTATTTTTTCCTGTAGAATCCGAATCTGCTATAAAAAAGGGGGGTTAACATTTAAGATTTCAAAGTTTCCCCTCCCTTCCCCCCAGGGGGGAAAGAGGGAAAATCTTTCAATGTTGGGGGGGGGGGTGGACTTTGATATCCAGAATAGGTTTTTCAAAACTATTGTGCATGCAGTTTTCCGTTTTCCAATCCGTTGTATATTTCTAGAGTTATTCGAACTTTTCCAGACTTTTCAATGGAAACGATTCTCACTGCATTGAACTCTATTACAGCGCCATCTACGATTTTCCGAAGAAAATGTTCAATACAAATATTACGTACTGTTTTACGTAGAATTTGCAATAAAAAAGCGGGGATTATTATTTAAGATTTCAAAGTTTCCTCCCTTTCCCCCCAGGAGGCAGAGATGGGGGGGAGGATTTGATATCCATAAATATATTTTCGAAAAATATTAAACATGCGCTTTTCCGTTTTTCAATCCAATGTATATTTTTTGAGTTATTCGACCGTTTCCAGACTTTTCGGACACCCAGTATAATAATAATGTATAATGCTTTTATTCTACTTCTTTCCACGTCTGAAATTATTATAAAAAAAATCATTGAGAGAATAAAGAAGCCCAAACAAAGAGTTCAGATGTGAGTTTTAAAATGTACTTAAAAATATTAAAATAATTGGAAATATTTTATCATCTACTTGCGTTTGTATTTATTAAATATATACGTAAAGCCTCAGTAAGCATCTCCTGAATATTATAAACATTTAAGAAATTTTCAGGAGATATAACCGCCGTAATAAATATTTATCAGAATGTTATTATGGTATTTTATATTGACAAATTTTTTAACCTTATTAAAGATTAAGCTATTGCATATAGCTGCATATTTGCAATTTTTTTAAGTTTATTTTATCTTGAAATTAACATAATACTTTTCCAACATAACTTTGATCATGTTATCATATTAAAAAACAATTTGCATTAAACTTTATTTCCTAAAAATAATGTATTTTGTAGTATATTTATTCATAAATGAAGAAAATGTAATAATGTTACTGATATTTACTTGTTTTTCCGGCACATGGTTTATTAAGCATACTTTACTTTCCCTAATTAGATTTAATAATTTAAGACATAATGTGTCCATTAGTTTTCTTTTTCTTGAAAATTAAAAACAAATGTTGCATGTTTATGCTGAAAAAGGGACAAGAAAAGGCTTTTTTACATAATTGTAGTTATTTTAAAATATTAAATATTAATGAGTGCAGCTGTAAGAGAATAATGCTGTCATTAAAAATCACAATTTGAAGTCTAAAGAATATTACTTTTTTTTATGATATGCATTAAAAGTTAATTGCTTTAAGTAGAGTTGCTTTGTAAATTACTTTGTAGAAACTATCCTAAGAAAAACTGCTCCACTTTTTATACACATTTTTAATTTTTTAAAATAACTTCTAATGCACTAGTACAGTTTATTTTCAGTAAATTTTCTATAGCGTTTTGAAAGTATTCAGCTCTAAAATATGAAACTCTTAGGCTTCAAATGCTGTAAAAAATCTTACAGAACCAATATTAAGCATTGGTAATGTTCGATTTTTATTTTTTAACTTTTCCTTCAAAGTACTTTTAATTTAGGTTTTTATTATTATTTTTGATAAAATATAGATTTGCTTCAGTTAACAAAAATTCTATACACTATCTAAAGTAGTTTTATGTTTTTTCTGCGATTGTAAGATAATCAATAACGATATGCATTAATTATAAACTCAGACTGACATGCAAATAATGCATCCAAAATACCATATTTTAGGGAATGGTAGTTTTTGAGAATAATGATAAAGAAAATGTTTGATGGCGTATCACCGCTGCACAAAACATAATCAGTGTGGTAAAAACGAGAAGGTAAAGTTGGATGCTTATAAAAATTGAGAAAATATTCATCGTATTTTTCTAGAAAATTCGTATAAAATGAATTTAAATAATTTATTAAATAATAAAAGTAAACTGATATATCGGAAAATGTAATAAACTTTAGTAGTTCCTTATAATACGGATATTACACATATATTTCTGCATCCTTACTACCTAACTGCCTATGCAAATTAGAAACTTTAGTAGTTCCTTATAATACGGATATTACACATATATTTCTGCATTCTTACTACCTAACTGCCTATGCAAATTAGAGTCATCAATGTTAATGAAAGGAAAGAAACTACAATAGGAAAACTGAAAGACAACTTTCGTGGGGTACATTGAGTCGAAGAAATTTATAGAGGGACTTTACATAAAAAAAAAAAAAAAAAAAAAAAAAAAAAAAATGTTTCAATATATTTTCGCATATTGACACGTGTTTTCCACTATCTTTGTTAGCCACTACAAGTCAAACACCATTGGAGGGCAGTTGTGATTGGTAGCTGATAGAATTGTAGACACAGCTGGAAGCCAACCGGGCAGTTGTGAATGGCAGATGAAAATGTCCATTAGCTGATTTCAATTCGAACAGCGAGTTGCGAATTTGTTTTATGCAATTTTTAGAGCTTTTTCATTTATACATCATTTATTTGATTTCAGAAATTAATAACAATAACTTACTGTGTTTGTATGTAAAAAAAAAGTCATTTTGTTTCTGTTTCAAAAGTTGATGATAATTCCTAATTTTTTAAAGCCGTTGGTTTAATTCTGTGGGTTGTGTGGGGGGGGAGGTGAGTGTTCGGTTGCAGTTTAAATATCGCGTTAATGCTCTGATCGACACTCACCCCCCCCCCATGTCACCAAAATCAGAACTATTTAATTATTAGTCCGACCTTTACCCGAAACCTTTTCTCAGGTCCCCAGGTACTCGATAAACTTCGGTATAATATTTTCAGCCCATGGTTACCACTATTTCTGAATATTAATGACCAGTAGGGGTATTTTTTCGGGTTCTATGGGCCCAATTTAAATGAGAATTAGTTCATTCAACTTAACACGAAGTAATTAAGATATAGATAGCTAATTAAGATACAGATTTGACGCCGTCTGGTGGTAGAAAATGGAACTAAAAGATTTTGCAGCGCGTGAGCAGCACGCCTGCTATAGGGTGTCGTAGGCAGCAGGGACATAGGCAGGAGTTTCGATCAGAAAAAGTTTTATTTAAAACTGAGTGCACGTCCTAGCTGTGGGAAGTGAAATAAAACAATTTTGAATTTAAAATTTGTCCGATTCAAACAATGGGCCTGATTTCAACGACAATTGATTCATTCAACTTAACATGAACTAATTAAGATATAGATAACTATTTAAGACATAGATTTGGCGCCCCCTGGCGGTGGACAGTGGAACTAAAAGATTTTCTGAGCGTGCACAGAACGCCTTCTATACTGTGTCATAAGCAGAAGGGACAAGTGCCGGAGTTTGATTCGGAAAGAGGTTTGTTTAGAACAGAGTGAACCCCATTGGCAGTGGACAATGTAACTAAAAGAGTTTGCATTTCATCTTGGTCCAATTCAAACGAAATCTTTTCTGACATTCTTCCGAGGTCTCCCAGGTACTAAATAAACTTAGGTATCAATTTTCAGCCCTTGGATGATAAACATTTATGACTATTAATATCCAGGGGGATAATTTATTTTCTTGGGTTCTATGGGTCCGATTTCTGCGGGAATCGGTTCATTCAACTTAACATGAACTAATTAAGATATAGCTAATTATTTAAGACATAGATATGGAAAGTGGAACTAACAGATTTTTCGCGCGTGCACACCTTCTACACGGTGCCATAAGCAGCAGGAACGAGTGCCGGAGTTTCGTTCGGAAACAGGTTTATTTAAAACAGAATGCTCCACATGGTGGTAGAACATGGAACTAAAAGATTTTGCAGTGCATGCCTAGCACGCCTGCTATACACGGTACCGTAGGAAGCGGGAACACGTGTCGGATAATTTGTTTAGAACAAAATGCATCCTCTAGCGGTGGAACTAAAAGATTTTTCTGCGCGTGCTCCAAAAATGGTTATTTTTATTGAAACCGCAAAAGAAAGTTACCGATTTGATAATCCCAGGCAACGAAAAAGTTTTATTTTCATTCCTCTTCGAGTATTAAGAGAAGTATTGGATTATTTGAATCAAAACTCACAGTTTCTCATTCTAAAACTGCAACATTTGTGAAAATCAAACGGTAACTTTTTTTTTAAATTTTGACCAAAAACTGACCCGTTTTGAATCAAATGATCCAGACATTTGAAGAGGTGGTATTAAATTTACTTCCGCTTCGTGTCCATCTGTCAATTTAATTTCTGAAAGACAAAAAGTTACCAGTGGAAGGGTTTCGTGCAGTGATTTTTTGACTGATTTCCCGTTTCGTATTATTTTTTGACGGGACCGGCCAACGCCGGGCGGATCTGCTTGTCCACCAATAAGTTTTTATTTTATAAAGATTGTTGTTAAAAACTGTTTAGATTTTTATTAAAATGAAATAAAAGCTTACTTGACAATGGGAGTGGTAATTAAAGAAACGTTTGCATGGGGTTTTTCTTGAACAAATTATTCGTTATACTTGCGAGTACGAGGAGGGGGGGGGGTGTTAATCTCTTTTTATTTAGTATCGGATTTATTGTACTTCATTGAGCGCGACTTTTTCATTAATTGAGAACTCTTATTAATAATAAAAAAAAAATGTATTGCTCTGATTTAGACAAAACAAATTCCATTTAAGAATATTTAAATTTCTAGTCTTATCCGTGAAGTTTTGTAAATGTTATATATAGATAATACCGGAAATTTCAAATAACGATTTTCGTAAAAATTAAATTTATGTTCCTTATAAAAGTACACAACCTGTATTCACTTGATGCATACCAACAATCAAAGTTATTGATTTATTGTTGTTCTCTTGACCAAGCGCCCCCTGGCGGGCAAACCTACATGGTTTTTTTTTCTCTAACTGTGTATTTTTATCTAAGGTTCTATGGGCCCTATAACAACGGTGTTTGATAGTTCGACTTAGTTTTCCATCGCGTTACAGATTTTAGTTCCACCTTCCATAGCCAGAAAACGCATTATTTTCTCGAGCTCTAAGGGCGCGATTTCGACAGAATTTGTTCCTCAACTACGTCGATATAATCGGTACCCGTGTCGGATGTTCATATAGAACAAATTATCATCCCCTGACGGTGGAAGGTGGAACTAAAGGAGTTTGCAGGGCGTGCACAGCACTCCTGTTATACGGTGCCGGAGGCAACGGGGATACGTGTAGGTGTTTCCTTCGGAAGGTGGTTAGTTTGGAACAGAGTGCTCCCCCGGACCGCAAATGGTGGAACTAGACTTTGCAACGTGTGCGCAGCACGCATACTATACGGTACCGCAGGCAGTGGGAACACGTGTCGGATGTTCGTTTAGATCAGAATGCGCCCCCTGTCTGCGGTATTCGGAAATAATGGACTTTCCGTCGCGTGCGCAGCAATTTGAAATAAATAATTTCATACAAAATCGAGTTAAAGATATAAAATCATACAAACTTTAGGTTTGTTTAACTTTATTATCACGGCCCGGGAAACGGCGTTCTGGTCAGCTAGTATAATAATGATAAACAAACTTTTGTCTAAGAGTTAAATTAATATATATATATTAGAAATATAATAAATATTAGTTATCCCATTCGGTGATAGATACATACAGACACAGATCAGTATTTAATAAATATATTACATAAACTACTCTGTATAAATTACTTACTGCCTTTTATTTAGAATTTGATTTGTGTAAAAAAGTATATATCGTTGAATTACATTTAGACTAATGCCTATAATTATAAAAAATGTCTAAATAATTTATGTCTCTATGTACAGTAAATACACGTTGAACAATAGATATATACATGTTACATGGATGACCTAAACATGTATTCATAGTAATTCGAGTAATTGACGTCCTGTAGCTAGTGAAATACATGCTAACTCGTATGAAATGACCAAATACCTTCATTAATCAAGCCATTAGAGCTGAAAAGCACTTGCAACTACAAGTAATTGGTGGATCTGGCTGTAATTATTTTAAATCAGGATTAAACAAATTTTAGCTATAGAGTTGAATTTTGGGCTTTGTATGTAAGTAATCACAGGTTACACTGTACTAAAATCATATTTCAGCTACGCATATATTCATTTAACATCAAATACACGTTTGCTTCGAGCCCAGAATTACGCGACATAAATAGTAATTAAATGACATGTAAGATGCATTTGAAGGACTCAAATTTCCTGGAATATATAAAATCATTGTATTGTTTTCTTCGGCTATATATGATTGCTTTTATTTGTATATCATTTTAATTATTTATTATATATTTTTTTTCAATTCTCGGTATACTATTAATATATCCAAACTTTCAAACACGAAGAACATTCTATTTAGTTTTCTATAATATTTAATAATTCTTATTTAATTTTCTAAATAAAGTATACTTTAAATTGATTTTCACTTTAAAGTTATTTTCTATGAAATCAGTAGTTAATTAATCAGTTAATCCTTTAATCACTGATTAAATAGTTATTCCTTATCAAATTTAAAATTTAAGTGCGTATTTTTAAAATAGAGCAATAGACACGCGATAATTCGAACTCTGTTAAATTCGAATTTACAATTACTTCGAACTAATCAGGCTGTGACAAGCAATTTCCATTAAAACTAATTTTAAAATAGTTTGTTGATTCGAACTTATTTTTATAGCATTGCTTAGTTTGAACTAAAAAAAAAACAAATCTTGAATTTTTTTTTTCGAAAACAAATTATACAACTGCGATACTTCTAGAGAATTATGAGGTCCTTTCTTATTTATTACTGACAAAAACGACCCCATTTCTTCTGTGAGAAGGAAAAAATGATTATAAAATTCTTAACACTATCGTATACGCAGTATGTAAGAACATAAAAAAGTCGTCACCTCCTGGTAATTTCTTGTTATAGTTTAGTGACTAAATTCTACACTGTTAAAAATTTGCAGCAAACTGTCCGGTCATTTGACCGTTTTTGTAGAAAAAGGTTACATAACTGTAATTTAACTATATTCTGACCATAAAATGAGCCATAATACGGTCAGAATATAGTTAAATTACGGTTATGTAACCGTTTTCTACAAAAACGGTCAAATGACTGGACAGTTTGCTGCAATTTTTTAACAGTGTATAACACATTAGTATGATAAATACAGGCGCATGATGTCAAAATTTTCCAACACCAAAGAAAAATTCGATTGCGATAATTATTATCTGAATACGAAGCAGTGTGTAATGATTTTGAAATGTATCGAAAATTAAGTGATGAATACATCATCAATGTTATTATAGACAAGGAACCCGAAAATATAGTAGATTTGGAGGAACACTTTTGGTCAGATAATGAGATTCCTCAAGTCCATAAATATATCAATGAAAA
The DNA here is from genome assembly GCA_963931845.1 of Maratus michaelseni. Taxonomy (NCBI): domain Eukaryota; kingdom Metazoa; phylum Arthropoda; class Arachnida; order Araneae; family Salticidae; genus Maratus; species Maratus michaelseni. The sequence goes on along the minus strand of OZ007591.1, from coordinate 286,005,534 downwards.
ATCAGAGATGGATACAATTAATGTCTGAAATTCGCTATTCAGTAAAGCCTGCAGCAGACAAATAAGTGAGGTTGAATAGACATATTAGTTTGAAACAGGCAGATTAATTGTAAAAGACAAAAATAACGAAGTACAATAAATATCAATTAACAATTTGTTCTTCAAAAAATATTTTCTGTTTATTAAAATTTTAATTTAATGTAAGGTAAAGTCAGGAGAGATGGCGCGGTCCGAGAGATTGCACACATGGAGGTTCCGGAGGAAGAAATAGTCTGAGCGCGCAACGACTCCAGGTAGTTGTACCACAGCAGTAGTGGAGTGTCTACTTGGAAGTGCACGTTGATTGTTTTGAGCGCCTAAGATAAAGCATTGCTATTTTGTTTTGTTTTCCCAAAGTAAGTGCTTGAATTTCCATAGCTATTCATCAAAATTTCTATACAATATCAGTTGTACAAAATATTTTAAACTTAAGCGATTTCTCATAAGCTTCTAATCTAGACTAATAATGTGAACATCACTGGTTCGTTTTAGTAGCGGCCATGTTTAAATAAAAGGCCACGCAATCTCTCCAACCGAAATTTGAGAGTTTGCGCATCTGCTACTTAGGAGAGATGGCGCATTGTTTCCATTAGTTTCCATGCTAGGAGAGATTACGCAGTTTATTGGTATATTTGCATAAAAAAAAATGAAAAATGAAAATGGACTAATTTTAAGTTAAACGTGTTATTAAGTAACTTAATGTTATTTTGTAATCTTATCTGGACTTGCTTTTTCTGATTCTTTAATTGTTTCCCTTTAATTAAATTTTTTTAAGCGTTTTTAAAATTATTTCCTTTTTCTGATTCTTTAATCATTATGTTGAGATACTCACTCCTTAATCAATAATATTGACTCACAAAAACCTTACAACAATGTCAATTAAGTGTAGTTATTATTAGTAACATGCTCTCCTACCCATGTGCGCAATCACACCAACCGTATCAGGACAGATTAAGCAAAATAACTTTCTTGGTTTTATTACAACTGTTCTATTAAATTGCAACATAACAACAAAATAGCAATGTTAAAGCATAAAAAACAAATGAAGTCAAAATTATTCATGGATAGATAAGCAAAAAATTAATATTTAGATTTTTTATTGTTATTCTTTTGAATTGTGTGCAGACTCCTCTAGCTTCACCTTATATATGATAAATATGCTTCTAATATATATTCTTTTGCAACTGCCATATACTTTTATAATTTAACAGATTCAAAACAATTCGAATTATAGGAAATATATCATATTAATATATTAGATAAGTATTCTTTCTTAAGTGATAGAATGAAATTTCTACTTTTGAGTAGGATAATTTTTATTGATTGTTTTTATCAAGATTTCACTTTATCTTATAAATTTGAGGTTTGATCTCCAACTCAATCCATATATTTTAAGAATACATATTAGTAATTATGTTTCAGATTAATATTAAGAACTCACTTACCTACTCCGATATATTGTGACCTACGTGCGTTATGAAATTTTGAGGAGTATAAATCGATTGAAAGAACAACATTTTCATATGATATTATTCACACATTTAAGCGAAAATACCATAAATTCATTGCCAATATCCACTGTTATCCATGTGCATTATTTAAAAAGGTGCATTATCGAAAATGCATATTAAAAGCGAAAAATACCCCAAACATGAGACAATCTTTAAAAGATCCATTTAACTTTATTACTGAAAACGTTTGAATAAATTTCCTTTCAAAATTTTGAATGAAACTTATATTTATACTTTTAAAACCAATCTATAATTTAAAACTGTTTTACAAGACTACTTGTTATTTTTTTTTCATTTATATAAAACATTATTATCAAAACAATCCTTTATTAAAAACATAGCTTGTATAAAACTTTTACATTTACATTTCTAAAATTATCATTTTCATGAATATTAAATATTAAACTAAAAAACCATTACTAATCTAACATTAAATATCTGCATTTTCCATGCACAGAATGATATTTAAAAAATATTTTTTTTTTATCTCCGAGCTTAAATTTTATATATCAATTGAGCAAAAGTACGACCTTTTTAATTGAATAAAGCATATATAATGTATAGCATGCATAAAACCGGATTATATTGAAATAGTTTTCTCATATTTCACATTTTTACAAATAGTTTCACATTCTTCTCATATTTAGGCTTTTTTTTACTATATTCTGAAAGTGCGTTTCTATGTTATATCGTAATAAATAATTGTATTTCTCTATTCTAAAAAAAAAGTAGTTAAAGCTAGAGCCACCGACGCAGCTGCCATAACTAAAATGACTGTATAATTTAAATTACTATAATTGAACTTTTTGTAATCTTTACCCTTTCTCGGCTCATAATAATAATAGAAAAAACGATTCCATATAAAGCATGAATACTTTAAGTTTTATAAAGAAATGCATGATACGTATGATATAGCAGACAGTTTTTAAATAAGAGGATCGTTTCAAGCGCTATATAATGTTGAAATCGATCTACATATTTAAGTTTAAAAATTTTTATAGGATCAGCAATTTAATTATCTTTTGCAGGCAGATATTTGCAGATTTTGCAGGCAGATTAGATTGTGATGTTCTGTGTCCAATTACTTGTTAAAATTGCCTTATTAAATTTTATTAAAATTTTTTATTCAAAATTTTGTTATGTGTATAGACATTTAATCCATAGTTTAAAGAAAATTGTTTTACCTTTAGTTGGTAGGTTTTGAAAAGAACAGATAATATTTATAAACACTACACGTGAATATTAAAAAAGAATGAAAAATGAAAAATAATTAAATTATTCTGTGCGAAAAGAGGTTAAGGGCGATAATTACGTAATATTTTTAAACGATACATTTAAATTATTTTCTATTTTTAATACATTTTTGATTTTCTATACATTTAAATGATATTCGTGTCGTAAAAAAAGCCGCTGGCACGTTTGTTTACACTTGTCCTCACTTCATGCAGCATAAATACAAGTAAATACACGCATAAAATGCTTTATACATGTTTTGTATGATTTGCTATTCGATAAATGCAAATTAAAAAAATTATATCTATATTAATAAAAGAAAGTTTCGCTCTGTGTGTGTGTCCGTGTGTCTGTGTTTGTGTCTGTTGGCGATGGCTAGAAATATTTAGCCCACCTAGAAGCCCGAAAATTTAGGTGTGGATAGTCCAAGGTCTGTGCACCTGAGCCTCAAAATTTTAATATTTTGATAGTTAGCCTAGATATTAATTATATTCTCATTAACCATCGCTTCTAAAATGACATATTTTAAATCAAAATGGCGAAAGAAACGAACCGGTGCGGTGCATTGGATTTGGAAGCGGAAATGAAAGAATTCGAAATTATTTTACTAATTAGCGAATTTTAAGAAAACTAATGGAGATATAAATTTGAAAATTTCTGAGCATATGTAAAAAAAATATTATACATCTAACTATGTGATTTTTGAAAAATTCGGTCGGTAATTTTTTTTTATTTATGCAAAAAACTGCCAAAAATCTGCCGGCGCCAGTGAAAACGATTCGTGAAAGTTTCAGACAGGGATCTGCTTTCATTAAAAACTGAACTACAAAGAGATCTGTTTCTCGGGCTGATCCCTCCATTTAGTTTGCGAAAATTAAAGGAAATAATTGCCATTTTTACAAATGAACAAAAATTTAGGTAACTAATTAAGATATAGATTTGAAATTGAGGTCGGGAAGGGGTGCCATCTGCCGGCGATTTTAGCGTAGCGTCTTCGTTGTGTTCTAATTATCAGAAAAATGTAATTCTTTTTTTAATGATCGCATTAATGTAGCTGACGGTGGTCCTCTTGAACAAATTATTCATTATATTTGAGGGTATGGGGAGGGAGGGGGTTAATGCCTTTCTCTGAGATTGTAATTATCCCGGGCCCGGGCATCGCCGGGCCGGTTAGCTAGTATACTTATAAATTAAAATTAACAATATTCGTTTCAGAAATAAAATGAAAATTATACATGGATTTGTATTCAAATAAATAAATAAATTCATGCATAGCCTATATCTGTTCCTGAAAAGATCTAAACGTCAAAATAAAGAAAAAAATAAAAGCTTAATTTATCTAAACACAGTTGTTTTTTCAATAGCGCGGTTCTAAATGTTATTTCCAAGCATACAATGGTTTGTATCCATGAATCCAAATGAAGAATATTGTTTATAGTATAATTATAAAAATCCGGCAGGCAGCGATATTTTCTTTTTACTTAAACATTTTTACAAGCTAATTTTCAAATGTGTAATTCATCCCACTTAATCAGTCATGCAAACAGCCAGTCTAGACAGCAGTGGATTCGTCATGGGGTACCGAAAAAAACCACTCAAACGAAAATCCATGACAACCTGATGACAAAAGATCGTCACAGTCGTGAAAATATTATTCAGTTTTTTGTAATCGAATAATTATTTATACAAACAGATCGAACTACCTTGATTTTAGAGCATACAGATTCTGGACTCATAGTCTGGCGAGTAACCCGTCCGGGAAAGATTCTACTAGCTTATTTTTAAAAAGCATCACACGTTGTTAGGGTTATATATTTTCTTTTCAAGTAGCTATTGTAAGGTAAATTCCGAAAACAAATTAACAATATAGTAGTAAGCTTAATATATTGAATAGAAAATATGGTGCTTCAACTCGGTACACGGTAAAGATCGCGAATATATCACTATTACAGGTGTCACTATTGATGTGTGGAAGTTGTTACCAAACTTTTGCATTGGCAGAGCCATTTTTTGAATAAATTGCAGAGTCTCTTAGGTCTACTACACCCTACGTTTTACATGTTAGTGTTTTTTAAATGCAGTACTACGGAAAATAAGATAAGGAGAAAGTTAATAATCTTAACAATTTGAATTGTACCTGCAATGAAATTATATTTTGAAAAGATTACTACATTATTATTTTCTTTTCTATATTACCACATATATACATAAAAATTCATGACATACACTGGCCTCCAAAAGTTAAGGTACAACTAGACTTTTGCATCTAATTTGAAAACAAATGAAGATAAAAACATGCAACTTAGAATAATTGTGTTTTAAACAGTTCTTTATCGAAATTTGTTTAATTTTAACATCAAGCATGATTTAAAAATAAAACTTAATAAATAACTGTATTATAAGTGTCATGCACTAAATATTCTACAGAAAGAATGGTATATTGCACCACAATAAGGAATATCAATTTTAGTATTTTTGAAATAGTGCAAATTTATAAAAAAATAAAACGTAGGAAGTTAATTTTCCACATAGTCCAAAATGTAACTGAATTATTTTGTGTGTACATGTAAGCGAACTATAAACGTTACACATTCTATTTTCAAAAGGGATTGTTTCATGGTAAACCTCAATAACATATACCACTTCCATTGTAATCCATGTATATTTACGCGAGTTAGAGCAGGGGACTGTAAATCCTAAGCAGACTGAAATCCTAAACACTGCTAAACTATGTCGAAAAGTGTTAAAAAGAGAAATCTTTAACAGCAACAGCAACTAAAAATACCATAAAGCTTTCAGATGATGACTCGGTATAAATTGACTTTCGTCTCTTAAAGCAAAATCAAATCTGTTCCAAAATTCTTAAATTGGAATAATTATTTTTTTATACGAATAACGCAACGAATAACTTTGAACGCAATTGCAACATCTTAATGTTTTGTTCATTCTATATTGCATTATCTTTCATTTCATATAGAATTTATGATACACTTTTAAATGGAGGTACTTTTATATACATAGAAATACGACTTATGATCAAAGGTTTGACTATTACTCTAGAAGCAAAAGACATAGATATGGATAGTCACAGGAAAAAAACTAGATTTATTTTAACACAATTATTCAAATTGGTAAAGTAATCATACGAGTTGTAATTTTCCAATTGGAGGAAAAATGTCCGGGCCAGGATTCGAACCTGGGATCTCTTGGCTGAAGCTGCCACGCTCTACCACCTGAGCTATCCCGGTCGAATCGGGAGGGCATAATTTATCCAGTTCCCCAGATTCAACTGGGATAGCTCAGGTGGTAGAGCGTGGCAGCTTCAGCCAAGAAATCCCAGGTTCGAATCCTGGCCCGGACATTTTTTGTCCAGTTGAAAAATTACAACTCGTATGATTTCTTTACCAATTTGAATAATTTTGTTAAAATTAATCTAGTGTAATCACGTACCCAGCGTTTACCGGAGTCACATTACCTGCGATCTATTCTGTTGAGCTGATTAAAATATCAGATCAGATGCTATGATCAATAAGGTTAACTGGATGAATTATGTCCTCCAGATTCGACCGGGATAGCTCAGGTGGTAGATCGTGGAAACTTCAGTCAAGAGATCCCAAGTTCGATTCCTGTCCCTGATATTTTTCATCCAGTTGGAAAATTACAACAGAAATAAAAATTGCAATTTTCAATGCTATATTATAAATAAAATCGTTGAAATTACAATAATGATTTTAAGAGAGGTTATTTAGAGGTTATTATTGAGGTTTTATAATTCTAAATTATGGCATTATATACTATCTTTCTTTACCATGGTATGTTTCCCTAACTTTATTATAAATGTTTGAACACGAACGAAAAAAGTTAAATTAATAATATGCGCAAAAATGGACATTTAAAAATCATGTTATTTTCTTTTATGTTTAGTTTTAATAGATGCATTTTATAGTTTTCATTAATTGAGCATGGTTACTGAATACTGTTGATAAAACAATGGACAGACTAAAATCAATGTAACTTATTATTTCCCTGTGAAACCAAATTATTCTTTTAATTATCATTTCAAAGAGAGACAAATTCAATCAATGCATTTTAACTATGTTTACAATCTCTCTCTACTTTAGGTGCATTTCAATTATTGTTTTGAAAATTAGATTAATTTATACGGAAACTGTTATTAGATAAAAGGTATAAAATTGTCCTCGTTGTTCTATTCAATATTATTAAATAATCTTACTAAATAGTTTAGCAGCTATATTCTAACATTTATTCTAGTATACAAAATTTAAATAAAAATGACCATTCTAATAAATATTAATTACATAAATAGAAATTAACTGTAAAAAATTGTAATACTAATTTTAGTTTATTCTTTACCATTTTAGCTTTGTTATTTTTCTAGATAAATTTTATTAATTTCTATTCTATTTACCTTTCGTGAACTGTTACAAGCGTAATAAGTTGTGCCTAACGTGTCTAAGCATAACAAGCGTGTCATTAAAAGCGTTAAAAATAACACTGTTTTAAAATATATTTGAAGATTTTTAATAAATATTCGATTTTAATAATTTGCAATACGCTTCTAACTTGTTCTATATTGTACTTTTTAAAACAAGTTTCATTGTAAAAATAGTTATTTAGAAAATATATTTCTTAAAATATAAGGTTAAAAATAAATAATAACTTTTAAAACAAAAAATATAAAAATAGACATTTGAACGGGCTTTTTAAACTCAATATATGCAATTTTTCTTACGCATAAACACGCACACTCTTCTTTCAAAAATATCTAATGTTATACTTTCCACTCAAAATTAATTTGCTTATAGATTTTCTAACTTTTGAAATAAAAGTTAAGAATACTGCATCGCACACAGATAAACTAGTCGGATATACCAATCCCAAAACTTTCTTCTATTTCGTACATGTTAATGCTTCAAAATTCGCTATCACACCGCCAAAAAAAATAAATATTTTTCGTCATTCTGTTGTACGTCAGCTACTTGCGAATCGTCGGGTTATCTGGATGCGAGCAGCCGATGTATTATACTAAACTACGAAAAGTCCTTCTGTCCTGTATCGGCAGTAAAAGATAGCCTCCATATAGCTTGTTTTTGAGATTTTAGCTAATTCTACTGAAAATACACGAAGCTAAAATGAGCAGGACCCGGATTAGAGAAGAGTCATTCCCAGTTCGGGTCAATATTGAATTTGAATGAAAATATAGCTAAATTAAACAGACATAGCATAGTTGGCTTCACAACGTATTTTTTTGCTAAATTTGGCGATATTTTACTAACTGTCGCCAAGCTTGGCGATAATTTGACGTTGGCGAATATAAATATTTAGTGTTAAGCATGTAACCCGTAAGGCATGGTGACGTCACGGCGACGTCACTGTGAAGTCACACTGTCACTCTGTGACCGTCGTCGTGACGTCACGTGACGTCGATGTGAAGTCATTGTGACGTAAATGAGAGGTCGTTATGGTCGTTTTCAAGGCTTTCTGTGACCTCACAATGTGACTACTTTGTGAAGTCACCGTGCGACTTCAATGTGAAAAATGTGACGAATTTGCATCGGATAGGGTGACCAGATTTTACCCGAATCCTATACGGATTGTTCGGATCAAAATTGTTTTATGGTTCAAGTTTGTGACGTTTGTGACGACACTGCACCGGGTCGGGTGACCAGATTTTACCCGAATCCAATCTAGAAACTTCGGATCGATCTTTTTGGATTTGTTTGGCTACAGAATAGATTTGGATTAGTTGTCGTGTGACCTGATTTTCGTGATCCCGATCTGACCCGAGTCGGGTATAATGTTTTTACTGTAAGTCTTGTTTGGAATAGAATCTTGCATACGACCGAGTAACCAGATTTTATCAGAAATTGTGTTACGATACAATTTCTGATGTCGGCTCGGATCTAGAGTCATACACGAATCCGGTTATATACTTCTTGAACATGATTGAATGTCAACTTGAACATGAATGATGGTTGACTGAAACTATATTTTGATACTACCCGTTTTCTTACCCTAACCCAGCAACAACAACAACAAAAAATCTGTAAGCCCACAACCCGACCGAACCTGATAAATGATTTCGCATAGATTCGGATAAAGAGATTTCACCAAATACGGATAAGATCGACGATAAGGATTGGATCGGCAATCATTTTTATTGATGCAACTCGTATTCAAATTAAAACTTTGCATCTGATTGAGAAACCGGTTAACACGAAACTTTCTGACTCATTTATGAACAAACTTTTAAACGCATGGCACTTGCATGCCTGATTATTAAAGCTATTTGGAATGAATAGCGTTTTCCATTTTTACATAAATGTAATACTTAAGATCAATGTCGGTCACGTTTTACCCGTTTCTGACGCTGCGCGTCGGAAATTTGGTTCAAAACACCGACTTTGATAGTGTTTTCTGAAACATCATCTGCCGTTACCAAAAAATGGATAACGCCATTCGATTATATATAGGGTAGATGTGCCAGTAATGGACACCCTTAAGGAATTTCTTTAACAATTATTTTTTAATTAATAGTTATAATTGTTATATTGAACATTTTTTAATATTATATTACTCTACCAACAATATTTAACCATGCTCATAGTCACATTTCCCAATGTGAATCTAAATTTAATTGTAAATAACAGAAATAAATCAAAACACCCTAAATTCCAGTAATGGACACCTCACAAAAAGTAATAGATAATTGATATTATGATTGCATTTAAAACTAGAATTTAAAGATAGCATATTAATGAAATAAATAAAGCTGAATTTTTATTGGTTATTTTTTTATAAACCAAAAACATTGAAGGTGTCTCATTACTGGAAGGCGGTCCATTACTGGCACATCTACCCTATTCTGAATAAGAACACCTGCCAATTTCATGTATTTCCGAATAAAAATGAATTCAGAAATATGCCAGAAATTAGCTATTTTGTATTTGAGAACAACTTTAAAGAAAATATAAGTATACATTTTCAAATAAGCATTCTGAAAAATTTATATTAGGAATCAATTTAAATAATAGATATACCTATTGTGCGATATTATTAAATAATAAACATTGTATCAAGCAGTAAAACAGTTTTTGTTGTAAATGAAATATAGAACTTAAGATCATAAATGCCAAAAAAAAAAATTATATATATTTTTTCCTTACAAATTATTTTATTTATAGTTTTTGATAGAATACTAAATGCAGAACTTAAATATCAATTTTTACAGTAAAAACATTCGATAACACAGCTGGAAAAATTACCTTAACTAAACAGTTATTTTATTGTTTCATCAATATTTATTATTTTTGTGCATCTAACATTGACATATCTCGACAAATAAATTATTCAATGCATTAAATTGTCACTTTTTTTCCAATATACCGGAAAATTATTTCTGGAAACCTACACTAGCAACGAAATTACTAAATTGCAAATCAAATATTAATAATTTTAAAAATTGCAATGTTTTTAATTATAATGAATAACTATGAAAATTGAACTAAGAAACGCAAAATATTAAATAAATTCCTCATTTTATATAACACTTTACATTTAGAATACATATTCTTAGTAAATACAGTTTTTCCAAACAATCTATTTTAAAAAATTTAAAACATTAAAGATAAAATTTAATACAAGTGATTTTTTAAAAGAAAATTTAAACATCTTAACTTTTAAATAATGCACTATTAAATGTACTAGTACTAAACATGCACTATTAACAAAACTGCGAAGACATTAAAAGTTACCTGCTGATCTATAGATAAAGGGGTTATGGTGGAATGCTCCTTATCTGCTTCGCTTTCATTGAAAAATTAGAATGTAAATCCACTACAATAATTTTCAAATTATTCCAGCAGAAGAGATGTGTTAATAGATCTGAGAAATCAAATATCACCCAGGTCTTATGAACGCACCCGGCTAGACACAGTGAGATGTTAAAATGGATGGTTTACTTTAAAATGGAGATTGTTCACTTTAAAACGTTAATTTACTTACACAGTATAAATCTACAAACTTAAGAACGCAACACACGCTAATCCTAGCTTCGAATGAGAAAAAATCGTCTGCCTTCAATATGCGCGCGCAGTATTGTTTAAACACAACAAAATAACAGCTAGCAGATGTTTCCAACTTTACCGCAAATGATATAGGAAGAAAATAATTTAAATAAAGACATTTTAAAACCTTTATAATTTATATGGCTGAAAAATGAACTTCTAATGATGCTATAATATTATTTTTTTATATGAGAGAGTTTTGTATTCTTAGAAATAAGCTGTGAAAATTTACATTTTTATATATTTTTAATCCATTGCATTTGCTTTAGTCGTCAAAAGTAAAGATAAATTTTAAATAATAATTGATTTAATAGGCTTTATAAAGTAATTTCGATATAAATTTAAATTGCAATCAAATTTCCTAAGTACAAATTTTTCATTTTTTACACTCTATCGAAAAGAGCAATATATTTAATAGAGGTGACATCTTACTAAGCACTGGCCAGTTTTGGATAAATTGCTATAGGAATGACATATACTTTATAACATGTTTTTAATTCATTTGTGCTCAGAAATACACGAAATTGGCTCGTAGTTTTATTCAGAAACTATGTTATTGAAAAACCTTTTCCATTTTTTGTTAAAAGCAGAAGATCTTTCAGAAAAGAATGTCAAAGTCGGTGTTTTGATTTGAATATCCGACGTGACAGTGAAAGACAGGAGAAAAACTGGTCGTCACGTGACACGAATTGCTTATAACTCGATAAATAACTAAATTTCTATTTAAGGATTTTTAGCTTTGTATTATATAGTATATTTTGTTAAATTTCATGAAAATGGTAATGAAAATTGTAAAAAATTATCTGCCTCATATATGTAGACAGATATTTATTTATTATTTTATTTTGGAAATACTCAATATATTTAAATAATGTGTGACAATATTTTTATTAATGATTTAGGTACATGACATAATTCAAATCTATATTTTATGAGTTTTTTTTTTCAAATTCACTCTCCGATCACAACGTGAAGTCACAGAGTGTTGGAATTTTGGACATAGGTTTTACGTGACTTATGTGACTTGCAGTGACGTCATTGCAACGTCACAAAAATTTTTTAAGCTGTCAAAAAGTAATTTTTATGTTATAAGATGTTCTAAAGTTTATTTTCAGTTTTCTTTAGATCTCCAAGACGTTCACATTTTGGTCACAGTGTGACGTTACAAAGTGGTAGCATTTTGGTCACAGATGTGACGTGACGTACGTGACTCACATTGACGTCACAATGACGTCACTGTGACTGTTCATGCTATGCGGGAAGTGTTGAAACGATGGTTATAACAATGAAAGAAAATTTGGAGAAACCATGTTCACTAAAACTCATAAATTAAACCCATTTATGGAGGACACCTGCTGTATTGTTTCAAAATGTCAGCCACCTTGTAATTTCAAACTGCCATCTCCGCTTGTCACCTCCGCCATTTTCTAAAATAGAGGGAAAACAAAAAATGCTCTGGAATCCTTGGATCAAGGCCGAACATTTAACGTAAAAAGTTTTTAGGATTTCTGATTTTGTTGTACAACTTTTTGAAATTGAAATATTTAAATGACTACCACAGCACCCCCTCCAGCCGCAATATCCCCAAATTCAACTGGAACCTGCAGGCTATAGTCTAAAACATATATATATAAAGGTTTGGCTCAATTACCTGCATAACTTCATACACTTTACGATGATACAATAGTGAAAATGGAACAAAAATCGCGATCGCAACGCCCCCTTTCTTTTAAATATCCCCAAATTCAACTGAGACCTGCATGCTGTGGTCAAAAACATATACAAAAAAATTGGTTCAATTATCCGCATAACTTATACAAATTTCGATGATACAATAATGAAAATGGAACAAAAATAGCGATCTCAAATTCAACTGGAACCTGCAGGCTATAGTCGAAAACACAGAAAAAAATTTGTTCAATTATCTGCGTAACTTCATACACTTTTCGATGATACAATAGTGTAAAAGGAACAAAAATCGCGATCGCCGCGCCCCTTTCGTCGAAATATCCCCAAATTTAACTGGGACCTGCAGGCTATAATCAAAAACATAGAAAAAAATTGTTTCAATTATGTGCATAACTTCATACACTTTTCGATGATACAGTAGTGAAATTTGAACAAAAATCGCGATTGCAGTGCTCCCTTTCGTCGAAATATCCCCGAATTCAAGTAGGACCTGCTGTTCATAGCCTAAAATATAAAAAAAAAATTCCTTCAATTTGAAGCAAAATTTCATACACTGGACAGACAGACAATTTGTAAAAACTTGTTTTCGGAATATCTCTGACCTCTAAAAACGTGTAAATCCGTCGAAAACCGGAAGTCGAAAAAAATTTCGATTACAATACTTTCTGCTATTATAGATAGAATAAAACAAAAATCTTTGAAGCTTTTTTTTTTTTTTTTTTGAGCAAAAGTAAATATTATATAAATATATGCTATCATGCTATATTAAATGAACATTTTACATTAAGAACAGCTTTTGTAGTGGAATAAGAAGTAGTAAGTAATATAAATATGCACTATGATAATAACAGTATTTTTGAACTCACGAAAACAACTTTCATAAATGTGGCATTGGGTAAAATATTAAAGGGTTATATTCTATAAATCTATTTATTTGCTGAGTACTTGAAAATAGACTGCTGCATTATTTCAGTAATATATGCTAAAACAATTCTCGATAAAATACATTCCGCCAAACAAGTTAATTAATGAATTGTGTTAGAATTTTGCAAAGAAAAATATGAAAATATTCGAAAACAAAATAAAATTCCTAGTAAAACTCTGGTAACTAAAATTACTTCCGAAAATAGAATTAAAACAATTATAGCAACGCTATTTTAATTGAACACTTGTTATTATAACACAAAAACAAAAAAAAGTACCTATGATAGCACAAATAATTAAATTTGTAGTTATTACGAAAAAGTTTTACATGAAAAACATCAAAGCATACCAGGAGATAACAGAGATATATATGTTGTATATTCAGTAATACCTCAATAACGGACACTCCCGAATATCGGAGAACCTCTATTTAGTGAAAATTTGTTTAATCCCCAACACCTGTATATTTATGTATTTTTTACATGCTTACTGTTAATATTACATAATGTAAATTCTTGTATAGAAAAAGCATGGATGGAAAAGCACATAAACACTTGTTAGTTACCCACTTTTTTTTTTTTTTTTTTTTTTTTTTTTTTTTTACGTGGTAGATTTGAATGAATTGTGTGTAGAATTCAAGCCGAAATAATGGATATATTTAAATTAAATTTCACCTATGTGCTTTAACATTTGTCAATATGTGACATTTTCAAAAATAGAATTAAAAGCCGATCTAGAAAACAATTGTTATTTTATTCTACATAAGCGATTTAAAATGATTTTTTTGTATCATTAACTATTGCGATCAAATTATAAGATTTAAATTTGAAAATATTTTTTAACAAACAAACATAAAATTGACAAATAAAGTTTTTTTGAAAATTAAGATAACGAAGTTTTATTGAAAATTAAGATAACGCTACAAAATTAATGCAAAAGGAATTTGAAAATTAATCTTTAAATCACCGTATAAAAAAATTAAAGATTGACAGAATCATATTCTATGCTACTTTTCTGTTTAAAACAATGAATTATTGTTAAAGCTTTTGAAATATTTTTGTATCATGCAATTTGAAACGCAACAAAGTATGCAACGTTATTGCAAAAATATCAATTTTCAGGCAAAGTTTTTTTTATATACCAAGGGACAGTTGTTATCGAATTTAAGTTCTATTTTGAAAAACATCTCTTAAATACACTTTTCTAAATTATTGAATCGAATAATTCTACAAGAATCATTGTTTTGGCGAAATCGATTCCTTTTTACTTTTTCCAAGATGTTTGGATTACTTTTAAGAGTATAAAAGTACGGATCTAAGTTTACTGTTTCTAGGATTATTTTTTCTCTTCAGAGTGTTTTAAAAAGTTACACAATATCATAAAAACAGGGTATTGGAAACAAAATTATTGTATTTCGACAATTTTTAAAATACTTTAGAAAAACAAAGCTCATTACAAAAGTATACATTTATTACAGTGATGATTTATATCAGCTAATGAATCCCTCAGTTGAAGAACGTTTCAGCAAACAAAAAATAATAATTCTATGATTGGCTGATTCTCCTAACGAATGATATCTGTGAATGTCTGAATGTACGCTAACATAATGCAATGCTCCCATCTATCTCCTTTTTGAATAACACTATTCTCTAAGAACATTTTCGTGGTAATTTTCTTAAACATTTGCAAGAGAAATAACTTTCAAAGTAGGTTTCTACAAAATTTGCAAGAAAAATTTAAAAGGATATATATTTTTAGATAATACCGTTATTTAAATAGCAGTCCATTTGGTAGCCGTGCATAACGCATCCTCGTAAGATTTCATTTATACGGGATATCACTTTTCTGTTACAACATTTGTCTTTTAACGAATGTGAATCTGAAATGAAATACATTTATTAGTCGATGTATCACTTTGTCTATGTTTTCCTTTTACACTTAACTATTACAACTGATATAAAACAACCACTGATGCCACGGATATGCCACGGTTATAAAACAAAAATTACCAGGTAACTCCAACAACTGCACCCAGAGTCCTCATGATGCATTTTAAAACAGTATGGTATTCAATAGTAGTAGAAGAAGTGAACGGATACCTATGTCACTTTCACAGTTTTATTTGACGACTTTTATTAGTAAAACAGAAATTACATTTGTGGATATTTTTTTTTCCATTCAGCCATCTGTGAGACTCTGTCATGACAATATTGATTTTGTTGCCGTTGTCAGCGTTGTTTTATGATAGGTTTAGCCTTTACACACAGGAGCTCGGACAACATCAGTCCGAGAATACAGATAGACTTGAACAGATGCTGTCCGAGCCCCCTTGTAAAGGTTAAATGTTCTCGTGGTTTGTAAGATGTAAATTAGTTCAAAGAGCTTTCAACGCGGAAATACTATTTATAGTAATTCACCATTCAAATTCTGCATAATATCAACAATCGTGGATTTTGCAGCTGCCACAGTGTGGGTTAGGATATGTTGATCCAAACGTGCTGACATTAATTTAGATGAACGAGTAGTCCTGGAACGTGTGAAGTTCCGTTCTTTGTTCTCTCTTCTCAAATTTTCTTTTTGCATTGGATGCATACAAATTTGTTTCAACTGGGATAGGACCGAAAGATCAGGCATTCATAGAGCTAAAAATTAATTTTTCGTGGAAATTCTGTGTTGCCAAAACTGACTTCGAAATTTTCGATGAAGTCAACAATGCGTAAATGCTGAAAGGCAAAACCACTCTAAAAACATGATTTGATAAGCGACAGAGAACACTGTTGACAACTATTGACTCATCTACTATTTTCTTCTGTTTTGTCGTATTTATCACAATTTTGCATTTCTGGTCATTTTGATAAATCATTCAGCTGCACATCCTTTGTATTTTTCATAATAACCGAACCAAATCTTTATTTTATTATCTCTACCAGATAGTATATTTGAACTTGATAAATTATCATGCTCTAGTAATCATAAAAACTAAATAAATTATTATAGAAGAAATAGCCTAAGAGAATACAATAAAAAAATTCCATGTTTTATTTTACAAAAAACTAATTTTTAGTAAAAATTCCATAAAAGCAATCCGTTAGTTTATAAAATTCGTATCTTACTTGTATATTTACAAATTCGTGATTCCAAAATGTACACATTACAGATTTCTATTAAATTAATATGTAGAATAAATTATAATTTTATTTAAAATCTATATATTTAAAACGCTAAGCGATTTCTTTCGACTATCCATGAGAACAAACTACTGCATCAAATTACATCATTCTTTTTTTAAATGAAAGATATTTGGACACAGATTTGTTATCGTGCATTCGTTTCTTGGAAAATTTAATTAATTAACCGTAATTTTCAATTAAACTTTTACTTCTGCTAATGACGTCATAATCGGAAAACGCCCACTTTTGCAAGACATAGAGTTTACTTTTCTGAACTCAGTGATTTTGAGGATATTAAGAGAAATAATGAATATTAAAAGCTCGCGGCTTTTAGGCCGAATTTTTTAATTTGCAAGTTAAATTTCCCTAAAAATATTTATCCGCGTGTTTTCAAAGTGAATAGAACTTCATATTTATTATGACGTCACGGGAATATTCCCAACAAACACGAGAAATTCGGCCACATGTCGTAAACGTTGTGGCCAAAAAAGTTTGCGGCAATTTGTATCCAGCCATTAATGTATTTCAACTGACGCGCCCGCACACCGGATGTCTATCGCCAAATCGTTAACGGGCAAATGGCGGGGAAACTTAATGCAATTTCAGTGCCCAATAGCGAATGAAAGTACGTTTGCGGCAAAGATATACAAATCTATCATCGTTTAAAAGTCAGTGGCCCAGTATAATCTTCTCGACATTTTTATTATAAGAAATAAAAAGTATTTTTACTTCACATTTTATAAGATTATTTTCGTTATTTTAAACCGGGATTTATGTGACACGATAAAATATGCTGCATTTAAATATTTTATGCAATAAAAAATACACAAAAAGTACCCTTCTTTAATTCAAAGAGTTTTGATGTGAAAAAAAAATCATAAAAATAGTTAATGTTTTGGCTTTTAAAGTATGCATTAATATATTTAAATGAATATTTTCTGTGAGCACCTAGAATGAAAATGAATATTGCAATCTTTAGACATACATATTATATAAACATATTAAAAAAAATAATGATAAATAGGAATTTATTTTCAATTTGAATTATATATTTCAATTTCAATGAAAAAATATTTGTCAAAAGAAATAAATGCCCCTTTGCCAAAAAGCAGTTACTGTTAAGGGAAAAAAAAAACATTTTTTTATTTTTTTATTTATTTATTTATTTATTTTTTTTTTTGGGGGGGGGTGATTTTATATTATCTGTATATTATCTATAAATCAGTTTAAAAAAATAAGTTATTTTCATTTTTTGAAACACTCAAAATTTAGATTTAAAAGAAAAAATATCCTAAATGGCAGTAATAGCACATGCCCATTCCCCCCCCCCCCCGATAAATGGGAATTTATTTCCAATTTGAAAAATATAGTTCAATTTCAGTAAAAAAATATTTGTCAAAAGAAATAAATGCCACTTTGCCAAAAAAACAGTTACTGTTAAAGGAAAACAGAAAAAAAAATCTTTTTTTTTTTTTTTTTTTTTTTTTTTTTTTTTTTTTTTTTTGTGGGAAGGGGGGGGGCTGATTTTATATTATCTATAAATCAGTTCCAAAAAATAAGTTATTTTCATATTTAAAAGAAAAAAATATCCTAAATAGCAATAATAGCAAGCAAAAACCCATCCCTCCCCCCTCCCCCCCCCGACTCTTTTCACAGAAACACTCAATTAGAAACATTACATTAACATCACAGAAACATTAAATTAATCCAGGCTTGCCGGCAAATACAAGGAGGGAAAGATGAAACAAAGATTTCCCTTTTCCGACACATTTTTTTTCCCAGTGGGGATTTTTGTAAATATATTTTTAAATGTTTTCAAATTTGTAATAATCAGCATTTAGAAATTTCCACTTTTAAACTTATTTAATATTGTATAAGAAATTTTGAAGATAAAAAAAACCTTGGAAAAATAATTCTATTGAAAGATAGTGTTTTTAGAAAGGAATACATTTTCTTGTTTCTGCGGGCTGGTAGGGATTTTGTATGTTAGCAGCGTCATGATGGCAGCGTGAGCAAAGTCTGTTTACAATTTTCCTGGCGTCGTCATCATATTCTTTTGAGGCTTTTGATTTACAAATTAGGTAAGATTATTTTTCTATATTATTCCAAGAGTTAGTTAAAAATTAGTTTTCATCATTCTCAGGGACAGATTTAAGTTCAAGATAAAGAAAGCTGAGAAAAAGCATCAGCAATTTTGTAAAATTAACTGCATTGCTTATGTTACTTACTTCTACAGAAGTGTATAAAAAAAAGTTATTTACTGATTTATCTCTGCCCTGAATATGCTATTAATAAGTTGATTGTAATTATATATATGCCAGGAGCCAGGGTATAATGTGCCGGTAATGAACACTCCCAGAAGTTTTGGGTTTATAAAAAAATAACCAATAAAAATTCAGCTTTTTTTCGTAAATCTCCGTTGCTTGTTTTATAATCTGCTTTATTGCTGACAATCTTAAACTAGTCAGGAAGCCGAAAATATTTCACAGTTTCAGTAAAAATTTTACTTCATATAAGTTAAGATCTGGTTTTAATTAACTAATATATATATTCTGTATTTTCTGACGATAATGGCATGTTTTTGTTTTGATTGTAATAGAAAACTTCGAATTTTATAAACTAATGACCATTTGCAAAATTTCACTTAGTTTTAAGATGTTAATAAATTAGGTAATTTGTTTATAATTCATTAATGGGATTCTTAATTAATCATGGTAATGGTGCCTAAAATGTTTTGGTTTAACCGAATAGCTAAGTAATCTGATTAATTTTTAAATTCCACTTAGAGTGTAATAGGAACACAACTTGGTACTTTTCTGTTATACCAACACATGCCAAAATATATGCTAATTTGCCATTTATTTCAATCCTGACAGTGTAAAGAATTGTTTATTGCAAACCATACCAAACATTCTAATTGGGCTATTTATTGAACGTTAATCTTTTATCATTAATATTATTTAATCATAACCTCACAAAACATTTTAACTTGCTACTTTTCATATAGAAAATATTTATTAAATTATAACTTGCATTTATTATTGACACTGGAATGGATTTTACCATTTGGCTGTTACATGAGGATGTAGAAGCAGCAATAAAATTGTTTTAGGACTTTAAAGATGCATAAAAAAAGTTTATCAAAAAAAACCAATAAACGTCTTCATTCAAAATATGAAATGTTTACTACAATCATACATATGTGTGTATTTATATATACATGTCATCACTGGTGCCCGGCTAACTGAAAAGTACCAAACATTGTATCAATTATCTTCTTTAATTACTTTCCTGGAATTATAATTTATCTCCATCTTTTATATTATGTTCTGCAGTGTTTTTCTTTTTCAGTACCGTAATTTCAGTAAAAAGTGCTATAGTGCATATGCGTTTAAAAATTTAAAACAGTCTAAGTGCACAGTACTTCTGCTGTGCAGCTGATTCGGTAATTTTTTTTCTTTTCCTCCCCATAGCAATATTTAGAAAAGATGCCATTTTTCCTTCTTCATCAACTGGCCAAAATGGCTTGCCACGAGTCTTCTCCATAACCTACCATAGAAACTTAGCCTTCCCCATTCTCAAAAAGACCATAGGGTTGCATATTTTTATGCCATTTCATCCATTTTAATTCATGAAATGCAAAATATATTACATACTGTATTTCATGTTTTAAATCATGAATGAATTTTAATGTGTAACTCCCCATTCACACAATAAAATTTATTTGACCAAAGGATATTTCATGCAGGCGATATCTCATTGATAATGAGAAAGAGTAAACATTATGAGGGGCTTGTTAAAAGTCCTAAGAAAGGATAAAAGTATCACTGGATAGTAGAAGTGAAGAATATCCCCTTTTTTATGGAAATAACTTACCAATCCTAACTTACAGAAAATCAGTTTGATACGTTAAAATAAATGTATTAAATGAAAATTATTATGTGTGTGTGTGCATGCTGAAATAAGTTTTGATTTAAAAGAAGAAAAAAATGATTCACTGGCGTCAGTTATATACATTAATCAGTTTCAGTTATACTTTTTGTTTTTAAATTTCTAGTTGAATATGATAAATGCTTAATGTTGCAACCTATTACAATTTATTTTCATATTTTTAAGGAGACTACAGTGACAGCAGAGATACTGTTGAACCAGGCTTCTTAGAACTCTGGTTGACAGAATGCCAAGCCGATTCCATTCATACTGTTGGTTGTCCCCGGCAACAGAAGCTGAAGTCATCGCTCTTTATCTTAGGCAGCATACGGACTTCTCCATTTTCAACATGGACTAGCCATTTTCACCCATGTGCAGTTCGCTCCAAGTTTCTATCAAGTGTGGTGCATCAGTAGATGGTGTTTAGAGAAGATTCTTGTGCAGCTTAAACTCATTTGGCATTCAAGCAAAGGTAAGTTTTCAATTTGCTCAGTTTATAATGCAGGGCTTTTATCTTGGGGCCCATTTTGAAAAAAGTAAAAGTTATTTGTGTGAAAATGATTCCAGATTTTTCCCCAGGTTTAAAAAAGGGCAGGGTGCTGCTGGTGAGAAAAGGGCACTTTTTGGATTCTTGAGAGCACTTTTCAGATTCTTAAGGGCACATTTTTAATTGTTAAAGGTATTATTTTGGTTTTTAAAGCCACTTTCAATATTTAAAAATCTGGACACTCTTTTTAAGACAACACTGAGTCAGTTTTTACAATGAAAGCAATTTTTTTAATGCAGAAAGGAGAAGGGCACTTTTTGTACTGTGGGGCAAGCAGGGACGCGCTGACCCAGTGTGCAATGTGTGCAGCGCTCACAGGCGCCGAAGTATAGTAAAGGTGCCAAAGATTTCAGTTGAGGAAAAAAATACTTCAAAAAGAAAAAAATTCTTAATTTAATTATACTATTACAACTCCTTGACATCTATTATGAATTAGTACGCACATACAATCCATTTTAAACAGATTTTTATGCTTTATTCAAATATTCAATCTATTGTAATTGTATCATTATTTTCTCGAGGACACTGATTTTTTCCATTTTATGCAGGATTCTGATACAAACAGGTTCCATTTTCTCACTTTTTACTGTATTTTGAATTCTATTTACATACCTGTCAACCTTTTTTAATTTTTTAATCAAATACCAATATTTTGAACCTGAAATTTTACTTAATAAATGAAATCAGATAAGCATCCTATAGAAACAAGACGTGTTTTATTAAATAATTTTTCTTGTTCAAAATGCGTTTATTTGACTTAAAAAAAAAAAAAATAAGGTTTGCAGCTATGTATTTATACTGAGGGATATGGATGTAGAGCGCCCACTGAAGTTCGGCACACAGGCGTTGGATACTACTGGCGTGTCCCTGAGGGCAAGAAGGGTGCTAATTCTTTTTATGATGGGCAAAAAGGGTGCTATTTTGTAAACCAAAGGGCAGGCAGGGTGCAGCACCCTTCTGAAACTGTCTGGGGGAAACTCTGATGATTCTTTTTTTTTTTTTTTTTTTTTTTTTTTTTTGTAAAAGATAACATTTTGTAATGAATATGAAATTTAGTTACTCAAATTTGAACCAAACGTTTATTGATAACTTCTTTAAGTCCTTCTGTTAAAGTTTTTGTTTCAATTTGTTTGCAAACTACACATTTTGAAACATAACAAAATAAAAATTAACAATGAAGAGTATGTTTTTATAGAATGGAATTTTGTGAATTGCCCCTTTTCGATGATCTTGGGGAAATCAGAGCTGAAACCTTAGTATAACAGTAATTGTAGAGGCCGCTATAACAAGAAACTACCAAAAAAGGGTATTGGCTTTACAGTTACTTTTCATTTTTTCATAATGTACAGCTAAAATGCTATTTTATCTGTGCTCGCAGTGAAAACATTTTTTCTGAGGCAGGCTAAATTTACAACAATAATAGAAATGCCCATTTAATTATTAATTTTTTTAATTGCATTTATTGTATTTTCTGAAATCATAGTCTTTTCCAACAGTTTTAAAAATGACTTTTTTTTAAAAATATAATTTTAAAACTAAACTTTAATTTTGCATGAGATTTTTCCCTTATCTTTTTCTATGTTTTATAGATAATTTTTTTATGTACAGAGTAAATAGTTCTTATGAATTATGGCATATATTATACATTTATATTCAAATAACTTTTTATAGATCACTTATAAATTAATTTGTCTTTAAATATGCTTAAAAAATTAAATTCTTGCAACTACTCGGCTGCAATTTGGCTGATTAACGAGTATATACCAAGTACTTGGTACAGCTCTAGTTTCTCATAAGCATGACTGATTTCTCCATTTTCATAGAAAATCAATGTTTAAAAATGATAAGCTGTGTGTTTTAGAGATTAATACAAAAATGTGGAGAGATCATGATACAAATATAAAAAGCGAGAAGAGGGCTAAAATAAGATGCATGTTTAATATATAATATTAATATACCAATATATTCATAGTAATTGAAACTTAAGTTTAATTGTTGACTCCAGTTGAACATTAAAATAATTATTCATTATATACATTGCCACTGTTTATCTGGTGTTCCCAATTTTACCAAGTATTTTTTTAAATCTTGCACATGATCATGTACTGATACTATTAGCTCTGTTTTTCAATTGAGTGTGTGTGCAGTAATGTTTGCTTCAGTTTGCCTAGTTTTGATATTATAGTGCAGATTTTTTAACATGTGCAGGGTAAGGTGTGTTTGAATTCAAAATTCATTATATAATACAAAAGAAAGAAAACTGACAGGAAAAATAGTAAATAAAAGGTTTTTTTGTTTTACTTTAATAAAATTTTGTATTATGCACATCACATACTTAAATTTTTCTGGCGAGTTTCAACTTTCATAACATAATTTTTGAAAGTAAGTTTTTCAAAATGATTTATTAATGTTGTTTAAAAGGAGTTCCTTATTTCTATCTCTTGTGTGAGTTTCATAAAGTTTTTACTGTGTTTTATATATGGGAAAATATAATTAAGTCATTGTTAACTTTGATTAAAATCTTTTAAGACAAAAGTATTCTTGTCACCTTGATTTAAAATTAATCACAAAGGAATATATAAAATGAGTATGAGTATAAATTATATGTTTCATAAAGAAGTTGTTTAATTCATGTAATTTATAGAATTGAAGAATACTCAATATACCATTAAAACTATAATAAAAAAGCTGTTAACTGATATCTTTTAAGTGACCAAAAAATCATTTTTTAAACTTAAGGTATTTTGAAAATATTCTTATGTTTTGCCCAAAATATTTTGCAAATGTAAGATTCTGGAGAGGGGTTGAAAGCTCAAATCCATGTTTTATAAATTTTTGATTTAAATCAAATATCAAGTAATAAACATGTGGATTTTTACATTGCTAACTAAGCGTAAAACCAACAGAGTGAAAAATGTCCAAGTCTGGAAGCTTGGTTACGCTTAGTTAGCAATGTAAAAATTTGCATGTTTATTATTCAGTAATTTCATGTGAATTTCATTGCTGAAAATTAATTGAAAAAATAATTAAAATTACTCAAATATCAAGTTTTTACAATAAAATAACTGTGGCATATAATAATTTTTTTATGCTGAAAAGAACTTTTCCTAGTATTTGTATTTAGTATCCATTGTGTAATTTTCATTCATTAAAAAAATTGTATATGTGAAAAAAACATTTAACAAATACCACAATTTCGGGCTTATACATGTTTAAAAATAAAATTTATCTATATCTACCAGTGCAGCATTTGATAATTGGAAGGTGTGGTTACATTAATGGGTCATGGGAGTGTTCAACATTGGCCGAGGACTCGGTTTCCCTTATGGGATCCCGGCTATGGAGCCGTTGTTCACTTCTGGCATTCCGCCCAAGTGTGTTGTGGTGGTGTCCTCTGAGTTTGGGCTCCACTGTATCATTGCAGCGACCTCTGTCGTCATTCATTTGGGAAAGGGTGATGAAGCGCAGGAGGCTTAGGCCCCCACTTCTCCCCTGACCGAAGAGCACCACCTTAGAGGTGTCCAGGTAAACCGGCCCTTTTTGGTTATAGGCTCACGAGAGCCTGGAATCGGCAGTGAAATAAGACTGCCTTCGGTAGCCGTAGCTTATCATATCTACCAATGCGGCGTATACAAAGCATTCGTGATTTTTTTCCTTGAAAAAAATCCAGTCATTTAATGTTGTTGAGTGAACAACCGAAAACAATATTAAATTGCTTTTTTCATGGGTCTGCAATAATAATCACTCAAAATATGTTGGGCCCCAAAGCAGAATATTTAGCAATGTTCTGCAACGAATCTTCAGCTGATCAAAAATATTCTGTGGGAATTAAAAAAAAAAAAAAACAGGGAGATGTCCTTGTATATATAGGAGTGCAATTTCATCTTTTATAGAAATGCAAACGACGTTTCATAAAGCACTGACACATACACACCAAAGACACGTTATTTTGGGTTAAGATATATTTTTTAAACTATCACATTGACAAACAGTTTACAGTTCTGTCAACAGGGCTTGAATTTCAGGGCGGGATTCGCGCCGAAAATTTTGAAATCCCGCCCAAAAAATTTCAGCATTTTCGGAGAAATTTGCATTATTTAATTTACCTGCAACCGAACGATAAATTTCGTGATTTTTTTTCCCGCAACTGATTGACGAACTTTGTGTTTTTTCCGCGACTGATCGACGAACTTTGTGATTTTCCGTGACAGATCAACGAACTTTGTGTTTTTCCGCGACTGATCGACGAACTTTGCATTTTTTAAGCAACTGATCAACGAATGTTGCATTTTTTTCCGCGACAGATCAACGAACTTGGGTTTTTTGGGGACAGATCGACGAACTTTGAGTTTATTCCGCAATCGATCGACGAAATTTGCTTTTTTCCGCAACTGATTGACGAACTTTGAGTTTTTTGGTGACAGATCGACAAACTTTACATTTTTTCCGCGACAGATCAACGAACGTTGCATTTTTTTCCGCGACTGATCAACGAACTTTGCGTTTTTTCTGCGACAGATAGACGAACATTGTGTTTTTGAAGCGACTGATCGACGAACCTTGCGGTGACAGATCGATGAACTTTGCATTTTTCCCGCAACAGATCGACGAACTTTGCATTTTTTCCACGACTGATCTACGAACTTTGCATTTTTCCCACGACTGATCGACGAACTTTGCATTTTTCCCACGACTGATCGATGAACTTTGTGTTTTTTTCGCGATCGATCGATGAACTTTGCGTCTTTTCCGCGATCGATCGGTGAATCTCAATCAAGTAAAATCTAAAGTCAGAAATTTATTTAACAACCTAATTGTTAAGGGTCCCTAACACATTTAATGGAACTTGAAAAATACACTGCATATATAAAACTTAACTTTCTTCCCTTTTTTATAATAAAAATAAACATTTTACATAATCATTCTCAGTTGACTTAATTTTTTCAATGGTATTTTGTCATGTCTGCATTAATGTAATTCTTTAAATAGCACGTAAAATAATAGTGGGGTTTAAAGATTTTTTTTTCTCCCTAACAAACATTACAACTCCCCTCCATTTAAAAATGTTGGTAGGGAGACTCCCCTCCTTGGAAAAATTGAATTTCAAGCCCTGGTCAATAACTTTACAAAAGATATATTTTGAGATATCACCTTTATGGAGAAAAAGTCTTTGGAAATTTGCTCCATACATAGTTATAAGTCCAGCTTTTAGAACTTTTCTAACAGATTTATATCCAGGCGGAGGCCCATGTGCTTTTCTTTTGGTACTGAATACATGTCATTAGTAATATATGTTGTCACAACTTCACTGTACATGAGATTTAAAATTTTTTATTAGTAATGAATATAGCGTTAACTCTAGAACTAAAGGGTAGCCGGAGGGAAATATTTTTAAAAAGGTCACACTGTTCTCTAAAAGAGCACTTTTGCATCCTGTTCAAAAGATATATTTTGAACTGGTTTGTTTATTATCCCCACTTATCAATAGAATTTTGCGATATTTTCCCGTGACCAATTGACTAATTTTGCGAGCGACTGACAAATGGGATTTTTTTTTCACGACCAATTAACAAATTTCACAATATATGAGATTTTCCACTTGATCGACTGGCGAATTTCATCATTTTTTCTCGCAACCGATCAATATAGGTGAAAACTGGGAAATCGGATTAGTAGCCAATTGCCAATAGACTCGGTTTCATTAATAGCCACTTTTTAAAGTACTGACTAATGTTTCAAATTTTCTAGATAAAGTATAATCATCATATAGAAACATATTTTTGTATAAATCAGTTTTATACCAGCGAAGTGCTCATGCTAAGAATAGGGAAAAAGTCAAAATTCAGGAAAATTTTCTAAAAATCAGAAAGTCTATTATCACATTAATTTTTTTAGAATATGATCATGGATTATTTGTCAGGGGTGATTGTGTTCCAGTTATTTACCGGAATTGCAGTATTTTTTTCTTTTTCAATACCAGAATGCCTTTTTTTTTCGTATAGATCGGTTGTAGGGAAAAAAATCTCAAAATTCGTCAGTCGGTCGAAAGAAAAAACCCCGTAAATTTTGTCAGTTAGATGCGGGAAGAATATCACAATGATCGTCAATCGGTTGCAGGAGAATATAGCTAAATTTGTTAATCAATTGCATGAAAAAAATCTTGAAGTCTGGAAATTCTTTAGTCGGTCGCATGAAAAACTCCTGCAAATTTCGCTAGTAAGCTGCAGGGAAAAAACACGTAAATCTGCTGATTGGTCACAAGAAAAAACTGAACAATTAGCCAATTGATAGCAGGAAAAAAAAGCATGAAATTTGTCAATCGGGTAGCACGGAAAATTTTAGAAATTTGTCAGTCAATCATAAGAAAAAAAAATCATGAAATTCTTCTGTCGTTTATGAGGTGAAACTTGTCAGTTGATCAGGGGGAAAAATCGTGCAATTCGTTGATCCATCATGTAAAAAACCTGCAAAATTTGCCAGTTGGTCAAGTGTGAAATTATCATGAAATTAGATAGTCAGGGGTGAAAAAAATTGTGCTATTCTTCAAACAAATGGGGGGGGGCGAAATCGCAAAGTTCTTAACACATTCTTGGTAAAAAAAAAATCGTAAAATTCGTCAGTTGGTCAAGGATTACAATGGAATGTGTAACTGGGAAGTGACCGCGTAGGGGTGGCAATCAATGACAATTTTTTAATCGCCACTTTTACAACATTAATTGTCACATGGCGAGTGGCAATTAAAGTTTCGCAATTTTTTTTCCACGACTTATTGAAGAATTTTGCGATTTTTTCCTGTGACTGATTGAAGAATTCTGTAATTTTCCTCTCGATAGACTGACGAATTTCACAATAATTTTTAGATTTTTCCCTTGATTGACAGGCGCCTTCGTAATTTTTTCTTGCTACCGATGAACGATTTTTGTGATTTATTTACCGCGTCTGGTTGAAGAATTTCTCGATTTTTTCTGACAATCCACTGACGAATTTCATATATATTTTTTTTCTCAAGCACCTGAAGAATTTAAAGATTTTTTTTTTCATGATTGACTAACAAATTTCGTGATTTTTTTCCGTGACTGGTTGTAGAATTTTGTGATTTTTTTTTTCTTCGGCAATCCATTGACTAAGTTTAAGATTTTTTACCACAATCGGCTGACAAATTTGGCGATATCTTTTAAACGGCCAAAAAATCATTTTATAAACTTTTTCATATTAAAATTTAGTTAGTAATATTTTAACAAAACTGTATTCAAAAAGTTATCATTAAAAAAAATCTTAGTCTGTTACCAATTGCATAGGAATTGTTCATTTTTAATAAAATCCTTTTATTCAAAACTGTTATTTTACAGTTTGTTAAAACAGTTTAGCAGAGTTTCATGAAATGCAAACATCTTGTACAATGGGTCCATCAAATTACTGGAAATTTTGATGCTTCAGCTCATGTGCTTAAAAAATGTTTGCTTTAAATGTTTTAATATTTGTTTCAAGAGTGATGATTCAGTTTTGTGATTATTGTAATTGTGACACCTCTGGAAATATAGTGAATCTAATCGACCTACATTTAATAAAAATTAAATTAATTTAAATTTATGAAATGCAACATTTAATAGAAAAAGATTGTTTGAATATTTTCTAATGTTTTGCTGAAATGTGTCAAATAATTTTTGTTAACGGGGTTTTTAACTTTCATGAACTTTGACAATACTTAAGATTACACAGATTTATGCTAAATAATTTTTTTTTAATTTAATGGTATGTATCTAGAAGAGGAGGGGAGAGGGTGATAAAATTATTTGATCTTGTGACCTCTAAATTAACATTTTTTTTTTTTTTTTAATATGCCGTCATATAAATTAATTTGGATTTTGATTATATGTATAATTTTTAACAAATTAAAAATAAAGCAGGTTCTTTAGAGAAAGGGACCTTCTTTAATACTTTCTTTGACCCTTTTTTTTAAGAAACTTTAAAAATGATATTTCAACTTAAGGTATTTTTAAAACATTCTTATGTTTTGCCCAAAATATTTTGCAAAAGATGTAAGATTCTGGAGAGGAGCTGAAAGCTCAAATCCATGTTTTTTAAATTTCTTTTAAATCAAATATTAAGTAATAAAAATATGGATTTTTTCATTGCTTAACTAAGCGTAAAACCGACTGCGGTAAATTTATTATTAGTTGTTGCATACTTTATCATTCCAGATATATGGACTTTCATAGAGAAAGTTAATCAGCACCACACAGTTTATTATAAAATTCCATTCAAAATTCATAATTATCAAATAATTATTTAAAAGTAAATTAATAATTATTGAATTTAATTTTTTTTATTAATATTTTAAAGAAATTATCAAAGTCAATAATGGTTATCTTAATAAGTACTGCTTTCGATATAATATTTTTGTTATTCAAAGAATCTGTGTGAGGGGGGGGGGGCATGCACATCTGTGCCCAGAGCCCCCAAATTTCTAAATCGGTCCCTGGTCACGAAAGAACATTTATTTTTCTTAGAACGCTGTATTGAAATTTGTGAGAAAAAGGGACTAATTTGTGTTCCAGAATTTTTTTTCTTTTTTTGGAGATAGTAAATATTAAGATATTTTTTAGTAAATTGTTTTAAAGAAAAATGTTCCTGAAATAAATGGCTATTTTTTAGTTAGGCAGCATAGAAATGCATGAAAAAACTTCAGTGTGCAAATTGATCTCAAGGAAATGTCTTTTGGAATAATAAATATTTTTTAAAACAAAATTTTTGGGTAAAAAAAAAAATATCAAATATCAAAATCTGTACATTATAAGCTTTATAGGATCAAAAAGTATACATAGCAATTTAACCATTTTTTGCCGGCACATACTTAACTATTGTAGTGTGCAAAGTTCAATAATTTTTTTTTTAATTCGACAAATTTTGTAGAGTTTGTAGGATCTTTTATTCAGAATTTCATTAGCTGAATAAAGTTTTAATTCATAGTTTGAACTGGCCGATTTTTTTTGCCAAATTTTAAAAAGGCCTAATAATAAAATTTACAAATACTTTTTAACAGAAAAATGTTTATATGTAAATATTAAAATAGAAAGAAGACTTTAAAATAATTAAGCTATTACTTACGAAAAGCACTAAAAAGCCCTTTTCATTAAAGTGCCCATTTTTTCAGCTGAAGTGTCTCTTTTTTGAAGGAGCACCCTGCCCTTTTTCATTCTGAGGGAAAAACTATGGCATAATATTTTTTTCATTCTGAAAAGAACTTTTCCTGTAGTATTTGTATTTAATATCCAAAACATAATTGTGTAATTATTCATTAAAAATTTGTATAATTGAAAAAAAAAATATTTGTAACGAAAAAAGATAAAGAAAATTATTTAATGTTGTCGAGTGAACAACCAAAAACAATATTAAAAAATGCTTTTTTCATGGGTCGGCAATAATAATCATTCAAAATATGTTAAGTATTCAGTGGCAGACGTGTTACCCTTCTGGGAAACAAAAACCGTATGTAAAATGCCATTGTTTTATGAGTGATGATATCAGATTTATAGCTTGGAGGTACACAATGTATTTTCCTACTTTACGAAGCCATTTTCAAGTAAAAGTTATATGTGAAAAAATAAAGAACTGCTGGTTTCTAGCAATGCAAATTCTAGAACATTTCCCAAAGTGGGCAATTCGACTTGTATGAAATGAAAGAAAGAGCACCCATAGCTCATTCAAGATGATAATTTGATGTTATGCATCATATGTAAAGAATTTGAATTTATATATTTGAAGTTATTCAAAAGAATTTATAGAAAGCCTGTTTTTATTTTGTTTTAGTGATTAACACAGAGATAAAGTGTTTAATATACAGTGTAACTCCAGTTGTACGTTACCTGAGTTGTACGTTTCCCTCAGTTGTACATTTCCCTCAGTTATACGTTTCCCTCAGTCAGGGTTCTTAAATGCCCGGGTTTTTTCAGAAAAAACACAACCCACTGGGTTTTATCAGTGTTTTTGGGGTTTTATCAGTGTTTTTTGGGTTTTATCAGGGTTTTTTGGGTTTTATCAGGGTTTTTGGGGTTTTATCAGGGTTTTTTGGGTTTTATCAGAGTTTTTTAAGTTAGAGGTGGTTCAGAATGTTTGAAAAAAATGTACTTACTAATAAGTACAGTTTAAAGTAACTATTTGATTACAAAAATATATAAATGAACGACAATCAAAATTATGTTTTGCTTTTAGATAAATTGATTATTAGTAATAGTTTTAACAATGAAATTATAGAAGTACTATACTAATACCAGTGCTGAATCAGACTAGTATACTTTTACTTAGCTTTTATTATTAGTTTTAAACTAATATTTTGTTAAGGATAAAGTATCTTTATTCATTTTAATTGAAGTGATTGCCTATATATAATAAATATTTTCTCTAGAAAAAATTCATTCTGAAACATATTGATTAATGATGGATTGCATTTTTTTTTTTTTTTTTTTTTTTTTTTTTTTTTGAGTTGTTTGTATTCCAAAATTTCCTCAGCCCGAGGTAAATAGGTAATTTAGGTTTTCCCTTAGTTTATGTTGTTATTGAATTAAGTTGGGTGGTAGTTTATATTTAATTCAGCAAAATTTTTGCAATTGAAACTGGATATAACAAAATTCGCAGAAATGGGGAAAAAAATATTTGCTGTAAAGTATTTTTTATTATAACTAATTAATAGAATATACCAAATAATTCTACATGTCTACATCATTAAATTAAGATTCTCAGCATATGTGGTATTTTGTTATGAGTTTCAACTGTAGGATTATACATCAAAGCATTTTTTTTAATGGGAAAAAAATTAGTTTTTGTGTTTGTGATAGTTACATATACTTATAGAAAATTAAGTTACAGTTATTTGTTTTAAAAATTGTCATTGGAAGAATTAAGACTTTTTTCCCTTGGGGTGGTTGGTGATAAACTTTACTACTGGTGTACTGACATTAAGAAATATATTACCTATATAATTTAAAGTTGAAATTTTGGGTTTTTTGGGTTGGGATAAATCATAACAACCCTGCCCTCAGTTATACGTTTCAACTCAGCGGTCCCGGGCGCTTGCTATTAAAAATTAGCTGAGTTATACATTTTGAGTTACACATTTCCCTCAGTTATATGTTACGTTTTTGCGTCCTCGGACAAAATTTTGCCTCATTTATACATTTTGTAACCGGAAACACCGACGACGCGTCGGATGAGTCTGATTTGAAAGATCCCTCTCAAACTTCGGGGCTGCTCTGAGGGCTTTTGAAAAGCCGTTCGACAGTAGTAAAAGCAGTAACGATAACAGGGCTGTATTGTTAACCGAAATGCAAAGTTTGCTGTTCAATGTCGGCTCTGCCGAAAAGAAACAATCGAGGATTCGTGATTATTTCAACAAGATTCAGTAAACTACTGAAATGTGTTTTGATAAATGATTTACATGTCAAGGCGATTTCAATGATCTCTTTTAAGTACTCTATGTGTATTAAAAATATTTCTATTAAAGCTTTTATGATATATTAATTTTATGTACCTCTTTTCTACTCTGTTCCATTTCCAAAAATTTATGTCATGGATGAATTAATACTTATGAAACTTCCGTTTTTGTTATAAAAGGTAACTGAAACACCTCAGTGGAACAAAATTTTTGCAATATATTAAAAAAAAAATTTGGTAGACCATCGATTGAGTTGTACGTTTTACTGAGTTATACGTCTTGTTGTCTGGTCCCGGGCAAAACGTATAACTGGAGTTCCACTGTATACAGCACCTCCCCCCCTGCTCTTAACACATAAAAATAGAAACAATATTATTGTTAACATGGGTGCAAAAAGAAATAAAAGAATATGATATAACATAAAATTGCCACCATGAAATGCAGTTTCGTACCTAGAAGGGAGAAAAAAAAAAAAAAAAAAAAAAAAAAGGTGTCATTCGACAACCCTGAAATATAGGTATACTGCAATAAAATAGTTTCATGGTGTACAAATAACTTAAACTACAAAGCTTTTTGTAAATAGTTTTTTTAAATTATAATTTCTGTTCCGATTATATTTATAAATGGCTGATTAATAAGTGGTGTTTTTAAAGTAAGGCATTTAAATTTTGTTTTGTAAAATTTATTTTTTATTTTTCAGAAGAAGAAGAATAAAAATCTGGAAAGAAAAAAGTTCTCTATGAAGATGACTGTAGATTTTCAGCTGTCCTTTCTCAACTTAAATTAAGAAACATCAGAAATTTAATTGTAACAGGATTAAATTTTCTTGTAAAATATTTCTGATAAATTTTGAGCATCTTGTAAATACATAAATAAATAAATGCTTTTTTGGTTGGTTTGTTTTACATTTGTGAAAAATAAAATTTATATGAAAAAAAAAACACCAGTTCTATTGTTTATATATGTATTTATTTATTTATGCAAGTGATGTTAAAAAGGATGTACTATATATATTTTCCTCTTCTTTCTTGTTCTAAGAACATTCTCCCTTCTTTTTACAGGTTAAGATATAATTCAATAAAAATGTTTTATGTAGGCTAAATTCTTAAAAACTGACAGCCTGATAAACTGTTTATACTAATTTGTTGGTTGATTATAAATTAGCATTGCTTGGAGATCAGGTATTAAAAATAATTTGCTGTATAAAAACTTCTGAATATTTTAATAAAAATTTTGCCATAATCTTATTAAAAGTTGAGATTAAAATTTTAATGCACATAATATTGTATAAATCAGTTTGAAATTTTGTTAGTCAAAAGGTCACATACCTCCTGCTGGAAAGAAAAATATTTTAAAGATTTCTTTATTGGTAATAGATTAAAAAAAAATAATAATAATTCAGTACTCATTACTTGCTAATCTTTAAAAAATAAAAACAATGATATATTATTATTTATGAGCAATGTTTTAGTCCATTTAAAAAAAAAAAAATGTATGAATGGCGAACTTGCCATGTTCTAGAAGATCTACTGCCACTACTGTTTTGAAAAAATATTAAAATTCTTAGATTCCAATGATCAGTAATGTCAACATTTTACCAATTTTATAAAATAAAATTCCTGGATTTTTGTTTTTGTTTTATTTTCCAGCTGGATAATTGGAAGAAACATCCCCGTAAGAAATTGTATTATAAAAGCACCAGTAGACCCGTGCGAAGATTTCACACTGCAGTCTAATACTTTTTAGCAATATCTAATACTCTTTAGATGCAGGTTTAAACTTCTAAAGGAAAATTAATGACTGAAACTATCTTTAAACAACGTTAGTCGAGCCAGAATATCATCTCCTTTATTCCATCACAGTTACAGTAAAAACTGATCGAGCATAGCAAAGACTATATATATATATATATATATATATATATATATAGCTAATTAACTGCTTTAGAGGATGACATCATCTGTTTCGGAAAAAGCATGGGACAAAGAAAAATAAATTGAGCATTTCAATTTGGCTTTTTAGTCATAAAATAAACGCATGCAACAACTATGTCCCACTTTATCTTTTTTGTAGTATTTATTTTTTATAATCATTTTGAGCATTATATAATGTGGTATTGTATTTTTGTGGCAACACTAATTTAAGGAAAACCTTTTCTTTTAGGAAAACAATGCGGATTTAATTTTTAATTAACAGCAATTTTTAATCAAAAAATGTTTTGCCGAAATGTAAGTGCACTATATCAGAAGCTGGTTCAAAATCCTTTCTTATGGCATCTCATTCAGTGTTGTGCATTTTGTATTTTCTGAGAAAAGGGGATGTTGACAACAGAAATAATATATACTAGTGGGCCTGTGTGAAGATTTTACACTGCAGTCTAATATTTTTTAGATGCATGTTTGAACTTCTAAAAAAAAATAAAGCCAGAATATAATCCCATTTATTCCACCAAAGTTACAGTAAAAACTGACCGAAAATAGCAATATATATATATATATATATAAATATTGTATTTTAACTGCATTAGAGGGTGACATAATATGTTTTGGAAAAAAAAATGGGATAAAGAAAAATAAATTGAGCATTTGAATTAAAATTTTGCTTTTTTATCATAAATATAAAATAAACCCATGCAGCAACTATGTCCACTTCATCTTTATTGAATTTTTTTTAATAATCATTGTTGCAGAATTTAATTTTTGTGGCAACAGTAATTTGAGGTAATCATTTCATTTCTGAAAACAATGCCTATTTAATTTTCAGTTACTGGCAATTTTAACCAAAATACATGTTTTAAAGAAATGTGAGTGTACTATGTCAGAAGTCGCTTAAAAATCATTTCATATGGTATCTCATTTAACATTCTGTGTTTTTTATTTGCTTTGAAAAAGGGCTGGACGATCCACCTGGTGAATTAGCTTGAAGAAACTATTTAAAAATTTACTCCTTTGAATAGAATGGTTAAACCTATAATTTAATTAAAAATTGAAGAAAATAAGTTTTTTTCCTTATTCTCACCATCATTGGTAATTTAACGTTCAATATATATTTTACACCTTGTGTTATCAACCTTTTTTTATTAATTACAAATATGGCTTTTGCAACTTTTTCAGAATAATATTAAAAACTAAATCATAACCATATGGCATTTTATTCCGATCTGATGAGATGAGTGGATAAGGCCAATTTTTGCTTCCATTGGGACACTTTTTTTTTTGCTTGCAGATTGAAAATATGCTATACAAGATCTGAAACACTTTCGATTTTATTTATTTTGACATTTTTAATATGGGGTGCTTATAACACCATTGTAGTTTTTAACTGAAAAATATAATAATAAAGTGAAACATGTATGTATAAAAGTCAGGCTGGTGTTATGAGCTCTTGTTAAAAAAAAATATTCAAATAGATTATTATTTTTTTTTTTCAAATTTTGAATTTTAGAGTTTTCAGACAAAAATTATGGACCAGTAAATTTAGATTCTGAAGTTCAAAATATCTTTTTAAAAAAAAGAAAAAATTGTCCCTGCCAAAGGAGTAAAAATGGGCCTTTCTTGCTCAACTTTACTTTTTTGAGGACCATAAAAAGTATAATTCTGGCCAGCTTCCATCATGATATCCAATAGTGGCATGAATATGGCTAGCTTTGGGCTATCATTCATTAATGTTGCCCATTGATGGCGAGAAAGTGGTTAGCTTTCGGCATGCATTCTTTAATGATTACCATTGATGGCAACAAAGTGGCTAGCTTTCGGCTTGCATTCATTAATGATGCCCATTAATGGCAACGAAATGGCTAGCTTTCGGCATGCATTCTTTAATGATTACCATTGATGGCAACGAAGTGGCTAGCTTTCGGCATGCATTCATTAATAATTCCCATTGATGGCAACAAAGTGGCTCTCTCTTTCGGCATGCATTCATTAATGATGCCCATTGATGGCAACAAAGTGGCTCTCTTTCGGCATGCATTCATTAATGATACCCATTGATGGCAACAAAGTGATTAGCTTTCGGCTTGCATGCTTTAATAATGCCCATTGATGGCAACAAAGTGACTAGCTTTCGGCTTGCATTCATTAATGATTCCCATTGATGGCAACAAAGTGGCTCTCTTTCGGCATGCATTCATTAATGATGCCCATTGATGGCAACAAAGTGGTTAACTTTCGGTTTGCATACATTAATTATGCCCATTGATGGCAACAAAGTGGCTAGCTTAAGACTAGTTTACATTTATGATGTCCAATAAATTAACATTTATGGCCAGCTTTGGGATAGCTTTTATTCTTAACAAACGCAGGTGGCATGGCTGTGGCGATCTTCTGGCTAGATTTTATTCACGATGATCGTTAATGGCCAAACTGTGGCTAGTTTTCATTAATAATTGCCACTTAAAGTATAATTGTGGCCAGTTTTAGGCTATCTGTCAGTTATGATTAACCACTTGTGGCACAGTTATGGGCATCTTAATGTAGTTATGGCCAATTCTATTGCGGCCACATTGTGGCCGGCGTGACAGTTTTTTTTAAGTTGCCGTAACGGCAAACGATAGCGGCCCCTCATCTCCTAGTTTGGGCCAAAGCTAACGTAGCCATCAGCGGCCCGCAAGTTCTGTGTTCGTTGGGTTGTCCATTGGGTTTATTTTATCATTATGCATTATAACTTTGTTGATGCTATTTTTTCATTCCAATTAAATGCAAAATATATTTTTATTTGTATGCATGGTGTTTAAGCGTTAAAGTAACGGATATAACGTACGTGTGAAAAGTTTACGCCGTTGAAAATCACGTTATGCTTACCTCGAAATGCATTTTAACATTGATAAAACTGAAGAGAAAAATGTATTGGTTATGATTGTGTCAACATGACTTAATTTTAACTGATTTTTTCACTCATAATTATAAAGATTAGAATTGGAGCCGTCATTGATTTCTTCATCTTGATTGCATACCTTGATTACATGTTACCAATTACTTTTTTTTTAATGATAGGTTAGAAGATTTCTTTTTTTAATAAACAAAATCACAAAAGTAAAGGATTTCAGGAAATTTAAAATGATTAAAAATAGTGTTAAGGTAGAAAAAAAAATCTTGAAATAATGATTGTATTTTTAGCTGGAATAAACAATGTAAGACTAATATTTCATAGGAATTATTTTGGTAATTTTATTATAAGTTCATTTAACAGTTCTTTATTAGCGCATATTTCTTTCCCTGTGAATTTCTCTTTCGATGTCAAAAAAAAAAACGGTTTTCAACTATTGGACGCCAGCCAAAATACAGTGGTAATTTTTAAAAATGTACAACGGTTGTGACAACAAATGGCGCTATCGCTTTAGCTTTTATCGCGGTTACATCGTTATTCTAAATACTTCAAATTTCTATTTTTTACTACATTTTAAAACATTTTACAATTTCAATTCTTACATCATCAATTAGAAAAAAAAAATTAGATTTCGATTGAAATTTATTTGAAAACTGCCGCTTAATTTAACGATTTTTTAAATAATTTTCAAGCATGAAAAGTTTTTCAATTCTATCTTATCAATGACCACCAGTTTGCTTCAGTAATGTAAAATAGCCCGTGGGAAAGTTGCCACAATTGAAAATAGAATTTCCAAACCATCATAAAAAGTGAATAATAATAATAATAAAAACACAGTAATCAATCATAAGATCAGATTATCCATAAGATAGAGCATTTTAACGCTATAAAAAAAATTATTTTTAGTTTATGAACATAAGTAGTATATGGCACCTACTCTGGAACACTTTTCATACTCCACTAAATGCAAATATTGAACGATTTTTGTAAGATTTTTCATCAAAAATTTGTCTGTTTAAAATATGGAGGACGTAATGATTTTAGTACGATTTATCGAGTAAATGATGATAAAAAATGCATGATTTGCATTGGTTGGATATTTTTTATTTTTCTACTAAATTATGTAAAGACGAAGAAAGGGTTAGAGAATAAAGAGTCATGATTATAAATAATAACGTAATCAATGGAGATTAAATATTTATCAATTTGAAATGCTAATATTTAATTATTGTGCTGAGAAATTTTGACTGCCGCATTTTCTTAATAGTCTACGAAATGCTAATAAACAATCTTCCTCTGGGATAGTCTTGATATGAATAAGAAAAGCAAAGAGCAGCGTTATATAGTAAGTTATCGGCATTATATTGAAGTCTGAAATAAAAGTTAAATGATTTTTATCAAATGTTTTTAATAGCTAACCGATTCTTTCTTTTTACTTACAATTATCAATACTATTCTGGTAGTTCGATAAAATTAAAAAAATAGTTTGGTGTGTCGAAATGAACACGTCATTGACAGAAAAGAAATTTGTACTTAAAACCGATATATTCAGTAAATATTATTTAGGGAATTCGATAAATGTCCATCCGATTATTGTAAGATTGTCCAAATGATGATTATAAAATAACCCTTGAAAATCCAATGGAATGCTAATATTTTTCAACAAACTTTCTTAATCGTCTATCAAATGCTAATAAACAACCTTCCTCTAGGATGATATTGATAGGAATAATGAAAGCAAAGACCAGCGTTATATAATAAGTTAAAAGCTATAGAATAATATAAGTCATTAGCTCCAGGAATATAAATATCAAACCATTCTTTTGTTTCTGGTATTATATTCCAATTGTCATCACATTTACTTTCTATCCAAAAATAAATTCCAGGTTGAGAAAATTTAGAGGCTTGATCCATTTTGTATATTTTTGCGGTCAAAGTTAATTTTATTGTATCATTGAAACTATTAAATATAGTATAATTATTAGAGTTATCGATGCTATAATTTGTAATAACGGGGTCAAATTTGAAATAATGAAAGGTAGGCGAAAGACAATTAAACAGTAAAGTACTTATCACAAAATATTGTAGCATTTATTTAGAAAAAAATTTGACGTCAAATAAAGGATATAATCCTTCGGCTTAAAATTGAAATGTTAATTAAAAACCGTAGATATATGATATCCATTCCCAGTCAACTTTATCTTCAAATTCTTTTAAAAAATCTTTGGATAATACCTGATGATAGGAGATCCCTTCCCAGTCAACTTTATGTTGAAATTCTCTAATAAAATCTTCAGATAATGTCTGATTCCAGGATATATAAAGCCAATTAACTTTATTTTGAAATTCTCTAATAAAATCTTCTGATAGTGTCTGATGAACTGATATACATCTCCAGTCAAGTTTATCTTTAAAATTTCTTATAAATTCAATGGGCAATTTCATAATATTTTTACTTAAATGAAGATCAATTTTATTCATATATAATGAAATAAATGTATAAAATTCTTTATGATGGGATAAACTGGTAAATAAATCTTTATATTGATTAATTATAATATCGTCTAATCTTTGAGCCGACACCATTTATACAGAAGCATTTTTATAAACACTTTTATTTTTCGTCTTTATTCAAAAGTAGTCTCAGTTCATTAATAAATCGTATTAAAATATTTTTTAATTCGAAAATTTCATCCATTAATCTTTCTCTATGAGGTTCTTCTTCTTCATAATAATGACCAAATTTTTTATTTAATTCACCCAGTTGAACGGAAAGTATTTTTTTCCAATTATCGTTATAAAAATTATCTGGTAATTGATCAAACTTATATTCAATCAGATTACAAAAATCTAGTCTATGCATATATTTTTCTAAAAACCTTTCACCAAATGTTTGAAAACGGGCTATTTGCAACCAATTTAGTCCTTCTTCCAGTTTGCACATAGTATTTTCTGAAAGCTGTTGAAATTGGGATACTTTATGTAAATCTAATCTTTCATGATAGGTTTGAATAAATTCGTCACTTAAAGTTTGATATTGAGATATAACAACCCAATTTATATAATTCGAATGTTTTAGTATAAATCCTTCAGACAGCTTTTGATTATTAGATACTAAATTCCAATCGAATTCTTCTTTATATTTTTCTAGAAATTCTTCTGAAAGTTTTTGGTGTATACATATAACATTCCATTCAATATAATCTATGAGTTCTTCCATAAAAGATTCGGATAATACTGAATATCTACAAACTAACTTCCAATTGAGTTGATCTTTCAAATTTCGTAGGACATCTTCGGATAAATTTTTAGTTTTAGAAAATTCGTCCCAGTTGATATCCATTTAATAACGAACCTATTTTAAAAAGCAATTTTTTCAATATGCATCCAAGGTTTTAAAGTGATTGGTATTTTGGATTTTATCCAGACTGTAATGATTTCACCGCGATTTCCATTGACAAAACAAGTTTCATAATTATCACTTGTCTCTCTGTGTAAAATTGTTTTATCTCCGAATTTAAGTTCTATTTCTATATCTGAATATCTACTATTATCTATTAAATATATATTAATTTTCATATGCATATCTGTAGATAATCGCATTTCTTGATCCAGTAATTTAGAACTCATCCTATCGAAATTTACTTTGGTAAATTCTTCTCCTGGAAAAGTCTGAAAATCATCTTTTATAGTAACCCAGATATCTTTACTGTCTACATATATTTTATTGACTAACTCTTTATCGTTTTCGGGTTCTGAAACATTCGTAATTATTTTATTTTTTGCATCAAATTTATCATTTTTTAATATTAACGCGTTTTTCTCAAAATATCGCTTATTCACAACATTTTTTGCATCTAATGGGTCTGCAACATTGCCTATTCTTTTTCCTTTAGCGTCGTAAGCTTTTCCTTCGATTAGATGTAAAGTATTTTCATCGAGTTCTTGTATTCTCTCAGCCGTTTCTTTTGTGAAAGTTACAAAATTATTGTCATAATTAGTATTATTTTTGTCTATAAAATCTCTTAATTCAAAATGATTATTCTCTATTTTATTCAAAACGAAACGTTTAGTGGATAAATCTAAATCATCGATTGGATCTGAAGAATTTTTTAATATTTTATTTTCCATATCGTAATGACCCTCGTCCGTTAATTTAAAACCTATACCGGGTGGTCCGATAGGGCCTTTTCGCACAGGATTATCATACGGCGGATAATAAACAGCCATTTATAAAGACTAAAAAATGTTATTCTCCTAAGGTTTTAATCATAGTAATTTCTTTTTTATTCATATTTAATATACATTTCTTTCTTACTTCTAAAATATAGTAAAATACATATTCTTTGGTTGTTTCTTTTTCTAATTTCCAATTGAATTCTATTCTCAAATTTTCCAGAGTAGTATAGTTTACATGATTTGACAAATCAAAATGAATTATAGGATATAATTTACCGAAATCTGAGTAATTTACCATACAACCGGTTTCTGTGTTTAGATTATTGAGACCTGATTCCAGAAAAGATTCATATAATCTATTATATTCCTTTTTACCAAAATCCATAGTATATCGCTCTGCTGGTAACGGCGATCTGTTAATCATCAACCAACATTCGATCATATCCAAGTTATCAAATATCATATTATTCTTTTTAGGATTTTCATTTCTTTCAAAATATTGCGGTATTACGAATAATCTTAAAACTTCATCGGATGTAGCAGATATAGAATCAGAACCGCTTTTATATTTATTAATAGGACTAGATCTGTTAATTTCATACTGATTCCAGTTTATTTCTATATCCGTGTTAGATAATTTTAACTCATTATAGAGAATCTCCGCACCATTTTTAAAGTCGACGTATCTCACCCACAGTGCTATGTCTTCAATTTCTACTTTATAATCT
This sequence comes from Maratus michaelseni, assembly GCA_963931845.1. Classification (NCBI taxonomy): domain Eukaryota; kingdom Metazoa; phylum Arthropoda; class Arachnida; order Araneae; family Salticidae; genus Maratus; species Maratus michaelseni. The sequence continues at coordinate 285,963,239 of OZ007591.1, read as the reverse complement.
GGATTTGCAGCGTCTGTATAGATCATATTTCTACTATCGTCTCTTTGGAATTCCAGTCTTATTATGAATCCAGAAATGGCTTTTTTATATTCTGCGACGAAATCAAAAATTTCCTTTAAAGGCGTCCATGTTGTAACTGTATTGCTGTTTTTCGACAATTCCCATCTTTTTTTAAATCCTTTATTGTAGTTTTCATTTTTTACAATTTTTAATTTATTGACGATATCTGTTACAGGGGTGGTAGCAATTATCTACCATCGTCTTGAAGTAAACTTTTATTTCTATCAGCACTATCACTGGTATCTGGATAAAAACCTATATTGGTAGCTTCAGATGTTGAATAATCTCTGGTATAATCCTTCAGTCTCTTAACCTGTAGAATGTAGGAGTGATAGTCTCCAACTGATTCGATTATTTGTTTACCTATCTGAAGTTTTACGCCTTTCATAGAACATACAGCTGCGACATTTTCATCATTTATAGATGCGCCACTGGATTTTACAATTTTCCACTTTGTCTCCAGATAACTCTCCGATAATGAAACAGGATCATTGGTATCAGTAATTTCGAAATGAAACGTCGTATTTTCTTTTTTGTCATTATGGCTTGTACTAGGTAATCTTATTTTTTTTAATTCGCTACTTTTTATATCGTTATTATAAAAATAACGAGTATCTCTCAGATCATAAATTTTTTCCATTTATTTAGGAAGAATTTTCAGACCTGTTCCTTTCATCTTTTTTGAAAATATTTCTTTCAATATGTCAGCATCCGTCAATTTGTCAACAACTGCTTTTTCATTCAATTCTACTTTTTTAGCCTTAAAAAATCCTTTTCCTTGAATTCTTTTACTTTTCCTATATAATCTGTGTTGATTCATTTATTTATTGAGAAAATTTTAGTTAACATCAATTGATATATTTTTTCAACATAATCTTCTTTTTCACCTACGACTCTAAAATTATACTCAATTAAACCTTTATTTAAATCAATTAATTCACCATTTTGATTCGTAACTCTCATCCTTATTCTGCGAATAGAATCCCTATTCACAGGATAATAGATTAAATTATTGAATTCTTTCGAAATGATAACACCCGGTACATCCCTCGGTGTAAAAGAATAAATAACTTCTGAATTATTCTGGTTGATTAAAGATCCATTCACTACATCACAATGAATATATATAATATCGTTTCCGTTGGTTGTATCCGCTATATTTTCACCTTCTATTACAGTCTCTTCATCATGACTTTCGTAGACCTTTTTTTCAAAGCCTATTAACTTATGAAAATCGCTTTTTGTTAAGTCGATATTCCAACCTTTAGTTAATTTAATAAGCATTCTTAGTCTAGATTGTATTCTACCAAATTTTACCGGAGGATCGTCTGAACCAAACGCTTTCATCACATCTATATTTAAATCTTCAACATTTTTATTACCGTAAGGAATAGTGATAGATTTAACATTATTCTCATCTGTGTATACGTCAAACATATTAGTTTTATCTGTTATGTTAAACCATGAAACTGTCATAGTAAAAGATTGCAATGCTAATTTTTTTAATTTTAGAGGTTGAGGAAATTCAACAGTGAAGTCCTCTGATTTTTCATGACTTTTTGGTTTCAATTTGATCATTTATTAGACAGTAAAAAATCTTTAAAGATGAAAAACAAACTCTTCGTTATAATCGCTAGGCTGTTAAGTAAATGAATTAAGTACACATTCTGGACATTTACCTTTATTTCTTTCCTTTATATATTTCATACAAAATAATCCACAATTTACAGAAGTAGGTTTTTGTAAAAAACTATCATTGTGAGCTATATTGACTTTTTTATTGGACAGTTTAAGAAATTTCATAATATTTTCGGGAATATATTTTTCTTTGAGTTTAATATTTTTATATATATATTCCCCAAAAGGATCGAAATATTCTACATAGTTATATTTTGGATCATTATAGTAACAAACCCAATGTGTTCCAGGACCCGTCGAAATATCTAAATTAATAATCCCGCTTTCAAAATTTCCAATCTTTTTAGGAAGTAAATCGGAAGTGAAAACACCCCTGAATCCTCTTTCATCTTTCATATTTTCTTTAATCGTTTCATCGGATATACCCAATTCTGTTACCGGGATTTTTTTTTTTAGACACTGACGCTTTTAGACCCGATCCTTTGTTTTCCCAAGGCTGAAAAACTCCAGATCCCGATATTTTATCGAGGATTTTTTTAGTTCCCCAACCCGCCGCACCGCTCGCAGCACCGAGTCCTAGTGATGTTAAAATAGGAATTAAAAAGGGTAAAAATCCACCGTTTTTATCTAATTGAGTTTTGCTTATATTTATTCTTTTACCTTTGCTAATCTGATTTATCTGTGTTTTGGTCAAATACATCTCATAATTGGGAGTTTTAGAATTGTCTATCTGCAGTGTCAGTTCTTCTTTTTTTCTGAGAGCAGATTTCAATTTACTAATCTGCCCGTCACTCAAATGAATCTTCTTTTTTACATAACTCATTTATTAGACAGTAAAATCTTTAAAGAAGAAATTGATTGTATAATCGTTCTTTATCTCCGTTAGTTATTTTTTTAGCTTTAATGAGTTTGTCTATTAGCAGTTTGACTTGATTTTTTAATTTTTTTGACTTGCTACCTTGACATATTTTATCCAATAATTCAGATAATAAATCTAATCCTTTTCCCACTTTCATTACTTCACTACCTTGAATTGTAGTTAATCTACCCAGATATCTTTGTAGTTCCTCTTCGTTATTTTTAACAGCGTCTAATTCAACCTTTTTCTGACTTAATTCCTCCTCTGAAAGATTTCTAGCCCTATTAATTGTACTTTGTAAGTTGCCTTTTTTCCTCGATAATTCTTCTTTTAACTGCTTTGCCTTTGCATACATTTCATTTAATTTTTCTTTATTGTCTAGGAGTTTCGAAGGTTTGTATAATTGTACAGATTTTAAATATTTTAAATCTAAATTTTGATTAACATTATAAGTAAGTGGTGGTTCTTTATATAATTCTTTGACATCTTCGATCGCATCAGGAATAATTCTAGATGATTCTGCAATAGGCTGTAAAGATATATTTAATTCGTCCAATTTATCATTGATAGCTTTAATATTTTCTCTTCTACTTTGATCCTGTTCTTCTAATTTTTTAGTGACAGGTTTATGAAATTCAGTTAAACTTTTGTCTATACCTAGCTTTCTATCACGCTGTTCTTCATTATTTTTTCTAATATCTGCTTGTAATTTGACAAGTTTTATTGCATTTTTTAATTCTTCTTTTTGTTTCTTATTTCGATCTTTTTCTAAATCGTTTATTTTAATCATTTATATAATTTGAAATTTTTAGTGACAGCAAATTAGAAGCGACAGCTTCGTACTTTTACTGGTAGCAAATTTTCTTTTTACTGGCAGCAAATTTAACATCGTCAGCTTTTTGCTGTCTAATAAATGATTAAAATTAAAAATTATACACAACCGGAAGAATTGCCTGACCCTAAACAACATCGTTTTTTACCCAGACATCCTTTCAGATTATTAATAATCGGGGCATCAGGTTGCGGAAAGACAAATTTACTACTAAATTTATTAAACGGTTTTGAGAATCCTAGTAATTTAAGATTAGATTTCGACGCTTTATATTTATGCGCAAAAGACATTTCTGAGCCAAAGTATTCTAAATTGCAAGAAGATTATACACTGTTTGAAGGTGTTGAAAGAGACGATATTTTAAAATGTAAAAAAATAAGTAAAAATAAAATAAAGGAATTATTAAAACAGTATGATAAATATAAAAAGAAAGTACTATTTTCCTCAGATTTGAGTGAATTTATTACTGTTGATGATCTAGATTCCTCAGAAAAAAATCTTGTTGTGTTTGACGATTGTGTTACAGAAAAAGATCAGAAAGTTATAGAGGATTTGTTTATAAGAGGTAGAAAGAAAAATGCATCCATTATTTATTTAACGCAGTCTTATTACTCAACTCCTATAAATATTAGAAAAAATTGTAATTACTTCATATTTTTTAAGCTACAGTCTAGGGAAATTAATCAGATAATCAGAGAAATAGACGGAAATCTTACAAAAGAAAAATTTCTAGAAAAATATAATTCTTGTAAAGGTAATTTCTTTATGCTAGATTTAGTAAATTCTGAAATGAGATACAGAAAAAATTTTGAACCTATATAAATGGAAGAATATTTAGAAAAGAGATTATATATTTATCGGAAAAGTTACAATTTGTATCAAAAGATAAGTATTTCCTTATCAGTTAGCAAATTTATGTTAAGTGCTTCGGGATTATCAGCTTTTGCGTTCATACCCCTCGCTGCTTTGAGTTTAAGTTCTGGAATTGTAGAAGTCATTGAGAAATCTTTAAATATTTTGGAACGAAAAGAAGAATACAAGCAATGTTATAATTTTTATAAACAGCAGTTAAATTTATTGAAAGCTAAAAAAATTTCAGAAGAAGAAGTGTATGTCAGAGAACAAGATTTTATAAATAATTTAGTATACTTCCCAATCGAAAAGTATGTGAAAAAAGTACAGTTGAATGGATATAAATATTCTTCTTAGAAAGCGTCAGCTTTTTGCTGCCTAATAAATGAGTTGTAAAAGTAAAAAATTTGGTGTTACATCTTTAACTAAAAAAGGTAAATTTAAAGGCGGATGTTTAAAATGCGGACAAACTGGATCGGGTCTTCTGAATAAAGTCATTAGTAATTTACCTTTCGAAATGCATTTACCTGGCCATAATTTTACAGGCCCGGGGACACAATTATTATGGGGGAAAACACGATTAAATCCAGATTTAACGTATAAAAATTCGTCTAAACCTGTTAACAGAGTAGATGAAATTGCATATAAGCATGATAAATGTTATTTAGAAAATAAAGATACAAAAAGTAGAAATGAAGTATGCGATAAGAATATGATTGATGGACTAGATAATATTCAAAATCCTACGATGAGAGAAAGAATTGAAAGGGGGATTGTAAAACCTATTATTCAAGCTAAAAAAACTTTCGGTATGGGAAATACAAAGATCTATTGTTTAAAATGTAAAAACCATACAGAAACAAAAGATATTAAAGATGCAATTTCTAAAAATAACAGGCCAATGATGAAAGGTATTTGTCTAGATTGTGGTTCTAAAAAGAGTGTTTTTTTTAGGAAAACCTTAGGGATGAAAGATCCTAAAAGTATCTTAGAAAAAATATATTATCATCCTGAAAGTGGTTATTGTGGGATCAATGAATTAAAACGGAAAACAGGTTTCAGTCAAAATCAAATTACAGATTTTTTACATAGCCAAGATGTTTATACCAGACATAAGCCTTTAATTCGTAAATTTAAACGAAGACGCATTTATGTCAGTCATATCGATGACCAATGGCAAGCAGATTTATTGTTTATCAAACCTTTTAGTAAATATAATAACGGAACTAATTACTTATTGACAGTGATAGATATATTTAGTAAATATGGGTGGGCCATACCGATAAAAAGAAAAACAGGACAAGAAGTAACTGAAGCATTTAAAAAGATATTTAAAGAAAGAATTCCTGAAAAACTGCAGACAGACAAAGGATTAGAATTCGTAAATAAATGGACTTTAAAATTATTTAAAGATAATAATATTCAGTGGTTTACAACAGAAAATGTTGAAATAAAATGTTCTGTAGTCGAACGATTTAACAGGACAATTAATAAAAAAATTAGAACCTATCTAGCGGCCAACAATACTAAAAGATATATAGATGTATTGGACCAATTAGTTAAAAATTATAATAATACCAGGCATAGGTCTATCAAAATGACGCCTAGCGAAGCGAGTAGAGCGGAAAACGAATCTGAAGTTTATAAAAATTTATACGAAGAAAAAATAATAAGAAAACCGAAATTCAAGGTTGGCGATAGAATAAGAATTTCGAAATACCAGACTGCTTTTACCCGCGGTTATCAGCCTACTTTTACGGAGGAAATTTTCATCGTTTCAGAAATATTAAACACTGATCCTATTACTTATAGAATAAAGGATTTGAACGGCAACGAAATAAAAGGAACTTACTATGAACCGGAATTAGTTAAATATAATAAAAAAGACAATGTGTATAAAATTGAAAAATTAATAAAAAAGAAAGGCAATAAATGTCTTGTAAAGTGGTTAAATTATTCCGACGAATTTAACTCTTGGGTTGACGAAAAAGATATCAAGTCAATTTAGTTTTTTTCCATTTTTAAATGATCGATTCTGTTAAATAAATTAACTGAGTTTTTTATTTAAATAATAATAATCTTCCATACTTTTTATGATGAATTAAATAAGCATGATATTATATAAAATTGCTTTTACATAACTTTATCGATATTAAAAAGTCCCTTCTTTAAGTGATTTTATAAATAATCTAATTTTAATAATCTGCTTTTTATTATCGAACGGAATTTGTTACTCCGTAAAAACAGCGTAACTTTATCAGGAAGGTCAGCTGAATGAAAGCGGTGACCTCTAAATGAAGATTAAATTGGAGCGCGCGTCAAAAAGTGAACTTGCTCGTCAAATTTTGTACTTAGAAGGAAATGACGTCTTTGGTAGAAAAAAGGTCAGCTTTAATCGACGTATTGCTAGAATATAAGATTAGAAAGCGTCAGCTTTTCGCTGTCTAATAAATGAATTACGACTTTTTTAAAGACATTCTAATAAATGATACCGAATCAAGCTTAACACAAACTTTTGACAAAGTAAAAAAATCTGAAATGCCTGAAAACTATCTAAAGATTTATGACCAGATGAAAAAAAGTGAAATAATGTACGATTCGGACGGTGAATATTTTACATATAAAAATATAGATGTTTTTTTAAGCGAAAGACGCAAATCCCGAATAAGTCGTTTTAAAGCATTGAAATGGAAATTGAAGTTAAATATTCCATATAAAGCTGAAGAAATGTTTATTCAGCTTTTAGATTTAGTGTACTATAAAAAGTCGATAAATTACCTATATTTCATAAAGAAAATATTAGATTATTATAATATTGATAATAATTTGAAAGTAAAATTTAATAAGAAAAACGAAGACATTTGGAATAGCTTTCTAAAAAATATTTCTTAATAAATGGAGAAGTCTTGCAAGCATTGTCAGATGACAAAAAATTTAGACCAATTTTATACTAGATTTCGTTACGGTAAAACAGAACATTACGCTAATTGCAAAAGTTGTCATTTAGCTATGAAAAATCAAAAATTAGATTGCGAATGCGGTAAAAAATACACTTTAGCTCATAAAAAGAGACATTTAAAAAGAAATTATCATATCAAACGAACGTCGAAATAAGTTTATGATATTGAATGTCGTGTTTTTATTCAAACATATTTTATTTATTATTTTAAACAGATTATAAGATATTGAATGCTGTATTTTAAATTGAACATATTTTTTAGATGAAAATATTATATTAAATGCTGAGTATTTATTTGAACGTATTTTGAATGAAAGTATTATACAGAATGTTGTGTTTTAAATTGAACATATTTTGAATGAAAGTATTATACAGAATGTTGTGTTTTAAATTGAACATATTTTGAATGAAAGTATTATACAGAATGTTGTGTTTTAAATTGAACATATTTTGAATGAAAGTATTATACAGAATGTTGTGTTTTAAATTGAACATATTTTGAATGAAAGTATTATACAGAATGTTGTGTTTTAAATTGAACATATTTTGAATGAAAGTATTATACAGAATGTTGTGTTTTAAATTGAACATATTTTTTAGATGAAAATATTATATTAAATGTTGAGTATTTATTTGAACGTATTTTGAATGAAAGTATTATACAGAATGTTGTGTTTTAAATTGAACATACTTTGAATGAAAGTATTATACAGAATGTTGTGTTTTAAATTGAACATATTTTGAATGAAAGTATTATACAGAATGTTGTGTTTTAAATTGAACATATTTTTTAGATGAAAATATTATATTAAATGTTGAGTATTTATTTGAACGTAAAATAGAAGTGCCTGATTATGACAGTGATTTTTCGGCTAAATAAATGGGTAATTCAAAAAGTACAAAGATTTTGACAGATAATTGTACAACTGAAAGAATAAATGTAGATTGGAATCATACCTTTAATGTTCATCCTAATGTTCATATAACGCCTGTATGTAAATACAGCGAACCATTTTTTGTTAGAATAACAGAAATAGATAAAAACGGATTTCGATTTGAATGTTTAAAATTGAATGGCGAACCTGTAGAAAAAAATTCAGATTTCTTTCAATGGACAGCAATTAGTCCTTTTGAGTAAACGATCTTATTTTTGCATTTTCAGAAATTATTCAATTTTATATCATCATTAAAATTTTCATTCAAAAGATCTGACATAGTCTGTTTGTTCCAGCTTTTTAATATTATAATTTTTAGACCTTTTTTTAAATTTTCTACATCTTTTTGCCGATTTTAAAATTTAAATCCGAAATGGACCTTTAGTTTCTTTTAACATTTAATTTTTTAACAGACTTTCCTTTATAGATCTGCTAATTAGAAATGTGTAGCAAAAAGTATTGATAAAATTCCTTCTATATAAATGGAGGAATCTCTAAGATCAATACCTATATCTAAATTGAGACACGCTGTAAAACTTTTAAATATAAAACAGCCTAAGGGGTGTAAAAAAGAGGAATTAATTAGATTGATAATAAGATATGTAAAAAGTACAGGGGAATATAAATACGTTTTAGTAGATTTATTAAATCTAGATGTAACAGATTATTTAAATGAAATGAAGAAAAAGTTTATCGAAAATCCTAAAAAAAGAAATAAATTGAAAAAAATATTCGATTCTTTTGATTTAAAATTTAACAATAACACAGTAGAATTTAATCCAAAAAATAATGAAGAAAAAAAGATAAAAACAGAAGTAAACCTTAAAAAATTATTTCCCGATTTAAATGAAAAATTGAAACAATTTATAAATGAACCAAAAAACAGGTCAAAACTTAAGAAACTCTTTGATTATTATGGATTGAAATATAAAGATGAAAAATTGATTAAAAAGACAGAAAATAAAGTAAAATTACAAGCAAATTTGGAAAATCTGTTTAGACCCGATTACGAAATTGTTGAGAAAGAAAAAAAATTTGTAAAAAAATTTAATACCTATAGACATGTTTATAAAATAAGACAAATAAACAAACTCACACCGGGCCAGTATTATAGTATCTTAAAAGATTTATTCAGGAGAGCAATTGGAAAAATTGAAGGAAAGGTAGATATAATTGTATTCAATCCCTATTTGACACAGCCTTTTCATCCTAAAATGATGTCAACGAAAGAAGCCTATGAGACCTATTTAGATGTTTTAACGCATAAAATTGAATACAAAGAGTTGGATATTAAAGATTGTGAATTTATTTTTACGGTTGTTGATTTACCCAAAGGCGGTAAACGATTGAAATTACTGAACGATAATGATGTTGTTGATAAAAAAAGTATAATTCAAATTAAAAATGACGATAATATCTGTTTGGCTAGATCCATCGTTACAGCCTTAGCTATTCTAAATCGTAAAATTTTATGCGAAAAATTGAATCTAGAAAAACTTACAGATTTAGATGTTAAATACATAAAAATGGGTAGAAAATTACAAAAAAGTTTAGCGATAAAATTGCATGAAATGTGTGATATTCCGTTAGAAATGTGTAATTTAGAGCATGTTAAACAATTCGAAATTTTTTTAAATATTCAAATAACTATATTTTGCAGAGAAAATTTTAACGAAAGAATATATAGCGGTGCCTATAAATCTAATTGTGTTTACATTTTAAAAAATAGAAATCATTTTGATGTCATTACAACGGTTACAGGATTTTTAGGAAAAAACAATTATTGTGATTATTGTAAAGTCAGTTATTATAGAAGTGATCAACATAAATGTTCTTTAAAATGCAATAGATGTTTTAAGAAAGAGAGTAATTGCGAGGGAGATGATATTCAGTGTAATGATTGTTTTAGATCTTTTAAAGGAAAAAACTGCTTCGAAAATCATAAAAATCACTCAGTCTGTAAAACACTGTGGAAATGTTTAAAATGTAAGAGAATTATCAACAGAAGTGAAAGAGAACCGAAAGATCATAAATGCGGAGAAAGACAATGTAAAAACTGCAGAGAGTGGGATATGGAAGATCATAAATGTTATATACGTAGGAAAGAATCTAAGGGAGGAGCTTGTAAAAACATTTGTCCCAAAAATATAGAAAAGAGAGAGAAATGGTGTGAGAAATGTAAAAGGTCAGGATTTACAGAAAAATATATGTTTTTTGACGTTGAAACGAACCAAGAGACAGGAAATCACCAAGTCAATCTAGTCATAAATCATGATTTTAACGGAAAAGAAAAAATATTTCAGAATGAAAATGAATATTGTAAATGGCTATTTCAAAAGAAACATAGCATGAGGAGTATTAGCGCATTATGGAAAAGGATTCGATTTTCAGTTTCTAGCTAAATACTGCTTTAAAAATAAAATTAAAGTGTTTACAATATATCAAGGAAATAAACTCATATATATGCAAGCAACCGCTTATAATATAAGGTTTATCGATTCTATTAATTTTACACTGATTCCGTTAAGAGAATTTCCTAAAACATTTGGACTAACGGAATTGGCTAAAGGTTATTTTCCTCATTTGTTTAACACTATGGAAAATCAAAATTATGTAGGAAAATATCCTGAAAAATACTATTATGGTTATGATACTCTGACTTTAGATCAAAGAAAAACTTTTGATAAATGGTATAAATCGGTAAAAAATGAAACATTTGATTTCCAAAAAGAAATTATAAAATATTGTAGGTCTGATGTTGATATTTTAAGAAAAGGATGTTTAGAATTGCGGAGATTATTTCTAAACATTGCTAATATTGATCCTTTTAAATATGTCACTTTAGCTGGCGTTTGTATGGCTATATACAGAGATAAATTCATACCAAAGGATACAATAGCGATAGATGAGGAGTTTATTCCAAAGGATCAATACAGTAAGAAATCGATCATTTGGCTAGACTATCTGTCTAAAAAACACACTATCAAAATACAGCATGCTTTAAACGGCGGTGAGAAAAAACTGAAATTAGGTGATAAAACTTATAAAGTAGATGGTTTTTATAATAAAACCGTTTATCAGTTTCAAGGATGTCATTGGCACGGTTGTCCTCGCTGTTTTACAGAATCCACTGTCAATCTTCAAAATCAGATATGTATGAAAGATTTGTATGAAAGAACTCAAAAAATAAATAAAAAAATAAAAGATAAAGGATTTGAATTGATTGAAATATGGGAATGCGATTTTGATAGTGACAAAGAAATTAAAAAATATATGAAAAATGAATGGAAAAGAGATTTTGTAGAACCTTTAAATCCTGGAAACGCATTCACCGGAGGTCGGTGTGAACCTACCAAATTAATATACGAAATGAAAGAAAACGAAAAGGGTAGATATATCGATGTTTGTTCACTGTATCCAACAGTGAATTACTTTGATTACTATCCTGTTGGTCATCCGGTAAAAATTTATAATCCGGAAAAATATGATAAGAATTGGTATGGTTTGATACAATGCAAAATACTTCCACCTAGAAAGCTCTACCATCCTGTTTTACCTTATAAAGGAGAAAAATTAATATTCAGTTTGTGTAAATTATGTTCAAAACCTATAAAATGCGAAAAGAAACAATGTAAAAAATGTTATGAAATGCGGAATAAAGAATGTAATCATACGGATGAGGAGAGAAGTTTTACTGGTACGTGGACAACTACCGAAGTTGAACTGGCTATTGAAAAAGGTTATAAGATTTTAAATATCTATGAAGTTTGGCATTTTGAAAAAAAATCTAATACATTATTTAAGGATTATGTTAAAATGTTTTTGAAAATCAAATTAGAAACAGATGATAAATGGTCTGAAAATTTCAAAACTGAAAAAGAATATAAAAGGTGCGTAGAAAAGAAATTGGGTATAAGGTTAGGAGAAATCAAAGAAAACCCAGGAATGAGATTTATATCCAAAATTTGTTTAAACTCTTTATGGGGAAAGTTCGGACAGAGAAAAAATATGAAACATACAGAGAATGTTACAGAATTGGCAGACTTTTATAGAATTATACTGAACGACCGCATTAAAGATTTGAATATGATATTTTTAAATGATGATTGTGTGCAAATGGATTATAAGATGAAAGATGAATATGTCCAGAATAACTTTAATACGAATAATTATATAGCAGCTTTTACAACCAGTTCGGCTAGAATAAGATTATATGAAATCCTTGATAAATTAGGAGATAAAGTAATGTATTACGATACAGATAGTATTGTTTATATCGATGATGGCTCCAATAAAGTAAAAACGGGCTGTATGCTAGGCGAATGGACCGATGAATTAGGAGAAGATAAATATATGAAATCGTGGATATCCGGAGCTAGTAAAGATTATGGTTATATTCTGAACGATGGTTCTGTAAAAGGAAAAGTAAAAGGATTTAAAATGAGTTATGAGAGCGAAACTAAGCTCAATTTTGACGAGAGAATGAAAACAATAACGGGGGAAATTGACCATATAGATGTAGAAATAAACCAATTTCAGATACAAAAAGATAGAAATATTATAGTGAATAAAATGAATAAAAGATATATGTTTGGATATGATAAAAGAAGAATTTTAGATAACTTTGATACTGTACCCTTTGGATTTTAAGCCAAATTTTTAATTTATAAAAATTGTTTTCTAATAAATGGACGATGTCACCCTTATCATAAATGTTCAAGGTTTTATATTTCCTTTTAAATCTATAGCGAGAGAAATAAGCTGGGTTCATTTAAAACAAGAAATAGGTGAAACGATTTCTGTGTTTACACCTAACTATGAATTAGCTGATCAAGACCATGGAATAGTTCGTCGATGTACTAACGATGTCCATGGTTTAAGATTTAAAAGATATTCAGATAATACAGGCTTATGGATTAGTAGTGACAATGTAAAAGATTATTTCATACAATTGCATCAGATATACGGAGGGACATTTGCTTTTAAGGGAGGAGTTTTTCTGAAAAGTACCTTTGAAGAATGGGGAATTCCTATAAAAATATTAGATGTACCGAGATGCGTTAGAATATTAGGACCTGGATGTTCTATGTACAGATGTCTATACTATAAAAATTGTCTTTCAAAAAATGTTTCTGAATAAATGGAAGAATTCAACAGCCTCAGATCGTTCCCTGTAACTCATAAGTTAAAAGATTTAGAGACAGGGAAATACAAACTGATTTCGTTGAAGAAAATTCAAACAAAATTTGGTAATATGACTATTGCGAGATTGGAAGTTAATGATGTAGAAAAAGATTATTTTCTTAAAAAGAGTCATGGAAAAATTTCTGAAAATGCAATAACAAAACTGAATAAAGGGGGTTATATTTTTCATTTTAAAGGAAAAAATAATGACGGCTATTATGATTATGAAGTAGAAAAAGCTTAATCCTACAATTTGTTTTAAATCTGACAATAATAATATTCAACATTTATCGAACTATGAAAATTTCAAACTCCCTAAATAATATTTACGAAAATACAAAATATTTCTGTTTTAACTACAAATTTCTTTACTGACATACATGTGTTCAGTTCGACACAAACTATTTTTTTATTTTATCGAACTAACAGAATAAATAGAATTGTAAGTAAAAAGAAAGATCTATTAAAAATTTAAAACATATTATAAAAATTATTTAACTTTTATTTCAGACTTCATTGTAATGCAATTGATAATAATATACGCAGCTCTTTGCTTTTCTTATTCCTATCAATATTATCCTAGAGGAAGGTTGTTTATTTCTTAATTGCCTGCTATTTTTTAATACTTACGCCTCTCAGGAAGACTTTAATTAATTTCCGTAAGAGGAGATGCGATAAAACCGATATATTCAAGGCCTTAACTGAATTTCGCTTCGAACTCTGATAAGAGATTCAAAGATTGATTGGAGATATAACAGCAGCGCGATTTACAGGAAACAGAGCGGAAATGCGTTCCAAAAAAACTTTGATTTCATACCGTGCGTCCATCCCCGGCGTTCGTTCTAATCGAAAATTCTGGAAGCTCTGACGTTGCCTTGATGACGTTGCGCTAGACATAAATAGAAAATGAATATTGATAAAGGTGTTATTTATCATGACGGAGCAACAGCAGCAACAACAACCAACAAGTCCAGTTCACCAAAGAGTTCAACATTTTTTAGAGACTATTTATAATGAAACAGCCTCAGCAAATGCGTTAGAAAGAGAGCTAGCAGCTGAAAAATGTAAAAAGAGAAGGGCAGAAGAAAGAAGACGCAAACTAAAATTCAGAATTAAAACTTTACTAGAAGATTTAAAAGCTGTTGAATTATCTATATTTCAATCTGAAGTAAAAATTTCAAACTTCGAAAATAATCTTTCTATAGCTGTTGGCAGCCTCAGATAAATAGCCCGGTTTAGCCTACGTCAAGGTTCTCCAGAAAGACAAAAAAAATATATAAAACTTTTGAAAAATGACAAAAAAAATATAAAAAACTTTTGAAAAATGTCAAAAAAAATTGAAAACTTTTGAAAAATGTCAAAAAAAATTGAAAAAAGGGTGGAAACGCCCGCTAAAGCAGCCGTAGCTAGGTCTCAAGCCCTGGTTGTGAAATGCTGAGAGGCGGGATTCAGGTATGTTTTTTTAATTGTAATTCTTATTATTGTTTTTAATTTAGGATCCATTAATTTATGATTCCATACGATATAAAGATTTTCAAAGGTATTTTATTAATGATTTTATCATAGTATTATTTTATAATCATCATTTGCTTGATCTTACAATAGATATTAACATTTGGCAAATTATGATTATTTAATCTTACAATTATCGTTACAACGCTCAAACTTTTTGATCTCATTAAATATTACCATCGGATGTCTAAAAATTGTTCAACAATTAAACCTTTGGATCGTTAAATATTAGCATTGGATCTCTCTAAAAATTGTTCCACACTGATAAAAAAATCTTTATAGAGTAATATTCTAAAATTTGTTCAAAAATGCACACATTTTGAAGAACTTTTTGATGAAAATCTTACAATAGTCGATATTTTAAACAGACAAATTTTTGATGAAAAATCTTACAAAAATCGTTCAATATTTGCGTTTAGTGGAGTATGAAAAGTGTTCCAGAGTAGGTGCCATATACTACTAACATAAAATTGATATGTTGAATTCGTTGATGTGTATGTTCCAACAGATATCAGAATATGCTAGGAATTGTATTTTTATATTTTATTACATTTGCCAACTGTGTAAGAGGAAAAATATCCTCGACTGTGATGGAAAAGGGATAATCATCCTGATTATGTAAAGGAACCGAAGAAAAAATACAAATAAATTACACTTGAAAACATTAAAAATCTCCCTCATCGGCCGATTGATTTATTACTGTAAAAAAATTCTTCATCTTTACATAAAAACTGATTAGCTTAAAACAATGGATGCCTTTTAGAAGATATGGATTTGAAACGAACAATGATTAAAGAGGACATTTTAAAACTTTTAATTTAAACATTTTAAAACTTTTTTAAGGTCAAATTTCGATGGTGCTTTTGGGCAGATGCAATGCACATGCGCATAGGAGCTCATTCGGTTGCATTATTACAGGGGGGGGAGATGTGTTCTTTATTTACTATGTTCTTTTATTTACTGAATATGATATGACCGTAGGGATATACTATTTGTATATACTTCATAGGTCCATGAAATTTTTTTCTTGCCGTGGGGAGTATGGCGACAATGTCAAACTAATTTGCATTACACAGTTGTTTACGGATTGTTTGTTGGGAGTTTGCATCGGAAATAGTACCGTATTTGACTGGGGGAAAAAACTTTAAAAATAAAATATTTGAAAGGCTGTTTCATACGCACCCCTTTTTAAATAATAAAGAAGCTTATTTTACTGATATTGTTATAGTATTTTTTTCCGTCATATTTTGACGGGTTCCATCTAGTTCATTATTTTATAATTATAAGAAGATTATTCTATTTTAAATACTTGCATGACAAATTAATGTATTTTTTAAATTGTAATTCATTTTTTTTCGAGTTGTAAATAATTTGTGCATACATTTTGCCATAACTTTAAATTTGAAAATTTCAGACATTTTTATAAATAATTTAAAATTTTGTTGAATAATTCTTTGTTGACACTAATTTAATATGCCGGAAAGTAAAGTAAATTCGGTGATTTTATTTTTATTTGCTTCTTAAAGATAGAATTTTAAAGAGAATTAATTGGGGCATTTCGTAAATACTTTCCACTTATCCTTCTTGAATCACTATAAATATATGGTTCAATTATCGCTTTTTTAGTAAAAA
Organism: Maratus michaelseni; assembly: GCA_963931845.1. Classification (NCBI taxonomy): domain Eukaryota; kingdom Metazoa; phylum Arthropoda; class Arachnida; order Araneae; family Salticidae; genus Maratus; species Maratus michaelseni. The sequence continues at coordinate 285,946,776 of OZ007591.1, read as the reverse complement.
ATGCTTTTCTAAAAAAAGTCTAATCATCCGTTCTTACACCACCAGTGGGATACGATCGCATGAATATTTTAATTTTACAGAATTTGAAAGAGTTCAAGCTTTGTTTTAAAAAGTCAGGGGAAAGTCTTTTTTACAACTTTTACAACTACGGAGGTTAAGCAAAACTATTTCAATTATGAGTCCATTGATTTGTATTTAAATACAAAAGTATAATTGCCTTCATTACAGTTTTAGAGTTGAAGAAATGAAGCCCACCTATTTAAATGCTTTAGAAAAATTATAATCATGTTTGTCCATTTGAGTTTTGATCACATTTTCTCAATCTTTGCTTACTTACTCTTCAAGAAATGTTTTACGATATCCATTTTTATTCCACGTATTATATCAGGTGTTAACACGAGAGAATGACGTTCAGAAAGCGACGTGTAAAAATGTATCTATAAATGGTAGCAAAACACTTTATTGTGGAATTAATTTTTTTATTAAATACACACAACAATATAAAAAGTTTGAAGAAGAGATTTACAAATTTTAAAGACTTTCAAACATAAAAAAAGAACAAAAAAATTTCCAAACACAAAGTACAAATTGGCAGTAGTATGAAGATGCAGTTTCTTCTTTGTTTCTTCTTTTTGCCTAAAGCTGAATATTTCAATCATTACATTCTGCTCAAAATGAGTCAGAACTGGAATATCCAGTTTTACTCGAATATATCCAACTTACTTTCTCGAATTATACATTTCCAATTTCTAGTTTTGCCTTTGTAATCTCACATGTATTTAACTTTAATATTTCTGTATTATGTTTCTCCATGTTCCCTTAACCGTACTAAAAAAGAAGTTTACTGACATTTCTACATGAAATCCAATATCATTGTTTGTAAAAATTATATATTTGCGCCAAACATCTATATAATTCATCACCTCAATTGTTTTATGTCATAATCAGTTATAATCAGTGCGTCTCTTATCTCGAAGAATTCATGTTAAGTTTACTCATATTTTTTGAATAATGTGGAACTAAATATGCTTATAAACAGTCACCTAACGAGTTGAAATATCATTTCGGGCAAACAGTTCTCTGAAAAAAAATAATTTCTATATTTCATAAAATTCTTTCTACGAAATTGTTTCTGCAAAAGTTAAATCTCCTGTCCTTTGAAATTCCAAATGAATATATAACTAAAGATGACTTGAAAACTTTTATTCGAAGAACTAAAACGACATCTTGCACAAACAATTATCTAAAAAGTAATATTATGTTATTATATGAAATTATTCATACTGACAGTTTTGACAACGTAAAGAATGTGAGAAAAAGGTCTCATTTCAAGCAGTAAACGTATGTTATAAGAAATGTCAGATAGATCCCTATTGTTATATGTTGATAAAGTGTGAAACGATTTATTAACATAAAATCACTTTGTTTCCTAGAGATCGCATGTTTTATAATTTTAGCATTAAGATTGAATATTGCTTTATTTAAATTAAATGCATTATTAGAAAAAATTAAAGTATCTTCTAACAATCAGAGAAGACATTAATGTAATTTTATGAATAATTGTAAAAGAGAAAATGTAAAATATAAAGTGTTTTAAATATTTCTTAGTCAAGAAAAAAAATACACAGAATTTAAAACATTTTAAGCGTCCTAACCGTGTTTTCCTCTCACGTAATTTTTTATTCAAAGGTTGAGTTAACAAAAATTGGATATTATTGTTAATTTTTTCTAGTGCGTAAGAATTACAGATACCTAATGTTATTAAATATAAATCCGCAAATCAATGCTTTTCATATCTATTATTTTGTGAATCATTAAGCATACATGAAAAATTCTGTCAAATGCTTAAAAGGTAAATAACTCACTTTTGGCAATTATCAGAAAATTGTTTTATTTATCACGGATCACTGTGCCATTAGCTATCCATTTTTCTATTCGGCCGATTATCGCGGGTATAGTCGTAGCTATATTTCTTTCAACTCACATACCAGAAATGTGTATTTAAGTAACACTTTAAGATTTTGTTTAAGAGTCTAAAAAATAAATAAAGTACTTCTGATATTGAGTTTAAAGAAAGTCCAATATATAAATCTGCTGAGTTTTTCGAACTTTAGTTGAATATTTGTTACAGATTTTCAGAATTAAAAACATTACATGCATTTTTTTTTTTTTTGAAAAATATGATTTTCACAGAAATAATCAGTTACGAAATATGATCTGCATATAACAGTTATGGTGATACTTATACAAAACTTAAAACTTACATATCATATCATGTCGTGAGTATAAGGAATTATCGACTTAAACATCTCGGAATTTCTTGAAATTTTACACCAATTCATATAAATTAGCATAAATAATATACATGAAAATCCAACAATTGGACAATTTAAGTTGTAGTTCATTACGTACATAGTACCTGAAAGTCTTTAATTGTTGGAAAAACAAATAGAAAACCCTCGTTATTATGTCGTGAAAATATGTTTAGTAAGTATTAAAAATTGACATTTTCTGTTAATTTTTCGTTAATTAAAAAGAAATTATATCAAAATCATTTATTGTAAAAAATGTTTTTAAACACCAATATACTATTTGAAATAATAAGTATTATACTTATTTTAGTTTTAAAAAAAATGGGTGGCGTAATGAGATAATTTAAACGTTTACTTTTTATTGTAGAATGTCATCTCTACATTTAAAACTAGGTGATTAATACAGTTTCAACGTAATAATTCTTTGGTAAATTTTAAAGTTGTATATGCTTATTTTATTTCTTTACAATATAATATCAGAATGTACAATACTCATACGCAAGAAAATATGAAATTAGATAATCCTGATGAATCACTCTGTTGAAAAATAGATAAAATAAACCAGATATATTAATACGTATTTTTGTTTTAATTCGATAAGTATTTTACATAGTAATAAATTTACATTTGAAATAATGTTATTATATTTTAACTTTTTTAAAATAAAACATAATACATTTGGGCGATTTTCTAAAATTACTTGAATAAGCTTAAGATGATTGCAGACTTTCGAAAATTCTGTTTGTGTCTTTTTGAGTAAACACTTTTATTTAAGAATTGTTTCATTGAAATGTTTCTCTTTTTTAAAAACTACTTTTCCTTTTTTTTACATCAATTAGAAATAGATATGTAGATTTATAAATAAAATTATGTCTGTTACAAAAAAAGTAACATTTGAAAACGAAAAGTTTCAAAATCATAATGAAATAGCTCGCTTATTAATAGGATTTCTACATGTTTGAGTTCATGTTAGTAGATTTGCATTAAATCTTTACAACTTAGCACAGAAGAAAATATTAGTTTAATTATTTTGACGTATCAATTGTCATAAATTTGCGAAATTGATTCTGATAAATTGCAATACTAGTTTATTTCCACAGATTGTTTCTTGTATGAACGACTTACACCTAATTTGGAATTATTTATTAAATACTAGATGACCCACCCGACGTTGCCCGGGCAGACTGTCATTGAAAAATATAACAGTGGAGAAGACTTCATAAAAAAAATGAATAATATTTATTTATACTAAAAACTTGTAAAAAAATTAAACAACAGCTACAATTTCAAAAGTAAAACAGTTAAGTTAAAAAAACCAAGCGGTCAGGGAAAATTATTACACTTACATTTAAAGAATGAAATGGTCAGGCAAGTTCTTACGGCTGAACCTAAATCGCATATCGGTATAAAATTAGAGTTTGATATATGACAATTTAAGATTTGTGAAATTCTAATGTGATGCATTTTATAAAACTTCATTATAAACACAATTAAATATACCTGAAGTAGGAGAGGGCAATTTGATTTCTGCCCCTATTGAGGTAAAAGTTAAGCAGCGTTATACTGCCGGACATGCTCTCTATAGTTTTTTTGCTTCAAGTGAATTTTGACGCTACAAATCTTTTATCAAATCGGAAGTTTCTGATAAGGCAGACAAAATTACTTTACCTTCATGACAACATTTGGTAAACTTCTTAATGCTGTTTAATTCGCATTTCCAATACAGTGCTTGGCAGAAATTGCACGTTTCACTCAAAGTCCAACAGTTATGCTCCGGAACGTGTAAATCAGTAATTTGGATTTCTAAAGCAACGCTTTCGTGCATGCGAGGGTTATTAGGAAAAATTTGGCGATCGCTTATGCTCTGTGTTTGACGGCGTTCTCGATCCCATCTATTTCGATTTTCTCTTCTTAATTCGGCGTCTTCTTCACTTTCGACGAGATCTTTTTTCTAATGATATTTTGAATCTCCATAATTGCAGCGAAAGAGCGAAACGTAAATAAACCCGATTTACCTCGGCCTAAATCCTGCGAAAGTACTTTTACCCAATAACAAATGAAATGCGTTTCATTCGGACGTTGCCATTAAACAATTAACAAATAATCGCTATTTCTGTGCCACGTACGATAGCGTAATATATATATAGATGATGAAGAATATCTGATCCTTAAACCACATCAAAGATGTGTGGTTAATAACATCAGTTTCAAAGATATGTTATATTGGTGGATTGTTATGTTTATAAGATATTGTTGTAAGTTATATAATGTATTGTGAGTCAAAAGAAATTAAAAATATTTTCTGCCCATTAAATGGAAGTTATATTCATTTCTGCGAGATAAAATACATCACGCATCGTAAATTCAAATTTTGAATGTAAGTTAGTGTGAAAATCCATACCTATTAAAACATTGTAACATGTTAAGTTGAGATAGAGATGTAAGATACGGAGTTGATTTCACTACTGAAAGTTTTGATTACTTAAAATGTCTCACATAGTAGTCTCGATATAATAAGAAGTTTCATATCCCACTGATGTATGTTTTGTGATTTTTTTTTAAAATCTGCATAATGCAATGTGACTGTCGTAGACGTATTTACTGTCCATGCTTCAGTTCAAATTTTGTTTAGAAATGATGTTGAACATTAACAATTGAACTGCTTCCATTAAAATAAACGTGCATCTTTTGTTATTGTTGTTGCTGCTGCTTCTAGGTCGTCGTTTCTGTAAGAGGCCGTAAGTAAGCGCAGCTCTGTTTTGTATTTATCGTCGCCTACATCGTGATCTAGAGTACATTAAAAATTTTGGACAAAACAGAGACTTATTAATTATTCCTATTTTTAAAATACGTACGTATCTTGTTCATAAATACCGTAGTTAAAAGCAAAGCTTTATAATCTGATAACTTTTTGTGAGTTATCCTACACAGTGAAATAAATTTCAAAAGCAAGCAAAATAATGTTTAAAAGTCGACGTGATTGTAAAGAATAATGTTTTTTATCTGCCAAGAATGCTGTTAGACCAACAAAACGAAAAGAAAAAGAGGATTAATTCTATAGTCTTACATGTACTGTCGTTTTAATAGTTTGTGCTGCATTTAGAACTATTCTGCCTATTAAATTTTGTTGATTTTATAGTGTAGTAGTTGAGTGGCAATCGGATGTTATACTTTGCATTGAATGTAATATTAGATTTTGGATAAAAAATTGTAATTTTTCTTTATTTAGAAATAAGTTACACATATATTTGACAAAGAAAAAGTTAGGGAAAATAAAAGCTTATCGCCCAATGAATAAACTAATCAACAATCAAAAATGTCCAATTGTAATGTAAACCAAAATATATATATATATATATATATGTGTAAACAAAAATCAATCATGATAAAAGAAAAGCAGACATCACTTAAAAGATATTTAACAATTTGCATGATTAATTAATTATTATTATTCCAAAGATATTTAAAAAAAGTTCTTTCAGAAAAACACCCATCAAAGTAAATATATTTTATACGAATTTTAAACACCTTACGAAATAAACAATCAAAATAAAACGGCGAATGAAAGCCACTAAAATGGCACCTTTTTGACGAAATTATATAAAACATTTAAGCTTTATAAACTAAAATAACTGATTTCTCAAAATAATGTTATTTTGATCCAGGAAAGCGTTGCATTTTTAAGAAAGGGGGAACGGTCTTAAACATTATCGATTCAAATTTAAAATATATGTTTTTATAAATTTGAGGAATGAGGGAAAGTGACACCAATAAGTATATGATAATCTTCATAATTTGTATTTTATTTTTGTATTCGAGCAAACGTTGTATAGCCCAATTGCAATTTATAGGATTTATTACAGAAGCTTTATTAAAACTCTGATGAAAACTGATATCTCTGAAATAAATTCGAAATTCGAAATTCCGAAGAAAATCCATTAAACATTACGGTTTATTCTTACTTTCAACTCGCTTTTTACCGTATTCTCGGAGTAGTAAATATGAAATAGACATTCATATGTAGTCTGATTTTAACGTATATTTTTCATATTTACCATCACTGATCGTGTATTTGTTATATAGACAATATTTTTATAGTCATCTTTTAAAAAAATTCAATTTAAGAATATAGGATCATTAATAATAACGCGTGATCATATTTTGTCGAGCCAGAATGAATAATTTGCGTTACCACTCAAGGAGCGTGGGTGAAAAGCACAGATAAATTGATAGCTCTGTTCATTCGTCTCTTGAAGATTTTTGTTCATTTATGGATCGGATTATAAATGTTTCTAACACTGATTTATCATAATAATAAAAGTACTGCATACGATGAATAGTCTATATCTATGATTAACACATTGTAACATAGTAAAAAACAAAGGCATATTTTTATGTCACAAAACGTATCATTACAGTAAAGTAGTCCTTCAAATTAAGTTGTAATATTTTAGAAAATTAATTAAATTTTTACACTTTTAAAAATAAAAATAAAATAATTTTATAAAACAATCAATTAGAAAGCACATTTATATGTTTATCAATAATTTTTCAACTATCCTAAAATATTTAAAATGTTTACTCATTTTTTTTAAACTATAGCAAATGATTAGGTTTTGTCTAACCCAATATCATAAAATATATGATCCGAGCAAAATCAAGCATACATTGTTTAATATGCTTTAGGATATAGAGTGATCGATCTGTTTGAAACTATCCATCTGGAATTTCAAGATTTTTTTTATGCTTAAATCGATCGGGTAATAAAATATTTAATACTGAGGAATCATAGCTGCAAAAACAGCGCCTACAATAAGTATGATCGATATTTTCAATTCGGAAAACAAATCTTAGCAGAACTAGATTTTGGACATGAAAAATAAATCATATAGATCATCCGTAAAAACACTGCATTTACAAATATGAAAATATAAATAATAACATGTGATCATACATTATTTAACACAAAAGTAAAATTTCGGTATCAAAATGAAAATGAGAATCAGAAATAGTGATGGATTTGCTTTTATCCATAGTGATTGATTGGTCTTTATCCATCCATAGTGTTGATTCGTTTGAAACCAATTATCTATAAAATAAAGATTTTCATTTTGTATAGATCGATCAGATAATAAAAGTTTCTAACACTGATGAATCGTGGCAATAAAAGCGCAGCATTCCATAAAATATATTGCTTTGAAAAACAAATAGCGTTGAAGATTGGTTGGAAAATATTTTCTACCTGAAAAATATTATTTCAGGAAAATGCAGCGTCACAGAAAAATAGAATATTTTAGAAAAATAAAGAAAAAATAAACCTTCACCACTACAAGTTTTAAATTTTGTATGCGGGGAATTAAATTCATTATAACATTGTAGTCGTTGTCGTAAAGTTTCTAAACAATTTAATTTAATAACGAGGGTATTTGTCCAATTGGCCTATGTAATTTTTTTTCTTTTTGCGTTATAATAACAATAACACGAAAGACGAAAACATGCATAAGGATTCACTTGTGGTGTTAAAAAAATATCTTAGTTGAAGTAAAAGATAGCACAGAAGTGTCTTGGTAGAGGCCTCAGAACACAAGAAACATTTTGTTTAATCCTTATAGCATGTAGATAAAGCCAAGAGTAAGTCATTTCACATTTTAAATTAGTGACGTTTTGGCAAGATAAAAATATTGGCTAAGCCACAATTTTTGCCAATGTATAAATAACCATTAAATAGAAATACATGGGGAATTTTAATTTACATGTAGAGAGTACTGATAATTAACTAGCCGTTAACACCTGAATGAGGAGAGAGAATTTCCTGAGCGCAGATAACTTAAAACTGGGTGAAGAATCAATTACCGATTAAAGGGGCTATAATATTTAATATAATATTTAGAGGCTGTACAGCGCTTAGAATACATAGTGTGGAAAAAGGTTTTACCGCTTTTAATTCAAAATTTTCTAATTCAAACCGGAAATTCTGAAATTTTTACTTTAACACCTTGAAGGGCACCGGTATATTATATATACCGCTTAATTTTAATCCCAAAATGCCACAATGACACCAGAATTTTATAATCAAATTTTTAATTTATAAGATACATGAGGAAAAGCTTTTACTTATTTTAAAATAAATTCGTTCGTAAATCCTGGTGCAAATCAATCATTTCAATATTTTAGCTACAAGAGTACTTTGCCCCTGAAGGGGTTAAGAAGTCACGAAATATCTGCCATTAAGTAACCAAAAGAACATTATAGGGAATTTCTGGTATGAATGCAAAATTTCGGAATAAAAAAAAAAGCCAAACTGGTAATGTTTTAAAAAGTGTTAAAAAATTATAGCGATACACGAACAACGATGCGGTACAATAACAGGGCGATCGTAGCGACATCTGCTTTAAAAATAGATTTACCTCTAGCAAAAGTAACTGTTTCACTATTGACAGCATGGAGATAATTTCTGTTAATAAAGTCTTCTTGTAAGTGTATATTTCAGATGTAACTGATTTTGTAGTTAATTTTTTATCATATCAGGGAATTAATATTTTCCACTCTTCTAGCAGAGATTCATCCTTTGGAACGCTAAATAGGGATAGTTTCCAGTTTGCTGTCTTGTATCGAGTACTGCAACCAGGCACAAAAGAATGCGTATCACGTTCTTTGCCCATGATCAATATCATTCCTATTTCCAAAGCTTATGAAAATCACTATCAAGTCAAAGGAAATGGGGTATAATTTAAATATTTACCACCAGCTGAAACGTTTTCTCTGTTCGATTCTTATACAATGTTTGCGTTGAAAAGAGCTAGCAGACAGTGGCATAGCCAAAGATGAGGGGTTCAAATGCTCTGGAAACCCGTAATATTATAAAGTTTTTTTTCTCCTTCAATATCGAAGAAAATTCTCCAATTAGATAAGGCAAAAATATTTTTATAAAATTAGTGGTATCCAAATCATCTGGACTCAACCCTGTCTACGCCACTGCAAGAAGATGTCGCGTCAATCGACCCGTTATCTTTTCAGCATCGTTCTACATTTATCGGATTCAATTTTTTAGTACTATTTTGTAACCGTTTTCCACTCTATGTATTATAGGCGCTGTAACAGAAGTCTAAAAATTCATCTGTGGTTGATTTTCAATCGCTGAGAAAAAGAAATCTAAGAGTAACATTTGAAAAGGCACTTAGTTAAAAATTAACTGTTTAGGATAATATTGCGTCAGTAGATGCAATACGCGAAAAAACTTTTTGACTAAAGTAGCTGTCTTTTCTTTTCTTTTTTTAATCACAGAATGGAACAAGAATGAGCTTTCTGGGAACATTTAAAAGAATACGCAAAAGTGAAAGAGATAAACCTTTCATCTAGATATACAATTAATAAAAATAACTGATTCTTGTAGAAAATTCATATTTTGTTTGCTTTTTAAACTAGAGCAGATTTAATGCCGACAAAAGTCTAAAAATACTAATTAGTCTAATTACCCATAAAAAACAAAAATATGTGATAACAAAAGATACCATATATCATTGTCGCAAAATTTCGCTTACAATAAAAAATAAATAATAAATAATAATAAATAATAAATTAATAATATAGCAAATATATTTTGGATTCATAAGAAGGAAATCATTGACTGTAACATCCGACCATGCTGTGAGTAATTCAAAAGAATATATTGTATTATCCACACAATAGGCGAGAAAAATAAATATATATCTAGGAATTATTCTGCTAGAAACTATTCATCTGTAAACTGAAGATTCTTTTTCTCTGTAGATGAATGAGGTATCCAGCGTTTTTAATACTGACGGATCATGAAATTACAAATACGTGAAAGGAATAAATTAAACAGATTAAGTGTACACATTAAGTACACATTAAGTGTACACATTATGTGAACATATTAAGTATGATCAATGTTTGTGCTTCTAAAAATATGACAATGCAATACAAAAATCGCAGATTTTTGAAAATTGGAAACTGAGTTGCATTCACAAGTGGGACAATATATCCTACTAAAATCTGTGCACGCATATCACTTCTAATTGTCACGGTCTGTCACGTTTGTCAAATTCTGTCTGAAGCTCTGTCTACTTCGGAACCACATGGAGTACAGGGTTGAGAGTGGTACCATTCGAACCAGAAAATTTCCTAAATGACATGTCGCTATGATATGACATTTGCAATGCAATTGTAATTCAACCGTAAAGAACTGATATATTAATTGAAAGCTAATCAACCAGCTTAAACTGACCCAATGATCTCTTCTGTGAATATCCGTGGGAATTTATAGTTTTTAAAGCACATGAAGGGAAATTGGAAAGTTTTTCATCCTTTTGAAATTACAATTGCCTCATCCTCAATAAAAAATGAGAAAGAAAACAGAAAAATACTAATTTTTTCATGGTACCTTCCCGGTTGTTACGATATCTCTACTTAAAAAAAATATTTATTAATATTTACTGTTTCAAAAGCAATTTTTCTGTGGATCGATTGCAAATTGTTTTCATGTTTTTCGTTTTCTAAGCAGGTTTAAATTTCCACCCTTGTGCTTCGGATGAAAAAACAAAAACAAAAACAAAACAAAATAATAATAAAGTAAAATAAAATAAATACCCACTTATAACAATTTTTTGTTATATTTGAGTACCACTTTTCCTTAAAAAAATATGGATATGTTCGATTTAAAAAAAATGTAGATATCGACAATGTCAGAATCTTTTGGTTTTTTCAGCATCTTCGGATATATATTTTTTTAAAGTAAAAATATAACGAATTTCATTTGTTAAAAGAAAAGCGCAGTGAGCGTGGTTTCGAATTCTGGAATCATTTGTACATATTTTTATATAAAAATATAAAATCATATGAATTCGAGTATGTATGCATCCGAAAGTATTCAGCGTCACAAAAATTAATTCGCTTGGAAAGAAAGTCGTACTTAAATCGGAATCTTTTGCATAAACTGACTGTGTGCGAAGCATTCTTGTCTTTAACATGAGAAATGCAGTGCACCCCCAAACACTAGATTCGTTTGGAAATTGTTTTTTTAAATTAAAATTACAAAAATATAAAATCGAGGTTCATTTGTTTATAAAATCGACTAGCATAACGGTCGAAGCCTGCAAGCCTATAGAAATAAAATGCGTGGGTATGTGTATGAATCTATATCGCTTCCAAGACTGCCTGAAGTATAGGGCCCAGAGAGAAACATGATCGTAGAAAAATCCGTGAAAAGCCTTCTCTAATAAATACGACCATAATTCGCCGAGATATGAAGTAAAATCACTAATCGAACACATTTTAATGAGGTTCCATTGTCTCGGTGATTGCTTTCGTGGATATACTAGGAATATGTGGTAGACAGTCTGACGAGAAACAAAAACTTTTTCTAAAGTTTAAAATTGCGATCGCTCTCTGCGTAAAAGAAATGAAATCTCTATAATAAAACCGTATGTCATGTGACTGTCCTCAACAGTTCCGGGATGCCGCTTCACTTTTTCATATGCCAGGCAGCCATTTTTATTCAAAATTATTTTTTCTAATAAAACTGCATAAAAGTTACATTTTTAGAAAGATCGTTCAAAATAAATTAATATTTGAGAGATGACTTACGTTCAATTATGTATACATTCTGCAATAACTTCAGTTTCAATTAGGTTCGCTGTTCAAATTTTCTATCCATGAAAGTAAACAACAACAAAAAAAAAGATTCATTCGTTGTGAACGTTTAAAATATTAAACCATGAATTTTTGGACCGCTGCCTGGTGTAAAAAAAAAATAATCAGCACCAGTGAGACAGTCAAAGTTTACCATAATTCTGTTCCATACAACTCAACTTCCTTCGGATCTTTTCTTGATGTAAGTTGAACTCCGTGGTTGAACTCATGTAATAATATTTAATGGATCAAATTTCGAAACAAATTGTCAGCTTTTATTTTTCGTGTGTATTAATTAGAAACGATATTTTAATTTTGAAATCAAATGTTTTGATTTATGATAATATTTCTTATTTATCTATTTTCTATTTTAAAGAAAAATGTGAACGTCATGTATTTTAAATTGGAACAGCTGTCACGGACGCACCAGGGTTGGCGGAATTTTTGTTTTGCGCCATTTTGGCGAGAAAATCCCATTTTCAGGTACCTATTAGAGATTACTAAAACAGCATATACTTTTATTTTATTATGAAATAGTTTATTTTATATTAAAAACACACACACAATGATTAATTTATTATAAAGTGGGTTAAGCGGTTTTTGTCAAGAAAGATGAAATACATAACAACAAAAAATATGCGAAATGCTACCACGATCGCAAAAGTTCTTGATTTGTCTATTAGATTTTTCCGGTTTGGCGAAGGATTAAGGAAAAAAATAAATTATGAATAAAAATAATTTGTTACAATGCTTAACATACATTTAAGGGCGACCAAACTGGTCGCCAGTGGCGGCTAGTTATAAGGATATCAGCTGCTAGCTGCTCGGTACTTATGATACATTTCAGTTAAAAAATTCTAAAGTTGTAATTTTAATAGTGGCAACGCTGTTGTAGAAACGCCATACAGCAGAACTCATGAAAACAGCTTACACTAAGATAATAGTAGCTGACGCATATCCATTTTGTTTCGGTTTATTTGTACGCAGTTCAGCATCAATCTACCGCAGCCGGAGTTGGGGTTGTCTAAGTCTCGGTTCTGATTGGCTGAACCGGTTCTAATTAGCTTGGTTTTTCGACTGGGCTTGAATTTGGGTACCAAATCTGCGAGGATGCGTCAGCCTCTATTATAGAAGTTCTAGCTTACACAACACATACGTCACATACCTGCCTTACCTCAGAGCAAAAGCGCTCTTAATAATAATGTATCATGGCAATATAAAGTTGATTCCATAAATATAATGTATATTTTTGTTTTAAAACAGAAATAATTGTAGATTTTTGAAGTGAAAACTTCTTTAGGCGCGTTGTGCATTTTTTGAGATGGGAAAAAACTATTGAGATCGCGACCCTGTTACCGACACCACTGTATATGTTGCCAATTCATACAATGAAGCGAAAGTATCAAAAGGAAATAGTTTACGTGCAGAAAGCGAAATGATTGGTATTATGAATAAAAATAATTCAGAAAATTATTTCAAGATAAATTTAGCACTCGCGGTGAAAACAGATAAAAGTGACACAACTCGCGAGACCAAATCAAAAGATGAAAATGAAATAACAAAACACGGAAAATATTATAATTTAACAAGCACGAGAAAAATAGACGGAAGTAATATAAAAAAAGTGAAAATAATGAAATATTTCACAAAAGTTTTAAGAAACGTGGTTACCGATACGGAAATGAAGTGAAATCATTTTATAGAAAAGAAAAATTGTTGATAGAAATTATAGATACCGCAAACAATACGCGCAGTATGAAGATATAAAAAAGCATAATGCTCACGAATACAGTAAACAAGACAGGCAGCAAAGAAGTCATTTTTGGAGTGATAGGAGGCGGGAACCCTATTTTGCAGATAAATGTTATTACATAAGATATGAAACTAAATCTCATGGAAGAAATGATGAATGTATTGAGAGTTGTTTAAATTGTGGATGAAAATTCATAAGTTTCATTGGTATTCATTTCAAAGAATACCAATTAATTAAATTTTATATTTCATTTATTTGTAAATTTACGTTTTAAGCAATAGATTGCAATTTTTGTAAGTAAAATAATATGCATTATTTTTCATGTACAATAGCGCATTAAATGAAAATTGTAATATAATTTTTGTAGTAGTAGTTTATAATAATGAATAAAAAAACACTTCATTTAATAGTATTTCCTGCGCAATAAAACGTTTCCTGACGATTCAAAAAATACACACGTAATTGTTCAAGTTTTCACTTCTGTCGGCACTCCCGGAGTGCCATTGTTTTTTTTTTTAATTTCGACGACATAATTTTAGGAATAAAAATAGTGTAAGAAGTTCCAATATTTAAAAACGAAATTCTGATATTTTATAAAAAAGTAGATATAATAATACTTCCATAATAAGAATGTTATGTAAATCATTCTGAAACATAAACTACTTAAAATATTTCATTTGTCTTAAACGAATTTGATACACATATATATATTTAAGTAAATATATTTTAGATTTGTTAGAATTGATTAACAGTAACATGCCACCATGCTTGGTGTAAACTTTAAGATTAAATTGAATTTTCCACACAAATGTCGAGAATGAGGATCATATATCCAGTGCTAAATATGTTGTAAACTATCTATCTGTACATTGAAAATTGATCTTTTTTTCTCCTTAGATGGATGGGTTAGTAATAGTTTTCCTTACTGACGAATCATGTCATTAAAAACACAGCACCAAAAATGTATGTTCAATATTTTTGATTCAAAAATAAATTGTAACACAGTGTAAGATGTAAAAATAGTTTAACGACCTAAAAAAGTTCGTGTCAGGGAAATACTGTATTTAAAAATAATAAAATAAAATAGGATTATAGGAAAAGAAGAAAATTTTAATACTTTCGGAAATGGAAACAAAATCAACTGTAAAAATAACCCACTGTAAACAATAGTTATACATGCATTTAATGAAATAGTACGTAGAATAATATATTCAGTTGCAATAGATATGAGTTAAAACTGTCATTACTTGCCTCCCCCGCACATAAAATTAGGTTTAATGAAACAATTGGTAAAAGCCTTAGATAAAACAGGGGATTGTTCTCGATATTTCAATGAAGTTTTTCCACATTTATCGGAAGGTTAAAATCAAAGAAGGTGTGTTCGTCGGCCCAGATATAAGACGGTGAATGAAGGACGAAAAATTTAAGGAAAAAATGAAATCAGTCGAGAAAAATGCATGGGTTAGTTTCAAAGACATTAATCAGACGTTTTAGAAAATTACAATGATCCTAACTACGTAACGATCGTTGAAAAAATGCTTCAAAACTTTCAAAAACTAGGTTGTAATATGAGTTTAAAAATATTTTTCTGCACCCCCATCTTGAATATTTTCCTGAAAATATTGGTTCAATTAGTGAAGAACAATGTGAGAGATTTCATCAGGACATAAAATGCATGGAATAAATGCTATTAAGGACACTGGAATGTCAATATGTTGGTAGATTACTGTTGGGGGCTAAAAAGAGACACTAAACCAGCTTCAAAATCTAAAGGACACAAGCGTTCTTTCATGATAAAGAAAAGTAATTTAACTGTATATATTAGAATATAATTCCTAAGAAAACATGCACACACATTTATATATGTATATACAATTTTATTTATTTATCTGATTTTTTTGTACATTTTTTAATGAATATTGTGTAAGTTGTATATTCTCAAATTCCAAATTCTTAGTTTCTTAATTGTAAAAAATCCTGACGTGATACATAAAAATGGATATTATTTTTGAAAAAAACATAGCAGATTTCTTACAATTTATATAAATTCATGAAAACACCAGAAAAAAAGTTAAATTTTGTAGGCCTGTGTTATAACATAACATCACATTTTGTATAACACAAAAGAAAAAAATATATATATCATTAACATAAAATGTGAGAATAAGAAATATATAAACAGTGATTGTTCTGTTGGAAATGAGCCATGTGGAAATAGAAGATTTCCTTTCGGCTAAGATAGATCGGTTAATAAAAGTTTCTAACGCTGAAGGATCAGGATAATAAAACACAGCAGACAATAACTCTGTTTGCTATTTTCGTTTCAAAAAACAAATTGAAGTACAATAAATTCTGTTTTCAATCTGAAAAAAAGGCCATTTCGAAAAATACAGCGTTGAATGAAAGTGTAATATGTTAGAAAAAAGAAAGAATATTTACATTCTTTCCAGTTAATAATTAATAAAATAGTATACGCGAAATTACAAATTTTAAGCAATATATATTTTTTTATAGTCTATCTAAAAAAAAAATTGCTTTCAGATATATTAAAATAATAATTATAGAATGTAAACATGCATTGTCTATTCCAATAGAGCTAATTCTATCATTAACAAAAAGTGCGAAAAATCTGTGTCATCGACACAAACTGAAAATTTTCTTTTTGTTTGAATATATCGTGTAATAGAAGTTTTGCACAATTGGCGACATTCAAAACACAACATACAGTAAGTAAGTTTGTGTTTTTTGCTTTAAAAAGATATTGAATTGAAACACTAAAAATAGTAGAAATTTTTTCAGGCTGGAATGTATTATTTCAGGAAAAATTCACTATTAAATAAAAAACTAATATATTAGAAAAAAGAAGAAGAAATTAAATTTACATAATATAAATATTAAATATAGTGTGATTGGAATGTTATTCTTTAATTAAAATGTTTCCATTACTAAAATCACCAAGAACATGTATATCTGACGTACATGCATCGACGTAATGATATCTGACGTAAATCATTAACATACTCGTATGTCTGACGTTATGGAAATAAAAGCTATGTGTTGGATATTTTGATCAAACTTATTTTTATTGAAATTTTTGAACTATTTTATAAGTTTTTATAAGTGGTAATTTTTATTTTTAGGTTAGTAAAATGAGTCCTGTTTCAAACTTTAGTCCAATATAGTTTTGTCCCGTTTTCAATAAAAAATATTTGGAATTCGAACAGTGATTTGTGAAATTGTCGCAATTTTCAAAAGTAATTTTTAAAATTGTTTTGTGTTCCACAGTGATTTGTCGACATTCATAAAAGGAATCCTATTTTAATCTTTTAGCCCAATATTGTAAATTTTTTCTTCTGCTATTTTCCATATTTAGCGATTACCTTATTCGATTTTTAGCGTTTTTTGTGCATTCTACTGAGGTTTTTCCACTTTAGTAACAGATGTCCGGTTTTAGTATTTTTGCCAAAATAAAGTAAATTGTGTCATTCTCTTCAAAAAAGTTTATTCGGAATTCGTACAACGATTTTTGAAATTTCAGCGATTTTTTATGCGAATTAATGAATAAAAATTAAAGAAAAAACATATTGTTATTTCATTATGTTTTTCACCAAGCCATTATATAATCAATTTTGTTATTCATTAAATAAAATATATATTTCTTGTCTGAGTTCATTTTATATTAAACAAGTAATGCAGTAAATACAGTTTGGCATAGATCCAAATACTTTGTGCGAATTTTTAATGCATAAACCAAAACCAATTACAACGTTATAATGCACAAATATGAAAAATGGCACAAAAAGACGCATACGGCCGTTTCAAGGATGCATCGATCCCCTTCCTCAGTGCGAGGAAAAAAAAATATAAAAATGGGTTTAAAGAACCCCTCGGTTATAGCCCCGAGTACTGGCTTGAATGAAAATGCTAAAGCAAGAGTTTATATATACCAAAGAAAGTTGTGCGTTATAACGTTGTAATTGGTTTTGGTTTATGCATTAAACATAGTTATACAGTTTGGATTAAACTTAGGGAATCGTTAAGAATTACACAAAGAATAAACTATATCATGCAAACTAATGTCGAGAATAAGAAATATATTTTAGAGTGGTTGATTTTTTTTAAGACCACCCTCTGTAAATCGACTTTTGATTTTCTGAACATATGAACCGGGTAATAAACCATTTTAACACTGACTGATCATGACAAAAAAACACAGAGAAAGATAGGTACACAATAAGAAAAAAGAATTATTTTTTCAATCTAAAAAAAGAGCATTTCGTGAAAATACTGAAATAAATGTTTAATAATTTAGGAAAGGAATGTTTTATATTCCTAATATTATTTTTTTAAATACTCTACAGTAAACTATATAGCGACATTACGTTTATGAAACACAGTTTTTTTTCACAGTTACTCTGAATGTAATTCGTTTATTTAAATTATTTATCGTAATATAAGGTTATATCTTGTTAAACTCCGTAAAATAAATATCAACCACATAAAATGCGATGGAAGGAAATATAAATACTGCGATTGATTTGTTGGGAACTATCATTTGTAAATTGAGAATTTCTTATTTGTGCAGATTGACCGGGTAGTAAAATATTTTAACACTCACCGATCATGGCTCCAAAACCACACAATGCAATAAATTTAATCCTTTATTCCGCTGTTTGCTTCTAATAAAATGAGTACATAATAAAATAAAAATATTATTACAATAAAAAAGAAAGAGCATTTCGAGAAGATACTGTGTTAAAATAATTTTTAATATTTTAGGAAAGGAAGAAAATGCTTTACATTTTTAACATTAAATTTTAAAATATTCTAATATAAACTAAAATTTCACTTTTATGGAACATAATTTTTATAGTCATTCTAAAAATAAATTGTTTCTTGAAATACGAAACTATAAATTTTCACATGAAATAATACTTTCTCTAAACATAAGTAAACACTTTTAACAAACATTATTAAAAATAAGCATGCATCACATAAAAATTGATCAAATAAATATATATACGGCCTATACAATATAAAATATAGACACCTTCAATTTCTAAATTGGAAATTTCTTTTCGGAGCAGATTGATCGGGTAATAAAATTTATAACACTGATCGATAACAGCAATAAAAACAATGCATACAATAAATATGTTTTGTATTGTCGATTCGAAAAATAAGTAAGAATGAAATAAAATAGAAAGATGGTTTTTATATATATATATAAGAAAAAAGCTCATTTTAGGAAATATTGAGTAAAATAAAAGTTTAATTGCGTAGAAAATAAAGAGGTTTTTGTTAATTCCCCAATATATTTTTAGGTAGCTTTCAATACAAAAAAGTATAATGCTACCTATTGCAGCCGTTCGGAGGAAAGCAGTTCCGGAAAATTTCGATATATTTTCACCGCTCATGACCCCCAGACCCCAAAACTACCATCCGTTCAAATGTTGATTTATATATATATCCATATATATATCTGACCTATGTCATACGATAATGCTCGTATTTATAAATCAATTTTGATGAAACTAATTGTGTGTATTAAGCTCACCAATGTCTCGACCGAGTTCGTTTTGGCCAGATTTTTCCGCTATTTTGTTTCAAGATGGCGGCCATTTAAAAATTTAAAACTAAAATAAATATATAAAAAAGTTAAAAATTCAAATTTAGGCCTTGATACAAAGATTCCAGAGCATTTTTTGGTTTACCTCTATCTTAAAAAATGGCTGAGATAGAGCAGTTTGAAATTCGAGGGTGGCTGACATTTTGAAACAAAACAGCACATTAACGCGATTACTCGAAATTTTCTTTCATTGTTGTAATAATTTTCCCAATCATACGCATAAAACTATATATTCATATGTGTTAGCACCAAATTATCGCCAAAATTGGCGACCAAAATAAGTCTTCATAAATGAAGCCAATTTGGCTATTGCACAATAATTTGGCGAATTTCTTATTCAAATTCAGTATTAACGAATCTTTTGTAAACGTTTCTTTGCATTTTAACTTGCTGTTTTCGTGTAACATTAGCTAAAATTTTAAAACGAAGATATGGGAAAGCTACCTTTTCCTCCCGGTACAGGCCGGAAGGACTTTTTTTAATTCTATCCTATAAACTGCAGTTTCTTGTTAAGAAATTTATATGTTTCACAAACATTCTGCAAATCATTTTCATTCAGAAATGACAAATTATTAATAAATTACAATTATTCTTTTTTTAATAAAAAGAAAAAGAAATTTTATCATCTGCACAAATATGAAACTAAGAATTATAGATATATAATAAATATTACTTGAAAAAGATCCATCTACAAATTAATGATTTTCTCCCTATCAGGCAATACAAATTTGAAACACTGACAGATCAATAATAAATAATAAAAGAACAACATACATTAACTGTGTTCGATATCTTTACTTTCGGAAATAAATGGAAACACACATATGAAGTAAAAAGAAAAGCCGTTTGAATCCATCTATCTGTAAATTGAAGATTTTCTTTCGCTTTACACCTTAGAGAATTTGGATAATGAAATTTTGTAACACTGGCTGTTTATTGCGTTAAAAACACAGACTTCAATCTATAAGACCTGTAATTTTGTTACTGCTATATTTTTTTACATACTACTATCTATATTTTATATACTACATAAATTTTATATACTACTATACATTTTATTTACTGTTTTATATATGTTACTAATATATATAATTTCTTCAAATAATATACTGGGAACTACATTTTTTAGCTTAAGGAATATATTTTTCCCATAGTGATTCTAAAAATAATCTGTATTTAAAAAAGAAATTTTACTAGCAATAACATCTGATCATACTTTTTATAAGCAAGGAAATTAATTTTGTCTTCCACACAAAAGCAGAAAATATGAAATATTAGTTTAGTGATTGACCTGTTGCCAACCATCTGTAAATCGAAGGTTTTCTTTACGATCAGATGAATCAAGTATAATGCATTTTTAACTATAACGGATCCAGGCAACACAATCACAATACTCAGTAAATATTTTCAGTATGTTTGCATCGATAAACAAATGTTAACATAATAAAAATAGACGTTTATTTTTATTATCAGGAAAAAGTTTAATAGTAGTTTAGAACTGAGTTTTCCATCTGTGTCTACAGCACCACTTCTCGACAAAATTTCTAACCAATTTTAAAACTATTGTATCAGATTATTACGGTTTTCATAATAAACATACCATCTTGTTTAATTATTCTATCGATCTTCGTTACTGAGTTATTTAAATTTACAACCAGATAGTCGTTTGTTGGACACCCGGTATTTTGGAAAGATAGAATGCTTTAATATTTTATCTAAATCAGACAATATTAATTTTAAAAATAGTACACTGAAAATTATGTTTAGACATTTATTAGAATATTTTGTGTGTTTGAAAATATATACTATATGATGTATACTTATGTGTTTGAAAATATATATTTTAAATCATTCAAATATAGTAAATCAGGAAAAGAGTGAATTCAGTGTACCACGAACAAACGTTGGGATCACGAATAATGTGCCACTGGCGACATGAAATTTAAGTTTGCATTCATAGTGATAATAAGAAAGATTTCGATGAAGCAGTAGTTAAGTTGATCAATATGTCTTTCCTTATCCTTTGTATCTTTCATATTCCAAATTAAAATTACACTTGATACTTTATGGGGTTTTTCATTTCCGTTAACAATCCAAAAGCCAAATCAATTTAGAGGGTTAACCTAGCCCGTTCAATGGGGCAGGTGGGCTCAGTGCTTCAGATATGCTTCTGAGCTTCATACAGAAAATATTAATTAATATTTTTCAAATTTCTTCATTACCTGGATATGTTTTAAGATTAGCTGATTGTAGGAACACACAAAAAAATAATAAATTGTAATAAAAATACATTGAAGAAATATAGGCCACCAAGACATGGTCTTCCTTACTTACTGTTGTCGTAATTTGCGCTATATCGCTCTATGAGGTCCCTTTAGTGGAAAAAATTAGTTCTCTCTGAGACAGCACAAGCTTATTATATAGAAAGTATCTCTCCAAAAGTAGTGATTAAGCGATAGTAAGAATTTATTATTTGAATTAATAAGAAAAATGTATAAAAGTTTAGTACTTATTAACTAATGCAGAAGTGTTTGTAGTAAATTTGATAGCTATCCCATTATTAAGACAATCAATCAATCTTATATTTTTTGTATAAAAATAAACATATATGAATTAATTAATATTGAAATATATAGTTTTTTAATTTGCAAATCATTCAGGACTTTCTTTTGAAAAATCGGTTCAACCCGAACCAGAGCCGCAATGAAAAACTTTACAGTCATCACAGTCCAGGGTCGAGTAAAATCGGGTTGTTATATCAGTTTGATAGTTTTCCCATTATTAAGACAATATTCTGATAAACATTTTCATTCTTTAATTCTTTTTTACAGGGTTTGTTTTCGAGCTTTAAGTGAAATGCTAGAATATTTTAATTAATATTGTTATATACTTACATTTCAAATTAAAGTTATAAATAGCACTACAAGGGATGTGAATTTTCTTTTCACTTTGTTTAACAGAGTATAACCAAATTGAGTGCTAACGTGAGTTGACATCCTTTGTAGTGCTATTTAAAGATTTAAGACGTAGTTTAAGTCCTGCTGAAAATTTAATTGGAAATTTAATGTTATAAAGTTAATCAATAAGAGAAATAATAGTTTTAGACACTACTCCACAGTTACATTTCAAATTGTGTTTAAATGAAAAATTATGACTTATTTTCAATTAATAATGTATGCAAAACTTTTGTGACTAAAATACTAAAAAAACGATAATAGCAAGAAAATATACAATGTCCACGTAATGTCAAGTAAAAATGACAGAATTACTCATTTTTTCTTAATATGTTTATGTAGCCTTAATATTTTTGTATTAATATTTTTATTATATACAGGGTGATTCATAAAAGATGGGCAGAACTTTAAGGGGTTATAGTACACTTAAAGACAAATAATATTAAATAGGAGACTAAGGGTCCCAGACGTATTCCCAAGGAGATAGGGGGCATTAAAGTTTAGGGTCCGAAATTTCAAATGATTATAAAACATGGAAAAATTGGTCGATTCGTTTGCGGTTTTTGCAAAAAATTTTCTTTATGCCAGTATTTTCTTGAAATAAAATTTTAAAGTTCAATTTCAAAAAATGCCGATAGGGGGCGCTTTAGACTTTGGAGTAACAAACAACTATTTTTTAACGTTATTTTTTGTATTTCTTTAAATGATTTCGAAAGCTTAGACTTAAACTTAAATTTTGATCTAAAAATCTGAGTCCTAACGAGTAGTTAAGTAGCGTAAACTGAAATTTGAAATTTGAAACCCTTCTCCCCCCAGAACAAAAATCAGTTATTCCCGATCTTTGTGTCGTAGATTAGGCTCTAACTACTGCCGCGTTTTGCTAAAATTATTCTTTATGTCAGTATTTTCTTGAAAATAAATTTTAAAGAAAATTTTCAAAAAATTCCGATAGAGGGCGCTTTAGACTTTGGAGTAACGAACAACTATTTTATACCGTTATTTTTTGTGTCTCATTAAATGCTTTCTAAAGCTTAGACTTAAACTTAAATTTTCAGCTCAAAATCTGAATCGCTGAGCGTGGTTCAGTAGCGAGGGGAGGGGGTTCAAATTTCAACTTCTGAACATAGTTCAGTTTGCACTACTTAACCATGCCCAACGATTCTGTGCTGTGATACGAGGCAAAAATACAACTTTCGTCAAGGACTGCATAGTCGGAATTCACTCATAAAGGCACTGGTACAGTTGGAAACGTCGCTCATGCAAACGTTAAAGCTCCATTCCTGACGCTAGTCACCGGGTGAAGAAGGAAACAGAAAGTATGCAAATGTCAAATGGGGAAGAAGAAGAACACGTATGCAAAATTTCGACACGATTCAGGCATAAAAACCACTGAACGGTGAGTCAAGTGTAAGTCGCTGTAGTAATGAATCGGAAGATGGTGCCCTTCACGAATAAGGAAAAGGCTGAGATGCATTTAATTTACGGAGCGGCAGATGGAAATGGTGCAGAGGCACAACGAATGTACGGAGAGCGATTTCCTAACAGGCGGTTGCCTAACCGCAAAACTTTCGAGCGCTTGCACAGACAGTTGTGTGAGACGGGATCATTTCTCGCTTCCCGGTCGAATGCAGGTCGTGCAAAAAAGGACGAATCAGTAGTTGTTGCAGAAGCCATTCTGGATGTAGTAGCGGCGCAGCCAAGTACAAGTACACGAACAGTGGCTAGCCAGGTGGATACCTCACAGTCCACGACTTGGAGGGTACTGAAGGATGAACATTTGCTCCCGTTTCATGTGCAACGAGTCCAGAAACTGTCTCCAGGGGATTATCCAAATCGTATTGAATTCGCCCGCTGGTTTCTGCAGCAGAACGCGCTAAATCCACATTTTGGACGAACTGTTCTTTTCACCGATGAATGTACCTTCACACGTGAAGGTACATTTAACACACACAATGCACATGTATGGGCGGATGTCAATCCACATGCTACGTATCCACATGCTCATCAGAGACGCTTTTCCATCAATGTTTGGGCAGGAATCCTCGGAGACCACCTAATCGGACCGTACCTTCTTCCTGAACGCCTCAACGGTAAAACATACCTCACATTTCTGCAACATGTGCTGCCAGACCTGTTAAACGTTGTTCCTCCACGCATCCGGCGGGTCATGTGGTTCCAGCACGATGGAGCGCCAGCCCATTACGTACGAGACGTCCGCAACTATCTGGACATCACATTTCCGAACAGATGGATTGGTCGAGGTGGTCCTGTTGCTTGGCCTGCTCGCTCGCCAGATCTTTCACCCCTCGTTTTCTTTTTTTGGGGACGATTGAAGGCTCTTATGTATGAGACACCCATTGAATCCCCCGAGGAACTGGTCGCCAGACTTTCCGCCGCTGTAGGGGAAGTGCTCGAAAAGCCTGATGTTTTCGCGAATGTTCGCCGTTCCATTCGTCGCCGTTGTTCTGCGTGCATAACCTCTGGTGGTCACAATTTTGAACATTTATTGTGATTACATGTTAATAAATATGCTTTGGTAACATAATCCTAATTTGTGTCTTTTTACCTCGTATCACAGCACACAATGTGTGGACATGGTAAACTGAACTGTGCTCAGGAGTAGAAATTTCAAACCCCTCTCCCCAGAAACTTAACCACGTCTAACGATTCAGATTTTGGGCTGAAAATTTAAGTCTAAGCTTTAGAAAGCATTTAATGAGACACAAAAAATAACGGTATAAAATAGTTGTTCGTTACTCCAAAGTCTAAAGCGCCCTCTATCGGAATTTTTTGAAAATTTTCTTTAAAATTTATTTTCAAGAAAATACTGACATAAAGAATAATTTTAGCAAAACGCGGCAGTAGTTAGAGCCTAATCTACGACACAAAGATCGGGAATAACTGATTTTTGTTCTGGGGGGAGAAGGGTTTCAAATTTCAAATTTCAGTTTACGCTACTTAACTACTCGTTAGGACTCAGATTTTTAGATCAAAATTTAAGTTTAAGTCTAAGCTTTCGAAATCATTTAAAGAAATACAAAAAATAACGTTAAAAAATAGTTGTTTGTTACTCCAAAGTCTAAAGCGCCCCCTATCGGCATTTTTTGAAATTGAACTTTAAAATTTTATTTCAAGAAAATACTGGCATAAAGAAAATTTTTTGCAAAAACCGCAAACGAATCGACCAATTTTTCCATGTTTTATAATCATTTGAAATTTCGGACACTAAACTTTAATGCCCCCTATCTCCTTGGGAATACGTCTGGGACCCTTAGTCTCCTATTTAATATTATTTGTCTTTAAGTGTACTATAACCCCTTAAAGTTCTGCCCATCTTTTATGAATCACCCTGTATATATGTATATATAGGGAGATGGGGGATGAATGGGACAAGGGATGGATGGGACGTTCTCAATATTTCAGGCAATAAACTTTTCTTTTTAGTTGCTTCCTATCCTCATAGATTTCACCACCATAGTGTGCTTCAGAACCAAAAGCAAAACCAAATGGCTGTTTTCATTTTCTCTCAAATTTGCATTTCCTGAAAACTCTGCTCAAAAGTAATTTTGTTTACATTTGAAATTACTTAAATATTTTATGCAACATAAACAATTAAGATATGTTGTAGTTTTTTTTATTTCAAGGCTCAATATTGGTAATTAAAATGAATGAATACTAACCATTGTGACAAAATCATTTTTGAGACAAAATGGCTGATAATTGAATATATGCATCATGGGGATGATTGGGATATTTCAAATTGGGATGAATGGGACTGTCTCATTCATCGCTAGAGGATGCTGAAAAACATATTTATTAACTAAATAATAATATACAGGTTGATAAATTAATTTATGATAATTATTCTTTTAAAATTTCATCCTCATTGTATCCATCGTCTTCAGCCATTGAATGTTTCCGTTTATGGGCCTTTTAAGACAAAACTGAGATGAGTCCAAGATGATTGGCTGACAAATAATCCTGGAGATCATATTACAATTTATAATCTCTGAGCTTTTGCCAAGGATGCATTTTTATCAGCTTTAAGACCTTAACATTGAATACAGGGAGGGAAATATATTGTGTCCCATTCATACCTGCTGTTGGGATGATTGGGACAGAGAAAAACTTTGTTTTAATTCTATAATATATTTCTATATATTAATAATCTTGAATAGATATTGTGCATAAGATGTAGTCAAACACTTAATGTATGAAATGTGATATATAATATTGATAATAACTTTTTAAAAATATTTAAAATAAATATTTTTGTTAAAATGTCCAATTCATCCCCCATCTCCCCTATATATAATATATTTTTTATATTTCCTTAATATTTCACGATTTCGTCTTCTTACTATTTCTTCACGAAATCACTTGAAATTTACTTCACGAGAAAAGAAAAATAGTGTTTAAACGAATTTGCTACTACAAATAAAATAAAGATCCAATACTTCACAATGTTTTTTTATTTGTATTAATCTACTGTTGTTTAAAGAAAATCATTTAGAAAGCTCTTTAAAAATATTCCAAACCAACTACTCATTTCGTATTCTTTCTCAACAAGCGCTCAAAATGGGGAATATAACAATATGTTAACATTAAATATCTTCTATCTGATTATGTCCTATTTATTTCTATAAAAAGAAAATACTGCTGTAAATGCAAATAATTGAAATATAAATGAGAATATTTGACAATTTGTGTAATCTACTCATCATTAAAACAGAAAGACATGCAAATAAAATGAATTTTGACTATCTCCTTTTGTTGGATAAGCAGTAAACAGAAAAGCAATATTCTAATAGAGGGAAGAATTTTTTCCAGAAAAGCGAAGAAGTGCTGCATTTAAAATTAAAGTGTAGTGAATTTTATGCATGTGGAATGTAAATTGAAAATGTCTTGACAAATGTTTCTCTAGAAAAAGTGTTGGCTCAATTATTTTAGCAAATTTTATGTATTAAAATGTATTTAAAATAAAAAATACTCTTTTTATATAGTTGTTTCGTAGTTTAATGATAACAATTCACAAGCTTATATAAATGTTTTTCATTTAATTATGGCGTATCTATTTCCATAAAAAGAAGATTATTTAGATATACTGCTGAATATCTAAATAAATAAATAAAATGTCAATGAGGATATTTCACAAATGAAAATCTACTTTAGTTTTCATTAAAATTCAATGACATGCAAATAAAATGAATTTTAAGTATCGTATTTCGTTGGAAAAGTCCGTAAACATAGAAGCAATATTCAAATGAAATGTTTAATTTTTCAGAAAATCAAAGATGTGTCTCATTCTTTTAAATACTAAATTGTAATGTATTTTATACATGTGAAATTTTAATTGAAAATGTCTGAAGTGCAGACCTTTTAAAAAATATTACTTTAAACTACTTTAGTATGTTTCATGCAATAAAATTCATTTTAACTAAAAAAGTTTCTTCCTGTTTATATATATCCATGTCCTGTTCCTCTTATTGAAATAAATATGCTGCGTTTTGAAACAAACAAAAATACTCACCAAATTGAAATTATTTTGTATTATTTTTATACACTGTGAAAGCGGATAACTTCAAAGCTTTATTTTTGTTTCATATTGTGAACGTATTTGACAAAGCTTTCAAAATATGCTGTAGTAAATGAGCACTTCTGAAAGAATATGCTAAAAACTTAGACATTATTCGTGAAATATTCTATAAAGTAGAGTGGGAAAATTATGACATTAAGTAGATAAAATATTTATTCACTTTATGAAGAAAAAAATCTTAATTCAAGACGGAATTCCCTTTATATATGAAGTATTAATTAAAACTACTTTCTCAATATACATTAACCTGGGGCATACACCATAATTAAATTTCAAATACAAGCCTATGTAAAGTATTTTTTATTTTTTTTTATATTTACATACGTATGTAAAACTCAGATATGCATTTTTGATGGAAAATTATTCATAGCATCACTTATACCCAAATAGTGTAACATAAATTATTTTACTTAAAATGTTTCCTTAAAAGTGTATCAAAATATTGTGATAAAGGTATGAGCTAACAAAAAGTTATGTGCATTAAATAATGTTGTATAAAAAGGAAACCTGTGGCAGTTAAATAATTTTGCTACATACAAAAAAATATATGCTCTTTTAGGTAAAACCAATATGTTATATTATACAGTGTGTTTCTAAATGTATATCGGGGTTTTAACGCTTTGTAGTATCTATTATATAAACTTAAAATTATACATAATACATAAAATGAAAGAGCAACTCAAACAGTTTTACCTACAAGCTTACAAGTGCTCAATGTGAAAACCTTTCGCCACACGGCACACATCAAGTCCATAGCTCAGTTCTTCCCAAACGCCACTCCACGCTCACCCGATCTGACGCCATTTGATTTCTACCTGTTGGGGTTCATAAAGGATTATGTGTATGTGCCTCCACTACCAGCTGACCTGCCCGACATAAGAAACAGGATTGAGGCAGGCAGTTGTTGAAACAATTACCCCACAAACACTAATTAACGTTTGGGGAAAACTGAGCTATCGACTTCATGTGTGCCGTGTGAGGAAAGGTGTTCACATTGAACTCTTGTACGCTAGGTAAAACTGTCTGAGTTGCTCTTTAATTTTATGTATTAATTATAATTTTAAATTTTATGCAATAAATACTATCAAGCGTTAAAACCCCGATATTCATATAGAAACACCCTGTATAACAAAGTTCCTATTTAAATATTCTGGTACGAAAGAGAAAATTTCAAAAATTGTGTAATGTTGATGTTATGAAACAATTTCAAACACCAACAGAATATTATTAAGATAAATCTTTTTTTTAATATGGAATGAAATGAGATGTCTAAATAAGAAACTTACGAAATACAACTCGGTAAAATTCCTTTTCCAGAAATTGCTGCCCATATCTGGTAAATTGTGCGTGTACGCCTGTATGCGATCTATAAAATTTATACGCACCACCTGATACACTCAAAGTTAGATAAATTTAATAATGCATACCAGATTCGAAAATGCACTTCCAGCAATTATCGAGCTTAGTCAGTCATATAACCGAATAATTTTGTGTGTCTCTGTAAATGAATGATAAATGATATTGAATCGGTAATCTATAGAAAACGTGGTGTAGTGCACTTCAGAGATTTCATTATGTTTGAAGTATCATAATATCGTTAAAATTCACCGTAATCGATACTTCATCATACATCATGATGTGATGGTACTCTTTTGTGCGCCCTGCATACGAACTATAAAGGATGCTCATCTAAATGATGTATATCAAACTTATTATGCATAAAAGATCATGACATCAATAAAATGAACCTCAAACGATTCTTCCTCATAGACTATAATGTAGCGGAATTATTTGTGTCCCTGTCAACGAACTATAAATGTCATACA
This sequence comes from Maratus michaelseni, assembly GCA_963931845.1. Classification (NCBI taxonomy): domain Eukaryota; kingdom Metazoa; phylum Arthropoda; class Arachnida; order Araneae; family Salticidae; genus Maratus; species Maratus michaelseni. The sequence goes on along the minus strand of OZ007591.1, from coordinate 285,917,055 downwards.
TTTCATTTTCAATACCGAACATTCTGTAGTAAATTTAAAAAACCTATACAAATTACATATCAATCCGAGTCTACTTACGAAGTTAGAGAAGAAAGAGTCAGACGGCAGACAGGTACACTGTAAAAAATGACCAATGTTTCTTATTTTATGAAAATATGCTATAACCACGAACGAAAATATAATATAATCATCTGAGTTATCCGAAATTTCAAATAGCATGTTACATTGTCTTTTGAATCCCCAGAAACGAATACATTTTCAAAATTTAAAGAATAATTTATAAAAACAAATTTGTTTTAGCTGCCCGAATTTTTCAGAAACGTTTCCGGAGGGTTTTTATAGTGCGTTAATTAGTGTCCTCAGGCTGGAATACCTGTTTTTCGAATGTTATCCATTCTCAAGTACACGTTTTCAGCCGCATAAGTTAATTTATACATGAAAGAGTAAAGAAATAATCTTAATTTTAATGTTATTGTTAACGCTGTTAATTTTGCATGTTTGTCTGTTAAACATTTTTTTTTTAGCATGAAAATGTTTACTTCAGAATCGATAGCATTCGAAAAACAGGTATTCCAGGCTGAGGACACTCATTAATACAATATAAAATCCTTTCGAAAACGTTTCTGAAAAATTCGGGCAGCTAAAAATAATTTTTTTTTATTAATTATTCTTTAAATTTTGAAAATGTATTCGTTTCTGGGGATTCAAAAGACAATGTAACATGCTATTTGAAATTTCGGATAACTCAGAAGATTATATTATATTTTCGTTCGTGGTTATAGCATATTTTCATAAAATAAGAAACATTGGTCATTTTTTACAGTGTAGACAAAGCAAATTCATAAACATTTTTCAACTAAGGGTTAAATATACAGAATTTCAGAAGCATTTGATTTATTTTATGGCAGCAATTGAAACAAAATTTTGTGTTTATTCAACATATTCTAGATTATAGAAGCTATTTTGAATGAGATTGTTAAACAGTGTTATGAGATCGAAAATTTCATGCTAAACAAATCTGTTACTATGTACAGAAAAAAAATCACACTTTTCTCTAAAATGTATCTGTGATGCATTTTTTCTTTGCTGCTGATTATATATTTTTCCTACAGTGCACTGTATATTAAGAAGATACTTCTTTATAAAGATTTTACTTGAAAACAAACACATTTCAATTGTCTGTAATCTTTATACTGTGTAATATTTTTACAAGCAGTAATTTGTCTGCAGCTCAATCTACGTAGGTATTTTTGCTATATTTTCATTGCCAATAAATCGTACAGGTAATTTACAGAGGGTGTTTACACATATTGTGAACGATTTTGACAACAAAAATAAATTACATAAATGAAAACAATTATTTTTTAATATGTTCTATCTGGTAGTCTTTGTTGTGAACTATGTTATTGCAGAGGACTTTCGAAGGTAGTAGGACTTTTTGTAAAACTGGAAGTGAAGTTTAGTTCCATTCTTCCACCACACATTTCCAGAGTCCACTCAACGTAGTTGGTCGGCGTTTCTCAATAGCTTGTTTTAATTGTCCAAAGGCGTAGTAATCGATTGGTGAAACATCTGGGGACTGGGTTGGAATATAATTTAACGACATACACTTGATTCCGTTTTCTCTTGTCAATTTTTCGAGAAATGCGACTGTACTTTTGGATGTATGACAGCTCACTTTATCCTTTTGGAACTCAACAATTTTAACGTCCATAGGATAAAGTTTTGGAATTTCTTCTTCGAAAATATGAATTAGAACATTGTTTTGATACTAAGTAGAGTTAATTTTGATATTTTTCTCAAGTTTTCTTATCTTTAATTTTCCGTTGTAAGAGATTCAAGCAATCACCATAAATCCTTTTGAAAAACTTTCTTTACAGTGTTTGAAGCAAAGGTGTAAGTCTTTTTGGCCTCTTTTTCTGCAATAAATCAATCTGTTTTTTATTACAGTCATTTAGATAAATCCCTGCTTCATCAATTGTGACAATGTTTTAAACTTATCACCAGCTAAATGATTTATAATCATGGAATATGAATATTTACCTTCGGAAAGAGCAAATATATAACCTTCAAGCAACTCGCTTCTTTCGCATGCCATTTCAGTAGCAGATGGTGTTTTTTCATAGCAGCCAATATTTCAGTTATCCCGTTATTACATGTTACCAGATATTTCCCCCTGTTGTTTCTCGTTGTTTTTTAATTTAACATCAAATTCGTTTCCAGTATGTGTAAACAGCCTCTGTATATTTAGTGCATTGTGATTTTTTCCCCTTCAGCAGTATTATAATATATAAACAGATAAAGAAAGTGTGTTATATCATTTTGTTATATTTAAGTACAATATATTTTTTTAAATCAACAGCGAGAAATAGCATCCACTTTTTACATGTTAGTTTGTATGTGGGTGATTCATCGTACTTTGTATTTATCAGACTATGATTCGACATTATTATGAGAAAAGTTATTAAATCAAATATATATATAGTCAGTTCAGTAACTAGTTGAGGAATTTTATATTGTATTGCACCCACAGTAGCTGAAAAATAGTGAGCCAAATATGTCTACGTCTAAAACAATACTGGTACTTTTGGCATGAGAATATATCCCAATATGTTGGAAGTATACATCGTGCCAGTATTGAGTCAAGATAGAAATTAAATTGATGAGCATTTAATTAAAAATATTTCCATTGGAACATATTTACAAATTTATTAAAATTTTCATTGAAAAAAACAAAGCATTTTATAAATTTAATCGTATGTGATTTAATCAAACATTTTCCTAAAGCGGATTTTGATAAATCATTGGTAATATTATATATGTCTTTCTCATAATATACTATACAACATAAAGGTACTTTATAAAAAATTAACTTGACAACAAACACATTTGTAATGTCTGTTATCGTCATAGATTTGTAATACTTTTAGAAGAAAAAATAATACTTTGGCACAATCTCCGTAGTTTCTCTATTATTTGCCTGAGGAAAAATTGTTCATGTAATGTGTATTGTTGTGCACGTATGTTTTGTTTATCTGTTTTTATTTTTACAATATTTGATCTAGAGAAAGAGATTAAAGAAATCCAGTGATAAAGCATCTAAGAATATCAGATTTGGGGAATTTTGTAAACGAAACCTATTGTTTATATCTTTTATTTAGGTAATATTTTATGTGCTAGATTTTGTTTGGATATTTGTTTATTGCTTTTCTATGTTTTTTTCATTATATTTTCGATGTGTGTTTTATAGCATCAGCATTTAAGAACAAAACGTTTTATTCCAATATTTCGTTAGTGCCCATGTTAGTAAAAGACTAATTTAAATCCGTTATCAAAGAGAAATATCGTAATAAAATAAATAGAAGATAATAATTCAACTGTCTACAATAATTGAATGATGCTACTCTTTTTTCAAATATATAAAATCAATATTCAAAATAAAATATATCTATACTATTGTTGTAATACAACGTTCATTTTCTCCTCCTCGCATATATAGTGCATGCTTAGAGTGGCGATATTGCAAGACTGCTCTGTGAGAGAGAGTATGTTGTTCGGTTAAGGAAATATCAGCGATTAGACGCATTTCATAAATGTATAATAATTATTTGGTACTTTCCCATTATCCAATCGATCACTTTCCATAAATAGAAAGAACGCCAAACTATAGGATTTAACGCTAAAAATGTATGATCGTGGCGTCACATTCACTTTACGGCAGATTCGTTACACGTGTTATTTATTATGTTATCAAGTGATTTTTAAATTGATGTGTATCTCTATTTTTAATAATATTTTGCTGAATTTCAGTTCTGTTGTTAATTAAAATAATAATTATGTCCCTAAACGGTGACGTCATGATATTAAAAGAGAAAAAGCATTGGCAAAATGTTGCGATGCATATAGTTACGTTATATTTTGGCGAATAGTTTGACAATAGTTTTTTTTTTTATCGAAAGTGATAGACGGGATAATGTAGAAGTACCAAATATTTTTGTCTTCTTCTTATTAGTGTTAAGAAATGTTTTATGTCAAGCTACTCGTCTAACTTTGCGTGCCTCATAAACCAACAATTATAAAGTAAAAACATTTCTCTGAGTAATACGGACGCCCTGTTCACGTTGACATCACCTATGAATTAGATTTAACTTTAAGTACTAGAACTACCTTGTTTGTTTCTTATATACCTAGAACTACTGGGGTGGACTTTAGTGAAGCTATTATTGTTTTGTATGGGAGATTATAAAGGGCAGATTATATGGGAGATGCAGACACACACTGATGTTTATTACAACGATTTTTAATTAATGATTAATAAAATTTAGCTTGTAAAATATTACATAATATGAAATATAATAAGATACCATCAAAGAAAATTTAAATTTTTAATTTCAGAATAGATACTTTGAGATTTTGATAGCTCGTATGAAATCTAAAATAAGAAAATCTTTCAAATAATACTTAATTATCAATTTGAAATCCCAAATAATTTTCTTATTTCTTAATAAGATTTTAAAAATGAATAAAAATTAAATATATATAGCTCCATGAATTTTTATTGAAATTTTATGCACAGTAATTCTAGGTATACAGAATTGTAGATAAAAAATTATTCATTGGATTTCAACTAAATTCGTGTTAAGGCATTATACTGTATATTCAGAAAATGTCAATCAATTTCAAATTTGAATTCTGAGAAACGACAGTGATAGGAACGAAAAATCATGTTTTGGATCATAGATGAACCGCCTCGGGAGTTTTAGTGTTAATGCTATTTTTTTAACTTCTAAATAACGCACAATTTTAATTTTTACCTCGTCGAAAAGGAAAATAGATGTTCACTGAAATACAATTTATTAGAAAATTATCACATTACTGATTTTTTACATTTAAAAAATAATTTTTAATCATGATTTTTTTAAAGCCTTCCTCTATTGTGTGCTGTCCGATTAGAAAAATTAAACCCGTTTGCACTTTAAAAAATATTACCAGTTCAGCATTTTTCTTCAGTTAATATTCCATAATGAACAAAAGACTTCATAAATAAATATATAAATAAAAATTATAAATAAAACACAAATTTAACAGTCATGTAATTAAACTACGCGCATAATCTACTACAATTATCAAAATCGAAAAGGCTAATAAAGTAGTATCTATATATATATATAATAAAGTAGTATTATAGCGATTATAAATATATATAATATATATATAAATAGCTCCAATCGTAAGTAGCCAAATGTTTGGCGATTTGATCTGTTATTAACTACTGCCATGCAGCTAACATGATAGCATCATTTTTAATCAATTTTAAACGTGTCTTTAAAAACATAATTCATCTTTTTTATATAAAATAATTTTTTATGTTGTTATTGAGTTATCTAGAAAAATATATTAAATGTAAAAAATCTATAAGAATTTTCATTAAAAAATGGTTTTCACGTATGTGTTTTTCACCCATGTTGTGTAACCTGGAAAACCCGGTTGGGTCATCTAGTTTAAACACATCCAGTTTAAATATAATATATGAAACAATGATTTAAAAAAAAATGGTAAAGTAATGCAAAATTTGTAGACAGAAGAAGAATAAAATTAACTTGCGCTTTATTTTAGAAGAATGATTAAATAATTTTAAAAGAATTGAAAAATAACAAACAGATATGGTAGAAAATATATCAACACAGAAATATTTTTTATATATAATAAATAAATTATTTAAATATATATATATATTTTTTTGAAAAATCATTTTTTTATTTATCTTAATAAATTTGAACACAAGTTACACTGTAAAAAAAAAAAAATGCAGTAAAATTACGGGCAGAGGCCAGCCGCAGAGATTCCAGTCATACCCCGTAAAAAAAACAATCCATGCCATCATTTTGTGCAGCCCGTAATTTTACGGGGCAAAGTAATACAGCATTATAATGCACAGGATATAATGCACTTTAAAACCCAATAACACTTTACTTACTGCTCCGTAGAACGTAGCACGTTAGATAATCATCACAGAATCGCTTTTTTGGCGGGTTAAAATTTTCAAAACACGAGTAAAATGAAGGGTTACACCCAAGCGGAGGGCAATGTATGGGGTCGTGACGTATTTCTGATAGCATATGGACTAGAACTGTAAGAATATGTAGCTTGCTCTTAATTTGCTAAGTATCTAAGGAATAAGGCCGCTTATTTAGTGGATCAGACAGTTTTTCATCAAGTAAGGCTGTTGCCCGTGAAAATTGAAGGGCAATTGCTTATAAATTTACAGTTTTTTCTGAGAGTGTATCACAACCCTTATTATATTTCAAATTTAAAGAAAAAAAGCTATATGCCACATTAAATTTGATTAGTTAAATTAATATAATTTAACACGTGAAATGTTGTAAAAATTTAAATAAAGTGTCATAACAACTGTCAAAAACATAGTTTTGTTGTGTTAATTAAAAGTAACTAATATATGGTATTGTTGTGAGCTCGGGGTTCGAAAGGACTGATGCCAATATATAAGAACAATAAAAAGGCTTTATTCACTATAAACAGTGCAATACGATCACAAATATCTTCTGAAAATTACAAGATATTCAGTAATCTTCAAATCCAATAAAAGCGCAGCAAAATTTCACACAGAAACAATGCGTTCAATACGACGTATCAACGAGAAAATCGATCCGAGTAACACAGTTCTCAATGCAAAGCCTCTCGTATGACTTCAATCGCATTGACAGACAACTAACTAACTGAACTGATGGAGGTCCTTATATAGGTTTCAGAGATCTTTCCAGATTATTTCAGAGCCTTCAGATGCTAGAAATTACCAGAAAGTGCTTTAACTTTCGATAGAGAACCCAAGCAAGAAAGGATCCCAATGTATAGGTATAAGGGGGGTGTGGTTGCACAAAAAGTCGCCAACTTGGCGACATTTGGCGATATATCGCCAAATTTGGCGACAAAAATAAGTCGCCAAAACCATCGCCAACTTGGCGATAAACCCATTCCTTCGTGATATTTCAATAGACTTCCATTATAAAGATGAGGGTGTAAGGTTGTTTTCCTTGCAAACCATCTGAGGCCTTTAGCATTGAGTTACATGATGCTCAATAGGAAATACATTAATAATACTGCAATTTTCACAATAATCAAATAAAATAAATTTAAACAAATGGAATATTTACAGATATATACAAAATTCATAACATTGCCCCCCTCTCAAGGACTGCACGTCCCGGGCAGTTCAACCTTTGATCGGAAAGCAAACCCGTTGCCAACAAATGCTATACTATTCAAAACACTTAAAGCAAACATGCAAAATAACCATTAAACACATTCATAATGCTGAATTATACAAAATATACACTTATTTAAAAAAAAAATAAATTAAATTAAAGCATAGACATCATTACATACAAGTATTTAAATAATAATAACAATAATAATGATAATGCTAAGTAAAAGAAATTTTTACATTAACTTATATACAAGACCATGGTCATACTAATTTACATTATTTACATTACACTATTTACAATCAATGAACTAAGTACTATGGCCATAGTATGGAGCCAGCCTGTCGTAATGAACGACTCTAGGCTTCGAACTTGGTGACTTTCGGATCCGAATTACGACACCGTTCAGTCTGTTTAGGATTGTATAAGGACCGTCCCAGTGCGATTGCAGTTTGGGAGAAAGTCCTTTACGTTTTTACAACCAAACCTTGTCACCTTCATTGAATTGATGTCCCGTGGCTTTCGTGTCGTACCTGGTCTTCATCTTCTCCGTCTGTATATTGATCCGCTCTCGAGCCAAGTTGTGGAAGTCTTCAAATCGTGCCTGGAGATTCTGCACGTATCCCTCTGGCGATGAAGGCGCATCTGGAGGACGACCAAAAATCAGATCACAAGGTAGACGAAGATCACGACCGAAAAGCATCTGAGACGGGGAATAGCCGGTTGTTTCATGGACGGCGCTGCGATAGGCGAGAAGAAACAAGGGAAGTTTTTGGTCCCAGTCTTGTTGGTTTCTTGAGACTAGCAGTGAGAGATTGTTGAGGATGGTACGATTAAATCTCTCAACCATGCCATCCGACTGTGGATGTAAAGGCGTCGTCCTAGTTTTGTCCATTCCGAGAAGTTGACAGAGACCCTCAATCACAGCAGAGATAAAATTTCTCCCCTGGTCCGAATGCATTTGGAGAGGGACTCCATGCCTTGATATCCACTGGTGTACCAAGGCATCCGCAACCGTAGAAGCTTCTTGATCAGGGATGGCATAAACTTCAGTCCATTTTGTGAAATAGTCCATGACAACAAGGAGGTATTTGTTGCCATCAGCACTTCTTGGCAGAGGACCTAGGATGTCAAGGGCGATGCGTTCAAAAGGTGCTCCTACATTGTAGAGATGTAGTCTTCCTCGGCTACGTTTCTTTGGTCCTTTCCGAGCTGCACATGCATCGCAAGATTTGCACCATTGTTCGACGTCAGCTCTCGCTTTTCCCCAGAAGAAGCGCTCTCGGACTCTGTGTAATGTTTTCATGACTCCAAAATGGCCACCAGTGGGACTGCCATGTAATTCTTCGAGGACCTCTGGGATTCGAGATCGAGGAAGTACCAACTGCCACCGAGATGTTTTCCCATCTTCTGATTCAAATTTTCGGAACAGGACACCATTTTTGACGTGGAGGGAGTTCCAAAGAGCCCAATATTGCTTTGTCGTAGGACTGTAAGTCGAGATGTCTTTCCAACTGGGCTTCGTGCTAGAAGATTCTAATAACTCCAAGATTGGTTTGATGTCAGAGTCTGCCATTTGATCTTCTCGAATCTTCTCATCACTCCAGGGATCTGGTGGCGTCAGTAGTGAAGTCTTCGTCTGGCGTATGACATATTCGGGATTATACTTGCTCTCCGCTCTGGAACAATAGCGACAGCTCTCGGGACACGGTCTTCTTGATAAGGCATCAGCATTTCCATGTGATGAGCCTTTACGATGCCTGATGTCAAATTCGTATTCCTGGAGTCGTTGTACCCATCTGGCTACTTGGCCCTCTGGGTTCTTAAAATTCATCAGCCATGTTAGGGATGCGTGATCAGTACGAAGGAGAAATTTCCTGCCATAGAGATAGTGATGGAAGTGTTCTATGGCTTTCACTATAGCTAATAACTCCTTACGAGTGACGCAATAATTCCGCTCTGGTTTCGATAAACATTTGCTCCAGTATGCTACGACTCGTTCTTGGCCATCTATTTCTTGGGAAAGTACAGCACCGACAATTTCATGACTAGCATCCGTGTCCACAATGAATTGTTTGTCGGGGTGTGGATAGGTTAGGACTGGAGAGGATGTGAGAGCTTCTTTCAGCTGCTGGAAGGAATTCTCGCATTCTTGTGTCCATAGAAACTTCTGCTTGCTTTCAGTGAGCCTATGCAAGGGTCTTGCGATGTTGGAGAACCCCTGTACAAACTTTCTGTAATAAGTGCATAGTCCCAGAAAGCTTCGCAACTGATGGACATTTTCCGGACGCTTCCAGTTCTTTACTGCGGACACATTTTCATGATCTGTTCGAACACCTTCAGCTGAGATGATGTGTCCTAAATAGTTTACTTCTCGTTGGAAGAACTTGCATTTCAAAGGGTTCAGCTTCAAATTCGCCGCTCTGAGCTTCGTTAACACTTTTCGAATATTTTCTAGATGTTCTTCAAACGTGCGGCCACCAATGATGACGTCATCTAGGTAGATGAGACAAGCTTCAAAAGTCAGGCCTTTTAACACTGTCTCCATGAGGCGCTCGAACGTTGCTGGTGCATTGCAGAGCCCGAACGGCATAACTTTAAATTGCCAAAGTCCTTGTCCAGTAGTAAATGCGGTCTTCTCTTTGTCATCATGATGGATCTCTACTTGCCAATATCCACTCTTCAAATCCAGCGTGGAAAACCATTTATGTCCTGAAAGAGTATCTAGCGTGTCATCTATTCTTGGTAGAGGATAGCTGTCCTTCTTCGTGATATCGTTAAGTTTACGATAATCCACACAAAATCTTGTGGAGCCATCTTTCTTTCGGACCAACACGATGGGAGAGGCCCACGGACTTGATGACGGTTCGATGATGTCACTATCCTGCATCTCTCGTAAGAGCTTAGAAACCTCTTCTTGTTTTGCGAACGGCAAGCGTCTTGGATGCTGTTTAATCGGTGGATGGTCGGCAGTATCAATTCTATGACGTGTCAGAGAAGTGCGACCTATATCATTCTCGTTTTGCGAAAACACATCCTTAAATTCCTGGAACAGTCTTTCTGGGGCATGTCTCTGCTCGGGAGATAAATTCTCATTTCGTCCAATTACAGGTGTTAAACTTGTAGGCGGCTCCGATAACGTCAAGCTCGGGTCTTTGCAAACACAGGTGACTGGAGCACAGGTTGCAAGCACTTCACCTTTCTGGATAATTCTAGACTTTTCACTTACGTTCGCAATCCTCACAGGTATTACATCTCTCGACAGATCTATCAGCGCTGATGCTATTAGCACTCCTTTTGGGCTCTTCTCAGGATATCCAACCAAGCCACATTGAAAACTGCTTTCGCTCTCAGTTAATCCAGGTATCATCATTTCGGTCCGAGGAGGGATGATAACATCTGCCTTGGCTGTGATCCGTTGAATGGACCCGGACTCATTTCCAAGTTTAAAAATAGTGACATCTTCTTGAGCAGAGCGTAACTCATTATTCTTAAAATCCAGTGTAAATCCATGCTCTTTTAAAAAGTCCAGTCCGAGTATGAAAGGATCTGAAATATCGGCCACATAGACTGTATGATGGTAAGCGGCGTTCCCAAACTTTATTTCCAGTGTCATTCTTCCAAATATGTCGATCTTATCTCCGGTCACAGTTTGAAGGATAACACGTGGCGGGGTCCAGGAGAGTTTTTCTTTCAGCCGCTGAGCTAGATCTTTCCGAATGATGGTCACATTGGCTCCTGTATCGATGATCATATTACAGGGCAAATCATTCACACTTCCGACTAGAAAAACTCCGTTTTCGCCGCAACTTCTTGCAGAAATTTCACATACTTGAAAATGAGGCTTCTTAAGATCTGGCAACCTCCACCCCGTGAGATGACCATTAATCAGTTTTCCTGCTCCTCCGTTCGCGGGTGAGCTATTACCTTCAGTGCTGGGTCGTCTTGGGCAGTTGATTTGGATATGGCCTTCTCCACCGCATTTCCAGCACTTGATCTTCCTGTAAGACTTGTTGGCCATTAAGGAGTTCATCTGTCTCATTATGTCCTTCATCTGCTGTTGTAAACTCTCCACAGCTCTGTCCGACGTCTCAGGCATGTTGGCTACTCGCACAAAGTGCCGATCTTTCCTTGTAGCTTGCTGGGATGCCTTGAATTTCAGGGCATAAACTAAAGCCCCTTTTATGTCACTGAGATCTGCAATCCGGAGTGCTTTCTGGATCTCAGAGTCACGCGCACCATCAATAAAATGTTGCAGAGCTAAACTCTCTCTAATTTCAGTCGGACAGTCAGGATAAGCAATATGTGAAAGTCTCTCGACATCCGTAGCAAGATCTTGCAGGGATTCAGTGGATTTCTGCTGTCGAGATTTGATCTGGAGTCTGCTATATTCCTTCATGCATTTCTCGCCAAAGCGCAATTCTAAGGCACTGACGAGCGTTTCAAAATCCAGCGGTTCATTTGCAGGCAAAGTCTGTAGGACGTCGGCAGCATCAGCTCGTAGAGAAACAGCTAACTGGCAAGCCTTTGTCTGGGAATCCCATCCATTGGCTTCCGCTACGATCCCAAATTGTGTCTTAAAAACTGGCCATGAGGATTTTCCGTCATAGGTCGAGAGTTTAATAGAGGCCCAAGGAAGCATAGCTGGATACTTGACATCTTCGGGATAGTTTTCGGCAGTTATCTTTTGTTTCTTCACATTTTCCAACTCCTTTTCTACACTCTCAATCCTTTCTTCTACGGTTTTGGCTGTCCTTTGTATTTCTTCTACCTTTTCTTCTACGGTTTTGGCTGTATTTTGAACTTTTTCTTCTATTTCTTGAAATCTTTCTTCAACTTTGTTTTCCACGCCGTCAATTCTGTCATTTAAAGATGTTATTTTATCCTCTATTAGTTCTTTCAACTCACCAAGGTTGGTTGACATATCCTTCTTCATATCATCTTTTAACTCACCAAGGTTCGCAGTCATTTTCTCATCCATCGCTGACATATCTTTCTTCATTTCAGCCTGGTTCGCAGTCATTTTCTCATCCATCGCTGACATATCTTTCTTCATTTCTTCTTTCAACTCGCCAAGGTTCGCAGCTAATTTCTCCAATAATTCTTTCAGTTGACCCTCCATTGCTCTGGTAATCGGCATTCAACCCCACTCCTGACACCAAATGTTGTGAGCTCGGGGTTCGAAAGGACTGATGCCAATATATAAAGGCTTTATTCACTATAAACAGTGCAATACGATCACAAATATCTTCTGAAAATTACAAGATATTCAGTAATCTTCAAATCCAATAAAAGCGCAGCAAAATTTCACACAGAAACAATGCGTTCAATACGACGTATCAACGACAAAATCGATCCGAGTAACACAGTTCTCAATGCAAAGCCTCTCGTATGACTTCAATCGCAGTTGACAGACAACTAATTAACTGAACTGATGGAGGTCCTTATATAGGTTTCAGAGATCTTTCCAGATTATTCCAGAGCCTTCAGATGCTAGAAATTACCAGAAAGTGCTTTAACTTTCGATAGAGAACCCAAGCAAGAAAGGATCCCAATGTATAGGTATAAGGGGGGTGTGGTTGCACAAAAAGTCGCCAACTTGGCGACATTTGGCGATATATCGCCAAATTTGGCGACAAAAATAAGTCGCCAAAACCATCGCCAACTTGGCGATAAACCCATTCCTTGGTGATATTTCAATAGACTTCCATTATAAAGATGAGGGTGTAAGGTTGTTTTCCTTGCAAACCATCTGAGGCCTTTAGCATTGAGTTACATGATGCTCAATAGGAAATACATTAATAATACTGCAATTTTCACAATAATCAAATAAAATAAATTTAAACAAATGGAATATTTACAGATATATACAAAATTCATAACAGTATATTATGTTTTACTTCAGATTGACTTTTTGTGTTGTATATAGCAAATAAATTTATATATATAGTGACAATTGTGACATTTAATGTAACTTTATAAAACAATAAATATGACGCTGAATTCGGTGAACAAAGTATGCCAGTATAGAGCGTGTTCCAAATTTAACTTCGCAAGATTTATTCTTAATATATTTTAAACCAATTCACCTATATTTACGAAATGCACACGAAAAGAAAGTTCAGAGTATGCAAATTATGCATAAATGTAATATTGTGGAGAAAATTTCGTTGAGTGTTTGAAATTTATGCTTATTTTTTCTAAACATTTTGCTTTAACTTTATTTTTTTAAATATATTAATAAAGATAATGAAAAATTTATTCTGTATTATTTTGAAGCTCTTAGAGTTTTAAAACAAATTCTATAGATATGCAATAAACAAAATTGATTTCCTTTTTTTATTTTGTTATAAATTCATGTATTCAATGATATAAACATTTTTAATTCCTTCACAGATATAATAATAGACCAGTTCTGAGTCCGAATTGTGATACATTACTTCTCTGCTGACAAATAAATATTTTTCTCATAGTGTCCTACATATCTACGAATCATTCTTCGTAGATACTTTATTTGACAACTAACATATTTCAGTTGTCTGTTATCTTAATATTCCATAATATTTTTTTACGAGCAATAATTTGTCTTTGGCGCAATCTCTGTAAGTACTTATCTTATAGCTTGCACAGAAATAAATTTGCGATATAATCTGTATTTTAGGGAATGACAAAACGTAGAGTTTGTATTCCTATGATTGTTAATATAAATTACACATATTATATTGTAGAGCATTTTAATAATCAATGTCTGGATTTAAGATATTGCTATCATTCTCTTTCTAAATGAGATTGATCTTACATGTTATATTGCATTTGGGTGTATTATTTAAAAATTTGCAGCATATTTATGACGTGGGTTAATACAAACTATATATACACTTTCAGACATATAGCAATAAATATGACTTTCTTAATGTTACATGCATTTGTCTATGTACTTATATAAATTTCTGTAGTTTTGTGTTTTGCTATTTTTGAGAAAGTCCCTTTTTTTTTGGGGGGGGGGGGTGACATTTGTTAAATAAGAATTTCAAAATTAGTTGTATGAAATCCACATGTAGGTAAGACATTCTAGAAATGTGGCCTATTTTTGTAGGCTTTTTTGACATAAAAATATATTTTTTAAAGTTCTGACATAGAAATATGATAAAAAGCATTTAAATTAATTCAGGCAAGTTTAATAGCTTGAAAAAAAAATTGCCCTCAATTATAACTGGTTTAAAGATCTTGTAACTTTTTCTGAGCAAGTAAAAAAAAAAAATCATTTATTTCTCCTATTTTGTGTTACCATTTAACTACTTCTAATATGTTTCACAAAGTGTGTGTCAATAAAATGGTTTTATTTTTAAATTTTCCACGAAATTTAAAAATTTTATAAATACAGATTTCAATTGCTTTTAAATCGTATTTAAAAAAATTGTAATTAAAATAGGTTTTAATAAATTACATTTGATATCATTTCTAACACCTATGAGCAAAAACAAGTAGTTGTTTTAGAGTTACAAGCATAGCATCTAATTGCTCGACCAGGAGGTAATGTAGCGCTATAATGCATTTTATTTTGTATCACCTTTTTTAAGAAAGCCAATTTTTTTTAATATCATGAAAAGATTGTAAGTTACTGTTTTAAAAATGTTTTTAAAATGTTATTTTTATAATTTAAAAAAGAGTATTTTCACACAAGACTTTTTGTTGAAAAGGCAATGCAATTTTCCGCACTTACCCTATATCACAATGAGTATAAATACAAAGTAATAATAACAGTTTAATAAGTATATTGATTATATTTATGTACTTCAGCAATTATATGTATTATACTGATTTGAATTTAATACTGATATATTTTTCTGAGATAAATATGTTAAGTGAATATTTAATATTTTGTATAACTTTTTTATTCACGTAAATAAATAATTGGGTTGGGTTGGGTTGATTATCGACGGCCAATTATCTACACTTGGGATATAGGCGCGGGGGGAGTGCCCTTCGTGGGGGGTCTTTCTAAGGGAACCTAACCCGTATTTACGCATGGATAAATCCACGGCTCGAAAAAAAACACGAAAACTCCGAACGATTAGACCGACGGGCGCCATTGGGATCGAACCCAGCTCCTCCCGTCTACCAGCATCGAGAGCAGAACCTCTCAGCCACTGGTGGGGCAAAATAAATAATTGGAATGCTAAAATTCATCTATATAAAACTAACTTGTCGGATGTGCCAATCCCAAAACTTTCTTCTATCTCGTACAGGTTTCGCTTACACCAAAAACGAATCAGCACTAATTTATATCATAGGTCTAACTAAATCTAAGTTTTATTAAATTTCGTGCATTAGTTCTTGAGATATGGCTATCGCTAAAACCGAGTAAATACTGAAAAATACAGCATAGCAACGCCACCTGTTGAGAGTTTTACACAAAAACGTAATCAACAACTTTTTATGTCAACGTCTAACTGAATCGGAACTGTGATGAAAATCCGTGCATTAATTCTTGATATATAATTATAGCGGAAAATCCTGCAGCGCCACCTAATTACACCAAAACGTAATCAGCATCTATTTATGTCAAGTTGTAACAGAATATGAAGTTTGATGGAAATCAGTGCATTAGTTCTGGAGATAGAACTATTGCGGAAATTGCAAAAAAACTAATCAGCTTACATCTTGATTGCATAACAGCGCCTCCTGTCCGGTGAATTAGACGAAAAACTAATCAGCGTGTATTTACACCAGGGACTAACTGAATCTAAAATTTTATTAATTTCCGTGCCTTCGTTCTAGAGATAGAGCGCCTGAAAATATTCGTCACAGACTCACAGACAGACATTTTCTAAAAACAGTCAAATTGTGTTCAGGACCTTCTAAAACGTATAAATCCGTCAAAAACCAGAATTCATGAATCCAATACTTTCTTCTTGTAAAGATAGAAGAAAGTAAAAAATTAAAATTACACTTAACGTACAATGTTACTTAAAAGATTATAAAATTTTAAGAAAGATGTTAAACTGCATTAATATTATCCAACTAGCCGCCACTGGCGACCAGTTTGGTCTCCCTTAAATGTATGTTAAACATTGCAACATGTTACATTCATTCATAATTTAATTTTCCCTTAATTATTCGCAAAATCGGAAGATTCTAATAGACAAGTCATGAATTTTTGCGATCATGGTAGAATTTCGCATATTTTTTGGGCACAGGTGTCACATTCGCACGTTGGCGCGATTTTTCCCCCCGCGAATTTGGCGAAATTTTTTTTATGGAAATTGTTGTTTATTTACTTTTTTTTTTTTTTTTAGTTCTATAAATTATTTTTGATATGTATATCAATATTTATTTACATCAAACTATCATTTATTTATTTTTATTTCCTTTTTTAATTATGAGTATTTTTGTTAGCCGGAAGCAGATGATAAATCGCCAAATATTGTTCCCATCACTATCATTCATACTACATTAATTTAATTTTAAATTATAAACCTGTCACTCATTTCATTTAAAATACTTAACTTTAATCCGAAATGCTTATATTACATAAATTTAAAATACTTCACACTTTTCATTTAAATAGAAAAAAAAAGAAATAATATCATAAATCAAAACACTTGATTTCAAAGTCGAAGTATTGTTTCTAATTTGTACACGCGATAAATAAAAGCTGTACTAGCGATTTTAAAAATGCTAAAAATTTGATTCATTAAATATTATTACATGAGTTCCATTTACGTCAAGAAAAGGTCCAGTAGGAAGTTGAGTTGTATAGCACATAATTATGGTAAACTTTGATTGTCTCACTGGTGCGAATTATTTTTTTGACGCGAGGCAGCGGTCCAAAACTTCATTCGCGGAGAACTTGCTTTGCGAATGATTACCTCCATGATTTAATATTTTAAATGTTGACGACGAATCAATTTTTTTTTTGTTTACTTTCATGAATAGAGAATTTGAACTGTGAACCTCATTTTGACTGAAGTTATTGCAGAATATATACATAATTGAACGTAAGTCACCTCTCAAATATTAATTTATTTTGAACGATCTTTCTTAAAATGTAACTTTTATGCAGTTTTATTCGAAAAAAATAATTTTGAATAAAAATGGCCGCCTGGCATATGAAAAAGTGAAACGGCCATCCCGGAACTGTTGATGACAGTCACATGACTTACGCTTTTATTTTAGAAGATGTCAATTACCCCAAGCACTTCACCATAAATGTGGTTCCTTAAATTTATAAAAAACATTATTATTACATCTTTAAGTAATTTGTTTTTGTAACTTATTTCCCATGAAAGGAATTTGTTTTCAAATTTAATAGATCTTTCCCTATTTAGCCCTTTAAATTACATTTTTGAAACTTTCATACGTAAGTGAAAGCTATTTTTATGCTACATCACTAATATGCATGATATTACACACAGGTAAAAGAAATAATTTCAATTTTAAACAGAGTTCTTAAAATTTCCATTTAAAGTTTAAATTAAAACTTTTCACTATTATTCAAGAAGTTTATTTCAATCCATAGGATTTATTAGTTAGATGTAACGTCTGTTTGGAAGAACAGTTCGATATTTAATTAAAAGTAACTTTCCACTTTCGTAAAATTTTCTTCAGACTTGAACGGCTGAATGATTCCATTTCTGCAGGAAATTGTTAAAGACAAGTTTTTAATATTAGTGATAAGAGCTTGTGCGTGTATTAATATTACGATATAAAATAAGCTAAATATATTTCAAACAAAAAAAATAATCTATGTGAAATTAAATGTGCAAGTATAATCATTTGTAACGATTTAGCATTTCAAAATATACGTTATAGAATTTTTTTACACGATATTTTTTTTTAAGAATATTTGACACAAATGTTACAAATACATTTTAAACTTCCAAGATGTAATTCATTTTATTTTTAAACATATGTGTTAAAATAAAAATGATTTTTCTTTTTACGTAGGATACATAAGGATTTTATAATTAATATTATTTTTTTTAATATTTTCTAAATACGGATGCCCCTTATCAGATGTGATATAACACCCGTCTTCATTTTACCCGAAACTTTTAAACCCGTAAAAAGGGGGTCAGTTAAAAAATCAAATACTGAACACAGAAAAGCAATAGCATATACATTCATGTGTGTATTTCCTTCCACCTTCTCCTCGGGATCGAAGATGATCAAGAGCCAAGATTATATATATATATATATATATATATATATATATATATTAAGTAGGGTCAAAACTTACTATCCTCTGATAAATTTCCCCAAAATTATAAGTAATATTTGCAATTTTATTGAAAAATATTTTATATATTTTTTTAATAAGATGAAAACGCATTTTCAATATGTTACTCGTATTTTTTAGCTGAACCAAATTTTATTATATTATGTATTTGCATTATACTGTGTCCTTAGATGTTGTTGTGCATCTCAACTACGTATGTAAATTTTATCATGTTAAAATTAATGTACCATCATTAATGTATACTTCAACGAATTATTGCTTACAGACAGTTCTGCAGTCGAATTTTTGTAAATAAACAATACATGCGATGCACACTTTTTTCTTTAGTAAACTTTTTATTGAACATACCAACTATTATAAATTATACTTATGATAATAAGTATAAAAATATTATATATTATGTGTGTTATCTTATAATATATAAATACTTACATTTAAAGAATATAATAATTTATAAATTTGTAATGTTTGAATATGAGTAATATTAAAATGTACTTCACACAATTATCGTCGAAAAAATATAATAGAGTCGATGCTCATTAATTTAAATTCTTACAGCCAGATAAACAAGTTGAAATTCCCCAATTAAAAATATATTAATAATTTCCTTGCTATCAATAACTCATAAAGAAAACTATCATAAAGAAAACTTTCAATAAAGAAAAAAACTTAGCTATTATTTTAGATCAAATATATTAGATCAATTTTCCATAATTCTTGTTAAAATATATACAATAATAATAATAATAATAATAATAGATTCTAAATTTCAAAATGTTAGAAGAAAATTTAACCGTGAAAATCCACAAATGTCTTACCTTTATCGTTTAATTTTAAACGTAAATTAAAATATGTATCTTTGTGAATATTCTTAGTAAAGCGAGGGGAGGGGACTGTCAAAACACATTTAATACATACAAAAAGTTTATGCTAATGAAAGTGACATTTTAAAATGAAACGTGCAAGACGTGTGCTATAAATGGCATAATTCTTTCTCAATTTCGATCCTGCTTGTACTATAAATGTCATGCAATTTAAAATGGTGATTTTTATGTGAAAATATATTTTAATCATTATAGATATTTTCGTAAAAATAAAATAGCAAACATATAATCTTAGAACATATAGAAATTGAAAATTAGCAAAAAGAATTTTCATTCAGCGCAATTCAATCATTAACTCTAATATAATTTATTTCAAGTGTATGAAAGAATACGCAAATTTTTCTTTAAACATAATGTCATTTTTACTGATCCTGCACAATTAAAACAAATGATTTATTTGTATATCACTGACGAATTCGAAAGTTGAGTATTGGGGGGGGGGGATTAAAACTCCTTGCAAAACACTTAAAAACGATAAGATACTATAAAATCGTTTATGTAAAGATTAATGAACATTTCATATAAACACATGTAAACAAAAACGTAATCAGCTAAAATAATTTGAGCTTGCATCTGTTTCAGCTATTTATGTGCAAAATGAATAAAATATTGAACGAGTTGCATTAGCATCAAAATACGTGTTCATGTATTACGCAGTGATTTTCCTTTTTTTTAAATATACATGTAAGAACTGGAGAAGGTTATCATTTTATGAGGCGCTTGAATATCTACTTGTTAAATTGATTTTATTCTACGTGCTAAATTGATTGATATAGATCTTTTATGAGTGAGAATGATGAAAAACCTTTCGCAGGGGAAAATCTAAGCTGCATCAATATATATGAAGTTATTTTGTTGTTAGATTCTATTTTAGCTAAAAAAATCATTTCACTGTCATGACGTTCAAAATTAGTAACTACTTAAAAAATTGTATGCTAAATTTAGCATATAAAAGCAAATAAAACAAAAGTAATCAGGCCAAAATTACAAAATTTTTAAGCACTTTAATTGTTCTTGAAGACATTACATGGGATTTTTATAATAATAGAGACATTTAACTTTTTGCATGGCTAGATGCACAAAAATCATAAACAAAATAGGTCTTTCTTCTTTTTATTAATGGAATCATTTCGCTATCTTTTTTTATGCATACGCTTTATTGTGTAATTTTTTTTAAATTCCTTATTTGATTTTAATGAAATTCACATATAAAATCTTAAAATGGTGTTGTTATTCTAATTAACTTTTCGGAGAATATTTCCAAATCATTGTAATAATACAGAATTAAATTGATTTTGAAGGATAAAATAGTCAAATATTACAATATACCATACAAACAGTACTATAATATCATTCTCGAATAACTTAGTAGGAAAGCGAATGTTTTTCATAAAAGCACCTTCATATGCTCTCTCAATAATTAAAAATAGGGATTGGGGTTTAAACAGTTTAACTCTTAATTCGGATTGAGAACTGAAAATTGACTCAAAGTATTTCTTAAACGACAATCTATATATCCAATTGGTAAGGACTTCTGACTACATACTGATTCGCCTACGAAGGAACGAATCTCCAACTGAGGCCTTGCTTCCCGTCGCCACTTTTTCAAATGTCATCGCGAAATGTTAATATTACATTGTGGTAGTAGACTGTGGTGTTCAGTGCTTCATTCATTTTTTGTATGAGATCGAAATCGAAGGTAACAAAAGAATCTTCAACAATGTATGGGTACTGCAACACTCGACATCTCTCGTAAAATATACAGCTTTGAATTACAGCTGAGTCTGCCAAAATCTTTAGCACTTCACGACATAATCCACACTGTAAAACATTTCATGTGTTAAAAGGTCATTTTATTTGTAATTTCTTGCAGTGAAGTATAAAGTTATGCAACTGTATTAT
Organism: Maratus michaelseni; assembly: GCA_963931845.1. Taxonomy (NCBI): domain Eukaryota; kingdom Metazoa; phylum Arthropoda; class Arachnida; order Araneae; family Salticidae; genus Maratus; species Maratus michaelseni. Next base: position 285,895,804 of record OZ007591.1, on the reverse strand, counting down.
TCTAAAATGGTGAGGGATTGAGATGAATTGTGGTTACAATACCAGATTCATGTAAAATAGCTGATTACCTTTTTGCTGCATAGTAACTCGATTTGTTGCATTTGAATAGTATATCTTTTGATTTATATATGTATATATATATATATATATATATATATATATTTGGGGGGGATCCTCTTTCACAAAGAAAAATAACATAAAATTAGTTTTATTAAATTTCTTATTATAACTAAATATATATATATATATATTTAAAATGTAGTTTAACTAATTCTTGCGAAAATTACTATGCTAGTCACATGTTTTTGATGTAATTATGGTGCATTTCTAAAAGAATGACAACATACGGGTAAACAAAAAAGGCAAAAATTTGGTAAAAAGCAATTTAAATAAAATCAAATTATTTTTTCCCATAGACCATAGTGCAGTGTAATTATTTTTGTGTCCCTGTAAATGAACTATAGATGCTACACACATCACTTTCTTTAGCGAATCTTCTATAATCAACATTATTAACGTATAAAAATGCATGTCAATACGCGTTTATTTCGTTAATTACTGCACGGACAGACAGGCTTTCCATACAGAGAAAGCGAATTCCTGAAATTTTCCAACTATTTTGGAAAAGTCTAAAAATTGAGAACACTGTCATTTCGTATGGAATCGAAACCTGAGCCGAACCTGAACTGGTAAAGACTCAAATCATAAAAGTTTAGTTTTTATGAAAGATAATTTTTTATGTTTAAAATTATATCAAAATTATTTAAAAAGATATATTTTTTAATTTATTTCGAACATTATTCCAAAAAATATATTTTTTAAATTATTTCGAAAATTATTTCAAAAAATGCATTTTGAAAATTATTTTGAAAATTATTTCGAAAGATATATTTTTCCGAAAAACATGAATTGTAATATTCGTAGTTTTTAAAAGAAAGCGCATTCTAGAAGCTTCAAATATTCAAAACCAAAATTACAGCTCATTCCACCAAAAATTTGTTTAGTTATGCTTAAAACAACTAATCGCAATGCAATCTGTTTTGGAAAGATAACAAATCAATTTAAAATTAAGTGTTTAAATCCTTTATAATAGGCAATTTTAAAACTTTTTATTCATAAGATACTTCACCAAATAACTTATTGTTTAGTATCCTCAGATAGAATGTGCAGAAATATCCCAATTTGATATCAAAATTACGCGTTGCTAATAATATAATAAAATCACTTGTTAATTTTAAAGTAAAGTGTAATTACTGCTTAAAAATTAATATATAAACTTAGCAAATTCAATATCTGTCTTATTGCAAAATCTTCCACAAAATTAAAAAACATAGTATGTACAAAAATAGATCCAATAGAACCTGATCAACTTTCCGGTGTTTATGAACTGCTATTCACCAGGCCAGATGAAACATTACATTACTATATAGGAATGACAAACAGAAAATTTAAAACGAGAAAAAAAGAACATATTGCAGATATCAAATATGACAGAAAAAACTACAGCCTTAGCTAGACTACATATAATAGAGCCTCTGCAGATTACTTTCAAGAATAGTAAAATAGCTTTACCATCAAGAGTTTATTTCCCTTCCATTATCCATGAATCAATTGCAATATATTTGCGTAAGGAGAACATTTGCAACGAAACAGCTTCTTTTGAATTTATTAAAATCTGGCACTCGATGTTTTACAAATTAAAAAAGCAATAAATATAAAAATAAAAATAATAATATTCGCGTTTCCCAGTCTGACCAATTTAAGTACCTGCTTACATTGGATATGTGACCACGTGATTTATGTTTATCATTTTCAAAAACTTTGCGAGAATATTTTATTTATGATTTTGGTCTGAAGAAGTCGCCGTTTGATCACATGAAAAATATGGCATCTATATTAAAAGGTATTTTTAAGCATTTTGTTTTATGTTTATATCACTTTAAGCAATAATTACATCTTTAATTTACGTGTTGCTATAGTAAATTTCAGATGTTGGTATATTTTCAGTACGAAGACGTTGCCTAAGCATATTTTGTAACATAAATTGACAGAAAATATCATATCCAGTTCAATGGCTTTTTCAATATTTTTCTGGGACAATTTGCAGATTATAATGTATGGGATGTTCTCTTTTTTATGATTTTTTTTGGAAGGGGGAATCTAATTGACATACTTCCAAAATTTTTAGCAGTATTGCATGATACTTAATAGTATTAATCCTAACAAGATTAAGGCAATTGGAATTGTAATATACAATTATTCGTAAAATCGACCTAAAAATGAATTATGAAACATGATAATTAATTTTATAAACATTTTCAACAAATAATGATTATTTCCCGTCATCAACAAAACTGCGGACAACTTAGTAATGACTTTTTTTTTAATCGTGCGTTTCATTTCATTCATAATCCTAATCTTAATATGAACACAATTAAAAATTTCTGCATTGTTCATATCCTTTAAACAAAGTTATAGTATCTCAAATTTTATTCCCCATTTTATTTTAGTTTATACAATTAAGCAGTTATACTGTAATCATAATTATTTCTGCCACAATCATCAACAATCAAATGTATCTTATACGAATATACCATGTCCTCATTTACTAATTAAAAAAAAAAAAAAGTAAATAGCCCAGTAGTATAGTCGACGAAAAGCAATATCAGACCAAATCATAACTGACACATGACACAATACTTTTTAAGTGCTTCTATCTCAAACAATCAGCAGATATGTCATGAAAAATCTGTTTTCAAAACACTTTCGACTCATGTCAGCGAAATCTTCGTTACCATTTTATATGACTGTGAAACTAAATATACCTTACAAAGTTTTATCTAAACAGCTAAAATGACATGTTGTAGAAACAAATATCTTGATAAGATAATTTATTGAATTGTATTAAATTTCTTATACTGACAGTTTTGACAAGAACGCGGCTTTTGGAGGAGTGTCATTGTGAATTTCAGACATTTATGTATGCAATAAGAATAACGAAGAATTTGAAATATATATTCAATAAAAATAATCCAGAATGTTAGAAATAAACACTGAACCATTTTACGCATTTTATGAAACATGTTTATTATTGAAACTTTCCGTTTAAATTTTGTACGTTTACATAGAATCCAGTATAAGTTATAAAATTTTAAATGGTTTAAAATTATATTTCGCTTTACAGTTTAGAAAGACAATAATGTTATTTTCAGTTGACCTTTAGAAAAATATCTTAACAAAAGAAACTTTTTTATTACAGGGTGATTCAAATTAAAATACACCTATTTGGAGAGACAATGCGTACATGTATTGCCTTCATTTGTGGAGGATATACATTTCTAACAATGGGACAGTAATTGAAGCAGTATAAGTTTTAGTTACGAAAATGAACGATAGACGGCGTAGTGATCTGTACCGGCTAACAAAGTTTGTTTAATAGGAGCATCAAATGCCTTGTATTGGAAACAAATAGCATATGAACATTTCGAAGCACTATTCGAGGAACATTCTGGTTTCTCTTTTAGCAAAACGGTTGTTGCTAATAAAGTTGTTTACCAAAACAGCGAAAACACTTCTAAAGTTCTTCGTGAGTACATGGGACATAAGACAGAGGGCGTAGCATACAGATATACTAACAATTTGCAATTATTGGTTATTTGGTTCTAGAAGATAGGACGGCTTTTTCATCCAGGAAGATCCAAACAAATTTTACCGCATGTGAGGGAAAATTTTGCAACTGCTCTTATCTAACAGTCCAATAAGAATACACCTTAACGTGTAATGCTCTCGTTATAGCGAGGAATTCGTATTTGCCGTACCCAGATGATTCAGACGTTTGATTATAGAGGAGAAGTCATATAAGCTTGCATGCACATAACATTTCTACTGATCAGACATATTCTGTTGTGAATCATGTGACCCGGTATCACCTGTTGTGCTTGCAGCATGGGAAGCATATTGAAGTCAGAGAGGAAATTTTCAGGCAGCTTCTGTAATCCTTTCTGTGCCGTTGTGTTCATCACGTGCGTTTTATCTTGTACAATATAGAAATTCAGTGCAAACCCTTAGTTATAACCAGTAAAATTCGAATATAACGAGCAAAAATTCTAAAGTCTTACAAAAAACCTTCGTTTTCACTCACCAAATTCTTAAAAGAAAAATTCCGACATATAGTTCTACCATTACTATCACACCACCATTAATGAAAATGGTGAAGGAGGCAAAGGTAACTATCATATAAATGGGTGTGAAGCAACAGTCTCTTCTTCGACATTTAAAGTTGTTTTCAATGACAACATCAAACTTAAAAAAAGCTTGAAGCAAACTGGGCAAGAGATATTTGCCATTCAAGGAGCTTAATTAGATGAAGATTACGTATGTAATGAAAAGGAAAGGAAAATAAAAAGTTTAGAATAAGATAATATTTTTTTAAACCTGCTAATAATAATTATAAATGGTCAGAATGTTTCCTTTACATTCTTCCTTTGACTTTTTTCAGCTGCTTAAGTGTATAAAACATTGTAAAATTAAACACTAAGTAATAATTAATAATTTCAAATCATGCTTATAATTAACGCATGGAAAAATATGTTCGCAAGTGTGGTAATTTTGCGTTTTTTACTAAATTAATTAGATTTTAATAAATAATCTCAGAGTGACTAAATAATTAGGACTTATTTTCTCTTATTCCGAGAACTTTGTTACAACGATCAAAATAACTTATCCCATCACTCTTGTTGTAATGTGTTCTAGTGTAATATTTTAATACAAAATGATATAATTTATCAAATGCTTCGATAATGAACTATATCATGTGGATATAACATTTCAAATGATTTTCGGCAACCATCATTTAATTTTTTTAAAATTATTATTCCCCGTCAGGTGAATCCTTGTCAGTCACTTTTCTTTATAAGTATTTTCTAGTTTTTGAAGTGCGAAATGCTTACAGACCTGTTACATAAGTTATGCGAAAAATGCAGTGTATAATTATCTTCTACTGAATCCTTTCATATATGGTATCTGAATTTAAAATTCTAACAGTCTAATGATAATAAGGGCACAGAAAATATTTTATACAAAAAGTAATTTAGTATATTTATCAACATAAGAAAAAAAGAGGGAAATGCACAATATACAATGGATTTCTTTTATGATAAATAAATATATATTTTTTTTTACTTACTTACATAACTACAAACTGATGTTGTACAACCTTCATTTAACATTTCTTGAAATATTAAATGATTATTTTTAATTGACTTTTTCAGATGCTTTAAAATTTTTTAAACGTCATTTTTCTAGTTAAACATTTATACTATATAGCAAGTTCAATATAACTCTAAATTACTTATGTCACATGGAGCAAACTATAAGTAAACGCAGAAAACTGTTTGAAGGTTATGAAAAAATTAAAATCAGTCGTGAGCATCGAAGCCATAAATAATGGATTTTTTTAAATCAATATATTACAAAATAATTCATAGTTTAATGATTTTAAAAACTCAAATTCCAATCATTCGATTATCGGAATTACTCGATTACGTCCATCACTGCAATGCGTCTGCTATGAAATGGCAGGTGGTTTTTTTTGGTACATTTTACAGCTCTTTGTTACTGTCAGCTGTACACTTTAACTAAAAAGAAGTTTTCGAAAAGTTTCAAAAATAAAAGTTATGCTTTTAAAAATATCTATATGTTTTGTTATTTTCATTATGTTATATTAGATTTTCTCTCTATATTATTTAACAAGAAGCAAGTTTGTAAATCACAATTGTGAGTTTGTTTTCGTAATTTTATGATATTCAACAGAATTATCTATATATAATCAGTTTACATATATTTGGTGTACAAATTAGAAAATAAAAATTGTTATGTTGATATGAAAGTTATTTTCTGCAAATCCTAATATCTCATGGAAAATTCAAAGTATTCACTCAAATTTCTGTATAATATTTCTTCTTTATATTCTAACGTTTACAAATAATTTCATTGTTCAAAACTCTACATATTTTGAGCAAAACTAAATATTTTTAAAAGATTTTTTGTATATTTTTTATGAAAATGCATAGAAACGGTGTATATATCAATATAAATTTATTTATGAAAGTGTCTCATTATTTACAACTGTTTTTGGGATGCAAGCTGATCAAAAATATTTTTTTATTACTGATTAATGCTGGTCATTTAATTTCACTTTTCAATGCATTCTCAAAACAAAGTGTGTGTTGAAATGTATTATTCATATAACTTAAAATTAAAGACATCTGTATCTCTAGAAATTTATAAATAGTAACCTAAATGAAATGTGTAGTTACATTTGGCTGGCACAGTGTAAATTCAAATTCCAATTCTAACATTATCCAACATAGTTGAAAAATATTTATGACTTTTTTTCTTATGTCTGTCTGATGACTCGGGGATCTCTCTGTCCGGGGACTTGCCCGTGCTCAAACTTTTTAATTATGCTTGGATTATGACTATATTGATATATATTATTGAAGTTAGTATAGGATGTCTTCCTTGATAATGGAGTGTGTAGGACTTATCATTCGTTTATAGACGCATGGAAAAAGAAACTTGAGTTACATTATTGTCTATGGGGAAAATGTTAGCAGTGTACTTTAGTGATGTTACACTTCGTCACATTTAATGAAACTGACATGCATTATTAAGGTGCACAACAACATACTTTCTTTAAACTATTGAGTGTATAGTAATTATCGTTCGTTTTCAGGGATACGCAAAATAATTTAGTTACAGTCCTATCAATGAGCGATAATTTCTGGAAATCTCGTTTTGAGTTGTAGTATGCGTTTTTAAATTTGACTGTTTAAACTGTTTTTTTTTCTAAGTGTATATATATTCCATAGGTAATATACAGGACTGCACAAAAGCACTCGTTATAACGACAATCTATGGACGTGAATTTTTTGTTTTTAAGCATGTTATGAATTTTTTACATTCAATACATTTCATTTTATTATGAAGTGATTCTAAAGTAAAAATAATAGCATCTACAGGCCAAGCGCAAAGATAATTGGATACATTACAGACTTTGAATATTAATTTCATGAAGCGTGTTTTTAATTATACATACGTTTTTAATCTGAATTAAAATTTTGTATAATATACAGTGAGTATAAATATCTTTAGGACATACAAAGTTGTGCCCAAAAAAATTAGAATGTCTCATCGACTAAGGGCGATAATTCCTGAAAATGGACAGATCATTGTTTTGTGCGTTTTCTAAATTGTTTATGTATATGTGTCGAGAGTAAACTATATAATTTACGCTTACGGAACATATTTTTTTCACAGTCGTTATAAATATATATTTTTTATTGAAATACGAAATTATTAACTCCCAGATAATACTGTTCCTAAACTCTCACCCTGTAAAAAAATCTGGCATCATCCACATAAAATACGATACACACACACACATATTTATATATATATATATATATATATATATATATATATATTGCGATAGATGTGATGGAAAACATCCATTTGTAAACTAGAGATCGCCTTTCTGTGCAGATTGATTGTGTAATAAAATTTCTAACACTGACCGATAAAAACAATGCATACTAAAAATATGTTTTGTAGTTTTGCCTCGAAAAACAAATGGGAATATAATAAAAGAAAATGGGAATTTTTTCTCGCAGCCTGAAAGAAAAAGATCATTTCAGGAATTATTCAGTAAATTAAAATTTGAATAGCTTAGAAATGAAAGAAATGTTCGATATTTTTCCCACTATGATTTTTTTTAAGTAGACTGAATTTTCAAATTTAAGCAATTTATATTTTTCACAAAATTCTACAATACATTTTCATTCAGAAATTGCAAATTAATAATAAAATACAATTATCATCAATTTAACGAAAAAACATATTTTTGTGATCTACACAAAATATAAAATAAGAATTATAGATACACAGTGATTAATCAGTTGAAAAACATCCATCTGCTAATTGATGATTTATGTCCTATTGAGATAAATCAGGCAATACAAGTTTTAAACACTGACAGATCGTAGCAATAAAAATATAACATATTTTAACTATGTTCAATATTTTTACCCCCTAACAGAAATAGAAACACACATAAACACAGGGGGAAATGTTTAACAAAACTCTTTGAATCCATCTATCTGTAAATATAAGATTTTATTTTTCCTTAGAGGATACGGGTGATGGTAGTTTGTAACACTGGCGTATCATTCCAACAAAAACACAACATTCCATATATATGATCTGTACCTTTGTTTCAAAAACAAAAAGGAACACAATAAAAAAAAGAAAGAATTTTACAATCCGTAAAAAAGGATCATTTCAGGAACAAAATTGTGTTAAATGAAACTTTAAAACTTTACAAAAAATAGTATACACTTTACACATATGAATGTTTTGATTAATATACTAGCAACTACATTTTAAAACTGTAAGAATACAATTTCTTCACAGTGATTCCAAAGTAAAATTGCTTTAAAAATAGGAAATTATTAGCAGTAACATATGATCATGCTTTTTATAAGTAAAAGAAGTAATTTTGTCTTCTATACAAATGCCGAAAAAAATATTTAGGGATTGATCTGTGGGAAACCAACCATCTGTATATCGAGGATTCTCTTTATGTTTAGATCGATCAGGTAATATATTTTTTTAACACTAACGGATCAATAAAACCACAGCATTTAGAAAATACTTACAGTATGTTTGCATTGGAAAACAAATTTGAACACGATAAAAAAAGCCTTTTTTTTATTTCAAGTTTTCGCGAAAAACATTGCTTTATGAAAATACTGTGCTAAAAAAAGTTCAATAGTAGTTTAGATCAGTTTCCCAAAATTCGCGAAATTCTTGGGAGTAGGGGAAGAGGTTCTGAAGGAAACTAGACAAATCTATATTCACAACGAGTATTTGATTACGGTCAGCTTAATGAGTTAGTATAAATTGTTTTTCATCTGATTGACTCTTTTAAAAACAAAATTCTAAAACATACTGAAAATGATTTTAAAGTCTACTTAACAGCATAGCGCTAAATGTGCAACAAATATACAAGGATGAAAAAAGATCACATTAAAATGCTTGCTAAAGCTTACATCAAATTGGAACTCAAAGTAAAGTTATGCTTGTTTGCAGGCCCCAGCGTTGTTTTCCCTGTTTCCATTTTTCTATTCATGATCCTCACAAGTTAAAAAAATCTGGTATGCCAAGAAAGTGCATGTTTTTCAAGGGTTACAAGTTACATAAATGTTTGGAAATCATTGGTTTTGAATAAAGAGAGATTTTATTGCTTTCTTAATATTAATTTTTAAAGACGTAAAATTTTTTAAGACGTTTTAAAAATGTAAACTACGTATTTAAGATTCTAAAAATCATTTGCATTCAAAAAGAGAAAACAATTAATACTACTAAGCGATTTCACTTTGTCTAAACAATTTAATAATCTTTACTCATCCACACAAAAGTAGAAATTAAGGAATATATATATATTTGTTTACAAAATATGATATTACAAAAGAGAATGGCAAGGTTATTTTCATGACAGACAGTTTCAAGGAGGACAGTTTTAAGTGTTAAATAAAGTATAATATTTTTTTAAAAAAGAAGAATGCTTTAATATTTTTTCCTAAATCACAGATTATTAAATTTAAAAATACTGCACTGAAAATTATATTTAGACATTTATTAGTATATTTAGTGTGTTTGAAAATATTTTAAATTTCATTGGGACGAGTGTACAGAGAAATGCGATGTAGGTAACGTGAAATGGCCATTCGCTAGGCTCTTGTAAGAATTCAATAAGTGTTATTCTTATAACTAAGAGACAAATTCCTATGAAGATGTTACATAAAATACTTAGTTGGTGCAATCATTGAAGCACGCCCAGTGATTGTGGTTTCTCGCACAAATAAGTCGAAATTTCAAAACATCTGCCTCCCTTTCATTCTCGGGAACTAGTGTCGGTTTTCTAAGCTGCCTTCTAGAAGGCCGAATACATCTGAAATAGGAGTTTGTTTCTCTTACTAATGTTTTTTTATAATCTTCGCAGTTTTAGGAAGCAGTTAACAACCTTATTCCTTATCCATTCGTTCAAAAGTTTAAAAGCCAGCTTTGTTAAAATTAGAATGGTCATTGGTTCTTTAAGATGGCAAGATAACTACTCCTAATTAAAATTCGGTATATTCCTCCACTGTTGTCACAGGCGGCACAATATTTGCACAGTTGTTCATCATATGCTAAAGTGAAGATCTCAAATGGCAGGTTTAGCTTAAAAAACAAATCAGAGATAAATCGTGAAAAATAGTTGTTACTTTTATTTTTCATAAGTTTCATTACTCTAAATCAACCATCAGCAAACATATCAAAATATTTAAAGGTCATTAGACAGGAAAAGTTTTCTTTGACTCTTATTTTCACTTACTCCAAAGTAGAGTCCTGCATGAGTCGGGTTGTACACGAAACGAACTCGAAATTTTTTCTTTAAGTCAATTCAAAACACTATCCGAACCCAACAAAAAATTCCGTCAACCTGAAATAGACTCAAACCCAAAACCCTAAGTGAATGAATAAGTGAGTGCCATATTTTAATTCAAAAATTGAAATGCTGTCTATAATTAAGTATACATTTTTTCTTTTTGGTATGAAAATGAACATATTAAATATTCATTAATATTAAAATTTATAGTTTTTATTCAGTTGAAAAACGTCGAGGACTTTGAACAATCAGTTCAACTCGAACGGGACCCGCAATGAAAATTTGAGTCATTCCGGTACGTGATCTGGTAAAATCGGGATACACTACCCAATGCAGGACTACACTCTAAACCTACTGTTGCCGTAATTTGCCCTATGTCGCTGTGTGAACTCACTTTCGTGGAAAAATTTAATGCAGAGTTGTCAAGTCTCCGGCTTTTTGCACACCAGTAATTGTTTAGAGAAAAATGTTGTTCTTTCAAATCACAGAATGCTACAATTAAATAAAACAACATTTTCTGTACTGGTATCCAAAAGGCCGGAGACCCTCTCAGGTCTGCATATGCGTATTCTATATATAGAATCGCTCTAGGAGTAGTGATTAAGAGGGAGTAAGAATTTGTTGCAAGAATAAATAACAAATATGTATAAATGTTTAGTACTTTTTAAAAAATACAGAAAATTTTGTTGCAAATATGGTAGTTTTTCTATTATTGAGACAATCAATTAATTTTATCATTTTTGTTTAAAAATGAACATGTATACATTAATTAATTGAAATATATTGTTTTTTTCAATTGAAAACATTCAGGACATAGTTTTGAAAAATCGGCTCAACCCGAACCCGACCCACAATGAAAAAATGTAGAGTCATAACCGACTCGACTGTGTTAAAATCGGGTTTCCCGACCCGTTGCAGAACTCTACTCTAGACCTACTGTTGCCGTAATTTGCTCTATGTCGCTTTGTCAGGTCGCTTTCGTCAAAACAAATAATTCTCTCTGAGATAGCACGTGCTTATTATATACGAGGGCATTTCGAAAAGTAAAGATACAATGGGTCGCATTCCTTAAAAAAACATTTATTTAGAAAACTTAAGATCTTATTAACTGGATTATTTATTATTTTTCGACATAATCACCCCCGTTATCCAAACATTTGTTAAGTCGGGTCACAAGCTTTTGTATCCCACAGTGATAGAAGGTTTCCGCCTGTTGTCGAAACCACATTTCAACTTCATCTTTGATCTCATCATCGTCGTGGAATGATTTTCCTCCAAGATGTGACTTCTTTCAATTTGAGACGTCTATTCGCACAAATTGCTTCCTCCGTTCTCTGAAGAAGGGCATCAGAGATCACAGATTGCTGACCTGTTCTTTGTTCGTCATGAACATCGGTCCTACCTTCAGAGAAATGACGACACTATTTTGTTACATTTTGTCGATTCATAATGTTCCCATGAACAGAAACAATTTCTTTGTGAATATCCGCTGGTCGCTGACCTCTTGCATGAAGAAAACATATGACGGAGCGCACTTTGCATTTGGCGGGATTCTGAATCGGCGGAACCATTTTAAACACGACCTAATCCAACCAGAATCAACGTTGAAATGCCGAGGAGAAAGCTAATGGTTCAAGGTTAACACCTGTGTTGCCATCTTGCTTGCCAAAACTTTTCTTTTCCGGTGTATCTTTACTTTTCGAAATGCCCTCGTACATTAAATTTCTCTAAAAGTAGTGATTAAGAGCTACAACAAATTTGTTGCATGGATAAATAAAGAAAAATTATAAATGTTTAGTCCTTAATAAATAATACTGAAATATTTAAACGTAAATTTGATAGTTTTGAATATTCTGATTATTTGAGAATAGACACTATTCTGATAAACGTTTCCATTCTTTCATCCCACTTTATAGGGTATATTTTCAAGCGTTAGGTGAAATAAATAAATATGTTTAATTTTAAATATTTTATTAAATAAGGATATATCAATACATTTAAAATTAACGTTATAAAATTGAAGAATAAGAAAAAATATATACAGATTTTAGACATTACTCCACAGTGACACATTCACATGTGTTTATAGTTCATTTATTAAAGAGTAAGCAGGACTTCTCTTCAGTTAATAATGTATACTAAACATTCGTGTCTAAAATAATAAAACGAGATTATAACAAAAAACATAAAACGTTTTTTGTAAAAAGCTTGTGTAAGAGCTTTGAGTAAGAGCTGTTGAGAAAGAATGTGTAAAGCTTTTCATAAAAATCTTATGTGATTTTAATTAAAAATAACAAACTTATTCATTCTTTCATTAATATTCCTCTATATCCTGAAAATTCAATAATTTGGTATTCCCAGTATTTCTATTATCGAAATCACTACAAATTTACCTCATGCGAAAAGCAAAATTGTAATTAAACATATCTGTTACTAAAAATAAAATAAAGATCAAATACTTCAAAATGTTTTTTCGTTTGTATTAATCTTCTGTTGTTTAATAAATTTTTCATTTAGGAAATGCTTTAAAAGTATTTAAAAGCTACTACTCATTCCGTATTCATTCTCAATAATCACTCAAAATAGGAAATATAACAATGTATTAACATAATATGTCTTTTTTATGATTATGTCCTATTTATTTCTATAAAAAGAAAATCCTGGTGTAAATGTAAATAAATGAAATATCAATGGGGATATTTGACAGTTGAAATTTATGCACTTTACTGATCATTAAAATAGAAAGACGTGGAAATAAAACGAATATTGAATGTCTACAGTTGTTGGATAAGACTAGTTAGTCGTTGCTTCATGTCCATTACTGGACTTTAGCGGCAGTTTTCTCAGAGATCTAACCGCTGCGATTACAAACGCTCATGAGTACGAAAGGGTCCGTATCAGTTTCGGTCGCAGGGGGGGGGGGGGGATGCGGTCCGTGATATCATCGTTACCGAGCATCTCTGAAAACGCATAGGAGCAACCAGAGACCCAAAAACTAGCCACGGGCTCCCTCCTGAGAATTTATTTATCCCCTTTCTGTATCGAGGAGCGCCTAGAATGGTCACCTCTGTACTTCGTTCCAAGGAATGTACAAACACACAAAAACAAAAAAGGGGTTAGTAAACTTAACTACGAATATAAATAAAAAACTAGGAAAGTGAGTCTTCCACCACCTTCACGAACAAGGTGACTAGGCTTCGGGCGCCGAATCAAAGCAAAAACTGGCACGGCCGGACATTGATACTGTCCAAGCCCGTTTGCTCATCCTCGCCGGATACGACCACCTGCTTTCCATGTCTTGACGAGGGACCGTTCCACCACTGGCCCCGACGTACAACAGACTGTCTCCGGCGCACCCGCCATGGCCTGAGCTCGGCCAAGAGAAGCACTCATCTTGGCTAAACTCTGGAGTGTCAGAAGCAAGACGAGTGAGACTCAGTCAGCACGATGCCACACCCAGGTCGCAATACCACGGCAGGTCCTTAGTACCGCTAGGCACAACCAACAAATGTAGATCACGCCTCGGACGCCACGTCACGAATCCTATGTTCTTACCGGCCTCCGTCGCAAACTCCGATTAGGCCTAATCTCAAGAGTGAAACCGGTCTCCACGGTGTCCTCTTCCAGGTATACGGTCATCCTCCCACGCAGAAGCCGGGTTGATTCGGAATCACTTGGAGGAACACCCTGCCTCTGTTGGATAAGGTAGTAAACACAAAAGAAATATTCAAAATAAAGGGCTGAATTTTCCCAGAAATGTAAGACAGTGCCGCATATCAAACTAAAGGTGTAATGCAATGGATGTGGAATTTAAATTGATAATGCCTTGACAAAAGTTTTTAACCAAAAGTTTTGTCTAAATTATTTTAGTAAATTTTATGTATTAAAATGCATTTAAAGCAAAAAATACTCTTTGTATATAGTTGTTTAACAGTTTAATATTAACAAATCATACTTTTACATAAATGTCTTCCATCGAATTATGACGTATTTCTTTCCATAATATGATGATTATTTAGATTTACTGCTGAAAAGGTAAATAAATAAAATACCAATGGGGATATTTGACAATTGAAATTTAGGTACTTTAGTCTTCATTAAAAGTGAATGACATGCAAATAACATGAATTTTAAGTATCTCATTTCGTTGGAAAAGCCTGTAAACACAAAAGCAATATTCAAATGAATTGAATTTTTCAGAAAAGCAAGGATGTGTCTCATTCTTTTAAAACTAAAGTGTAATGTATTTGATTTATGTAGAATTTTAATTGAAAATGTTTGAAGTGGAGATCTTTTTCAAAATACTTCTTTAAACTACTTTTGTATATTTTATGCATTAAAATTGACTTTAAGTAAAAATGTGCTTCCTGTTTATATATATTCATGCTCAGTTGCTCCTGTTGAAACAGATATGATGCGTTTTAAATTAAACAAAACACAAACAAAAATACTCAGCAAATTCAAATTATTTAGTAATGTTTTAATAATATAAAAAGTGGATAACGTCAAAACTTTATTTTAGTTTCATTTATTGAATAGATTTGACTAAGATATTAAAAATTGCTGCAGTGAACATTTTAAAAATAATATGCTAAAACTTAAACGTTATTAAATATTCACTAAAGCAGATTGTGAAAATGATTTAACTGAGTAGAAAAAAAAATCTTTAATAATTTTATAAAAAATTAATATTGGTGATTCAAAACGGAATCTCCCTTTTATATAAAATATAAATAAAACAAATTGCCCAATATTCATAAACCTGGGACATAGCAACATTATGCATAAATGTTCAGATACTATTCTATGCGAAATATTTAAAAACAATATATTTTCGGTAGCTTACAATACAAAAAAATACCTATTGATATTTTAACCGATCGTGACCCCCGGGGTCCCAAACCACCACCGTGCGTTCAAATGTTGATTTACATATATATATATATATATATATATATATATATATATATATATATATCTGACATATGTCATCATGCTTTAACTGTTTTATTTATGGATGTAACTGAGTATGTGTATAGGACATACCTAGGTATCGACCGAGTTCGTTGTCCAGCTTCATTCACCATCTTGTTTCAAAATGGCGGCTAGTTAAAAAAAATTAATTTTTAAAAATTCAAAAAGATGCACAAAAAAATTATAAATTGAAAAATTATTTCTGTTAAGTGTCAGTACGTGATACAAGAATTTTGGAACATTTTTAGTTTTTGATATATCTTAAAAATTGGCTGAGATATGGCAGTGTGAAATTCTAGGGTGGCTGACATTTTCAAACAATCTTATACTAGTTATGCTGTAACTCTCGTATTTAAAAATCGAGATCAATGTGACTGATCATGTATGAAAGAACATACCATGGTCTCGACCGAGTTCGTTGGCCAGCTTCATGCACCATCTTGTTTCAAAATGGCAGCAAGTTAATTTTTTTATTATTTTTTTTTAATTCAAAAAGATGTATAAAAAATTATAAATTGAAAAAGTGTTTCAATTAAGTGTTAGACCGTGATACAAGGATTCCAGAATTTTTTTTTCTTGCTTTATCTTAGAAAAGGGCTGATATATGGCAGTTTGAAATTCTAGGATGGCTGGCATTTTTAAACAATCTGATTTTTCCTATGCTGTGATTCTCACTCTAGAATTTGCATTCAAATTCAGTATTAACGAAACCCGGGTTTGAATTTTCCATAATCGAGTTCCTAGCAATTTAGCTTCGGGTGTTTGAGTAAATTGAGTTGAATTTTTAAAAACATAGATTATGAAAGCTAATTTTTCCCTCCGGTACAGGCCTGAAGGAGTTTTTATATTTACACGCCTATGTAAATTTCTGCTATGTATTTTTGATGGAAATTTATTCATAGCATCACTTATCTTCAAAGAGTGTGTATCTCCACTCTACTTATCTCTATTACTTATATCCAACCTAAATTATTTTTGTTAAAATATTCTGTCTAAATTGCATCAAAATATTGTGTTAAAAATATATGCACGAACAAAACGCCATGTGCGTTAAATAAAGTTGTTGAAAAAGGAAACTAGGAGCAATTTCATACTGCTGACTCATATGAAGAGATGTATGCACTTAAGGTCATAGATCTCCAACGCTGTCTATCGATAATTGAATTGTTTTGTCTTCTGTGCAAATGAGCAATAATTGCTACGAACTCCATAATCTAAATAGAAAATATTGTAGCGCGCATCTGTGATCGTATAATATTAGAATGCTTGAAGTATTGAACATTTCACCACGGATCATATTGTAATGGAACTCTTTTGTGTGCCCTTGTAAAAGAATTTTAAAGGCTACTTATTCTATACGAGTAGTAATTTTCCAACTGGACGAAAAATGTCCGGGCCAGGATTCGAACCTGGGATCGCCCGGCTGAAGCCGCCACGCTCTACCACCGAGCTATCCCGGTCGAATCTGGGGGGCACAATTCATCCAGTTAACCTTATTGATCAGAGAATCTGGTCTGATATTTTAATCAGACCAGAATCGTATCCAGCGTTTACTGGAGTTCCTTTACCTGCGATCTTTTCTGTTGAGCTGATTAAAATATCAGACCAGATTCTCTGATCAATAAGGTTAACTGGATGAATTGTGCCCTCCAGATTCGACCGGGATAGCTCGGTGGTAGAGCGTGGCGGCTTCAGCCGGGCGATCCCAGGTTCGAATCCTGGCCCGGACATTTTTCGTCCAGTTGGAAAATTACTACTCGTATGATTTATTTACCAAATTGAAATAATTGTGTTAAAATTAATCTACTTATTCTATACTTCTGAGAAAGTAAATGATAGTAAATCTCAGTGATGCATGAAAATCTAATTATGTTTGAAATATCGTAACATCAATTAAGTGTATCTCAAACAATATTTTCCCGTAGATCATAATGTAGCGGAATTCTTTTGTGTATCCCTGTTTACGTATTATATATACTAAACACTTCATTTTCAATACCAAATATTCTATAGTAAACCACATTAACATATAAAAATGTCTTGGCAATCCGAGTATATTTATGAGAGTAGGAGTACGCATAGACAGACAGCAGACAGTCAGACAAACCAAATTCATAAACGCTTTTCAACTACGTTGGAAAGATTTTCTAAAAAAACTGAGAAAATAAGCACAGTGAAATTCTACTTGTTGCTCCTCATATCCGGTACTGTGTGCAGATTCTTTCGTACTGTATCTGATGTATAAAATTTAAAATACCACATAATGTAGTAAAAATTAGTTAAGTTTAAAAATGCATACCGCAACTTATCGATAACCGATTTTTTTGTCGTCTGTGCAAATAAACGTACTAATCTATATCCTATACAAAACATATTATAGTGCACCTCCGTAATTCATATTATTATTTTTTCGTTGGAATAAACCAGCGTTATTGGTAGTATATTTAAAAACAAACACAATTTTTTTTTTAAATAATATATGATGAATTATTTTAAAAGATTAATTTAATAATTTGAAAAATTATATTACTTTGTACAGAAATAACAATCACCCTTTCTCTAAAATATATTTGTGACACATATTTCTTTGCTATCTAACATATATTTTTCTCTTAGTGCACTATATATTAAGATGAAACTTCTTTATATCTATTTTACTTGACAACAAACATATTTCAATTGCCTCTAACCTACATAATCTGTAATAATATTTTACGACTAATAATTTGTCTTTAGCACAATCTCCGCATGTAATTCTTCTATATTTTCATTTCCAATAAATCGTTCAGATAATATTTAGTGCATTCTGAGTTTTTTGCTTAAAAAATATTGTGATCTTATAAACAAATAAAGAATGTGTTATATTGTATCATTCTTTTAGACACTTTTTACATAAAAAGCATTAGGATCCACATTTTAGATAACATTTTACATATATTAGTTTGATTGTGTGGGATTCTCCGAGCATTAACTTTTTCAGCATATGTTCGGTGTTTGTATTAACATATGAAGATATAAAAGCATATATATATATATAAAACAGTAGATGTCTGTCTGCATGCCCGCGGTTTTCACCGCAATTATAACACCTAGGATTCTGAAATTTTTGTCATGTGTAGATGCTGTCACCGGAAAGTGTACCTCGCTGCCGGATTTTTAAATTTTAATTTAGATTTAAAAAAGAAATTAAAATATGCATATGGAATTTTGGGTTTGAGGCTATTTTATGCTCTCCGCCAATCCACGGCAATCAAACAGCCAGCGAATGAGAGATTCAGCAAAGCGACGGCAAACGTGCATATGACATTCTGGTTTGAGGCTATTTACAACTCTTCGCCAATGAGAGCCAGGTGAAAGAGCTGTTGATAGCGACTACATCCCCTGTTTGGCTAGCGAAAGCAAACGACAGTTTAACATTTGAAACTTTTTTATATTGTGAAATTAAACTAAACTAAGTTTCCCGTAAGTTAGTTTCTTTACTTTCTGTTCCTTTTTATATATTTGTGAAATCGATTGTTTTTATTAACTTTATTTTAGTTACTTTCTGTTCAGTGAATTGTAAGATGAAATAGGCCTAGACCCAATGACAGAACTATCTTCGTGTGTCTGCAACGCTAATAATATTTCAATAATAGTTTGAAATATGCAATATATATCATATTAAGTTCCCGTTAGTTAGTTTTGTCACTGGCAGAACTATCTTCATGTGTCTGCAACGCTAATAATAATGTGTATCAAAATTTATTTATGTCAAACTATCATTTACTTATTTTTATTTCCTTTTTAAAAATAATAGAAGCTGTTTCATTTAGTTCGTTATTTTATTTTGATAAAAACATAAATCTTCCACTTAATTTTTGAGCATTTATTCATTGTTATTTACAATCTTTCTTCCTATTACTGTTTTTGACTGTATTTTTAATTAGTTTGTTTCATTTTTGAACATATTTGGTCGCCCAAGAATCAAATGATTTTCTTGAACTTTACTTTCTGTAAAATTAAAACATTCAGTAAATAATTTGAGTTCTTGGGCGGTTAGGAATGCATTGTGATTTATTTTTTACCTCATACTTACAAATTAAATAGTTTTGATGAAAATATACATCTTACATTGAATTTTTGAGTTTTTATTGTTTACAATTTTTGTTCCTGTAATTATTTTGGACTACAGTTTTAGTTCCCGAGAATGGTGAATTCATAACCTGCGATAAATTGTCAAGATGTATGTTCTCATTAAGATTTGTTATTGAACTCCATTTAAAAACTATTTTTAACTCCATTTAAGAAGTTTCATTTAAGAACTTTTTCAGTCGTCCAAGAATCTAATGTTTTTCTTGAACTTTACTTTCTATAAAATGAAAACATTCAGTAAATAATTATTAAATTGTTTTGATGAACTGATTGGAAATTCCAAGTGCGTGAAATATTTATGATGTGCATTTTGTGACATGAATTTCATAAGAATCAACATGAATGGACTCTTAATCACCTGAGGACGGAAATTATTTGCTGAATGTTTTCATTTTATAGAAAGTAAAGTTCAAGAAAAGCAGTCGATTCTTGGGCGACTGAAAATATTGTTTAATGAAACAGATTTGCTGAGCTGTTTCTATATATTCATTATTTTTTGTTGGGGCGTTTTTGAGTGATGTTTATGACTTCATAGATAGAAACAATATTTACTTAATGTTTTACTTTTTGATAAAACTCACATATAGGACAAACTTAGCACTCGCCAATCGGCGAGTAATACTGAAAATTTGTCGATTGACTGTTTTGCTACTACTGGCAATCTTAATAGTCACACTAGCCAGTTTTTTCCCCTGCTATCGTTTGATGAATTTCAAAACCATTTGGTAAATTTCACAATCCCCCCCCCCCCCCGAAATCACTTGACAAATTACGATTATTTTTCGAAGCCATTTGATTTTTTTTCCCCGAGACCATTTGATGATTTTTGAGATTTTTCAACTATCGATTGATAAATTTTGCAATTTTCAACGATCGATTGATGAATTTTGCAATTTTTCAACTATCGATTGATGATTTTTGTGATTTTTCTGCTATCAATTGATGAATTTTGTGATTTTTCTGCTATCAGTTGATGAATTTTGTGATTTTTCCACTATCGATTGATGATTTTCGTTATTTATCGACTTTCGATTAACGAATTTCAAGATTTTTTTTCCATGAACGTTCAACAAATCGCACACTTTCTTATCAGTTGATGAATTTTGATTTTTCCGTTATCAGTTGATGAATTTTGTTATTTTTCCGCTATCGATTGATGATTTTCGTTATCTATCGACTTTCGATTAACGAATTTCAAGATTTTTTTCCATGAACGTTCAACAAATCGCACACTTTCTTTCCGCTGACGTTCGAATTGCGCACTTTATTTCCACTGCCGTTCGACAAAATTTGCAATTATTAGACGAATTTCACGATTTTTCTCACGTGATCATTTGATGAATTTTGAGATTTTTTTTCTGAGACTATGATGGATTTCTCGATTTTTATTTTTTTCACGACAGTTTGACAAAATTATTTATTTTCCTGCAATAATTTTGCGAAATTCGCTATATTTTTCGAGATTGATTGACAAATTCTGCTATTTATTTCCACGATTCCTTGACATTTTTTTTTTCAGTCATTTCATGAATTTCGAGATTTTTCCTCAACTGACAAATTTTGCGATTTATTTACCTAGACAATTTGCCGAGTTCTATCACAGGGATTTAGGCCTATTTCAATTAAGCGAAAATTTTGAGTACTTCTTGTTATTTACAAAAAAGTAAATACACAACAGGTAGATTGTATTGAAATTTAAAAATCCGGCTATTTTTTCCCCCTTGCCAATAAATAAATACTCAAAAATTTAATGTAAGATGTATGTTTCATCAAAACAAAACTATTTAATTTGTAAGTATGAGGTAAAAAATAAATCACAATGGACTCCTAATCGCCCAAGAACTCAAATTATTAACTGCATGTTTTCATTTTATAGAAAGTAAATTTCAAGAAAATCATTTGATTTTTGGGCGACTAAAAATGAAACTAACTGTCTAAAAATACAGTCAAAAACAGTAATAGGAAGAAAGATTGTAAATAACAATGAATAAATACTCAAAAATTTTGTGGAAGATTTATGTTTTCATCAAAATAAAATAACGTACCAAATGAAATAGCTTCTATTATTTTTAAAAAGGAAATAAAAATAAGTAAATGATAGTTTGATATAAATAAATATTGATACACGTTATTAGCATTGCAGATACATGAAGATAGTTCTGTCACAGGGGTTTAGGCCTATTTCAATTAAGCGGAAATTTTGAGTATTTAATGTTATTTACAAAAAGTAAATAAACAACGGGTTCCATATAACATGTAAATACTGATGCCATAATTAATTAGCACTACAACAGTAGCAATACTAGATTTATACTGAACAGAAAGTAAATAAACTAACTTACGGAAACTTAAATTAATAAAAACAATAAATTTCAAAATATATAAAAAGGAACAGAAATTAAAGAAACTTACGGGAATTTTAGTTAGCTTAGTTTAATTTCACAATATAAAAAAGTTTCAAATGTAAAACTGTTGTTTGCTCTTGCTAGCAACGCTAAGCTCGGAGCAGGGAATGTTGTCGCTATCGACAGCTCTTTCGCCTACTCTCTTTGGCGGAGAATTGTAAATAGCCTCAAACCAGAATGTCATATGCACGTTTGACGTCGCTTCGCTAGATCTCTCATACGCTGGCTGTTTCATTGGCGGAGAGCATAAAATTGCCTCAAACCCAAAATTCCATATGCACATTTTAATTTTTTTTTCATCTAAATTAAAATTTTAAAATCCGGCTGCGAGGTGCACTTTCCGGTGACAGCATCTACACATGACGAAAATTTCAGAGTCCTAGGTGTTATAATTATGGTGATATCCGCGGGCAGGCAGACATACATCTGCTATTTTATATATATTGAGATTGAGTTCCAAAGGAACGATACCTGTAGTTAGCGCAGGCAAATTTTTTTTAAATGCCTAAAAGAAAGGCTTTTGGTTTATGGCTAAAACATAAAATAAATATTTGCTTCTAAACGCAATTGCCTTTCTTTTAGCCAGTCCTAAGCCTGGATAAAAGCTTGAAGGAGAAAATAATGCCATTTGGCTTTTAATTAAAAAAATTCTGAGAAATTCCAGGTTTGCTTACAGTATCATATGGGATTGTGCATGGCAAGCCCGTGTATGTGGTCTATGGCAGTGGGGCCTCTAACATTACTTTCATTTAAAATTAAAAAATCATTCAATCATGATTTCAGGTACGTTTACGGTTTTTGGCACGTTCAACAGCTAGTGCATATATATATAATCAGTTTAATATTTATATGAGGATTTTTATATTATATTACACCCATAATTATTGAACAATAGTGAGCCAAATATATCGATGGCTTCTCCCATATTGGCATGACAAACTACCCCATTATTGGGCAGTCTACATCGTACCAATAGTGGCTCTATATTAGCAGTAAATATTTCAGCATTTAATTGAAAATATTTTCATTTAAAAATGGTTGCAATGTTGTTCAAAGTTTCAATACAAAGTGTCATTGACAAATAACCAATTTAAAGACTATTATAGTGACTGTACATACTATAGTAAATATCTATTATAGTGACTATACATCTATATAATAGAACAATATATCTATATTAGTGACTACATATCTATATAATATGAAAATATGTCTACAATAGTAAATAATGCAAATGCGCAATATAAAGCAAATATTATTTATTAAAGAATTTCTATTGAATATAATTATGGGCCCTTTATAATGAATGTTGATTCGCTATCTCTTATTATGGAAAAATATCGTATTGATCATAAAGACAAGTTATTAGTTAAATCATTTATTCCAGTGATTTTTATTCAATGATTCTACGTGTCTTTTCTTTAAAAAAATGAAATATACGTATTTTATAAAAATGAAATTACATGCAATGCAACCACACGATTTAATGAAGCTGATTTTGATACATTATTTTGATGCATCATTGGCACCTATATATATCTTTCTAATAGTGTACTGTACACCATAAAGGTACTTAAAAATTACTTTGGCAGCAAAAACATTTGTAATTTATGTTATCGTATTTTTGTTTGTAATATTTTTTAGGGAAAATTATATTGCTTTGGCATAATCTCTGTGGGTTCTCTATTATTTGCCTCCGGAAAAATCGTCCATATAATGTGTATTGTAGTGCATGCTTGTTTTGTTTATCTACTTTTATTTTTATAATATTCGATACAAAAAACAGATTAAAGAAATCCCGTGGTAAAGCCTCTAAGTATATCAGATCTGGAGGATTTTGTGACCGAAAGCGATTTTTCGCAACTTTTTTTAGATAAAAATTTATATGTTAGATTGTGTTCGAATGATGGCTTCTTACTTTATATATATATTCTTTTCTTCAGTATATATTCGATGTGTGTTTTATGAGATTAAGATGTAAAAACTAAAAAGGTTTTATCCCAATAATTATTTAGGGATTGTGTTAATACAAGGATAAATTGAATCAGTTATCAAAGAAAAATATCGTAATAAATATATTAATAGCAGATAATAGCTGAACTCCTTACATTAATCGAATGATATTATTCTTCTTTCAGATATAAAATAAATATTCAAAATAAAATATATCTATATTATAAAGTCAAAAGATGTATGTGAGACGTAATATTTACGGCGGCAACACCTGAATAATAAATTTCGCTTTTACTGCAATTTGTTTAACTTCAAAACATCGCACAATTTCAATTATAATCACCCTGTACATCAAAAGAAAGTTCAAAGTATACTAATTGTGCAAAAAGTAATATTGTTGAAAAATCCTGGTTTTTGCTTTTGAGTGTTTCAAATTTATGCTTAAACTTTCTAAAATTAGACGTTAACATTATATAAAAAAATAATAAAGAGATCGAAAAATTATTCTGTATTATTCTGAAACTCTTGGATAAATGTCTATGGATGTGCAATACCCATAATTTATTTCCTTTTTTATTTTATTCATCACTATAAAGATGTTTAATTTCATCAGACATAATAACAATCCATTTCCGAGTCTGATTTGTGATCATTACTTCTTTGCCGGCAAATAAATATTTTTCTCACATTGTCCTATATATCATGAGAATCATTCTTCATAGATACTTTATTTGACAACTAACATATTTCAGTTGTCTGTTATCTTAATATTCAATGATATTTTTTTACGAGCAATAATTTGTCTTTGGCCCAAACTCGGTAAGTTTATCTCACAGCTTGCATAGGAATAAATTTTCCATTGTATAATCTTTATTACAGCGTACTACATAACGTGGAGTTTTGTACTCATTTGCGTGTTAAAACAAATTACAGAAATTATAATGTGAGAATAGTTAGGCGAATAATTAACTGCATTTATTCTGTAAAATGTAAACAGCTTAACCATAAATATTATTTGTTGATTCATCACATGCGACAGGCTAACGGAAATGTGTCATTTAGAACTTAATTTATAATTAATTTCTAAAAATATTAACTGCTGTATTGTCATCATCGGAAGCATACCTTTGTACACACACGCACGCATACACACACACACACACACACACACACACACACACACACACACACACATATATATATATATATATATATATATATATATATTATAATTCTAGCATATCAGAAAATAAATAAAAATCGATTACAGAATTCCATCTTTACATACAATAACAAAATTAAGTTAAATAAAAAAATGTAACAAAAATTGAATGAACAACTCTCGAATTCGCTCATAAATTTAACCTAAATAGATGTCGTTTATTCTTGTACAGTAATTCGGTTTAAGTTGCAAGACTAAAGTGGTCACCGTGAATATCCTTGGTAAGTTTTGGATATTTGTACTAGTTCAGATCATATTTAAAGCTGGGGTAACTGGTCGGTTTTTGTCATCTAGTTAGCAAAAAAGGCCTAAAACAACCTAACAAAAAATAATTATTAGCAAATAAATAATTATTACCATTAAATCAATTTTATACGAAAAATTCAATATCAATAACAAAAATCTATCTAGTTCTGGGTTATTCATTATTTGTCCCTTTTATTTGTAAACTAGCTAATAAAAGGATCTACTTACTACTCACTAAAAAAATTGTTACTTTTACCAATCGATTTGTAATAATGTCTAGTAATGAATGTTATAGTTAAAATTTGGTTAGGTGGTCAGCTACATACACAAATTGTAGCAAATAAAAATTATCTATACTAACAAATTACTATAATTATTTTCGAAGAATATATATTTTTAAATTTATATTAGAAAACAAAAACATGATGATTTGTTGTCTATGATTGTTGTAACTTAAATTCATTTCTAGAAACTTCAAATATGCGAAAGAAAACTTACAGCTCATCTCCCCTTGTAACTGTTCTTGAATGGTTAAAAACCATCTCACGTTGTAAAGTTTTTGCAACGATTACAAATAAATATAACAATAAGATTTCCAAACTTTATATATCCCTGATACCTGAGCTGTTTCACCAAATGATTTTTTGTTTGGAATCAGAAGCTAAATTTATCAAATAATCCCAATATGATGACGATATTGGGTGTAAGTATAGAAAACTTTAACTTTTGTTTCAATTTCTATATGCAGACGACAACCTAAGCAGCATTTAAGTATAGTATTAATTAGTAGACGTTATGGAACGCCTAAGAGGTACTGCTCAGACTGGGAACCAGATCTGTAGAGCATAGATGTACCTCCCGGTACCTTTATTAAGGTCGTAGAAAATAATATATATTATAGCCGAAGCGGAACCCACCAGAAAACGCGATACGGTGCAGGGTGTAAATAGACATGCTAAGGTGAAACTATCTTAATTTACATAACAAGTATTTAACTGTTGGAGATATACCCCCAACGTGACACTGGGCAGTGAATATGATAATTCCTGAATGAATGATTTTCATACCAGGAATGAAGTTCATAGCTCAGTAGCAGGTCAAGTTATATAGATCCATTAAGAACGTAAATATGTTGTTCTGTTTATTTAAAGTGCTGGGCAGAGAATATATTATCCAGCCAACTACTAGGGGGAGAAGAGGGGCGACGGATGTGTCGATTGCGAACTGTAAGGGGGCAATTAAGATAAAAGTGTAAGACTGATGCCTCTGCGCTACATAGTAGACGTTATTATGCATACGTTGGTACCAGTCAAATTTTTATATGATGAAGAACACCAGAGTTAGTATACGGTGCATCTTTTTTCCCTCACTCAATGCATGTAATTATATCGAATCTTTAACATAGTGCTATAATCACTGGTAAGCAGAACAAAACTTGGCCTAGATTACATATAACTTTATTTATTTATAGCGTCCTGATTTAGTCATGTATCGGTAATTAGTCTTAGGGGTTTGTCTACATATATAAAACGTATTAAACTTGAAACTTTACATTACTAACACCTAATTTTTATATCATAATTAAATTTTTCGGTACATTTTAGGTTAAAAAATCAAACAGGACGTCATTCGGTGAAGACGTTCAGGAATTATACAGATTACAAATTTGGAACTCATAATGTTAAATTTTAGTAGTTTTGTAAGCATCAACTCAAAAAAAAAAAAAAAAAAAAAAAAAAAAAAACTAGGCATAAATAACTGCAATATTGGATTCGCATATTTAAAGCTTTTATCAAACGCTATCCTTTTTAAAAATTCATAGGTTAATTTATTTTTCGAATATTGTTAAAATATAATTTTCAAAAAATATTTTTTGACAAAAATATGAATTGTAACCTTAAGAGAAATCAGTTTTTTAGGAGCTACAAACTAAGAAATTCAAAATTACAACTTATTTTGCAAGTAGTTGTTGCGTTATGCTAAAAGAAATACACGTACATTTCAATGTATTTTAAAATTATTTAAAATGTACTTAATACTAGGAGTTCCAAACATTAAACCTACATAATTGTTAAATTAATTTAATGAATGGCTTCCCTCCTGGTATCCGAAAGTAAAATTTACCAAAGAATACAAATATGATATTAAGATATCATTAATGTGATCATTAATTAGATATCAGTATTTACAGTTTTAAAGTGTGTTGCAATTTCAATATGTAGAATGATTCCTAAGCAAAATTTAAGTTTAGCATTAATTAGTAGATGTTATTACTGATCGATTAGTACAAATCACCTTTTTCTACGATGATTTATGACATAGTTTGTAGTATTATACATTTTTTTCCACGACTTAAATACAGACAGCAGCATTACTACTAAACTTCAATCATGAAATACAAATGTCTCTATTTTTTTTAGTGGAGATTATTGAACTTTTTGTTAGTAAAATACATTAAACGTTCTCAGAACTTACATAAAAATATTTCATAAAATGATAAATAGATGTTTGAATTGATCGGGTTTGAAAATTACTGCTTGGTAAGGTTAGAACACATACATGATTCTGATAAAATTATGAGTACGCTTCAAATGCGAAGTAGAAAAAAACATCACGAGATTTTAAAAATAGAGATTTATTGGAAAGTTTTATTTTTCCTCTAAAAATATGCCAGTGTTTCATTTTTTTATTATTTTTTTTTCAAAACAGATAAATGTTTAAACATATTCTACAATAAAAAGATTTATACAATATATAATTCAAATTACATTAGTTAAATAACAATATCATTTTAATTACCATAATATTTTGTAATTACATATTTAATTCTTTTCTTAAGTACTTGTCGATAGTGAGTGAGATGATTCACACCACAGCGAATGTTCTGATTCTTAATTGAATGATTCATGATATACAAGAATTAAGAGAGTTGCGTCAAGAAGTAAAAATAAATTAATATCAGTTATATTTCTATGATGCTTTATATCTTCTTTCAAAGATGAAATGCAAACCAGTGAAATTTAACACTTATTTACTTTGTGTATTTGTGAGAAATACGCATTTTCACAACACCATAGGTTTAATATTTTTTTTTTATGTCTGGTATGGATTTCATAAATGAGATTGTTACAAATATTACATTTTCAGTGAAATGCGCTAGACAGGTTTGTAATAATAAAAAAAAGAAAGAAATCGTTCGAAAATCCCATTTTACGTATGCATTGTGAAACATTGCTTTGTTTTCCAAAATAAAGATTGTATTGTGATATTATTTTTTTGTGGCACTCTTCCCGTAAGGCATGGTGACATCACGGCGACGTCACTGTGAAGTCACACTGTGACTTTGGGACAGTCGTTGTGACGTCAAGTGACGTCGATGTGAAGTCACTGTGACGTAAATGCGAGGTCGTTATGGCCGTTTTCAAGACTTTCTGTGACCTCACAATGTTACTACTTTGTGAATTCACCGTGCGACTTCAATGTGAAAAATGTGACGAATCTGCATCGGATAGGGTGACCAGATTTTACCCGAATCCTATACGGATTGTTCGGATCAAAATTTTTTTATGGTTCAAGTTTGTGACGTTTGTGACGACACTGCACCGGGTCGGGTGACCAGATTTTACCCGAATACAATCCAGAAACTTCGGATCGATATTTTTGGATTTGTTTGGCTACAGAATAGATTTGGATTAGTTGTCGTGTGACCTGATTTTCGTGAACCCGATCTGACCCGAGTCGGGTATAATGTTTTTACTGTAAGTCTTGTTCGGAATAGAATCTTGCATACGACCAAGTAACCAGATTTTATCAGAAATTGTGTTACGATACAATTTCTGATGTCGGCTCGGATCTAGAGTCATGCACGAATCCGGTTATATACTTCTTGAACATTATTGAATGTCTACTTGAACATGAATGATGGTTGACTGAAACTATATTTACATTCAACCCTTAATCTTACCCTAACCCAACAACAACAACAACAAACATTCTGTAGGCCCACATCCCGACCGAACCTGATAAATGATTTCGCATAGATTCGGATAACAAGATTTCACCAAATACGGATAAGATCGACGATAAGGATTGGATCGGCAATCATTTTTTTTATGCAACTCGTATTCAAATTAAAACTTTGCATCTGATTGGGAAACCGGCTAATGTAGCCGTTAAACAAGAAAATTATAAATGTAAAAAACGCATACTAATATAAAAATAATAGATGAATCCATTAAAAATTATAATAAAATTAAATATTTTAATAATATGAAATTCTATTGTGCAAATAACCACTTTTAAAAATAACTTCGACTTCCATTTGTTTTATGTAACCACCAAAAATATTGACAATAATTAAAGCTATGCTATTTTGCTTTTAAGTATTGAAGTTTTTAAATGTGTATACTTTGCCATATTTCCCCTCGTTCAGTATCACGAAACTTTCTGACACATTTATGAACAAATTTTTAAACGCCTGGCACTTGCATGCTTGATTATTAAAGCGATTTGGAATGAATAGCGTTTTCCATTTTTAGATAAATGAAATGCTTAAGAGCAATTTCGGTCACGTTTTTTCCGTTTCTGACGCTGCGCGTCGGAAATTCGGTTCAAAACACCGATTTTGATAGTGTTTTCTGAAACATCTTTTGTCAAAAATGGAAAATGCCATTCTATTACATATATTCTGAATAAGAACACCTGCCAATTTCATGTGTTTCCGAATAAAACTGAATTTAGAAATTAGTTATTTTGGATTTGATTACAAATTTAATGAAAATAAAAGTATAGATTTTTAAATAAGCATTGTGAAAAATTTATATTAGGAATCCATTTAAATAATAGATCTACCTATTGTGCGATATTATTAAATAATAAACATTGTATCAAGCAATAAAACATTTTTCGAAACAAATGAAATTTAAAACTTAGGATCATAAACACAAAGAAAAAAAAATATTTTTTTTTTCTTTACAAATTATTTTATTTATAGTTTTTGATAGAATACTAAATGCAGAGCTTAAATATCAATTTTTACTATAGAAAAAATTCGATAACATAACTGGAAAAATTACCTTAACTGAATAGCTGTTTTATTGTTTCATCAATATTCATTATTTTTGTGCACCTAATATTGACATATCTTGACAACTAAATTTGTAATGAGTTAAATTGTCGCAATTATTTCATATATACCAGAAAATTATTTCTCAAAACCTCCACTAGCTAAGAAATTTTCAAATTGTAAATCAAATATTAATAGTTTTAAAAATTGCAATGTTTTTAATTACAATGAATAACTATGAAAATTGAACTGAGAAACGCAAAATATAAATACATTTCTCGTTATAAATAACACTTTACATTTAGAATATATATTGTTAGTAAATACTTTAAGTTTTTTTCCAAACTCTCTATTTAAAACGATTTAAAACATTAAAGATAAAATTTTATACAAGTGATTAAAAAAAAAAAAGATTTAAGCATCTTAACATTTAAATAATGCACTATTAATGTACCATTACTAAATATGCACTATTAACAAAACTGCGAAGACATTAAAAGTTACCTGCTAATCTATAAGTAAAACCACCAGTTCTAGGGATTAAGTTTTAATGGTCGTTGACTGCTTCCTTTTCATTGAAAAATGAGACTCAAATCCACTGCTTTAATTTTCCAAGTGGTCCAGCATGGGTGTGTTCATAGATCTGAGATATCAAATATCACGCAGACCTTAATAACGCACCCAGCTAGACATAAGGATAGGTTAAAATGGATGATTCACTTCAAAACGTTAATTTACTTTCACGGTATAAATTCCACAATATACTTCCACAAACTTAAAAGAACACCACACACTCTAATCCGCCGATGAAAATAATCGTCTGCCCTCAACATCTGCGATCATGATCTGCGCAGTAATGTTTACCACAAAGTAACATCTAGCAGGTGTTTCCAGAAAAAGAATAGAAAGAAAACAGTTAAATAAAGACATTTCAAATGCTTTATAGTTTATATGGCTGACAAATAACTTCTAATAAAACTATAATATTCTGTTTTTATATGATAGAGTTTAATATTCTTGGAAATAAGCTGTGAAAATTTAAATTTGTATATATTTTTTAATCAGTTGCATTTGTTTTAGGCGTCCAAAGTAAACATAAATTTTAAATAAAAATGGGTTTAATAGTCTTTATAAAATAATTACGACATAAATATAAATACTATTCTGCAATCAGATTTCCTAAATACGATTTTTTCATTTTTTACACTCTATTGAAAAGAGCAATATATTTAACAGAGGTGATATCTTATTAAGCACTGACCAGTTTTGGAATAAATTGCTATAGGAATGACATATACATTATGACATATTTTTAATTCGTTTTTGTTCGGAAACGCATGAAGTTGGCTTTTGTTTTTATTCAGAAACTCTGTAATTGAAAAACGTTTTCCATTTTTTAGTAAAATCAGAAGATTTTTCAGAAAAGAATGTCAAAGTCAGCGTTTTGAACCAAATACCCGACGTAACAGGGAAAGAAAAGAGAAAAACCAGTCGTCACGTGACACGAATTGCTTATAACTCGATAAGTAATGTATTTATCAAAAAATGGAAAACTCATTTCGATTCCAACTTGCTTCCATAGTCAGTCCTGCCCATTTTATGCCTTTGCGTTTAAAAATTGAGTCAGAAATTATGTCAGAAAGCTTCGCGTTGTGGAGCAGGTCAGTTGAGAACCACCTTAAATATTCAGTACAAGAAAAATCTTGAACGCGTTCGACGCGCGACGGTCACCCCGAGCACCCCCGATGTCGAACTTGCAAAAATGGTGTCCTCAGTTTTTAAACAGAAAGCTGATGATTGGGTTGAGTGGCCCCTCAAAATAATAAGAGATTGGAGATTTTTAAAATATTTTTAGTATCGCAAAATTAGCAAATGAGTTCTATACGGTGGTAGGAAAAAAAAAATTAAATGTTTGTATTTAAAATGCTAACAAATCTCTAAATCGCTAACAGTTTTATTAGAATGGGAGATCTATTTCTGAATTACTTTCCGCCAAAACTTTCCTACGTTACTAAATTTCTATTTAAGGATTTTTACCTGTGCATTATATAGTATATTTTGTTAAATTTCATGAAAATGGCAATGAAAATTGGAAAAAAATATCTGCCTCATATATGTAGACAAATATTTATTTATTATTTTATTTTGGAAATACAATATATTTAAATAATGTGTGACAATGTTTTTATTAATGATTTAGGTACATGACATAATTCAATTCTATATTTTATGAGTTTTTTTTCCAAATTCTCTCTCCGATCACACCGTGAAGTCACAGAGTGTTGGCATTTTGGTCATAGGTTTTACGTGACTTATGTGACTTGCAGTGACGTCATTACAACGTCACAAAAATTTTTAAAGCTGTCAAAAAGTAATTTTCTTCATGCCATAAGATGTTCTAAAGTTTATTTTAAGTTTTCTTTAGATCTTCAAGACGTTCACATTTTGATCACAGTGTGACGTTACAAAGTGGTGTCATTTTGGTCACAGATGTAACGTGACGTACGTGACTCACAGTGACGTCACAATGACGTCACTGTGACTGTGCATGCTATGCGGGTTTACTAATTTTTTTTAAGAAAACGAGTTTTCGAAGTATTAAAAAATAATAATAATTAATTTACATCATCCGAGATCAATTTATATTTTGCATACATTTTAGACATTCAAAAAAGTTAATGTTTAGGGGTATAAATAACTTAAAATTCCAAGATAAGCACATTTGGTCATAATAGTTTAAATGTTTCAAAAGTTCCAAAACACACAGTGTTGCAGTTGGGCCCTTTTTTTATTTCAAGATTGCATGATTGCTACTACTTTGCTGAAATAGCAATATTAATTTTATATCATGGCAGAATAAATTGGGCAATTAATACTTTTTGAAAAATTGGGACCAATTAAGCAATCTAAAAAACCCGTCCAACTAGATAAACTGAAAATAGATCAAATTGAAAATATATAGAACTTAACAACCATAGCCAAATTCAATTAAAGCATGTTTTGTTGGATAATAAAATTTACGTTAGAGAGATGAATTAATTGAAAAGGCCTCTTTTCCTTTTTATTACAATGCAGATTTTTCATAGTTTTTGAACTTATGTAATCTATTGTAGCATTTCATGTTAAATAAGTCAATTCTGATTTCGTAATCTGTTGTCATTCAATGTAAAAGAAATTGTTCCATATTTTTATCTGTTTTCGGATATTTATTTGAATTTTAAACAAGTTCTATTTTAATAGCTAAGGATTAAAAAAACGTTAATGAATAATAAAAATTAAAACAAATTTATATGCATATTAATGATTAAATTAAATGTAATAAATTCAAAATGTGTATAAAACACTTATACCATACACCATGTTATATTCTTTAAAAATTGCGAACCAGTTTTGTAGAAAACTGTCGAAGAAAATTCATTAAATATTCTAAGAAAAGTGTTTAATTTATTCATTAAATAATAACCTATTCACACCCTGTCAAGTGTAAAGAATTTTCAAAAGTTTTAAACTTTCCTGTACCACTTGTTTGTGACAAATAAGTCGACAAGTTTGTTTCACAATAAAAAGAGTGACATTAATGAATTTTTGGAATTCTAGTGCACAATCGTACAAACTATTTAGAAAATATTTCTTGCATAGGCTGGACTCACATTAATTTATAAACAAGATTGAAACATCGTGAGGCAGGCATAGATTATGAAACACTTTCAACACTGAAGTAATATTTTAAGAAATTTCTAAGTATCATTAATTTAAGTGAAATATCAACATGTCCAATTCAGTGAAAAAAAAAAAAAAATCAATAGCTGCTGATTTACTGTAATGTGTGCGCATTCTTTCGTGGAACCCCGTATGTTATATATATATAATTTATTCACACCATCGTATATACTAAAATGTAAATATATTTTAAAATGCATACCTCAATGGAATACGAACTTAGCAATTATCAATTATAGTAAGTCATGTAAAAAAATTCTTTTGTGTGACTTTGTAAAACGATTGAGAAATTTTACCCATATCTTAATGTTTAGAAAACTGGTTCTAGTGCACCGCAGTAATTATTTTTAATTTATTTATGTTTGAAGCATCACAAAATCGTTAAAATGTACCACAAACTAGTTTCATCTACAGACCGTAATGTAATGGGATTCTTTTGTGCATCCCTATAAACAAACTATATTAGTGAGAAAGAATTTCGTAGTCAACTTCAGTGATGTAGATCAATTTTATTATGTTTGAAAAATTATAAAATCAATAAATTGCACCGCAAGCTATTTCCTCCTCCCACACATCATGATGAAACGGAATACATTTGTGTGTCCCTGTAAACGAACAATAAATACTACACCCTTCATTTTCAATACGGAGAATTCTACAGTAAATCTCAATAACATTTAAAAAATACATAGTGATCCAAGTATATTTACGAGAGTTATATCACGACTGCAGAAAAACCGAAATCATAAAAACTTTTCTACAATGTGAAAAAGTGTCAAAAGAATGCAAAGTATTTTGAACGAATCTATTTTTACAGAATTCAAAAAATATGATCTAGGAGTATGAAACTTTTTATTCCAAAAGTGTAATAGTATCTTATGTTCTATTTTAAGAAGTTTTGCTACAATATCTTTTTTTAATTTTAAATTTAAGTTATATAGCTTTTAACAATTTTTATAATATATCAGTTCTAAACCATGCAATGTACTCTGTAAATGTTTAATATTATCTTATTTGGTATTTTAATAATTTGACTCCAATATATATCATTAAATGTTAAATATCTATTTTCAAATTTAATTAAATTTGGAGTCAAATGTCTGAAATGCTTTGTAGTACCTTACTTGCATTTTAATACATTTTCCTAAAATATGTCACGGAAATTGCAATAATATTTTTTACTTTTATTTTCAACTTTGCTCTAAAGATTGAAATTGTTTATGTCAAAAGTTTAATAGTATATCATTTCGTATTTCAATAAATTTGACTACATGTTATTTTTTTTCAATTTCAAATTGACTCTAAATTCTTTAACAAATAGTATTCCGTAATGCATCATTCCCAGTTAAGATACTGAACCAATATAAACCTAAATTTATTCGAATTAAAATTATCGTTATGATTTCCGGAAAATAAAAATCTGTATATGTATAAAAATATATATAAATCATAAATAAAACCCATGTTTATTTGTGTATTGTGTCTATTAATTAATACCTATAAGTGAGTTTTATTTTTAAATGTGAAATTCACAATAGATTAAAACAAAGATGTAGTTGTTTGTCACAAATGACTTCTAAATTGGTTCAAAATTCTACGTAATTCGTGTGAAAAGTATTCTTTTAAAATACAAAATTCATTAAATTTTATCGCATTCCGTCATTAACTGTACAAAAATAAAGGCAAATTCTAAAAATATCTCAACAATATAACGAAGACAAAAATAAGAATATATACTTCAAATTTTTTTCTTAACTCTATATTGCGAGGAAACACTTCTTCGAAAATAACTATCATTCTAAAATAATGCTTTTCTCAGCTGCGCATCAAAATTTTATGTGATGCTCATTTATGTTACAGAAGACAGATAAGTTAAGTCTTCCGTTTTGTCAAGTTTTTAGAAGTGATTCATACATGAAATTTTAAACAGGATATATAATATAACTTTTTAATGGTCTGCTGCAATTTTGTATTTATTATGTTTTTCAAAATGGAACATGATACTTTAAGTCACGTAATATTTCAATGTACGAAATTTTAAAGAATATATCACAATGAAAAAAATAATTTAGTTAAAAAATAATTTAAAAAATTACAATATGAAATAAACACATGAAATCCTATTGTTGTTTTTTAAAAATAATAATAGAAGACAAAATTGTAGTATATTTTGTCTATAAGTACATTTCTTTAGTTTGAACTGTTTTAAGCGAATTCTTTCCACGAGTGAAGGGAAATAAATCAGATGTTACACAGAACAAATAATAATAATAATAATAATAATAATAATAATAATAATAATAATAATAATAAACAGATGACACGCGAAACAAAGGTATATTGTATAAATTTTCAAGTACTTAAAAAGTTTTATAACATTTGTTTAAATAACCACATAAAATAACATCTGCTAAAACGGACTCGAAAAGGACTAAAGAAAAATTACTTTTTAGTTAGGTTTCAGTCTTCGAAGGTATAATTTTAAGGGTATTATTCTCGCCAGTACCATAACATATTTTTCACTTCAGGCAGGATTTTCTTATAGACAAATACCGCTTTCACAGGTTTTGCTGTATAAGCAACCTCTCACCAGTTTAGTGACGAATTTTTCGTATAGTAGTAACGCTTTTAGAAAATCAGAATTTTTCATAACAGTAACAAGAAACACGTTATCAGAGAAGTTACGTATATCACTATTAAAAATTGAATTTGAATTTCGGTGAAATTTGTAAGAACACGTTTTTGGAAAATTTATGTTTGTCGTAATGTGTTTCCAAGAAGGATAATACAGATTGCTGCAACTGTACATGTGTATGTCTGTAACATCGGACAACAACTCCTGAATTCTTATGAAGAAATATCAAGTTTGGCATTGGAATCTCAGTTTTTATTCACAAACATTCAATCTTAGAAAATGGAATATTGTGAAATAAATGGCTTCACGACCGCAGTTACAGTTTGGAGCATATTTGTGAATTAAATGTTATTGTTTTGACTTTTCACTATGTTCAAAAATTAATAAAGAGCGCTCATACATTTTTCATATAGGCAGACAAACTCCATAAAACGTATATTCAGGAATCCAAAATCTGCCTTGAATAATTTAATTTAAACTACGGATGTTTGTCGGAAACAGTGAGTTATTAAACTTACAACGAATTCTGCAAAATACAGCAACACAATTAACGTTTTCAGGGAGTTAATTACAAATAATATATCATGTGACTTGCGATTTCGTATCAGTAGTAGACGCTGAACACTTTGTTTCTAAATTTACATTTAGCCTGTTTTTTCTTATAAAATTCATATATGAAAATACGGAAATCACCGAAATGTATTTTAACCGTCGAAAATAATTTTCTGACAAATTACATTGACCAAGTCCGTAATTCAAGCGTGGTGTGAAAATGGGTCAATTTTGACATAGTGATAATCAACGAGGTACCTTAAATTTAAATAAAGTGTGACACTCCAAAAGATATAGTCTTCTGTAACGTAAATGTAAAACCAATTTTTTTTTCTCGTTTTAAAGTTGAAATAAAATCAGCGAAAATTCAACATTTATTTCTGTCTACAAATTAACATAATATTTTTGAATTAGTAAACTAATCACGGCACTCAAACGTCTTTTAAAAAATATGGCTTATGCTCTTAGAACAAGATGATTTTACATTAAAAACATATATATATGCAGAACGAGTAAAATTTCATAATGATAATGACTTCTGCTTCTAAAAAAACCAATTCGTTTTATTTTTATAGACAATACTTTGTCTTTCCTAATTAAGTTTAATAGTGATGCGACATGTTTCCATTAAATATTCTTTGTTAAAAAATGAAGAAGCGAGCATTATGTTACGTGATCTAAAGTCGGAACAAGAAAATAAGTTTTACGTAATTCTAATTCTTTTAAACCGTTAAGTCATAATGAATGCAGATGTGTAAGAATAATTTTATAATTAAAAATTATAATATGTAGTCTGAAGAAAAGCACTTTGTTTTATGATGTGATATAAAAGTTAATTGGAGTAAGAGGAAATGTTTCATAAATTACTTAGAAGTAATTATCTATAAAAAATGTTTTTAGCAATTTTCATGCCTAGTTTTAATTTTCCAATTAATTGATTAGTAAAAAATATCTAATCAATTTTAAAATTTTATTAACTGTAGTTCATAAAAAAATACTCCTTTTATGCATATATTTCCTGGATAATACACTTAAAAAAGATAATTTAAAAATTTAAAGAATTTTTATTTTTTATTTCATTTTATTATTTATTTAATTTATTATTTATTTTTTTCTGCATTTCTTAAGAAAAAACTTTGGAGCCGGTTTGTTAGTTTTCTTGATAACAAATATAATAATAAAAATAACTTTATAATAGTTTAAGGTTTAATGCATTACTTCTTTTTTTTATCGAAGCATAGATAATTGCTTAATATTTTCTCAGAATTATGGTACATCTAAATTAAAACCATGCTAAACCTTACACTTGCGAATCCGCGTACATACACTTTTTTTCGCACGGTTTTGATTTAGTAGACACATTTTTTTTTATAGCAATAAGAAAATTAATAATTAGTAAATTTAGCTATTTGTGTTCTAAGTGTAACATTAAACAATAAACTGCACTGTAATTTTACAAAAACGATTAAAATGTTTAAGGATAAAAGAAAGATATTAAACTCGAAATATTTTCTCATTTAAAATTTGAAATAATTTAAATTAAAATTTTCTTTAATTTAAATGTCAGTTTATTTTAATGCTTGTTATATTAAATCTTTAAATAATTTGTTTTTGCAATTTATTTCACCTGAAAGGAATATGTTTTCAAATTTAATAGGTATTTAAATACTCACAACTTAGAATCATTTATACATAAGTAAAAACTATTTTTATGCTACATCACGTATATGGATAATATTACACACAACTAAAAGAAAGATTTCCAGTTTTACACTTACTTTTAAAAAGATCTCTTAAAATTTCTATTTAAAGTTTAAATTAAAACTTTTCACCATTATTGAAGAAGTTTATTTCAATGCATAGGAT
Organism: Maratus michaelseni; assembly: GCA_963931845.1. Classification (NCBI taxonomy): domain Eukaryota; kingdom Metazoa; phylum Arthropoda; class Arachnida; order Araneae; family Salticidae; genus Maratus; species Maratus michaelseni. Next base: position 285,856,546 of record OZ007591.1, on the reverse strand, counting down.
TTATTAGTTAGATATAACATCTGTTTGAAAGCGGAGTTCGATATTTAATTAAAAGTAACTTTCCACTTTCGTAAAATTTCCTTCAGGTCAGAACGGATGGATGATTTCATAGCTGCTGGAAATTGTTAAAGATAAGTTATTAATGTTAGACATAAGAATTGATGCGTGTTATAATATAAAATAAACTAAATATATTTCCAACTAAAAAAATTAATTATATTTGTGAAAATAAATTTGCAAATTTGAGCATTTGTAATAATTTAGGCATTCCAAAAAATACGTTTCAACATCAACATTTTTTGCACTAGAATTAAAAAATATATATATATTTGACATAAAAGTTAGAAATATACTTTAAACTTTCCAAGATGTAATTTATTTTATTTTTAAACATACATGTTAACATAAAATATATTTTTCTTTTTACATTCAAATGCTGGGGATTTTTATTAATAATGCAATGTATTTTTTTTTCCAAATACGGATGTGCTTTATCAGGTGCTATAAGACTGAGACGTTGTTTCCCAGCTTGGAATATCACTTTGAAATGTTAATCCCACTGTGTGGTGTTCAGTGCTTCATTCATTTTTTGTGTAAGATCGAAATCCCAAGGTATCAAAAGAAGCTTCAGCACTGTGTGGGTAATGACACATTTTCCATCTCTCGCAACAATTACCACTCTGCATGATGGTTGAGTCTTTGAAAATCTCGAGTAAGTTAAGAAATAATCGACACCCTAAAGCATTTTCAGTATTATACGGTCAAAGTGATTTGTGAATTTGTCAATTTTATATTCTTTCATATACATTTTTATATTGTATTATAATTATTGGTTCATATATATTGTCAAGATTTTCTGGAGATTTAATACTTATTATTAACTAAAAAGTCTTATATCTATCTATCTATCTATCTATATATATATATATATATATATATGTGTGTGTGTGTGTGTGTGTGTGTGTGTGTGTGTGTGTGTGTGTACACAGGTATGCTTCCGATTACAATACAGCAGTTAATATTTTTAGAAATTAATTATAAATTAAGCTCTAAATGACACATTTCCGTTAGCCTGTCATCAATTAACAAATACTATTTATGGTTGAGCTGTTTACATTTTACAAAATCTATGGAGTTAATTATTCGCCTAAATATTCTCACATTATAATTTTTGTAATTTGTTTTAACACGCATAGGAATACAAAACTCCACGCTATATAGTACGCTGCAATAAAGATTATATTATGGACAATTTATTTCTATGCAAGCTGTGAGATAAATACTTATCGAGTTTGAGCCAAAGACAAATTATTGCTCGTAAAAAAATATTATTGAATATTAAGAAAACAGACAACTGAAATATGTTAGTTGTCAAATAAAGTATCTATGAAGAATGATTCTCATGATGTATAGACAATGTGAGAAAAAAAATATATGTATGTGTGTGTGTGTGTGTGTGTGTGTGCATCTGTCTCTCTACATATATATGTATATATATATATGTAGTATTCGGAAAACAAATGTTTAGCTCTCTTTGTGTATAAAAATTTTTATAGAATATATTGCGAAATAATCTGTAATGGAAACTGCACTTTTCGGAATTGAATTTGCGGCTAAAGCTTTTTATGATCGGGAAACTGATTTCTTAACATGATTGAAAAGTAAAAAGTATATATCTTAAACCTATATTTTTTTCTTATTTTTTCTACTTTAAATACATTAACTACTAAAATTTAATTTTGTTCTCAAAGTTACCAAAAATATGTTCCAAGGCTTAACAAATGCGGTCGCCAGGTCGCCACTGGCGACCAACTTTTTCTATCTGGCCACTAAGTTTTTTAATCTGACTTTGTTATTTATTTATTTTCTTTTTTTACAAAAATTGAACTAAAAAATGAGCACAAACGATATTTTGTCTCTCCAAAATCCCTACTCGTGCGGGCAGCAAGCGCAGTAATCTCCGTCTTCTCTGGTACTTTTAATAGAAAAGTCAAGTTTAGAAGGCATTTTCCATTTTATGCACACAAAGCCCCGTTCTTTTCCGTTCTAGTCGGCTTAGCATGTCACGTGATGAGAATGTGGGGAGAGGGAGGACGTTTCAATAAGAAATATTGTCAATCCAATCTGTGACATCTAAAAATCGGATGCAATGATTAAAAAGGCTTAACGCTTTTTTGTAACTTTCAAATCAGATTTTTGTGTCCAGAATTAAAACTTATTAATCTATCACATTCATTTTAAAGAACAATAACATATAAGTGATTATAAGTAATTCGAAGTAAATCCATAAAACTTAATTAAACTTTCAAGAATAATTCTTTTTAATAAAAATAATATGAATCTTTTAAATATTTCTTCTCCACTTAAACTTTTTTGCGCCTAGCACCTGTTTGCATCACACTCTGTCTTGGAGACAGTTGTCTGGTACTGGGTTGTTACTCAAGAATATTTTATAATTACATTGTTTGGATTATTATTTGCAGTAAATGGAAATAAAAAATCATTGATTGCACTTCAGAAGGGTGAGGTATTTTTTTTATTTATTTATTCTTACATTCGGCTGCTCATTCCGTTATGTAATCCCAGCGCGGGAAAATGTATTTCTTTTTGCGTTTTAGCAATGTATATTACTGCGAACGTCACAATGTTTAATTAAATTTCTTTTTAAGATGTCTCATTATAGATGCTGCAAATTTTCAAAATATTAAGAAATAAACTTGAAATTATATTCACACACACACATTTAAAAAAAAATAACTTTTATTTTTTATTTGGCAAAACTAAGAGAGTTCATTAAATGCAAATTTCGAAATAATAAAATCAGAATTATTTGACTGAATTCGATAGGCTAAATAGGCAAAAACTCGTTTTCCGGTTTTACTATTTTATCTCATCAGATATAAATTTTGTAGCACTCAACTAATCCGACTTTTGAAGCTTTCGGCAATCAGCATTTTCCGAACATGTCGTTCATAGATATAAGTTTCCTTATAAAACTTTGTGTTATTGTGTGTTTTAATTAAGTGCTATTCTGAGCTATGAAACTAATAATTCTAAACTATGTTACTATTTTTTCTCACTTAATTCACAAAAAAAAAAAAAAAAAAAAAACCTTTGTGCTTTTAGAAATCAAATCAAATCTAGTTACCAGATTTTTTTCAAATTTGTAAAGCCCTGGTCATATATATATATATATATATATATATGAGTCTGTGTGTGTGTTTAAACGAAAACGAAATTACATTAATAATATTCAATTCTGAAATAAGTTTCCTCACATTTGATGTGTTCCCCATTAAAATGCATTTTTAAGACAACTGTGGATGGTGAGTACACAACAATGGCCATTTTAGAGATTGCGTTAACTGCCTAGGCAACTTCTACAACAAAAACTTTATGAAACTTTGTGAAATTTCAAAATTTTTTATCCTAAGCAAGTGTAGAGTAATATTACTTGACTTCCAATAATTTTATACTATACCGAATTTAGAGAGGTCAGAAACATCTCATATTCTCCTTAATGTTAGGGATTTAATTAGGGTGCTAAATTGCTTGCATGTTTATACAACGGGATATGTAGGTCTGAAGTTCTTTATGATTTTATTTTAACTAGATGTCAGGCACTAATTGCGATCAGCATTTCGTGCTTGTCGTGTTTTCGCCAGCATATCATACACTCTCAGAAAAAACTGCAAATTTATGAGCGTTAGCCCTTCAATTTTCACGGGCAACAGACTTATTTGATGAAAAGCGGTCTGATCCACTAAATAAGCGGCCTTATCCCTTAGATACTTAGAAAATTAAGAGTAATCCACATATTCTTACAGTTCTAGCCCATATGTTAGCAAAAATACGGTACGACCCCATACATTGTCCTCCGCTAGGGTGTAACCCTTCATTTTACTCGTGTTTCGAAAATTTTAACCAGCCAAAAAAAAAAAACGGTTCTGTGATGATTATCTAACGTGCTACGTGCTACGGAGCAGTAAGTAAAATGTTATTGTGTTTTAAAGTGCATTATATCATGTGCATTTTAATGCTGTATAACTTTGCCCCGTAAAATTACGGGCTGCGCAAAATGATGGGCATGGATTGTTTTTTTTTTTTTACGGGGTATGACTGGAATCTCTGCTGCCGGCCTCTGCCCATAATTTTACTGCAATTTTTTTGCAGTGTATATATTATTTCTGTTTTTAAAAATTTCTTTTTCTAAGCAAATACAAAACGCAGAACGCTAAATCAGACACCATATGAAAGGATTCAGAACCAGCTTCTGGCACAGTATACTCACATTTCGTTAAAACATGTTTTTGATGAAAAATTGCAGTTAATTAAAAATTAAATCTGTATTGTTTTCATTAATGAAATGAAATGTTTTTCTCAAATCAATATTGCCACAAGAACAAAATACCACATTATATCGTGCTCAACAATAATTATAAAAAACAAAATTATAAAATAAATATTGCTGCACGGGTTTATTTTATATTTATGATTAAAATGCAAAATTTAAATTCAAATGCTTAATTTATTTTTCTCTGTCCCTTTTATTTCCCGAAACAGATGATGTCATCCTCTAATGCAGTTAAAATACGATTGATATATATATAGCTATCTATGTATCTCTCTCTCTCTCTCTCTCTCTATATATATATATATATATATATATATATATATATATATATATATATTTGCCTTCGCTATCAGCGATCACTTTTTAGTGTAAGTTTGAAGGAATAAATTAGATGATATTCTGGCTCGACTAATGTTGTTTTCTATATTTTTAGTCCTTATTTTTTTATATAAATTTAAACCGGCATCTAAAAAGTATTACAATGCAGTGCGAAATCTTCGCACGGGTCCACTGGTTTAATTATAAACGTTTAAATATGACGATTTCTTAAAAATATACTTTTAATATTGCTAAAGAAGATTCGTAGTGCACAGTTTTTAATATCGGCATAAAAACATTTAACACTTTAATGAGTTGTTGCTCTTATCATTGCTAGGCTAACTTTACATTTTTGGATATTTAATATCAAAAATTTAAACTTTTATACTTTTATGGAGGTTTTATAATGAAAATATGATTCTATTTACAAATAATTCTGTTTTAAAATTCTTAAATACTTAAAAAAATAATTTTAAAACAATTAATATATTTTAATGACACATATTAGAAGTTTAAAAAATAACATTCAATTTGAAAAATTACGTAAAATGTACCCTAAAATTGGTCCGACAAATACAAGATATTTAAGTTTTTTTAAGAAAGATTACCTCTTTTGTCTAGGATTTTTCCAACCAATAAAATCTTTACAAAATTTAGCAAATACTTTTATCCATTGCCCATATTTTACAAGAACCTTTTATTGTGACAATTCAGACGAAGTTTTAAGATGAAAAGAATCTTAAAACTTTCGTAATCGTTTAAAGAATGTACAAGTAGTATACTATTATGTTTTTTTTTCGTCTTCTAATTTCAAATATTTGTCTCAAATTAATCGTTCTTGAAATAAATATATTTTCTTTAGAAACTGTACGAAAACTAAACAAAGCATTTCAGAAATTTCTAAATTCTAACTGTTTCTAAAAGGTATTAAATAGAAAGAGAAAGGGGTGCTATATTTAAAAATATGACTTAATATTTAAACATCAAATTATTTTAAGTAAAGTAAAATAATTTTTTAAAATTATTTATTTATCGCTATTAAACTCAGAGGAGAGTAAAAAGAAAAATATTTGCTTATATACATTGTGCGCCCCCCCCCACCCTATAAAATGGTCTGAAAAGTTATATATTTTTTTAATTTTTTATCTGTTTTAAATAAATAGGCAATGGAAATTTCAAACGTGTTCAAAAATGGGTAGATAATCAGATTATGCCATTGAAATTGTTCTGCCATTTATATATTTTCATGCCAACATTATATATTTCATGCCAAAATTATATATTTTCTACAGTTACACATTTTAAATTTTTATACGATTCCATCCACCCCCTTATAGAAAATTGGAGAATTTTTCCTTTCGCTGGAGCAATGTCATTACAAAACACTGCATACTTTATGGTATGCGGCTAATACAAAGGGAAAAAAAACATTTTGATGTATTTCTTGGTAAATATAAAAACATTATTAATTGTATAAAATCCTAGTAGAGGTTAAAATTAAATTCGATTTTTTATTTATGTTTTGTACAGCGTACAGTATATCGGACATATTTAACCGGGGTTGGATTGCCTTTCTTATATCAAAATATTATTTCACATAATATTACAGATAAAAATATTATTTCTCAAATTGTTTCTTAGCAGCAGTGGCATAATTAGAGTTGCAAAGGCTAGAAAAAACCCGGTTTAAAACTGGGAATAAACCGGGTTTTTTGGGAATAAACCGGGTTTTTTGGGAATAAACCAGGCCTTTGGGAATAAACCGGATTTTTGCAACTCTAGGCATAATTGACCACTTCCAATAATGTTTCTGTAAATATTGTGCACGGATTTACTCCAAGTATTGTTCCATACATAAAATATTTTTTTAAGGTAACCTGCATATGCATTATTGTCCATGTTTCCATTTTATTATAATATCTGTCAGATTTAAATTTCTAATTTCATGTGTGGTCCGTATCCACAATTATCAGTTCTCAATAGCATATCAGTTAAGCATAGCACATTTACGCATAGCGTATTTAAACATAGCATATTTAAGCATAACATATTTAAACATATCATATTTAAGCATAGCATAATTAAGTATAAGTTATTTAAAATTTAATATAAAGGTATTCATTTTATTGTAATCAACTTATTACATAACAGAAAATAAATACCCGTTTACCAATTTTGGTTTGTGAGGTGAATATAATCAAGTTTTTGAAAATAGTGGCGGGATTACTTCATAACAATAACCTTATCACCTATCTTATTTTGAACATTTTTGTAATTTCATATTTATCTTTAATAGGTAAAAAAATTACTTCTTTAGCACACCTTTTGCCTTTTAGTTTTGTTAAAATGTTCTAATATCATCGATTTTTAGTATGAACAGTGGACTTTTCTATTGAAATAATTTGTGCACTACCTTTTTAAAAACATTTCTGCATTTATTTATTTATTTTGAATGTCAATGACTATAATTCTAACAAGGAGTAAAATACTGTGAAACACAATTGTGACAAGACAGCTTCTTAATTTCCCCATGCATACAAATGTAATATTCGGAATAGTCAGAATATTTCATTAGAAACAGAAAAAACAAATTTCCGATATTCCTTTAAAGGTTTCTGTACTATATCGCTCTAAGAAGTAATATTTGATAATAACATATTTTCAAATGAGTAAAAAAAAAATATGTTGTTAATAAATGTCAAAAAGAATTTTTAGTTAGCCAGTATGTGGCATATTGGAATAAAATGTAACTATTTTCTTTACTTTTTTGAAATATAAAAAACTTTCAAGAATAAAACGAAACTATTTTCATCAGTTTCGGATTAAAGAAAAAAATCGAGAGCTTCAAATTATCTACGAGTTATGGTATGAAGGAGATTTAACTTCATATATTAGAATGCAATTCATATGTTAAATCGCCCCGCCCCCCTCCCACTTTAAAGTATAAGGTTCCTGTTTAATGTGAAATTTAATTGTCTGGTCACAAATTATTTATTCCCAGTTCCGTTGCCTAAAATGTAAGCTCTCATTTTATTTTGCTCGTTAATAACCTCTGACCACATTTTCATCTACTTAAAAAAAGAAAAGAAAAAGCTTTGTGCCTAGCAACAGTTAGAAATCTTTGTTCACAGATGCACTCTACATCTATATTTTAACTAATCATCATCTGATGTCAATTCTCACGGCATATAAAAGTTATTTCGTCTTATTATTATTCACATGGCCTTTTACTTGCCATATATGGTACACCGGCGCCCGTTTGGGATAATTTTAGCTCACATCTTCCCTTTTATATAGTAACCTTTTAAGGTGGTTTCTCTCAAAAATTCACTGGGTTCCATTATGCGGTTTTAATCGGACTGGTGTTAAAAATTCATAATTCCTCTCTGACGTAATCCCATTCGCTTGATACTAACGGATAAAAACCACATGTGTCTCCTCGTTATACTGTATCGCCAGAATATATTTTTGGCAAATTTTTATTGCTTTGATTTCGCTAATGCTTCATTTGAGCTGAGAAAGTTGTAACAGTTTGAAAAACAGATTCAGCTCTTGCCCTGTGTACAAAAAGGATGTAAATGCTTATGCCTCTTCTCTAGCCACCAGCGATTGTAGCCGGCCTTTTATGGCGATATCTAACGGACCTGGATGTAATAAAAGAAGTATCTATATGCAACTCTGGACTCCTTTCATATGGTAGTATATATTGTAAAATCACGGTTCTGATTTGTCTTATTTCCTATTTAAAAAATTATCATCGAAGTATAATCCCTGGGAGAACAATAATTCTTCACATATGGCTTCTTTTTTAAAAAATTATTTTGTAATACGGTAACTCAGGCTTTTAAAAATTTTGAACTTTTTAACAGAACAAAATAAGAAACGTTATTGTCTCTGCATAATTCATAAACTAAACAACAAGTTATACTAAACAATTTAAAAGCGATTTTTAAAAAGCGACATAAATGAGAGGACTAAAACGAAATTCTCTGAAGTATGATATTTCTCTTTGAAATTCATAAATATATTTTTAATTATATTCTCTGGTTTCGAAGAATTTGATCCAGAACACATTTTGAAGCATTATTAGAGAAAAGTATTAAGTTTCACACACAATATGTCTCAAATAATAATTTAATAATTTATCTTTGAAATTTAAAACATAATTCAGTTATCTTTTTTTTTTATTCATTGCAAATGTAGATTTTCTGAAACATTGTACTATCCATTTTTTCCAAAATTTTGTAATTCCATATTTTTTATAAGAAAAAGTTAGAATCAGAGTCAGACAGTGTTGAGCTGTCATCCTATGAAGTTTAAAACCCCCGTGCGCCACTGGTTTTTATTTTGAAAAGGAGAGAATTATTGCAACTTATACATTACGTATAGATGAATTTTTACAATTGTCATATAGACATTTAATCTAACAAATGTTCTCTGATGAATACGCAGACATTCAATGATAAAAGAAATGTAAGCAATAAGGCAAAATAATATAATTAAAAATATTAAATGCATAAATTTATAATAATTTTGTTTATTTATGTTATGAAAATTCAGATCTTCAAACCAAAATCGAACGGAAAACTAAAAACAAAAACAGAGAAAACTGTCATTTCGCATGGAATAGGAACCCTAACTCAGCCTCAAATGCTTTTTAGTTCTGAAACAGAACAAATCATATTTTTCGTTTTATGTTAGTGATATGAACCGTAAATTATTTTTTAAATATTCAGTATTTAAAAGTTTAGTTATAATTTAATGAATAAATTTTAACGTAAGCCATTTATATTATTTATTTTTGTGGGATTTTTATCTTTTTCACATAAGCCATGACAAGAACATAAATCAGAATTTATGTATACTGGAACGAACTGGAGAAATGTTTAGAACAGACTGGATGGCATTCCGATTAAAGAGAAGGATAATTGTGTAAACATCAAGAAGTTTCAAAATATGTAGAAAATGCCCAAGTCAATAAAAAAATTGATATATTGTCATATTCTCTTAATCTTTACATTTAGTATTATATTAAGTGTATATGCTGTCTTCAAATATAATACACTTTTATTTCACAAATCCTCCAAAAATCCTGCTTGAAATGTAAACATAATTCAGTCATTTTTCTTATGTATTGAAAATAGGTATTTTTCTGAAACATTGTAGCATAGCCATTATATTTCAAAACACTGTATCCATGATTTTCGAAAACATGGTGATTACCTATTTTTGTATAATAAAGAGTCAGAGTCAGGCCGCGCAATATATGACGTTTGTAGCTTCTGTGCTCCACTGGTATTTATTTGAAATACGAGAAAAAAGTTACAACTTCTGCACATATATTTTCAAAATTGACATATAGATATACGAGACAACCAACATTCTACAAAGAACATGCAGACAGTCCAGTGTTCAAAATTTTAGAGAATATAAAGCGAAAGAATATAAATAAAAAATAAATTGATACAATTATAATTAGTTTTATTTATTTATGTATATCAAAAATTTAGGTCTTCAAACAGGAATCTAACCAAAAAATTAGAACAAAAACCAAGAAAACTGTCATTTCGTACGGATCGGAAACTGGAACTGGAGCTAAAATTCTTTTTACTTACCCATCATACGTAGTATAGGGTAAGTCTTGTAATCGTTTTGAAAATCGAAAATTTTTTTTTGACGGAGTTACACGTTTCAGACACTGGAGATTCTGAAAAACATATTTTTAGAAAAAAAAATTTTGCCGTCCGTCTGTGTGTCTGTGTGTCTGTGTGTGTGTGTGTCTGTGTGTCTGTAAACGCTCTATCTCCCGAAAAAATTGAGATAGAGACTTCAATTTGGTATGTACTTAGTATGTAATAATGGGAAGAAGCCTATTTCATTTCAATAACCTCGATTAAACGGAACAATTTTTTTCGACTCTCGAAATATTCGTTCTGATGAAAGGTATATAAAAATTTTCGAAATGGTTTATTTTAAGAAATGAATATAAAAGACAATAAAAAAAAACATAAATTTTGAATAAAGCATGAAGTCGATCGGATAATGAGTTGCCGAGATATTTGGAATCCTATTTCCTACACTCTTCGATTTTTCATGACCCTGTATTTCATCCAAATTTCACTTCAAAGATATATTTTAATTGGAAATTTGACGCTTAATCAGATGCAATAAACCGCTAGTTAATAGGATTATTATTTTTGGAGTTATAAGGAAAAACCTCTTTCAAGCAATTCAGTAATCGAGCCTTTAAAGTTTGTGACGTCATCAAGCCACGATTTTATTTGAATTGCAATGCATTTTATAAGTAGTTTACACATTTTTATTTTAATATTTTACATTATGCATATCCATGATGGGTAAGTATTACGTTGGCCCCCAACGACTAGTTTATTTCTGGAACGGAAATAAGTGATATTATATTTCTGCTACTGGATTGGATAGTGAATCCTTTTTAAATATTCAGTATTTAAAGGTTCATATTTTACTAAAGATAAATTTTAACATAAGCCTTTTATATTAATCATTTTTGTGAGATTTTTATCTTTAAGCCATAATAAAACATAAGTAGTAAATTATGTATGCTAAAACAAAGTGGAGAAATTTTAGGACAGGATGGAGAACTGTCATTGCGAATCAAAAGAAAAGAAATTGTGTGAATGTTAAGTATATTCTAAGTATGTAGTTGATAAAAAAATATATTAGCATGATGACATTTAGTAATATCTTAAATATATATATTATATTATAATCTGATTGTATGTTTGTATTTCACAAATCCCCCTCCTAGCATAAGGACGCAGCACTATGAAATTAACACCAGTTTCCGCATGGGCACGAATATGTCATAATCTTTCAGATTTTTTAATTTAAAATAATTCCTGAACTATTATTTTTTTTTTACTTTTATGAAATATCCTTCAAGATGACAATTCAATTGTTCCATTTTTGTAAAAATCGGAAAAGAAAACGTAAATAATGGATAATTGTCTGCTATTCGAAATTTTGAACAAATACCATTGTTGTGTTTTGTTTTGATGATTTAAAGTTTATATTCTCTTTTTAAAAAATTCAATGTAAAAAAAAATATTCATATGTCGTCTTTCTAAATTCACTAAAATTATTATCAAAATGCTGGATTATTTTAATTTTGTATGAATGTCATTATTTGGTATGAAATAATATTTTCTGAATGTGTTTAATATGTAAATGAATCGACAGTGATAAAATATGGAGTTTTGAACATGGAATCTCAATATCAATATACGTATTTAAAGCTTCTAAAAATCTTTTTTTTTTTTTTGTTAAAAAAATCATAGGTTACAGCTCATAATTTTTTTTTTTTTTTTGAAAATTATTAAAAAAATATTCATGTTTAATAATTCATATTTTTAATATTTATATATCAATAGTAACCTATGAAGTTTTAAAAGGAAAATTATTTAGAGAAGCAGCAAATATGCGAATCCAAAATTACAGCTCATTCTGCCAAAAAGTTTGTTTATATATGCTTAAAAAACTATACACATTGCAATCTGTTTTGTAAAAAAAATAACTTAACATTATGTATTCCAAATTTTAAACTTTAAAATTCCTAAACTACTTGACCAAATATCTTAACGCTTCGTATCCTAAGGTAGAATTGTACCCAGATATCCAACTATAATATCAAAATTATGCGTTCCTATCGCAAATTTCAGAGGTATGTACATTTTCAGTATGAAGACGTCGCCCGAAGCTTTTTGTTTAAAATAAATTGACAGAAAATATAATTTCCAGTTTAATAGCTATATCCGTTATTTCTGGGTAAATTTAGAGATTATAATGTATAGGAGTTTTATTTTTTGCATATTTCTTTTTTTCTTTTTAAGGGAAGAGGGTACGAATGTTTTTGCATTGTTTCCAAAATGTTTTACAGTTCTGCCCGATACTTAGTAGTATTAATCTTTAAAAAACTAGGACAATTGAGGTGGTAATATGCACTTATTTGTAAAATGATATTTAGCTACCAATTGTATAACAGAAAAATGTTTTTTTTTTTTTTTTTTTTTTTTTTTTTTTTTTTTTTTTTTTTAATTCATAAAATTTACGAAACATGATAATTAAATTTATAAACATTTTACATAAAAAATTAAAATGTGTACTAGTATTATTAATTACACTCTTCAACAGAACTATAAAACGTAATAAAGTAAAGTGCAGACAAATTACAAATTACACATTTTTTATCTATGCGATTGATTTAAGTAGGTAATGAATTATTTACTTAAAAAATAATCTTACAAAGAATCCAATTAAAATTAGTGCATTGATCTGATCTTCGAAAATAAGTTATAGTATCTCAAATTTATGTTAAAAAGTTTTAATTTGTAGAATTACTCATTTATACAGTAATCGTAATAAATTCTATCACAGTCATAAACAATCAACTGCGTCTTATAGTAATACACCATTCTGTGATTTCCCATTTAGCTCCGAGTGGGACTCCGACGAAAATTTTAACATCTATAGAAATGTTTTAATGTTTTAAAATCTTCATTTCGTTTTACACGATTATTTTAGTAATATGTAATAAATTATTCTGATCTCCGAAAATAAGTTACAGTATCTCAAATTTATGTTAAAAAGTTTTAATTTGTAGAATTACTCATTTATACAGTAATCGTAATAATTTCTGCCACAATCATAAACAATCAACTGCCTCTTATAGTAATACACCATTCTTCGATTTCCCATTCATCGGTGCCGAGTGGGACTCCGACGAAAATTTTAACATCTATAGAAATGTTTTAATGTTTTAAAATCTTCATTTCGTTTTACACGATTATTTTAGTAATAAGTAATAAATTGTGATTCATTTTAAATATTTTCATGTTTTTAATTTGTATACGAATGTGAATTTAATGTTCCAATATTAGGAAAAAAATTCTATGTATTTATCGATAGAAAAAAGTATTGAGAAGCTATATTTTTTTTAATTCTTAAGTCGGAGCATAATTCAATCAGAATTTGGGGCACATAGATATTCATAAACATTTGAAATATTTAAACCACTTATTATTACCAGCCTTAAAAAATAACAATAAATTCGGAAATCGGTATCACATGAGGAAGTGGTTAATTGTAAATTTCCTATGGCTGTGGTGCAGGACTCATACACAATATATAAAAATTAATTGTATACGACTATAAACTGGCGATAAAGCGGAACATAAAGTCTTATAACGCAGACGTGTGTTATGATGGAAAAGAAAGAGATTACTTAAAATTGATGAAGGAGATAATCCAGATACGATTCTTGTGTATTGGGTTCAAAGCTAGCAACTGGTACTAGTAATTTTTGGCACTAGTAATTAAAAATAAAAATCTTTGCCCTTTCAAATCGGAGAATTGGGCCATAAAATAAGGCAAATAATATTAAAAAAAAGAGTAATGCTAAAAGATATCACCAGTTGGCTGCTATGATTGTGTTATTCAAAGACAGATCTTAGTACCCCAAAATTCCTCTTTTATTAATAAATTAATAAATCAATCATAAAATGTATCAATGCTATCATATCTAATGCTAAATGTGAGAATATCTTCAAGAATTTTTGGGAAGATAAAAATACAGACCATAAAATATTTTTGTTTCACATAGAAGGAAATTGTTAAGAAACGACAAACACTTCTATACGTACAAATGTGAAAACGAATGCATTCGTTATATTTATAAAATTATGTTAAAAACATATTTATTAAAAAATATTACCTGAGCTTTAAAATATAGGAAGTGACTTGTTAGTGTTAACACCTTTTTATTTTGTAATGCCTACTGCATTGGAATTTTATAAGAATTGTAAACTTTATAAGAATTGTATGTTGTCACATAAATGACAACATGTCTTTATGCTTCTGCAGTCTTTCCGAAGGCAAACGTTGTTTTGAACCGGAAATTCTATTTAACGTAATGCGTCTAGATTTTATTTTAAATTTTATTGTTAAATAAAATTTCTCATTTTAAGCATTTTTGACTTAAGTAAGTTACCGGAAGAATACCGAATTATTGACACCTTTGTTCCAGACAGAGGGGGTGCATCAATATTTTAGTGAAAATTTGGTTGGTACGTGACCAAAAAAAAGTTGGAAAATACTGGTTAATATGTACACGCATAATACTACCGTAAAATTATATGGAGAAAACATGTTTGTAGTACATTTTACTGATATTATACTACTTCAAACATACTGGAATTGATATGTATTATTGAGGTGCAGTACACAATGCTGTATAAAAATGTATTTATCATCTACAGGAATACAAAAAAGTTAGGTTACAATACTGTCTATGACAATAATTATTGGGAGTGATGTTTCAGTTGTGTGTATGTTTTTCTAAGCTAACCACATTTTAATATTATTGCGTAGTGTATATAAATTCTTTAGATTATACACAGTGTTGCGCGAAAAAATTCTTATGCATTAAACTTTATGGATGTGAATTGGTCAATGTATATTTTTATATGGACTCTAAATTTTTCAGTTGAATAACATTTTGTCGAAAAATTATAATTACATACACAGATCTGGGGAAAAAAATAAATAAATAAAAAATGAATACATTGCTACGTTTGGTAATTGCACGAAGTATGTGTTTTGTCGTAAATGTTTTTCTAGATGAATTAATGTAAGAAAACATGTATGGGAAATAGAAATTTATAGCTCATATACAGAACACTCAGAAAAAGGAATTGATTAAAACTACAAAACATGTTTTGTTGAGTACATTTTGGTTGTTTTAGCAAAATGCAAGTAAAATTGAACCATTTTACTTGAATTAACAAAACATTTTTTGCTGACGATACAATTTTTTTTTTAATTGCAAAAAATTTTTTTTTTGTTTATTCAAACAAAATTTCCATTGACCTATATTTAAACAAAACTTTTGTTTAAATATAGGTCAATGGAAATTTTGTTTGAATCGACAAAAAAATTGTTTTTGCAATTCAAAAAAAAAAAAAAAAAATTCTATCGTCAGCAAAAAATGTTTTGTTAATTCAAGAAAAATGGTTCAATTTTACTTGAAGTTTGCTAAAGCAACCAAAATGTACTCAACAAAACATGTTTTGTAGTTTTAATCAATTACTTTTTCTGGGTGAACTGTGTAAGCAAAATTGAATACCTTACAAACTATGGAAGTAATTGCTGATAGTGCTATGTTTGATACGTTATACATTTTATAATCTGCTTATTTCTGAATATTTTTTCAACGTATTAAAAGATGAATTATCATAACAATAATCTAGACGTGTTGGAAAGTGTTTTATAATCTATATCAAACAAATGTTTTTTTTTTTTTTTTTTTTTTTTTTTTTTCTAAGTTATCAATATATTCCTTAAATCTAAACAATGGGAATGCACTTATCTCTTAAGATTGAAAATTATTCACTTTAATCTTCATTACATTAAATTCACATGTAAATAAAGCCAATTTCAAAAACCTAATTTAAATTTATTTTTGTAAAGAAAAAAATTTGTAAACACAAAAATTTTATTTTGAAAAAGTGTTGAAACTTTCACTAAAACAAATTTCTTCTTTATTTTGTTGCTTCAGAAATATTATAATTTGATTTATAAAAATTGTGAATTTTCAAATTACTGTACATTTTGTGTAATTTTATATTCTATAAAATAACAAAAAATATCTTTTCTCCAATGTTTACAAAACATATTAAATGTTTTAAAAAACTAATTAGTAGAATTTATAATAACAAATGTGGAATGTATATATTTATTCAGTCTTGATTTCAAAAGTATACTTTCAATACAGTTTAAAAACGATTTTATAAATCATTTTAAAGTATTCTGTGGTCATCAAAATTATATGTAATTAGTATTGAAATAATTTTAAAAATATGTTCAAAATACAAGGGAAAATATTTTACTCTTTTTTCAAGTTATATAAAAAAACATTTTTTTTTTTTTTGGCATTTACACATACACCGAAAAGATGGCTTGACAAATGCGATCGCCAGATCACAACTGTAAACCAAGTTCATTTATTCGACGACCGAATTATGTAAACTGATCGGGTTTTTTGTTTGTTTGTCTAAGTATAACTATTCTTGTTTTGTTTTTTTACAAAAAATTAACTAAGAAATGAGCAAACACGGCTTTTTTATATCTTCCCCACCCCTACTATTGCGCGGAAAGCAGAGATATTCCTCTACTCTGGTACTTTTAATAAAGTCACCACAAAGAACCAAATTTCAAAGGCATTTTTCGTTTTTTTCCGCTCCAGCCAGCTAGCAAGTTATGTAATTAAAATTTGAGGTGGAGGGAGGAAGGGACAGGTTTCAATAAAACAGTAATAAATAGTGTCAATCAAATGTTTGTGGCACCTTAAAATGGAAACGATGCGAAAAAGTGCACATTATCAGATATAGATGTATTCTAGCAATCCGCTACCCACACATTTGAAGTATTCGGCACTAAGCATTTTCTGAACATGCCAGTTAATTAAGACTTTAGAGTATATTGTTTTCAGACGTATATAGTTTTGATTATTTTCAATAGGAAACTAAGGTCATATTATCTTTCTAAACTGCGTACTATTCTAAACTATGTAACTAATAATTCTAAACTATGCTTGTTATTATTATTACTCAACTAATTCATAACAAACCTTTTGTGTTTTTTCAAAATCAATGATGGAGGGGGGTAGGGGTACTTTCAATGGAGTCTAAAATTTACCGCTGGCTTCCAGATTTTATCAAATTTGTAAAACCCTGACCAAAAATATGACAGTGGCTGTACGTACATGTAGAAAATAATGACTGAATTGATGTAAGATTATTTTAAATATAAGACGAATTACTCTGTTTATTGTAAATTCACTAAAAGTATTCATAGGGACCTTAATGACACATGTCCGGAAAATTAATAATTTGACAAATATAATAATCCAGGTTGTGCTGTAAATTCCTTCACATTTGAAATAATCTTAGAAAAATAATTAACAAATTGTCGTATCGGAAAACTGTTTACATCTTGCTGTGTTGAATTATTAATCTATACTAATATTATAAAGGAGTAAAGATTGTTTGTTTGTTTGTAGGGGGTAATCTCTGGAACTACTGAAGCGATTTCAAAAGTGATGGTAGCAAATTGATGGTGACAATCTCTACTCCAGCATAGGCTATATTTTTAGCCGGTGCCACTACCCCCAGAGGGTGCCGAAGCGAAAAACGTTCTAAAATTTTGATTTTTTTAATACTAAAGGAGCTAGAAACACGGAATTTGGCATGGTAGTTACTTATAAGATGTAAATGCTCTCCAAGAACAAATTCTAATAAAATTCGAAATTTAAAACGGTGAGATGAGCGAAAAGCGTTCTAAAAATATTCTAAATTACAATTTCTATGATGTAGCTGGAACTACAGAACCGTTTTCAAAAGTGATGGTGGTAAATTGATGGTGACAGTCCCTGCTCCAACATAGACTATATTTTATGTCGGTGCCACTACTCCCAGGGGGTGCAAGAGCGAAAAACGTTCTAATATTTCGATTTTTTTACACTGAAGGTGTTAGAAACATGAAATTTAGCATGGTAGTTACTTATAACATGTAAATGCTCTCTAAGAACAAATTCTAAAAACAATTCGAAATTTAAAACGGTGAGATGAGCGAAAAGCGTTCTAAAAACATTCTAAATTACAATTTCTATGGAATCTCTGGAACTACCGAACCCTTTTCAAAAGTAATGGTGACAAATTGATGGTAACAGTCTCTACTGTAACATAGGCTATACATTATGTCAGTGCAACTACCACAGAGGGAAGAGTGCAAAAGCGAAAAACGTTCTAAAATTTTGATTTTTTTTATACTGAAGGAGCTAGAAACATGAAATTTGGCATGGTAGTTACTTATAAGATGTAAATGCTCTCCAAGAACAAATTCTAAAAAAATTCGAAATTTAAAACTGTGAGATGAGCGAAAAGCGTTCTAAAAACATTCTAAATTACAATTTCTATGGAATCTCTGGAACTACCGAACCCTTTTCAAAAGGGATGGTGGCAAATTTTTGATGACAATCCCTGCTCCAACATAGGCTATATTTTACGTCGGTGCCACTAATCCCAGGGTGGTGCAGGAACGAAAAACGTTCTAAAATTGCATTTTTTTTTATACTGAAGGAGCTAGAAATTGGAAATTTGGCATTGTAGTTACTTATAAGATGTAAATGCTCTCTAAGAACAAAATAAAAAATAAAATCTAAATTCAAAATTGTGAAAAGAGCGAAAAGCGTTCTAAAAACATTTTAAATTACAATTTTTTATGGAATCTCTGGAACTACAGAACCGATTTCAAAAGTGATGGTGTCAAATTGATGGTGACACTCCCTGCTCCAACATAGGCTATATTTTGTGTCGGTGCCACTAATCCAAGGAGGGTGCAGGAGTGAAAAATGGTCGAAAATTGCGACTTTTTTTATACTGAATGAGCTAGAAATTTTAAATTTGGCATTGTAATTACTTATAAGATATAAATGCTCTCTAAGAATAAATTTTAAAAAAATCGAAATTTAAAAGGGTGAAAGGAGCGAAAAGTATTCTAAAATCATTCTAAATTACATTTTCTATGAAATCTCTGGAACCACAGAACCGATTTCATAAGTAATGGTGGCAAATTAATGGTGACAATCCCTACTACAACATAGGCTATATTTTATGTCGGTGCCACTAACCCCAATGGGGTGCAGGAGTGAAAAATTTTCGAAAATTGCGACTTTTTTTTATACTGAAAGAGCTAGAAATTTTAAATTTGGTATTGTAATTACTTATAAGATATAAATGCTCTCTAAGATTAAATTTAAAAAAAAAATCGAAATTTAAAAGGGTGAAATGAGCGAAAACCGTTCAAAAATCATTCTAAATTACAATTTCTATGGAATCTCTGGAACAAGAGAAAGGATTTCAAAAGTGATGGTGACAATCCTTGCTCCAACATCCTCTTTAATATAAAGCTATGCGTTGCTGACGACTGGGTTTTTCGCAAATCTTTGCCATAGATTAATCTCGGAAAATGAAACATTTGAAGTTACAGAAAAAAATAATAGCTCGAAAATTATTTTTCAGAAAATTGTTAGATAAACTGCGTTGAAAGATAAAAAATTGTATATTTCTTGATATAAATTTCAAATCTAATGATTATGCCATTTTTCAAATATTGAATTTCAAAAATTACCAAATTTCACAATAGAGTACTATAGCGAATCCTTCACGCGTAAAAAGATAATGATAAGGGCGACGTGTCCTGACTTGTATATTGACTATAGCACGTGTCACAAATTATAGTAGCCTTATTATTATGTTAAAATATAAAAGTGAATTATGAAATGTCAATATTTTGTTTAATTAAAGGTTCGTTAAGAGAAATTGACCAGCGTAGTGGGCGTAGCTTGCTACTAAATAAATAAATAAATAACAAATAAATAAATAAATAACAAATTGTCATATTTGAGAACTTTTTACAAATTGCTGTGTAGAATAATGACTTGATTGATGTAAGATTATTTTAAATATAACACGAATTACTCTGTAATGGAAATTCACTAAAATCATTCATAGGGACCTTAATGAGATATGTCCAGAAAATTAATAATTTGGCAAATATAATGCAGGGTATGCCGTAAATTCATTCACATTTCAAATAATCATAGTAAAATAAATAACAAATTGTTGTATCGGAGAACTGTTTACAACTTGCTGTGTAGAATAATTACTGAATTGATGCAAGATTGTTTTAAATATAACACGAATTACTCTGTTCACTGAAAATTCTCTAAAAGCATTCATCAATGGAAATTCACTAAAATCATCCATAGGGACCTTAATGACATATGTCCTGAAAATTAATGACTTAATATATCAATCCAAGATGTGCCTTAAATAAATTCACAATTCAAATAATCATAGAAAAATAAATTACAAATTGTCGAATCGGAGAACTACTTACAACTTGCTGTGTAGACTATAAAATTCGCAGATTTTTGTGGTGAAAGAAAAAAAACCTTTTTATTCAACCAAAAATTCCGACCACACGGCAAATACCCTTATACAGGGTGTTTAAAAAGTCCCGGACACATTTTGATGTTTAATAACTCATAAAATAATAAAGATAGATTAAAATTAATAACATAAATGGTTAGATAGACTCAAAAAGTTTCATGACCCTTGTCAATGAACTTCCACGTGTGCTCCCTTCGTTGCACGGAGAATATCAAGTCGATAGTCAATTTCACGCCAGGTAGCGGCAAGTATGTCGGCATCCACAGATGCTATTGCGGTTGTAATTCTGGCTTTTAAGTCATCAATGTTCGACACTCTCCTCCTGTAAACATTGTCCTTTACAAACACAACAAAAGTAAATATAACATTGCAATAGTTGCCAAAAACAAAAGAGAGAAAAATGCAATTAATAAGTAGACGATATTTAGAAAAGTACAGATATTTAGACTGGAAAATGAAATTATCAGAAATTAACCTCACGCGCATACGATATTTACAAAAGTAAAGATATTCAAACCTGAAAAGGAAAATATATGAGTTATTCCATCAATAAATGCCATAAGTTTGTTTTTATCTTCAATAATTTATAAGTTACTAGCAAGCTACGCCCGCTACGCTGGTCAATTTCTCTTAACGAACCTTTAATCAAACAAAATATTGACATTTCATACTGCACTTTTATATTTTAAGAGAATAATAAGGGTACTATAATTTGTGACTCGTGCTATAGCCAATATACACGTTTGGACACGTCGCCCTTATAATTATCTTTTTACACGTGAAGTTATGGTACTCCATTGTGAAATTTGGTAATTTTTGAAATTCAATATTTGAAAAACGGCATAATCATTAGATTTGAAAATTATATAAAAAAGAATACAATTTTTTACCTTTCAAACGCAGTTTGTCTAACAATTTTCTGACAAATACTTTTTGAGCTATTATTTTTTTCAGTAACTCCAAATGTTTCATTTTCCGAGATTAATCTGTGGCAACAATTAGCGAAAAACCCAGTCGTCAGAAACGCATAGCTTTTTATTAAAGAGGATTTTGGAGCAGAGATTGTCACTATCAATTTGCCACCATCACTTTTGAAATAATTTCTGTAGTTCCAGAGATTCCATAGAAACTGTAATTTAGAATGTTTTCAGAACGCTTTTCGCTTATTTTACCCTTTTAATATTCGAATTTTTTTTAATTTGTTCTTACAGAGCATTTACATCTTATAAGTAACTACAATGCCAAATTTCAAATTTCTAGCTCTTTCAGTATACAAAATATCAAAATTTTAGGACGTTTTTTACTCCTGCATCCCCCTGGGGGTAGTGTCATCGACATAAAATATAGCTTATGTTGGAGCAGTTACTGTTACCATCAATTTGCCACCATCACATTTGAAATCGGTTCTGTAGTTCTAGAGATTCCATAGAAATTGTAATTTACAATGATTTTCGAATGCTTTTCGCTCATCTTACACCTTTTAAATTTCGAATTTTTTTAGAATTTGTTCTTAGAGAGCATTTACATCTTATAAGTAACTACCAGGCCAAATTTCATATTTCTGGCTCCTTCAGTATAAAACAATTCGAAATTTTAGAACGTTTTTCGCTCCTGCACCCCAGGGGGGTAGTGGCACCGACATAAAATATAGCCTATGTTGGATCAGGGATTGTCACCATCA
The DNA here is from genome assembly GCA_963931845.1 of Maratus michaelseni. Lineage (NCBI taxonomy): Eukaryota > Metazoa > Arthropoda > Arachnida > Araneae > Salticidae > Maratus > Maratus michaelseni. The sequence goes on along the minus strand of OZ007591.1, from coordinate 285,834,147 downwards.
ATTTGCCACCATCACTTTTGAAATCGCTGCAGTAGTTCCAGAGATTACCTCCTACAAACAAACAAACAAACAAAAAAACAATCTTTACTACTTTATAATATTAGTATAGATTAAACATCAAAATGGGTCCGGGACTTTATAAACATACTGTATTTTAACAGTATGTTTCAGATATAGCCTGTGTGCTATATTATACACATTATTTCATATAAAAGTGATTTCCATGTTTAATTACTTTATCAGATATACAACGTGCCTCAAAAAGATTGGAATGCACTTTATATTTGTACCTGTTGGAGATACGTAGGCAATGTAAATTGGAAAAAGTGTTTGAAATAAGCTAGGAATTAAGTTTATATTTATGAAATAGGTCTGCCATTAATTTTCCAAAAGTTACAATTTTTAAATTTTTATACGGATTGTGTGTCTCATAAGACTTATTTCAAAATTTCATCTCCAGAATTTCATAAAATCTCATGTATCATAATCAAATTTTGTAAATCTATATTAAATACCAAAGCACGTATTTCGGATAATTGCTTGATATGAAATTAATATTTTGTTTCTTTTTTTTATCGTGGACTACGAGATTGTATAATATGTTACACTAAAATATGTCGTGATCAGACGTAAACACCTGAATTATGAGGAATAAAAGTTCTCCTTCATAATGCATAAGCATCTTATAAATTTCTAACTAAAACAAAGAAATATATTCTGCAAAACATATACTCCTCCCTACAAGTTTCAAATAAATTATGCACTTACACGTTCGAGACCATCCATTAATTATTTTAACAAAAGAGTTTATTTATATATTCAAGAATGTTCTATTCACATTTTCTCAAGTGTATAGAATGTTCAAATATTCTAAACTTTATTGTATCAATTCTTTGTGATAAATAGGCTGACAGTTTGCTTTCTGTATATAGCGAGAATGATGCTTAAGAAATTTTAGATTTGTAAAGCACAAATGTCGAAGGTACGTAAAACCGATCTTTTTATTTACGCACATTAAAATAAATGATTTTGCTATGGGAGTGTAATAACATCACTATAGGATATATAACAACAAAATAATATGTATCAACTTAATCATTCATTCATAATTTTATATAGTTATGTTTCATGAAGAACTAAATATTTCATGTTAAAAAATTCCATGTTATCATATTTACACATTTAGAAAGATTTTTACAAACTTTATTTGAAATGAAAAAGGTTATCACATAATGAGCTGAAAAATACCAATGAAACTAGTTGAAAGTTATTCTAGAAGACATAACGTGCATAAATATACATTTGTAAAAAAGCTGTTTTTGGAAATTGAAATGTTAATTAATGATGCAACAATTGAAATATAGAAATAAATCAGGGGATACACAGGGCTAATTTAAAAGACGCCCTACTGGGCATTACAGTAATTCCTCCCAGTACTCTAACTTTAGAATATGAATTCCATATTCGTAAAATTTGAAACCTTAATCGCAATGAAATAACTGATTTAAATTTTCCCCGTACAGTCATTCAACAAAAGACTCCAAGCTGGCAACTCCATCCATCTGAAGACACTTCCCATTTACAAGTAAATCCTTCATGTATTTCATACGAACATTGAAATATTCTAACGGTGTTCATGGATGTTTCAAATACCGAAACTGGAGTTGGTGCAGCTTTCTGAGTAACACAAGACGGTTTCGTGGCCCATGAGTGGTCCTGTAGACTGAAAGACAACAACTCAGTTTTTCACGCAGAATTATTTGCTATTCACAAACCTTTGGATTGGATATTTAGCGATTCTCCCAAAAAATGTACAAAAGTTTATAGTGATAGTGTATCCAGTTTACAGGCAATTTATCGACAAACCCATAAGTTTTGGAAATTAAAACCCAGCTAAAATATTTGTTACTCAAGTCTTCACTTGGTCACGTCTTAGAACATAAGGGGTATTTTAGTAAGTAATCTGCAGATACACTTACTAAAAAATCGACGATTTTCCCATTTTCTATCAGCGCCGCACTCATATCTTAAGATGGTTATATACTCCAAATTGTGGATGTTTTAGCAGGATCACTGGGATCAGGGTAGATATACGTATTATCTGTTTCCAGTGAACCTATTAGAGCTTCTTCCCCTGTTTCCTTTCGTCACTGTCTTCCTTACAGTACATGATTCATTTAGAGAGACCCTCCATAAATTCCATTACTCAGGTTCCTCCGCATGTAAATATGGCGCTATAGCAACAGCCTCTCATTACTATTACTACTGTCCCCTTACCCCACGCTGGCATACTCGGCGCTCCATATCAGCCCCGAATAATTGGCTTAATAATAGTTTTTCGCGTCCAGCACTTCGTTCAAAATCAAAACAATTTTTTAGCTTTTTAAGGGACTTATCAAACAATTAGTTCTTTACTTGGTGCAAAAAGTAATATTTTCCTATCGCCCTTGGTCAAGGCCTCTCACCGTAAACAGGCGTCGATTCGGTTTACTATTGCTCCTTGTCACGTTTATGAATGATCTGGTCTATGACCATAGTCTGTAATATCTTTATTTATCTTTCGTTTTTCTTACAGTCACCCATTTCTGTACCTTTTGTAGGACCTTAATAAAAGTACCCCGGGGAACATCTGTGCTCTACATACGTACTCCCCACGCCTGAGCAGTTCCCCTTAGGCAGAAAATCCCCCCCCCCCCATACGAATAAAAAATAATTTATAGAATAAAAAATAATTTAAAAAATATAATTCTGACAATCTGAAATTTACTTGAGACATAATGTGGAATCATGCAAAATACGCAAAATTAAATTTTCTATACTTTAGTTTTACATTAATAATTCATTTTCTGCCATTTCCAATACACTAAATATCAGTACATAACTGAATTTGTATAGGTTTGTATCTGCACATATGACAAAAACATTTATTAAATCAATATTTAAGATTTAACGAATTTTTCTATGAAACTTTCTCGTTTGTCTCTCAATTTTTGCTCATCTGAAATTATATAGAGTTATTCAAAATGAATCAACCGATTTCAAAATTCTATATTTTCATAAATAAACGACACAGAATGATAGGTAGTACATGAATACACAGAAAAAATATGGAAGTTTTTTATTGTGAGCAGTAGACGTGTTCTAGTATGTTCTTCATCAAGATATTTCACGAAAACTGTTTTAGAAGCTTTTCAGCGGCTGAAATGGTAATGGCGTCCGTCGAGCAAAAAGCTTTTTGTGTTTGCTGTCGTTTACGCGATGTGGATCTGTAATCACCGTTCAGCGTGAATTTCGCAAAAAATAACAAATTAATCCACCTACGTTTCAGAGTATTTGAAGGTGATATCATCAGTTTGAAAACGGTGTATGTCTTTGTAAAGGGAAAAGTTCAGTGCGACTAGGAAATACCTGCGAATAATGTTGAAAGAGTGAGAGACAATTTTCTATGACGCCCAATGAAATCGAATGTTTGCGTCAGTCAAGAACTGGAAATTCCTACGTGACACTTTATAACGTGTTAGAGAGGAATTTACCCACTGTCTTGACATAATACGTGTAATTAAAGAAAGTTATATCGAACAAGTGAAAAAAATAATAATTTATTTTGTACTCATGTTTTATTTATCATTCTGTGTCGTTTATTGATGAAAATATAGTATTTTGAAATCGGGTGATTCATTTTGAATAACTCTGTATTTCAAATTTTTTTTTTATAGCACTGTTGACATATCATAAATAAAACATAAACATTTTATTTTTTCGTTTTGCTTCCTAGAATTTTGTTCTTCAGAGCATATGCTAGTTACACCACATCTACCTCACAAGCTAATGTTAAACCACTGGGACTATTCTTATCAAATTCCTCGTTTGCATTACAATATTTTCAAATGCTTTTTAGGTGCGTTCGTAATTATATAAAAACGTAGCACCTATAGTCATTGTCTGGACCGTCCGTCTGTCTGTCTGTCCGTCCGTCAGTCTGTCTGTTTGTCCGTCTGTCCGCATATAACAGAGCAAAAACTACACAAACGAATAGTTTGAAATTTAATATATATTATCGTTGTAGAATTTTGTCGAGTGATCTCAAATTTTATGATATTAATAAAAGTTCTCTTTATTCTATTAAATCCTATCGTACGTAATCTATATAATAAAAGCGCCAGTTATGTGACTGGAGGAAACAAATAAGGGCAAACCACCTCTTTTTTCATATGCCAGGAGGCCATTTTTATTCAAGATTATTTTTTCGAATACAATTGTATAAAATTTACATTTTTAGAAAGATCGTTGAAAAAAAATGTTTGTTTGAGGTATGAGTTACATTCAAAAATGTATAGATTCTGAGATAACTACAGTAGAAATTACGTTAACAGCCGAATATCTGAATGCATTAGAGTAAATAAACACGGGAGATTTGTTCATTACGAGTCAAAAAATAACATGCTCATTTCGCCCATAGCAGAAGATATAATTTATTTCACTGAAATAATAAGGATGATTTTTTTACATTGTGAAACAAGTTATAAAACGAACGCACATCCTATGTCACGTTTAACGTACAATTTCCAACTCGTTTGCATAGGATTGTTGTATTCGATCTCGAATTGTTCCTTTTCATACTTTTTCAATTTTGGTTGCAGATTATTTTATATGAGATATTTGCACTTTCAACCGGGTCCTATTTCGATAGCTTTTATACAACAATCAATTTTATTTTCGTGAAATGCAACTATTTATGTTGAAATATGACGAATTATTCTGAATAATCCTGTTCACTACTTTATTTATATTTGCTTTACAGATGATTGTCACTAATATAACAGATACAGAAGCATTTTTTGTCAGAAAATGTAGTTTCAAGTCTCTACGCAATAAAATTTCTAAAACAACTAAACAGAAGACCAAAATCCTTCATTAGTTTGAAAAGTTGAAATATACTTTGTAATTTAGTATTTTCTAGGTAAATATTTCCTTAGGTAATTGACTATGATCTATTTAAATAATATAAACAGTCCAGCAATTCAATCTAATTTGATAAAATGTAGTAGGCTGAAAACATTCTAGTCGCCAGTAACAAAAAAAAAAAAAAAAAAAAAAAAAAAAATACCCACCCCCATTTCTTCCATAATTGATGTAAAAAAAAAGAGAAACTTTTTTATCAATTAATAGGGAAAAAATATTAAAGAGCATAATTTAGAATTATTACTTACTTATATAGTTTAGAATACTAAACTAGACACATTACAAACTAGTATTATATTATATTTCTAAAACTTAATTTCAGTTTTATAGATTTATTTCAGATGAAATACTTATAATCACTTATATGTTAAACTGTTAAAAATAGATCTGTAAATTCACAATGAAACTACTGGCAGCAAAGTTGTCGGAATTTTTCCGTTCCGTTAGTAGATTTTCCGTTTTGAGAGATAAAAGAAGGAAAAAATTCGGTTTGAAGAAGCGTTAACTTTCCGTTTCGCTCTCAGAAATACTTCCTTCAAATCATGGATATATTCCTGGCCGCACCACCAGGAAGGGAAAATTTCCGTTATGAATAACTTTGGTTTTAAAATATTGCGTCCCTCTTTGTGCTGCTATCTGTGGACTATTACGGAAGTATTTATGATTTTATATACTTTAAGAATATATTCTGGTGGACCTTGGGCTTGAACTAGAGACGTCACTCTCTCGAACTAAGTGTCTTATCGATAAGACCGGTGTGCGCTTGCAAGAAAAAGAGTTTGAAACGATTATACGGGATTTTTTCAAATGGCAGCGTGAGACTTAGAAACCAAGTAACTTTGAAGTTAATTGCGGGGAGATTTCGTCATGCGATTGAGGTTTTAAAACTTTATTATTAATAAAGTATAAACTGATGAATTATATATATTCTTAAATTGGTTGTCAGAGTAAAGTATGATTATTTTATATTGAATAATATTCGATAAAATTTGTTTGCTTTTTTGAGAAAATCGATTTCTTTTTCAACTATTATATATTTTTTAAATGTGTTTGTTTACAATAATTTTTTAGTGGGATTGTTTTTTATAACTTTTAAAAATATATTGCGAATAATTTGAAAGGAATGAGAAAATCATTTTTTTTAAAAATTCGAACGTATAATTTTTGCTTGTTACTTTTTTGAGTAAAATCGATTTTTTTTTCAATTAATTTAACTATTATATATATGGTTTTTAATCTTTTTAATTAGAATATATTTTAAGTACGAATAATTTTTTATAACCTTAAAAAATAAATTGCATGTAGTTTTAAAAGAGTAGGAAAATTAATTGTTACTTTTTTTTAATTCGAAAGCACTATTTTGTTGTTGTTGTTTTAAATAAATTCGAAATTTAATTTATTGGATTTTTAGTTTTCTGTGTAGCAACATGCCAGTTTCTTAACATTGAAAAAAAAATATGCAGCAAATAACGGGATATCTCCGTTGGCCCCTTTTGTCGCCGTCTATTCCGTTGTTTTCAGGAAATATGAGTAAATTTTCTGTTTTTTTTAAACGGAGAATGCCCTTTTTTCGTGTAAAAGGACTTTTCCTGTGAAATTCAGGATAAAAAATACCCGTGAATTTCAGATTATTTTTATCAGTGTATTATATTTTGTAATGAATGTGACAGATTAATCAGTTTTAATTCTGAACTCAAAAATCTGACTCGAAACTTTTTTTAGCTTTGTATCATATTTTTGGATGGCACAGTGACTGGATTGACACTGCTTTATTGAAACATCTCCCCATATCCTGAGCATTTTAATCACGTTATATGACAGCTGGCAAGCACCAGAGAAGAGGAAGATCGGTGCTTGTCGCGCACGAGTAGAGGTGAGAGAAAAAATATCATTTGTGCTCATTTCATAAATCAATTTTTGTACAAAGAAAAAAACGGCCAGATTAAATTACTCGGTCACTAGATTAAATAACATCGTCAGCAGATAAGAAAATGGTGGTCGCCAGTGACGGCCAGGTTACCGCATTTGTCAAGCTCTGCAGACAATTATAATTCTTAATGTTTAAAGTGTGAAAATCTATATTACGAATTGCATTACAAATTTTTTATTTTATTCAACCAGTGATAATTACCTATGTCTCTTACTCAACCAAAAGAATTGTTTTTTTATTTATTTTTAACTTTAATGCTTAAGCCAGCATACTGAAAGTAACATTTCACTTGAAAAGTCCTTTCATTCAAATTGTAATTGTTTTTGAAAAAACTGTCATAAAAAAAAAACTTGTAATTTAAAAGAATAAAAACTTTAAATATTACGAATTATCGTAAACTATTTATTTTTATATCGTGTAACAGATTATTGACATTTCTCGAAAATGGTTAAATTTTTTTGGTATGTCTCATACAATTGCATACAATAAACAGAAAAATTGTGTTTTGCAGATTCAATGGCAGAGTAAATAGAAAAGCTGAAACAAGGTATGATAAGACCAACATTTGCATTTCAAATATGTCTATAAAGATTACAATCATAACCCTAGACAGTTTATGTAAATTTAAATTTACATAATAATCACTCATACTATAAAAATGAAGAAGATATATAAAAAATGTGTCATTTAAATACAACATTGTTTTTTCCAAAGACCATCACAAATAAGCATATACATTTTAAGCTGAGTAACAAGAAATAGTACATTTTAATTTCCTCACTCTTTTTTGGGTTATAATAAGGAAGATACAACATACACCCTATAAAATATTTCAGATTTTTTATAATATATATATACTATATTGTTTAACAATTTCTACATTTTGAAATGTCAATTCAAAATTTTCCTAAAATACGAATTATTGCAATTAATTCTACACAAAAATTCATTTTTTGTTACTTGTGTTACAAAAATCATTAAAAAGAAAAGTAAATATATAGCTATTCCCGAAATTAAGTAAAGAAATCAGTAGTTTTATTATTTCACGAAAAGTTAGCTTTACTACAGGTAGATATTATATATTCTACTTCTCTATTTACAGAATAATAGAATTATCACAAATTTTCATTATGCATGTAATAATGACTAACTTTGCAGAAAATATTAAGAAAATTTTTTAATAACATTTTTGTAACGTACAATGTCACACGTATTGTAGTCATTAAAAATAAGAAGCCAGGAAGAAACAATTAAAGTTTCGTTGATAATAACGAAGCCAATTAACTTTCTTTATTAGAACAATAAACTTCAACGCCAAGGATTTTAAAGTTTTAATTTAAAACTCAAAATAACCTGATATTTTATCACGTACTGTCATTAACTTTATGAAACGAACTACAAAGTAAAAAAAATATATATATAATGAAAATATAAAAAGTAAAATTTAATATTTTTAAAAATGAAAAATATTTTGAAATAAATTTTTTTCAAAGCACTCATCTTTTACACCACATTACTTTTTATTCTGTTTTTTATGCGGCACTCATTTAAGATGCTAGAAATACCTCTATTAAAACTGAAATATAGTTTATTTTTCATGAAATGCTTAAAGAGAATGTATATTGGAACATTTGGGTTTTATTTCTTGCTTTTTTGTATATTTTAAGAGAACTTAAAATATGTAATGCTATATTTTGTATGTGTATATCAGTGTTCTTTATTGTTAGCAAATTAAATTATTAAAAAAAAACTTTATCGGATTAACTTCCGACATTTTTATATTTATTAATTATTGAAATCGGAGTGCATGGAATAAAGAATCTAGGTAGAAACGATATATGGTTGAAATGTAAGTTTCTTTATTCTTAATCAAATTTACAAATAAAATTGTTTACAAGATATATTTAAATAAAAATGCTAAAATCTTATATATCCATATATCGATTTATAAAAGTATATTGTATCAGCGTACATCTTCCTAAAATTTGCAGCATTTATAACATTTATCAGGAAGCATTACACAAAATATTAATAAATAAATAAATAAATAATTTTAAAATAGGTACAGTGGGTGATCGGTTAACGAACACTTTCGCGAGAGATTTTTATGTTCGGATAACGAACACATGTTCGGTTAACGAACACCTCACAAAACAAAGCCAAGAAGAAGCAATGCTTTGTTTCAAATTTGCAGAGCTGTAGTTAATTTCATCTACTATTTTCGGCTTAGAGAACATTTTAATAGTTGTATACTTATGGCCTAATTAATTCAAGGGCTACCGGGGGTTCGGGCCCTACATCTTAGGGCCCTCAAATTAGAATGAACAGTACAAAAGCATTAATTTTTATATTTTGCGTCCCCTTTTTAAAGAAATATTTTTAATTGGAAGCTAATTATTTTAACTGAAATTTAGTTCCTAAATTATTAACAGGCTCTAAGGCTCCACGTGAACTGCTCTGCAGTAAACACGATCTTTTAGAGAACTAATGAAGTTTTTGACATGTCAAAGTGATAAACTGATATGATTTAATGCTGTAGTCAATGAATGTGATCGTTAAAGATTTTACAAAGGGCATGTCATAGATTTTTTAAGTACGGCACGACACGGACAAAGCCATGAAACTGCGATCTGTCCATCTTATATGCGGACGTATATTTAACCCTATTAAAATGCGAAGATTGAAAACTCCAGAAAGAAAAAATAAGCTTTTGTAAAATATGTAATGCCCCACAAACTCAAAAAAAGCATGATTCAAGGAAGGACAAGTCTATATGTATGTAATGTATGTTTTATTATTATTGCATTTAAATACATTTAGGAAGAATTTATATTACAGTGGACGCTCGTTAATTCGAACCCAAAGGTTCTCAGAAATAAGTTCGAATTATCCGAAGTTCGAATTATCCGATGTTAAGAGAAAATGTAACTTAAAAAGTGTATCACTGAAAAAGAAAAATCTCCTAGTATGGATAACCCCAGAAAATATATTATACTATGCTATTTAAAATTAAACACATTAAAAAGCAATAAAAACTTACCTTAATCATAAAAGGAAGCAGTAGGTACGCAGTAGAAATAAAAATCTAATTCAAAATATGAATTACACTTTTGGTAAAAACTGTAAAATGGTTGTTTGGTTTTGTTTATTATGCCTACATTTTCAGCCTGCTTCTCGATTTGAAGTAAACATTTCAATTCATTCTCAGAGGAAGGTTCCACCTGAATAAATGCTTTCAGGGTTTTTATAGAGTCCATTGTGGCTTGGTCATTAGGACGGTTAACAGTCTCTGCATTCTCTTCTGAATCCGATAAGGTCTCTGCTTTCTCATCTTCTCGGATATTTTTTATTAAGTCATCGTCGCTCAGTTTTCCACAGATTTCTACGTATTCATCTATCCTTACATAATCTGAAAAAGTAACGTTATCACATTAAAATTTTTTGAATTCAGGAAAATCGACATCAATATCGTCACAATATCGTCGACATCAATATTCTTCGATATGATTGTTCTTTTCGGCGTGCATGAATTTAGCATGACGAAAACAATTACTAATTGTGCTTTATTTAACAGCGTCCCATGCGGCGTATAGATCACTTATAGCTGTCAGCAGAATAAGGTCGTAATTTTCACCACAATCTAAAGAAAAAAATATTTGTTTTAAGAATCTCGTACGATAATTTGTTTTGAGATTCTGGATGATTCCATGATCCATTGGTTGTAGCTTCGCAGTTGTGTTTGTCTTAAAAATCACTAATAATTTAAGCTTTTCGCTCCCATCCATATTAGCACAAACTTAGCCGTAATCCTCTCTTTACCGCTTTTACCTCCTACGCAAGTTTCCCCTATAAAATGTAATGTCTTATTTGGCAAGAGTTTATAAAAATGTGCAGTTTCTACCGCATTAAAAATATCTTTCGGCAAGTAAGTAGATAAAAGCCCTGGCAGTTTCCAACCGAAATTAGTGCATACGTATTCGTTTACATCAGAGCTTTGGCCGCATACAGTTTGATAAGAAATATTGTGCCTTGACTTAAATCAAGAAAGCCATCCATCACTGCATTTAAAATCTTCAATACCCATTCGACTTGCCAATTCATCAGCCTTCGTCTGCAGTAGGGGTCCATTTATCGGAAAGTTTCGAGATCTAGCATCCTGGAATCATAGCAGTAGAGCTTTTTCTAGATTTTCATGGGACGCATTTCTCATGCGTTTCCTTCCTCTAGCAAATTTGGAATTTTCCCATGAATCTAAAATCGATTCCTTTTATTTCAAATAAGTTGACGAAGTATTTTTTTTAATTCCATAGTCAGCTGCTGACTTTGTTTTACATTCGCCATTCTCTACTTTCTTTAAAATATCTACCTTTGTCTCCTAAGTTAGAGTTTTGTACTTTTCACGTATAGACATTCTAAATTTTTACACGGTCACACCACACACTGAGGAAGAGAAACTAGAGCACATTAACTTGTCTGCACTGTAGTCATAACTGCGCAGCCCCCTAGAATCTGTATTACTAAGACTGTTCTTTTTTTTTCTAAAATTCTAAAAAAATCGATACCAAATAAAAAATGATAGCCCCCCCCCCCCTCGTGCTTTTACTTCCCTTCCCGCTCTCTTTCTACTCACGCGGGTAGATTTCGCTTGCGGAGAGGGGGGAGGGGAGTATGTTGGAGTGTTTTTAGTTTAAGTTTCTAACTACCGTGGGGGGCGCGCTTGGAAGAGAAATACAAATTATTTTGACACACAAAATAATAAATAAAGAGTGCTTTTTTCTCCGTTAAACGAGAAAAAAATATTTTTTTGGTCAAATTTTTAGTTCGAATTAACCGAAGTGATAAAAATTAGTTCGAATTAATGAGATATTTTAAATATTAGATCCAATACAAGTTTTTGGGGGCTTTTGGATTAGTTCGAATTAACCGAAAGTTCGAATTAACCGAATTCGAATTAACGAGCGTCCACTGTAATTGTTTTATATTATTTAGCTTTTAAGAACGAATTAATTGAATTTCCATACAACTCTATGCTAAATCTATGATCGGTTAACGAACAATTCGGTTAGCGAACATTGTTTTGGAACGGATTAAGTTCGTTAACCGATCACCTACTGTAGTTTTACACTACAGTGTTATATTTTTTTAAGAATAGATGACAAAAAACTTGAAACTTTAAATGTCATACTATACAGGGGTAACACTGAAATTTGTGAGACAGGAGTCGGCGATATGCGTAAAACACACATACACACACACACACATATATATATATGACGTTTTAAAAGGTTTTTGAACAATCAAGGCAGTGTTCCCTAATTAATAGCACAGATAATTGCAGTCGTTCACATTTGGAAACAAATTCGTAGACGTGGCATGTGAACAGATGAAATAAGCAGACAGAGGATTCGTTTCAGTTATTTTATTCAGTTCAATACATCAAGTATATTAGGGAAATGCATTTAAAATTAGAAGCTATTGACGGTCTAGTATATTAAATGTTATGAGAATACTACAGGGAATTCCATTCTTTCTCACTACGATTCCAGTATTATTTTTCAACAACTTCGAAGGTAAAAGAATGTATCAAAAATTTTGTCTCTCCGAGCAGTGCAAGTGATTTTAAGGAGAGCTATGTGCTAGGATACAAACACGACATGTGATCTGTTTTAGCCAATCATAGTTTGAATTTGTAGGAATTAATCCAATTTCCGGCGGAGAGATGTCGCAGTGATTAGACTTCCGGAATGTTATCGGCGGTAAATACTTTTTCTGGGTTACAGAAGGAATTTTCTAGAGGCTTTAAAAACACGGTAAAATGAAGTCGTATTTTAGCTTCTATAATAGGTATAAAATATATTCTTTGACGGAGACGATTTTTTAGAATACGAGAGAAGAAATTTAATAATTGACAAAGATAAAAAGTGGGAAATATTTAAATATTGAAACATAATAGGAGATATTTAATTTTTTAATATAAGAAACAATTGAGGAATAATTTAGGAAACATGAGATTTTATATCTTATTTAAATAATTTAGAGTGATTTTAGACACTGGAAATGATAGAGATTATTTAATAAGGATTTTAATTAAAAGGGTTTTTAAATAAAGAAATATAAGCCGAAAGCGCCATTTTCAGAATAGAGTAAAAGAGAATAAATACTATTAAGTGGTTTAGGATGAAATGGCTTTACATATGGATAGTGAAGAACTATTTTAAGAAAAATAATTATTTTAATAAGTCGGGTTTATATACGGAACATTACTAAATAAAAAATTGTTAAAGAATAATTTAGTAGATTGCGGAAAATTTAAAATTTTGTAATATATATGTATTGGTTGGATTATTAAATTTGAACTCTTTTATATCCACAGACGATAATGTATGGCAACAATTGTAGTTTAGAAATTTTTGCCATAAACTGTCGTCTACGTACATAAAAGAGTTCAAATTTAAATATCGCGGAATAATTTTTGCAAGAAGATAAAATGAAGTTTACTCAAAATCATTATCGAGCGATGATTTTCTAAGATTTTAAAGTGGGCCTAAATAGAAAAAAAAAATATTTATAACGTTTACAATTAGCAAATGGGAATGTAGCTTCATTTATTTCAGATGATTTACAGAATTTAGAATAATTTCTAATTCTTGCCTGGATGAAGAACACACAGAAAGGCCTTTGTTAACTATAGTCCCAGAAAATGTGTGACACGTTGTTAGGATGTGTGTTTAATAATGTTATGAAATGAATCCTAGAAAATGTGTTTAGTTCTATGACACGGCCTCTTTTAAAGCTCATTGAGACGAAAGATCCACCACATGAATTTTCTACTTCATTTTTAATTATTTTCTTTCATGCAAAAATATTATATTAAACAGCATTTCGAAACATAATTCTGTAACTAGAAAACTTTATTTAATAAAATGTTAATTAGCCGTTAATGTTTATTCGTTTTAAATATGCTTGAAAATAAATTGATCTAATTTTCATATATTTGGCAGAAAAGAAAAAGATGTATTTTTTTTTTTAATAAAATCTTTACACACAACTAGGTTTAGAAAAAAAAATGTGCTGTAGAGTACAAAATAATTTTCAGCAACTATTGTTTTGATTCATGAATGCATTAAGAAAGATTGATTTCTTTTTTTAAATACAACACCCATTTTAAATTAATTTGAGCTGTGTAATTTTGCTAGTTAACAGTTAAGAATGCAAAACTTAATTTATTTCGGCAGTAAAAAAGGAAACCTAATTAATCACAATTTAAAAATTATTCTAGTTTTCTTTTTATAACTGTGCTCATAAATGCCTTAAATTTATTGTTTGAAATAAGTTATTTTTACAGTAAAGTAAATTTTCTAATTATTATTTACTGTATTGAGATAACTGCGTCGTTCGGGGTCAATCACTAAAACTAAAAATAGCGTTAAATACATGGAGTTAAGTTAGGTACGTGACTCATTGGAAGCTCGACATAAATGATAGTTCCAGGAAACTGTCTGTACACAGCACCCGAAATTATTTTGTCGCTTTGGAATACATTCTAAAATATCCAGACGAGATTTGTTTTTCAGCTTTTAAAAATATAGATTATTTCCCAATACATCTAACAAAAAACGAACTTATAATAACCCGGATAAGTTAGGAAAAGTGTGATAAACGGAGAAAACTAAAGAACCGACACCCTCCGCAAATGAGTCTTTATACTACGGCAGTCAACAGAAGAATGAAAAAATTACCCATGACTTTATTTCGGAGTTCGTGAAGGCAGAAGAATTATGAAAGGGACTCTCGACTCTTTAGAAACCCGTGAAAGATTCAGAATTAAGAAATAAGCTCTCAACTCTTTTTGGATGCTCGTGAAAAGATTACATTTTTTTCAGCACCCTTGCTTGGCCATACTTGTTAAATATATTACTTGACGGTTTCTAGTAATTTATTCATACGAATTTCAACTTACAGTGATGTTGAATACAGTAATACTTTAATGCAGTGATTTCGAAGAATTGGGTTGTAAAATATCATGCTTCCAGTTCTGAAGTTTCATGGCGCTCAATCTAATTGCATTAAAACTTAACAGATTATGTCTGAGGGAACACATAGCAGTTAAGTATATCGGGTAATTCAAAACAGATGTTTTACTAATTATCTGTCAAACTGCTGATGATAGAATCATACTCCCGATTACAAATTAAGCATTGAAATTTAGATATGGTGTTTGGAAAGACGCTCTATACATATTTAAATACGAAATTTAATTTTTAAATTTCCCTGTGTCCTGTAACTTATACTTAGAAAAGGAAATTCTAAAATCCCTGGCAAGTATAATTCTATTCTTCTACTTCAAAAACGTAATGATTTATGAAACGTTCTTTTTATTTATTTATATCAACAATTTTCAGCCCTAAGCGTGGAAAATGTCTTAGTAGTGCCAGAATAGTGCCATAAAGTGGGCTGAATAATTATAAAATACTGCAGTATATACAAAAACGTATACTTTTACTTAAGAATAAATTGGAAAAACAAATTTTTTTTTTATTGCCGAAAAGCATGTCGGATAATTTTAAAAATGTTGTAGAATATAAAAAAAACTACACATTTTTTGAGCACATGTTGAAATTTCTTTTTTTATATATTTTTTTTGCGAATTATATTTAGAGATTCCCGTATGAAATAAATATGCATCCTTTACTTAACAATGAAGGCATGCATCCTATGATTACGACTGGATTTAAATCTCAACAACCAGGAAACAGGTGATTCAAACCATCCGAATCGTAATTGATATTGAAATAGATACACTGTTAAAAATTTGCAACAAACTGTCCAGTCATTTGACCGTTTTTATAAGAAATGGTTACATAACCATAATTTAACACTATTCCGACCATAATACAGGCAATAATATGGTCAGAATAGACGTAATTTACGGTTACGTAACCGTTTTCTATAAAAACGCTCAAATTACTGGACAGTTTGCTGCAAATTTTTAACAGTGTATCTACTTCATTATCAATTGCGATTCCAGTATGTAAAAAGGCTGTTCAGAAACCTTTCGTATGATACCTCATTGATCGTTGTGCGTTCTGTTTGAGTACAGAAAAAGGAATGTTAACACCAGAAAAAAAATTATGATAATTAATGTAGGTTTTTAACATAGTATTGGAATAAACAGATCAGTCGATCAGAGTCAGATCGAGATCAACAGATCAGTCAGGTCAAAGTTTCAATCGATTCTATAAAGACGTGTGTTGTGCTGCTCTGTGCTTTTTTTTACGATGCTGTGTTGAATTCTATTCGTATTCTCAAAATGTCGTCTGTGATCGTATATCAAAGAAATAATATACTTACGAACATTGTGAAAGGCGCTGTTGCTCCGAACTTTAACCCCTTCGCGACCAGCGTCCTTTACAGAACTTTTAATATTTTACCACCAGTTTCTCAAAACAGAAATTTTCGTTTAATTGAATCGCAGAAATGCTGTCATTAACCCTTTCCGGCACAGACAAATTCTGTTCGTAAAATGAGAAATAACTGACTGACAGCGGAATTTACAAACGACTTTTTTTAGAAAATAAGAACTCCTTATTTTAAGCTTTCATTGTAGAAACAAAATTTTATTAAAATACTCTTGGTGCCATTTGCAAGTTTGGAATTAAAATTAGGTGTGCCCGGAGTGGGACCACTGTGCCGGAAATGGCTAAATAAGGCAAAGATTGCAATAAAAAATAACTGGTGGGAATAATCAAGGATTCTGAGCATCTTATGCGTCACGTATACGTGTCGCTCGTCCCCAAGGGGTTAACGCTCAACTCTTATCCCCAGCATTTCCTGATGGGAAAATTAAGAATATACGGGCTGAATTCGTCTCTATTTGTGATGTGTACATTGCATCTATCTTAAACAAAGATGGATACCATCTATTACAAGTTGATCAAACGGAGGTAAGAAATTCTTGCCTAGAGGTTTTTCAATTTCTTGGGGAGCCTTATAATCTTTAAAAATATACAAATTCCGATTATTTTTCATTTTTCTGTTTTTCTAAACTCAAATTCATACATTTATACTTTACTTACTAATGAAAATTTATATGAGGAACTTAACTTCTCCAAGGTGAATAATGGACTTAAACGTAAAAATGACGTGGAAAATTTTGCAATTCCACTGAAAAATAAATTTCAAAGTCTTGGTAGCAACGTCTATCTTGATGACGATACCCATATAAATCAAATTTCCCTTCTTAACATCCGAGACCTAAATTCTGTTAAGTCTAAACCCCTTATTAATCCAGTTTATATGGAAGTACAGGAAAATTGGATTGACTTTGTAAAATGTATTAGTAGGATTAACAAAAATATCCCATCAATTTCTCTCAAAGTCGAACGCCTCATGGTTTTGTTCAAAACAAACGAAGACTTTAGGGAAACTCAACGTTTCCTTTATGAAAAAACTAAGAAGTATACCAACATTCCCTCGAAAGACCAGAGACCTAAAAAAATTGTATTATGGGTCTTCCCTATTATACAGTTAACAAAAATTACCGTTGATAGTCAGAAAGAGAAGGTTTCACTATAATCAGGGCTGCCGTGCTCGAAATCACAAAACTGGAAACCAGTTGCCAAAATACATGCTGAGTGTTCTCGCGCCTCCTACGTTCATGAAATCTTTCAAAATAAGGAAATTTATTATATTTCTGTCAATATTACAGTCTTTATTGATAAACAAAAAATTAAACAGCGCTATCGTTGCCAAGGCTTTGACCACGCTTCCGAAATCTGCAATTTTACACCGAAATGCTTAAAATGTGCCGAAAAACATCTAACTCCAGAAAACATTATTGACTACACAATTATTACTATTAGGAAAACGGTACCTGCTAACATTTATGCTTTTTTCCCACTAATATATTATAGAATTTTTTGTCTTATACACTCAGAAAAAGAAACTGATTAAAACTACAAAACATATTTTTTGAGTACATTTTGTTGTTTTAGCAAAATTGGAGTAAAATTGAACCATTTTACTTCAATTAACAAAACATTTTTGCTGACGATATAATTGTTTTTTGTTGATTCAAACAAAATTTTTATTGACCCATAGTTAAACAAAAAATTTGTTTAAATATAAGTCAATGGAAAATTTTTTTGAATCAACAAAAAAATTTTTTTTGCAATTCCAAAAAAAAAAAAAATTGTATCGTCAGCAAAAATGTTTTGTTAATTGAAGTAAAATGGTTAAATTTTACTCCAATTTTGCTAAAACAACCAAAATGTACTCAACAAAAATGTTTTGTAGTTTTAATCAATTCCTTTTTCTGAGTGTATGAACGGAGATTTTGACACTAAAATTATTCCAAATTCTAATTCTAACTCTCAACAAGTACCATTTAGTTATACTAACGAAATCCAGGAAATTTTTCAAATATTTAAGGACTCTTCAAATCTCAAAATTTCTTAAATGTATAAAAAATATTGCTACACAAACAAAAAGTTGAAGTATCCCATGGAAAAAATTATTGTTATTATCAATGAATTCTACTCCCTTTCCAACTAAATTACCCCCCCCCCCCCAATGTTGACTAATGCCATCCTTGCAGAGTTACCAGGCTGTGCGGTCTCCAACATCACATTTTCCCTTCCTTTTATTTTTTCTTGAGCTAAACTAATGTATGGTCTCTGATAGAAGCCCTTTTTTATATGAGTATGTGGAAGGTTTTCCTCGGAAGGTTTTCGTCTGTCATGTGGATCTAATGGAATTTTCTTTCTTTTTTTAAATTGTTAAACTTTCTTTAGTCTTTTCAGCATTATAATTCTATTTTAAACTTTATTGTAATTTTTATATAGTTCTTTATTACAATATTTTGCCTTATGGCACAGCATTTACCTTTATACTGGATATTAAGTTGCTTCATAATTAGGTGATCCATAAAGCTTACTACATTGTTCCATTGGAATATACATCAGATATCAGTTCCACAAACACTGATGTACATTAATGTTCTAATCGAAAATATAAGTTTTATTAAAATGTTATAAATAACAACAATTTCGTTTAGAATTCATTATGACTGTAATCACTGTTGAAATAAAATTAACTATGAATTTTTTATATAGCCAAAACGATAACTTTTTAAGGTGAAACTTTTTTATAAAGATTGTGATAACAGAAAATGTTGTAAAATGGTTTACTGTGGGGCCTTTTAACTTAAAGTTTAATGACCACTCTAAATATATATATAACTGATTTCAGTTTTTTAGGAATAATTTTTCAATATATACAATTTTCCTATCCATATTCATTAAATCGTTGAAAACTTTATTATAAAAAGTAAAAATCTTCTTACCTTCTGTTTTCAGGTTTCTGATACGGCGTATCCATTTGGTAAACCTTCGCTTAGTTATAACAGCGAATTCACGTTTCTTTCCTTTTTTTTATTATTTCTACTTATTCATAAGGGAAGAAAAATTTTTATTATTATATGTATATGAAGAAGTGGATTCGATTCATTTATTTTAGAGTAAAGAAGATTTTAATATTATAATTTACACTTATTATAATTACATGTTTAAAGTTATAAAATTTTATACGCTTTAAGAGCGATTGAGGAGAGCGTCCTCTCTTTTGAGAAAAGTCAAGTTACACTAAATTAAAACAGACTTTCTTTCTTAGAGTCTATGATTGCTTGAGTCAGAGTTCAGGAGTTCGCGGGAGTTCACACACGTGGCTTTGACGTCACAAACCATATAGTTTTTAAGTGCATGGGCTGGTTTGGATTTGCTTATTTCTTTCTTTCTGAGTGAGAGCTGGGATTATTCGTTTGGGAGAAGTAGGTTTACAATAGAAAACATACGTATGGTAAACGAAACTCGTACAATCACACCCACCCCTTGTAATAAATTCGATTTTGTGACCGCTTACGGATTCGATTGATATACATTTATGTTGGTTCAGTTCAAGAACCCCATTTTCTAGCTAACAAAATTTCCATTTTTATTAGGGTTTCGTTCATCTCACGAAACCCTATTACCCCCGCTCCGTTGTCTGTCCGTCATAGAGCCATTCTCAAAAAGTATGTAACTTACAGAGTTGAAACTTCGTGTATAAATCAGAATATCAGCTGTGAAGAGCTGAAAATATTAAAATTTGAAAAATTCGTATTATTTTAATAAATAGAGATAAAAAACCAAAATTCTAACAGCCTTTTCCTATTAAATTTACACATTTTTCGTTATAACAGATGCCAAAAATTTAAAATCCACAATGAAATTCTTTCTATAATAATTAATTTTCTATCAGACGATTTTCACGTGAAAAATGAAAACGAAATAAAAAGTTTCACCAATTGAAAAAAAGATAAATATGAAATAAAATTGATTGACACAATAGTGCTAAATAAAACGGAAAATGTCTAAGATTTCTCAATAATACAAGGAGTATGAGTATGTGGATGTACACAAAGCAGATTAATATCACGTCATTAGAGAATTAAAAAGAAAATCTGACATGCTATTGGAAGTTTAACGAATTTTTCAGATGTTTGAGAATAATACAAAGCGAGTATCAATATGAATAATAGAGAATAGTAAATATATGAGTTAGAGGAATGCATTGAATCATGATAAAAACCCAATTATGGAAATATTCGCATATTTTAACATTTTGAAGACGTCCAACATGTCTAATTTTGAAATTATATATTTTTTTAAATATCGCATTTAGTCCGTATGACGGATATTATTATGACAGAATATAATAGCGGGTTTCGCCCGCTATCCGGCTGATTTAGATTTTCGAAAAAACCGAAAAATAGACCGGTAAATTTTTACTTTATAAAAAACATGACTTTTGTTTGTTGTTGTTGCTAAATTATATTTATTTGATTTTATTAAAGAAAGGATAAAGTGTTCTGAAAGGAATACTAAACGAAACCCTTTGTGCAATCTTCGATAACACTTACCCACTTGTTTAACTTATTTGTACTTATTCATAAGGGAAGAAAAATTGTTATTATTATATGTATATGAAGAAGTGGATTCGATTCATTTCTTTTAGAGTAAAGAAGATTTTTATATTATAATTTACACTTATTATAATTACATGTGTAAAGTTATAAAA
Organism: Maratus michaelseni; assembly: GCA_963931845.1. Classification (NCBI taxonomy): domain Eukaryota; kingdom Metazoa; phylum Arthropoda; class Arachnida; order Araneae; family Salticidae; genus Maratus; species Maratus michaelseni. Next base: position 285,813,140 of record OZ007591.1, on the reverse strand, counting down.
TTTTATACGCTTTAAGAGCGATTGAGAAGAGCGTCCTCTCTTTTGAGAAAAGTCAAGTTACACGAAATTAAAACAGTCTTTCTTTCTTAGAGTCTATGATTGCGTGAGGCCCATATCAGGGGATTCAGAGTTCAGGAGTTCGCAGGAGTTCACACACGTGACTTTGACGTCACAAGCCATATAGTTTTTAAGTGCATGGGCTGGTTTGGATTTGCTTATTTCTTTCTTTCTGAGTGAGAGCTGGGATTATTCGTTTGGGAGAAGTAGGTTTACAATAGAAAACATACGTATGGTAAACGAAACTCGTACAATCACACCCACCCCTTGTAATAAATTCGATTTTGTGACCGCTTATGGATTCGATTGATATACATTTATATTGGTTCAGTTCAAGAACCCCATTTTCTAGCTAAGAAAATTGCAATTTTTATTTTCCATGCTGCCAATGACAACAGCATGATTACACGAACATCTCCAAATTGTACAAGATTGTGGGAAGCTTGTGGAAAAATATTTTTAATCTATAAATATTTTATAATATTTTTCCGGTGTATGCTAAAAAATACTTTTTTTTAAATTGCTTAATGGTAGAATATCGATTTTCGTCAAATTGTCTTACCCATTTGCCTTATGAAGAACACTAATCAAGAAGAATGACAGGAATAAAATGTTCTCAATAATGGCTGTTTAAATGTCAATACTACACACACTTCACTGCAACTAATGTATAATTGCGATGCATTATTTTCATTATAATTAGAAGAATTTATAATATAGCACGCTTGGTAGTTTTCAGAGCTGGTAGACGTGCAGAATTTTGCGATTCGATCAAGCAATTACTATAATTCTTAAATATTGGTAAGCAAAAAGAGGAACAGTTATAGACTATGTTATTTCAACTAAATAGTACTGCCCCTCTTAATTAATCGCAAAATTCTACGATTAAATAAGGAAAGGATTATAATAAAAAATAATCGTACCAAAACAATAAGCACCTCAACCTATCCTGATGTATTGAAACAAACGCTGTTGACCAAAAAAAGTCCTATTTACACCATGTTAAAGAATTACAATGTGATAATGAACATTTTGTTTCACCATTAAGGTGTCTCAGGACTCTTAATCCTTCAAAATTTTCGAATAATTAATTTTTTATATATTAAACTCCTATTTTTCCTGAACATTTTAGTGTAAATGTTTTCATGAAATTCCCCTTAGAACAGAAGTTATGGCTTTTAGAATTACACCCACTCAAAGCATAAGCAAAACATCATTTTTCTCAAAATGATGTTTTTGGACACAACGCGCAAGATATCTCAAAAACTTATCAATATGTTTTCATGAAATTTTCCAAAAATATGTGTCATGTTAGTCTACATAAATTGAACCGAAAATTTCGTTTTTTTTTAATTAAAAAAATATTTTTTTTTAAGTGGTTATAATGTTGAAATTTTTTAAAAATTGTATTAGCTCAATACAACTTTGCATTAAAAATATAAAAATTGGTATTATTTTAAATACAAATTTATTGAGGTTCAGTGTATTACAATACGAAGTATAATTAGACTCCAACATTTTTATTCTAGATGCAAAAATTATTTTGTAATCGTGCGTGTAAGATGTCATGTCAATTTTCTGCTCGACAAATGTCTGACAGTTTAAAGCCCCCTATAAATATTAATTCTGCATCTTCTAATTTTTAAATATGTGAAATGAAAGAACACGCTTATATCTTTTCATCCCAATAAAAATTGTGTTTTTAAATCATATACATTTGAAGATATTAAATGTTAAAAATGGTCATTTTTTCCCTTTTTTCAAATTTTAAGAGTCCTGAGACCCCTTAAAGTATTTTTATATAAACATTTCGTAGTGCTGCGTAGATATTATTATGTACAATGGAATTGCTCCTTCGAAATTATAGTAAAAACGAAAACAAAACCATTACATTTTACATTCTTCATAGACCGTGCATTTATAGAATTTTTTGTTTGTTTTAATAATGGTGCATATTGAGCTGAAACATATGTCAATAGTCTAATAAAACCTATTTTATTGTTTATAATCTTTTTATTTTACACTTTTTTTGCAATTAAAAAGAAGAATATATATATATTTTTTAGAAATTACAATATAATTTTTGTTCTGAAACGGTAGCGCAAGTGAAGTTTTCAAGGTTCGTACACTCCTTATAATTCCCGTGGATTATCGCATCAGTATTGTAAGCTAGAAATTTTCTATTTAATATTTAAATAGCAGACTTAGCAACTGCCTTGTTGTATAATATATTTTTAAATAATTTTTTGTGCGATGAAATGAAGCAAGATCATGAAACTTTTTTTTTAAACTGTACGCATCCTGTGTGTTTATGCAGTTTAATTTTTTTTTTTTTTTTTTTTTTTTTTGTAACTGAAAACTATATCATAGAAAGTTATCGCCACTGAATTGGCAAAAAAGTGAAATATCACGTCACAGAAATTGACATCGATAACGGAACAAAAGCATCAATTGACCAAAAATTACTATTATTATTATTATTATTATTTTTAATCATTGTGAGAAGTCCGAATAATGCTATGTAGCTATACATGTTTACATCGAAAATATCACTGAATATTTTAGTATTTCTGTAAATATTCAAATTTGAGTTCGAAAAAAATTAAGAATCAGTATTTGTATGATTTTTCAAAGAAATTCGTATCTTACAAGGTTTTTTTTTTAAGATGGAAATGTTTCTAAAATTATGTTTGTGCATAACGAAAATACAATGTCTAATCCATTTAAAGTACGATATTTCTGATCTATTTGATTTTCAAATTTTAATAAATGCACGAAACAAATCCAAAAATATGGAAACAAGATAATATATTATTTAGTAATATAACAAGGCATAGTAGATGATTCAGTAACAAAACAAAAAGTTCTATTTAGTTTATTTGAATTACATTACGAGAATGTGTTTTTTTGAATGAATTAGTTAGAAAATTATTTTTTAATCACTTTTCAAAATAATATTTTTCTTGTAATAAAATAATACGATACCATAACTTAAAATATAAATCTAAATTAAAATTATACCTAATTAGTAATATTTTTTTGCTCATAAAGTAAAAGTTTAAACAGATTTACGAGCAATAAAAAAGGTTTGTTTCAAAATGCCTGCTGAGAAATCTTAAGTGTTAAATCCTTTTTAAATGCGGAACGGACATAAAACAATATACGAAGGTTTTCAGAAATAAAATATCTATATATTTAAAACGCTAAGCGTTTTCTTTCGACAATCCGCGAGAACAAACTACTGCATCAAATTACATCATTCTTTTTTAAAATGAAAGATATTTGGACACAGATTTGTTATCGTGCATTCGTTTGTTCGGAAATTTAATTAATTAGCCGTAATTTTCAATTAAACTTTAACTTCTGCTAATGACGTCATAAAGTAGGCAATTCAGAAAACGCCCACTGTTGCGAAACACAGAGTTTATTCTCTAAACTCTGTGGTTGCGAGGATAAAAGATAAATAATCAATATTAAAAGCACGTGGAATTTAGGCCGAAATTTTTTATTTGCAAGTTACATTTCGGTAAAAATATTTATCCGTGTGTTTTATAGGCGAATAAAAAATCATATTTATTGTGACGTCACGGGAATATTGTCCATTGGGTTTATTTTATCATTATACATTGTAACTTTGTTGATGTCATTTTTTCATTACAATTAAATACAAAATATATTTTTATTTGTATACATGATGTTTAATCATTAAACTAACGTATATAAAGTACGTGTGAAAAGTTTGCGCCGGTGAAAATGACGTTATGCTTAACTTGAAATGCTTTTTAACATTGATAAAACTAAAGAGAAAAATGTATATGATTGTGTCAACATGACGTAATTTTAACTGATTTTTCCATTCTTAATTATAAAAATTAGAATTGGTGCCGTCATTGATTGCTTCATCTTGATTGCATACCTTGATTACATGTTACCAATTACTTTTTTTTTAATTATAGGTTAGAATATTTCTTTTTTTAATAAAGAAATCACAAAAGTAAAGGATTTCAGGAAATTTAAAATTATTAAAAATAGTGTTGTGGTAGAAAAAAAAACCTTGAAATAATGATTGTATTTTTAGCTAGAATAAACAATGTAAGACTAATATTTCATAGGAATTATTTTGGTAGGTTTATTATAAGTTCATTTAACAGTTCCTTATTAGTGCAAAGTCCTATTTATTTCACTGTGAATTTCTCTTTCGATGTCAAAGATGTTTTTCTACTTTTCGACGCCAGCCAAAATACAGTGGCAATTTTTAGAAATTTAAAACGGTTGTGACAACAAACGGTGCTATCGCTTTAGCTTTCATCGCGCTTAAATCCCTTCTAAATACTACAAATTTCTATTTTTTACTACATTTTGCAATTTCAATTCTTACATCATCAATTAGAAAAAAATTAGCTTTCGATTGAAATTTATTTGTAAACTGCCGCTTAATTTAACGACTTTTTAAATAATTTTTAACCATGAAATAAACTTTATCAATTTAATCTTATCAATGACCACCAGTTTGCATCAATAATGTAAAATAGCCCCTGCGAAAGTTGCCACAATTGAAAATAGATTTCCCTAACCATCATAAAAAGTAAATAATAATAATAATAATAATAATAATAAAAACAGTGATAAATCTTAACATCAGATTATCCATAAGATAGAGACAAAAATCTGTCAAAAAAAAAAAAGAAAAAAAAAACTATTTTCAGTTTATGTGAACATAAAATTGATATATTGAATTCGTTGATGTATATGTTCCATCACATATCACAATATGCTAGGAATTGTATTTTTTTATTTTTTTAAAGATCCATTTGCCAACTGCATAAGAGGGAAAATATCTCCGACTGTGATGGAAAAGGGATAACGATCCCGATTATGTGAAGGAACCGAAGAATCCAAACAAATAAATTACACTTGAAAACATTAAAAATCTCCCTAATCTGCAGATTGATTTATTACTGTAAAAAAATTCTTCATCTTTACATAAAAATTGATTAGCTTAAAATAATGGTTGTGTTTTAGAAGATATGAATTTGAAACGAGCAATAATTATAGAAGATATTTTAAAACTTTTAATTTAAACATTTTAAAACTTTTTTCACGTCGAATTTCTACGGTGCTTTTGGGCAGATGCAATGCACATGCGCATAGGAGCTCATTCAGTTGCATAATCACAAAGTGGGGGGGAGGGAGATGTGTGCTTTATTTACTATGTTCTTTTATTTACTGAATATGAGATGAACGTAGGAATATACTATTTGTATGATATTTCATAGGTCCATGAAATTTTTTCTTACCGAGGGGAATATGGCGGTAATGTCAAACTGATATGTATTACACAGTTGTTTACGGATTGTTTGTTTGGAGTTTGCATCGGAAATGGAACTGTATTCGACTAGGGAAAAAACTTTTAAAATAAAATATTTTAAAGACTGCTTCATACGCACCCCTTTTTAAATAATAAAGAAACTTATTTTACTGATATTGTTATAGTATTTTTCCCCATCTAGTTAGTATTAAATTTATCTTCTAATGATTATGTTTATTGATTATATATTTGAACAAAATTAACTTAATTTACTCGTAATTATTTTTTCTAGGTGTTTTTTTAATAAGTATTCTTGTTTTATTAAATTTCTAAAATGCTTAAAATAATTAATGAATAATGAATATGAATAAAAAATCCAAAAAATATAAGAAACAAAGATAATGCATATCAATAAATTAAACCCAAATTCAAACTTGAGAGTTTTAATGGTTTATTGGATAAAAAAATTCTAAAGAAATTAATTTTTAATCTTAATTTAAACGAACGTTTTACTTCTTATAAAATAAATTGATATAATAATTTATATTAGAATGTCATTAACGACATTTCGCTGCTGTAATTCTGGAATTACGCAATTCTGTAATATTGTTGTATACCGAGCACTTTTGATGGAGCACGTTTTCATACCTGTGGAAGCAGCCTGTTCGAAGAAGTACGGACCGAGAACTAATGTGCTTGCGATGGTGGACCATACAGACATTTTAGCTTCGTGTAAAGGCGTTGGTGCCATATCGTGAGGATTTTCGTCAGCCGAGTGAACGCAGTTCGTGGTCCAGTTAAGGAAAAATGTGACTCGTTCGTCCATGATATGCACAGCGGCCATCTACTATCTTCATCATATCTGATGCGGAAATAATTCGCAAAGTCGAAATGCTTTTTCTCGTCTCCAGGTGTCAATATCTGGATACGCTGGAAATATCCGCAGACCAGAGTGCAATATCTTGAGGACTGAGGTTTTCGGTACCTCCAAATTGCGGACAACACTTCTTGCAGTATGCTATTGACCTGCAGTAATCGTATTATGCATTTCAGCAACACTCCAACAGAAACAGATGGTCGTCCAGATCGTGGTCTATCACATGTGAATCGAGTTTCTTCGATTGTTTTACCCAAACCAAGTACAATTTTTATGGGAACAAGGGTCTCGTCTTACCTTATAATTTCGCTGATAAGCTCGCACTTCTTCGGCAGCATTTCCCCCGTTCAGATAAAAGAGCTTTATTAATTTATCTCGTTGTCTTCCCGTAAGTGTCTTGTTGTTGGCACGTTCGAACACCTGATTGAAAAAACAATTTTTCCACACTGCTTATGAAAGGTTTTCCAAACGCAATGCTTTGCATATGGTGTTCTGTGATTGGTGCTTCTAGTGTCGATACCTGTGAATTATGCAAAGTGCATCAATGCAGTATTGACATTACGATTAATATACTACGTATATTATTATGTATATTAATGTAGTACGCTAGGACGCGCCGCAACAAAAAAAAAGTCATGTTTTTATAAAATAAAAATTTATCGGTCTATTTTTTCGTTTTTTTCGAATATCTAAACTAGCCAGATAGCGGGCCAAGCCCACTATTATATTCCGTCATAATAATATCCGTCATATGGACTAAATGCAATATTTAAAAAAATAATAATTTCAAAATTAAACAAATTGTACACCTTCAAAATGTTAAAATATGCGAATATTTCCATAATCGGATTTTTATCACGATTCATTATGTTTCTCAAACTCATATACTTACTATTCTCTATTATTTATACTGATACTCGCTTTGTATTATTCACAAACATCTGAAAAATTAGTTAAACTTCCCATATGACGTCAGATTTTCTTTTTAATTCTCTAATGACGTGATATTGATCTGCTTTGTTTACTTACTCATACTCATACTCCTTGAGGATAATATAAAGAGGAATATATAAAGATGAAACGGTGACTGACTGATTGACTGACTCATCAACGCCCAGCCGAAACTACTAAAGTCAGGGTCACGCAATTTGGACTGTAGATTGCTGTTATGGCCTAGGCAAGCAATAAGATGGGATTTCTGAAAATTCCCCCCCCCCCGAAGGCAGTTAAAGGGGGGTTCGAATGTTTTAGGTCCTTTTGCCATATCTCAGCAGCAGTTAAATAGGAGCTTGAAATTCCAGAAAACAAATATACTAAAAATATGATTAAACATGTATTTCAGCGATTTTAGCAATTCCCCCCAGAAGGGGGTTAAAGGAGGGTGGTCGAATGTTTTAGGTCATTTCGCCATATCTCAGCAGCAATTATAGGTAGGAGCGCGAAAATCAGGAAAACAAATCTACTAAAAAAATGATTAAACACCTATTTCAGCGATTTTAGCAATTCCCCCCAGAAGGGGGTTAAAGGGGGTGGTCGATTGTTTTAGGTCATTTCGCCATATCTCAGCTGCAGTTATAGGTAGGAGCGCGAAAATCAGGAAAACAAAGCAACTAAAAAATGATTAAACATGTATTTCAGCAATTTTAGAAATTCCCCTCCCGGAGGCGGTTAAAGAGGGTTGGTCGAATGTTTTAGGTTATTTCACCATATCTCAGCAGCAATTTTAGTTAAGGAAAACAAATCTACTAAAATAATGATTAAACATGTATATTACAAAATTTAATTTTTTCGCAATCTGCTAAATTATTCTATGAAATTTTTCCATTTAATAGTGTTCCGTATATAACCCCAGCTTATTAAAATAATTCTTATTCTTAAAATAGTCTTTTACTATCCATGTGTAAAGCCAATTTATCCTAATCCACTTAATAATATTTATTTGAAAGTAGTTAGTCTAAAAATGGTGATAGCTTTTTAAATTTATTCTTTAAATAGAACACCTTTATTTTAATCCATTATTAAAATTTATTAGTATTATTCCCGTGTAGTCAAATTGCTATAACTTCTTTATTTAAATGCTAAAATATCGCATCTCTTAAATTATTCCGCTCAGAAAACCTTATTTCCTTAAGTTATTCTATTATTAAATATTAAATGTCTATTAAAATATTTCCGAAAAACTTTAATTCTTTATTTTTTTTTCCTTCTACAAAGATTCATTTTCTTTTTATTATTATTATTTTTTATTAGGTATTAAATTCGAAGTTTAACTACAGCCTCAAAACAGATAAATTCGTTTGTTGATATGGCAGGCATCTGGTACGAGATTATCCGAATATTCTGGAAAAGCGTAGAACATTTTTCGCGGTAAGGAAACCATTTTTCAACAAGATAATTCCACCGGAAATACTAATAGAGTTCTTTAAAAAAACCTTTTGATTTGATAAAAGTTGGTCACGTGACGTATTCTGCCTTCTTACGCGAGCTAGACGATACAGTGGTGACATATCATATTGTTTCATCAATTCAATGCTAATATACATAATAATATAATACTAGAATTATAAGTATACTAAATACACGTCTACTAAATAGAAGAAAATACAAGTCTACTAAAAACATGATTAAACATAATAGCTAATTAAATGTATTTACTCGACAAACATCAAATCAGAATCGACAAAATCCTTACAGCTATTAAAAAATATATGCGACTGATTAAATCCTTATCAAGGACGAATGCAAATTATTATAATTATGGATGTTACTGGCTAAAAAAAGGTTGGACCCATATTACCACCCTTTCTCCGATATACCTTTTCAACTGATATTATAAGCAAATGCGAAGAAAACTTAATAAAATAATACTGAGTAATATAGATACACTAATCAAATTTATTTAAAGGTGAATTATAGGTAGCACACAGTTGCAAGGTGTGGCTAACATCCAGTCATTGAAATTGAAGCGGATTTAAATGGTGTTTCCAGCTTCTGAAATATGACTGTAGGTAAGGGCTAAGGTCATTAGAAGTGCCATAAGCGACGGATATTGCTATTTCGCTACCTTTTATTCAAATTGCTTGACTGCAACAATTTTTTTTAAACGAAAATTAGCCTTGATTATTGGCACATTAAATTAAGTGAAAAATAAGGAAAATTATACACTTTCAAAAAAGTGGTAGCACTAAATCAATCTGAATATAACAAATTAACGCACTGCGGCAATATTGGCAACATTGGTAACGTTTGGCAACATTGGCTGTAAGCGTCACTTTTTTATTCAGTCGCTTCTTATGATCCGTGCCTCGCCACTAACAACACTATATTGTCTATGAAGTCTACTTTATCAAAATAATACAGCAAAAGAAATGTAATGCAAATATATTTTTTTAAGTAAAATATTTTTACAGTTGAAACATAATATAAACATTTTAAACTATGCTCATGATTATCAAACAATATTTTATAGAATTACTGAGGAAACAACTAGTTATGTAAATTACTTTATTTAATTTTTATCATATTGATTTTATTAAAAACAAAATAGAAAACAACAAATAAAACTGCGACAAGAAAAAAAAAATACACAGTCTAGTTATTTTAAAGATTTGTATTTAATTTTTTCTAATTAAAATTCTTCTTAAAACGAGAGTCATTGTGGCCTTTAATGTATTTCCAATACGAAATAAATTAACATAAAAAATGTGTAAATCCAAATACATGATAACATTACAAATCAAAACACATAGGGCAAAATGCAAATTTTCACCTTACTTTATGCATAAATTATCAATATGATATTCAATAGATCTCTATGTTACTTAACAGGTGCCATTTAAAAACGCAAACAGATGTTGAAAGATGTTGAAAATGTTTAAAAACCCTCCAAGCACTTTCGGCCAGCAACCGCGAGCATCGTCATCATTTACAAAAATTATTTCTACTGCCGTCTTAAGCATCTTACACAAAACAAAATATTGTAATAAATTTCAATCAAGCAAAAATCAATTATCCATTATCAAACTACTATAAATCCGTTATCAGAGAATTTATAGATGTTCTATGTAAAGGAAATCAGGTTTGCAACCATACAGTATCATAAAATATACCAAATATATGGTTTAATGTCCTGAATATTTGAAGATAAACGCACAGAAATATACCCCCTCTTCCTCGCATAGTTTTCAAAGTTGTTTATATTATCAATCAGAGTATCCATAGAAACTAGCTCAATCAGCACTCAAGAATTAATGGACTTTTCCTCCTCAAGTCGAAGTCAGGGCGTCAGATACGTAAGATGGCAGTAGAAATTATTTTCGTTCCCTGAGGATAGTCGCGGCTGCCGGCCGAAAGTGCTTGGATGGTTTTTAAATATTTTTAAAATCTTTCAACATCTATTTGTGTTTTTAAATGTCACCTATAAAGTAGCATAGAGTTCTATTGATTCTTATATTGATATTTTAAAATTACATAGCATTTATACAGAGATTTCTTCAATTCTACTGATTTAAAAAAGCATATAAAAGTTATTTGTAATAAGTATAGTATTAAACTCTTCTGATCAAACTTATTCTACAAAGAATTTTTTACATTTTTATCTGGACTATAACTATCGCTCTCTCTATATAAAAAAAGCTTACCCATATTTAATTTTACATTATACACAGTAGTTAAACAAAACATGATTTTATTTTTGAGATACTGACAAAAGAATATCCTTTGGAAAATATTTTAAAGTTACTTTTTATTCCTAGCTTTATCAGTGACATCTATAAGAAGTTCAAAAGACATTATCCTAGCTCCATTACGTTAACTATTTTGACACTTCGGAAAACCTAAGTACGTAATTAAGAAATTAACATATTTCATTTTCCATCTATCTTTCATTATTCATAAGTGATTAAGCTGAATATAAGACACTTTCTTAAGAAACGCCATCCCAGTCAAGAAAAATACGATGAAAATGTAATTAGCAAACAGCCATTTTTAGAATATGCTTAATACGTCTCAAAGGGACTATATTGTGTTTCTATAATTTTAATGTAAAATTAAAGGTAATGGTCAATATGATACTAATTATTTTGTTATGCACGCATACATTTAAAATAATCAAACTTCAATTTAGTAAACACTTTAGCGTCGATTAGAAGAAAAATGTGTTTTTAATTAGAAAATATTATTTCATAATCTGAGTTCGGGTAATATCTGTTTATATGGACGTCTGTAGAAGACATGAGTATTGTGTTATAACAACACTGTAAAAAATGAAAAATATTTCTTAATTTACAAAAATATAACGTAACCACGTACAAAAATATACAATAACCTCTTCAGTTACCCACCATTCCGAAAAAGATTCTTCATCTTGAGAAACTATAGAAACGAATACATTTTCCAAATTTAAATAATTATTTTAAAAAAGCCATGTTTGTTCTTCTGCCACTGATTTTTAAACGTGTCTAAGAAGTTTCTGTAGTGCATTAAAATTTTTTTCTTCTCAAATGAGAATATTGATTGTTAATATTCTATCAATTCTCAACTAAACACTTTCAGTTACTTAACTGAATTTATACTTTCAAGAGCATCAAAATTATAATAATTTCAATGTTAATGGTAATGCTGTTAATTTATGTTAATACTGTTAATTGCTATATAAGTTCATACATTTTTCTCTATTTTCTTTAAGTAAATTTGTCCAATGAATTTAGGATGGATTATAAGACTAAATTTTGTTTTTAAATTCAAGTGCTAGAATTTTATGAAGATATTCAGGTAGGATAGTCATATTCCATGCAGAATTAACTTATCATTGTAATATACATCTTCATTGTAATATACTAAGCTACCAGAATTTGTAAACACTTTAAATTTTCTGTAATCCATCATGTTTTCTTCGGAAGTGAAAGGTGACATAATTTTAGATGAGTATCTTATTTCCTCTAGATTTTTTTAGTGTCAAATTGGTAAACATAATTCTCAAGCATGTGATATATAAACATAATATTCTTATGGCCGATCACCTACCGTTTGTAAAGCATGTGCATAGAAACACTGTGTCGATAAGAGGACAAGCACAGCGCATTTAGCATCAAAAGTACAAATAATACAATTTTTATATAAAAAAAACTATAAAAAATTTCTTAACATACTGATTATGGGGTTGCAATACTATTTTTATATTCTTTTCGTACTAATTTTTGAAAGATAATCTCTGTCATATACTTATGCTAGGATATTATTAAGAGATATCTACCACAAAGAATTTTTTTGTAAATTCTGGTGCGATTGAATATAAAAATAATCGCCAGACCTGATCCGTAATCAAAAGTTTAATATATGCGCAACGTACATCGCACAGTATAAATAAACTATTCATATCTCTTTTCGTTTCGAAAATAGGGCTTGTCACAAAAACAGAACTTACATGAATGTTTTTTTTTTAAATCGAAGAATAAACGCTAAAATATTTTTCTGTATTCAAATAGCATTTCCTAAAGGAAATTTTAAGGTCAGGATCATTTAAAAAGAAATATTTGTGATAAAATAATATTTAATATATTCATCTGTACTTTTTACTTTTAAATTACGTGTCTGATAAATTGTCTAGCAAACAAACCCACACCTTTGCTTCAATAACGTGTTTATTTGCATAATAAAAGTACCAGGTCACCTTTGACGGCAGAAAGAATACGTGATGGTTTTCAAAATTCAAACCAAGTCAAAATAACATAGAATTGTTAATAATCTAAAAAAAAAACTCTGTCATTTTTCCGGTAATTACTTAAACTATTTTTGTAAATAATCGGTTCTATGTAAATTACCACTGATAGGTAATCGGCGTTCATGGAATTCGAAACATTTACTGTGCTGGAGCTTTCACAACCGTTAAAACACATGCAGCCTACAGAACAATGAATGTTACATTATTTTAAACAAATTGGCTGATGTTTGAAGACTTGTTTGCATCATTTGTCGCGATAATTTTTAATTGCCTTTTTAAAGAAAAAATGTAATGTATATATACATTTTCAAGTATTAATCGCAATTACCTTACAAACTGGTATCATACATGACAAATATCTCGATTTTCGTGGGAGACCCTTGTTGAAAAAATCCCATTTGATCCAGATATTTTATTTAATGAATGGAGTCAAGAAACTTTCAAATGACTAACAAATATAAGCAAGACATATTTAATTAATTCAATTTCAAATAGTTTCAAGGTGGTTTAAAATAGCTTTTTTGATTAATTTAATGCGGAAGGTTGGCAAGTATATATATGTGTGGCTGCTCGGACTTAAATTACTTCTCATCTGCATACAATGTGCGACTAATTAAATTAACTAAATAAAACATAATGAACAGAGGAAAGTATATTCAACTAGGCAAATTAGATCCAAAGGTTGAAGTATCATAGTTGAGATTTTTTCCAACAGAGCAAAAATATGCCGGGACCAGGACTCGAACTTGGGCACTTTGTTTACCGTACCAACGCTCCCCCTACTGAACTATCCCGACGATATCCTAGCTGGCATATTTCCCTCTTTATTGGTTGGACAAGGCTGCAGTTCGCAGCCTCCCAGGCAAAATTTCTTAGTGTAAAAAGAAAGAAAAATCGCCAAAAATTCAAAAATCGTTGTACGAATTTCGCATCAATTTTATTGAAAAGAAGACAAAATTTACTATATTGGTCTAAAAGATTGAAACCGGATTACCATTATTAATGTGAAAAAATCGCATCAAAACGTGAAAAAACACTCTCAAAATTGCATAAAAAATTTAATTTAAAAAAATCTATTCAAAAATTCCAAAATCTGGCTTCAAGGTACAAAACTACATGCATAAAGGTACCTTCCCACCAAATTTTGTAGATCTGCGTGCAGTGGTCTCTTCAGAAAACAATCGAGAAACACACACACACACACACACACACACACACAAACTTGCTTCTTTATTATAGTTGGAGATTTTCTATTTCATTTGAAGTAATTTTAGTTTAAGAGGCGCCCAAGCATTATTTAAAGATAATATATTGTTTTCTTAATTTTATTTTTTTTTTAACACAAAAAGAAAGCTTTCTTTATATGCGTGCGTCTTAATAACACATGTAAAATGTGAATGTATTTAATAAAAGAACGACTTATTTATTTGAATTGATACTTCTGTTTCAATTTTCCTCTGTAATTCGTGGTTTTTTTTTTTATGTAAACAGTGCTGAAGTATGATAATTCTATCATAAAATATGAAAAATGAATAATAGACTCAAATATACTGTAAAAAAGACAAATGTTTGTTTATCTATGAAAATATATTATAACCGCGATGGAAAATATACATTCGCCTCTTCCGACCTATCCACGTTTCCGAAAAACATTCTTTATCTGTAGTAACCTCTGAAAGCAATATATTCTCGAGATTAAAAGAAACATTTATAAAAACAAAGTTTTGTTTCTTGCAATTGATTTTTGGAAACGTTTCTGAGTAGTTTTTTAATGTGTATTACTCAGTTTTCTAAAAAATTGGAATATCGTTTTTTTCAAGAATCTCCATCCTGAATTAAACATTTTCAGCTGCCTAACTAAATGTTTACATGAAAAAATAACAAAATAATAGTAATGTTAATGTTAATGTTAATACATAATTTTCAAATATAAACGGTACCTAATTGTACTTGTACTTTGCTAAAAGCAGTATAAAATGGAAACATTAAACCTTAGTAAAAAGTCATATTCCTGCAACAGTACTGGCTAAAAACTTTATAGCCACCCGCCCCTCATCCTTTTGGAGGAATGTATGATGTCCTTATCATTTTAATTATTAATAATAGGATTTTTTACATCTGAATGACCAAACGCAGGTTTTTCGAGAGATTCAAGGAAAATATGCATGACATTAAATTTTGGGAGATTAACAACTGGGCTTTCGGGATTTTATTACAACAATAGAGATATTAAAATAGATTTCAACAGTGCTAATGTTATTTCTCTGTATAACAAACCACTTAAAACTAAAGTTAGAGAGCCAATTGTAATAATTTTTAAAAAAAAGTATATCTGTCACGATAATTGTTCATCTAACACTCCAAGTATATGGATAAACCTTCTGAAAATAACTCAATCCCTTTCTCACCGCTTGTTTGGTTTTGATTAACTCGGTAGAAGACTCGAATATATTATGTGTATTTTCTCTTTCTTTACTTTTCTTAATTTTCCCTTCATTTGTATTTTCCCATTCTGTTCGTTCTTGATTTTCCCTCCCCCTACTCACCTCTCTCTCACTAAGCTGCAAACTTTATCAGTTTTGTTCTCTAAGAGCCTACACTAGTCACGGGATGAAACGCTCAAGCTAATGTTAAGTTTATGCGAAGGTTATTAACAAATGTCTCACTCGTATTTTTTTTTTTTTTTTTTTTTTTTTTTTTTTGTGTGTGTGTGTTGTTTTGCATAGGATAGCTGTGGTCGAACTCTAACGTTATTAGTTTGTACTTCTCGATTTTTGTTGCATTTTGTTTATGAGCGGAAAGTTCAAATTTCGCAAACAGTTAGAACCGGTTCTGAAGAGCCTACACCAGTTATGCGAAGAAAATCGCAAGCAAATGTTAAGTCTGTGGGAACGTTCTTGACAGATTACACGCTCGCATTTTAATATTTTCAAATGTTTTTTTTTTTACTGCATAGGATAGCTGAGGTCCCCCTCTAACGTCGTTAGTTTTTACTTTTTCGATTTTGGTTCCAGTTTTTTTTTAATATAAGGGTACTTTCACTTTCAAAACCGGTACCAACCGGTTGGAAAATTGAAAATGCCTGCTTATAAAAAACTGCAACCAAAATCAAAAAAGTAAAAAATAGCAATGTTAGAGATCGACCTCAGCTATCCTATGCAAAAAGAATTATTTAAAAATATTAAAATTAGAGCAAGAAATCTGAAAAAACATTCCCTTAGACATAACATTAGCTTGAGTGTTTCTTCCCGTGACTAGTGTAGAATCTAAATGTTTCCATTTTACACTGCGTTTAGAAAAGTACAAATGCAATTATGTACTGTTAATATTTTTATTTGTATATTAATCAACGATGTCACGTCCCTCTTTAATGCTTTAATTTAGTTAATGTTAACGTTGTCAATGTTTCTTTTTGTCTATAATTTTTTTTTCAACATGAAAATTTTTACGTGAGAATGGATAGCATACGAAAAACCTATATTTCTGATTGATAAATTAGATCATTTCACAATAAAAGCGACTCCGAAAAGATTCTGAAAATCAATGGCAACAAAATAAACTTTTCTTTTATAAATGCTTCTTTAAATCTCGGAAGTATATTAGATTCTGAGGCTTGTAAAGATAAAGAACGGTTTTCGGAATTATGGGTAACTAGAAATAGGGTAAAGTATATTTTCGTTTGTGGTTATTTTATACTTTCTTAGATTAAGAAACATAAGTCTTTTTTACAAGTATCCGTGCATGCGTGATTACAGAAAATGATATACGATCGCAGTCTAGTATTCACATAAGGTTATTTTTTAACTATAAGAAGGCCCAAACGACATAAATTTTAATACACAGAAAAACATAGCGCTTCGCTTTCGACTGCCTGGAGAAAAGCTAAACGGCCGGAGATGGGCAGTTATAATTGGCGAAGCAAAAAGAGATCGCCATTTTGCTATCCTCATTATCTTTTTAATTAATACATTGGCTAATTAACTAAAAATCAAATTTACCTGTTAGCGATAAGTAGGTAATGTAAATTGCAATAGCTTTTTTTTTTTAAGTAGAAAATAATTATATTCAGATAAAAAAAAAAATCTTGCCATTAATTTTCCAAAATTGACACTTTCAAATTTTATATACCGCCCCTGAGTCCCATAAGTTACATTTAGAAAAATATTCCGAGGGCTCTTAAAAGTAAAACAGTGGAAATTCCATTATTGAAACAAAACTCACTGAATTATAATACGTTTAATTTTACGAAAATTGAGAGATAAAAAAGATCAGCCAACTTTTTAGTGCCGGAAATCTGCGAAATTTTCTAAAATTCAACATATCATAACTAGATGAATTTAGATTGTAGAATAATTGCATTTTTATTATTTTATAATAGAAGTATTGAGAACATCTTTCTAAATATAACTTATAGGACACGGGGAACGTATGAAATTAAATAGTGTAACCTTTTGAGAATTAGTGGAATGACAACTTTATCTATATATTAAGATTTCTTATACCTTCTTTGAACAATACTTATTCTTATACCTTTTTTGAACACTTTTGTAATTAGCATTGCCTTCATACCCACAACAAGTATCCAATCGAATCATTATTCAATCTTTTAGTAGTACCCTGTATATACATACATATGTACACACACATACATATATATACATATGTTGCATTCTGCTATTGTTTTAGCTCCATACAACAGTCGAAGAAAAAAGATGGCAAACATCTCCAAATTGATGCAGTCGTAGTATAAGCTTTAAGCAGTAATATGCCGAGTAGTATGTAGAATCAAGGAGAGGAGAACAGCATGTTACTCGATTTCATTTATTTAAACCCAATCATCTTTAAATTCAAGGGGATTGCTCTCTCTTAGCAATTCTCTATGTTAAAACACACTAGAACGCGAGCAAAATTTTATTTTAACAATCCGTTCGACTACCAAATCCATACTTCTCCCTCTCTGTCACTTCGTTTTAAGTGAAGCGGCGCAAGAGGAATTTTGTATTTTCAACCTATTTTTAACCAATGAATGTTCCACTTTCGCTCGCATTCATTTTTATCGGTAAATTTATAGTGAAGAAATAAATCTCTCCTATGTTTTTGGAGGGAAAAGAATTTTATACGAAAATATCGAAATTAAAAAACGCGGGAAACGGAAAGAACAAGTTTCGGTTTTTGCGTATTGAAAACAATTTAAAAGAATGATTTTTTAGACTATTAAGAGAGAGAAAATGGTGAATTTACAGGCATAAAAAGAAATAAAAGAGATTTAAATACGGGAATAAATTGGAAATATTTAATATAATAAAGAATTTAGGAAAACAGGTTATTTAAGAAGAAAAATTCTTATGAAATAATAATTTCACATCTTATTGGTCGGGAATAAAAAGTGAATTTAGGTAGAATAAGATAAAAAATGCTTTAAATATGGACAGTAATGGAATATTTTTTTTAAGAAATGGATTATTTTTATAAGCTAGGATTGTAAATGGGATATTAGTAGAAGGATTTTTTATACAATAAAGTTAATAGTGTATGGAATTTTAATTTTTTTTAATATATATATATATATTATATATATAAATTAAATTTTCACGCTCCATTAAATTTATTCCATAAAAATTTCCCTTCTAAATTCTACAACTCTAGTTTATTAAATTATTTCCTATCTTAAACAATACTCCATTCATTTCGTTTATTTAAATTCATTTTAATGCGTATTTTAATATTTTAATTCCTTTCAAAATCTTTTTAAAAAACATTTCCCGTAATCAGTTTTATTTAATCCGTTTATATTTCTGAAATATTAAAGTACTGATATTTATTCTAATAAAATTATCTGATTTATACCATTTTCTTTTTTCGTATTTTTCCAAAGTTAAATTCGCGCCATTTTTTGGAAAGACCGCATCAGTACATGTTCTCATCCGACTTTAAAAAATAGTTCTTCCCCGCTTCGAAACCATGATTGGCTGTTCTAAGTATCCGCATTTCAAAATAACGTTCCGCCACCTTGATATTTAATACCGAACATGAGCGAGGAACTCATATTTTTGTGACATTTGTGTTCTTAAAAACTACGTGCTGTCTTGCAGTGAGTCACCAGAATATTCGAAATGAAAATTATAACATATTTTTTTAATGTAATCCAGTGTGGAAGCACGACATGGTTAACTGCTAGAATTTTACCGGTGAAAGTGCCCAAGTATATATAAATGAAGAGTATGCGGATGCTTTTTTAACTGCATTATTGAGATTTTTTTATGCGTACAATTTTAGTGTGTATCGATCAGGGCTTATGAATATCATAACGACAAATAAATCGACTTTAATTAATATAATAATCTTAATATTTCATTGAAATGGAGCTTTATTTATCGAATTATCCTAACATATATATACAATCTTTTTTTTTCCGTTTTTTCTCTTAAAAGCTTTTAAATTCTTATCAAAAAGCTTCTATTATTCGTAACAGTAAGAAATAAATCATGAAATATAGAGAAACTAGCATGTGATTTAAAGTTTACGCCACATTAACCGAAATTGTACAAACAAGATGAAGGATGATTATCTGTTTTGTCTAGAAATTATCCAGCCGATAAAATCTTTAGAAAATTTAACATATACCTCTATACATTGCCTATATTTTAAAAGAGACATTTATTGTGACAATTCCAACAACGATTTTAGATGAAAAGAATCTTAAACTTTCCTAATCTTTTAAAGAAAGTAAAAGTAATGTACTTCTATGCTTGTTTTCTCTTTTCCAATTTAAAATATTTATCTCAATTTCTTTTTTGTTGAAATAACTATATATTTTTAAACTCAATGAAGCTCATAAAAATAGTTAAGATTTTCCTATAACACAATGGTTTTAAAATGATATTCATCAGAAGAATTTAGGAATTTATAATTAAAAAAATATATTGAAATATTTAAACATCATATATAAAATATAAAATTTCGCATACATTTTTAATAAAGTAAAATAGTTTATAGCAATATTTATTTAACGTTATGTAACGCATGAAAAAAAAAATGCAGAATTGTAAACAATATTTCATTTTTGTACATATCGTTAAGGATAAATTGAGTTTAAATGTTAAATTTACTTAGACTTATAAAGCAAAGAAAAAAAAACAATAGAATTATTTTCTTAAATTAAGTTTTAGGTATTTTTTCAGTTCTTGCATATTTTTCGTTCTGTAATACTAAATAATACTGATAAAAACAGAAACATAGTGATATATCAAGCAGCACGATAGTGCTGTTTAGTAGAGCTTAAACGCATCTTTAACATTAAAGTCCAAAGTTTGGCCCTTAATAACGTTGGATCCAGTCATCGGACCGCGATAAAATTTAAACTGCGAAGTGTCCTACCCTAAACCTCAAAGTACACCAAATTTTATCCAAATTCACCGATTAGTTGTTGAAAAACAGAACCGCAGTTTTGTCACTTTTTTCTTATACTAAACAAGATGATGAACCGATAACAATTCAATTACAACCCGAACCAGAAAACATTCAGGAACAAGTAACGGCTTGTTCGAAAGCTTTTAATTTAAGAAAGTGCCTTTCGAAGGTCGAATAAAAAAATATCCAATATTAAGAGAATGGCACCCATTTTTCAATCACCCGCCATAGTTTATCATTATAGAAATCTACATTTATTCCATTTTCTAATAATGCAATTTCTTTCTCGTTGTCAAAAAAAAACTTCGTATGGATAATATATTTATTAGCCAATAAAAATTCAGATTCCTTCACTATAATTTTAAATTAAAAAATGACGTCATTCTGCGAAGATAATGGGATTATTTTTTTTGTATAAATAATTAAAAAGATTACTGTACGTGCGTTTAACCCTCTGAGCGTTTTGAAAAAGGGTAAAATTGTAATGTTTTTTTCACTGAATTTTGTTTTAAATGCTAAAAAAATATGATTCTTTCAGCATTATAAATAAAACTTAATTACAAATATGAATGTAACCCTTGAGAGTGTTAATCATTCTTCAATGTTTTGAAAATTCATTAAATCTATAGAATTAAATTGTCTTAAACATTGCATATATTGCAGTGAAACCTGGAGCTTAGTGAACGGAATATTACGTTCCACACGCTTAGAGGGTTAAATGATACGGTACATTCATTTAAATGTTCTTGCATATTTTTCGTTCTGTAAAACTAAATAATATTGATAAAAACCGATATGTTTGATTACTGAAACATAGTGATATATTATAGTTGCAGCACCATAATTGTTCTATCAAGACAATGTAATTTAAGTCATTTATTGTTTAAAAATCAAACAAATATGTCTTGCTTATTTCTAAAAATGTTAATAACGTCTTTTTTTTTATTGCATATTCCCATACACTGTAAAAGACTTCCGTTGACTGCCAATGCAATTTCCGTATTTTTACCTTCGATGAAACGATTCCTTGACTGTTTTAGAAATTGGCGAATAAGTACCTATTTAAGAATATCCTTAAAAGATAAAATACTAAATGTCTAGTTAATTCCTCATTCCTCTAAGGCTTTTGAATTTTTTAATGTTTTTACACACTAAAAAGTATTTTGACAATATAATTTCCAGATTTTTTTTTTTTTTTTTTTTTGCAGTGTAATAATAAAAATAAATCCCACAGGTATAGAGAAAAGAAACATTTATCTTTATCTGTCAAAGATAATTATAAATTATTATTCAAATCCATACTTTTTGCCACATTCACGAAATCATTATTGCCTGAAAATATTCTTGTTGTAAAAATAGGAAAATTGTCATGATAATCGACGAAATTTTTTTTCAGTAATTGTTTCATAGATTTTATGATGCATGCAAATATATTTATACATCGCAAATATAAATTCTATTAGCCGGCGGCGTAAAGCTCACTTTTCATAATCTGTAGAAAATACGCATTCATGGAAGATAATGTACAGTTTAAAAGAAAATAGGAAACTGAATATCAGACATATCAGCACACCGTAATTGCAAGAAAAGTTGTTTGGGTGTTTGAAATTTAAATTCAATTAATAAAGGTAAAATCTTTTTTTCATAATCTCTGGAAAATCCTTTATTTCTGCTGCAAGATAATGCACCGTTAGAATTAAATTGGGAAGCGGATTTTGACACATATCCACACGTCTTAATTCCAAAATTTGGATGTTATGATAGAATGGAACACACAATGACATACAATGGGAATTCTTAAATTCAACCATTTGATCTTGACTGTTGGCTCTTTTGTGTACTAAAATTGCAAATCTTTCCTGCGTTTTCTCAGATTTTTATTGCATTTTAAAGTTGAAATCGGTCTTAAAGACCGTGATGCGAGTACCCCGGTTCACAGAATTTCCCCCCCACCCTTTCTTCATTCCCGTTTCTGCGAAATTCTCGGCAAGAAAGTTTCTGGGAATGGTGGAGTCTCTGTCGTTTGCTCTTTCACACCTCTTTTAATTCTTTGTGCTATTAAAAATTTTTTATTGCTGCATATTTATAATATCATAGAAAATTTTCTTCCGTTTTCATTTTTTGTCATTTTAATAAATATTATTAAATAAACATTAATTGAAATATTAACAGTTTGCTTTGAAACATATAATTTAATACTTATTTTAATTAAATAGTTGCTGTAAATTTCATCTTTTTAACTTCGATTGGCACCTGGCGCTTTTTTACGATTAAAATCAATATTCGAGGTTTTATTCCCAATATTAATTAATCTATATTAAGATTGAAAATTTGCGTGTGACAATTTATTCAATATATGAGAAAAATTGCTAATTTCATGTTTTTATTGATATCGATATATATTGCTGGAAAAAGTTTTAAATGACTTATTAATAGCATGTATTGAAATGTATAATTACATATTTATTTTAATTAACTGCTGGACAACATCAAGTGAAACAATCTGCGGTTCTGTTGTTTAAGAAATTGATCATTATCAGGATTAAAAATCTACATTCAGAAATATATTAAAATTGAACATTTAATTTGAATAACTCTTATTTATTTATTATTTACAGAGCTTGTAGAAGGAGGTTTCACCCAAGGGTCCTGTCGCCACCCTGAAGTAAGTAGAAAACGGTCATTCATAAATTTCCATTATAGAAAAGGCGTAGAAGCATAAAATCTGTAAAGTTTCCCCTCCGCTCCCAAATACACACGCAAAAAAACAGAACTACAGCAACAAAAAAATAAATTTATAATTTCAGAGTAAGGACGTTTATCTTCTTATATATATATATATATATATATATATATATATATATATCGTAAGAAAAAATATTAGAATAGGATATTGATATGAGAGTTAGTGTATGCACAGGTTTTTTTTTTCTTGGTGTCCATTTTGTGAGAAATAAATGGTTTTTTTTCTTGGTGTCCATTTTCTGAGAAATAAATGGTTTTTTTTTTCACTTTATAAAAGAAATTGAAGCATAAAATATCTAAAATTCGCTCCGCCCACACACACACACACACAAGCACCAGCACTCAAAAAAAAAAAAAAAAAAAAAACTGCAGCTTTATATTTATAATTTTAGAGTAAGGATTTTTTTATTTAGTTATATTTATATATTGTAAAAAATATATAAGAATAGGATATTGATATGAGGAGTTATTCGATGCAGAGGTTTTTTCTTGGGGCCCATCTTGGGAAAAATATTGCAGACGTAAGAGTGCGATCTTTCACAACACGCTTTTCGTTTTTAAATAAACCAAACGATTTAGTCGATATAATTTAAAACATTGCGAAAAAGGCCCATTCTTCATGCAAATGGTTCTTCATTCTTGTGAGCTGCAATAAATCGGGTTCTGGGCATGTGCGAGTTCTGAAAGCTGGCTCGCAGCTGAGAAGAGAGTGTTAGAAAGAGATAAAATGAGAAAAAGAGATGAGTTATTGATCAGTTTTTAATTAATATGATTATTGATTTTCAAAGTATTAAAATTCTGAAACTCAAGTGCACCAGGGCAGGCCTTGGACTATCCACATCTAAATTTTCAGACTTCTAGGCAGAGGCGTAGCCAGGGAGGGGGTCCAAATGCTCTGAATACCAGTAATAGTGTAAAGTTTTCTTTGCATTGATTATCGCAGAAAGTTCTCCAGTTAGGTAAGTCAAAGAAAACTTTACAAAATTAGTGGTATCCAGAGAATCTGGACCCGCACCCTGGCTACGCCACTGCTTCTAGGTGGGATAGATTTTGCTAGCCATCGCAGACGAACAAACAACCACATAGAGCGAAACTTTTTTTTTCAGTATATATTTTTATAGAGCTAAGTTTTGAATATAATCATATAATGATTTTAGGAAAAACTAAAACATATTTAATAATTCCACGTTTTTGTATTAATCTCACTGAAAATACATATTAAAACCCCATTTCATTGAAATAATGAATGTGAAAAACAAATTTCAACATTACCTCTACAAAATGAACAATTTTATTAGTTTTCGTGTCCCTTTTCTTGAAAATCTTTATTTTATTAGATAATTCTTTCTCTCAGTAAATGCAGGAAGATTTTTGCACTATGTTTATTCCTTTACGCTATATGATACCCGCGAAGTCCAAAACTTCACAATAATGATACCCTCATTCATTTTGTAAAGAAATTCCCTATTAAGACTCGTAACTTTTTTCTGGATGAATACTCAGAAAACTAAAAATGATTGGTGATGGTGCCATGATTACTTGAACTTTTGCCAGTATTCGATAGAAAATTGTGACTGAATTGAAAACACTTAATTTCAACATAATTGTCAAGTCGTATGACTCAGATCAAAGAACTTGCTTTGGAAATCAACATATATGACTAGAAATGTAAATAAAAATAGAAATGAAAGTTATAACTATGTTCCAAACACTTGTGTAAATTATTGCTAAATAATTATTGTTTACACAGCGCTTGTACGCTTTTGCCACAATTTTTTAATACAAAATTTCTATTTAATATTTATACAGCAGAAATTGTAGAGGCCTCGTTTAATTGCAAGATTTATACTACTTTTCTGCATTTAAATATAAGACGACAAATTCTATTAAAATAAATGTGGTAAAAGCGTGCGAACACTGTTATAGAGATGAAAGATTTTTTTTTTTTTAAAGACTAATTTATTACAAATGATTTTTTTACACATATTTTCATCACATGTTTCGAAATATATTGTTTATTTATGTACCATATTTCTAATACACCAAAGAGTTCTTATTCAGGACGTTATAAAGTTTATTTTTAACATTTTCCAGTAGTAATGAAATCATTCAGCCGTTTGACCTGAAGGAAGTATTCGAAAATAGAAACTTACTTTTAATTAAATATCGACTTTCGCTTTCAAGGAGATGTTATATCAAACTAATATACCCTGTGGATTGAAATAACCTTCTTCGGAAATAGAGAATAGATTTGAATTTATGTTTCAAATATGAATTTTGTGAACTCTCATTAAAATGATTGAAAAATCATTCTTTTATGTGTGTTAAATATGAACCTAATAAGTGATGAAGCATAAAATTATTTTTATCACAAATGTATAAATGTACCAAAAATGTATTTTCAAGCGATGAATAATGCAATATTTACTAAATTTGAAATCAAATACATTTCATTAGCAATAAATTGCAAAATCATTTTGCTAAAAGATCCAATATAACGATCAACTAACACTTACGTCACAAGAAAAATAACTGTCATTCATTGCACACAATAAAATAAACATCATTAGATACATTGTTTAGCCATTAATATTGTTTATTGTTTGATGAGATGCTTATTTGTTCTCGAAAAGAATGAAACTATTTTAATAGGTAATATAAATATAGGTAAATAAATTATGTTAGATATCACTAAAATTTTTAGTTATTATTTTTTCTATTCACACTGAAACGTACCAAGTTTTAATTAAAATTAAATTCATGGATTTGTAACTTTTAGATTTTGCATTGATAGAATTTTAGAGATACCTTGAGTTTTGAGAAAATAATAAGCAATATCTGTGATTCGAAATAAAAAGTAGATATACTTTATAGTACAAATTAATAAAAAGCTATTATTATAATAGTTTTAAAGAAAAATATAGTAACTTCAAAGTGTATTTATTCTTAAGAAATATCAAAGACAAAACTACTTTTTTTATTTTTAGGTATTTAAAGTTTTTTATTTTAGTTAATTTAAATCTCATCAAAAAGTCACCTGTAAAAAATGCAGCCAAGTCTCGTAACTCATTTACCGTAAAAAGTACTGAGATCGTATAAAGACAAGTTTAACTATCATATTAACTCTGAAATTTTCATTCACAAATCACTCCTAGTCTCTACATCTTTAGTTAATTATTATTTTGTGACTTGGCAATTACGTAGCACGAAAATGTGATGTATATAGTTAGTCTTAATCAAATAATACTATAACAAATTAAAGTGTAATAACTTCCCTGTGCGTATATAATTTGCCTTAATTAAACTATCCCATCCCATCCCATAACATAGTAAGGTGTAATAACTTCCCTGTGCTGCGTAATTGCCAAGTCACAAAATAATAATTAACTAAAGATATAGAGACTAGGAGTGATTTGTGAATGAAAATTTCAGAGTTAATATGATAGTTAAACTTGGCTTTATACGATCTCAGTACTTTTTACGGTAAATGAGTTACAATATTTGGCTGCATTTTTTACAGGTGACTTTTTGATGAGATTTCACTTTTTTTTGTAAGTTTTCTTGTAAGTTTGTAAGTTTAATCCTTTTCTTGATTTTGGGTTCTTTTTGGAGATCATCCACTGATTTTCGCTAAGCCCACACTCTGTCCCTATTATTTACAGGTATCAAAAATTTGAAGCTTTAGTTTCGTTTGCAAAGTACTGTAGATAAAAAGAGATTTCAGGTTCCTAGGCAAGCACTAAGTTATGGGAGGGGGAGTGTCAAAAGTACTCTCAATTGCTTCCAGGATAGGTGCTATCCATCTGAGATATTACTCGCAGCCCTAGATACTTGATATTTAACCTAAAAGAACTTTTTAGTATAAAAAGAAAGCCAAAATAAAAATTTCAGGAAATTCCTTTTTTCAATGTTTTTTTTTTTTTCGTTTTTTTTTAGTCTTTTTTTTATTATCTACGGATTTTCTTAATTTTTCCTTACTTTGTTCCTGCCTTTCTGCCAAATGTCAAGCTCCTAGAACTACAAAATCGAATTATTTTCAAATTTTCGACTTTTTATAAATTTATTGATTTTCCGATCCAGTATAGTAATTATTTGATCCGTCTTCTTAGGATCATTTAGGTTTAATTTAGAGGTAAATCAAGTGAATCTTAGAGTCACCATGATTTTATTTAGAAAGGACTATCAAGCCATAACCAGCCAGTAATGTCGGGAGGGTAGGGGGAGCTGTGAAAATTTTTGTGGGGCTAACATCATTTAACAATACATATTTCAAATGTGAAGTAAATAGAGTACAACCTGTGAAAGAAAACAAACCCGTCTATAAAGAAATCGCCTATATCGTAGCCAGTCTATAGCGTAACTTTTCTATAACGAAATTCGTAAACGAAAGAAAAGAAAACCATAATCCGGGGAAAATAATATAAAACAATTAGGGGCGTTGTACTAGCTAATAGGACAATTATCTTAAAACTAATGTTTCTAGCAGTACAAAATCAAATTGTTTTCGAATTTTCGATTTCTTAAAGATATTTCGATTTTTCGATTTTATTTTCGTATTTAACGAATATTTTAATTGTTCCTTTTATTGAATAGTAAATACTACCTTTATACCAAGTTTTAAGTTTCTAAGACTACAAGATAAAATTATTTTCAATTTTTGATTTTTTCGATTTTTTTTTTTAATTTTCTGAATTTTTAAATTTTTTCTTATTTTGTATCCTTTATTACAAATTTCAAGTTTCTAGCGCTACAAAATCGAATTATTTTGAAATTTCCGATCTTTTTCGAGTTTTTTATTCTATTTTCGAATTTATTGGGTTTTAATTTTTCTCTTTTCTGTATCCTAAACAATAAGTTTACGCCGAATTTTAAGTTCTAAAGCTACAAAATCGATTTTTTTTCGAATTTTCGAATTTTACAGATTTTTTAATTATTTAATTTTTTGTATCCTAAATACTACCATTATTCTAAATTTTAAGTTTCTAGCTTAAAATCGAATTATTTTCAAATTTTCGTTTTTTTTTCAATTTTTTTATTTTATTTTCAATTTTTGTTGTGTTTTTAATTTTTTTCTTTTTCTGAATCCTAAACACTACCTTTACACCAAATTTTCAGTTTCTAAGACTACGAAATCATATTATTTTCAATTTCTCTCTCTTTCTTTCTTTCTTTCTTTTTTTTTTGAAATTTTCGATTTTTTTTTAATTATCCATATTTTTTTAATGTTTCCTTATTTAGTATCTTAAATATTACCTTTATTCACAGTTTCTAGCGCTATGACATCGAATTATTTTCAAAATTTCCTTATTTTTCGATTTCTTTCGATTTTTTTATTTTATTTTCGAATTTTATTGCATTTTTATTTTAACTTATTCTGAATCCTAAACACTATCTTTACCGCGAATTTTAAGTTTCTAAGGCCAAAAGATCAAATTATTTTAATTTTTTTCAATTTTTTTTCGAATTTTTCGAATTTTTGATTTTTTTTTTTTCGAATTTTCAGGATTTTTTTAATTTTTCCTTATTTTGCATCTTAAATAATACCTTTATTCCGAATTTCAAGTTTCTAGCGCAACAAAATTGGATTATTTGAAATTTTTCGATTTTTGTCGATTTTATTTTCCTTTTTTTTTTGTGTGTGTGTTTTTGATGTTTTCTTTTTCTGAATTCTAAACACTACCTTCACACCAAATTTTAAGTTTTTAAGACTACAAGATCGTGTTATTTTCAATTTTCAATTTTGTTCGATTTTTTTTTAATTTTCGAATGTTTTTTTGTTTTGTTTTTTTTTATTTTTCGGATTTTATAATTTTTCCTTTCTTTGTATCCAAAACACTAGCTTTATTCCAAATTTTAAGTTTCTGTGGCTGCGGGATCTACCCAATCTTTTTGATGACGCGAGAGTGAGTGAGTGAGTGTGTGAGTGACAAAAAATCGAAACTTTGAGTTCATATATCGTCTGCACTAATGTATGGGTATTTTTTGAATTATCCATATTTTTGAATTTTTACTTATTTAGTATCTTAAATATTACCTTTATTCCAAATTTCAAGTTTCTACGCTATGAAATCGAATTATTTTCAAATTTTCCTTATTTTCCGATTTTTTCGATTTTTTTATTTTATTTTCAAATTTTATTGCGTTTTTTATTTTAACTTATTCTGAATCCTACACAATATCTTTACTGCGAATTTTAAGTTTCTAAGGCTAAAAATCAAATTATTTTAATTTTTTCAATTTTTTTTCGAATTTTTCGAATTTTTGAATTTTTTTTTCGAATATTCCGGAATTTTTAAATTTTCTTTATTTTGCATCCTAAATACTACCTTTATTCCGATTTCCAAGTGTCTAGCGCAACAAAATCGGATTATTTGAAAATTTTCAATTTTTTTCGATTTTTCGATTTTTTCAATTTTGCTTTCGAATTTTTTGGTGTTTTTGATGTTTTCTTTTTCTGAATACAAAACACTACCTTCAAACCGAATCATAAGTTTCTAAGACTACAAGATAGTATTATTTTCAATTTTCAATTTTGATGGAATTTGTTGAATTTTCGAATGTTTTCTTTTCGAATTTTCCGGATTTTATAATTTTTCCTTTCTTTGTATCCCAAACACTACCTTTTTTCCAAATGTCAAGTTTCTAGGGCTAGGGGATCTACCTAATCTTTTTGATGACGCGTGAACGAGATGTTTGAGATCGAATGTTTGAGTTCATATATCGTCTGAACTAGAAAAGACAGAAAGTTGTAACTTTAAATTTTGGTCCTGTGTGCCAAATACTCTAGAAAAACGAAGTTTCAAATTTTTGGGATACTCCAGCGCGGAGATATGGGGGGGGGGGTCAAAAGTGCCCTGAGTTGCTTCCAGAAAAGTATGCTTACGGCTGTCCTCTCTCGACTTGGCGGAGGCACTGCCGTGCCTCCAGATTATTAATATTTAGTTACTTAAAGAAAAAAATAGTAACTTCAAAGTGTATTATTCTTAAGAAATATCAAAGACAAAACTACTTTTTTATTTTTAAAACTACTACACTTCTTCTATTACTATTTTTTTTTTTCGGAACTTATATACCGTCATCCGGGGTGACTTTGGTCCACGCCGAGGTGACATTGTCCCACTCCGCGGATAACGACAAAACGTTTGATACATTAAATATTTTCCAATAAAAGTAAATTCTGATCTGAAATAATATAATGTAGCAGTAGCTTAATTATAAATTATTTAATTCAGAATTTTAGAAATTGAACTCAAAATTATCCCTTTGTTGTTATGTGTACTTTTTCATGGATGATTTTAAAGGGGGAAACTTTTGATTGGAAAAGTTGCTGTAAAGTGGTAAATA
The DNA here is from genome assembly GCA_963931845.1 of Maratus michaelseni. Taxonomy (NCBI): domain Eukaryota; kingdom Metazoa; phylum Arthropoda; class Arachnida; order Araneae; family Salticidae; genus Maratus; species Maratus michaelseni. The sequence goes on along the minus strand of OZ007591.1, from coordinate 285,782,678 downwards.
TATTTTGTTTTATTTCTTAATATGTTTTCTTTTCAAATCAATGTGATTTATATATACTAATTTGGTATTTAAGATTTTACATTGACTTTATTCACAACGGATATTTTGAATGCGAATTTGGGAAGATTGTCTCGAGACAAATTCAGAACAAACTTAGTTTCTTTATTATATTTAATTTTCCTGAAAATATAAACATAAAAGCAAAAATCTAGGGCAAATATAAACGTTGTACTAGTATACTAGTATATATATACATATATATATATATATATATATATTGTACAGGTGCTAGTGTAATAATTCTTCGTACGTATAAATGTCCTGTAAGTATCATAATTTAAAAAAAATATGCTGATGAAATGCAGTATATGTTGTTCTACAACATGTATAAAAGCAAATAACAGCAGTTGAAAATATTCAATTCCGATCACTACTTTAAAGATTATGGCAAAAGGTCTTAAAATATTACCACTTTTAAAATATTTTTTTCGTTGCCTCAATTGACTTAATATACGTAAAATTTAGTTTTTCTGAAAATTAATTATTTTGTTATGTCTTAATTGATAATTGTTTTTATGCATGATGGTCATTAAAAAATAAAACTTTGTTTTGCAGTTCATTTTCATTCAAAATATGTGTAGTGTGTGTGAGGGTGGAGTGGTTATGGCGAAATGAGGTTTTTTTTAATTATGTTCTATTACTCTATAATTATAGTAGTTTTGGATTATCTTCCGAGGTTTTTATGCCTTATTCAATGATTTTTTAGTTATGAGAAAAAAAAACCACTTAAAAAAATAATTAAAAAAACAATTTATTCAAAATACTAAATGTGAAATTTGAAATTTACAATTAAATGCTTGAAACTCGAAAGAAAATTGAATTAAACATTTTAAAAATGAAAATTTGTACAATATTAGAAACTTTAAAGACAACAAGAGACAAAAAATGAGACAAAGTCTCCCCGGCTGTGTGATAAAGATATATCACAGTTTTATCTTTTTTAATTATTTTTATTTCAGCTCAACGTATTTCTATTTTATAGCCTTTCCAGTTTAATTTCTGCTCTTTTAAAATGCCTTTTTACCAGCGATCGCGCGCCTTGTACGTTGCTTCTATGGCAAAGCATCCCTCCTGTGTTCGCTTCAATCGGCGCTGAGCTGTGACATCATCGTCATTCGGCGGCTCTCACTCCGCACGCGTGTGTTGTGCGCATGCGTCACCGCCGCTCTTGTTCGACCTCATAAAAGTTAGCCCCCCCATGACGGAAAATGAGAAAGTGACAGATGCATTTCGTTTGATCATCGTTTGATCAGATTTGATCAACAATTTTTGTCGTTTGATCAACTTTATTTAATGAGTTATAATTAAAAATGCACAGGGGGGGCTAACTTTTAGGAAAATTAAAAATGCGCAAAATTAAAAAAAAATTAGTGATTATTATCAGAAATCGTTAGATCAGATTTGATCAACCATTTTTAGCGTTTGATCAAACTCGGAAGTGCTCGAAAAATCGATATTTCTAAGTGCAGACACCCTAAAAGTTAGCCCCCCCCTTATGGAAACTGACGAAAATGCGGAACAAATTTGGTGTCATTGGCCGTAGAATCATTTGGTCAGATTTGATCAACCATTTTTAGCGTTTGATCAAACCCGGAAGTGCCCGAAAAATCGATATTTCTAAGTGCAGACACCCTAAAAGTTAGCCCCCCTTATGGAAACTGACGGAAATGCGGAACAAATTTGGTGTCATCGGACGTAAAATCATTTGATCAGATTTGATCAACCATTTTTAGCGTTTGATCAAACCTGGAAGTACCCGAAAAATCGATATTTCTATGTACAGACACCCTAAAAGTTAGCCCCCCCCTTATGGAAACTGGCGGAAATGCGGAACAAATTTGGTGTCATCGGACGTAGAATCATTTTATCAGATTTGATCAACCATTTTTAGCGTTTGATCAAACCCGGAAGTGCCCCAAAAATCTCTATTTCTAAGTGCAGAAACCGTAAGATTTAGCCCCCCCCTTTTGAAATTGACGGAAATTCGGAACAAATTTGGTGTCATTGGACGTAGAATCATTTGATCAGATTTGTTCAACCATTTTTAGAGTTTGATCAAACCCGGAAGTACCCAAAAAATCGATATTTCTATCTGGAGACACCCTAAAAGTTAGCCTCCCCTTATGGAAACTGGCGAAAATGCGGAACAAATTTGGTGTCATCGGACGTAGAATCATTTGATCAGATTTGATCAACCATTTTTAGCGTTTGATCAAACCCGGAAGTGCCCCAAAAATCTCTATTTCTAAGTGCAGAAACCGTAAAATTTAGCCCCCCCCCTTTTGAAATTGACGGAAATTCGGAACAAATTTGGTGTCATTGGACGTAGAATCATTTGATCAGATTTGATCAACCATTTTTAGCGTTTGATAAAACCCGGAAGTGCCCGAAAAATCGATATTTCTAAGTGCAGACACCCTAAAAGTTAGCCCCCCTTATGGAAACTGACGGAAATGCGGAACAAATTTGGTGTCATCGGACGTAGAATCATTTGATCAGATTTGATCAACCATTTTTAGCGTTTGATCAAACCTCGAAATACCCGAAAAATCGATATTTCTATGTACAGACACCCTAAAAGTTAGCCCCCCCTTATGGAAACTGGCGGAAATGCGGAACAAATTTGGTGTCCTCGGACGTAGAATCATTTGATCAGATTTGATCAACCATTTTTAGCGTTTGATCAAACCCGGAAGTGCCCCAAAAATCTCTATTTCTAAGTGCAGAAACCATAAAATTTACCCCCCCCTTTTGAAATTGACGGAAATTCGGAACAAATTTGGTGTCATTGGACGTAGAATCATTTGATCAGATTTGATCAACCATTTTTAGAGTTTGATCAAACCCGGAAGTACCCAAAAAATCGATATTTCTATCTGGAGACACCCTAAAAGTTAGCCTCCCCTTATGGAAACTGGCGGAAAGGCGGAACAAATTTGGTGTCATTGGACGTAGAATCATTTGATCAGATTTGATCAACCATTTTTAGCGTTTGATCAAACCCGGAAGTGCCCGAAAAATCGATATTTCTAAGTGCAGACACCCTAAAAGTTAGCCCCCCTTATGGAAACTGACGGAAATGCGGAACAAATTTGGTGTCATCGGACGTAGAATCATTTGATCAGATTTGATCAACCATTTTTAGCGTTTGATCAAACCTGGAAGTACCCGAAAAATCGATATTTCTATGTACAGACACCCTAAAAGTTAGCCCCCCCTTATGGAAACTGGCGGAAATGCGGAACAAATTTGGTGTCATCGGACGTAGAATCATTTGATCAGATTTGATCAACCATTTTTAGCGTTTGATCAAACCCGGAAGTGCCCCAAAAATCTCTATTTCTAAGTGCAGAAACCGTAAAATTTAGCCCCCCCCTTTTGAAATTGACGGAAATTCGGAACAAATTTGGTGTCATTGGACGTAGAATCATTTGATCAGATTTGATCAACCCTTTTTAGAGTTTGATCAAACCCGGAAATACCCAAAAAATCGATATTTCTATCTGGAGACACCCTAAAAGTTAGCCTCCCCTTATGGAAACTGGCGGAAAGGCGGAACAAATTTGGTGTCATTGGACGTAGAATCATTTGATCAGATTTGATCAACCATTTTTAGCGTTTGATCAAACCCGGAAGTGCCCGAAAAATCATATTTCTAAGTGCAGAAACCGTAAAAGTTAGCACCCCCCCTTATGGAAACTGACGGAAATGCGGAACAAATTTGGTGTCATTGGACGTAGAATCATTTGATCAGATTTGATCAACCATTTTTAGCGTTTGATCAAACCCGGAAGTGCCCGAAAAACTGATATTTCTATCTGGAGACACCCTAAAAGTTAGCCTCCCCTTATGGAAACTGGCGGAAAGGCGGAACAAATTTGGTGTCATTGGACGTAGAATCATTTGATCAGATTTGATCAACCATTTTTAGCGTTTGATCAAACCCGGAAGTGCCCGAAAAATCATATTTCTAAGTGCAGAAACCGTAAAAGTTAGCCCCCCCTTATGGAAACTGACGGAAATGCGGAACAAATTTGGTGTCATTGGACGTAGAATCATTTCATCAGATTTGATCAACCATTTTTAGCGTTTGATCAAACCCGAAAGTGCCCGAAAAACTGATATTTCTAAGTGCAGAAACCCTAAAAGTTACCCCCCTCTCCTTAATGAAACTGACGGAAATTCGGGACAAATTTGGTGTCATCGGACGTCAAATCATTTGATCAGATTTGATCAACCATTTTTAGCGTTTGATCAAACCCGGAAGTGCCCGAAAAATCATATTTCTAAGTGCAGAAACCGTAAAAGTTAGCACCCCCCCTTATGGAAACTGACGGAAATGCGGAACAAATTTGGTGTCATTGGACGTAGAATCATTTGATCAGATTTGATCAACCATTTTTAGCGTTTGATCAAACCCGGAAGTGCCCGAAAAACTGATATTTCTATCTGGAGACACCCTAAAAGTTAGCCTCCCCTTATGGAAACTGGCGGAAAGGCGGAACAAATTTGGTGTCATTGGACGTAGAATCATTTGATCAGATTTGATCAACCATTTTTAGCGTTTGATCAAACCCGGAAGTGCCCGAAAAATCATATTTCTAAGTGCAGAAACCGTAAAAGTTAGCCCCCCCTTATGGAAACTGACGGAAATGCGGAACAAATTTGGTGTCATTGGACGTAGAATCATTTCATCAGATTTGATCAACCATTTTTAGCGTTTGATCAAACCCGAAAGTGCCCGAAAAACTGATATTTCTAAGTGCAGAAACCCTAAAAGTTACCCCCCTCTCCTTAATGAAACTGACGGAAATTCGGGACAAATTTGGTGTCATCGGACGTCAAATCATTTGATCAGATTTGATCAACCATTTTTAGCGTTTGATCAAACCCGGAAGTGCCCGAAAAACTGATATTTCTAAGTGCAGAAACCCTAAAAGTTAGCCCCCCCTCGAAAGAATTTTGGAGCAAAAATGGTGTCATCGGATGTAAATTCATTTGATCAGATTTAATAAACGCTTTTTAGGGTTTGATCAAAGCTGGAAATGCTCGAAAATCCGCTATTTATAGAAGCTGATTTCGAAAATCGAGTTGAATGAGCCGAACCCCGTTGTGATCTGGCCCATAGAACCCGAAATAGGAATGCGCCCCCATTCTGGTGGAAAGTGATACTAAAATCTGTAAATCTATCCAAAATCAAATTGAATGAGTCTAACCCCATTGTGATCCGGGTCACAGAACCCGAGAAAATAAAAAATCCTACCTCTGGGGATTAATATTCTGAAATAGCGGTAACCTAGGCCTGAAGAGGTGAAAATTAAAATGACAATTTGTTTCTCCCCCTCCTCGTCCCCTTCTAATGTCTCTGGATTGAAGATAGGATAAAAACACAATAAATTTCTTTTCTCATAAAAAATAAGGTTTTTGAAAAAATAAAAATTTACCGGCCGATTTTTTCGATTTTTTGAATTTTTTAAATAAAATTTGATTTTGCGTACCGATGCAAATTTTCAAATCCCTATCTTTTAAAGTTTTAAAAATTTTAACGTACGTTAAAATCTGTGAGTGCGGCTTTTAATTAATCTTCGCATTGTCTCATTTTATTTTATTTTTATACTTTGTATGTCAAAGTAAATGAAATATATATTTCACTCACACAATGCCTCACTATAATTATTGTACTTGTCTTCCCATATCATCTTTATTATATTTAAATTTTATTTACTTATTTAAGTTTCCTCATATTTCAACTATTATTTGCTTTGCCAATATTTTACTTTTTTCTTTTATTTTATCGTCATCTAATAATAGATGGTAACACTAGTATTTTTATTTAACTTGTCTACAATTTCAGCTTTTATTTACAATTCACTGGGCTAGATGGCAGCACTACATAACTTTATAACTTTATATTATCATCTTTTTCAGCATTGTTTTAGCAACGATATGCCACCATTTTTGAGTAGGTTGATTTTCAAGTACCTTAAATACATCTACATCTACATTAAAATTTGTCTTTTCTGGTGAGTCTTAAACATTATTTTATGTTCATATTTCTATTTAAGTTGCATAATTGTTTATTTATCTAATTTCTGTTTCAGTAGCATATTTATTTACTTGTTTTGTTATTTGGACCTCATGTTGGTTTTTGATCTTCTGGTTTCATTTGTGTATGTTATTAGGGGATTAATATTCTCGATTTTTGGCATAATGCCGACTATATTTGATGAAATAACATATACTTACTATGAATATTCTTATAAACACTTCTAAAGTTTCTATAAGATATTCATAGTTTTCCAATTTTGCTTTTTCATGCTTTTGGGTATACTTCCTTCAGTGATCATTCCATAGCTTTTTATAATGTATTTTCCTTCGTTCTTCACATGTGTTTTCATTTTTAAATACATATATATATAGAGATAGATAGATAGATAGATAGATAGATAGATAGATAGATAGATAGAATAAAAACTTACCGGCTGTTTTCTTCGATTTTTTGAAAATCTTAAATAGAATATGATTCTGCGTATACATACAAATAAAAAAAATAGTACCTAAATTTAAAAAAAAAAGAAATTCTATACGCCTTAAAATTTCGCAGTCCTTTTAATTGTCAGTCCTTTGAAAAATAATGATTTTTAGTTAATATCTTAGCTAATAATCATCCGATTTTTACGAAAATTACATTTTTGGATTCAGCATTAAATTTTAAGCAAGAATGCGTAATTTACAAATCAATAAATGTAATATTTGTAGTAATTGTATAGAGCCCAAAATTTCCCAGTATCTGTGGTTTATTACTTTGAACTTGAAAATCTTTGTCCCTTCCTTCTCCTTATTAAATCATTTGTTACTTTTGCGGTTCGATGTTTCTTCAGTGCCATTTTCAGATAAAAAGATCGCATTTTTTCGATGTTTAAAGAGTTTTTAATTAATATTTCGACTAATTTTCAAAACAGTAAAATTCTTTTTCTCAGGTGCACCAGGGCAGGTTTCGGACTATCATCACCTAAATTTTCAGACTTCTTGGTGCGCTAGTTTTTTCTAGCCATCTCCAACAGACACACAGACCGGAACTTTATTTTATTAGTATAGGTATTCACATTTCATTTTATACGCAGGCAAGCCGGGATTAAAGTTTTTTAAGTAAAATTTAAACGTAATTTTCTCATTTCAAAATATCTTAGAATTATATGTATAATTATCCTGCTTTAAAATATCCATTATCTTTTATTTGATTTAACACATCACAAATTTAATATAAAAACATTTATGACGCGATAACACACGATAACACTATTAACGCGAAAACCCTCGCAAACTAATGTTAATCCAATGGGAGCGTTTTTATTCTCCAAATTCCCTGTTCCTATTTCAATATTTTGAAATAATTTTTTTTTGCATAAAATATCTGAGGTCTATGTCTTACCGGGTACATTTTTTACATTTTTGATTTTGGTTGCAGATTTTTTTTTCTAAGGATACTTTCATTTTCGGAACCTTTCTGAAGTGTCACGAGAAAAAAAATATATATATATATCTGCGACTAAAACCGAAAAAGTACAAAATGTACCCGGTACGATACCTCAGATATTCAGTAAAGTATCTCTGATATTCTATAAGATGAAACATATTGAAAAGCAAATGATAAATTTGAAAAGAACGTTCCCATTGGTTTAACATTAGTTTGCGCATGTCTTCTAGAAGTTTGCACGGGCCCGGGGTCAGAAAAATCGTTTATATGCAATACTAGCTTTTTGCACAAGTACAAATCTTTGCAAAAAGCATAAAAACTGTACAAAAACTGCCAAAAATTGAAATGAAACATAACAATATTAAAAATAGTATGTGAGATGCAAAATAAAACTATTTATTATCTGATCTTCACAGGAGTAAAATGGCTAATTTTCCGTTATCGCATCTGTAGCCATGATTGGCGCCAAACAAGACAACACTATACCATTTTAAATGCGTGTGAGTTACAAAAGTGAAATTAAGTAAAAGTTAAAAGAATGAACTACGTCAATCTGCAAAAGAAAAAAAAAATGCGCATTATCTACCCAGAGTGACGTCGATTTTGCATGTGGAAATATAGCGAATGAGTCTGAATATTTATTGGCTTATAAAAATAAATTACATGCGTTAGCATTTTTTGTAACTAGGTGCTCTAAAAACACGCTAATTTGCTCTGTTTTGAAAAAAAAGCTGTTTTCTAATCGCAGCTGTCTGTACAGGTGTCATATAAATACAGAACACTGATTTCATGTGAAATTTGAAATTGTGTAAAAAGAAAAAAAAATTATGAACAAATTAAAAATACATGTAATGCAATGAGCTTGCACGTTATTTTCCTGAAGAGAGAAGTTAAATCTTTTCTCCACTGTCCATTAGATGGCGTATTCGAACACTTGAATCGGCAATTAACTCCATTTTTCACAATAACAGCAGTCGATATAAATCCGGTATGAAAAAGTGAAAAACGCATTTCAAAATATTTGAAGGCTTTAATATGCTTTTACAAATATTTTTAGAGCAGAACAGGATGTTAACCTGTATTTTTTTAATGAAGCGTTCAAAGAGTCGTTCATTTGTTTCCACATCTGGAATTTGTAATCCTGAATGGCAACAGTGTTTGTTTGTTTATATCTGGTAAACCGATGTTTGATCTGATAATTTTTAATTTAGAACTTTAAACATTATAATTGGATGTGATATACATGTTTTATATGGAAATATGCCGAACAGACATGATTTCAAGTAAAAGAAATTATTATTTAGCTGTCATATGTTAACATACGCTTTTCATTAAGCCTAACATGGCGTTTTGCTACGGTCGATTCACAGACCAGAGTGGTCGTACCAGGCATGGTTACCAACAGACTCCTAAACTTTGCATTTTATTATAAGATACTGTATAAAAATATAGAAAAATACATTAAAAAAGAATAAATACTAAAGTTAATGAGTTTTTTTTTTCGTAGTTATTTAGTGACAAGGATTACGTATTCAGATTTTTCAAAATCAAAGCTATGGATGTAGCAAATCTGTTAATAAGCTGAATTATCTATATCATATATAATTATCTAATTTAAGCATTCTAGTATAATTCATTTGATTATTTTTACAAAAATTCAACTTTATTGGAACTTTACTTTTAAAATAAATAAAAAATGAGAAACTATTTAAATTAATAATAAACTAACAGAATTTTATTAATTTTTAACAGAATTCTAAAATCCAAAAGTACATATATAAATGTTACTCAAACATTCTACGCTATATATAAAAAATAAATAGATTTCTTTGCAGCATTTCATAAGAACGTTTAAGATTACATTAGTTGTGCCAAATTGCATCAACCTAGCGTTAACAACTGAACTGAGCACGAAAACATCTTATATAAATGCAACATAACATTCTATAAATATATACAAAGAATAGTGAAATGTTTCTAACATTTCTTTTACCATTACTAGTTTTTGAATTAGGAAACAAGGAAATTGTTAAAATATTGCATATAGAGGTTTATACTGAATAAATATAAGATACACCATTTTTGCCTTCTTGTAAGTGGACATTTAAATGAAAGTTTTACAAACTTCGAATGAAATAGTCGAAAATATCATTTCTGGAGTAATAGTACATTTCGAAATGTATTGCTCAGCTGTAAATTTTATTTCTCACAATTGTACATAAACTTAAATTTTACCCTTCCCCTCCCTCTGCGTTTGTTCATTGATAACACATTTCTAATTGTAAGTCTAGAAAAGAAAATGCAAATTAATACTTCACAGACATTTATGTTACATATTACAAAATAATTTTCTTGGTAGTTTTATAAAAAATTAAATAAATAATAAGAAACGATAGATAACAACTTTTAAGGACTAATATAGAACACACTGAGTTGTATATTACTCTGTAAAAAATTGTTATTTATCGTTTGTTTTCTTAAAAGTTTTATGACACAAGCAGCATAATAGTAATTTTATTAAATTTATTAATTGATCACACATTCCAAAATGCAATACAAATATAAAAATGCAATGAAGCGACATCCCAGAAAGGAAAACACCAGCTTTCGGAATAACGCAAACATTTCAAGGCAAGTAAACATTAAAGTATTGTAACGTATCAATTTAAGGGGACTCGCTACCTTTTGTACTCTTTTATTGTTATTATTTACTTATTTTCTAATATCTTAATGACGCATTATTAAACGATTTTATGAAGGAAAATAAATTTTAGAAGCAAGAAGGTAATTTTTCTAGTAAAATTTGAAAAATTTCAGTAAAAAAATAAAATAAATTTTTAAAACACTTCTCTTACAGTTTTGAACACTTTGTTAAATACTTCTCTTAGTGCTAAACTGTAACGATCACATTTTAAAAAAGTTATTAGTTTAAGAAAACATAAATAAAATGTTATGACATATATAAAATACACAGTAAAATTGATTATTTGCTTAACATTTTTACTTTTCAAAAATAAAATTTATATTTAGAAAATCTGCTTCTTGGTTTTATGAAAACACCTTAAGGATCCTACACAAAGAAATTGCCAGTGAAAATAAAATATCTGTTGCAGCTTTGTCATTTGGAATATATAGCTATATACCGAAACACACAAACGCAAAAACACGAATTTAAAGATCGCAACACTGGATTATTTAAAGGGAAATGGGTGGAAGCGTTTTGCCTATTTTTAATGATCGCAAAACACAACCGCAGAAACACGAATTTAAACATCGCAACACTGAATTATTTAAAGGGAAATGGGTGGAAGTGTTTTGCCTATTTTTAATGATCGGATCTTTACAGTACTTGCTGAGAATATATACTACGGATGTATAAATTCATTTTACTAAAAAAATAAAATAAAAATAAATAAAATTAAATAAAAATTGATATTTTCGTAATTTTTCGCAAAATGAAAGGCAGTGAATCCCCTTAAAGAATACACAAAAATAAATTTAATTTTCCACAAGTATTAAATAAAATTTCAAAAGAATAATATTTAAATATATATATATATATATATATGCTTTAATTAGAATGTTCAAATTTTCACACAATATAAAGGCAATACTAAATCTAACAATGTATAACATATTTACACTGCTTTCAAACATTACTTTTTTTCAACACTCCATTCAAACATTATTTTTTTTAAATATTACGGCTAATAATAAAATTTATTTAGCTTTGAAAAAAAATAGATATTGTCTATTATTCTTTCAGTTTTGAATCAGTTTTCCTTTTTTAAAAAAAGAAAGAAAGGAAAATATAAGAAAATAAAAATAATGTAAATTCAAATGTTATATGCACACAAAAATAGTGGATATGTAAGGTAATGTTCGCTCAGATATATTCACATTCAGATATTATTTACAAACCTTTTACATTGTATATTGATATGTGATAATGCACTGTAAATACGCATAATAATACTGATAATACACGTAAGTAAATATATACATTGCATACGTATGTATAGTTTTTATTATTGGTACAATCAGAGAAAAAAATATTTGTTCCTTATTTTCCGCAAATTTGGAACCGTGAAAATTTACTTAAATGAAAAATAAACAAAAATATATCGACACTATGTCTGTAATACTTAAATTACATTCATTAGTTATTGTAAAATTAAAAAAAACACATGCATATAAAATTATATTTTTAAAATGGGTATAAATGAAATGAAATAGCTAAAAATAATTACCTGTAATTAAACATTACTGTATGTAATCTCAGAAAAGAATTTGCTCATTAAATAACAACAAACTGCTGCATTGTATAAAATAGGCCACCGATTGTTAATTTGTCGTGAAATATTATTATATTAACTTATTGATGATTTTGCATATATAATGATTTGAATTTTCCCCACTACTCTGATAGGATTAACAGAGATTACACGTGATTTCAAATCATCATAAAGCTCCCAAGTGTTATTCTTCCTTCTGCAATACGAAATAAAATGGAAAGGATCTACAAAGATAATTACGGCCCCTAGCATGTACTTTTCTTTTCCTAGAGTAATGGAAATGGGCAAGTCCTTAAGATTGCAGTTTGGTGGGTGAACTTTAAATGTAGGCTCAATAATTAAATGTTCTTTTGAAAATAGTTAGTTCTACAGTTCTCCCCAGTCCACATGGTAGTAAGCAGTGTTTATTAACAATGCATTTTGAAAGTGTTATGGCACTATAAAGTTCTTTCATATCTATATTAAACTTGATGGGCCAAAACACAAGATTTTGCTCCTTATTGTTAGTACAACTTGGATTTTGGCAGACTGAAACTTCAAGTGCACTTGGAACTTCTTTAAACAATTTGTTTATAACATTCCCCATTGTATCTTCAGCATTAATATAAAATAAGTTTTTTACATGGGATTCTCTTACAGAATAATTTTTGGCTAATATTTCTTTTCTCATTTGATAAAACCTCTTATTAACTCCATTTTCAACGTAGAATTTTAGGCATTGAAGAAAATCGTTGTTTAAGCCTATTGCATAGTGTTTGTAATTTTCATTATCTATGCAAAGAACACTTAGACTATGCATTAATGCATCAAATGGGCACGTATTGGAAATTTCGTATGAACATTTATCAAGTTTAAGTGGCTCCAAAAGATTTCCATTTACGATAATGGGCAGGTTTTCGCTTTTTTTTTTACGGTGAATTTAAGGTGTACTTTATGTTGGGACAAGGCGATAAGTAAGTGTTTTTCTTCTGCTTAATTTTTGGTGTTTCATTTTTCATATTTTCTGATTCTTGTTTATAATTGCTTTCAGAATTATTTTCTTCGGTATATTTTCCATCATAAATCTTCCTGTGGTCATAAGGTAATTTTTTTTCTGAGATATTTACATCTTGTTTATGCATGTTTTCCTTTTTCACATTTCTGCCTTTCCATAACTCCTCTTCCTCTAGTTCTCTAGGAATATTTTTGTCTTCGTTATTTGATGATGTTGCTCTTTCTTTTATGGAAGCCACTATTATATTAACATTTCCAGTAATAGCTCTTAGATGACAAGCAATAAATTTATCGACTCTTAGAGGTCTTTTGTTATGCTCCATAATTATCTGTTTTAGAATACCGAAATAGCATTCTATAATTGCTGACGAAACCCTTTCGTATGGCGATTGGAATGTATTCTTCATTACAGAGGTCCATAAAGGAGTATATTGCAAAATGTTCATTAATTTTTTTTCAAATTCTGGACAAAAATAAGGATTTGGTTCGGCTCCTACATTTTTTGCCGCTACATCCGATTGTTCAATAATATTTTTTATCCATTTAGCTATATTTGGAATTTCCAAACTATCATCTATATTTGTGTTATCCTTTTCAGTTTCTGAAAGAGTTTCGGGAATTAAAGAATCTGGTTCCCCGACCTCAATGCAGCGACCAAGGAAAAGTTTTGCTTTCTCAGAACTAGTAAGTTCTCCAGTATTCTCCGTATTTCCGCATGTGTCACTTTTACAAAGAATCAGGGTGTTTACAATAATTTCCTCAAGTTACTTATTTGACGTACACTTGATCATTAATGCAATGCACCTTATGTAAAACTTTCTAACTAAACGAGCTGTATTGTCAAAACATTTCCATCTGCTGACAAATTTGATTAAATGGGCGACGTCAATTCTTAAATAACAACGAGGTTTTTCTCTCAGTTTTCCTTGCAAAATAGAAAAGGCTGTACTTAAATAACTTTTAATGCTACATTCATTAAAAGCTCTGCATGAAGCCCCTATTAAAGCTAAAGAAAAATCTGTTATTGATTCTTGCGGAATTTTTTTTACGTCTTTTATCCATTTATTTATCCAATATTCAATTGTTGTGGTATCGTGTGCTTCGCTTAGCATCTGGCACACACTTACCGGTTTATTGTCAAGATGAATGACAATCCCATACAAAAAATATGATTAGAAATCCGTTGGTCATCTTTAATTCTTTTTACTAAACTCCCAGTTGCATCTATGTGCACTTTGCAATACTTTCCAGTATTTGCGTAATTTTTAAAAATATGGCTTTGGGATTTTGTCCAATAATGGATGAAAAAACTATCATAAGACAGGTTGTGGAGCGAGCCTGCATAATTCTGGGAATATTTCATTTCTTGAAGTGCACATAAAACACTTTTGTTTTCTGGGAGCCCGTACTCTTTTTTCTTCGCTTCCTGGCGTATGGTTCGGCACACCGATATCGACGGTAATACTGGCGGTTCAGATTGTCCAAATTGCATTCGTTTTCTAGCCTCTTCTCTTCTCCAATTTGAAGGAGCTGTATATAATAATGTTTGGGAAATTTTCGATCTTCGAGAACCCGTTACCGAACGTTTCAGATAATGAGTAATGTTTCGGGTATCAACTGCTTTTATAGTTAAATTAAGACATTCAGGATAATTTGGTTCGTTTTCAGCAGTTATCAAGATTGGAGCTTTGCATTCTTTGCATTTACCTTCTGCATGCAAAAAATTTGAGCTTGAATTTTCATTTACGCGAACTTTATTTCTTTTAAATGAATAGGCACATGGAAGCTGGTATTCATCAAAGAAGTGTTCAGCAATGATACTTGTCCATTCTCTCTTTTTTAGAACTTTTCTCTTTTTCATACGTTCACCTTCTTTGTAAAACATCACAGATGGCTCCATTTTTGAATATTCATGAAAAGGTATAGATAGTTTAAAGGTGCTTTGTTCACTTAAATGCACAACTTCTGCATTGCATGGAATTTCAATGTCTGAGGATGAACTGGAATTTGTTTCAGAGGAATATGAATTTTGCTTTTCTGTAGGAAATCCAAATTCTACAAGCAGCTTTTTTAACAAATTATATCTGTTTTGATACACGTAGTCATGAATTTGCTTTGCTTTGAAAATCGGTTTTCCCGAAATTTCGCAACCTTCAATTTTTTCTATTAACAATGGATGTACAATAATTTCTTTCCACACAGGATGAGTACTTGTCGTTAATTTACCATCTGCAGTAAATATGTCTTTGAAAGACTTTAACGCCTCAAAGAAATTCGATTTGTCGAAAGATGATTTTCTTGGCATTTTAAATTTGATTAGAAAAATATCTTCTCAATTCTATTAGATTATGAGTTAATTTTTTAGGGAGATGTAACTTTTTCAAAGTCATTAGAAAATTACACTCTGGGCACTAGACTGGGACTCTAGATTCACTGGGCACCTACTAAATTGATCGAAAGCTTTTAACATTTTACTATAATAAGGTCTCACCGACATTATCGCAGCGTGCTGAGTCGGATATCCAAAACAGAAATGAGGATGACCATAAAAATTGCCTACTTTTTGGAGATAAGAGTTGGAAAATAAAATATAATAATAAATAAAATAATCCAGGAGAGAATCCGAATGGTAAAAATCAAAACTGACACGTGCGTTCCAAGCTGAAACAAAATTTAAGAGTAAATACATAGGCCATATACTAGGTCGTTAATTACCGGCCGAAGTCAAGTGCCCCTCTCACGTCTATAATATTTTTTTTGAAAAGCGCTGACATCCACAAAACACAGAGTTACCAGATTCTGAACAGAAAAGCTGTTTTTCTAACGAATCTGATCAACATGTGGGTGCAGGGATTTTATTTTTGTATTTCAAATTCTTTCAGATTTGATAACGGCAATTATAGATTTGAAGTTACTGATAGTTATTTTTAATACTGCTTTAATAGGAAATTTTTCAATAGAATAACTTAAACAAATCAATTTTTTTAATTTGTTAAGAATAAAATATCAATGATCTTGCATATTTTGTTCTTTGTTTACATTATCAAAGGAGGAAAATATTCCAACTTTTTTTGCGCAATTTTAATATCTTGATGAATTTGGTTACTAATTCATATTAAATCGCGAAACTTTTATTAAGAAAGTCATTTTTTTAAGAATATAGCAATTATACTACTTAGGTTGTATACAGCCAAGCCTAATTGTGTACCTTTTTAATGTTCTATAACTGAAGTAATAATGATGCTGCAAAGCAAATTATCTATAAAATTAATTATTTTATATATTATTTAAAACATGCTGAATAATTTTTATTTAAACATAAATAGTTAAGTAAAATCTCGTTAAATATAGCTATGCATATAATGACATTGTGCACAAAAAATATTTAAAATATTTTTTGGTATATGAAGTCAAATCATTGCGTTCAGTACTTTTTAATATATGGGAAAAAGAAGTACACTCGGCATAAAGAAAAACAAGAAGGAAAATCATACATTAAGCATAGGTAATGAAACACTTTCCAACACTTCCAGATTTCTTTAACAAACCTTCGCTGTTTAGTTACTTAAGTAAACATTTTAGAAAACGCAAAACACATCTGGAAACCAGATTTCGGTAATTACAAGCTATAGCCAGAAAAGTACTGCAATTTTTTTCTGCAGCCCTGTATATAATCAATAGATTTGTATGTACTCTTTATAATATGCTACAATTTAGTTTAGTAAAAAACACATAACATAGTTGAAAATTCACCTTCAGTAGTTTCTACCAGTAGACGGAAACACATTTGATTTTTTTTTGTACAGCCCTGTATATTGCCTAAAGATTTTTATACACGACACATATTAATCTAAAGATTAATTTAGACAAAAACATGCTGTGTAAACTACTGAAATCACACTTCCAGAAATTATCATACATAAGCGGTCATTTATCCAGTATTTTGCGGGGCCCTGTATATGATTTTATTTATATTCAACAAACAACTCTTAGTATACTAAACATATTTTACATTCACAAGTCATAACTCGGTTAGAAACCCCTACGCAATTTACGCCGATACAGAGTAGAATTCCTTTGCCTGGTTCTGTATATGATCTACAACATTTATGCATACCACATAGTATGGAAAAATTTAGTTAAACGCATACCTAACTGAAAGCGCACTTCCAGAATTATCACTTATAGAAAATACTTCGGATATAGCCCTGTATCCGAAATCTTTTATGTGTCTCTGTAAATGAACAATAAACGCTATGCACATCATTTTATACAAAAGGAATCTTGTAGTAAACCACATTAATGTATATCAATTTCATTACATTTGAAACACTGTAACGTAATTAAAATACGCTTCAAACATTTGTCACCTGTACACCATGAAACCGAATACTTTTTTGTGACCCTGTAAATTAATGCTAAATGCTTTACACTCCATGTTTTACAGAAAGCATGTTTTAGTGCATCTCAGAAATTCATATAAATTTCATTATGTTTGTAATAGTGTAACATGATTAAATTGCACCGCAAACGACTTTTCCCCATAGACCATAGTATAACAGAATTATTTTGAGTTTCCCTGTAAACTAATTATAAGTGCTACACGTATAATATTCGATAGTAAGCATCGTGTAGTGAACTTCAGTGATGTATATCAATTTCAATATATTTGAAATAGTGTAAAGACATTAAAATACACTGCAAAGGATTTTTCCGCACAGACCATAATGAAACGACATTCTTTTGAGTGCCCCTGTAAGCGAAGTATAAGTGTTGCATACTTCATTGTCAAAAATGAACATGTCATTACATATATCAGTATCATATATACATTTCATGGCAATCCGAGGATATTTACGAGAGTTAGAACACGGACAGACAGACGACAGACAGACAGAAGGCAGACAGAAATTGAATTTATTAAAACTTATCAAACATTTTAGTAGGTGGTAAAAATGTAACAACTAATATATACGGTTAAAATTAAAACATTAAATACAGCAAAAATTACGTACAAAGATACAAAAATGAATGTAAAACAAAACTTTTTTTTTCTAAACACCATCAAAAAGCAGAACACGTATGGAAAGAAGTTAGTCATTCTTCATCAGGCGTAAAAAGATATGCTACGACTTTGAGAGCAGGAAAAAGACTCATGTGTTTATTGTTAATATGTTACTGTCTCTGATATGTATTTTATTATTATTTCTGATATGTATTAATTATTTAGTATAAATTTGCCTTTTTTAATGCAGGTTTATTCATAAATTTAACTTAAATTTATTTTTGCATTCCGTTGCATAAAATAATGCTATCGAAAACAAATGGCTTTAATACTGTCCAAAAATGTGAATGCTATAACTAAGCATAACTATGTATAATAAATAAATTTTTTCATGCAGTTTGATTAAAAAAAACCCACTAACAATCAAACCCTAAAAATGGTTGATAAAATCTGATCAAACGATTCCACGTCCGATGACCTCAAATTTGTCCCGAATTTCCGTCAGTTTCAATAAGACGGGGCTAACTTTTAGGGGTATCTGCCCTTAGAAAAAACGATTATTCGGGCACTTCTGGGTTTGATCAAACGCTAAAAATGGTTGATCAAATCTGATCAAATGATTCTACGTCCGATGACACCAAATTTGTCCCGAATTTTTGTCAGTTTCAATAAGGAGGGGGGGGGGGACGTAACTTTTAGGGTTTCTGCACTTAGAAATATCGATTTTTCGGGCACTTCTTGGTTTGATCCAACGCTAAAAATGGTTGATCAAATGATTCTACGTCCGATGACACCAAATTTGTTCCGCATTTTCGTCAGTTTTCATAAGGGGGGGGCTAAATTTTAGGGCGTCTGCACTTAGAAATATCGATTTTTCGGGCACTTCCGGGTTTTATCAAACGATAAAAAAGGTTGATCAAATTTGATCAAATGATTCTACGTCCGATGACACCAAATTTGTTCCGAATTTCTGTGAATTTCAATAAGAGGTGGGCTAAATTTTAGGGCATCTGCACTTAGAAATATCGATTTTTCGGGCACTTCCGGGTTTGATCAAACGATAAAAATGGTTGATCAAATCTGATCAAATGATTCTACGTCCGTTGACACCAAATTTGTTCCGAATTTCTGTGAATTTCAATAAGAGGTGGGCTAAATTTTAGGGCGTCTGCACTTAGAAATATCGATTTTTCGGGCACTTCCGGGTTTGATCAAACGACAAAAATGGTTGATCAAATCTGATCAAATGATTCTACGTCCGATGACACCAAATTTGTTCCGCATTTTCGTCAGTTTTCATAAGGGGGGGGCTAAATTTTAGGGCGTCTGCACTTAGAAATATCGATTTTTCGGGCACTTCCGGGTTTGATCAAACGATAAAAAAGGTTGATCAAATTTGATCAAATGATTCTACGTCCGATGACACCAAATTTGTTCCGAATTTCCGTCAGTTTCAATAAGGGGGGCGGGCTAACTTTTACGGTTTCTGCACTTAGAAATATCGATTTTTCTGGCATTTCCGGGTTTGATCAAACGCTAAAAATGGTTGATCAAACCTGATCTAACGATTTCTGATAAAAAACACTTTTTTTTTTTTTTTGCGCATTTTTAATTTTCTAAAAGTTATCCCCCCCTGCGCATTTTTAATTAGAAATATCGATTTTTAGGAGATTTCCGGGTTTGATCAAACGCTAAAAATGGTTGATCAAGTCTTATCAATCGACTCTACGTCGGATGACACCGTTTTATTTCCGAAATTCGGTCAAGGGAGGCGCTAACTTGTACGGGACAGCTTATATAAATATCGATTTTTCGGGCACTTCCAGGTTTGATCAAACGCTAAAAATGGTTGATCAAATCTGATCTAACGATTTCTGATAAGAATCACTAATTTTTTTTTTAATTTTGCGCTTTTTTAATTTTCCTAAAAGTTAGCCCCCCCTGCGCATTTTTAATTAGAAATATCGATTTTTAGGATATTTCCGGGTTTGATCAAACACTAAAAATGGTTGATCAAGTCTTATCAAACGACTCTACGTCGGATGACACCGTTTTATTTCCGAAATTCCGTCAAGGGAGGGCAAACTTGTTGGGGACAGCTTATATGAATATCGATTTTTCTGGCACTTCCGGGTTTGACCAAACGCTAAAAATGGTTGATCAAAACTGATCAAATGATTTTACGTCCGATGACACCAAATTTTTCCCGAATTTCCGTCAGTTTCATTAAGGGGAGGGGGGGGGGTAACTTTTATGGTTTCTGCTCTTAGAAATATTAGTTTTTCTTGCACTTCCGGGTTTGATCAAACGCTAAAAATGGTTGATCAAATCTGATCAAATGATTCTACGTCCGATAATACCAAATTTGTTCTGCATTTCCGTCAGTTTCCATAAGGGTTGGGCTAACTTTTAGGGTGTCTGCACTTAGAAATATCGATTTTTCGGGCACTTCCGGGTTTGATCAAACGCTAAAAATGGTTGATCAAATCTGACCAAATGATTCTACGTACGATGACACCAAATTTGTTCCGCATTTCAGCCAGTTTCCGTAAGGGGGGGGGGGCTAACTTTTAGGGTGTCTGCACTTAGAAATATCGATTTTTCGGGCACTTCCGGGTTTGATCAAACGCTAAAAATGGATGATCAAGTCTTATCAAACGACTCTACGTCGGGTGACACAGTTTTATTTCCGAAATTCCGTCAAGGGAGGGCAAACTTGTTGGGGACAGCTTATATGAATATCGATTTTTCTGGCACTTCCGGGTTTGACCAAACGCTAAAAATGGTTGATCAAAACTGATCAAATGATTTTACGTCCGATGACACCAAATTTTTCCCGAATTTCCGTCAGTTTCATTAAGGGGAGGGGGGGGGGTAACTTTTATGGTTTCTGCTCCTAGAAATATCAGTTTTTCGGGCACTTCCGGGATTGATCAAACGCTAAAAATGGTTGAAGAAATCTGATCAAATGATTCTACGTCCGATAACACCAAATTTGTTCCGCATTTCCGTCAGTTTCCATAAGGGGGGGGCTAACTTTTAGGATGTCTGCACTTAGAAATATCGATTTTTCGGGCACTTCAGGGTTTGATCAAACGCTATAAATGGTTGATCAAATCTGATCAAATGATTCTACGTCCGATGACACCAAATTTGTTCCGCATTTCCGCCAGTTTCCATAAGGGGGGGCTAACTTTTAGGGTGTCTGCACATAGAAATATCGATTTTTCGGGTACTTCCAGGTTTGCTCAAACGCTAAAAATGGTTGAAGAAATCTGATCAAATGATTCTACGTCCGATAACACCAAATTTGTTCCGCATTTCCGTCAGTTTCCATAAGGGGGGGGCTAACTTTTATGATGTCTGCACTTAGAAATATCGATTTTTCGGGCACTTCAGGGTTTGATCAAACGCTAAAAATGGTTGATCAAAACTGATCAAATGATTTTACGTCCGATGACACCAAATTTTTCCCGAATTTCCGTCAGTTTCATTAAGGGGAGGGGGGGTGGTAACTTTTATGGTTTCTGCTCCTAGAAATATCAGTTTTTCGGGCACTTCCGGGATTGATCAAACGCTAAAAATGGTTGAAGAAATCTGATCAAATGATTCTACGTCCGATAACACCAAATTTGTTCCGCATTTCCGTCAGTTTCCATAAGGGGGGGGCTAACTTTTAGGATGTCTGCACTTAGAAATATCGATTTTTCGGGCACTTCAGGGTTTGATCAAACGCTATAAATGGTTGATCAAATCTGATCAAATGATTCTACGTCCGATGACACCAAATTTGTTCCGCATTTCCGCCAGTTTCCATAAGGGGGGGCTAACTTTTAGGGTGTCTGCACATAGAAATATCGATTTTTCGGGTACTTCCAGGTTTGATCAAACGCTAAAATTGGTTGAAGAAATCTGATCAAATGATTCTACGTCCGATAACACCAAATTTGTTCCGCATTTCCGTCAGTTTCCATAAGGGGGGGGCTAACTTTTAGGATGTCTGCACTTAGAAATATCGATTTTTCGGGCACTTCCGGGTTTGATCAAACGACAAAAATGGTTGATCAAATCTGATCAAATGATTCTACGTCCGATGACACCAAATTTGTTCCGCATTTTCGTCAGTTTTCATAAGGGGGGGGCTAAATTTTAGGGCGTCTGCACTTAGAAATATCGATTTTTCGGGCACTTCCGGGTTTGATCAAACGATAAAAAAGGTTGATCAAATTTGATCAAATGATTCTACGTCCGATGACACCAAATTTGTTCCGAATTTCCGTCAGTTTCAATAAGGGGGGGGGGGGGGCTAACTTTTACCGTTTCTGCACTTAGAAATATCGATTTTTCTGGCATTTCCGGGTTTGATCAAACGCTAAAAATGGTTGATCAAACCTGATCTAACGATTTCTGATAAAAAACACTTTTTTTTTTTTTTTTTTTTTTTTTGCGCATTTTTAATTTTCTAAAAGTTATCCCCCCCTGCGCATTTTTAATTAGAAATATCGATTTTTAGGAGATTTCCGGGTTTGATCAAACGCTAAAAATGGTTGATCAAGTCTTATCAATCGACTCTACGTCGGATGACACCGTTTTATTTCCGAAATTCGGTCAAGGGAGGCGCTAACTTGTACGGGACAGCTTATATAAATATCGATTTTTCGGGCACTTCCAGGTTTGATCAAACGCTAAAAATGGTTGATCAAATCTGATCTAACGATTTCTGATAAGAATCACTAATTTTTTTTTTAATTTTGCGCTTTTTTAATTTTCCTAAAAGTTAGCCCCCCCTGCGCATTTTTAATTAGAAATATCGATTTTTAGGATATTTCCGGGTTTGATCAAACACTAAAAATGGTTGATCAAGTCTTATCAAACGACTCTACGTCGGATGACACCGTTTTATTTCCGAAATTCCGTCAAGGGAGGGCAAACTTGTTGGGGACAGCTTATATGAATATCGATTTTTCTGGCACTTCCGGGTTTGACCAAACGCTAAAAATGGTTGATCAAAACTGATCAAATGATTTTACGTCCGATGACACCAAATTTTTCCCGAATTTCCGTCAGTTTCATTAAGGGGAGGGGGGGGGTAACTTTTATGGTTTCTGCTCTTAGAAATATCAGTTTTTCTTGCACTTCCGGGTTTGATCAAACGCTAAAAATGGTTGATCAAATCTGATCAAATGATTCTACGTCCGATAATACCAAATTTGTTCTGCATTTCCGTCAGTTTCCATAAGGGTTGGGCTAACTTTTAGGGTGTCTGCACTTATAAATATCGATTTTTCGGGCACTTCCGGGTTTGATCAAACGCTAAAAATGGTTGATCAAATCTGACCAAATGATTCTACGTACGATGACACCAAATTTGTTCCGCATTTCAGCCAGTTTCCGTAAGGGGGGGGGGGCTAACTTTTAGGGTGTCTGCACTTAGAAATATCGATTTTTCGGGCACTTCCGGGTTTGATCAAACGCTAAAAATGGATGATCAAACTTGATCTAACGATTTCTGATTAGAATCACTAATTTTTTTTTATTTTGCGCATTTTTAATTTTTTAAAAGTTAGCCCCCCCCCCTGCGCATTTTTAATTAGAAATATCGATTTTTAGGATATTTCCGGGTTTGATCAAACGCTAAAAATGGTTGATCAAGTCTTATCAAACGACTCTACGTCGGGTGACACAGTTTTATTTCCGAAATTCCGTCAAGGGAGGGCAAACTTGTTGGGGACAGCTTATATGAATATCGATTTTTCTGGCACTTCCGGGTTTGACCAAACGCTAAAAATGGTTGATCAAAACTGATCAAATGATTTTACGTCCGATGACACCAAATTTTTCCCGAATTTCCGTCAGTTTCATTAAGGGGAGGGGGGGGGGTAACTTTTATGGTTTCTGCTCCTAGAAATATCAGTTTTTCGGGCACTTCCGGGATTGATCAAACGCTAAAAATGGTTGAAGAAATCTGATCAAATGATTCTACGTCCGATAACACCAAATTTGTTCCGCATTTCCGTCAGTTTCCATAAGGGGGGGGCTAACTTTTAGGATGTCTGCACTTAGAAATATCGATTTTTCGGGCACTTCAGGGTTTGATCAAACGCTATAAATGGTTGATCAAATCTGATCAAATGATTCTACGTCCGATGACACCAAATTTGTTCCGCATTTCCGCCAGTTTCCATAAGGGGGGGCTAACTTTTAGGGTGTCTGCACATAGAAATATCGATTTTTCGGGTACTTCCAGGTTTGATCAAACGCTAAAAATGGTTGATCAAATCTGATCAAATGATTCTAAGTCCAATGACACCAAATTTGTTCCGCATTTCCGTCAGTTTCCATAAGGGGGGGCTAACTTTTAGGGTGTCTGCACTTAGAAATATCGATTTTTCGGGCACTTCCTGGTTTGATCAAACGCTAAAAAGGGTTGATCAAATTTGATCTGACGATTTCTGATAAGAATCACTAATTTTTTTTTTTTAGTTTGCGCATTTTTAATTTTCTAAAAGTTAGCCCCCCCCTGCGCATTTTTAATTAGAAATATCGATTTTTAGGATATTTCCGGGTTTGATCAAACGCTAAAAATGGTTGATCAAGTCTTATCAAACAACTCTACGTCGGAGGACACCGTTTTATTTCCGAAATTCCGTCAAGGGAGGGGCTAACTTGTAGGGGACAGCTTATATAAATATCGATTTTTCGGGTACTTCCGGGTTTGATCAAGCGCTAAAAATGGTTGATCAAATCTGATCTAACGATTTCTGATAAGAATCACTATTTTTTTTTTTAATTTTGCGCATTTTTAATTTTCCTAAAAGTTAGCCCCCCCTGTGCATTTTTAATTATAACTCATTAAATAAAGTTGATCAAACGACAAAAATTGTTGATCAAATCTGATCAAACGATGATCAAACGAAATGCATCTGTCACTTTCTCATTTTCCGTCATGGGGGGGCTAACTTTTATGAGGTTGTTGTTCGGTATGTTTTCGGGAGCTGTTTTGTTTTGGCGCTGCAAGCGAAAGGGGGCGTGTCTTTCAAATACAAATTAGAATGGTTCTTTTAATTATTAAATGTTAATTAGTTTCTGATTTGCTCTTTTGATTTTTCACGTAATTCCTAATCAACAAATTAGTTTAAATTAATCTTGCTCTCACATTTGTGCACCCCTCTTATGGGTATTTATACGAATGTTGAGCATTTTTCCAACAGAATTTTAATAAAAATGATGCTGTAAATTTTATGCAAAACGTCGTCTGATCTGAGGCCTGGCCTGTGCCGGCGCTCGTATCCTAGAATCGCCATGCGCGGATTCTTTGGAGATCAATTTCGCGTTTTCAGTTTTTAATTATTCTATAAAAAATGCTGTTGTAAATTTTAAGTTTAATATTTTAAAAGTTTAAATCAACTGGTAATTTAATTAATTCGGCCAGAAGGAATATTTTAGAGATTCTTCGAATTTCATGATGATTGAGCCAGAACTTTATAAAGCAATGATGTGCAGCTGCTTTTATTCTCATCCTTCCTCCTTCCTCAAGAATTACAATAAAGATTTTATGGATCCAATCTTATGAAGTATTCATCATTTATAGTCTGCATCTATTTCTTCACTCAAGTAAGACCGTTTAATTCATTTTATTATTATGATTGTTTCTCTTCTTAAGAAATCGACCAAAAGAACAGATGCACAAATTGTGCAGGGTTAATTGCTATTTAAATCACAACTGCAACAAATATTTAA
Organism: Maratus michaelseni; assembly: GCA_963931845.1. NCBI lineage: Eukaryota > Metazoa > Arthropoda > Arachnida > Araneae > Salticidae > Maratus > Maratus michaelseni. Next base: position 285,757,108 of record OZ007591.1, on the reverse strand, counting down.
AAGTTCACTATAACGGCACTTAAATAATTTTCTTCGTCACAGGCTGATGGTACACAAATCAAATAAGGATGTTCTTTAATTTCATGAAACACTAATAAAAACTAATTAAATTTGAGTAAGTGTGGCTTATTAACGAGTTTATTGCAAAACATTTTCTGTTTTTGAAAATAACTAAACATATTTTATAGATCATTTTGGAAAATAAATTATGAAGCATTTCCGCTTAGACCATTTACCTTTTATTTCACATCTTGAAACAAAGTACTTTTTTTCAGACTACATATTATAATTTTTAATCATAATGCTATCCTTACACAGTTGCATTCATTAAGATTTAACGATTTAAAAGAAGTGAGAATGTTGCAGAACTTATTTTCTTTCCCATTCTTTTTATCATCTAACGTAAAAGTTGCGTCTTTATTTTTTAATAAAGAAGATTTAACATGAAACATTGTGTCATATTTTTATTAAACCTAATTAAGACAGAAAAAGGTATCGACCATAAAAAAAGCAGAATTCTTTTTTCAAGCAAACATTATTATCATTATGAAATTGTAAATTTGTTTTTATATTTCTTGTGTAAAATTATTTATTCCTAAGAAAATAAGCCGTATAATATTTTTTCTGTTTTACGATAAAGTTACATGATCAATATAATAAAGCAAAAACATTATCCTAATGTGTAGATATACATAAAGGTTTTTTTCTTAAGGATTTTATTGCAGGTTTTAAAATGAAGGAAAACCATGTATTAACATGTTACAAAACAGAATCTTTCCTGAGTGGAGCTTGTTTGTATTTACATTACAAATAAGATATTTTTTTCAGTGTCAAATTATATTTAAATTTAAATTAATTTATCTACTGACCAGGATTAAATTCTTACCTTGATCTTTTTGATTTGTCAGCAAATTCTGTTAAGCGGCCTTTATTATTCCCAAATAATTTTTATTTCTGATATAATTCTTCTAAACAAATAAGTATGTTGTAAGTTTATGAGCAAACTTTCCATTGTCTATTTCTGACTTCAAATCCCTGGTCATCTCATTCATTATTCCCAATTCCTTGCAAACGTTAAGCATATTGTATCTCCAATATTCATTGCAACTTTAATAGCAGTCTCTTCTGAAAAAACAAGTGTATGGCTAGGTTCAACTAGTATATCACATGCAGTTTTAAACTTCTGATTTTAAGTTTTTAACACTTTCCAACATAGTTGAAAAGTGTTTATGACTTCGGTTTGTCTGGCCGTCTGCCGTCTGTCCGTGCTCTAACTCCCGTAAATATGCTCGGATTGCCTTGCAATTTTTATGTTATTGTCGATATCTATAGCACGTTCCCTATTTCAACTGAAGTGTGTAGAACTTATAGTTTTTTTTACAGAGATACACAAAAAAATTCCGTTACATTACGGTCTATGGGGAAAAATCATTTCCGGTTTATTTTAATGATGTTACACAATTGCAAACACATTGTAATTTATATATATCACTAAGGTATATTACAAGAAGCTTAATATGGAATAGGGTGTGCATAGCACTTATAGTTAATTTAAAGGGACAGTCAAAAGAATTCCGTTACATTACGTCTATGGAGAAAAATCGTCTACGGTTAATTTAAATAATGTTTCACTATTTTAAACGCATTGAAATATATATATATATCATTAAGGGGAATTACAAGAGGTTTACTACAGAATATTGTGTGTATAGCTGTCATCGTTCATTTACAGGGACACACAAAAGAATTCTCTACTGTCTGTTAATAATAATTCCTGGAAGTGCGTTTTAAGTTACTGAACGCGATTTTAAATTTAACTCGTTTTCTGTTTATTACGTGGTGTGTATAAATTCTGTAGATCATATACAGGGAAGCACAAAAGTTCGCGAACACATTTCCGTTTATTGACAGAAACTCCAGAAGGAGAATTTTAAACTGTGCTACGCAATTCTTAACTAAACTAAGATTTAGCATCCTATGTAGTATATATACAAATCTATATTTCATATACAGGGCTGAATAAAAGTATTCGGTGCAGAATGAAAGTATTTTCCGAATATTGTATATGTTGGAAATATATGTTGGAAATTCCTGAAATTACGTTTTTAAATATGTTATGTGTTTTCCAAATTGTTTACTTAGATGTTATCTTTCAGCTTATTAAACGGTAATGATTTGTAAAATTATTTTGCAAGCGTTGGAAAGTGTTACATAATCTATGCTTGACGCATGATTTTTTGTTCTTGTTTAGAGTTTGTCTGCAGATCTTTCAGCCTTCTCTAAGTTCCATGCAATTTAGTTGAAAACACTGAATGTATAAAAATACCATGCGAAAAAGTGGAATGTTCTAAAAGGAACGCTTATATATATCATCTATTCTAATACGAGCAAATCTTGTGTGTGTGTGTGTGTGGTTATGCAAATTTTATATTAAAAACGGCTCTAACGGTTTTGACGAAATTTTTCATCCTACCGTTTTGGGGCACCAGAAAACGATTGGGCTAAGTCACATGTTCGAGAAAATTCGATTAGTGGGTCATTTTGGGTCATGGTCAAGCTAATTGTATCTAAAAAACGGTTCAAACGATTTTGACGAAATTTTGTATTCGACCCTTTTCGGGCACGAGAAGACTATTGGGCTGGGTCACATGTTTGAGAACTTTCGATTAGTGGTTCATTTTTGGGTCAACGCGGGTCAAATTAATTTTATCTAAAAAACGGCTCTAACGATTTTGATTAAATTTTGTATTCTACGAGTTTCGGGCACGAGAAAATCATTGGGTTAGGTCACATGCTCAAGAAAATTCAATTAGTGGGTCATTTTGGTCATGGGTCATTAGGGGTCAAACTATTTTATATTAAAAACTGCTCACACTATTTACACTAAATTTTGCATCCCATGGTTTTTAGACACGAGAAGACTGTTGAGCTAGGTCCCATGTTCGAGAAAATTCAATTAGTGTGTCATTGTGGTCATGTGTCAAGCTATTTTATCTTAAAAACTGCTCAAACTATTTACACTAAGTTTTGCATCGTATGGTTCTCGGACACGAAAAGACTGTTGGGCTAGGTCACATGTTCAAGAAAATTCATTTAGTGGGTCATTTTGGTCATGGGTCATTAGGGGTCAAGCTATTTTATCTTAAAATAGTTCATCTTAAAATAGGTCATTTTGGTCATGGGTCATTAGGGGTCAAGCTATTTTATCTTAAAATAGTTCATCTTAAAATAGGTCATTTTGGTCATGGGTCATGATATTTGAACTCAAATTTAATTTTGACCGAGCATAGCTTGGTCTTCCCTGCTCTTATATATTAGAACATGTAAGTCATTTCTATAAATCAAGCAGAAAAAAAAATCTGCAGGTATAACTTTATATGCTAATAATTATGTTTTATGCTCAATAATGATAAAATTTAAGTTATTAATATATGTATATATATATATATATATATATATATATATCTTACTTATAATAAAATCCAAAGGCGAGAAAGTGTCTGTAACGGTACCGGGTTGTACCACTCTGCGATTCGACCGTAGTTAAACGCCATGTTAGGCTTACTGAAAAAGAAGTTATATTATCTACTTTAGTCGTTTAAATATTTGTAAAAGCATATTCAAGCTTTTAAATCTTTTAATTTTGTTTATAACCTTAAAACACTATTTCATAAAAAAAATGTATATTAACATTTCTGTTAAAAAAAATTCTGTAAGTACTTTTTTTTTTCGGAATGCGGTGATTTATTTCCTTGGGAGAGATTTGAGGTTTATTCAGTATAGTGTCGCCATCTACTGGCAGATTTTGAAATTAACTTCCATCGTTCCGTATTTCGGGTCCTCCCGAAATTCACGATTATTTGACAAAATTCATGTTTTTTTTCGTGATTCTTTGACAAAATTTGCATTTTTTTCTGCTGTTCTTTGACAAAATTTCATTTTTTCGTAGTCCTTTGAAGAAATTTGCGTTTTCTTTTTGCGATCCTTTGAGGAAATTTGCGTTTTTTGCTATTCTTTGACGAAATTTGCCTTTTATTCACGATCCTTTGACGAAATTTCACTTTTTTCGCGATCGCTTAGCGAAATTAGACATTTTTTCGCAGTGCTTTGAAGAAATTTGTGTTTTTTTTCTAGACCCTAAATGATGATGATCTAAAATGATTTGTTTTTAATTTCGGGAAGAGAAGGGGGGGGGCGTGTTCCCCCGCAACTGAAGTAACAATATTTTAGTGATTAAACATTGAAACACAATGGACTGAAAAAAAATTAGGAATCGGTAAAATTTTCGAAAAATTTCAGAAAATCTAAAATTTTAGTAAAAATTTACAAATTTTCGAATTTTTCTTTCCGGACTTCGAGTTTTTCGGGATTTTGGATTTTCGGATAATGGGTCATATACTGTAAAATGATTCTTTCTTATCAAACGTAATTAAAATATAAGAAATGCATAGTACAGCGTAATTTCCATTTAATTTTGCTTATGTAATCAAACAATGAGTTATATGGTTAGTCAAGCTGTTTAAAAACTCATTGATAACACTTTTTTACAAAAGTTTCGCACATGGATTATTTGTTAATATTTGATTTTGTCAAATCGTTGAACTATTTCAGAAATTTAATACTAAGTAAAAAAAAAAAAAAAAATATATATATATATATATATATATATATCCTTATTATTTTTATTTGTAGAAATCATTTGTCCTTTTTAAAATGTATTTTTCTACAATATAAACCTTTCAATAATAAATCTCCATGCTGTTTGTTTGTATGAAGTCTTATGAAAATGAAACGCAGATCAAACAATCCGTCATTTTTGACGGGGTTATATACTAGTATATAATAAAATACATTACCACAGAGTATTTTATTTATGAAGTATGATGGTATGAAGTATGAAGTATGAAGGAATTTAATAGATACCAACAAAAACAGCTCGGGTTTAAACAAAACAAAATCTTAAAAATGAAAATAACATCTCTGCAAAAAAGTTTATGCTTGGACAAACCAAAACTATCTGTAACAAAAAAGTTTATATGTTACATATGTTATTTATATTTCATTTTACTTTTACTTTTACTTGTTCAGCATCAGAACAAAGATTAAAATAAACGAGTTATAAAAATATAAATGGACTAAAGTATTTTTCTTTTTTCGTTTTTTTTTGCATTATTGCATAATGCAGTGTAATTAGCTAGTCAATATAAAAACGGTAATAAAAAACTATCCAAAAAAGAGGAAATAAAAAAGCTATAATGCAGTTGTATACTGAAAAATGAAAACTGTTACCTCTGGGGGTGCCAATCCAGATGCAGGTATCTCATCTAAAATTGGTTCAAAATTAGGAGAACTGTTTGGAGTAAAGTCAGACTTCTACCCTGGGGTGCTCCTGGTATCTTGTACTAACAGAAGCTGCTCCATTTCCCTTTACCATGATTCTGGAGGTCTTCGGTTTCGTGGGGATGATTTAGCAGTGCTAAACCATCTGGGATTAGAAACAACAACAACAAAATGAAAACTAAATATAACTTATATATATATTGTTTTATCACACAAACTATATAGTAAATCATTGTACGTAACAGGAAACTCAATAAATGCAGGAGAATATACCTTTTAAATATAACCAGTTGTTTTAAAAGTACTAAATATTTATCTTTGTATCGAAAACGTATATTGTTTAATATTATATGATGTACATATTTAATGATTTCGTTTACCTAAACATTTTCAAAATTTTATTAAATATGTATTATAATTTTAACTAAGGATCCCCTAACCTGGGGTTCCCGTACCCCTGGGAGTAAGGGATGGAACAGTTCGAGGTACGAGTAAATTACACTGTTAATGACGGATAATGCAAAAAATAGATTTAAAATGTATGCAGAAAAACAAATCTCTAAACTTTTCACATACAAAAAAAACAAATGTAAAAATATATTTGCATTGATGTATGTCTCTATTAACTCCGTCCACTTCTAAAATCATCTTGCGATTTCGCATGAATCCCTCCTTTTATTTTGTAGTCCTTTTCTTTTTAGTAATTCTTGAAATATCTAGAAAAAACATGAATCGTATCGGGTCTTCTGTTTTCGTTGATTTCATTTAAAACCCATTTGAAAATAGGTCATCAATTTAGTGTTCGGTTAGTCAGCATTAGCTCATTAACATATATTAATGGGTGTAGCTTCATCCTTTCTTTATGAGTGCATAATTTTAAATATTTAGCTATTATTTAGTGGTTTGAGTAACTTTATGTTGATATTGTATTGTGGTTCAAAAGGGATAAGTGGTTGAAAATTGGAATTCTGACTAGAACTGCATCCAACTTGTAACTGGCATAAGAACGTTACTAATGAACGAAAACGAAAATATTGGAACGGGTTTATGTGAGAAAATTGTACGCAAAAAAGAAGTCTAAACAAGGTGTACGTGAGAGAAAAAAGGTTGGGAATCTTTTCTGTTCTATTGCCTCTGATTAATAAATACAAGCTGGTGTCTCTGTTATAAGTCTTATTTATTTTAATGTCCAAGTGGCTTTAAATATATTGATATTATCTAAATTATTTCATACTTTATATGACTTTTTTCGCAACAATAATAAATCTGTTATATTCAGCTATTTTGCATATTTTTCATGAAAAAAAAAACATATGTATGTCCGAAAATTATTCCTCCAAAATTAAAACCATTTTCATTTGTTTTGCATTTTACACATTTACAAAGTTATAATTTTATCAAGCATTCTTTGGTAAATTAATTTTCAAATCTATTGCACATTACTTTATTGCAGTTACTCAAATATTTTGTACGGTGATAACGCATATTACGCTTGACAAAATGATACATTTTCATTCCAGATTATGAGTCCAATTTCTCTTCTTAAGGACTATCTATCTTAAATAATCAGTGCATCTGACATGAAAATCTGTCTTCAAAATATTTCAACAAATCGAAGTCACAGAATGTCAGTTAGATTTTTTCATGTGTAAGAAACTGTATACAGCTCTCAAATTTCATCTAAACATTTAAAGTGACATGTTGCAAAAACAATTACTTGAAGATAAAATTTATGTGATCGCGCTTAATTTCTCATATTGACAATTTGTATAAAAAAGAAAGATTCCAAAATAAATTAAAAATTCCGATACACATTCATACGCCATAATTACAGACTAAAAAATCGCTGTATAAATTTCAAACATATATTCATTGTAAAGTTATGGAGGATTTTAGAAATGAAAATAATCTATAAATTGTTTTCTGATAACCTATGTTTCTGTTCTATGTGTATCTATAAATTCTGAATCCGTTTTTTAACGAATAATGAATTGTTTATATATTTTCTTTTATTATTTAAGATTGTATTTCGTTAAGTAGGCATCAGGCAGTTTGTCTTTTTATTAGAAAACACATTAGAAGTTAAATACATATATGGCTCGGTTATCTTATACCGGGTATATTATTTTACTTTACGTTTTAACAGCAAAATATTGTGCATATTTTATAAATCTGGGTAATTATTATATTTTTCAGTATATTCGTATTACTAGAATACTATATACAGGGTGTCCCAAAAGTCTCCGTACAACTTCAAAAATGTATTACAAAAAAAAAAAAAAAAAATAGGCCTACAGCAAAAATAATTACAAAAGTACATAGAGTGACTTAAGTTTTTTTTTTCTACTATCTTAGAATACTTGTACATGAGATCCTTTCGTTGAACGAAGAATATCAAGTCGATATTCCAATTCCATCCACGTGCGTTTCAGCATGCTAACATCAACAGTAGTTACAACTGTTTTATGAAATCTGAACAAAAGTTAATAGTCTCAAGGAATTGAAAGAAAAGATCCAAACAGCAGTAGCTACTGTTGATGTTAGCATGAAAAACGTTCGTGGATTGAATTGGAATATCGTCTTGATATTCTTCGTGCTACAAAAGGATCTCATGTTGAAGTTTACTGAGGTAGTAGAAAAAACTTTTTAAGTTACTCTATGCACTGTTGTAATTATTTTTGCTGTAGGCCTATTATTTTTATGTAACGAATTTGTGAAGTTGTACGGAGACTTTTGGGACACCCTGTATATAATACTTCTTATCTTCGTTATTTTAAATTCCTTGAATTAAGTTAATATTTTTTTGTTTTATTTCTGTATTAATGTTAGCCTATCTCAAATTTAAATACCTTTAATTTTACACATTTATATTCAAATATTGCACTTAATTCTGCCACATCAATTTCAAGTTCATTGACTCTGGCATTACTTTATCATGCAAGAGAACAAAGAAAAGAAAAAGTGTAAGAAACCAAATACTCAAACTATTACCCAAACAGTTCAAGTTACATGCTCTCAGACTGACGGTTTGTACAAGAAAAGGCAAGATCGAAAGAATAAATTAGGAATTTCAGAACATATAAGTACGTCATGAGAACAAGAAAAAAAGTGTTAGATAAATTTCAAGCATATATTCACTTTAAAATTACAATGGACTTTAGAAAGTGAGAAGATATTTTATTATTTCAACTGTCATTTTAAATTTCGTTTTCTTTAAATTCAGTAAAGTAATCATTACACTTTTAAATAGTTCAAGAAAAGACTTCAATTCTACACTTAAGAGAGTAGTAATGTAATGCTTTTTCGCTGTGGAGCTCCCTGAAGTCGTGATTTCAACCAGACAAAGCAGAGTGATTACGAAAGGGAGAATAAGAGGTGAACAAGATTACAATCCAATACAAGATTTTCCATCTATTCATTACATTTTCTGTCTTTGGGAGGTGGGTCCTGGTTCCTTAAAATGTAAAAGAAAACACTATTATCTTTTAAAAACATTTTAGAAATTTTTTTAATTTTAAATTGTGAATTTTAAGCTGTTCTACGTGTTTCCTAACTAAACTAAAATTTAGCATCCGATGTTGTATATGAACAAATCTATAGATCATATACAGGACTGAATAAAAGTATTTGGATATTTTTCCGAATATTGTATATAATGGAAATATATGTTGGAAATTCCTGAAATTACGTGTCATAAATATGTTATGCGTTTTCCAAATTGTTCACTTAGATGTTATCTTTCAGCTTATTAAACGGTAATGATTTGTCAAATTATTTTGAAAGCGTTGGAAAGTGTGACATAATCTATGCTTGACGCATGATTTTTCGTTCTTTTTTTTAAAAAATGATGGGTAGCGAGTCCCTTAAATACTTAGATTTGTCGTATTACTCTATTGCTGTATGTAAGAAACTGCTCTAAATAACAACTAAAATATTATTTAAGACTATAGTGCACAACATACTCTACGTCTCTTATCCGCTGTTAACGAACAGTTACGTTATTCAAACAACTTTAACATGCACGCTTTTATTAATTCTTCACGAGATTTTATTCACTGCTATAATAACAAGATTGTTCCAAAATGCTTCTGCAAATGTAAATAAAGTGGACATCAATTGGATTTGAAAATTGAAGTTTATACACAGAAGAGTTCATTAAAGTACACGGAAATGCAAATAATGTCAGTTTCGAAGTATCTCATCTACATTCCGCTTTGAATATAAAGGAATAAACACAAAAGAATTAATCTAATGAAATGGCGAATGTTTATGCAAAGTGAAACTATCTTTTGGTTATTTGAAACTGGTAAATAATAAATTTTCATTTACCAGAGTAACTGAAAATTTAAAAATAAATTTAACATTATGTGAAGTAAAAAATGAATTATGTTGCATATTCTGTAAATTTTATTTTATAATATATTACAGATTTGAACAACGCATGCAAAATGCACATTAATTTAATTTAAAATGCGGAATATATATGATGTAAAATTGCTATTAATAATATACAAATTCATGCAAATATTATTTCTAAAGTAGAAACAATGCAAGATACATAAAAAGTACATTGTGACTTACAGTTTAATGCATTTTATATTTAAAAATATCGTCAAATATTTTAAGAAAAAGCATTATGTGGTTATTTTTGCAGTTAGTATTTTTTTAAATATAATTTATATATGCAATGAATTATGCAATGAATTTGTAAGAATATTAAAAACTATAAAAATAATCGCATATAATATAATAAAAGAATTTCAAAAATTGACATCGTTAACCATTTTTTTAGAGACAGTTATTGAAAACCTGCATAGGATATTTTATTGTCTATGTTCGAGAAACTATATTTTCACATCAAACAAAAAAAATAAAAAACCTTTTCGCTTAAGTGTCTAGCTACTATCTTATGAAGGTAATCTATAGCCGAGTTAGTTTTGAGTTTTGTGAGCAATTGCGGTGTTTTGAATTCTAACATTGGTGCCTGAATTAGCTATCGATTCTGACATCATTTATATTTCGCAAAGTATGCTTGAATTTCCGGTAATATGTTTTTTTTAAGTTATTTTGTGAAAATATATGGAAATTAAGTATTTTCTGTGTAAATACGGCTATAGGAGTTAGATTTAGCAGATTTTGTCGCATCTCGTCCTTGGTGGTGTTGAAGAGAAATATGCTTGGCTCCGTTCGGATCAACTTCTGTATGGCTTTTCTCTATATAAAGAGACGCTGCGTTTTTGAATCCGATAATAAAACTTGTTAAGTCTTGTCCCGGTTTTTGTTTTAGATTGAAAAACTCAGTCTGTACCTGCGTAAATGATTTCTTGATTTTAAACAAATCTAATAATTTCTTTTTGAATTCGTTGTAGTTTTTCTCTTCTATAAGCGATTTATTTTGTGAGAGTTTCTCTCTCGCAGTACCCGACAGTTTCGCTTTCAAAATTGTAAGCTTCGCATCTTCTTTTAATATTTGTTTAGTTAAGTCCTCAAATTGTCTGAGAAAATACTCGCAATCACTTAACTTTTTCCCATCGAAATTCGGGATTAGAGAAATTATTGTGTCCACTGATGGATCTGCCATAGTGTTACTCGTATCAGTTTGCTTTTCTTTATTTAACTTTTTTATATGCCCTCGCGTTAATACGCCAGAAAAATTCGAGTTCAAGCTATTTCTAAGATTTCTACGATTCTTTTTTGGCATTCAGCTTTTTGATATTTAAATTTTATTTAGATACTGAATTCTAAATCTAACTTTAAAAATGCATGGAAATTCTTACACCTAAAAATATTATTAAGCTGAGTGTAAACATTTGAAAATTTCAAAAATATCAAAATATAAATGAATTATACAATAAAGTATACAGTATCAAAATATATATGCATTAACAATCTACTCATACACTATTTTATCTGCTACATAAATCCTTATCATTTTTTTTTACCTTGCGATTACAACTTCTGTATCTGAAGTATAGGTATTAATCACCATTATAACAATTTTTTCATATATTTTCCATTTATTATATATACAACATCAATATACCATATTTAGTTGAATTTGCCATTTACTAAATCACACACTTGCTGGTAGTTTAGCCTTTATTATTGTTATTATTATTATTGAGGAAGTAAGTTAAAATACAAAAAAAAATATTTCATTTACTGTCAATAAATTAGTCTTCTCAATAGAAATATTTAGCTTATTATAATATGCAATATCATTATCTATTTTTCTTTCTTTCTTTCTTTATTATTATTTTTTAAATTTATTATATTATTATATGCATACATATAATTTTTTTTTATCTGAGCCTGTATATTATCATACACCAAAAGTGTTTAAAGTACTAATGTCCTAACCCAGTTAAAGATTTTTTTTTCGTTAAAATTGGCCTAAGCCAATCACAAAAATTAAAAAAAAACAAAAAAAAACTGAGACGCGGCACCACTAAATTATATTGGAATGCAGATGTTGAAGAGAAATATGCTTGGCTCAGTTAGATTAATTATTTAAAAATTTATCCTTTAATTTTCCTTCTACTTGCTGCCCATTCCAACATAACCCTTTTGCTGGGACAAGTAGATCATAATTAAATTTTAAAATTAAATACATAAAGGTTTCTCTGGGGTTGGCTAATAGAATAATTTAATTTACTAAGAATATAATAATAAAAATAGTCCTTAGAGATTAAGTTTAGAATTACTTAACTTTTTCCCATCGAAATTCGGGAGTAGAGAAATTATTGTGTCCACTGATGGATCTGCCATAGTGTTACTCGTATCAGTTTGCTTTTCTTTATTTAACTTTTTTATATGCCCTCGCGTTAATACGCCAGAAAAACTCGAGTTCAAGCTATTTCTATGATTTCTACGATTCTTTTTTGGCATTCAGCTTTTTGATATTTAAATTTTATTTAGATACTGAATTCTAAATCTAACTTTAAAAATGCATGGAAATTCATACACTTAAAAATATTATTAAGCCGAGTGTAAACATTTGAAAATTTCAAAAATACCAAAATATAAATGAATTATACAATAAAGTATACAGTATCAAAATATATATGCATTAACAATCTACTCATACATTATTTTATCTGCTACATATTTTACCTGCTGAAAATATATGAAAGTATTGTTATAATGGTGATTAATACCTACATTGCATGTATATTGCATTGTGTTTTTTCGAAGTAGCCCATTACCCTTCTGAGAACAATCGTTCTTGCCCCTAGCTGACTTTCAAAGGTTGAAACCTAAATAAACAAACATCTACTAGGTAATTTAAATGAGAAGACTCCAAATAATTAACATTAAACTTTATTTACAATATTTACAGTAGAAGCATTATTTAAATTAATATAATTATACAGCTATAATGCAGTTTTAAAACATGGAGTAATGATTAATATTCTCAGAGGTTATATTCATATATGTAATTAAGTTTTTAATATCAAGTTTGAAAATCATGTTTTTTTTTTTTTTTTTTTTTGAATTTAGGGAAAATCACAGAGAAAACAACATTACAATTTTGCCCGTTTGCTCGGCGCTCAGGGGGTAAATTTCTTTTCGAAAAAGTATTTTTTATCTAAATTGTAAATCCGTATCAAGTAACTTTAATTTCTCAAAATATTTTTCTGTTTTTATTTTAATTAATTTTTTCGTTATTATTTCTTTCTTTGGGTAAATATTAACAATTTTTAACACTTCCCAACCAAGTTGAAAAGTGTTTATGACTTCGGCTTGTCTGTCCGTCTACCGTCTATCCGCTCTAACACGCGTAAATAAATTCTTTTTACGTTATTCTCCTTTACTATAGCATGTTCCCTATTGCAAATTAAGTGTGTTGCACGTTTAGTTTTTTACAGGAACATTGAAAAGTATTCCGTTACATTACAGTCAATGGGAAAAAATCGTTTAAAGTGCATTTTGATGATTTTACGCCACTTGAAGCATGATAAAATTGATATACAATTAAGAAGCGCACTAAAACATGCTTTTTGTAGCATATGGGGTGCAAAGCATTTATTTTTCATTTACAGGGTCAAGCAAAAGAATTCTGTTACACTTTGTTCTACGGGGAAAAATCGTTTGCAATGTAATATAATGATTTTTCACTATTTCAGACATAATGAAAATTATATGTATTACTGAGGAGCAATAAAAATTGCTCGCTTAAAAGTATGGTTTGCATTCCGTTTATCGTTCATTTACAGGAACACACAAAAGATATCGGTTGCAATTTACTTGCGATAATGACAGTCTATGTGTGATAAGTTTTAAACTTCGGTTTGCGTTTTAAAATTTAACTAAAATTGTTCATAGTACGTGGTGTGTATAAATTCTGTTGATCATATATACAGTGCTACACAAGGAAATTAGCATATTACTGACTATAAGAGTGAATTGCGTAGGGTAGTTTTTAATTGTGTTACACATTTTCCTGTTGAAGTATAGTTAGTAGACTTATATAAGTTTGTGGAAAATAAATAAATTCACATACATCTACTCAAAGAACAAGGTACATTGTCGTTTATAGTTGGTAATTGCTGGAAGTTTTTTTTAAGTTGCCTTATGCAATTTGTACCTGAATTAAATTTTAGCTAAATATGGGGTGTGTACAAAAGTATTTGGATAATATAAAGGGTTGTACAAGAGATTTCGAGTGCATTTCCATCGATTGGCGAAAATTTTGCTAAAAGTGAATTTTCTAACTGAACTAATTTTTATCATGCTCTGTAGTATATATTCAAATCAATAGATAATATACAGGGCTGCACAAAATATTTCGACTACATTTTTTAGTGTGGATGCTAAATTATAAAACCGAACTTTTAAATGTGTTATGCTTCCTATACTGTATACATACTTCTTTCATCTTATTTAACGGTGAAATTTCGTTACATTTTTCTGAATGTGTTGGAAAGTGTTTCATAATCTATGCTTGATGCATGATTTTACGTTCTTGTTCTAAAGTGAAATAGTTCATTGCTTTGCACCCCAAAAATTTTTTGTACCTGTTCTTAATAAACAACAATTAAATAGATGCAATACATACACTCAAAACTGACAAAAGTACATTTCTTACCCTATTTAATTTCGTTTTCAAAAAGAGTAAATTAATTTGAAACTCTACTAAATATTTCAAATTGTTGTCATGATAATATGTATATTGGTAATTACCTCCACCTTTTCGGAGATTATTAATTAAGTTATTTCATAAATTATAAAAATGCAATTAAGGATTTTACATGAAAAGTATTTTTGTCTTTCATTAAGTGAAGAAATTTAAGACATTTCTACGCCAGAAACAAATAAAGAAATATTTTTTTATTCTCTACGTAGTTTCTTTTTTAAATATAATACTTTTATCTAAAACCCTATGCATTTTTTCAATTTTAATAAAAAATTAATATTTGCTGATTTTTTTAATTTTTCTAAAATTCCAATGCAGCAATAGTTTGGATTTTCTCTATTTTTGTCTAAAGTATGTTTAGAAAAATGAAAAAAAAATGCAAAGTATTATTTCACGGGAAATATTAAATAGGGTGATAACATTATGTTGTACTTGAAAAGTTTAAGTTGATTAGATGAGCCAGCCAATGGTGGCCAGTAATGCTAAGGTAGTCCAATCCCCCTCCCCCATAAAAAAAAGAAAAGGAGAATTAATTTCAATTATAATCACAAGATGGTGCAACTGCATTGAAAATCATGTATCAGCAGTGCATGTGGCTCAATTGGAAGAGGCAAAATTCATCATCTGCCATTCTTTGCAGTGTTTTGACTTTTGAGTAACAGTCGTTCTAATTTCGAGGTAAGACGTTATTTTCATTTATGTGTGTTTACATTCTTACAACTTTGAGTTATGATACGTTTTCTGAAATACTATTTCTTTCTCTTTAACCAAATTTATTTTCTAATAAATTTATCAGATAATAGTTTTACGTCGTTCAAATGACAATGATATGCATGTTCCCAATGTGGCCCGGTACCCAAGTTACCTTGGGAGCAATTGGGCCACCTTAGGAAACAAGTATGGAAATTAATATAGTAAGGGTTATTTTCAAAATTACTCTTAACTATCAGAAAATAGTAATTTATAACAATAAAAGTTGTATTTTATATTTAAGTATTGAATAGTGGTTATAATTTTGTTTCCATGTCGGAAAAATCTCACGAAATCTAAACGAAACATGTTATTTCTTGGCCTAGTTATTGTTATAAGTATGAATATATGTATATATACAGGGCTGTTATAATTAAAGTTCACCTATTCAGAAGGCTCTGGAGCCGGTTCTATGGTTCCAAACGAAGCAAAATTTCACTAGTATGTAGTTGAAGAGATGCGCTCTGCGAAAATTCAAAGAAAAAGTTAAATTTTTTGTCAATAGGTGGCGCTGCGCCAATATTTAAGCAGTTATTTGCAGATTCCTTTATTTTGTAAAAAACAAAATGCAGGAAATTTTATTTCACAGTTGGTAAAAGTAAACTTTTTCAGATTCGTTATATCAAGTTCGGTCAATCCAGATGAAACACACAAAATCACAAAATTTCACTCAAAGCTTGAAAAAGATCACATTTTGTTCAAATTTTCGACGAACGACTTCAAAGTGACGTCGCAACTTAGAAAACTTGAAATACCCTTCTAACCACCTGACGATTTAAAACTTGCTGATAAAGTATGTCTGTGATTTCTTTGACACTGGAACAGTTGATTGTTTCTGAAAATCATTTGAATCTACGCTTTGTGGAGAATGGTAACTTTGAAAGAAAAGGCACTTCTTGTAAAATGTGCCAGCTATTGCGAACGAAGTCGATATGCCGATGTCTACTGTGAGAAAAGTGATGCGCCAAATTTTGCGCTACTATCCATACAAGATTCACAGGGCGCAACAACTAATACAGGGTGATACCGAAAGTCGGCTGTCATTTTCACTACAGTTTCTTGCACGAATGAATGTGGACAATTCTTGGCCCTGGAATATTCTATGGAGTGATGAAGTGCATTTTTATTTAAACGGACAAGTGAACACGCGCAACTGTCGAATTTGGGCGAAAAAGAATCCTAATGTTGTCCAAGAAGTTCCATTACATGCAGTTAATGTGACGGTGTGGTGCGGTTTCACAGCTACGTTTATGATAAGGCCATATTTTTTTGAGGAACTAACATCCACAGGACCCATTACATGTTCCGTAAATGGGGGAAGGTATCTCAATATGTTGTCAAATTTTCTGATTCCCGAGCTGCAACAGCGAGGCTGGCTTCAAAATATCGTGTTTATGAAAGACGGTGCACCACCGCACATTACTAGAGCAGTTCGGACTTTCTTAACAAGCCATTTTACAGAAGACTGTATCATAAGTCGTTATTTTCAAACAGTCTGGCCACCACGATCGCCTGCTCTAACACCATGCGATTTTTGGTTGTGGGAATTTTTGAAAGATTCTGTATCTAAAGACAGATGTCAGACAATCTATGATCTGAAAGACAGTATTAGATTTCATATTCGCTCAATCTCACAGGACAGTTTATGCAATGCTGTAGAAAGCACAATTCTGAGAATGGAATGCTTTATTGAAAATGGTGGGGGATTCGCTGAGCATGCGTAATGTTATTCTTCGTTATTTCCTCACTGCCGAGCGACATGTTTTATTTTTGTTGATGCAGATTACGTCACATGAAATTATATTCATTTTTCTGTATTGTTTGGGGTCACAGGTCAGACTCTAGAGCTGTCTGATTAGGTGAACTTTAATTATAACAATTCGCAGTTCGTCGAAATTTGTTGAAACTTTTAAATTTGTGTGCTTCGTCTAGATTGACTGAAATTGGTATAATGAATCTGCAAACATCGCCTTAAATATTTTCGCAGCGCAACCTACTGACGAAAAATGTAACTAATTTTTTTTTTCGATTTTTGCAGAGCGCATCTCTTCACTAGTGAAATTCTGTTTCGTTTCGAGCCATAGAACCGGTTCTAGAGCCTTCTGAATAGGCGAACTTTAATCATAACAACCCTGTATATATATGTGTGTGTGTGTTTGTAGTTTTATGTGTTTAACATTAAACATTGTTCTGCTAATGCTAAACATGTTTTATTTTTCCAGAGCAAGTGAAGCCATGGTAGCGAAGGATCGAAAGCTAGGATTAACATGGATGCAGAGAAACTTGGCAAAGCTATGGACGCTAATTTGAAAGAAGGTATGCTAGTTAGACAGCCAGCCGAGATCTTTAAAATGCCGAGAACAACACCACGTAAACGTCAGACCACGTTTATTCCGGTATCTGAAATATCTTATCTGAAGAGCAAGAAACAGGCATATGCAGAAGAATAAACAGATTTGCAGATGAAGGTGCTCCTGTCACCCCAAAACGTCTCAAGTGGTCAATGTACCACTTTTATGATTTAAATAAAATACAAAAGGCATTTAGCAAAGAGAAAAGTATGGCTGGAAGGAAGAGGATAGATTTATTTATAAAAAGGCATCCAGATCTAAAAGTCACACAATCTCAACCCAGCATGAGCTCAAAAGATTAAGTAGGCGACCATTGTAGGCAACCATTTCGATATATTTAGAAAGTAAAGCCATTTATGAATTTGTACCTGAAGCTTCAGTCAATTTAAAATGCCGTCGAAAAAGGAACATGGCTGTGATTGCACAAGCAGGAAGTTGTTAAGCACGAAAAGGAGCAAAACGTGTCCATATTATCACTCCAGAACACGGATTGTGACCATTGTGGATTGCGGCAATACATTAAGTCAGGTTATGCGTCTAGTTATTCCTTTAAGGATGAAACGTTGAAACCTGAATGGCTTGACAACATGCCTCATGGAAATGAGTTATTTATGACCCCAAACAGATCAATGAACTTTGTAACCTTTCCTATATGGCTAAGTCATTTCGAATAGTACAAAGCATCACAACATGCGTTTCATCCAATTTAGATGTTAATATTGTAGAAAAAGATATAAACTTGAGGTTAATCTTATTTCCTTGACCAGGAACACAAAGCATGAGCTCCAGTCATTCACAAATCACTTACTGGGATGATGAGGTTTCCGATCGCGAGGAAATTACTCGAACGAGAACACACCAGCCGTGCAATTCAATTTTGCAAAACATCTTCAATGATATATGAAATAGAGCAGAGAATCCCTAAAAATATAAGTTCGGGATTTGAAGCAATAGACATTCACCCTTCCAATCCCAATCGAATTCCAGATGAGACGCGTGCACCCAGTAACACCAGTCACCAGCCAATAACTGAACTGCAAGTGATGATCACCCATTTGAAGGCATTACAAAGAATCCAGATACAAAAGTTAAAGCTAAGTTTCAAGCGCCTAAGAGAAAATGTAAATAATAGAAGCCCTTAAAGAGAACAGTAGCCTATAGGAAAAACGACTCCAGCTCTCTCTTGAATAGTGATTATTATTTACAAGATTCTGATAAATCTGGCAACCTTAGTTTTAGTGATTCTGAGACTTCTCCTACAATGTCCCCACTATTGAGAACAATAGAGATCCGCCCAAAAAAGTCCTCCACACTGAGACAAAAGCCCTGAATGACCGTCCATAAAAAGTGGTTCAAAGTCTTTTCTATATCAGAAGATAAGAAGATTAAGAATAAAAACTCGAAAGATATAAAAAAAAAAATGAATCATCAGAGCACTATGTACCAAAGGTGACCCACAAGCTACATTTTTTTAAATCTATATATTTAAAACGTTAAGCGTTTTATTTCGACAATCCATGAGAAATAACTACTGCATCAAATTACATCATTCTTTTTTTAAATGAAAGATATTTGGACACAAATTTGTTCTCGTGCATTCGTTTGTTCAAAAATTTAATTAATTAGCCGTAATTTTAAATTAAACTTTTACTTCTGCTAATGACGTCATAAAGTCGTCAATCGGATAAAGCCGCGACCTACCTTATACACGGCCGGTGCATGACGTTTAAAACGTCACAGGGAGTGTATCATTTTTACACGGTGACTGGTGCAAACGGCGCGGAGCGCCCACTGTTTTGCACCAGTCACTGTGTAAAAATGATTCACTCCATGTAACGTTTTAAACGTCATGCACCGGCCGTGTATAACGTAGGTCGGGATAAAGCCCACTGTTGCGAGGCACAGAGTTTATTCTCTAAACTCTATGTTTGCGAGGATAAAAGAGAAATAATAAATATTAAAAGCACGTAGCTTTTAGGCCGATTTTTTTAATTTACAAGTTAAATTTCGGTGAAAAATATATCCGCGTGTTTTATAAGCGAATAAAAATTCATATTTATTATGACGTCACGGGAATATAGTCCATTGGGTTTATTTTATCAGTATGCATTATAACTTGTTGATGCCATTTTTTCATTACAATTAAATCTAAAATATATTTTTATTTGTATACATGGTGTTTAAGCATTAAAGTAATGTATATAAAGTACGTGTGAAAAGTTTTTTCGCCGGTGAAAATGACGTTAATTTTAGCCTGAAATGCATTTTAACATTGATAAAACTAAAGAGAAAAATGTATATGATTGTGTCAACATGACGTAATTTTAACTGAATTTTCCATTTTTAATTATAAAGATTAGAATTGGAACCGTCATTGATTACTTCATCTTGATTGCATACCTTGATTACATGTTACCAATTACTTTTTTTTTGTAATTATATGTAAGAAGATTCCTTTTTTTAATAAAAAAATCACAAAAGTAACAGATTTCAGGAAATTAAAAATTATTAAAAATAGTGTTATGGTAGAAAAAAAAACTTGAAATAATGATTGTAATTTTAGCTAGAATAAACAATGTAAGACTAATATTTCATAGAAATTAATCTGATAGGTTTATTATAAGTTCATTTAATCATAATTCATTTAATCATAATTCCTTTATCAGTGCAAAGTCCTATTTCTTTCACTATGAATTTCTCTTTCGATGTCAAAAAATGGTTTTCTACTTTTGGTCGCCAGCCAAAATACAGTTGCAATTTTCAGAAATGTACAACTGTTGTGACAACAAACGGCGCTAGCGCTTTAGCTTTCATTGCGCTTACATCACTTCTAAATACCTACAAATTTCTGTTTTTTACTACATTTTACTAGATTTTACATTTTTAATACTTACATCATCAATTAGAAAAAAAATAAGCTTTCGATTGAAATTTATTTGAAAACTGCCGCTTAATTTAACGAATTTTTAAATAATTTTCAAGCATGAAAACAATTTGCTTCAATAATGTAAAATAGCCTTTGGGAAATTTGCTACAATTGAAAAAAAAATTCCCTAACCATCATAAAAAGTGAAAAATAGTAATAGTAATAATAAAAACCCTGATAAATCATAAGATCAGATTATCCATAAGAAAGAGCATTTTGGCGCTAAACTAAAATCTATCCAAAAAAAAAAAAAAAAGAAAAAAAAAAAAAAAAAAAAACTTTTTTCAGTTTATGTTGACCATAAAATTGATATGTTGAATTCGTTCCATCAGATATCAAAATATACTAGGAATTGAATTTTTTTATTTTTTTAAAGATCCATTTGCCAACTTTATAAGAGGGAAAATATCCCCGACTGTGATCGAAAAGGGATACTCATCCTGATTATGTAAAGGAACCGAAAAAAAACATACAAATAAATTACACTTGAAAACATAAAAAATCTCTCTCATCTGCAGATTGGTTTATTACTGTGAAAAAAGTCTTCATCTTTACATAAAATTTGATTAGCTTAAAAAATGGGTGTGTTTTAGAAGATACAGATATGAAATGAACAATCATCAGGAGAGGACATTTTAAAACTTTTAATTTAAATATCTAAAAACTTTTTTTAATGTCGAATTTCAACGGTGTAACGATGTTTTTGGGCAGATGCAATGCACATGTGCATAGGAGCTCATTCGGTTGCGTTATCACAGGGGGGAGGGGGGGGAGATGTCTGCTTTATTTACTATGTTCTTTTATTTACTGAATATGAGAGGGACGTAGGAATATACTATTTGTATGATACTTCAAAGGTCCATGAAATTTTTTTCTTGCCGTGGGGAATATGGCGGTAATGTCACACTTATTTGCATTACTCAGTTGTTTTCGGATTGTTTGTTTGGAGTTTGCATCGGAAATAGTACTGTATTTGACTGGGGAAAAGTCTTTTAAAATAAAATATTTGAAAGACTGTTCCATACGCACCCCTTCTAAAATAATAAAACCTTATTTTACTGATATTGTTATAGTATTTTTTTTCCGTCAAGTTTTAACCAATTTCATCTAGTTGTATAATAAAAATAATTAAATTTTATTTTACAAATAAAAGTACACTTCATATGTGTTAGAGATAAATGTAAAATTTTACAAAAAAAATAATAAATTAAATAAATCAGCCACACACACCTAACCAGAAAATTATGAAAAATCTGCAAGGCTTAACTATAATCAGCTTTTCTCACCTGTTTATATATTAGATTAATTTTATATTAAGGCGGTATTAAAAAAAAAACTTTTTTCCACGCTCAACAACTCAAAATTTTGAGACACATTCTCAGACCCATTTTTAAAAGTAACAACAGGAAACTTGGCGGCGTGATTTATAAAGACATTTATAAGGGCCCCATGTTTTTATTTTTTGTTCATTTAATTAGAAATTGATTTACAAACACTTATTTTCACAATACGATCATTTTTTTGTTTCCAGCGCTATCGCTTTGGGAAATTCGGTTCAAAATGCCCACATTGACAGCATTTTTTTAAAATATATTCTGCCTTTATCAAAAAATCGAGACAATAGGGATATTATAAAGTTTCTGAATAAGAGAACCTGCCAATTGGATGCATTTTAGAGCAAAAATGAATTTACAAATGTGTCTCAAAATAAGCAGTTTGGATTTGAATACACCCTTAAAAGATTTTTCTGATAAGAAAGCTTGCTTTTTGAAATCTTTGAAATCTATATGAAAAAAGCTTAAATTTAATCATGTTTCAAATGTAATCATAAATATTGTCTAAATTTTATTTTTAAATTATTATTTATTAACAAATAGTTTGTTTATTATATTTTATACAATGTAAAAAAAAAAAAATCCTAGTTGGATATATTTTATTCCGCAATCATTATGTTCAGCTGCCTTTACATCTTAACAATTCTAAACATTCCTTCTCAAAATGTTTCACATATTAGTAATCCCATCAGTTTATATGAGTGGACTAAATTACCTAAATAATATATTCAGTTCAACCTCTTTCATGTTCGCATCTCATCTAAGAGAACGAGACCCTAATTTTCCATAGAACATTTGCAGTTAACACTTGTCCATTAATCTACTGATATTACAGTTAGTGCTTACATGTAAAAGTAGCCTTAAAAGACAAGTAATTTAATATTTGGAGGTAAACGATTAATCTAGAGTGCAATTTATTTTCTCCAATGAACATAATAAAAATTATTTTATAAGATACTTACATACATGTATATTTACATAAATAAAATAAATACATTTGTTTAATATTAATTGTTATCTACTTATCTGTCTGTCTATTTTTTAATTATAATCATAAGGAATAAAAGTGATTTCCTCATGATTCGTTAATTCGCCATCTCAAGTGTGTTTTATTTGTTTAAAATATATTTCCCGAATATATATATAAAGCAGAATTTTTGAAGAAAGTTTTGATGTAATTGGTGTTTTTTTTTTAATCCAATGAAATATGCAACGTCAGACCTACAGTTTGGTTTATGCTATCAAGTATTTTTCTAATTTCGTATGCTCACTGAAATAAACAAAGTTAGCATTCCACAAGTTAATTGAATACATAATGCATTATTATACCAAGAAATGAGCATATTCTCTGTTAAAATTCAGGGAATACTAACATAACGTCTCTTAAGCGATTTATCAAGAGACCATCTTTCAAAATTATATGAAGAACCTCCAAGAGCGTGTGTCTGTGTGAAGAAAAAATATCGTGGGGGAGGAGAGCAATTTTAAATCCAGAAGAAGATGTTATATTTATTATTATTATTATTATTATTATTATAACTAAAATCTGTAACGCGATCGAAAACCAAGTCGATTCATCCAAACCCCGTTGTGATCGGGCCCAAAGAATTCGAAATAAGAAGGCAAGTGCTCAACAACAAATCATTGTTGGTATACATCATGTAAATACGGGGAGTGTACTTTTATTAGGGACAAAAATTTAATTTTTACGAAAATCATTATTTGAAATTTCTGGTAATCTCTATATATAGCATTTATAAAACGCTACGGAAGAAGCTAAAATGTTACATTTCTTAAACAGAATTTGTTTTGTGTAAATCCGGACAAGGCGTTAACTCCCTCCCTCCCCATACCCACAAATATAACGAATAATTTGTTCCAGAAAACTACCTTCACCTACATTAACGCGATCATTAAAAAAATAATTATATTTTTCCGATAATTGAATATAACGAAGACGCTACTCTAAAATAGCCGCCAGATAGTACTCCTTCCCATCCTTAATTTAAAATCTATATCTTAATTAGTTATCTTAATTTTTGTTCATTAGTAAAAATTGGCAGGCCTTTCATTTTCGCAAACTAAATAGAGTGATCGGCCAGAGAAACAGACCTCTTTGTAGTTCAGTTTTTAATGTAAGCTGATCCGTTTCTGAAGCATTTTTAGATTTATTTTTAACAGACACTGTCATATTTTTGGCAGTGTTTTACAAAAAAAATAAGAAAACTTACCGGCTGAATTTTACAAAAATTGCATTGTCGGATGCAGAAAGTTGTTCTACATACGTTCAGAAAATTTCAAATCGATATCTTAATTAATCTTCTAAAATTTGCTAATTTGTAAATGAAATTCAAATTAGTTCATTTCTGTTTGAAAATCGGGGACAGGTGTTCTATTCTTTAGACATTTTGATAAAAAATGATGGGATTTTCGATGCGGTGTTTAATTATATTCTGATTAATATCTTGGGTAATTATCAAAATATTAAAATTCTGAATCTCAGGTGCATCGATTCAGGCCTTGGACTAGCTACGTATAAATTTTCAGGCTTCTAGATACGCTAGATTTTGCTAGTCATCACAGACAAACAAACACACAAACACACACAGAGCGAAACTTTCTTTTATTAATATAGATATATAAGTTAAGCATAATTCCATGTGTTAATTCCATGAAAGCATCGGTGTCGGGTTGGTGGCATATTTTAGACTTCATATTGGAAAATAGCACTGTGATATTACAGATTATTATTAAAAAAAATATATTATGAAATTTTGTGTACCACTCTACACATTTTCTGACATAAATTTTTGAATAGATCTATTGTGAATAACGAAAAACAAAGTTGTGTTTTAATGTAGATTATTTTTTCTTCAAATCCAAAATAATGTGTTATTTTAAAAACTTACGTAAATGTTTTAAATACACTAATTGATATTTTGAGTAAAAGAAAACTTCGTTTTTACAAAGTAACGCATGTAACAGAAAACGTATTCTAGTGACGTAAAATTACTTATCGCCATTTATACAACAATTTAAAAGTATTTTTAGAGGTGAATTACATCTAACATTAAAAACAAAGGAACTTTAAAAAATAATTATGGTTCATAAAATAAAGTATCAAATGTTTAAAAGGAATTAACACGAATTTACGAGGAAGGTTGGTGTTTACAGTCCTCAGTCATCTCCTTTTCTTTCTGGGGCACTTTGGTAATTAAAATGTATGGAGTGATACATATATTTTTTGTTTTGCAGTATTTAACGATGTGCTCCAATTTTCTGTTTTTAGCTTATATTTTAAGATTTAAAAGAAATTTCAGTATGTTGATTACTAAATGAAAAATAATGTAGTGTATAAAAATACTAAAATAATTAAATAATGAAATTTTTTCCACATGGTGATTTATCCATTTTTAGAATTTATAACAATATTTATGTCTACGTATGCCTCTATTTTCTGGGGCACTTTGGTAATTAAAATTTATGGCGTGATATCTATTTTCTTTTCAGCGGAGGAGACGGGAGATACTACACATTATTTAACGATGTGCTCCAATTTTCTGTTTTTAGCATATATTTTAAGATTTAAAAGAAATTTCAGTATATTGATTTCTAAATGAAAAATAATGTAGTGTATAAAATACTAAAGTAATTAAATAATGAATTTTTTTCAGATGGTTATTTATCCCTTTTTAGCATTTATAACAATATCAAGCCCCTGTAATCAAGCCCCTATGACTTAATTTCAATAAAATTTCAAATTTGGTTCTTTATTTTACAAGAAAGAATATCGAAATGGTCGAAATAAATTAAACTACACTCACAACAGTAACTTACTTACATTAACACAATTAATTTGTAACATTTTAAAACTTAAGAGAATAGTTACTTCAATAGAGCAGGTTTTCTGTTATACCTGTTCGTTTGTAAAAACGACGTGTTATTTTACTCAAAATTATATTTAGTGTATGTAAAATATTTATGCAAGTTTTTAAAACTGTACGTTATTGTGATTAAAGCAGCAGATTTGGTATTTGAAGAAAAAATATACATTAACAAACAAACTTTGTTTTCAGTTATTCAAAATAGTTCTGTTCATAAATGTATGTCAGAAAATCTGTAGGGTGGTACACAACGTTTCGTAATACCGTTTCTAACTAAACAACACTGTCTCATTCTGTAATATCACACTGCTACTTTCCAATGTGCGATCCAAAATCTCCCACCACACCGATGCTTTCAAGGAATTAACACATGGAATTATGCTTAACTTATACAAAAAACATTTTGCATTGTTTCAGGTAAATTTTACTTACATTTTCGTTATATATATCCCGGTTGAATTATAAGTCATATGTCCTTTCAATATTCTCATAAAAATAAATTTATCAGATTTGAGTGCGTCCGGTATTGAGATATGTATTTATTCTAGAGTATAACATAGGAAGGAAATTAAACAAAGGAACAATATGGGGAGTTAAATGGAATAATATCTCAGTAAAGTAACTATGTTCAGGAAATGACTAATAAAATTGTATCCCGAGATGTTTAGTTAAAATAAGAAACAGTAATATAGTTACGTTCCCAAAACATTTTTACTAGGTATCATATTATCCTATTAATTAAAATAAAACAGCTTTAAAATAGTATTATTATATTACAATATAAAATATCAGAATGCCATGGTATTTCAGCAGAAGAAAAAATATTATATTTTAAAGAAATATTCTATTGCATGTGACGACTTAAATCAGAGATCTTTTTATATTTTACAGGTTGTAATATCAGTATTAGGTAGCTTTCAATACAAAAAAGTATAAAGCTACCTATTGCAGCCGTTCGGAGGAAAGCAGTTCCGGAAATTTTCGATATATTTTCACCGATCATGACCCCCAGACCCCAAAACCACCCTCCGTTCAAATGATGATTTATATATATATATATATATATATATATATATATATATATATATATATATATATATATATATATATATATATATATATATATATATATATACTAGATGGAACCCGTCAAAATTTGACGGCAAACAACTTGATACTACCATAAAAATGAAATTTATAGTTGCTTTAACTTGACAAATTTCATAGTAGGGAGCATAATATAATTAAGCGGTCACAGACCTTTCCATCAATATATCACATGAAAGGTGTGTGCAAAATTTAGAAAGCACCCCTTGGGGGGGGAAAAGTGGGGAGATGGACACCGGAGATGCATAATATGATTAAGTGGTCACAGACCTTTCCAATGATATATAACATGAGGGTTGTGTGCAAAATTTAGAAAGTAAGGGGGGAGGGGGGGCGGGGGCAAAGTGGGGAGATGGACATCGGAGATGCATAATATGATTAAGCAGTCACGGATCTTTCCAACAATATATGAGATGAGGGGTGTCAACAAAATTTAGAAAGTATCCCTTGGGGGGGGGGCAAAGTGGGGAGATGGACATCGGAGATGCATAATATGATTAAGTGGACACAGACCTTTCCAATGATATATAACATGAGGGTTGTGTACAAAATATAAAAAGTACCCCTTGGGGTGAAGGGGGAGCAAAGTGGGGAGATGGACATCAGAGATGCATAATATGATTAAGCAGTCACGGACCTTTCCAACAATATATGACATGAGGGGTGTCAACAAAATTTAGAAAGTATCTCTTGGGGGGGGGGCAAAGTGGGGAGGTGGACATCGGAGATGCATAATATGATTAAGTGGTCACAGACCTTTCCAATGATGTATAACATGAGGGTTGTATGCAAAATTTAGAAAGTACCCTTTGGGGAGGAGGAGAGGGGGCAAAGTGGGGAGATGGACATCTGAGATGCATATGATTAAGCAGTCACAGACCTTTCCAACAATATATGACATGAGCGGTGTCAACAAAATTTAGGGGGGGGGGTAGTGGCGGGATGGACCCCGGAGATACATAACATGAATAAGTGGTCAAAGACTTTTCCAGCGATATATCACATGAGGGGTGCGTGCAAAATTTAGAAAAGTGTCTCACTTGGGAGGGGGGGGGGAGTGGGGGGATGGACCCCAGAGATGCATAACATGAAAAAGAGGTTACAGGCGTTTCAACTTTCAACTTTTTTCTTGAAGGCATTTGACAATATAATTTTTTTTTTTTACCTAAGACAATTTAACGATATTCTTAATATTTTTGCACAATTCGTCAAATGTTCATGGAAAAAATCATGAAATTCGCTAATCAATAGTTGATAAATTATAAAATTCAACAATCGATAACGGAAAAATCACGAAATTCATCAAATGGTCTGCACACTGATGTGATGACCAAAAGGGTTTTGAAGTATAGGACAAAATTAGCTTTTGCCAAACAGCGAGTAATACTGAAAATTTGGCAATGGACTTTATTGCCACCACTGGTCAAACATAATAGTCACACTCACCAATTACAATGATTGAATGGAAAAAGATTCTTTTTCTCTGCTGTCGCTCGACAAATTTCGAAACCATTTGGCGAATTTCACGATTTTTTCCCCAAAATTGACGGATTGTGATTTTTTTCTCGAAGCCATTCGACGATATTTGAAAACTTTTCCCCCCGAAACCAGTTGATGAATTTTGTGATTTTTCCACTGTCGATTAATGAATTTTGCAATTTTTCCGCTATCAATTGACAAATTTAGCAATTTATCGACTATCGATTAACGAATTTCACGATTTTTTCCATGAACGAACAAATTGCGCACTTTCTTCCCACTAATGTTTGACACATTTCGCCCTTTACAATTCAGCCAATGACTTGAACGTTGTTTCTTTCCAGAAATGTCAGGAATGAAACAATTATTCTTTAGGATGAATTCCCTTCGTTCGATGCCCCATGTGTGCGATGCAGCAACGGACGTCACAGACTTTTTAGGGCACCTGCAGACTAAAAACATCTAACCAATCTTCGCGGGTGAAAAAATCCCAGATTTCGTCAAATGATTGAGGGAAAAACACTAAATTCATCAAAGGATCATGGGAAAACATGACTTTCGTTAAAAGACCACAGAAAAAACGTGAATTATGCAAAAGGATCGCGAAAGATAAGCAAATTTGTTCAAAGAATCGCTAAAAAGGAAATTTCACCAAAAAATCACCCTTTTTTACTAAATTTAGTCTAAAAATTGCAGAATAAAATGAATTTTATCAAAGAATCGCTGGAAAATGCGAATTTCGTTAAGGATCGCGAGAAAAATGCGAAATTTTTCAAAGGATCACTGAAAAAACATGAATTTTGTCAAAGAATTTCTGAAAAAACATGAATCTCGCCCAATAACAGAAAAATCATGGTTCATAATCATTATATCATACATTATCAAAAAAGGAAATTTCACCAAAAAATCACGCTTTTTTACTAAATTTCGTCTAAAAATTGCGGAATAAAATGTATTTTATAAAAGAATCGCTGGTAAACGCGAATTTCATAATCGATCGTTAGAAAAATGCGAATTTCTTCAAAGGATTGCTGAAAAAACGCCAATTTCGTCAAAGGATTGCTGAAAAAACATGAATCTCCTCAAAAGGATTCAGAGAAAGTGCAAATATCGTCAAAGGATCACAGAAAAACGCAAATTTCGTCAAAGGATAGCAGAAAAAACGTGTATTTCGTCAAAAGATTGCAGTTAAAACATGAATTTTGTCAAATGATTGCTGAAAAAACACAAATTACGTCATAGGATCGCTGAAAAAATCATTAATTTCATCCATCGGCACATAAATATCATGAATTTCGTCTATCGGGGGCATAAAAATCCTTAATTTCGTCGGTCGGGTAGAGAATTTTTTTTCATCAATCGGGCGTGTAAAAATCATGAGTTTCATTTATCGGTCACCTAAAATACACAAAATTCTTGATACGGGCACATAAGAATCAAGAAATCAGTTGATCAGGCACGTACAAATCATTAATTTCCTCTATCGGCACATAAAAATCACGAATTTTGTCTATCGGGTGCATAAAAATACTTAATTTCATAATCTTTTACCAAATTTCGTCTAAAAATTGCAGAATAAAATGTATTTTATAAAAGAATCACTGGGAAACGCGAATTTCATAAACGATCATGAGAAAAATGCGAATTTCTTCAAAGGATCGCTGAAAAAACACGAATTTCTTCAAAGGATCGCTGAAAAAACATGAATCTCGTCAATAGGCAGCAGGGAAAGTGCGAAGATCGTCAAAGGATCACAAAAAAAGCAAATTTCATCAAAGAACCACAGAAAAACACAAATTTCGTCAAAAGATAGCAGAAAAAACGCGAATTTCGTCAAATGATTCCTGAAAAAATCATTAATTTCATCCATCGGCACATAAATATCATGAATTTTGTCTAACGGATGCAGAATTTTTTATTTTTCATCAATCGGGCGTGTAAAAATCATGAGTTTCATTTATCGGTCACCTAAAATTCACAAAATTCTTCAAACGGGCGCATAAAAAGCAAGAAATTAGTTGATCAGGCACGTAAAAATTATTAATTTCCTCTATCAGCACATAAAAATCATGAATTTAGCAATCGGGTGCATAAAAATACTTAATTTCGTCAGTCGAGTGCAGAAAAAAAAAATCGTCAATCAAGTTTGTAAAAATTATGAGTTTCATTTATCAGGCATGTAAAAATCATGAAATTCTTAAATCGGGTGCATAAAGATCATGAATTTTGTAGGACGGGCACTAAAAATCACAAATTCATCAAGTGGGTGAGTGAAATCACGAATTAGTCAAGTGGGCACATAAAAATCACAAATTTCTTCAATTGAGTGCATAAAAATCGTAAATTCTGTCCCTCAGATGCAGAAAAATCATTAATTTCATCGATCGGGTGAGGAAAAATCCTGAATTTTGTCAAACAGATGCAGAAAAAACACAAAAGGAAAAAAGAAAATCAGAAAATCCTGTATTTGTCCAGTTTTTTTCATATTTTTAATCGCCAGTTTTCTAAGTTTTATCGCCGAGTGCTTATTTTCACCTTTAGGTGGCAATAAAGTCAATCGCCAATTTTCAGTATTGCTCGCTGATAGGCAAGTGCTATTTTTATCCTGACAAAATGGTTATCGTATCAATGGATGGAAAAGGAAAAGTGTGTAGTGTATATAAATGAATTCTGCATTGACTGTCACCTTGTATAATGACAATTGTGTACAATTTATCGCGTTTGATGGAGTTTTTAAGTTTCAAGTTTAGATTATTATATTATTAGGTAGTTTTTCATTTTATCTTTATTTTATTTTATTGAATCATTGAAGGTAAAACAGATATCTATTTCTGTGTTCATGATTGAGTTCTTTAGATATGTTTTGATTCTTCGTATATTGTTAGCAAAATTATTTAGTGCACATAATATAATTATAAAGCATGCTTTATATACATTCTGGTGCATTTTATTAGTTGAAATTTGTTACATTTTTCGAAATGATTGTTGAATTTTGTCATCTTTTTTCCCGCAACCAATCAATAAATTTCATGATGTTTTATTGGTGATTGGTTGCGGGAAAGTATTGTGAAATTCAACAATCATTCAAGAAAATGTAACAAAATTCTACTAACAACAGGAGCCTCTAAACAAACCAGTTCAAAATATGCATTCATATACATTAGATGCTGTACCATCTGTCCATTTACATATTAAAATGTGTACTAAATGATATAAAACATTTTAAAAACTGAAATTTTACACTTACATCTTAATTGTAAGTTTCATTGTTTACATGAGTGGATTTTAAGGAGTCTACTGCATATATATATACACATATACTAAAATTATCTATCTAAATCCATTTGAATCATTGAAAGTTTTGTTAAGATTTGATCGTATTTCAATCTTTAGAATGCTTTTCTATTACCCGACATAATACCAATAAATTGTCATACTAAAGTTCCAAAACCTTTAAAAAAATTGTCAACAAACCAAAAAATTCCATGCAAAACACATCCATACACACTATCATAACAAAATCATCAAAATGCACAGGTGGTAAAGCTGTTTAGAAGCTCCTGTTGTTAGTAGAATTTTGTTACATTTTCCCGAATGATTGTTGAATTTTGTGATCTTTTTCTCGCAACCAATAAATAAATTTCACGATGTTTTATTGTGATTAAACTATGAATTTTGTTATTTTTTTACATATAAACACAATTGCCGACTCAGCAAGTTTCTGGATTTGTCCATGTTAGTGAAACTTTTTTTTTTTTTCATGCAACTGCTGGTCAAATTTTTAATCAATTTTACTGCCGAATGCAACTATTAAAACATCTGTAGTATTATATTCAAAAAGGTAAATTTCAGCTTTATAAATCCTAATAAAAACTCGACCATTACTTTTTGGTTTAAGCAATTTAAAGTAGCAAAATATACATACGACATATCCAAAGAATTCAATCATGAACACAGAAATACATATGTGTTTCTATGTTCATGAGCTCAATATAACAAAATAAATAAAGATAAAATGAAAAAATACCTAATATTTATAGTAATCCAAACTTTGAAACATGCTGCTTACGATGACTCCCGACTAAAGATCTCAGAGACAGGAAATGCCCTCACATCATTGGCTGAAACAAATCTGTCTGTAGAGAGTAAAAGCCTCTAGCTGATTGGCGGAATGCTCACGCCTGCGTATAAAAGTCAAATTCGCATGAAAAACGAAATACCAGGTTAGCTTTAAATAGATGGATATATATATATATATATATATATATATATATATATATATATATCTGACCTATGTCATACGATAACGCTCGTATTTATAAATCCATTTTGATGAAACTAATTCTGTGTATTAAGCTAACCAATGTCTCGACCGAGTTCGTTGGCCAGCTTGGTCCGCCATTTTGTTTCAAGATGGCGGCCATTTAAAATTTTAAAACTAAAATAAATAGACAAAAAATTAAAAATTCAAATTTATTTTTTAATTACGTGTTAGGCCTTGATACAAGGATTCCAGAGCATTTTTTGGTTTACCTCTATCTCAAAAAATGGCTGAGATAGAGCAGTTTGAAATTCTAGGGTGGCTGACATTTTGAAACAAAACAGCACATTAACGCAATTACTCGCAAATTATTTTCTTTCATTGTTGTAATAATTTTCCCAATCATACGCATAAAACTATATATTCATATCCGTTAGCGACAAAATTGGCGACATTGGCGACAAAATTGGCAAAATATTGGCGACATTTGGCGAAATATCACCAAATTTGGAGATCAAAATAAGTCTTCATAAATGAAGCCAATTTGGCTATTGCTCAATAATTTGGCGAATGTGTTATTCAAATTCAGTATTAACGAATCTTCTGTAAACGTTTCTTTGCATTTTAACTTGCTGTTTTCGAGTAACATTAGCTAAAATTTTAAAACGAAGATATAGGAAAGCTACCTTTTCCTCCCGGTACATGCCGGAAGGACTTTTTGTAAATTCAATTGCCCCAAAAGTAAATAGTATTTCATAATGCCCAAAGTTCCTCTATATTTAAAGAAATAAGTTTATTTCTTAGAAGGAGAACATGTCAAAGAATATTGGTTTGCATAATTATTTATATTTTGGAAAATGTAGACTTGTATTAAAAATATTTATTATACATGCTAGTTTTTTTTTTTTTTTTTTTTTTTTTTTTTTTTTGCAATCTGCCAAGAACTTAAGCAAGTAATAAATAACAAAACGAAACCTGCATTTACAAGTAAATAAAAATAAAACTTTTGTTTTTAATGTAACATGTTGAAGTGTTTGAATGATTTTTGTATAGTGGGATTTTCTGAAAATTAAACTTTCACATTTTTTAATACATTTTTTTTTCTACATGTCGTATTTTCTATATTTTTATTCATATTTTAGGACAAAAAACAAAGATTCGCTGCTTAGGATTTGTTCTTATTTCCCTTAGAAAAACTTATTGAACTAGTAAAGTAATTTTAATTATCAATGATTACTAACAAAAAAGTATATAAGTACATCTGTTGGCATTTCCGAAAACATATAATTAACAAATTTTCGTATCAGGGGGTGGTTTGCGCCATATAAGTTGCCTAAAAGTCGGATAGGTACTTACGTATTATCCGTGCATTTCAGATACAGCTGCACCAAAAATATCGCAAACAGGACTAACTACAGTAACCCTTAGTTTTTGACAACCATAGAGTTTATTTATTATAGTTTACAGTTTATGTTTTATAATAGTTTACAGTTTATTTTTTATTATATTTTATATTTTATTTTGTTGTTGTTGTTGCTGTTCTCATGTATTTTAATATGTTTATTTTATTTTATTTTATGTTTATATTATTTACCAGTTTTAACAATATTATGTATTTAATAATGTTAAATTACTGTTTTTTAACGTGATTTGCCATTGACAAGCATTTATTTAGATCTGTTTTCAACGCACGGATAATACGTACCGCCAAAGAGTTTGTGGCATATAGAAAATAAATACTTTAAAGAGATCCATAGGTAAAATGATATTTGAAAAACTTACAAATTTAACAATTTACGTATCAAACTGTGGTTTACCTGTGCTGTTTACATCATAAAAGTTGAAAAATGTGTGTAGCTCAAAACAGTTTTTTAAAAAACGTATTTTTTTCTTTTATCTTTTCTTTTCCTTGAACATATCGGACACATTTACAAGTCTTGTGGTTAATCATTATTTAAATGGTTTCACAGCGTTGTAAGGTTTAAACAGCCTTTTTGGCTGTTACAAAATTTTCCTGATTTTTATTTTAATGTGCATTTTGTTCGGAGCTATTTATTTCGACTGAGATTTAAGCTCAGTACATGCCTCAAGCAAATTTGATTCCTTATACATAGAAAAAAACATACTTGTTC
Organism: Maratus michaelseni; assembly: GCA_963931845.1. Classification (NCBI taxonomy): domain Eukaryota; kingdom Metazoa; phylum Arthropoda; class Arachnida; order Araneae; family Salticidae; genus Maratus; species Maratus michaelseni. Next base: position 285,722,408 of record OZ007591.1, on the reverse strand, counting down.
ATAATCGGACTTAAATGTCGCTTTTTTACCTATTTCTGTACTTCTATGACAGGTAATATAATTGACGCAGCATGAAAAGAAACGTCTGCTTTTACTGCTACAGAATTTAAAGTTAAACAAGAACGAAATCATGCGTCAAGCATAGATTATGTAACACTTTCCAACGCTTCCAAAATAATTTTACAAATCATACCGTTTAATAAGCTGAAAGATAACATCTAAGTAAACAATTTGGAAAAGCATGACATATTTAAAAACATAGTTTCAGGAATTTCCAACGTATACAATATTCGGAAAAATATCCGAATACTTTTATTCAGCCCTGTATAGGATCTATAGATTTGTATATATAATACATAGTATGCTAAATTTTAGTTCAGTAAAGAAACGCGTAGCACAGTTTAAAATTCTCCTTCTGGAGTTTCTGTCAATAAAAGGAAATGTGTTCGCGAAATTTTGTGCTTCTCTGTATAGGATCTACAGAATTTATACACACCACGTAAAACAAAAAGTAAGTTAAATTTAAAATCGCGTTCAGTAATTTAAAACGCACTTCCAGGAATTATTGTTAAGAGAAAGTAGAGAATTATTTTGTGTGTCCCTGTAAATGAACGATGACGGCTATACACACAATATTCTATAGTAAGCCTCTTGTAATGCACCTTAGTGTTATATATAAATGTCAATGCGTTTAAAATATTGAAACATTATTTAAATAAACCGCAGACGATTTTTCTCCATAGACGTAATGTAACGGAATTCTTTTGACTATTCCTGTAAAGTAACTATAAGTGCTATGTACACCCTATTCCATATTCAGCTTCTTGTAATACACCTGAGTGATATATATCAATTACAATGTGCTTGCAATTGTGTAACATCATTAAAATAAACCGCAAGTGATTTTTCCCCATATATCGTAATGTAAGGGAATTCTTTTGAGTGTCCCTGTAAAACAACTATAAGTGCTACACACTTCAGTTCAAATAGGGAACGTGATATAGATAACGACAATAACATATAAATATTTCAAGGCAATCCGAGCATATTTAATGGAGTTAGAGCACGGACAGACGGCCAGACGGCAGACGGCCAGACAAACCGAAGTCATAAACACTTTTCAACAAGGTTGGAAAGTGTTAAAACAGAAAACTTAAGTCACGAAGAAATATTCACAATATATAAATGAAAATTTATAGATTGATTTTAGATACATAAAATTTGAGCCCTTTTGAACTGTAGAGAATTAAAACGTGTCATTTCAAAGTTTATTGTAAATATTCCCGCAACCACGATTATTCAATCAACTGAACGACACAATACCCTCTAGTTTCAGCAACGCACGTGCAGCGTGACGACAGCTGCATGTATAGCATACCACAAATTCGAGAAATCCGAGTTCAATCCGAGTCGAGAATCCAATTTTCAGTGGTGATTACCAGTTGTTGGTCGATAATAGGGGGTAGAGGCTAAGATCTGGACACAGAGTTTTGCGAGAATGAAAGTAGAAGATTCGTGGCTACGAATGAACAAAACTTATAAAAGAATTCATGACATTATGAACTCGTTAAAGTCCTGCATATGAGGCATAGAAAATCCGCGTTATGATCCAAGGGTATATCTGCATTGTCTAATGTATAATCTCAATGTGTTTCTCTGGTATGAATGCACAGTCGTGAGAAATAAAATAGAAAATTACTATACTATTTTATCACTAAATTATCGCAGAGAGCTTCGAGATGTAACATTCTACAGTTGGGAATTGGGTCTGCTTTCTAAATAGAATGCAGTATATAAAATATACATTTTATTTGGTAAAAATCTATACAGAAAACGCGCTTTCATTTTATTTAATGATGTTACACAATTTGAAATATGTTGGAATTGATACACATCAATGAGGTTCACTAAAAAATACATACTGTATGATATGGTTTACGGAGCATTTATCGTTTATTTACAGGTGCACACAAATGAATTCGATTACAGTACTGTCTATGAGAAATACTTAATGGAACTGCATTTTTGCATAAAAGCATTTGAGTACATTTCCGCTTATTGGTTGCAATTGCTTAAGGGGAATTTTCAACTGTGTTATGCGTTTCCTAACTGAGCTAAATTATTGCATATTAGTATATATAAATTATTGCATAACGTAGTATATATAAAAATCTATAGATTATATACAAGACTGCAGGGAAAAAAACGAAATATTTTTTCCAACCAAAGATGGTAAATTCTGAAATTAGGTTTTTAAATACGTTATGCTTTTCAAAATCGTTTACTTAGACTAAGACATTTTGCGAAACTGAACTTGAATTGTAAAATCTAACTTTGTAGTAATTTTAATTTACTCTATTATGTCATATTGAACATTGGTATATTTACATATTAATTTTCATTAAACATTTTCACCCGTGGAGAAAATTTTCTATGCTTAACGGCTGGTTCTCCACAAGTGGGTGATTTCATAATATTTCATTTGTTTACTTAGATATTATGTTTTATCTTATTTATAAAACGGTGAAGTTTTGTTACAGTATTTCGAATTAGTTGGAAAGTGTTTCATACACTATGCTTGCGTAAGATTTTTTTCCTTATTTTTTCTTTCTCTTTTTTAATGGTGACAGTATTTTTTCACTATATACTGGATCAGCAACGGGGGTAAATTCATATTGATAAGGTCTGTAGGTAACAAATTTTATTTTCTAACGCTTACTTTTTCACTGGCTATTTAAAGGAATTTATAAATATTTTTGTTTTTATTTGAGAAAAAAAAAACATTAACACATAATTACACCCACTTTACAGTTTTCTTGTATTTGCTCTTTTTTGCTTTTATGTTTAACGTGTAAAAGTAAAATATTTCCGTATAAAAATGCTTCTATTTAAGCATAAACTATATTTCGTCGAATGAATTATGCTAAATCACATGAAAGCAACCAAATTTAGAGCCTAGATAAATATTGATTTTCTACAATAAAATGTGCATTCAAACCCTAAAGACAATAAAAATATTTATAATATATATATATTTTTTTCAAATAGGAAAATAAAACGTTAACAAGAAAAAATGCTTCCAAAACATTTATTACATTATGTTCTAAAAATATTACTTTTTTGTCACTTTTGACTTCTTTTAATATCTATTTGTTTTCTTTTACACAATTGTTAAATATATTGTAACGTAAACAATTAGCAAAGAGTTTGTTCATTTTATACAGGTTTCCACCCATAAAGTAAATAAAAGAAAAAATGCAAATTTAAGTATTACTTTTTTACAAAGTTATAATATTCACATAAACTTGCAGTAAAGTTCGATATTTTCAAGCAAAACGTAGAATTATGTTTAGACAATCTTTAACTTTTTCTCTGCACAAACAAATTCCATAATTTGTATTTTTATATCATTCTTAGGTGAAATAAACTTTTTTTCTACTAAAACAGAAATTTCGTGTTTCAAAATATAATTCAAACAGATTTTCCCTGTTAAAGATAAAATTATTTTCAAATATGTTTATGAAAATATTTTTGTCAGCTCAGCACAAAATATATATAACACAAAGACGTCGTTAGTAAATATAATTCAACAAACTCTTGTTACATTTTTATTTCTTCCCGGTTTACAATCACTCTTCTGATTTTGTTATTAATCATTCGAGCTTTGCATAAGCAGCTGGGTTATTTGCGAACTGCACCTGCGTTTGACAAAGGAGAGATTTTCGACGATATCAACTTTTTCTTCTATGATTACGAAGTCAGTTAAAGCTTGTCTAAATCAATAGTAAAAGATTTAGCATTTTTAAAAGGAAAAGAGTACTCTTTTGAAATTTTTAAAGGGAAAGTTACAATGAATATTTAAGTTTCCTTCTAGAAAAGAATTATGTGTAAAAATAGATTTCAGGCTAAAATAAGTGACATTAAAGTATTGAAAAAAAAAAGTGTGATACTTTAAATGCATACGAAACTTTTTAATAAAACCATAAAATAAGGAATGCGCAAGGCTTTTCGGAAGAACTTTGTCTTTAATATAAATATAAATGCTGGACGATTACACCATGAAATATTACAACATTAAAGAAGTGAATATAAAACATCACATAATTTTACTGAATGGTGTATACAAATTTAAAATTTTATACATACATTAATATTAAAAATATCGACGTTTCGACCACCATCTATGGTCATCTTCAAGAAAATTTTCTTATATTGCTTTTAAAATTTCCAAATGCGAAAAACAATCCGCCCGTTGCCACAATATTATTGCCGTCCACAAATTAAAAATTAACAAGGGTAACACTCAACCATCGTACCAACCAACCACAAGTAGAAACGATGCAGAAGCATCTCCTAACCTCCTCCCTAAAATTTGGATGAACATCTTGAAATAGTTTATTCCGCTTTTCTTTATTTTAATATTCTTCATTAATAATACATTTACAGCAGTTAGATTTTTGTCCGTTAGGAGATGCTTCTGCATCGTAGATGGTGGTCGAAACGTCGATATTTTTAACATTAATGTATGTATAAAATTTTAAATTTGTATACACCATTAAGTAAAAATATGTGATGTTTTATATTCACTTCTTTAATGTTGTAACTTTGTCTTTATTCGTCAGGCGCAAAGAAGACGTGCAACCAATTTGGAGGCAGGAGCCTGCAGGAGCATGTCTGGAGAACTTTGTGTTTCTTCGTCAGGCGCGAAGAAGACGTGCAACCACTTTCAAGGCAGGAGCAAGACGCTTCTTCCGTCAGCAGGTTCTTGCAGGAGCAGGTCTTGCTTCCTTCTTCAAAGTGGACAACAAAATTATTTCGAAAGGCTTTGTGCAGTCCTTATTTTATGCTGTTTTTAAGAATTTTTTTACGCTTTTAAAGTAAGTAAGAAATAAATTATTCTGAAACCTGAAATTGAAAAATGTGTATATATATATATATATATATATATATATATACTCATTTCAGAAAATAATCTATAAATATACAACATTGAAAGGACTTTGCAAAGAGGGTAAATGAAGGGCAACTGTCAATAACGTAATTATTTTAGAATTCACAACTGTTTCTTCACTAAGTGGCGTGCTCAGTACATGTCTTTAAATTTAAGCTGTTTCCTTAAAAACGTTTACAAATTATTGCTTTACAAGTTTGCGTTAGAAGTTTTTACCCCCACATTCCCCTATGTAATTTTTACTTTTGGAAATATTCGTAATTTTCAATGAGTGCAACGATTTGTGTAAATATTAAAAAATATATATTATTCTTTTTAACGTGGTGGTACTTCAGATCATATTCTTTAAATAATATATAGAGATATTAAAAACATTGAAACTTTTATGGATTTAATGTTAACCAATACTAAATATTGCTCCCTGGTGGAATTGTGGTGTACTATTTTCTACTTACGCTTATTTGCCTAAAACTTAATCTTCACATTTTGAGTATTGTCAGCTTACAAATGCTCAATTTATGATAATCTATGCTAATGGTGATCTCGGTAAAATTGATCTTGAATAAAACACATTACATGAGATTCAAAGGATACATCCTGGATTTAACAAATGATCGTTCTATTTTAAATGGAGGTGATTTCCGCTATTCTAACAAAATGCATTTAGAAGATTAATTGGCGATTTTAAATTTTTAAGTATGATACTTTGAATGCTGTTTTTTTTTTAGTAATAGTTGTTTATGCTAGTATAATACTTCAATATGTTGCATGATAAAAGTGTGCATTTTCATTACGTACTAAAAAAATTTTTGTTTTATCTCATCAAAAAATGACGATACGTTGTTCATAAGATTACATCTTTCTTTTATCCAATAATTTTATATAAAATGGAAATTCCTTGAAAAATTAATTTTTTTAAAAAACAAAGTTTCTGAATCGTTGTAAATAAATATAAATGCAAATTAACTTATTTTTTAAAATGTACAAAATAATAAAAAATGCGAAAACATTTGAAATGACACACACTTTTCCGAATTAAATTGAATGATATCACTTTTTGAAATTAGTAATATCCGTGTTATTCAGAAAGGTTGTAAAAAACAAGCAATCTGAAATTTAAAAAAAATAGCGAACTGGCAACACCCTTGACAAATGTAAAAATCACATTTCTTGTAGCATTCCATATTTGAAGTTTCAACGCTGAAGTTGCCGAAAACCAGATTTGAAGTCCAGGCTGAAGTTGCCGAAAACCTTGCACATTTTGAGAAATACGAGTACACCTGGATTGCTTTTGGTAAATATTGGAGAAATATTCATTGGTGGAAAAAAAACTGACAACAGTTTTCTCGGCATTACATAATTTTGATTATAAAATTCACGCTACTTCTTTGTTATAGCGAATATGGACCGCCAAGCGACCAAAATTTATCGCTAATTCATAAAGCATATATGACATTATAATCATGTATTAAGTATATGACATTCATGATGTATATGTCTAAGTTATAGTCATTATGACGTGCATTTATGACATGGGAATAAAACGTATAAGAATTGTATATGACAAATAAGACGTAAATATTACGTATGCATTGACTTATAACGCGTATAGACGAACATTTGGAGTTTATATATGCGTAAATAAGATGTACATATAAGCTTCACGAAACCATAACTGTGATCTTGGCATAATAGTAAATGTAGGGACCGATAAAACAAAGAAGTATCAAACTCAGTAATATTAAAAAAAATACTGCCACATTTTGTTTTCGTCTTTTCTAAAATTTAACATTTGTGTTTGTTAGTTACAATAACTTTTAAACGGAATTCCAGACACCATACATTCGAATGAAATATTTCTGTTAATCTTCTTCAAATTTTATCTTTTAGATAAATACAAAATTATTACCCAAAAAGATTTGGTTTATTTCCAGGATTAAACCTTATTATTATTTTTTTGCAACGTTTGTAATTCCAAATAATAATGCTACCTCTATCCTTTCATCCTATCTCATTAATACTTTTTTCTGTAGCAGAAGGCGTTTAGGTTGCATTTTTTTTCCAAATATAAATCGCATCAGAATATGTTTGAAACAGGGATTAATTTTAATTACTGTTTCGCAAGTTTCTGTGGTTTGTTTAGATATGCAGTGAGGGATACAAAAAAAAAGGATTTTAATTAAAAATAGTATAGAAAAATTTTAAATAAATTGTAGAATACTTAATACATACAACAGTATCATTGAAAACTACTAATATAATTTTAGAAGAATTTCGATATAAAGTCACAACATATACAAAAAATCCTTTAAGGTGGTTCTCAAATACAACGGAGCTACTTTTTGGCACATTTTTTAATTCCTTTTTGTTTGGAAACGCATGCAATTGGCAGATGTTCTTATTCAGAAACATGTAATCGAATGGTGTTTTCCATTTTTTTTATAAAAGCAGAAAATATTTCAGAAAATATTGTGAAAGTTTGCGTTTTGAACTGAATTTCCTGCGACACACCGCCTCAAAAAGATTAGACTACCGTCACTTGACAACAATCGTTTATAATTCATAAGTAATTTATTTATTAAAAAAATGGAAAGCACAATTTGTTTCCAAATCATTTCAATAATCAGCCTTGCCAATTTTAGACCTTTGCGTTAAAAAAAATCCCTGACGGCTCGGCCTACAGACACAGGTAGATTTCGCAGACGCAGACCGTGGGGAGCTTGTTAAGCGGGAATTGCGAAAGAAATGACTTTTTGCCATGATTCGGCAATTGGAAACGCCCACTTCGAAACCTAACTTGTTTGCAGGCGGAGCCGGCATTGATTTTTTTTCCCTATAAGGGTTGGTCCTATAAAAAATATAAATGTCAATATAAAAGTTTTAGATAATTTTAAGAGAATTTATAATGAATTTAAGCGGGTTTGACATCTTGTGAATTGAAGAAGTTATGATTTTTTTCTTCTAAAACCCCCCTTTTCCCCCCTTGGGGCCATTTTTAATGATATCAAAAATCTGTCATACGTAAATTTTCTGCCCATTTCCTAGAAGTAATAATAACTTTAAACGGATTCTATACGTATCATATTTAAGAAATTATGGGGGGTTTCTGTTTCCACAACCCCCCCCCCCCCCATGTGACCCCATCCCTTTTGTTCGATTTTGCCCATTAACGAACTTGACCGAGATTGTTTGCCCCTTGATTTTATGTTTGGATTTCAGTTTGGAAGAGATTTGTGCAGAATTATTGCAGTTATCGTGTCCATAAAAAAGTGACATTGATAGATAGGTAGATAAAGTTTTGAAGATTTTGGGTTCTGGGAGTCATGATCGGCGTAGATCTGCAAATTTTTTTCGAAAATTCCAACTTAGGAGAAAATGTAATAGGTAGTATTTCTTACGAAATCTACATAAAAAGAGTCAGAAAAAGAGTCAGAAATTTTTGCGTTGTTGAGCAGGGAATTTGAGAACCGCTATAATAGATTTTTCAGCTATTACAATATCTGTCATTTGGATGGGAAGAAATCATTTTCATTTTCCCACATACGAGATACAGGTTTTTTTTTCTCGTATTATGCAGTTTCAGTTAAAGCGATTTTTTATTTAGTGTGGTAAATTTTCTTCAAGTTCTATCCTCATTTAATGCAAGATATAATTTAATTAGTGGGAAAAGTACAAAATTGTTGATTTTGTTTTGTTGTTTTTGCTAAACGGGACCGAAATATACAGAAAATAAGACGAAAATCGACAAGAAATGAAAAATGAGCACTTTTTTAAGAATTAACCTAGTTGTAAGTAGACTGACATAATTAAACTAAAAAAAATCACTTATGAAAAATTAAACTTAAAACATCGACTTTTGAAAGTTTCTAGATTGTAGCTTACATGTTTTGTTAATGTATGTTCATCTAAACTACATAACTTTTATTTAGAAAACTTCCAATTACGCTATAATATGTACTGAATTAATCATTAAGCGCATCCAATAAACGTAAAGAATACAGAACTCTAATGAATGGCCAACATTTTGTCTTGAATCAATGGTGATCATGGCCAAACTGATGCTATTTAAATTACAACTTTATTTTTATCATTGCAGAATTGTAGTTTCTTTGTTTATAAAAGCAGGCGTGATAGGGTTAAACCAGATTTTCATGAATGTGTTCATTATAATACAATCGAGGCTACGAGAAAAGGGCCTTCTGTAAAAAAGCGAGTGTAACCCATATAATACATATCAGCAAACTTGTAATATTTTCTCGTGTACGAAATCGTGGTGACAAAAAATCACAGAAGTTTCAATCTATGAGTTAAATAGGTTACAACGGCTTTCGTTTGTAGGGTCGGCCTTCGTAGTCAGTCGTGTAATATATTTAAGTCGTAGTGTTGTTTGATTTTATTACGGTTTCTTATAATCGCTCTGATATTTCTTGAAATTTTCTTACGTTTTATTTAAAGAAATTGTTTAGGAAATTCCCGTTTGAGAAATTCGTTCTTCCTTAAAAATACATTTTTGAAATAATTCTTTATAATGTTTGTTTTACATATTACGTCATTTGTTTAAATTAATTCAAATTCATTAATTTTAAAAACAGAAATATTCAAAAGAATAGACTTAATTCGATAGAAAAAACTGTAAGAAAAACTATAAGAAACTTTCATCCGTTGTGCTTGAGATATTCAGATAAGTCCTTTGACTCGAGGGAAATAATGCGAGTAAGAAATAAAATAAAAGACTATAAAAGAAGTTGAAGACGAAGAACAAAGAATAATAAATAAGACGATAATAACAAATAAGAACAAATAAGACGCAGAACATATTAAAAATTCAGAAAATACTTATACTTTGAAAGTGCATAATAAGTGTGAGGATGTGGAGGGAGGGGTATCGGAGATGCTTGACTCACTTTTTTCTGAAATGCTCATAATTTGCGTTTGAGATACAATAGCATCTGATATACAGGGTGATTATAAAAAAAACTATCCCGATATATGAGCCGCTAACTATTATACCGTTCACAGAAACTGAATGAATCTTTGGTTTAAAGTATTTTGAGGTATGCGCTCAAGAATCATATGAAAGACAACAGTTAAATTCTAACAGTTACGGTTACAGTGACAAAATTTCGAAAAATTCAAATGGCAACACCTACTTTTTTTATTGGAATGTGATCTTCATAGTGAAAAACCATAAAAAACGTTAGAAAGGTACCTGTAGCACAAAAATCGCCGGCGCTAGACAGACTAAGAAGAATAGTGAAAACAACCAATAAGGACAGAGAATCAACAGATAACAAAACATTTTATTGTGTTTCATACATTTTCCATTTTACACACGACGACACTTTACATGCGGTAGATGGTGGATAGCACTGAACAATGAAATGTTTTACTTTCTGTTGTTTCTCTGTCCTTTATTGGTTGTTTTCACTTTTCTTCTTAGTCTGTCTAGCGCGGCGATTTTCGTGCTACAGGTACCGTTCCAACGCTTTTTTGGTTTTTCACTACGAAGATCACATTCCAATAAAAAAAGTAGGTGTTGCCATTTGAAATTTTCGAAATTTTGACAACGTAACCGTAACTGTTAGAAATTAACTGTTGTTTTTCACGTGATTCTTGAGCGCATACCTCAAAATACTTTAGGCCAGAATTTAATTCAGTTTCTGTGAACGGCATGACAGTTATGGGCTCATATATCGAGATAGTTTTTTTTAATCGCCCTATTTATAGCATATATCACATATATAGCATATTATAAACTCATCCTTTTATAGCATCAAAAAAATTAAAATACATTAAATTATTTTTTTATTTCCCATAACTCTACAAACTGACTCATATATTCCAACTTCATGTTGGTTTTGCCGACTAAATTTTAAAAAATATTTCTTTTTCTGCCATATTTTTTTTAGAAAAAAATAATTAAGTTATGTGCGGTAAATATTCACTTCTCTAACACTTATTTCATCTGTCCTAACAATCCTTCAATTCATCTGTCCCTGTAAGAAATACATAACTGGATCTCGTACTATCATTATTGTTTGAAGCTAACAAAGATATTGTTAACAAAAACTAATGCTCAATCAAAAGACGTGTTCTATTAATAGGACGCCAGGGCTGAATGGGGTTATTTTTAAAAATAATGAATCAAGTAGGTGAAAATTTCAAACACTGAAATATTGAAAGAATATTTAATACAGTTTTAAAATGCACACTTTAAGCACACATAATATATATACGCGCTAGCCGCTCTTTTGAAGAATGGCGTGCTTTCTTTCTAATTATTGTTTACCCAATGACGATTCGGACAGGATCATGGCTAATGATTCTTCCGATATCGTAATTACTCAAATTATTTTTCAGTGATTGCGGCATTAACGAATTTCGTGTTTTTCCTGGGATTCCAATACAATGAGGTTGCTGCATCGAGTGATGTTTTTTTTTTCATGTTCGCGAAGCAGTCATATATGCGGTACAGTGATCGCAGCATTAGCGAATTTCGTCTATTTCGTGGGATTTCAATACAACGAGGTTGCTGCATCCAGTTATTTATTTTTATTTTTATGTTCGCGAAGCGATCATACATGCGCTACAGTGGTCATGACATTAGAGAATCTCGTGTGTTTTTTTTTTTTTTGGATTCCAATACAACGAGGTTACTGCATCCACATTTTTTTTTATAGTTTCACGAAGCGAACATGCATGCGGTACAGTGATCGTGGCATTAACGAAATTCGTGTATTTCTTGGGATTCCAATAGAACGAGGTTAATGCATAAAATGATTTTTTTCTTTTCATATTCGCGAAACAATCATACATGTGGTACAGTGATCGCGGCATTAAAAATTTTCGTGTATTTATTGGGATTCCAATACAACGAGGTTTCTGTATCCAGTGATTTTTTTCATGTTCGCGAAGCGATCATACATGCGGTACAGTTATCGCGGTATTAATGAATTTCGTGTATTTCTTGGGACTCCAATACAAAGAGCTCGCTACATTTCAGTGATTCTCTTTTATTTTGTTTTCATGTTCGTGAAGAGATTATACACGCGGTACAGTGATCGCGGCATTAACGAATTTCGTGTATTTTCGTTTATTTCAACTTCTTATTTACCTTTAACTTTTTATGTAATTTTGCTGAAATGTGTAAAAAAAAGTTTAAATGTGTAAAAAGCGTTGTTTCTTACTACTCATATTACCTTGTTTATCTCTATCTTATTTAATTTGTCAAATAAAATATTTATATATTACTTTTAAATGCAATATCTGAAAGAAAATTGATATCTAAAAAGAAATCAAGATAATCGAGTTGAAATTTATTAAACTGATCGAACTTGATTGGTAATTATTAATAATAACCGGCTAATTTGATAAATTTTAATAAATGAATCATATTAACCGGTGTATTTGGATATTATTTGGTCATTATTAATAATACCAAGTTATTATTAATAATTCACAAAAGACCGGTTATTATTAATAATGACCGAATTTATCATATTGACCGTAACATATATATTACTATTTGAATAACGGAAATGAAGTTCATTCCACCGCTAAATATTTATTTTATTTTGTTTCTGAACGTGAAAGTTACATGATAGTTAATTGAGAATAGAAATCAACAAGTTAAGGCATTTGAAAAAGGAAACAGGCTGTGCCGTATGTCGATAGAATACTTTAATTTACTTGTTAATACCATTACTTGAACATAGATTACTGATCGAAAAGAGAGACTAACAGATGCTCGCCAGATTCAAACATCAATTGAACCACCAATTGGAAGAAGGGAATAAACTCCAATTTTTGACACATTCATTTTTCTACACTTTTACATTCTTTAGACGTAGCGCTTAGTTGTGAGTTCGAAGAAAATAACAAAAACCATTCGCTTCGTATAGATTTATCGGGCCATAAAAATAGTTAGTTGGAAGAAGGAAACAAATCCTTTCTTTCTTTATTCCCTTCTTCCAACTATCAACTGTACGAGTAGAAAAAAAGTGTTTCTTTTTGCCTGTTTTTTTTTTTCGATAAAAAAAACGCATCGCTATTGGTGGGAAAACTATGGGTGTATGTGTTTTGTGTTCACGACTTAAAGACGAACTCAGCTGATTTCCACACTTACCATGAGGGTGAAGCTAAACGGGGCCCAGATGAAGTATGCAGTTTATTGTGGAAAACTATACAGAACATGGATCCCTCTGTCAAAGAACTACACATTTTTAGCGATGCTTGCGGGGGTCAAAATAGAAATGACACCTTTATAAGATTCTTTCTCACTCTTGTTGCAATGAATCGTTTTGAGAAAATATATCAAAATTTTCCTGTGCGTGGCCATTCGTTTTTACACTGTGACAGAAATTTCGGGACCGCTAAAAGATTCATTAGGAGAAAAGACAGAATTTACGTTCCAGATGAATATAATAATCTTATTTTGGCAGCAAAAATCAGGGTTTTTTCAGTTAAACCCATTACTTCTAACGACATACTTGATTTTAAAAACTCATGGCAGCGATGTTTCAAGAAAAGCTGTAAGTCATTAGAAAAGGCAACCACATTCAAGATTTCACAATATAGAAAGAAGCTTTGAGTATAGTTCAAGTCAAAAAGGTTACTTGACATGTTCCGAATTTATCGATGGTTTCATTAAAGCTACATTTTGGCTCCAAAAACCTTCTACAAACCTGAAAATACCAGAAACTCCGGCATATGTTACTAAAATATCCATAAATGAGAAAAAAATGAACGACATACAAAAAATAATCCAATATATTCCTGACAAATTCAAAGATTTTTACGATATTATTCTGACCTGGCCAACTAGGAGATCCGAAAGTGAAGAAATAGATGAATAATAGAGTGTCCTTACGTTTTTTTCTAATAAATAAATAGTTTTTGTCATTATATTGTTTATTATTTCAAATTATTTTGTATATAGTATATGATAAATTGGAAGAAGGGAATAAATCCAACACATTTACCTATACATATATAACTGAATATTATATATTTGAGCCAGCTCTATTAGTAAATAAATCAGAATTTATATTTTCTTCATTATCATTGAAATCGCATGAGCCTATAAGTTGAAAGTAAAAAGTTATAAAGTTTTTTTTTTAATTATCTCCATTCTTATTTTTTGGATTTATTCCCTTCTTCCAATTGGTGGTTCAATTACAATCTTAATATAAGATTAGAAAAAAGTATAGGTATATTAAACTCTCTTTTAAATAAAAAAAAAATATACAGAACTATTATTGCGATGTGAATCATTTTATCTTTTTGCGCAGATAGGTTGTAGTTACAAAATTAAAGGATTAAATACAAAATATATAAGACGCGAAATGTGTTCCTTGTCTACTAATTATAATAATACTACATATTGAAATATTTTTCTTCAGAAATAACAACACGTAACAATTCTGTCTTTTTTGTTTGCATTTTCCTCACCAACTCTTAACGCTATATTTCGTATCATTTCGAATTTTGAATATTTTAAACATACATTGCACAAAAGTACTTTGTAGTTTTTATTCTAAGTATATTTAACCCTAATTTTTGTTTCATTTTCTGTCCTGAAATTATTTGCTTCACAGCAAGTCTAAAATTTGAACGTTTTGTTCTTTTTGGTACTTCTGACTTTGGTATTTTTTCCCTTTTAAAGATTTATTTTTCGTGTATAAAGTTTAGTACCGTAAATCCAATATGTCGCGGCGTCCAGTTTTAGAAAAGTTAGAATAAAGTAAATTAAAAAAGTGAGAGAACACCGAAATAATATCTTGTCTCAGTCTAAAAACACAAAATCTTTAACTAGTTGCATATACAAAAATAAATGCTTACTGTAATATAAAAACAATTATTAAAAATATATCCCCGTTGAGAATTATTGCTATTTTTTTATTTTAGAGCGGACGATATTTTGTAACAAAAGTGAGATCTGATACTTTGTTGTTCAGAATTGTTTTTCTGTTTTTCGTCGTTACCATTTGGATTTCTCTAATTGTCTAATAGAGCCAATTAGATTTCTTGATTAAAAATTTTTAAAGTAATCATGAAACAGGACTCTATAGTTCATATTTTTTAAATATACATTTCTGCTGCTTTTCTGGTAACAATGTTTCAGGATTTTTTTTTATATGCAAAAAAATTTTGGTTTTATTGGGATCGATTATTGAATTTCTCTTTAAAAAACCGATGTCGATGAAAGCGCGTGAAAGGTTTTGTTTCGCATTTTCATTGAAAATTATCGATTATTTTGACGACAATATTTGCTAGTTCAGTGTACTACAAATTCCAGGAATAGTAAATGAAGACTTGTGAAACAAAAAAAATCTTAACGGGGTTGACCATGTTCAGTTGACTTTGTTAATTAGCGATACATTGACTAAACGTGATGATTTATAATTGTATTCTGATACAAGACTATAAAATCAACTTAAATTTTCTATATTTTATTTATATTTAATTGACAGCTGAATTAACCTGAATTAAGCTGAATTTTCATGTTTACGCCACCTATTTTATTACTGAGTTCTACATGATATAATTTGATTTACCGTAATAGTTTTCATAAATGTATCTGAGGAATTAATTAAATTGAAAGAAATATTTAAAGAAATATATAAATATGTTGATTTTTGTCGAAAAATCCCTCTTTTTCATTAAAAAGCTTGTTTTCTTATGTTTAAACTTCTTACAAAAGCAATTTTCTTCAATGAGCTTAACTTTTACTTCACTGCACATATACACATGAATAAATAAATGTTGAGACGTTGTATAAGAATATATACAAAACGTTTTGTGTTATCAAATTTACTGCGAACTAAAGTTACTAAAAAGCAACTTTCTCATGAAATGCGTTTAAAATAATTGATTTTCAAAATCAGATGTTTGAGACTTTACTAATAGGAACAAAATCGTAGAAATGAATGATTATTTCAAATTTTAGTCATAAATAAATATTTGAAAGCCAGAAAACCGTAAACTGTTACATTTCTCATTTTTTAAATTATAACCTGTGCTAAGCTTTATCTGCGTAATTAGCTGACGCAAACATTAAATAATGGAATTTGGGATCACAAATGTCATCTTAAAAAAAACAACAAAGAAAAGAAATTTTCAAAAATTGTGCAAAAATGCTTATTTCAACATAGGCAGTCGCTTCAAAACAGTAAGAAAGCTTTTGAAAATATTATGTAAAATTTTCTTATCTAATTGCGCTGTAACATGCAATTAAAAATATGTACATGCAAAAACGCCGTATTTAAAAATTGGCTCACACTTGCAATATTATTATAAGTTATGCTCATTCGACAAATTTAATCAGACAACTCATAAAACAACTAATGTAATCAGATATCGACGTTACAAAGGTTGATAAATTTGTTGATAAATCTAAAAAATTCATATTTTAATTGCAAGTGAAGATGTCAAAATAAACCTTTTTTGTGTATTTTAATGTCAATAATACGCTTTTAATGTTATTTTTTAAAATTATAGCTGCTGATAGAATTTTTATTCTGTAGTTAATTTGTATATTATAATAAAAGTTACCATTTATATAATGATTGGATTCTTTTGAACCATTCAGTGCCCACATAGAATCTACCAGAACAATTGTTATCTATCCAACTGTTTTCTTCAGACTTTAAATAAGAAAAAGTATGCAAGTTTATTATTTTTATAGTTTTTATTTGATATCTAACGTACCGCACACTTTAGCGTGCTGTGGACACTGAAGAAATATTTCATTTACAACTTTGATACCGGAGACATAAAATTATGATGTTAAAAATAAATGGTGAAAAATGTCAATACTAACATTTTAGTAGTCATCAAATATATTACATATGTATCATCTAGGTGTAGTAAGTTTAAAGTGCACGAGCCTGGTTGAAATGTTATAAAAAGCATCTGGTTAGAACAGCAAGTGTTGATTACACATCAACATCTTCATTGGTTTCCTAAGGATGCAATTGCTGAGTGTGAACATACCAATTGCAACTGTTTCAAGAATGTTAAAGCAGAAAAGAGGCTCAGCAGAAGGCGAATTTGAACCTGCGGGAGTAATGCATTATCATTTATTATATTTATAATTAAAAACTAATAATGCTTATTTATACCAACAACAAAATTTGATCTTTGAAACGGAATTTAATTCTACTTCCGAAGACAAATGGTTTCTATAAGTACTGTTCCAGTGCCGAGTTGGGGCAGAAAATGTACCTGACAGTACGCAAACAGTTCAAAAAATGGCATTTCAATGAATTTAGTAAAATACAATTTAGTATCGCATTATCTTTAAATAGCAACTTATAGCCCACGAGTCAGTAGCAGACTTTTGAAAACAAGTCGATAATATTTGTATATACTATAAATTTGATGGCACAAACGAAATTGACTGTCAGCTGGTGCATCAGTCGAATAATGTGGTTATGAATGTGGAATATAATGTGGAATAATCGGTTGCAATGTGAAATGAATGACATAAACAAATGAGAATTGAATGACAATGAATGACAAATGAATGACAATTACGGATGATACTTCCGAGTCAAAGTAATATCAGGAATCGGGTTTCTAGACATTTCACATTTGAAAGGGGTACATGATGTTTCTATGCGATGTTGCTACATCTGTTTGTGCACCAGTTGACTGCCAATTTTCTTATCTGCACGATCTTATATATCATCTATAACAATAATCACCGACGCAAAAAAATATTGCAAATGTGTGACGCTGCCTCCGGGATTATTACATTTGCATTCATAAAAACTAAATCTACTGATATTACATGGGGATGAGGTCATTTTGTAGCCATTTTAAGTCGTGACGTCAGTCACAAAGTCTTGTTTGAAGAGAAGAATCTGACTTAAAAAACGATTGCTATGTTTAATTTTCTATTTAATATAAATCATAGGAAATGTTACCACTGAATCTAAAGTACTAAAACACTTAGTTATAACATATTGCTATGTTATATCTAAGAGGGACAAACAAAAGTGGGAATAAAACATGGCAACCGTTTGTTTAGAGTCAATTTAACGTCATAATGAAAATTTCTGATGGAAAGTGATGACATATTTTTTTCCCTTGAAATTAAAATGTTTGTATACATGTTCATTACATTACTAGTATATATACATACTAGTATACATTACTAGTATATATACATACTAGTATACATTACTAGTATATATACATACTAGTATACATTACTAGTATATATACATACTAGTATACATTACTAGTATATATACATACTAGTATACATTACTAGTATATATACATACTAGTATACATTACTAGTATATATACATACTAGTATACATTACTAGTATATATACATACTAGTATACATTACTAGTATATATACATACCAGTATACATTACTAGTATATATACATACTAGTATACATTACTAATATATATACATACTAGTATACATTACTAGTATATATACATAACTAGTATATGTTTAACTCCAAATATATTTAAATGAAGGTATTACGACAATGTGACGCGCATATAGTAAATGATTTTAATTTATATACATAGTTCATCAAAATCATTCATACACGTGTTTTGGCCAATAACTTTAATTTTACTATATTCGAAATTTTAATGTGAAAATGAAGTTTGAAATTTTCATAACATTATAAAAATGGTTCGATATGTTCACCTTTTATTTCAAGAACCATTTCAAGCCTTCTCTTGAAACTTCTAATAACCTCAAGAAAAGTGGCTGGCAGAATGTCTCCTAGCATGTTTTGAAGTGTTTATTCTAATTCATCCAGATTTGATGTTGCATTTCGATAGCATTTATCCTTAAGTTATCCAAAGAGGAAATAATCACATGGATTAAGGTCACAGGAATGCAGTTGCCACTGAAATCCACGTCCATATCATCTTTCGACACTCAGACTGATAACTCTGCCATGAAACTGTTCTTAAATGATGTCATAGCTTTGGGTACAACGGTGAGGAGCTGTTCCTTCTTGCACAAACCATGGATCACTTTTTTCGGTCATAGAAGTAATTAAAGGTATGCCATGTTCCTGAAGCATGGAACTGTGAATTATCCCGAAGCCTCGAATCAATTGTGTTCTGAAAAAAATATACTGAGAATTCACATTTTGAGCAGATGGCTATCCAAACAGTCGTTGTTTGTGGATGTAAGGGTTTTTCAAGATACTCATGAGGGTTTCCTCTGTCCCAGTACCGGTAATTTTGCTTATTAATGTTCTCATTCAAAATAAAGTAAGCATCATCACTAAACCAAAGGTATGGAAGCTGGAATTTGTAACCTTGCAATAGAAGAAGAACTTTTTCAGAGAAAACAAATCTATTTTTTTCATCATTTGCAGAATCGAATTGTGCACAAGTTGCATTTCGTATGGGTAAAGATGCAATTCACCTCTTGAGATGCGGCAAATACTTGCCTCAGAAATGCGGATCTCTTGACCAAGTCTCGAACTTTACAGATATGGATCTTTATTGGTTTCTTGAGGATCATATTAAGAATTTCATACACTTGTTGGATATTTTCGGTGGTCGTCGTAGATCGTGGTCTCCTGGTTAAACTCACATTATGATTGGCAACAATTCCTGTCTCCCTGAAATTTGTCTATTAAATTGAAAAAACACCTGTTTTTGACACAAAAATTAAAAAAAAAATCCCTACTGAAATGCAACAACGGTTTTGCTCAAACTTTTGCTTTCTTTCCGTATGCATACTTTGAATTTCCGTTTAAAATGAACACCGTCTCTAAGGCCCCTCTAGTCATCGCGCATGCGCGCAAAAACCGTGCATGAATCCTTTTCGACGGGCTCTGTATATGAAAAATGCGCATTATCTGCTCGGAATGACGTGAATTTTGAATGCGAAGTGATAGCGAGTGAACTTTTATTGGCTTCTAATAATATTGTTTTACTCCGGTTATATTTGCGGCAACAAGAAAGAGTGGATGTCATTCGAAAACAAAATACATGATAATAAACTATGGCAGGTGATTGAGGCAAGCGGTAAAGAGTAGTCTGAACAAATTTTAAAGCAGACAGTAACTATGTTCTAAAATGTATGTAAATCAATTTTCGTGGAAATCAGTCAAAAACTGTAGATATCTATAGCGGACGTACTCAAAAAAATTATTATATTTATTTATATATATGTGTGTGTGTGTGTGTAGATAAGAGAGGGCAAAGTTAAAAAAGCAACAGAGAATATTAAATTGAGCAAAATGACAAAAATCCGGCATTAATAACTAAATTATCTTTGAAATAAGAAAGAATTTTTTTTTTAAATAAATAGTAACATTTGGACGGAAAAGTTTTAATTTTAAATAATTTGCTTTATAAAAAAATTGCATATACTGAAAAGTATTTGACTCCTATAAATAAAATTCAAAAGTATGTTTCAGAAAACTCATTTTGGTAACTTAGGGTGTCAATTAGCAATTTGTATGGTAGAAAAATTAAAATATTTTTATTATTATTTTATTATTATTATTATTATTATTATTTATATTCGGTAATTATTTATTACCTAATAATTAATGTATATATATATATATATATATATATATATATATATACAGGGTGTTCCGTTAAAGGGGTCCAATATTAATAGGGGTAATAGAGGAGATCACACGGAGCATAAATCAGTATATAATGCCTGGCCGGATCTCAATAATTTTCAAGTTACAGCAAATAGAATGAAAAATCGGAAATTTGTAAAAAAAACCTCATTGCTAAACTATCGATAATGCTACATAAAAACGAAGCACATATTTAGAAAGAGCAGAAAAAATCCTACGAAATGACATAAGTTGTTTTAGAATATTGAGAATTAATGGCGAGTTACAAGCTCTGAAACAGTGAAAAAATACAAAATCAAATATTTAGCAAAATAGTTAATCGTTAATTCCAAAAATGCAACTCTACCTACATCAAGGAAAATGTTATAAAATTTGGTCCATTCCGAAAGCTTTCGAAGAAGCTGACAATAAACCATATCAGTTTAATTGTATGGGAGAAATCAAGCAGTTCCCTAGTTACAACTCTGTACTGTTGCACGCTCGGAAAGAGCGAAACTCCACCCATGACGATTGTAAACACCCCGTTTTAATATCTTTCAATTATACATTTCTGATCAACCTCTATCAATACCCTTTCATTATTCAGTCTGGTCAAGTGAATGACATATTGTGCAGCTCTCGCCTTGTCTTAAAGCAAACTCCGTGACTGCTGCGTTTCCTCCATGAACTTTCAGGATGATGAAGAAGAAGTACTTTTACATGTACTTAACTTGTACTTAAACATGTACTGAAACTTCTTGCATAGTTACAAATCGCAATATTTTTAATTATTTCCGAATTTTCACCACCAGTTTAATTTTAAGGAATTTAACTTAAGCTTTATATCAATAAAAGACCACTTTAAAATGTAGACTATTATTGTAAAGTTATTTTGGTTCATTCAACTCTTGAATAATTAAAAATGTTGCATCTCAGAAGAAGCATGATCGAAAATGTATAGTTGAGAGTAATTAAAAAGGCGGTGTTTCCAATCGTGATGGGCGGAGTTTAACCTTTGCTAGTGTCAAAGAAAGCGGAGTTGTAACTAAGAAACTGATTAATTTCTCTCACACAATTAAACCGATATGGTTCATTTTAAGCTTTTTCGAAAGTTTTCGGAATGGACCAAATTTTACTACATTTTCCTTGTTGTAGCTAGAGTTGTCTTTTTGGAATTAACGATTAACTATTTTGATGTATATTGGATTTCGTACTTTTTTCACTGTTTCAGGGCTTGTAACTCGTCAATAAATATTGCTATTTTAATACAATTGATGTCATTTTGTAGGATTTTTTCTGCTCTTTCTAAATATGTGCTTCGTTTTTATGTCGCATTATCGATAGTTTAGCAATGAGGGTTCTTTTACAATTTTCCGAATTTTCATTCTATTTGCTGTAACTTGAAAACTATTGAGATCCGACCAGGCTTTATATACTGATTTATGCTCCATGTGATCTCCTCTATTACCCCTATTAATATTGGACCCCTTTAACGGAACACCCTGTATATATATATATATATATATATATATACATAAAGGGTGCATAGAAGTGTTTATTTTTAAGTACCGCTACAAAATTCTTATTTCCATGCTTTTTCAATAATATGAAATATTAGTTTTTATCTAACAGAAATTCAATTATATTCTAAGCATATTACTTTTAAATGCTAAAGGTGTGAAATTATTGTATTTAATATCAGCTATATGCTCTTTTTTCTGCAATTAAATTTCCTGCTGGTCATGCCTATGTAGTATGCTATGACGGATCTAAAAATTACTACATAGGTATGACCAGCAGGAAATTTAATTGCAGAAAAAAGATCATATAGCTGATATTAAATACAATAGAAAAACTACAGCCCTGGCAAGATTATATCAAGAAGAAACCATCCAAATAAATTTCAATGACGGTAAAATAATATTTCCCTCCAGTCTATACAATCCATCCATAATAAGAGAAACCATAGAGATACTCACGCGCAAAAAAACAATATGTAACGATGCGGCATCTTTTAATTTACCGAAACTGTGGCTAGAATTACTCCATGGTCAAAGATATGAAAATAAACAATCAAGTAAAAATAATAGATAACGTGCGTAATTTTTAAAAAGTACATGAAAATAATAACCTCAAAACCCGTGTAGCTTTAGAATATTCTCATTTTGTTTTTGAAAATGACTCGGAAAGAGTCAAAACATGTAAAACAACTAATAAAAGTTATTTTAATTTATATTATAGTTGTTAATTTTACACCTTTAGTCTTTAAAAGTAATATACTATTACAAGGTGTTATAACTTATTATATTGTTATATTCTAAGCAGTTTTGAAAATACTTCTTTGTAGCAAATTTTATGATGATTTATATTTAACAAATTTTCTTTATAGTGGATTTATACTTTAGATCTTGAAAACATTATATGGATACTCGTGTGTAGATGTATATACAGAAATATAATTTATTCTTTGAATCCCAAAAGAAAATCATTTCGTTAATCCAGTATTTCAAAAGTATTCTTTTTTTAATTATTACGCTCTTAATTTTTTTTTTTTTGCATTCGTCGTTCTTTTTATTATAAATTACGAAAAATGTATCCTCAAAACATTTATTTATCTTCTAATTCAGCAGTTCGTAAATTTTATTTTATTGCGACTCACCTTTAATGCAATAATGTAGAACGCTTCGTATAATCTAAACTACGGAAAAACATAATCATCACAAATCATACGCTTAGGAGTGGTAATAATTACTACTAATAGGAAAAAGAAAATATAATCTTCTTTTTACTATACAAAAAATGCGGTTTTTTGTGTATGCATTAGAAAAAATAAAGTTTAAAAGTCGATGTATTTTATAGCATTGCTTTGCACCAGCAGAGCATGTAAGAAAGAGTATGACAAAACATCACAGAGCATGTGTTAGGATTGAAACATTTTAATTTTAGCTTTAAGCTGCCGTCTGCAGAAAGTTATAACATGTCAGTTTTATTATATTGCACCGTGAAATATTTTATTACAGCAGTGCATTAACTTATAAAATTATCCATTATTGATGATCTTATCAATCGTTCCATGATTCATACTTTAGGAATCGTTTTTCCAGTTTGTTATATAGTGACTGTTAATGTACACTGGTGAGGAAAATTGAAGGAATAATCATAAAAAGGTAATTTATGTTAACTGTACTAAATAAAGTCGAGTGAAAGGTAGTTATCATGAAATCCAACGTTATTCACCTTTGCTACACAGCATTCGAAACATTCGAAACATTTTTAAATGTGGATTGTGGAGCATGTGGTTGAAAAGCCATTTAACTGTGTTAGAAATGGCGTTCATTTGATAAAACGGAATGTGGGGAAGAAGCTAAGACATGTATAAACCTTTCATTTCTGTCAGAGATGTCACACCTCATACAATTTCCTTAGTACCTTTAAAAAGTTGCAAATAGTAACGCAAACTTTTTTCTGCCCCACGTAGAGAGATTAAGAAAAAATAAGAATCTATATATTGAATTTTTCGGGTTTATTTTCACATTCGCAACATAAATTTTGACAATCATTAAATGTAAACTTGATAATAATAATAATAATAATAAAATCATAAATCTGATCAAAGTTCTGTTTTATTACTTGTCATTTATAATGCAAATGGATTTAAATGTAATCATCTTCTTGCAAAATAATTACCCATTTAATGAATTAAATAATAAAATAATATCCCCAGCCAACTATTGGCCAATCATTTAAAGAAAATAGATCTGACTCAATCGTGTCAGAATTTTAAATCATTCTAAAAATGTGCGCTGGCGCCACCTGTTATCTGTCAAATTATTAAACTGAACAACTAATTGATATAAATTCAAAGTTATATTGAACACTCCACATTGTGACACATTTTTTATGTCCTTACTGAAATATATTTTTGGATGAAATAAGGTATTTTTACAAGTTCAATATTTTTCGCTGCAAAATCATTTAAGTTACATTAGATTTTGTACTTGTTCTTTTAATATTTCCCGCCAGTATAAATTAAAGTGAAACATTTTGTAAATTAAGGAAAATTCAATATGTGTATGTTGCAATGCGCCATATATACGCATCTCATCATATATTAATACATACCATAATGATATCTTAAAATATAAAAAGTTCAAGCTCAAATTAAATGCATTATATTAAGAGAACAAATAAACACTATACACACAAAACACAATTCAGAGAAACATAAGAAAAATTTGTAAATTAAATATATAGTATTTTATTTTTATTTTTTTTACAAAATCACATACTTAAATTCCTGTGGTTAATTAAAATGTAGCAAAATACATAAAAGTAATATTTTTAACACTTCTGTTGCAACAATGTTTTAGAAAGTATATATTCAAAACAGCGTATCTCTCATCATAAAATTAATCTGTTAATATTTATGTTTTTTTTTTTTTTTCTAAGAATTAAGAATTTTATTTTTATTATGTTTGTTTATATGATATGCTAAAAAAAATGCTTCGAAGAAAAATTATTTTTGCAGACTTTTATATTGGTTTTATTTTTTTTAGCTGAATAACATTGACATATCCCCATTACGTTAAGTGCATTGACACTTGAGATATCCTAAGCGGATAATTAAAATTGCTCCGAATTAAAATTTTTAGGCATCCTTCCTAATTCACTGGCGATTATGCTAAGTATAATACACTTGCTTGACAATTTTCATCCTTCTGCGAAAAAAATGCACTTAGTTTAATTAGAATGCTGCCATTTTTAAAAGAAAAATTATAAGTATATATTTTTTTATGAAAGAAGGAGAAATATTTCCATCTAGTAATTTAACACAAGTTTAAGATAAAGCTTATTATTTTTCTGATTAATTTTTAGTGATACGCTGCACTGAATAAAAATAAAAGTGTTTTGAATTACAAACAGTAAATAATTCTACGTTAAATATAAAAATCGGGTTCGGTATGATCCTCGATTTTGAAAACCATTGTTTTCGAATAATAGTCTATCCATTATTTTATCGAGTATCTGCAGTAATTTTCAAAGATTACTATTCGTAAATAGTGGTACACAAATTCAAATATTATACGAACTCTGTGTTATGTCTATTCATATCGGCGTCTTTGGAGTATTTAACATTTAACATGTGGATGACAATGCTACATTTAAAAGTTCTCGCAGAAATATTTATATTAATTTATTTTTATATGTTTAAATTGTTTTTTTATTTATTTGCATGGTTTGGACTTTGTATGCATTACTGTCAGCATACATCCAAGCAGGAAATTTGAATTTATTATATTATGTCTTCCTACATCTCTGATAAAGCAATATAAACAAACAATTCTATTTCATATTTTAATACAAGCTTTTGTAAACTATATAGTATTACTCAAAATAAATATTAATATTTACTTTCCAGAGATAGAATTTAACAGTTATATTCATATTACCAATATACAAATACCAATACAGGGTGGAAAGGTGGTGCTATCTCGCACGACCACTTCAGTGGATTGTTTGTTTATTCCATTTTGTTGAATTACCTTTCCGCCATCTTTTTCAACATGTGGATGGTGAAACAACTAGCCCAAGATCATTTAGTGGACCAATTGGGCCGAATCGCATTGGTTGTGAAAAGCTTTCAGTGATAAAGTTTCAATTAATTGGATGTGAAAAGCTTTCAGTGATAAAGTTTCAATTAATTGGTTGTGAAAATCTTTCAGTGATAAAGTTTCAATTAATTGATTGTGGAATTCAAAAAATGGGCAGACAACTGTTGAGCAAGAACCAAAGATATCTTTTTGACGTATGTCAAGCAATTAAAAGTGGCAACTTTCTAAATGACTTATCAAAGCCTGACCCTTGCCCAAATTCACATGCCTGATGGCTCACTTGTGCAAATAGAGTTCTTTGACTTTACGGGAACGTAAAAAACCCATCGGATGCCTTAAAAACCATAGTGACATTTATTTTAAAATGTTACATGCCTGTTTTGTTTGAAATAAAATGCAGTAAATACATCACAGATGGGCCTATTCATCTGTACAGAACAATAGAAACATCTCGATACTTGCTTTACGACCTGAAGGAAGTGGTATTCCCTGTAATTGAACGAAACTTGTTCTTTGCCCACCCGTAAACCTACGGATGGCAATGGTCTTTGATAAGGGGAGACACATAGAGAGCTAGGGCTAAGATGAGTGTTAAAATCCAGGTAGACTGTTACAAAAGGTTAAGGCATCAGAAACTTTGTCACTCCTACTTTAAACTTCGGTGCGACAGTCTATACTGAATTAATTGATTGGAATATAGCAAAACTATCATCTCCAACTCTTTACGGAGAGTTACCAATGAAGAAATACATTCCTTCGTTTAATCAGGTGATATTCCAGACTGGGATAGTAAAACATTTCCCTGCCACACGCAAGCTGTCAAGCTGTGCGTCCAATTGTTAACGGAAGCATCGTTTAAGGTATGTGGGCCCCAATCAAGAGATGGATTCGTCTGGGCCACACTGAAATCAAGGTCCATGATACCAATCTTTACCACCAAATCGCAGTACAAAGTTGCGTCTAAAAGTCAGACTTAAACAAATGAAATAACAAATTATGTATTTAAGTAATGTAAGTAGCAAACATCCTTATTGGTTGGATGGACGAAAGGGTGGGGGTGGGACACGAAGTGAGCCACATTCCAGTGATGAGTTCTGATTTGTTTAAATATTATCAAATACCTAAACAAGCAAAGTGCTGTACAATTTATATGCAACTGTTAACAATGGAACGCAAACTGACCTCATGTCATTATTTTCTTAATTCTTCAAAATCTGTCAAAATTGAAAATTTCCCGATTTTTATTGAGCTTGCGCGATCGGAAGATTTTCTCTGAACGTAATTTATTATTATTATTATTATTAATAAACAGCACAATTTGCAACTATTTTTTACTATAGCGATGAAAAATGTATATACGTAAAATTATTTTTAGATGCTGAATAAATCGGAATATCTCAACTTTTTTTAATTTTTAGGCTGCTTGTGCGATCGGAAGATATTCTCTAAACGCATTCTTTTTAATTAGTATTATTAAACAATACCATCTGCAAATATTTCTCATTATAGTGATAAAAAAAATATATATACGTAAAACTTTTTTTATTCTGAAATATTCGGAAATTTTATTTATTTTTTAAATTTTTATGCAGTTTGCGGGATTGGAAGATAAAGTCCGATTTGAATATTTTTTTGTTGTTGTTTTTCTTGTATTTACCAATCGCAACTTTTCCGCACTATAGTGACTCGGAAATACCAACTTCAGTTTTTTCGCACCACCCTCGTATATATCTCCGAGATCTCAATCTCGTAAAAGTACTCGAATGGCCATGTAATTTTCATATGTTATTTTCGTTTGCTATAGTACAATCGCTACTGAAAATAAAGTGTATAGTATCTATACTTCTTTTACAAGGACAGACAAAATTATTTATTACATTACGGTGAATGAGAAAAATTGTTTCCAATGCATTTTAATGATGGTACATTATTTCAAATATAATGAAATTAATATGCACTTATGAAGTGTACTAAAGCAAGTGTTCTGTAGAATATTGGGTGCAAAGCATTTATTATTCATTTACAGAGCCACACAAAAGTATTCCATTAAATAATGGACTAAGACGAAAAACTGTTCAATTGTATTTTAATTTTGTTGCATAATTTCAAATATAATGAAAGTGATACACATTGCTGATATTTTCTACAACATACTTTCTGTAGAGTATGACGTGCATGTTATTTTTTATCCATATACAGGGACACACAAAAGATTTCGTATAAAGTACTGTTTCCGTAATACAGTTTATTAACTATAATTGCTGGAAATACCGTTTCCGGTATGGTATGCGTTCTTAAATTTAACAAAATTTTTGCATACTACGTGATGTGCATAAATGTTATATTATCATATACAGGGCTACACAAAATAGTTTGTAAGCATTAGTGCGGATGAGCGCGAATTGCCTAAATACGTTTTCTTAATTGAGTTCTGCATTTTCAAGCTGAATTATACTTAGTAAACTAAGAGATGTTTGTAGAATATAATTAAAATCATCTGCAGGTACGCGCAATGAACTAGATACATGACCTCCTAGGGATGATAATTTCAGTAGTACTAAGCGTATTTGAGCCTGAATTAAATTTTAGCCTAATGTGTGGCGTATATAAAAATCTGCAGGTATTTTTTAGGACTGTACAGAAGAATTGGAGTTTGTTTCTGTCTGTTGGTAGAAATTTCTCAAGGTGAATTTTCAACCTTTTGTGCGTTTTATAATAAAGTAATTTTTAGCATACTATGTAGAATATATACAAACCTACAGATAAAATACAGGGCTGCACGAAAGAATTGCAGTATCTTTATGGCTATGCTGAAATCTGTTTTTGAAATATGTTATGCGTTTTCTAAAATGTTAGGTATCTTATTTATCTTATTAAACAGCGAATTTTTGTTAAATTATTCTGGAAGTGTTTCATAATCCATGCTGGACGCATGATTTTTCTTTTTAATAATTAATAAAATAATTTTTTACTTTCGGTTTACTTATTTTAGGCTAACAAAAAATAATCTCACTAATATGTAGTTTACTACATAGTAATTTTTTAGAATCCAATATATAGATTATATTTCACAAATTCCTTTTTTAAAGAAATAGATATGTTAGTTCGGTCGGCATATGTGAATATATTAAAATATCGAAGTAATGCATTCAGTACAACCCATTTCATGTTTGTGTCTCATTCAACAGAATGAGACCTTAATTTTGTATGGAACATTAGATGATAAAGATTGTCCATTAATCTACTGGTATTAGTGTTGGTGGTTTCTTGTAAAATTATTCAGTACAACCCCTTTCATGTTTGTATCTCATTCAACAGAATTCGACCCTAATTTTGTATGGAACATTAGATGTTAACAGTTGTCCATTAATCTACTGATTCTTGTAAATCTTGTAAACCTTGTAAATAATGCATTCAGTGCATCCCCTTTCATGTTTGTATCTCATTCAACAGAATGCGACCCTAGATTGTATGGAACATTAGATGTTAACACTTGTCCATTAATCTACTGTTATTAGTATTGCTGGTTTCTTGTAAAATTTTTCTTAAACATCAGAGAGATAAGAGAATAGTTTAATAAAATTGGAAAATGTTTATTTCGAATCTAATATCAATATTTCAATGTATTTACACTAGAGGCTTCTATTCCCAGTCATTTTTTAGCATCTATTATATAGATTATATTTTGCAAATTGATTTTTTAAGAAATATATACCTTCGTTCGGACAGCATATGTGATTGTATTAAATTATCGAAATAATGCATTCAGTACATCCCCTTTCATGTTTGTATCTCATTCAACAGAATGCGACCCTAATTTTGTATGGAACATTAGATGTTAACACTTGTTCATTTATCTACTGATATTAGTATTGCTGGTTTCTTGTAAAATTATTCTTAAACATCAGAGAGTTTAAGAGAATAGTTTAATCGAATTAGCAAAAGTTTATTTCGAAACTAATATCAATATTTCAATGTGTTTACACTAGAGACTTCTGCTCCCAGTTTTTTTAGCATCTATTATATAGATTACTAGCCGGTCTTCGCCCGTCTAGCCGGTTGCTTCCATGCGGTCCCAGATAGTGCAGTGTACCAGCCTGACTTCCCTTGGGACTCAGAAAGTATATTTTACATGCAACCAGAAAAATATAAATAAAATACTTTAAATTAAAAGTATACGAAAATAACTAATAAGAATATAAAAAAGCACTTAAATAAAGATTTCGCGACATAAATATTTTGTTTTCATGGACACCTTGACAAAGTAATACTGGGCCCCACCCGTGATTAGCTAAGGGTGGGGCCCCACTCGGAAGCGACGGGCTAGACGGGCGAAGACCAGCAGAGTTATATATATGAGAAATAAAATTAGACACATATGTAATATTTTTTTTATATATCATAGACTAAAAAAGGAATCCCGTCGAGCCGAATTCGAACCAGAAACCTATGAATTTCTGATTACGCCATCTTCTACAGTCCACCGCTCTGCCAACTGAACTATCGACGGACACAACATCTGATTCGTTTAACACATGATAGAAAATTCCAAATGAAACTCTTTTAGTTTTAAGCGCTTTCTTACAATTTCTCTCAATGTAATTATATGCATGAGAAATAAAATTAGACACATATGTAATATTTTTATTATTTATCATCGAATAAAAAAAGGATTTCGTCTAGCCGGATTTGACCCAGCGACCTATGGATTTCTGATTACGCCATCTTCTACAGTCCACCGCTCTGCCAACTGAGCTATCGACGAACACAGCCTTTGATTTGTTTAACACATTACATAAAATTCCAAATGAAACTCTTTTAGTTTTAAGCGCTTTCTTACAATTTCTCTCAATGTAAATATATATGAGAAAAGAAATGAGACACATAAGTAATATTTTTTATTATATATCATTGACCAAAAAAGAAATTCTGTCGAGCCTGGTTCGAACCAGCGACCTATGGATTTCCGATTTCTCCGTCTTCTACAGTCCACCGCTCTGCCAACTGAGCTAACGACGGACACAGCGATTGCATGGTGATAAGGTGAAATCACCGAGAATTTTGGACCCCCTTTGTAGCTGAATTTCTAAAATCGCCTGAAATGTATGTTTAACTATCCTTTAATAGATTTGTTATCCCGAATTTCACGCTCCTAACTATAACTTCTACTGAGATTTGGCAAAATAGCGTAAAACATTCGACGCCTATTTAACCACCCTTAGAGTCTGAATTTCTAAAACTGATGAAATACGTGTTAACTATTTTTTTAGGAGATTTGTTATCCTGAGTTTCATGATTCTGCCTATAATTTCTACTGAGATATGGTAAAATGACCTAAAATATCTGACCTCCTATTTAACCCACCTTAGTTGCTGAATTTCTAAAAATGCTGAAATACATGTTTGTCTATATTTTTTGCAGATTTGTTATCTCGAATTCCGAGTTCCTAACTAAAAATGCTGCTGAGATATGGGGAACAGGCAAAATGACCTAAAACTTTCGACCTCCCATTTAACCCCCATAATGGATGAATTTCTAAAATCGCTGAAATATGTGTTTAATTTTTTTAGTAGATTTGTTATCCTGATTTTCACGTTCCTACTTAAAACAGCTGCTGAGATATGGCGAAAACGTGAAATGATTAAAAACTTTCGACCCCCCATTTAACCCTGTTAGCAGTTGAATGTTTAAAATCGCTGAAATATGTTAAGTACATTTTAGTACATTTGTTATCCTGAATTTCTTGCTTTTAACAAAAACTGTTGTTGAGATATGGCGAAGGAGCAAAATGACCTAAAATTTCAGACCCCCATTGATCCCCATAGTGGTTGAATTTCTCAAATCGCTTAATGACGTGTTTAATTATTTTTTTAGTAGATTTGTTATCTTGAATTTCATTCTCTTACCTAAAACTGCTGATAAAATATGTAGAAAATGTGAAATCACCGAAAATTTTTGAAGCCCCATTTAACCCACGTAATGGTTGAATTTCTAAAATCACCTAAAATACATATTTAACTATTCTATAGTAGAATTGTTATCCCAATTTTCGCGCTCCTGGCGATAGATGTCGAAAAGACGAAATTATCTAAAACTTTCGACCCCCCCCCCCCTATTTGACCCCTTAGACAGTGAATTTTCAAAAATCCTTTCTTAGTACGCGCCTACATTGTCTAAAGAACATTCCTTCCAAATTTCATTGTTCTAGGACAAACGGTTGAGGCTCGGCGTTGATTATGAGAAAATCAAGCTACTCATGTTTAAGTATAGAAATTTTCCAAATTCCTTTTTTAAGAAATATAAACGTTCGTTCGGACAACATATGTGATTGTATTAAATTATCGAAATAATTCATTCAGTACATCCCCGTTCATGTTTGTATTTCATTCAACAGAATGCGACCCTAATTTTGTATGGAACATTAGATATTA
Organism: Maratus michaelseni; assembly: GCA_963931845.1. NCBI lineage: Eukaryota > Metazoa > Arthropoda > Arachnida > Araneae > Salticidae > Maratus > Maratus michaelseni. The sequence continues at coordinate 285,689,839 of OZ007591.1, read as the reverse complement.
ACACTTGTCCATTAATCTGCTAATATTAGCATTGCTGGTTTCTTGTAAAATTATTCTTAAACATCAGAGACTTTAAGAGAATAGTTACATCAAATTAGCAAAAGTTTATTTCAATTCTAATATCAACATTTATATATGTTTACACTAGAAGCCTCTGATCCCTACGAGCTATGCGGGAGTTCTCTAAAACCAGCTCTTCTTCCAAAAATAACATTCATTTCTTGACTTTGTCTAAAAACATACTAATTTGCTCTGTTTAAAAAAGCGAAGAAACATGGCTGCACGTGTATAAACTAACTATCCATAAACAAAAAATGAAGATAACCTCAATCTTAAGAAATTGACGCAGTAAGTCAAGTAATTCATTTCGAAGTAATTCACTTCATTAATTTAACTTAAATTGAATAAAAATCATTTACACCATCCCAGAGAAAAGTAAATAGTTATTGCAGTATAACCTGAAAAAGTGACAGACATGGTAGATTTAAAATTGGCACCTGCAGCGACAGTGTTTGTAACTTTAAAAAAAAAGAAAGAAAAAAATGATAGCACTCGTCAAGACAAACTTTTTTTTTGGTATTGAAATCTATGATTGCATTCAACCTAGTCAGTCAAAAATACACGGTGTCGCACTCGACGCCAACTCCGTACTTTCATTTATAAATTTAGAAAAGCCAGTAAAATGTAATAAAGTTATAGGACATACCGTATTGTGTGTCCAATAGAAAGACGTTTCATGACGTAATGGAAGTGCACAGAATTTCAATCAATAACATCTTACTTTATGTCCACCCCGTTTTAAAATATGGAGGGACTGCCTCTTTGTATTTTTTATATGAACAGAACCAGTACTTTTTATGGTATTAGTACATTTCAGACAAGGCAAAGTAAATCTGCTTAAAAGTTTGTAAAAATATTTTATTATTTGAAACAAATGTCCTAAAAGTATACAATCAACTAAAATTTTAATTCAAGATAAGATAAACATTTCTTTTAAGGTTAAAAAATGTTACTTTAATTTTTAAGTATTGAAGTTTCCTTATGATACTGAATGATGAAAGTTAAAAAATAAAATAAAATAAAATAAAAAATAAAATAAAAAATAAAATAAAAAATAAAATAAAAAATAAAAAAAATAATCTACAAAAAAATGTTTAAAATTTTACAGATATTATTTAAAGAAATAAATTACATTGAAAGTTCACATTAAGAAGAAAGTATTTTAATATCTTAATTTATATTATAATTTATCGAAGACATTTTGAAATATTTAATATTTGTCATAAAATTGTATATTAAAAAAGTTGGGTTTTAACTGTGTTTTAACAAAATCATACAAATTGTTAAAAAATTGAAAATTTATATTTAAATTAAAATCATAAACAATAAATTAAAGAATATTTTAGAAAACAAATAAATTTATCTTTAATTTGCTCAAAACTCTGAACAACGACTCTGCAGATAAATATGAGCTTCAAGAAATAAAATATTGCATAATCTTATTCGATAGAAATATTTTAAAGCGAAATGTAAAATTTTATAAATATAATTTTAAAGCAGGAGACGTACTAAATAAATAAACATATACCAAGGTAATTTAATCAGTGACTTTGAAACGTTAGAAAATCTTGGGCGCATGTTTAAAGATAGAAGTTTATTTCTCAGAAAATTTCTGTGCATACGAAAAACAAATTCCGTTTATTTAATTATTTACTTTCGAGGAAAGTGGAAAAGTTTTTTGGAGGAAAAAAATATATAATAAATGCTAGTTTCTTTTTCAGTCTGCCAAGAAATTAAGCAGGTGATAAATCACAAAATGAAACATTAGACATTGAACATTTTCCAACATAGTTGAAAAGTGTTTATGAATTCGGTTAGTGTGTCTGTCTGTCTGTCCGGATTCTCATGTAACTGATACATGGTATTGAGGTTGACGATAGCATATTCGATATGGAAAAATATATAGTTTATTTACAGAGACACTCAAAAGATTTCGGTTACAGTACTGACTATGAGCCATAACTGTTGGATTTTATTTTTTAAAGCAGTAATATGCATTTAAAACGTTAATTTTAAGAGTGTTAAAAAGTGTTTAATAATCTATACCGTGGTGCATGATTTTTCGTTCTTGTTTCTAGATGCCCTCTGCATGTACAATTAAACATAAAAAATGCTGTTTTTTAGTGTACAATGTTTAGATGTTTGGTTGATTTTTATGCATTTGAAATCGTATAAAATAAAAAAAAAATAGCAAAAAAAATATCTATATTCTAGAAGTTTGGTTGATTTTTGTAAATTGGAAAAGGTTTAAAATAAACGGATTAGAAAAATAATTATATCTATGTTCTAGAAGTTTTATTTTAAATGATATTTTAATTAGCAAAGTAAATATACTGATCACATACGTATAAAATAATTTCTATTTAACCTCACAAAAAATGGTAAAATAATAAATATTTAAAAACAAAATATCAATAACAAAAAATAATGGTATATTTAAAAAAAATCAAATTGTTATTTTAAATTTTATTTTGCTTTAGACACTCTCAAACACATATCCCCACAGATAAACACATATGAAGGAAGGCACACACACACATACACATTCGCGTGCGTGTATGTGTATATTTGTACTCGTGAAATATACTTGTTTCTTAATTAAATTGAATTAAAATTAAAATAAAATAACTGATTTGGTTTATTTAACTTTTTCTACTCCACAAAACCGTTAATAGTTTACAGGTACATAAATCAAATGACCAAAGGATGTGTAAAACATATTTCTCAGTCAAATAAAACACTTCTAAACCCAACTTTAACATAATTATACTACGACCTACGTGTCAATTTATAAAGGATATTTTCAAGATTTTAGATAAATATCATATATGTAAATTCTACACCTTTGAATATATAATTTTTCTATCAATTTTTATTTGATAACATATATAATTGAAGTATCTTCTGAAACATTTTATCTTATTTATACATTATTATTACTTTAAGTATATCAAAATAATGCTCATAAAATATTTCCTTACAAAGAAAAAATAAATTTGTCTTATTTGTTAATTTATTTTCAAAGACAGTGGAAAATTTCTTTGAAAAAAATGTTAAAAAATAGAATCAACTTGAACAGATAGTCTTTTTAAATCTAAAGGTAGCTTTTTTACAGTAATTTCTTATCAAATATTTAAAGCACCAGAAACGTAAATGCATTTTATAACGGTTAGAACTAAAATTAAGTGTATTTCATTGCGCAGATAGCAGCCATTTATTTTTATTTTCGCATCATTTTGCTAAAAATAGAAAAACAATTATTAAGACTTTTATAAAGAATTCTTTCAAACGTCTCTTCTGAATGTGGGTAATTTGGAATTTTATTACGAATATCTAGTCAACATTCAAAGACATATTTTATGTCTTGATGTTTGCTTCATTGAAAAACTAGACCAGAATTTCACTGAAATCATTTTGGAGTAGAGTTTCAAAACCTAATTATTTTTTTTTTCGTTAACGAATATAAAATTTAATTTAATTTTTTACCTGTTTATCGATTCTTATACTCTACATTAATTTTATAGAATTATAGACTAGTATAAGAGTATGAATCAGATTATTTTAAAAAAAAAAACAGTTCACTGGGACATGTATGTCCGGACCCATAGTCAAAAGATTAACTTATCTTAATATTATAGTAAATTCAATTAATTGTATAGAAAATTAATATTTATGGAAAAAAATACAAGGCGTGTATGTATATTGTTATACCTAATCCCTATTTCCCAAAAATCTTTAGTAAAAAATCGTTACATAAAACATTTTTACAGAAGTAGCAAATGTAAGGTTGAAAATAAGAATTTATGTATCGAAAATATATTGCTTCCAAATATAGATTTTATAAAAGTTGATTGTGTAGTGAAATTTTATGAAGAATACTTGTATGATGATATGTCATTCAAAATATAAAATGTATACAAAGCATTAATTACATTAAAAATATGTAAATTTGAAAATTATGTTTCAGTCTTCAATTGATTTCATTAGTATGTATTTTTAATATATATATTTCCCTTAAAAATGTTTAGAAACATTTTATGCTTAATGATTAAAATTAAGATAAAAATACATTCTATAATTAAAAATGTGTATATTTCCTTTTATATTAAAATACATTCAATTTTACTTCCAGACTTATATACCTTAAAACTAAGTAATTTCAATTAATGAGTGATTCTATTCAGACTTCAGAAAAACCTCTATTTTAAAATCAGATAAATTGAAATTATATTCAAAAGGAAAATCTAATCAATATTTAACAACCTTTTCAAATATAGATGCTCGCTTCTTTAACAACTCAGAATTTTACTGAAATCATTTTCATGTGGCTTTGTAGAACCTAATTATTTTTAGCTCGTTAACGAAGATAAAAGCAAATTAATGCTTTGCGTTTTTATAGTTTCTTATATTTTGCATGATTAGTCATCAATATTAATGTAAATTTCATTTGAAGTAATTCGAGTTGCGTGCATTTAAATGTGATATTAACATGCACTTTAATTTACTAATGTAGCCACTTAGATACAATTTTTATAACTGGGCAATAAATTAACATTTACGTAGAATCTCTATTGTCGGAAAGCATAGTGTTGTTTCCAAGAGATTCCTGGCCTTAACAAAACATTTAATAAAGTATTATTACTTAAAACAAGTGATCAATGTCAGGATAGTGATATATAGTATTTCACTGCCCAATGTATTTCTAAATAACGATTAACTTTTATATTGCTTGTAGCTATAAAATTATAACGAATACTTATATGATGATATATAACTTTATTTTAAATTCTTTAAATTTTATAAATTAAAACATTATATGTTTTATATACATTTGATAACATTCTTAACTTTAGTATAATACATTATATTTCACTCATTTATTTTTTTAATATATTTTTTTGTCCTGTAGTCATTATTGCTTATGTATATCAGGATAGCACGACGATTATAATAATTTAAATTTGAATTAGGAATATTTATATTTATTTCATTCCCTAATCTTTAGAGATTAACAATATACATTTTATAAACTTATCTTTTAATAATATTATATATATATTTTATACAGAAAGAACAAATTTAGAAATTATGACCACTGTTAAATTCCTTATTGAATTGACCAAGAAATTCCAAGATATGACACTATGACTAAGAGGTCTTTAACATTTTGGATAATTTTTCGAGTAAATCTAATGAGTAAATTAAGCCCTATATTCCTATATATATAAATAGTAATTTTGATTAATTACATATACGAACATTTTTGAAAGATGTATTTAATTTTTGGATTATTTTGTATGAAATTTGTAAAATAATCTATCATGAGAGACGGTAGTTTCTTGAGTGACGCAGCAAAAACCGAAAACCGAAGATTTCCGTCCCTCTATATATACACCTAGTTTGAGTTCAAAGGAAAAGCGAAACGCCGACATTTAATATCTCAGCAAATATGAGGCATAATGTTTTGATTTTTTCACAGCTGTCTTATATCTCCGGTCTAACTCTATCCTGAAATTTATACATTTCTACATGCAATAGATTTAAAGATCTGGAAACTCATTTTTAAGTGAAATGGGAAGTTTTTCCCTCTGCATGTAATGGTGTCATGGTGTAAAACGCTATTCTCGATAGCCGCCCGGACGATTTTTTAAAAATTAATATATGATATTAATCGGTTTTAGATGAAGCGAATCCCCCGACCCGCTTAAATAGGAAAACTCTAGTTTTTTATATAATCCGGTTTAAAAATGGACTATTTTCTTAAGCCTGGCTGTACAAATGCATAGGAGTGTTTACTCCCTTCTTCCGCGGCGCAATATAGTTAAAAACGGATGTACGGTTCGCCGTTAAAGCTTCTGATATAAATAAAGCTTCTGACCGCGCTAATTATTTAAAAAAATTTTAATGCAAAAACAATGAATTATATACTCTAAACATGTAAAACATATATATTAAATTCAATTGGGGTTTATATGTTTTCTCTTTTTGTTACAAAGAAATAATTTCAGATTTTAAACATGCATATATTCGAAAAATTATTTCGATTCCTTTTTCAAAATTAGAAAATATTTTTGTAATTACATGTATTCAATTTTACTGTTATTTCTAATAAGTTTTCAATCTTTTAAGGGTTAAAAGATTTTCCATTTCTTAGTTATTATTGCTAAGCGAAGACAAACTAGCATCTTTAACCAACCAATCACTCGTTGTATTCATGGGCGAAAAGCAAATGACAACAGCGATGTGAATTCATTTTTTACAGGATTAACAGTGATATTAGGTATTTTAATATTTACTTATTGTTTATTTACTTATTTTGATTTGATTGTTGTTTTAGAAATTATCATTTGATTTAGTTACTTAAATGGTAAGATAATTGTCAATAGAATTACGTGTTTTATCGTTGAGTGAATTTTTAAGAAGCATTTTAAGAAGCATTTTTTTAATTGTTAGCTGTATTTTGCAACTCTCCAAATTACCGCAATGCAAATATAGTACCAAGTTCTGTCCTATACTAAACTTTCCTGTGTTGCATAGCTTAATTTTATTGAGAAAAAAAAAGAAAGAAAATGTATTGTTGCAGTAACAGGGTTGGCAAGTTTCTGCCAGTAAGTGGCAGAAAATAAGAAATAATACTAATAAGAACTTTAATCTGCAATGATTCATAATTCACACATGTATTTGATATGTAAACAATTAAAGTAAAAACTAAAGATTATGAACGTTATTCAGAGTAGCAAAAAATGTAATAATGATCATACAACTATACATAGTTTATATATTACTAATTTTCTTTCACTTGAAAAACAGAAATTTTCATAATGGTAATCTGATGCTGTATAAGCTTAACTATTAATATTATTGTTTACAGTTAAATTTCTATTTAAAAGTTTAAAAAAAGAATTCTATGATATTTTAACAAATCACTTTTCAGAGTGTTTTTAAATAAATAATACAATGCAATAACTTACAGATTATCTACTCTATAATTGGATATAGTTTTCGATTTTGATTTTAAATTACTCTAATAATTGTTTATACATAAAATTACACAACCATATTATAAAAATTTTATCTGTAACATTATTCCTTTTTCTAATACAAATTTATTTATTTTCTAATTAAAACTATCCACAACATTTTATTTGTTATTTATCCTGAATAAAATGCACTTAAGGAATTTAATATTACTAAAAAAGCCTCATATTATGTCATGAAATGTGTTTATGCTAGTTAAAATCCAGCCCTGTGTAGTAATGAATTATTTTTGCAGTTGTTTAAATTCTGTCATAACAACAATGATATAAAAAAATATATATAATTATTTAACTAAAAAATACTTGAACTTTTCTATTTACAGTGTAAGACTGAGACTAAATCAAATGAAAAGTCTTAATTGAACATCCAACAAATCAAATTAAGTAAATAAATTGTACAAAATACCTACCTAAGTCACAAACAAACATAAAAAATAATGCAATGTATATAAATAGCATAGATCAAAATCAAGCAATAGCCACTAATTTTAATAAATGCTTGATACTAAAAATGCAGCTTTCAAATGATATGTAGGCAAGTACTTTTTATTTTGCAAATGAAACAATCATTATAAGAGAATTTTTTTTTTTTTAATTGGGACATTTAATATATCTTTTAGTTACACACCTGAGATTTATAGCTACATGCGAACTAAAGTCGACCACTTTTCATAACAAAAAACTATCCCCAAACTGTAAGATTAAACGCTAAAAATGCAGTCCCATTTACTTGACGTCAGAAGCATTACATGTGTTTATGTCATCAAGTGGTTTTTAATTCGACTTTTGCCTGTATTTTTCATTATGTTTTACTGATTTTTTAGTTATTTTGTTAATTAAAATAACAGTTGCGTCCTTAAATAGCAGTGCCATGATATTAAAAGAGAAAAAGCATTAAAAAAAATGCTGCGATGAACAGTTACGAGTAACAAATCGGTTTCAACTGGCATCACAAACATTTATTCACCAACCGAGAGGGATAATTAAGAAAAATAATGTAAATAAATAAATATCAAAGATTATATTTTTTCTGTTTTCATTAATATATTGTAATTTTTTGTTTGTTTTGTTTAAACTTACTTATAGTTGACACTTTGATGAGTGGAGTTTTTTTTTTAAATTCTTATATTTTATTTATTTTGATATTCTGATGGCAACATTTTTCCATTTGTTTATTTGGCCTTACAGTTTGGCGATAGTTTTTTTATGAAAACTGGTCAATAGGATAATGGAGAAGAACCGAATAATTTTGTAGTTGTCAAATGAAATAAAGTAGTTGCATTTGACGGGTAACGACTGCCAATTTTGAAGTGTACAAATAATGATATAACAATGAATTGGCTGTATCCTGAACTGTTTATCCATAAACTTTAATTCCATGTTAAACAGGAACTATATTAACTTTAATTTTAACTTTAATTTTATTGTATGACTTTTTTCATACAACTCAACGTGTAATGAGTTACTTTTAGCTGTAACCACAACGTAACAGGCAGTCTGTTTTTGCCGCTAACTGAGTGTGGCTGGCTATCTTGTCATGCCAGTCGAATCTCATCACTTACTTGTTTTTCTTAAATAATTATATGTTTTTGTTAAAGTTTAACCTGTGTGTTCCTACTTGATTCTTCGCCATACACACACACACACACCGTCTGTTCCTTTTCATAAGATGACAGCATGATTCTTCAAATATGAGTGGCTAGCAAACTAAGCCGCCATAATGTCAACTAGTAAATGAAAAGCTTACAGGGTTAAATCATAGAACAAGCGAGATAGTTGGTGGAGTCATATGAATTTTTCTTGCTACCAGTTTGTTTACAAAATTCCTTGGTTTTTTTTTTTTTTTTTTTTTTGCATGCAAATTCGTATTGGTGGCACAATGTTTCTTATTAAACTGTTTATAATAACTTTATTTATACTAAGAAAAGGAAAGTCTGCAGAATAAAAATGTCCAGTGTATAACTAGAGCATAATTATACTTGTGAAATAAGTGATGATGTCAACAAGTAAATGAAAAGCTTACAGGGTTAAATCATAGAACAAGCGAGATAGTTGGTGGCGTCGAATTTGGCGAAGCGATAAATGAATTTTTCTTGCTTTTTCCATGCCCAATTCACGAAATTCATGATTTTCCATGCTTGACGACAAAATTCATAATTTTACAGACCCAATAGACATAATTCATGATGTTTTCCTACGATCTATGGACAAATTGCAAACTTTTTCCGTGACTTTTCGTTGTAATTTGCGATTTTTCCACGCCCATTCGATGAAATTCGCTGTTAGTCTGTGCTGGATCTATGAAATTCATGATTTTACGTGCTTTATCGACGAAATTCGGGGGGGGGGGTTTCCTGTGGTTTACAAAATTCAAGATTTAAAAAAAAAAATTGAGTGATTGAGAAAATTCACAACTCCAGAATTTCCGATTTTGGCATCTCTGGTTTCTGTCGATCGATTATTGAAATTTGCGGGGGGGTTTTTCTTGCGACAAAATAGAGAAATTTATGATTTTTCCATGCCCATTCAACAAAATTTGCATCCAGTCGACGCAATTCAGGATTTCATGCACCCGATTGACGAAATTCATGATGTTTTCCTACAATGGACAAAATTTGCAATTTTTCACGAATTATTAAGGAAATCTAAATTTCTGGATATGTTGGCATGTATGGTCTCCACGGGCAACGAGTTACCCATCACAGGCAACGTTTAGCTTGCGGGCCACAGGTTGTGCATCCCAAATCGCGACGCAGTTTGGCTCATTCGACTCGATATCAATAAAACTAACCGAGTTTAGTTCAGAGTTTCACCACCAGGAGTGCTTTCTTATCTATGGTTATATGGGCCCAATCACGACGAGGTATGGCTCATTCGACTCAAAATCGACAGCCACAAAAATTTCACTTACGTTCGTATAGAAAAGATTGCACCCCCTGGCAGTGGAAGATGGAACTAACGGATTTTGCAGCTAACTCGAGTTCTATGGGTACCTTTACGATGCGATTTGATTCATTCGACTCGACATCGACAGGACTTATCGATTGTAGGTACAAGTTTCACCACCAGGGGGCGCTTTCCTATCTCCGGTTCTATGGGCCCCATCATTACGAGGTATGGCTCATTCAACTCGAAATCGACAGCCTCAAAGATTTCAGTTATGTCTGTATATAACAGAGTGCGCCCCCTGGTGGTGGAAGATGGAACTAACAGATTTTGCAGCTAACTCGAGTTCTATGGGTCCCATCACAATGCAGTTTGATTCATTAGACTCAACATCGACAGGAAATATCGATTTAGTTCCAAGTTTTACCACCAGGGGCCGCTTCCCTATCTCGGGTTCTATGGGCCCGATTACGACAAAGTTTGGCTCATTCAACTGGATTTCGATAGCTTTACAGATTTCGGTTATGTTTGTATAGAACAGAGTGCGCCCCCTGGCAGTGGAACTAAAGAATTTTTCAGCTAACTTGAGTTCTATGGGTCCCATCACAATGCAGTTTAATTAATTCAACTCGACATCGACAGGATATATCGATTTTAGTCTCAAGTCTCACCACCAGGGGGCGCTTTCCTATCTCGGGTTCTATGGGCCCCATCATTATGAGGTATGGCTCATTCGACTAGAAATCGACATCCTCAAAGATTTCAGCTATGTCTGTATAGACCAGAGTGCGCCCTCTGGTGGTGGAAGATGGAACTAACAGATTTTGCAGCTAACTCGAGTTTTATTGGTCCCATCACGACGACGTATGGTTCATTCGATTTGAAATCGACAGCCTCGAAGATTTCAGTTCTATGTTTGTATAGAACGGAGTGCGTCCCCTGGCGGTGGAACTAAAGGATTTTGCAGCTAACTCGAGTTCTATGGGTCCCATTGCAACGCGGTTTGATTCATTCGACTCGACATCGACAGGATACATCGATTTTAGTTCCAATTTCTGTTTCCAATTAGTCCCATTTCTGCATTCCAGTTCAGACCCTTCATCCTATGATCCTGCTCAAAACTGTCAGCTGGCGCCTTTTGGGGCCCTCACTATAGCTCCCTTAAAAATTGTCCAATTCACTAGCTTTTTTTTCTAGCAACTTCCAAGGACTTCCAGCTACTACGTGAACAACACAACATTTTCTCGGACAAAACCCGGTCTCCCTGTAACCTTTTAAGTTTTTGTGCCCTAAATTTTTAATAACTTGCCCCCTTTTTCACCGATGATCTTCGTTTTTGGGGCCTCTTTCTCCATTTAGTTATTCCCTCATTTCTGAATTCCAGTTCAGATCCAGAATTCCAGTTTATTTCAATAAACTGATTTATGTTTTGTGCCACGCTATCCAAAATCATAAGTAATATTTATGTAAATTATTATTTGGCGTCATATTATCCAAACAAAGGGAAGTGTATGCAAGTGGATAATATGACGCAAAATAATCATTTACATAAATTTTACTTATGATTTTGGATAGCGTGGCACAAAACATAAATCAGTTTATTGAAATAAATACATTTCAATACATAATATACGCTCAGTGAATGTAATATATTTAACAGTGTATTGAAAAATTAAAAGTATTGTTTGTATGTGTAAATATACTTTAGAAGACAAACGAAAATAATTTAAATTGAATTTTAAAACAATCCTACTAAATCCACGTCAAGGTGTCACTCAAATTTTTATATCATTTCTTTTAAAACCCATATTTTGAATTCCTGAGAGATCTGAATGAAAAAGCATCAGCGAATAAATTTTATATGTTTTTTCATGCTAAAATAATAATTGCACCTGTGAATATAAATAAAACTAAAAAGAAAATGATGATTTTAAAAAATATTATTAACATAGCGTCACTCAAATTTGATATCATTGCTTTTAAGACCCATATTTACAATTCTTAAAGCTAAAAGAAAATGCTGCGTCACAAATTTTAACCCGTTAAGGGTTTTTGTACTGATATATATATACGCATTTGTCTAAAAAACTGCATTAGTATCACATACACGTGTGACGGAATCTATATGTTTTATTTATTTTGTAATATAAAAAAATATATACTAATTCTGTTACATAAATAAGAAAGCTCGATGTTCTTAAGATTGGACCTCTGAACTTACTCGTATTTTAATTATTTTGCCTAAATTATGATGAAAATATTTTCAATAATACTGTTTTTTTTAAATAATCCTTTAAAATATATTTGAAAAAATGCAATTTTTACATGAACTCAAATTCAAATTTATGTAAAAGTTGGCATTTTTGTTTTTTTAAAGGATGACAATTTTTTGAAAATAGTATGATATACAAATGTATGTATTTCATTTTTAGTAATATTATTTCAATATAGATGATAAAAGAAATATTATCTACATATTGTACGTGACATAAAATATAGCCATGCGATATCGACTACCAATTTAATTTAAGAGTAACATGTCTTAATCGTAATACTGTCAATTTTGAAATATTGAAGTTTCATTTCAATATTGACGTATGCAGAAAAATATATATTCTACACGAAATACAAAATGTTCAAAACTTTGCAATTGTAATTTATAAAACGCACTAAAAATTGTATATAGGAAAATATGTCTTAGCTTCTCATTTATATTATATCTTATCCTAGAAATTTTCAAGAATTTAAATTTGAACAAACAATAATATATCACATACCAAGTGCTTTTATTTGTGGATATTTAAAGTTTAAAAAGAAATCCGATAATTACTTTAAAAAATAAATATTCTCATGTAAGATAAAAACAAAAACATAACATAAAGTATGTCTTAGCAAAAATAAATATTTTTCTTATTTACTATAAAACTCTGAACACTTTTTGTGAAGAATCTAAGAGATTCATAAAATAAAACATAATATAGTTTTATTCAATATAAATATTTCAAAGTGAAAGGAAAACTTTCGAAAATAAGACGAAATACAAAATGTTCAAAACTTTGCAATTGTAATTTATAAAACGCACTAAAAATTGTATATAGGAAAATATGTCTTAGCTTCTCATTTATATTATATCCTATCCTAGAAATTTTCAAGAATTTAAATTTGAACAAACAATAATATATCACATACCAAGTGCTTTTATTTGTGGATATTTAAAGTTTAAAAAGAAATCCGATAATTACTTAAAAAAATAAATATTCACATGTAAGATAAAAACAAAAACATAACATAAAGTATGCCTTAGCAAAAATAAATATTTTTCTTATTTACTATAAAACTCTGAACACTTTTTGTGAAGAATCTAAGAGATTCATAAAATAAAACATAATATAGTTTTATTCAATATAAATATTTCAAAGTGAAAGGAAAACTTTCGAAAATAAGACGAAATACAAAATGTTCAAAACTTTGCAATTGTAATTTATAAAACGCACTAAAAATTGTATATAGGAAAATATGTCTTAGCTTCTCATTTATATTATATCCTATCCTAGAAATTTTCAAGAATTTAAATTTGAACAAACAATAATATATCACATACCAAGTGCTTTTATTTGTGGATATTTAAAGTTTAAAAAGAAATCCGATAATTACTTAAAAAAATAAATATTCACATGTAAGATAAAAACAAAAACATAACATAAAGTATGTCTTAGCAAAAATAAATATTTTTCTTATTTACTATAAAACTCTGAACACTTTTTGTGAAGAATCTAAGAGATTCATAAAATAAAACATAATATAGTTTTATTCAATATAAATATTTCAAAGTGAAAGGAAAACTTTCGAAAATAAGTTTTAACGCAAAAGGCAACCTACATAAACAAGCATAAACGAAGTTGATTTCATCACAGACTTCGAAATGTTTAAAAGACTTAGGCTTATATTTAGATATCAAAGTTTATTTCTTAGAAAATTTTGGTGCATACGAAAAAGAAATCCTGTTTACTTATTTATTTATTTTCGGTGAAAGTGGAAACGTTGCTAAAAGAAAGAATTAAATTTCTTATTCGTGTTAGTTTCTTCTTCAGTGTGACAAGAATTTAAGAAGGTGATAAATTACAAAGTAAATTTCTTTGTAGATATCTTCCGCACTTACATTTAAATAAAGTAAAATTGCTTTATTTAAGAGTCGATTCTTTAAAAGTTTGGATGACTTTTATAAATTGGAACTTGTTTTTTAAAAAATATATTGCAATAATTTTATTAAAATTTAGGAAGTCACAAATAATATTTATTAACTAGAAAAGCACACATGTTAAAAAATTGCTTTGGATTTCCTTTAGAAAATGATGGGGAAATATTAGTTTCTTTAAGCAAAATTTGTCGGAGAAATAGTTATATAACTATTAAAGTACAGCTATACAAGTAAATTTTCAATTAATTCTACAGTAGGGACAATCCCCCCGAAACTAATGAGTAACAAACAAGTAGATTTTTTCATTGCCAAACTGAGCGTAAACCTACAGTGTGAAAAGTGTCCCAAGCCGGGAATCGTACCCGGGACCCCAGAATAGCGCTCTGAGGCTACAAGGAACGATATCCCATCTCGTTATCTCTCACTTTTATATATGTCGGACAGACTGCAACCGCAACACAAGAGCACAGAGCGCTTTTCTGGAGTCCCGGGTTCGATTCCCGGCAAGGGACATTTTTCACTCTGTCGGTTTACGCCCAGTTTAGCAATGAAACAATCCATTTGCTTGTTACTCATTAGTTACGGCGAATGTCACTCCTGTAGAATTAATTGAAAAATTAATTGTAAATTTATTTGTATGTGTTGTTCTATGCTAGACTTACTGTGGCTGTAAATGTCGTCTAACCTTTAACACAGGGTTGTGTGCTCTGGACGACGGTTCCCATCTTGTACTGCGGTTTCAACCTGTCCGACATATATAAGAGTGAAAGAGTCCGAGTTGGGATATCGTTTCTTGTAGGTCAGCAGTAGAACCTCAGACCGTTATTCTGGGGTCCCACTTTCGATTTCCGACTTGGGACATTTTTCACTCTGTCGGTTTACGCTCAGTTTAGCAATGAAAAAATGCACTTTTTTGTTACTCAGTAGAGTTATTATTAAACGTTTTATTTTCTCTTACTCTCAAATATCCTCTCTCTCGCACACACACACACACACGCACACACGCGCGCGCGTAAACGTTGTGGTTAAAATTTACTCATATCATTTGAAATTTAAACAAAATTAAATAGCAGCTGACTGCATTGTTTGGAAAACTTTTCAAACATATTCTATTAATAAAATACTATTACAAAAACAAATGGTAAAGACATTTCTAAAAATATATTGCTTTTCTATTAAATTATCTATGAAATGTTTTGCATGATTATTTATAAATATTTGATATTGTATACCTAAACTCATTGATTACGAGAAATATTATATTGTTATGAATTTTGTATATATCTGTAAATATTCCATTTGTTTAAATTTATTTTATTTTATTATTGTGAAAATTGCAGTATTATTAATGTATTTCCTATTGAGCATCATGTAACTCAATGCTAAAGGCCTCAGATGCTTTGCAAGAAAAACAACCTTACACCCTCATCTTTATAAGAAGTCTATGGAAAAATCGCCAAGGAATGGGTTTATCGCCAAGTTGGCGATGGTTTTGGCGACTTATTTTTGTCGCCAAATGTCGCCAAGTTGGCGACGTTTTTGGCGACTTTTTGTGGAACCCCCCCCCCCCCCTTATACCTGTACATTGGGATCCTTTCTCGCTTAGGTTCTCTATCGAAAGTTAAAGCACTTTCTGGTAATTTCTAGCATCTGAAGGCTCTGGAATAATCTGGAAAGATCTCTGAAACCTATATAAGGACCTCCATCAGTTCAGTTCAGTGAGTTCTCTGTCAAATGCGATTGAATACGCACGAGAGGCTTTGCATTGAGAACTGTGTTGTCTATGAGTGATTTTGTATTGAACAATACGCTATATTGTTCTGTGTAGAATTTTGCTGTGCTGTTATTAGATTTGAAGATTACTGAATATTAGTGTCTTTGAAAAGATATTGGTGTATTTATCAAACTGTTTGGAGTAAATAAAACCTGTTGATTGTTCTTATATATTGGCATCAGT
Organism: Maratus michaelseni; assembly: GCA_963931845.1. Taxonomy (NCBI): domain Eukaryota; kingdom Metazoa; phylum Arthropoda; class Arachnida; order Araneae; family Salticidae; genus Maratus; species Maratus michaelseni. The sequence goes on along the minus strand of OZ007591.1, from coordinate 285,673,701 downwards.
CCTTTCGAACCCCGAGCTCACAACAATATATATGTCGTAGATGGTGCCTCCAAGCAGAGTGCTAGTGCCAATGGATATCAGCGCCACTCTTTTTATTCTCCAGCTATAAAAACTGTTCGCGCCAGATGCAAAGAGGTGTTAAGACTGTTAAGATGTGTTTGTCGGCTATATATATATATATAAGTTCTGTTAATTGGGTTTATTTATTTATGGGAGTCGATACCAAAAAACTGTATTCTGAAAATGACACCAATGTTAAAATTTTTTAGTCATGTTTGAAAACAGGAAAATCATTACAGAAAATAAAAAGGTCTTGCATTGTTAATAAATTAATAAATTGAAAAGCGAAGAAAAAGGGATATTTTTTATTTAAGGGGGTAAGATACCTTTGAACACGTCGAAAAAGCAAAAAAATATCACTATGTTCCAAGCTTCAAAACTTGTGAAATAAGTCAAAAATAAAAATCAAACTTCATTTAATTATAAAGTTAGTATTGAAATTTATATTAAAAAAATATATGTACTTGTAAATTCATAAATAAATATTGAAATGATAAGTTTAAAATTATATATGATAATAAGAGAAAAAAAACATAGCATGTCTTGCGCGCAGTGTTACTAGAAAGTTGTGCATGGCAATTAAAAGAAAATTTCACCACATATTCATTTCTGTATTATCCACAACTTAAAACCAGAAAAAAGTAAGATTTAGATTTTTTTTTTTGTTTTTGAAAATATTTTTAAAAAATTGAAAAATTGTAATTTTTTTCATTAATACGTTAATTTTTTAATTTAGTCAATATTTTTTATAAATATTCAGGTTTTAGTATAAAGGTAACACTATTATGTATTTATTTGCACCAAAATTCTCTCTTTATATGCATATTTTCAGATTTTATCATGCGCGCAAGACACTTTATGTTTTTTTCTTTTATTATCATATATATTTTTTTAACTTAGTATATATATATTTTTAAATATAAATTTAAGTATAAGCTTTATATTTAAATGAAGTTTGATTGTTATTTTTAAATTATTACACAAAATTTGAAGCTTGAAACATAGTGATATTTTTTTTTTTGCTTTTTCGACGTGTTCAAAGGTATCCTACCCCCTTACCGATTTTAAAATTCCTTTTTTTCTACCAATTTTTTTTTTTTTACTTTATACTCAAGGTTCTTTGTTTTATAAACCAAAGTATCGGATTTGTAATACAAAGATTAGACCAGAAAAAAATATACGTAATTGGATGTATATGGAACAAACCTGCGAAAAACGCCTATATTTATGTTCAGATTGAATAAAAAATAATAAAATTTAAAGCTATCAAAGTACCGATACATAGTTACTTGTCATAGAATCTAAACATACACTAAAAATGGTTTGAGCCAATTTTTCCAATTATTATGAAGGCCTGAGCATTTTGATTACATGAAGAATCTGAAATTATACAAACTCAGAAAAGGGAGCAAAAACACTTAATTTACAAAAAAGGAGATATTAAAGATAAATACGTAAAATTAGCAGTACCTCCTTTACTGTTTATCAAATCATCGAGAAAATTGGGAACAGTATACTACAGATGTTAAGGTTCATATTAGGATAAAAGTCTGAAATTTGTCATTTTCTTCATTTTTTTTGAAAAAATCAGAGGTATTGAGTCCCTTTAAACTTTCGAAATATGTTATTTTATTTCTAATTTAATTGTTATATATATATATATATATATATATATATATATATATATATATATTCATAATTATTATATGTACACGCACAGAAAATAGACAGCGAGCTTTTTTAAAGATCTTTCATGAATAACTATAGAAATATATTTCAATGCATAAAAAAAAATCTGTTAGTTATTAATTTTATATTATTTACCCGAAAAAAGAAAACCATATTCAATTAACTTTTTATTTTGACTAACGGTCCATTAAAACTTCTTTTCCAAATTTGGATAACTTGGAATTAAACTCATACATTTTCAAATCAATATTTTAATTCATTTTGAATGCACATTTTCTGAATTCATTAAGCAAGTACGGCCAAGACATTTGCTGAAATAAGACATAATTTTCTCAAAATATAATTGTTTTTAACTCGTGACAGAAGGGGAAAACAAATTTAATGCTTTTCAGGTTTAAAAATTTACCGGATTAGTCATCAATTGTAACGCAAATTAAAAATTGAGACAAATGGAATTTATTATTTGAAAATACGATATTACCTTTTAATTTATTTTACTAATGCACTAAGTTCAACAAAAATTTTCTTATCGTATAATAAATTGGCATTTAAATAGAAAATATCTTTCAAATGAAAAGAATAGCGATGTTTCCAAGCGTATCTTGACACTACTACAATCTTTAATAATATATCGCTACAGACAAGAAATGGCGCATGTTTGGGTGAAATTTGTATTTCTCTGAGATTCCATAGAACAGCGGTTTCCAACGTAGAGCATACGACTCACATGAGGCAATTTGACTTTTTAGGGGGGGTGGGGATTCCAATAACGTTACTAACCCATTTGTTGTCAATTTTTTATAGACTAAAAATAAATCTAATACATTCAAAATTCTAATACATTCTATATTTTAAAAAAGTGCCTAATCAAAAGTTCAAAAGTAAATCTAAACCGAATTATTATATGAATAATATTTAATATATATATATATATATATATTATCTTAAAAAAGAACTCTACGTCTTTTCTAGCGTGCAATGTTTTTTACAATTTTTTGGAACACTTTCGACTATATATTACATGAGACTTGTATCGTTATTCACTCTGCTATGTGTAACATGAAAAGCCTTTTACATGTGAAACTACGTAAGGGTATATCTAAAACTGACTATCTTCAACTATTTAACCTAAAAAACTACGTGCAATATCTAAACGAGGTAGTACCAACACAAACTTTTCAAAATTATTAAACCTCACATGGGCATTAGAAAACGAAATGGGCAAATAGTAAATTTATATGGACCTAGTGCCGGCCTCATACACATTAATACATATACACTATTGACTAATCACTAATACACACATTGACATATATATTTAGAATTTTAAACTTAGATAATACACGTCAGTCAACTGTTTAAATGGGAAAATAATGTCCGAAATGTTTTATGATTGAAAAAATAATTACTTAAATTGATAAAGTTGAGAATCCTGAAATGCTTTTTGTGTATTGTGTTATCCACAGAGAAAAAATGTATCGCCAAAACTTTTAACCAACTCTTAATCTTAGTTACTAAAGTCAATTGTAAAAAGAGTCGATGGCATTAATTTTTATGATAAATGCGAGTCTTTTGAAGACATTTTGTGAAGATGAAAATGCAGATCATATCACTGAGATAGGTTGGCAATGAACAACAAATTTAGCTGTTTGATAAGTTTTAAAATGCGAAATGACTAGTTATTGTTAAGGCTCTTTTGGGTTCATCCATGTAAATAGAGCACTTTTTAAATTATAAGAGATATATGATAAAGAGAGGAAGGGAGGGTCGGGATTTTACCATCGGACTAGGAAACTACTAGAAGCAGCATAAAAAGTTACTTTCGTTCTCATTTCAGCCGCGAATTCTGGGATTGGGATTCTAGTAAATATAAAGTGCTTGGCTAAGTTTTGGCGCTTTTTCCTTGTTCATTAAAAAAAAGAAAAAAAAAGTTTTTTTTTAAGCACGAATTTCACAGGTATCTTTTAAGCTGTTGTGCTTTCATTTTTTCTTATTTATCTTATTTGAATTTAAAATTTATATTTATAAAAATGTAAATATTAATATTTTAAAGATAAAATGAGTAAATGTTCTGCAAGTACCGGGGGGGGGGACTCCTAAATTATCTTTCACTGTGCCACTGCTTATCCTAAAACCATAGCATAAAACTTCAAACAATTTTTTTTTACTGGATACATATTTATGTGAGTATTAAAAAAGAGATAAATGTATCAATAATGGGCATAAAATCTTTTCTAATTTAGCTGAAAAGCTAAGTAAACAAATTTAATTTTTAATTGCACTTACGAGAATGTAATATGAACAATTTATTTTATATATACATTATGGTGGGCCGAAATAAGCTAATTTTTTTTTCAATATTGATTTTGGCATAGAACGCAAAAGTTGTGTAATGGGATAGTTAGAACTGAGAATTTTTTTTTCAATATTGCTCAATATTTAGCCGCGCCCCTCTGACATTGAAAAAACAGAAAAAAAGAGAAAAATCTTTTTTTGTGAAAAAATATATTTAAAAAAAAATATTCCAAAATTTTTACTGGCATACAATGAAAATGTTACACAATGGGTCAGTTATAACCCCCCAAAAAGTTTATCAATTTCTCTCAATATTTACCCGCGCCACTTTGACCTAAAATATTAGAGAAAAATAAAAATATATCGGATTTTCTAAAAATCTGCACTAGGAAAATTACTTTTCGAAATTAGTATTGACAGTAATTCATTAATTAAACAGTACTATAAATAATAATAATTCTATAATTGTTATGTAATTAATTTTTTTATTCCTTCTTTTTTTTACGAAATTAATACTAGCATATTTATTTTATTTGAATTACACGCGGACAGAATACAGATTAGAAAAAAAAATCTACAAATTTTAAATGTATTTAATAATACCTGATGCAAACTGAATATTAGGTGTTAGAATAATATTGTCCCTTGTTGTCGAATGCTGGAAGTTCTTTCCTTGCTTGAAGCTTGGCAGGAATATATCCATCTCTTGCTGTCTCACCACAAACTTTCATTTCAGCTTCAGATATTAGTTTAACACATCGTTCAACAGATTGCGTGTAACATGAAAATTCCTCAAAATTTATTACTAGAAACTGTTTGTCTTTGCACATTTCTTTCAAGTCTTTGTCCTTTATATGTATTGTAAGAGGTGGCTGTGTTGCAACAGTGTTTGACCAATTATTTAAATCAATATTATCGGCTGCTTCAAAACCGAGTTTGGGAAGCTTGAAAAAACGCAATCCATCCAAGTTCTTTGTCTTCTTATCTCGGGCGCTGATAATACGCCTAACTGCTAATTCTCAAATGTGTTTTCTAGAATCATGTAGCATTGCTAATAATAGGTGTTCAAAATGCGCAAAATAAGCGTTGTTTGAGATTACATTGTAAATAATTTGCTTAACATTATCTGGAAGCTACCTTGCAAGGGAAATCATTTTCCAGAAATGTTGGGAACTATACAGGAAATTTGATTTCATTTTTATCTCAAACCACATTGGAGCATACACCATCATTTCATACTTCACGAGTATTATAAGATTTTGTGACGGTCTTGGAGTGCTAATGCATAACCGTAACAAACGGTTTGCAGTGGTCAACCATCTTGCATGACTGAGTTTACATGAGTTATTGTCAGTCACGTTAGAAGGGCCAGTAACATCGCAAGGCAAATGCGATTCAAATATTGTTGGTCAGTACTTAGCTTTTGGATATCTTTCAAATCTATAGGCTGAAGAGTACAGTGAATTTGGTCATATTTGACCACTGGATTTTTTTCGCAATTTTTTAGAAGCAATTCAATAATTTCAGAATATGAATACGGTCCTTTTGTGCAACCGTCCATTTTCAGAATAAGGTGCCTTAACACATGGGCTAATAAGTTCCCGGTCTAATAAAGAAAACAGAACTTTTTAACATAACTTTATAACTTTATTACTTTACAACTTTATAACTTAAATAAATAACATAACTTTAATAAATAACATAACTTTAATAATAAATAATAATTTGATAATAATAATAATAATAATTTAGTAATAATAATTTAATAATAATAATTTAATAAATAAATAATCATAATAATTTAATAATAATAATAATATAACTAAATAACAATAATAATTTAATAATAATAATTTAATAATAATAATTTAATAAATAAATAATAATAATAATTTAATAATAATAATAATTTATTAAATAAATAATAATAATAATTTAATAATAATAATTTAATAAATAAATAATAATAATAATTTAATAAATAAATAATAATAATAATTTAATAAATAAATAATAATAATAATAATAATTTAATAAATAAATAATAATAATAATTTAATAAATAAATAATAATAATAATTTAATAAATAAATAATAATAATAATTTAATAAATAAATAATAATAATAATTTAATAATAAATAACATAATTTTATATCGAAAAAGCTCAAAACAGTGCTCAGAATCATTCACTCGTTGTTGTTTTTGGTCAAAAGTCAACATGCACGGCACCCACTTTGACAACAGCTGTTTCATAGACAAATGTTCTTCAAAAATAAAACCTACACGTTCCTTGAATATCTTCAGAGTCTGAGCTATCCTCTATAACTTCACTTTATGGTTCCACAAAACTATTTTGTGGACTTTTTTTATTTTTTCCGGAGTAACCACATATTTTGCGTGGTGCATCACTGGTGTCCGTACGATTTACGTTTAAATTTAGCAAACCAGTCAATAATGGTTTATTTCCCTGGTGCAGTGTCCGGATAACGCTTATAAAGCCAAGCGTTTGTTTGAACGGTGTTTTTCCCATCAAATAATAATTCTTGACATTTTTGTTTATCCATTTTTTTGTTTATCAACAAAGTCGTTCAACTAAAACCACTCTAACGTTTTATCCACACGGCAAATCGTCATGACATTTTTTCTGCTACCTTTAAAGGTTAGTATTTACTAAAAAAAAGCATCGGTTTGGCGATTACAACGCCATCTGTGTGCCAGACCGGGAACTTATCAGCCGATGTGTTAATGGCAACTAATTAGTATATAACATACATATATTTTCGTGTAATGGTCTTCCAATGTATGTCTCAAGCAAACGTATTATTCCGACTTTACATTCCGTATTTACATTTGTTCCATCACATACGATAAACGATAGGTTCTGCAAACTCATATTATACGTTTATGTATATGTGATAATACCTTTGGCTATTTCTTTTGCACTTTCACCAGCAGTTAACTATATATGACCTATGTACTTGTTACCTGGTTCCTCCATTAATGCTACATGCGCTTCTGATGTTAATTTTCGATGACCAGATATTTGTTGAAAAGTTATATTTGAGTGCATGCGTACGATATTATTAAATGCACTTCAAATTTATAGATTTTGTTCTGATCTGTATTCTGTCTGTGTGCAATTCCATAAAATTATGCTTAATTAAAATTAATATGAAAAATATTAATGTCAATACCAATTTCGAAAAATAATTTTCATAGCACAGTTTTTTAGAAAATCCAATATATTTTTCATTTTTTCCCATATTTGATGTCAGAGGGGCACGGTTAAATATAGATATAAATTGATAAAAATTTTTGTAGGTTCTAACTGACCCATTGTGTAACATTTTCACTGTATGCTAATAAAAATTTCGGAAAATTTTTCAAAATAAATTTTGTCTGTTCTTTACTGCTAGAGAGGAGCGGTTAAATATTGAGCAATATTGATGATTTTTTTTAGTTCTAACTGACCCATTACACAATTTTTGTGTACTATGCAAAAATCAATTTCTAAAAAAAAAAAAAAAAAATTCAGCCTACCCCATTGTAGATGGTTTTAATTAATTTCCAAAATTTGAACCAGATTAATTTGTTTTCATAACACTGCCTTACATATTTTCTAATCAACAAATCAAAATCAACATATATATAAATTGCTTATATTTTGCTACATATTCTGTGATACAACAATAGGGTAAGCTACAAAAAGGTGCGGCAGTTGTCCAATATAAGTAAAATTATTTTTTATACACTGCTATTAAAAAGGTTTGCACTGGAGACTTGCACATAATTTTTTAACTTCGAAAAAAAGTTTAGCAGACAGCTGTAAATAATTCTTTACAGTTATTAAAAATTTATTTACAGTTGAATTTTACAATAAAGTTAGATATTAAAACAGGAGTTTCCATATAACCAAATTTGACTACATTTTTATTGTTCCGATGAAAAAATGCAGATTTATGTATGCTATGATAAAAAAATTGTCATAAACTGAAATTTTCTCAGTTCCTTGCAATTTCATCTTAGCAAATTTTACTCAATCTCAGTTTTTCCCCCCACCCCCACAAAAAAATTATGATATTTCTAGATATACTACTGATAGATTAATATTGTATTAGAAACTGAAATATAATTACAGCTATTAATTAAAAAAAAATACAGTAATTTCTTAAATGTCTCCTTATTAGAGAACAATGTTGAATTCAGACTGTGGTCCAGGGGGTACACTTCCTCGGAGCATTGAAATGTCCTCCCCCTGAATATTTATTATTTATTATTTTAATAGTTAAAAGATTCAATACTATCCCCCCATCCCAGAGCCACTGAAATCCCTCCCGGAAAAAAGTGTCTGAATTCAACACTGTTAGTAAGTGATTCTCTATATATTTTGGATTTGAATTAGAATTTCTGAAACTCTTATTCACAAATTATCAAAGTAGTTTTGACTTTGTTTGTGTTTTTTAAAAACAAGTACTAAAAAACTTTTTGTTTGAGAAATTTACTGAAATGTAAAGTTTTATAGAATTCCATACATTTTTCTTTTATAATTAAAGCAACTATTTGCTTACATAAGAAAAAAAAAATTAATAATGGCAATTCGTAAAGGTATTTTTGATGAATTATTGAGCGCCTTAGAATGACAGTGGAGTAAGTCAATATTTACTAATTTGAGAAATGAAAGATTTTGTTTAATTTGTCGTATTGCGCTTGCATTAACTGGTCCAACTTGTTTCGCCCTTTAGTGACTCCCTAAGTGAACTATGACTTATTTGACTTTCGAACTCGTCGCACTGAACATAAATTAATGTACGTTCAGTGAAAATATGGTTATCTAGGTTTTTCAAATTTTTGTCTTACCCCACTGTCATTCTAACTCCTCAATTGAACTAATAATGTTAAAATAATTGTTTAATTTGAAATTAAGTTTCGATGAAAAATTACACGTTTAAACAAATTACAAAAAGGTAAAAATATCACTAAAATTAAACACAAATGCATCATTTTAACATGATAATAAATACATATCTCGATCAACTTAAATAACTTATAAAAAAGTCTTTAACCTTTTACTATCAGTTTTAAAAATTTATAATTCTCAGTATCAAAATTTTAAAGTTTAGAATGATTCGCTAATAAACATTAAAGTGTCTGAATCAACAATCCGCCTAGCGAAAATGAGAAATGTGTTATCGATGAACTCGGAGTACTGATTCTGCATTTAATCTGTGCACGAACTAACACTCAAATACTATAAAGTAGTAAATGTAAAGGAGGAAAGGAGCCAAACAGCGATAAACGTGCCATACTATCTCCCTCTCCTGCTATGAATTCTGTGATTAATACTCCACAGGCTCAAACATATTGGCAAAGTTCAGATAGAAAGCGGCTTATGTTACGGTATTGACATTATATTCCAGTTATAGGTTCCTACGTCCATGGATTTTACAGATGCTTTGGTGGTATGTGGCCAATAAAAAGTTGAGAACCACTGCCTTATTAGGAGCTTAAAGTTTTTCCTAAAAGAGTGGAAATTATCTATGCTAGGATTCAAAACAGGGACCTTGGTAACATGTGGCAATGTTCTTCTACTAAACTACTCAGACAATTATTCGTTCTGAACCAATTTTTCACTTGTTGCTACATTGGATCTACGACTCCGCGGAATTTACCAATGAAAATGCATATTACGTATTATCGATAAATGTAACTGTCTGGCAGATATAATAGTACCAACAAGTGGTGGCATCGTGTCAGAACGGGTATTACCTGTTTATCCCAATGGCGGAGTATTGGTGCATAAAGACAAGGCCTCAGGTTGGGAATCCTTATGTAGATACTTTTCCCTCTGTTCTCAAAATGGAAATTTCTTCAACCTTGACCTAAGAAATCAGTGATTATAGTTGAAATTTCCATATATAATTTGAACGCGTTAGGGAGGCTACTTGTCAAATAAGACATCAAAACAGATCTTTGACGCTTCCCCATTTTTCTATTAAATAAATTGTTGTTGTTGTCGACGTGGCCAGGAACGTACCATGGTATTTTCTTTAAACAGGAGCGACAAAGTAGAAAAGTAAGGTAGTACTTCTGAAACTTGCACGCAGAGGGTTTAGCATAAGAATAACGGCAGGAGGGGGATTCCCGGCCTCGTTGACTGTCTCTCACATTCCACTTGTTTGTAAATTTATGAAGAATGTTTTTTTATGATTTTATATAGATTTTTAACGGAAAGTCACAGTTAAATGAATTTCGAAAAAGTCGATTTTAAAATGCATTTGTTGATATTTGTAATTCAAGCGCTGTTCTTTAAACTCTCTTTATTAAAAATTTTCCAATATTTCATTTTATTTTACTTCTATCATTACATGTGTATGCCATGATGCTATGCTAATAATAAGTATTAGAAGTATTTTATGCCCAATTATTAAAATTTAATAAAGATATTTACAAATCGATAACGAAAACTATCATATTTCAATATACGAATAAATTCATTTAGTTTAAAATCCATAATTATTTACCATTGATAAAAAATTCCTTCAATTAAAGATTGATTGCATAAAGAGTTCATTAAAGTACATTTTCAGAATCAGATATTGAAACTATTTGTATAAATTACATCTAATCATTATTTTAAAACATTTTCTTATAAAAATACCCACTTCATTAACAAATTACAGCCAAAGCTGAAAGTACTTTTAAATAGCTTTTCAGGGCCTAATTACTTTTAAGTCGTTAACGAATATAAAAGGCAAATTTTGCTTATGATGTTTATAGCTAATTTTATTTTAAATGATTACCTCTTAATTTAATACAAACTATACATTTAGGTAAATCTAGTTTCGTTTATGAAAATGCGATAATATGCCATTCAGTTTTATTTGTTAATATAGTGACTTGGCCTAAATATTTAAATGTGTATAATAAAATAATATTTCACAAAAACAACTTCCATGAGAAAAGAATAGTGATGTTTTAAAGCGTATTCTGACCCTCCAAGACCTTTAAGAAAATATTGTTTCAGAAAACAAATGACAATGTGAGACTGAAATTTTGTATTTATCTATCAAATAAAATACTTCGAAACACACATTGAATATATATTTACTGTGACATGCGATATCATAAAGAATATTTTTATGACGAGATTATAAGTATTTTACGAAGTAGAGTGTTGCTTCTGGACGGGTGAGACATTTTAATCTGAATTATTCGAACTTGATGCGACCCGATGTATCGGTTGTGTCGAATTAATGATATTTGCTTCGTTTTCCGTCGGATTGGTTATAATTATTTCTAGATAGATTTACGTATTGGGTTACGGCAATTCTGATTATTCCAAAGAAAATTCACCAAATTTATTTAGATTCATTTAAAGTATACTTCTTTATATTATTATTTATAGTATTATTTATCTCAATACGAAAGAATATATACAGTTGTAGCCAAAATGTGTATTGCGGACACTTTTTAAGTATTTTTCAATTTTGAATGTTTCTAAAAAATGTTAAACATCATGCAGTGAAATGTGAAAGGGCTCATACATCAAACGAAAGAACTATAATACTAATTTCAACACAATACACAGCGGACAAATATTAGCATTAGAAGGGAAGTTACGCTGTGAAAAAAATACATAGGTTGAAAATCCCCACATACTTGCGATGTCCTTGTCCTATTAGTATTTCGTTGGGTACACTTTATTATTTTGTTTAGACTGTGTTGGTTTTTGCACGTCACATAATCAACTTAATACATGAGTATTTGTCTTTCTCATACAGGAGTCATGTGTACTTAGCACACATAGATCTTTAATACGACAATTCATATAACGGGAATCTACAAAAAGTGGGTAATTATGCACTTTGCGTTATAAACAATTAATACGGCGATTACTATAATGATGGCCCTCACTATAAAGGACTTTGTGAGATTCTCGCCAACAAAATCTTTTATATGGCAATGTATAACAACCGAACCTTCAATTTAATGAGGATTCGTGCTCTTCGTGAGCATAAATCAACTATACGGCAATCACAAGAATAGAAGAACGAGGTCCAAGAGATGTTTCAAACCCATGTCAGATAATTGGCGTAATATTTATTTACACAAACTTTGCATATGATTAGATTTTTTATCTATATGCTCAACTTGGCTTTTTTGTCCTAACCTCAGTACCGGCAGAGTAACAAATCCAAAAATTCACGTCATTTAAACGCATTCGTAGTAAAACATTTCAGTTTTATCATTGAGAATGCTTTCTTTTTGTACGGTGTATTTTACGGTCTATTCTCAGATCAAATGCATCGGATACAAAAATGCAAAACTGTTTTAGCAATTTAAAATGGTGTTATAAATATGTATGCATTTTTATTCACAAAATTGAAAAAAACAATTACTTAAATCGCTTGAAAATTAAGTAATTTTTCACAGACACTTTTGTAGTATTGGCTTAAAGATCTACGGCCTCAACGCAATATCAGAGGGATAGAAAATTATTCAATATCGTTTCTTCAGAACTCTACTGAAAAGTAACAGTTTTATGAAAGGTAATGTGGGTTTTCTCTTAGATATGATGTAATTTTCGCTGGTAAAAACGTGCCACCTTTCTGTATTCAAGAAGGGTAAAGTTATTGTATGTATTGTATGTTATTGTATTATATGTTATTGAATGTAAAGGGGATATTTAAAATACTTTTGTGTATATTTCCAGTACAGGAAGAATAAATAAGCCAATGTAAAATACTGAATTTAAGCACAATCGTATTACACGTCTTTGAAAATTAAAATGTTCCTCACTGATTTTATTAGTTTTAATCTCCAAGTAAGGAAAGTTTAATCCTGTTATGAAATTTATAAAATTAATTTACTCATCTAAAATTTTCGTGTAACTTTTCGTGTAAATTTTCGTGTATACTTTCGTCCATTAATAATTTACTTCTTCAGCACCAGACGTACGCTGCGAACGTCACGATTGCATCGTAGATCCTTGTTAAACGTACTATCCGTACGTCATATATAATATTGAAGTGTGTGGTGTTGTTAAATTTTGTGGTAAATAACTGTCGTCTCTAAAATGATTCACAGTAGGGCTTAGAAACTTGCCAATTGACGCCTAAATTATACATCGTTCTAATAATCTGGTGACAAAGGGGTTAAGTAATCATTTATGGATTATGAAAGTAATATAAGACTAAGAGACTAAGTAATTAGTTTTTAAATGGAAATGTAATATGGATGCATCAAGTCTAAATTTTACATTCATTATTGTAGCTCAGCAGCATCATAAAACCTTATTTTAATCCTTAGTCTTCTTTCGTATAGCACGTGAAATAAGGAAGTTTGAAGAAATGAAGTTGAATAAATATTATTTTATTATTCCTAGAGGCAAAACAATAATGCTTATATGGGGCCTGGGTATTACGAGGCGTTTGTATTTATTGATCATTCTTTTATGGAAATACCAATACTGATTAAATAAGGATATTATATTATGAATATTAGAAATTTAATACCACTGTTGCAGTAATGTTGTCTTTAATTTTAAAATATTGGCAATGAATATCTTTCAGTGGAAACATGGGCTCTGAATTAAAAATATAACAACGAATTTGTTAAATAATGTTTTGCAAATATTGTATCAATAATAGGTGAGAATGCATGGTCTGGAGAAATGGAACGCACTCCAGTAGCCCCTGAAATAAGTAACATTTTTAAAAGATTTTTAGTTACACTGTGTGTAATAAACAAACACTGCAATGTGGTATATTCTCATTACATAACGATATTCCATTTATTTTATCTGATCTGATGTTTCATTTATTTTATTTTATTTTATAATTACGTTCCATATAATAACCTGAATAAATCTTTAAATCTTGAAAATATTTTCTCCTGCACTTGTGAAACGAAGGAAACCAAATATTATTAATATTTTCACACATGTTTATTCTCTTAAAATAATTTAGTTAATGAGTTCTAAGTCGTGCAGGAAACGTCAAGGATGAAAATATCCATTAAGCGTAATGTTGATGTATTTTTACAAATAATATTTATCTAATTACAAAATCAGTTACCTTTCAGTTAACGAAATAATTAGCTTTGCAGACTTATAATTTTGAAAATATTTAAATATTTAGAGAAACTTTATTTCCAATTATTTTCGAATACGTTAATATCATATTGAAAAATACATCCAAGGAACAAATTACTACTTATTTAGAACATTTGGCCATCAATGATATATAAATATTATTTGTAAAAAACGTGTAATAATTTTACGAAATATGCTCCATATCAGGGCTACCAGTTTGGCTTTATATTTTTTAATTCAGAAATTATGAATATTATTTTGTACTTTATTTAATAACTGACATTTTGGGAAAACATATTGTAAAAATTCATCTTTCAGAATTTCTGGTATCAATAAGGAATTTGTGAATTTAAAAAAAATGCCAAATTGTCAATTCTGCTCCGCACGTTATTTTATTCTACTTTTATAGTTTATACGCTTCATCTAACGCTTTTAATATGTAGTTGACGCAACACACACTATTTGTATTCAAATTTTACTCATTACAGAAATCAATCAAAATTTTTATAGAAGAAGAGTTTTTAATATCTAAGAGGTTAATTTATTAGCTTTCATATTTAAGAACTATGAATCATCAGCTTTGCATATGTATGAAGTTTATATCTTAGTTCCACATATCTAAGAGGTTCAATTAATTCAACCCTCACAGAAAAAGTATACTTAATTATTAGGAAATAGAACTATATCATATAACTAAATACATTTCTAGTACAAAATGTTTCTTTGACGTATCCAGTTTTAAGTAGTAATGAATATGAATAAAAGTATTCGACAGTATTAATGCATCGTGTATATTAAATCTACAAAAACAACTTTTCAAAAGTAGAAAAAGCCAAGCGTAAAAAAAAAAAAAGTTGTGGCTAAAAAATGGTGTGATATCAAATTTCCAATCTATTATATTACTTATTTAACTTTTTTCCATTAAATAAGTTATCATATATATAAGTCGAGTGCCTACGTATATGTTAATAGAAATAGTTTTCTCCTGTACTAAATACATCCTAACGAGTTTCTGAAAATGCAATTTTTTTCAAATTATGCATGATGGGCTTGGCGGCCATCTTTGCATATTATTCACAAAATTCTAAACACTCAAATCCGTAGTTAAAATCCGAAGTTCAAAATTATTATTTAAGCAAAGGTTTTAAGCGTTTAATTTATAGACTTGTATGCTCTGAAAATTGTGTCTTAAGATAATGATGACTTACCTTAAAGATTCATCTTATGATGTATTTTTAGAGTAATTAATATTTCAAACTAGTAAAAATCAATTTCTCAAAATATCAGTCTTATCTAATTTATCTGTCCGAAGTTAAAATCTGAAGTTCGAAATTGTTATAAACATATTACAGTGCAAACATACTACTCTTTTACTTTAGAAATTTGGATGCTTAGAAATATGGAAAGATGGCCGCCAAGCCCATCATGCATAATTTGAAAAAAAATTGCATTTTCAGAAACTCGTTAGGATGTATTTAGTACAGGAGAAAACGATTTCGATTAACATATACGTAGGCACTCGACTTATATATATGATAACTTATTTAATGGAAAAAAGTTAAATAATTAATATAATAACTTGGAAATTTGATATCACACCATTTTTTAGCTACAACTTTTTTTTTTTTTTACGCTTGGCTTTTTCTACTTTTGAAAAGTTGTTTTTGTAGATATCATTTCTTTTTTAAAAATAAATTAAACATAATTTAAATAATCTAAACCTGAGAAATCATTTAAAATTACATTTTACTTTCGGTCATTGTTTAAAGGGTTAACTAGAAATACCAGTAGATTTTTCAATTAAACTAAATACTCTCTTAAAAACAACATACTAAATGTGGCTTGTTATAATACTTGTTATCCTCCGTTAAAAAATATCACTGACTTATCCATGAAATGAATAAAAATGGAATACGTACATAGCGTGTCAGTGCTGCATTTGATATGAAACGTGATATCACGCTCTTTTATTATTAGCACTAGCTGGCTTCGCCCACTAGCGGGCCCTTAATTTACATCAGGGCCTCGAATCTTGTAAAAGCTCGAATAAGATAAACCTCGAACCGAACGAACCTCCGACCAGGTTCCCCGCTGCCTTCGGCACCGGATAATCCAAGGATAATCCCTTAATTTGCACATAGAATAGTATAAACCTCTAACCGAACGAACCTCCGACAAGGGTCCCCACTGCCTTCGGCACCGTGTAGCAGTCGTGCTGCGCATGCTCAAGTTCCATCTTCCACCACCAGGTAGCGCAATCCGTTCTATATGAACCTCGGGCACTGAAATCGTTAAGGCTATAGATGTCGAGTCGAATGAGCTATACCCCGTCGTGATCCAGCCCATAGAACCAGAGATAGGAAAGTGCCCCCTGTTGGTGAAAAACGAACTAAAATCAGAAAGCTCTATAGATGTCGAGTCAAATGAGCCATATCCCGTCGTGATCCGACCCATATAAACAGAGATAGGAAAGCGCCCCCTGATGGTGAAAGCTAATCACGTTTAGGGGCAAAGTGGGGGGATGAACACCGGAGATGCATAATAGGATTAAGCGGTCAAAGACCTTTCCAACGATGTATCACATGAGGGGTATGTGCAAAATTTAGAAATCCCCCCCCCCCTCCCTGCATAGTATGATTAAGCGTTCACAGACCTTTCCAACGATATATCACATGAGTAGTGTCGGGGGGGGGGGCGCAAAATTTGAGGGTGACACCTGTGATGCATAACAGGAATAAGTGGTCACAGCCCTTTGTAACGATATGTGACATGACGGATATCGTTAAAATTTAGAAAAATGTCTCCCCCCCTTGTGTAGGCAAAACACGCTCCGCCCCTCCCTGTAATTTTTGACGCGGCTTTATTTTTAAAATTTATGTTATGTGTTATAAAATATCGTAAAGCTTCAAACAGATAGCCTTATTATACTTCCTAAATTTGTTCACGCTCATTCCCATCTCCTCCCCGAAATGTGACGCGCCACTCTTTTTTATAATTTTTTTATCATGTTTTATAAACTATCTTAAAGTTTAAATCAGATCGCATTGGAATTTAATATATTTGCTGAAATTACTATTATATATAGAATAATATAGAAATATACCCTCCTTTAGCTTGTAATTAAGATATACGAACAATTTTTAGAATTTCTGAAAGCTGATTTTTATTTATTTATTTATCTATTTATTTATTTTTTGTTTATTTATTTATTTATTTATTTTTGCGTTGCCATATGCATGTTTGGAAAATCTTAGCAATTTCTTAGATTTAGATTATTTTATTCAATTAAACATTGTACTGTTACAATAAATTTAAATGGAAACTTCACTTCTAAAACAAAAATAACACAGGCGGGGTTTTCATGAATTTATGTAAATTGTAAGAATTCTGCTATGCTTATTTCAAAATAATATCCATTTTTATGTATCACGTCAGGATTTCTTTCAATTAAGAAACTAAGAATTTAGAATTTGAGAATATACAATTTACACAACATTCATTTAAAAATGTACAAAAAAAATCAGATAAATAAATAAAATCATATATACATATATAAATGTGTGTGCATGTTTTATAAGAAATTATATTGTAGTATATACAGTAAAATTACTTTTCTTTATCATCAAAAGAACGCTTGTATCCTTTAGTTTTTGAAGCTGGTTTAGTGTCTCTTTTTAGCCCCCAGCAGTAATCTGCCAACATATTTACATTCCAGTGTTCTTGATAGCGTTTTTCCATGCATTTTATTTCTTGGTGATATCTATCACCTTGTTCTTCACTCATTTCACCAAGATTTTCAGGAAAACATTCAAGATAGGGGTGCAGAAAATGCATTTTTAAACTCATGTTAGAACCTAGTTTTTGAAAGTTTTGAACCATTTTTTTCAATGATCGTTGCGTAGTTAGAATCTTTGCAATTTCCTAAACATTTCTGAGTAACGTGTTTGAAACTAACCCATGCATCTTTCTAGATTGATTTAATTTTTTGATCAAAATTTTCGTCCTTCATTAACCATCTCATATCTGGGCCAACGAACACATCTTCTTTGATTTCACCTTCTGATAAATGTGGAAAAACTTCATTTAAATATCGAAAACTATCCCCTGTTTTATCTAAGGTTTTTACGAATTGTTTCATTAAACCTAATTTAATGTGCAGGGGTGGCAAGAGGACTTCTTTTGGATCAACTAATTTCTGCCGAATCACTTTTTTTTTATATCCTGCATTTATACAACCTCTTGATGCCATATTTCTATAAGAAACTGACAAAACAAACGTAAGATATAAATAAACGAACAAAATAAAGGCTTGTTCTCACTACAAATGCGCGGGAGAAAATTGTGCCTTCTCAGGCAAATATCAATACATAAAGTGGCGCTATCTATATTTATATTTCACATCCTTTAATGCAGTATTCTATTTTAACATTTATTAATGTCACTTTACTAAGAAATAAATTTTTGTTTTTATTAAAAATGTATCTTATTTAATAAATATTACACATTGATTTTATTAAGAGGCACCCCCTTCTTTTTTGTTTTGTGAAAAAACTGTGGGTGTTAGAAAAAAACTAATGTCATATTTGTGATCAGCGTGACTGATTTACTAAGAAAAATGTGCCATTCTTCAAACCCCAGATTTGTGTTGAGCTGTGTAATTTAACAACTGGATTTCATTAATTTATAGAAAAATGACGTGAAAGGTATTCCTGCGAACGAAATGCCTGACGTTTACCGTGTTTTCTTTTTTTTAAGAACTAAATAATCACATTTAATTCATTTCAAATATTTTGTTTACGTTTGGAAAGAAATTTTAAATGCCGTCTAAAAATGTAAATTATACATTAAATATATTTTTTAAAGCATAAACACTACGTCTGATTACTTTATTTTACAATATTATAAGAACACGCATTTTATCAGACAATTAAATGCACTAAACAAACATGAGTGAAAAGTTAACCGGGGGTAGGACTCGAACCTGGGACCTTGTGCATGCCGTGTTGACGCGCTGCGACAGAGCCACCCAGACCGATATCCTTGAGTAGCAATTTCTCATACTTATTCATGTTGGAAACAGTCATCTGCTACAATTTGCAGTCATATTTAATTGTCTGATAAAATGTGTGTTCCTATAATTATGAGGTTTTATTTTTTTTAAATATCTTCAAAAGAAAATGGCCGACTTGCAGATGAAATTTTATGTGTTTATATTATAACCTGTAACTGATTTGTGCTATTTTAATACAGATGGTACATGGTCGTTGGCGGGTTCTATCTCTGTTTTGGCATAATTTTTTAATCGCCATCTTAATTAACAGTTTTTTGCTAATTAAGAATAGAAAATAATTCTTTTTTACACTGAATTTTATAAAAGTACATAGATTACGTAATTACTTGTCCAAAAATGCAATCCTTTTTTTATTCTGCCCAATATTAAGGCCTGTAGCTTGTTTGAAAAAAAAGTTTGACGAAGAAAAAAGTGATCATTTTAAGTAACTCGACGGTTTTTAAAAAAAGCTATATCTCTGTTTATAAATCACTTATGAAGATGAGTTTGGTGTTAAATTGAAGAAATTCTTCCTTAGATTCTTCTAGTTCTCGTTTTTGTTTCTACGACGCTTGGTTTGTTTGATATCTGATATTTTAATCTGGCATGTTTTGTCGATTTAACATTGCGAAGTTGCTTTCTGTATATAAGCATTAGCGGTCTTTATTCCAGTTCTTGGCGTTGTCTGTGTGGCGTTTTTTTTAAGCTTGGCTTGGCAGAGCGACCGCCCTGCTTGATCATTTTAAGTAACTCGACGTTTTTTTAAAAAAAAAGCTATATCTCTGTTTATAAATCACTTATGAAGATGAGTTTGGTGTTAAATTAAAGAAATTCTTCCTTAGATTCTTCTAGTTTTCGTTTTTTTTTCTACGACGCTTGGTTTGTTTGATATCTGATATTTTAATCTGGCATGTTTTGTCGATTTAACATTGCGAAGTTGCTTTCTGTATATAAGCATTAGCGGTCTTTATTCCAGTCCTTGGCGTTGTTTGTGTGGCGTTTTTTTTAAGCTTGGCTTGGCAGAGCGACCGCCCTGTTTGATGACTTTTTGTGTTATTTTTTAATTACAAATGTGATAGAAATTTACAATCTGAGAGTTGAATTAATGCTGATAAAATACTATAAATTTTGATATATTAAAAAAAATGCATGAATAAATATATCCATGCATTTATCTAAACTAAACGCAATAAATACATTTCTGATTGTGCATAAATTTCACTAAACATGAAAATAAAACAATTTTAACGACTCTGTTCATCCAGTACTATGTAGATGATCCTCTACTTTTTCATGAATGATGTAAAATATTACAACGATGTAACGTATTCAATCAAAGTAACGTATTATTTTATAATTTGTTAAAACATAGCTACTAAATAGAAGTTTTGTTTTTCTATAGGGGTAAGCCTATAGAAGTATATCTTTTTTATATTCGAAGCAGTTGATTCCATGTTGAATAATCCGAGTTTGTGAAAAAAAAGTTACCGAACATTCACTATATTTTTTTACATGCAAAAGAATAAACCAAATTTGCTTTTCATAGTTTTAAAACAACTTATTTTTAAATTTTTATTTAATATATGATATCAAAAGCGTGGAAGGAATAATTAAACAAAAATTCATCGATACGTTTATTCAAAACAGTAGTTATGAAAGTAATTGTTTGTAACAATATTTGTTTCCAAATGAATATAATCGCCAAAATTTTAGTTTACCTTAGAATGTTTCTGTCCATCAAATCTGTCGTTTTGGTATATGTCCATCTATCCTCTAAATCAGTATTAAAATTATATTTTTTGTTAAAAAATTGATGCATTTATTCAAGTTACTCGCTGTACTGGTATAATTTCATTAATAGTTTTGAAAAATATGAAATATGTATATATAATCTTTAAATCTTAACCTTTTAAACGCCAATGCTCCCGAACGGGAACATCAAATTTAAAATTCATTTAAAAAAAAAAAGTTTCGCTTCTATGGACTTACAAAAATTATTATTTATTAACAAAAGTACATTTATTTTTTTAGACTAAAAACTAGTTATGTTATATAATTATTTAAACTTAAAAAAATTCGTAAAAAAGTCATTTTTTGTCAATTTTTACTAGGATTGTTAAAAAAATTCACATAAAATTTTTAAAAGATGCAAAATTCATGAAATTTCAGAGTTATGATAAATAAGGTCCATTTTAAAGAATAAGCATGCTAAATAACAGTTTTCAATAAAAATGCATTTGCTATAAGATATCAAATTCTATTGTTCCTGTTCGGGAACATTGGCGTAATTCACTATACAGAATTCGATCATTTGCACTGTTGATCTATTTTCCTAATTTGTAACATTGAGAGTCTCAGAATTATACTGAATCTCTTTTGCTGTGTTTAAAAGCAGGTCAGTGGCTTTTCGAATTCCACTTACACACTTTTCACCCCTCCCCCCTTCTCTTGCTTTCTTCCCTCACTAGTGCGGGGGTGAGAGTTTTGTCCAAACAACTGTTTTGCTCAGGACTGAGGACGTTTATGACTTTTTCTAAGTATCCCGCGAAGGGTGCTATTTGTTAGCAATAATTTTTATTTTCTTATCGTATGTAAGAGTTTTGAGATAGATCACGTGGTTCAGCACCCGCACAGTTCTTTTATTTATTTATTTTTTCCTTTTCTCTTTCTGAATTTTTTGCATCGGTCATTTTGTAAGTAATAGAGGGTGAAGCTAGAACGATATTTTTACTTTGCTTCTTTGATAGATATGGCTAATCGTGAAAGATTTTTAACAGTACAGAAAGCTATTGAATATTTTAACTCTTTATCAGATTCAGATGCTTCAGTTGATTCTGTTATAGATATTTGCCAATTGCCTCCTGATGAAAGTGGTGCTATAACAGATGAAGAAGATGTAAATGAAAATGAATTTCAAAAAATTATGCCTGCAGATGTATGCGGACAATTAGAAGTTTTTACACATAGATCAGTTGATGTATCAGATGATGAAACGATTGTTTCTGTACCTTCTACATCAAAAACTGAATCAAGTTTGAAGAGAAAGAGACTATCAAAGAAAGAAGATATGAAGCCGAACTGGAATAAAAATGCATCTTTCAAAAAATCTTTAGAAACCATAAGTAATATGAAGCTTTGCGAATCGTTTCCCGAATTAGCAAATTTATCGCCAGCTGAAATTTTCAACAAATTTTTGCCGATGGATTATTTATCTCATTTATCAGAAATGACAAAACTGTATGCAATGCAAAAAAGGGAAAATATTGATGTAGACGAAAAAGATATTGGGCAATTTTTTGGGTTACTCTTATTTAGTGTCTACCATACTGTTCCTGGTGAGGATTTATATTGGAGCACTTATGAAGATTTGTCCGTTCCAATAGTTGCTTCAGTTATGTCTAGAGCCCGGATTTAGGAAAATAAAGAAATATTTTCATATTATAGATTCAAATGATTTGAAAGCAGGAGATAAATTGGGCAAAATTTCTCCCTTTTATCAAGAACTTGAAAAAAATTTTCGGCAGTTTGGAATCTTTCACAGAAAACTAAGCATTGATGAATCTATGGTTCCATACTATGGTCATCATTCAGCAAAAATGTTCATAAAAGGTAAGCCTATAAGATTTGGTTTCAAAATTTGGATGCTTTGTTCGCATAATGGTTACCCATATGCAATGAAAATTTACGGTGGAAAAAGTCCGGAAAGGAGTAATATTCCTCTTGGATCAAGAGTTGTATGGGAACTTTTATCGTGTATTGAAAATCCGAAAAAACACGAAATATACTTTGATAATTTTTTCACGTCTTATAAACTTTTGGCGGATTTATCAGACAAAGATTTTAAAGCAACTGGTACAATTCGGGATACTAGAACAGGACAATGTCCTTTGCAATGATTAAAAAAATGTCCAAATGCGAGAGGGGAAAGTACGATTTTCAGTGTGATGGAAAAGTTTATATGTGCCGATGGAACGATAGTTCAGTTGTTACAATAGCGTCAAATTACGATACTCATGAACCTATGGGTAAAGCAAAACGATTTTGCCGTAAAGAAAGAAAAAAGGTAGATGTTTCACAGCCACATCTTGTAAAGTGCGATAACGAAGGTATGGGTGGAGTTGATTTGTTAGACAGACTTCTTGGAAGTTACCGTCCTAAGTTCCGCAGCGAAAAGTGGTACTGGAACTTATTTAGCAATGCCCTAAACATGGCTGTTGTTGCGGGATGGATTGTACATACTGAATTACACCACAACTCAACATCAGAACTGTCACACCTGAATTTTCGAAGAGAGGTGACTTTGAGTTTACTTCGAATGAAACCCAAGATTCATTGTATTCCAGGGCCACGTGCCCATCCAGTAGAGTCTGCAAGGCAGTCAGATACGCACTATTTGGTATCATCATTTCAAGGACGCTGTGTAGTTTGCCAGAAAAATACAAGGAAAATGTGCTTTGAATGCCAAAAGCGACTGCATGAACACTGTTTTCCCTCTTATCACGGACAGTGCTGCAAACTATAAAATAATAATAATAATAATTTGGTAAGATAATTTGTATTTTATATAATTATTATTTATAGTTTATTTATAGTATTATTTGTAGTTAATATTTGTAATACATATAATTATTTTATCATTAACTTTCAAGTAGTTATTTGTGCTTTTCTATAGTTGGTTTAAACATTTTTACTAATTCTATTTATATCTATGCACATATATATTATTTAATTCTTTCTTTGTGTTTGATTGTTTTTATAAAGTATAATATTCAACACACGAATTTCACTTAAAATTTTTTTAATGTTATTAAATCTGTCAAATATTATTCATACTTATAAAATTCTAGCATAAGAACCATAAAATTTAATGTATTGAAATATATAGTAAAAACTTAATGAATCACGCCAATGTTCCCAAACGGGAACATACCCGAAATCGTACATAAAAAATTTTGGGGGGGGGGGGGGAAATTTCTTCTTGCATTGTTTAAATAGATGCATTTAAATCTTATTTTCACAAAGAAATAATAATTTTTATACTTGGAACACAGAGCGGCGTTTAAAAGGTTAATAAAGTTTATGTTTTCGCATACTTTTTTTTTTTTTTTGAGAATTAAAACTATATCAAAATATTATTATTCAGTGAAACACATATGCATTTCATGTAAAAATTAATAGATGGGTTCAAGTGTTTTGCATTAATAATAATTTTCTGTAGCAATTAAAGGTCTCCCCTTTGTTCAAATTCCTTCTTCTTAAAATTCAAATGATAAAAATACCAAAAGATGTATTTTCTGATATGATTTTTCATTCATTTTTTTATTTATTTAATTGCGATGGGTAATCAAACTACTTCTTTTAACAAAATGTGTGTGTACTATGTCAAATGCCAGTTTAAACAATTTTCGTATTAGACCACATTTATTGTTGTGCGTTTTGTATGTGCATACGAAAAGAGATGTTGAATCAAAAGTAATATACATATGATATATATTTCACGTTAAAAGTTTAACACCGACTAAACCATTCCACTTCATCTTAATATTACCTTTTCTGTATTAGTAAATCTTCAGAGAACATTAACTGTCGTCATTGTTTAACATCAAAAGAATTTTTCAGCCACATAAATTCTTTGTTAATAACAAAATAAAATCTTTATCAGAATTTAAATTGCTTGGATCTAATTGAGATTAAGAATATTAAACTTTAACGCTTGAAAAGGATTTCAAAAATTGTTAAATAATTTAATAGCGAATGCGATCAATATCCCGGTATCATGTTAATTGGTAGTATCTTATTAGCATAGTTAAGTTTGATATCCATTGATATCTCAAAATACAAAACCTTTATATTTGAATGCTTCAAAATTTATTTTTATAAGTAAATTTGATCTAACATTTCAGGTTAAATTAAAATATATTAATTGAATAATAGTATTATTTAAGATGACTAGAAAAATTTGAAACAAATAAAAAAGTTTATTTAAATTTGATGTTATTTATATAATATTTAAAACTTTAAAAAGGTCATACACTTGATCTTATAGGAAAATTCATAAAATAACGGTCGTATGAGCCATAAACGTTGAGCCGCACATATCGGCGATATCTGCGAACGGCAAAACTTTAAAATAAATTATTTCGAAACGCAGTGGTTTTGTCGCGATAATTTTTAACCAAGTTAAAGGATGGGCATGTTTTTGTTTTAAATAAAGGAAATGAAATTTTCAACAATCTATAACTGGAAAACGATGAATATTTTGTTTCAACTTATAAAAATATGAAATTGGTTTTTATAAGATTTTTGAATTTTTATGATACTTTATATATATTTTTAAAATTTTATTTTCGAGTATAATCCAGATACGACGTTATAAGCAACATTATAAGGAACAAACGACCACTCAAAGAAAGAGAACGTCAACTTCAAAATCATGACATAACTCGTTTAGCAAGATTAAATTTTTGCCGTACAATATTGCAATTTTGCTATTGTTTATTAAAATTTAACATACACTAATATATATATTTATTTATTTCTATAAAACAAAAATATATAAATAAATAAAAATAGGAATGAGTACATACAACAAGAAGAAATTGATCGATTTTCAGTCAACGATCATCATTTCAAACCTTTTTGGCCCCCTTAATCAATTACAGTATAATTCATATTCTATTGAAAACAATGTTTCTAGGATATTTTCGAATAGATATAAAAAAAAAATATTGCGAAGGAAATGTTTGTTCTACTTTACTGCATAGGAAAAGGTAAAACAAAGTATGAAACGTACTAATTATTTTTTTTCGATAAATAATACAAATTTACACAGACAATAAAGGTTGGTTAACCCTACATTGTACGAACTTTGATTTGTAAATTTCTTTTTTGCACTCACAGTTAGGATTAGCTACCAGAAATTTTGATGAGAAAATCTTTGCTAGATTTAATAGGACTTTTAATTTGGTTTGCCGAGGTGCCTATGGCCAACTGCCAAACATCTCCGGCTCATAAAAATTTAATAGGAGACATCTTTGATTACATAAAAACAATTTTTTTATTTAAATATAGTGGTCGATTGAGCTGATATACTTTTTAAATTAAGTAAAAGTTAATTTTAATTGATTAGTGCATACATCACTGCAAAATATAGGGTTAAGAAAGCAATAATTTATTTATAATGCATATATGTTTTGTACTTAATTTCGTAAGAATGAGATTGCTGTTTATACAAATTCAAATGTAATTTATATGATGGTGCCCACAATTTTTAAACGCAAATTTATATAACTATTTGTTTGAAATAGCGTTACATACTGACAATACCTTTTCTGAATCAACTAACAGTGAAAAATGTATTTCGAATTTGTTAAATAATATCGGTATGTGGCATATTCCCGCGCAGACCAAGTTTTTAATGGGTAATTCTAAATTAACCAATTATTTGCTAATGACGCAATCAAGCTGTATTTTGTGCTAGCTAAAACATCACTGTCGCAGTTTAAGATGACATGTAATTCTATCTATATATGTTTTCTGTTTATGCTTTCTAACAGTCTCTCCTGGATAAAAATAACGGGAGATAACCCTTCAAAAAGTTGCTTGATTTTGTCCCATATGCCATTCTAAAGTTTGGCAGATTTCGAAAATACAAAAGCTATTCTAGAATTAGATGTTGAGTTTTAGCAATGTATGGTTACATTAAGCGCCTTTTTTAACACTTTCCAACCTAGTTGAAAAGTGTTTATTTAACACTTTCCAACCTAGTTGAAAAGTGTTTATGACTTCGGTTTGTCTGGTCGTCTGGCCGTCTGCCGTCTGGCCGTCTGGCCGTCTGGCCGTCTGGCCGTCTGCCGTCTGCCGTCTGCCGTCTGTCCGTGCTCTAACTCCCGTAAATATGCTCGGATTGCCCTGCAAATTTTATATGTTATAATCGTTATCTATAGCATGTTCCCTATTTCAACGGAAGTGTGTAGCACTTATAGTTTTTTTACAGGGACACTCAAAAGAATTCCGTTACATTGCGGTCTATGGGGAAAAATCATTTGCGGTTTATTTAAATAATGTTTCAATACTTTAAACGCATTGAAATTTATATATATCACTAAGGTGCATTAGAAGAAGCTTAATATGGAATAGGGTGTGCATAGCACTTATACTTACTTTACAGGGACAGTCAAAAGAATTCCGTTACATTACGTCTATGGAGAAAAATCGTCTGCGGTTTATTTAAATAATGTTTCACTATTTTAAACGCATTGAAATTTATATAAGGTTCATTACAAGAGACTTACTACAGAATATTGTGTGTATAGCAGTTATCGTTCATTTACAGGGACACACAAAAGAATTCTCTACTGTATGTTAACAATAATTCCTGGAAGTGCGTTTTAAGTTACTGAATGCGATTTTAATTTTAAATCGCTTTTTGTATATTACGTGGTGTGTATAAATTCTGTAGATCCTATACAGGGAAGTACAAAAGTTCGGGAACACATTTCCGTATTATTTAACTCCAGACGGAGAATTTTAAACTGTGCTACGTGTTTCCTAACTGAACTAAAATTTAGCATCCTATGTAGTATATATACAAATCTATAGATCCTATACAGGGCTGAATAAAGTATTCGGATTACTTAGATGTTATCTTTTAGCTTATAAAAGAGTATGATTCGTAAAATTATTTTGGAAGCGTTGGAAAGTGTTACATAATCTATGCTTGACGCATGATTTTTCGTTCTTGTTAAATACATAAACTGTTAATAGATGTCTAGTCTGTATCCTCATATATTTTACTGAAAAATAACCATTTGTGAGTGTTTAATGAAAATAAAGCAACAAAGATACACTGCTAAAAATAATTAGAGCAGCAAGCAAAGAAGAGAAGAGAACCGTGCGAGACAGCCATTCATGGGTATAAAATGGAGAGTCCTCATGTATCAATGCGAAATACAAAAAAAAAAAACGCAAAAAAATTGTAAGGGAGCTTTAATTCTTTGAAAGGTTGGAAAGAACATGAAAAGATGGTTTAGGGCAACAATTTGGTTACATGTAAATGACAAAAAAGTATTGTTTAGTAATGATGCAAGTTGGTTAATACGGCGTGTGGTCCCCGCGAACATCTAAGACTACTGCACACCTGTTTTCCATGGATGTGATGAGGTTATCGACAAGACTTTGAGGATTACTGTTTCACTCGTCAAGAATTGCAATCTCACTGTCCCAGACAATAAAAGAAAGCCTTCGTCTCGCTGCAACGCGTCGTCCGAGTGTGTCCCAAATATGCTCTATCAGATTCAGGTCAGGAAAGCATGCTGGCCATTCTATACGCTGTATTATTTCAGCTTCAACCATGTTTTCCACCAGACGAGCTGTATCCGGTCTGGCATTACCATGCCTGAAAGCAAAGGAGTCATCATGAGTGAAGCGTAAGGTACGACATGAGGTCTCAGTATCTCGTCTGCATACCTTTGGGCAGTCAAAGTGCCATTCCAAATGATATGAAGATCCGTACGTACGCCTATGCTGATTCCAGCTCATACCATCAACCCACCTTGTCTGTAATGTGATCTTTCACGAACGAATATGAGGTTATTTCGAGTGCCCCTTTCCTTCCAAACCAAAACACGTCGAGTGTCATACTCCAGACTGAACAGGGACTCGTTTTTAAGAAGCATTTGACTGCAATCCGTTGCCTTCAATCTTGATGTTCAGCAGCCCACCTTCTTCGAGCCTTACCATGGCTTGAGGTCACCGAAATACAGACCATTGGCCTACGTTCATAGAAACCACTTTGATGAAGCGTATTTCGCACTGTTTGGCTGAACACCCTTCGTCTTGTTGCCAAGAGCTAATATCTTTACAGCTGAGTAGCATTTCTTTTTCTGTCTCGACGAGCTGTTAACAGGGTATATCGGTTATCAGTTGCTGTAGATCACGTGCTCCACATTGCCCTGGTCGACATCTAACGTTTCCTGTTTCTTGGAATCGATTCCACAGCCTTGCAAGGACATTTCTTGCAACTCCGCTACGCTTCGTTGTGTTTGACCGGATTCAAGTCTCTCTCTAATCGCCAAGCCATGGATTCAGGTAAATCACGTTGTTGTGACATTTTCAAATCACCTTTTTTTTCAAAACAAAATCTGAGCAAATGAATTTCGCAACTGAGACAGTGAAACAGACGTTTCTGCGAAATCCCGATTTCTACACTTATCTCCTTTTTCTGATTTTTGACGCCATGAACTTTGATTTGCATATGAGGATTTATTTTTCTATTTTCTGCTATGCTTTAAATTATAGATGTTTTAATTTAAGTTACTTATTGGTGTATTTATTTGTGTAATTTCGTTAAAACCATGTGCTCGCCTATTTTTTTTTTAGCAGTGTATATGTGCACTTACATCTCGGCATTTTCAGCTTAAACAAAAATTATAATATTCTGACTTTTAATCTGATTTCTTTGAAAACTAAGCTTTTTCTTTTGATTTTACAGATTTTTTCTTCATTGATTTGACTATAAATTCATGTGCAAATTTAGACAAGAAATAAACAATATTAATGAAATTATGTTTTATATGAAATGTTCATTTATTTTTCCCAGGATTGTAATTACTAAGCTGTTACAAATTTTTCGCCCAATTTCCTAAATTACATCATAGCAAATTTTCAAAGTCTTAATTTTATTTAAGTGCCAAATGAAATGTATTATTTTTACATGTGAAAAATTTAATGCTACAAAACTCAGAAGTTTCTCAAAATGCTATAAAATTTAATAAAAGAAACATCAAATTATAGTTTGCGTTTAAAACTCGGTTTTGTTGTTATTCGGAAAATTTGTTTTAATCTCCCACAACTCTTGAAATCTAGTAGCATTATTTTAAAAAAAAATACGAGATGATTATAATTAATAAAGATATTAAACAATATTAAAGTTAAAGAAATACTATAACATTCACGATAAAGATGTTTTCTAAAATTATTTATGAAATTTAATCTTTCGAAACATTATAATAATAAAATGTAGTAAAAGTTTGAGAAATTTTTAGACACAAAGTATTTAATTTGAATTTTAAGTAAAAACTCTGTTGGGATACATTTCGGAATACTTATATTATTTTAATGACATGTAAGAAAACTCGGGAGTGCAATTATATTAAATTATAATAAACATCATGGCTGTGAAACTACTCCTATGTGAATTCTATACAGAGTAATTCATGTGTTAACAATCGCAGCAAGTTTTGAATTTAATATGCAATAAAATGTTAAATATACATATACAATATAAGTAGTTAATGCAAATATTAAAAAGCAAAAGTTGGTGCATTATATCACTGACAAAGTAATTGTTAAAAAAATCCAAAATTATGTTGAATAAATCATTTAGAATTTTAATTGATTTGTTAACATAAACTGTTGACTATATACATTATCAAAGCTACCCAATAGAAGAATTGTGATTTTTTTTTCAAAATTAAAATTATATATTAAGTTTTTGTAAAGTGTTGATATGAACCATGTCTCAAACATAATTTTAAGATGTGTTAAATAAAAAAGAATTAAATATACTTAATAAATAGCCGTCATATATATATTCAGGAATGGAAACAACTACATGAGTAATGTATTCTCAGTGCTTTTTTAGAGATCTCGACGCTACTATTATATATTAGTCATTGCTTTAGAAAATGTCATAAAAATATTTTTTTTAGTGACTGCACAGAATTATAAATTTTTATCTATAGTATATCACTTCAATAAAATAAAACTATATAGTATAAATAATAATGTAATTATCACAATGATACACTGGCCTCCAAAAGTTAAGGTACAACCGGTTTTTTGCGTCTAATTTGCAAATGAATGAATATAGAAACAACAAATTTGGAGGAAATGTGCGCTAAACTATTATTTATTAAATTGCGACATAGAAATTTACTTAAGTCAAACGTATAAATGAAATTACAACAAAAAAGCACTCATGGTGGAAAATTCCATTCTTGGAGAAATCAGTACATCGCAGTATTATGCAGTAAAATGTGACAGAAACATTAAAAAACTGGTTCTAAAACGGAATATGTCCACGCCGGACTAGAATGTATTGGCGACATCGACTTTCCATGTTCTCAATTAAATTGTCGGACCCCGAAATAGGTAACGCTGACCAGACTTGGAGTAAGCCTTGTTCCAGCTCATTTAATGACCTTGGAGGAGGACTTAAAGCCGCAACCTGTCTTCCAAGATAGTCCCAAAGATTTTCTATCGGATTCAAGTCTGGAGAGTGAGCTGGCCATTCCATTCTCTCCAAACCGTGATCCTCAATATAATCCTCAACAACCATAGCTCGGTGTGGTCTCGCATTATCATCCATTAGAATGAAAATGTTGCCAATAGCACCAGCATATGGACGCACATATGAATCAAGGATCTCATACCGATATCTCGCACCAGTCTCAGTTCCCCCATGGAACGCATGCAGATCAGTGTGGCCTCCGAGTGAGATCCCTTCCCAAACCATGAATCCACCGTTTCTGTACCTGTGTGTTTCGACAGTGTTTGATTGATGGTATCGATTGCATTGTTCTCTCCAGATCAGAAGACGTCCTGAATCGCTCTCCAGTGTGAATCTGGACTCGTCTGTGAAGAGTACAGAAGCCCACTGTTGTCTGGTCCAGCAAACATGTTCTCTTGCCCAACATAAGCGGACCCTTCTCTGTTGTCTGTTGAGGGGGACACACACAACTGGTCGCCTTGTTAAGAGACCTGCATTGTGAAGACGTCTTCGCACCGTAGTCGCGGAGATTCTTTTACCTGATTCTGCAAAGTGGTCTACAATGACTTGCGGCACAATAGTGCGTCTTCTCCTTCAATATCCCCTTCAATGTCTCCTGCAATTACGAAAGATTCGTAATTGCATATTTTTCTCTCATTCACAAATACCTATTATTTTCTATAAAATAAAAGTGGTAGCTGTAATTTTTGCGTAAGTTTTTTTAAAGCTTATTACTGTCATTCATATAAACTATGAAGTTTAATCTGACTGCCATTTTTTGTCTGGTGAGTTTCGAAAAACATGTTGTACCTTCACTTTTGGAGGCCAGTGTATTTCAAATAATACATACATATGAGGAGGTTAGAATGACAGTGGTATAAGTCAATATTTAGTAATTTGAGAAATGAAGGGTTTCGTGAAACTCGTTGTATTGCTGTTGTAACAAGTGGTCCAATTTGTTTTGCCCTCTAGCACCTCCCTAAGTGAACTATGACTTATTTGACTTTCGCACTGAATAGATATTAATATACGTTCACTAAAAATGTGGTTTACTAGATTTTTCAAATTTTTGACTTACTCCACTGTCATTCTAACCTCCTCATATGTGAATACGGATTACTGTATATGTATTACTATTATGTTTCAATATTAAAAATAAAATTGATACTGGAGATACAATTGTAGACTATTTTTCCATAATTCCATTAAAATATGCGTTAATTTTCCTTACTTTCGGGTTTTGGGATAGGTTTCAGTTTCCAACGTGTCGGTTCGCAACGACGATATTTATTTTGTCTGTTTCGAGTAAGGTTGCGTATCAATGAGAGTCCTTTTGACATGCTCGGGGTCGGGTATCATGTTACTCATGCAGAACTTTTGTTTAAAATATTTAAATATTCTAATGTTTTTTTAAGTTTTTTTTCTAATATCCATTTCATAATATGATTGTAATTCAAGTTCCATGCATTAAAATCTATTCCATTAATATTTTAAATATATATATTTTTTATTGTAATATGATCATACATTATAATCCAAGAAAATCTTGTACTTGTGTGTGTGTGCAAATTTTATCTAATAAACAGCCCTAACGATTTTGACAAAATTTTGTATTATACCGTTTTGACGTCGTTCGGCACAGCGAATACCTGCTGAAGAAAAACAACTGTCACGTCAAGGTCGGGTAGGTCTGCAGCAATCCTACCGGTAAAACACTATACAAATACATTTATAAGGAACAAGATTGCGCTGCGCGTCATTATAGGAACCATCGGAAAATAATCTGTATCGAAAACAACACGTACGTCGAGTAAAGATGCAGCACACCCCAGAAGCTTGTTGGAGATGTTACGGAAACGAAATTCGAAAGAAGCGGCACATTGTTCAATTAGAATTTATTGTTATATCGAGTTGAACACAAAATTAATTGTATCCAAGCGTAGCTCGGTCTTCCCCAGTTGTTGTTACATATACAGTGTGAATCTAAACTCTTGGGCAAAACTTTAAGGGGTGATAGTACACATGAAGACAAACAATATTAAATAGGAAACTAAGGGTCCCAAACGTCTTCCGAAGGAGATAGGCGCCATTAAAGTTTAGGGTCCGAAATTTCAAATAATTATAAAAAACGGAAAAATTGGTCGATTCGTTTGCGGTTTTTGCTAAAACTATTCTTTATGTCAGTATTTTCTTTAAAATAAATTTTAAAGAAAAAGTTAATAAATTTGTCGATAGAGGGCGCTTTAGACTTTGGAGTAACGAACAAATATTTTTTACCGTTATTTTTTGTATCTGATTAAAGGCTTTCAAAAGCTTAGACTTAAACTTAAATTTACAGCTCAAAATCGGAATCGTTGGGAGTGGTTAAGTAGCGCAAACTGAACTGTGTTCAGGAGTTGAATTTTGAACCCCCCCCCCCCCCCTGAACACAGTTCAGTTATTCCCGACCTGAGTGTCGTAGACTAGGCAGAAACTACTACCCCTACACGTAAAATAAACGATAGAGGGATGACAAAATTAAATACAAAATTAATTTTAAAAATAAGTTTTAAAGATAAAGTTCAAAAATGCCGATAGAGGGTGCTTTAGACTTTGGAGTAATGAACAACTATTTTTTACCGTCGACTCCGACGAGGACTTGGTTGCGAAGATTGCCGTCGTAGCAGGAGATATCCGGGAGATGCCCGGGGTATTTACTAATGTTCGCAACTCCCTCCACCGGCGGCGTGAGGCCTGCATCGTTGCTGGTGGGCACTCTTTCGAAAAGTTTTTGTGATTTCTCACGAACATCATGCATGTACCATTTTCTAAGTGTCAACCTTTATTCATATTGCGCACTACATGCGTACGTCAAATTGTTTCTTTTTATTTTGCGCGGCGAAATTGCTCATGTCTGTTATGAATAAATTTTCTATTTAATTTTGTCATTACTCATTCGTTTATTTTACGTGTAGGCGGTAGTAGTTTCTGCCTGTATTAATTTTAACACAATTATTCAAATTGGCAAAGAAATCATATGAGTTGTAATTTTCCAAATGCACGAAAAAGGTCTGGGCCAGGATTCGAACTTGCGATCTTTGGCTGAAGTTGCCATGCTCTGCCAACTGAGCTATCCCGGCATGAACTGGATGAATTATGCTCTCCAGATTCAAACGAGATAGCTCAGTTGGTAGAGCATGGCGGCTTCAAGAGATCCCACATTCGAATCCTGGCCCGGACATTTTTCGTCCAGTTGGAAAATTACAACTCATATTGTTTCTGCCTGGTCTACGACACCAAGATCAGGAATAACTGAACTGTGTTCAGGAGGTGGGAGGAGGGAGGTGTTTCAAATTTCAACTCCTGAACTCAGTTCAGTTTGCGCTACTTAACCACTCCCAACGATTTACATTTTGAGCTTAAAATTTAAGTTTAAGTCTAAGCTTTTGAAAGCATTTAATGAGACACAAAAAATAACGGTAAAAAATAGTTTTTCGTTACTCCAAAGTCTAAAGCTCCCTCTTTCGGCATTCTTTGAACTTTATCTTTAAAATTTATTTTTCAGAAAATGCTGACATAAAAATAGTTTCAGCGAAAACCGCAAACGAATCGATTAATTTTTCCGTTTTTTATAATCATTTGAAATTTTGGACCCTAAACTTTAATGGCGCCTATCTCCTTCGGAAGACGTTTGTGACCCTTAGTTTCCTATTTAATATTGTTTGTCTTAATGTGCACTATCACTCCTTAAAATTTTGCCCAAGAGTTTAGATTCACCCTGTATATTATAATTATTAAAATAAATAGCAATTGAAAATATTTAGAGCTATTTTATGCACACTTATTAAAATGGGAGGAAAATAACAACATTATGCAAATAAAAATATGTACTTTTCACTGCACGAAAAAAATCATCTACTTTTAATTTCATAAGTAAAAACTTTTGAAAGAAAAATAATTCCAATTAAATATGGATTTAATAGTTTATTAAAGCATTAATTTAAACATTATATACTTTGTAATTATTTTTATAAAGTTTATTTGATCGACCTTTTAAAACATTCTTCGTGTATTGATGCTTCCTTCATTAACAAAGAAGACCACAGACTTTTACTGAAATCATTTTGGAAAGGCTTTTCAGAATCTAATATTTTCAACTGTACTTAACGAAGAGAGAAGATAAATTAATACTTTGCACGTTTATGTGTTCTTTTTATCTACATAATTAGCCCTCTATTTTAATGCAAATTATAAATTGCGGGAAATTGGAATTGGGTTTATGAAAATATAGTGTTTCCGTTAAATTTAACTTACTGCCACAGAAACTGCAATTAAAAATAAATTACAAATAGCTACATTTTTCTTTTCAATTGACCGTTAAAATGTTAATAAAATTTTAAGATATGCAACCATAATAATACAGTATATTTACATATCTATTATTACTCAATAATTAGCATTATAAGACGAAAATACCATAACACCGAGAGGACAAATTAGATAAAAATTATTAAATAGTTAAAAGAAAAAGTAAATAAATAACATAAAATACACTTTTAAAACATAAATACCAAATACACAATTTTGTGCTCATTATTCTTGATTTTGAGTAAACGAATTTAATAATTCATTTTATCAATTTAATATCAAAATCGATATTTTTTTTATTTTACATTTAATTAACAATTTGTGAATTTTTTTCACAGATAAAATAGTAATATACATTACAGGAAAGTGTGCTATAAGTCAGCTTTTTTTGTTCATTATAAGTAAATTACCGTTAAAGTTACAAAAATACAAGTATTGATATCATATATTCTAATACGAGCAAATCTTGTGTGTGGTTATATATATATATGCAAATTTTATCTTAAAAACGGCTCTAACGATTTTGATTAAATTTTGTGTCCTACGAGTTTCGAGCACGATAAAATAATTGGGCTAGGTCACATGTCCGAAAAAGTTCGATTTCTAGGGTCATCTCTGGGTCATTGTGGGTCAAGATCTAAAAAGCGGTTCAATTTACACTAAATTTTGCATCCAATGGTTTTCGGGCACGAGAAGACTGTTGGGCTAGGTCACATGTTCGAGAAAAATAAATTAGTGGGTCATTTTAGGTCATTTTGGGTCATGGTCAAGCTAATTTTATTTAAAAAACGGTTCAAACGATTTTGACGAAATTTTGTATCCGACTATTTTCGGGCACGAGAAGACTATTGGGCTGGGTCCCATGTTCGAGAACTTTCGATTAGTGGGTCATTTTTGGGTCAAAGCGGGTGAAATTAATTTTATCTAAAAAACGGCTCTAACGATTTTGATTAAATTTGTATCCTACGAGTTTCGGACACGCGAAAATCATTGGGCTAGGTCACATGTTCGAGAAAATTCGATTAGTGGGTCATTTCTGGGTCATTGTGGGTCAATATCTAAAAAGCGGCTCAATTTACAATAAATTTTGCATCCTATGGTTTCCGGGCACGAGAAGACTGTTGGGCTAAGTCACATGTTCGAGAAAATTCAATTAGTGGGTCATTTTGGTCATGAGTCATGATATTTGAACTCAAATTTAATTTTGACCGAGCATAGCTCGGTCTTCCCTGCTCGTTTATTATAATCTTGATACAGCAAAAAGGTATTTTTTTTAATTTGCAGAATTTATGTAGCGAAGTCGATTAAATTTTTTTAAAGGTTAACATTTTGAAGAATAAGGGCAGCACTATTTAACGAACATATCCTTTTTTTCCTACTTTATTCTGAGCACTTTTGAAATGTACATAGCCTACATATTTTCGAATGTATTGAAATCGTTCAACGTTTTGGGCTATCTTGTATTCGTTAAATGAAATCATGTTTCACTCCAATATTGCATTGAAACAAAAGGCAAAACAAGTTACTTACTAGTTTAACTCGAAATATTTACATTGGAATATTACTATTGCTGAATTCCCCCTTTGCAGTGTAGAGCCAATATTGTTTAATTATTTTCTTTAAATAGGAAATCATGACTTTGAAATTATGAAAAAGAATCTTTCCAATATTAACGCAGTATCAGCAAAAGACCCCAATTTTGAGGCAATATTTCCCATATTGAGAAAGTTAAATCCAAGATGCAACCATTATTGGCAAGGATATATCTAATACAAAAAATATTTGCCCAAATCTCTTCAGTACTAGAATATTCTCCTTTTTTGAAAT
Source organism: Maratus michaelseni (assembly GCA_963931845.1). NCBI lineage: Eukaryota > Metazoa > Arthropoda > Arachnida > Araneae > Salticidae > Maratus > Maratus michaelseni. The sequence continues at coordinate 285,636,067 of OZ007591.1, read as the reverse complement.
CGAGAAGATATAGATTTTCAGTCTGATTAATGTTAAAGAAAGTGTTAATGATTGTTTTTTTACTGATTAATAAAATGTTGTTTATTTTTTAGTATTAAATATTTAATCAACTATTAAAGACGAAAAATTGTTTTAAATTTCAATCCCTCATTACCCTAAATGGACTATAAAAAATGTTTGACATTATTAATTTTTCAACAGATTTGGTAACATAATTTTAAAAATATGAATTTAGAAATTTAATAACTGACATAATCTAGAATAAGGACTTTTTTTTTTTTGTTTTTAACGCAAGAACAGCTGTAGGGGTCTGTTTGACCCCTGAGCTCGTTTGCCCGTCGATTACTTTTGTTTGAATACATTTTTGAATTTTTTTTACTTTTCATAAATAGATAACAAGTATTTAAAAAAAATTCAGCATTCTAGATTTGTTAGTTTTTGAAATATTGGACAGTATTGAATATATATATATATATATATATATATATATTAAATATTGATGAAAAAAATATTAAGTTATCAATTTTGTTTTATTTTAGTTAGCATTAGTTTTAATTTGTGAAACCTATCAATTTTTATATAAAATTAATGAGTTATTTGGGTAGCTGTAGTGATATCGAATTGATCGCCCAGTAGGCGTTACATTTACAGTACTTTAAAAATTCAATAAATTATCGAGTAATATTAAATATAAATTAAATATAAATGATGAAATACATGTAAATTAGACATTTTTTCCGATGTATGGCATTTAAAATTGTTTTATCGTTGTTATTTCAGTAGTTTTATCGAGGGGTCAAAATGACCCTTTCCCGCCGTTCCAGTAGGTAAGATTTTTTAGCTGTTCTAGTGTTAACTTAATGTCATCTACATAGGCGTTTTCTCGCTAGAATAAGAAAAAAAAATTTGGTTGAAGGTATTTCCAGGGACTAAGAATCTGAAAGGAGTTATATGACGGTCAAAATTAAATTCTCCCTATATTATAACATTAATATTTTTGGGGATGTTTCAGCTAAATCTTCGAGGAATTGACCTGTTTCAAGGGTAAAATGGTTAGTAGAGTAAAGAAACACTGTTCACACTTACCAGAATTTTCATACAATGATATTTATGTCATTTAATCACGTAATTTAGGCATTTAGGGCATTAAATAAGCAAAAAATACTATTTAAAATTTCTCGAAGCTATTCTCAATAAAAATCAAAATGCATCATATTGGCAATACTAATTACGACGAGTCGACTGTGCGTCGTATGGAAGCTAACGTGTTAAATTATTCATAATAATTCGGAGCTAAAATATTATTTTATCGTTAGGCATTAAGTAAATTTTGTCTTCATTAATAAAATATAATATAAAATAAATATAAAATATAATCTTGAATAAAAAATAATATTATATTGTAGCGTAACCGGCAAGGGTGCTACCTCGTAATTTAGTCATAAATTAATTTTATGGTTAAAACAAATTTATTTAAGCTAAGCGGGCAAGGGGTGTGGTAGAGTCACTTGACGAATTTAGTCTATGCTATACAGCGATTAACGAAGATCAGTCACCAACTGAATTTTCACTGAAAGTAACTAGAAGATTACTAATTGTCAAGAGGTTCACTTACGCATATAATCACTCGCAGCTTAAGTCACGATCGAATTCTAAACTCACGGACAGCTTTAGCTGCAATACAAACGTTAGTTGAAAATCTTTAGTACAATATAAATTTTACTAAATTTAGCAACCCGTGCTTGCCGAAGAGCTTTATTTCAAACTATACTTGAATGTCTTTTACCCAAACGGCAAATTTTCACCCAGCAAGATTTGATTCCACTCATTACATGTCAAAATCACAACTTTACTTCGTCGACGCAGGTCTTGATTACCAAGTTGGCAAGATATGACCAAATCCACTTATACAACGTTTCGCTTCACCTTTTATACCTTGCAGATTGCCGACGAAACTAAATTTGCATAAACGTACGGCGAAAAACAGCAATAGGAAACTACAAGAGCTCCCAACACACTTCGGAAAATTAAAAAAAAATAAAGTACAGGTGTTGCTGTATCGCACACAGGTTAAATGTTTGCAACAAGTTCGCATTTACAGAACTAGAATTCCTTTATAAGAAAGTTGCTACTCCACTACAACATGTTTTATGACTAATTCCATATCAGGTAAAACTGCACTTCGATTATAAAATAATAGATTAATAAATAATATATAACAATAAACGAATAATCTATAAAATTTATAATTATAATTATATATGATACGCTTAGTTACAGTTATCATCATTTAACTAAACATTTCCTTTTAAGCTTTTTTAGAACTTAATACAAGAACTGTTATGATGTGCTAATGAAACTTTTTTCCTATTGTATACTACTATATTAATTTAAAAATCGGAATTTTCGGGAATAGAAAATTTTTACGGTTGAAGTAGTTTATTCTTGTGTAAATGCAAAATGTATTAAATCAAATATATAAACTTGTTTATTGGATAATTAGATTTATTATAGAATGTATGTCCAAAATACTTTCGTATAATATGTTTAGCTTCCATATTGTATTTGACATTATCTTGTACGATAACACCTGATATTTTCTCGAATGCATTTAAACCGTAACAATATAGCGACAGTTCCACTGGATCACATAGGATGGAATTTTCTCGAATGTGCTCAAGTATCCAAACTATGAACTGGAATGCCAAAGGATTTATTAGTTATAAAAAGTTTATATAGTATCACCAGTTTAACGCATAAAATAAGATATCTGAAGTTCAGCTATGTGCACAGGTGAAACTATTCAAGAAGTCTTTCACAAAATAACTCCCCCCCCCCCCCCATAATAAAAAGCATATTCTGTTTTTAATTCACTTTAAAGTAAACTGCTTTTATGTTATGCATATAAATATTTTTTAATAAGTGTGCATGCACATCTTATGAACGAAAACTACGATTTTGGAAAATAAAATTATTGGAATTTTCTCCTTATTATTATCCTTTTCTGCTGACATACGAAATAACAATCATTTCACCAAAAATTTGACTATTTACATGTTTTAGAATAACCTATATCTGAGTGTTAAACACTGTATGGCACACCTACTTCTTCTAGTACGCGTAACATTGCATTTCGATAATCGGTAATGAAAGGCCCGAAAGAAAAACATAAAATTTTGTGTTATTCGATACACTAAAAATTGTGTTAATGTAGACAAAATTATTTTAGATACTTTGAACGCCTTCTTATAAGACTTTATGTATGAGAACTATTATGTGCACTAAACAAAATGTAAATTATTATAGTGAAAATATTAAGCTGTTACAAAAGTATTTTCGTTTTTTGAATGGTTTTATACCAAAGCCTGTAGCTGGCACTTTATCACTCATATTGTTGAACTTAAAATTTTATTTAAGATAATACATGTCTCTCTAGATTCTATAATCATACAGGCTTCTTTCTTTAATTTTTAGGTTACGCAAAGAGTGATACAAATGTTGAGATTTTATGCATCTTAAGGCGTGATTTTAAATTAGGCCTTAAAAACAATGAAGCTGGCCTCAAAATTCGTGCATTTGGAGAACAGGGCAAGAGTAGTGTCTGGACAGTGTAAAACAAATCCATAAATTTTAAGGAAGGGGATATCAGCCTTGAAATCCTACCCAGAAGTGACAGGGGAATTTTGACCAGTTTAAGAGAAAAAAAGAGAACACATTCTGCGCAATAAATATTGATGCTAAAAATTAACAAAAACTACACATTCAACAATTAGTAATGTTTGAATGTGTAGTTTTCTTAATTTTGGGAATTTTGTTAATTTTTACAATTTAGAGTAGTTATGAGTAACCACCTACATTCTAAATACTTTATACTTATTATATGATACATTATATTTTATGACTAATTATACTTTATATTCGTTGCGTGTTGCGTCATCTCCCATCCCCTCCCTTTTTTGCATGTACGCCCTCTCGTGGCGAAAATAACCAGTATTCATTCAGTCAGAGCCATACTCCAAGTATGTAAACATAAATCATCGCTCTCGCCACCGGATCAACAAATAAACATAATTCATTTATATAAAGTGTCCGTCGAATAAATATTCATATTAACATATCCCCAATTAATTCGTGCGCGAAGACGCATAAAATCAAAACTAACGAACATTTCTAAATTTAAAGATGATTACGTATACTTTGGTGAACAAACATTGGACATTATAAAAATCAAGGAAAAATTCGCTTCATTTCGATAGCTTAAAACAGACTAAATAGTTTAGTTCAGAAATATATCAACCTCGATAAAGGAACCGATGAAGAAATAACAAAGAATGATCAATTAATCTGGGAGATTGAAGAACATCTGGATGATTTGGAAGTAAGTTTGAAATGTTTTCTCTCTAAATTTAATTTGTATAATGATATTGATCAAGAAGCTGACATCAGTGCAATGCAAAATAACTACTCTGTGAATACTTTACCAAAGCTTCCTGAAATTATTTTGCCAAATTTTAGCGGCAAAATAGAATAATTTTCAGAATTCAAAAAAACAATTTATCAGCTTAATTGCAAAAAATGAAAATTTAACTAACGATCGGAAATTGTTTTATTTGCGCAGATCACTTCGTCCAGAAGGCAGATTAATAGAAATAAGCGAGTATAACTCTAAATCATTATTTAAAGCTCTCAAAAATCGATTTAAAAATAAACGTGCTATAATTGACATTCATATCCAGTCAGTTTTAAAAAATGAAAAATTTAATTTCGAGTCAGCTAAAGGTCTCAGAAAAATTACTGACACTGTTAATAAAACCCTGAGATGTCTAAAATTACTAGGATTAAAATGCGGTAAACTTAGCAACGCTATATTAGTAAATTCCTTGCTAGAAAAATTTGATAAAGAAACGAGAAATCATATGAATTATCGTTAACATCTAAAGAAACTCCTTCTTTGAATAATCTTATAGTATTTTTGGAATCACGATCTATTATCTTAGATCAATTAAATAAAATCTCATTTAATAAAACACAAAGAGGAAATCAAATTATAACAATTCGACAAAACAGTTTTTTAGTTGAGTCTAATAATGGTTTAAACAAAAGGTTTATAAACACTGTGTTCTGCGCTATGCAGAATTGCATCCCTTATCCAAATGTCAGAAGTTTTTAACTATGAGTGTCAAAAAATAATTGAAGTTCTGAGAGTAAACAATTTATGCTTTAATTGTTTGAAATTTCATTCTGCCTCTTGTAAATCCACTTTTGTGGATGTGCCCAATGCAAGTCGATGCAAGTCGATGTCAGAGCGATGCTCGAAGTATGTAAACATAAATCATCGTTCCTGCCAGGGGATAAATAAATAAACATAATTCATTTTTAAAATGTGTCTGTCGAATAAATATTCATATTAACATATCCCCACCAATATTTATTATTATAATCTTCATATATATATGCATGCTTCATTTAATTATGTTCTTAAAATATTCGTCTGATATAATTTAATTCATTTTATAACATACATATATATTTTCAATAAATGCAATGAATCGAATAATGATTTTTTTTTTCAAAAAATCAATGTAATACTCAGTAAAGCGAAATATGCATGACTCTGATTCAGTTACAGCGTAATAAGACTGTTTGATTGAAGTAGAAGTTGATAAAGTTTCTTTTCGATGAATAGCCCACAGAAATTAATCAATAGCAAACATACAATAATATTCCAGTCACTGTTAATAAAGAAAAAATGTTTATTTATTTAACAATTAAGTTTAAAAAAATAAAATTTAACTTCCTCCGTGATACTCATATTCCAAAAAGGTGTTTTCATCTTTAGAAACATCAGAAACAAATAGATTTCCGAGATTTAACCTTCTACCCTGAATGGGTCTAATCGACCCATTTCTAAATTTATACTGAAAGAGCAGGGCTCCCAAATGGTCCGTTTTTTTAATACCTGTATTTTATTAGAAAAAAAAATTAGATTTTTCTTGCACAGCAATCACCTTCGGAGGTGAATTTTTGTGGAAATGTAGAAATCTACCATAAAATGTTCTGTTAAACAAGATTGGTATTCAGTTGGCGGATCATTTGGGAGACCTGGAATAGATAAATTTGTTTATTTTATAACCTTTTGAGACTTGAACAATTGTTTTCTGAATTGAATTGTTTTCTGATTTCATGTCGGGGTCGATTCGTCCCATATTATAACATGCATTAAAATACAAAAAAATTAGTATGGATGGTATGAATTTTCAATAATGGTTGATAGACAACATTACGATACTGATATATTCGTGTAATGTTCTACTTGTTTTGTGTGTTTTGCCATTTTATTGTGCCACATAGTCCGCATTCAGAGTTGTCTTACTGAATGAGATAAAAAAGTTTTTGCAAGACGTCAGTGATCAAACTGGTAACGGAAGTGGGCGTGACCAATTGTCAGTGAAAATAGGGCGGGTTTGAGTTATTTCCTCCTGGAAGTTTTGGTTTCGATATTCTGATGCGATAGTACGGGTGTTTGATGTTGTTTTTGCTGAATGTTGAGATGCAGAAAGCTGAATGTTTTGGTTTTGGTTTTTTTCATGCTATAGTATAAGTTTTAATCGTTGAGGTTTTTTTTCTCCTGCTGATTCAGTTGTTTTTTTATGAATGTTGAGAATATCGGAAATATCATTTCACCTAAACGATGAAGGTGCACAGAATGCGATCCAAAGATCGACCGATAAACGAAAACAAAGATAATCAGCTTTTCTTTGTCAGGATCATGTAAATCTTTACTATATAAAATATTTGTTATGACCTAGAGTAAATATAAACCAAATTGTGTATAATATACCCATTCAGGCAAAACGTAAGCTTTTTTTTTCAATAGGGTAGAAAGATTCTGAAACAAAAGTTCCTTTTTCTGTCCATCGGAAACGTTTCCGAAATTTTTAGAGTATATTAATTATATTCCTCAACAGAGAATATATATATATATATATTCTTATATATATATATATATATATATATATGACATCAAATCTCAAGAAAAAATTCAGCTGTGTAACAGAATTTATACATACCACAGAGACAAAAATTATGCGAATTTTGATATTTATTTAATACTGTTAATTTAGCATATTTTTCTGTTGAAAATATTTGTTAAACATGGAAACTTTTAGCTAAGAGTTGTCATTATTAAAAAACCACATATTCTAGATTGGGAAAACTGATTAATACACTAAAAAGTACTCAGATTTTTTTCGCTGTCTGCAACATTCCAAAAAAGAACTTTTCTTTCCAGAAATGCTTCTAAAAATCTCAGAAATCGATTACTTTCTGCTGTTTTTGAAGATAAAAGAACCATATTTGAAACTGTTGGCAAGACAGAAGTTCGTTATATTATAGTTTCGTAAACCTTTTTGCTAAATAAAGTAACTTTTTTTTTTTTTTTTTTTTTTTTTTTTTTTACAATGTACAGTATCCTCCACAGTACAACAATCGTTCGTTCAATTATCAAAATGCCAGTAATTTAACGTAAAAAACTGTTGTGAAAATTTAATGTATGCAAATATCAAATATATAATATTGTGTATTCTCAATAAATAACGTTATTTCATTATTAATATTTTGAAATTTTCCATTTTTCAGAAAACAATGCCCTTTATCAGTCAAAATAAATATTTAAATTGGAATTGCTTTGCACATCATTTATTATGTAAAACAACCCAAATATTCCGAAAATATTCACAAATGCGTACTCTGGTAAAATAACAAAAATAATGGATTCTTAGACGTGAAGGAAACGTCAAGAATGAAAATATTCATTAAGCTGTAAGTTGTTGAATCTCACAGGAATAATATTTATCTAATTACAAAATCAATTTCCTTTTAGTTAATGAAATAATTAGCTTTGCATATTTAAGAGTTTTAAAAGATCTAAGTCTCTGGAGAAGAAATTTCATTTTCAGTTATTTGCGAATATTAATGTCATGTTGCTAAATACATCTTCGGTACAAAATATTTCTTTGAAGTATTTTGATTTAAATACAACGTCAATATTATTTAAAAAAAGTTGTAATAATTTTTCAAAATTTGCCCCAAATGTTATTTATTCTGTATTTACATTTCATGAACTGGAAATAACGGTTTATCACAATTTGTGAAGAAAGCAATTTTTTATATCATTATATTCGTTGCAAAATTAATAAATTTAATTGGTATCAGTTTTAATTAATTCATATTGACTCTCATTAATTTATACGTATATTGAAAACATTAAATAATCGTCTTTACACGTGGAATAATTTTGAATCATTAGCTTTACCCATATTGCAAAATGTTTAGATTCTTTAAAAATTTCAGTTGCATTTATTTCAAAATAGGGTAATAGCATATACGTAACCTTTCTTTGAAGCAGTTGCTTTTATATACTAAAGTATAAATAAAATAATACTTAATAGCATAATGAGGACGAATGTCTTCAGAGACGGCTTGCATTAATTTTTATATAAAATATGATTGAATTCACAATCTCTACCATTTACTAATAAAATGTAATTTCCTTACGTATAATAACGTACGTTCCTTTCGGATAAAAACAAATGTACAGTATTATAAAAGTTTGGAATTTTTTTCGAATCTGATCTATTTTAAAACTTTATAGATATGTTAAGGCTCAAGATGATATCTCTACAGTGCGAATGAAGCACATTTAGCATAATGTTTGTAATGATGTAATTTATTTATAAAAATATATACAATAAAACAATTTTTTAATTAAAATATATGTATTTTACTGTGTGTACATAGAATAAAAAATACTTGCTGTGTACATGATTTTTATAGTTTGTCAGTTTAATTATTACTTACCTCTGTATAAAAGTCAATAAATATGGATGTGTTATATACACTTCTGACATCCCATCCGGGGTGTTAACATAAAAGAGATAAATGACATAGATATTATCAAACATAGAACGTTAAACAAAGTGAAAGTGATTGGCAGTGGAGCGGGCAGGCTTATTTATATGCAATCAAAATTAAACTCGATTCTGGTAAGACAAAGAGGAGAAATATTTTTTTTCCAAAATATGTGTTAAATTCAAAGCACTTAACTAGGATCAAAATGGCCTCACATTGTTTATGATGTAGTTTCTACTAAGCTATAAATGAAGTTAAAGCTATTCGAATACTTTTCAGGGTATATATATATATATATATATATATATATATATATATATATATATATATATATATAATATGTATGTATATGTATATATATATATATATATATATATATATATATATATATATATATATATATATATATATATATACATGTATAATGTCTTGAAGAAATGAATAAGCAGCCTGTCCAAATATAGTTGGTTTTATTTTCAAAGTACATGAGGAGGCAAAATGTATAATTATCGCATAACCTGGTAAATAGTAGACGTGCCAAAGAGGGATCCGCCGACACAAGATGTTACTTAGACCAGTCAGACAGCGAATTCCCTGACTATCATCTCAAAAATTATGAACAGTTGTGTGCTTCGATTACGATGTACCAAGCTAAAAATGGAAACGCTACTCTATATTTTAAACTGAAAGATAACTCATTTAATATACCTTTTGAATTCCAATCCAACCAAACAATTTATTAATTGGCATAACTGAAATTTTACCGTGCACATTGAGATGCCAATGTTGAGTACTGGAGAATTTATACATACAAGCAAAAAGAGAGACAGATATAAATGCTTGGTGCCTCTAACGTAAACAAAGTACATGAATGAGAGCGCAATAATCACTTGTTTAAACTTCATACATGAAGATTAATAAGCGTTTAGATTACTGCGCGGACAAATGATTAGAGATTTTTTTTTTATTTATTTGTTAACGGCCAGATTGTACGATTAAAATTTTGAGATTGAAAAGTTGATTTTTTGTTTCTGTTTATTTACTCCTGTAAAGAACCGCAAATCATTAATGGCAATGAAAAAAAAATAACCGCAAAAAATATGAAGAAATTACTATATTTATAAACTATATTTCTGAAAGAGAAACGAGCTTTAGTTATTTATATCTGTATAAGATAAATTTTATTTTAATTTAAGATAATTATTGATAGGTGATGATCAGATAATTACATCAGTACACTCCTTTCTGTGAGAACCTATGAAATTTTTTTTAAAACTCAAGATAGATGTTGCTATAAACACTGTAATAGACTTATCAAGATGGAACTCCGTAAATTACCAATTTTGTATTACGAAAACACGTGGTTTAACATATTACCACTCTGTCAAAACTCGCAGTCATATATTATATCCAAAGTAGATAATGGAAAACGTCGCTTGAGCTTAATACGTGGAGAACTCCACGTTCAAGTCTAGAACTCAGGTACCTTGACGGAAAGATGTGTTCAACTCCTATTCCATGTATATAACAACTACACAACCACAGATAACTAATTGTCATATTAATGAAAGCAATAATCGTAGAAGTTATATTCCCGGAGATTCAGACATTGCAAAACTTAAATAAATGACAGAATAGGTCTCATCACGTCCAAGTATTAGAAATCAGGACAACACAATCACCCATAAACACCAAAACTCACTCGACAACTAGACTACCTTTATAAAACTATGCTATAGTATAGGTATATTATACAAGCAGTACTTGTATAATATACCTACTCCGGAAAAGAATATTGGGCTAAAATTGTCCAAGATATTTCTTTTAAACTTATAACCAAAAATCTTAAAACTAAAAACGGACAATAAGATTTTTGTGAAAATTTAATTTTTTTGTTTTATTTACAAATACTGTTGTTGTCTACAACTACAACTTGTTTAATTTTCAATTTGGAATCACACCAATTTTATATTCCCACCACACTGAAAAAATATTTGCAGAATATATCTCAAAACTCTGAGAAAATATATACGCAGAAATTACCTCATCACGTGCTATGACTGCTAAAACTGAACTCCAAGAATATATATATAATTTCATGAATAACCTCTTTAATCAAAAACACCGGATGCGAAAAATAACGATTGCTAATTTTACCTCAAAATCACTAGCTAAAAAATTGCTGTTACTACAACTGCAATCACATAAATTGCGTGTTCGACACCCACGTTGCCCCACGTGCAAGCTCGAACTCAAGAATTCGCAATATAACATCACAGCTTGCAAGTTAAAACTCCGCTGCAGTATACATGGGGTGCAAACTGACAGCAACTTTTGCTAAGTAATTCATCGTCTAGAAATAAAGGTAAAATTAATATTTAAACAATATATTTGACATCAGACATTAAATGACTCGCCTACTCTACTGTATTAAACTAAAATATAGAAAACACTACCAGAATACAATATAAAAATATTTCTGAGATAAATATCGTTAATACAGAAATGCCTTTTTCAACAGACATGATTTTACAAAAACGCATTGGTATACAAGTGCAAGAACCCGGAAGAATGCAAGTTTCCCGGAGAATGCAAAGCCTTCCCTAACCAACGACTATCGAAAAATGCAAGCGACCTCCGAGAGTAAGAAACCGCGTGTCAAGACTTGTCGTGACTCGACCCGCTGCACGTGCCCACATTACAGAGCTTGTTAAAAATCCAAAATCGAAAATCCAAAATATCAAATATAATTAATCGTTTGCTTAGTTGAGATACTCTTCAAAGTGTTCTCTCCATTGGTGGTAATGCACAATTGAATGCGTGACAGTACTGAGTCCTGGACACGTTGGAGCATAGCAGGCGAAACAAATTTTAACCGGTATCGCTAAAACCGGGTATTGCTAAAGAGGTTTTTTTCATCTAAAAATAAGAGCTAACTTTTAAGGGTCAAACAACATTTAAAAGTCAAATTAGACACTGTTGAATTCAGGGGGTGGCCCGGGAGGGACATTCCACCCTTTCCCCCCGGAGCAATGACATGTCCCTCCCGGATAATGTGAGATTTTTGTGTTTTCAATGGTTAAAAAGTGCAATTTCTCCCCGGAACTCTATAATGTCCCCCCGCCAGAGAAAAGTGTCTGAATTCAGCACTGAAAGTAGGTATTGTTTGTTATTGGAAAATAAAACCTTCCGCTCTTTTGCGATTGCATCCAGTCTGTTTTGATATTATCAAAATAGGGTTGAGTCGAGTTTGTTTAGCTGCGTATGTCTGAGTACCAATCTTAGTGACCGCCTACAAGAGAACGCAAACTAGAGCTTCGAAAAATACTCATATCAGCGTAACACCCCTTTCGATTGTAGAAACGTCCCAGAGTGCTAAGCGCGGTTTTCAAAAACGAACTAAGTAACCAACTCTAGCTTTTATCATTTTTAACTAAACATATTAAATTCTTCACCACCAATCAGTACTGTAATTGTTCTTCCTACCCTCCTTCTCCTGACTTTTCCTTATTTTGGCTGCACCTTGTCAGTGTTTGAGCACCTTGCTGTGCTCCCTTCGCAGTCTTTAGAAGCGGCCTCATCTCTCCAACGCAACAACTTGTGGCGCCATCTGTCGCATGGGAACTGAGCTTCTCAGATTCCGGCGCATCATTATTATCCAAGGACCGCCTTGGCCGCGAACTGTGTGTCATGACGCAGGAGCGTTAAGGACTGTTCACCTACAAGTTCTTCATCACTGCACCTGCCGCTGTCTGTCGCGAGGGAGTGCAGGCTCCAGCGGTTCAGGCTTTTTTCAGTTTCTTTTTCTTTTTTTTTGTTTTTAGCTTTCTTGCCTGCCCCTTGTCGCGCTTAGGCTTGTCCTGGCAGTGCCGGCCTTTGGCCTAGTTTGTATTTTCTTTTTTTTCTTTTTTGTTGTTGTTTGGGCCGTTTGCGCGTGCGCTGGCGGTCTCGGCGTCGTGCCTTCCCTTCCGCCGGTGGCTGGAATCACCCAAAACGAATCCCCGCGTGCCGGGGAACATCCCGGGGGAGGTGCTAACGCTCTACGGCCTGGCTTTGCTGGGCCGAGTGGCCCCCCCTTAGGCATTCAATAGAATCGACATCAATAAAAAAGATATACTCACTAAAAACTTGATAATTGCAGCGGAATGCAAAAGACCAACCGAAATATAACGAGCATGAAAACCAAGATTATGCAAATTACACAGCAAATTAGAACCACAGCACAACGCGTTCAGGATAAAACACGAGCCAGGCAGATGGCAGGCTATACGTACACGGAATATACCGAAATGATACTTATTTATGGTGAATATCAAAGGAATGCCAGATCGGCTGCGAGGGTTTATTCAAAGCGTTTTCCTAGAGATCGACATCCAACGCATGAAAACAATAACTGATGCATTGCACCGTCTTAGAGAGACCGGCTCCGTAGCACCACGACCCAGAACAAGTAGACGCGCAAGGTGTAATGTTCGAGTGACACCGAAGGAAGTGCTGGCATTCGCCCTTTTAAATCCAAAAATGAGCACGGCGGAAATAAGCGAGGCATTTGGATACACGCGTCAGCGCGTCTGGCAGTTATTACATGCAAATAATGCGCATCCATACCATCCAACACTGGTACAAGCATTGATGTTGGGTGACCACGAAAGACGGTTTGACTACTGTAATTTTATGCTTAAAACTACAGAGAAAAATCTATCGTTCCTTCGTGACATTATGGGGACAGATGAGGGAACGTTTACTCGGAGTGGCATTGTGTACGTGCAAAATGTGCATTACTGGTCTCTGGAAAATCCTCACATCGCCCGCACAGTACGACACCAGGTACGCTCGTCAACGAACGCGTGGTGCGGTATATGGGGAACTCAGATTGTTGGACCCATCTTCTACGATGGAACCCTAACGGGCGAACTTTACCTGCACCTACTACAAAACACGGTACGTGACTGGTATGAAGAGCTGACTGTCCGAAATGCATGCCGGGTGTGGTTTCAACATGATGGGCCCCATCCGCATAAAGCATCAAACGTCCGTGCGTATCTGGCCAACAAATTCGGTCAACATATCATTGGATATAGTGGTCCGGTAGAGTGGCCACCGCATTCCCCTGACTTGACTACCATGGCCTTCTACCTCTTGGTATACATCAAGGCACAGGTGTATGTGACTGAGGCTACTTCTCTGATTGATCTGAAGAAGCGTATCATCCTTGCTTGTCGCACAGTTACACTTGCTATGCTCCAACGTGTCCAGGACTCGGAACTGTAGTGTTAAGCTACTGTAGTTCTAGATAATTTCAAAATATTAAACCAGAAAATTTTCTGAAATTTGAAATTATCTAGAACTCCAGCGCCGGAACTTACGGATTTTTCCTCATACACCCCTACAGATCAATAGACTGGCCCTCGTTCAAACTCCGTTACGTATTGGCACAGTTAAAGCGACAATTGCATGATCAGTTCAGTCAAAAGTTCCCCTTGATGATGATCGCGTTTGCGATCGCAAGATCTCGTGTGTAAATAAATATCTTTTAACATATTTTTCGTCACCTTTTAAGCATGTTTTAATGTGTATTTTACCGATACAAATTTTAAATTAAAAAAGAATAATGGCGGTGCAAAATTTAAACATTTCAGAACTTCGCGTGATTAAAAAAAAATCTGTAACTCCAAATAACACTTAAGGGCTTTCAGAATCACTTTTGCAATACTTAGAAAATTAATTGTTCGGTTAATTTTTATTTTCTCTTTTTTATCGAAAAACATTTTATCTTAAACCTCCTATAACTCTCGGAAATCTGTTTCATTATTTAAAAAAATACAAGGTTATTCCAATTAAAAAATTTATAAAATAATAAAGAAATACCAGAAATAGTGCAACATTTAACACAAAGAAACTTTGTAAATATGAAATTTAATTCTTGGGAACATTTGAATAATAAAATGTAATGCATATAACATTAATGTCGAGAAATTTTCAAATTTAAAATATTTAATTTGAATTTCAAATAAAAAGCACTGTTGGGATACAATTCGGAATACGAACATAAGTTTAATGACATATAAGATAACTCAAGAGAGAAATTATATTAAATTATAATAAACATTGTGTTTGTGAACAACTCTCTTGCGCATTGTAAGCAAAGTAACCCATGCATTAACTATCCCAGAATGTTTCAAGTTTCTAATGAAATAAAATATTACATTTGCATATAAAATGTAAGCAGTTATTACATATTTGAAAAATCAAAAGATACTGGGTTATATGCGTTTTATAATATATATTTGTTGTTATTAAATTTCATTCAGTAATTTATATGAATAAAACATTCAGATCTTGAATTGATTATATAAATGCACACGGAATGTAAATATTATAAAACAAGCCCAACAGAAGGTTTGAGATATTTTAAATTAATATGTATTGCGGAGTATTTAAATTTTTACAAGATGTTAATATGAGCAATCTCCTGAGCTTAATTGGAAGATGTATTTGATCAAGTAAGAAAATAGTCTTGTAATACAGATAAAGTTTAGTTTTAAAAAACATATATTGGAATGAAGAAATACAATATAAGCAATCAATCATTTTTTCTTTGAACAATTCACTGATTACAACTTTTGTTAGTAGTATGAACACGAGTAAAATGCGGTATAACGATAATTATTTTGTGGTTGCAAAGAACATTGAATTTACAATTACAGTATTAAAAACTGAATAAAAGGAATCTGCAAATAAAGGTAATTACTAATGTATTAGCAAAAGTTGTCTCATTAATAAGGAGTTTAGAATTTTCCATATGCGGATTGATATTTTATTATAATTACAAAAACTACTTGATATTATCACAAATTAATCACAAATTAAATTCACGATATCTAAATTATTATTTAGACTAGCTGACTCACACGGCGTTGCCAGGATACAGCCTTATATATACCTAAAATAATCGTTGAATGATTTGATATTTTTAAACGAAAATCTGAATAACAAGTGTTTGCAAGAAGCGTACTTCTTTCTTTTCTCTCATGAACTACCATCGAATATATTTAAATAGAAAAAAATCTTTTTGTCCAAACTCTTTGAAATTTTTATGTGTTATAAATATTATGTATCCGACGCCTGTGTTTTCGTGCTAAAATATGAATATTTATTTGTAAAAGTCTGTGTAAATTTGTAAATGTTGAATATTTATTAGTAAATCTCACGTTTTTCTCCAGATTAAAATTCTCTGAGCTAAAAAAAAAAGAAATTTGTGAAAAGTGACTTACAGGAATGATTTTTTGAAAGGGTTAATATTCGTGTTTTTTATACAGATTGCGTCATTCGAAAGAAAAACTAAACGTTCATGTGGTTAAGCATTTTTTTTTCGTATTTTGATTTCCCATGCATATGCGTAATTTTGAAGCATGTCGAAAAAAGGGAGGGACAGAAGTCGTTGGGCGCATTGCATGTTTTTTATTTGTTATCATCCGAACATTCTTCGAAATTTTTATTAGTCTGTAACCTGGTTTCCATACCTGGGTAAAACATTCTTGGACAAAAGATTGATATTTAATGATAAGACGCTTGTAAGAAGACTTTTTTGCACGTGGTCTCGTTTAATAGTTTAAAAAATTGTACTGCTGTCCAAACGCATTGAATTTTTTTAGGGTATAAATATAACTGTTTTAAAGACTGTGTAAAAAATATCTTGAAAAATATTGATATTTAGTTGTAAAAAAACTGTGTTTACCTCTCGCTTTTTTTTTCCGTGTTGTCGTGTCCTTTAACATTAAAGTAAAACTTCTGAACTCTTAGAAACTTTTAACAGTTTTAAATATAATGGCTTTGAAACCTTTGTGAAAATGGCGTGCAAATATATGGATATTTTGTCGTAAAAACGTTAGTCTAAGCTTTCCGTGTGTTGGCGTTCGGAGACAAAAATTTGCAGATTTTATTTTATTGTTTTTTTTAAATACTTGTATTAGTCCAAATATTACGAGATTTTTATACGAGTTGTACATGTTTTGTTTAAGAGAGTAATACCGACGTTTACTTATTTTTAGCGCAGAAAAAAAAATGTGTCTCTGGAAGGCGAGATTGTTTTTTAAAACGGTTTACATTCGTATTTTTAAAACGAATTTCACAATCGGTCGCGACAAAAAATACCCATTTAAAGTGTAAACCATTTTATCTACAAAGCGTTGTAGAGATAAAGGTGTCAGCTTTAAATGGGTATTTTTTGTTAATTCGTATCTGTGAAATTGAGCCTGAGGCGCGTTTCGACAAAAGAGAGAAAAAAAATCTCGAATCGAACTTTTAAAAATTTGTTTTTGAAAGTTCTAATAATGGTATTTTTTTAACGGATTACATTATGTTGAACGTACAAATAAGATATTTAGGAATATTTCTTCCGTTTTTCTGTATTTCTAATGTTTTTGTCGATGCGCGCTTCTAAAACACGCCGAAATGATCTATCTCACACTTTTGGTTCTTCCCTGATTTTGCGCTCGGCGGCAACTTTCTTATTGGGGTTTTTAATTAATGTATTCGCCAACTATCAAAAAATGAAAAATCGGAGCCTCGTGTGCATCAAAATCTTTCTTGGAAAATCCTCGCCAACATTTTCAGACTTCTACTAGCGGTAGATTTTCCTAGCTATCAATAACACACATACATCGAGACAGTCAATTTCTCTTTTTTTATTAATATAGATATTATTAGGATATTATTAATTGTTACTATTAGTGCCTATTTAAGTGTAGAGCATTGCGTTTCATAAGACATTTTTACTTAAAAATAAGATTAAGATTTTATTATTACAAAAGAATTAATTATTCTTCAAAATTAAATAACATATTATACATGTTATAAGATTTTTTATTTTCTTTACATCGATAGCATTTTAAATACATAATTCATTATTTAGCACTATATACTTAATAACATCTTGTATTATTTATACCAGCTTTATGCTGAATCTCATTTGTATGTTTAACAATGAACTAAACACATATTTTACTTCAGATACGATATTATTCCGTATTTTAGATTTAAATTAATCTTACATGATAATTAGATGAACGCAGTTTTCAAAATACATACTTTTGAAGACACTTATTATCGTGATAAACTGTGGCATAGTGTTAAAGATGCATGGACTGATGTACCCGTAGATGACATCCAATCTCTGTTCGACTCCATGGTTAGGCAGATAAATGCTGTTATTGCGGCCAGAGATGGATGCTTTGGGTAGTGTTTTCTCAGAATCTATATCTCCTAATTTTCTGTAAATGTAATCACCTGTCTTTCCCATTATAATGTATTTGTCCTATAAATATCATTCTGTTATTTGCATTCCTTCATGGTGTAGCATTTTGGATGGCCAGTAGTGTATTTTCCTTAATGTTAATAGTCTATTTTACCAAGAAGAATCAGAAAAGAAAATAACCCTTTAACTATTGCGAATTTCAGGCATTAAATCTGTAATATTAGGGTAAATGTGTAAGAAAAGTGAATTAAATTCTTATTTTTATAAATAGAAAGAAAAAAAAACTTACCCATCCATTTAAAATGATAAAATCGACCTATTTGATAACTGTAAATAAAGTAGACATCGGAAAAAAGTCTATATCATTAGTAATGAAATATATTGATTATAAAAAAAAAACAGTCACAATGAGACTGCATTACTGATTCATATTTGTATTGATTTTAAATGAAAGCTAAAAGTTCTAAAACTAAACTAATGTTCTTTTCCACGAACCTAATAGATTTATGAAGTTTTAGTTGATTTAAGAATATGAAATATTCCTTATTGTTCCCAATTACATTCATTTGTTAAGAATTTTCAAAATATATTTACAGTATTATTGAAATTTGCTGTATGCAAGTATTTATGTGTGTTACTAGATGAATGAAAGTTTATATACTACTGTGGGCAAAAAATAGTAAGACTTTTTTAATTTAAATTTCGCGCGAAAACCCATTCGTCGAAATATTTTTTTTCTAGGTTGGTATGACTGTCAGTGACATCTGTGACAAATGTCACATCAAAATAATCATTAGTGTTTAGTATACGCTTGTCTTTCTGAAGTTCAAAAAGTGCATTTGGCGATTTTTACAATGAGTGAAATTATTCAACAAAGAAGTTCCATTAAATTTTGTGTGCGGAATCAAATTTCTGGTGCCGAAACGTTCAGAATGTTGCAAAAGGCCTTCGGTGATAATTGTTTGTCGCGAGCAAGTGTTTTTGATTGGTACAAATTATTCAAAGAGGGTTGAGAACGCGTTGACGAAGAACCACGTCCAGTACGGCCATCAACATCAACTGATGATCAACACGTCAATAAAATCAAGGAATTGGTGCTCGAGAATCGACGATTAACAGTCAGAGACCTTACTGGCATCGTTGGAATATCGGAAGGATCAGTGAAAACCATTTTGAAAGATGCACCGATAATGCACCGTCGCATACTGCATTAATTCTTCGTGAGTTTTTCGCCAAATTTTCTACCAATATCTTGCGGCAACCACCGTATTCGCCTGATTTAGCTCCGTGTGACTTCTGGCTTTTCAGCAAACTCAAACGATCGCTCCGGGGAAACCGTTTTGAGTCAATTGAAGACATTAAACGTGAATCGCTACGCGCATTGAAGGCTATTCCGGAAATTGACTTTAACAACTGTTTCGAGGATTGGAAGAAACGTTGGCACAAGTGTGCTGGGTGGTATTACTTTGAGGGGGACGAAATAGATTTGGAAGAATAAATTAAGAATTTTAAAATTATGAACAAAGTCTTACTATTTTTTGCCCACAGTAGTATGTACACAAGTATGTTAAATGTATGTATTTAAAAAATAAGTATATCAGGATGTATGAAAGAAAGCATATAATATACGAATATGGAACATTCAAAAATGAAATATGAAAGAAATTTACCAATTTGGATATGTTTATAATTATTGACCATATTCCCGCGTAAATACAATTTTCAAATAAACTGACAAAATTCAATTTACAGTGTTTTAATATTTGTTTAAAAATAACGTATACTTGTACATAAATCTAAAAACTATATTTTTTCTAATTCAATGAAAAATATTTCTTTAAAATATACAATAATTTAAATTCTTCTTTTGTTTACCATTGTTCGCTTTACTATTATAAGCTACTATAAACAACAAAGTTCTATTTATCGAAGCTTTATTTAAAATAGCTTGTGAAAGACCATACGAATTCCTGTCAATGGATATTTAAATATTTGACAAACCGTTTTCGAATGAATAAATGTTCATAGAATATTTTAGCATACGAACGTAGCACATGTAAAGAACTAATGTTCATTTAATGATGCAATTCTTGACACATAGATCCTGAGTCTGATTGATGAAACATTTTATATAAGCTGCATTTTGAAAACAGAATTCTTCAGACTTAAAGACAATTCATGTTGCATTAAATACTAATTTACCTTTCGTAAAAAATGTTTTCCACTATACACAGCCTTAGTTTTATTCTCGTATGGAGATTATTTTTCTAGAATGGGAGCGTTTAAAAAAAATCGCGAAAACTTTAATAGAAAATTTTAGTTTAATTTAAGATACAGTAAAACCTCCCAAAAGTGACCACGCTCTGTTCCATTAAAAATAGGTCGCTCTGAGAGGTAGTCTCTTAATGGAGGTCATGTTTAAATCTAGTTTTTCATTGTCAAAAATAAGGTAATAAGTAGTTTTATAAAAATTTATATTTCACATTGGGGCATAAACAAACAACTTTAAATACCAAAAGAAAACTTTATTTTAAATTCATAAGTTAATTACTACAGGGATTTTGATATTTCCTTTTATTTTACAACTTTTATTTGTAAATCCTTTCGACGTTATGTGAATAAATGAAAATTATCGAATGCTACCAACCATTCTTCAAATGCGACAACGTCATCCTTGCTTTTGCGTTTGACGTCCACGTTATACAGATTTTCAAATTACTGAGAATTTTTTCTTTTTTACCATTAGCATTAGCACAAAAACACTCTCCTAACCCCTCTTTTGTCATTTACCGTCCTTTAACATCATTTGACTGTTTTCTGAAGTTTGGGATTTCTTAAAACTAATTGGTAGCTCATCAAGGGAATTCCACTTAGAATGGTCTCTAAATAGAGGTAAAATTAGCATTGAGCCTATGGAGATAGATTTGTTTCTATAAAGCATGGTCGTTGAGACAGATGGTCGCTTAATGGAGATGGTTGCACAGAGAGGTATCACTGTATTATATAGTTGCTTATCTTAAGTTAAAGAAGAATTATTTTAAGTAAAAATGAAAGGTTTCTTAAATATTAGTTTAATTTTAAAGTTTAAATTAAATCCTGCAGTCACATTGGCGTACATTTGTATTATACATTGTGGTACAAAAATCACTAATTTTATGCTTTGTATATTTGTTACTATCTATATAAACTAGATTGTTGCTGCTATCTATATCTATATAATAAAGTGCAGATACTATCTATACTTTGTTGCTTACATGCTACAAAACCTTTTTCAATTTTGACAGAAGGCATTAAGTATATTTACAACAAAACAATCACATACCACAAATGTTGCTTAGGTAATGCGTTATGTTTTCTACACTAGAAATCTTGTCAAGCAGCAGCAAATATGTTAAAAAAATTATTAATGTGCAGAAAGATTCTTGTAACGGAATATCCACTAATAATAAAACTAAAATATTTTAGAGGAGATAAATAATAAATCTTTCAATCTCTGTTGAAAAAATTCTTGATGAAAAATTAACTTATATTGTGGTAAACTTTCAGTAATATATACTTTTTTGCCATGACAGTTTTCGCTTTTCATCACATTAACGGTATTAGAAAAATCCACGTTCAGAAAAAATGCATAGAAGTAATAATTAGTGAAACACATTTAAACTTCTTTCTGAAACATTTTGGGAAAAAAAACATTGTACAATAAATGAAACACAAATTTTTTCTTGTTTCATATTTATTCTCTAGATATTTCTAATCAATAAGAAAATCAATTTGTTTCTTAGGCTAATGACTATCAGGGGAATAAGAAAATAGATTCTCATAAAGTGTAGTTGATATAAACATTTTGTCACGTAGTAAATATGCTTCCACAAATAATGTAATTTCGAAATTCGATAAGCAACGATTTTTTTTCTTTGTATATTTTATATCATATATCTAGGTGGTTAATTTTTCTTTCCTTTCTTGATATAGGAGCTACAGCTGTACTGAGTTTGATGCGTTAATTAAAAGTAGTTAAGATTTAGTGCATGCAAATTATGCGTGCTCTTTCATGTGAGGAAATGTTGCCAGAAATTTATAAATATTATTATTTTTAATTATATCGATACATGTGCTAAATTAACTTATGATTATGTTCTTCTTACTTAAGCATATCTAATACATTATTTGTTTATTTCTGTTAACGGTTATTTCTTAGTAAATTTTTCTCACCCTAAAATTAATATAATCTTTATAAAATTAAAAAAATATTTTTTTCTATCCCTTTTTTACTGATTGAACTAAATAATCTTAACTCTAAGGTAATAGTGCTAAAATGTTATTTCTGGTACATTTCTCACATTTACGGTACATTTAGCCTTTTATCATATTTAAAATGCCAAATATAAACAGAACGGAATCGAATGTTATGCTTTTAATTCTAAACTAATTTTTTTTGATAAATTGAATTATTATGTGTACTCTAAATAAAAATACAAAACTGTCACACTTTGGCCATTTATGTTCCAATTAAAGTAGTTAAACTATAAATGAGATTTTCAAATTACATAAATTCAACAACCCCTTATATGTATGTCAGTACATCTTAATCTTATTATTTTAATTGTAATTGTTTTTATTATATATTGAATACTGCATTATAATTAACTATCTGCTAAAAGTCTCTCCGAATTTGAAAAATCTAATTTGAGAATAATATATTTGTCCAAATACCAGACACCAAAATGTAACAAATATAACACGCTAAAAAACAATATGATTTTTTATTTTTTTAAAGATAAATGAACATATGTATAGCTTTCTAGTTTCAAAAGCAACAATAATCTCAATAATGATAAAATTTGCGCGAAAAATATGAGCTTGGGTCTCGAGGGGTATAAGGCAGAAACAGAAGGCGAATTATACTTTTTGCGAGTGATTTCTTTTTTATGACAAAGATATTTTTGGGTTTTCGTATCGTTAAACAGCTACATAAAATTTAATTAATGTTTAATTTTATTAAATGACAACTTAAACTAAAATATCATAATCAGGACTCATAATCGACTCACAAACGACTCATAATCAGGAACAAATTGACAGTAAAACATCCTATTCGAAAAAAAACAGTCATTTTATCTACAATGAAGGCGCATGTATGGGAGATATAAATGTTGATAGAACGTGTGTTAATTGGTGCAGCAAACATGTCCAGAGTTTACCAAGATTAAATGTAACTGGACTGTTTTTGTTTATTTTATTTAAATATTTTACTGCATTTATTTACAAATATAAAGAATTTTCCTTCGTGAACAGTCTTTAAACTAATAAGTATTCATTTAATTTTATCTGCATGCTTGTTTTAAAATATATTATGGTCTACCCATGTAAACTTAATAAAACTATTAAAAAACCAACAAGAAATGAGCAGTTGTTTTGGACAAAATCGTGCATCTAAAAAATCTACCTCTTCATTGCATGATTTTGTACGAACGTCTAACAGTTTTCTTAAAGGCCTTTAATACCTGTGTGTACATTAGGGTGGAACGTAGCTATATGGTCAGTGTTTGTGTAAATATCGTCTGCAGCGAGCTAAAGCTGCATGTTACTTGGTTTATGTGCTCCGAATTTATGTAAGTTTCTTTTTCTTACTTTCCGCGTTTGGCAACACTCAGTGTTCTGTTTTCTTGTTGTTTTTAGAATGTGAAAAAGAATGTTGTGGAATAAGCCGTGTGATGGCTCGCATTTTGTTGCTTGTGAATAAAACGCATTTATACAGTCCATTGCATTTGTGTTTTAGTTAAGAACCAGCAGTGTGTATGTGTATAGTTTAAAACGCTAAAACATTCTTGGTACAAGTCTAGCCGGAGTTCTAGTGAAAAAAAAGTGTGGAATGGAACATTTTTCTGAACTGGCGTGATGTCATTTTGTGGCGAAAAATTAACTCAGCTTATGAGGTAAGTTAACTTTGAACATTATATTTCGTGTGTAAAAATAATTTGCTATTTAAAACTGCAGAATTGTGATGAGAATAATAGTTTAGATTTAAACTAAATTTCGTATTAACGGATTTTAGAACTAGTTTTGTGTTTGATTTAAGTAAAAATGAGTTAACTAATAACTTTTAAAACGAAAAGAACTGCTCTACGGAGAAGTGCAACGAATTATATTAAAAAAATTGAAGGTATAATCGCAGATGGTGAGATTAATTTAAGAGAATTAGAAGAAAATATTGAACTGTTAATACAGAAAGAAACGGAACTAAAAAAACTTGATAGGGAAATTGAAAGTTTAATTACAGAATCTAAACAATTAGAGAGTGAGATAGATATCGCACAGGAAATTTCAGATAAAATTGATTTATGGAAATTTAAAGGTGAGAAAGTATTGAAAATTGAAAATGCTAAGTTAAGTAAGAGTGAAAATAAATCTAATAGTGTAATTTCAGAAAACATTTTTGAGAATATTAAATTACCTATATTATCATTACCTACTTTTGGAGGCAATATCACTGAATGGATAGCTTTTAAAGATCTTTTCAATGCATGCGTAAACAGTAGTACGACTATATCTAATGCCCAAAAATTGCAGTATTTGAAGGCTTCATTGAAAGGTGAAGGGTATCGCGTCATTCAGTCTATTCAAATTTCGGATTCTAATTTTGAAATTGCATGGAATCTATTAGACGAAAGATATTCAAAGAAGAGAGAACAAATTTTTGCATATATTAAACGATTTCTAAGTTTACCAGCAATTCAAACAGAATCAGCTATTGCTATTTTAAATCTAGTTGATAACATTAATGAAGTTATTTGCTCGTTAAAAGTATTGAACCAAACCATTGACAAATTTGGGGATACATTAATGGCTTATTTAATTTCGCAAAAATTGGATCCTTCTACAAAATTGTGGTGGGAACGTCAGCATAAAAGCAATGAAAATCCGAAACTTAAGAACTTAATTGAATTTCTTAAGAATTATGCAAGAACTCTTCAAAATATCAAGTTGGTGATAAAAAAGGTACCTCAATTTGTATTTCCAAATAAGAGTAATGCTTTTGTAGCTACTTTGAGTTGTGGTTACTGGAAAGAAGAACATAGTTTAGCTAAATGCTCGAAATTTCTTAATTTGCCTGTTCAACAACGAGTAGATTTCGTAAAACATAATCATTATTGCTACAATTGCCTATCTAATATGCATTTTCTCAATAAATGTAAGAGTCTAAATACGTGCCATCATTGCTTTAAGAAACATCATAGTATTTTGCAAATGTTAAACAATTCAAGGAATAAGAATCAGACGAATAGCAGGTCCCCACACGCACAAGAATTTATCCCTAAAAAAGTTGAGTCAGCTAGTGATAAAGTTTCGTCTACAGTCTGTGCCTCTCATTATGAATCAAACGCAAAGAGTAATCAAAAGAGTCATATCTTGTTGTGTACCGCATTAATAAAAGTTCAAAATTGTAAAGAAGAGTTTGTAAAATGCAGATGTTTATGTGATACAGGCTCTCAGAAGTCATTCATTTCTAGAGACTGTGTAAGCAAATTAGGATTAAAAGTAAAAGATAGTTTTATTTCTGTGTCATGTTTGGGAACATTTAATACTGTGAGTAATGGGGAAGTCGATTTATTATTCACTTCTCACTTCAAAAGTGATCTTAGAGTATCAACATCAGCATTCGTAATGGATAAAGTGACAGATAATATTCCCTATGTGTCTTTACCTTCAGTCATTTGCGATAATTTCAGGGATTTAATGTTAGCTGATCCATTGTTTTACAAGTCACAACAAATTGACATTTTATTTGGTGTAAATGTATTTATGCATTTAATGACTGGTGAAATTGTCAAACGTGAACCTAACCTTCCATTTGCCTTAAATTCGAGACTTGGGTGGATAATTTCGGGTACTACAAATTTTGAAACGCTGGCAACTGATCCAGTACATGTAAATCATTTAAGTACAAAAACTGACGAGCTAGTAAATTCATTCTGGGAATTAGAAAAAATTCCAAACGTGCAACCTTTAACAGTTGAAGAAAAACATTGTGAAAAACATTTTGAGAGTTCTCATTTTAGAGAAAAATCAGGCCGCTATTCAGTCGCATTACCATTCAAACAGGATCGAGATATTTTAGGTGATTCACGCCAAATTGCGCACAGAAGATTTCTTTATCTTGAGAAAAGACTAATATCCATGCCAGAAATTTACAACCAATATGTTCAATTTATGAAAGAATATTTATATCTGGGCCACATGGACTTAGTTTCGAATACAGATCGTGAATTAGAAACTAAACATTATTACATCCCACACCACTTCGTCTTAAACAATTCTAGTTTAACTACCAAATTAAGAGTAGTTTTTGATGTGAGTGCTAAAACAACAACAGGCGTTTCTTTAAACGACACTCTAATTTTAGGTCCCAAAATACAAGATGATTTAATTTGCATTTTATTAAGGTTTAGATTTCATAATATTGCCATAACAGCTGATATAGGAATGATGTATAGGCAGGTAAAAATTCATGACAAAGATAGGGATTTTCAGAGAATTTTATGGAGAGATAGTCCAGATAAACAAATACAAGTCTTTCGCTTAAATACTGTCACGTATGGAACTGCTGCTGCTCCATATCTTGCAACTAAAGCTTTGAGTCAGTTAGCAATTGATGAGGGTCTTAATTTTCCAAAAGCAAAGACTATAGTTTTAAGAGATTTTTATGTCGACGATGTTTTAACTGGTGTTGAGAATAGTCAGGAAGGTACTGAATTGATATATGATTTGCAAAAAATGCTAAAAAAAGGTAGGTTTGAGCTACATAAATGGTCCACAAATGAACCATCACTATTGAAAGATGCTGGGTTAGCAAACACAATTAATGATAATATACATAGTGTAGTGGGCAATAAGGCCACAAAAGTTTTAGGAGTGGAATGGCATCCTGATAATGATATGATCAAATGTAGTTTCAGTGATATTATCAAGGTGTCCCTACTAAAAGAATTATTCTGTCATTTGTCTCAACGCTGTTTGATCCATTGGGGTGGATAGCACCTTTTGTGATTCTAACTAAAATGATCCTTCAAGAACTGTGAAATTATCAAGGTGTCCCTACTAAAAGAATTATTCTGTCATTTGTCTCAACGCTGTTTGATCCATTGGGGTGGATAGCACCTTTTGTGATTCTAACTAAAATGATCCTTCAAGAACTGTGGAAATTACAATTATCATGGGATGACCCAGTACCAGCAAATATTGACCAAAAGTGGAAAATTTTGTGCTAAGAAGTCAAACTCTTAAATTCCATATATATACCTAGAAAAGTAATTTTGCCCAATTATTCTCGATGTGAACTTCACGGATTTTGTGATGCGTCAGAAAAGGGTTATTCAGCAGTTATTTACGTTAAAACTTGTGATAACTCTAACATTGATGTGAAACTTTTAACAGCTAAAACTCGCGTAGCACCACTAAAACCTGTCACGATTCCAAGACTGGAATTATGTTCTGCAGTATTACTGGCACACTTAATACAGGCAGTCAGAGATGCATTGCATATAAAACCTGATTCTGTGCACGCATGGAGTGATTCACAAATTGTATTGTCATGGCTAAGATCAAATCCTAAAAGATGGCAAATTTTTGTAGCCAACAGAGTATCAGAAATCCAATCCATTTTACCAGCTGAGAACTGGAACCAAGTGGACGGAAAAGAAAATCCTGCTGATTGTGCATCACGTGGGTTACTTCCTGCAGAACTACTGTCCCATGACTTGTGGTGGAACGGCCCACTATGGTTAAAAAGTAGTGAGGTTCCAGTGCATGAACCTATTCCCATAAATGAAGAAGAAATACCAGAAGCACGCAAAACCTTATCATTTGTAGCTTCTGAAACTGTAAAAGAGCTTGATGTTATATCAAAAATATCTTCATTTTCCAAATTGCAACGCATATTTGCTTGGATATTGAGATTCATCTCCAATTCAAAGTTAACACGTGTAGAAAGAAATACATCCATTTTATCAAGCAGTGAAATTCAAGCCGCAACACGCTGCATTATTCGGATAGTTCAACAAGTGAACTTCAGTAAGGAAATTCAGTGTTTAGAAGCTGGAAAAGCGCTACCTGCAAATAGCAGTCTCATGTGCTCGTGTCCAATTTTAGATGCTAACAAAATATTAAGAGTAGGAGGAAGATTAAAAAACGCACAGCTGTCGGAGAATGAAAAACACCCAATCTTATTACCATCAAAGCACCATGTGACTAAGATCAGAATTAAACATTTCCATGAAAAATATTTGCATGCAGGTCCAGAACTTCTTCTTTCTTTAATTAGATAGCAATTTTGGATCATTACTGCTAGGTCTGTTATTCGGAAAGTGATAAGAGCTTGTGTTACGTGTTGCAGATATAAAGCTCAAACTGCAAAACAAATAATGGCTGATCTTCCAGCATACAGAGTAACACAATCACGACCATTTCATCGAATTGGAACAGATTTTTCAGGACCATTCATGATTAAATATCGTGCAGGACGCGGAGTAAAATCATATAAATCATATGTGTGTGTATTTGTCTGCTTCGTCATCAAAGCAGTCCATCTTGAAGTCGTCGAAGATCTTTCAACAAAGGCATTCTTAAGTGCATTAAAACGATTTATTGCAAGAAGACAGAAACCTTTTGAGATTTTAGTGACTGCCCCACTAAAAAAAATCTGAAGATTATCTTAAAAAAATATCTGTAGAAAATCTGTAGGTATTTGGCCCACTTTTTTTCAAATCTTCAAAATATCTGCGAAATGTCTTCAAAAATTCTGCAGATTTTTTAAAGGTAAAGTTAAATCTGCAAAATGTCTTCAGATTTCTGTAGAATTTCTGAAGAAGTGGCACTTTCTTAAGATAATCCTCAGATTATTTTTAGTGGGGTGTAGAACCAACTCCAATGTGCAGAAAAAATAAATTAACAAATATCTTTTTCATTGCAAGCAGAATGAAGAAATTCGCGAATTTTTGTCGTCCAATAGTGAAACTTTGTCTTCTTCCCATAGAAACTAAAAACTGTGAACTGTGACACTGTGAACTGTGTTAACATTTTTCTATTTTTTTTGCATTAATTTGTTTGTGTTATTAATTGTTTTTTCATTATAGTGAGAAATTGTATGCAACTAACAACTTGTTGAAATCCCAGGGGATTTCAACGGGGGCCAGAATGTTTGTGTAAATATCGTCTGCAGCGAGCTAAAGCTGCATGTTACTTGGTTTATGTGCTCCGAATTTATGTAAGTTTCTTTTTCTTACTTTCCGCGTTTGGCAACACTCAGTGTTCTGTTTTCTTGTTGTTTTTAGAATGTGAAAAAGAATGTTGTGGAATAAGCCGTGTGATGGCTCGCATTTTCTTGCTTGTGAATAAAACGCATTTATACAGTCCATTGCATTTCTGTTTTAGTTAAGAACCAGCAGTGTGTATGTGTATAGTTTAAAACGCTAAAACATTCAGTATAAAACGTTTTCGTTTTGAAGTGTAATCGTGAAATTTATTTTCCTTTAGGGATGCCTAAACGTCCAGTACAAAACTTTTATGTTAATTAATCCGCTTTGCCGTGGTTTTTCATGGATGTCAAAATTTTACAAGTTACACATAAAGTAACTGAAATTGATAAATGCAGCTGCTCATAGCATACATTTCCTTAATAGCAAATATATACAGCAATATAATGCAGTCAACCCGGGGAAATGACTGCATATCGACTTCCATCTTCTTTCCACCGTTTGATATATTAGCTATTAAACCCACTGACTTAAGTCATTTTAGCAATAACATGGGCATTAAATCTATGTATTAAGAAGCTTTATGTTTAAAGAAAAGAACTTTAAAACTCTTAACTCATTTTTTTTTAATGTTTGGCTACGTCCTGTAGGGAGATTCAAATATCTTTAGGGATTTGGGGAACACTTTCTTAAATTTAGAGAAATTTAGAAAAGTAGAATAACTGTCCTAAAATTATAGCAAAATAGAGCACTTTCAACAGAAAACCAAATGACTCAAAACAACGCATGTAACCTAGTTTTAACAATCGTTCGATTCTACTTTAGTTGTGCATACATATAAGATTAAATGATACTGTTCGGTTAGCCGGGTGCCAGTGAAATATATAAACGCACACACACACACACACACACATATATATACAGGTGAATCTCTTGGGCAAATTTTTAAGGGGTGATAGTAAACATCAAGACAAACAATATTAAATAGGAAACTAAGGGTCCCAAACGTCTTCCGAAGGAGATAGGCGCCATTAAAGTTTAGGGTCCAAAATTTCAAATGATTATAAAAAACGGAAAAATTGGTTGATTCGTTTGCGGTTTTCACTAAAACTATTCTTTATGTCAGTATTTTCTTAACAAAAAATTTTAAAGATAAAGTTAAAAAAATGCTTTAGACTTTGAAGTAACGAACAACTATTTTTTACCGTTATTTTTTGTATCTCATTAAATGCTTTCAAAAGCTTAGACTGAAACTTAAATTTTGATCTCAAAATCTGAATCTCAGGGAGTGATTAAGTAGCGCAAACTGAACTGCGTTCAGGAGTTGAAATTTAAAACAACTCCCTCTCCCCCTCCCCCCATTCCTGAACACAGTTCAGTTATTCCCAATCTTGGTGTTGTAGACCAGGCAGAAACAATATGAGTTGTAATTTTTCAACTGGACGAAAAATGCCCGGGACTGGATTCGAACCTGGGTTCTCTTGAAACTGCCATTCTTTACCAACTGAGCCATCCCGGTTGAATCTGGAGGGCATAATTCATCCAGTTCATGCTGGGATAGCTCAGTTGGTAGAGAATGGCAGCTTCAGCCAAGAGATTACAGGTTCGAGTCCTGGCTCAGACATTTTTCGTGCAGTTGGAAAATTACAACTCATATGATTTTTTACCAATTTGAATAATTGTGTTAAAATTAATCCAGGCAGAAACTACTACCCCCTACACGTAAAATAAACGATAGAGTAATGACAAAATTAAAGAGAAAATTTATTCATAACAGACATGAGCAATTTCTCCGTTCAAAATAAAAAGAAACAATTTGATGTATGCATGTAGTGCGCAATATGAATGAAGGTTGACACTTAGAAAATGGTACACGCATGATGTTCGTGAGGAATCACAAAAATTGCTCAGAAGAGTGCCCACCTGCAACGATGCAGGCCTGACGCCGCCGGCGGAGGAAGTTGCGAACATTAATGAATACCCCGGGCATCTCCCGGCTATCGCCTGCTACGACGGCAATCATCGCAACCAGGTCCTCGTCGGAGTCGACGGTAAAATATAGTTGTTTATTACTCCAAAGTCTAAAGCGCACTCTACCGGCGTTTTTGAACTTTATCTTTAAAATTTATTTTTAAAATAATTTTTTTATTTAATTTTGTCATCCCTCTATCGTTTATCTTACGTATAGGGGGTAGTAGTTTCTGCCTGGTTTACGACACCAAGATCGGGAATAGCTGAACTGTGTTCAGGGGGGGGGGGTCAAATTTCGACTCCCGAACACAGTTCAGTTTGCGCTACGTAACCACTCCCAACGATTCAGCTTTTGAGCTAAAAATTTAAGGTTAAGTCTAAACTTTTGAAAGCATTTAATCAGATACAAAAAATAACGGTAAAAAATAGTTGTTCGTTACTCCAAAGTCTAAAGTGCCCTCTATCAACATTAAAAAAAAAAAATTCTTTAACATTTATTTTTAAGAAAATACTGACATAAAGAATAGTTTTAGCGAAAACCGCAAACGAATCGACCGATTTTTCCGTTTTTTATAATCATTTGAAATTTCGGACCTTAAACGTTAATGGCGCCTGTCTCCTTCGGAAGACGTTTGGGACCCTTAGTTTCCTATTTAATATTGTTTATCTTGATGTGTACTATCACCCTTTAAAGTTTTGCCCAAGAGTTTAGATTCACCCTGTATATACATACATATATGTATATATCTATATACCTGTATAAAGTACCGATTAAATTTAGGCAGATAACAAATTTAGGCTGATAACAGTTTGTTGGATGTAGTCATGTAAAGGGAAAATTGGCTTGATGTCACTGAAACACGTGTGAACTTGTCCTTTATTTATTTTTTTAAAGTAATTCATAGTTTCGCTTTGAAAACCATTTTCTTAAAAAATGAATATAGTGAGTTCACCATACTATTTACAGATCTAAAGTGCGTCAACCAAATTTTTGAGAGCACTTTCTACGAATCTCAACCCACATTGTTTCAAACCAAATTGCTTCGTCAACTTTAATATTTTCACCATGAAATGATTTTTCAGTAATTATTCCTTATACAATTTACGATTTCATTGATTGCAATTAAAATAAACGGATTTATGAATATTTGTAAAGAGAAAGTTTAATTGTATAATACGCAATGATTGACAAACAAATGAAACAAGTGTTTGAAATAAGATTCTCTTGGCTGGTGGAAAACTTTTAGAACTTAAAAAAAGTTTTTTTTTTTTTTTTTTTTTTTTTTTTTTTTTTTTTTTTTTTTTTATTTTATAAATTCTAAATAAATTGTTTATTTCCTAAAATAGTTTGTTTGTATTTTGTTATCATGATAGTATGAATAAAATTAGTTTAGGGATCATGTCACTAAATAAAAATATTTCATACAGAGTACACAGAAGGAGCAACATAAACACAAATAAGTAAATGCGTAAAAGTGTAGCAAAACTGCCTTACACGCAGATTTTATTTATGCGCCAGAGTTACTGATATAAAAATTAAAAATACAATTCTAAACAATTCTAAAAAACTAAAAATAATATATATAGATATATATATATAAGCACACTCACGAATTAGTACACAGATTTTATTTTTATTTGTTAAAAGGGTTTTATTATTTCACATTATACTTTTTATTATGTTATTAAATTGTAGTAAACCTTAGTGATAGGTTCTTTCATTGCAATCTGTGAGATGCGTTTTTCATTAATTTTTAACTAACTGCAATTTTATTTCAAGGTATTTTAATGTAATTTGAGTGTGCTATTTCAAAAACATGACCAAATACCTTTTCAAAAATATCCCATTGATTGTTGTACGCTTTGTATGTGCATAGAAAATGGGGTGTTGAAATAAAAAATAATATAAATGATGACCACCAGATGATTTAAGTATGTAGCTAGCTAATTTAACTGTAGATTAAAGAAATTGTTAGAATCAAGTAAATGAAAAAATTAATGAAAAATACATTAGAAAAAAATTGAAGAATTTAATTATCCTTTTATTTGTTTCTTAACAACAATCACAGTCACACAAGCTATCTTAAAAAAAATGAGAAATTTTCTTATTTTCTGGAATGGGGAGAAACAATATCGAAACAATCCCAATCATAAACGAAGTATGTTGCAGCTATCTTAAATATATCTTCAATATCATGGTAAAATATTAATTTTAATGACGCAGTTACACATTAACAGTTATGAATATAGAAATATAGTATATTTCTTTTCAATTTATATGGTATGTTGACCACTATTTGTATGGAATGTTCCTGTTATAATGTCAAATATAAAAATATTGCATTTTTGCATTTTTACACAATATAAATTGAGAGATAGCTATACTATTCATCGTAAAATACATTGCAATCAAAACATTCTGTTGTATAATAAAAGTAAAAAATCATTAAACAAGTTTTATTCAGGACATCCCTAAATAAAGTAAATTTATCAAATACTGGAAGTCACAGAATTTATGAATACAGTGCTTTTTTCTTAAGTAGATGAAAAATAAAAAAATAAATTATATTTCAACTTAAAAAAAAATATTAATATTAATAATAATAATAATAATAATAATAAAATCTGAAATTTTCTAAAATCGTAGTGCCCTATCATTTTTAGTAGCTTTTTCAGAAAAATGAAAATAAAATGTAATATAGTGTTTAAAAAAAATAATAAATCCCCGAAAATGTGTAGCATAATGTTTGCGATTGTTAAATTAATACACAGCTAGATTTTGTTTAGGCAAAAGTTCTTTGTTTTTTTTTGTAAATTGTTAAAAACATTTATATAATCTGAAGAAAAATTTATAGTTTCTGCAATTTTACATTCATGTATTAAAGAAAGTGGATTATTATTTTAATTATTACAAACGGGAAACAAAAAATCCTAATCTTGTAGTCATAAATTGTTAAAGGTGTTTCTAAACCTTTAAACCAAATTTATGGACATTACACAAGTTTTCTAACATATTTTTCATAAATAGTTACAAAAGAGATACAATACAAATAAAAATTAACAAATAATTTTGGTAATAATCGGTAAACTTTTCAAAATAAACTCGTATTTATTTAAGCATAATTCGTCCTTTCAACCAGCAACGAGTCATATCCCCTTGTACCAAAATTATCTCCACGAAACATATCATTCGCATACAACAAAAACGAACGATTTTCACCAAATGAGAAATAGTTTCTTAAAATCATTCATTGCTGAAATAAAAAAGTTATAAATGCAACATACTACTATTTTTTATTAAACAAAAGACAGGAGAAGATAAGGAGAATGTTTAACTATAAATTAAAGAAACAACTCAAGTTACGTCCTCAACAATCAATGCATATCTAGGGCGTTTTCAATAATTAACTTGATAGCGACATACAAACTACAAACATTTCAGAAATTATTTTTGTAAATTATATGTATTCTTTATCTTGAATTAAAAAAAACTAAAACATGTGTTATTTGAAAAATAATAGATCGAATGATTTGCTCGCGCTATATTTCTATAATCGAAATATTCGAATGATTTGTAATAATCAAATTGTTCGAATGTTTTACTCGAATGATGGCAAACCACTACTATTAATAAGTCGTCTGCTAGGAAAATATAAACTTCTATTCCTATCCCATACGTTCGAGCATATAATATAAATATGTCATAGCATTTTTTATGTTTATATGTATGTAAAAAGGGTGTCCGAAAAGTCTGGAAACGGTCGAATAACTCGAGAAATATACATCGGATTGAAAAATGGAAAAATGTATGTTCAATGTTTTTGAAAAATCTATCTAAGGATATGAAAGATGCCCCCCCCCCCAACTATGCCCACCCTGGGGGAAAAGGGGGGAAACCCGCTTTTTTTATTGCAGATTCGGATTCTACGAAAAAAATACGTAACTTTTGTAATTAAATTTTTTTAGAAACATCGTAGATGGCGCTGTAATCGAGTAAAATGCGGTGAGAATCGTTTCCATTGCATTGCAATGTCTGGAAACGGTCGAATAACTCGAGGAACAATATATTTCTGGATATAAAAGTTTGCATTGTTCTAAAATATTGAACACGTATTTTTTCGTTTTTTAATATGATGTATATTTCTCGAATTATTCGAAAGTTTCTAGACATTGCAATGGTAACGATTCTTACTGCATTTTACTCGATTACAGTGCCATCTGCGATGTTTCAAAGAAAATGTTAAATACAAAAGTTACGTTTTTTTTCGTAGAATCCGAAACTGCAATAAAAAGGGGGGATTATCATTTAAGATTTCAAAGCTACCCCCTCTCCTCCCAGGGGGGAAGAGTGGGGGGGGTAACTTTGATCTCCTTAAATAGAGTTTTCAAAACTATTGATCATGCAGTTTTCCGTTTTTTAATCCGATCTATATTTCTAAAGTTTTTCGACTGTTTCCAGACTTTTCAATGGAAACGATTCTCACTACATTGTACTCGATTACAGCGCCATCTACGATTTTCCGAAAAAATGTTCAGTACGAAAGTTATATATTTTTCCCGTAGAATCCGAATCTGCAATAACAAAGGGAGATTATTATTTAAAAT
This sequence comes from Maratus michaelseni, assembly GCA_963931845.1. Classification (NCBI taxonomy): domain Eukaryota; kingdom Metazoa; phylum Arthropoda; class Arachnida; order Araneae; family Salticidae; genus Maratus; species Maratus michaelseni. Next base: position 285,600,073 of record OZ007591.1, on the reverse strand, counting down.
TTCAAAGTTGTCCTCCTTTCTCCCCAGGGGGCAGAGTTGGAGGGGGCAACTTTGATATCCCTAAATATAGTTTTCAATAACATTAAAAATGCATTTTTCCGTTTTTAAGTTTTTCTCAAGTTATTCGACTGTTTCTGGATTTTTCGGAAACACTGTATATATATACGAATAATGAAAGTACCGAAAAAAAAAATCCATGATTTCGAAGCATATACATTAGAACAAAATAATTTGTCTTACGTAATGTATAAAAAATATTTTTTAAGTTTGTCTGAAAATGTACAGTGCGAAAAATATTATAAGATTCTTGTAAATATTAATTTGAACTATCTTATTAAAGTTTTAATTAATCATAATTACAATGACATACCTACACTAATTAATACTCTTTCGAAAAAATCTAAAACTGATAAATATATTTTGTTTTAAATTATATAAAATATTAACTCAGAACTATCAATTACTGTGTAACGTGTTTTCACCAAGTTTTATTTTAATTAATAATTATGATTCATAAAATTCAGCCAGAAGAATAGAATATTTCATTTCTATATTTATTAAATTTGAATATTAACTATAAATCTTCAAATATATCTTAAATTTAAAATAAAGGTAAATACAGTAATTTAGCATAATTTTAAAAATTAGGAAATCCACATGCAAAAATTCCTAATTAAGTGCATATATATTTCAATATCTGTTGTAATAATTAAATTTTTACTATTAATGAAAAAATAATAAAATATTCATATCATAATGAAATTTTGGATAATTAATAAAAAGTTTATTTAAGAGAAGCAAAGTTATTTTAAAATTAATAAATAAAACACAGGACAAATATATATATATATTTAAAAATACTATAAATATTAAACATTCTGACCATTTAGAATACTGAAATTTAAGTTATCTATAGGTATATCATTCTTCATTAGGAGAATAGATGAATGTTCCGACTTTGCACCATTATTTTTTACTTAAACTTTTTTTAATACGTATGTTGAGAGAGAAAATATATATATATATTTATAACCTTATGTCTACAGCATTTTATTAGACTTGATAATTTCATTGATTATGCATTGCTGTCGATCCCTGATGAAAATATTCAAACACTGTTGATATGGTGGCAGAATAAACACCACAAAATTCATATAAATTACTTTCTCCATTTTAGCATGATCAATGTATAATCCATTACACATGTTAACGATGTTAGCACTTTGTGTAAAATGTATTGGTAACTTTTACAAGAATTTGAAGTATTTAGTTTTGTCAGAATATAACTGGAAAAAATGTTTCGCAGAAAAAGTTGGTCCTTTAGATTGATTATATACTACAACTTTTGTAAACTTTTGTTTTGTAGCCACTACTAATGCAGGGAAGTTTCATGATAAAATAATTTGAAAATTGTAAATATTAATTTATTTTGAACTATTTCATGAATTTTTGTTCTTTTATCTTGCAAAAGTAAGCCGAAGGAAAATGATAAATTAATACTTTTTACACGTTTACAGGGCGGCTACAAAATACTGTTACACTAAAAATAAAATAATTAGTTTGAAACCCATTGTAAAATAATTTATCTGTCTCTTTCTACAAATGGCAATTTTCTATTAGAGCGGATGATTTTTGCATTAAACAAAAATTTAGAATAATTTTCAAGATGAAGCCGAAAGGATGATGGTTCAAATGGTCATGAAATCAAAAGGTTAAACAACTCTTTGATCGAGGATTTTCTGCATGTAAAATCTTTAAACAATTAAAAAAGCCATGGTTTTAGTAGGAAATGTATATATAGAACTATAAATTGATTATTGGATATAAATATCTGTAAAGATAAACATATGTTTGGTCGTCAACGAACAGTCCATACAAAAAAGCGCATCAAAAGAATTCACCAAAAGATAAGAGGAAATCCACAACGTTCAGCATATAAAATAGCTTCAGAAAAGAACGTGAGCCTTAGAACTCCGTACGTTATCATAAAAGAAGTCATGGTATTTCTCCCTTATTTCAAAATAAAAGTTTAAAGTTTGACTGCCGCACATATACTAAAAATTCTACAAAGATGCAAGATATTGTTGAAGCATAATCATTGCGAAAGTCTTGAGAGAATGATATTTTCTGATGAGAAGCTATTTTGCACTGAAAAATGCTATAATGGTAAAAATACTGTTGTATGGTATATTCCGCAATCTTCGAAGGGTTAAATGCTTTCAGAACCAGCATTCTGTTATGGTTTTTGGCCAGATTTCAAAAAAGGGAAAATTGCCTATGAAATTCATCGAGAAAGGGATAAAATTCAATGCGTAATATTACAAACGGGCAATATTGACTAGACATTTATTGCCACATGATGACATATTGTACCCCAAAAGGAATGGAATATTTCAGCAAGGTTTTGCACCTCCTCACCGAACCAAACCAACACAGGTCCATGTCAATTGGCCGAAGTTCATTATGCAAGAAATTGGACCATCGTATTCACCAGATCTAAATCTTTCAGACCATTTCATGTGGAGAATTTTAGAGACTAAATAAATGCTAAACAACACATACGTTTGAACTGTCTCAAAGTTTCCATATTGTGTTAATGGGACAGATTACCTCTTAAAAGGATGCATGCCGCAGTCGCAGAATGGTATAAGAGATCGGTAATTTTTGGTAGGTCTTTGGTAATAGATGAAGATTTGAATAAACTTATTCAAGGTTGAAAATCGTCTTTAATTTTCGTCATACTGGTGTATATATCAATTTCTATTTTATATCAGTAACGTAAAATGTGCCATTTTTCAACCAATAACTTTTCAGTTTACTCTTCCGAAATGTGAACGCTTTTCATCGGTCCACTTCTTGCAATTTGTTTGAGTTTCGAGAATCTTTTTAATTCTAAAATTAGCGTATACATTGGACTTTTCGTTTGAAATGAAATGCTATGTACAAGTATCTCTTTAACATTGAAGACTAAAATTATAACACGATTGCCATGCGTAAAGTGCCCATTCATATCCCCAATTCTGAGCGTAATTAACTTAGAATAAAACATGTTTAAAACAGCTTCTATTATGAATTCCATATCGTTTCCAGATAAACATTACGTTTTGAGACTCCATATATTATGTGGTAAGATAAGTATCTTTATCTTAAGTTTTCCACCGTCTCCACGGATGAGTACAACTGTCTGTAGGTTGCAGCACAATGCATTTTTTTTCAAAATACGATTTCACAGAAAAGTATCTGTTCGGTGGTTGTGAACTGAAAATGCACAGCATTATGAGACACAGTGGTGTGTCTTCTAAACAGAGAGCTAAACGGAAATGGCCATTACCGCGTAGCATTTACTGAATACTTAGAATACTCAGTAAAATATTATAGTTCACCCACGATTACTATGAAAACGAAATATTTATTGGTAATAGAAATGTGTGGCCGCTTAAATTAGTTTATATGGCTAGCACGGTCTATCAAGCAAAAAATTCTTCCCAAGCCTCGCGATGTGCACGTGATTAGCAATTAATAAATTTATTTAGCTGCATAAATAAGATTAAAAAATATATCAGTTATGATTATTTGATCTCACTTTCAACTAACTGTGTGACAAAAACAAAATGTAGGCCCGGGCATTGTTTTTTGTTTTAACAATACGGTGGTTAACATGTTAAAATACATGTTAAACATTGATCAATTTAGCCAGTGTATTTCCAAATAGTATTGATTTACATTAGTTTAGTGTACATTTTGCTTAGGACAAAATAATAAAAGGTGGCTTAAAAATATTATTTATATCTAAGGTACGGGAAATGTTCATCTTATATTCAATATTTTACATTTATATGTTTTACTTATTTAATGCAATTAATCATAATAAATAAATAAATAAATAAATATTATTTTTTTAAATGTTTAAAAAATATTTTTAAAAAATATTATTGTAAAACACATAAATAGCATTCTTATAATATTTTTATAATAATGATAAATAATACGTTTTCTCTTCTATTATAATTTATTTCGCAGAAGAGAAAAGAAATTACAACTAATGTTCCTATATTTTATTAAGAAACATCAAGACAGAAAGCAATAAAAGAAATGATGAAGTAATCACAAGCAATTATCGACTGGGCAGTAAAACTCGCATTAAGGATAATTCTCTGAATAGATATGTTTGTCTAGTAGCGTGTTGCTATCGTTAAGATCTCAAGACATTAATCTTTTCAAATCTGGAAAAAATATAAGGAAAAAAAACATGTAATAATTTCACACTTAAGATGATATTTTAATTATATTATTCGCAATAAAACAAATCTGCATGAATGAGATTTCTCTATGATTTTTATTCTAATTACTTTTTCTATTTCCCCAATTATAAAAAAGATGTAACATACTTAAATTGTAACAGTCAAGGAAATATATATATATATATATTGCACATTATACACCGGATATAAAAATTTATCGTAAGAAATGATATTTCTGTATTAATGAACAAGAAATGAAGACGATTATTTGAATGAACAAGAGTACAATTCCATATGCATTGTGCGGATTCAAGAATGAGGATTGTCCTCACTTCGCATGTGCTAATTTTTTATGTCTAAATAATTATACTTTTTAATTCTCTTTATTGACATTTTCCCGTACAAATCCAGAAAGTGTTTTTCTTTAAAAAAGGAGTGTGTACATAATACGGTGAACATATTTAACAAGTTGGAAATTGTACGTCAAACGTTACAAACGAGGTGCGTTCGTACGCACGTTTTAGAATTAAATTCATGATATCCCGTACGTAGAACGGGTTAAACAGCTAGTTAAGTATATATTTTATGACACTGTTCATACAAATATCTTAACTAGTTATATAAATATTCAGATATATTTGTATCAGCTAGTTATATAAATATTCAGATCTTGATGATTTTTAATTATGTGAAATGAATTATATCGTCTGCAGATTAATTTCTGTAATAAAATAAGTATCTCGGTCGCTTGACGATTTAACATCCATCGGAAGCTCCTATAACAAAAAAGCACCGATTTAAAAAAAAAATCAAATTTCTTAATAAATATTTTTATTAATATCTCCTAAAGTTTTGATTCGATTTTAATAAAATTTGAAATGTCTCGAGAAAATTCTGCAAAGATAATATATCTTAAATTGCAAACCATTTGGTTGGGTAGTTTTTGCGTTGTTATATGCGGACAGACAGACAGACGGACGGACAGACAGACAGACGGACGGACAGACGGACGGACCAAACGACGACTATAGGTGCTACGTATTTATATAATTACGAACGCACCTAAAAAGAGAAAAAATAAATTATTAGGTCGTTGAATGCCAGAATATAAGGTATATTTATATATAACCGTAAAAGATAAAACAGATCTTTGTATATACCTGTGGATGTATATATCTGTGTAACATCATATATATGTTACATATGTACATATATATGTATATAATTCCAAATTTGTGAAATATGATGTTGTTTCAAGAAACAAAATATTTTGCAACATTTTTAAAGAAAATAATATGATCTAAAAGGACAAAAAATACCTCAGCCACAGGTTCCCCATCTTTTCTGGAACACCGTCCTCATTACAAGAAAAACATTCCAACACTTCCATGATAGTTGATTATACCAAATATTAAAATATTTTTGCATATTCTCTATACTTATTTTATCTGTCTATCGTTTAACGATTACGAAGTAAAAATTTATTAAAACGACCATCAAATGTAAGAAAAACAAATTTTTAAAATTTTACACATAATTAATAACAAAAAAAAATGTAGCCGGTGGAAATTGAACAAATTGTTAATGTAGAGTATCAATTTCGTTAAAATCCTTCGCAAATTGACACGTTCAGCGATGTGCAGTCTTTTCCTTTTCTTAGATAGTAAATTAGCTACTCTATGTAACCTAGGACCAGCCAAATACGACGAAAGAAAAAATGACGAATCAATGATGAAAGAAATTGAAATCGTTAGTTGTGAGTTCTACGATTTCCGTTCCCAAATTTGATGATTCTATTGTATCTGCATTTGCGAAAGGATCTCAAACTCAACTCGGTATAGTCATGCTTAAAATATCCTGGAATCGCTCAGTGAAAAAAAGCATAAAGAACGTCCAAGTGTTGGCAGTACGTATGTAAAATTTCCTGTTTTGCAGATACTGCTAATAATGTGGGAAATTGGCTGTATTCACGTCTACCTAGATTATGTTTCTACAGAAGAAATTTTCTCACAAAAGCAGCCATGACTTTTTTAATTTTAATTAAATTAAAATCATCACCTTGAAGTTGTAAATTGACTTTATTAAATATTCGAAACTACTTTGTCAAAGCGATGTCATATTTGTATGTAATCAGGTTTTCGCTCAGAGTTTCGTCTCTGTTTTAAAGGAAATCCAGTACTGAGTCAAATAGATAGAGAAAACAATTCAGACAATTGCATTTTGAGAACGAAAGAACTTTTGTGTACATCAGCAAGCGATTGTAATCTTCACCATTTTCACTAAAAAGTTGTTCAAATAATCTGTCATGCAATGAAATACTTCTAATATTATCGGCTGTTCCTATAACGTAATGGAGCGACGTATGCAGACGTTCATTCAGATTTTTTCCAACCAAATACTGACAATGAATAACATAATGTACAGTGAGTACTGCTTGTTGTTTCAGATGTAGTATGAAACCCTTATGACGTCCCGTCATTTATGGAACACCATCAGTAGTAGCTGACAAAATATAACGAAAATGATTTTTTTTTCTCTTGAAAACAATTATTCATGGTACTAAATATCGTTTTTCCGATCGATTGTATCACTTTCTAATTTTTTAACAAAAAATACTTCTTGACAATTTTACTTTCTTCTATCTATAACAGAAGAAAGTATTGTAATCGAAATTTTTTTCGACTTCTGGTTTTCGAATGATTTGCACGTTTTAGGGGTCAGAGATTCCGAAAAACATGTTTTTACAAAATGACTGTCTGTCCGTCTGTGTGTCTTCATTGTATCACCGAAAAATGTATGAAGTTATTCTTCAAATTGAACCTAATTTCTTTTCTATATTTTTGGCTATGGCAAGCAGGTTCTATTAGAATTTGGGGATATTTCGACGAAAGGGGGCGCTGTGATCGATATTTTTGTTCCATTTTCACTATTGTACCATCTAAAAGTGTATGAAGTTATGCTTCAAATTGAACCACATTTTTTTATGTTTTTGGCTATGGCAAGCAGGTTCTATTAGAATTTGGGATATTTCGACCAAAGGGGGCGCTGTGATCGATATTTTTGTTCCATTTTCACTATTGTATCATCGAAGAATGTATGAAGTTATGTTTCAAATTGAACCACATTTTTTTCTATGTTTTTGGCTATGGCAAGCAGGTTCTATTAGAATTTCGGGATAGTTCGACGAAAGGGGGCGCTGTGACAGTTATTTAAAAATTTCAAATTCAAAAAGATGCACAAAAAAATTAAAAGTTTTTTTTCGTGAAATGTTCGGCCTTGATGCGGAAAATCCGGAACAATTTTTGTTTTGCCTCTATCGTAAAAAAATATCTGAGATATAGCGGTTTGAAATTTTAGGGTGGCTGACATTTTCAAACAAGACAGCAGATTTCATCCATAAACGGGTTTAATTTATGAGTTTTAGTTAACGTGGTTTCGGCAAATTTTCTTTCATTGTTGTAATCATTAATCCTATTATATGCTTATCACTATATATTTATATTCGCCAACGTCAAATTCTCGCCAAACTTGGCGACAGTTGGCGAAATATTGCCAAGTTTGGCCACAAAAGTAGGTTGCCATAAATGAAGCCAACTTGGCTGTAGAGGACAAATTTGGCGATATTCTCATTCAAATTCAATGTTAACGAGAACTGGGATTGAATCTTCTTTAATTAGGTTCCACGCATTTTATCTTCGTGTTTTCCAGTAAAATTAGCTAAAATCGTAAAATCAAGAAATAGGGATGCTATCTGTTCCTCTCGGTTCAGGCCAGAATGACTTTTCGCAGTTTAGTATACTTCACTTGATCGCATCCTGGTAACACGGCGATTCGCAAGAAGCTGATGTACAACAGAATGACGAAAAATATTGATTTTATTGGCGATGTGATAGCGAATTTTCAAATATTAACATGACTGAGATAGAAGAAAGTTTTGGGATTGGCACATCCGACTAGTTTTCTTTTATTATGAATCGAACATATGATAACAGTAGTGCTTCGTTATCTGGTAGAGTTGATTCATCGAATTAAATGTAAAATTTGAAAGTCTGTAATTAAAATCATAATGATAATTCAGCGCCTTTAGCCATTTCATCCATTCTTCTATGCATCGATTTATTACCCAGAGGAATTTTTATGATGGTATCCCACAGTGTCTTATGAGGAAGAACAGTTTTTATTACCTTTCGACTGATTGATTCCTCGCATAATTGATTCCTCGCCAATTGTGTGTGCTTTTCCCGATTTTAAGATTAACAATGAAACATTATATGAAGCTCGTAGTCCGTGATCTTCTTGTTTAGAAGAAGCACAGTACTATGTGAACTACAGCAAAGATTTTTTTTTTTCATGATTTGGCAGCCAATTCTGTAGGGTAACTCATATAAAAAGGCCTGTCAAATATCGTGAAAACTCAGAAAGATGCCATCAATACAGTAAGCTATTTGATAAATTTGGGGGGAAATACCATTGGATAATATGGGGCATGGGATATCCCCCTTAATTTGTCATTTATCCCACTCTATTGCTGGCAACTTTCTGAGTTTTCACGATATTTGACAGGTCTTTATGTATGCGTTACTATGTAGAATTTACTACAAAATCGGGAAAGAAATCTTTGGAAAAAAATCTTCGCGCATGCGCAGTTATAAATTATGTCATACAAATCTCCATATCTCATAAATATTTAATATATTAATTTCTTAATTGCAGTATACTGTTTCTACTGTTCTTGAAGTCAAATATGTACTTTACATACTCGAATTTCAAAAACGATTTGTTGAGGAAAAGCGAAAGTGTCCGGTCACTGGCCCTTAATGTTTGGACATCAGTGTATGTACTCGTTAAGTTTAAGATAGATACTTTTATTTGAAAAAAAACATTTTTCAGAGGATTTCTTCAAAAGTTTCGCAGCTTTCTTTTTTTGGTCATGTTTTAAAATTATTATACAAGATATTAAAAAATATATATTATAAATATTTATCTACACTTGAAATTTAAAAAAAAAAAAAAACCTTCTTACGTCTCGTATAAGGGATAAATGATCGCATGCAATTTTATCTAAGATATTCTAATTGAATTTGTAATCAATTATTTTAGCTAAATATAAATTATATATATTAGTATAAGCATATGGAAAAATCTTTATATATAATATCCGATGAAAAATAAATAAACCTAGCTGGTTATTTACTGTTATTCTGCTCACTAACTACTGCTAGAGTGATCAGAAAATTGCTTAATAAACTTATATAGTAATGAAACATTTTTTTTTTCTTTATAAAGTAACTTTTTAAAAGAATTTTTCTGTAACGCAAAATTTTGTAAAAATGAACGTCTTAAAAATGTATCGGTAATTCTAATATTTGGGTCAAATTTTGTGAACGAACAAAATCCTCATATCAAAATAGTAATTCAAAATTTATATGTAACGTTTATTTATCTAAAAATTAAACACGACAAGTATTCACTTTTAATACTGGTTTTTGTTGCGTTATTGGAAACTGGAGTCTTTCGAGGATAGAACTCACCAACTGCAATCGAGGCGATTACTATGCCGTGTGATGCTTTTCACAACATCTTTTTATACATTACAATCTTCTTCTTAACTAACCCAAGATCGACTATTCCCGGCTCTGAAATTAACGATGAATTTGGAATATCAACTGATGTTTCGATTTGCTAATTCAAGGTTCCTCAACTGGGAGTTGGACCGCGAGTTCATGTTTAGTGATGAATTCCCAGGAAAGTTAACGTAAGACATACAACTATTGATGATTCCGCATAGTAAATCGGGTTTTATAATAGGTATTCAAGAGTAAGTGTAGGTAATCAAGAGAGGTATTCAAGTATAATAGGTATTACAAAATATCATTTCAAGATATAAATAAATGTTGATGTATAATTAATCTGAAGTTTATAAAACATAAGTTAATGTTTTGCCTATGTGGTAATGCGTTTGAATTAATGACAACATTTATTTAACCTAATTTGTATTACTACATGCATATGACTGATTTGTGAAACATATTGTAAATAATGCAAATTAATGTGTTTGATTTTTTTTTTTTTTTGTAGCATGACACTGAACTTTAAAGTTGTATAACTATGATTTATTATGAAGCGGCAGGCCAAACGGGGAAAATAAATAATTCCCAAAATTAACAAGAACTTAATAATTTAAAAATTATGAAAATTAGAAATTAGTGCAACATTATGAACGTCGAAATATATAGTTAAAGACTGGCAATTTATTTGAATTGAGATATAAAGAGTAAAATTACTTCTGGTAATAATTTGTAAAGTTAAAAGGCCTTAGAGTTTCAAGCCATTTATTACAAATATTTAATGAACAAACAAAGTAATTTCTTTAAATTATCAAACATCCATCATATAATATAATAGTTTTAGAGAAGTAAATTATATAAAAAAACTATTTTATTACAATCAGTGAGATGTATATGATTCATTTTGAATAATATATCTCAAAATTCATTTTTTCTATCAGTAATATGTTCAACATTATAAATATAATTAATAATTTTAATATTGTATAATATATATTATATTAGTTTTATGAACAATATAAAACTCAAGTAAAATAATTAATAGAACAGTTTATGTAATAATATTCTTATGCGGATTTTTTAATGACAAATCGATTCTATAAAAGACTTATTAATCTTTAAATATATTTTAACTAACCTTTTTTCTTTATAAACATTTGTTTTGCCGGATATTTTCAAATCTAAACTACGTAAAAAATGTCCTTCAAAAATTTCGTTTCTTGAGTTGAACAACTTCTTTTTTTGGAGTTTGCCAGCTCTAAACAGAAACTCTTATCATCATTGAAGAATAGAAGTTGTAACAGAATGTACATATATCTAGGATAAAATAGGATATTCGAAATATAAAATCTATCTTTAAAGTTGGATAGAGCCACGTAGCAGCAATCGATAAAGATTCATGGAGTACTAATGTAAGTAGTTATTTTGTTTTGTTACTGCTTATAATATTTTTTTTTCTACTTTAAGATGCTTGTAACTTAATATGCTTTTGGAATACAATATATTTGTGTTAGTTAAAAATATTTTTCTTAAAACGTTTACCTCTACATTAAATGCCAGTGTAGTAGAAATATTCATTTAGAAAAATATTTTTACAATAAATAAAATAATTCATGTTTGCATAATAAACAACGTGTTCTTAAGATCAAGCTAGGCAAAAAGTGAATATTTTTACAGAACGTTTAGGTTTGGCAAAGTAGTGTAAGTTAAATAAAATAATCTTGAAATTTTTGAATTCTTAATGGTAGTTTAAAAAAAATTAAACTCGGACAAAACTACATAAATCTGAAAAAGGAATTTAATAAATTGATTCTTTTAAAAAATATATAAGCTAAAACTTCTGTTTTACTTCATTTTCAGAATTCTTTTAATTAATAGTCCGCATGATCTAAGCACGAAGTCCGCACGATCTAAATTCAGATTTTCTAACTTACAAATTAGTTCTTACTAGTATATCGAAAAAGACTACCTCTTATAACCAACATCTAAAAGATTAAATTTTCTCAGCATGAAGTAATTCTTTTGAAAACGCGTAATTCATGATGAGGATATAATTGCGCCTCTTCATCGTATCGGAATTAACGAAAGTCCTTTTCGACGTAGTTTTAATTAACTCTGAGTTTAGTTATTCTGCTATAAAAAGTATTTTTCGTAGACTGAAGGAAAGGACAACTGGAGATACAACGTTTTACATAAGAGATAAATGTTAGTAGGAAACAAGAAGAGATTAACTGTCTAAAAAGGTAATTAAAGTTTGTTCTTATTATTTTCTGAGATGCTTGAAGAGTTGGAAGTTCTTAAGTAGATATTTATCAGGTACAAATACATCAAGTTAAAAATTTATTTTAAGAACTTTTCGTAATAAAATTGAATTCGATGGTTTTGTTCTTCGTGTACTGTAGCATTTTTCTTAATTAAATACATTCGAATTCTGTTAATAAGAGACATAATGATATTAAAAAAGACCTCGCTTTATCCTTTACTAGTAAAACTCGTGAATATAAATAATAAGAATAATCCTAAAAACACACACAAAATTAATCTACTTACTACTGGTAATTTCGTTAAATATCTCAATGCTAAAATTAATATCAAAAAGTTAGCAAACAATATCCAGTTTTAACTTTATGAGTGTCCTTTTTTTAGACAGGTCTCTTCTTTGACAAAATCACAGTACTGAAGTCAGGGCTTTTAGAAGAACTAGTAATTCCAAAACATATAAACGACATTCATGTTAACTGATGACTTCCCTTTTTCCCCAGAAAAACTTGGCTAACATTGCAATAGTCTTGGCAGTTTTTGAGCTATTTATTACACATATCTTTTTAGTTTTAACATAGCAATAGGAGGAATGAAAAGGTTGATAAATATCGCCAAGTGTCCATATTTAAAGATGAAAACAAATAAAGTTTGTTTATATGCACCTTATTTTCCATGTTATGTTCTAAATTTTTTACATAGGGGTGATGTTTGAAACGTTGTTATCTCTACATTATTTCTTTCAATTGAACAATTTCCACGTTAAGAATGGTTTATCATTCAAACTATATAAGTATTTTCACGCTGGTTACGATCTACAAAACTGGAATCACGGCCGATACGAGTAAAACATTTGTTCATTTCGATGTGATTTTCGGCTAAATGCAGAATAGAATTAAGAATCAAATTTTAATCGAACACTTGAATTGAACACTGTTCCCTCTCAATGATAACATTTCTACATTACAATTGTCTGCCAAAAAGCAGTAATTTATCAGTTTTACCAGAAATATTTTTAACCGTCAAGGATAACCCCCCCCCCCAAGAAAATGATGTAACGGAATGTCTTGAAGTCTTGACAGACTGAAAGAAAGAATGTAGACATCATCTATATAACCTATATTATTTTTAACATCTATATCATAATACCACAGCAATCTATATCATAATGCCACAACAAAATGTTTGAGTGCTTACAAGTTTTTTTTAACGATGGTTGAACTATTTGTGCTACTTGGGTATGCCGTCTCCAATCATCAGGAATAACTGAAATTCATAAAAAAAACGTTACTTATATTTTCTGACAGTTAATCTATTATTGTTTCTCTTTAATATTTCTATCTCATGCAATATATTATATATTAAGTTACCATTTACCGAGTTTCATTTATCATATAGCTGTTTAAGACAAATATTATTTATTCAATAGCTGAGTTCAGAGTTAACGTTGGAAATGATAATTTTCGTTAATGTCGATACAATCAAAGAGTTCAATCGAATCCTCATTATAAATTACATGTTTTCAATAGAATTACCAAATAGTGAGATAATTTATGTCTTTAAGCTGTTTTGTGGAAATGGCGTCTTTTTAAGATTCACAGCTAAGAAAAAAATTATAAATTGTAAAAGCGCAGCAAAATTCGTATGGTATATGTTTCTTAGAAAAGTTTTACATGGCTTAAAACATTAAACGAAAGTTTGAATAATTTAAACAAATTGTTTTTTTTATTATTATTATTTTATTATATTTCTCCGTTTTAAAAGCAATGTAGTTTCTTTAGATATTAGTAATATTTTCTCAAAAAGTTATGAAATAAAGATCCTAGTTTTATATTTTCCCTTCTCATAAACATTCTCTTAAGAACTCCTAACTTTTCAAGCAACGCAGAAAATAATACGGTTAAAACGTTAATTTTATTTCTAAGAAAATTAATCAGTTCGTTTTTCCTGCAGATATGTTTGGTGTGAAACATTGTACCTATTGTCATTTACGTTGGTCTAGGAAAAATACTTTTTAAACAGAAAAACTAATTTTAGAATGAATTAAACTACGCCGGAAAAGACTTTCGTTAATGTCTATATAATGTGAAAAGACACTTGCATCTTCATTACACACTGTACGGTAGAATTGTTGTATACTGAAATAATTTAGGTTTTCAAATTGTTCTTCTTAAATCTAGTCATTTTCAGATAAACAATTAAGTTTTTTTTTTTTAAATCTAAAACTGTGGCATTTATCTTGTCCCGAATCTGTTACTCGATGAAACTTTCCATGGCTTTAAATTTCAGCACATATTTTATACTACTTTTATTTAGTATTGTTTTCTATTTTTAAATTCTGTATTTCCGTTTCAAAAGCCATGTAGTTTCTTAAGATATTATTCAAACACAAATATTAAATATTATATTTATTTAGAAAGAAAATAAATATATCAGTGAAGAAATACATAAAAAATTATCTTATACCTGTTATCCATTTGCTTACGGGCTAGAACTGTCGACTACTTTTATATTAACTCGTACCGCAATTTACAAAAAAAAAAAAAAAAAAAAAAAAAAAAAAAAAAAGATAGATTTCTCTTGAAAGTATCGTAGTATATGTGTATGGCAGAGATTATGTATTAAACAGTGGTGCGAGTAGAATACAGAAATAGTCAATGGCACGACATATGTCCCGTAATCAAATGGTTAAATCAAAATAAAAAGTTTTGTGTTAACATATCCATTTGTATCCACAAATTTTTCTTTAATTATATATGTATTAAAACTCTAAAGATGTAGATTCTGTTACGTAACTCACTGTATTTGAAATAAATCTTTCGTGGATATAGAATATAATACTGTCGAATTCCTTTAATACGAGCATGTCTAAAACGAGGACCGATTAAAAAGTGCAAATTTCTTACGTTGTTACGTCCCCTATTGTGTTAGTACCCATGACAAAGTTGAAAATCCATGTTTTTAATATCTCCGTTTTTGTAATGTACTTTGAATACTTATTTTGTGACCAAATAGCATGAATTTGATAAGTGATTCTTCATTTTGCTTCCTGAACTTCTTGTTTATGCAGGTGTAAAGTATTTGGTGATGTGTTCTTCCAAGATATGTAACAGAGCATCAACTTCTTCAGGTCATACATCACCTAAGCTAAGAAAAGATTTTTATGTCACTTTTGTTGTCTACAATTTCAATCAGATCGTGGGAACCAACCTACTTTAGAACTTACAAGTTTTAAGCGTTTTTTTTTTCTTTAGTATAAAGTTATAAATCTTACACCGACAGAAACTCAAGCACTGGTAATTCATGAAGAGGCACTTTTTTCGCGAAAAAGTACGAATTCCTGTCCACTCCGTTTATAAGTTACTCAAACTGTATGTTGAATGGATAGTTTTGTAGAAAAAATTTACTAGAATGTCAGCCAGAAAAAAACTTTTTTGTGGAAATGGTGGGCAATCTCATTTAGATGATTCAGTTGCGTAGTGACAAATGCAAATGGAAATGGATAAGAATTTCTTAAAGCGATAATATAATTAATGCGCCATAAATGAGAACGGGATTCTATGGTTGGTGCAGATCGTAAACTCATCACAAGGAAGAAAGATGGATGTAACGCACTGCAATGGAAACTGCAATTAAAAAGAACTTATGAAAAAATGAAACCGCATTTGGCAACTCATCAGTTAACGCATCAGTAACCGCAATTCATCAGCTTTATAAATCAGTAACTGATGATTTAACATCAAGCAATCAAAACTGTGGTTGCGGTAACGACAGTCAAAATTCCTCTGTCATCACTCAACAAATATCAAGGACAGCAACATTCGCAGCAGCAGCAAGATTTCCAGTAACTCTAGCATTGCAATGTATTAATCTCTATTTTTCTGAATTTTTTGATAGGTGCAAAATAACTGACAGAAATGGGGTTGACATATTAATAGCTACAACAGAAGATTTCGGGCAAGATAGATAAAATTTAGTAATTAATCGCACTTATTTTCAACACAATACAAAATAAATTAGAGAAGTGAGAAACGTAGAAATACAGCAAAAATTTAACCTAAACGACTGTTAAAAATTACTGTTGCACTGGGATTAAAATCTATTCCCCGCACATATCATACAGATGTTGAAATGATAGACTGTCATTAATTATAACATTTTAATGCAAAGAGCAATTGTTGGCAGTTCCTGAAATTCCAACATCTTCAGGTAAACAGCAAGCCATTGAAATTTACCGAACAGTCGAGACGTAGGACATAATCGACCAAATTCTGGCCCGTTATTGTGATACAACAGCAAACATTAGAGGTTAAGTAAATGATGCCTGTAGAATTTTAGAATTTTTTTTAAAAAAAACGTGTTGTTCTTCCATTGCCACCATCCTCACATTTTTGGGTTAGTTTTAAGGAACTCTTTCGATTCACTGATGGGTGCAATTTCTGGTTGAGACATGCCGTTTTTTAAAAGAGTTAGAGAAACCTGGATTAAAATCAGCAAGAAGGTTTGTTTTATTGTTGGGACTCAAGTGTCTGATTATGTCCGTTCTACTATTCTTGGATTTCTTGAGTACTACCTTTCTACACAGAAACAACACAGAGATAATTCCCAAGAATTATTGAAATTAACAATGATCTTTCTTGGTAGAATTCCGAAGAACAGGATATTGTTTCGCTGGAAAAGGGGTTGTAAGTTATACCAAATGGATGTCAAAAGCAATTTGTGCATTCAATATATACCTGTTACAAGATTATTTTCAGTAACCGGTGGCAAATTGGGTGCTTTATTAAAAGAACCTGATAATTCTTAAATATTCCAGGAAATTTCTAAAATAACTTTTGGTAAATTGGATTCAGAATATTTTAAATCAATTACTGGGGTTGTCTGTATATGTCTCCATAAACGTCTCTAAGAAAAAGAAAGTGATCGAAATAGCTAAGAGTATGTCGCTTTCGAACGTAATTAATCTTTCCGTATACTATGTTACAAGTTCAAGGAGTTTGAAGGTCTCCACCATTTTTAACACTTCTCAACAAAGTTGAAAAGTATTTTTGACTTCGGTCTGTCTGGCCACGTACCTGTATTTGTACCCTTTCAATACCAAAAAAAAAAGTTTCAGAAATGAAATTAATCTGGCGTTAAGCCCCGCCAGCTAAAATACGCATTTGATTGCAAAACCCGATTACGGAAATTTCCTCCATAACTTGAATTATTAATATGTATCTGATAGACCGGAAAGTATATCCCTGTGATAAGGACATCGGTGGTCTTATAAAAGCTTGACGGAATTAGGGTGTGATTGAAAGTGATATTCATCACCAAATGATATAAACATGTATGAAACAAAAATGATGAATTAGTATGCCAGTTTATATATGTATATTTAAAAAATTACATCAGAGTACAAGTATTACATAAATTACTTCAGTTTGTATATAATAACACATCAACGGCTTCTGTATATTAAATACACTGTGTAAATATTAGAAAACTTTTTGTTTGTAGGAAACAGAGAATAAGAAAACTACTCAGAAAGTACTTGTGAAAGTGTCCCTTCTCTTGCATTTTCTTTATATCGCCAAGGCCCATGACACAGGGTAGTACCGTCTAAATTTTGATAGGAATTTTTTTTTTCAAATTCACTAATCTACAGATTTTATGTAAAGGCCATTTTCTCAATTGTCATTAGCAATTTTTTTATATAGTTTAATAGTAACTTATTGAGAAAGAATACCATAATCGAGATCATGTTGTATATTTCAGAGGCCATGATATGCTTGGAATTTTCGCACAAAATTATATATTTTCCGAAATGGCACAAAGGTATGCAGACGAGATATTGAGATATCATGTCACAATTTACGCTGCAGATTCCTTTGTCTCCTGTCTCGTTTCTGCAGTTCACCATGTCGATTCCTTTCTTTTAGTGTGGTAAGGCGAAAATTCCTTACTCTTAGTCTTAACCAACCAATGGACTCCACAATTAATGAACGATGACCAAACCATTTTGTGCTACCTGTGTAAGCAGATATTAAACAAAGAGAAAATTATCCAGCTAGAAACTTTATCTTACAAATTTTCGAGTGATCTTAAATTTATTGTTTTGGTTACAACTCTTTCAATGGTATTTTGAGTAATTGAATGTACCCATTTTATGTTTAAAATAATTTAATTCTATAATTACTAAACTTTTATTTGAAGTGAAGCACATCACTTTTAAATTTAAGAGTCTTATCCATATATATTTTTACAAAAGATGGAAAAATCTGGAAATTGTAAAATGAAATACTCGCACTTTATTAGTTTTTAACTGATGTAAGACTTAAAAAATAATCATCTTATTGATTTATGTATAATTCTTATTTCTAAGTAGATATAATAGTGCAAAATTAAGTTTTTACATTATTTCGGGAAATTACAAGACTTTTAAATTGGAAAAAATGTAGGATATATTTATAATAACACTTTTAGAATAAAAATAATAAAAGTTTCCGCTAAACCTTAAATCCGTTTGAAATTTCTTCCAGAAATAGATTCCTCTCAAAACTAAGCTTTTGTTTCAATCGTATAAAAAATATATTATTCAAACATCTAAAAAATAACCCTACTTTCAAAGAACACATTGTATGCCTTTTATCTAAGAATAAATTAAATATCTTGAAAACGAGTAGTTCATTATGATTACATAATTGCACCTTTTCGTAGTATCATCTTTAGCGGAAGTATTTTTCGGCATAGCATTAATTAGACTAAATTAAATGTCAATTCGAGATACAATATTTTACATGAAACAGATATGTTAGCAGAAAACATTAAGAGGATTAACTGTCTAAAAAGGTAAGTAACGTTTTGTTCTTATTATTTTCGGCGAGTTCTGACACGGTGATACTATTTAAGCCAATAATTACCGGAGGGAAAATTATCTAGAAAGAAACCTAATTTCACAAATTTTCAAGGAAGTTTAATCGCTTAGACACTAGGATTACAAATTATTTTATTCATATTTAAATATATCTATTACATGCCATCGACAACATATTTCTACATTTACGAAATATTTATTTAAACTAAGTAGAGTAAGTTATGTGAAAGATTCTCTAAATTTTCATAATTTTACCAATATATATATATATATATATATTGTACATTGGTTAAAACTGGATATGTTACATCTGACAATTAAGAATTTATTAATTTTATAAAATAAGGTAAAAGTATTTTTTTATGATTTTTTAACAATTTATTGTTGGCGTGTATATGTTCACTTTCCTAAGTAAGTACAATGGTTCAAATTTATATTTACATAATATATCAAGGAACTGTACGGCTCTTAAAGCGGGAAAAATAGATAAAATAATAAAAACAAGTTTCACCAAAGTCACCAAATATAAATATCCTTCAAAGAATAGTAAAACAGTAAAAATAGAAAAACCCTCTAAGATGCAAAGATTAGGATACTTTCATCTAGTAACAATAGAAATGAAATGCATCTCTCTCCCTCTTTCCACACAAATTAAATGCATATTTTCTGACTTCTCAATTAGTTCTTACTCGTGTATATGAAAAATACGCCATTTTTGAAAAGCAGATTGAAGACAGCTTAAATTATCTCAGGATAAAGTAATTATATATCCTGTGATAATTTAATTTGTTTTGAAAACGCGTTGTTCATAATGAGGATAAAATTGCACTTTCTCATTGTATCGGCATTAACGACTGTGCTTTTCCGACTTAGTTTTAATTAACTTTGTAAATAGTTATTCAGCTACAAAGAATATATTTCACAGAATAAAGTAAATGACAACGCGAGATATATAGCATTTTACATAAAGATAATTATTAGTAGGCAACAAGAACATATTAACTGTCTCAAAAGGTATAGAATGTTTTGTACTTATTATTTTGGTATGTAATACTTGAAAAGTGTAGACTGCTTAGGTAGATATTTATCCATAGACATTTATCAAGCTAGAAACATTATTTTACAACTAGCTGAGAAAAGTTTTACTTAATTGTTAGCTAATTCGTTTACAACAGGGTGTTTAGTAACGAAATGGACCTATTTTATGGTACAGGTAAATATATTTATATTTACGAAAAATTCACTTAGAATACTTCTTTGCAAAAAAAAATAATAATAATAATAATATTACAAATTAAAATAGACACATATAAAATTCAATAAAAAAACATCCTTTCACTGCAATGAAATATAATGTTATAATATTGATTTTAAATATATTTACAATTCTACCACGGGGATATTTCATAATTTGTGTAAAGGGAATTTTGTAATATAAAAATTAGATATAAAGTTAATAATAATTATATTACATAATTTTTATAACCGGAAATAAATATGACATTTATGCTATAAAAGATATTCCAAAAATCTTATTCCAGTTACCTTACCATTAAGATTAAAAAAATCGATTTTACATACTTTATAAAGATTTCGTGTTACCTCTCGGTGGAGCGTCATTAAAAGCTGCATTTGATAATATGATCTTATGTTCTGCATAAACAAACAGTATGTAATTAAGGAAAACAATCCCGAGGCTAATATTTAATCGCAGGATTTTGTTTTATTTTCATTCAGTTTCAATATTTCCAGAATAGAGAAGTTATCTTATATCACAGCATTTTTATTTCAATAACTAGCTTTCATTAACGATATAAGAACATAATTTAATTACCTAGTAAAAATATTATTAAGTTTAAAATGTTACAAAAAGACAAAAAAAAACATAATTTCTATTTACGAAAAGTATATATTAATATAAAAATGTTTACAATTAGGTCATAATGAAGAGAGGTATGTTTAGCCAATCTACTCAGATTTGCTGGCTCAGTCATTTACCGCTCTGTTGGAAAAATGATCAAATGTCATACTCAAACGATTGAATTTGAATATGTTTAAAATTGATAAACTTTTTTTTTATGATGGTATATTTCATCGTGTCGTTGTTTACCACTCTGTTGGAATAATGATCAACTATCATGCTCAAACGATTGAATTTGAATATGTTTAAAATTGAAAAACTATTTTTTTATGATGGTATATTTCATCGTGTCGTTGTTTGGCGTAAATGAAATACAAACTACAGAGACGCCCAAAATGTTCTTTGGAACATGGGAAAAACCTCTTTGTCATTTGTAAGTATGAGAATAAAGGTAGGTTCTGATATTAAGTAAGTTCTAAACATTTTCATGAAATGGATATACTTATTTAATACATTAGTCACCGGGAAACGTAGCCTTGCACGGTAATTTTTCAACTTCAATACAGTATTTGAGTAAAGACGTTATTTTTTTTTCAACAAGTAAAATATTCCATACATATAATGACACATATATATAGTGCAGTCCACAGAGAACAACGAAGATAAATCGTATGGGCGGCACTATATTCAGATTAATTTTTTAATCACTGAATATCATGTTAACGAAGGAATCAAAAATCCTCTCAATCATGATTTTAGTCGGACTTTAATGGAATTACTAGAGCTTATTATTCAATCGTAAAATAATTTCGCACAATTATTTATGATGATGCGAGAAGTTATGGCCGGATAGCTACTCATCTAAATGGAGTCTAGTTTATTGAGTGAAAGCCGTTGTCCGATTTCTAAGATGTTTGCGCGAAAGTGACATCTATTCTTCATATTTCTTTAATTTTCACTAATGCAATTTTACCTCCCTGTATCTGTCTTTCGGGGGTTATTTTTATGCAGTTTTACATTTGTTAAGTTGTGGTGGCCATCTGTCAAACTTTAAATATGGGAATGAAACCTTGTATGAACGGATTTGATTCGAGACCTGCCTCGCATAGGAGCCTGAGACTTAGTTTTGGATTGGAAGCTCGCTTTTCTGCCATGTGATACCAAGGATAGACACTTAAGTATACTCCATGTGTCCACATTTTGCAGAAATGTACGTGTATGGTAGCTAGTGAATGCATAATACTGTAGATGTTGAAAGCATTTATCATAATTAACTTGTCTTCTGTTTCGTCATCGCACATAATTTTTGTAATAGAGTGGATAACTTCTAAATTTCGTCACTGGAAGCGTTGCAGTCACTCATATAAAAACTTTTACTACAGATGGACCCTTGTTCAACCGTTACAGCTCTATTCATTGAAGAATTAATTCAGGATTGAGAGAAATTTGGATGCGCCCTGTATATTTTCTGCGATATTTCAGGAGAGTCAAATGTGAAACGATTTTGTTGGGAGCAATATTCACTTTTTGAATGACTAATGAGGCTCTTAAGAGCGCCTCATCTGATCATGTAAATTAAACACATAAATGATATATTTATGGCATTTTTAAAACTCTGATAGTTGATTATTGAAAGTATCTTCTTTTACTTCAATATTGGTACATAATTTTAATAATTGGCCGAATCAACTAAAGTTAGAACTCTTAAATAATAAAACATTTCAGGTCTTTGCGCACTTTAGGAATCGTTATTGGATTACGAATCAATTAAAGTTTTCTTGTGCGTAGAAAGTAAATTGCTCCTGGCATGCTTTTGATGGTAGAAATAATATTGAAAAGAACGTGACTGCGAGATTTATATGAGAAATGAGATTTTGCTGAATTTAAAGGAACCCTCAGTACGAGAAATACATTTTCGAATTGAAGTGGGGGGGGGGGTCACGAATGAGAAAAATCAGAAGCTGCCAACTCAAACACAGACGTCTGAAAGCCGATCAAGGTGCGTGATGCTATGTTAACAAAAAAAATTGTCATTTATCAAAGTGAAATTGCAATTAATGAAAGTATTCTGTGAATTAGAAAGACAAGGATAATTTTTTATCAGGAGTGGGAAGAAGAGTATTTGATAATTTTGAAAACCATTTCTATTTTTTTTTTCAAAATCAGAAAAAAAACTATAATAATTGCTGAGAAAAAGATAAAGTATCATAATGCTGCTGCTCAATTTTAGAGAGTTTTCCCTAATGTGCCGTATAATATTTCATAAGATTAAAAATCCCTGACGGTTTGGCCGACAGGCACAGGTAGATTTCAAAGACGCAGACCGTGGAGCGCCTGTTTGTTGGGAATTGCGGAAGAAATTACCTTTTTGCCATGATGCCGCAGTTGAGACCACCCACTTAGAAGTATAACTTGTTTGCAGGCAGAGCCGGCAAGGATTTTTTTGTTTTTAATTTTTGTTTTGCTATAAGGGTTGGTCTTATAAAAACTTGTCAATATAAAGATTTTAGATAATATTAAGGGGATTTATAATACATTTAATCGGATTTGATATCTTGTGAATTGATGAAGTAGTTATGAATTTTTTTCTTCTAAACCCCCCTTCTTTCCCCCTATTGGACCCATTTTTAATGATATAAAAAATCTGTCATACATGAGTTATTGGCCCTTTTCCTAGAAGTAATAATAACTTTAAACGGATTCGATACGTATCATAACTAAGACTTTATGCTTTTTTTCTGTTTTCAGTAAAAGCCCCCCATTCCTCCTCCCCCTATTGGTTCGATTTTGCCCATTAACGAACTTGACCGAGATTTCATGGCCCTTGATTTTATGTATCAGTTTGGAAGAGGTTTGTGCAGAATTATTGGAGTTATCGTGTCCATAAAAAAGTGACACAGATAGATAGATAGATAGATAGATAGATGATAAATACATTTTTGAACTGGGGGGGGGGGGTTGGGTTCTGGCAGTCATGATCGGCGTAGATCTGCAATTTTTTTTCAAAATGTAATAGGTAGTATTTCTTACGAAATCTACCTAAAAATGTGAAAAGCGGATAGCTTAGATAAGTTTAAAATTTCTAAAAGAAAAATTAAAAAGTTACTGATGTAATATAATATCAAAATGTCAAGTAAATATGAATGAAAATATGCTGGGAAAAGAATATACTTACCGGGACCCAGCACAAATCAAAGTACACAGTGTGAGGTATCAATCACAGATTATATTATTAATTTGAGATAAAATATTAGTAGAACAGGATCTCTTTTGTTTTGATAAAACGAATACAGAACACAACAATGATTTCGAGACAAATTAATAAATTATTGTCTTTTCTATATCAGGTGATCAGTAGCAGATATTACTTAACCCGACAACGGGTAAAGAGATTTTGCATGGAGATTTTTCATTCTTTGATCAAAACTGTAAAGGGGCGAGGAGCGGTGAAATGCGAATGAGGAAAAAATGTGAGTAGAATCATTATTGAGAAGGTATGCATAGAATGTATGCGGTAGTCATAGCCCACACACATAAAAATAAAGGAATGATTCAAAATCAGATAAAATTGTTAACGAAAAACTAAAAGCTGATTCTCTGTCAACCAGATTTTTTGCTTCATTTTCTTTT
Organism: Maratus michaelseni; assembly: GCA_963931845.1. NCBI lineage: Eukaryota > Metazoa > Arthropoda > Arachnida > Araneae > Salticidae > Maratus > Maratus michaelseni. The sequence goes on along the minus strand of OZ007591.1, from coordinate 285,575,656 downwards.
AACACTTATTATAATATGTTTAATAGTTTTTAAAATATATATATTTTTTTTAATTCTGTCATTCATTTATGGTAACCTTGTATATCATATTTTATTTATGTAACCATTATTTTATTATTTAATCTATTGTTGCTTATCTGGTGTTTCTGAACATTTATTTATAGTAATACAAAACAATTTTGTTTATTTATTGCTACATTATATTGCTTTAGTAGTTATTAATTTTTTCGAATCTGTCAGCAATGTTCCAATGTCCTATTCATGATCCTTTCATGTTTTTTTAACTCGTTAGTCTTTGTAGTACTCATTCTTCGATATGTCAATTTGGGTCAATGTATTATTAAGAGAAATTATATGATATTGAATGTATTGAAATATTGACGAATGCCACAATTGCATGTTTGAAATATCTAATAGTCTATAATTAATTTTAAAAAAAGTTTTTTTTTAGCTATTATATGAACTATTATATGTATGATATTATAATACAAATCGGTCAAGTGCGACTATAACTCGCAAGGGTTCCGTATATTGAATTTATTAATTACTATCAATTAATTAATAAACTCCTACTAACCCTATTTTTTTCATAATTTAATGTCAGTAGATTCGGAAATACGGAGAGGCATATTTGTCCGGTACTTTCCACGATATATCTGAAAATGTAATAACCAAAATTTAAACAAATATATTTCTGAGTTCAATGTTACGAGATCTTTCGAACGATACTCTACACGATATATCAAAATAATTTTTTTTCAACTAACTTAATTAATACTAATTAGCGACACTCGGCTAATTTGCGCCAATTTTTTTTTAAATATTATTAAATATCCTTGCATGATTCTGCGTCAGTGGATTCCTCGAGACCCGTCAAGATCCCCGCTGACCGTCCGGAAAATGAAACCTCGATAACCCGTTAACTCCCTCCTGACTGCCCGAAAAGTAAAGTTTGTGTGTAACATAAAAATGCGTTTTTCTCAAAAAATATGTTACCTAGAAAAATCTTTATAGTTTTCTTGCAAGGTTTAAATAAACTTCTACTACCCGTAATACTTTCATATTTTAAATTTCAGTAGATTCGGAAATAGAGGGTTGGGACATATTTTTTCAGTGCATTTTCGACGATATCTCTGAAAATATAATACCTAAAATTAAAACAAAATCTATTTTTGAGTTCGGTATTACGCGATCTTTCACACGATAGACAAAAAGAAAACATTTTTATCAAGTAAATTAATTAGCCCTCTAAATGGTTCTTAATCATATTTGTGAATGGCTAATTAATCTGAAAATATGTTGGTAAAAAGGCTTTATATCTTCCCAAAGTTTGAACTTTCCACGTCCCATAGTTTACTAGAAAAAGGGCTCTGACAGACCGACAGACAGACACAGGTGTTTTCTTATAATGGTTCTTATAATGGTTATTTTACTTTTTAAGTACGGAACCCTAAATATAAGAAAAAGTGACACAGTAAGGAAACAAAATTTTGTGATAATTGACGATGAAATCAGTAAAAAAATGTCGCCTGTTTTTCGATCTGACTTCCAAAAATCTTTGTTCATTTGTTCAGTATTTCATTTCTTTACATAAAACCAAAAAAGGTTATCTGGAAACATTTTGTTCATATTAAGTTTCAACTTCTTTTCGTAGAAAACTAAACAAAAAACGTTTCAATTCACCCATAAATTGAATTTGGCATCCAGCGTTTAACGTTACAAATAAATCATCTGTGAAATACAAAAATTCTGATTTCGAATGACACACTTTATACTTCTACTTCATCATAAAAATGTTTCTGTCATCGGGTAAAATATAGAAAGGAAAAAAAATGGAAGCAGAAAGAACATGTCATTTTTATCAAATCAGAGAAATCAAATTTCATATATGAAATTCTAGATTACGTAAGATGATAAAATTTGCCCAAGTAAAATCAAAATAATGTCACTGTTTAGAAGATAAATGTTCGTATAAAATATATTTAAAATGTGTTTTATTAAAGGATAAGTAAAAGACAAGATTGCAAAAAAAAAATGTGTTTTACTATTTAGTAAATACAAAATAGTGGTTTTGAAGTGAAACTGTTAATCTATACCATGTAATTCAAAATATGTCATTATGAAAACAGAAAGAGTTTATTAAATTTTTAAATATTTTTTTCAGTTTCCCGTAATATTATATTCTTGGATCTTTAAATGTCAAAGAGTAAAGAAAATTGTAAGATACGTAATATTATACGAAGATAATTTCGTTTACTCTTTGACATTATAAACTAAAATATATAAACTTATTATAAACAAAATTTTGGTTTATTTAATGATCTGTGGTACGAAATGCATCATCATTTATTTCTAAATTATAATTATAAATTTAAGATTTGTAAGGTATAAAGAAAAATGTAAGAAATGTAAGACTCACGGAATATTTTTAGCTTTATTCATAAACACATGCTAAGAAAAATATTAAGTGTTATAAAACGTACGTTTTTGATAGTTTTATGTACTGCTCAATTCTTCAGTAAAAACAACATTTTTATAAAACATATGAAATGTTTGAATTTGCAATGTAGTGAAATTTTATTTTATGTGAAGTCTTTGTTGTAGCGGCAAAGGTTTCTATTATATATACTTTAACTACGGACATTCCTCTCGTCGTCAAAAAAACGTAGTTTTGTTAAACACTTTTGAACAACTTCCAGAAACCAATAGCTGTTTTTTAAAATATATATTTATGCATAAATATCTATCTGATGTTTCTAAAAATATATATTTATTTATATAACGACAGAGCTATGGCTTTCACTTTTATTGCTTATACATTGAAAACATGGCATAATTTCAATTTGTACAATATTGAATAGAGAAATGTACTTTCGAATGAAATTTGTTTGAGCGGAATATAGTGACTTTTTATGGCTCTTTAAAGAATTTTCAAGCATGATGTTATAAAAATCTAACTCAATAATTAAGTACAGTAAAGAACATAAATGAACATCTGTATTCATTAAAGGTACAACTAAAGAACATGTTGAGATGCAATCTTCCCAACTGGACGGAAAAGCTTGGGTCATGATTCGAACCTGAGATCTCTTGGCTGAAGTTGCCAATGCGCTACCAACTGAGCAATCCTGGAAAAATATGGCTGAACCAATTTACCCAATTAGCCTTAATGAACATAGCATCTGGTCTGATATCTGAAACAGCACAACAGAATAAATCACAGGTAATGGCACCTCCAGTAAACGCTGGAAACGTGATTACACGAGATTAATTTTGCAACAATTATTCTAAATTGGTAAAGAAATCATATTAGGTGTAACCTTCCCAACTCAAGTTCCCTTGGCTGAAGCTGTATTTATCTGCTAATTTTGTTTTCAGCTTCAGTCAAGGGATACCGGTAATACATGTTAAAACCATTTGAAAGAATTGTTTTATACAAAATTGAATCAGATGAACTTCATTCTGAGTTGAAATAATTAATTTATTTTTTTTTTAAACATTCTGCAACGAGTAGGTCTTTTGTTTGTAACTATTATATTTTGATAATTAACTTTGCATTGGTTAGTGGATATGAAACTTTTAAAACATTAGAATAGTCTTTAATACTTAATACATTCTCTTTGAAAAGGTTTCTATTTACTTTACAAATGCAATTTTCCCTTCCAATCTAATTAAATTTATTATTAGAGGAACATTGAGTTTGGTTTATCAGACCCAACGCGGGTAAATCTGTTTTAAAATCAATACGTGTAACGGAGGATTAAATTAAACAGTTCAAAATTATGTTAATGATTATCCCGTTTACGTTGCATAAGCTTTCCGTAATATATTTTTTTAAACAGAAATTAAATGAAAAATTTAAAAGAAAAAGACAAAAACATGTTCAAACATTCAATAAAAAAGTTATTATTAATATTATTAGTATGTTTATTAGTATACTTCTAAAATATCTTCTCTTGTTAAATTTAATTTTGATTTAATGTTTGAAATACAAAGGCATTTTTCAAAAGGTATTATGTAAAAAAAAAAAAAAAACTTTGCTTAGCAACTTATAGATTTTTATAAGCATGATAAAGATAAAATTGAAAGATTCCTGTAACGTGACTATCAAGCGAATTTTGGTTTGCTTGATCCTCACTTCACATGAGTTGGAAAACTTGAAAAACCGTTATTAAAGTTTTTCATCAAAACTTAAAAAAATCATTATTTTTAGAGCAATAAAGTATATCTAAATGCTCCAAACCTTCAACTTGCATCATTTAAAGCAGGAATTGGAAGAAAACGTATTTGGAGGAATGATATCGAAAAAGTAAGATTTTAAATGAAAGTTGAAAAATAATGTAAAAGAAATACTTTATCCATCGAGTTATTGATTGATGCGTATAATGTATGAAAATACTACATTGTAATTTATTCTTTAAATATACCATAAGAGTAAAATGCATGTCCTTTAAAGCTCCTCGTGCTCGGTAAAATATATTCAGTAAATAAAACAAACTTTGTATAAAAAAGAAAAAAATAATGTCTTAAATTTTAAATCGATTCAATATGCCATTGAATTACTGATTCCACCTAGAGTTAACGTTTCACTTCTAAAGTTTCAAAGTATTCATATTCATGCATTATAAAAAAGTTATTTTTTACAAACACCTTGAAAACTTAAACTATTTCAAGATAAACTAAGCCTTTTGTAATTGCGTATTTCATAATTACGATGCAATTGCATCTCTTCATTGTATCCGCATTAGCGGACATCCTTAACGTCACTGATTTAATTAACTCTGAAATTAGTTATAAAAAAGTATTTTTTCCTAGGATGAAACAAATGACAACTATTGGAACAACATTTTCCATAATATATTGCTGTTAGCAGACATCTCGAAATAGATAAAACTTAAAATGCAATTAAACGTCTGTTCTTATGATGTTCAGATACACTTGAGAAAATTTAGCCTATATTTGAAAACATTTCAAGATGAAATTTTAATTGATGTTTTATTATATATGTTAAATTAAATGTGTACATTTTATATTTCAGCTAAAGCTTCTTATTATTTACGCAGCAAGTTATTGAGAAATGTTCATTTGTAAAAGAATTCGTATAAAAGTTCGTGTTAAACATAGTTTAAATATATTGCCTAAACGAGCTTTAAATGCTTTACGTATAGAAATATTTTAGTTGCATGAATGTCACACCCGCTATGATGGATTGTGTATGATTTAACCAGATTATGAAGAGTTTTTAGTCTGTGAGGATGCAGACTAAATATGGTAGTTTCACCAGATTTAGAAAAATTGCTAAACTATATCTTTTAAATCTTGTTGAACAAATAGTTTCGTAAACTAATGCTGTTTTCATCATTTACCTGGGACATGGAAAAAACACAGTTAATTTACAAAGATTTCGAAAAAAAAATGTTCAGAATTTTTTTATTGATCTAAAACATCAACTGTAAATTCTGATCGTAACCGTAACTGTGAATAATAAGGTTCGTTACGGAACGTAATATGTTGGGATTACCGTTATTCATAAAAATGTTTGAATGTCTGCAATGTTAAAAATATGCAGCAAACTGTTCATTCATTCAAACGTTTTTATAGATAACAGTTACTTGATCATAATATGAAGCGTTCTCCTTGTACAGAATTTAGATAAATAACGTTTTTGTAATAATTTTCTATAAAAATGCTTGAATGAATGGACAGTTTGCTCTGGAATTTTAACAGTGTGGACAGTGTCCTTTAGAAATTATATGTTAAACGACCATTATCTTATGCGTTTTTTAAAAATGTGTGCAATATTTTTATCCAACTACAATCCTCTCTTAAATTAAAAAAAAAATCATGGTGTATTTCATTCAGTAAATGATTCCACATAAATAAAATGAATCCATTCTAAAGCTTTAGCTGCCTCTTTCTTTTGCATATAAAAGTAAAGTAATTTTTTAAGAGCACTTTGAAGAATGAAATATCTCAGGATAAAGTGTATAGCCTTTTAATTATAAGAATACAATTATAGTCTCGTTAATAATAAGGATACAATTAAATATCGTCGTTGTATTGGCATTAACAAAAGTCTTTCTTACGCAAATTTAAATAACTTTGTTACAAATATCAGTTTTCCTAGTCTAAATTTAATGACAAAAGCGATAAAATATTTTGCATGATGCATTTCTGTAAGTGGAAAACTCGAAACAAATTAGCTAACTAAAACGACACTTCCGCGTTTCTACTTCTTGTAACAGCGTTCTGTTACACATGCTCATTTTGCATTTGATTCATTTGCATTAACCTTTCTTTATTTCAAAAGAACTTGTCTAATTTATTGTTTCCCTGAATATTCAAATACGTAATCTCTTTTAATTTCTTAAAAACCTATTATATATCCCTTTAAAGTAATTCCGTTAATTCTGATTTATAATCGTTATTTCCTTCTAAATAAATAATTTCATTTCCTTTATCGTGCTTTAATTTTTTTTAAGTGAAAGTAGGTATTTCTTTCATGACAGATATAATTATCATGAATGATTATTATACATAATATACAAAATCTAATAATATATTATTTAAATTACGGACGGATCGTAATTTACCTATAAAGGAATTTAAACTCAGTTAATAGTCATTAAGCTTTGATGTGTTGACAGCTTGAAATAAATAAAAGCAATCATTTCACTATATTATCACAAATACTTTTCAAACTTGTGTATTTATAATTGGGTTTTTCCCCAGCTGTCAACTACAATTTTATAAAATAATCAGTTGGATAATGTAATAAATATGTTTATCGTTTTGAAATGTATTTATATAAGCAACTTTAGCATTTACGAGTTCAGATTTTCTATATTTTCAAATACCATGCGTTTGTTGCATCATTCCAGACAATCACAATTTAATTTAATTTCCTTTAGAAAATTATGTGTTCTTCCCGTCAATAAATAATATTATTTTTGTATGAAGCCAAAGCCTTCGTCTTTTTAAAGTATGGTTCCAATTGTTTTGTTATTCGCCAAAATCTTTCGCCAAAAAAAAAAAATGAGTATTTGGCAATGATGTTAAATTACTCTCCCTCTTCTTGTAATGACTTTATTGGAATAAAACGCCCTTTTGTGGTGCTCCTCCTGTTTTCAGACACTTTCCCTATGTATTGCACGGCCCCCCAAAATCCTTTTAATTCCCGAATAATAAAACTATAACCTTATCACTAGCCGTGGAGTTTCTTTTTATTGCTCTTATTAAACTAAAACCTGATTTCTTTATCCATTTAGCATAAGTTCTTGATCCCATTGATCATTTATCCACACTTCTGAAACACTTTTCACTTGACTAGTTATTTTTTAGTAGGGAAACTATCAAAACACTTCATTTTAGAACGTTTAGAAAATGCTTTATTCCATGTTTCATTTATTGTGCTATATTAAATGTGTATATTATATACTTTAGCTTTATATTATTATCATTTAAAACTTATTTTTTTATGAAGACCATTGTACAAATGTTTTAGTCATGGAATAATCCTTAAATAAGTTCTTTTAAAGATTGCTTTTAATCCATTGTAACACTTTTGGTCGAAACTATACAACAAATTTACATTACGATAATCCAACCAGGCCTAACGGCTATATCCATTTTACATATATTGCTTCATAACAAACAAGTTGGAAATTGTACGTCAAACGTTACAAACGAGGTGCGTTCGTACGCACGTTTTAGAAATAAATTCATGATATCCCGTGCGTAGAACGGGTTAAACAGCTAGTTAAGTATATATTTTATGACACTGTTCATACAAATATCTTAACTAGTTATATAAATATTCAGATATATATGTATCAGCTAGTTATATAAATATTCAGATCTTGATGATTTTTAATTCTGTGAAATGAATTATATCGTCTGCATATTATTTTCTGTCATAAAATAAGTATCTCGGTCGCTTGACGATTTAACATCCATCGGAAGCTCCTATAACAAAAAAGCACCGATTTTAAAAATAAAATTTCAAATTTCTCAATAAATATTTTTATTAATATCTCCTAAAGTTTTGATTCGATTTTAATAAAATTTGAAATGTCTCGACAAATTTCTGCAAAGATAATATATTTTAAATTGCAAACCATTTGGTTGGGTAGTTTTTGCGTTGTTATATGCGGACAGGCAGACAGACGGACGGACAGACAGACAGACAGACAGACGGATGGACAGACGGACGGACCAAACGACGACTATAGGTGCTACGTATTTATATAATTACGAACGCACCTAAAAATAGAAAACTGGCTCTTTGCCAAAACTCGTGATCCAAAGTATTTTCAGCTCACGCATTTAAATCCAGGACAATAGCATTAGAGTATCAGTTCATTTGATGAAGTGAAGTGTTCAAACTGAAATCCTACATATATATATATATATATATATATATATATATTGTATCTCATCATCTCGGCATATAATGATGCAATTACATCTCTTCATGATACCGCCATAAACTAACATCCTTTTCTACAAAATTTTAAATAACTCTTAATATAGTTATTCTGTTGAAAATATTTTCTTTCCTAGAATAAATTTAATGGCAACTCAGGTATAACGTTTTGAATAATGTCTGTGTGAAGGTATAGCGTTTTGATTAACTGTTAACAGATTTGCTGACTGAAAAGTTAGTGAGCTGACTCTTCTTAATGTTTTTAGATATACATGAGAAACTGTCGCACATTGGTTAGTTATTAGCTGTTTTTAATTGAGAAAACTTTAAATAAATACACCTTGATTTACATCTAAACGCCAAATTTAATTGTGCCTTTCATACATTGCAGTAAATAAATGTGTGCGCATTTAGCTAAGTTTGTAAAACGTATTATTAACTATGAAGCATTTATTTTTTTCTATTTTAAAAGGATCCGTATAAAAATTTGTAAAAAAAAACATCCATTCAATATAATGTATACAATTGATAGAATTAAATCTCTTCATCTCTGCATGTGTGGGTAAAAATGCATCATTTCAACGTATAAGAATTTACGAGCATTCTTTCTGATGCACACTGATTTAACGCAGAACTACTTGATTATTCAGTTAGCAAGACTGTTTATTCTATACATAATAGAATGACATCACGCGATATAGCATTTTCCATATAACAAATTGTTTAGCAAAAAAAGTATAAGATATTAGGTAACTTAAAAGACACTTGAAACGTCTGACCTTACCATTTTCAGAGATAAATGAGAAATTCTTTCTCCTTGGTTAGTTATTTTACAGTAGGAAAAGTAGTAAGATTATTTATTTAAACTTATCCAAAAAAATCTAACTATACGTAACTCTAATTTAACCAGAATCTTTCGGTAAATATGAAACAGTTACTGAAAATATTTTTTGGTTAATTTCGTAAGAAAATATGTTTTCCGTGCAACGTTCAAAAAAAGAAAAATGTAATATTTATTTTTAATTTGAAGAAAGCATTTATTATTTTATCTAAACACAAATTACTCTGAATTATTCTAATGATGCATGGTGAACAAGATGATCGTACCTGTCTACGCATGTATGATAATGGAATTGTTTAGTCCGCTCAAACATTTCGTATAAATATCGTAAATGTCGATTCCAATTTGTAAAAATACGTATTCAAGTCAAACTATTGAAGCTGTGACTTGCACTGCATTTTATCTTTTGATTTTTGTCGCTAACTTGTTTGATATCTGGCTTTTTCAAAATATATTCATAGTGAAAACAAATTGCATTTTTGTTAAGTACAAGCGAAATTCAGCCTTTACTTTTAAAAAAGTCACGTAATACCACAAAACATCTCATTTAATATGTTGTAACCTTTTAATGTAATGAATTATACATGGTGTCAAAAAGTACAATTGGCAGGCAGAAAAAAACCAAAATACACTTTATTCGAAGCATAGTTGAATGATCGAAATATCTAAAACAGCCTCATACTGGTATATTGACACATGTTATATGAATTATTTTGTTTTCTATTTTGTAAGGACAGATTGTCTTCCACTAAAAGTGTCTTGATAAATTTCATATTATAACGAAAACAATTCTTTATTTTGTTCACGCATGGATTCGCGAAAGTTTGAATTTCATCAAATGTTGTTTTAAACATTTTACGAATATGTGTAAACGGCATTTTTATCGACCAATATCCTTCGATTATTAATGTATATTTTGTCAGCAAGACAAATCATTTTGCACAATGTTCACGCAACCAATCAATTGCTGAATAATTACCGCTGAATATTTCGTAAATATCGGTTCAAATTTGTACAAATACGTATTCAAGTGCATTTATCGAAGCTGTAACATACGCTCCATTTTATTCCGCTAAACTTTTTGATGTCTGGCTTTTTAAAATATAATCATAGTGAATAAAAATTGCATTTATGGTAAATATATGCGATTTTCATACTTTAAAAATCATAATTCCATAAAACATCCAATTTAAGATGTTGTAAACTTTTAATGTAATGCATGATATAGGATGTCAAAAAATACAACAAATATCAAAATGCACCTTATTCATAGTATAGCCGAATGTTCGAGATATCTAATACAGCGGTAGACCGCATACTGTCTTGTTGTTGTTGTGACTTATTGACATGTTGGGTGAAAGTACTTATTTCGGCAGATGAATTATCTGATGAAGAATTGCCAAGTCCACCGGTCGGAACTTTCAACACCATTTGTTTCCCAATGGATGAAATTTTCAGACTTGCAATCGAAAGGAAAGAAGGAAATAGGGAGATTAGAATTTCACATTAAATAATAAAGAAAAGCCCCAGTTATTTCATTACATATATAAAAATGTTTTTCAAGAAGAATTTATAATTATAAATTTTGAAAAGATATTTTCTTCACAAAATATTAAATATGTTATTAAAGGGAGAAATATCAGTATACATTTTGTAAAGGTATTACTTTCACTTAATTTTAAATATTAATAAAAATATATAAATATAAAGTTTGAGCAGAAATTTCCTTCACTTCCGATAGGAAAGGGTTTCGTGAGAAGGGAGATTAGAATTTCTCATTAAATAATAAAGAAAAGCCACGTTATTTCATTACATATCAAACGTTTCATTCAAGAAGAAATTATAAGAATAAATTTTGAAAATATATTTTCTTCATTAAATATTAAATATTTTATTAAAGGGGGAAATATCAGTATACATTTTGTAAAGGTATTACTTTCACTTAATTTTAAATATTAATAAAAAATATATAAATATAAAGTTTGAGCAGAAATTTCCTTCACTTCCGATAGGAAAGGGTTTCGGGAATAGGGAGATTAGAATTTCTCATTAAATAATAAAGAAAAGCCACGTTATTTCATTACATATAAAACGTTTTATTCAAGAAGAAATTATAAGAATAAATTTTGAAAATATATTTTCTTCACTAAATATTAAATATTTTATTAAAGGGGAAAATATCAATATACATTTTGAAAAGGTGTTTCCTTCACTTAATAATAAATATTAATAAATAAATATTGGTGGTCAGATATGAGCCACCTCCCAATTTCTGACTAAATTAGTTTACTTTTATTATTTTAATAGGTATTTTTCATGTATATATATTGTATAACCAGGAATTTCTGTGGACTATTTATTTTATATACTTTTATTTTTTTAATATGTATTTTTTATGTATATATATTGTATAACCAGGAATTTCTGTGGAGTATTTATTTTATTAGTGTACATAGTTTCTTTTTCGTATGGGAAAATAGAAACGACCACCCAGAGTAGTTTTATTACCTTCGGAGACACTGGTCTGCGATCTAACAAGGACATCTTTTACGGAGAAAAAAATTTACGAGCTGAAAAATTTATAGCTGTTTGGAAGTGCATAGCAAATTTACAATTTAGGACCCCATCTAGGTGGTCCTGAATAACATTTAGCGAAAACCAATAAGAGATGAGGGGGGAGACGTCTTTACAAAACCACTGGAGCCAATAGACGGCCCAGTGACGAGGGAAAAGAAAAAAGTGAGCCCCAAGAGAAAATCTGGAAGAGGACCAGTACCTGACGTCCTGTCCGAGGAAGTAACATCAAAAAAGAAAGAGTAGAGTGCTGATAGTGTGTAAAAACGAAGATAGTTCCAAAAATGGTGTAGTGGCGACAAAAGACAAAAGAATGACCTAACAGATGATCTTTGCCTATCCCGTGGAGGTAGACTATTGCTAACAATGCAGACCAGAAGTACTCTGAAGGTACAGGTATCTGTAATTTACTATTCCCTCATATTGAATGTGTATAATAATAAATAAATACTGGTAGAGGTACTTTAGTAAATGTAGAGAAATTGTTCCTTCTCTGAAATATAATTAATGCACGTAAGTGCGGTAGTGCGAGTCGGAAAAAGACTCACTAACTCTTTTAATGAGTATTCAATTGTTTCATCTTATTTTTTATACTTAAAATTTAACATTCTGTTAGGGATGTTTTTTTTTTTTATTTTTTATGTCTTTGTAAATAGATATGTAAATAAATGTTTTTCGTTTACTTTTAACTCTTTGTATTTAATTTATATGGGTTAACACTAATATGTCATCGAGTAGTGTTTTTCTTCTTTTTCTTTAATTTAATTGTTTATTAATTTTAGTTGGTTTATCAGGAGGACTAGTTTATAATTTATGAGAGGTTAGGGATTTATATACTTTATCTAGTCCGGCTTCATAAGACGTAGGGCGGCGTAAATAATCACAACGTAATAATCTGATCTTTTTTTTTACTAGAGTAGTTAATTTAATTCAATAATATGGGTAACTTTTATGGGATCATTATAAATTTTCACCGAGGTCCAGAAGCCACGATCACACCTTTAACCTGATAATCCAACACCCAGCGTTTCCGGAAGAAGCATTAACCCGTGCTTACTTTAACTAATGTAGGGAGTTTATGCAATTGGGCATTAGTAACCATCTCCAATTAGGAGGCCCAGAACTTACCAGCATTAGCCCCGGGAATGGTATGGTGACGTGACCTTTGCCAACTTTAAAGCCTAGGTTATTATTTTCATTAATTTTATGGTTACAATACGGGTTTTTTTTCTATTATTATTATTACTAGTATTATGATTATTATTATTATTATGAATATTCTGAGATTATAATTTTAATACTGTATTTAAAATAATTTTTTTTATATGTTTCAAAATTTAACTATTATTTTATCTACTCGATGTCTAAAATTCTTGATTTTAGTTTTTTTTTTAACATAAATAAATAAATTAAATAATTTTTTTTAAGGACAATTTCTCTCATTTTCTATGTCAAGTATAGCTGGCACATAGTTCCACAGTCATGACAATATTTATTGAAAATTACTGAGTAGTACAAATGATACTTATATACATATATATATTTTTCATAAATAAAATATGTTAAGTAAATAGATAAGTTTGTGATCGCAGTACTACAAATTGGGGGTAATTATGCTATTTTGAAAAAAAAAAATAATAATAATAATTTCTGTTTACAAGTGTTTTTACAAATAGTAAAGGAAATGACAAATAATAAAACAGGTAGTGTAATGTAGTGCTTGGCACACAAAACAAATAATTTAGGTAATATTTCTGTATTTATATATTATTCTAAATAATATTTCTGTAGTACAGATTGCTAGGTGCAAAAGTGAAATTACTACTATGAAAGATTTTTTCGGTATCATTTTCGGTAAGTATTTTGTGTATTTGTATTTCTTGAAATTTGTAGAAGCTATTTATATGCGTAAAACCTTGAAATTTGATCAATATAAATTTTGTGTACAAATTTTATGGGTAGCAAATTTAAGAGAAATAAGCGTTCTTCTACGGAGTTTAACAGTTTTTTGTATAAAGCAAGAACACGACTTCAAAATTCTCAAGTTCTAAATACGGATAATAATACCCCTAAAATGGACAATTTACTAAATTGTATCCCCGCTTTTGATGCAAAACGGGAAAATGATATAAATTTCTACGTTAGTCAATTTGATGAAGCGTCTGTACAAGCAGCAATTCCTGTGGAAGCCAAATTAATTATCCTAAAATCTAAACTAACCGACTTAGCTCGCGAGAAACTAATATCAGATGCGGAGCTACATACCGAAACTAATTATGAAAAATTTAAAGAAAAACTTCTGAATGCTTTCGGCTCAAAACTTTCCTCTGGTGAAGCCCACGAGAATTTTTCAAAATTAAAACAGGGTCCAACGGAGTCGATAAGTGATTTTATTCTTCATTTTAATATAGAAGCAGCGAAGTTTTTTGAAATTTCTGGATTATCAAATAAGAATGACGCGAAAAAACTTTTCGAACTTATGAAATTGCATAAGTTTATGGATGCAGTCAAAACCGATATTTCTTTTGAAATTCGAAAGCGTGCGGTAAAATCTTTCTCTGAGGCAACGGAAGCAGCGTTAATTATGGAAGCCGCAATTAACTCTACAAATTTTGCAGAGGTAAACAACGTAAGTAAGGATGGGACCGCGGAGTTGTGTCAAAGCCTAATTAAGCAAAATCAATTGCAAGCCGAGAGTATGGCTAAGTTGCAGTTAGAATTGGAAAGTTTAAAGTTAGCGCAACGAAATAAAGTCGAAAAAAGTACTTTTGTTAAAGACAAGTACTGTGAGATCTGCAAACGCAGCAACCACACGACACAAAATTGTCGATATAAATTTTCTAAGCAATCTGAGTATAAACAGAATTTTCGAACGAATTTTCCTAAGTTCAAACAGGTAGATTTTCCGGGGGCTCACCCTTCAAATTTTACGGATAATTTTCAAGGGTATGGCTTCATGCCAAATTATAATCCTAATTCCACATTTCATTCGCTGCCACCGGCTCCAGGGCCTCAATTTACTACAAATCCTTATCCTTATAATGGTTTCTCACCTCAGAATAATTTTGTTCAACGTACGGGCGCTAATTACCCGAATTTTGGGGGGAATTTTCAAGTTCAGAATACAAATTTCCCTAACACCCAAAATTACGAAAGTCAACAAAACAGAAGAAATGAAGGGAGCAGTAATGCAGGAAATAATTATCGGAAAAATGGAAAATATCAAAAGAAAGGTTTTCACCCGGGAAATGGAAAAGAGGGTCTGTAGATAGCGAGAGAGAGGTCGAAAAGCCCCGTAACAGATCCCCGGATACGCGAGTGATTGCTAGCGTAAAGGGCGCAGATAGTAATAACCTTCCTATTATTAAATTTAAAATCGAAGGGGTTAATGTAGAGGGTCTTTTGGACAGCGGCGGAGCGGTGTCTCTAATTTCATGTGATTTATTTGATATTTTAAAAGAAAAACAGGTTAAAATGAAATTTTTAGGAAATAGAATTCGTATAAGATCTTTTAATGGAGTAAATATTCCATTTAAACAGTGTATTAAAATATCATTCAAACTAAATAATGTATTTACTTCGGGTACATTTTATGTCACGAGTAACAATTTTAGCGGAAATTACAACATGCTACTCGGTTACGATTTTTTAAAAAATAATAGGATGGTGCTTGATTTAAAACAAAATTGTTTAAGAATAAAAAACACTACAATTACAATAGATGAGGAAGAAGACGAGGAAAAGGGGTGCCAGATAAACGCCTCGAGCACGCAGAAAAACAATAAACAGCAAAAAAATAATATGGACAATGGTAGAAAAAAAACTAAGGAAAATAAGTTGATTGTCGCTAGAGCAACGAGAAGAGTATTTTTACCACCGGGGGGCGAAAAAATTGTCACCTTAACTTTTTCGGAAGAGTTAGACCCAGAAAATGATATCTTATTCGAGCCAGATAGAATAAAAAGGGGATTTACATGCGAAGACTCAATACACCAGGTAACGAAGAGTAAAACAATAAATATAATTTTAAAGAATGTATCAGATAAAAAAGTAGTCATACAGGCAAATGCAAATTTGGGTAGAATTACAACACAATTCGATGCAAAGTAGGGAAAGGAGTTAGACGATGTGGAACAGGGTTCGTTATACCAGGTAAACAACCTGACCATCGAGGAAGTACGCAGTCTTAGAGAGGCAGAACTTAGTAAAGAGGATTTTGATTTAGCTCATTTATCCGAGGAGATAAAATTACAGATGGAAACCGTACTAATAGAACACGCCCAGGCTTTCTCAAAATCGTATAAAACTTTGGGTAGTTCTTCTCTGGTCGTCCCAAAGATAAAATTACATCACGACTACCCTATACAGTGTAAGCCCTATAAGACTCCTCATATGGTGCGAGAATATGCACAAGAGGAAATAAAAAAATTACTGGAAGCGAATATTATCGAAAAAAGTAATTCTCATTATGCTTTCCCGGTATTGTTTGTAAAAAAGAAGTCTTTAGATAAACAGAAACCTAAATATAGGATGGCGGTGGATTATCGTTTGCTAAACGAAATCTTAGAGGCATACCCATATGCTATACCGGATATCAAAGAACTTTTACAAAAAATAAGCGGAAAAAAATTTTACACTGTGTTAGACTTGCATAGTGCTTTTTTTCAAATAAATTTACGCCCGGAAGATAGAGATAAATTGGCTTTCATTACAGAAGACGGAAAATACGCCCCAGTAAGGCTAAATTTCGGTTTAAAATTAAGTCCCACAATTTTCGCCGAATTAATGGATAAAGTATTGGGACATTTTAACAAGGAGGAAGTCGGATATTTTATTGACGATGTCATTGTTTAAGCAAATTCCGTTGAACGTATGACTCAGCTATTAAAAGAAGTTTTACAGGCACTCATAGAGAATAATTTAACGATAGAACCCAGCAAAATGCAAGTTTGTAAAGAAGAAATTGAATTCTTGGGGTTTAAGGTTAATCAGAATGGGTACTCCCCATCAACCAAAAATGTGGGGAAAATACAGAAATTAGCTAGACCGAAGAACATAAAAGGAGTTAAGTCGCTTTTGGGTCTTTCTAATTATTTCAGAACGTTAATTCATCACTACTCTGACATTGTTGACCCCTTGATCGAGCTTACGAAAGACAAAGTTAAGTTTAGATGGACGGACGAAACAGAAGCAGCATTCTGTGCCATTCAGAAAGCAATTATTGACAATCCTACATTAAAACCCCCAAATTTCGAAAAGGAATTTTTTCTTATCACGGACGCTTCAAAAGTCGCCTTGTCTGCGGTCTTAACACAGAAGGAAGGCGAGGAACATATTCCAATAGAGTTTTATGGGAGAAAGCTAAAAGAGTCTGAGAAGAGATACCCTAGCAATAAATATGAACTTTTGGCAATCCACGATGCTGTTCAATATTTTAAAAATATCCTGCTAGGAAGGAAGTTTACAGTACTCACTGATTCAAAAGCTCTCACTCACCCTTTAAAATTGGAACATCAAAGTGACATTGTCGCTAGATGGCTGATGAGGCTTAGTGATTTTGATTACTCAATTGAATTTATTGAGGGTGTGAAAAATCCGGCAGATTACATCTCTCGCAATATAAATAATATTTCGGCTCAAACCAAAATTCATAATAATTTGTTCAAAGTAAATGTTAATCTCTCGGAAGAGAATGTGAAAGTCGAGCAACGTAAAGACGCAAAACTTAGCATAATCATTAAGAAGGTAGAAAATAATATACAAAACAAAATTACTCGAAAATTTGAATTAAATGAGAATAATGCACTAATTTTAAAACAGAAATATAAGCACAAACAACTCCTCATTGCTCCTAATAGTTTGGTTTTTGAAATTATACAAGAGGCGCATAAAAGTCATTTCGGGTTCCCGAAAACATACGAAACTGTAAAGTCTCGTTTCTTTTGGTATAGGATGTACAAAGATATAAGGAGCTATTGTACAAGTTGTATCCCATGCAACAAAAATAAGCAACACCAAGCTATTAAAGTACCTATTCAAAAGGTTATTAAGGATGCCCCAATAGGGACAGCCCTACATTGTGATATAGTAGGCAAATTGCATACGACATTTAAAAAAAACTCCTTCATTCTAACTATAATTGATTCGACGTCGAGGTACCTAGAGGCCATACCTCTACGTGGAGTAGAAGCGCAGACAATTTTGAATGCTCTAAATAACTATTTTAGCTCTTTCGGGATACCTAAATCAATTACGACGGACAACGGGCCCTATTTTAGGAGTGACGTTTATTGCCAGTATTTAAAAGCACTGAACATAGAGAGACATTTTACAAGCTGTTACAAACCTAATTCAAATGGAATTGTGGAGGCGAGTCACAAATTGTTAAAGTCATCTTTAAAAAGTATGTGTGACAAAACGGCAGAGTGGGATATTCGTTTACCGTTTTATAAATTGGCTTACAACACCTCAATAAATCGGGCCACAGGGTACACGCCTGCAATGCTTTTTTTTGCACGGGAGGTATCGAATCATTTTACAGCGCTGAATACTTCCGATGAAAAATGCACCCAAGCTTATGTGAAACAGCGTATCAAACACATGAAAGAGATACAAAAACTGTCCTTGGCCAACCAGGAACGCGTTATGAGTGAATACGTCAACAAATATTTTGAAAAAGTCAAAACATTACAGTATAGCGATCAGGTTTATCTAAAAAAAGTTATAAAACCGGGGGCTTTGGAATCAACATGGGAAGGGCCTTATGAAGTTGTAAGGATTTTTAGAAACAATAATTATTTGGTTCAACATATGATTGAACCCCATGCTAAGAAAATTAAGCGCCACATAAGCCATTTCTGGCAACCAAAAGTTAAAATTAATTTGCCTCAAACTAGCACAGAGAATACTCAAGAAGAATAATTTATACAAAGAATTAACATTCAGTCGTTGTTTTTCTTTTTTATTCTCTATTAAGTAGGTATTTATAAATTTATATTCTAGAAATTCGGAGTTTTTGTATACTATTGGTTTTTTCCTCCTCACCTATTTTAACAGTATTGTAAGAAAATTAAAAAATACATGTATATAATAATAATAATAAGTGTATATATAGACAAAATTTTACAAATAGTTGGGGGCCTTTCACAAAAAAAAAAAAAAAAAAATGTAATAATGAATGCACTATTAATAATATATAGGTAAAATATGTTTAGATGACATATATATATATATATATATATATATATATATATACAGCATATAAAATAATAATAAAGAAAAATTTCTTGTACATTCTTAGACGTATAGACAGACATCTGCTTCTGAGTGCTGTGAGAAAAAAAACTACATTTTATTAGATTAAAAACAATTATCATTTATTATTACGGTGAGGAAGGAGTATGGTTGGCGTTTACAGAACTGTATTTTGGATAGAGCGAGCTCAGTATTCAAAATTGCGATGCAGTTTTGTTTTCGTTTCTCTGGGCTTTGAGAAAAAAAAAATCGCACCGGAGAGGCAGGCGAATTTGGGGCCATCCTCTGTCTTCCCTCCAGGTTCGCAGAGCAGTAAAAGGAGAGAAAAGTAGTTTGTTTTTTTATGCAAATGCACAGACTGGTTTTCGTGCGCCGTTCTTCTCCGACCTCCATTGTTCGGGGAGAACCCTCTTTTTTTTTTGCAAATGTGTTAGCAAGGGTTTGCAGCCAGCGGAGGGGGGGACAGAGATTGAAGAGGGAAGCCAAGAGCGAATCCTCTTTCTGGTTTCCGTGACTTATAGAACAACTATAACTTATTATTTATGTGGACATATACTTTACATAATGTTTTCTCCAGTGTACAAAGATTGTACTTAATAATAATAATAATAGGTAGTTGGATATTGCTTACGCAGGTACTTCGGTTAGTATATAAACAATAGTAAGCATATGTACATATGTAAAATAGTTTTTACTTCTTTTATGGCATAATGAATAAGTGTCAGGTACTTCTTTCGTGTATAGAATATTTACGTAATAAGAAAGCAATGTTTTTTTTCTTGGATTGGCAAAATTGGGTACGATGTGTGAAGATATTGATACATATTATTGTTGACAGGAGGAGATTTTTGAATAGTAATTAGGGACTAAAACATATGAAAAAAAATAATAATAAATAAATAAATAAATAAAAAGTAGATTTCTTTTGAAAATCGAAATTAAATAAATCAATACGGTACATGATTAGGTACGGAGTAGGTAAACAAACATGATAGTTTATGGATCAACACGAAGAAGAGTTTATTAGCGGAGAGCCTTAAAACTACGGTTACATATTTTTATTTTCAAAATTCCTTCAAAAGTACTACGTCGGGATAGAAGGTAATGGTTATTGGTATTAAGAAGGGTATTTATGAAAGAGTACAATTTTTTTTGTGGTTTGTAATGTCACTGAATCTAGGTAACAAAAGTAAACATATAATAGTGGTTTGGATGCAAGATTGTAGCGATCAGGATAAACATATAATTTTCTTTTCTTTTTTATAAAGAGATATTATATACATTATAAAGATAGGTATTTTTGTTAAAAGTGAGAAAAAAAAATAAATAAAAAAAATAAAATAAAATAATTAACATATTCCGGAGGAAAGATAGGTAAATATGGTATTTAAATATCATAGCACAACACCGCGGGTGTAGGTATAATTAATTCTTTTTCTAATTATAGAACAACTTATATCACAAAAACATACTTTTTTTTCGGTATAAAATATATTTATTATAATTATTTTCAAAAAAAAAAATTACATTGTACTTGTAAATTGCATAGTGTTGTACAAATATAATACTGGTATTTTATAAGAAAGTATTGAAATTGACATTGATTTAGTGGTAATACTAGGCTAGTATACGCTCTGCACACTTCTTTAATTTTCCGAAAGGTATAGTATTCGGAGATTTTTGAAAACAAAAAAAATTTAAATAAATAAATAAATACATATATTTCAGTTTTTTTTTTTGTTTTTTGCTTAAGAGTTTGATTTATTCACTGGTTTTTACTTATTAACTTTCTGTAGTAGTAATTTAAATGCACATTTAAGTAAAAAAAAAAAATTATATTTCCTTTTAGTGCACATTTTTATAAATATATACAATAGTAACAATTAAATTTTGGAGTAGAAGATGTCTTACCCTCTTTGTAGCAGCGTTGGTGGGGCTCCCTGGATTTTATTTTTTTTCCTTCTGACGCCTGGTTGGGCTTTTTTTTTTTAAGCTTGTGGCCACAGGCGACTCGGGTGAGGCTCTGCACAGCTCAGTGTTCTTGAGGGGAGATAAGCATTTTTCTTGTTTCATCTGTCCTTAAAATGATAAAACAAACAAAATAATAGAGGGAAATCACAATAAATGATTTATATAAATTGACATAAAACATATGAAGACACTTAAGTAAAATTGATGTACACAAGTTTTAGCTTATCGAAATTAAACCATTAAAAATAATAATAATAATAATAATAATAATAATTGTTTTTCTTAGGTCGATTTGTTCTTTTCTTTTTTTTTCTTTTCCTTTTTGTTTCCTACGGTTACAGCAGGTTTCTACAGCCTTTTTCATCCATTTTCTTGCGGGTCAGTATCGAGAGATAATAATATATTTTTTTTCCTTTCTCTTTCTTCTTGGCCATATTTATGGGACCTTTCCGTTTCCAATACTTTTTTTTTCCTTGTTCGCAGTAATTCTTCTCTAGGCAGGGGAAGCATACGCTTTAAATTTCGGGAAGGAGTATTTTGGAAATGGCAGCAAAATGCGTTCCGTACATTCAGACAGAAATATTAAATTTTACAGCTGTAAATAAAATTGTACCATTAGCTATAGTTACCAACAGTCCGACCACGCCAAAATGTGATTTCTTCTTCTTCTGTAACGAGTCAAGGAGATTTCACGGTAGCCGGTGAGTCCCCTGTAACGAAAGAAAGAACTTTGGATAGCATTTCACATAAATTCTATTCGTAAAGTCGGTTATTTTTGCAGTAATTGTCTCAAAATTTAGGTACGGTTAGAGTTAAGTTTAGGGCTCTTTCTAGACAAGAGTTTGGGAAAATTTATTCAAAGGTTTTACGACTAAAGGATAATTTATAAAGGCAAAATGGTAACGTACCTTTTATTTTGCGGCGATCCGACGTCTTTCACAGGATGAGATGACAAAATTTTCAGACGGAAGCTGGCGCCAAGTGGTCATTTCCTCTTCTAGCAAGGGTTGGAGCAACTCATTATCGATGGGATAGAGGGGGTGTTGAGTCGATTAGCGATTTCACACGACCCCCGGTCAAGCGGTTGCTAGGCAAGAAGGGAGGCGCAGAGTCTCGATGTGTTTCTTCTTTTTCCTCGTTAGCGAAGATAGAGCGAGATTTTTTCTCTCTCTTTTCTCCACGGATCCTTCCTCCACTTGGGGAGAGGATGGAGAGCATGACTTCAGGTGGTCGATTTCGTTGTCATGTGTAGACTATTCCCGCTGGATTTTGAAGTCGTTACTCTTGATTGCGGTCATATAATTAAGTGAACTAGAGTTCACATGTATTTCTCTTGTGTTTTTCACTTAGGTGATAATTTAAAAAGAAAATTTTTAAGTAATATTAAAGTGGGAGAGAAGGGAACATTCTCTCGGTAGGACATGTATATATTTCATAAATGTAATTTCTATCATACAATACATTTTTTTCTCTCTAATATATGAACGAAATTTTGTTGTAATTTGTTGTACGTGTTCATATACTTAGCGTTAATGTATTATGTGGATTTTCACTTTTCTTTTAAATGTTACAATGTATAGAAGGTTATGCAGTACAAACTCTTTCTGGGTATCACGTCCTTGTATATATATATAATTTTTAGTGTATTTGGTGTATATTAAGTCATGACTGGTATGATTCCAATGTAAAAGTATGTGCCAGCCGTATTTTGTTCTATGTGTTGAGGCTTTTAGACTTTAAAAGTTTAGTTCAAAATTGCGTTTGCTTGGTATGGATTTTGGCTAATTTTTAAAAGTTATTATTTCAAAATTGGTTATACACAGAGGGGAATAGGGTACGTGAATGTGTTCACCTGTCTTCGACTCCACAAGCGACTGTAAATCTGGTCGACAGACAAACCGTTCTGTGGATGGTGGTCAGATATGAGCCACCTCCCAATTTCTGACTAAATTAGTTTACTTTTATTATTTCAATAGGTATTTTTCATGTATATATATTGTATAACCAGGAATTTCTGTGGACTATTTATTTTATATACTTTTATTTTTTTAATATGTATTTTTTATGTATATATATTGTATAACCAGGAATTTCTGTGGAGTATTTATTTTATTAGTGTACATAGTTTCTTTTTCGTATGGGAAAATAGAAACGACCACACAGAGTAGTTTTATTACCTTCGGAGACACTGGTCTGCGATCTAACAAGGACATCTTTTACGGAGAAAAAAATTTACGAGCTGAAAAATTTATAGCTGTTTGGAAGTGCATAGCAAATTTACAATTTAGGACCCCATCTAGGTGGTCCTGAATAACATTTAGCGAAAACCAATAAGAGATGAGGGGGGAGACGTCTTTACAAAACCACTGGAGCCAATAGACGGCCCAGTGACGAGGGAAAAGAAAAAAGTGAGCCCCAAGAGAAAATCTGGAAGAGGACCAGTACCTGACGTCCTGTCCGAGGAAGTAACATCAAAAAAGAAAGAGTAGAGTGCTGATAGTGTGTAAAAACGAAGATAGTTCCAAAAATGGTGTAGTGGCGACAAAAGACAAAAGAATGACCTAACAGATGATCTTTGCCTATCCCGTGGAGGTAGACTATTGCTAACAATGCAGACCAGAAGTACTCTGAAGGTACAGGTATCTGTAATTTACTATTCCCTCATATTGAATGTGTATAATAATAAATAAATACTGGTAGAGGTACTTTAGTAAATGTAGAGAAATTGTTCCTTCTCTGAAATATAATTAATGCACGTAAGTGCGGTAGTGCGAGTCGAAAAAAGACTCACTAACTCTTTTAATGAGTATTCAATTGTTTCATCTTATTTTTTATACTTAAAATTTAACATTCTGTTAGGGATGTTTGTTTTTTTTATTTTTTATGTCTTTGTAAATAGATATGTAAATAAATGTTTTTTCGTTTACTTTTAACTCTTTGTATTTAATTTATATGGGTTAACACTCATATGTCATCGAGTAGTGTTTTTCTTCTTTTTCTTTAATTTAATTGTTTATTAATTTTAGTTGGTTTATCAGGAGGACTAGTTTATAATTTATGAGAGGTTAGGGATTTATATACTTTATCTAGTCCGGCTTCATAAGACGTAGGGCGGCGTAAATAATCACAACGTAATAATCTGATCTTTTTTTTTACTAGAGTAGTTAATTTAATTCAATAATATGGGTAACTTTTATGGGATCATTATAAATTTTCACCGAGGTCCAGAAGCCACGATCACACCTTTAACCTGATAATCCAACACCCAGCGTTTCCGGAAGAAGCATTAACCCGTGCTTCCTTTAACTAATGTAGGGAGTTTATGCAATTGGGCATTAGTAACCATCTCCAATTAGGAGGCCCAGAACTTACCAGCAAATATAGATATAAATTTTGAGCAGAAATTTCTTTCACTTCCGACACTCACAGATGTTTATGTTCATTGTGTTTGTATCTTATAATGTACTGTTAAAAATAGCACCATCCTCTTAATATTATAGACAGTACTTGTCTTTTTGTTTAAGAAAATGGAGTAAAAACTTTCTCTGCTATTTAAAACTGAGACACCTCTACAATATGAACGAACGAATGCTTTTACAAAATAAACGGCATCTGCTTATATTGATGAAAAATGTAATTTTAAGACAGGGACACTTCTACACATGAACGAACGAATGCATTTAAAAAATACACGCAATCTGCTTATATTGATGGAAAGTGTGATTTTTTTTAATAATCAAATGTTTTATTTTTATATTAGAAAAATTGTAATTAACCTGCTTTGGTGTTATATCTGCAGCTAACATTTATTTTTCCAGTGTATTTCTTTTAAAATGAGTCTTTGAAACTGAAATGAATTAAGTCAATTGAAAATTGTTTTTGTTTTAAAACAGACGGTTTATATATAAATCTTTTATTGCATTTTCATTAAGTGAAGGAAAACAATTCTCTCGATGAAATTGTAAGACTACAAAAACTCTAACTTCCAAGTATTTTTCAATTAATAGTTTTATTAAACGAACTGTGTAGAAAGATTCTTCTGGAATTTCAAGCCAGTTACTGTCTATATTTTTATTTATTTACAAGAAAATAAAGCAGGGGGAATTTAATTAAAAAAAAATCGCTATAAGTTAATTTTAAAAGTGTCGTTAAACATAAAATTTCGTCAGTTGTTTTAATTTAATATTTGAAACAGAATGTTAATAAACGATTTTTTAACACGACACGTTTTGTTTATAAAAATTTCATATCAATAGTGTCACTGTCTATAGATTATAAAATATAATTAATTTCATAAAGCCATGTATTTCAAACACTTCAAATGATTACGAGAATATTATAACGAAATCTTTATCTTTCGATACATTGACTTTTCTAACCAATCAAATTGATTTCTGAACATGTTGTAGAGTTTTAGATTAAAGATTAAGAATTATTGAGATTTCATTACTCAATAAATAAATAAAAAGAATCCACGTACCTTGATATTTGTGTCGGGGTTTCGATTCCATCCATGAATTTCAATCTCCACCGATTGAATAGAATATAATAATGAATAATCACATAGTGAATGATGAATGATGAATAATCATTGAATCTATGAATAATCACATAGCTGAGATTCTATTATTTTAATATTTCACTAATCAAAAACGAAATTGTAATTCCGCGCACGTAACACAAGATTTTCCTTTAAAAACCAGCAGCATTTTCTTATAAAGAATTGTGTCTTAAAATAAATTAACTGAGTCAGTTCACAATCATTACTTGAGAATTGAATATTTTTCACATATTTAATAAGGTAGAATAAGACTTTGAATTAGAATTAGAATTTTTACACACTCAGAATTCAGACTCAAAAACAGAACAACATTTACGTAACAGCTCCGCATAGAAACAGGGCTCGCAGAATTCACAAAATCTACTAAATAAATGAAAGAAAATTATTAATATATATTACAGAAAAATAATGACAGAATTTTTTAAACATAATAATAATTAATGTTCTGGTAATATGATAAAGTTAATGGAATGTCTTTTATATATTTTCTGACGTAATAAACTGCAATTCTAAATATTGTCCTTTTAAAACTGTTCTTTGGTGCTGCCATCTAGTGGGAAGGGCGATATTTAAATCGTACACATGTAAAGAAAAAAAAATCCGATAATCATTAATTTATAAATCTGTGTCGATTTATTTCGTGAAAAACTCATTAATTTCTATAATCGGTACTAACACTAAATTACGCATTTTAATAGAATTTTTCTAACGGTAATATGACATAACGGTGTGGAAGACTCAGAGTGTGAATCCTAATTGCACGTGTCCTGTTTTTTTTTTAAAAACATTTTGCAATTTTTACACGTCAAATATACAATTTAGTTTTAAAAGAAAAATAAAACACTAAATTTTCTACTTGTTTTGCTCTGAAACTTTTTTTTATAGGAGCACCTTTTTGACATACTATTATTTTTTTTAACAATGATTATTTAATGTAGAAAGCATGCAACTCTTGTTGTAAAATTGTAAAAATTATCTTTTATAAAAGTTAATAATATATAAAAACTTCACCTCCTAAATTCCTTTACTATTTTTAGCTCTTTTTTGTCATACTTTTCATACATGTGTGCGTACATTTTATGAAATGCATCATAAGGATTAAGCATTAAGAAAATCAAGCCAATTGAAAAATGTATGTTAAAGTACAGTAAGGGTAGTTTGTTCGTACTCATGTACTACAAAAATACAAACGGAGATAAATGAATTAAAAGATTGGAATTTTGAATCATATATAGACAAATAAATACAATTAAAAAAATTGCATATTTTTACCTTACGAACTTTTACGAACGAAACTACTTCAGAAAATACTACGGAAGTCTAAAGTTTTTTAAAGATTAAAAAATAAAAAATTGATATTTTCTCCACTTACCATGAAAAGTGAGGTATTATTCTCCTTAACACTCTTATTGTATAGTTTTAAACTTTTATTAGGTAATGAATAAAATAAAAAATACCTTTCTTACTACGCGCCTAAAAAATGAGGATCGATTCAAGATTCTTTTAACTAAATTTTATTGTGATGTACAGTCAGAAAAAACATTTTTTTTAATTTCCAATAACATGCTATTGGAGAATCTCTGTCCAGTTTCCATCAACAATATGGAGAACCACACCAAAAGAAAAAAAAGATATTCCCATTGAATTGTTTAGAGATTTACAGCAGTAGAGATTAGACACGTGTTTATAAGTTGTTTATACTTATTTACTTTGAGGAAAATGTATTGAACTTTCCTAACAAGAAACTAATCAACTGAATTGAAAAGAGATCGCTCATGTCACATTCGATGTAAAAAAAAAAGAAGACATGCACATAAATGAACAAAAGTAAGTGAATTTAATGCTTTACATTTGTAGTTTTTTCAAGTTTATTTGGCTCGAATACACTAAGAAATTATTATTATTATTTAAATATATGTTATATTCTGGAAGAAACTTAAAACAACTTTAAAGTTCAAAGTAAAATTATGTTAAATGTCTGTGTGAAATGAAAATGTAATTGAATGTAAGGAAGCAGGTTTTCTGCGTTTGAAAGTTACAGTTTAATTTTTTTAACGAGAAATCGTAACTGAATTATCTGTTAAATAATATTTAATATATTTCAAATTACAAAAGTCTTTCCGTATTGTAACAGGAAAAACGGTATATTATTTTTTTTTGTTTTAAAAATTCAGCTAAATTTACTTGAAAACACGAAAGCTAAAATACGTGGAACCTCAGTTTTTATCAATACTGAATATGCATGGTAATTTCGAAAAATTAGTCAGATATCGCCAAACAGGCCTTATGTGTGGCTTTTTATTGAAATTTTGACGATAATTTGCCAAGTATCGCTAAGTTTGCCCTGAATATAATATTGGCAGCACCGTTAAATATGTATGTATACGTGCGCATGCATGTGCGCGAATATTTTATAGACAAAGACTTAGGCATCTATAGAAGCATACAAGTGTACCCAGGTTTAGAAAATCAAATTTTGTATTGCCGCAAAATATATTGCAAAAGAAAGGGGAAACTTTGTAATTGACAATCGACAAGTTTCCGCCTAAGTATTTTAAAATGTATGTAAGTTTGAAGAAATTGTATTAAAATACGTTTTAAATCAAATTAACCTAATGGTAATATATTTAAAAATTTAATTAATGTTAATAAAGCTAACATAAATAATACTGCAGTAATGTAGAATTAAAATTACAATGAAATTTTCATGTTTCTTTACTGTTACATATTAAATAACCTCTCACGTTTATGTTAATAGAATTTCGTCACAATTATATAAACGTAATTTCATTTTTCAGATCAAGCATGTAATATGTATTTTTTCATAATACTGCATCCAAAACAATATCTAATCGAGGGAAACACGTATTTCAGTGTAACCAGATAGTCGAAAGTCAATTTCCCCAAAATTTATGATTTTTTCCCCAAATCAGTGATTTTTTTAGAAAAAGTCTCCAACTCTGTATCTACTGTAAAAAATAAATTTTCAATTTTCGATTTTCCACTACAAAAGTTATTTAACTAATAAAAGATAAAAGGTTTTTTCCAAATCAAGCCTTTTTTTGAAAGAATTCCCTTTTTACAGAAAATAAACATTTAAACTTGTATATCTAATTGATTATCGTAAAATCTTCCATCTGCGCAACCTACTGAGAATAATTTCTGAACCTTTAGTAATACAGGGTTAAAAACGAAAACCTGAAAATCATCCAGTCGTTTCATGTTTATTTATGTTTACCAGATATCTAAATCTAAAATCTTATGTACTCCCGTTACAATTTGTTTTGATGGAAAAAAATATATATATAAGGCAGAGTATAAGCATGGTACGTTGAATGTTTCAGGTTCGAGTCCTGGCAAAGATCAGTTTTTCACTCATGTTGGTTTAGTGTATTTCATTGTCTCATAAAAGGTGTTCATATATTGTAAAATAAAGTAATCAGACGTAGTGTTTACGCTTTAATATATATATATATATATATATATATATATATATATATATATATATATAATTATATTCAAAATAACATTTAGTTTAGGGGGGAAGGCAGTAATGTTTTGTAACATTAATTATTCAGAATTGCGTTTACTGTATATTTGTTTATTGGTGCATTAAAGAGTTAACAAAGATTAGAATTTTAAAAAAAAGAAAGAAACTGAGATTAAAACTAACAATAGAACTTCCACTGTCAGAACGTTGAAGAGGTACATAAATGGTTAAAAATTATGAAAATAAACGTGTAAACTATAGTGTTATAAAGGAGGAATACAACCACGAGAAAAAGGATTGATATTTCCGATTTCGATACTTTATTTTCATTATGAAGATAGACTGCTGTCTATTTCGAATCAAAATAGAGTTCAAGACATATCCATCCAGTGTTGCCAAAATGACTTTACGTGAAAAAATAAAGAAAATTCCCAAAGTTTTTCCCAAAAAATATTGATAGTCCGTAAAAATTTCCCCACGAATTACTTGTCCCCAAAAAAATCCCCTAAAGGTTCAAAATTCCCGAAAATGGAGACAAAATCTCCAATCTGGCAACACTGACGTATTTCTAGGCTACTTGATACGACTAAATGATTACAATTTTACACATATTGCATTTATCATTATAATTTATTTAGATAATCTATTTCTCAGTGTTATTTTTTGTTCCTGTATTTTTCTTTCTCTCCGGTAAGAAATCTATTTAAATATAGAGAGTGTGTTTTAGTGTGTGTCATACTGTTCTCATATTAAGTAGTAGAGTACAATTTCCATGTTCCGGATAGGATTAGTAATGTTTTATACCTAATTTTTCTCAAAACATTTGAGCTAGATATAGTTGTGTGTAAGTCATGTTCATTGAATTTTGCGTCGACTATTTAGTCTTTTATTAGGAAAATCCTGTATTGCATTTCAGAAGGTTTTCGAAATATTATCATCGCTGACAATACAACAGATTTTTTTTCTAAATAAAGAACCATACTTGTTCCCTGTAACACTTCACCTTTCTTCGGTCATCTGTTATTTGAGAAAAACTCACATGCCGAGTTTTTGTCATTGCAGATGTTAACATCTTAAAATATCAAATAATAATGTTACTTCTTTTGTGACATAAATCATTTAAATATTTTCTTTAATTCACGATTATTAGCTTCCTCAGTCCTAATTACCACGCATGTGAATGTAAACCGTATATATACGTATTTGTAGGATTTCAGTTTGAACACTTCACTTCATCAAATGAACTGATACTCTAATGCTATTATCCATGATTTAAATGCGTGAGCTGTAAATACTTCGGAACGCGAGTTTTGGCAATGAGCCAGTTTTCTAATTTTTGTTATGAAGCAAGATATAAAATGAATATAGCCGGTAAAGGCGCTATTAGGCCTAGTAGGATTATCGTAAGGTAAATTTATTGTATAGTTTTGACCAAAAGTGTATTAGTTGAAATTAAAGTTCGTATTTTGTTGTTCATCGATTATTGGTTCAGTAAAGCGACTATTTACATATCATCTACTTACATATATTTAAGCTTTCACTTCACGTTCTATATAGCTAAACATTTTTGCTTTAAAACCATACAAAATAAATGTCAGCACCCGTAATGATTTATTTATAAAGTAAATGTACTTTTCATCTGACTGTACTATAAACTTGAAATTTTCAGTATTAGTAAAATGATTTTATTTTATCTATTTTGTCATTATATGCGTATTTATATTGTTATTCTAACTTCGGGTATCAGAAGAAGTTATGAGAATTGCTTATTGGATAATTAGATTTTTAGATTAGCCTTGTTAAAGTTTGCAGCGTACTATCGCGATACTTTAAACTTCGAATAGAACACATATTGCAACCTTTAAATAGAAAAGCATAATGTAGCATACTTTCTCTTTCATCTATAGCAGTTATTGTATTGTTGTTATTCATGAAATTCAACACAATAAGATCAAATATATATCTGATTTATCTGGAGAACCAGTCAAATTATATAATTTAAATATATTTTTTTCAAATGTCCCAAGTAAATTATTTATAATGGAGAACCTAATTTGGTGTACGTTACAAAAGTGCATAAATTCCGATGCATTTAAGAATAAATATCATCATCAACTTGTATTCTAAACAATTTCCGCACATAGACGATAATGTATTCGAATTATCTTTTGTAGAGCCATAAAGTTAGTAAAAATTCTACATACAGTGCCTTCAATAGAATTCGTGCTGTATTGCTATGACATTATACTATGCTGATCGCAGTGACATTAAACTAAAATTTCTTTGCCTTTTATATTATAAAATATCCAGTTGAAAGCATTAAATAAAACATTTTAAATGTTTTTAAACGTTTTTTTGCAACAACTACATCTAATAGACAATCATCTTCAGTCCGTTATACAGGGTGTTCTAAAATGGACTGACTGATTTTAAAATTCAATAACTTCCGAATGGTGACAGATACTTAAAAAATTCTTGCAGGTGAGTATTGTATGATGTCAGGAGTTTTTTTTTCTGCGATTCCTGATTTTAGATCGAATTATCAGCAACAGATGACACTGCGAGTAATCGAGGCAAAAGCAGAAATCACCCAGCATTGATGTGAAGGAAGGAAGTTCAATACATGGACTGGGTCTAATTCGCTAGTAAAATCGTATTCAGAATCGGGCCCTAAGAAGAAGATTGTAATTGCGAATGAGACGCACTCCATGTATTGAACCTCCTTCCTTCACATTATTTCTGGGTGATTTTAGTTTTGGCCTGCATTGCACTCCTATAGCTCGCAGAGACATCTATTGTTGGTAATTCGAACTGAAATCAGGAATCGCAGTAAAAATACTGCTGACATCGTACATTATTCTCCTTCAAAAATATTTTAAATATCTATCACCGTTTCTGTGTTCACATAACACCACATTTCGCTCAATCCGTATTTTTAGAATACCAATTTATGCATTACAAAAATCGTTACATGCTTTTTAATTATTGAGTATAAGTACATGGTATAGTTTAATATATCGGTGCTTTAATTAGATGAAATAAATTAATACAAAATCTGAATAAAAAATTTAAACGAAAGTTAAAATGCCTTCAAAAGATCAGAAAATATTTCCATTTAATATCCTACTTATCAGGGTATGATGTTCAATATTTAAACTTTCTTTAACATTTATATATCTAAACCGATTCAATTAAAAAATATATATCTTAAGACAATAAATAACGTCTTTTTCACCCTATCCAAAGCATGTATTGAATTACATTTTTATTATTAGTTAAACAAAAAAAAACCGTTTCTTCATTTAACCTATATTTTCTGTTTAATTATTTTTATCTTAGGAAAAAACGTTTAAAAAAAATTGGTATATGATACTACATTTGTACTAAAACTAATAGTTTTTAAAGTGCATGTAGTAAACCTACGACAAAAAAAAGGAAACTCTTTTAAATTATTACAAATTTCATGATTTTCCTTGTTTCATCTATGCTTATGTAAGGTAACGAAAATATTTAAGATTATTCTGATTTATAAATAGCGTAAAGTAAAATGTAGCCGATATTTAATTTTATGAAAAATGAATAAAACATTCAGGCGCACAAATTTAAAGTTCTAAAGAAACATTTATTATTTTCCAATAAAATTCGTTCGAATATAAAAGTTTAAAAAAAGAAAAAGAATCTTAATATATCTAAAATCCTACATATAAAACTCATGTTACAAAAAGGGAACTCTTTAAAATATAAAACAAGTAGTAAATACAGAACAAGTAGCAAACATAAAATAAGGAATAAATACACATTTTCTTATATTTCAATATAAATGCGTATTCGATGGAATAAAATAACTGTAAATGAAACCTATAAAGCTGCAATGGGGGAAATGAAATAGATTAAAATTTGTCTTTAGTAAAGTAATACGAATCGGCTTCAAAGTAAATAAAAGTGAATGCTGTGATATTTTATGTTTAACGTTCTGTAATTTTAAAACGGTCAATAAAATTCCAACTTCAAAACTTTTTCCCCTTTAAACATATACTCGGACAATAAAACTTCCATCTGACGGTTAAAGTTTTTATTGATTTCGCAGTTTCAGAAAATTATTACTGTTTGAAAACCTTTTCTTGCACTCAATTTATAGAATGATAAATCGCATTTTCTTCAACATTGTAAATATAGATAAATATCTGCATCTACCACAGCTGTGTTTATGATGCATCTTATAGTAGTAATTTTTTCTGTATTATATTATATGCATAGTTATATATATATATTTTTTCTGTCTCGCTTTATCTCTTTTTCTTTATTTCTGATCGTCATATGCAGATGTATAGAATGCATAATAAATAATTTTGTGTATGCATAACGTACTCTTATGAATATTTACGTGCATATACACACAAGGATACCACGTTACCATATTAAGGTGCATTAATACTGTAGCTAAAATGAGAATGTGTGAAACCTTGAACAAGTTCCTGAAATACTTGTAAAGGGAAGACAATGTGTAATCCAACATACTTAATGCAAATTCTTCAACTATCCAAAAATGACACGTATTTGAGAGACATTCGTTCTTCATATCCGAAGCCTAAGAATTGTAACCATTCACATGCATATTCGTTTTCTATCAGAAACCCACTTCCACATTTCCCCTTTCATACAGATACAGACTAATAACGGCGTTTGTTTTACATTCTTTCTGAGAATGAACGGATATGATTATCAATTGCATATTGCCTCGCATTGTACGTTTTTTTTAACTTTGCGTTTTTTACTCGAACAACGTTTGCTTATGGGCAATTTAATGGCTTTTCCGTCATATTAATTCACGGAAGTTATATTATTTACTCTTCACTTTTCTAAACATTTCCAAGAAATTTTAAGGTGGAATGTTTATTTCGATTATGTGCGAAAGAAATACTTATTTTTTTATAATTTTTTTTTAACTGGGGAATCGGGAAAAATTTACTTAAATGTAATAAAATGCTTATTATAGTGAAATCTGGGTAAGTTGACCACTCGTGTTCTTGGCTATTGTATGAGTTGTACCAGCTTATGAGGAACCGAACAGTCGGATACATGATTCAATAAAGCTAAGTTAATACATTGGCTTAATACGACATCCGGTCTAGCATTCTCTCACTCTTAGAGAATGCTAGACCGGATGTCGTCCGGACGGCTTAATTGGTAAAGCACTTGGTAAGCTATACCACGGGATCCGGGATCGAACCCCGGTCTGGACATTTTTTCAATCTGTTAATTGTACGCTGTTTAGTAAAGTGATAATTTTCATCCTTTGTATGTTAATATATCTATTTTAGACAATTATTAAAGTACTCTTCAAGCACATAATTTTAACCTAACAACCCATGACATATCAAGAAATATATCTTTACTGCAATAACCCTAAGTAACATAAATAGTGCTCTCAGAAAATATGCAAAATTAAGGACACAGTTATTGCAACTGATGGTTTATAACCAAAGCATGAAGAGCGCAATTTCTTTTTGTACAAGTAACTTTTTAATTCAAAATATGCATTGCAAAGTATTTTAAAATTTCTACTTTTTTAAACTGTACTAATTAGATTTTTCAGGAAACTAATAAAGTTTCCAATACACAATGATTTGCTGTTTCAATTAAGTCTGAATTAATGGAAATGCTATTGAAATCAGGAGAAAATCTATTTAATTTTAATTTAATAGAGGTTTAATGTTTACAGAAAATAAAAGAAACTGAAACTCTTTTGTAGTTTAAGACTCACGACAGCGCAACGAGAAACAAATCATCACTAAGACTTAAAATGGAAATTAGCATATAGATTAAGTTTAAATTAGAATTTCGTAAATG
The DNA here is from genome assembly GCA_963931845.1 of Maratus michaelseni. Taxonomy (NCBI): domain Eukaryota; kingdom Metazoa; phylum Arthropoda; class Arachnida; order Araneae; family Salticidae; genus Maratus; species Maratus michaelseni. The sequence goes on along the minus strand of OZ007591.1, from coordinate 285,540,690 downwards.
GAATCGCTTAATATTAGGAAAGAAAAAGTAATTTATTAAATTAGTAATATGTCTTGACAGAAAGGAAGGCATCATATCACATGACAAAAAGGTTTCTGAATGCTCTGAATTAATTAATATATCGATGATTTTCTATTTTTAATGTTTCGTACTTAAAAAATAAAAACAGGACCATTATAAGATCACTTCTGAGTCTGTTTGCCCGTCTGTCACAGTTCTTTTTCTGGTAAACTATGGGACGTGGAAAGTTCAAATTTGGGAAAGTAGTAAATACTTTTTACACACATATTTTCAGAGTATTAGCCATTCACAAATATACTTAAGAAAATTTTAGAGGGCTATTTAAATTATTTGGAAAAAATGGGGTTTTTTGTATAGCGTGTGGGGTATCGTGTGAAAGATCTCGCAATACCGAACTTAAAAATACATTTGTTTTAATTTTGGTATTATACTTTCAGAGATATCGTCTAAAATGCACTGCAAAAATATGTTCCTACCCCTCTATTTCCGAATTTTCTGAAACTAAAATTATAGAAAAATTAGGGCTAGTAGAAGTTTATTTAAACCTTGCGATCTTCCTAGGTAACATAGTTTTTGAGAAAAACACATTTTTCCGTCATACGCAAGCTTTACTTTTTGAACGGTCATGGAGGATGTTGAAGGGCGCTCGAAGTATCTATCGACGCAGAATCTTCCACGGATACATCATAATGATTTTCGAAAAGAATTGTCGGTAATTAGCAGAGATATTAATTAAGTTACTTTAAAAGAAAATTTCTTTTTATATATCGTGCAGAATATATTTGGTAAGAAATCGTAACATCAAACTCAAAAATATATTTATTTTATAAAAATGAAAAATACCAACATTATAAATGCACAAATAATACACAAGAAAGCAGCAAAGAGCTATTTCGAATCCACAAGTGAGATTCTTCTACAGTGCCAAAGAGAAAAGCACAGCGTGCTAGGAAAAGCAATATTGGGCGAAACGACAGAGGAAGGGTGGCTTATATACCCGATGCGGGTAGAAAACCCTCCAAAAGCACCAATGAGAAGAAAGCAGCATGAAACTACTGAGTGGACAAGTAGTGATATCTACCGAAGTACAAAAAAAACGAAAACCAAAAACGGGAAATTTAATTAATGCTTTCAAAATACTTGGAAAATCAGGAATACTAGATAAGTCATTGACTAAGGAGTGAGAATTTTTAATGATGTGGTAAGCTTCCCAAAAATCACAATCAAGGTTAGAAGAGCATTTTTAGATAATATTGGCTGAGGAAAAGTTGAACCTTTGTTGAAAAGACCAACAATGTTAAGCAATCGGAGAACGTTTAAGCTCCTGATTTTTACCATAACATCCCTGCTCTTTTAAATGAAATCTAAGAGCACGTTTAGTCTAACCAATAAAAGAAAGACCACACTGGCAAGAGATTTGGTAAATACCCCAGTTATCTGTACGATCAATGGGGTATTTGAGATTTGAAAAAAGAGATTTAATTAACAGGAGAAAAAATAACATTGAATTCAAACCTTCTTAAAATTTTAGCAATTTGATGACTGATTTTAGGAAAAAATGGCAAAACAACTGAAGTATGAGAGTTGGAATTAAAATTCTTACCAGAATGGACGGGTATCGTCAATTTCTTATAAGTAGAATTTATAATATTAGAGGAAGAACCACGATAAACAGCAATAGCTTTAAGATAATCAAGTTCAGCACTAAGTAACTGAGAAGTGGAACAAATATTGGAAGTGCGAAAAACAAAAGTATTGAAAACAAAAGTATTATTTCTTTTGTTCTTGTCCACTCAGTGGTTTCATGCTGCTTTCTTTTCATTGGTTGCTTTTGGCGCGTTCTCTACCCGCATCTGGTATATAAGCCATCACTTCTCTGTCGCTTTGCCCAGTATTGCTTTTTCTAGTCCGCTGTGTTTTGCTCTTTGTCACACAGAAGAATCTCACTTGTAGATTCGATACAGTTATTTGCTTCTTTTTTATGCATTATTTGTGCATTTATAACGTTGGTATTTTTTTCCTTTTAATATTATTGCACAAAGGTTTTATTTGTTATTTTTATATATTGCATAGATTTGTTTTAATTTTAGGTATTAGATTTTCAGAGATATCGTCGAAATTATACTGGAAAAATATTCCCCACGTCTCCTATTTCCGAATCTACTGAAACTAAAAGTAAGAAAAAGTTAGGGATAGTAGGAGTTTATTAATTAATAAATATAATGTATGGAACCCTTTGAACTCGAGTTATACTCGCATTTGACCGATTCATGTATTTTAAACTGGATAAGTTTGGTAATTATAGTAATAGGTATTTAGCTTTCATTCTTTAAAAGGCAAACTGCATTTGAATAAAAAAAAATCACTGTATTTAAAAAGCATAAATAGAACTAGCCAGAAAAAATCAATTTGATTAGAAATTGTTTTTGCAAATATTTAAATTTCAATTTTCAGTAACTTACCTACAAAAAATTCTGCGTCATTTCAATAATCGGACAATGTTTGAAACCAAAAACGAAAGTTTGTGATTGCCAAATTGCTATGTTAATTTAGGCGCGCTATAAGAGTTACTATTTTTAAATAATTTTAAAGCTTTATTACAATATTATACATCAGGAAGACGACCCCCCCCACACACACACTGCACCTGCCACTGAAACTACTTTCATCATCATGAAACATGGGTATGGCAGCAACTCTTGGATATTAGATTTAGAGTGTTTGCGTTTAATTTTTGCCTAGTAGCCTTTCGTATTTTAATTTTCTATATTTGTGTAGCAAATTTAATTTAAAATATTCAGTCATTTCAGTTTATATATTAGAAAGGTATTTTTTAAAAGATAAAATAACTATTTATTCAAAATGCCAATTAACGATTCCACCTGAACACACAGGAATACTATTGTTGCTCCTTTCGGACGTCTCCGAATTCATTCGGGTTTAGAGTGCATTTTGTGCGAAACCGCACACCCCCACATGTTTGGGACATAATTCGTAAATATGCAAATTTATACAGATATAATGGAAAAATGTATAAAAACGCCCCCTATATAACTTGTAAAATACATATTAAAAGAGCTTACATATTTTTTTTAATCTGATCCAAAAAAGTATAATACTTCTGTTATTTTTTCAATCAAAATCTCCACCAGTAAACTGTAAAAATTATATCGTAAAATGTCCGGTCATTCAACCGTATTTATATATGAAGACTACTTGACTATATTAAGTAGCTTTCTCATTGGTCAATATACTGAGAGATTAAAGTTAAGGTTATACAGACAACTTTTGCTATATTTTTATATATAGTAGTTTGCTATATTTTTTTTACACTCACCAGAATATTGCAAATCTGATCTATAGGCTTTTAATTCATCGACTCTTCATATTAATTAACGGAACGCAGCAACCACTTAGTTATTTTTAACTTTTTAACATTAGATGAAATTAACACTTACGTATTAATAGTATTTTTTTATTTTTTTTACAATATATACAGTCATTAACAAAGGTTTAAGACTACTCGATGTTTCTCACAATATTTAAGACCGCTTGACATTATGGCAATCCGAATTCCTTGCTTAAATGCCTAGATACGGTCCTCAGGCTTACATGTCTTTCTCCGGAAGCAATTATTTTTTTACTGGAATTCCTAGGCGAAAACACAGCTATTCGCCGCGTAATATGGCCGTCTCGAGACGTTGTTGCTATTGGTCGGCCTGATCATTGCCTTGCATTAAATATCCCACCCTGTTCATGCTTCAGTTGGCATTATGTACCTCAGTCCTGCTTACATGTAGTTTTTTACGCATTTGCCGTTCAGAATATGTCTCGTCCTAAGAACGAATTTTTGTTCTCTTCAAACACAACTTATTTCTAAAAAAATGGTAAGTTTTTTTTTTTTTTTTTAAACAAAAGAAGCATTACTTTATAACTCGTTATGTAAGAGGCCTTGACGTATAAGTAATTTTTCATACAATACGAATAAATTTTTCCTAAATTATTGTTTTATCAGGATACTTTTTAAATAGGTCCTTTTAAAAATCATTTTCCGTTGCATCAATCAACAACGCAACAGTTCGATATAGTAAATATCATCCCTGAATTATTATCCTTTTATTTTATTTTATTTATGTATTATTAATTTTTTTTTACAGTGCGGTACATTTCGGCAGGGTACAGTTTTTGCAAATGAATGTCGTCTTATTTTAATGATGGCTACTCTAGTTTTATTGTTCGCTAATTAAACTAATTGGTTCGTTTGTTATATCTCGTTAAAATACGAAATTTTTCGCTTTGTTTTGCACATTTTCTCCCAAAATACAGAAAATTCACCAATCTAGCATAATTTTTTTCTGAAATCCTCTAATTTAAAGCTGCATTTTCCTTAAAATACAGGCATGTTTTGGCAACCATGCTTCTTAGTACTTTTTGTATTAGAAACGGAGTTTTTACGTATGTCAGCTTCCCTCCAAATATGAAAAAGTTGAAAACGTTAGTTTTAAATTTCCTTAAATTCTCGAGTCAAAAGACGAAAATTTCTTCAAATAGCAGAAAATATTTTCCAATCACAGGGGTGTCCTGGCAGCTTGTTGCCTGTATTCTTCACATGTTTTGAAAAAAAATTTTTAGAGTGTAGGGGGTACATAAGACATGGTAATGAGTGATTAAACATGCAAAATATTTTCAGTATTTCATATGGTTTGCAACTTCTTTTAAACCCATATCGTTGAAATTTGTTATAAGTGATTTACTAGCTCAAACCCCTGTTATTTAAACTATGAAATAACCACTATATTTATATGAATGAATATACATATTGTGATTTGTTTTAATTTGATAATTTAATTTTTTTTTCAAAAAATAACATTGATATAGATCACAAAATACCGTTGATTATTTATTTATTATAAAATTCTATTATATTTCTATTTCTAAGCAAACAATCTTTATTTTTTTAATCTTTATTTATCAATTTTAAAAAAATTTTATTTTTTAGAACATTGCAACAGTTTCAACCTAAAATAAATAAAGGAAATAAATAATTTGCAAATATCTCAAAACTAAGCTTGTTATATTGTTTGTTAATATTTCCCAATTTAATGATACAAAATTAAAACGAATAATAATTTTTATTTACTAAGAATAAAACTTAATTCGTTTTGTCAGAAAATGTGTAAACTGAAAAATTCTAATTAAATTAGAATTAGAAGTTAAACATTTTCTATTATCATAGAATGGAGTAAAAAATTATTTGATTACACTTTTAAAACTGTAATGGTTAAAGAAATGCTGCATATGTTATGTTTCTGCATATATGTATATTAATAAGACTGAAACCACATTTTTGAAAAATTTTATTTAATTAATGAATAGAGTGTTATTCGGATACAAAAATCCATTCGAGTTAGACTCAAACGGAATTCGAAAGTCTTTGCATAATTAGATTATGCAAAGTAAGAAGGAAAAAAATTATTTATAAATACATTTTCCTTCATTAAAAATATTTTTTTTTAATAAACAAGAAAGAAAAATCATGCATCAAAAATAGATAATGAAACACTCTCTAATATTTTCAGAATACTTTAACAAAATTTCACTATTCAGGAATGCAAAGAACTTACCCAAATGTACAAGGTCAAGGTCAAACCGGGCGGGGTGGCCTACCTTTCGGCTTAATCTCAACTAGTCCCGGCCAGCAGGTTTGTTTACCTAATTATATTGAGCATTACTAAATTATACTTTGTGATATTGAGCAATAATTATTAAATATGTGATTCTGAAATACACGTTCTGAAAATACTAGATTCCAAAAATACAAATTCGGAAAATACAACTTACCAATCCTACTTAGCAGTACTAAATACTTCTATGTGATTCTGAGCAAGAATACTACCATATAATAATACTGTAAGAAGTAAATAATAATAATGGATAGAAGTAAGTACTAAACAAACAACAATGAATGAATAATAATAATAGAGTAAACAATGATAAATTATGCTAGAAATACTATATAACACTGTATTATGCCATTAAGTATAACTAAATAGCTAAGGTTAGAGTTTATGTAGTGTGTAAAGGTCATTATTCTTATTAGATGTCCTCAACCTCCACTATGTCCAATGGAGGCAGCATGAATAAGTATTGATTGCGTTCTTGCAGAAACATACAATCTATTACTTTTTGAAGCAGTTTTGGCTGTTTCAGCACGTAGGCAAACCAGGCCAACAGATTCAGTTGTGATGGCTTTCTAATGTGATGGTAGGCAGTCACATAACACATTTGAAAATCAGATTTAAGCTATAACTGTCCATTGCCAGAAATGTATTCCAATTCCTTTATGCGCCCTGTACAGGATCTACAGATTCGTATATAATATACATAATATGCTAAAAATTACTGTATTCAGAAAAAGGCATAACACAGTTGAAAATTCACTTTCAGCAATTTCTACCAATGAAAGGAATTATACTTGATTTCTTTTGTACACCCTGTACGTTATCTACAGGTTTTTATACATGCCACATAAGCTAAAATTTATTGCATGGAAAAACTCATAACACTTTTAAAATCACATCTCCAGAAATGTTGGTCCTTAGATAAAAATATCCCGCAAATGTTTCTCCCCATAGACTATAATGTAACGGAAGTCTTTTGAGTACTCTATTAACAGATATGATATGCACTTCATATTCAATAGCGAACTTCCCATTGTATACATCTATAATATATATTTATTATATTCCGAATATATTTATAAGAATTAGAGTATAGACAGAGGGTAGACAGACGACAGATAGGTGGCAAACAAAGAAATAGAAATCATAAACAAATTTCATCTACGTTGGAAAGTATTCAGAATGAGGCATAATATAAAACGACTAATTAATATATTACAAACATCGGTAAGAATATTTTGTTATAATTTTTTAGTAAAATCTAAATTAAATATTATAATGTTTTGCAATGATTGATATTTCATAGTTTATTTTTCCTTCTTAGCCGTAAATTGTGCGTAGCTTTAAAAATAAAATTAAAAATAGGAGAAAATAGGATGTATATTTCTATATATACATTCATACATATATATATACATCGAAAGTATTCCTTAACACTATATATATATATAACAAAATTTAAAATGTATCGCGATAAGCCAAAGTATTTTTATTCCCTCCTAGTCTAACTTACTCTATAATATTTATTTCCTCCGTTTATTAATGTATTTTAACTCTATTTATTCCAAAAAACCTCATATCTAAATTCAATATTTTAATGGCTGCTAATTAGTTCAATAAATCGCGTCTTTATCTTTAAATTATAAAACTCCCTAATATTCATACTTTTAAAAAACCCGCATGATTCCCTTTTAATTTTCTCAATTCCTAAAAAGACTGTATTTATTTTAATAAGTTCCGATATTAAAAATAATTCGCCAGATCATAAAATCTTTTTCTTATATTAAAATGTAAAAACATTTATTCTAATTCCATTCTGGGTATGTTCCAAATTCGATGAACCATTTCTCTTATTTTCTTTTTTCCTTTCCCTAAAAGTCAAAATCATTCCATATTCTCGAACCAATTAACTAACGGTAATCAATTAAACTAAAACACTCTGGGTCATACCTGAATCATCGAACATCATGGAATTTTCTGGAATCTTCCTAGCGGAAACCATTTTATTCCAATATTCTGGAGCCTTCACATAGATCCCGGTTATCCCGGCTCACGATTGGCGCACAGGCCCTCACGTGATCTCTGTATCCCTACTCTTACTGAAAGGATATATCGCCGCTTTTTCCGCTTCGGAGAACATTCGAAGATTCGAGCAGTCGAAGAGATGGGCGCTGGATCGGTGTTTGTTTGGTTAAATCGAATCTCTGCCTGGTATTAGCGAAGTGACCTGTAGTTTTTCTGATGCTATTCGGAATGAATATTTATATAAGTTAACCATCCGGCTTCTGCTGTAATGAAAATTTGGTCATCAAAACTAAAAGATGGCTCGAGAGAAACCAGATCTACAAATGATATCGTTTACGTTTCTAAATAAAAGTTTGATTGTGTTGTTCGGTGAAGTTTTGTTCTTATGCAGACGCACACACGCCATCTACTGTGGATAACACGACTGCCATAAATCCGAGTGCGGAAACATCCTCTTCGGTTGATTATGTGAAAAGAACACATCTTATTTTCAAAAAAACATTTATTAGAAAATGGTATTGCTCAATCAGCTCGTCCCTAAATATCATCACAGAATTATTGAGTCGACAGGATTTATATGTGCGACGTAGGATGCGAGTGATGGAACATTTTCATGGTACTTTTGTTCGGATCGGAGACTGGTGTTTTTACAGTACACCAATACACGATAGTTCGGTGTTATCAAGAATACAAGATTTTGTAATGCTTGGAATTTATTCTGTATTGTGAAATATGTTCCAAAATAACTGTGAGTTAATATTTTTATTTAATGATATTTTTATTTATTGATATTTATTATTTCAAGTTATATTTAAAATGTTTTATTTTCTTGTTCCTCGTTGTTTATTTAATAGTCTACTTTGAAATTTAAAGGTTTTATATACTATGTTATACTGATTAAATTTTTGTTTTAGAAATTTATTTCTGTTGCAAATATGTAAATGTTGTTAAGGTTAAGTATTTAATTAATTAATTTGATTATTTAGTATGATACGTCATCATAATGTTATAAACAGTGGTATAAATTTTAGACTTTCACATTTTAAGATCAGATAATTTTAAGGAGAATTCTATTGTTTTTCAGTATGTTACTGAGATCGTAAATTACATATTTATTTACTAATTTCTCTATTTCGTTATTGGTATATAGTGTTATAAGTTTAAAATTTAATGTTTTTAAGATCCGGATATTTAAAAGAAGATCGAGTTAACTCTTTTGTTAGATTAAATATTATGGCAAAACCAAAATTTATAGCATTTGATCCAGATTTAGGAGTTGAGATACAAGCGTGGTTAAAATACTTCGATGATGCTTGTGAAAAAGAAAAGAAGGATGATGATTGGAAGTTTAAAAATATTTCTCAAAATTTAAAGGGAGAAGCTCTTAAGATTTACATTAACGATTGCCTTAATTGCACTAAATATGACCAGATAGCTGATATCTTAACTGAGAATTTTATTAAGGTAAATATCCCGAAATTTTCTGAATTTTCGGCTTTAAAATTGGATAGTTTAGTCCATCATTACCAAGTAAACCTAATGCAACTAATTTTGACATTCCTCGATATAGTGTGCAGCCTAATATACCAAATTTTCAACAATTTAATACTCCTAGGCATTGGATTCAGTCAAATCGGCCCAATAGTCAGTTTAATTCTCCTCGAAACTGTGTTCCTCGACCAAGCTATAATGTTCAAAGACATAGAAATTTCCAAAACAGAGTACAAAACAATTATTTTCAGAACCAGTAGCCATCTAGGCCATGTAGAATTTGTTTAAACAAGGGTGTAATGAATGCTTTTCACTGGGAAAAAGAGTCTATTTTTAATAACAGTTCAATACCCTCGGATACTCTTCCAATTGGAACTCCTAATGTTTGACAATTAATTGTGTATGGATATACGAATAATTATAATTTACCGTGTGTCGTCGATACTGGTTCAACCATCGCAATTTTACCATTAAAGTTTGTTACAAAATTAAAAGCTAAAATTGAAATTGTTCCTCCAGTTACTATAGGTCAGGCAAAACGATTTTTACAAATTAATCAAAAGTGTAGTATTCTTCTTAAAGTGGGTAAAATCCAAAAATATGTTAACTTTTTAGTATGTGATACAGATTTGGATTACTGCATCTTGGGGTTAAAAGAATGTTCAAAATTTGATTTAAATATAAATTGTAAGAATTGTACAGTAAAACAGGGAAGGAAGATTATAAATAGGAGTATATCCATACATGATGAGAGATCACTTCATTTTAATACTGTAACTGTAAAAAAACTGCAACAAGGTAATGGTAACTTGATAATTTCTGATTATGATAGTTTGAATTTATTTAGTGATGATAACTTGGTAACAACTTATAATGAAAATTCTATTTCATGTAATGATGAATTATTAACAAATGGTGATAGTAATGAGAGTTTAAATGGATATAATGATGACAAAGTATCACCATATACTAATGAAAATTGTGTGAATACTCAGGACTTTTTTGTAGCTAATCACAATGAATGTAGCGTGCAGCCTGATTACAGAAGTTCAATGACTCCTCAAAATTTTCGCGATATTAATGACTATGATTCAGGCTTAGTTGGGGAAATAAATTTAATTGAAAATGGGTATTTAAGGCAAATAGTTCAAAATTATAGGGATATTTTTGCAAAACATAAATATGATGTGGGTAAGATAAATATTGAACCACAACGCGTTTTACTAAAATATGACCTACCTATATCTTTGAGACCCTACAGAACTTCCCTCTTAGAAGAAAAAGAAATAAAAAATCAAGTTCAATCTTTATTAGCGGCTGGTCTCATAAAAGAAAGTAATAGCCCGGATTCTGCCCCCGTCACCTTGGCTATGAAAAGAGAGGAAGGCAAAAAGACCCGACTATGTATAGATTATAGGAAATTAAACGCAATAGTTAAAAATGATGCAGAAACTTTACCTCGTATCGATGAAATTTTAGATAAATTGAGTAGTGCCTAGTATTTTTCCACTTTGGACTTAGCCTTTGGCTACTGGCACATACCAATACATCCATCCGATACAGAAAAATTAGCTTTTGCCATCAATTTTGGCCTCTTCGAATGACTGGTGCTCCGCTTTGGTATAAAGACAGGCCCCCAATATTTAATAGAACCATTAGAAGAATCCTCAATAAGTATAAAATTGATTTTGCTTGCCATTATTTTGACGATATCATAATTTTCTCCTCCTCTCTAGAAGAACATTTAAATCACTTAGCGAAAATCTTGGAAATCTGTAAATTAGAAAACCTTAAACTTAAACTTTCTAAATGTAAATTAAATCAAAATAAAATTAATTTCTTAGGCTATGAGATCACCAATTGGACTTTAACTCCAGCTAATACCAATATTGAGAGAATTAAAAAATTGAAACCTCCCTCTAATGTTAAAGAACTACAACGATTTTTAGGTTCCATTAATGTTTATCACAAATTCATAGATAAATATGCTGAAATTAGATACCCCCTCAATAAATTACTTAGGAAAAACACAATATAGGAACGGAACTCAGAATGTCAAAACTCTTTTGAGAAATTAAAAAATACTCTAATTGCAAAACCAATTCTAAAAATTTATGACCCAAAATTACCCCTCCACATGTTTGTAGATGCCTCTCAGGTAGCAGTAGGTGCAGTTCTAAAACAACCAGGTAAAGATAATTTTTTGCATCCTATTGCTTACCATTCCAGAATTTTGAAGAGTTATGAACAAAATTACTTTATAACTACTGAATTGGAATGTCTTTCTATCATAGATACTCTTGCTAAATTTTATCACTATTTTCATGGTACTAAATTCACAATCCATACCGACCATGCATCTCTGGTATGGTTAAAGAATGTTAAAAATTTAAGAGGCAGACTTTTTCGATGATCTTTAAAACTTAGCATGTTCGATTATGAGATCAAGTATGAAAAAGGTTCTACAAATGTCGAATCAGACATGTTGTCACGAAATCCTGTTGTTTATCTTAATCAACATGTAAGTTTATTATTGGACAAAAGAGAAATTATGGCGATGCAAGATAAAGAGAATGTTTGTGACAGAAAATACAAAAAAGAGAATGGGATTATAATTACTCAGAGAAAAGGATTCAAAACAATAGTAGTACCAATGTCACTCAGGAGAAAATTATTACTTATTGCTCATGATAATTTTGGACACTTAGGTATACAAAAAATGCTTAACTTAATATCTCCAAACTATTATTGGCCCAACATGACAATAGATATTACACAATTTGTTAAACATTGTGATACATGCCAGAGAAAAAAAAAAGATTTGGCTTGTTACAAGCTGTGCCTGCCACAGATCAACCTTTTGAATGTCTTTCTATTGATACTGTGGATGGATTTAATTATTACAATTCAACAAAAAAATTCTTACACATAATAATAGATCATGCAACTAGGTTTGTTTGGGCTTTTCCATCCAAAAGTGTTACTACCGAAACATATACTAATTGTTTAAAACAAATTTTCAATATTCAAACCCCTAAAACAATACTTAGCGATAGACATAAATCATTTAGGTCTCCAAGATTCAAAAAATTCCTCAGAAAATATCATATTCAACAACGTTTTACATCATCACACCATCCCCAAACCAAAGGGAAGGTAGAACGAGTTGATCAAACTATAGTTACTAGACTTAAATGTAAAGTTAATTCCATTTCTTCTAAAATACCTTGGACTAGATTATTAGACCAAGTCATCCAAGAATACAATAACACACCACATTCCATAACCAAATTCCCACCTGCCTATTTATTTTATGGTCAATTACATTATGAATCTCGTTTAAAACAAAATTATTACCCTCCAGTTAATAAAGCACTCAAAATTGCAAAAGCGCGAACTTGTGAATTCCACCTTAAAAGTAAAAGACTCTATGATAGAAAATTTGTTGAATCTCCACTAGAAATACAAGATTATGTAATTTGTGAAGAATTTAAATTTCCTAACACTCGAAAATTAGAACCTACTTTCTCTGGACCATACAAAATAATAAATAAACTTTCTGATGTGACCTATGAAATAGACAAATTTAATTATGAGACTAAACTAAATTCAGTTATTGTACATGTTTCTAAATTACGACCATATTTTTCACCAGATACTTTCAGACTATTTCATGAGCAACCCAAACAACAATCAAAACCACCACAGACATCACAATCACCATCACAAAATCAAACTAAAGTAAAAACAATAGAGTAAATTCTAATTATTCAAGTATCTCTTATTACTCTAGTTTCAACATTATCAGGTATGTTCTTGGTGCGCAACGAGAATATTACTTGTTTTTGAGAGTTTTTGAGGTTAAGTAGACACCTTATGCAGGCATAAGATGTGTATTTTGATTTTAGGAAATTTTAAATTGATGTTGAAAAATGAAATTAAATGTTTTTAATTCTATATCAAAATAAACTATTTTTACTTTATTTACTTTTTCTTAAACCAATTGTTTCAAAAATTAATATTATGTTATTTACTTCAATAGATAATCAAATAGTAACAGTTTATAAATATTTCTATAATTATATAAACATATAAATAATTGGATAGAGATGATGTGATTTTAGAGTGATTGTTTTGTGTAACAATAAAATTAAATATTTAAACAAAATTGCCTTTGTATTCCATTTCTGAACTAAAATTAACATCTTTTTATTGTTATGTATTGTCTTTATTTATTCTAAGTTTGCCAAAAAACAACTCTCTACATTTAGGATGAATACTTATAACTTAACAGTATAATTTTGTAAAAGGGTATCAGAGAGAAAAATTATTGTAAGGAACTACTGGTTGAGACTTCACTTTCTAAATATTTAGATTTAAATTTATTTGGATTTTGAAATTATTATTTTTTTTTTCTGTATACTTTCGACTCGCAAAAATACTTTCTTATATGATTAAAAAATAAGAAATTTATTTATTTACTATGTAATTATTTTATCCTCATCCAATATTTTCCCTAACAATAAATAAACAAACTGTGATATTTTCTTAAATTATACTACTGTTATTATATTATTATTATTTCTACTATTGAATTATATTATGGATTACTACATATGTTGAGAAGTATTAGTTTTATTGAAAGTTATTATTGTTATGTTTATGAATTGAATTTTATTATAGCATTTATTTATATTATTGAAGAGTTATATTATTTATTAGTGAAAAAATGTTTGAAAAAATATTAGTTAAAGATTTTGGGATCCCACAGAAATATAACAAAGATAACATAGTCCAAAATAAACGACCAAGAAAATAATTTGATAAACAAACCTTTAAAGGTAGTTTAATCATGACCAAAAAACTTGTTTATTATGTAGAAAATTTACTGTGATACTTAGGAAAAAGATGTTGTGACAAAATGTATAAAGTATTGGTAAAAATGACTTTAGTTTTAAAATTTGATGGAAAAATGTCTTAATTTTAAGCCTTTATATAGAAACTGTATTTATAAAAGAGACTGTACTAATCATTTTAAAAAACAAAATCAAAATGAGGACTTGTAATGATCCAAGAAAGAGACTAAATAAAAAGTTGGATCTAAAAAATTTCAAATTTGAATGAAGTCGAAATTTTTTGTTTCTCTTTGTTTTAACAATTTACTTGTAACTACTTATTCTAAACTTTGTGAACTTGGTGGAAGCAAAATTTTGTTATTATTATTATTTAGTTTTTCTTGGTTATTAATATTTATTAATTATTGTTATTGTATTTTTCTTGTGCACTTACAAATGGTAAGTGAGATTGTAACATTTTTGTATTTCAGTGAGATCTTCTTTCACGTCCTTCTTCAAAATTATTATACTTCGTTCTTTTTGATTGCTTCTCTTTCGCCAATGCCAGTGCAGGCTCACTCTAAACAACTTTAAAATTTAATTTTTTTTTTCTCGTCTGAAACCGCCGTTTATAAAACAGCTTGTTCAGTCAAGAGTTTTTAAGGGTGGGGGATAATATAACAAAATTTAAAATTTATCGCGATAAGCCAAAGTATTTTTATTCCACCCTAGTCTAACTTACTCTATAATATTTATTTCCTCCGTTTATTAATGTATTTTAACTATATTTATTCCAAAAAACCTCATATCTGAATTCAATATTTTAATGGCTGCTAATTAGTTCAATAAATCGCTTCTTTATCTTTAAATTATAAATCTCCCTAATATTCATACTTTTAAAAAACCCGCATGATTCCCTTTTAATTTTCTAAATTCCTAAAAAGACTGTATTTATTTTAATAAGTTCCGATATTAAAAATAATTCGCCAGATCATAAAATCTTTTTCTTATATTAAAATGTAAAAACATTTATTCTAATTCCATTCTGGCTATGTTCCAAATTCGATGAACCATTTTACTTATTTTCTTTTTTCCTTTCCCTAAAAGTCAAAATCATTCCATATTCTCGAACCAATTAACTAACGGTAATCAATTAATCTAAAACACTCTGGGTCATAGCTAAATCATCGAACATCATGGAATTTTCTGCAATCTTCCTTCGCGCGAAAAAATTATCGGAAACCATTTTATTCCAATATTCTGGAGCCGTCGCATAGAATCCCGGTTATCCCGGCTGACGATTGGCGCACAGGCCCTCACGTGATCTCTGTATCCCTACTCTTACTGAAAGGATATATCGCCGTTTTTTCCGCTTCGGAGAACATTCGAAGGGATGGGCGCTGGATCGGTGTTTGTTTGGTTAAATCGAATCTCTGCCTGGTATTAGCGAAGTGACCTGTAGTTTTTCTGATGCTATTCGGAATGAATATTTATAAAAGTTAACCATCCGGCTTCTGCTGTAATGAAAATTTGGTCATCAAAACTAAAATATGGCTCGGGTGAAACCAGATCTACAAATGATGTCGTTTACGTTTCTAAATAAAAGTTTGCTTGTGTTGTTCGGTGAAGTTTTGTTCTTATGCAGACGCACACACGCCATCTACTGTGGATAACAGGACTGCCATAAATCTGAGTGCGGAAACTTCGTCTTCGGTTGATTATGTGGAAAGAACACATCTTATTTTCAAAAAACCATTTATTAAAAAATGGTATTGCTCAATATATATGTATATATATATATATATGTAAGGTGCGTCTCAAAATTATATGAACAGGCGATTTTTCGAAATAACAGCTAAGAAAATAAAGCAATAATCACGAAAAAAATAACTAGCTTATGGAACCATAACATAAGTTTATTACGATACAGAAATGTTATGTTTATATCCCAGATTGTTTGTAAAAAAATAAAATTCAAAATAAGCTGTCTCAAAAGTATATGGACAAGGAAACGAATTGCTTTTATTACAACCGTATCAGAAAAATTCGCATTTTCCACGTTCTGTACTTGTGACGTAACCACTTCGAAATATAAAATCACTGCTCTTTCTTCAACTGGCGAAAAGTTGGAAAATGCCTCGCAACGTTGAATTCTCTGCTGCTGATATTGCTAAAATTTTGCGTTTAAAGGCTTAAAATGTTAAAGTTTCTGATATTGCAAAACAAATGAAGCGTAACAGATCTGGAATTTATGCAATTTTATCAAAAAATGACAACACGATTGCAAAAAAAGCGTTCAGGTCGACCAAGAAAAACATCTCTAAGACAAGATGGAGAATCTTTCGCGAGCAGTTTCAACCCAAAAGAAGTATGTTCGTGAAATTGCGAGGATTTTGGCGTTTTCTATTTCCAGATTTAATGTTCACCGTCGCATACAGGTAAGCGAAAATCATAAATATCGCAGAATATGTCGGGCACCTATGCTGAAAGTGCACCATAGAAAGGCTCGAGTTCTTTGGGCTAAAAAACACATGCATAGGATGGATGAATGGTTAATTGTTTTCTTCAGTGACGAAAAAAAATTCCATTGGGATGGCCCTGATGGCTGGGCTATTGGCATGACTTACGAAAAGAACCTCGCGAGTTCTTCAGTCGACAGAAAAAAAGGTGTTAACAAATGGTGTGGGGCGCATTTTGTTTCAACGAAACAACGGATATTGCTTTCCTTAATAGTCGATAGTGCTCTGAGGATCATTAAAATGTCCCTAAAGCAATCTAATTCCAATCGGAAACATCTTAGGGGTAAAAACTGTAAATTCCAACAGGACAATGCGTCGATTCACACGTCCCACTCAACAGCAGCTTGGTTTAAACAGAATCAGGTGACTGTTATAGACTGGCCAGCCATCAGCCCAGACTTGAATCCGATTGAAAACCTTTGGGGAGTATTTGCACGAGATGTGTAAGCCCATGGTCGGCAGTTTTCTACTATTCAGGAATTACATCAAGAAGTAGAGCGGAGTTGTTTCTCTTTACATCTGCACATACTGCAAACACTAGTTGGAAGCATGCCTGATAGGGTTTTCAAGATAATTAAAAGGAATGGATAAAAATTTGAATTTAAATGCAAAATATTCGAAAAGTCCATATATTTTTGGGACAACCTATTTTTATTTTTATTTTTTTACAAAAAATCTGTAAAACTTACACTTTATTTTTTTGCTGTAATAAATTTATGGTATGATACTATATGCATATTATTTTTTCGTGATTATTGTTTCATTTTTTGAACTGTTATTTCAAAAAATCGCCAGTCCATATACTTTTGAGACGCACTATATATATATATATATATATATATATATATCATCACACACACACACACATACATATATATATATACATAATCAATGAATAAATTAATGTTTATAAAATGCACATGGAAGATTTTTATTTAGGAATTTTATTTTAATTTTAAATTACTTTAACTACATATGCAATACATTTATACAACACGAGGAGCTGCTATTAAATTTTAATTTTACTGAATGACAGCAAATTCTAACTGAAAACTTACTTTATTAAAAATATTACATGGTAATGTTATTGTGGGTGAATACGCTTCTCCATCATCAACTGGACCAAAAACGTAAATTTAAAACAAAAATTTTATTCTCGTTTTAGAGTAAATTCTTCTGACTATTGTTAAGCTTACAAAGTAATGTTTTTTTTTTATTACATAATCTTTGATTTTTTTTTTCGATTAATAAGACAACATACTTAATTTTCTTTTCCACATGAGAATTGTTAAACATTAAAATGGGATTTGCGATTGAGAATTCTGATGCATAACTCTAACTGTTTTCTCTCCTGTTAGACAGATTGTTATAATGTAAAATATTTATTAAACATGACTCTTCTTATTTGAAAAATATCTTAATACACGAGTTTCATGATACATTATATTATAAACTGATTATGTATGCAGCTCAACATTCTTACTTCTATTAAGGATCTACGCAGGTTCAAATTTTAGAACAATTTGCTAATTTTCATGTGATGTGTGCTGGGTTTTACATAATTTGAACAATAATGATATTGCTCGTTTTGCGAAAAGTATGCTGGAATTTAGAAGGTGCTCATTTAATAATGCGTTTTTTTTAATACATTAGTGTCCGAAAACGTTTGAAAATCATTTTACTTTTTTTTTTTTTTTATGGGGATAATTCCGTAATGTAGATTGCAAAAATAGTCAAAATAAGAAAGCGAGTAAAATTATGTTAATGAAATAAACCAGCTAATTATTTTAGAAAAGTTACACTTTTTCAATTTAGATACTGTGTTTCAAGACAGAATTAGTCAATTAAAATGTTTATACTTTTGCTGAAATAGGATCATTTCAAAAACTGCATATCTGTATGTTTAAAATTAACTGGTACATAATGTAGAAAAAAAAGATGATACTTGGTCATACCATTTAAAACATTATTTCTTATGTGAAATAGGAATTATGTACAAATTGGCGATAGTATATTTTAGATGAAAAATATGTTAACAACCCGTAAGGCATGGTGACGTCACGGTGACGTCAGTGTGAAGTCGCACTGTGGCTTTGTGACCGTCGTCGTGACGTCAAGTGACGTCGATGTGAAGTCACTGTGACATAAATGTGAGGTCGTTATGGCCGTTTTCAAGGCTTTCTGTGACCTCAAAATGTGACTACTTTGTGAAGTCACCGTGCGACTTCAATGTGAAAAATGTGACGAATCTGCATCGGATAGGGTGACCAGATTTTACCCGAATCCTATCCGGATTGTTCGGATCGACATTTTTTTATGCTGCAAGTTTGTGACGTTTGTGACGACACAGCACCGTGTCGGGTGACCAGATTTTACCCGAATCCAATCCGATCGATCTTTTTGGATTTGTTTGGCTGCAGAATAGATTTGTATTAGTGGTCGGGTGATCTGATTTTCGTGAACCCTATCTGACCCGAGTCGGGTATAATGTTTTTACTGCAAGTCTTGTTCGGAATAGACTCTTGCATACGCGGATGAGTGATGCACGAATCCGGTTATATACTTCTTGAACATGGTTGAATGTCGACTTGAACATGAATGATGGTTGACTGAAATTATATTTCGATTCAACCCATATTATTACCCTAACCCAACAACAACAAGAAAAACAAAAAAATCTGTAGGCCCACAACCCGACCGAACCTGATAAATAATTTCGCATAGATTCGGATAACAAGATTTTACCAAATCCGCTTACGATCGACGATAAGGATTGGATCGGCAATAATTTTTATTAATGCAATTCGTATTCAAATTAAAACTTTGCATTTGATTGGGATACCGGCTAATGTAGCCGTTAAGCAAAAAAATTATAAATGTAAAAAACGCATACTAAATTAAAAATAATAGATGAATGTATTAAAAATTATAATAAAACTAAATATATCAATAATATGAAATTCTATTGTGCAAATAACAACTTTTTAAATTAACTTCTACTTCCATTTGTTTTATTTAACCACAAAAAATATTGACAATAATTAAAACTATGCTATTTTGCTGTTATGTTATTGAAGTCTTGTGAATGTGTATACTTTGCGATATTTCCCCTCTCTCAGTATCACGAAACTTTCTGACACATTTATGAAAAAAATTTTTAAACGTATGGCACTTGCATGCCTCATTATTAAAGCGATTTGGAATGAATAGCGTTTTCCATTTTTAGATAAATGAAATACTTAAGATCAATTTCGGTCACGTTTTTCCCGTTTCTCACGCTGCGCGTCGGAAATTCGGTTCAAAACACCGACTTTGATAGTGTTTTCTGAAACATCTTCTTCCGTTACCAAAAAATGGAAAACGCCATTCGATTAAATATATTCTGAATAAGAACACCTGCCAATTTCTTGTATTTCCGAATAAAAATGAATTCAGAAATATGTCAGAAATTAGCTATTTTGGATTTGAGAACAACTTTAATGAAATATAAATATAGATTTTAAAATAAGCATTGTGAAATATCTATGTTAGGAATCCATTTAATAATAGATCTATCTATTGTGAGATATTATTAAATAATAAACATTGTACCAAGCAGTAAAACATTTTTCGAAGCAAATGAAATTTAAAACTTAAGATCATAAACGCAAAAAATATTATATACATTTTTTTACAAATATATAGTTTTTGATAGAATAGCAAATGCAGAACTTAAATATAAATTTTTACGGTAAAAAAATTCGGTAACACAACTGGAAAAATTACCTAAACTGAATAATTATTTTATTATTTTATCAATATTGATTATTTTTATGCACGTGATGTTGACATATCTTGACATCATGCTATAAATCATGCATGGGACCTCTATTTTAAATACTATATGTGTTTTAATTACGTTTACTCCAGTATTTGACTGGTATTACTTTATCTATAAATGATAACTATAAAAATTAAGAAAAATGTTTTGTTAATTAAAAAAAAAAAAAAAACTTAATCTATTTAAAAAATATATATATATATTTATGAAACTGCTATCTTTTTTAAATAATAAGTTTTGCAATAGATTATTTTTTGAAAACACCGATCATTTTTTGTTGATAACGCACTGCACCACAGCCACTCTATTTAGCATCGGATGTGAAGAATTTGTACAATTTTCTAATAATTTACGATTCATCGATAGTAATATATGATGACGCCAATGACTTGATATCTATCTGGCTTGATGTTTGATTCCGGGGCAAGAACCACAGTAACATTTTCTGTGATTCTGATACCATAATACATAGTATACCGTACAATCGGATTTGAGATTTTGAGACTGTATGAGTTTTAGAATGCAGTTTAGTGAACATTACTGATATTTTGAATTGTTTTAACAATACATATAATTTATATGATACAATCAAAAAATAATAAATCTAATATTAATATCAAATAGTTAACATTTAATTAATATTTAAATTCTTAATAGTATACATAACAACAACAAAAATTCAAGCTTTGCTGTTGGAGTTCTTTAGATTGAAAAAATAACATTTTTACATACCTTACTTTTAGCAAACGTAATTCTTTATGGCATCATGGAAGTAATCCGAGGAATACAAGTGTTTTTCAAGTAAACTAAGTACAAAAACATTACAATAGCATTGACGAATACATATCATAACCGCCAACGCATGTATGTAAGCATTTTCGGACTTATATTTTAATCTGAATTCTTAAATCCGATAAAACGACAGTTTTTTCTAGAGAATATCTCTTGCATGTTCCGTTCCAACAATTAAATGTCGTGTTTTACTGTTCTAAAAAAAAAAAAAAAAAAAAAAAAAAAAAAACATGAAACGAAACGGGAATTATCCTTGCAACTCTTTGACTTAATAAATAAACCCTTCGAATGAAACCAACCGCTTTTCGAAATAGCTTCACCGCAGACGATAAATCGGACGAGTTCATTTTACAAATATTGAGCAGCTGGTCAATTTTCTTAGCAATCATAAAAGAAAAAAAAATCAACTTCCTGTTAACAGATGTGCAATTCACTGAAATAATTCCATTTCTTTTATTTTATTTTATATCAGGTTTACTAAATGTAATTTTTAAATTAAATAATGCCGAGAGAATTGATTGTATTTTTTTGAATAAGGCTTGAATAGCTAAAAAAATCATATGGAAATTTCTGGAGATAAAATGAAATAGTTTTATACTTCTAAGGGGAGCAAATTACTTATTTTATACGTTTATGATATTCGTAATCTACTTCATCCATAAAGGTACATAACAATTTAAATAAAGCACTTGCATACAAAAAATAAACTTTAATTTTCTCAGTATATCCCATTATCTGTATTTACATTTTGACCACATTTTAATGGCACTTCGCAATGAACAAGCACCTCCCTCCACTATGTTATTTTTCAGCCTTTATCAATAGTAGAAGTAATTTATAATTGATACAATTGTTTGAAGTTGTTTTAACACAAATTATTAATTTTTCATAGAAAATAAAACTTTTTTTTAAATTAAAAAATAAATTATAAAATTAAAAACGTTTTCTAGTTTTCATATCTAATTACCTTTGTATGATAATCTACAATTGCATAGTTACAAAAAATTATATACATACATGCAGATCATTTTTTTAGCTAGATAAAGGAATAAGTGACTATAAATTAATTTACAAGGGGCAACAAAAATTACTAAGGTCAATGGCTCAATGTATCAAATGAAAAAAGATGGCACTAAGTAAAATGTTTCTTCTCATTTTCAAATATTTTTAAAATTCACATTTTTGTCACAGTGTGAGTTCACTATATGGTAGTATATTTTAGTAACAGGTATAACGTAACATGCGTGCCTTTCAATGACGTCACTGTGACGTCACAAAAATTTAAAAATTGTAGAAAAGTATTTTTAACTATAAATAACATGTTTTGAAATAGTCCTGTATGATTTTTAGAGTTTTTAAAGAAGTTCACACTTAAGTCACAATGTGACCTCTCTGAATGGTGGCATTTTGGTCACAGATGTGCCGTGACAATTGTGACTCGCAGTAACGTCACTGTGACGTCACTGTGACCATGCATGCTATGCGGGAAGTGGAAAGAAATTTCATCACGAATACATATAAATAAATCATCACACGGGCAGTGATCATGTAAAGATATAAATGTAGTTTTAAACGCTAAAAACATAATTCAATTATAGAAGCTTACAAAGCTGTCTCAAAGAAATTTATTTCATCTTCAATGTATAACTAAGCTCTTCTAATAAATGATTTTGAAGTTCTTTGTCATTATTTTTAGCGCATCAATTTTAAGGTCAATAGCATATATATTATTTTCTACGTTTTCTCTTTCTTTCAAAATTTTACAGATTTACATTTCTAATATGATATATAGTCCCCATTAACAATGTTCAATTTAAAATTAAACATCTTTCATTAAATATTTATATAGGTATGTGATTTTCGAGATTTTACTGTAGCAAAAGGCAAAATATTTTTACATGACATGTTTTGTCTAGTGAGAGGGAATAAAATTTAAAAATGTATTATTTAAAAGTTAGTGGTAGGAGTATTTTATTAACATAATCTCATTTTTTACATTATTTTGAAACGTTCGACCTTTTAAACTGCGATCATTTTTACAGCAAATAAAAATTTAAATCGAGTTTCAACATATGTATATAATTTATAAATATATACTTTGTAAAAAGTTCGTATTTTCTTCCAAAAAAAATTTTTTTTCAGCAGTTTTTTTAATATGAAAATAGCTGACAGGGAAATAAACAAATACCGAAAATTATTTGATTAGATGGACATTAAGCGTACACTGAGTGGACAAAAAAATAGAGACACCTCTTATATAAAAGTCAACCAGTCTGAAAGTGATGTAGAATCATGTAACACTGCAGAGTAGTTTATATAAGGATCTCTTAGCTTTGTACGACGTAGTTCGCACCTGAAGATACTGTAAAAAGGGGTAAGACGGATAATTTAAGTGACTTTGAACGATTTATGATCGTCGGTGCAAGAAGAGCTGGAGCCACTATCTCTAAAACGATGAATCTGTGAGAATTTTCTCGCCCAGCAGTATCCCGGTTGTTTAGGGAGTGTAAATTTAGAAAAAAAGCGAAAATTACCATTCTGTTCAAAAAAGGCTGGTGAACGAGAGGGGTGAAAGGCTAGTAGCACGCATAGTCTGCAGCAACAGAAAGGTAACGCCACGACAAATTAAAGCTGCAATCAATTTAGGTACATAACAAAGCACATCCCAAAGCACAACAACACGGACTTTGCAAAGGATGAGCTTTAACAGCAGGAGACAATCATGAGTGCCTTTGGTATCATAGACAAATGGGAAAATGCGACTATGGAATGTGGGAGAAGGAACGACGAATTTGGACTTTAGAGGACTGGAAAAAGTCACCTGATCTTGTGAATCTTGTTTCCTTCTTCATCATGATGATGGCACGATCGAGATATGGCGCAAACAATGCGAGTTCATGGACCCCTTTTTCCAAATGATAACTCTTGATTCTGGTGGCGGATTGTTTTCCTAGAGTACACTGTATCACTGGATATCTGTGGACACAACTGTTAATAGCACAGCTTACCTAAAAATCATTGGCAATCACATGAACTCGTTTATGGCTATCCCTTATGGAGATGGTCACTTTCAGAAGGACAATGCACATTGCCACCATGCTCGATCAGTCTTAAATTCATTTGAAGAACATCATTCAGAGTTTAACCTGCTTTCGTGACCAGCTCAGTCCCCTCCCATCAATCCTATTGAACATTTGTGGCACGAAGTGGAAAGAGCACTTCAAAGCTTGGAAACGCCACCATCCAAACTGACCCTACTTACAGCTGCAATGGTGTCAACTCGAACCAATATCCCTCAACAACGGTATCATCAGCATGTCGAGTACATGCCAAGAAGAATATCGGCTGTGATCAGAGAGCTAAAATTGGACGAACTCGGTTTTGGGGCACTCAGTATATAGGATTGGGATATAGTTCCGTAATCACGTTTGCAGCCAAGGTTTGCGTCAAGCATGAGCAATGTTATCAAAAATATGATTTCAAATGTACAAGAGTAGTTATTTAATGAAGGCAAACGTTTATGTATATGTGTAAATTATATCAGCATAGTTTAAATAATTAATTATACAAACAAAACGGAGGCCAATATTAAAATTCGCATGTAAGTGTTTGCTACAGATGCACAAATACACACACAAAGGAATTACAACAATAAAATTAAATTTCGTGAAGTGGTAAAATACGTGGTAAAATACGTCATTTGATTATAAACCGGTAATAGTAATCAAGTTTTTTCAAGAATGCTAAGAAGGCGGTAGCCTGTTCATGGAACGTACCTTCGAAAAAAATTTTAAAAGTACATTTCATTAGGTGAAAGGCAGAAAAGGGTGAGTTTGGGCAGAATGGGCGTATGTGTCCCACACGGTACGATACACAAAGACACACAGCAAAAATTAATTTAAGTGATATTTTTTAGAATATCTTTAGAACGTCGAGAAAAAAAATATTAAACTAAACTTTTTAAATAAGAATCTAACGTCGAAATAATATTTTTTCCTCAAGCAACAAGAACATCTTGCCTCTCGTACAGCAGGATGGAGTTTTCCTTCTCTCAAAACTGTAGATGGTAACTTACAGTCAGCTACAGAAAACAAAAATGAGGAACTCCATACAATTTAATACTCAAATTGTCTCAGGGAAAAACAGATAAAGTCATTAAACTGGAAATTATGTTTTTCAATTTATGTTTAAACAATAATTTTAGGAGATCGTCTTCACATTGAAATTGTACCAAATACGGATTTTTCCAAAACGAACACACCTAATTTAGACTGCATATATATCTGTTTCTGTAAAATTTACTTTCGAATATCAAACGGTAAGGGATTCGGACAAGTATTTTAAAAAATATGAAAGTTTAAATTTTGGAACTCTATATGTTAAGTTTGTTTGTAATCGTTGCAAAACAGATTGCAATGATGGTAGTTTTTAAGCAAATCAAAAAACACTTGACTGAGTGAGCTGTAATTTTGGATTCGCATATTGAAAGCTTTTGGATATTGATTTATATTTTAAAATATTATAGGAAAAATTATTTAAAAAATTGAATTTTCAAAGTATTTTTTAAAAAAAATATATGAATTATAACATTTAACAGAAATCGATTCCTATTTTTAAATATGTGAATCTAACGTATGATCTGATTTTTCCAAGTAGGAATTACAAATTACAAACAGGAATTACAAATTTTACAATTTTACTAAGCGAATTGTAATCTAAGATCAAATTGTTCTAATTATTGTTAGAAAACTACCTTGTTTATTTTGTGAAAACTATTTATCGTGAAATCTCTTATACAACGATTACATTAGAAGTTGAAACTATTTATAATTCCTAAACGACTTGACACAACGACGTTACGTTTAGCATCCCAATGTAATTCAAAAATCCATATATACGGTCTAAATTACACATTCGTATTAAAAGTTTCTGGTAAAGTGTTTGGTACAGTTGCATGACGCACTAAGATACTTTTTTTAAACATAAATTAAAAAAGACGCAATTTCCAGTCAAATAGTTATAACAGTTTTACTAGGGTTAATTTGGTTGATCATACGTTAAAATGTATGAGTCGTTCTCTTTTTTCTTTGTTTTCTTTTTTTAGGCCGACTGTACTATTGTAGCACCATGCATGGTTAACGATCTTCTACAGAGACAACGAAATTGCGTTCTTCATGCTCAAACATATAAAGTAGACTACGCATCTTTCCAGGTGAATGGTAGAATAAGTACAGTACGGAGATACACAAACATGCACAAAAGAACCAATAAGATGCGTTAACCTTTTAAAAAACAACTATAAGAAAATTAACCTATGGTTGGAAAATATAATCCCAAGAACAATTAAAGAGTTAAGAAGAAAGAAGCTTCTAAAATAGTACTATTTATTATTTAAAAATAATCGTTTCATTAGGGCAAGCACAACATAGCAAATGGGATATTCTATAATCAAGCATTTTAAAAAATAAAGCCTGTTGCGTTAACTCAACATTCTCGCGACTTCAACTTTTCATTAAAATGTTGATTTTCACTTGTGTATCTTGTTATTCTATATCGTCGCAAGTCAAATAACAGCATTATTAGATGGTTGCTATAATACATCTTAGGGCACTGGCGAAACATATGAAGCTTATCACATAGGAAACGCTTTGAGCTAAAGATCTCTTATCTGAAATAACAAACTAAATATCGTTAAGGAAAAAAGAACCTTCTAATTAAACAAAAGTGGAGACCCCCATATGTAACAATTTCTTCATATCTGACAATTTAATACCACTTCCATTTTACACCAATTATACTAAAATTTGGAAAGAATATTAAAATTATCTAACTTCGGGAGAGATTTCGATGTTGTATAACTTATTTTATGAGTTCTTGATTTTAGCTTTGTACGCTTTTTTAACAGTATGGTGCTGTTACATATTCACTTGACATTCATAATCTCTCACTTAAAAAATGATGTTAAAAAAATTAATACACAGAAACAGTTATTAGACAATTTCGAATTTTTGTCACGTTCTTTAGAACTTCCTTATGGATGCGGTTCTTAGCCTGAAATCAAGAATCACAATGGCTTCCAAGGTTGAGACTAAAATTTTGTTAGTTAGGATTGAATACTTGAAAAAAGAACAAGCAAATAAATGAGTCGAATGCTAAAATTCATCGTTAAAAAGTTAAAAAATTAAAATTACACATCATGTGTTTTATTACTTTAAAGATGATACAATTGTAAGAAATATGTTAAACTACATTAACATTATTCAATGTCAATTACTCCATGCACTTTCAGCTATAAACATAGCATTCGTAAGGGATAATAATACAACAGTCATTACTAAAGAGGGTTATGAAAATTCTAATTATAGGCAAACACCTTGAGTAAGAAATCTAAAAATAGTACAGGAATTACAAATTTTACAATTTTACTAAGCGAATTGTAATCTAAGATCGAATTGCTCTAATTATTCGATAATTATATTAGAGCAACGCGCAGAATTTTGAATTAAAGTTTTTATAATAGACAGAAAAATGTATAAAGCTTTAAAAATCATGACATGCTAATATTAAAGTGGCTAAAATCTTGAGATTGAGTTTGATATATAAAAAAACAACGCCTTACGTATATAAAATAATAGATACATTTAAATATTGAAATATTTGTTTAGTTAATTTTTTAACGAAAGCTTATTCCTCAAACCATCTATTTTAGAGCAATAAAATTTTAATTATACATAGAATAAGAATAGAAATAAGCATTAAAGACTAGTATTAATTTGATGCATAATAATCGTCGACTCAGTATCTTTAAAATCAAAACTTGATTTTTGTCATAGATTGCGAACTTTTGTGGGTGCTAAAAGATTCTGTTATATATGTTAAATTAGCTGTTACCCGTGACTTCGTTCACGTAACATTGAAAGAAGATGAAATGCATTAATCAAGCAAAATATTTCACCCCCGATAATTAAAAACGTAAATAATTAACTAACTCTTTATCATATTTCATAGGAGAAAACGACTTTGAAAAACGTTTTAACAGCCATCATTTTAAAATAATTCATTGGAAATAGTACATGCTTTTTGTTTAAATTCAATTCTTGTGAATAGGGAGGAATTCTACACCTAACTGCAAGGAGCTTCAATTGCAAATCTTTTTGCAACCCAAAATTACATGCAAACGTAACATTTACATGTGTTACGTTTGCATGTAACAGTAACAGTTACATGCAAACGTCACACTTGCAATTGCAAAGGTTTTTGCAACCCAAAATTATATGTAAACATTACTTTTGCATGTAATTTTCAGTGCAAATTAACATTTATAAGGATTCAAATTAAAATTAATTTGGGTGCAAATTACATGTAAATGTTACGTTTGCATGTAATTTTGGGTTGCGAAAAGCTTTTCAATTGCAAGTGTTACGTTTGCATGTAATTTGCGGTTACGAAAAGCTTTGCAATTGCAAGTGTTACGTTTGTATGTAACAGCAAATATGCCTCCTTGGTTTAATCTATAGCTGAAACAACTTTTGATATCTTGACAATATGCTGACAGACGATTTTTGTTCTGCAGAATAAATTAATTCATAAAGTTTGAATATGTGGAAATATGTTTTTAATTTTCAGAAATTCTACAGTAATCAAGATTTTTTTTCACCAAATATGCAAATTGAAAATAAATTCTTTTTTCAGTTTTAATGAGAAAATGTCATAAAAATGTTTTAATCCGTTTTATTTCTTCTTTTTTTTATCCACAAAAATGGAGTAATTTAATTACCGTTTTTAGAGAAATTTCGTTAAAATTTACAAATAATAATAATAATAATAATAATAATAATAAATAAATAAAAATTTAATATTTCGGAATCTAATTCAAAATTTTAAATTCTCAGAGTTTATATGACATCCTTAGATCAATGATGGTGTTAAGTAAATCGCATTGCATTAAGAGTAGTAGTTGCGAAATACAAACAGACAGTCAGATTTTAAAATAATAGACTTGTGTTCAATTTTCTTTTCCTAGTAATCTTACTGATGCTCGCAGAGTTCAGAGAACAAATATATATGAAATGTTTATGTTTGACGTGATGCTAAAAATGCAACCCTACAGTTGGCCTAAACAACTGGCGGCTTGCTTTGAAAACTTCTCCCCGTCCAATGAAGTCAACCCTTGGGCCTAATGATTTGAGTGATAACCGGCTTCATATTGCAAGCCGATTTGACGGTTCACTGCCTCTCTATTCTTTCACTGTACTTTGTAACTATTAATGTATGAAATTAATTCACACACCATTTGAAACATATTTCAAAAATCACGTTTTATTTGAAATAGGACGTCACTTTGATTCCAGAGAAAAAACCTTTCAATGATATAATTCTTGTTAATTTTCTTTTTCCGGCAATCATGACGGGAATTTTATCAGAAAACTCACATCTGTATGTAACTGATTTTCAAGCTTATTATTAATCAGTATCAAAAAACATATTCCAGTTATTCACCTTAAATCTGACGTCCATTATGTATATACTTTTATTATACACTGATATTCATGCTCCTTGTAATGTTACGAATGTTTGAAAATACATGTTTTATTTATGACGTCATATGTGTTCAAGCCAAGGAGGATCCTTTTCATAGTTCCATGGTCCAAGCGAAATCTTTTCTTAATAATATGATTATTGTTCAGTTTTCCTTCTAATTATAACGCATTTTTTGACAGAAAATATCTTCTCAACTTAGCCAATATTCATACTTCATGTATAATAACAAATACTCCATATTTTTGTTTCAAATATCACGGAAATTCCGCTTCTTTTGAATTCTTTTGAATTTTAATTTTTCACGTGAAAATCTTTCAATTTAAAATTAATTGTTGAGTAAAAATTATTATTCCGGGATTTGATTTAGTTTTGGCAACGATAAAGTATTAGCAACGGTAAAGTAAATTTAACCATTTTAAAATATTATACGAAAAAATTTCCATTCATTCTCTATGAAAATAACGAAATTTTGAATTATTAAGAAAAATATTTGAATAAAATAAACAAAAACCAGCCTATGTTCATATGAGGGTTATAATCAATCTATGTGCAAAGGTACAGGATCATGAAATGCTCCATTTTGACACTGGCTTCAGCCTAACATTTGCACACAATCAGATTTATAATATTATTCATAAAGTTTGAATATGTGGAAATATGTTTTAATTTTCAGAAATTCTACTGTAATCAAGTTTTTTTTTCATCAACTATTCAAATTGAAAATAAATTATTTTTTCAGTTTTAATGAGAAAATGTCATGAAAATGTATTAATCCGTTTTATTTCTTCTTTTTTTTATCCACTAAAATGGAGTAATTTAATTACCGTTTTTAGAGAAATTTCGTTAAAATTTACAAATAATAATAATAATAATAATAATAATAATAATAATAATAATAAATTAATATTTCGGAATCTAATTAAAAATTTTAAATTCTCAGAGTTTATATGACATCCTTAGATCAATGATGGTGTTAAGTAAATCGCATTGCATTAAGAGTAGTAGTTGCGAAATACAAACAGACAGTCAGATTTTAAATTAATAGACTTGTGTTCAATTTTCTTTTCCTAATAATCTTACTGATGCTTGTATTATTAATCGCAGAGTTCAGAGAATAAATATATATGAAATGTTTATGTTTGGCGTGATGCTAAAAATGCAACCCTACAATTGGCCTAAACAACTGGCGGCTTGCTTTGAAAACCTCTCCCCGTCCAATGAAGTCAACCCTTGGGCCTAATGATTTGAGTGATAACCGGCTTCATATTGCAAGCCGATTTGATGGTTC
Organism: Maratus michaelseni; assembly: GCA_963931845.1. Classification (NCBI taxonomy): domain Eukaryota; kingdom Metazoa; phylum Arthropoda; class Arachnida; order Araneae; family Salticidae; genus Maratus; species Maratus michaelseni. Next base: position 285,509,677 of record OZ007591.1, on the reverse strand, counting down.
ACTGCCTCTCTATTCTTTCACTGTACTTTGTAATTATTAATGTATGAAATTGATTCACACACCATTTGAAACATATTTGAAAAATCCCGTTTTATTTGAAATATGACGTCACTTTGATTCCAGAGAAAAAACTTTTCAATGATATAATTCTTGTTAATTTTCTTTTCCTGGCAATCATGACGGGAATTTTATCAGAAAACTCACATCTGTATGTAACTGATTTTCAAGCTTATTATTAATCAGTATCAAAAAACATATTTCAGTTATTAACCTTAAATCTGACGTCCATTATGTATATACTTTTATCATACACTGATATTCATGCTCCTTGTAATGTTACGAATATTTGAAAATACATGTTTTATTTATGACGTCATATGTGTTCAAGACAAGGAGGATACTTTTCGTAGTTCCATGGTCCAAGCGAAATCTTTTCTTAATAATATGATTATTGTTCAGTTTTCCTTCTATTTATAACGCATTTTTTGACAGAAAATATCTTCTCAACTTAGCCAATATTCAAACTTCATGTATAATAACAAATACTCCATATTTTTGTTTCAAATATCACGGAAATTCCTTTTCTTTTGAATTCTTTTGAATTTTCATTTTTCACGTGAAAATCTTTCAATTTAAAATTAATTGTTGAGTAAAAATTATTATTCCGGGATTTGATTTAGTTTTGGCAACGATAAAGTATTAGCAACGGTAAAGTAAATTTAACCATTTTAAAATATTATACGAAAAAATGTCCATTTATTCTCTATGAAAATAACGAAATTTTGAATTATTAAGAAAAATATTTGAATAAAATAAACAAAAACCAGCCTATGTTCATATGAGGGTTATAATCAACCTATGTGCAAAGGTACAGGATGATTAAATGCTCCATTTTGACGCTGGCTTCAGCCTAACATTTGCACACAATCAGATTTATAATATTATTAGGATTAGGATATACCTCCAACATCAATAATTAAATCTCACATCATTTTGAATAGAATTTTCACAAAATTTCGTTAAGAATATAAAAATTAATAAATTCCAATGTGATTTGAAAGCTTGATATATTCTTTTAGAAGTTTTTTTTTTTTTTTTTTTACTTTTAAAAGTATTCAGCTAATACATTTTCACTTGACATTTACGACTATTCATTTCGACGGTAGAATATGTATTGCATAGTTGAGCACAACATACTTTGGCACGTCTCTTAGAAACTCATTATGCATTCCGTTCATAACTTCTCGTCAAGAGTCTTAATAGAATTCGAATTCTACAAGAAAATTTTGTTAATTAGGATAGAATGATGGAGAAGAGAGACATATGAAAAGCGTTATAACGTTAGTTTACATATTATAACATACGCCCAAGAATTTTTCAATGTACACTTCTTAATATTTCCATGTACTCTACTTAAAGGATGTGTCTTTTTTCTTAAATCTCAGAATATTTCTAAAATATATACTTAATTGTATCTGAAGTGTTAAAATCTTAGTCGCAGTTCGTCATTATTTAACACATAAAATATTAAATTGGGCATAGATTTAAAAAATATTTTGAGAACTATGAAAATAAAAAAACATCCTTTAAAAAGAGTACATAGAAAAAAAGTTAAAAATATTAACTTCCCTAGGAGTTATTTTAAATATACAAATGCATTCTATGCTCATAGGTTTTACATTAGCGAGATTAATTCAGAAGTTGACTACCTAAAGCGATAAAATTGGTTCATCTCACATAGTTACAATAGTTATTTTGTAATAAAAATTATTTGATGCATTTTCAAAATTAGGACGATGTAAAACAATGTGTATTGTAAGCTCTTTACAAGTAAAAATATGGAAAGCTAATGCATGTCAAACACAAATTAAAAGCATTTCAATAAACCGTTAGACAAATATTCCAGGCCGCGTAAAAATTAGTATAAGAAAATGTATAGTTTTTTTTCTGCTAATCACCGTATTTTCGCAAACGTCGTCGACCTATAACTGATGTTGTTGTTGTTGTCGTGTCCATGGATATGCAAAAAGTCAAGAAATAATGGCTCAGATATGGTCAAAGGTCTGGAGGACCACTGCCGCCAGCCTCGGTGCTTCAGGACTGTAAAGGATCTCCCGAAGTGGATCCATTAGCAGTAACCAGCCGAGTTTTACGATATCGGCGGTAATGGATGGGCACTCGAAGATGTGTCTCGGTGTGAGCTGAGTTTCCGGGCAATTCCTGCAATTAATATTGGTTCTTGTCCCATCAGGAAGGATTTTCATTCCGTTATAGTGATTTGTTCTTAATCTAGCCAGTGTAGTTGTTACATTTCTAGGGCAATCAAAGTCAGTGATTAAAGGCTTCCTAGAGGGCTGAATAAAAATTCTACATCAGGCCACAGCGTTTGCATCTAAAAGTGTGATGGTGGAACTAGGTTGGTCAAGATTTCGTGCCTCTTTGGCTAAAGCATCCGCACACTCATTCCCTCGATGTTTACATGTGCAGGTATCCACTGCTGCACACAAGCCTTCTTCTTGCAATGCAGCTGATCGAGTAAGTCGTTTATAGTAGCGGTGATGTTTGTGCCTCCATTTCCAATGGCTTCTAAGGTCAATTTAGAGTCTGAAAAAACAACCAATCCTTCAGCAAGATCCATAGCATGAGAATTAGTCAGGTAATAAGTTAGGGCTTCTTTGATTGCCAAAAGTTAGCTGGTAAAGTTGAAGGCAATCAAACCTGTGCTAATTTTAAGATTGACTTTTTCACCACTTGGAAGAATGAAGAGGATGCCTGCTCCACCTCTGTTGAGGGATTTATCTGAAGAACCGTTGGTGAAAGCAACTGCCAGATTCTCATGGGAGAGCTTTTCTATAGTTTCAAGGCCCTTTTGTCTGAGTATTATGGGGTCCTCTTTTTTAGAGCAGGGTTGAAGCAAGTTCAGATTAATGCTGGTGTTCGCCGGGGGTGTTCTTGGAAAGAGAAGCACGGATATGTCATTTCTTATCTTTCTGTTTTATTCTTCCTTTTGTGATTGATAAATATTATCACCGTCATTTATTCTATAGTAATAGATTTTTGTTAATTAATTGCACGTAGAAAATCAGCAAATAAATCAGAAAAGGCGGGAAATTGATAGACAAGATCGGATTTAAATGTGCTAATTTTTAATTGTCGAAATTACACTCCAATGTTTCTTTGAAACAAAATCTTCCATAATATATTTACTGCTTCATCAATAAATTGTTTGTTATGCCTTAATTATTTGTTGTACTCTGCATCAAAAGATATAGATAGCACCTTTAAAAGTGATTTTTTTTTTTTTATATAAAAATAATGCGCAATTATGTATTCCTTCATAAAAAGGCACCTGTTTTTTTCTCTCCTGCATATTATGACCTCAAAATAATAAAGTAAACAATTATAGAAACTTACAGTTTAGAGAGATTATCCATCCACATTATATATATTTATAGAGAAGATTAAACTGTAATTAAATAAAGAAGGCTTGCTAAGTGATAATTGAATAAATAAACAGTGATACTGATAAATATGTACCACACGTATCTGCAGACAGCTAGATGCTTTTCAAACATTCTAACTTACTCCGAGGTATTTCTAACTATTAAGAATAGTGATATATATTCACACGGCACAGAAATGTGATAATAATTCTTGTTATGACTGATGCTTAGCTTTAAAAGATGCGCGTCCATTTACAAAGAGTTGTTTTTTTCTTATGAGATAATTTTTTTTTCATACGGAATGTTTGCCACATTTTACGAATTATATATTCAGATATTTCTGACACCTTAGGCTTTTTTATTTCGGACGAAGAAAAATTGATGCCGTCTTTGAAGATCATCTTATATGACATCATTCTGCTAATTAGCATAAGTATAGTTTTGGGGAATTTTATTTAATTTTTATTTATTTATTTATTTATTCTGGAATGTAAATTAAATCTCCGAATTTATAATTATGACCACATTAAATGCACATGGTTTTGTAATTCTGTAGAAAATATTTATCTCAGCAGTTTCTTTTTTGAAAGTTTGGAAACTTTCGCGTGATTACTATTAAAACAAATTACTATCCTTATAATTTCGGTCAGGAATGTAGAATTAATGCAAGTATCCCTGTTATTTCTATTAACGGGAGCAGTTCGAAATAAGTTAAATTAATGAAAGAATTATTGTTCTTAAAAATTTATAAGAAGATATTTGATTTAAAACAATTACTAATTTATGGTTATCCTTGTTAAAATTTAATTAAGTAAATGTACAATACATTTAAACAACACGTGTAGCAACTGATTAATTTTACTGAGTGGGAAAAAATTATGATACCCGAATACTTATATTATTCATAAAACTTCACAGTGAAGGGATAGTGTGTGAATACGTTTTTATAATGCTGCAGGAACATCAATATAAACAAAAACGCAAATATAAATAAAAGTTTTATTGTCGTTTTAGAATACACCGACTGTCTATTATTAAACCTGCAGTCTAATGCTGTTGTTTTTTAATTAGTAAATCATTTGTGTGTATTTTACATTAATAAGATGACATACTTAATTTCATTTTCTTTATGAAAATAGTTTAACGTCAAAATAGGATTTTCGAATAAAAACCTGATTGTAATTGCTGTCTGTGCTTTTAGAATGATTATTATGATATTAAGTATGTATTAAAAATGTTCGCTTCCTATTCTGAAAATATCATATTATACAGATTTCTTGTCACGATGTATTATAAGCTGATTCTGCATTCAGCTCAACATTTTTACATCTGTTAAAAGTCTGGGTAATTTCAAATTTGAGAAATAGTTCTTAATTTGCATGTAATTTCTGGTGGTTTTACATAATTTTTACAAATACTATATTTCATCTTTACGAAACATATGCTGGAATTTATACTCATTTTTAATGAATTTTGATCTAATACGTATACATAGTGTCCTAAAACGTTTGAGAAGAGCAATTCATTTATTTATTTTATGCAGATAATTCGGTAATGTAAATTGAAAAAGTAGTCAAAACATGTAAGGGAATAATATGTTAATACATTATACTGAAAAGATATTTTAAGAAATACCCTCTTTAATTTTATATACCATCCTTCCAGGCGATACTGGTCAATTAAAATATTTCCCCTTTTGCTGAAACAAGATCAGTTCAGAACATTACATGGCTGTCTGTTTAAAATTATCGATATCTAATTTAAGAAAAATGATGTCACATTGTCATACTAATTAAAACAATATTTCTTCTGAGAAAATATGGATCCTATACGAATTGGTGATGGTGTTCTTTAGAATGAAAATGTGTTAACAACTGAGAATAAATTGCATCACAAATACATCTAAATACATCATACAGGCAGTGATCATGTAAAGTGACAAATGTAGATTTATAAGCTTGAAACATAATTTAAATAAACCAAGTTACAAAGGCTTCTCAAAGAATTTATTTTCAACTTTAATATATAACTGAGCTGAGTATCTTCTGATAATGATTCCGTACTAATTTACAGTTCTTTGTCAGTAAGATTTTCAAAGCACCGAATATCATTATTTTGTTTAGATCAATTAATTGCATATGTATTATTATCTGTGTTTACTCTTTCTCACAAAATCTCAGAGACTACAATCCTAATATAATATACACTCCCCATTCACAATGTTCAATTTAAAATTGAACCTAACGCAATAAATTTTAAAGATACCGGTATGGGGTTTTTCATGATCTTGTTGGAGTAAAAATATTTTTTTTTCTAACTTACAAATTTTGTCTAGTGAAACCAAATAAAAAAAAATTAAAATATATTTTTTACAAATTAATGTCAGGAGTATTTTGTTAATATAATATAATTTCCTATATTGTTTTGGTAAAGTATGATAACTAAATAGCACACTTATTTACAGCAAATAAAAAATTAAAATGAGTTTCAATCTTTTTGTGACAACCTGTGTATATGTATATATGCATTTAAATTATAGTTATATAGTTTATTGCAAATATAAATTGAATAAAATCCCGTATTTTTCTGAAAAATGAATGTTCTGGTAAAAGTTGCAGAAAGTTGCAAATATGGATTCGAAAATATAACTGATTAGACTGCTAATCTTGTAATTCATTAATTATAAACAAAAAAGTAAATAAATTGAACTGGCAACAATGCCTGTCATATTTCTGTATTTTTACTATTTTTTGTACAGTGTATGAACATGAGAAAGTGTTTAATCACAAAGTACAGAAATCTCAAAACGCTGCATATTACGTATTTATCCAAATGACTTAAACTTATAAAAAACAACCTAATTAAAAAAAAATACCTTAAGCAAATTGCATGGGATAAGTCAACGAAAACATGTCTGTATTATTTTATACATATATTTGCTTTTGAAGTCTTATACAATTACTCTTCTTGTTTACAAACAAACAACTCTTAAAAATACATAACTTATTTTTTTATTATGAGCTAAATCTTAATTCCTTTTCTTATAATAAGCTTTTGTATAGGTTTGTTGATTTGTGAATGCAATGTTTAGCTACCTTAATTTTGCATGTAAGATAAATCTTTACATTTTGTCTCGGAAATGCCCTCAGAATGCACATATATTTTAGCACAAATAAGGCGATTCATCATACCTGCCTGTTTTAGAGGCAAAAACTTGAGCGAATTTCGAGAATCTAGGAATTTGGAAGTAAAAGTCGGTTATTTAATTTACCCTGAAAATGTTAACAGTAATAACATATGCAACAATAATGAGTAACAGATATAACATATAAAATGTAATAAAAGTTATATAAAGCCTGTTTTCCCAACTCGAACTCAAACATTTCCATGTTGAACAAACCTGTTTCACATACAATCTGGATAAATTAACAGAATTATCATTAGCATTAAAATTACTATTATTTTGTTACTCTTCTATGGACAAATTCAGTTACGTAGCTAAAAATGTTTAATTAAAAATTGATAGCATTGAAAAAACCAATATTTCACATTAATAAAACTGATTAATACGTTATAAAAACTACTCGGAAACGTTTCCGTAAATCAATGACAGCAAAATAAACTTTATTTTTTATAAATCTTATATAAATATCAAAAATGTATTGTTGCCTGAGATTACTTCAAGATACAGAACGTTATCGGAATCGTGGGTAACTCGGAAACTATTATTATATGTTTTCGTTCGTGGTTATATTATGTTTACGCAAAAAAAAAAAAAAAAAAAAAGAAAAATAAAGTTATTTTTCTAGAGTGTCAGCGAGTTCGACTTATAACATTCATTACTGTATGTCGACGCATGTCAAGTAACATAAACCCTGTCCGGTCAATATATCCGAGCAGAAATATTTTATAAAGAGAGATATTTTGAATTTCCAGTTTTTCAATTTATTATCACATAACTAATAGTAGTTGATTTCATGTTCATGAAATAAAAGTGAATTTATAAACCTATTTTATAAAAGGAAATTAACTGTTTTAAATTTTAAAAAATGCTAAGATTAATAGATGTAAGTGAGCACTCTGTCTTACCTTTTATTGAAAAAGTTATTATATAAATACACTACAAAATATTATGAATTACTAAATAAAATAATAAATAATAACTCCGTAAACAATCCGTTGGAACAACGAAAAAGTTTGAACAACGGAATTGGAAAATTTTAATTGCGATGGATGTTGTTTTTGCCGTCACGCATGTGAATAGTTCTTTTTGTCAGGCCCTGTATAAATAGCACATAGTGCTATCTCGAATGCCCGTTAGGAGTCGCTTTCAGCTAAGGAGTTCATGTATCAAATTTCTATCTAAATACCTTTAAGGAAAGAAACTTCTATTATGACGAATGTGGAAAACTCATGTGCAATAACTCCTTCAAGACTGACAAATTAATACCATTTCTATTTTAGTGCATTTGTACAAAAAATTCCAAAGACGTTTAAAATTGTGTAACTTCGGGACAGTTTTGGTAGCAGAAGTCAAACTAACAAAGTCAGCTAACGATGCTACATTCAACGAAAAATCTGAGCAACTGGCATATTCTAATGATGTCAACAGTTGAAAAACAAACTTTTTGCTAAATCGGTTGCAGTCTATCAATATAAAACCAAATCAACTTAACATTTGATTACAGCTAAACACATTTTTAACTCTAATAAACAACTCAACTTTTGAAACGGACCTCGTAATTGTATGTCTCTATGGTGCAATCATTACATGACGTCACATTCATGTTCGAACATAAACCATCTTGTCTATATCACATGTTACAGAAATTTTCGAAAAAAAATATACTTAAAAGGAAAAAGGTCAATATACTTTACTTTCAGTTAAATTTAATTAAAAAAACCCTTTAAAACCAGTTGAAAAATAATCAGTTTAAAAATAATTATATTTTTTAATTAATTCATTCAATTAAATAAATTAATTCAATTAAATAAATTCATATCACCGATCAATCATATTATAAAATCGCTTTTAATGAATATTAATCACACCTAAATTAATTATACTCTTAATTAATTATTTTAATTGGTCAGCAACTAAAACCCGTTATCCTATACGAAAAATCACGTGACGCCATCTTGGATGACGTCATCAAGAAAAACAATTAAAAAACAAAAAAATCATTATTACCCCTCTTATAGCAGAAGATACCTAATACCTCCCCCACTTCCGCCCCCTCATATTTGATTGACAGCTGGACCCCCCCGTTCAACAGTACGCAAAAAGAATCACCCCCGTCCAACAGTACAACCCCCTTTCATCCCCACGTTTAACAGTACACGACTGGACACGCCCACCTGTTAATCAAAATGGCCACGCCCCTTTTTGTCCCTCTCCCGGCTCTATATACTAGTGGGGTGAAAGGGGGTTGTACTGTTGGACGGGGGTGATTCTTTTTGCGGACCAGGTTCGAGTCCTGGTCCCGGCATATTTTCGCTCTGTTGGAAAAATCTCAACTATGATACTCCAACCATTGGAATTTTTTTTTATTTTTTGTAATCAAGAAATGTCTCTAATTAAATAAAGTAAATACTGTTATTAGTATTTTCTGGTATGAATTCGAACTTTCTAAATAAAATAAAATTCCGGTAATTTTAACCCGGCTGTGAAGGTGTTAAAATTACCAAAATCTTGAGATTGAAATTGATATAAAAAATAAATGACGCCTTACATGCATAAAATAAATTATTCAAATAATTATTTAAATGTTTTTCTGCTTAAATTCCTAACGAAAATTAATACCTAAAATGTATTTTAAAGCAATAAAATATTAATTATACACAAAATAATTATAGACAGAAATAATAAAGAATCGTATTAATGCAGCATAATAGTCGACAATGTATCCTAAAAATCAAAACTTGATATTTTTTGTATATTTCGAACTTTGATATATGCTACAAGTTTCTTCTATATATATATGTTAATAATGTCTCCATCATTAATAACTTAATCCTACATCAATTTGAATACAATGCCTTCTAAATGTCGCTAAGAATATTAAAATGAATTAATTCCAGTGTAATTTAGAAGCTGGATACCTTTATTTTTTACGTTTTTTTCATTCTTTTTAAAAGTATTGTGCTTATAAATATTCACTTGACATTTACGACCATTCATTTCGGCGTTAGAATATTTATTACACAGTTGGGCACAAAATAACTTGGCACGTCGCTTAGAAACTCATTATGAATTCTGTTCATAACTTCTCGTTAAGAGTCTCAATAGAATTCGAGTTCCACAAGAAAATTTACTTAATTAGAACAGAATGCTGGGAAAGAGAAAGATATGAAAAGTGTTATAATTTTATAAATTTAGTTAGCAGATTATAACATCATAAGTCCAATAATTTTCAGTAAAGAAAATATTGAGCAAGATATACCATGAGAACGCACAAAACTTTTTTTTTAATTATAAAATGATTCTTCAACGTTTAAAGTGCCCTTATACTAATAGTAACGTGACTAAATATTAAAATTGACATTTGATTAACGTAATAAGCTAAATATACGTTGTTTTATACATAAAAATGGAATTTCTGACACATGAATGTCAGGCTGATAAATGTATATATATATATATATATTAATTATTTAAGTGAATATACCAACAATTAAGAAAAGAGTAAAATAACAGTGTTTATAATTTATATGTGTATATATATTTTTACTTATTTTCACGTTTTTAATTTGCATATTTAAAAAAATGAAGTCCGCTCTTCGAAACATTTTGTATAATCATATTTTATGTTCAATCATATTCATCATATATTTTTTAGTTATTTAATCGATATTGTGTAAATATAGATTAAAGAATTATTTCTCCATCAGCAGGGTATTCCACGTAATTCAAGTGGTTGATATATGTCTATTTAATATTTCCTCGTTACTTAAACATAGATTAAACGGAGTATAAAACAGTATAAAAAGGAGTTTTATACTGTCTCGTTTCTTCATTATTACCTCAAAGACTAAAACTATGTTAGAAATATGTTTTAGTACTATTATATAAACTGCATATGTTGGTGCACTAGTTAAAGAAATGTAGAATTCATCTTGAATTTCATTCAATTAAGATTATACTGGAAAATATAACGTTTTAGGTTTAGGTAACACCTTACCGACGTATACGTGACTCACAGAGTGCTCAGAATCCTTGATTATTCCTACTAGTGATTTTTAATTAAAAATTTTATCATCAATAATCAAAGAATTTCTGCAATTCGATTAAACAAAAATTTCTGTTTTCAAAACCTTGTGACAGAAAATTCTGTTAATGGCACTCGTTGCGAATGAAATAATAGTTTATTCCCGTCCAAAAACCACAAGTTTTGCACTTTATCATGAGAGACAGTGCCAAATTTGTCGTAAAAATTGAGAAAAGAAAATGTGTTAATTTTATTTCATATAAAACCACACATATTATATAGAAACCCAGTAAATGTACTCTTACTTGCGAAGGGGGATTGTGATATATGACCACAAACTCCTCGGGAAAAGTTGTTCGAAACATTTAAACTATTTCAGTGCTAAATTTCAGGTTAAATCATTACAAATGATTCTATAAAATCAATAATAATGCTTTAAAATTACGTGAAAAAGTTCAATTATCCGATTTTAAATCGCATGTTATTCCAGTGATATGTTTTAGTGATACTTTTATAGTACTATATAATTTTCGAATATGTTTTATGCCTAATATCTACATATATGTACGCAGATGTCTAAAAATTGCAATACTTTAAAATTATTTATTGATTACTTATTCTATTAAGTACTCCAGTATAAAATACATGGTAATATTTGTACAATATTAATATAAATATAACGATAGCCGTTCAAAAAAATGCTCTATGGAATTACAGTTTAAGCATCTAATAAAAATCTATAATTATTGGCAGTTTCGTAAATAATAATGAATTATTTCAATTTAGGAGATAATTAATCATTGAAATATAGTAGAAATGTAGAATACTTAATTTTTTTTTTTTAAATATTAAAATTAAGATATTTTAAAAGGTAAGTTTGTCTATTATTAGAAATTACTTTTATAGGTTACTTTATCGTTTATACATCGACGATATTGTAAAGTTGGAGTTAAAAAAATAAATAAAAAATGTACAAAATTGTTTTCACACATCGTCTGGCAATAAGAAAATTTAGGATGAATTATAGATAAATTTAAAAGAAGAAATGGGTATATATATATATATATATATATATATATATATATATATATATATAATGATTGCATAAACCTTTTCTGACGTGTTTTACTAAAATAGAGGGAAAATGTTATGGAAGATGAAATATCTATTAATTTATAATTTGGAACATAAAGGGTTAATATTCAATCAAATTTATTTTGCTGTAATAATGAATATATATATATGTGTGTGTGTGTGTGTGTGTGTGTGTGTATTTCTTTGAAAACAACAAATTGAAAATATTGAAAATGAATGGCAATTAAAGACTTGTGAAAGAGAAAAGGTAAAGAAAGTGAAAAATTAAAATTTAAGGAAAAAGCTTTTGAAGATGATATTTTTATCAATTATTACTCACTTTTTATTAATTTATAATAGTTGAAATTCGATCTTTACTGGTTTTTTTCTGTTATATATATGTGTTTCTTTGAAAACGAGAAATTGATTTACTTGAAATGAATGAAAATTCAAGTTTTAAAAATTAAAAGTTCAAAAATTAATGTAAAATGCTTTTGTAGATAAATTTCTCATTAATTCATAATTTCAGACATAAAGGTTGAAATTCGATAACTTTTTCTGTAATAATAATAAAATAATTAAAACTCATATGTCTTTAAAAATGACAAATTGAAGTAAATTAAAATGATTTAAAATCCAATCCTAGAAAATGAAAAAAATGAAAAATTACGGAATAAGGATTTTGAAGATACTTTTTTGATTCATAATTTTACGACATAAAATATTAAAATTCGATCCAATTAATTTTGTTGTTAGAAAAAAAGTCATATTTATCCGAAAACAAAAAAATTGAAATAATTAATTAGAAAAAAGTTATATTTATCCGAAAACAAAAAATTTAAATAATTAAAAATGTATGAAAATTCAAGATTTGAAAAGAAAATTAGAAAAAAATGCGGGAAAATGATTTCGAAGATGAAATATTTATTAATTCATAATTTCATAATAATTCGATCAAATTTTAATTTGCTACGAAAACATTTTTCTTTGAAAATTATTGAGAAAACTTGTTTATACGTAAAACATATTTTTATTTTTTATCATATCTTTATTTATTACATACTTTTTAAAAAATAATTTTCAAAAATTTCGTTTTTCTTAGAAAACGAAATACAAACAAACTACTCCAGTACTTTTCCCAGTTGAATACTTAATTTTTCTTTTCAATATTTATCTATATTTGTGAAAAATTTAATTTTCCTTCTTCGAATGCTTTCTTATATTTTAAACACTTTATATTGAAAAGTACAGATTTTTGTTTGAAAAGAAATATTTTTCTAAATAAAATTTCATTAAACTGAAATACTTCTTTAAATTTGTTTTTTGCGTTACTTTTAACTATTTCCTTTGATTTGTTTACTTTGAAATTACAAACAATATTAAAAACTTTTATGCATGAATAAAATATGAACCAATTTTTTTATGTAGGTGAAACAAAATGAAATTTGTTGATTTCATTTGTCGCTTAAAATTTCTTTTGATGTTGAATATTAAGTAGTTTTGTTTTTTATAAAATATGTTAATGATTAACATGCTTTAGAAATTAAAAACATTTCTTAAACTTTCGAATCAATTTGCATAATTATATTTTAAGAATAATATTACCAACCAAATGTGATTTTTGTGAAGAATGCTTTTTTAAATTTAATGTCAAGAATAGCTCATTCTGCTTCCGTGATTTCTACAATGAAGTTTTATAAATCAGTTAATTCAAACAGGAGAAGAGATGATAATCACCCATGCGCTCATGATGTAATAATCCTCTTAAACTGTGAATGCCTGCGAATCTGTATTTATTACATATGATAATTTCAGACAGTCGAGTAAAACATTCATAAGACTTATAAAATATTATTATTGCTTTATGTAAATAATTAATTAAAATATTCTAAGTACGTAATACCCATTAGCTGAGTGCTTTTCGCACTACACTGCCACACTACTGGTCCAAGGTTCGCCTACACATTCTAGCAATATTCATGAACTTTTCACCTCTTCGAGTTCGATACAATGAGTACCAAGCGTGTTTTGAGAACCACACCCGGAGCTTCTGCGCGACGGTTACCAATTGACACGGAGATGTAATAACAATACATAGTACTTAATTTTATAGCATTATATAGAACACCAGACCCATGGTTATAAAATAGAACTGTGTACTTCAGGACTTGGTCCTACATGAATTTTAGTGCGACGATCTACAAAAATTAAACAAATATTTTAAGTTAAGAAACCGGAATTATGTATGACAAAATCAGACATGTTATTATTGCAATTTAACAAAATAAATGTAAACCAAGAAGCTCGGTTAATAAAGAATTACTGGTGCTGTATACACAAAAGCCACTTTATTTTTTGCACATTAATATTTATTTATTTTAATACAATAATGGGTATTTAGTTTATAGTCTAATAATAAATTTTAATCTCCTGGTTTGTGCATTTTTTGTGTTATATTTATGTCTATGACATCTAGACGAAAAGTACTAGTTATTCTTTTTTTTATATATATATAAAGCCTATTTTCAAACTTTATTTACCACACTAAACAATGACAAACACAAAATGAAACTTTTTATTATTTTATTCCATGCGTGAAAAAGTTTCAAGCATTCTCGTTTAAATTTGAATAAATAGAAAACATGTTTTTTCATGCAAATGACTTACAGAAATTAAGTCAATAGCTCATATCTTTAAACTATCTAAATGCATATTAAATATGCCTGTAAAATAAGACACAAAATCAGAAATAGTATATGAATTGCATATGTCATTTATAAAGTAGCGTATTTTCCTACAAGTGTAATTATATTCAAGCAGCATCAGAAAACATGAAATGACAACAATTATATTATATCACACACACATATTCATACAATTATTATAAATGAACATTTTTCGGAAGCAAACAAGCAGTTTGCTTCTTTAGCAGATCAGATACGTAGCATTAATTTAATCAAGAGTTAAAACAATTTTGAAAACAATTCCCAATTATTTGATACAAATAGCATTAGGCGCAAGAAAAATGTGAAGGAAAACTGAAAATGCCAGTTTGGAAAGTATAGTGTCTTGTGGGAATGAGAAGCGGGAGGCACGCATCGCTATTCACACATTTTTTTCCTAGCTTGTTCGGCGGTCGGAACAGCAATCTCATTTGTTGTTGCTCAATTTCCAGAAAGGTGTCCTACCAATTTTGCACTGGTTTTGTTGAAAAACTTTACAAACAAAATAAAGCAGAAATACGTTTCTTAAAACATAGTGTGTATTCTGCGGAAAGTAATTTAATTTATTTTGTATAATAATAAATACTAATTTAGTAATATTTAACTTCAATAATTATATTTATTATTTTTAAAACTTTATGTGTTATTTATAACTAAACATACTTAATACTATTTTTTTTATTATTAAACAATTCCTTGAGCTTGGAGTCGAATGAAGAAGACGAATTTTTTGTAGTAATTTGACAATTTAATACTGTTTGTGAATTATTTTTTTAAATACTCGCATAAATAACTTACTTACATTTATCAATTTTTTTCAATTTCAGTAATTAAAACAAAGCAAAAATAAGTTTTTTTTACAGCATAATGTGTAATCTGCTGAACCAGCCCCTTCCTGGTTAAACCCTCGTTCTGTAGCAACGTCAAAAATATGTGAAATTCGTGTGAGCTGCGATCACTAACGCATGTATGACAGCTTCTCGCCCATAAATCGAATGAAATCATCACTGGATGCAGCAACCACATCGTCTAGCAATCTAAAAAATTGCATGCAATTCGTAAAAGCTGCGACAACTGACGTTTGTATGAGTACTTCGCGCCCAAAAAAACAACAACAATAAAAACATTACTGTATGCAGCAACCTCAAAAATCAATGAAATTCACTAAAGCCGTTATCACTGGAATGCGTACGTGAGCAATTCTGACTTTAAGAAAAAAAAAACATAAGTTAGTTCGGTTGAATTGTTTAATTGAGATCTATTAAAATAGGGAAATTGTTAAAACCACAACCACTATAACGAATATTTAAACAATTCACATTTAATACATTTTTAATAATGTTTCAAATATTTTTTTTATAACTTAATTGAATATGGAAAAATAGAAACATTTTCATTCAGATAATTTTTTATAACTTAATTATATATTTAAAAAATATGAACTTTTCATTTTTTCAAATTTTCCGCTGTTTGGATTCGAACTCTGGCTTACAACCTTGGAGGCAAACAACATACTACGGAGCTACTACAGAATCATACTGATGCAGCTTAAAACAGAATGTAAGCAAAGACGCCAGATGTATTTTTCGCCCAGTATGACTATCGCCAAGATACGCTATAACATTGCCAAAATCAACAAACGATCAGATTGTAGCTACGGTTCTGATCGCCGAACATTCTTGTAATAAGAGATTCCGCGCAATTCACGCTCTTTAGGCGGTGTCCCTGACAGAAAAATAACACATCATGAAAGATAAGAAATAATTCCGTATAATACTATTAGAAGGATGAAATGTAGTAAGAAACCATTTTATACGTTAAAATAACAATGATAGTTTGTGATAAATATTGACGATTTCCAAATTTTCCTATATCAGTAATCACGCACTAATTGACATTTATTATTGTTCTGTATCAGGATATACATTATAGTTGCTGTTCATATTTAGTATTCAAAATGATGTATTAAAAAGCAGAAAAGTCAAAAATAGTTTTAAAAAACTTTCTTTTATAAGCATTCAATATTTATATGGAAAATAACGCCATATTTCATAACTGCAACTCATGTTTTTAACCCAGCATTTAGGTTCAATAGAATAATTTGTCATGGGCATCCAACTCCATTATAGAAAATTCATTGCTGTTTTATACGCTTGTAGAAAGGTCCAGATAGTAAATTTATTTTTAAAAATATTTTTTTCTCTGTTTCTTTTCAAGATATGGCAACAGAATAGAACAAATGAAACATTATAAAAATATATTTTTTTTAAAGAAACACTATATTATTTTTAGCATTTTTAAATTGATTTCTCAACGTATAACATAAGTTAATTAATATAAAATAATTAATTGATTAAAGATTATTTTTAAATATATATATATATATATTATTCATTACTTTTATTTTTATTTTTTACTTTTAATATTTGAAAAAAATTATTGTTGGAGTTACACAGTAAGTTGGCTTATTTTGACGGGCGTGGTTTGGAGCATAATTAAATCCATTGTTGTTGTAACTCGTATAAAACTGTGGATCCAGCTAACGGAAAAATTCATTAAAATTAATTTAATTAAGTTCTAAGAATATTAAAATTTTGTAGTATCATCAGAAGCACACCTGTATATATTTTTTGTAATTCTACCATATCAAGAAGTAAGTGAAAAGGCGATTTCAAAATTTCATCTTTACATGCAAAAACCAAGTTGAGTTAAATAAAATAGTGTAAAAATTACAAAATCGTTTATAAAAGAAAGAAATATATCTGTTAAAAAATATATCTGTAAGATCCAGCACATTTCAAATATTTTTATTGTATTGTCATACTAGACATGTAAAGAATAATCCATAAGTCATAATAATCAATCTGATTTGTTATAAATCAAAGCAATATAGAAATATTTGGATTCTATTACGCCCTTAATCTTTTATTTAATAAGAAATCAGACAAAAGTTTTGAAAACAGTTTTAAAAAATATGTTCCAAGTAACTTTTCACAGAAATATTTTACTCGTTCACAATAGCAGCAAAAAACAACTTTTCTTTACATTGAAATACGCAGATGCATTTTTTACTACTCATTGACCGTGGCAACTTTCAAAGAGAGATTTTAACTTGTTTATGATAAAATACGAACAAACATCAAATAATAATTAAAAGTCTGAGACTAAATATTTGGGGAGTTTCTTTTTTAAATGAAAAACCACCTAGCTAAATAAACCTTTTTAAATTGGATTTAATTATAGACCAATGTAATGTCAGAAAATCCTCAACGTACCTTAAGAGATATTTCAGGTAAAAATATAAATGTTTTATTTTTAGTCAAAATAAAAATGCCACTTCGAGCATATTTTAATTTATTTGTTGTTTCTCAATTCATTACAGTAAGAAACTTACTTTTAGCATCTTGAAAATTAAATTTATTCGTTGAAGATATTTTTCTAAAGACAAGCATTAATTTTCTTTATGTTTTTATCGAAGAATGCTTTACAATTTTAATCATCTCTGGAAAATAAATTTTCTATTTCCATATAATTTTGCGCGAAAATAAATTTCTTTACAAAATATTTTTGTTAAATAATGCATTTAAGCATACTTTCACAATTAAATTACAAACCATAATCACACATATAAAAAAATTAATATACGTATGACTTACTCGAACTTTAAATTGCATTGCTTGGCTATTAATGTCAATATTTGTTTTAATTTTTACTTTATTTATATATTTGTGACATTCTTGCCTTAAAATGGTGTTTAAAATTTAAACCTTCTCAAAATCTTATTAATAATATAGTAATTTTTAATATAAAATCTACACAATCCTCAAATATTTTTCAAATAGATGAAATTCCATCATCTAGTATAAACATCTAAGGATATACGTGGCCTTTGCGAGGGATTTATTGGCTCCTTTTTGACTGTTTGAGTAGCATTCCAATGTGAAACAGTCATATGGAGTGAAAGACCGTTGGACTATACAAAATGCAGTAATTCGTCTTTATGTTGTAAAACAAATTAAGTATAATAGTTCAACTGTTGTGTGTAATAGTTAAGTGTAATAGTTAATTTCAACTGGCCAACCCAGAAAAATAAACGAAGGCAAAAAAAAAAATCACTGCAGTCACGATTGCCTTTGGCTGATCAAGTATTGGGTTGTCCGAAAAATTCATACCAGTTGGGAAAATCAATTCGTATCTGAAAATTCTATCATTTAATTCTTAGACATTGATTGCAATATCTAATGTCTAATAATTAACGGGTAGAATTTTCCGGTACGAATTAATTGATTTCCCCAACCGGCACGAACTTTCCGGACAACCCAATAGATTTTTGCCATGCGGCGATCAGGCAACGCGACCACACTCTAAAAAAATCAGTGCTTTGAACAAATTTTTCCGTTACCTTTTTACGTTAGAACACAAAAATCTCACCTTTGATTTGCTTCGCTTCCCGGAAAATACGAAAACTCAGAAATGTAAAATAAAATATACCTGAAATTCTCCAATCTAAGTCTGTAATTTCTTCAAACCACAGGGGTGTACCGGCAACTGTGCTGCGTGTTACTTTTCCGCATTGGAAACTGAATCTTTACGTATGTCTTTTTTCCTTCAAAACATGAAAATTTCAAGAAACGAAGGTCAAATTTTCCTGAAAATCGCGAGTCCCGAGACAGAAATTTCTTCAAATAACATAAAAATATCTTGCAATCACAGGGGTGTTCCGGCAACTTGCTATCTATATTTTTTGCGGTCTTAGCAGAAATTTATTTTGAGAGTGCAGGCATTAACCTGTTCAGCTGGGCAATAACCCGGCAGTTAAGGGCCTGGTCAGTATCCAAAAAAAGGATAACTATATATATATATATATATATATATATATATATATGTTATATAAAAATTTATTTCCTTCGTATCCTTCCATTTTATTCGCATTAATATTTAAAAATTAATCTAACTTCTGTCATAGTCAGTATTTCCTTAATTCTTAATAATATCTATTCCTATTTAAAGTCCTTTTAAAAGTAAATATCTGTATATTAATAATTATTTTATTCCAAATCTTAATCTAAATTTTAAGATCAGTCGTAGCTTTTATCAGTTCCCCAATCTATAAAATTCTGAGACGCGTTCTCATTTCGAATGTTTTTTAAAAGCCATTTTCTTTTTATTATTATTATTATTATTGCTCTGATTCTTTCGCGCGCTTGGGATTTTAACTTCAAAATTGGTCCGCACCCAATTAAGGGATTCTTTACTGTTTTAGCCTCGCCCTCTAGCCTCATTCGTTGGGCTGGAGCTAGCTTCTCACTCATTGGGTTGTGCGCTCGTGACGTAATTCTGTGTATGTTTCCGCGGAGAGAACAAAACTCGCCCGCACCGGTCGGAGCAAGAGATTTTTGACATTTTCGGAAGCTAAACAAATATGTGTCTGGTATTTTTAATTCCGTAGAATATTCATCTGGCCCAGTAACATCTTAATTCAATGAAGTGAAGCAACGTTAGCCCGAGGGCTATAAGTTTTAGACCTTTTGGGAATTGTTCTGTGTTGTTCGTCTTCTAATAAAATTATTCGTCTGGAGATTGGCTGGATTTATTGGAAAACTTTGGTGGAATCATTTCATTGCCTTCTACGTTGCCATACTCGCTAAGATCGACTGCAACTTGCTATATCGTTGAAGGACTGCCATCTTTTCATCGAATATTATTCATCGTAATATCTCAACCTCGTCAAAATGCTACATATATACCATCTTATTCTTATCCTATTCGGAGACTCTGGAAAACGCTTGAAAATTGAAGTTTGTAGGAAATCCTGCCAAGTGAATTAAATGGATTATACATGCACTTAAATACACAAAATTAGATTATAATGGAGGATACAATTTCTTTAAAAAATAAAATCCTTCATTTTATCCCATAGATCAATTTAAATTATATTTCTGACTGTACTGTTTTCGATTTTTAACACTCTTTCAAAGAACAGCATTGTGCATGGATGAAACATAATTATTTATGTTTAAATTCATAAAATTGTGTTTGTTTCATTTCATGATTATGCTGAAATTTTTTAGAGTATATTATTTCCTAAACTCTTTAAATTTAAGTGGCAATGAGACTTAAACTGATATTAAACATTATGTTTTACTTCAAATCAGGGTTTTAAACTTTCTTTTTTATTTACAGCACACTTGAATCTGTCGATAAATTTTCGAGGCACTTTTGAATACATCAATTAGCTTTTGTGTCACACCTAAATAACCACCACGTTAGATTATGGGGAAGACGTGTATACCACTCCTTCCTATGTATATATTAACACAAACAAAATGATTCGGCAAAGTAAAAAAAAAAGCAAAACAATTCATTTATCTCCTTTTTTCTGTCAGTTATTTATTGCTACGATACATTTGAATTAAAGATTAAAACAAAAAAATAAAATAACTTTCGTTGGTGAATTTCTTGTTTGTAGCATTCGGCTTTTCTTAATTTTTTTTCTTTTTCTCTTATATAATATACGTGTTCTCATACATGCACATGCGCTCAAAACAACGCACGTCTCGTATAATCCAAGTTGTCGCATGTGCAGGCAAGTGAATTTTAAAATTTTCTTTAAAATTTAAAATTTACGTACAACAAATTACAAAATTGTAAATTTGTCAAGAAGACTTTAATTCAATGTAAGCATTTTTAGTAGTTTAAAAGTTTCAATTGCAATTTTTAACCATTTTGCTTTGGAGCAATATTTTTACTATAAAAACTTTAACTTTATCTAAAGATGTGGGAACATCAATGATTGAGCTGGACCGTTACACCATCAAAACATTAATGTAATAAAAATATTGTGTAAAGTAAACACACGATTTTACTGAATGGTGTATGAAAAATTTTATGTAAAATTATATTATAAAATTACATTAAATTGACGTTTCGGTCAACTTCTATGACCATCATCAGAATATGTATTTCTGTAACAATTAGACTTATAAATGAAATGCTTCCATCTTGAAAAATTTTACATAACTGAATCTTGTTCATGACCTGAGCAAGTTCAAATCCCATGCCGAGAAGTGGCGCCACCTATTAGAAAAAATTCGAGTTATAGAAATATAACGGACCTTAAATAAAAGCATGAAATTACAGTTTAAAAATAGATATTTGTACTTTCACAAAAGGCACAAAAATGTAAATTATATAAAACTCCAGTGATGTGTGGTTATTTCAAAATGTTCAACCAAAGTTTTGGAATAAAAGAAGAAACGTTGTCATTGCATACATCACTTTCACGCACTAATATTTCGATCGCTTCTTTCAGAAGACCATCAATGTAATGTTCGCAAGGAATAATAATTCTTGCATTTTCAAAGTCAATAGAGCAGCCCGGATTATTATAGTAAAACCTAGAAAGAGCAGTTGTCTGTCGGTAGTGTATAATGTCACTCTTATGCTCTTTTAAGCGCTCAATAAATTTTCTTTTCGTGACACCAATGTAGAATTTTCGATCATTATTTTCCAAGCTGATAAGAATTTCATAAACTCCGGAGCGTTGTTCCCTAGGTCTTGGATCAATGTTGATGTTTAATTGATCAATAAGGTAAGGGGGAGGAATAGCAACTAGCTGAATATTAAATCCTCTAACAATTTTCCTTAATTATTATACCTATACTGGGTTAAAATGGACTTTTCAGTTGCTTTTACTCATTTTAAGAATGAAAGACTCCGTCTTGATCGTGAATTACAGAACTTGCATTTTTTGAAAGAATGTAAGCGCAAGTGTGTCATCCCCAAGTTTCTTTCACTGGATAATAACTTTGTACTTCGTAAACTACAGAAGCAGAGGCAGATGTTTTAAACTCGTTGCCTGAACTCTTATATCAGAGACAAACATGCATATGTTGACTTCCTCTCCAAGAGAACCCTTCAATATTATTTTCAATTTTCTAGTGTTACACCTCAATGTATTTTTGACAGTCTCATGCATCGCATTTCAAGTTTAAGATATATTCGTTACAGCCAGAAATCCCTTATTCACCGAAAGAAGATTTGCCAGCTAGTTGCAACAAAGGAGAACATTCGCCCTCCCAGCACAAAACCCGTTCCATTTGCTAATCATTCTGACAGAGTTTTTTCTAGTGTTGAATGCCAGGCATTGTCGCTTGGTCCGAAGTTTGTTTTCAAAAACAAAACTGATTTCAAATCTCTGATCGCAGACTGTGAATCTTTGCTTAAATCAATTCCGGACACTGAAAGAGAAAAATTAAGGAATTGTATGTTCAATTTGGCAAAAAAGATTCCGCGTAAGCTAGATAAGTCTCAACTTGCTTTATTAAAGACTATCCAAATGTTAAAGAAAGACCAAAATATTGTTTTCTTAAAGACTGACAAAACAAGTAAAATAGCCATTCTCAACAGGTGTGACTATATTAATAAAGTTAAAGTTTGCATTCAAGAGATGGGATGTGAAACACTTAAAAAAGACTTGAACACATCAATCTTCAGAAAAACACAGGAATTAATAAGAAATGGAGTGTGGCCAGATTGTATGAAACATAAAATTAAACTTAATCATACTGGTGTTACCCCGAAGCTCACAGGTCGCTTAAAAGACCATAAACCTGGCCTTCCAATCAGACCCATCGTAGCGCGTTGTTCCGGGCCTGTTTACTTTATCGAAAAGGCTTTCGTGATTTTTCTTAAAATGATTTTACCCTCTTCAAGCTATGTGGTAAACTCTACAGCGGAATTTTTGGAAAAGGTAAAGGCTTGCCCTATCAATGATCACACTATTTTTGCTAGCCTGGACATAATATCATTATACCCCTCTCTAGACATGAGTGAAATTATTCAAGATATTGGTAAAATTATTGATAATCATATGCAATTAAACGATGCCATGAAAACTTCACTTAAAGCGGGTTTAAATCTCATTGTACAGAGTAATGTGTTTATCTTCGACAACGAATATTATAAACAACCCAGGGGAGCCCCTATGGGGTCTCCGATTTCAGGTTTGCTCGCAGAATTTAAATTAAGACCAATGGAGAAAGTCTTATTCAACACTTTTGATGAGAAACCAACATTTTGGGTGCGTTACGTGGATGATGTTTTCATTACGTGGGATCATAGCCGTTTTGCCCTAGATAATTTTCTTATAAATATTAACAACCTGGATCGTAACATTAAATTTACATTGGAAATTGAGAAAGACGCTTGTTTACCCTTCCTGGATGTGCTTTTGGATCATAATAACAAAGTAATGGGCCACAATGTTTATAGAAAGCCCATGAAAGAGAACACCATCATCCCTTTCAACGTTAACTTACCGTTCCAATACAAGATTGCTGCTTTTAAATCATTTATACAGCGGGCCTTTTTGGTTTGTTCTGATACAAATTTGCAACAAGAACTCAATTTCATTAAACAGATCGCCATAAATCACGGATTTCCTATTAAATATATTTTTAGGATCATTCATAGGCATTTTAACCCCCCCTCCCACAGTTTTCCAAATAACCAACAAAGTCCAACCTTTCGTAAGTTTCGGTATATCCCTATCTTATTTGAAAAATTAAGGAAAATTGTTAGAGGATTTAATATTCAGCTAGTTGCTATTCCTCCCCCTTACCTTATTGATCAATTAAACATCAACATTGATCCAAGACCTAGGAAACAACGCTCCGGAGTTTATGAAATTCCTATCAGCTTGGAAAATAATGATCGAAAATTCTACATTGGTGTCACGAAAAGAAAATTTATTGAGCGCTTAAAAGAGCATAAGAGTGACATCATACACTACCGACAGACAACTGCTCTTTCTAGGTTTTACTATAATAATCCGGGCTGCTCTATTGACTTTGAAAATGCAAGAATTATTATTCCTTGCGAACATTACATTGATGGTCTTCTGAAAGAAGCGATCGAAATATTAGTGCGTGAAAGTGATGTATGCAATGACAACGTTTCTTCTTTTATTCCAAAACTTTGGTTGAACATTTTGAAATAACCACACATCACTGGAGTTTTATATAATTTACATTTTTGTGCCTTTTGTGAAAGTACAAATATCTATTTTTAAACTGTAATTTCATGCTTTTATTTAAGGTCCGTTATATTTCTATAACTCGAATTTTTTCTAATAGGTGGCGCCACTTCTAGGCATGGGATTTGAACTTGCTCAGGTCATGAACAAGATTCAGTTATGTAAATTTTTTCAAGATGGAAGCATTTCATTTATAAGTCTAATTGTTACAGAAATACATATTCTGATGATGGTCATAGAAGTTGACCGAAACGTCAATTTAATGTAATTTTATAATATAATTTTACATAAAATTTTTCATACACCATTCAGTAAAATCGTGTGTTTACTTTACACAATATTTTTATTACATTGATGTGGGAACATATTTCCTCTTTTATGGCAAACCGATTCAAAAACATTCAAGTACTGTAATTTCACACCACACTCTTTAATTAAAAAAATGTACATAACATTTTTTTTCTTCTTTAACTATAATTTCTGTGATTTCTTTAATATATATATATATATTTTTTTTTTCTCGCAAAGATTAACATTGTGTCAATTATTTTTATTGCAAATTCCTTTTTAATATTACGTATTAATGTACCTTACATTTTATTATAAACTTCATTTTTGTTTATTTTTATATGGTTTCTCTAAAATGAATCTGGCGCAGACAAAAAAAATATTTTTTTTTTCTTCTGTTTAAATTGAATAAAAGTTAGTTTCCTCTATATATTGAAAAGTCTTATATTATTTTATTCTGTAAGCGCATTATTTTTGAACTACGATCCTAGCTTATATTGATATTTTGCTTTATGTTTTGCTTCAAAGAATCTATAACTAATAATAAAATCATGTTTTACAATCTTGAAAATCATCTTCAAATTTTCTGTTCCACCAAAAATGGAATCGCTCATACAGTTTTGAAATTACATTTAAGCATTTGAGATTAAATTCTGGTGCGAATGCTTTTTCTTGCTTCTCTTTTAAAAAAGAGCTTACGAATATTATTCATTACTTTTTGTACTAAAAAGGCTGTCGAAATAAGGAAATAATATGTTAGAATTTCATGAATCATATAAAAGCAAGTCAAAAACATATAATTATGAAATTCTGAAACTTTCTCGCAGGAAATTGTTTTGTTATTATTAATAATCTGTTTCATTTCTCAAACGAAATAATTATAATAAAAAAACTGATATTTAACTTTTATTTGCATTTCTGAGATTTAGAAAAAAATCGTATTACATCAACTTCGAAGAAGTGTTTGTTATGCTTATAAAAAAATAGTCATATTTAACTATAATCCGTATTAAACAGTAATAAACGACATGATCGTGAACTCATTCATTATACTAAATATAATAGTTCAAAAATGCAATTTTTTTCCGTTATCAATTAATACATTTTACACAAATTAATACACAAGAATGACGGAAAAACATTGATGGAAATTATATAACAATAATATGATAATGTGTTACACTATGCAGGATGTAACTGAATTGATGGTCAGAAATGTAAGGGGTGATTATACAAACAAATTTTGTCAAGACAAACAAATATTGTACAGGAAACATGTGTCGCAATCCACTTATTCAATCAATAACACAGGATGTCTCATACCAAGAAGACCATTCACATTTCCAATCGTAACTCTAACAATAATGAAAATATTTTAGCGAAATCTTCAACACAATAACTTTGGCTACTGTGAAATGACCTGACATCAAGAGAAATGTTGGAATTTCACTGTAATTCGATCAGTGGTATCGTATGCATTGTCAGTTACCTTCCGACCTTTGAAGTGTCTATCTCATTGTTACTTGGAAATGGCGAATTACCGTTTCTATTACTTTATGTGTTTCATGTTTCATAGCAAGCCAAGTAACTATGTTCAAAATATCGCAAAATTATTTTCATTATTGGAATATCCGTGGTGTGACTGAATTGATATTCAGAAATGTAAGGGGTCATAATACATGTCAAGACAAGCAAATTTTGTATAGGAAACAACGGTCGCAGTCCACTTATTAAAAATATAATGCATTGTGTCTTGCACCAATCCTAATCCACCTTTTCGTTCATAACTCTAACAATAATGAAAATATTTTAGCGAAATCTTCAACACAATAACTTTGTATTCTGTAAAATGACGTGACATCAAGGGAATTATTGGAATTTCATTGTTATTCGATCAGTGACATCGAATGTATTGTCAGTTACTTTCCTAGTTTTGAAATATCTAGTTGTTACTTGGACATGGTGAATTGCCTTATCTAGATGTGTTTGTGTTATGTGTTTTTATAAAGTTTCTTAGCAGACAAAGTAAATATATTGAAGATATCGCTAAAATAACTTCGTTATTGTCACAGTTATAAACGAAAATGTGGACTGGGCTTCGTGTTGGACACCCTGTATTATTGATTTAATAAGTGGATTGCGACCCTGGTTTCCTACACAGGATTTCCTTATCTTCACATATACTACCACCACTTGCATTTCTGACTATCAATTCAGTTACACCCTGTATAAAAGAAAATTTCAAAAATTAATAGAACATGAACTTAATTTTTAAATAAAAAAATTAAACCGAATTCGAGTAACTATTTCATTATCTACAATGTACTTGCATATGCAGAAAAATATACATGTTCATAATAATGACATTTTGTAAACTGTAACTTATTTAGTGCCGTAACGTACTTCAAGGAGTTTGGCTCGGCGCAACAGTGTGTTTTTGTGACAACCATTTATTGTTATTAACTTTCAATTCAGTCTACATTTTTCCAATGGAATGCCTTTATAAATAAGAAAACGGTGGCATATCCACTGAGCAAATGTGTTAGAACGAAGTTTTGTTCAATTTGTTTCAAAACGTGATAAAACTTTATTGGACATGTTTGGTTGGGTAATTAACGAAGATCAACAAACATAATTTTGTCGAAAATCGCCTTGAGCAATCAAACATGACTTATAATATGTTGCCTCCAGCTTATTTTTTTCTGCAATTGTCAGCATCGCTCACGTTTGACACGCAATAGACAATCACACACTATATGACAACCAGTCAATAGACGAAGAATGCGCATGACTTGATGGATAAAAATATACTTGACAGTTTCTTCTAAAGCTTGTGAATAAAAAGAGCAAGTTTGAAATCATATTTTCTAGAGAAGGTTTAATGGCGAAGACAATTAAGGGAGCAGCAACAAATTCAATATAAAAATAATTTTGCGATCAATTTGTACAATAAAATACTCACACTGGCCTATATCTGAGACACATGACAATGTGACTCATGTACGATATTGTTTATTTGTGGTAGAAAAGCACGTATGTTCATCGAGATGTAAAGGTTTCTTTAAAGATATTCAAAATATGTTTTGTTTTGTTTAAAATATGAAGGGGTATCCACTAAATTTAATTTAACACACACAATCACTACAACACTAGTCCGCACTAGTATCACTAGTTGTACACATCAATCACTACAACAGTCCAATTTTAGTAAATTTGACAAAGTGCAGCAGCAATAACATTTTACAATTAGAAAATTAATACATTAAATATTTGATGAAATAGGAACATTTCAATGAAATATTTTTTAACTGCGCATGCGTTTCTGATAAATATTTGTTTTTTATTTATTCAATTATTTATTTTTTTGCTTAACTTAGTAGCAAACTGTATATGACAACTCATATAAAAAAGGACTAATCGAATATCGGGAAACTTCAAAACGATTTCGCTGATATAGTTAGATAAGTTTCACTTGCTTTCTAAAAGTAGCTGGATGATAAGGAATTTTACAGAAATTATCTTTTTTGGTTAACTGATGTCCGAAAATCAGTTAGTATTTATCTTATGTCCACGCGTAGTTTTTAAACGAATGTTTCGATTTATCTTCTGTGCCACGCTATCCAAAATCATAAGTAAAATTTATGTAAATGATTATTTTGCGTCACATTATCCACTTGCATACATTTCGCTTTGTTTGGATACTATGATGCAAAATAATCATTTACATAAATTTTACTTATGATTTTGGATAGCGTGGCACAGAAGATAAATCAATTTATTGAAATAAATACATTTCAATACATAATATAGTCTCAGTGAAAGTAATATATTTAAAAGTGTATTGAAAAATTAAAAGTATTGTTTGTATGTGTAAATATACTTTAGAAGACAAACCAAAAATAATTTAAATTGAATTTTAAAAGAGTCCTATTAAATTCACGTCAAGGCGTCACTCAAATTTTGATATCATTTCTTTTAAAACGCATATTTTGAATTCATGAGAGATGTGAATGAAAAAGCATCAGAGACTAAATTCTATATATTTTTTCATATTAAGATAATAATTGCACCTGTGAATATAAATAAAACTAAAAAGAAAATTATGATTAAAAAAAAATTATTAACATAGCGTCACTTAAATTTGATATCATTGCTTTTAAGACCCATATTTAAAATTTATAGAGCCAAAACAAAGTGCTGCGTCACAACTTTTAACCCGTTAATGGTTTTTGTACTGATAGTTATTACAAAGCTGTGCACAAATATCAATTTGAAATTCTTTTTATTTCGGTTCATAACTTTTAATCAAGATATTTAATGGAATTAAAATTATAGAAAAGACACTTTTTAGTTAAGATGGAATAATGTGAAAAAGAATATTATGAAAAGTATTATAAAGTTGCAATTCTAGTCAGCTATGTATAACATAAGTTCAATACTTTTTATGTAAAAAAATGTGACATATCAAGAAAATGTCCGAAATTTAAAGAAAAATTTAAAAGTAATGGATTATTTAAAATCTGACGTAGCGTTATACTAACAGCAAAATGCCAAAATATTAAAAATAAGCTACATAGAGATTTATTTTATAAATAAAATGAACATTTGAAAGCAAACACCAATCATGAGTTGCATGCTGATAAAGTAAAATTATTTTCCTTACATTTACAAGTTCTCTTTATAAAATACTTCAGTTATAAACAAGGGAAATAATATGTATTATATGTATAATTTGCGTGTCTTTAATTTTTAAAACTGTATATTTTAAAAGCAAAAATCTGTTCTGTAATTTTTGTGTTATGCCTTAATATTATTTTTCTATTTAATCCCTATTGTGTAAATAATTTTTAAAAAGGTATTTCTTTTCCGGTGTGGGTATACAACATAAAGCAATTGATTAATACCCAGGGTGATTGGTATTTGTCTATTTAAATTTTTCTTTATTTAAACGTCAAATTTTATTATTATTTCAGTACTCTTAGAAAGTATAATTTTCTTCATTAGTGATTTAAAAACTAGGAACTATGTTAGAAATCTATTTTAAGTAAATTAGGGAACCTGACTAAGAGGGTGAAATGGTTAACGAAATGCTGGGACATTCATCTTAATTTTTAATCAAATAAATTAAGATAATTTAAAACATTTACATTATAATACCGGGTGATTATAATTAAAGTTACGATTTCAAAAATCAATAATTTTAAAACTACTGGTCAGGATAACTTGATATTTTAGCAGAACTATCGTGAGGCAATGGAATTTTGTTTGGCGAAGGAAAAAAATAGTTCCAAATTGTGCCGATAGATGGCGTTGTCAGGGTAATGTCAGGGGAAAGACCAAAAATGTATTATTGAACCCTTTCCGGCGCGGTGTAAATTTGTTTGCAAAATGAAGAAATAATAGACTGACACCGGAATTTACAAACGAATCCATTAGTAAAAAGAAACTTGCTATTTTCTGGTTCTTAATGAAAGGAAAATTTTAATTAAATATTCTTGGTGCCGTTTGTCAGTTTTAGAATTAAAATTGGGTGTCCTTTTTTGTGACCACCGCCCGTTAAAGGGTTAAACATAGGAATGATGTTGCCAAAAGGAAAAAAATAGAGTTCAGAGATTTACTAAAAATTTATTAGCGAAAAGACAAGACTACGTGTTTACAGCGACGACAGCGATAATGACAAAAAAAGAAAAAAAAAAGAGCTTCATGGAACAAACACCTTACTGATTATTAAGGCATAAGCTGCTCAATATGCCCTCCGCCTTGTTCCGCTACTAATTGGAAGCGCAAAACGGCATGCTCCACAACAGATCGGAGGGTATCTGTACTAATGCAATGGGTGTGTTGTGTGATGCTTGCCTTCAAGTCGGCTAGATTCTGAATCCGCCCGCTATAAACAACATTCTTCAGGTACCCCCAAAGCCAGAAATCACACGGGTTTAAGTCGGGGGATTGGAAAATGGCGGCTTATGATCCTATCATCTCCGAAATTATCACTCTGTAGCTGCTTCACAGTAGTAGCAATGTGCGGAGGAGCGCCATCTTGCATGAATATTATGCGATCCACACACTGACGCTGTTGAAGTGCCGGAAGAACATGGTTACGCAAAGGTGCTTCATACCGCTTGCCAGTAACTGTGCAGGTAACGGGACCCGCAGGTGTGATCTGCTCGAAGAAAAATGGACCGACGATAAACGCTGCCGTTATTCCGCACCACACAGTGACCTTTTCAGACTGAAGAGGTAATGGCTGTAGCTGGGACGGATTCTCGGTCGCCCATATCCTGCAATTTTGCGTATTTACAGAACCTTGCAAATGAAAGTGGGCTTCGTCAGACCACAAAATGTTCCATGGCCATCCATTGTCAACTTCCATCCGGGCAAGAAATTGTAGTGCAAAAGATTGACGTGCTTCCAGGTCAGCAAGTAGCAACTCCTGCACATGAGTTATCTTGTACGGATAACAGCGTAAGACGTTCCGTAGGACTTTACGCACCGTGCTGTTCGGTATATCCAACATTCGGCCAATCCCCCTTGCACTGCTGATTCCAGCATCACTGTCAGTATGTTCCTGTAATGCTGTAGCCACATCTTCCACTGCCGCAGCTGAAACTGGTTTCCTTCCTCTACCCCGTTTAACGTCAAATGAACCGGTCTCTTCGAATTTAGCAATAATTTTTTGCAGACCATTTGTTGTTATTGGACCTTTTTTTATGGATTTTAATGTCCGAAACTTCCTAATAGCTGTAAGTGCACAGTCATCGTTCTTATAAAAAAGCTTCAAGAGCAGAGCGCGATCCTTCATAGTCAGAGTCATGATGAAGCATTCAGGCAAAGAGCTGCTGCTCTGCATTTTTATGGTTGCTATGTCTGCGGTGCGCATGTCACGTATTAGTAATTTGCATATCTTCAGACAATGTGAACCCAGACAGCGCCATCTATGGGCACATTTTGAAACTTTTTTTTTTCCTTCGCCAAACAAAATTCCATTGCCTTACGATTGTTCTGCTAAAATATCAAGTCAATCTGACCAGTAGTTTTAATTAAAATTATCGATTTTTGAAATCGTAACTTTAATTATAATCACCCGGTATTTAATTAAAATTTTCCTTTCATTAAGAACCAGAAAAATAAGCAAGTTTCTTTTTACTAATGGATTCGTTTGTAAATTCCGGTGTCAGTCTATTATTTCATCATTTTGCAAACAAATTTACTCCGCGCCGGAAAGGATTCAAGAATACATTTTTGGTCTTTCCCCTGACATTACCCTGACAACGCCATCTATCGGCACAATTTGGAACTATTTTTTTTCCTTCGCCAAACAAAATTCCATTGCCTCACGATTGTTCTGCTGAAATATCAAGTCATTCTGACCAGTAGTTTTAAAATTATCGATTTTTGAAATCGTAACTTTAATTATAATCACCCGGTATTTTGTCATCTAGAAACCACACATTTCTGTTTCATTATTAAATGTTATGCGAAATATATTGTGTAAAACTAGAAACACTAAAAAAAAAGAAATACAACAGTTCTAATTAGAGTATGAAAATAATCTCTATAGATAAACTCTACTTACCTACACATGTCTAATATTTGAGCCATGTGAGTTTCAAAAGCTTAATTAATATTACAAAGTTATATTAAAGGATTCAATTGTACTTTTTAAAACGTTTTAGTGTTACTGGTGCTTATATTCACCAATTGTTTTATGTGGTGTATATTTTTTTAATGAGTTTATGGCTAATACATATTTATAAATGTGATAAGGAAAAATAACTTTTTTTTTCGAATTATTTACTCATAACTTATTTTGTATTTATCATATTGTATTTATTCACATTGAAAAGAAAATGGCAGTAGTTGTAAAGTTATAACGAAAATAATGCAACAGCAGTTCTGAAGAATGATGTGTACAATCTGCGGATTAAACATCAAACAGAATATAGAATGCTTCGTAAACAATGTTAAATTACGTCAGTATATGAGATAGGTAATCATTGAAATATAGTCTAAATAAAGAACACTATAAAAATAAGAATGTTTAATACCAAACTAAGATATTTTGAAATGCAATATTTTCTAATGTTTAGAATTTACTTTTATTTATTTATTAAAATTCGTTCATATTTTACTTCGCTGTAGCAAAAATAATTTTAGTTGGAAATGATTGAGAAAACTTGTTTCTATGAAAACTATTAGAAGTATATATTTTTTAAATTGCTGTACTTATTTTTGTATCGTTTTAACAAATTATACAATAATAAATATTTTAGAAATATACAGTTCTATTTATTTCTTAACTAAGCATTTTTATCACATTTATTTATAAAGTGAAATAGAAAGGACCACTAACATTCCTACATGCATTTTTATGTATTTTACCATATTTATCTCTATTTTTGAATTATCAAATGATTCGTCTTCAAATGCTACGAGATTTGTAAAACAATTTATATTAAATATGATATATTCTGAATACTTCAGTCTTTTGATAACAATATCTCGTATAAAATTCCATTAATCTAAAATAATTCTTTAAATAAATTTATTTTGCGTTGTTATACAAAACTCTCTTTGATTTATTTACTATCAAATTAGCAAGATTAGTGGAAAATTGTAAACAGGAATAAAATATGAAGCTATTCAATTTTATTGTTTGTATAAAAAAAAGAAAAAAAATGTGCGAATTTCGTTTGAAATTTAAAAGTTAATGTTATGTTAAAAATTAAGCTGATTTAATGTCATAAAAAATAATGATTAATATGAAGTCTTTAATTTTTTTAAATGAATTTGAATAATTACATTTTAAGCGTATTATTTGAAAGTGCATGTGCTTTTTCTTTTCGAATTTATATAAATAGAAAGAAATATAACTTTAAATGTGATGTCAATAAAGGTGAATTTACTATTAAAGTATAGTAGTATCAAAATTCCGTAAGTGTTGGAATCTGTGCTCATAGTAGTTTTATACACACGAGTAAAAATTCACAACTTTTGTTATAAAAAAAAGTTATTTTTAATGAGATTTTGATTAAGTTAAATATTCTTAATGTTTATTTTAGTAAACATTCTGTATATTTAATGTCCTATTAACGCAAATGATTTAATGCTCATGCTCTGGTATCTTACGGTTCGGTACAGCACAACTGGAAAATAATAAAATAAGACAAACTATTTACTTTCTTTTTGGCTTATTCTGCGTAAATGTTATAAGAAAATATTTTGTATTTGCTGTTTTTAAAGTTTATAAAACAGTTATTTATTACACGCGTTTAGAAAACAATGTGGCAATAGGAATGGTACTAATACCTGACAGCTTCAATAATCATTCAGCAAATGGAAAACTTGCTACCCAATGAATAATTATCAGCCACCCCACAACACCCTGCATTTCACAAAATATTAAATAAATGTAAAATGTTATAGTTTTACATAATCATTTTTACAGTATAAATAATTAGAAATAAGCTTGCATTTGAAAGCATTTCTTATACTGAGTTATTCTCTAAATTTCGACAAAAACGTCACGTTTATCTGCAATAAGTAAATGTATATTTTTAATGAATAATGTGGGACTGAAACAAAATAGTATTATACTTAAAATAAATGGAAGACAAGAGTTCAGTGAATACAGCCATATTCTTGCTACATTCACAGAAAATACTTTTTTTTACGCATCAATATTTATTTATTGTAATGCAATCATGAGTATTTGGTTTATGTTCAAAAAATAAGCATTTATCTTCTGGCGCGCGCATTCTCGTGCGATCTTCAAGTCAATGACAGGTAATCGAGAATCAGTTTCTTATTTCTTAAAGACCTATTCGAAATTTCTTCTACCCCGTTGTACAATGTCAAGATATCGAAACACTTACAAACTTTACTATTCTTTCCATTGTATGTACGTAAAGGTTACACGTATTCCCGTTCAAATGCTAAAGAATAATTTAAAAAAAGTGTTTTTATTTTTCCAAAAATAGGAAACATGATTTAGGATACTTAAAAATTATTTTCTTAAATAATATATAAATAAAATCTAAAACTAAGAAAAAATAGGAATAGTAAAAATGGGAATTGCGAATTATATAGGAGAATATTTTCATCAAAGTTAAATTATATTCAATCAGTATCAATAAACATACAATATCAATATCAATTATTATATTTATACACATATATTTATACAATTCTAATGAATGAAAACCTTTTTGGCATACAATTATATAGTGCTTTTTTTATAGATAAACAAGAGATCATTACCTTCATTAAAACACTAAAGCGCATTTGCCTACACTGTAAAAAAAATCCTGAGGTTAATAATTTTTTTTTAGTTTATTTGTATTCCACAGATTTTTTTAGTAACCGGTACTATAAACCGGAATCGTTTCTAGCCGTTTTTTAGTCATGTTGCTAGCTTTTTTCTAGTAATTCTTACAGATTTCCTTGTAACCTAGTAAGAATACAAAATTTTTTTTAGTAATTTCAAAAATCAATGAGAAAAACTAAAATTTGTTTAGTAGATCGACCCATTTTTTTAAAGTGTATAATTTTGAAGTTTTTGATCTAAATAGTAAAAGCGGAAGGTAGAATATGCAGCTGAACTAAAGCTGTCATTTCAGACCAGTTCGTCATGTTGGAATATAACACGTGGTGATGAAATTGCTATTGACACGCCTGACAGAAACAATAGCATAAAATATATCCTCCATTTCCCCTCAATTTTTACAAGAATGTTAACAAAAAAAATAATGATTACTAAACGAAATTGGATAAGAAAATGTTAAAAATGTGTGAAATGACTTCACTCTAAATTAAAGTCTAAGTAATGCTTAAAGTGATAAAAACATAACACGAAATGTTTAAAAATACATTTTAATACATATTACATATGTTTCATTCGCTCTAGCGGCGATATCTTCAGATCTAAATGATAAATAAAATGTTCTCGCATAGTTTGTTTGAAAATGGTAAAAACAACGAGATCGCATGTCCAAGGCAAGCTTGTGCTTAAGTTGGTCAAAAATGGAAAACATGAAAAATATTTATTTTTATTTTTATTGCTTAAATATATGTAATCTCTATTAAAAGGTATTTTTAAACATTTTGTGTTATGTTTTTATCACTTTAAGCATTAATTATACTTTAATTTAAAGTTAACAAGTGATTTTATTTTATTATTTATGACTTCACTCATTAAAAAATAAAATGAAATAAAACTTGTGTTTTTCCTGTGAAAAAACTCACGTTAAAAGACTAAACTTCTCTTATAACTTAATGTTTTCGAAGCTTGCTAATGGGAGTAATGATACACTAATTGAAAATCGTCAACGATCCCTTTCGTATTTTATATAATAGCAGTTATTCATATTTTGTGTTTAAACAATGTACTAAGATGACATGCAATTTTATCAAAAATGTAGCTTAAAAACCCATATCATGTTAAAGAGTCTTTATTATGTAACAATATTAAACAGAGAATATAATCCATAATTCATATAAATCATAGTCATTTGCTATAAATAGAACCTTCTATTATGTTTTTAATACAAATAACATCAAAGTTGTTTAAAATGTTACAGAAAATATTGTTCATAGAAACTTTTGTTACAAATTCTTTATTTATTCACAGCTGTTTTAAAAAAAATCCGTCCATTTAAAATAAAATGTATTGGTGAATATAGAAATAATCACTACACGTGACAGCTTTCAAAAGACGCATTAAAAGAGATTATTTATGAAAGATGAAAAACGTTCACATTTTAATTAAAAATCCAAAGCTAAATATTTGCGATGATTCTTTCAGAGAAATACAGTCTGACAAAATAAACATTTTTAAATCGGATATAATTACAGATCAATGAAATATCAAAATAACTTGAGAATACCTCCAGGGATTGAAATTTATTTATGATAAAGTATGACGCGTAAAAAATGTAACTAATATCTTTTCAAAGGAAAATAAAAATGTCACGTTTCGAAAACATTATTTTATTTTATGTATTATTTCGAAAGTCTTTTCGCTGAGAATAGCAGTTTCAAAAATATAATGTTATTGGTATGAGATGTTTTCTTCGAATAATTTATTTTTAATTTACCTCATGTTTATGTCGAAGTTTCAGAAACTAATTATATTCCTCACGTATAATTATATGTTAAAAACAAACTTTTTAACAAAAAAAAAAATTTAACTTGAAAATTTTAAGTAACACTGCATTATTGAGCAATTTCTTTGTTTGAATCTCTGTTGTAACTCTCATATACTTAGAATTAATTATACAGAAGATAAATTTTAGCAAGAGTAGTTTGGCGCAAAATGAATTGTGTTGTTTTAAACGCTATTATCATGCTATTGATGTAACTTTATTGCTGCTAGCATCTCTGACGTTTGATTTTTTTCTATAATATTTTCGGCGTGTGATAAAACCATTTTTTTTTTGTTTTCTCAGTGAGCTACTGCCTTGAAAATACATGAATGTTGCATTGCCATCTACATTGAACTCGCGTGTAACATTTAAGGAAAATCGGTTTGACAGAAGTGGGTCAAAAATCAGTTGCATTAGTTGACTGCTTACGCGTATTACTTCTCATAAGAATCACTTTTTAAAAGTTAAATCATCAATTGTCAAACATTTCTTTTAAATTTTTGAAATATTAAGAAAGTAGATCATAACTGGATACGTTACTCTAGTAAATTACAAGAAATCAATAGAAAGCCTTTTCATCTCATTCAATATTATTTTTCATTTGCAAATAAGGTAAAAATTTAAAAACAAATATTATTGTATTTTACCTAGGGCTATTGCCTTAGATGAAAGGAACTTAAGTGGGCCTAAGTACAGAATTGTGAGATTTCACGAAAATGGTTTGTACGAAAAATTTCAGGAGGGATAGCTAATGCATTTGATATGTCATTTAAATTTCCGTGTATCCATTAAAACTACATATAACGGTTAAAATGAAAACACGTTTTGTACCTTTCTAAAATAATAAAATAATTTAGTAGCAAATTTTTATTTTGGTGAATCCAAAGCCAGTTTTCCACTTTTAACTTCTATCAACTTCTACCTTCTGGAATTCAAAATGGATGCAATAAGAACAACTGATGTTTCCACTCACCCAGTTGAATAATAAAACTTTGACTGAAAAATTATTTAAATGAAAGGCCGTTGGTGGCCGTACGTACACAGGGTTCCTCTATGGTATTCAAACAATTCTTGACTCATTAAGTCAGAAACAAAACCACATGCTTGTATGGAATTTTTTAATATATTTAAGTACCTCAAATGATTATGGAAATATGATACAAAATTGTCGAAATATTATACAAAAAAGCCAAAAAATTCCCAATTATTTCTGGTGCATTTGCCACTCTAACGATGTCATAGTTAATATATATATATATATATATATATATATATATATATATATATATATCAGTTGCTGTTTTAAAAATAAAATATATTTTCTGAAGGTCGATTTCTTGTATTTTTATTCCTCCACATATTTAGAAATTATCATGCGCTCTCCTACTCAAAATACAAAAAAAAAAAAAAAAAAAAAAAAAAAAAAAAAAAACACTTAATGCTGGTACCTTGGTCTTTCTAACGAAGCCTTGGTTTAAAAAATATATTAATATTTACTGTTTAAAAAAAAAATTCATACCGATTTCGTGTTTTGCGTTTTTTTCGCAATTTTTAACCCTCTGAGCGTTTTGAAAAAGGGTAAAATTGTAATGTTGTTTTCTCTGCATTTTGTTTTAAATGCAAAAAAAATATGATTCTTTCAGCATTATAAATAAAACTTAATTACAAATATGAATGTAACCCTTGAGAGTATTAATCATTCTTCAATGTTTTGAAAATTCATAAAATCTGTAGAATTATATTATCTTAAACATTGCAGATATTGCAGTGAAACCTGGAGCTTAGTGAACGGAATATTACATTCTACACGCTTAGAGGGTTAAAAATCCGCAACCGTTTGCCAAATCCAAATACAGAAAAAAAACTTTTTATGGTACTTTTCACATATTTAGCCGTCTTAACGGCCTCTTTGGCTTAGAAAAAAATTATATATACCGTTTCATAAAAATTATCTCCTCAATGCTGTTTTCATATTTTTCAGCAGATTTAAAATTCCGCATACGATTTCCAAATTGAAAAAAAATCTCATTTCTGGTACTTTTACAGTTCGAACGATGTCTTTGGTTAAAAATATATTAATTCTTATTTAAATAAAATAAACTTTCTGGAAACCCTTTCACTATTTCGCGAGACTTTTTTTTCCTCAATACTTTTCTAGATATCATTTCGTGTTGCGTCAGAAATGCATGTTCCAACATTATTTTATTTGCGTTATTAAAGAGTCAGGGGAGGGAATTTTTTTTTACAATTTTGGTTTTCTCAGGATCTTAGAAGGTGTTAGATCCGGTATTACTATGTCTAAATGTCAGATATTAAGTCGGCAATCACAGCCTAAAGTTCGTTTCGATTGATTTTCGTTTAAACATATAAGCCCATAGAAATTGAAGGGCGTACTGTTAATAACAGCTGGACATTAACAATAGGTGTTTTTGGAAGATTTTCGTTTAAACATAAAAAATCAAAACAGACCAGAGCGTGAGTAGCAAGCCCGGTGTACGCTGTCGAAGGCAGCGGGACTTTCAACCCCAGGTTCGTTTAAATAGAGTTTTTTTTAAAATATAAAATCATAGAAGTTTGAGGGTGCACACTGCCGCAGGTAGTGGAGAGCTTCTGACATTATATTCGATTGGAACGAATTTCGTTAAGAGCCTACAATAGTCACACGAAGAAACGCTCACGCTAATGTTATGTCTATGGGAAGGGTATCGCGCGATTTCACGCTCGCATTTTAATATTTTTAAATTATTTTTTTCATAGGATAGCTGAGGTTGATCTCTAACGTTGTTAGTTTTTACTTTTTTGATTTTGGTTACGGTTTTTTTATAAGCGGAGATTTTCAATTTCGGAACCGGTTGGAACCGGTTCTGAAAGTG
Source organism: Maratus michaelseni (assembly GCA_963931845.1). Classification (NCBI taxonomy): domain Eukaryota; kingdom Metazoa; phylum Arthropoda; class Arachnida; order Araneae; family Salticidae; genus Maratus; species Maratus michaelseni. The sequence goes on along the minus strand of OZ007591.1, from coordinate 285,469,889 downwards.
AAATTACCCTTATATAAAAAACTGGAACCAAAATCGAAAAAAGTAAAAACTAACAACGTTAGAGATCGACCTCAGCTATCCTATACAAAAAGAATCATTTAAAAATATCAAAATGCGAGCGAGAAATCGCGTGATAACCTTCCCATAGACTTAACATTAGCTTGAGCGTTTTTTTCGCGTGACTGATGTAGGCTCTTAAACCTATAAAGTCATTCATAATAAGTTTAGGTGTATTTAAGCTTATTATCACGGGCGCGAGCTATTATTGAAAAAATGCAGTTTGGTATTTCCAATTTATATTTTAAAATCTTTGTAATAGTTATTTTTTAAAATAAAATTTCGAGAAATCTTAAATTTAACAGTCCGAAAAATAATTAATTTTCATCAACATCACTGTGATTGAACATTGACATGCAGTGCAATTAGCGTCTATCATAAACCAATTTCAATACTCATTAAGCATTTATATTAAAAAAATATATATATTAGTTTTTCTCTAACTAAACATTGCTTTTGAGGATATCTTACAATAATGGAATAAATATATATTTTACTAAAATCAAAGATTAGCATTCTGTCTAGAATATTTATCCGGACATTATTTTTAGCTTTATATTAAATGAATCTTAATATTATTTTAATTCCCTTTTCATTTTGATATGTTTACTCTGAAATTAATCATGTTTAGTTGAAATTTAATTATTTTTTATTTGTTTAAATTGAATGAAACTTCGTCTATGGTATTTCCTGTTTATACTCAAAAAACTTAAAATACTTTATTTTGGAAGAGCATTATTTTTGAAGTAGTACTGAAGCTTAAATTGATATTAAAGTTTATTTTTGTTTTGTTTAAAGATTCTTTTACTATAAAAATCTTGAAATCTTAGGCTCACATGCTTAAAAAATAAAATTTAATATCAATTCGTTTCGACTTAAATAATTTTCTGTTTTACAAAAAATGAAATAGCTTATACAGTTGAAAAATTACATTTCAGAATTTGAGATGAACGAATACTTCTTTATTTTCCTTTCAAATAATATTCTTTTTTCTTTCACTTGTTAAATGAAAATCGAAATAATGAAATAATCTGATAGAATTTGTTGAGTTATATCAAACAAAAATCATAAGCGGAACAGAAATATATGAAACTTTTATACGGTAGACGGTTTCGTTGTTTAAAAAATATATATTAAAAATAGCGAAAAAATAGGCGGAGTTTGAAAATTAAGTTAAATTAAGTTTACATTACGTAAATGTTAGAAGTGAACAACATGTATTGAATTAATATAGAAATGTTAAAATAGTATTTATATAAAAATAAAAACATAAATTGGTAGCAAGTAGCGAAATACGATTATTTTAGACAAATATTAGAAGATAGCCCACTGTTACTCTTTTCAACGATTTCGAGGACAGATATTTTTTATTTGCAGTTAAGGATAGAATTTGTTATCTTATTATAATTCTGAACACGTTTGAAATAGCTATTCTGTTAACATCTCATTTATCTTTGATTGTTTTCGCGCAGTTTTAATAATTGCTAATAATGTATAGTATATCCATAATGTATGATATTTCACAGTAATATTAAATCATATATATATATATATATATATATATATATATATATATATATATATATATATATATATTCTATCAGAACTAATTTGTGGGTGGGGCGCAGAAACATTATTTTATTAAAAGCACAGTGGGCACATTGTGAAGAAGGGAGGGGCTTGGAGGACGTAGCAGTCTCTAAAGTTTCTGTTCAGTATCGTTCAGTAAAAAACATGAGGTGGATGATGGAGCAGCATAAATTTGCGGTCGAAGCATATTTTTCAAACATCCGCTCATCTCGATTTAAGGCGACAGCCTATGGGCGTCGCATTCGCCCGATCTAACGTGATATGGTTCTTTCTCATGTAGATGCCTTAAGGCAGATGTCTTAAAAATTTCCCAACAAACCTGATTCAGCTTAAGAATATTCGGTACGAAATAACCCGAATACCGCTGGAGATATTGGAACATGCAGAAAGGAACTTCAAAATTTGGCTGCATCTGTGCAATAAAGTACGATTGACAACACAAATATTTTATTTAAAACTGTAAGATAAAAACTTTAATGTATCTTTTTATTAACAAAAAATAAATTTTGTCTATGAGATTTTTATTTTATGAGTCTTAAGAAAGGAAGTTTCTGTGTCTCACCTCGTTTTAGTTTATAAGCGTTTCCAAGTAGCAAATATGAAAATTTTATACCCAATCATCATTAATGTTTTTTTAGTCAAAAATATTATTTCAACATATTTCCTCTTCTAATGCAATAATTCATCTTTTTTTTATTTATATTGTTACTGTCTTTGGCATGTTAACTATATTCTCATTGATGAAACTATTTATCACTTTTAAATTGAAAAATTAAAAATTTTATCTACCACTGATCACTATGTCTAATCGTCTTCCTTCGAAGGTCATGCAAATTTTTCGTTTATAAACATAACATTTGAATGGATACTAAGGATTTTTTTTAAAATATTATTGTTGTTGGAAAAATTTCAGTCAACAGGTAGTCCTTTCAATAGCATCAGGATCATAACAGTAACATATTTGTCTCACTGTCTGTTTTCTAACCTTTTTTAACATCTTTATAAACGTATTTGGTGATGCCATGTGCGTTTCAACCAATAACGCTGCTAAAATTAATCGTGCAATTTCAAAATTTAAACTTATTTTTGGTTTCAGCAGCTAGACAAATATTAAATGTTGATTGAACTTTGATCCATTATTATGTGTTAGTTTTAGAACTTTAGAAGTTAGAGTTAGCGTGTTCATCTATCGGTCATATTTGGAATTAAAAAAGGAAATATATTTCAGAAATTACCGACATCATACATTAAATTCCGTCATGAATAACTAAAAATGTTGTCACTGTTTATTACGTACTTTCTTTTAACTTGCATTTCTGTAGGTATGTGGCAGTCAAATCTTGTGACTAATTTTTCACCCACTTCCTGTTGATGTAGATCTTTGAAATTTGGAATATATATGTGTTCTTGAAGGCAATACAGGAATTGAAGATTATTTTTTAAACATTCTATCCCTATGGGGGGGGGGGTCAACAGGGTCCCAAAACTTGCATTTTCCCCATACAAATAACGTTACGATTGTTTATTTGAAAAAATAGATCCCTTGTTGCAACATTCATCCATTTTCACAACATTGTTGCCCGCATCATTATGACGTCAGCATTGAACGACGCTTGTACTTTATAATAGAAGTTGACTTTTTTTGTGAATTTTAATGAAAGTATGTTTCTTTTTGTTTGTTTGTTTGTTTGTTTTTTAGATTTTTTGCATTTAATTATTTATTGTTGTATTTGGAATACGTTCAGTCCACTTTTGAACACTATGTAACAAATAAGAACATTAAAAAAATAACTGGTATCCGAACTCGTTACATTTTCGATAGGAATTATTGTTTAAACTATCAAAAATAAAACAGAAAACAATTTTTTGTCAATGAACCCAGATAAAAAATTATAATTGAAAGGATCTTTTTTACAAATAAAATATTTGAACTTTTTCTTTTAAATTTAGTTTTTTCATACATACACATCGCACATGTACATATAGATTTTTTTAGGTTATACGCTTTGTAGTGATTTATTTCACTATAAATGTTTACACTTAAATCATCATAGAAGTAACAATAAGCAAAATACAATAAATTTAAAAGCAATATATTGTCACTTCAAAAGCAAAATAATCTTACATCAAAAGCGAAATCATTTAATATTTCCTTTTTTTCTGCCAGCACAAAATTACGAGGAACGTCTGAAAGAAAATAAGTATCTTGAATTTGATCAATAGGGCAATTTGGGCAATTAGAGAAGCGCGTGAAGAAACAGTGTTTTTCTGAATTCAACAACATGAAAAAATATATCTGAATGTTTCTTATTTTACAAATGAAAATTTTAAATAATTTGAATTTCAGTTCTATAATATATACAAGGTGATCCACAAAGATTGAAAGTCGCTTTAGTTTTCAAACGTATCTAAAGTATGAAAATTACAAAATTGTCCAAAATGAGGTAGAAAATAAGATTATAATAAAGAAATTGTCTTCTTTGGATTAAAATTCATAATGTTATACCTTTTTAATATTCCATACGCCCAATTCCCTTTAGAGAAAAATAAATTAGATATGTTTTTTTTTCATTTTGTTGCATAAAAGACAATACAAAATATTGCATACCTGTACCTTTAAAATGAAATGCTTAATTGGAAATTTCACATTATATATGGAGACCATATATCAAATTAGAAATGTAAATATGTGAGATTTTGCAAGTAATACGAATCACAGACGAAAACACATATGCAATTTGCGTCAGACAAATGAAAATTAGTGTTTGGAATAATATTAGTGATGAAGAATTTTAAATAAACAGAATAATCATTAGAAGACCTCATATAATACGTAATTTTACACTGTAGTATTTAAAAAACTTTGATAATGCTTTGTATCTTTTTTAATTGCGCTTCTAGTATTTTAAACTACATTTCTCTCTTTACATTATTTCTGCCTGCGAAAAGCTTTACTTGGTTAAATTTGTGATCCATTATTCTGCAACTTGCAAATTTATTTTTGATCTGGAGAATACCACCATTATTTTATTCATAAATATCATATAAGTTAGTTTTCTTTCTTTCGTTATAAATCAGTTAATGATGTTTATATGGAGTTTTCATTAATGATCTTGATGTAGCATAGCAAAAGACTTTCTATTGATCACTTTTGTCTACTAAATTAGGCTGCGAGGCGCATAACAAGTTTAAAAATGTAAATTTGACTGTTAGTTGGATGACAATTGCATTAACATTCTCTTATTTCTTACCTTATTTTGAACACTTTTTAAATTTAAACTGCCTACATATCTACATCATGTAGAAATGTAATGTGCGTTTCAACTATTTTAGGACATCCTGTATACACTTCATATATATGAAGATAAATTTTGTCTGTTTATTCGATAATGGAATTAAAAGCGCTTAGCAAACTATTTGAATACAAAATGTTTCCACTGAAAGAAAAGCAGTAACCTTAGGAAAAATATTGTCTCTTCAAAAGCGAAATAATTTAAATTTCTCTTTATCTTTTCTGAAAAAACGTACCAACAATGAACAACAACAATCTAAGAGATATTCTTACACGGTATACTATCAACAAAAGGTAGTTCTTTATCCATAAGACAAATACGGGAAAAATAGTCTTTTCTCTATTAAACCGCAGGAAAAAATATACAGATTCTCATTTTAAAATACAAAGCTTAATATTTTACTTTAATATTTTTCTGTATATACTTCACGTAAGTGGAACATCAGTTTTATCAGTTTTTCACTTTAATGTTCTACAAAATACTTTGTAAACTGATTGAATGTTTTCACATAAATAATAATATTAATAATAAACAAAATAGTATTATTTCAAAAGCAAAATCACCAAAACTGCTTGTTCTTCCCAGTCAGCATATACAATTTACTTTTCATAATAAGAAATCACGTGTGTTTTTAATGAATAGGAATTATGGAATTTTCTGTAAAACTATCTTCTTTATCATACAATATAATGATACTTAAATGTATTATTTGAAACATTCACGATTAACCTAATTTAAGATTTTCCGTTTATGTTTAAAATTTAATTTTTGGTTACATAATTATGCACTTATTCTCCTATTATGACGTAAAATAACTTGCTTTGAAATCATTTAAGCAACGATTTGCATAACATAGAAATTTTAATGAGATTCCTATTATTCTTATTCTTCAAGTAATAGTATTTAATTTTATTCTGTTCGTATAACATATTTTCTAAGTTACTGCAATTTTCTAACAGATAACTAGCAAATAGAACAGTGGCGATTCATGGGTTATTTAAATAAAGGGTCACAATACCTAAATTGCGAAAATAAAATGTGTAAGTACAACATAATACAAAGGTTAAAATACAATTGTATTTTCAAAAAGTAAAAGAAAACAATACAAACTTTAGAAAGTTATATTATTTGTAGGTAGTAAAAATGTAACATTTTACTTTCTATGGAGGAGGATAAAAAAAATAATAAAAGAAAATAGCAAACATGAACCAGAAAATTCTACTAAAAGTCAATCTGAATCCGAAGCGAAAGAAATGAATCCATATTTTAATAGAAATATGGAAAAGTAGACTATAATTATATATTTAATATCAATTTTATCTCTTTTTAACACTTTCCAACCTAGTTGAAAAGTGTTTATGACTTCGGTTTGTCTGGCCGTCTGCCGTCTGGCCGTCTGCCGTCAGGCCGTCTGCCGTCTGGCCGTCTTTCCGTGCTCTAACTCCCGTAAATATGCTCGGATTGCCCTGTAATTTTTATATGTTATAATCGTTATCTATAGCATGTTCCCTATTTCAACGGAAGTGTGTAGCACTTATAGTTTTTTTACAGGGACACTCAAAAGAATTCCGTTACATTGCGGTCTATGGGGAAAAATCATTTGCGGTTTATTTAAATAATGTTTCACTATTTTAAACGCATTGAAATTTATATATATCACTAAGGTGCATTAGAAGAAGCTTAATATGGAATAGAGTTTGCATAGCACTTATACTTACTTTACAGGGACAATCAAAAGAATTCCGTTACATTACGTCTATGGAGAAAAATCGTCTGCGGTTTATTTAAATAATGTTTCTCTATTTTAAACGCATTGAAATTTATATAAGGTTCATTACAAGAGACTTACTACAGAATATTGTGTGTATAGCAGTCATCGTTCATTTACAGGGACACACAAAAGAATTCTCTACTGTATGTTAACAATAATTCCTGGAAGTGCGTTTTAAGTTACTGAACGTGATTTTAATTTTAACTCGCTTTTTGTCTATTACGTGGTGTGTATAAATTCTGTAGATTCTATACAGGGAAGCACAAAAGTTCGGGAACACATTTCCGTATTATTTAACTCCAGACGGAGAATTTTAAACTGTGCTACGTGTTTCCTAACTGAACTAAAATTTAGCATCCTATGTAGTATATATACAAATCTATAGATCCTATACAGGGCTTAATAAAAGTATTCGGATTACTTAGATGTTATCTTTTAGCTTATTAAAGAGTATGATTAGTAAAATTATTTTGGAAGCGTTGGAAAGTGTTACATAATCTATGCTTGACGCATGATTTTTCGTTCTTGTTTTTTATAAAGATGAATGCATATACATTCATAACTATTCAAATATAAACTTTCTTTATTTTATTACAGAAATATTCCGGACTTTCTTTTGGAATATCGGGTCCCAAACCGAACCCGAAAAGTTTAAAGTCATCCCGAACCGCATCGAAAAACATTAGTGTCAACACAACCAGACCAGATGCAAGCTTCTACCGCACACTGAATCTTGGGCGAAAGGAAACACATGAACCGTACCTTTCCCTTAATTTTCTCTCGCCGCTTCCGTCCTCATAAGCTGGTTTCGAAGAGCATGTCTTCGAGCGCACGTGCGATCCAGGAAGTACTGGTCTCTCCCTGCTCATAATATTGAAAATTTACATTATTACAGTAACATTTTGCTATGGAAGTAATTAAAACAGTTGGAGAAGGGGAATGAAGCTCGTCCTGGAAATTGACAAAAATCAGGATATGTGTTTAATATAATTTTATATAATTTGTTAATTTATTTTTTTGTTTTCCGGTAGGGGTTCACGTGCTCGTGTGCACCAATAGAGGCCCAGCCACTGAAAGAGAATACACTGTAAAAAAAAAATCCGTCAAATTTACGGCAAAAACTGCTGGCAGCAATGTTGCCTGCAGTTTTTACGTAAAAATCGCAGTAAAATTCAATGTAAATTTTATCACATATTTTCCGTCATTTCAATGGTTATAATTGTAGTAAATTCCCAGACATTTTCCCGTACAAATTACCACAAAACGTTCTGTAATTTTAACAGTCATATTTCCGTACAAATTATCACAATAACTGCTGTAATTTTAAAAGCCTTTTTTTTTAAATCATTGATTTTAATCAGCTTTCATTTTTAAATGATTATTAGAATAATCATAAAGTTCATCGTTTGTTTAACAAACAACATTGGAATTCATTATTGGATAGAAATTCAATCCAACATTAAAACATTTTTTTTTACTGCTTTGTATACAGGGTTGCTACGGGTCAGGAAATTTTTCTTACTATATACCAGTATTTTGTTCCTGAAAAATTCGTCTAATTTAATATCGCGAAATTTCCCCGTTTTTTAATATGAGATTTTCTATAAGAAAATACTGGTTCTTTCCCCGGAAAATTCCCTGACTCGTAGCAACCCTGTGTATATGATATATATAAGAATTCAGAATTTATTAATATAATTTATTTTAATGTGGCAAAACTGAGACATCAAATATTCATTATAATAGTATGTGTAAAATTATATATAGAGAGAATATATTTGTAGTACTAAAAATAGAAACACTTCAATTCTGAAGGGCGAGAAGAATTTAAATAATATATATATATTTTTTTTTAGATAATTGGACTAGAATTACAAATGTACCTTAGAAACGCGTTTATCTAATACAAATATAAAAATCTATTTGTAATTAAACACTGATACATAAACAATGCAGGCCACCATTATGCACACACCATTATGCTCGCTTGCCCAGTCTCGGGGGAAAAAGCTCTTACACAGAAGTAGGAGTTCTTTGCGCAGATCATGGTAGTGAAATGTCTTTGAGCTCAGACGCCGGTCAGTTAAATGAGCGATGTGATCTGATTGGTTGTTTGATGAAAGGATGTTGAAATCGGAAACACTGGTTAAATCTACTGTTATATTTGCGGTATTTTTACATACGAAAATATTACGTTGCGATCTACTGAAATAAATGCAGTGAATTTGGCAATCATTTTTTACAGTGTATTTCATTTTCGTTTATTTTTTCATCATATTGCATATTGCACATATTGGACAAGTTAAGTTTTAATTATTTAATGTTTTTTATTTGATACACAATGTGGACTGGAGAGTAATGGTTGAAAAAGTGTTTTATACATGGTGCTAGTGAAATAAGTCAAACGTGGTGGGCGTTGACTCTGTAGTGGGCAATGGTTGATGAGTGCGTTTTGTTTATAAGTGGCGAATTTAAGTTTTTTGTATGAACAAGCAAATTTTCCTATACTAGAGCAAATAATGGCTTACAATCAGTGTAGTTTAGTGCGCTGCATCTGAAAAACACTTTTTAAACAGCATGCAATATCTTAACAAATTAGATGACAGACTGGGCAAAAACACCACGCAATGGTATTGCATGCTATAAAAACAGTTTTCTCACACAAAAGCTTCAAACCACACTGATTTAAAATCTTCCTCTGAACCTGTAACGGTAAATTGGTTTGTTCCGGGAACAAATTTGAAGTAGCCCCGGACGAATAAAATGTACTTATCAACAATTTCCTCTTTTGAAGATCGTGTGTACCACGTTTGATTCATTTCGCTCACATCTAGCTCCATCTATACGACTTTTTTAAAATACTATCCTCTGAGTCACCATGTATTTACCTTTTCCGGCTTCGAAGATGAATATAATAGTATATTTATATACCTTGTTACAGATGAGCATGTTTTAAAAACAATAGACATGTTTTTATATTGTTCTTAAATGTTCTGTATATAAGTATTCTACATAATATATGAATTATTTACAGCCAATAAATTGCTAAGTGAAGATTCAAAAATCTATTATCCTTATCATAAAAATAGAGCATACATATAATTATTTGATTGCAAAATCTCAATTACAGTGATGAAAGAAATTATTATTTATAAAAATAAGGCCATTTTTTGGCACAAATATATATTAACAATTGAATACATTTTTATGATTAATAAAGGCAAATGCAAACACATTAAATCCAACGCAAGTCTTCCTTTTCCGATCTTTATAAAAAATTTCAACATATAAGAAGGATTAATAATAATATATGTAATTGTAATTATCATAAAAGAAATATATTTTAGAGACAGTGGTATTAAGAATAAATGCTTTTAATGCAGAGTCATTCCTTAAAAACATCTAGAGCAAATTTAATGATACATGAGAGAAAAAGTAATGACTACATAAGTTTACATACATGAGAGATGAGGCTTCTGAAAGTTTAAATCTTATTCAATTTATTGAAGAAAAATTGCGTGATATCATAGCCAGGTCGATGCATATTAACTAATAATAAGACAATAACATTCATGTTTCTAAAACTTATTACCCGCTATTTTATAAGTGTGTTCTCAGATATATTACTTAATTATGTCCAACATATTATTTTATTTATTGTATTTAAACTAAAACTGTAATAATTTTGGCCATAGTCTTAATAAATTGTAAATGAAAATAATATAAAAATAAAAATCAGAAATTGAAAAAATACCTGCTTTTTAGGATTGTAAAAAGTTTTTTTTTAGTTTCTCGTAAAATTTCAGATTTAGAACATAACGTGTTACGGAAAAGGACAACTCATTTAACAACTGATACTGCAAGTGAGGTAGCTCAACATAAGAAAGTAGACTTCTAGAATACAGATAAAGGATTTGCGTCCATAAGCCGTGTTTTTGGCCCATGAAATAAGACTAAAACTCGATTTTGTTATACTGACATTATTATTTCACTTTTTAATATTAGAAGGTTTATCCTGTACGAATTCAACAATAGTTTTTATATTTTGTTTGGATTTATGTGACTTACACAAGTTCGAAGTTTGTATTATTCGTAGTTTTTTATGAAAAATACGCAATTTCTCCTAATTTTACCTCAATTATTTATATGAGCGCAATCGTGCAACACTTTCTTCTTTACATATATTATAAAATACATCAAAACGTAAAATATATGTAAAAATAAAAGTGTTGCAAAGCTGCGCTCATAGTGAAATATTAAAAAAATATATTAAAAATTTAGGTAAAATTATGAGAAATTGTGTATTTTTCATCAAAAACTACGAATAATACGAACTTTGAGCTTGTGTAAGTTATATAAATCCGAAGAAAATGCAAATAATATTGTTGAAATCGTACAGGATAAACCTTCTATTATTAAAAAGTGAAATAATTAAGTCAGTATAACAAAATCGAATTTTAGTCTTATTTCATGGGCCAAAAACACAGCTTATGAGCCCCCATCCTTTCTGCAACTCTTGCGAAATTTTCTCACGGTTCCTCTGTCACCGCCACATTATAGTCACTGCAATAATCTAACAATAATAAGCAAAACGATTAATTATTGTAAGTTGTCATTTCGCATACATATTTAAACATTTGCACATATTTAAACATCCAATGAAAAAAAAAAAGAGAAAAAAAAGAATTAAAAAAATAAGTGATATAATTCATGACAGCACGTTTATCGATTTTCTTTTAAAATTAGAATTAAAAGACTTCTTCATTACTTTTATTATAAAACCTTAGTGATAAGATAAACTTACTGTTTTTAATAATAATGGTTATAATATTTAAGTTATCCGCACAAATGATAGGTCGATGCATATTATCTAATAATAAGACAATAAAATTTATTTTTCTAAAATATATTACCCGCTATTTAATAAATGCGTTGTCAGATATATAATTTAATTATGTCCAAGATATTTTTTCTTATTTTTTTAAAATAAACTAAAACTGCAATAATTTTGGCCATAGGCTTACGAAATTGTAAAATAGTAATAATAATAATAACAACAATAATATAAAAATTAAAATCAAAAATTGAAACAATACCTACATTTTTAGGACTGTATTTTCTTTCTTTTTTTTCTCGCAGAATTTCAGTTTTTAGACATAACGAGTTCCGGAAATGAACGGCTAATTTAACAACTGATACTGCAGAGATTTACAGAAATCACCCACTCGCGTAAAGCCAAGGGAGAGCTATAGGCTCAAAAAGTCCAAGAAAGGAAAAAAAAACTTCTGCCACTTACCGGACCACAGCCAGAATACCGGACCCAGGGAAAAAAAGTTTATCATTACTTTTATTATAAAACCTTAGTGATACGATAATAAACTTACTGACGCATTATATTTAAGGTTTCCACACAAATGATAGGTCTATGCCTATTAACTAACAATAAGACAATTTCTAAAACATATTACCAAGAATTTTATTAGTGCGGTCTCAGATATATTAATTTCATTAAAATTAGTGGATCCACCTTGCGCTTCCCAGGATACAGGACATAGGTGAAACTCTAATACATATTTTACATTTAATATATTATTTTAGACAATACTAACAATATTTAAAAAAATATTTTCATATAGGAAATGTCAATAATGTATCCAAATAAAGTTTGGAAATTTATTAAAAACAATGTTTTCGTATTATCCACAGGCCATTAGTTAATATCTGAGGAAATCACTAAATTATTTCGTTACTTAGAGGAGCCTTTTTGCTTCTGAAAATTTCAGCCGTATTAAGCGCGTCGTTCGGTTAGATGTTGTGATGTGGTATCACATATATTTTTCTTAAATTAATCCTTTTCTTTAATTTTCAGTTTAAACTATCTTTTAATTACATAGTTATTTTATCCTAACTTTTATTTCAGCTCCCGCCGTAGTGTTCCTCCATTAAAAGAAAATATATTTAACATATGCCCTTTATCAATAAAACTTTCTCACATAGATAGAATTCATTTAAACGATTAATCACCCTCACTGGATATCCAAGAAAAAAAAAAAGAAAAGAGATAAAGATTGACTTTGTATTCGGTCTGCATATTATTTCTCATCCCGTCCAACGTTCATTAGAAATATCTGTGTCTGCTTAATTTTTGAGTTCAGCCTTTTCGGTAAAATCTTAAACATTTCAAGTACATGAGAGTTGTTTTGTCTACTTCAGCTAGATTCCCAAAACTTTGCTCTCAACGTACATTTGGCATTCTCATTCTTGTTGGCTCAATTTTTAGGACTGCTATTCTGGTACCCCTGTCCTGTAATTCAAAAATTCTCCTAATTGCCTAATGCGTAACTGATAATTTTTAGCTTATATGACATCATTCATTTTCATATGCTCTTTCGCCAATTTCATGGTGCCAATATGTGTATGGCATGAAAATCGACATGTGTCGGAGCGGACATTCTCTCTCTAGCACGGCCTCGGATAAGAAGTTAATAATGTAAGCTTACGCTGCTAAAAAAATGCTCTCGGGCACCATCCCATCCCTTCATGTACGTACTTTGTAATCGTACGCTTATAACTCGAAGTTTAATAAACTAATATCGTAAAGAATCTTTTCAGAGCATTTAATTCTACAGCCTACTGCCTTTTTATTCTACTTTCAGCGAATGGATATCGGACTTGGATTATTTTTCACGCAATGTACTTTTAAACACGTAGTTTTCCGACACCATAGATGTCTGTTAGATATGTGTTTTATTTATACATTTATCGATGAAGTTTTAACTTCATTATGGAATATTAGCCGTTAAGAAATGCTTAACTATATATATATTGTTTTACATGCAATCGTTCTGATCTTCCGTAAACGAGCTGCACATGATAGAGATAGACTTTTAAAAAATCATGCTTGACAATAATTTAAAATCCATGAAAAACGGTAAATATTCAAACAATTTACAAGGACATTTTTTTTCCTAATCGATAGTGTAAAAATTGAAATTACGCGATGATTAGAAATTAAAAAAAAGGCGGTAAAAGCGACGTTTATTGGTCAGGTGTTGTCACCGTGAATATGAAGTCAGCATTCCTTACGGATTTGTTTTTGCTTTATAATATATATTATTTAAAAACAAGTCTTGTTTAGTGTAAATAATTCGACAAATAAAAATGCTACACTGTAAGATTTTTAAAGAAGTTCCAAGCAAATATGTGACTATAAGCTATTCAAGGGAAGTCGTTAGTACAATAAAGGTACAGCTTCTTTTAAATGAAGTTTGTTTAAAAATTGAGCGATACATGCTGTATCATAATATCAATTTGATTTTCATTTTATTCGTCTGTTAAATCTTAAAATTAACATCGATTTTTCAAACTAACAAAACGGAAAATTAGTCACCAGACATAAATTTTGGAACACTTTTCAGCATTAATGGAATATTGTTACTAAATTTCCACCTTATAATCAATTCGTATGATTTGCTACAAATATACACAGCACACTTACACAAATACCACGGTATAGTTTACAAGATCAGTGTATATAGAGGAAGGTGGCCAAAAAGGATCCCCTTAAGGAAAAACTGGTGTAAAATAACGTAACTGTTTAAATAAAACTTTGGTTCTTTGCTAGTATGTTTTACATTATAGTATATTTTGCATTATATACATACTTTAATAATAATTTAAACCCATATTGATTAATGCAAAAAAATAGATTTATTAAAAAAGTGTCGAAAGGATCATTTTACCCTTATCAAAGGGCAAAATGGTCCTTCATTTAAAGATAATTGTAAATTGTTTTTTTTATCAGCAAAATTAAGGATATAAAAGTAATTATGACTCTACATAAGTGTAATTCACATCTAAAAACATACTGCATTAAGTAAACCAAGTCATTTTTCTATACATGAAACACTGTATATCTAAATAAATGTGAAAGTTAGTGCTTACCATATAACATATGTTATAAAACCCAAGTTTTCAAAGAATTCTATTCAGATGCGTAATACTGCGATCACATGAATACCGCCATTGCGTCTTCTTCACTTATCACAACTAGTTTATGTGTTACCCTGTAGATAGCGCGACCTGTCTGGAAGAAAACATGTGGATCGTTTTGCCCGTTAGGAACATTTTAGGCCACCTTCCCCTACAATGGCGGGCGACCTTTCCAACATAGCTGCTGAAACCCATGCAACTAATTCGATGGCCTTCCATATGTATCTACATAATTATTAACTGAATGAGATAATAATTAATTATATTACATATATCAGTATCAGTAGAGATATATGTGAGAGGTATTTCTATATCCTATGTATTTACTTTTGGTATGGCAAACGCAAACTATTTTGGCATTCAAATAATTTAAAACACATTATTAAAAATAAATAAATATATATATATATTACTTAAATAAATAAGAGATACTAAAATTTTAATATTCCTTTAGCTGCACGTTCAAAATCTAGTTTTTTTTTAATTAAATATTATTTTTCACGTTAACTAGAACTTTTTGTAACCGGTAGATACTTGCAGTTTAAAATATATCATTTTAAATTGAAATTCTGTGGAACATTCTTCTAATGTTTGTACTCTATTTTCTGGTAAGATATGAGTCTCTCCAGCTTGCATAGTAAAATATTGGTACTTAAACCGTTTTAAAATCCGTAGTTAAATTCATATTTTTCAATTTACGAGGCAGCGTTTTAGAAAATATTCAGTTACTTGAATATTTTCTAGCTATTTATTCCCTTTAAAAGTAATAAATAATACAACAGTTCAGTAACTTTCGATTATTTTTAGAATATATAATTTTACATAGAAATGACACTATTTAAATATTTCGATTCATAAATATCGAATGTAAAAACGTGACAGATGTAATTTATATTCTGTAGACAGAAAAGAATTTAACATATTTTTCCCCATGATATTATAAATTTGTTTAGGAATTCTCATGAATAATAGTAAAAGTATTTAACAATGTTTTCGTCGGCCAAAACATAAAAGTTTAAGTACACATTCTTTAAATTTATATCCCATAAAACTATGCATGTTTAATGACTTTGATGAAATACGTATTCATGTTTATTTTCCATGAAAAAGCATAAAATTTCCAACATTCAATTAGGACGTGATCATAAACATTCCCTTTCTGTTATGAATATTTTTCAAATTTTAAGTACGTGACTGGAGGAAATGAAATTATATTATTTTTTCCCCTACAAGGCTTTCTTTTTTGTCAAAATTGTGAATAATGTGGTAATTTAACTTAAATTTATGTATGTCATTTATTTTTGAAAAAGTATATTTTAAATATTCCAACGTGTACGAAAGATATTTGATAAAATTAATTTTTCTTTCATTTTTTTAGAATTACAATTCCGATTCGGTTTCTGTGTCAATCAGTAACGTTTGTCGAATAGTCTATTTTTTTACTTAAAAATTTTAAATTATGCCATTAAATAAATTAAAACAATTTTTTCCATCCGTTCATATAAAAATATATTTCCTTTGTAATATTTTAAACAAGACCGCATTCAAACGTACAGAGAACTATGATAAAAATTAGCTAATGTCACCTACGACATAAAGTATGTTCATATTTAAAATAATCAAAAATCGATTACTTTGCAGCTGGAACGTTAGACATTATGAAGAGGGATGATAATATGAAGTGTTAAATTAAACATTTAACATATATCGTAGTAAGTGAATGCATATGATATCATCAAAAATTGTCTAAGTATTATAAAAAGTCACGCAGTTCTGTTATGTGAGTGTTGTGCAAGAAACATATATCTATTTTCTACATAAAATTAAATAAAATTAAATTCACTTTATTTAATCAAAAAAATAAATAAAACGGAAAACTTAAATATTTCTTTTAATATTTCTATTAGTCAACAAAACAATTCTTAAGGCTAAACAAAGCCATTCTTAAAGTTTACAAAAAGCTCGCCTTCTTTTTGGAGTGTTTTGATTTCACATTTAGTACATGTGTGCGTGTATGCGCGTGTGAATTCATGAATGTGTGTAAGAATGTATTCCTACACACAAGCTAATATTTAATATTCTTTCAAATGAAAGTATTTTGATGTTAGACACGTGTAGAATAAAAAAGAAGTTAAAATTACGTTATTTCTATCTCAATTGCTAATACTGTTTTTGTGTAAAGGATAAATTACACATATTCTGCTAAACATAACTTCACTTTCACCATGGAAATTTTTTGTCTTTTTCATACTAAAACCGTAAGTTAATATTTGAAAATATTACTATCTTACGATGCAAATTTACCAGGATATAAACGGAATACGCAATAAGCATTTTAATTGGCTAACGCATGTGATGTTAAAAAAAAAAAAAATACTTTCTGTTATAGCTTTAGATTTTTATAAAATCTAGCGAAACAGTTTTCCAAAAACCTAAAGAGGGGGTTGTTGAAAGAAAAATTCTTTTTATTTTCATATTATAGAGCATTTGAAAGAAAATTACTCATTTTATCGCAGTCGTAAACAGATGCTTCAAATTCGTGTATGTAAATGCGTATTTTGTTTAAAAATAACTCGAATTTAGTGACTGATTTCTGCCATTTAGCCCGTTTAATAGTCTAACCTCTTGTTTATTCGTGAAAATTAGAACAATTTACCTTTGTGATGTGGGGTTTTAATCTTAGTTTACACTGAAAATAAAAGTGAAAAGTGTATTTTCTTTAAGCAATCATTGTAATGTCTTTCATTTGTATTGATAAAATTCCCTTTATATATTTGAATACGTCATATTTTTCGATTTAGGTGGATTATCTATATTGAGGGTTTAATAGTATATTTCTATTATCTGTGTGAGAAGAACGGGTTTACTGCTAGAGGTAAAATCAAAATTAAAATTGTCGCCTCCCTCCTACATTGTGAAACTCGAAATAAATATAAGAGATGTTGAAATTTTATTGGACGACAGTATTGTTTTTTTCATAATCATATCAGTGAGCTATACGTAAGCCCCGGGGATAAAGTTTCTCACTGAGGTCCCATGTCCGTTTTTTCGTAAAAAGGTTTTTTATGTTGTTGTTATTTTCAAATTAAATTATTTTGTAAATTATATTAGATATTTTTAAAAATTTAATTTTAAATTAATATTTTAATTGTTTTAATTTCAAATCATATTAACATTAAATAATAATTATATGTTATTTGTGATTTCTATGAAAAATACACTTTTTTCTTTTTTCGACAGGTATATATATATATATATATATATATATTTATGAGCTGTAGTAGAGAATTGGATATTATTTTCCGCATTAATTTAGACACAGATATTGCATATAGCGTGTTACATTACTTTTACATAGAAAAACCTATTATTAGAGAGACCAATCTGATCCATGAATCTTGAAAATTTTATTGTTTTAAATGAGAATAAACTTATAAACTTGTAGTTTTGAGCCGTATGTTGTTCCTTTTTATTCTACTCCAAAATGGGATTTAAACTTTAAAAGATCCAAACAATAATCTTCCCATAAAGTTGTATAAAATATTTATTAGCTCATTAGAATAAGTTGAACCTCTATCAGCTTAAGTTAATTTCGATCAATGTAGCTTAATGTCACTTTTACAAAACTGTGTGTAATGCTGTCCTCTAAAAAGTGACATATCTAGTCACCTTAAGTGAATATAAACCATTTGGATGAAAGAAAAAACGGTTAATTTTGATTTGCTCGGATTTTCCATTTATTTCAATATTCAATTTCCTTATTTTTTATTCTTTCTTTTTTTCACATGATGCTTTTACTGAGTTTCGTGTATAATGATTTATACTTAAAAAATTTAAAATAAGTTTTAATTTTAAAAATACGACTAAGAATTCAATAGCGCAGTTGTAAACCCTATGGGATCAGAAATATTTCATTGATGTTTTAAAGTTGTGCAGGATATTTTTAATATTTTGATGTTTCCATCTAAAAACTACGTTTACTTTTTATCAGTAAAAACTACAAAGAAATCGCTCAACAACAAAGAAATTATACATTACTTCTTCCATTTTTTATTCCCAAACTAAAACTCAACTAATACTACAGTAATTGTGTAAAATCCTAAAATTAATTTTAATATAAAAACTCGTTTATATTGATTGCACTCTATATAAAATCAATTTATTTCATTTTGTAAGACAATGTATCGTTGAAATATAAACACAGTTATTATTACTATATAAACTGTATAAACATTCTGTGTAAAAGTATTAAAATATCGAAACGTGAAACATGATTATATATCTTCCAATTTAAATTTACCTTTTTTTATTTATATTTTCATTTAAATTTCAATTTGTTGTATTTACAAAATTATTTATTTATTTTAATAAACTTGAGAAAAAATATATGTAATCAATCATTAAAACGGTATGTTTCTTTTCTATCGTTTTTTTTATAATTTTATATGTTTCTTGTTTTAACACAGTATAAGATGTCAAATATTTAAATAATACTAAACTTCAAAATGTTCATGAATCATTTTTCTCTTGTTGTTAAAAAGTACAACAAATTATTCATTACTCCTTCCATTTTTTTATTGCAAAACTAAGATTCAACTAATTAAAAAAAGGGAACTTGCAAAGCAAATTAAAAAAATAAATTTATTTCCATATTGTTAAGCCCGAGAAGGGACAGATATTAAAATTATTTTATTTAGTCAATGCTACAATAATGTTGAATTTTTATATTAAATCTTGCTCAGTCTATTTAATCTTAAAAAATTTAATTTAAATTTGAAACATGATATTAAAGCAACTTTAAAACATTTTATTTAGAAATCTAAATAAATCTTCAACTTTTTAAATTATTTGAACTTCTCATGTTTCTTGTCTGTTATAATTTGCTACAATACAAATTTTGCATAATGCATGTTAAACTGAAAAAAAAGTTGAAGATTTATTTAGATTTCTAAATGAAATGTTTTAAAGTTGCTTTAATATCATGTTTCAAATTTAAATTTAATTTTTTAAGATTAAATAGACTGAGCAAGATTTAATACAAAAATGCAACATTATTGTAGCATTGACTAAATAAAATAATTTTAATATCTGTCCCTTCTCGGGCTTAACAATATGGAAATAATTTTTTTTTTTTTTTATTTGCTTTGCAAGTTCCTTTTTTTAATATCTCAAGTTTTTTAATAACAATTTAATATGAAGCAGATAAGATTCAAACGAGGCAAGTATGTAAAAGACTGCACATATCAAAATCAGTATTGGTAATATGAAATATACAGTTCAAACATTGATTATTCTGTAAACAATTAAAATAATAAAAGTAATTTTTAACAAAAAAATTTATATAACGGACTTTAACGGATTGTTTCTCATCTTCATAATGATAATAATAAACGAATTATGTTCATTTTTGCAAATAATTTTATTCCATCGTGTAAAATACATTTGCAACCACTTTGGAAAGAGACACTAGTAAGCGTGTGTGAAAGCTATTAATAAAATCTTATGTTGTTTTATCACATAAGAAGCATAAAAATTATAATGAGCATATATGAAACAACTGTATTCTGATTTTGTTATAAAATGTGTAGTTATGGAGGATGAAATTTTCAGCAAAATATTTCTTTTTGTAGCTGAATAAACATTTTACCTTATATTGACAATTTCTTAATTTAACATTTCTGTAGAAGCAAAATGTAAACATCTGCAAGATTTTTTACAAAACGTGTACGATCTGTTATTTTCATATCGTCACAAACAGTCCATTTATTGATCTCGTTTTCATTTGAATGCACCATTGTTATATAATGGCCTGAATCAATGAACTTTCCTTTATGCAAAATAGCAGATTTTGTTTTAAAGGTTATATTATTTATTAAAACCTTTTGGTTTGAAAATCCTGTTATAGGGCACGTAATTTTAAAAGTTCTATTCGGACCCATAGAGACATTTGTTGAAGAAAATCTGGCTAGTTGCACAAACAAATATTTTCCACAAGAATTTAATCGAGTTTGACACATTTTAGTTCTGTTTATGCAATGAACACAGGCAATGTTTTCAATCTGCCATCGTGTTAGGAGATCATTGAAATCAACTGCATCTTCCCTATTATTAAAGTCATGTGGAAATCTCACAATAAATGCATTAAATGGTTCTGTACTAATACATATATCTCGATAACTTGGGCAATTACTACATTTCTCTCAAAAATCTTGCTTCAGTTTAAAAAGATCTATGGCGTTGACATTTTCTTTTGACAAATTTTCCAGTAGGTAATCAAGAAATTCTAACGGGTCTTGATCAGTACCATCATGAAACTTTACATGAAGTGTTTTTCTGACTTCAAGTGTATCTACGGTTTCAATCTGTGGATTTTGCAAAGTAGTGAATATTTGTTTCAAAGCTTTTGTTGTAGGACCAGGATCACTAACTCTTTCCTGAATTTTTTTAACAAATTCTGCGATACAGAAAAGAGTTTGCAACATAGCATTTGCGTAACACGAACTATCTGTATTTGTAAAGCCTTTAAAGGCAAAGTAATTTAAATCAGTAATATGGTTTTTATTATTTTTTTCACTAACAATTACTGATATGTCAGATGAAACAATCATTTTACTCTCAGAGTATTTTCAGGAATATCCAGCTAATTGTGGCAAATCAGATCTGTATTCCTTTCTAAGACGATTATATTCCTTAATAGCATTTGGTGAGGCATAAACTTTACTTGCATCAAATTTAAGAAGATGTAAACCTTCTACACTTGTGACTTTAGATAAAGCAACATAAGAGATGCCACTTTCAAAAATGTTAGGAACCAAGTTAATCATTACGCAATTCAGGCTCATTCCTTGACTTTTGTGAATAGTTATACCATATGACAAAACAATGAGGAATTGGGATCTTTTAACATAAACATTTTTCATAATTTCAAGTTTGACATTTACTCGTTCAATGTATTTTTCGGTAGCATGGTTGTCAAATAAAATGCATATTGATATAATTTTTCCTGCTGAATCTTTTTTAAAGCCTTTAACAGTACCCATTGAACCATTGACCAGACCTTTTTCTATAGAAAGATTTCTACGCAACATAATTCTGCAGCCCTCACAAATTAAAATCACTGACTCTAAACCAGCCGTATCACATGATTTTTGTTTTAGTTTTTCCAATTGTGTCTTTACTGTGCGAGGCATTTCCTGAAAACCACTAATAGTATCTTCAGCATGAATTTCTATAACATTATTTTTAGCCTTCTGTAGCATCACAGAGTTTATTTCCAGGCATAATTTGTTTGTTGGTAACAAACATACTGGATTCAAATTTTGATTCATGAGGTCAAAGTAATAATCCGCTACATTTTCAATGTTATCAGAATTAGGGATAAGTCTTGTTTCAAGTACTTTGATGTCATCAGGAGTAACTTCACCAACTCTGACTCTGTTGAGAAGTTCTGCATATATCAAGTCATTTTTTTGTCTTTTATTTAAAGTGAGCTCATCATAAAGAAAATACTCTTTCCAAATATTAATGGCACCAACTGATCCAATTAATTTCCGTGCTTCAGTATGAGTTAATTTATAATACGGTGGGTTTCCTTTTACTGGTTGAAGTTGAAGAAGATCTCCAAAAATTAAAACTAAAATGCCACCAAACATTTCATCTTTGCCTGTAATTTCAACTAATTATAAATGAATATAAGATAAACTTATTGATGATACCATAGATATTTCATCGACTATTAGAAGTTTTAGATGTGCTAGTGTCTTTTGCATAATAGCTAAACTATTCACCCCAAGTTTATGATATTCGGCTGTTTTACCATGCTCTACAGGTAACATTAACAGTCTATGCAAAATCACACCACCAATATTAAGAGAAGCTAGGCCTGTTGGAGCTGCAACAGCATTAGTGAAACTATTATTGAAAAAATTTGAAATCATATTTTTGCATAACAACAAAATAAGATCACTAAATATAATTAAAATTTAGGGAAAATGCTTAAGTGATACTAAAATAAAACAACAAAAGGCTTATAAAGACCTTTTTAATGATTCAACATACGTTTCAACGTTCTTTGCGGCGTCATTTTCAAGAAAATATATTGATAAATAAAATATTCTTGCAAAATTTGAAAAATAACATTGAAAACATGAATCACGAGATCCAAATATGTAAAACTGAGAAAAGCAGGTGCTTGAAGTAGCCAACTGTAATCGTGAAAATTACATTTTGCTCTTGTTGTTTGAAGCGGAAAAGGACCTCGTGCCAAATTTTAGGCAATTCAAATTAGGCGGTATCATTGCAAATGTTTACGTTACGTATGTAGATTTCTATTGCCATTTGCAGGTATTGCCATTGCCATTTTTCATTGCAATAGAAATCTACATACGTAACGTAAACATTTGTAATGATACCGCCTCATTTGAATTGCCTAAAATTTGGCACGAGGTCCTTTTCCGTTTCAAACAACAATAGCGAAATATAATTTTCACGATTACAGTTGGCTACTTCAAGCACCTGCTTTTCTCAGTTTTACATATTTGGATCTCGTGATTCATGTTTTCAATGTTATTTTTCAAATTTTGCAAGAATATTTTATTTGTCAATATATTTTCTTGAAAATGACGCCGCAAAGAGCGTTGAAACGTATGTTGAATCATTAAAAAGGTCTTTATAAGCCTTTTGTTGTTTTATTTTAGTATCACTTAAGCATTTTCCCTAAATTTTAATCATATTTTTGATTACATGAATGAGAAAACTTTTACCTGTTCTACCACATCCGCTAACAAACATTGTTAGTGGTTTGCTGGATTCAGATTTAGAGCAAAAATGTTTTTGAACTGTATCAAATATTTTTTTCTGATCAGCATGTAATTGTGAAACTTGAGTGGCTAAATTGGTTGAGTAGGGAACTAAATTTTGTATCATAGCTGCTGTTACTTCTGTCATGGCATTACCAGCCTCAATAATCTTATGACCTTGCAAAGCATTTTGCATATCATCTTAACAATGACATTTTCATAATCAGATTGTGTACTTTTTCTTAGAGCTTCCTCTATTTTTTTCTCACCTTCTTTTAACACTTTAAGCCTATCTTGATACTCCGTCATTTGTTTCAGTTTTGGAAGATAATTTTCAAAAGATTTCTGATAGTTAACATGGTCACCCAAAAGTATACTTTCATCACGCCAAGGATAAGAAAGCATCAAAAGACTGTGATCGTAATTTTCCCGTTCAGTATCAGATTTATCGGGATCATGACGAGTATGCTGTATTAGAAAAGGCTTACATCTTTTCTTTAATAGCCCAATATTATTTTTAAGTTGTAAATTATTTGGCATTTTTTCATTTGATTTTTGTGGCACCCGATAATAAAAAGCTGAAAAATCATACAGGGGTATATTTTCAAGTTCATCTGGTCTATTGGGATATACACCATCAACCATTTGAACCATAAAAATATCTTCACTGGTAGGGTCAGTTTACTTAAGTTTTTTGAGCACTTTAAATGGTTTTAATAAACGTTTTCTTTTTTCTTTTTTGGTAGTGTTGATGAAAAGAATAGATTCTGATTTTCCGTAAAGATGATGTCCAAGAATTCTATCAGCAACTTCATAAGCACCACACTCTCGATGTGAAATGGCTTTTAAGCTAAAACTAAAAAGACGACTGTGTAAATCTTTGTTTGCCAATTCATTCCAGAGATCTTCCAAGTCAGATTTTTCTTTTTTCGTAATATAAGATGTTATATAACGAGCCACTGCTATTTCTTTATCTGCAATAAATTGGACATCAACATTAGCTTTCCATATATATAAAAGCAATGGATTATAATCATTAATGTACATTTCAGCACATGTTCTGTGGAGTACGTAAAGCCGTTTTTTTGACTTGGAAGATAAATGGTGTCTTATACTAGAATGCACATCATTTAATTTTGAAACTGTAGCTGTTGCTCTTGGAAATTTAAATCGACATCTTGTAAGAAATTTGTCTCCAGATTTGTATTTTCTTTGACAAGTTGGATTGCATCGCTGCATTTGATACTTCTGAACATATTCATGCAAAGTTGGACTTTCAATTTTATCAGGAAGTGAGCATGTGACATATTTTGAACAAATGCTAATATTTCTTTATCGCTGGCATTACCAATTTTTGGCGCATCTTTTATCCAAAGTACCATATGAATATGAGGTGTCCTTCTTCCTTGATATTCCACTCTCCAGAAGTAATGTTCTACTTTGCCATGAATGGCATTTTCTTGATTCATAATAAGGTGTTTCCAAAGAGCTTGAAATCGGTTGTGGTAATGCAGAGAAACATCAACAGGATTTGAGGAACACAACTCTGCAATACTGTTAGGGGCAATTTTATCAGAATATGACAATCGAAGGTGCTCATGCAATTCGAACCAGTCATATTCTGCACAACTTAGAGTCACAAACCATTTGGACTACCAAAATTTTGCATCATTGTCTTTAATTCTTCTTGTCATTTGTACCAATATTCCTGTGTAAATCTCATGTTTTGCATAAAAACTGATAAAGCAGTTTCAAGTTCTGAATCTTTGGCAACAAATTTATCAATCAGAGAGTTGACTGGAATTCTTTTGTTGCCAGACATTCGAAGCATAAAGTTAATGCAATTGGTCATAGATTTGATCTCACTTTCATAAAAGCAATGAAAAAGGTATTGTTCACTGAGGGAAAACCTTCGATCTTTATTCAATATTCTAGTATCTCTATAATCAGCTTCTGTTAAGTCACCAAGAGGCCTATCAGAATATCGGCCACCTTCACCTGCGGGGAACAAATCAGGAAAACAAATAAAGTCCAATTTTTTTCAAATATACTAACAGCTTCTTTTTCAACTTTTTTCATTTGAAATGCTTCTAAAATACCTGTAGGATTTTTTCCGTTGACAGGATGGATTGTATACTGATCAAAGAGCATTTTTTGTTGAGTTTCAGATAATCTATACAATAAAGCATCTGGTTGCGTAGAAATTCGATTATCTCACTACAATTACCACAAATATAATCAGTGTTACACTGAGAAACATGAATATCAGCATACAAAGGATTAATTTCTTTTAACTTTCTCAGTGCTTTCATTATCTTTTCAAGCCTAACAATTGATTGCCAAACTATTTTATTTTTAGTTGGTTGGCCATTAACTCATAAACATATGAAGTTCATGATTATCTGGTAAACCTCAAGGAATCATGTCAATATTATTTTGCAGAGGCAAATGTAAATAAATAATTTTACCTTTAATTGCCTTTGTTAAGCCAGAATGGTTTAAAGTCTTTAGCTTGGTTCCTAGTCTAACTACCACTTGAAATACTTTACACTTCTGAATAAGTATTTTTTCAAACATATTCAAATTTTTAATTTCATCAGGTATTGGATGCACTTGTAATCCATTGAGGAAAGATCGCTCAGGAACTTTACCTTATATAATTCTCTTGTAGCAGTAATCACAAAGATTTAATTCCTCAAACAGTTCTATATCAGAGCCTGGTTTTTGCAAAAGCCAAGCTGTTCTTAATATATTGAATGCAATATTTTGTGTATTTTCTAAGTCATGCTTGGAAACCAGTTTAGACACTGGTGTAAGTTTCCGTTTTTGGTACAACTTTTCACAGGAATCGCAAGGTGTGTCATGAAATCCATGCATTTCTCGAAAACAGTGTGCCAAGGGCTTTTCAAATTGTTCTAACAATTCAGCTTCTTTCCAAATAGGTCTTATGACAGATGTATTTGAATTTGTTTCACAATTGTCTTTCTTTTTTTCTTTTTCTATGAGACCTCCCAATTCTTCGACTACCACTTTTAAATCAATAAAATCGGCATTTAGAATGTCTTTATCAATTAAATTGTATGCATCAAAAAGCTTTTTTATTCCATACACATGTCTAAGAAGAGTTCTCAAGCTACTATAGTGAGGTGACAATTCAGTCATGACTCTCAAAATGCTTTTACATTTGCAATTGTCTAAGCAATGAACTGCATGACCCAACTTAACAGCACACATTTGATCTTCTTTCATGTAATACGATTTATACTCACAACAATCTATGTTTGAAAATAATTCCTTTGTAGAACTGCCCTGAGAAGAAGCAAATATATGAAGAATATGCAATAACCTTCGAGCTGAATTCTCTCGAATGTTACAGAGAGGTCCACATTTCCACATTAGAGTTTTGGGATGATGACCATCAATGTTTTTCTCGAAATGTAAATCACCTAAAGGAATATGTTCTATTTTAGAATTGGAATGACTACTATAATTATGATCAACTAATGGGTGATATGCTATTTCCCAAAAATAGGGTTCTGCACTGGAGTTGGGAATTCTTTCGCCACCAATTATTTCACATAAATTTTCTGCAGTGATATTTTGAGTTGATTTTGATAACATCTGTTGACATTTGTTTGAAAAATTTTCTGAAGCCGATAAACTCTTTGCATACAAAACATTTTTAGTATGAATAGCTTTACGCACAAGTAATTGAGCTTTTATTTGTGTTTTTACAAATTGAATATTTGTTCTTCTGCTTTGCTGAGCTATGTTTGATTTATAACTCTTTAGCAGATTTTTCACTAAAGCAAGCTGTCGATATCTTGAAGGATTAATTTTCTTAGAGGTGAGAATCCTATTATGATTTGAGTATTTTTTTTTGTTCCAGTATTTTAGCTTATATTTATTAGCCTTTGATTTATTTCGCAAACAACATAAAGTATTACGCTTCTGTATCTGTCTTTTACATTTTTTATAGTATGCGGCTCTTTTATTTTTGATAATTTCCCGATTTTCTCGATAATATCGTGAATATTTATTTGATGTATCACTTAACGGTTCAGACAGATATACTTTTTGTATAGGGTTAGGATACTCTTCAGTTGGGCCATTTAAATAAATGAAATGCCGAGAGTAAACATACCAGACTCTAGTCACCGTTTCTGTATTTCTTATACCACAAGCAGAAAGCCATTCGTTACATTTACTCAAGTTTTTCTGTGCTTTAGGAAAAGCGAAAAACAAAACTCCCAGCATATAGTATTTGTAAAAGTATCGTGCATCACTCTTGCAACCAGAAAATTTGCATTTTTTCACCATGTTGAATTTTAGTAATCATCGATTAAGAGAGAAATTTAAAAACGCATTTCGTAACATCACAGGATCACTAGATAAGTAAATATCGAACATTCATCTAATTTTGATAAAGACAGTAACATCTAAATTAAAGTCCAAATACTGCTTAAAGTGATAAAAACATAACACGGAATATTTAAAATACCTTTTTAATGCAGATCGTTTGCAACTATTGGTGACATCTTCGGTTCTTAAAGATAAATACAATATTCTCGCATATTTTTGAAATAGTAAACATATACCACGAGATCGCATGTCCAAGGCTAGCAGGTGCTTAAATTCGCCAAAACTGGGAAACGTGAAAAATTATTATTTGTTTTTATTTTTATTGCTTCTTCAATCAATCGATCATCGCGTGCCAAATTTTAGCTAATTATTTTAAATATTCCGTGTTATGTTTTTATCACTTTAAGCAGTATTTGGACTTTAATTTAAAGACTCCACGTTTATTACATTTAGAGTTTTTTGATTGGAGGATTTATTTTTTTACAGAATTAGGTGTTTTGAAGAAAATTTGTTGAAGCGCGTACAAAAAGTGGGAAAAACTCTAGTAAATTAACTCGTTCAATGGGATTTCCTGTGTTAAATTAACATTAGGATGTCACACTGGAAATGACTAAGCCTTGCGCTGCCGCGCAAGGCTTAATACTGCAGTAATTGTGTAAAATTCTAAAATTAATTTTAATATAAAAACTCATTTATATTGATTGCACTCTATATAAAATCAATTTATTTCATTTTGTAAGACAATGTATCATTGAAATATAAATACATTTATTATTACTATAAAAACTGTATAAACCTTCTGTATAAAAGTATTAAAATATCAAAACGTGAAACATGATCACATATCTTCCCATTTAAATTTACCTTTTTTTTATTCATATTTTCATTTAAATTTAAATTTCTTGTATTTACAAAATTATTTATTTATTTTAATCAACTTGAGAAAAATTATATGTAATCAATCATGAAAACGGTATGCTTCTTTTCTTTTCTATCGTTTTTTATAATTTGATATGTTTCTTGTACAGTATAAGATGTCAAATATTTAAATAATACTAAACTTCAAAATATTCATAAATCATTTCTCTCATAATATATATATAATGCGCCATTAACTTTCTCAAACGCATTTTTAATTTCCCATTTCAATATTTATCTATAATTCTCTATAATTTAATTTTTCTTTATCAGATACTTCCAAATTCTTTAAATATTTTAAGTAGAATACTTCAGAGTTTAAAGAAAACATTTTAGATATAAAATTGCATTAAATTAAAATAATTCTTTAGGAACACGTATTTCATTTTATTTTTAAATTTTTCCTTTGATAAAATTAATTTGGGAATATCAAAAATTTTTAATCACAAATAAAAAGTCAAACTATTTTGTTATCGTCGATTGTGATAAAAAAAGAAATGTGTGGGTTTTATTTTTTTTTAAAGTTACTTTGATGTTGAATATTAAATTATTTTTTCTGTTATAAAATATTTAAATAACTAATATTCTTTATGAAACATTTAGAACATTTTAGAATATATTTAAATTCATTTGCATAATTACATTTTTAAGTATATATATATATATATATATATATATATATATATATATATATATATATTAGGCAGATTTTTTTAAAATTTATTTATCGAATAGACAAAAACACATATTTTTAATTGTATTACCACCACTATTTTTGTTCGGTTTTTGTGGTAGTGAATTAGAATTTAATCTTTAAAACAAAACTTGTAAAATCAGAAACTATATATAACAAAATCCTGTCTGAAGCAGAAGACGTTTATGGTCACGGCGCAAAGACTACCATACAGTTCCATAAGTACCGTTTTAGGTACATTGATACTTTGCTGACCTCTTTCTTCTATATTAAGAAATCCGAATTTGAACTGTATTGGGAACCATGATTTATATGAAGATGCTATGCATGTACAGCAATGCAGTAGAACGTGAGAAAACGAAAAAAATATATGGTCTTTTCAAAACTAATACCATATAGTCACATCTACTAATGGCAATAAAATGTCTAAAATTGAATCCTTTCCGCTTTTTGCGATTCTGTCGTAGCAGGTGTTACTGCCTGTAGTACAAACAATAACATGTAACTTCATAGACGTTTATGTAAATTTTCTGTAAGTTACCATTTGGTGAGAAATCTCAATTTCTTTAGAAGTTTATCTAGACGATTTGTTCATCATTAAATAGTGTTCACATGACTATTATTAAGCTACAGTGGTATTTATAGTGCTTCCCTGGAATACCTATTAGTCTATTAAAATCAGAGAATTAAAATTCTTAGTCTTTTCTAGATTTAGAAAATATACAAATTTTATGATATTACTACATTAGATTTCATTTATGAATTTTTTCCTTACATCTCTTCGACAACAAGAAAGCTGTTTTTTTTTTAAATAAAAAAAACTAGATTATCTATTCTATTTGCTGGTTTGTAAAAAATATAATTAATTTATTTTAGTTATTACATACTTTTTACTGTTTGTCAAACATAATGAACAGAAATATTGCGGTTCTGTTTACATCTGTAATATTTTCGAAGTGTCGTATATTAAAACCGCATGGCTAAAATTTTATTCAGTTGTAACTGACAATTGGTGGAGTTTACAATTGGTGGAGTTTACAGATAATGACACACATTTTTATTTTATTTTATTTTATTTTATTTTTTTTTTTTTACATTCCTGTATAGCAAAAAATCTCCATTAATGAAAAGTTATCTTTTAGAACATAGTATTTTTTTTCTATCAGCTAATAGCGAAAGAAATGTCCAAATACATATCATTCCTCCTGATGTTATCATTTTTTAGTTTGCCATCGCTTGAAGTGGTTTATATAAGCTTTTTTATTGCCCTTTGAGAACATACAAAATATGTCTAATCAAATTGGGAATTTCGGAATAAAATTTGGCTTTTTATAATGTACGTAAAGAAAAGCTTTTACATATTTTGAAATAAATGTGTACAGAATATATCGCCCGTACATTTGTGAATTTTTTTTCTATCTTATATGAATTATTTTTTATAAATATGATATCTATTACTTTTATACTATTACTAGACGTTAAACACTGTCCGTCATTAGCATCAAGAATTGATATTATGGATTTTAGGTATTCACACACCTTTGAAACGTCGGTCGTTTTGAATAAAAATATCAATTTTTCATTTTTGCAATAATATTAATATCCGATCTTTTATCTATTGAATTATCCTTTAAGTGTGTGTCTGAATCTCAATTAGAACCCGAGTTACAGCTGTTTAAATTTACATCTGTTACAGCTTGCTGGAGAATTTTACATCCCGAAGTATCGTTCTGCAAACCAAGTTAAAATGTATTTTTACATTCTTCCTTTACGAGATTTAACATTTAAATTGGATTATTTATCCAAGAAAATACATAGATTTAATAATTAAACCTTTGAAGAAGAAGAATTATATTTATAGTAAGTATTGTGTATAGTAAGTATTAAAAGTACTTTTAGTTTTTTCTCAAAATGAAGTTTTTTTAGAATTTTACTGTACTCAAAACATACTATAACAAAAAATTATGCATGAAATGCCTTCATTTTTTTTTTTTTTTTTTTTTTTTTTTTGCTTCTTTTACAAATGTTTATTGTGAGAACTCACTACAATCATGATAATATATTAATTAGTTTTATATTTACACTCGTATAAATTAAAAAGTTTCTACAAATTTTACGAATTTTTCATCACATTAGTACTTCAACTGCAACGGCATCTGGTATAGACATGCTGTTATAATGCAAATTGTCTATGTCATAGAGAGAGTTGTACAATCAGTCAGTGTCATAGAGCTTTATTATACAATTTACAAAATGTCAATGCATTGATTTGATTTCAAGATATCATGTTTTGCGCAAATGTCAATTTTTCACATAGAAAATTATTTCTGCGTAATTGCTGAAATTAATATAATTTTTTCGAAGTTTTATCTTAAATGTCATCACAAAAAACCGAATGGTTTGAAATTTAATATATATAATCGATGCAGAATTTTGTCGAGTCATTTCAAATTTTATGAAAATCAAATCAGAACTTTAAAATATATGTATTAATAAATGTTTTCTTCATTCTTTTAAATCCTATCATACCTAATCTATATAGTAAAGGCGCAAGTCATGTGACTGAGGAAAAATAATACGGGCTAACCACATCTTTTTCCATATGCCAACTGGCCGTTTTTATTTAAAATTATTTTTTCGAATAAAATTGCATGAAAGCTACATTTTTAGAAAGATCGTTCAAAAACATTGTTACATTCAAAATGAGTTACATTAAAAAATGTATAGAATCTGACATAATTTCAGTGAAAATTAGGTTAACATCCAAATATTTCGATACATTAAAATAAATAAACAACAGATTCATTTATCGTAAGTCATAGAAATATTAAACCATGGTGGTAATCATTCGCAAAGCAAGATCTCCATGGTGAATTTTACAGAGCTGTCTGGTGTCAAAAACAAATCGCATCTGTAAGCATGACATACGTAATAAGAAATTAAAAAAGGCATCCTCATTTCGCTCATAGCAGACGATATAATTTATTTCCCTGAAATAATAACGATGATTTTTTATTTTACATTGTAAAACTAGTTATAGCACGTCACGTTTAACATACAATTTTCAACTTGGTATTTTAGAAATTTGATATTTATTACTTTAATGCTATTTCTAGACGTTGCATTGAACAGGAATATAATAAAAAGTTGTTATTTATGCTTTAAAATGTGTTGGCGCACACAACACGCCATTTGTGCTTTTATGTTACCACAAACAGTCTGTGTCTTTAAAGGTTAAAGGAAAAGTAATCAGATGTTTTGAGAATTGTTTCTGAAAGTATCGTATCTATTAAGGACTTTAATCGGGTTAAGCCATTTTATTTCTTCTTTTTATTATTATTATTTCTTTTAAATGTAATGTATTCTTTTAGTATTCCGCAAAATAAAAGTTACATTCTAGTACAGACTTTAAATACTAAGACTGTGACAACGATTTAATCACTTAAAACAATTACTTCCGATAGATTACTTGGGTAGTAATTGATTTAAATAATTATAATTGTGTTATCACTTTTGTTGTAAAATTTGGGACATTGCGTTCGTTCCAAATTTAATTAAAGATCTAAAGTAATTTTTTCTTTTTCAAAAGAAAGCATAAACTCTCATTTCCTGTATGTCTGTTGTATCCAGGGGCGAGAAGATAAACAAATGTAACATCAACAGCAATATTATTGTAGAAGAATGCGTGCAGGATATTTAATCATTGTTTTATTTAATTTTGTTAGATAGTTTGTCTTCAAGAATCAACTAACAATAAGGTATCCTGTTCGAATACATATTTCTCTCATTATTATTATTATTTTAAAAGTCTGCATTAAAAATAATGTATTAAAAGAAATTAATAATCGTGCTTTATATATATATATATATATATATATATATATATATATATATATATATATATATATATATATATATTATACAAAATTTAAGTCTATGATCTTATTTTCTCACTTAGAGTGTTAGAAAGAACTAATAAAATAATGAATAGTAGGATAGTAAATATAATGATTGCCAAACCGTGCATACGTTTTGTTTTTTGTTTTTTTTTTCTGGTCAAAGAAAGAAAACAGAGACTTGCTAACGTTTTCTATGCTACGTTTTTTATTTCACAGAGTCATAGCACATTTTATTAAAACTGATTTGATTTCAAACTAAATTTCGTAAACTTTAAAACATCATTAAAAGTGTAGAAATATTTCTGTATGCAGTTTTCTTCTGATTTCATTAATATATATTTTTGAGAGTGAGAATAACATGTCCATGTACGTGCATGTCCGCATAATAAATATGATATTTATTCATTCTGAGTTGTAAAACATTTATTTAATTTTGCTATCGACAGATAAAAAATCTATTCCGTACATAAAATCTCAAAATATTTATTATTTTTTTTATTACTTATTCTAAACTCGGAGCATCTTCAAACCTGGAACATTTACTCCTGGCTATCATGTATGCACAATTGTATATCAATTAAAGATAAACTAACAAATTATTAAACACTTTTAGACGATACTGAAAATAGGGTATATTTTTTTACGATATTTCTATTAATTTACTACAAAATTAAATGCATTTATAAAATATTTGTGTGGAAGTTTTCTTAATCTGTAAATCATTTTAATAGGACTAGTTGCGCAGTTTTTTCACATTAAGAAATAATACATATATATATATATATTTTTTAATTACAGAAGTTAAACCTAACTATAATCTTCTTAAATCAAATTAAATAAATATCTCTTCTATAGAAAATTTCCAAAATATATAAGTCTTTTAGATTTATGTTTACATATTTTATAAAAATATCCCATGTTGCGTTGTCATTGGCTCTTACGAGATAAGCGACATTCATAAAAATAAATCTTAAAGTAATTTTAGAAATTAATTATCTTTTGGGGAAAAATTTTTATTTCTAAAGAATTTTCAATATCCTTACTCACAATATTCCATAGTAATGTTATATTTAAAATCTAATATCTAATATCTAATTTAAGTTATGGCAATCCAGTTTTCCTGTATACTGTACAAAACCTGAATGTTTTATCAAGTGTTGTAAGTTAAAAAATGAAATAACAATCAAGCAGTTAGGCTGTATGATTAATATTTACGTTTACAGTTACGAGATATTTCAGTCTGAAATCAATTAACAAATGAAAATGAACAAAGTAAATTCTGAAAATAATTTTATTCTATAGGTCCCAATACTTTTTTCTTACTTTATAAGTAAATACATTATTTTCAAAAAGCTTCTGATTATAATGTAAGAGACATAAACGGAAGATTTTTCTTTTATAATATTTTCATTGTTAAAAGGAACAATGAAATAAATTTTGATAATTTTATTAAAATTATTTTGAGATTCCGCTTACTAAACAATGAGACAATTAAAAAGGAATTTTATTCATTTCCTGTTCAATAGTTATAAACATTAACGTTTTTCAAATTGTGTACCCTTTTATTACTTTTCGTATTTTATCATTGAAATATATTAATTAGCACATAGTTTGGATACTTTTGTTTGCAAAGTGGAAAAGAGATTTACAATGCACTTAAGATAAATGAAAATTTTGTTTTAATCAAGTAACTCTTTTGAAATTTTATAGTATTAGCTACATTTGTTGATATATCTTTCTAAAAAAAGTGTCACAAATATCTACTATAAATTATTTTAAAAAAATAGATTTAAAGTGAGTTACATATAAAACAATAATTTAAAGATAATTTGTCTGAAATTCAAAATACGTGTGATTATAAATTAAAAAATATGATGCACAATGAAGAAGACACTATTGTATTTATAACTGTTTAAAGAATATATCATTTTTTTAATATTACAAAATATTAGAAAATTCCTCAACTAAAAGAATATTTATTGAATTATAATAGAGTAATTTTGAGTCTTCTTAAGCATCATTAAGCATTTTAATAAGGCCAGAGTAGCAGGTTAAAAAGAGAACTTTAATTAGGTTTGTTGAAATATTTTATTTTCAATTTTATTAATTCTTTGAAAAAATGCTTATACCTGAAATACTTTCCAACATTAGAAGTATATTCTCAATAAACTTTATCATTCGGAAAGTTGTAACAATTGTTTTATTAAGATACTGATTTCCGCAGTCATCAAAGTTTTCAATATTTTTGTATGCAATATTGACGTATTCATCAACTAAAAGAACGACCCATAGCTTCCAAACCTTCCGATATTTGAGTAACAACATTTCCAAATAGTAAATTTCTTGTGTTTTTCCAAACTCTTGTCTTAAAAAATTAAAAAAAACAAATACTTTTATTCATAAGTAGTGGTAATCAAAAATAAGAAGGAATCGGTAAACAGTCGGCTAAATAAACAAAATCACCACGATGCTATTGTATTACTAAACTGAAATGTTAAATCACCCTCTCGTGGAGACCCAGCCGTTAAGAATAAGAACTTTTTTCCACGAGGGGAAATGTTTCGTGAAAATTCATATTTTAGAAAACAGATGTAACCTGTATTAGAGATTAAAATAAAATTAGTACAAAGTTAGTTTTACAATACTGGTTAAGATCACAACATTTCTTAA
This sequence comes from Maratus michaelseni, assembly GCA_963931845.1. Classification (NCBI taxonomy): domain Eukaryota; kingdom Metazoa; phylum Arthropoda; class Arachnida; order Araneae; family Salticidae; genus Maratus; species Maratus michaelseni. The sequence goes on along the minus strand of OZ007591.1, from coordinate 285,433,845 downwards.
TATTAAAAAAAAGAAAAAAAATGATATAAGAAAAAGTATAAAACAAAGTAATTAAAAAATTTATGAAAAGAATACTTAATCATAACACAACTAGTAATTTTTCATGGTTCAAACAGTAAGCTGAAATAGGACCAGTATGAGTACAAAAATGGGATAAGTATGTGAACTATAATATACAAAGTACAAAAACAAAATATATTCTATTAAAAGTACTTTATAAATGTAGGAAAAAGGATCACAGATCCTTTTTAATAAAGGAGAAACGTTTATTCAGAATATTGTAATTTTCTTTTAGTTTATCATAGTTTAAAGGATCAAACAGATACAGAGAAAAATGAAAATAACTACTTCATTGGGAATTATATATTTTTTAAATGTATGGTAAAAGTATAAACCTAGAGGTGCCCTTCATATTGAAATTTTCAATACGAACACCTAATTTTGAAGCTATATGTGGTATGTTTTGGAGAAAAAAAATTCTTAAGATACTAACCGCGAAGTCATTTGGTGACGAAGTTTAGGAATTATGCAGATGTAAATTATTGAATTCTAATGTTAAATTTATTTTTTATAGTTGTAAACTGCAATGCGGATAGTTTTTTATATCTTAAACTTCTGATTAAATGCATGGTAAAAGTATAAACCTAGGGGGTGACCTTCATATTGAAATTTTCAATACGAACACCTAATTTTGACGCTATATGTGGTATGTTTTGGAAAAAAAAATTCTTAAGATACTAACCGCGAAGTCATTTGGTGACGAAGTTTAGGAATTATGCAGATGTAAATTATTGAAATCTAATGTTAAATTCATTTTTTATAGTTGTACACTGCAATGCGGATAGTTTTTTACATCTTAAACTTCTGATTAAATGTATGGTAAAAGTATAAACCTAGGGGTGCCCTTCATATTGAAATTTTCAATACGAACACCTAATTTTAACGCTATATGTGGTATGTTTTGGAAAAAAAAATTCTTACGATACTAACCGCGAAGTCATTTGGTGACGAAGTTTAGGAATTATGCAGATGTAAATTATTGAATTCTAATGTTAAATTCATTTTTTATAGTTGTAAACTGCAATGCGGATAGTTTTTTACATCTTAAACTTCTGATTAAATGTATGGTAAAAGTATAAACCTAGGGGGTGACCTTCATATTGAAATTTTCAATACGAACACCTAATTTTGACGCTATATGTGGTATGTTTTGGAAAAAAAAATTCTTAAGATACTAACCGCGAAGTCATTTGGTGACGAAGTTTAGGAATTATGCAGATGTAAATTATTGAAATCTAATGTTAAATTCATTTTTTATAGTTGTACACTGCAATGCGGATAGTTTTTTACATCTTAAACTTCTGATTAAATGTATGGTAAAAGTATAAACCTAGGGGTGCCCTTCATATTGAAATTTTCAATACGAACACCTAATTTTAACGCTATATGTGGTATGTTTTGGAAAAAAAAATTCTTACGATACTAACCGCGAAGTCATTTGGTGACGAAGTTTAGGAATTATGCAGATGTAAATTATTGAATTCTAATGTTAAATTCATTTTTTATAGTTGTAAACTGCAATGCGGATAGTTTTTTACATCGTAAACTTCTGATTAAGGTGTTGGGACAACATATGTTCCAGCGACAGTTGTTCAGTTCTATTCGTACCTTTTTTGAAACATACACCCTACCATAACTTTATACTAGGATAATTTTAAGATATATCTATCACAAAGAAATTTTTTTCTAAATATGTTGTACGGTTAAATATAAAATTATTCACCAGCCCAGGTCCCTAATCATAAGTTAAATCAAAAGCTACCTGTTGAAATGAGCAGAAATATTGTATCCACATATTTTAAGCTTCTACAAATATATTTCTGTTATTTTTTTTTATAGTATTTTTTTTATAGTAGAAAATTATTCCCATTTAAATATAAAAATTAAGAATACATCCGAAATCGCATTCCTTTAGACTGAATCATCCAAATAGTATGGAAGGATTTTTGGCATTTCATTCAAACTTTTGTACTGCTTTTGATGTACTGGGTGAAATGTGCATGTTCCTTAAATATTGTTTTGATCTAATTTATGGTTCTACTAAAAGTATATAAATAAAAAGAATTTCGGTCTTATGTAAATATTTGGATATATAAATACATATATATATATATTGATTCTGTTTCAATGGCTTGATTGATTATATATATTATATATTGATTCTGTTTCAAATGTTCAATGTTTTTGCAATAAGTTTATATATATATATATATATATATATATATATATATATATGTATATATATATATATATATATATATCAGTAAAAAATTTATATTAACATAAAATCGCGATTTTCATTTTTAATACTTTCATAGCGAAAATATTTTAAAATTAAATATTTATATATTTTGAAATACCTCATTTTCTTAAGAAAATTAGATGATTAGTTTAAATTAAAAAAAAAATCAATGTTTCTTTTTCCTGTAAAAAGTAATCTATGTATCATAAAATCATTCATCAATTCTCAAACCACTTCTATTTATTTTAAAATTAAATGCTTAATGCAACTAATAAATATATTGAACAAACATTCGTAAAACGTAATAGTTTATTGTTTTCGGAAATATTTCATTATGGTTCGGAATCTCATAAAGCCTGGCTGAATTAACTATATATTATTAAAAGCAAAATTCAATTTTCTTCTCCAAATAATAATGTTTGATGTATAGTTCTTTTCTAAAGTAATTTATCTTTCATTTCCACTGGCTTTATTTTACTTTTCTTTAAAAGCTTTTATTAAAAGCATTCCTTTTATTTATTAAAGATTTATTTTGAACATCTTTTTAAATTGAGATTTTTTATGATTTTTTTTTGTCGTTCAACCCTTTTAAATGTTTTAATTTAAAAAAATGAATTTTAAAAAATTATTATCCAAACATCGGCGTCATAAATTTTACACACATATAGGAGTGGTAATTAATCAATAAGACAGACACTTTATAGAAAAATTCTAGATTATTTTTTTAGGAGAACTAATAAACGGTTAAATGAAATTCGTAAAATAAAAAATTATAAACAGTAAAATAAGTTTTATTAGACTGTTGACATGTTTCAGCTCAATTTGAGCCATTATCAAAACAAATAAGAATGTTCTACAATTGCACGCTCTATGAAGATATTTGAAACGCTACCATTTAATTTTTCACTTACTTTTTAAAATTATGCACGTTATTTTTAATTTTTTACTTGGATATTTATTTTTATATTTGTAACCATAGAGTAACTCGAGACACGATTTTGGTAAGTTAAATGATGGTGCATCGTTAGACATTGTATTTTTACGTGTCCCAATTTCTATGGTTTCTCTTATAATGGATGGATAGTATACATTGCAGATGGAAATTATTCTGCTTTCATTAAAATTTATTTGGATGGTTGTTTTTTGATATAATCTTATAAATGTATATGGAATATGGAATATAAATAAATATGGAAATTTAACATCCAGGTAAAAAGAAAAATAATAACGAGCGTAATTTAAAAAATAGTACCTGAAAAAATAAACGATAGCGTTACAAATAACTTCATAGACCATGCAATTATAGAAAATTCTGATTTGTTTTGATAATGGCTGATATTAAGCTGAAACATGTCACCAGTCTAATAAAACTTATTTAACTGTTTACTATCATTTTAATTTACGTCATTTAGCATTTAAAAGAAGCATATAATTACAAGGTGTCATAATTTGTAATATTTTTTAAATTCCCTCGTAAGATATACAAACTTTATAGCTATAATTCCATTGTAATGAGCATTTTGTTGAGGGAAACGCATAGAGATTTACTGCGGCTATTGAGAGAAATCTGCACGAAAAATGCATGCTTCAAGAAGATGGAATAGAATTTCACGATTGCATAGAATGCCGAAGAAAAGATACATATAACATCTAGCATTCTTTAAGGTGCTGAAATGAAGCATTTAATATTATTTTGACATGTTAAACTAATGGATGGAAAAGATGAAGAGAGTCACTGTAACTTCAACCCATGTTGAATGGCAAAACAAAATATTTAATATTGTTTGGACATGTAAAAATAATGGATGGAAAATACGAAGAGAACCACTTTAACTTCAATTCATGTCGAATGGCAAAACGAAGTGGTTCTAAAAAATGGACGGATGAAATGGCCCCGCGTTGGATGAGCTCGAATAACATAGGAATTAACAAAACAAAATTATGCAAGCAAAAATTCTGGGTATCACGTTGTGACGTTAGTTTTCGGATGGCCGTTATATAAACATAAATAACAAATTATGTCGCTTAAGGGAGTTTCCATCAGTCAAAATAGAGTACCAAATGAATTTTTGAACACTTAATTACTGATGATTACAATCTGTATCAAATACATATTTTTGAAAGATTAACTGTTACACAGAACTTGACTAATAATTTTATTGTAAATTTAGACAGAAATGAGAGATAAAAATTTTATTTCTCAATCATACTGTTTGTCTGATGAACAAATATAAGAACAAGCAAAAATCTAAATAGATAATGGATTTTCCTGTAGATAGACCTTCCACTCTTCAACTGGCATAAATCAAAATAAAATAACAAAATATGATACCATATTATCACGTACATAAGGCACATTTGTCTTTAAAATTTACCTTGGTTTTCACATAGAAAAAGTAAATCTCCTATCTAAGCCGCAGCATACAAATCGAACGACAAAAAATCCGAAATCCGGGAATTTCAAAATAAACATTCTATGAAATCTTGACTTAAAAAGTTTTAATTTAATGTAATTATGAAGAATTATTATGCGTTACTTGTTCTGTTATATTCCTCATCCTTATTCAAATACTACAAAATTGAGATTTCTGCAAAACATACATATTTTGCCATTGGAAACTTCGTTTTAAAATAAAATCCTTAACGAACCACCAATTTCACATTTTACTTGTTATTCTGTAATAAACAGCTGATGAACAATGTCTTTTTTCAAAGAAGTATTTTAAAAATTTATTTTCTGAGAAAAATAATATTTGCTACCAAATTGATTAAAGATAATTCTATTATATTTAGCCGTAAGAGGAATTGCAAATACTGTTATCTACCATATATATATATATAAGTCTAATGTAAACGAATATATAAAATTTTGAAATGCTTAAATATGGGGTGTTACGAAGCTGCCGGTATTATACATTTAATATGTTGTTACAGTCACCTGTAGCATGTTGTTTTCTTAAAGAGGATGTATATAGCATTTACAATTAATGTACAGGTTCGCACATAGGAATTCGATAACGATACCGTCTACGGATAGTAATTACTAAAAATTTATTGCTAAAGGGAAATTTTAGAGCCAATTCATTATTGAAACCTCAGGTAATTTGTATTTGTTACAAAGGTTTACTGCGTCATGTTCTCCAGTGAAAATACGGAATGTAACATTCTTTTTTACAGGACAACACAAAAGAATTCAGATGCATGAAAGTATATCGCAAATCATTGTTGGAAGACTTACTTTCGATGACGTTTATTTAACTTATGACGTTTCATGTATCTCTTTGTGTCTTCAACTAACTTTTAGAACACATATTATGCTCACTTCCCACGAAAAATTTCTCTCAAATCTTCAGGTAAAGCGTCGACCATTGTTAAATTTATGCATTAATAATTTTTTCCGACCTTGTTTTATTACGCTGGTGGCACCACTGGTGGGAAATTGCAAAATTAAATTTTATTATTGATTCTTTTTACGCTTTTTGATAGCAACCATACTCCAATAAAAAATTTGATAGGGTAATTTAAAACTTTCTGTTAGCCGATAACATCCCCTAACAAGAAATATATTTACCAAATTTAAATCTAAACAAAATTTATGTTTCACTATATGACGGCTATACTCAAGATAAAAATAGGTGGTACTGATTCAACATAATTCTCTTTCGTGTTTATCGCCTCTCCTCCCCTGGGAAGAAATAGGGTAGTGAAATTTAAATATAATGTTTTTTTTTTAACATTTTAATATATAACAACTGTACTGAAGCTAAAAATAAGGGGTGGCACAGATTCAACACAATTTTATTTTATGTTGCACAGCGTTCCCTAACGGGAAATTTGTTAACTAAATTTTATTAAATTTAATTTTCCATTTTTATTTTAATAAATTTTCAGAAAAAGCTTGCGTCACGATCAAATCTATGTTTTGAAAAATATTCAACTGATAGACTTTTTTACGTTAGTATCGCCCATGCTTGGGAATTGAATAACTAAAACTTAAAAATGCATATTTTGATGTTTTCTCATATGGCAACCATACTCCATGTTAAAATTATGTAATACAGATTTGTAAAAAAAAGAAAAAGAAAAAAGTATTTGGTTTTATAGACCCTTTGGAGGAGATAGGGTAAACAAATTCAAGTAAAAATGTTTTTTTCACTGCATGACAGCTATATTGATGTTAAAAATAGGTAGCAGTTTAAAAAGAATTTTCTTTTGTATTTATAGCGTCCTATGCCGGGAAATAAGGTAAGTAAATTTTTAATAAACTTGATATTTTATGTATTTTTTTATAAATCGTCACAATAAACTGCTACCATGGTCATATTTATATTTTCATAAAAACTTTCACATTATAATTCTTTTGTTTTTCGTTGGTATTGCCTCTGGTAGGAACGTGTATAACTAAGAGTTTAATTTTTTTATGTTTTCTCATGTGACAACCATACTCCTTAAAATTTGGTGAAACTGATTCAACACAATTTTCTTCTGCATTTACACCTCCCCGGGAGGAACTGAAAGAAATTTAATTAAAAATATCGTTATATTACCTCTTTAAGTGTTTTTTAAAGAAATTTTCAAAATATTTTTTTTTGCCACAGTTAAATTTACGGTTTAATAAAAAGATTCACATGGTAGGCTTTTTTTACACTGGTTGCATCCCTGGTGGGAAATTGTATAACTGAAACTTTAAAAGGGATATTTCGTATTTCCTCACATTTCCTCATTCTAAAAGTTCCAATTAGGTAAAACAGACTCAACAAAATATATTTTAGATTTATTGCGGCATCTGGGAGGAAATACTGAAAATAAATTTTAGAATTTTTTTTTATATGTTTTGCTATATGACAGTTATACTGAATTTTAAAATAAGCAGCACGATTCAATGCAATTTTCTGTTGTATCCTTGGGGGCAGAAATAGAGTAACTAAGTTCTAAAAAAAAAGATTTTCTATGTTGTAATATATTTTCAGAATTTATACAGCTTCTGACACATACATTTTACACTGGCATTTTTATGTTTTCATAAAAAGTTTCAGATGTTATGTGTTTGTAAGCTGGTATACTCTGTAACCTAATTTTTATGCCTAAAATCTTGAAGAAAATATATGTATGTTTTATAGACGAGTAAATACGATATATATATATATATATATATATATATATATATATATATATATATATATATATATATATATATATACAGGGTGTCCACGTAAAACCTGACAGGCCTTTATTTTCGCAACCGTTGGTCCTAGATGCATACTTCCAGTAACAAAAATGGTTTAAATAAGGTAAAGAATTACGATTGTAATGAAAGCGATTTGGGTCAAGAAAAATATTTATTAAAAAATTACGAAATTTAAATTTTTACACGGTCCCCCGGTCCTATAAGTGATATTTAGTAAAAATTTACTGTGACACTAACAAGTAAGACAAAAAAAGTCCCATTCATCTAACATTAAAACTGACCGGGTAATAGCTGTTTAAAGTTGGAGTATACTTTTTGCTGCGAAATAGGGGTCATTCACAAATGTAGTAGAAATATAAATAATCGTCCGATATATAAAAAAAAAACAGTTGAGACCAAAATTAACATTGCAATCTAATATAAATGTGAAATCTATAATCATTCTGACATATTAATGCAAAATATACAATTTATACTGTACATATAAGAGGATAAAAATAACAGAATTTTTGTTAAATAAAAGGATGAAAAACAACAGCCTCAATTCTTTGCAAAATGATACAGATTTTAAAATGCTGTTAGATTACACTGTCTTTCAAATTTTGGGTTGTGCCAGGTTTTTTAGCTTTCGAAAATTGATTCTTATGTATTTTTTTAGGAATCTTTTGAAAATTGAATCTTATGTATTTTTTAGTGCTGAATCTGAAAATGACCTTCATTTTAAACCATCACGTTAGGATTTTTCTAAAATCGCAAATTTCAAAGTTAAACAGCTCAAAGTTACATTTGAATTTCCCCTCCCAACCTCGTCGGACTCCTGAGCTATTTAGCTGTAAGAAACCCAGTATAAGCCAAAAAATTGAATAAATTATTGAATTAAATAAAATTAAACTGAATAAAAAGTCTTACATCTATTTTATAGTATCAGATTTTTCGCTATTTTTTAACCTTGAAATTTACGATTTGCGAAAAATTCTGGCATGATGGTTAAAAGTGAAGGTAATTTTTTTATTCAGCGTTAAAAAATACATAAAACGTAATTATAAAAGTTAAAAACGTAACCATTACAGGTTTATGCTATCTAATCTTTCTTAAACTTTTCACTGTCTTAAACTTGTTGACGGTAATCTATCCGAATTTTTTTGCTTTATCCTCCATATAAGTATGTATAAGATGGTAAGCGTCGAAAATCATAATATTACATTGTCATCGGATTTAAGTCAGTATGTAAAATTTTACTTCGATCGAACATTTGAAAGTGATTTAAAGTTCAAGTACAAATTTTAAACTGGACAGACGATTGTTGCAAGTTAAACAAAACCTTATGAAAATAACAATTTTTGTTAAAAGAAATCATAGCTTCTAATCCTTACAAAATAAAACATATGTTAAAATACAATTATTTTAACTAATCTGAAACGTAACTAACAAAAGTTAACTCAATCTTAATAGTTGTACGATTTCTTTCAAAGCGCAGATAGCTTGAAATAAGTTTGAGTACTTTATATACGACCCCTGAAAGCCTGGCAGAAATCATCCATTGTGAGATGCATAAAAGTGGTATAAGTCATGCATTTCAAAGTTTCATAACTCGGTCAATTTTAATGTTAGATGAATGGAACTTTTTTTTGTCTTATCACAGTAAATTTTAACTAAATATCACTTATAGGACCAGGGGGCCGTATACAAATTTAAATTTCGTAATTTTTTAATAAATGATTTTCTTGACCCAAATTGCTTTAAAAGTAATTCTTTACCTTACCTTATTAAAACAATTTTTGTAATTGGAAGTATGCATCTAGGACCAACGGTTGCGAAAATAAAGGTCGGTCAGGTTATAGGTGGACACCCTGTATATATATATATATATATATATATATATATATATATAATTATATATATCTATATATATATAAAGTGAATCTTTAAAAAAAACCGCATCTCTCTTCAGATGGATTTATTGCATACTTTTACAACAAACTAGTCTTTATTAATAAAAATAATAAAAATTTGACCCAAACTTTAAATTATTAAGAATAGTATAAAAAGTATTTTTTTCAAAGAAGAAGAAGAAAAAAAAAATATCCTATGCATGACTTTTATAATGATTTTAGTCGTTATATAGAAATGTATCTTGGAAGGGAAAATTTGATATGCAAGAATATTCGAATGGAAACAAAAAATAAATCATATGATGAAAACGTATTTCTAAATAATCCTTTTTTCATAAGAAAAACGAAACGCATCTTTCAAATTTTGTGGGTTTTTTTCCCTAGTACATGGTATTTCTTTATTTGCAAGATAGCGGTTTTCACTTATAAAATGAGTGGAAAAGTTTTATTGAAGTTTTTATCTTGAGTAAAGAAGCAAAGTCCCTTCCATCTAAGAAGCTTTGAACATAAATTCTCTTTTTTCTGACATTCTGCGGAGAAAACATTTGAATTTTTAAAAGCCTGATCTTTGATAAAGTGCATATATTTCTTGTTTTAAAATAAAATTTCAATAAAGTATAGTTTATCTATTATGGTTTCTTTAAAGTACGGAAAATGCGTACATTAAAGTTCAAATTTATGGGTATATTTCTTATTATTTGAACTTCATTGCAAGTATTTTCCATACTTTAAAGAAGCCATATTTTTTTTATATCTTCGGTTAACAAAGTGTATAAATAAATTCTAAAAGATATCATATTTATTGATATCCTTATCGCAGTATTTATTGTGTCAGGAAATTTTAATGATATTTAAGAATAAAGGTCGAAATGTCAATTATAAATGCATGATTTCCTTAGAAAAGACTTAAATGTAACGATATGTATATGTAAATGCCGATATAAAAAATATGTATTTCAGAATAGCTACAGTACATTTCAAGACACGAAAATTTATACATTTTTCTGTATTTTCGATTTAAATCTCTCTTTGTAAACTTTTGATTTACACTAGTTTGTTGCGACATACTGTAAATAAGTTAAGTCCAGATTAAATGCCCTATCGAGTTAGTTGGCCTAGTCAGTGGGTTTCAGATGTTCGACGTGTGTCTGAGCTAGTGACGTACTTCTACTATCAATTGTTATAAAAAAAAACGTAGTAGACGAAGTTAGATTTATTTATGTTCTTTAAATAAACATTTTATGCACCAAAGAAAGTGTGACGAATTCCGAATTTCACGTTGTAATATTTAAATGGTAGCGACAACGCAAAACTCACTCGTCAAATCAGAAATGATATTTTATTTCTGTCGTAAATTAACATTAAAATATTGTTACACACTTATATATAGTAGGTCCGTTCATCTTTGTAATTGACACATATAATCAGTTCAAGGTGATAAAAATCTGTGCCATCACAGGTTTCTCGCTCGGCTAGCGATTAGAACTCAATGCAGTTTTAAGAGTGGTGACAGGGTGTCACTTTAGTGGTTTTCTCTCGAACGGTAAGCTGAAACTATTTCACAGTAGAGACTGGCTGTCTCGGATATTTCCTCCCTTCGCTGGTGTTCAGCGAGTCTCAGCCCCGGACTTGGTGTCCAGCCCGAGGATTTCAATAGCACTCCCGGGAGATGATTCTCCACTCTAGAAGGTCTTAAGATCCGACCTTCTCAGTTGATCTCTCACATCCCACTCCTTGCTCCAGCCTCCTCTTCGCTGCTCCGGAGGGAAGGGGGGAAGGGGCTTTTGGGCGTTTTCCGGTTTCTCAAGGCCCAATAAACTCCGATGCACCTCTCTCATTGGGAAATAAGAATTTTCACTTGGCGCCTCGTTGCCAATTTGTGTCTTGTCACGAACTAGGGAAATACCCTCGTTTCATTGTCTCTGTAGAAAAATCATATCGATCACCTTCCCACTGAACCAAATTCTGCACGTCAATTTTCCTTTGACCGGCCTAGACACCGCGTCGCGACTGGGTCGTAGGAAAAACCTTTCCCAGGCGTGAGAAAATAGTCTGGGATGGAAAGCTTCATTCAATATTCCCACATAATTTAATGAAGTCTTTACAGCACCCCCTCACACAGATGGGATTTTTCACATGCTGAAAAATCTTAGTCGCGATCCAGTCAGACTCTTACTTCATTCAAATCAGAGGTCTTAATCCTGGTCGCACATTTTATACCAAAAATACATTTTCTAAAACAAATTCCAATTTAAAACTAAATTTTACTCAAATTACAATGATAAGAATTTAAAAATATATATACACTTCTCCTTAACTTCCTTAGTCAAATCTACTTAAAAATCAAAATGAGGTATGTGTGTCCTGGTTTGTATTTGATTGAATAATGATAATTTTGCAGAATCAAATTCCAACGTAACAACCGGGGATTATACACATCATTATTTTTCAGCCAACTTAAAGGATCGTGGTCATCCAAATGGTGCCTTAATTTCATCATAACATAAATTATCGCGGCACATTCCTTTTTGCTCGTAACCATTTTTAACTCAGGTAGTGTAAATATCCGGCCCGAAAATTTTGCCTGGCGCCCTTCACTATTTATTTTCTCTTTTTGGACGGGCCTCGAGTATTTTAAACAACAGAACGGATCCCATCCCTCAGTTTCCATCAAACATAACGGAGAATAAGCATTGAACACGCCTTCAACTACTTCGCCTAAATCTGATCCTCCTTTTATCTCGCCAATAAGAATTTCGGCTTGCTTCGGTGAAGTTCTATAGAAGAGAATCTTCACAGGTAACTCGCTTGCTAACTCCATATCATGGGCGGTTAAATACAACCCGTAATCCGTCACTAGTCTTTCTGAATATTCGTTTCTTTTCCATTTTTCAAATACCATTCTGAGAGCTGTCACTAAATATTTATTTCTGCTTTCAAAAAGGGGTACGGTTCTCTCCGTGTCCGTGTACCAACGCGTCATAAAACTCGCAACATATCCACTGGACAAAAGAATTCCTTTCCCTTCAACATTTCCCTTTCTTAACCCTAAGCAGGGGTCGCTAGATTCGGTGTACGTTTCATTTCCCTCTAAAACATTCGGCCAAAAATAATCCTTATACATTTCGTCTCTAGACCTTTTCATGCCTAACTGCCCGACTACACTGTCCTGACCCAGTGATAAAATCCCCCTTTTCGAACTTAACGGAACAACAAATTTATCGCTTCTTAAACAAACATTATCCGTTATTGTTCTGACTACTGACTCCTTTTCCATGTCAAAATGGGAAGCCTTATCCGCAATTCCTTCGCTAATAGGGTCCACCGTGACTTCCGCCTTTTCAGCTGTTTGCAAGTCTAGTTTACTAATCTGAGTTAAATTCACCCCTGAATCTTCCTTTTCAAATGGGGGTGGAAGAATTTCTTTATTTTCCTCACCTCCCGATTCCCTTATTTTTGTCCCGTTGGGTTGAAGTCCGAAATTCTCCGTTACTTCTATCTGCGTCTCCCGTTTCTCGCTTGTCAAACGACCTTTTGAAATATCTCCCCTCTCTCTCGCTAACGGCATACCTTTAGTTTCGGTGTTCAGACGCGCGCTTTGTCTTGTGAGCATTGCTCTAAAAGAATGGGGTTTAGATTTCTGTTTCTGAATTAATTCATGGGTTTTGTTCCCTAACAAGTAATAATCCATATCTATATCTTTGTCGACCGCTGCTGCCTTCGCCCCCATTCTCTCACCGGAATTTAATATTATTTCAACTTCCGCAATAGGTAATCGGCGACACCTATTATCCATTATTTGTTTAACCCAAACATTATCTCCTGTATATTGATCCGCTGTTACATCATGAGCACTAAGGACATCAATATTAGTACCTGAGTCACGTAATATGGTCATTTCCTTCCCATTAATTAACCCTTGACTTAAATAAGGTTTGAAAGACTCTTCTAAATGGTCTAAGCCCGCTACATGATGAATCGACTCTGTTTTTTCTAACTCTTTTAATTCGGGACATAAATTTCGGTAATGACCGGGCTTTTTGCAAAAAAAAAAACAAGTAATCTCTCTTCTTCTATCGAATACTTCATTCCTATTTCTAACAACCTCTTTATTCCTCCAATTCGAATTAATTTCCGCCGCCCTACCATCAGATTTCGGTTTTCCTGGCACCTTATTTCGCTCCAACGATTTCTCATTACTTTGGAATTTAGGAAGCCCTGGCGGTCTTAAATTTTTTCTAGCTGAGTCATAAGCGTCTAACTTCTTAGTCAACTCAAAAGGAGTGTTCATCGAACTCCACGAATCGATAAAATGATGTTTAATCTCAGGATTCACTTTACGTTTCAATTGATCCGTAATAATAAGATCTCTGAGTTGATCATAAGACGTTATTTCTAGCCCGCTTACCCATTGGTCAAAATAATTAGAAATATCGAAAACAAAATCTCGCCAATTTTTATTTTCAGGTTTTTTCGACATAACAAATTTGAGTCTGAAATCCTCTGCCGATAACTAATATCTTTCTAGCAATATCCTTTTCACATATTCAAAATCGTCCGTTTGCTCTGCGTTTTCTGTCAAAATTAATTCGCTTAATTCAGCAGGAAGTAGTCCCAATAATTGTGTCACCCAATGATTTTTGCTTATCTGGGCCTTCTGTACCTGTCTTTCAAATAAATTGAGATAAATAGAAATTTCGGATTTTTCTGGGTCGAATTTTGGAAGAATTGATTTAAACGCAATTTTTGATTCGCCCTCGCTTTGAATCGAAGTTAAACTGGCTTCATCTAATCCTCTTTCTATCTTTAATTTAGCCAATTCATGTTCGCGTTCTAACGCTTTTGATTTTTCATCCCTCTCAAATGCCCTCAATTTTTCTCTCTCCGCTTTTTCCTCAGATTCATTTTGCAATCTCTCTTTCTCTATGATCGCGAATTGTCCCAGCGCTAGCGATTCTTCGTAACCTGGAGATTCAGTCAGTTTCCGAATGATTTGGTACACTTTGTCCGATTCGTCAATCGTTGCGCCAAATTCAATTGCCAATTCTTTCAAATCGCACTTTTTTTTCCCTGACCACACAGACATATTCACTGATAGATCAATCTACAATTATTATACAAAATAACTCTTAACTGAAACTTTAACGTTTAAAAACTTTCCCATATAGCAATTTTAATCAATATATAAATTCACAATAGCATTACAATAAATACAATATCAATAATAACATAAAAGACCTTTATCATTATTCAACCAAATGCAAATGTATTTTCTCATATACATTCCCAGAACTATTTCAAATTAAACACTCTAAATTAGAAAAAAATTATCAATAAAATATACCTGAAGGTAAACTTTTTTTTTTGTCAACATAATTAACAAGGCTGTTCCACTTAAAACACTGCCAAAATCCCTTTTGCATTTAGTAATATTAACTCACCCAGAATTTCAATGACTCCAAAACGAATTATTTGTAAAATTCTACAGAATTATACCCCTACACTTAATTTGCCTAATAATTAATGTTAATTATTTTTTTCATTTTGAGAAACTAAAGAAAAAAAATATGTTTCATAGCCTCAATCCAAATACTAAACAAAATTATTACCAATTTTACATAAACAATAATATTCTACCGACCAAGATTTTTTTTTAAACCAAAAAGACCTCTGAAATGAACAAAATAAAATTCTAACCTGGAATCCCCTGAGTTCAGATCACCTCCATTGGTTCCTTTCACACTCAGTCAGGGTCTGCTATCTGGCACACTAGTACTGAGGGTTCTAACAATCCGGCACTCTGTACTGGGGATTTTCCGGTAACTCTTACGTCAATGCACTCTTGTCACTGCAGTCTGTCACTGGCATCCGGTTCAGCTGGGGTTGGAGCACTCTTTCTCTCTTGCTTCTATTTCAGCCTGGTTGCGGCTCTCCGATTCCACTTCTGTCACTGGATCAACTGTGATTGGAACACTCTTTCACTCTTGCTTCTAATTCAGCCTGGTTACGGCCAGTCAATTTTTAGACAAAATTTATACCGCTGCCACCACTGTGACGAATTCCCAATTTCACGTTGTAATATTTAAATGGTAGCGACAACGCAAAACTCACTCGTCAAATCAGAAATGATATTTTATTTCTGTCGTAAATTAACATTAAAATATTGTTACACACTTATATATAGTAGGTCCGTTCATCTTTGTAATTGACACATAGAATCAGTTCAAGGTGATAAAAGTCTCTGCCATCACAGGTTTCTCGCTCGGCTAGCGATTAGAACTCAATGCAGTTTTAAGAGTGGTGACAGGGTGTCACTTTAATGGTTTTCTCTCGAACGGTAAGCTGAAACTATTTCACAGTAGAGACTGGCTGTCTCGGATATTTCCTCCCTTCGCTGGTGTTCAGCGAGTCTCAGCCCCGGACTTGGTGTCCAGCCTGATGATTTCAATAGCACTCCCGGGAGATGATTCTCCACTCTAGAAGGTCTTAAGATCCGACCTTCTCAGTTGATCTCTCACATCCCACTCCTTGCTCCAGCCTCCTCTTCGCTGCTCCGGAGGGAAGGGGGGAAGGGGCTTTTGGACGTTTTCCGGTTTCTCCAGGCCCAATAAACTCCGTTGCACCTCTCTCATTGGGAAATAAGAATTTTCACTTGGCGCCTCGTTGCCAATTTGTGTCTTGTCACGAACTAGGGAATTATACCCTCGTTCCATTGTCTCTGTAGAAAAATCATATCGATCACCTTCCCACTGAACCAAATTCTGCACGTCAATTTTCCTTTGACCGGCCTAGACACCGCGTCGCGACTGGGTCGTAGGAAAAACCTTTCCCAGGCGTGAGAAAATAGTCTGGGATGGAAAGCTTCATTCAATATTCTCACATAATTTAATGAAGTCTTTACAAAAGATATTTCTTTTATTGTTGACCCCCCTCCCACCCACCCTCTTATTTAAATTACATAAGTTGAACTTTCCTTAGAATATATTTGAACTCCTTCATTTAGAAACATAAAAATCTAACCCATATAATTTGAGAATATTAAATTTGCTTCCCGAATTAGTTTTTAGAATTTGTACATCGAATATAAGAAGAGGGGGTTGGGGGGGGGGGTTGATGCCTCTTAGTTCAGAATTAACAAGTTTAGCTTTCGTTTGAATTATTCGAATTACTTTAATTTTGTATACACATTATTCGAAAAATGTCGATTAACAAATATCCTTTGAGATGGGAGTGTGATAAAAAAAAAAAAAAAATCGTAAAATGAATGTAAATAGGATAATATGTCAAATGCAAATCTAGATTTAGAATTATAAATGTTAATTACCTACATTTCCTATTTTTTTACGAATGGGACATCTATCCCGATGAAGTGGGGATGTCTAACCGCGATGTCCGGGATAAATGGCCAAAATCATTTATTAAGTCTTTTGGCAAAAACACTATTTTATATAGTACTAGGGGGCTCTGCCCCCTGCTCGCTACTCTCACCAACCCCCGTTCTGATTTCACACACTGGAAATAAAGGAGTCTTAAAGTAAAACGAAAAAACGACTGAAAAATCCTTTAAGACACGTAAATGTTTAATATAGAGCTTAGACATAATAGATACCTTAATTTAAGACACTTGTGTGTCTTAATCGACTGGTGGTAGAAATGAACCAATAGGGTTTCTGTGGCAAGTGTCTTAATATGGTAAAATGTCTTAAATTAAGACATAACGTTAGTGTTGTTGATCGCATCTCAATTGAGTAGGGAGGGAGGGAGGGCAGGGCAAGCAGGTGCAAAATCAATTAAAAATAATCTGGAGGTCACAATTATACAATCATATAAATCAAATAAACTTGCAATATTATCTACTGCAGATTACATTGCCAAAATGGAGAATTGTATTAGTGAAATGACTTGTTTAAAACTGAAAAAAGATCCAAACAATGATTAACAGAAAAACACAAGAAATAATAAAACATGGTACTTGGCCTAGGGAAATAAAAGTTAAACTTATGATTAACAAAACCGCAACTACCCCCCACTTAATAGGACGTTTGAAAGACCATAAACCTGATATCCCTCTCAGACCTATTGTTTCAAAATATTCAGCACCTACCTATTCAATCGAGAAAGCATTTGTACCACTACTAAAAGTAATGTTACCCCCCACTAAATATGCAATCAACTCTACCATAGATTTAATCAAACGAATCAAAGATTTTAAAATTGAAGACAATACTATACTTTCAAGTTTTGATATCAAGTCGTGATACGCCTCAATTAATCTACAAGAAGTCAGAAATATTATTGAAGATCAAATCAGCAATAACCCAGTGTATGGCGACAACATTAAAAATACTCTTATATACAGTTTAAATTTAATTACTAATAACAATGTTTTCATTTTTAACGGAAATTATTATAAGCAAACAGAAGGAGCACCTATGGCAGGGTTGGCAAACCTTTTCACATCCGCGTGCCAATTTTTTTCAAAAAAAAATTTCAAGTGACCATGGCGTGCCAACACTACTCCCCCCCCCCCCTGCCCGCCACCCATCCCCACCTAAAAAATCGATAAAAATTATGAATAAAATTAATTTTATTATTATAAGAGTAAGACATGGATAACATACCTTCAGGTAATATCAATATACATATTAAATTAAATAATGTATAATACTGAAAATTCAAACCGAAACAACTTGTCACAAGAAAAGATAAATTAGTTATGGTAATGATTATAGACAGACGGTAATATATCAGAAATAATTATAGTTGTTGTAAAAAAAAATATTAAAAACTCAAATCGAAACAACTTGTCAAATGACTGCAATTGTTATGGGAATACATGGTGTTGACCCTAAGATCTGTTGATTTTGACGTTTTAAGAAGAGTGGTGGTTTTATGATTGAAGTATTTTTATTTTAAAATAGACAATGAAAAAAGAAACATTGAAAAAAAAAATCCTTCACGATTCAGGTCTGTAAAATATTTGTTTTACACCTGCTATTAAATATAAAATTATCATTTCAAAAATATATTACAATACATAAGAAGAAATTATCAAATATAAAAAACGTTACCTAAAAAGTCTGTTAAATTAATCAATTTTCTCTTTGGTTTTTGTTGATTGAATTTTATATTCTAATTTCATAAGCATTGCAGAAAAATATCCTTTTATCAGAAGAATATTAAAAACTTCGTAAGGTACGTAATTCATATACATTGTCTTGGAATTTTGGTTTTAGTTTCTTGTCACCGAGTATGAGAGTTTATCACTCTCATTTAACTCATTGTCACAAATGTTTGTTTCTTCTATAAATTTGCAGCTATCGTTTGTAGAAATAATGTAAATCTAACAAAACTTCCCACTTTCGTTTATTTTAAGCCTGTGACGATATGAGGTTAACCATTTTTGTGATTACGGCCATAATATCACCAAGAGACTCGAAACCAGCCTGCGCACAGGATTTGTTGATGTATGATGCAGTGAAATCCAAGAATAATATGTCTAATGTGAGTTTGAAATAAACTGAAAAAACATTTATTTTACCCCCCAAACTGGGGTAACAGAAACTACGAGCATTTTAAACAGATTTATTCCTTTTTTAGTAAATTAATTTATAACTGCTGTACAAATATTTGCACATTTTGATTGTAATTGTAGTTGATAATGATAATAACGGGAATAATTCCTCCGTAATGTCATTTTCAACAAAATATTGCACAAAAACAGCTAAACGAATAGATTTAGTTACATTTTAATTTGCTCTGTATGCATGTGCTTTCGTACTTACATACTGAGATGAAAGGAGAAGACTTGGTATCAGACCTTTGTTGCTTTCTGAAATTTTCTGCCATTTTTAGGATTCTATCTTTAAATGTACTTCTTGATAAAGGAATATCTTTAATTCATTGAATTTTTTATTTTTATTTTCAAAATTGTCAAAAAGTGATGGAGCGCAAGTAACCAGACTTCCTTCACAAACTCTCCATCGCAGAAAATTTTACCATTCAGGGTAATGACGTCCCGCTGTGGCGCGAACGGTAAAGTTCGGTTCTCGTAAGATCACCGAAAGCCAAGCAGCATCGACCAAGGTCACTGTTTGGGAGGGTCTATCCTATCTCGTCTGCCTCTGCTGTGGGACCGTGTACGTTAATGGGAGCTGGTGCACGTTAAATCTGTTCGTGGCTCCAAAATCCTCCAAGTTCTATATAAGCGTTACCTCTGGGGGTGCCAATCAAGATGAAAATCTCTCATCTGGAATTGGTTCAAAATTAGAAGATTTAGGAGTCAGGATTATGGATCAAGCGTAATGGATTATGAAAAATGGATTATGGAAAGCTGCAAAACCGGGCCCTTTGGGTCAATTCAACAACAACAGCAACAAGGGTAATGACATTTGCAGCCGAGAAACTTGCGATACTTCTTTGAGAATCCTTGATGATATATTTAAGCATAGATGTCGACGGTTTATTTTTCTCTTTAATTGCACTGGCAATGAATTCTTTGTATTCTGCATGCATAACTTTTTTTGGGGGAAAGAGGTTTGGGATTTGTTTCATAATGCCTTTTTACAGATGACGTTCTGCAATGTCCCAGAACATAAAACGCACACAGCCTAATCATCTTTAGTAATCATCCCATATTTCTTAGTCCACCACGTTTGAAATTCTCTACTATCTTGCTTCTGTTTTTTAGCCAAATTGTCTGCGTTTAAATAAATATTACTTTATCTTTGGAATCTAATCAGTCTTACAATACCATCCTTTATTGTAGTGAAGTTTGTTTAAAAGAAAAAAAAAAGTCACGTATAATAGAGTTGATGCAAGCACCTCTAGAAAAGCAAGTCATAATAATAATAATAAAATTACTATAGCACTGAGTTTACTGAGATTTATATATAACAGATTTGTGTCGCCTGCCAGATAAAATTCCTTCCCCTCTCCAGGTTGCCGAAACATAAAAGTACAAAAATATTCCTCGGTATTCAATATTGAATATTTTAGTGTTCACATTTACTATTATCATAATTTCTGCTTCTTTAATTAATTAAATCATTAAAAATGGTTATCGTAACTTATCTATAAGGGCATTAAAAGTCTAATAGCTTTTGTTTGATATTTATTTATTGGAAATATCTTTAAATTGTTTATAAATACCATTTTTTATGTTCATTCACTGTCGGCAGACAGCGTACTTTTGAAATTATAGTTTTCTTCATTTTACAACTTTTTCCCAACCGATTTATTATTTTTTTTCCTTAACTTATCTGAAAACAGCGCATATTATATTAGTTTTATTAATATTTTTGTCATTTTAACGGACTAAAAATCAATTAACAAATTACAGCAATGGTTAAATAAAGCCTCATGTGCAAATCTTGATTCATGCATACAACATGCAATCAGGCAGAAATTTCAGAAAGTATAAAGCAAAGAAAAAAAATTTTTTTTTTGTATTTCTCTTTCTTTTAATGCGAATTACTGGCGCTGGTAGTACGAAATCGAGGAAGGAAGGTGGGTGCGGGGTTTTTTAGGTCAAATGTTTCTTAGCAGGTAATTCAATGATATGACAAGTACACGAGTCAAGCTTGTGCATTAATGGAAGAAACATAATGGCATTCCATTATTTTACGGAGTTTTACCGAATTTTAATTTTGAACTTAAATTAACGACGTGCCGAAAATATTTTCTGGCGTGCCAGATACGGCACGCGTGCCATAGGTTCGCCGACCCTGACCTATGGGCTCCCCCATCTCCGGTTTATAAGCTCAACTAAAACTGAGACCCTTAGAAGAACAGATTATCTCCACCTCGGATTGAAAATCTGATTTATGGATCAGATATGTCGACGACATTCTCATAATTTGGAAGCATGGAATCTCAAATCTGGAAAATTTTTTAAAACATGCCGACAACAGAATACAGTTTGCAATGGAAATAGAGAAGAATGGGTCCTTGCCTTTGCTGGATGTTGAACTAATTAAGTATAACTTATCACATTGTTTAGATAGAAATATTTACAGGAAACCATGCCGATCCAATAATACAATATCTAATAGCAGTATAGTACCATTTAATTATAAAAAAGCAGCATATAATTTTTATGTCAGAAGGGCATTCAACGTATCTTCACAAAATTATATAAACACAGAATTAAACACGATTAAGAAACTCAGAATGGGTGAACTCAATGAAACTTATTAACTCAATAACTCCAAGAACTCAATGAAATTTATTAACTAAGTAATTTATGAATTTAATAACAGAAAAATAATAGCCAAGAATAAAACACAAGTTTCGAAGTTTTGTAGTATAGATTATATCCCCCAACTTTATGAAAGAATCCGGTATGCTTTAAAGAAATATGACATAACATTAATTGCCAAACCTCCAACAAAAATACAAATTCTAGTACACAGAAAAATTGACCCCATAGGTATGCATGGAAAAGCAGAAATTAATATCATCCCATTTAAATGTAAAAATAAAAATGAAGTATTTACATGCACATGACATACATACACATATTTTTATTTACATACACATAGTATGACAACTTGGAAATGACAAGAGCGCATAAAGGAGCATAAGTCAGATATAGCAAAAGGAAAACCATCTACTGCAATTTCTCGGCTAAATTTAAAAACAGAAATTGATATGTATTTTAGTAAAGTAAACATTATCGCGCAAATGATCGACTATACTACATGTATACTGAGGGAGTCGGTGGAAATCATGACAAGTGGTGGGAAATCCTGTAATGATATGTTATCATACAATATACCAAAAATCTGGTATAATCTACTTCGTGTTAATGGTACATTTGGGTTGGTATAACCCACCTCAACAGCTTACATTCCGGAGGTTACAGAATTTTTTCTCATTTCCACCCTTTGATGATGGCCAGGTTCTGGTCGAAAGCGCTCGGGATTCCGACGAATGTTTTAAACATCTTAAAATGGTTTTAATATTTTAGAACCTTTTTATTTTTACACCTAATTTAGTAATCCAAAAATTGTGATCCATTTTAAATGGTTTCATATTTTAATTAATTATTTATGTTTGATAGTTTAAATGCCAGAAAGTTTTCTAGATCTGTAGGAGGAGGGAGGGTGAAGCTTAGTGATTACATTCAATAAACAAAAATCTTTAAATAGATGTATAAAATATAACTAAACTTGTTGGAAAACAAAAAATATATATATTCAGGATTTATATTAGCAGGTATTTTCAAATACAAATAAATGGATATACAAAGTCCTGTATAGAAATACTAAATAATAAATTAAATTGATTAAAGGTTAGATAAACAAATATAATCTACCTTTGTTACAATTTTTTGAAAAATATCTTTTCTCTAGGCAAATGACTAAAATTATAACCGTGATATATATGACCAAAAAATGAAATTTTGTACCTTGCATATTTATGACAGAATTGATTGTATAATAATGGTGTTAAAACAGTGATATAAGTCAACAAAAAGATAATACTTAGTGGCCAAAGTCTTTAAAAATGTCCCAGGTTAAAATAATAATAAAAAAAATATCTAAACAATACATGGAGAAGATGAGTTGGGAGGGGGGGGGTAGGGCAGGGACATCCATATTGCCATCATTTTTAGCTGTAAAAATACTTTTTTTTTCAGTGTAAAAATGCCGATAAATATGTTAGTTTTGGATATTGATCAGAAAAACACGTTTTTTGAAAGTACTTAAAGAAGATTGTCCCTTTTTAAAAATAATTTTAATTCCTAGAAGGATAGGATATGAATACACTTCGCAGATTGGGTCCTTTCTAAAGAATAATGTGCTACTACAGATATGTAAGAATCAAAATAGATTCCTTTAAAATTGTAATTTTGAAAAAAATGCTTTGATTAATTGGTAATGTTCTCATAATTAAAAATTAATATAAAAGGTTAACCGTATTTAAAAAATATACTTGGGAATATTGCACATGGCTTGCTGCAATATAAAATAAATTATGACAGTATAATGCAGACTTTTGTAACAGTCCTCCATAATTGGCAACCATTTATTTTGCTTTGTAGCTTGATTATAAGTCTAAGTTTTAGCCTTTAAAATATGTCCCAGTCAATCATCCAGTGTAAAAAGAGGAAAAAAAATCATATAAGATGTTTCGAGTGCCTTAAAAATGACAGCATTTTAGATGTTTCAAATGTCTAAAAAATGGCGGCTTTTTAAGACATTTCAAATGTCTTAAAAATGGTAGCATTTTAGATGTTTTGAATGTCTAAAAAATGGCGGCTTTTTAAGACATTTGAAGTGTTTTAAAAATGGCGTCTTTTTAAGACATATCAGGTGTTTTAAAAATGGCGGCGTTTTAAGACGTTTCCAATGTCTTAACTTTAGATGCAAAAAGGTGTCTTAAAATGTAAGACATCTTTTTTTCACTTAAAATGTGACCATCCATTTAAGACACTTTTTTAACTGAATTTCAGACGTTTGTGTTTACAGTGCAGCCTCTTAAAACCTGGTAATGTATCCTGTTTTAAAAAGATGATGATGATGATGATATCACTAACGGCGACTATCTTCTGTAATCAGGTTATAATGCTTTTTCATTTAATTGGTTATAATGATTTTTTATTTAATTCATCTTTTTTATTTTTAATATTCATGTGTAAACACAATTTTTATGACATAATTTTCTTTATTTTCTGCTTTCAACACGTGTTCATTTAATTATTATTTTAAACTTTCATTATTGTTTTTAATAGTCTCGCGTAAATACATTTTATTTTTTAGATAAAACATAATCCTTTGCGCTTATTTAGAAATTGGCAACAATATAAAAATGACTTTTTCAATAAAAGATTTTTTACTCGTTTTTTAAGAATTGTTTGAGTTTTTATTGTCCGACCGTGATAATTTTTTTAATTTCTGAAAGCTTGTTATATGTCGCGTCTGGTGGTATTATTTTCGAATCCGTAGGGTGGCTAGAAAAAAAGTAATAGCTCCTCAAAAAAGTCCCTAGTAAAAAAGCGATGAGAATAACCAGGAATATCTACGCAGAATTTGATTGGTCGATTTCTAAATCGTTTATGGCTCAGTTCCAGATTACTGTTTTTTTTAATATAGAAGGATTTATATTATAGTATTATTTTTATGATGTTCTACATAAATTTTAGAATATAAAGTTTAAATGTGTTCTGCAAAAGTTATTGCTATAAAAAAAGAAAAATGAAGGGAGCTTAAGTAGAGCAACTATTCCGGACTTACAATATATAATATAAAATATATAACTTATTAAAGACATATTATTAGAAAAGATGTTGCCTGTCCCTATTTAAACTTGAAACCCATATTTATCTAAATGGAAAAATAATCTGCTTTATATTTAGACAGATATTTGTATAATTGACAAAACTCCATTGTTAGTTATATGTTGGAAAGCTATTTCGCGCTTATATTTTAGTAGACACATTCTACTTTATCACAGTAAAACCTGTTATGAAAGATGCACTCTGATAAGCAAATTCATTTAAAAGATTGCTTTGATTTGAATTGCGTTGTTAAGGATATGACTATGAGACTAAATGTGCTGCTCACATTTGCAGATATTTACTTGTATGTATAGTATTGAACATATATAAATTTCATGGAATGTTATTTCCGAATTGCGTAATAAGTATGACTTTTTATTCCATGATAAGTAGTGCTATAGTTTGCGACTATTTAAATAGATTCTTAAACAATTTTTCTTATGCGAAAATATATAAAGAACAGACTTTAAGAGAAGCATTTCCTTAATTAAAATGAATTAATAAAAAGGATGCAGGTAGAATTATTCTGTTTATAAATACATTTGCTTCTTTTTCGATATGATAAAATGAATATATTAATTTATTTATTCAATATTACTTTTGTTTAACATATAAATATACATACCTAATATATATTCTTTAAATGTGGTGTGCATAAATAGATAAGTACAATATTTATGCAATACTGCACTCTCAGTCGAGCTTTTTCAACTGTATCGAAATCAGTAGAGTCTTAAATTCTGCACAAATCTGAAATTAAACGAGGAATATACAGGGCAATTATAATTTATGTATCTCTATTTTGAGCTGTCTGTAGCTTAAAGGAATGACCCGAATGAAACCAAAATCGGTACACTTATTTTTCGCGAAGGGAGAAGAAGAATGGAACAATTAAAAATTAGTTACAATAATCGCCAATACATGGCGCTACGGATTCTGTTGGTGCAACCGCCGTTGTGTTCCGTAGATGTGTCGCAAACCTCAATGACTTAAAAGATCGGATATCACAAAATGTAGGAAACATCACTCCTGATGCGTTACATTCCGCACGTCGTTGATCGCCTGGATTGTGCCCTCCAGCCCAATGGCCATATGGTACGGGAACGCGATCGGCACCGCCATGCGAAAGCGAACTACGTTCACTGTGACACTTTCTAATAAATTAGGTTTGCCATCCGGTTTTACGCCTTAACTCTTTGTTCTTGTATTACACTACATTTCATACTCAAAAGCGCCATCTGTCGGCGATTCTTACAATTAATTTTTTATACTTACATTCTTCTTCCCCCTTTTCGAATAGTAAATATACGATTTTGGTTTCATTTGGGTTATTCCTTCAAGCTACAGAAAGCTCCAAATAGAGATACTTATATTATAACCACCTGGTATAATGAATTTAATCATTTTTTTAATGGTACTAAAGATTTCGTACTTCTCATAGGACGTTCATTGAATCTCATTCTCCGATATCAATAAATACTTTAGGCAGTTTGCTATAACATATTCCCTCCAACAAAAATAAAATGTTTTTACTAAACATACAGTAATTTTAAAAATCATTTTCTTATCTGTCTTTCTCTATTTTCTAATTAAAAACTTTCTTTCACTATTAGCTGAAAATCTTTTGAAAGGCAATAATTTCGTCGTGATATAGCTTAATATAAATTTATATTAAATCGTATAAGCCATTTAGAATATAATACTAGGAATGCTGTCACACATGTAATTATAAAGTAAAGGAATATTCCACAGATAATTATGAAAACCTCATTCACATTTAAGGCTTTATGTACAATTTTCCGTGTATAGATATTGAGTTGACAACACCTTTTGAAACATTAAAATTTGATATGTATGAATAAACATATAAATACAAATTACATTTAGGAGCTTGCTTTTAATCAGTTTCTTGCTTTCTCAAAGCAATTGCGAGACTAAATATTCATTTTACATTTAGAATTACATATTATACGAGGAATATTATGGGAACAAACATAAATTTCACGGAAGGTCATTTTAGAATTACGCAACGAATATGACATATATTCCTCTGTGAAAGAATTCTATAGAATATGACCATTTATATCGATGCTATATTATATATAACTATGTTAATGAACATATATGTGTAGAACATGTTTTAATTGATACGTTTCATTAACATTAATGTAGTATTGTAAAAGATGAACAAAGACTGATTATATTCAAAAATAAGTATGGGGCATACTTGGTATCAGAATAGTTCATTTACGTAATGGGAATTTATAGTAGTACAAGAAGATATAGACATTCCTACCAAACATTTTAATGAGAGATATGATTCTATAAAAATGTGGCATAATATTGTGATATAATGCTGCTATTTAAAAATGCATACTGTAATAAAACAAGTTGGAAATTGTACGTCAAACGTTACAAACGGGGTGCGTTCGTACGCACGTTTTAGAATTAAATTCATGATATCCCGTGCGTACAACGGGTTAAACAGCTAGTTAAGTATATATTTTATGACACTGTTCATACAAATATCTTAACTAGTTATATAAATATTCAGATATATATGTATCAGCTAGTTATGTAAATATTCAGATCTTGATGATTTTTAATTCTGTGAAATGAATTATATCGTCTGCAGATTAATTTCTGTTATAAAATAAGTATCTCGGTCGCTTGACGATTAAACTTCGGAAGCTCCTATAACAAAAAAGCACCGATTTAAAAAAAAATTCAAATTTCTTAATAAATATTTTTATTAATATCTCCTAAAGTTTTGATTCGATTTTAATAAAATTTGAAATGTCTCGACAAAATTCTGCAAAGATAATATATTTTAAATTGCAAACCATTTGGTTGGGTAGTTTTTGCGTTGTTATATGCGGACAGACAGACAGACGGACAGACGGACGGACCAAACGACGACTATAGGTGCTACGTATTTATATAATTACGAACGCACCTAAAAAGACAGATGTTTCTTATTTTAAGAAAATGCACTATAACCACGAACGAAATTATATAATAATTTCTTTCCATAAATCAGAAAAGCGTTATTTATCATTAGAAACATTAGAAATCAATATATTTTCAAGATTTAAAATGAATTTATAAAAACAAAGTTTATTTTGCTGCTACTGATTTTCGGAAACGTTTCCGAATAGTTTTATTAGTGAATTAATCAGTTTTCTCAAACCAGAATATCGGTTTTTAGGATGCTATTAATTTTGAATTAAACAATTCTAGCTGTGTAATTTAACATAATCGCATAATAAGATCACTAATTATAATTAAAATATAGATAAAATGATTAAGTGATACAAAGAGGAACACAAAAGGCTTACAAAAACGTTTTAATGATCGACATATGTTTCAGCGCTCATATACGGCGCCATTTTCGACATAATGCTGCTATTAAAAAAAAAAAAAAACATACTGTAAAAAAAAAGACAGATGTTTCTTATTTTTAAAAATGTAATATAACCCTGAACGAAATTATATAATAATTTCTTTCCACAAATCAGAAAAGCGTTATTTATCATTAGAAATCAATATATTTTCAAGATTTAAAAATGATTTATAAAAGCAAAGTTTATTTTGCTGCTACTGATTTTCGGAAACGTTTCCGAATAGTTTTTTTAGTGAATTAATCAGTTTTCTCAAACCAGAATATCGGTTTTTAGGATGCTATTAATTTTGAATTAAACAATTCTAGCTGTGTAATTAACCATAATCGCATAATAAGATCACTAATTATAATTAAAATATAGATAAAATGATTAAGGGATACAAAGAGGAACACAAAAGGCTTACAAAAGCGTTTTAATGATCGACATATGTTTCAGCGCTCATATACGGCGCCATTTTCGACATAATGCTGCTATAAAAAAAAAAAAAAAAAAAAAAAAATACTGTAAAAAAAAGACAGATGTTTCTTATTTTTAAAAATGTAATATAACCCTGAACGAAATTATATAATAATTTCTTCCTTGTTAACCTTAAGTCAGAAAAGCGTCATTTAACATTAGAAACACTAGAAACCAAAATAATTTCAAGATTTAAAAATGATTTATAAAAGCAAAGTTTATTTTGCTGCTACTGATTTTCGGAAACGTTTCCGAATAGTTTTTTTAGTGAATTAATCAGTTTTCTCAAACCAGATTATCGGTTTTTAGGATACCACTAATTTTGAATTAAACAATTCTAGCTGTGTAACTTAATTTATACATGTAAGAGTAACAAAATAATATTAATTTTAACGTTAGTATTAATACTGTTAATTTATCATGCTTGTTTGTAAGACATGTTTGTTAAACATGAAAATATTTACTTGGAAATTGATAGCATTGATAGAAAATTGATAGTGTTTGTATGAAACAAATTGTATTTAAAAAAAAATACTTGCATTAAACATACCCAGTTTTTCTAAGAAAAATTCGGTTAAGTGATTTGAGGTTACGTTCAGGTAGTAATAGTTAACGAATATTCATCAATAAACAATGAAAATCATTTTATATTATATATAAATCAAACTGCCACAAGTATAATTTCAATCATAATGGTATATGTTAGACATTAATAGACGTAACGTAAATTGTAAAAAACTAAACGTAAATTGAAACATAACAATTTTTACACTAAAAGACAAAAAGTCATGCTTCTTCAGAATGCTTAAAGTATGCTCATAAAAATAGTTGTGATTTGCTTTAGTTTATATATTTTATAGTTATAATTGTTAAAATATTATAAAACTCATTAAAAGTGTTTGGCCTTTACGAATGTAAATGTGTTGTGTACAAAGCAATGTTCATAAATAATCTTTCATTTTTCAAATTTTGAAGCAATAGCATTGAATCAAAATGATGTTATATTTCATATCAAAAGTTAACATCAGACAACTTGTCTCAAAAGTGTAGGGTCGAGAAGAAAAAGTCCTTTTTTAATAATAGTAGAAAATTAAATAAAATTATATTAATGACATATTAAATTTTATAAAAATATTTAAATCAATCATATCAAAATGAATAAATATGTATATTATCGTAACGTTAACAATCATAGTCTGTAACTACAAATGTCTCAAATTCATCATTAAAAAACTTTTACATGATGCTATTTATTAACAGTATTTCCCTGGTTTCGAGAAACTGCAAATAATTGTGTTTCCATTGGACCAATTATTTTTTTTTAATATAATTTGTGGCAGATAATACCATGACTTTTCATTAGATGTCACTTTTAGTTATGCAGTAGAGGCATATTGCTACCCATTCTTGTATAATTCATGTGCTAAGATAGCCCAAATGTTCTCAATTGGGTTTTAGTCCAGACTTAAAGCTTGGCAATATAAAATTTTAACATTTTGGCATAAAAGCCACTGATTCTTACTAAATGAGTTGTGGATTGAAGCATTGTCGAGCTGAAATATCCACTCAGCCCCCCCCCCCTTTGATATTACCGAATTAAAGTATATATTGCTCTGTCTCTTGAGACTTTGTTGAATTTTGTTCACCGTGGATAAATGTCTGGTAGGTTTATCTATTAAAGACCAATTAAATTAATTATAAATTAATTATTAATTATTACTATTAATTATTATTAATTAAATTAATATGCCTTACAAACAATGAAAGAATTACTGCCTTGCTCTCAACTGAAGAAAGTACTTGGCTGTTTCTTGAAGTCATGTCAGTAACAATTCCATCCAGCAAAACCATCTGGATTCCATTTATTCTCATCACTAATTAATACGGTGATCCGCGTCTCCCATTCGACTTTTAATTTCGAGACGTCCTATCTGACCTGTGTGTTGTGTTTTCAGGTGTGGTTTGTAAGGCATTTTTTAAACAATATTCTTGAAGTCTCTTATACGGCTATGTATTATAAACGGTGAGATATTGACAACAAGATTACTTTAAATTTGCCTTATGAGCATATTTTGCTTTAACATAAACCTTCCAATTTTTAGTTTAGCAAGAGGTTTTAATACACGTGGGCCCTAACATCTTGGTTTTCAGTAAAAAGTATTATTTGTAGCAAGTACTTTGTATACCCCTCGTTTTAAACTATTTAATATGTTAGAAAAATCAATAACGGGCTAATTTTATTATTTCAATTAAAATATCTTTAAAATGCTTTTGGTGCACTTCTTAGATTTTTTCATCTTAAACAATAAATGGAAAGTAAAATTTTTTTATTATACTGCTTTGTGAAAACGGTTGGCTAATCCAGAATTTGTTAATGTCTGCCTAAACCTTTATGACAGTGGTGTTTTAACAAAAATATAAAAAGGCGTATTTTTTAAAAATAAATAATGCTGTTTAAATCATTGCAATATCTCTACTCTGTTTAATTGCAATTACAATTTGAACATTTATTGAGAAATTTTTCCATATATTTCTCTATCCAATTGTATTTTCACTTTTATGTGCGTACCTAAACATTTGTGACACACTGTATAGTAACCAGGAATGTATAAAAATCTCTAAAGTTTATGTTTAAAATTTGAATTGCAGATTATTTATTGTATCAAGATTGAAAATTAAGTTTACTATGTGCATGTATTTGAATCCGATATACTTATTGTCTTAATATACGAGGACATATATAAAACCTTCTATATCGTATATCTATGTTTCATATATTCATGTAACTAAAACATATCATAGCAAAAAAATATTCAAGATTATGTTTTTTTTTTTTTTACATTGGGCTAAATAAGAT
The DNA here is from genome assembly GCA_963931845.1 of Maratus michaelseni. Taxonomy (NCBI): domain Eukaryota; kingdom Metazoa; phylum Arthropoda; class Arachnida; order Araneae; family Salticidae; genus Maratus; species Maratus michaelseni. Next base: position 285,402,463 of record OZ007591.1, on the reverse strand, counting down.
CTTCGAATAACTTCTAATAAGTATGCTCTTGTAATTTTGTTTTCTTTCTTTTCACGCTAGATATTTAATATAAATTAGGGGATCCAAACCCAAACTTCTCAAATTACAGAAAATAAATTAAAAAAATATTTGAAAAATCTAATAGATTTTTTACATTTAATATACCGGTTGAGTGCAGGTGTGGAGGGGAAGAAAGCAAGGATATTAGAGAAGGAGGTATTAATATGAATTTTATTAAAGAACATGGTTTAGCTTACAGAAGATGTTCAAAATTCATTCCATTTGCTGCAATGCATGCTTCGCAACGTCGACGCATGGATTCACGGACCCGTTCAAAATGGGCCGGTGTGTCACGGACACGTGCCGTTCTGATCGCTTCCACGATCCTGGTGACGAGATCCATGTCCGATGTTACGGGCGTCTCGTACACCATGGACTTCATGTGTCCCCACATATAGACATCCAGAGGAGTCAGGTCGGGGGATAACACGGTGGCCATGCGACTGGTCCAATGCGACTGGTGGCTCTGCCAATCCAGCGATTAGGATGTGTCCTATCGAGGTATTCTCTCACAGTGCAGCTAAAATGATCAGGCGCTCGATCATGCTGAAACCAGATGTTTCGGCGTGTTGCGGCTGGAACGTCACCCATCAGATCTGGCAAGACACTTTCTTAGAAAATGCGATAGGTATTCCCGTCGGTGCATTGAGGTAGTAGGTAAGGGCCAATTAACATGTCACCGATAATACCAGCCCAAATGTTTACGGCGAAACGTTGTTGATGCGCATGGGCACGTGTACACCTTGGGTTTTTATGCGCCCATATGTGCATGTTGTGCAGGTTCAGGACACTGTCCTGTGTAAAACAGGATTCATCCGAAAACAAAATCCACGATGGAAAATCTGTCTTTGCGACCCGTTGTTGCAAATACCAGCGTGCGAATGCAACGCGTTGGGAATAATCGTCAACGCACAATGCCTGTACTCTTTGTAAGTGGTAGGGTGTTGCGTGTCCTCATGCAGCATGCCCATAATGCTGGAACGATGTACACCCAAGAAGCGTTCGCTTGCGGGTTCCTATCAAATTCTCGTAGCACGGTTTCCTCTACGAAAGGCGTGCATGTAGTGCGTTTTCGACCGATGTGGCTACGTACTTGGAAAGCTCCTGTTTCACGTAATCTGCGATGCAATTGTCCAAACAAAACATGACTTGGCTGACGTCTGCTTGGGACGCGTCAAGGTACATCTGTACCGCGGCTCGTGCATATCCATCCGCGGCGTCATATACGTAATGCATATCGTTCAATTCTGCCTTACTAAACCGATTCATCCTTCTCCTGCAACGTCCTCGCCTGAAATGATTACGCTTCCCACTCTCCTAATACTTCGTAAGCCTGCGCTCATCGCCCTCTAGCAGTCGCAGTTTGCATTTTCGAACACAAGTTCCTTTGTAAATCTTGTTTATCATGATATGACAGACCAGCATGTTAAGTTAGTAAACGACCCTTTGAGACACCCTGTATATGTTTTTAGATTGTCCACGGACAGCACCAAAAAGTGCTTTTATATGAAATATACCAATAATGTTTTCAAAGAAAGTTTTAATTTTTTTTAATCGATACTTTCGTATTAGCCGCATGCCTGTGTTTCATAGCGGAAGAAATCACAAAAGATTTCACTACTTAGAACATCCTTTTTAATTTTGATAATTTCAGCGTTTTAAGCGCGTATTTAAGTAACACGTATCTTAAATTTGTAGTATTATTATTTTATTTATTTACCGATAAAATGTTTCGATTCGTAATGGATTATTATCCGAAAACAAATGGTGAACTGTTTACTTTTTAAAGTGTAAATGTGTTAATGTTTCGTAATCGGTCGGCACGCGATAGAAATAGATTAAAATTATTCATATTCCAAATATATTTTTAAAACTATGAAAAATCAGTAAATTGTGTAACAGTTTTCAAAAAACTGCATTTAAAAGATTTTATTTTATTTATTTTATTTTATTTGTTCTATTCGACGGTGTAAAAATTTAAATTGTGCGATGCTTAGACTTAAAAAAAACTGCAAAAGCGAAATTTATTAGTCAGGTGTCGCTGCCGTCAATACGACGTCAGCGTTACTCATATATTTGTTTTTGGTTTATAATATAGATGTAATCTGTGTGTCATTAATTCTTTCATATCTTTTGATGCATGTGAGAGATTTCAAAAGAATAAAATATGTGAAATTATTACAAATGTACCTACATTTTAAAATGGCATATCTTTTAGGGATTAAGAGTCTATATTTGTTTCTAAATTTCTATCACTTAATATAGTCGAGTTTCAACAAGAGAGGTTTTGAATGTTCTATATCATTTAAAATTTTATGTATATGGAAAAATATATTTAAAGCCTTCTTTAAATAATTTAAATTTAAATTCTAAAATTTACTTTACCAAAATGTTTTCGTTAACATTTTTTATCCTGACGCTACTTATAAGTACCACTTTAATAAAACACCTATATATTCGCAATATGACCGTTTTTCCTAACGGTATTCACAATGGCACAAAGAGTGTATTTCTGACAGCAGACAGGATATGGCAAATTCAAGCACATATCCTCTTTCTTTGCATTGTAAGGATTTTACATTTGTCACGCTACATTCGAAATCCATTTTGCAATACAGTTGACATGCATGTTGTTCTTCATTTGAGTAATTTTAGTGGTTTATTACCGGTTATTTAGTACTATTATTTTTTATTGTTTCCTAAATTGTTTTCTGTTGTCTTCTAATTTTTATATGTCTATCTCTAAATGTGAACATTTCCTATATTTTATTTGAAGTATAATATTTGAAATTTACTATTTTATTTTATATCATAGGGTAAAAAATTTATGGTGGTTACTGTTGCATAATTAACCACTCAAACACTATAAAAATTATTTTCCTCTTTCCTATGTTTATTCTGCACCAAAACTTATCCAATGATGCAAAAATACAATTAAAAAGTAGCTGGAAAATTAATTCAGGATATAAAGGGTTAAATAAACAGTTACAACTTTAGATTCATATTTCAATCATTGCATACTATAATTTAAACTTTGGGGACTTTCTTGAACGTTTGTTTTGTAAAATCTTTTATACCCATTAACCCAAGTTAAACATTTTATTATGACTTTAAATATCACACATATGTATATAAAAGTGTTTCTTAAAATAAATTACATATAGTAATGTAATATTGTGAATAAATATATCTGTCTGTCAGCTGTTTTTAATTTTATTTATGCGTGCCGTATTTCAAACTTTAGGAAAAGCTTTTATTTTAAAGATTTCTTAATGTTTAATAAATATTTATTTTGTCTCGTTTTAAGTGATTTTTTTCCTTTCAAGATACGTTCTTAAGTGATTTGTTTTCGAGATGCATTATTTTTTAAGTGGTTTTCAGTGTCTCGGTGGAATAATAAATTACATCTATTGCCTCTATGAATGATAACAAAGGAATATTAAATGAAATAGAAATAAAAAAAGTGGGAATAGAATGTGTTTTGAATTTTGGAAATGTGTCTTTCCTTAATAAATGGATTTTCGAATATATTAAACCGGTGCTTAAATAAATATTCTTTTTTCGCTCAACAACACGAAATGTTTTGACACATTTTCGTGGCTCTTTTTAGACACTATGTATACTTGCTGGCATGACTGTTGAAGTGATTTGTAATCGAACAGTTGTTTTCTTTTTTCCCCTCAAATGAAGGATTAATATTTAGCACCCCGTTTTCTATAGAAAACATGTTTTAGTGCCACCTAAAAAATTCATATTTATTTCTTTATGCTTGCAACAGAGTAACAGTATTAAAATACGCCGGAAACAATTTTTCTTCATATACCATAATATAAAGGAAAACTTCTAAGTTCCCCTGTACACGCACTGTAAGTGCTACAGGTAACATATTCAATAGAAACCATCTTCTACTGCCCCTAAATAATGTATATAAATTCCATTATGTTTAAAATAGTGTAACACTATTAAAATACCATTAAATTAATAATTTTCCCCAAAGCCATTTATGTAACTAAATGCTTTTATGTGCCCCAGTAAATGAATTATAAATGTTACACACTTAAATTTCAATACCGAACATGACATGGTAAACCTTGATAACGTATATCAACTGCAGGACAATCCGAGTATATTTACGTGAATTGAAGTACGGAAAGACAGACAGACGGCCAGACGAACCCAATCCATAAAAAAAATTCCACTATGTTGAAAAGTGTTAAAAGAACTTTAAACGGTTTTAATTTATTTAAAGCATGATCTCTATAGCGTGCAGCTCGATTACGGAAGATCAACCATTTTGCATTTAAAACAATACCAATAGTTCAGTGTTTTTTTTCGGCTAGAATTCTATAATAAGATTAACACTTCATCAAAAAATAAATAAATGATTAAATAAATAAATAATGTAAATAAAACATATATTTAATGGAACTACCTTTTTAAACACTGGAATAATTTCCAAATGAATTGTAACATCACGCTGAAAGAATTTGCTGCTGTGAGTAGCAAAATCATTAAATCGTTAACCTCTGTCATGCGGCCCATATAAAAGTATAGCTTTAGTTATTTAAAAACTTTTTTGAATACACAGTTGAAGTATACAAATTCTTTTTGTTGTTATTAGTGAGCAATCCATACAATTACATAAATTCACCTGAGTGCTGTACACCGAACAGTATGTTCTGTAACCCGGGAAGCCCGAGTTGGAACCTGTGGAATTTTTAATCGCTATCATGCCTGTTGCAAATTGTGATACATTGCTTCATTTAGGCCATGATGTCTATTTAATAAATTATAGCAAATATATATATACTTATTTTAATTTTGTTTTTCATACTAGTGTAAATTGTGCATCAAAAATTCAATTAAATTTCCAAGCGTGTCGACAAAAATTACTGGAAAAATATACTGGACTGAATAAGAGCTGCTACTTTATTTAGCTCTAGACTCTGTCTATGTTTTAACCCTTGGATTCGATAATTATGTTTTATATATCTGTCTTCTCTAACCGCCTGAAATGCAGAGTTAGACAACGGGATTAAATGGGTGTCATTAGGAAACATGTAATTCTAAACTTTTATTTTTACAAAATAATATCCATTTTCTTTTTTTCCGGTGTCACTTTTCAGGATTTTTTAAATAAAAAGTTATAAAATATAAGCGAATATTTCATTTTCTTATTTATGGTACCAAAATTATATAATTTAATAAAATGTCAAATGTTTTACTTTGGATTTTCATTCAAAACTGTTATTTAAGGATGTATCTCTATATGCTGACTGCATTCGTAGCTCCTTAGATATTTGCGGAAAGAAAGCAGCAAATTTCGGTGCTGTAGATCCAAAAAAGAAAAATACTCAGATTAATTTAAAAAAGGAAGTATCTCCAACGGAGGCAATGCCAAATATTTGCCATGGACCACAGCTATTTTTATGACTATTCAATATTATTCTATCAAAATTTTTATATTTTTGAATAAATATATCTTTAGATTAGCTGGACTTTAAATAAATGTCTTAAAAAAGTTTATTTTTTCAATAAACAAAACACAATATAGGTTATGAATATAATTATAACATATTTTATATCGTCCTATGAGAAGATTTTCAGTTGTTACTTTTTAAAGTATTATAACCATAATTGTGTTAACTGTATATTTAAAAATTACTATCCAATAATATAAATTTTCAAACAATTTGTAGCGGTGAAAATAATTATGAGAAACTTTAAGACTTATATTAAGATAAATAAGAACTATATCCATTTTTCAAGAAAAACAAAAGAAAAGTTTCTCTAAATCATTTTTCTGAGACATTTATATTGGTAATATAAGTGTTCAAAAAATAAAAATTATTTATATTTTATTTTAATTATTTTTTAAGCGGAAAGTGAAATATTAAATAATAATCATTAATGAAAAATCACGTGTGCAATTTAATGCAACCTTTGCTCGACATTGTGAACACGTCAAACTAATGAAATGCCAAACAATCTTTCATATTATAAATAATAAAACATTTACAAGATTTATCAATCTCAGAAACTTTTCAGAATAATTATGGACGATTTTATACGATTTTATATTACATTGCTTGGCTGGAAAATATAAAAGTAACGAGCTTTTAAAATATATATTAAATTGATTAAAAGCAATTTTAATGCATTTCCTTAACATATTTCTTTTTCTTTCATTCAGAATAATATATATTTACTGAAACCGTTTGTATTTTGCTAATGGGTTTTTATCTCATAGATGTCCTCCTGAAAGAGTTTGTTAATTTTATTTTTGAACATTTTTCAAAAAAAGAAAAGAAAACGTATAACATTACTCATCCTTATATTTTATTATGTATCACATATTGTAAGCTTTTGTACTAAATATTGAAGTTTGAACAATTTGGGTGTTAGGACGTTGTTTTTCTGTTACTAGAAGTCATGTTAAAAATGCTGCTGGCAAAAATATTTAAAAAATAATAATTTTTTGAACCGTATATAGAATGAGGGGATATGAATGATATTATAGCATCAAACTATAATTCAAATATATATATATCCTGGAATTTACAAGCATAGTTATGAAAATATATGAAAATCTAATAAGCAAGATTCATTTCAGTCAAAATAAAATAATCTGAACAGTCGCAAACGCATTGCTATAGGAAATGATAAAATAACCTTTCTTTTGCCACAGGAAAAAAAATATTTTTTTAATGAAATTTTATCAATATTTTGTATGGTATTTGCAGACATTTTTAATAAGAATTCTGATGCACAAAATGTGCACTCTTGTAATGTTAGTATTCTCTTTTCTCTAGTTTCATAACTGAAGCAATATCATCGGCATAATTTAACAATTTAGTGAAATATGGTGGTGTGATATATAAGGATTTTTTGTCTGGCGTGTTAATCTTTTTCATTGAATTATATAACACAAGTAATGTTCTTCACCAACAAAAATTATAACTTTAATAAGAAATACATTTTAGTCTGCATCTCAATAGATATAATGAAATATGGAATAGTACAAAACATATACTGTTTTTAATAAATGTATGATGATGATTATTTTATAAACAGATGCAAAAAAGTACTAAAATAATCATAATTGGAAAGAAATTCAAAATTAGGATTTTGATGGTATGGCTGCGTAATTTAGAAGAAATATTTGTTTATATCTAAACAGCGCTTTAAGGTCAAGTATATGGTCTAGTAGTATAGATAATAACTATTTAATCCAATCGTCATTTGTTGTGATTCGTATACAGCGAATCAGTTTGAAGAAGTGATGCGGGTTTCTGTTCATCATACGCGCGAAGCGGAACACAAGACATGTTACACTGGTCGCGAACTGGTGAATTACACATAATTAAATTTTAGAAATAAAAAGAACAAAACAAAAAACATGATCTCAAAATATAAACGTATTGTCCATAAAAGAAAAAATAATCCGCTAAAACTCTACAATTTGGCATAAAAACAAAATATAAAACAAAAAGCAAAAACTGCGAAAATAATTAACGTATTGGTGCTGTTAATTTGTTTTTCTTCATAAGCGAAATACATTTATTTTCAATTGATTTCTATACTTCATAAAATAAATGATTTCATAGGCTAACAAGAAATATCTTGTAAAATAATGTTACATTGTAACTTTATTACAGGGTTCGTACAGATCAGGAATTTTTCCAGGAGTTTCACCAGTATTTTCTGTATAGAAAAAGAAATCTATGTTAAACTCGTGGCACTTCACCTTCTTTTAAGTAAAGATTTTCTCTAAGAAAATACTGGTAATAACATAATCCAAATTCATGATAATTTTCATTTTCAATGCGTAAGTGAAAATATTATCTAATGGCGCACATTTCTATTTCTTATATAAGTTGAGAATTACCATAAATATATATATATATACAATCTTATTTATTTTATTAATCTAAATAAAACACATTTTAACGCTTCATGCAAGGGTGGAATTTTAAATTCTTCTAAACTAATTAATAATATATTTCATAACGCTAGCTTGTTTTCAGAGAAAAAGAAACTCGATTCATGAAAGTTTGGGATTATCTTTAAATTTACAAATCTAATCTTGTAACAAATTCAATCAGTTACCAATTATTGCAATGTACTCAATTCCCAGGGACTTATTTTAATTTTTTAATAAAAATTTTTAACAACTTTTGCAAATATTTATATTTAATTGTTTATATAGTATAGATATTTGTTTTTAGGATAGTTCATTCAAAATTATTTACACTTCTAATCTCTATCTCTATAAAACAGTAGGTGTCTGTCTGCCTGCCCGCGGATTTCTCCGTAATTATAACACCTAGGACTCTAAAGTTTTTGTCATGTGTAGATGTTGTCACCGGAAAGTATACCTCGGCGCCGGATTTTTAAATTTTAATTTAGATTTTTTTTTAAAATTAAAACGTGTATATGGAATTTTGGGTTCGAGGCTATTTCAAGCTCTCCGCATGGAATAGCTTCGGCAACGCCATCCGTGGCAACGAAGCAGCGAGCCAATGAGAGCAGGTGTGATTATGGCGTTATCCAGGATCTAGCGACGACACACGACAGTTCAGTTCGTAGCGTTCGTAGCTTACGCGGCTTTTTAGGTAAAAATTCCATTGTTTTTTTTAGATTTATTTTAAAGAAAAGGAATATATTTTTGACTGATTGAGATTAAAGTAGGTTAGTTTTGATTGTATTCATTCTTTGTATGTTTAGTTGTCCCCATATATTATGTTTTAGATAAAAATATAACTTGCATTTTACTGAATGGTTTCATAGATCTCTCATGTTCTGAAATGAAGCAAACTGTTTTCAATAACAAATCTTAATGAATTAAATTAATCTTACACTTTACTATAAAATGTACAGTTCTACAATTTATCGCATGTTACAACGTTCTCGGGAACTAAAAATGTAGTAAAAAACTCTTAACAGAAAGATTGTAAATTAACGAACTCATATATATAAGATATAACTTTAAACTGATATGCCTCATCAACTGTTGTCGAAATCAATGTAATGTAATTATTTCTTAAATATTATGATTTTGTTTAAGAATTGGAAACATTCAGTGAAGTGTAGATTGTATTTTTTCATCAAAACAATTTGATTTGTAAGTATGAGGTAAAAAAAAAAATATCACCGTTTTCTCACATGATGAGTTTCATCAGAAAGTAAAACACTAAATAAATATGAATGATTTGCGGAGCTGTTTCAAAATTATTATAAAGAATAAGTCTTTAAAAATGTAAAATCAATGTTATTTCTGGCCGAGTTTTTTTTTAAATAATTATAAACCATTTTAATCTGTAAGCATGCTGTAAAAAAATCACCATTTAGTGACAAATTTTGTGTTTTATAAGAATCGCCCAAGAACGGACATGCAATGTGATATAAAATTTATGTTGTCATCGCATACTTTATAATTATTTTTGTTGAGGGTTTTTGGGCGATGTTATTGAATTAGTGATAGAAACAGCTCCGCAAATCATTCATATTTACTTAATGTTTAACTTGCTGATAAAACTCATAATATGCGAGAAAACGTGATTTTTTTTAAATTTTTTAATTCATATTTACAAATTAAATTGTTTTGCGGATTTTTAGTATGAAGTAAAAAAAAAATAACCGTTTTCTCACATAATGTGTTTCATCAGAAAGTAAAACAATAAATAAATATGAATGATTTGCAAAGCTGTTTCAAAATTATTATAAAGAATAAGTCTTTAAAAATGTAAAATCAATGTTATTTCTGGCCGAGTTTTTTTTTAAATAATTATAAACCATTTTAATCTGTAAGCATGCTGTAAAAAAATCACCATTTAGTGACAAATTTTGTGTTTTATAAGAATCGCCCAAGAACGGACATGCAATGTGATATAAAATTTATGTTGTCATCGCATACTTTATAATTATTTTTGTTGAGGGTTTTTGGGCGATGTTATTGAATTAGTGATAGAAACAGCTCCGCAAATCATTCATATTTACTTAATGTTTAACTTGCTGATAAAACTCATAATATGCGAGAAAACGTGATTTTTTTAAAATTTTTTAATTCATATTTACAAATTAAATTGTTTTGCGGATTTTTAGTATGAAGTAAAAAAAAAAAATAACCGTTTTCTCACATAATGTGTTTCATCAGAAAGTAAAACAATAAATAAATATGAATGATTTGCAAAGCTGTTTCAAAATTATTATAAAGAATAAGTCTTTAAAAATGTAAAATCAATGTTATTTCTGGCCGAGTTTTTAAAAAAATAATTATAAACCATTTTAATTTGTAAGCATGTTGTAAAAAATCACCATTTTGAGACAAATTTTGAGTTTTATAAGAATCGACAAAGAACGGACATGGAATGTGGTATAAAATTTATGTTGTCATCACACTCTTTATAATTATTTTTGTTGAGGGTTTTTGGGCGATGTGATTGAATTTTTGATAGAAACAGCTCCACAAATCATTCATATTTACTTAATGTTTAACTTGATGACAAAACTCATAATATGTGAGAAAACGGTGTTTTTTTTTTTTTACTTCATATTTAAAAATTAAATTGTTTTGAGGATTGTAAGTATGAGGTAAAAAAAAAATCACCGTTTTCTCACATAATGAGTTTCATCAGAAAGTAAAACAATAAATAAATATGAATGATTTGCGGAGCTGTTTCAAAATAATTAAAAAGAATAAGTCTTTAAAAATGTAAAATCAATGTTATTTCTGGCCGAGTTTTTTTTTAAATAATTATAAACCATTTTAATTTATAAGCATGTTGTAAAAAAAATCACCATTTTGTGTCAAATTTTGAGTTTTATAAGAATCGCCCAAGAACGGACATGCAATGTGGTATAAAATTTATGTTGTCATGGCACTCTTTATAATTATTTTTGTTGAGGGTTTTTGGGTGATGTTATTGAATTTTTGATAGAAACAGCTCCGCAAATCATTCATATTTACTTAATGTTTTAACTTGCTGATAAAACTCATAATATGTGAGAAAACGGTGATTTTTTTTTTTACTTCATATTTACAAATTAAATCGTTTTGAGGAAAAAATACATCCTACACTGCACTGAATGTTTTAATTTCTTAGCAAACTCATAATATTTAAGAATTATTTACATTATATTGATTTCGACAACAGTTGATGAGGCATATAAGTTTTAAGTTGTATCTTATATATGAGTTTGTTAATTCAATGATGTGAAATTTATGATAATTTATTGTTATTTACAATTTTTCTTTCTGTTACTGTTATTGGACTACATTTTTAGTTCCCGAGAACGTTGCAATATGCGATAAATTGTAGAACTGTACATTTTATAGTAAAGTGTAAGATTAATTTGATTCATTAGATTTGTTATTGAAAACAGTTTGTTTCATTTAAGAACATGAGCTGATATGTCTAGCGCTATGAAAACATTCAGTAAAGTGCAAAATATATTCTTACCAAACACATAATATATGGGGGCAACTACGCATACAAAGAATGAATACAGTTGAAACTAACTTATGCGAACCTCAATTAGCCAAAAATATATACCTTTTCTTTAAAATAAAACTTAAACATAAACAAAACAATGCAATCTGTGGCTAGCCGCTTTCAGCTGTGAACATGAACTGCCGTCGCTGGATCCTGGATCATCCCATATTCAAACCTGCTCTCATTGGCTGTCTGCTTTGTTGCTGTGGATTGGCGGAGAGCATGGAATAGCCTTGAATGCAGAATTCCGTATACATGTTTTAATTTAAAAAAAAATCTAAATTGAAATTAAAAAATCACGCCTAGGTAATAATTACGGTGCTTTCCTCAGGCAGGAAGACAGAATTGGTTTGGGAACAAATGTTTTGATGGTCTGCAGATAAACTTGGCGATTTTTTTTCGCGACAAAATGCCGTTTTGAAAATTATCGCCAAACTGAAATCCGGAAGAACCTTTGTTTTCCAATATGGCGGTCACTTTCAAAACTCACGGAAATCCTTTTTTTTTTTGACAAAGTGCACTTAAAAAGTTAATGCTAAAAGTTTTAGTTTTGAAAGTGATAACTTATTGTAGACCGGGAGGCGGCAGCACAGACAATCACCTCATCGAGTTCACGGCTGAAATTCCAGAATTAGTTAAAACTCGATTCGCATATTAAAACGCAATCAGTCTGCCATGTCATATCTTGGTGGAAAACACGTAAAAACAGGATTTTAGCGATTGACTCGTAGGTTTATCACTGTGTTTTCCTGCACCCAGTTCTCCATGTTTTCATTATTTTGGGTGCAGGAAAACACAATGATTCTTTCATAAAATATGCTTTTTTCTGTTCTGATAGGGAAAAGCGGATTAGGATAGGTAGATAGGGAAACCCCATTATCGGATCGGGACATTAGATGTAATTAAGAAACATTTGTATATTTGTACTAATTAGCGAAAATGGCGAGATAAGGGGGATGTGGGGGAACGACTTTTTATTAAATATCGCATTTATTCTACTTCAACTTCCTCTCACCACCAGGAGGTGCTTTGCTATCTCTGTTTCTATGGGCTGGATCACGACGGGGTATGGCTCTTTCCACTCGACATCAATAGAGCTTACTGATTTTAGTTCGGATTTTCACCACAGGTGGCGCTTTCGTATCTCTGGTTCTATGGGCTGGATCATGACGGGGTATGCCTCATTCGACTCGACATTGATAACCTTAATGAATTCAGTTATGTTCGTATAGAACATATTTTTCCCCCTGACGGTGGAAGGTGTAACTAAAGGATTTTGCAGCTAACTCGGGTTCTCTGGGTCACATCACGACACGGTTTGGCTCATTCGACTCGACATCAATAGAGCTTACCGATTTTAGTTCTGAGTTTCACCACCAAGGGGCACTTTCGTATCTCTGGTTCTATGGGCTGGATCATGACGGGGTATGCCTCATTCAACTCGACATCGATAACCTTAATGATTTCAGTTATGTTTGTATACAGCATATTGTGCCCCCTGGTGGTGAAAGGTATAACTAAAGGATTTTTCAGCTAACTCGGGTTCTATGGGTCACATCACGACACGGTTTGGATCATTCGACACAACATCAATAGAGCTTACCTATTTTAGTTCTGAATTTCACCACCAAGGGGTGCTTTCCTATCTGTTTCTATGGGATGGATCACAATGGGGTATGGCTCATTCGACTCTGCATAGACAGAGCTTATCGATTTTCCGCACCAGGGGCGCTTTTCTATATCTGGTTCTATGGGCTGGATCATGAAGGGGTATGGCTCTTTCGACTCGACTTACGGTAATATGTGGGAGTGTGTATGGCACGCCCAGTGTTTGCTGTCTAAGGTAGTGGGGCCCCAACGTTAGATTTGTTTAAAAATAAAAAAATGTTCAACACTGATTTCAGGTACATTTAAGGTTGTTGGCACGGGCAACGCCGGGCGGGTAAGCTAGTGTTAATGTAAAACATATCAGAACGTCCAGAGTTAATATATTAGGCGTGTTTAAATGAAACCCGTTCGATGCGTGCGAATTGACGATTTGCTGCTTCATTAAATATATTTTTGAATATTGAGGGAAATTTGCATGAGCAAGTAGCTTCATATGTATGCAGCATGCATTGCGTTGCGAAACCCTCATTATGGTTTCCTTGTTTGAAGGTGTCAGCACTTTAAAGAGGTCTGGAGTGATTTCAAACACGTCTAAACAAGACCAACGTCCAGTAATACAGTTTTATCTGCAGAGAGATGCAAGCTTGTTGAGATTCATTGGAGAATTCTTGCTGTGTAGGGAGAAAAGTGCTACAAGGGACACTGTTACGGATTGGTCGCGAATGTTCGGCAACGGCAGTGAGGAAACTACGTATTTGCCGCGTTCTTGTTGGGTGCACAAAGCTGAACCCGAGACATTGATTACATATATTCACATTTTGGTCAAAATGAACCGTCGACGAAGCATTAAACGTTACATTAAACGTTATTGCATTAAACATTTAAGCGGCAACAGAAATAATTCTTCGCCGACGACATTCAACGCTTTCCCAAACAAACGGATGCGCTTCTTAACACTATGAGTAAATTTTTTTTAACGAATGTGTATGTTGTAAATTTAAATATATACCATTATTTTTATTACATTCAGTTTTGTGTTTCCTTTATTCATGTTCTGCTTTCCAGAACTTCAAACGGGATTGATTTGAACACGCCTCATACATTTTATATGCTAAAAGGTGTTAAATAAAAACCATAAAAAGACAGAACTATATGAAATCTCATTTATTAAAACCGTCGCGTATCAAAGGAATATTATATTTATGTGACTAGTAGGAAATTTATCTCTAGAAAAAAGGAGCACATAGATGATATAAAATATAAAAGAAAAGTCACAGTCCTGGCAAGTTTATATCAACAAAAAGCCACCCAAATAAATTTCAATAAAGGAAAAATAATTTCTCCCTTTAATTTATAATATATCTCCATTATAAGCGAAATCATACAGAATGCAGCAGGTAAAAATTCAATATGTAACGATACAGCATCATTTAACTTCACAAATTTATTAGTTTAATCACTGCATAGTTACGAGTATGGGAATAAACATCAACATAAAATAAAATAAAATAGCGTGAGAAATCTGAGAGAGAACGTTAAAAATAAATTATTGCATTATAAATCTAAAACCGTAGACTATTCTTATTTGCCTTGATAAAAGCTTCGGTAAACCCAAAATATGTAGACAGTTATCTTTTAACTTTTAAACTTTTTTAAAGTTTTTTCTTTATCACATTTGATCAATAACTGTTGGAAATCATTATTAAAATCGTATTAAAGAAATTATTTTGAGGTTAAAAGCTTTATTCTTGTAGATAAATTGAAAACCGCAATCAAAATTCATAAACCGTTTCAACGTTTACCTGAAATTTTATTATATGAATTTCAACCATTTCTTACTATGGTAATTTCAGATTTACCATAGAGAAGGTAATCAATTTTATTTCGTACACCGAGGAAGAGTCAATTTAACGCTTCACTCTAGCTTAGATATTTATGTGCCTCTATATAAATAATCTGTGTCTGATAACTAGTTAATTCTTAAAAACAAAATGAAATTCCATTTATAAAAATTCGATATTACCTTTACTTTTGCAATTTAAGGGGACTCGGTAAGAAAAAAAATATTCTGTAAATAACACTTACTATTAAAATTTTTGGATCGTGTTTCATTAAATCAAAATTAGATAATACTATTACAGATCTATTACATATAATAATAAAGCTTAAATTTTTAATAAATTAATATATTTTTTATTGAATAAAAAAAAAATAACAAATACAAATTCCTTCTCCTTTTCCAATTTTGGTATTTCAAACTAAATTTTTTTATCTTATACGCAGGGAACGTTGTTCTATAAACCTAAGTAACTGATTTTTGATCCAAAGATGAGATCAGAAGAAAGAAATTAATAATTTGATGCATATGGAATAAATCTTTTAAAATCGCATATATCACATAAAAATACAGATTTTTTTAAACAAAAATTTTAAAGATATAAAAAAAACGATAATTAGTTATCGCTCATAGAATCTAAAGTTACCTAAACATATTTTTGACAATTTGCTCAATTTTTATGGAGCCTTGGAATTGCGATTACATAGTGAATATGAAAAAATACGGATCGTGAAAAATTAGTTTAAACATTTCATTTTGCTTCTTGAAACTTGATATTAAAATACACATTGCACAATTCCCATTGATGTTAAAATACACATAAAATACTACAAATACACATTTATTCCTTTTACACAAACAAAATGACAGCATAGTTGACATAAAGAGAAGTATTCCTGGAATTTTATGGGGCTTCAAATGTAGGTTCCCAAATATTGATGTAAAATTACTAGCGCCCTTAAAAAATCAATTACCTAACTATCAATAACCTAAAATCACATAATAACATATTGAATGTTACAATGTTTTATTGTAAAGCATTTAAGTTAAATAATTATGAAAATTTTTACTTTTCTTTGGCACATTGTCTTGAAGGCATTTTGCAAACTCAGATGGAAATAACATTTATTTTATAAGGAAATAAGCATCAGTGCTGTCATTTATTCGGTTTTGTTAAAAAAAAACATTCAGCTATGCAGTAACGTAAAAATGTAAAAAATTAAAACAGTTAAGTGTTATGAGGAGGAAAAGAATAGAGGTCCACATTTGTGTACCTTAGGTCCAAAGAGGTTATTAAAAACAGATACTATTAAAGAGAGATACTTAAATTTAACCATATCTCCTTTAGTGTTTATCAGATCGCGAGGAAATTTGATAGCAATGTATAGAGATGTTAAGGTTCATTTTAGGATAAAAATCTGAAATTCAACTTTTTTGTATTTTTTTGGCAAAATAAGAGGTACTAAATCCCCTCTTAATCTTGCAACAATAGCAATCAGTTTTCAGATATAGAATGGCACTCACGTATCTAGGACTGCTTTTTATTTCTTTTGTAAAATTCTTTGGCGGTTCTGTCAGACCGTCGATTGCTATTTAAATATGCTTGTCATATTTTCCACTTAAACATAGTAACACTTTCAAACTTTGTAAGTATTAAATTTCGGTATAGAACTTTATAAATCTATTTGCACCATTAGTACATGCACGCGTAAATGCAGGGATTTTTTTTCTGGAATTCTAAATGCATACCAGAAATTCCTAATAGGGAATTTTGTCTCGTGTTTATATAAAGTAAAAAGTCTTTTTCCTGAATTACCGGTATGGATTAGAAATTTCTGAAAGCAAAAACGTTGATGATGAAAATGGGTTGCGAATGTAATAAATACATTATTCTACGAATTAAGAACCTAATATTGACCAAAAATGTAACAGCAGGCTTAAACAAAATCCATAATTCTTTCTATGGTTTTATGAAAATTTTATAAATACTCGACCGAAAGTTGATATCTTACTAAAGTCATTTCAGAAATTGCTTTGAGAACGTAATCAGTTTTACGCCATTACCTAAAAGGAGAAACAATTTAACGGAAAAAAGAAAGCGTAATTTTTATATTTTTTCTAGATTATAATTCTATTTCCGATCGTTATCAATGAGAAAAAATAGATTATTGTATAGAAATGCGATAAATTCTTTAATTTTATTAATAAAACAGTTCTTAGTTATTGTTCTGTACAAACTTCTTATGAAGCACTTGAAAATGTCTAATAAGAATTGAATAACGTTTTTCCAAATATTTTTTGAGAATGTGAAGATATATTTGATATCTATTTTTTCAAAAGTGCTGACACAGACTTACTACCGCATCTGATGTTTAGATTGTAAAACAAGTTTCTGTAAGGCGTTATAAAAACATAATCTATACATTATTTTTAAATTACAGTTCTTGTACAAAACTTTTAATCACTCTTCGTCAAAACTCATAGCTCCTTTTATTGCTTTCATGAAAATTTCATTAAAACTCGATCGCAACTTGATCTCGTATTAAAGTCATTTTAGAAATACTTTATATAGTTTAATAAGTTTTAGATCTCTAACCAAAATAATAAAACAGACACTTCCTGAACAGTTATAGTGTTTCAAAAGATTTTAAAAGTAAATTTAGGAGGAAGAACTTTATTAAGAAAGTAACCAGAAATTAGTTCTTTCTTAAAGTCTTCTTATACATAAATTTAACAACACACCTAATTGACATTCATATAATTTTCTTTATGGCTATATAGAAATTTTATTCATTTTCAAACATTTCAATCTTTTGCGATAGTCATTTCAAAAATTTCTTAAACAACGTAATATCTGTTACCTCATTACCTAAGAGAAGGAACAATTTAACGCTTCACGCAAGCGTGGATTTTTATATTTTCCTAGATTAATAATCTCGTCCTAGCAGTTAATCTAAGAGAGAAAATGAAATACCATCCTGCGAAATTCAGAATCATGTATAAATTTATTTAATTTCCCCTTACAAGAAATTGTATTAGCTCTCAATTATTGCACACTTTTTTTTCTACTTCTCAGGGAGTTGTTTTAATTTTCTAGTGTGAGTTCAATAACAGTTTCAATAATAGAGGACATACTGATTTGCAAGCATATATATCCACATAACTTTTTGCAGAAAAGTATTTTTTTGCTTTTGTTCAAGAAACGCAGATTTACTAAACATCTCTTATTTATATTTGTTTAACCATTTAGAGACACACATATAGGTAATATTTTTTTTCAAGGTTATGAAAAAAATACTTCAACATGTTTTGGGATATAAAGTT
This sequence comes from Maratus michaelseni, assembly GCA_963931845.1. Classification (NCBI taxonomy): domain Eukaryota; kingdom Metazoa; phylum Arthropoda; class Arachnida; order Araneae; family Salticidae; genus Maratus; species Maratus michaelseni. The sequence goes on along the minus strand of OZ007591.1, from coordinate 285,384,139 downwards.
TAATGTCCCCAAAATCCATATTACAGAGTTTACTTTTCATAATACTAAGTTTAATCCACTTTTAAAAAAGTTTCTTTTACTAATAATTCGCTGATTTCTTACAGGACTGCAGTTTGACAAATCTAATGATCATTAAAGTTTAGAGATCTATGCTCCCTTCTGAAATTTCATTTTGATACATTTTAGGGTTACCGTTTAAAAGAATTGACATCTTTCAAAAACCAATAGTCCATCGAAAAACAAAATTATTAGGCTGTATCAAAAGTATTTTCGCTTTTTGAATATTTTTATACTAAAGGCTGTAGCTGGCACTTTATCACTCATATTATTGAACTTAAAATGTTTTATAAGATAATGCATGTCCTTCTATAGTCTATAATTATGCAGGCTTCATTCTTTCGTTTTCACGTAAAGAGTTATAAAAATGTTGACATTTTATGCATCTTAAGGCATGATTATAAACTAGGCCTAGGATAAAATATCTGCCTACATCAAATTGGCTGTTTTGGGGAAAATTTTCGAATTTTTTTTTATTGTTTTATTTGAAAGAGCAACCTTTTACGATTCTAAATATGTTTTAATTTTATTCCTACTATTATTAGAAGAGGAGTAATGGCAATTTTAACAATTAAATATTGTAGTTTTTTGCCTAAAAAGAAATCTTTAAATGCGATTTCTGGAAAATCAGTTTTTTCGTTATTTCCATGTGCGATAAAATTCATTATATAAAACGTTTTAAAGATATTTCAGTGAAATTTTGTGAGAATGCTTTCCATATCACTCACTATGCTCTGAACTAGGATCTAAGCTGTATGTGATAATTTAATTATTTTATAGGTACTCGAATATGAAAAAATGGTAATTTTTACTAAAAAAAATGTACTTTTTTACATATTTTGAAATTTTTCGGTTATTTTTGAAGATATTGTAAAACTCCTAGTTCAGTGCACAGATAAGTGTCATAGAAGTATGCAGCATAAAGGAAATTGAAATATATTTCTTTGAATTGAGTGTACGCTGTCTCGCGTAAACATGAAATTTTGCTAAAAAAAATGGCAAAACCCCCCAATTTTTTAAAATATTAAAAAGATATTGCTAGGATTTTATGTTTCCTTATCATTCTGTATTACAATTGAACTAAAAATAATTATATTTATTCAAAACTGTCCTTTTTTTAAAAAAAGTGCTCCGTACGTAGGCAGATACCTTAAAACCGATAAATCTGTCCTCAAAACAAGTGCAATTGGAGGGCCAGGACAAGAGTAGTGTTCGGATAGTTGAAAATAATCCATACGTTTTAAGGAAGGGAGTCTTAGTCTTGAAATCAAATCCAGAAATAACAGGTAAATTTTGACCAATTTAAGAGAAGAAAGAGGAGAATCCATTCTTCGCAGTAATTTTTTATGCTAAAAATTATTAAAACTACACATTCAACAATTATTATTTTTTGAATATGAAGTTTTGTTAATTTTTACCATTAAAATTGTTTTGTGAAGAATGGATTCTCCTCTTTTTTTTCTTAAACTGGTCAAAATTAACCTGCCACTTCTGGGTTTGATTTCAAGGCTAAGATCCCCTTCAATAAGACGTCCATAATTGTTTTGAACTGTCGGGACACTACTCTTGTCCTGGCCTACAACTGCACGAGGACACTTTTGAGGGCAGCTTTATTAATTTCAAAGCCTAGTTTAAAATCATGCCTTAAGATGCATAAAATCTCAAAATTTGTATTACTCTTTATGTAACTTAAAAATGAAAGAAAGTAGCCTGTATGATTATAGAATGTAGAGGCCATGTATTCTCTGAAATAAAATTTTAAGTCCAAAAATATGTCTGATAAACTGCCAGCTACAGGTTTTGGTATAAAAACATAGGAAAAGCGAAAATACTTTTGATACAACCTAATATTATGTTTGTATTAGCAATATTATATATTATTTTGAGGATATATTTTTGGATGGCAAGCTGCTGCAAATTGCGCCAGACGGCATCGACCATAAATGTACAAAATGTTCTTCGGTCGTGTTATATCCTCTGACTATATCTTTCAATCACTCGATTACTTCTACACGGTGTATCTCTGTTCGATCCCGTTTTTATACTCTCGGAGACCAGAATAATACTGCATTTACTTAGAAATTGGTGTCTGTTTCGAATTTCTATTTTTTTTTATATTTTGAAATGAATTATATCTTAATAATCAAATATCTACCAGTTGTAAATTAAATTACTGCACTCTGTCATTAGGTTTCCTTTATGCAGTAAATTTCAATATTAAAAGCTACGTGTTAATGCCGCGCTTATTTTTAATTGCCTGAAAAATACGTCAAATTTGGGAATTTTTTTTTTTAGAATAACTATGAACATTCTGATTTTACACAAATGTTTATTACTCTTTGAAGAATTGAATCCTATTATATTATTTAACCCCTTAATAGTCGCGCCCGATACATTCACGGGCAGTGTTGGCTACTTTTTTAAAATTCAGATTGTTTGATTCCTGCCAGTTTTTAAAAATTGTGTAATCGGCTTTATGCTCGCATTATTTTATCTGACATTAAGTAATCCGAATATTTCTACTTAAAGAAATTGGTGGCAATCAAGCAATCTGAATTTTAAAAAAGTAGCCTACGCTTATCGGGCGCGACAATTAAGGGGTTAAAAAAATCAAGATTGCGTCCATATTGTTGTCTGAAGAATGTTGAGTTTGAAAAACACGGCCGATCTACGCAGATACCAGTTAAGTCAAAATATGGTATGAAATCAGCAATGAAATTCTTTATATTATATATGTCAACAGAATTTTTTATGCAACAAAACTGGAAATCTTTGAAATAGTTTAAAAAGGGTTAAAATGGTGCACACTTAAAATTAATGTTCTTTTCGGGATTCATACGCTATTACCACAATTTTGTAATATAATTTTTCTATTTAATACTTAAAGAAGCAGAAATTGTAGATGTTAACTGCAAGATTTGCAATATTTTTCTGCATTTTATTAAAGTGAAAAATTGTATTAAAATATTGTGGTAAAAGCGTACGAACCCTGGATTTGTTTAGCCTTTTTCTACTTTAACCCACTGTATAAATATTTAATATGGGCAATTTTAAGATATTATAGATTCATTCCACTTCCAAAAAGTAAAGTGTTGACATTGCTTTGAAAAATGTTCAAGTTAATTAATTCAACTGTTGATTTGCTCACACATATGCAGATTTGAAAAATCTTGTTTCAAGAAAAAAGTTTCATAAACCCTTTGACACATATAATTTTTGCCATTAGTCCGTTTTGCACAAAGAATATTTTTGGGGCTGTCGAACACGAAATAGAGGTCAAATAATCACAATTCAAAATGGGAAGAAATCAAACTCATGGCCTTCCCTTTAAAATCGAAATGCCTGTACGTTCAACAGGCTGTAGAATCGTAAATTATAATGGTTTCAAAAAGACTTTAAGATTAAATTTTACGCACTTATACCTTTCAAAAAATGGAAAATAAACTTGATTTTTTTTTTCAAAATATTATATGTAAAAGTGCTTTTTACTGCAATATATATTTAATCAATAATACTTCTGTACAAAAATAAAATTTGCCATTTTTTTTGGCTCCCTAATATGGAACTTTAATTTCCAGATAGCTGATATATTTTTGATATCTTGTTCTTACGCTAGTCAGTTAAAACTAATGGCATTTCTAATGCTTAAAACGGTTGCAAAAATTAAGTTTCAATCCATGACATTTCTTTTCACAACAAAATCTTAATTTTTGTACATAAAATTAATAGTTCATGTCGAAATTTAATTTAGAAACATAACTTTGATCTCTAAATAAAGTCGTTCTAGAAATACCTTAGAAAACGTTAGCACGTTTACTTCTTTACACTAACGAAAAAGCAATTTAACGCTTCGCGCAAGTGTAAATTTTTATGTCCTTGTAGGTTAATATTTTATACCCGATAGATAATCTACAAAAGAAGAAAAATTATCCATGGAAATTCAATGTAATTTTGAAGTTTATTAATCTAATCTTGAAGTAACATTGCTCAGTTCTTTTTTGTTGATATCTGTATAAGAAATTCAAAGCGATTGCTTTTAGCTTTATTTCTATTGTAGTTTTTATCTAGAGGAAGTGAACATTATTTATCATAGGATATAAATATTTATGAATAATTTCCTTCTATTATATTCAAGATTTTATTTTACTGCAAAATCTAATATATCATCTTGAATCCCACACACAAAAGAAATGATCTAACTTGAATGCGTTTCTGAGATTTGTTTTAGTACATTTTTAACTATTTGTTCAAGGAAAAAAAACATTCGAAATAGTAAGAATACTGTATTGCATTAACTTACACTATCGTTTGCTTACTGATAATTATTTTTTCAAATATTCACCCATTCCTGTTGCCAGAAGGGAAGATTCAGTTACTGAAATATCACATTCTGATTACTATGCTATAAAAAAATCAAATACAAATACACCCAACAACATAATTTTTATTCTAATAAGAGAACACTTTTCTTTAAGTATATGATGCAATTTACTATGATATTAATAAAAAATTTCTTCCAGTAATTTTATCAACTGAGTTTAACATTCTTCTAAACATTAATGTGAAATATTGATTGTTTTCGAAGATTTAGTTTGTAGAAATAATTTATATATATATAAAAAAAAAATTTATAAATATAAAAATTTCCAAGAACACTTTAAATATATAATAACCCTTCATCAAAAAAAAAAAAAGAGAATGCATTTTTGTTATATTTTAATAATTTATGTTTATTTACAGATTCCAATTATGATGTCTTTGGAAATATGCTAAAAGTATTAAACAAAAACACTTAAATTTAAAGAGTGAGGCATACCTATGTATTTAAATTTTCAGAGCAATTTCAAGCGGATTAAATCAGCAGTGTGAAAGTAGGGGCATTAAGAAAATTCATATTGAAGAATTCAGAATATTTAAAAGGACAATGGACCTATATTTGATCAAAAATCGACCCAAAAATTTAAATTTATTTTTGTGTATATTATTATTCTCCAGTTTGTATTCAACCATTTGAGAAAAACTGCATACAGCTGCGATGATGTTTCGCAAAGTTACAAGCGTTCGAAGTATGTACGCAATAAATTTTTCGGTGCTTTAGTAAACTTTATACCTGTTTTACTCAATACAAATTTTACGCATTTTTATATTTTTTAAATACTCCATGCGTCTTAATTTTTGTTCCAAATTCATAACATTGTTAAGGAAGAATCCTGATACTGTTTACAAATAAACCGTGTATGCATTTTACAATTAGACTTTATTAAGATAATTAAATTTGATTCATAACTAATTAAAATGTTAAATTTTGATGAAAATCGGAATGGAATTCAGAAAAAAAAATCTCAAAAATTAAATATAAGTTAAATAACTGATACACAGATTTGTTTGTAATAAAGTTTTAAATGATCCAAATGCCAAATCGAGGAAATATCTTTAAAATTAAGACGCAAAGAATATTTTAAAATTTGGTTTATAAATTTTATTTTTTTAAATCTTAAAATTATATTAAGATTAGAAAATTTTTAAGGTATGCGATATACATGTGGTGAAATGTATATATATGCACAAAATTTCATATATCTATGATGAAAAATAAAAAAATCGATTTTAATGTCCACCATCGTCACCTTAACATACATACACTATTACTTTCAAAAGCATTTCATACATACAATCATAAAAAGCTTAACATGAATCTGGCGATTAAAAATAATATCGACTTAATAATTTCTTCATAACAACTTCGTAAGTGAAATTATTCTGTCTAAAATTATTTTTGAAAATATAAGACTATTTCGAGTAAAATTGAGAAGAAAATAGAAGAAATTGATCACAATTTGTAGTGGATTAGCAGCTCTCTTATAAAGGGGGTCTAGTTTTTGAGTGAGAACCTTCTATTGATATTAACCTGTGTGCGCTAGAGCGACTTCTATCTTTTTTTTCAACTTAATTTTCCGAAGTGTATTTGTGGTTCTTGCTACCTGCGGTATTTGGTAGTCATTGTGGTTTTATGCAAATTATGATACGCTTGTCAATCTACTGAGTATAAAAGCAGGATCGAAAGCCCGTATCTGCGGTTCTTCGGTCGAGTATTAGCTTAAGAAGCCGTGTTACACCACTCGACTGGTGTTGGAGTTAAATTTCGCCACGAATGTAGCGAGAAGTATAGAATCTAGCGCAGTGCAAGTTGCCAGATTGGTAAGAGTAAATTTAGTTTATACTTCAATAAAATTGGTCGACATGAACGGGTTACCAGTTCAGTGACATTTAGTTAGTTAGTGAAAACTGTGAGCTAACCTTTATATTGCAGTGATAGTCTTGCTTGATCTCGAAGTTATTAGTGATTTGAGCAGTCAGTGTTTCATACGTAAGTGAATTTTTAAATTAGTAATATTGCATTTGATGTGTTATTGAATATTGATATAAAGACTAAATTACCGTTAAGTGCAACATACTACATGCCAAAATTAAGGATCTTTGTTGCACACCTTCCCTACATGATTTGAATAAACAGTGATTTTTAATATAAAACCTGATTATGCCTGTACTTCAATGTGGCGGCCAACTCAAGTTCTATGAATAAGTAATTTTTCATAATCATTATTTTATTTCAGTATTGTTTAAAAGTATTTTCGCTTTTAAAGCCATACATTATCTTTAATGTCAAATGAACTTCTGAGTATGATTTATTAAATTTTTCGAAAATTTCACCATAAAGTCATGGAGTTTCATGGAATACAAAGTAAGTATAAATTCCATCGTATTCTTTATTGCTCCGGAAATCAATCTTACTAGGACGATGATGGATCATTGTGTCTGCGTTTCTGCTGTAACAAAACCGATCATATGCAATTCACTATCAAAATGAAATACGGTTTCATGTCGTATTTTATTTACATAAAATGAAATATAACGTATATTTTCAAATTTTTTTATGAAAGATGTAAAGTAAAAAAATGGGATGAGAAGGCAAGAATAAAAAGTAAAATGAAAAATTTTTTAAGCCGTCAAAATTAATTATTTTACAACTGATGAATATTTTTAAATAACGTCGGACTGGCAGATATTATTTACACGCCAGATTGGTTTAGATATAAAAAAAACTTTTTTACACAAATTTCCAGATAGTTACTTCCTACTTATATCCATACTTACATGCATATTTTATTTACAAGCCAGAGTAGAATAGATAAATAAAAAAAAACTGTTTAAATTAATCTCTTTGTGGTTTCTTCATACTTACATGCATTTTTTATTTACATATATGCTTTCATCCAAATCCATAAATTTAAACACTTATTTATCTTAAATATTTACACTGTATCTACCAGGAGCGCCAATTTTTTTTAAAAAGTATAAAAAATAACTAAACAGAAACAAATGATTCCAAAATATTGCGGTTTTCAGGAATGGTATTAAAGGGATATAGCATTTTTTTAATAACAACTGAAGTTGTGGTTAAATAAAACGCCAGTAGATGCCGCTGGCATGCATAATGTGAAGCAAATGTATGCAAATTAAGCTTATAGTAAAATACGTGTATAAAAGACCCATTTCAATGACGCGTCTGACAAGCTTCAGTATTCCAGCACATGAAACACGCCCTTTTCTTGCCTTCAGCCATTTTGCCTTGCAGAACTTTCACAATGCGCTAATTGCCGATTCCACGTTTTTGTAAAGAGTTTAACCAACCGCATTTTATCTGGTGACGATAGTATACTGCTGGCATCGAATGCAGAATATGTGTGCATTGAGGGGTTTTATTGCCAGCCTGATTTGCATAATTCTGCTTTATATTATGCATACAGCGTCATATATCAGTAATTTTTGAACCATTTTTTAAATTAAAAAATGCCCGATCCGTCTCTAATCCCACTCCTGCAAACCTTAAATTCGTAGCGTTATTTGTTTTTTTAATATTTTTTAAAAGGTTTTAACGAATTTTTAGTGCATTAGATACTCGCACACAATACAAATTTTCGCAATTATATAGAAACATTTTTTCAGACGATAAAAGTTTGTTCACCTGTATAAACAATCGCCTTGTATGCATGGCATGTTTATCACACGCTGTGCACTGGGTCTGGTCCCTTTGAATAAAAATATCTCATCGCTTCCCAACATAATGCTACATCACAGAAATCTGTCGACAGAAAATCACTTCCATTAATTTCCTATTGCTTTTACGATATATTTTTTCAACTTTTCTAATTGAAAAATTGTCATGTTTTAATACTGAAGCGTATTATAAAAGCAAACAAATACATAGTTAATGCATACTGAAAAAAATCATCAGTAAAATTCATCAGTAATTAATCAGAAAAAAAAAATCCTTAAAAAAAAAAAAAAAATTCCTTTATAATTAATTAATAAAATAAGTATTAACTAGAAAAATGTATCAGAGTACCTTTATGAACTAGAAAAATGTAACAGAGTAACTTTATGAACTAGAAAAAAAATCTTATGTTTCACCGGCTGTCTAACCTATCATATTATTATCATTATTATTCCTTATTATCCAAATTACATCCAACCTTCCTTAACTTCATAATATGTACTAGTTAAGTTAATTTTGTATCCATTACAAATTTTTCAGTAAGGCCCCGTCAGAGTATGGTTGCGATCGTATGACTAGCTACATATCATTAAAAAAATTAACAAATTATCCGTTTATTAGATCAATTACAAATGCAAAGGCATTGTAACAAAGACAAATAACATGTAATTATTGGCTTATCTGCTCGAAATAACCTGCACAATACTTATTTGAATTAATGCCACATTAAACAGAGAACGTTATTTCTATATGCAAGAAAATATGATAGACTTCATGACTACAGACATATGTTATATGTGGAGAAGTGTTACATTTTGTCGCAGGCGAAATAGGGTTCGAACAAGCTTTAACTGCAAACAAATTGCCAACAAGTTATTTTCTAATGTTAATTCTATTGCGTTTAATTAGTGATATTACTGAACTAACAATCGTGTGTTTTAAATATATAATTGGCTGAAAAATTATCTTTAATATATTTAATAAATTTTCATTTAATATATAAACATTTTATTTGAATGGCATAATTTGCTTCCGTTAATATAACCTTCCAGTAAGAATTAGCCCTTAGGAAATAAAATGTCACATTAATTCCAAATGATAAATCAATAAATGGCTAGCTAGCAATATCTATGACATTTGTTAAAATTCTATATATAGAAGGCGGTGTGAATTAATACCCTGAATTAAAATCTATTGTCATAAACAAGGCATTATCAGTGCTATCGCACATTTAATACATGATCTACAAGAATAAGCTTTATAAAATAATATAATAAAACATATATCTACGGATATTGCCTTGATTTTAATTGCTAATGCAGCTAATTCGATTTTATATAATATAGATATATTGATACAATTATAGATACCTTTCACAGATTAATCCTTAAGTATTAATAGAACATTGTAGAATATGTGTTATATTTATTAACATGCATTAAAGATTTACTTATCAATGAAGACTGACATTCTATTTACATGTTGTTTTTCACAATAATATAATAAACTTTTTGCTTCATAAATTGCTAACTACGGGTAATAACTTCTGCAGCATTTCGTTTTTTCCTTATTACCAAAAATGCATGTAATGAATCAAATCCAGATGTGATGTACTACTATGGTTAATTTAGAATTAACAGAAAATTATTTACGTGTTGTTTTTCACAGTAATATAAGAATTTTTCTGCTTCAGAAATTGCTAACTACGGGTAGTAACTTCTGAAGCATTTTTTTTTCACTATTACCCTAAACGCATATAATGAATCAAAAACAAACGCAATGTACTACTATGGTTAATTTAGAATTAACATAAACTATATAAAATAAGAGAAAACAAATTATGTTTTCTCTTATAGCAAAGCAGTGATCTTAACTTTGGAAACGATCGACGCTTGTCTGGCGTTGATTGTCGCCAACGCATAATAAAAGCTACCAATATGCACACGGTTATTTCCCTCTCTCTCAATTTTGAATAGATTCATTTTAAATTTATTGAATTTGAAAATTTCTAAAAAAAAGTAATTGTGTTTCGAATATATACATTCTTTTGGAAAACAACACTGGGTGTCAATTAAATTGTGACGTATATACAAGCTGTAATTATTCTGAAATAGCTAACTTCTAAACCGTTTGAAGTATAGTTCAACTGCCAGAAATGTTTCAAATGTTGTTTGTTACCATATGAAAAGCAAGTTATTTTCGCAAAATTTACGAAATATAAAATTTTATATAACTCTGGGTCCTAAAAGTTATATTTATAAAAACGTTCTCCATGTTCTAACAATTAAAAAATAAAAAATAAATGTTCAAGCAAATCTTACCGAGTTATGATACTTTGAATTTACTGAATTGTCAACATTTCCTGGAATTAAAAACAGAAAGCTTCATTTTAACCCGAACTTTCGTCCAAATTCCGAAGATATATATATTCAGTTGTGATTATTTCAATAGTATATAAGGGTTATAAATGTAAACTAGATGGAACCCGTCAAAACTTCACGCAAAAAAATACTGTAACAATATCAGTAAAATAAGCTTCTTTATTATTTATGAAGGGGCGCGTATAAAACAGTCTTTCAAATATTTTAATTAATTTTTTCCCCAGTCAAATACAGTACTATTTCCGATGCAAACTCCAAACAAACAATCCGTAAATAACTGTGTAATGCAAATCAGTTTGACATTACCACCATATTCCCCACGGCAAGAAAAAAATTCATGGACCTATGAAGTATATACAAATAGTATATTCCTACGTTCATATCATATTCAGTGAATAACATAGTAAATAAAGCACACATCTCCCCCTCCCCCCCTCTGTGATAATGCAACCGAATGAGCTCCTATGCGCATGTGCATTGCATCTGCCCAAAAGCACCGTCGAAATTCGACGTTAAAAAAGTTTTAAAATGATTAAATAAAAAGTTTTAAAATGTCCTCTTTAATCATTGTTCGTTTCAAATCCATATCTTCTAAAACGCATCCATTGTTTTAAGCTAATCAATTTTTATGCAAAGATTAAGAAGTTTTTTACAGTAATAAATCCATCTGCAGATGAGGGAGATTTTTAATGTTTTCAAGTGTAATTTATTTGTATGGTTTCTTCGGTTCCTTGACATAATCAGGATGATTATCCCTTTTCCATCACAGTCGGGGATATTTTTCCTCTTATACAGTTGGCAAATGTAAAAAAAAAAAAAAAAAATGCAATTCCTAGCATATCCTGATATCTGATGAATCATATTCAGCAACGAATTCAACATATCAATTTTATGTTCAACATAAACTAAAAATAGTCTTTTTTTTTTTCTTTCCTGACAGATTTTTGTTTAGCACCAAAATGTTCTATCTTATGAATAATCTGATCTTATGATTTATCACTTTTTTTTAAAAATTATTATTCACTTTTTTGATGGTTAGGGAAATATATTTTCAATTGTGGCAACTTTCCCAGGGGCTATTTTACATTATTGAAGCAAACTGGTGGTCATTGATAAGATAGAATTGAAAAACTTTTCATGCTTGAAAATTATTTAAAAAGTCGTTAAATTAATCAGCAGTTTTCAGATAAATTTCAATCGAAAGCTAATTTTTTTCTAATTGATGATGTAAGAATTGAAATTGTAAAATGTAGTAAAAAATAGAAATTTGTAGTATTTCGAAGTGATGTAAGCGCGATGAAAGCTAAAGCGATAGCGCCTTTGTTGTCACAACTGTTGTACATTTCTAAAAATTACCACTGTATTTTGGCTGGAGTCCAAAAGTGGAAAAACATTTTTTGACATCGAAAGAGAAATTCACAGTGAAAGACATAGGACTTTGCGCTAATAAGGAACTGTTAAATGAACTTATAATAAATCTACCAAAATAATTCCTATGAAATATTAGTCTTACATTGTTTATTCTAGCTAAAAATACAATAATTATTTCAAGATTTTCTTCTACCATAACACTATTTTTAATAACTTTAAATTTCCTGAAATCCTTTACTTTTGTGATTTTTTTATTAAAAAAGGAAATCTTCTAGCCTATAATTTTAAAAAAAAGCAATTGGTAACATGTAATCAAGGTATGCAATCAAGATGAAGAAATCAATGACGGCTCCAATTCTAATCTTTATAATTATGAATGCAAAAATCAGTAAAATTATGTCATGTTAAGTTAACACAATCATATACATTTTTCTCTTTAGTTTTATCAATGTTAAAATGCACTTCAAGCTAAGCATAACGTCATTTTTACCGCCGCAAACTTTTCACACGTACTTCATATACCTTACATTAATGCTTAAACACCATGCACACAAATATAAATATATTTTGTATTTAATTGTAATGAAAAAATGGCATCAACAAAGTTATAATGCATAATGATAAAATAAACCCAATGGACAATACTCCCGTGACGTCACAATAAATATGAATTTTTTTTCGCTTATAAAACACGCGGATAAGTATTTTTACCGAAATTTAACTTGCAAATTAACAAATTCGGCCTTAAAACCGCGTGCTTTTAATATTTATTATTTCTCTTTTATTCAACCACAGAGTTTAGAAAATAAACTCTGTGCTTCGGAACAGTAGGCGTTATCAGATTATGACGTCATTAGCAGACGTAAAAGTTTAATTGAAAATTACGGTTAATTAATTAAATTTTCGAACAAACGAATGCACGATAACAAATCTGTGTCCAAATATCTTTCATTAAAAAAAAATAATGATGTAATTTCATGCAGTAGTTTGTTCTCACGGATTGTCGAAAGAAATCGCTTAGCGTTTTAAATATATAGATTATTTCGAAAAACTGATTTAAAATAAAGTAGGAATTCAGCTATTTAGGTCGTTATTCATTATTGTTATAAATGATATTTCTACAGCTTTTCCCTACAGTCAACTACTGTGTATGTAGTCGGTACATGTAAATGTTGTCATATTGTAATTGTTGAGTTTACTGTTCTGCCTTTGTCAACGTCGGAAAGATAAAGCAAAAATAATACTTTATTGAAAACATTTAATTACTGCCCGCAATAGTTATGATAAATAGATACATTAAATTAAAAAGTTACCTTTATTTTAAATAATTTCAAGATCCCTCATTTACGTTCCCTTAGTTTACCAACGTCATCTATTCTCCAAATTTCATGATTTCAGGAATAGTAGTTATTGCTTATATTGTACTAGCAACTCTCTCAGAAACGGATTTTAGTTGGCTGAATGGGAACGTTTTGTCAACGTTGAACTGTGTCCACAACAGTGACATGTGTATTCTCTTTTACTTTAATTTTCGTAAGTGTGTTTGTGGCTCTCGCAATCTGCGGTTATTGGTTTTAGCTGTGAATTTCTGCAAATTAGGCTTCTTTGGTCAATCTGCGGAGTATAAAAGGTGAAGCAACAGTTTCCAACAGCTAATTTGGGCCGTTTCCTACCATTCCGAGAAAATAAGACCATCTTCGAGAATTTGAGTTGCTGTTTCAACACGTGCATAGGATGAGTTTAATTCATCGGAGTGTAACATTCAAGTAGGGTAAAAGCGCATTTAGCTTATAGTTAAATAAACTTGCTCGGCAGCCACGGGTTGCTAATTTTAGTGACGTTAGACAGCGTTTAATGTTTTTAGTTAACTATTATCTTGCAGCCAATGCATGATTTTTTTTACTTGATTGTGATTTGATTCTCCAGCGTAAGTGAGTTTTGAAATTTAGTAAATTTTATATTTATTGTGAGTGAATATTGGTTTAAGGACAAATTTCTGTTAATCGCCGCATAGCATAAGCGAAATTGCAAAGAGTCTCCATCACATCGTTTGCCTGATTACTTTAAAATCGATTAATATATTCCTTTATGAGATATTCCTTTATATATAGTTATTAATATAGTTTCAGTAAAGTACAATTTTGCAACTACATTTAAATATAATATTTGTATATTAAATTATTTATTTTTCTAATTTATTTTTTCACCAGCGGTGACCGGCGACAAAAAAAAATCAATAACGGTTTAAAACAAGATGCGTGCATTAATGATTAATATTTGATCACTAGTGTGTTATTAGAGTCATTTTAGGAAAACCTTATAAAACGAAATAACTTCTTTCTCTTTACCTATTGGGTTGTCCAGAAAGTTTGTGCCGGTTGGGGAAATCAATTCGTACAGGACAATTCTGCTTAATTTTTAGACATTAGATATAGGAATCAATGTCTAATAACTAAATGATAGAGTTTTATGGTTCGAATTGATTATCCCAACTGGAACGAACTTTCCGGACAATCCAATATAACGAAGAACAATGTAGCGTCTCACGAAGACATGCATTTTTATATTCTTCTAGATCCTCATAATTAAAGTATGAAATAAATTGAAACCCTGTCCATGGATATTTCGATAATATCTTTGAATATATTAATATAATCTTAAATTAAAATCAGTCAGTTCGCAGTTGTATATTGCAATATATGCACTTGTCATGGACTGCTGTACATTTGCCCTGAACTCATTCGCATCGGGAAACCAAAATTCTTGTTTTAATAACAAAAACATCATTTACTAAGAGTGTGGCTTCTGCCTCACAGAAAATGCAATTATCACGTTGTCATTTTATTTTTAATTTTTAGATCATACAACATTTTTTATTCAAACTCAGATTTCGCAAAATTATACCAGTGCAAATGTGTTAAGAATACAATAACAATTTTTCTCAAGTATTCTTCATATTGTGGATACACCGTTGATACGATACCTGTTTTTTACATTAAATCCGTACATTTAGGATACTTACTGATAAATAAACTTGAGAAACCTATCAAGGGAAAACAATTACGAAATACTTTCATAAGAGGGAGGAGATGCCTATTGTTTTAAAACCCAGATTTCAGAAAACATACCGATGCGAATGTGTTAAGAATTTAAAAAAGTTTCTCCATGTATTTTTCATATTGTAGGTATACCGTTGATATCTGTTTTTTTAGATTTCTGACGAAAATTTACTACCACATCTGATACTTAAGCTGTAAAAAATAATTTGTATAAATAGATATAAGAACATAATACATAATTCAGTTTGAGAGATTATCTTTTTACAAAAGGGTTACAATAAACTTTATCAAAATCCATAGTGTTTTCTTTGTCGTAATGCAATTTCCGTTAAAAACACGATCACAACTTGATGTGTTGCAAAAGCCATTTTAGAAATGCTATACAGAGGGTAACCATTTCTGCTCAATACTGAAAAGGAAAAACACTCACTCTTTATGAACACGTCTAGATTTTAAAAATTTCTTAAAGGTAAATTTTAATGAAGACCTTTATTTAGAACATAAAGCAAAAATTAGTCTTTGTTTGAAGTCTTTATCCGTGTACATAAACTTAACAGCACGCACATTCGAAATTGGAGTTTTTTCCTATGTTCATATAGAAATTTCAGTCAATGAAACACATTCCAATCTCTTAAGGCATTCCTTTCAAAAATACTTCAACCAATGTGATACAATTTATATCATTACCTACAAGAAGAAACAACTTAACAATTTGTTCAAGAGTCAAGAGTAGGAAGAAAAATAATGTTAGGAATAGATTCTATTTGAAACACTGATTCCACAATCGTTCTTTAAACTAACGATCACACCCTTTTATTTCCTTTCAATATATTTTCCAATTCTTTGTAATAGTTTTTAGAGCAGCTATTCTTCAAATTGAACTTATCGGCTCGAGAAACTTATAAAATAAGCGTATTACAGTTACTTTACTAAGTCAAGAAAAACAATTCGTGCCCGATTTTCTCCAAGGTGTTTTAGGCTAGTAAAATTTAACAAAACCCGACTTAACGTGGGATTCGGGATAGTAGGTTAGTAGATTAAATAGAAACAAACAAATAAATATAAAGTTTTAAAATGCAATAATAATAATAATAATAATAACACTTCTGATAAAAATCCCAATAGAGATAATGCGTTATATAGAAAATATTTCAATCGTTAAATAACATTATTAAGCTATATTAATCGTTAAGTTAATTGTTAAATAACATCATCGAGTGTCGCCTAAAAAAGAAAAAAAAATCCATTATTTCAATTTGACGTTTTGGATCTTTCGTATTCTCGCTAAATAACTTATTCGGTCGTGATTTGGAGAAATGGCAATCGGAAGTATGAACTCTGCCCAAGCTTGGATTTTTAAATTTTTCTACAAGAATATGCTGCACTTGATAGTAAATCAATGAGAAAAATAAAATTTCATCTTGGGAAAATTTAAAACAATATTTAGATTTATTAATATCTTACAACGAAATCAATCAGTTCTTAACTCTTATAATTTTTCAAATACTACGGACTAGTTCTAATCCTCTATTGAAAATTTAAGTTTCCAGAAATCTTAATTTCAGATGGAGGATATACTGTTTATACCTAGTCCTTAAACTATTTAATGAAAGTTAATAATGCATATAGAGTTTGCAAGTGTAGTAAAAATTAGGTTTCAATAAAAATATTTTAATTAAGTAATAAAGAAATAATTTTGTGATTAAATTATTCATTCTTGTACTTGAAATAAACAAAGCATTTAATCAAAACCCACACTCTTTTATCAATGCTTACATACAAATTTATATTAAGGAGACACTACTCAATGTGTTACTGAAGTTGTCCTAGAAATATTACAGAGAACATAATCTCTTTTACTTCATTAAACCAAAGAATACTTTATTATAACCCTTCATGCAAGCATACATTTTTATGTTCTTCTACATTAATATTCTGCACCTGATAAGCAATCTATGATAGATGATGAACCATTATCCCTTGAAATTTGATATTATCTTTAAATTTATTAATCTAATCTTAAAAAACAACCATTTTCAGTTATTAATTTCTTAGTATGCACTTCATAGAGACTGTTATAAATTTTCTGATATTTATATTATATTTTGAATTCAAAATAAGTTTGTTATGAAAACCTTAAATATTGTGGGAAATAATTATTCTGTTTACGAATATTTTTTTTAACCATTGGGAAAATGGTTGTTGTTTTCGGTCGAGAATGGACCTCTTGACGTCGTCACTTTATTTTTTTAAGCGTTTTAAAGCGTTTTTAACAAAATTCTGTAACTTTAGAAGAATTTTTAACGAAATTCTGTAACTTTAGAAGAATTTTTAACGAAATTCTGTAACATTAGAAGAATTTTTCTTTGAATAGGCAATAGAATAATTACAAAAATGGCTAAATTACAAAAAGGATAGAGGCAAATTATCAGACATGATAAAAAGTCGAACTGAAAAATTTACGTCGGATGACGTCTTATGAAAAATTGACGTCTTATAAAACAAAAAACGTGGTTTTCAACTTTAATTTCCTCAAAATATCTAAATACCTTTAGCTCAGACATCAATCTAAACAAGAGTTAAAGTTTTTGTAGGAAGGACCCAATAAAATATTTTTGTTTCTGTGTTCATTAATATATTGTAAATTTGGTACTTTCGTGTTATAGCGACTCCCAAGGATGAATCGCCAAGCTACCAAGATTGATCGCCAAATTATAAAGCATGTATGACATTATATTAATATATGATATATGTATATAATTTCTTGACCTATGTGGCCAAGTTATAGTCATATATGGTGCATATATTATGTATATATATGACATGTGTATATGATGTATATGTATATACGACATATAAGACATAAATAATATGTGTATAATGATGTATGTGGCACATATAGTAGTGTTTGGAATATATATATGCGTATATAGGATGCATATATTAGCTTTGCGATAATCTTGGCGAAATCATAACTGCAACCTTGGCATGATCATTATTGTGGGGGCCGCTATAACACGAAAGTTATGTTTTTTTAAAGCTTTTGGAACGTTTTCCCGATGGTTATTGTAATTTGTTAAAATATAATTTTTTTATTATTATTTTCTAATTTTTGAAAAATAAATTCCCATTTTAGTCTTCTATGTCTTCTTTTTAAAAAGATAAATTAATATATTAAAGACTTCTGATAATTGTTAACGATTTATTTTGAGTTTCAATTTGCAATTATTTTTTTAGATATGTACGAATAGGATAATAAATGGATAAAACAAAAGGAGACCTGACTAGAAAAAGTTTGCAAAAAAGTGTAAAAAATTGCACAGAATTCGAACGTATTTGACACCTTTGATTATGCATAAATAGTGCAAACTGAATTGTGCATAAAGAATGCATAAATTGTATTCCACACAAAAAGATCAGTAACTGAACTCAAGAAGTGCTGATGCTGCAATCTCTGGAGTTTTTCAGAAACATGCTTATGTGCTGGACGGGATAAATCCCTCGTTTCTCTTTTTCTACAAGAGAGGTTCATACTCGCAATCTTGGGTGTGGAATTCTAGCTCGATACAAGTTTTACAACTTGTGTAGTACTTGGATATGATTTAAAATGCGTCTATGCAAATTGAGGATAATTATGCTGTGTACTGATATTTTTATTGGGAAGACAGTAAATTTATCAGTGCAGTTATAATTCCTCCAAGATTTAATTAATGAAGATTAATTTATTTCTAGAATTTTTCAATTATTAATGAATAACTAGAATAAGGCTTGATTAATATAATTTATAAGAGAGATTTTCTTTGCTTTACGGGTGGTCAGAATATTTTTTGATTGATTTGTTGCTGAGAAATTAGTAATTTCGAAGTGGATGTTAGGGAGATTTTGCCAATTTTAGATGGTGGCTAGGATTTTAACACTTTAGTATTTATACGAATCTATTATACATATTTTAAATTTGATTGGTATGGATATATTTTTCAAATAAAAAAGCGCAACTTGTATTTTCTCATGTATTTGTCTAAATTTTCTGTTGACCGCTTTTGAAAAACACTAAATTTATTCTTTTCGAGTAACTTAAAATATTTAAACATTAAAAGAAAATACAGCTAAAAGTTTTCCGTTGAGGGAAGGGGCCTTTTTTAGCTAATTTTCCCATGCAAATTAATTGTTAGTTCTTTTTTAACTTTATGTATCAAATATTTATCTCAAACGGGTGCTTTAAGGCACTGTTGAACTCAAGCGGCAGTGGCCCGGCAAAATCAATCCCCTCGGATTTTGATGACTAAATTTTTTAGACATAGTGCCCTTTTTTTTCTTTTCGAGTAAACACTAAAAGAAACAGGAACTAAGAAGTTTACCTTTAAAATCGTGCTTCTCGCCTCCCGTACATCCCCCATGAAGTTAATTTTTACATACTGCCATATTCGAAAATATATAAACTGTTTTGTTTATAAAAAATTCCAAGCATTTATTTTATGGAAAAAATGTGCACAATTCTTCAAAAAGTAGAATATGTACTCTATTGTATGCATGAAAAAATAGAGATAATTTACACAAAAAGGGTATTATTTTGAATTATTCAAACATATTCACTTTTTATGCAAACTTTTTTTACAATCCAACATTTTCTACAAAAAAGTGATAACCTTTTAGAGTTGGGGAAATATTTGATTACGCAAACCTATCAACATAAACTTGCTGCGTAATGTCAAACTGTCCAAACCCACAATCACAAAGTGGTAAAGTTATCGAATTTCATGTTGAAGAAACTCATAACATATAACACACTTTCATAATTACATGCAAATCGTTCACTATGCAATTATAAAAGATGCACCATATTTCTCTGAGATTGAAAGTAATAGCAACTTAATAATTGCTTAATAACAGTTTTATGAGCAAAACTACATTTTGAAACATATTTGTAAATCTAAGTTTATTTTGCGCATCATGGAAGTTTTTATTCCTGTCAGTTCTAAAAAAATAATATATTTTGTAAATAAAGTAATTTTTCAAAAGCGTAGTTCCATGTTAGTATCTTCTCTCATTACTTTGATCCCCAAAACTATCCAGCATCTTTAAAGCGAGATAATTTTCTTGATATGATTTATTGACTTTATTCGCAAATTTAATTTTAAAATCGTAGAAACTGCCAGCAATACAAATAAATTCTATCATATTCTTGCTCGTGCCATCAATCTTACTAGGCCGATCATAGATCATCTTGCCTGCATTTGCTGTAACAAGGGAAATCTTCTTATCAAGCCATTGGCAATATGATCTACGTCTTTGTATAGTACTCTGTTTTACATAAAATGAAAGATAACGTTTATTCAGTAAAACTTTCTGAAAAAGGTTGTAAAGTGAAAAGAAAATATAGATTGAACTGTCAAATTTGAAAAATGAATTGAAAAAGTACTTTAATGAAATGTGATGAATATATTTTTCAAAGGTGTAATTGTGAGATTTTATTTACTCGCCAGAAAAGATTAGATAATTAAATATTTTTTTATTTAATATTCAGCTGGTTTGCTCACACTTATGTGGATATTTTTCTTATTTATACGCTTACATTCATAAAAGAAAGTAGTGTGAAACCGCTTTCCTTATTATCAATTTCCTCTTGAAGCCAGAATTTGCAATAATATATGATTATTTCATCATTTTATGTTAAAAAACGTTTGGTTACAAAACTTCAAATCATCCTAGTTGTCCGTCTAAACCACATGTCTTTCTAAACCACAATCTTACAGGATATCTAAATTTTTTATATTCTTTGTAAAAGGAAATATATATTTCATGTTAGAACTTAACTAAGAAAATAAACTAACAATATCTTTATTATTAAATCTAATGACTTAATATTTTAAGACAAAAGAATCTTTATTACATTTTATGAAATTGCGGAAAAGAAGTTCATCTCTTTATCAGTTTTATAAAAATAAATCATAATTATTCTTTTCTATGTTGTTTTAATTGCCTTTCCTTCAAATATTGTTTATGGTTTCTTCAATTATTTTTTTCCAATTTCCCTTTTTATATGACGTAGGATACTTCGCTTTACCTCAAGAGAAGGTGGATCAAAGAAGCCGTAAATTGCATCTTTAAATTTCGGGGCTGAAATTTTCAATCCCGAACACTGATAAGCTTCCCATACATGAAACTGAAAAATATACAATAATAAAACAAAGGCGTGTGTACAAAAAATTATACGACAGTTAATCATATCTGTTTCTGATCTGTTCATTTTTGTATTGAAATTTACATTGATAATTTTTAATGTATTCTAACATATTCAGTTTTATAAGTAATTTTGTAATTAATTTTTCATAAATAATCATGAATAAGAAGAAATACTAAACCAAAAACAACAACGAGCGACATGAAAATTAATCATATAACAGTTCGAAAAACGCTCGTATTCATTGTGTCATAAGCGTATCATTTATTGATCCCAAAAATAATCGCAGTCAAATCTACTCATACAGGTTAAATGGGGGAATATTCTTACTCTGTAAATAATCACACCAAAACAATCGGATTACAGAAATAAAGAGCGATTTTCGAAAGACAAAGAATAATCGTAGGTAATGAGATCCCATCAAGAACATCATATGTAAAAAATGTATTCAAGTCTCGTGACTCTATAACCGTAAAATGTTCTGAGATCATGTACAGCCAAGTTTAACTCTATTATTAACTCTTAAATTTTCATTCAAAAATTAATCCTAGTCTCTACATCCTTAGTTAATGATTATTTTGCGGCTTGGTAATTACGCGGCAGGAGAATGTGACGGATGTTTATAATTGGCCTTATCCCATCCCATAACATAGTAAGATGTAGTAACTTCCCTGTACTGTATAATTGCCAAATCACAGAATAATCAGTAACTAAAGATGTAGAGACTAGGATTGATTTGTGAATGAAAATTTCAGAGTTAATAAGAGATCTACACTTGGCTCTACATGATTTCAGAACTATTTACTGTTATAGAGTCACGAGACTTGGGTACATTTTTTACATGTGCTGTTTTTGATGGGATTTCACTTATTTTTGTAAGTAAATCTCCTTTTTTTGTATTTCGGATCTTTTCGGACATCATCCGATTGTTTTCGCTTAACCCACTCTCTGTCTCTATTATTTTAAGTTGGCGCTTTAGTTCTGTTTGCAAAGTCCTCTAGATAAAAAGAAGTTTCAGGTTCCTAAGCAAGCACTACATTAATGGATGGATCAAAACTACTCTCAGTAGCTGTCAGGAAAGGTACTATCAATCTTGCAGTTTTACATACTTGATATTTGGCGTGAAATTAATATTTAGGAATCAAAGAAAGAAATACTTACAATTTCCTAAAAATTGCAACATTTTAAATGTTTCGATTTTTTTCTTTTTTTCCGAAATTTCCAGATTTTTAAATTTTTTTTCTTTATATCCTATACACAACTTTTATGCTAAATTTTAAGTTTCTAGGGATAAAAATCAAATTATTTTCAATTTTTCGTTTTTTTTTTCGATTTATTTCATTTTTTGATTTTATTTTCAAATCTACGTTTTTTTCGATTTTATTTTCAAATTTTCTTTTTTGTTATCCTAAACTCTATTTTTCCGTCTTAATTTATGTTTTTAAAGCAACAGACTCGACATATTTTCAATTTTTCGATTTTTTTCGAATTTTTGAATTTGTTTTTCACATTTTCCGGATTTTTTATTTATCTATTTATTTATTATCCTACACTCTACCTTTATACGAAAAATCAATTTCTAGTACTACGGGATGTACCTTAACTTTTCGATGATCGGTGAGTGAATGAGTGAGCGTCATGGAATTGAAATTTATCTTCTGAAATAGAAAGATAGAAACAGGAAATTTGAAAGTTTGGTCCCATTTGCAACGTACTATAGCTAAACAAAGTTTCAGGCTTTTGGGAAACTCCAGTGCGCAAAGATGGGGTTCTCAAAAGTACCCTGAGTTGCTTCCAGAAAAGGATGCCTCCCTACAGCTGTGTTTACTCGACTTGCGGAGGCACTGCCATGATTCCAGATTTCATGCAAGCGCATAAGACTGGCGTTTCGTGTCATCATTAAATTAAAGGACGATTATTTCTCTTTATATTTCTACAATCTTAATATTTGAGCGAGCAGTAATTATTTGGTGGACAATCAATTTATTCGTGTTCCTTCACAACGCTATATATAATTATGAATCATATAAACGGTTCGTGCATGTCTCAAACAACTCATACGCTGTAATTTGACTTTGTACTGGATTTATGCCAAACAATGACAAGGCTCAATACGCTAAAATGAAAACAGCTTATCCAATCATTTAACCATCTATGATCATTTAACCAAAAAATCCAAGTTTATTAAACTTTTCAAATGTGTCGTCTATAACGCTATCAACCAATCGTTTATTCTAAGACATTACCTTTATACATTGTATGAGGTAATCATGGATGAAATTAGAAATGACAGTCGAAATAGTGTTACTTAGAAAGGCAGATGTAACAAATCACAAAAGCCGTTGCTTAGACATTTTATACTTATAAGAATGAAACAGGTCAGCATGTATAAGTGTCGTACTTAATTTATTTTATATAAATGTATATAAAAAATCAGTTTGAATATTTTAGAAAAGCAAAATGGCAATTTTTAATTAATTTTATATACATAAGAGGAATGCAATGAAATTGCTATAATTTTCAACTGCTGTCTTTAACGCTTTTCAACATAGTTGAAAAGCGTTTATGACTTCGGTTTGTCTGAACGTCTAGTCGTCTGTTTTCTAAATCTTGTAAATATGCTCGGATTTCCAACGTAATTTTCATATGTTATTGATATTTACTATAGCACATTCTCTATTGAAAATGAAGTGTGTAGCATTTAAAGTTTGTTTACAGGGCAGTCAAAAGTATTCCGTTACATTACAGTAAATGGGACAAATCGTTTCAATTACATTTTCATGATTTTATGCCATTTCAAAGAGAATGGAATTTATATACCATAATGAAGCGCACTAAAACATGCTTTTTGTATAATGTGTGGTGTAAAGTACTTATTGCCTATTTAGAGCAGAGGTTCCTAACCTTTTTCCTATCTCGTACCCCTTGATTAGACATTTCATATAAGTGTACCCCTTCTCACATAAACCCCTTCCAAATATTTTTTTTGTTCATTAGTAATTTTCTTATGCTGGTGACAAATGTTAGATGCAGTTCTCTTAAGAGTCCACTTTTCAACCTTTTATCCATTTTAAACTACAACACAATATCAGCATAAAGTCTCTCAAAACATGAAATATTAGCTAAAGATTTCAAATTAAGCATTCACAAAGTAGGGATGAAGATACACCTATTAATACGATTTAATGGGTTTATACTAATGCTGACCAGTCAAACACTAAAATGATGACCTGCTTTCAAATGAGTTTTAAATGAAATTGTCCAAACCTGAAGACCCGATAAGATTCAATTGTTTTCTAAATATTTCTATAATTACTAGATAGAAAAGAACAATAAAAGAAAAAGAGGGACATATTCAAAATCTCAAGATATTATTAGGAGTGGGTAGATATAATGGTAACAAATGAGTAACCAATTACTAAGTTTAGGTATTTTCCTTCATTTTATCCGAATAGCCTATTTACCTTTACAAAATCCTCTCGAAAAGACTCTAAACTCTCTCTAAACGAAAAATTTACAGTTTTGTTTTTCTGTTTTTATTTTAAGTTTTATTTTTGCGTTATCCACCATTATCAATGTGATTTTCACGTACCTCCAAATATTCCACCGCGTACCCCCAGCGGTACGCATATCCCAGGTTGGGAACCGCTGATTGAGAGGGTCACATAAAAGTGTTCTGTTACACAGTGTTCTACGGTGAAAATCGTCTGCAGTGTATATTAATGATGTATCATTTCAAACATAATGAAATTTCTGAGAATTTCTGATGTGCCGTGTAAATTGCTCTATGAAATGTATAGTGTGTATTGTGCTAATCATTCATTTAGAGGGACTCAAAAAAGTATTCGGCTACAGTCTATGTGCGATAATTACAATATATGCGTGATAACTGCGTATTCAACTTTTAATTGCGTTTTTCTGTTTAACTAAATTTTTGCATAGTACGTGGTGTGTACAAATTCTGTTGATCATAAACAGGGCTACACAAAGTAATTCAGAAGTATCACTGTCTATGAGAGTGAATTGCTTAAGAAAAGTTTTTAATTGGGTTACGTATTTCCTGCTAAACTATATTTAGTAGACTAACAGAAGTGCGTGGAATATAAATAAATTCTAATACAGGGCTTTGCAAAGGACAAGATACGTTGCCGGTTATGGTTGTTAATTACTGGAAGTACGTTTTATATTGCCTTATGCGTTTTTTACCTGACTTAAATTTTAGCTTAATATGCGGTGTATACAAAAGTCTTGAGATAACATACAGGGCTGTAAAAAATAATTCGAGTATATTTCCATCGATTGGCGAAAACTGCTAAATGTGAATTTCCTAATTGAACAAAATTTTATCATGCCTTGTAGTACAATATACAAATCTATATATCACATACACGGCTTTACAAAACAAAACTCTTTACTTGTATACTTTATTGAACCTTATTTTAAGGTGAAGATTCTTTACACTTTTCTGGATGTTTTGGAAAATGCTTCATAATCTACGCTTGACGTATGATTTCTCGTTCTTGTTTAATGGATTCACACGTTTTGCGATATCCAGATTATTATTTGACTATTTTTGGAAAATGTATGTCTGACTGTTAGTCTGTATTTGACACAATGTTTTGCCCTTCTGTCTCAAAAACGAATACACGGAATATCATAAAATTTTACATTTTTTAGACATTGGCATGAACTGGTGCTAATTAAGTTTGAGTGTATATCACCTAAGAGGTATTGTTTTTATGCGGTACTTTTCACACTTCCTGATAGATATAGCTCAATACCTTTTACTTGGAGTTCAAGAAACTGCATATTCTCTTAGACCTAGACGTAAATATACATTTATTGGGTTTTGGGGCATATCGCCAACAAAAAGCTTTTCTGTCCTTTTTTGCGCAATTTTTGTCATAGCTATATACCGACATTTATCGGATGGAATTTTATCAAAATTCATATGCATTTAGACCTTCACATAAGCAGATACTGATTAGGCTGAGGTGCCTTTTTTATTCACTGATCACTGTAACTCCGAGTTAAATTCAACCACACAGAATATTCTTCCAAATTGTTGGTGTTTAACAAGACTATTTGTATTAATGTATTCACATAATATATAAAACAGTATTCTGATGGCCACTGCATATTCGTTTTGACTATATAAAACAATATTCGACAATATACGAAATATCTTACAGTAACACTACTACAATCTAAGCTAAAGAAATGCGTAATCTTCCGGGATATTAGAATATAAAAATTACAATATGGAGGAGAAAAAAAGGAGGATAAATATTTGACAAATTATTTTCATTTCTGCATGCATCATGCTTTTAAAATAATTCCCATTTTTACTTCTTAGTAAAAAGAAAGATAATTCATAAACAAAACAGTATAAACTAAGCATAGAAAAATATAATCTTGAATAAAACTTTGTGCATATATATTTCTATCAGCATTCCAATTCTTGCTTGAGGGTGTAAGAAAAGAATATCGCCACAAAAAGAAATATACTTCTGAAAATTGAAATCACAATCCTCATTTGCATCTTTTGTCTGTGTGAATTTATTAATCGTGAAAGAAACATGCCGCCAAAATTATTTTTTATGCAGTGAGATTTCAAATCAAAAGTAAGGGTTAGAAAGTTTTTCTCACGTATAACTTTGTATTTTTTCAACAATTTTAAACATAGTAGAAAGGTTTTCATGAGTTCGGTTTTTCTGGACGTCTGTCTGTTTTACCATGCTATAGCTTTCGTAAATATATTCAGATTGCCATGTAATATTTATATGGTATTGAGATTTACTCTAGGATGTTCGCTATTATAAATGAAGTATGTAGCATTTGTGGTTCACTTACAGGGAGACACAAAATAATTCCATTACATTATGGTCTATAAGGGGAAAATCGTTTGCTATGAATTTTAATCAGGTTATGATAAATTAAACATGATGAAATTGATATCCATTACTAATGGGGTCGTCATGCTTTCTGTAGAGTACGTCATGCTTTCTGTAGAGTGTAGTAAAAGTAGTTTTTATGGTTTGTTTACAGGTAAGCATGAAAATGTTGCGTTACTTCAAACCAAATAAAACTGTTTATAGATCCATGACGTGTACAACACGTTTTCTGTAGATTATAAATTGTTTAGCATTTAACGTTCATTTAAAGAGACACTCAAATAAGTTCGGTTACAGGACGGATATATAATTGCTGGAAGTGCGTTTTCAGTTGCGATATGTATTTTTTAACTTAAATAAGTATTCAAATGTTATTATATTTCAAATAAAGTGGAGAATCAAAATACGTCCATTAGAATTAACTTTTAAAATATACACTAAAACACTTCTTATTTTGCCTAAAAGACTTTAACATATCAATATAAACATTAAAGATGTTAAAATTTAAAATTTACATGTTTCGATTTGTCCATCAAATCGTCATCAGAATATACACAAGTTATGGAGTAAGTATGGGAGAGGGAATACTGCCTTATCAAGATTAAATAATAGAGAGAGCATCAACATCCTATTTAATGAAGCTAAATTGATTTATAGTTCCAGTTTTTATTTACAACTTTTTGTGAGGGAATCTATTGAAATTTATTTAAGAAGCTCGAAAGCATATAATAATATGTTGTCATTTAATATTCCGAAGATTTGGGTTGAGTGGATGAATAATACTGGGACGCGGTCTGTAGATGGATCTAAGAGCGGTGTTAAAATTAAAAGTATAGAGAGCGTTGTACCTTCTTTCACATAGTGACTGTTCAGACTCTCTGGTTTTTAATTAATTTAATCTCTGGTTTTTATGTACATTGAATTTGTGGTTTGTGTATATTCTGATGACGATTTGATGGACAAATCGAAACATGTAAATTTTAAATTTTAACATCTTTAATGTTTATATTGATATGTTGACGTCTTTTAAGCAAAATAAAAAAGTGTTTTAGTGTATATTTTAAATGTTAAATAAGTATATTAAGTGGTGTATATAAATTCTACAAATCACATACAGAATAGGGCGAAGATATTCGAACACGTAACCAGATATAACCAGTAATTGCAAAAAATGAATTTTTACTGCATTATGTTTTTCTTTTTTACATTTGTTTTTATTTAGACATCTAATTTTATTGTATGGAAAAATATAATTTCTTAACAATATTCGGTTAGTGTTGGAAAATGTTATCTCATAATCTATGCAGAATGCATGAATTTTCGTCTGCATTTTAAAATAAATTATAAATGTATTAATCATATCAGCTAAAAATGTGATTTTATGTACAAGGAATGTAAAAATAGCAATCCATAATGTGTAAAAATGCAGTATAACTTCTGTTCAAATATTTAATTTTACCTCTTGTTGTATTCCTTATAATATGTGTAATTAACTAATTAAAAATAGTACCATTCACACCTACGATTTTTATATAGTAGTTTATTTAATTTTCAAAGAGGTTTGTGGGCGAAAACTTATATTGGGAAGGGGGTGGGGGCAGGTATCGACAAGCACACATTCTTAAAAATCCCTCTTTATTCTTTCAATTCGAGACGTGTAAATGAGTAATCTTTAGAAATTGTTAGAACAGCGCAACAGAAAAAAATTAATAACATTAATGAATATTTTATACAATTACATTGAATTGTGATGGAATTTTGTATCCCATCCAGTTATGACGTTATTTAAAGTAAATATACATATATATTATTTTCTCTAAATGATATTGCTGCAGACGGAATTAACTACTGATTAAATAAAATTGTTTTTTTTTTATTATTGTATTAAACTATAATATTTTAAATGCTACAACGTAATTTAAAATTAAATGTATGCGTTTAAACATTTTTAAGACTGTTAAAAAAAAAAGAGAAACAGAATTATACTTTAAGACCATAGTCTTCTTAAATAACATGTAAACAAATTATGCACGAGAATTATTTTAAACAAACCGCAGTACAAAAGCCGATTTTTCAATCAAACAACCATAAACCAATTTAAATGCTAGAATTATTGCTTGCCGAACAAGTCTTCTGCAATCTGAATTTATATATTTAGTTATTGATCGCCTTTTCTTGTTATTGTAACTGGAGAAAGGGTGTTTTTCCAATCTAAAAACGATCAAAAGATTCCTGAGCTCATTTATTCAGCTAAAAATCTCAAACAACTTGGTAGTTATGTTAAAATAAAATGAAATTTTTAAGGGTTTAAGTTTAGAGAAAAAATGAAAGTGAAGAGAAATAGAAAAAGTAAAGTTTTGAATAATAATGCAATACATTATTTTGCATTTGTAATTCATGAAAGTTAAATGATTTACAAAATTCCAAATCAGATAATCTGTTTCTAAACTGAACATATTTTTTTTTCTAAAATAACAATAATATTTTAGTATATAATATAGTAATTTCAAGTGTTCTTTTTAGTTATAATTAGACAAGTTATATTAAAATTATGTACATTTCAAAGATAATGTACAATTTGTGTTTGTTAATTGCAGGCATATATCTATGGAATTGTATATTAAAATGCAGCTATTGTCTGCTTGTCTAATAACTCGTACGCAATTTTTAGAGAACATATTTTGTTTGCTTATTATTCTTTTATTGAGAATTAAAATTTATAAACGTTCTTTGTATATTTTTATGATTCTACAAACATTATATAGTTTGAACGAAAAAACTCAAATAAAGGATGAAACGTAGGCACTGTTTAAAAAGTGAATTTTTATTTTTCAAAAATTATACGTAAACTAAACTTATTTCAAAATGTGTATACCTATTCTGAATGATTGCACAATTCCCCGCCGAATGCTGCCTCTCGCATCTCTGTGTGATAATTTGTTGATAAACTATATAGAGTGAAGCTGTTTATTACACAAATGCGTACCTAAGAAGACTTTTCATAGAAAGACAGTAGTAACTTTTACAAAAATGTTTTTAACATTTTGAAAGAAAAATGTTTTACGCGTACCAGAAAAAATATATTCACATATGTCTCTAAATAAATATGAATACTACGAACTTTTTACTCTACATGGCTGTAATTTGATAAAGTTGACTAATAATAAAATTCGTGAAATAATCTGTCTTCGATGAAGATTTTAAAAAAATAAAAAATAAAAATATATTAGTCAGGATATTGACTAGTAACGACTAAAAAAATTATCAAATTGTAGCTATATAAATATAGCGTTACCGAAAATTAAGTTATACCATTTAAAATACTGTGCAGTGCGGACTACCGCCCCGAATCAGACGAAATTCAATCTGCGGTAAATTTAAGTGCAGTGCTTATAACTTGTTAAATAATAAATGTTTCTTACGAAAAAGAAAGTTGGCGATTAGCATTTAAATATGTGTTTATTTCAATAGATCGTTTTTATCCCATACCCTCTCAGAAATTTTTAATATGATTACAATAAATTCACAGTATGTCCACCACCATTGTCAAAGTTGCAATTTTTAAGCGGAAGTTTTGATTACTTCTTTTTCTACCCGGTTATGTTAATTTTCGCATTTTTCGAAAAAAAATCACAATATATTTTTAAACGATAATCACCACTAGATTAGACAAAATTTTACACAACTAAATTCCGTCAAAATAAAATTCAGCTTACTATCAGGAGGTTCAGAAGAAGAAAATGATTTGCTGCCTCCGGCACAGGACAGTTCTGATTGCTGCCAAATTTCTGAAACGACTAAACAAACGTTTAAAACTTTTAAACATAACGTAGAAATCAAACAAAACGATGACATTTACAATAATAATTATTTTATCATTGTTTTCTACATTTTAATTTGCAATTTTGAGGGAAAAATTGCAAATTTATTTCTAGAAGACACTTTATGTCGAAAGTAGGGAAATTAAAAGACCAATAAGTACATGTATCTTGTAGGTTAACTCCAGAGTGTTAGTCGATAGCATATTTACTGAATTTCTTACAATTACCAACACTTTAAAAAACACCATTTTGAATGTAAGACCTATTTAAAATTTTTCGAAGAAGTATGCACTGAGTGACCGAAACGTTTGAAGACCCAGCTAAAAAGTACTAATATCGAGACTGTTCTGGCTTTGGTGACAGCAAATAAGAACTTAAAGCAAATATTAAGATCCATGTAGTACCGCATACATTTATGATTGGCGATAATCCTGAGTTGAATTATTCTACAATTTGTTTTATTGAAACGTTTATGTTATTTCATACCCCGTATAGCATGTATGCTCACAGGGACGTCACAGTGACATCACAGTGACGTCACTGTAAGTCACGTACGTCACGTCACATATGTGACCGAAATACCACCATTCAGTGAAGTCACGCTGTGACTAAAATGTGAATTGCTTAGAAACCTTAAAAAATTGCAAGAACACTATAAAATATGTTATTCAGTGTAAAAAACATGTTTCTGACATTTTTTTTTAATTTTTGGGACGTCACTGTCACGTTACTGCAAGTCACAAACGTTTCGTCACTTGTGTGGTCAAAATATTACTATGTTGTGAAATCACAGTTTGACCAAAATGGAAATTTGAAATATATATATATGAAAAAGAGGAAAAATATATTAATCAGGATTGCGTCAATGCAATTAAAAGGTCTGATTCTGAGTGATTTTTATGACCCCTAAAAAATAATTTATTTTTTTATTTTTTTATTTAGCGAAAATACTTCGTAAATAGATAAATTTCAATCAATATGAAATTATAAATTACAATACAGACATAATTCTGCATGTACTCCATGAACAATTTCTTAAAATTAAGACACCTTTTCATTTGCTTTTCATATTATGTGAAAAACTAACAACTTTTTTAAAATAAGAACTGCAATCTATATTATGATGATCCTATATGAGAGTAGCAATGACGGTATGTTGACGGCGGCAACAAGTGAACATTAAATAACGCTTTTACTGTGATTTTTTTAACTTCGAAACATTGCACAATTTTGATTTTTAATCGTCGAAAAACAAACAAAAAAATATTCTTTCAAATGCAATATGCTTGAAACTGTACTTCAATTTACAATTCTTTATGGTTTTAAAAATAATTTTCAAGCATGTTTTTATTTTTTAATCTCTCTATTGAGGGGATTCCAATCAAAACAGATTAAAACGTTTCCATTTAAATACAAAATGTTACAATAATAAATTTTCAATATTTCAGCGTTTATTTCCGACTAATATTCAACATCGAAATTAAAAACTTCATAAAAAATAAGAATTCATATTTTTTTAAAACACAAATTTAATAGACATAAAGTCAAACTATTCGCTTAAACCACTAAAACTATTAGAATAAACAACAACAACAATAACAACAACAAACATATATATATATGTATATATGTACTAATTAAAACCTGACATGCGACTAATACGAAAGTATCACTAATGAATTTTAAAACTTTATTTAAATACATAATTGATATTTTTCATATGAAAATTATTTTTGGTGTTGTTAGTTGACAATCTAAAATAATGTATTAAATGTTAAAAAAAAAAAAAAAAAAAAATTAAATGTAAAATCAGAATTTTCATTTTAAGAATATATATATCTATATATATGCTATATTCTATAACCCGAGGAACCTGAGTTGGATCACCTATTTGTGTCAATTGTAAATTACGGCACAAAATAATATACAGATGGGGTAATTAAAGATTTGTTTTTGTGAAGGAAGGTAGGTTGTGATAAACAAAAATTTATTATATTAAAAATACTTGTATATTTCAAATAATAATTGTTTTTCTGTTAGTGTATAAGTAGATTAAGTACCTCTGCCAATATATATTTTGGTACTTGTTTCATACTTCTTAAATAAATTTAACATTTTCCGACGATAAAATGAAATATACGAAACGTATGCAAAACGCATGACATAAATAATTATTTATCTTTTCCCTTTTCATTTATCAGAAATTTATTTAAAATGTTATCGCTATTTTACAAGCTGTTTTATTCTATAGGATATCTATACTAATAAAAGAAAGTTTCGCCCTGTGTGTGTGTCTGTTGGCGATGGCTAGGAAAATCTAGCCCACCTAGAAGGCTGGAAATTTAGATTTAGGTAGTGCAAACCCTCTCCTGGTGTAACATTACGTCAGAATTTTAATATTTTAATTTTTTTTCTGGAATATTAATTAAAATGCACAAAGAACTCTCATTAAAAATACGCTTTCTTTCATCGGTTGGTTGGTTGTGTAGAATATCTTCTCAGAACACATTAAATAAATCAGAGTAGCGATGCATAGATAAGGATTAATAACGAAACAGTGCCAACATTGATTGCAGTTACCTGCATATAGCCAAGCTAATACAGCGCCATCTACTCACGGCAAATTACATAAACGCCACCTATTTAAGACATTTACAGGTACGTTTTTCTTCATTATAATTATCTGGGTTTAAGGTTTTTTTTAAAACAGGACATATATTATTATGATAGAGAATACTATTACAGAAAACTATTTAACAGATTATTTGTTATATATTTGCGGGAATGGCGAGGGGTAGGGGTCTAATTAAATTTAACAATTTCAACCCGTAGCGTTTAATTGTTGTTTTATATACAGAATACCGCTATGTTAAATCTCAGTTTCTCAGTAATATCTCAGTAATAATGTTCCGAACTTCTCCATTTAGTTCCATTTTTACTAAATTATCGTAAAACTCAGCATTCATTGCTTCAAGGTGTATTTCTAAAAAGCAATTACCAGTATTTCCGAATAATAGCCTAAGCAAAATTTCAAAATAAGTTCCTAGCTTAACCAAATGAATCAATCTTTAAAGATGTATAGTAGGGCGTATCGAAAAAACCCAACATTTTTAGATCTTTTTGCGGTAGTGCGGAAAAGTTGTGAATTCCCTTTATTAAAAAACGTGCGAAATCTTAAAACTGTGGGTTGATATCTTCTGTCGCCTCAGTGGGCCCAAAGTTCCAAAAATTGGACTAAAAATGATTAAAAATAAAAAATTAATAAATAATCACAAATTTCACTCATCGGTTTGAGGTAGTGCTTACAAGTTACTATTTTGTAACAACAACAACCATAGAAAATTGTAGAATTATAGATTAATATCTTCTGTCGCCCCATCGGCATCGAATTTTGGAAATTTTGACGCATTTTACTAGTTTTCTGCATAACTATTTACTGCATAACTGTTTACTGCTTGCACAATACACAATCGAGACAGACTGGGTTTGGCGGTCTGCCAAAATACTGAAGACAATGTGGGGGCCCACAAGGAGTGTTCAAATGCGTTTAAAACTGGACAGCACAGTTCTTGTCAGTGAAAGGTATGGTGTCTCCAACAGAGCCACGGCTGCTATTGCATCGCGTGTTATGAAAGATTTGGGTTTAATATCGGAATCAGATACCACCTTCGTCACAGGCAAAAATAAAATATGGACGGAAAAATCGAGAATTTACAAAAACTTGGTCTCAAAATCAAATGAAAATCGTTCCACTCTATCTGGCTTTTATTTTGATGGACGATATGACAAAACCTTAACATCAGAAACACTCGAGGACAAGCAGTTCTAAAGAACAATTTTAGGAGCGCATTGCTGTATTGTATCGGAGCCTAGTTCTACGTATATGAGACATGTTACACTTGAAAGCGGATCTAGTCTTGATATATCTAATAGCATTTACGAATACGTAACAAGTGTTTTATTGGATGATTTTAGCAACCTTATTGTTCTCGGATGTGACGGCACTGTAGTGAACACTGGAGTGTCTAATGGCTTAATTCGCAGGTTTGAATTGAAACTTCAGAAGCCAGTCCAGTGGATTATCTGTTTACTTCATTTCAATGAGTTGCCATTACGGCACCTGTTTGAGTCCATAGACGGCAAGTCATCTGGCTCCACAACTTACACCGGAGGCATTGGACGAAACCTCAAAGGATGCGAAAAGCTTTCAATTGTTGCTTTTAATAGTATTGAATGCAAGTTGATAGACATTGATCCTACCCCCCTCAGTTCAGATCAGAAATAGTTATTAGACATTTGTACCGCCATTAGTTCTGGCGTTTGTTCTTCAGATCTAGCTATCCGGTAAGCGGAAACGTTGAATTTGTCCTGCTGGCTAACAATTTACAATCGAATACTGAGATTATATATATCAACATCAGGCCCATCAAATGAGTCGCTAACATTGATTGTATTCATTGTCAGAGTCTACGCACTCTCATGGTTCCGAATTAAGATTCGTCATTCCATAAAGGATGGTGCTAGACACCTGTGGCATTTCATCAGCTCATCTCGGTAATTGCCAAAAAAGTATTGTGACATAATCGACCCAGTTATGTCTCACAACGATTAAATTGCGGCTCAAGTAAACATGCTTTTGGCCATGTTATCTAATGATAGGTGCCGTATTAGGACCCTTGCAGATCGGAGCAAGAGAAATTAGCCCAGACAGAAATTGTGTTCGCAAATTCGTTATTCCTGTTGTTAACTTTGGAGCTACAGACTATGTAGATCTCATTGACTGGCAAGCTTGTTATGTGCTATCGCCGCCTGTTCTCAGAGTGATCAGTTCTCAAGAATTTTTGAAGATGATACAGGGCAGTATGCCAATGTATTGCAGGGACTACATTAAATTTGCTTCACACTTACAAGCGGTTGAGCGGATTGTGAAACTAGTCATTGCAGCCTCCGGAAAAACAGTTGGGATGCAGAACAGGGATAGATTTATTAGAGCGACACTAGAATCCAGAAAACACATGTCAAAATTTGAGACCAAAAATGATTATAAGAAGTAATTCTTTTGTCATTTGTATGTTTGAAAGGTAAAATAAAGTTTGTGTTCGCATAAAAATGAGGTAAGTGTGACGTGTACTTATTTAAAATTTTGCGTTCATTTTCCAAAACTTGGTGTCGATGAAGCGGCAGAAGATATTAACGTATAATTCTAAAATTTTTTATGGCTGTTGCTGTTGTTTCTCGGCGTGAAAATAAGGGTGTTCCACTATTTTGGCAAACAGACAAACCCAGTTTGTCTGTATTGTGCATTGTGGAAGCAGTAAACAGTTTTGCAAAAACCACCAAACTGCATCAAAATTTCAAAAATTCGATGCCGATGAGGCGACAGAAGATATTAACCTATAATTCTACAATTTTCTACGGTTGTTGTTGTTATAAAACAGTAACTTGTAAGCACTTCCCCAAACCGATGAGCAAAATCTGTGATTATTTATTAATTTTTGTATTTTAATCATTTTTAGTCCAATTTTTGGAACTTTCGGCCCACTGAGGCGACAGAGGTTTTAAGGCCCACAGTTTTAAGATTCCGCTCACTTTTTAATAAAGGGAGTTCACAACTTTTCCGCACTACCGCTAAAAGATCTAAAAAATTTGGATTTTTTCGATACGCCCTAATGTATAGTGATCCTCCTAATTAGTTATTTGCTGAAGGTCACTTGAGCATTCGCCACCCCCCCCCCCTCTCCGGGGCCCTCCTTCAAAGTTTTCTCTAACTATTTCCCGTTTCCATATCTCAGCAACTATCTTTCCGATTTCAATACAAGTGATTCCAAGCATTATAATTAACTTAATACTTACCCTTTATAACATTAAACTAAATTTAAGAGTAGCGGTCACCACTATTTCTGAAGAATAGTTTAAGCAAAATTTCTAATTCAGTTCCTAGCTTAACCAAACGAACGAATTTATAAAGATACATAGCGGTTGTCCTAATTAGTCATTTCATTTGCTGAACGGAACTTGAAAATCCCCCCCCCCCCCGAACCCTCCTTCAAGGTTTTTTACCTAACTATGATCCGTTTCCATATCTGAGCAACTATCTTTCCGATTTGAACGCAAGTGATTCCAAACATTATAATTAACTTAATAGACACCCTTTATAACATTAAACTTAATTTATAAGTAGAGGCTACCACTATTTCCGAATAATAGTTTAAGCCAAATTTGTAATTAAGTTTCTAGCTTAACCAAACGAACGAATCTTTAAAGATGCATAGTGATCCTCCTAATTTAGTCATTTGCTGAAGGGAACTAGAACATCTTCTCCCTCCCTCCCCCCCGGTCCCTCCTTCAAAGTTTTTCCTCTAACTATGCCCTGTTTCCGTATCTCTGCAACTATATTTCCGATTTCTACGCAACTGATTCCAAACATTATAATTAACTCAATAGTAACCTTCTACAGTATTAAAGTAAATTTATGAGTAGCGATTACCACTATTTCTGAATAATAGTTTAAGCCAAATTTCTAATTAAATTCCTAGCTTAGCCAAACGAACAAATTTTTAAAGATACATAGTGGTTGTCCTAATTAGTCATTTTCTGAACGGCACTTGAATATCCCCTCCCCCCCTGACCCCTCCTTCACGTTTTTTTACATAACTATGCCCCGTTTCCATATCTCAGCACCTATCTTTCCGATTTGAACACAAGTGATTCCAAACATTATAATTAACTTAATAGACACCCTTTATAACATTAAGCTAAATTTATGAGTAGAGGTTACCACTATTTCTGAATAATAGTTTAAGCCAAATTTCTAATGAAGTTCCTAGCTTAACCAAACGAACGAATTTTTGAAGATACATATTGGTTGTCCTAATTAGTCATTTGCTGAACGGAGCTTGAACAACCCCTCCCCCCCCCGACTTCTCCTTCAAGGTTTTATTACATAACTATGCCCCGTTTCTATATCTCAGCAACTATCGTTTCGATTTGAACGCAAGTGATTCCAAATATTATAATTAACTTAATAGACACCCTTTATAACATTAAACTTAATTTATGAGTAGAGGCTACCACTATTTCCGAAAATTAGTTTAAGCCAAATTTGTAATTAAGTTTCTATCTTAACCAAACGAACGAATTTTTAAAGATGCATAGTGGTCCTCCTAATTAGTCATTTGCTGAAGGGAACTTGAACATCCTCTCCCCCCCCTTCCCCTGGCCCCTCCTTCAAAGTTTTTTCTATAACTATGCCCCGTTTCCGTATCTCCGCAACTACTTTCCGATTTCAACGCAACTAATTCCAAACATAATTAACTCAATAGTCATCTTCTATAACATTAAAGTAAATTTATGAGTAGCGGTTACCACTATTTCCGAAGAATAATTTAAGGCAAATTTGTAATTAAGTTCCTAGTTTAAGCAAACGAACGAATTTTTAAAGATGCATCGTAGTTCTCCTAATTAGTCATTTTCTGAAGGACACTAAACATCCCCTTCACCCGGCACCTCACTCATGATTATTTTCTGTAACTGTGCCTTATTTCAATAACTCGGCTTATAATGTTCCCATCTTCTCGAAACCAGCTCGATTTTGTCGCACGCCTACTATACAGTACCGTAGGCAACGTTAACCTGTCTCAGAGGTTCTTTCCGAAAGAGGTTGCTCCCCTGGCGGTAGAAGGGGGAAAAAAACATATACCATTAAAACATATAAGGACAATAATTATGATGATTGAACATTATTTACACTTTATATAGTTACTGTGATTGTGCGTTTAGCCGATCACCTTTATATTAAGTGATACTAATGATCAGCTTTAAAACATATATAAATACAATTAAAACATATACCATTAAAACATATAAGGACAATACTTAAGATGGTTGAACATTATTTACACTTCATATAGTTACTGTGATTGTGCGTTTAGTCGATCACCTTTATATTAAGTGACACTAATGATCAGTTATAAAAGTCTATAAAATATGCAGTTATTAAAATAACTGTAAAAATAACTCATACAAAAACACATAAAATTATACATAGATAACATTGTTGATTATAAATCACAAACATAACTATATATATGCAGTTTCGCTCTGTGTATGTGTCTGTGTCTGTTGGCGATGGCTAGGAAAATCTAGCCCACCTAGAAGGCTGCAAATTTAGATTTAGGTATTCCAAACCCTCTCCTGGTGCACCATTACGTCAGAATTTTAATATTTTGAAAATTAAAGTAGTTATCAATTAAAAACTGATCAAAGATCACAAATAAAAAAGTCATTATTCTGAAGCTATCTGGCGCATGTTCAGAAACCAATTTCCGTATCTTCCGGAACAGGAGAAAGAAAGCAGAAGACATTCCGTTTTTGTTTAAAGTATTTCTAAATTCGCCATGGACAAACGGCTAAAAATACGGAAAAACCGTCTACATATTCTAAAAGAACATACTTTTACGTCTCGAACGATCTGGTTGGTTTGAAAAAATTTTACATTTAATCTTTTTAAAAAAATAATCAAAAAGCATCGAATTCATGTTTTTTATTTTCTCCCGTTTTCCGAGCCTTGCATCTACCGGAATACAAAAGATACCGAAAAACGATGGTCCCAAATTAAAGAACTGTCTTTGTCCTTTTCAAAGCTACCTTTGGTTTTAAAAAATGCCAAAATTAACCCTTCGAAAAGTATATTTTCTGTATGCCGTTTTGCGATTTTTGCGATTTTGGCAATTTTTAAAAACTCGCATCGGCGATTCAGAGACAGGTACGGAAAACTAAAAATACCAGACAGTATCTAAATTTTTTTTTTCGACATCTGTATTTTTTTTTAAGTACGAATATTAACCCTTCAAAAAAAAATTCGTGCGCAGGACTCTCTTTTGCGAATTCCGATTTTCTGCTATATATTAAATCTGGCATCGGCTTTCTAAAATAACCAAACAAAAAGCAAACACACCTAAAGACATCTATGTTCTATCGGGTTTAGGCAGAAATCTTTAGTTTAAAAAATAAATCATGTTAACCCTTTCGAAAACGTTTTTAATCGTAAGTCACTTTAGCTTTTTTAACTATTTCTCTTATATTCCGAAAATCCGAATTGGCGTTTATAAACAAGATACGAAAAACTAAAAATACCATGCCTAATCTATATCCCTTTGTTTTTTAAAATCTGGTATCCGTTTGGAAAAAAAATTAATTTTAACCCTCCGAAAAAAAAAATCCTTTCCAAAACTCATTCACGCGAATTTCCTTTTTTTGGTCCAGATTTTAAAATCGGCATCGACTCGGGAAATGCAAGTACGGACAAACAGTAGACTCCAGATCATAGACACGTTCATTTTCTTCAAAATGCACGTTTGGGTTTTACAAAATATCTACATTAACTCTTTAGAAACCGATCGATTACGTAACCCACTTTCGCGATTTCCGCTATTTTGGCAATGTTTACCCGTAGTTAAATTTCAATTCTACTAGGAAATTTGGTTGGGTCAAGTGTTCTGAAAAGGCCTCTTCCGGAACAAACTGCGCCCCCTGGCGGTGGAAAGTGGAACTATTGGAGTATATCTGGTTTTATGGACCCGATTACGACGGGGTTTGGCTCATTCGACTTGATATATATAGCCTTAAATATTTTAGCTGCACTTTCGACCTCCAGGATGTGCTTTCCGATCTTGGGTTCTATGAGCCCGATTACGACGGGGTTTGCCTCATTCGACTTGATTTCGATAGCCTTACCGATTTCAGTCATATTCGTATAGAACAGATTATTAATATGTCGGGCGCGGGCAACGCCGGGCGGATTAGCTAGTTAATAAATAAAAAAAGAAAGGTTGAAAAAGAAAAAAGGCCTCCCCCCTCTCCCGAGATAACCTTTTCTAATTTTTATGATCATATTTTGCATTTATTACGCGTGATACAAATGTTACTGTTCTTTAAACGATCTTGCATTATTGCCCATTAAAATATTTATTATATACTCTAAAATTTAAACAATATTTTATTTGATATGCCATAAATATTATAATATTATTGTTTCAGTTTACAAAAAAGAACTTTACAAATCATTTAAATTGAAATTATTGTGAAACTAATCGAAAAAAAATAAGATCAAATACATAAAAAATACTTCTTCAAATAATAAATTTTAATTGGAGAGAGTGTCAAAAAAATATTCCGTATTTAACTTTCTACTCTAACCTAAACTATATAATAATAATAAAAAAATCATCTGCCCTTCTATTAAAAGCAGGCAGATATTTTAGAGAGTTGTAAAAATATTGTCTGCCGATCGACGTCAAAATACGAAAATGTTAATAAGTAAAAAATAACAGTGTAGGGAGGGAAGTGGGATGTGAAGTCAAGTACTTGGACAATAGACGTGTATAATTGATGTGAAATTAAAATTTAACAAAAACCTACACAGAAGTTCTTATATAGACATATTTTATAGAATATTACGTTAGAGAAAGGTACGGTTTTTATTGGCGCGATGAAATTTGAGTCCGGTCAATGATACTGTACCAGATTTGGACGAATTTTTTTCGCCAAAAGAACCTTTCGTTATTTGGATTACATCAAAACAGAATATTGAAGATGATGACAAAGGAAAATTGGTATGAAGAAATATTATTTTACTTGTTTTATTTTTATTAAATTATAACATTTTCAATTAATTCCATATGAGTATTTTACAAAAGCTATATATTTCATTAATTTAATTTTTATAAAAACAAAGTTTATTAAATTTAGAATGTTTATTTTGTTTAAAAATAAATAGCAGTATATCAACGATTTTAATCAGATGATTAATGTTACTGTTTCATTTCCTGAATCATTTTATAGTTATAAATTTCAAAATATCTATGCACTATTATTAAACATTTATTATTAACAGGGGCATGTTATTTTTAATTATCATCTAATCTTGTAAAAAAAATATTAATAATACTAATGAACCAATGTGTGGTTCCATTTTGTGTTGTGGCATGAATTTTTATACTTTATTTACATTAAAAACTGGTAAAATATTTGATACGGTGTTCATCTTTTAAAAATGTTTATTGGGTCATGTAACTACGATTACCTGTATTTCAAATAGACTTTATACATAAAATTTATCCCATACATTATCCTAAAACTTTTACGGTAGATTCTGTCAAATCTACTTGTTCTATTGATGGTGATATCAGAATTACAGAAGGTTATTGTGGTTATTGCCCCGTCAATAAATATCAAAACAGAAAAATCCTTCATCGGCGTCATATGATACATATATGTATCACTATCGATGCATCTAAAGTCTGAAGTAAAATATTAAAAAATGACCCACATTAGACGCCAAACAGAGTAGGTGAGGTGCTGTGTCATTATAAACAATTAATGATCTGTGTTTTCAAAAAATAATCCCTAGTAAGATCTATTACTTATATAAATATATAATTTCATAAATAAAATTATAAGTTTGACAATCAATTAATAAAATTATATTTTAATAACCAAAATATTGTTTTTAAGTATATACATTTTACTGCATTCAAACCCTTTTGTAAAATGAATTAACCCTTTGTATCACCGTGTTGCATACCTGTAAGCATACCCAAAAGTTTTGGACGGAAGTTATAAAGTTTTTTATGGTGAGCTTAAAAAGGCGTTTTTATTTATTACTGTTATCTTTCAACACAGTAGTTATTATAAATTGTTCACAGAATTCCCAACATACGACGATGCTGAATTAATTTTTCATATAAAAGTCTTATTTATCATTTGAACAGTTTCACCTCGTTATTGTAGAATAAATTTTCTTGCATTTAAAAGTCCAGAGACGTTCAAAAATAGATATTTTACAAAGGTAAGTTCGTACACTTTAGAATTTTGTATTAAAAAATGACAATATTTATGAGAAGTAGCTATGTAATTTTCTGTTTATTACAAATATGAAAAAGACTATTTTAACCAATAATTTTTATTTTTATGATTTAATTTTTTTAATTATTTTTTACTTGCTTAAAATGATGTATTATAACATGTAAGTAAATATTTTTCAAATCAATGATGTTGAGCCACAAAGGGTTGAAATATAATTATAAATAATAGTCTATTTTGATCTGTAGGTTAAATTTTTGTTTTTCCCTTTCAAAAATGGCAACTTTAATCAAATATTTTTCCAAAATCTTCCTCAATAAATTAAATGTATCGTTATTTTTTTAAAATATCATTTAAAACCTGTACCCCTGAATATGAATAATATGGGAGAATACATTGTGTTGATATTTTTATTAATTAAATATATGAGATTAGAGATAAGAATGCTAGGAAAAAACCCGGAAACTTTGGGAAAAACTGGTTTTTTCCGAAGGGGGATTTTTCAATTTTTCAAAATTGGAAAAATTGAAATTTAATTTATAAAATAATATATTCAAAATGTTATTATGGCTGTATTCTTATATTTTTTTCTTCATATATTTTCATGTTCAGTATCTCCCATTAAAATGCTAACATAGAAAATATGATCTTTAAGCAGTTCAAGAAGAACTCGAGTCCTTTAAAAAATCCTTTATAATTTTTTCACCTTAAAACATAGGACCATTCAAAAAATTCATAGTTTTTTTCAATCTCCATTCTGAATCCTCCAGAAATGTGATGATTTTAGAATAACAAAACATGTCACATAACAGCTGAAATCGCCAATGAATCTCTTATCTAGCTGTATATACAGTAGAGGCCAAAATTGTGGAAACCTTTTGGGAAAAATGTATTTTTGAAGTTTGATGGCTCATAACACCCAATATTTCTTAGTTATACCATAAAAGCTTTATACCGCTGTAAAGATAATTTAATCAAAAATATCAGGCAATACAGTTTGTTCAATTCTAATTTATTTATCAAACATTATAGCCAAATAATCAGAAAAAAAGTAAAATTTGGTTAGGTTGATGATAATGATTTTTCTTTTTCCTGAATGTAGTCAATACATATGAATGTTTTGAGTGTCAGACAGATTTCATTTTATTTGGTAATGTGTCGATCAAAGCTAGGGTAGAATTAAATATATATATGCCATATTTTGGTACTTATAGGAGGACTAAAAATGGAATAACGTCTAAGAAATGGAAAACGCTATTCATTCCAAATCACTTTAATAATCAGGCATGCAAGT
Source organism: Maratus michaelseni (assembly GCA_963931845.1). Taxonomy (NCBI): domain Eukaryota; kingdom Metazoa; phylum Arthropoda; class Arachnida; order Araneae; family Salticidae; genus Maratus; species Maratus michaelseni. The sequence goes on along the minus strand of OZ007591.1, from coordinate 285,340,163 downwards.
GCCATGCGTTTAAAAATTTGTTCATAAATGTGTCAGAAAGTTTCGTGATACTGAGAGAGGGGAAATATGGCAAAGTATACACATTTAAAGACTTCAATACTTAACAGCAAAATAGCATAATTTTAATTAATGTCAATATTTTTCGTCGTTACAGAAAACGAATGGAAGTGTAAGTTAATTCTAAAAGTTGTTATTTGCACAATAGAATTTCATATTATTGAAATATTTACATTTATTATAATTTTAAATGGATTCATCTATTATTTTTATATTAGTATGCGTTTTTTACATTTATAATTGTCTTGCTTAACGGCTACATTAGCCGGTTTCCCAATCAGATCCAAAGTTTTAATTTGAATACGAGTTGCATCAATAAAAATTATTGTTGATCCAATCCTTATCGTCGATCTTATCCGGATTTGGTAAAATCTTGTTATCCGAATCTATACGAAATCATTTATCAGGTTTGGTCGGGTTGTGGGCCTACAGGTTTTTTGTTGTTGTTGGGTTAGGGTAAGAATATGGGTTGAATCGAAATATAATTTCAGTCAACCATCATTCATGTTCAAGTAGACATTCAACCATGTTCAAGAAGTATATAACCGGATTCATGCATTACTCTAAATCCAATCCGACATCAGAAATTGTGTCGTAATACAATTTCTGATAAAATCTGGTTACTCGGTCGTATGCAAGATTCTATTCCAAACAAGACTTACGGTAAAAACATTATACCCGACTCGGGTCAGTTCGGGTTCACGAAAATTAGGTCACCCGACCACTAATCCAAATCTATTCTGTAGCCAAACAAATAAAAAAAGATCGATCCGAACTTTCTGGATTGGATTCGGGTAAAATCTGGTCACCCGACCCGGTGCAGTATCGTCACAAACGTCACAAACTTGTAGCATAAACAAATGTCGATCCGAACAATCCGGATAGGATTCGGGTAAAATCTGGTCACCCTATCCGATGCAGATTCGTCACATTTTCACATTGAAGTCGTATGGTGACTTCCCAAAGCAGTCACATTGTGATGTCACAGAAAGCCTTAAAAACGGCCATAATGACTTCACATTTAGGTCACAATGACTTCACATCGACGTCACTTGACGTCACGACGACGGTCACAAAGTCACAGTGTGACTTCACAGTGACGTCACCATGCCTTACGGGACGATGTGTGCCTATCACCGTGCACGTCAGCGGCTAATAAAGTTATCTTCAACCGTTGTGCAAAGGCAGGCTGGTGCTCCATAATAACATTTGAAATTCCTCAGTGTCATGTAATTTTCAAAAAAGTACTAAGTAATTAATGTATTAACTTTCATGTATGTTTCAAGAAAACACTGAAGATATCTCAAAAATAAATGACGTAGTAGAAAATACCGTACGTATCTTACAGATTAAATATCAAGTTGTCATAAAAAATGAAATGTATAAACATTTATAATTTTTAAAATATATATGTCATCTTCTTTATTACAGACTGTTGCAAACTGTTTTTATATTTTTTAATTGTGATGTTCATACTGTTATTGTAAAGAATTAACAAAAAAGTATATACCTTTTCCTCCCCACATTATTTTAGAGCATCACTGAAGTTTAAATTCCAGTATATGCATATATATATATATACTAAAACACAATTATACATTTACATTAACCACACTATATAGCCAAAAACAAATAACATTATATCAACTGAACACTAAACTATAACCAATTAAAACTATAAAACATATATAACCAAACTCAAAATACTAACGAAAAATCAATACCAGGAAAATTCAACCTGAAGGCAGGAGGGCATGCCTAACAACATGCACTGCAGGGTTAAAACCGGCTTCTACGTTAACAACATCCCCCTTCTCCTGCCAAGACCAAATTAATTCAAACTATCAACCAAAACACCAAGCTACATACAGCAGTTACCAACTCTATCTGAACTCATCCAACAACTAATCAAGACCACCCTTAGCATTCAAAAATGAATTCATTTCATTTCCATATTTACTTCTACCTATAAAATTGATCATGTTTCTCCTTACAAAGTTCACAGGGTAACCTTGCATCAATGCCATGTTAATCCACTCCATGAACTCGCCAACTGCATCGCCAAATCTTGAACATAACCTTTCAATACGAACTAAACCGTTTGTAAACACATTTCTAAATACTGAAATATGTACTTTCGATTCAAAATTTAAGATCTTTAAAGTTTTAAAATCGAAGTAATTTCTTTTGTCATAAACCCTTGTTATTAAATTGTCATTCTCCAACACTAAATTCACATCCAGATAAATGATGTTTTTAATATTCCGGGAGGAGAGTTCTAGTTTTAAAGTATTTGGATAATATTTAAAATCTAGGTTTACAGTTTCGTTATTTAATCCAACTATTATAACATCATCAATATACCTATAACTCAATATGTCTCTATTTAAATTATTGTTATTCTCATATATATGTAAGTAGATGTCAGCTAAAATTGAACTGCAACTCCCCCCCATTGGGATTCCACGCATCTGTTTAAATACTCTACTCCCCTCATACAAGTAATTCTCTTGCACTACCAATTGAAACAAGTTAATAAACCAATCTTTATTGCTACTTATATTGCTGTTTTTATTATAAAAATCTATAACTTAAATCTATAAGTCCAGTAAATTAATTGTACTGTATAGGTCTGCAAAATCATATGCAAACAAACTTTTTATATATTTATATTTTTTCAATTTGTCTAATAAAATGTAACTGTTTTTATAATAAATGTGAACTCCGTACTCAACACTCTATCAAACACGCTACTCAAAATCCCCAACAATTTCTTATTAGTAGTCTCTAGGTATGAACCATACCCACAAGTTACAATTCTAAATTTTACTGGTTTTTTATGAAACTTTGGCACTAGAACAAGATATGGAAAACTTTGACTTTTCTGCTTTAACTTAACTTTTTTATATAATGCCTTAACTCTGTTTTCCATCACTGAAACTCTCGATTTCAATAGCTCATAGTTATCGCTATTATTATAACTTTCATTTAATATTTCACCATAAATTTTTTTACAGATTAATGCATAACTTGTGTTAGCTTTATCGACGTATGTAATTATAAATTTACTCTGAAGTTCTTTAATTGAGTTAGTTAACCCAGTATAATCCTCTTGAGACACTCCGTCAGAATCTCTAACATATTCTCTCTTTAACTCTCTTAAAATGTAGAATTTCCACTCATCAAAAACATTATTTAGTAAGCTATATTTATAAGTCAATTTTTGTATAAAAATATATATGTTAATTGTAAACCGTTTAATGGCTACATTTTTCGTTATAATTCGTTTCATTCTACATTTTGTGCCATATTCCATCCTCTTTCTCAGCTCTTGGTCTTTTACAATCTGTAAGTTACCAGTAATAACATGTCCGTAATATTTATCTATATAATTAATAAATTCTCCATCATTGCAACTGCATGTACTTTCATCAATACCCCTCTTTAGGTCTTTTGTATATCCATTATAATTAAACATAATACGACCTAAAGGCTTATCATATTTAAATGCCTTAATTATTTTTACTTTACTCACTGGTAGTAGATCATTGTACTTGTTCAAAATTTTATCAAAATTAACTCCCTTATAGCAATTCCCCAGATAATCCAATATAAAAAAAATTTCTTCCGTACTTTTGTGACAGTTCTTTAAATTGCAATATCTCTGTAGATCCTGTTTTTTTATCTGTACCGCAATAAATCCAAACCCAAATCGTTATTAACATTTCTAGTGCTAGATTGTAAAGTTGTTAAAGTCTCCGGAATCAATTTCTTCTTTATATTAAATATAATTTCCTTAATGTCATTTTCTCTTCGATTACTATCACAATTAAATATTGATTTTTCTATTTCTTTACTAGTATTTAGATTTTTAGAAGTATTCGATTGATATTATGTCTAATATCACTACTGATAAGCTTTTTCCTTATATCATGTTTTATTTTGTCATAAATAGAGTTATCCAGATTCCTATCTCTAAAATTTTGTAGGACATTCTGATTAAACATAACATTTAAACCATACGGGTATACCGTTCCATATTTAATCATCATTTCTTTTTCGCAAATCATTCTTTCTAACTTATTTGGGACAATTTTCAATATAGATATTCTAATATTGCCCACACCGTGCTCAGCAAAATGAGTAATTTCAATCTCCTGGTCCTCTTTTTTGGTCTTAAGATTTCTTATTTCCGATTTATGATTATTAATACGCTTATTTATTGGAGTAGATGTTTGCCCGATATATATCTGGTTACACACATTACACCTCAATTTATATACACAGTTATATACCTTACAGAATTTTATACATTTCTTTTCAAACGCTTTACCCTCATTTTCTATTTCAGCACAAGGACACACTTTACATATATATATATATATAAATATATTTATGAAACAATTTTCTATATACATATGAAATAATATTGGAACTGGTATTTATATGTACATGCACTACACATAGTTAAATTAGTAGTATGCATTGTAATCCGTTGTAAAACATATTTTGTGAAGGGAAACATTTTTTAAAATGTAGATGCAAATATTGGAAATAGGACAAAATTCTAACATTATTTTAAGAACAAAATTCTAAATTAAGAACAAAATTATTTTAAGAACATTCTTAAGTATAAGTAACTAAACACACTTTTACATTTAAAATTTTAAAATAATGCCCGTGTAGTTATCTAATTGAAGATGCAATTTTTCATTGCAAAATATTCCCCTCCTTATAAATGTACATAATTTTTAATTTCATTATCATCTTCTGTTGTTTTTGGAGCTATTAATATTTGTTGTAACATACATTATTTAATATGTATTTATATATGCATACGTTTGGTATATTCAGTTCAACAAGATACCACGAGTATGCTATTTATCTTAATTAGCAAGGAACACCTGAGAAGCATCTACTAAATAATTGATATTCGAGAGGTATGTCATTTGTGCATTCCGATGAAAATCATTGCCGAAGTAACACATAGATACAGAGATCGCAAAATTCAATTTAATCAAAACTATTTGAGCATGAAAGTATTCAACAAATTGTTTCATCGCAATTCAGTCTAATCTTTGGCAACATGAAATGCATTAGATTCAGTAGCAGTTTTACAATTAGAGATCGTCAAATTCCTTACTATATATATACTATATGAAGATGTTGAAGACCCTGAAACGTCCTCACAAAATAATTTAACTAAAATTGCTAAAACTACTGAAGTACGTTTAGTAGTAGTAGTTTATATTTTCCATAGTCAAGGAATATTAAATTGGTAATATGGGAGAGATATTTAATAGAGATAAAAAAAGAGTATTTTTTTTTCTCTAAAATAGTTATATTTCCTTTTTTTTATATAAAATAGTATTATTTAAAAAAAACATTATTTTTCTCATTAACCAGAACAATAATGGTTAATGAAAGACATTTCATAATTCTAAACCTAAAAAAAAAGCGCTACATTTACTTTTACTCCTTGATCGGATATGTTTTATCATAATGTTCTTACAGCGATTACCGCAACTTTGACTATTAAAAAATTGTTAAAATGAAAGTTCTGTTAATTTATAAGGTATAAAACGATGTAGAGTTTCGTGGATGTGTATGAGTGTTTATGACTATTTGATTGTTGCAGTAGGGCGGAAGTCGGGTATGTTTTATCATAATTTCATACTACAAATATTATTTGCAGTTATTCGAAATAAAATCATCACTCTTTTACTCCTTGATCGGGTATGTTTTATCATAATGTTCTTACACAGATTCCCGCAACTTTGACTATTAAAAAATTGTTAAAATAAAAGTTCGTTTAATTTATAAGGTATAAAACGATGTAGAGTTTCGTGGATGTGTATGAGTGTTTAGGACTATTTGATTGTTGCCGTATCGCGAAAGTCCGCGCAGGAATGAATAACACTGCGCCGATTTATACAGTTCTACTATCATTGCGCCTCTTGAGACACTTGCAGCCCTAGTCATATAATTGGAGATTATTTACCTACAAGTTTCAAAAATATCCTATCAATTAACTAAACATTTTGTAAAATAATTTTCATGATGTACATTTTTTTAAAAGAACTTATTAAAGCATACTTATTTCATACTACAAATATTATTTGCAGTTATTCGAAATAAAATCATCACTCTTTTACTCCTTGATCGGGTATGTTTTATCATAATGTTCTTACAGCGCTTCCCGCAACTTTGTCTATTAAAAAATTGTTAAAATGAGTTTCGTGGATGTGTATGAGTGTTTAGGACTATTTGATTGTTGCCGTATGGCGGAAGTCGGGTATGTTTTATCATAATTTCATACTACAAATATTATTTGTAGTTATTCGAAATAAAATCATCACTCTTTTACTCCTTGATCGGGTATGTTTTACCATAATGTTCTTACAGCGATTCCCGCAACTTTGACTATTAAAAAATTGTTAAAATAAAAGTTCGTTTAATTTATAAGGTATAAAACGATGTAGAGTTTCGTGGATGTGTATGAGTGATTAGGACTATTTGATTGTTGCCGTATGGCGGAAGTCGGGTATGTTTTATCATAATTTCATACTACAAATATTATTTGCAGTTATTCGAAATAAAATCATTACTCTTTTATTCCTTGATCGGGTATGTTTTATCATAATGTTCTTACAGCAATTCCGCAACTTTGACTATTAAAAAATTGTTAAAATGAAAGCGCGGGAATGAATAACACTGCGCCGATTTATACAGTTCTACTATCATTTCGCCTCTTGAGACACTTGCAGCCCTAGTCATATAATTTGAGATTATTTACCAACCAGTTTCAAAAATATCCTATCAATTAACTAAACGTTTTGTAAAATAATTTTCATGATGTACATTTTTTAAAAAAGGAACTGATTAAAGCATACTTATTTCGTACTACAAATTTTATTTGCAGATATTCGAAATAAAATCATCTTCTGTGGACAGAGCGCCTAATTTTGGTATCACTATTTTTTTCAGAAACTAAATTACTTACAGTTCTTAGCGTGTGAACCAAGGTGAATAGAGCTTCCATTGCACTTGATTATTATAATATTATCTAATACACCTTCCCGTAACTAAGTGTGAATTGCATTTCGTGGATAAAAAATTTTGTTCACATAGAGTTGCACTGATATTGATTTTTTGTTATTTCTATTACTATAAATGAAGCATTCTGAATTTTGTTTGGTATTTTTTCTAGAAAAAAAAAGAATGAAGAAATTATTTTGCCTAAGATTAGCATAATATAATTCACATTTAAACCTAGGTAAACTCTTTCTCTGCATCTTTACTCAATGGTAGAAAACTTCAAAATGTGGCGAACATTTTAATTTTAACTATGAGATATTTTATGTATTAAATAATTTACTTTTAGTTAAAAATAAAATCACTCAGAGATAGTTTACGGAGATAAGTGTTTAAAAAAAATGATGATAGACTCTTATTTTGCGAATGTAAATAACTTCAAGTTATTTATCTTCTCATCAGATAAATATAATTTCAACGTTATTACAAGTATACATTTAAATAGTGACAGTCTTTGAAAAATTTCAGAAATGATACTTCAGTAGTATTTCCAATGATCGCATAATAATGTTTAAGAAGGTAACATTTTGTAAGATAAGACATTTCAAGATGAAATGGCTATTTTAAATAAAATTAAAGTTTTGAATATTTCTACAATTTCACATCGCTTTGACGTAAATCTAAATTTAATTTGGAAGAAATGCACTTCAGGAGTTATTAGAAATTGAAATATTTACGACATATTTCATATAAAATATTTTGACATCATGCTAATTGGATACAAATTATAAAGAGGCGATGTTGTTAAAAGAGTAATTTTGTAATAATTTTTAAAACGTTGTCGTGTAGTTGTAAATATAAAGATTGTATGAATGTTGTTTTCATAAAAATATGAATAAATAAGGATAATAGGCATTTTCAATTACTATTCAAAAACATAGGTAATGATGACATATGAATAAGCTCTTTAATGAAGGAGAGACTTACGTTTTGTATCTTTAAATTGAACTTTAAACATATAGATAAATTCAGTACTACATAGGTATGTGCGTAAAGTGAAATGCCAGAAACAGAACCATGCGTGTTAATAAATATTTAATAAACATTAAAAATATATAAAATGAAAATTATAAAATTGATTAATAGCAATATATTTTTTCAATGCCATTCCACAATCTCAGGGTGCGTGCGGTCTTGCTACATATTTTTAATAAAATTGTTTGCATTAGTTAATCGACGAAAGACATTATAAACCTTAAGATTAAACGAAGCAATTAACACTTCTACGATTTGAATATTAAATATAAAAATTCTAATCTGAAAAAATGGTGCAATACACCTTGCAAATTTCAAAGGATTCTTATAAAAAAAGAGTCCATATCAAAAAATTCCATAACATGAGCATTACCATCTATGTTTTAACAATGCTCTACGATGCAAATACCATCTATCTTTTAGTACAGTCTTACTCTATTGTTATGGTAAAATGACCATCATATTTGGTATTACATAAAGTAAAAATATTAGTCCAATCAAATGATACTCTCGACACAATAATACAGATAATAATCTACATTCTTTTCAATTTAGAACACAAATTATAAAATTTTTTAGCTTTGTCCTAAAACTTGATATTTGAGCCGTTGGTTTTGTAAATGGAGGGAACTCTATTTTTTCTCAATGCTATTTATTTTGTTCAAATGCAAACCTTTCAATTTAATGATTAAAAGGTTTGCATTTGAATGGGTTTAAAGATATTTGTAAAAATATTTTACGAATATTCTTAAATTTATCAGACTTATTTTATATTTTTTTGGTCTTATTTCATGTAAATATAAATTGCATTAATTGCTATCCGTGTTAGTTGAAACAAATTCTGCTTTTGGTGTGCGACAATGAGCTCGCCCCGCTTTCAAAAACAATGATTTGTTGAAAAAGTTGATTTTCTTTGAATGGGATATAATTATAATAAAAATAATATATGTTACACAACATACAATAATGTTATTATTCTTTTTAAAACTAGTCGTTGGGGGCCACCGTAATACTTACCCATCATGGATATGCATAATGTAAAATATAAAATAAAAATGTGTAAACTACTTATAAAATGCATTGCAATTCAAATAAAATCGTGGCTTGACGACGTCATAAGCTTTAAAGGCTCGATTACTGAATTGCTTGAAAGAAACATCCTTATAACTCCAAAAATAATAATCCTATTAACTAGCGGTTTACTGCATCTGATTAAGTGTCAAATTTTTAATCAAAATATATCTTTGAAGTGAAATTTAGATGAAATACAGGGTCATGTAAAATCGAAGAGTGTGGTAAATAGGATTCCAAATATCTCGGCAACTCATTATCCGATCGACTTCATGCTTTATGCAAAATTTATGTTTTTTTTATTGTCTTTTATATTCACTTCTTAAAATAAACAATTTCGAAAATTTTTATATACCTTTTATCAGAACGAATATTTCGAGAGTCCGAAAAAATAGTTCCGGTTAATCGAGGTTATTGAAATTAAATAGGCTTCTTCCCATTATTACATACTAAGTACATACCAAATTGCAAGTCTCTATCTCAATTTTTTCGGGAGATAGAGCGTTTACAGACACACAGACACACACAGACGGACGGCATATTTTTTTCTTCTAAAAATATGTTTTTTGAAATCTCCAGTGTCTGAAACGTATAAATCCGTCAAAAAAAAATTCGATTTTCAAAACGATTACAAGACATACCCTATACTACGTATGATGGGTAAGTAAAAAATGAATATTTTATATTATATACTTATTTATTATATTTCAAAGTTTCAATCTTCTCTATAAAAATACAATAAAATAAAAATAAATAAATAAATCTGCTTTTATAAGAAAAATTGAAAATAAAAATAAATATATTCTATAAGTTGTATGCATATAATTATAAATTATGATAAAACAATATTTTCCAATGTTGCCAATTCACCGGAGTTGTAGTAGAACTGCTAAAGTCTGATTTTGTTTGTTAATCTATCCTCTTGAGACCCAAAACAAAAAAAAATACAAAAATGTTGCAACGAACAAGAAAAGAAAAAGATATTAAAAGAAAAGCCTATTTGTAAATCTCTTTATTTATTAAATACTGCAAAAATCACGTTTCACTGAAATCAAAAATTCCTTCAAAACCATGATTCGCACTAAACACCTTGCAGTATAATAATTGGATGAATTTGCATGAATCCAATTTCTTTGTTCCTTTCTTCCTTCTCACCTTCATCACTAATGTCAAGCTCTGACAAGTCATAATTCATTTTATTGCTTCCAAACTTATGTAAATCACTTTCTCTAGATCTAAATAAAACCCGTTTCCAAATATCTCTAAAAGCGTAAATCCTCAAAAATCAAATTTCTAGCGACAAAGTCCTATTTCTTTCACTGCAAACTTTTCTATCTTCAGAAGTGTTTTTTTATTACTCATCCATCAATTTTAAGCATCAGATAATTTCAAGTTTTACGTCGTCAAATAAAAAAAGTATACGCCAATTTAGTAAACTTCTAAATATTTTTCAATTAGAATTTTGTTTCAAATCTATCTTCACACCAACCCTTTATTTCTTAGCATAATGATATTAATTAGTGGCACAGTTACCATAATTGGCTGTAAACCAGAAAAATTATTGGATGAATCTTTATTTAATCAATTTCAGGTTTCTACGTGGAATTTATTTAATTTCATTTTCATCAAAATTTCTGGTGCAAAACGTGTTAAACCTGGGTCAAATTAACCCGCATATTACGGAATATTAATGAGAAGTTGGCACCTATGGTAATGTAACAAGTAACATATTTTAATGTATTTTTGTTTGCTGAATCGAATGGTACCAAGTACATTCTTCTTTTTTCTACATATTATTTGTATCGACTATCGTATAATAGTTCTAAGTTGTTTACTTATAGAATTAGAGGAAAAGTTCTATAATGAGTTGAACCCATGAAACATGAGCCTTTTAAAAACATTCTGCAGAATGGATTTCGATGGAACTTTTATTGTTAATTTTCCGGGGATAGTTTTAATACATTGCATTCTATTTTATCTTTCTTTAAAAAGTCCTACTGTAAATGGTTAAACAAACGAGTTGGTCTTTAATATCCCAAATTTTGTACCAAAATTAGAAAATATAACAGCGCAATGGCGTTTGTTTCGTTTTACAGCATTGCGGAAGAACAATCACAATAAAGGTTCATATTGCTTTAAAACACGAGATCAATTTTGCGATTATATTTCGTTTGTAGAAATCGACCAGCGTAGCTGGCAAAGCCTGCTAGTATTATGTAAAATAAAAACATATATTTCTATTCGAAGTGGACTTGCCTCAATTTCAAGATCAACGCTTTTGAAATATCGCTGACAAAAAAAATTACTAATAAGAAATTTATACTAATATTAAAAGATATTTATTGTAAAATGATTACAAATATAAATTTTATTTAAATTTCAATAAGATTCAACTTTAACTAATTTTTATCATAAATGAATTTACCCCAGTTTCAAAATAAAAGGCTCATGAATGGAATCTTATTTATTGACCTCTAAGCCATTTAACAAATAAAGTACTTAAAATCATAAATATATAACTGTAAAACTGTACGTTCCGTCCTTTCTTTTACATTCATATAACCATGAATTTGTATTTAATTTTTTTTGTATACTTTATAAAGATATGAGAAGGCGAGTCTTTCAGAATATTTAGTTAAATACTATGTGCACAACAGAATAAAAATAACAATTTTCAATCTCATATCACGATGGATTAGCAAAAGAACGCTTTTTTTTCAAATACACGATATTCCGTACACTGACGTGATATATCCCCATCTATTTCGACTATACGTATGCATTTAATGCGATCGAAATCCATCGTGTTGATTCATTTCGTGTGGGAGTTCACCTATGGGTTAACTGCTTTACGGAAGTGCGAACGCAGTTAATGGAAATCCTGTTATTATCTAAACAGTTTATTTTTTTCTTACTCAATAAACTAACAATTTATGTAAACTATGTAAAACTAAAATATCCATTTTATGAATGAAAAAAATGTGTGTCATTAAATATAGCGAAATTTACAATTAAAAATTAGTGATATTCTAAATGTTAGAATAACCGACCAAGGAAAACCGTTTTACTAGGTACGGGTACAGGAAAAATTTTAACAGTTAAGAAACAATCATGCTCGTTTTATCACATCATCGAAAAACAAGCCAGATATTGACTTTTTAGAATATTAAATCGTTGAAAGTGACGGATATACAGAATACTTGCTAAAAATAACAAGTTTAGCCATAAGCAAATATACGGGCAACGTAAGTGTAAAAAGTGCCGAGACGGATAGAAAAATTGTAAAATAGGTATCAAAGCCGAAAATGTGCATAATGCAAATTAAAAATAATCGCGTTCTCAATGTCGCAAAGGACACAATATATAGACGCATATAAGACTGCAAGAACATTACATTAAAAGGTATATCTTGAAAACAGCACCTAAATTCACACCATACATAGACAGGCCAGAATGGATTCGTGACAAGTTGCTCATTGTATTATTCAGCGCCGAAAGGAAGTGGAAACTGGATGCTCCTGATGGCTGGAGTTACTTGCATGACCTCGGGATTTACTTTCTTTAGTGAATGACAAGGCAGCAAATCTCTAATGGCTAGGGTAAAGATTAGCTTTAATTGCAAAACCTGCCTAAACTCTGTCCATAAGAACCAACATTCAACAAAGTATCAAACCTAATTACAAAATACATTTCTCCGGTTTAGACAATTTGTATTACTCTTGTTAATGGGATATAGTACTGATTTGGGTACTTACGTATTATCCGTGCCAGTTTTAAGCCAAGTGCGCCAGGCATGGAGCCAATATTACTAATTATAGTAACCCTTATATATTTTTTTCTTGCTACATGGTGCATGCCTGGGAAAAATCTACTTTTTTTAGTAGGGGCCATTTCTTTTAAAATATACACTAAAACACTTTTTATTTTGCTTAAAAGTCGTCAACAAGCAAAGTAAAAGGTGTTTTAGAGTATATTTTAAAAGTTAATTTTAATGGACGTATTTCGATTCTTCACTTTATTTGAAATATAATATTTGAAGGGGTCATTTCTATGCGTAGTAAGATTAACAAAATTAACTTTCTAGAATATGCTATGTTATTTGCCATTTCTCATATTATTTATTATTCTTTCTTATTTTCTATGTTATTTACCATTTATTAATTTTACTAAAATAATGTTATTTACTATTTTTTACAATGTTATAAATTTAATAAACATATATTGCATTTTATTTATTTTATATTAATTACCATTTTTAACAATGTTGTTTGACAATGTTAAATTACTGTATTTGAAAACATGACTGGCAACGATAAACAAGATTAGCACTGTTTGATAATGTTAAATTACTGTATTTGAAAACATGACTGGCAACGATAAACAAGATTAGCACTTGGCAACCATTTTTGGCGATCAATCTCCTGGCACGGATAATACGTAAGTACCCTGATTTGTTAGTTTATCTCCATTTTACTGAATTTGAATAATATATACATATGTGCTCATTGGTGAAATATATGAGTAATACGGTAGGAAAAGTAGCTTACTAACCGAGAGTAATAGATTCATGTTCTCAGCATTATTAAAGCTCGATTTAAAATAAAAAATCCTCAAGTACAAAGGATGTGAATTATCACTTTACTATAACAGCGTACAACCAACAGAGTGAAAAAAAATGTCCAGAACGGGGTTCGATCCCGGATCCCTTGGTATAGCGAACCGGGATCGATCCGGGATCGAACCCCGGTCAGGAAATTTTTTTCACTCTGTTGGTTGTACACTGTTTAGTAAAATAATAATTCACATCCTTTGCATGTCAGTAATTTACAGTGTACTTTCAACTCTGCTGAAAAATTTATTATTACAGAGAAATCTTCAGTTATACAAATGTCTTATGAGTTTTTTATAACCATGTATTTGTTGAAACGAAACTAATAGGCACAATGTACTTACAATATTAAAATATATATATATGTATATTTATAGTATTATGTGTTTCTTTAAGTTGAGTGAAATGTTATTTAAAATATAATATTGTTGTGCAAAAGACGTTTCTATTTATACTCAGCCTTGCTTGTTTTGGTCCATTGCAGGGTAGTTGCCACGAGATTCACGTGCGTTCGCAACTGTCTGGGTTTGAGACTTACCGAAAGTGCAAGACCTGTGTTGACTGTTGTGTATGTGTAGTACTTATGTAAATATGTTATGGTAGTAAAATTTTGTTTGCGACTTACCCTGTAACTATAAATATGCAGTTCTCGATGGGAAAGATAATTTTTTATGACCTTCTGCTGTAAAGGTATAAGTTTCAATAGGACTATTATGTTTCCCTCTTGATGTAAATATTGTGTGTTGGGGAGCTTGAAATATCTCTGTATATAAATAAATTACAAAAATCCCGATTAGTCTGATTCTTCATTCTACTGGGTGTGGTATTTTTTTCTTCTCATCATGATTGTTCATGTTCTACTATTTTACCGAATGCATATTACATATGATAATCCAAAACCGCTAATTAGGGAATATACATAATAATAAAGTATTTTAGTTCTTAATTTTGTCAAGAATGGTATCGCTGGAAAGCTCTTGCCACGAAGATCAATAAAAATGCATGACATACTCACGCAAATCCAACTGTTCATGAGTTACAGATCAATTTCTTCCGTGAGTTCCTGCATAACGAATAAACAATTGATATCCTATTTCATGAAAAGTGCTATCATTATAAAGTTCTTTTTATGTCGTTCTTGTTATGTCCTGTTACATCTTATTCAGCTCTTTTTATGTCTCATTCAAGTATATTGTTATGAGAAGTGTATTGTAAAGACTGGCAAGTACATTGGACCACCTCAACAAAAGGTCGACATACTCGTACGCTAATCCCCAAAGTCTCCAACACACTATTTTATTCACTCCTCACAGTGCAGCTTTTCTTACTGTTAATGGACCCTCCCGCCAGTACCTACACAAATTCAAATACATCTTCAAACCGATTCGAGCGGGGTGAGCAATGTACAGCGTCAAATCCGTGTTTTCACTGCACACTGGCAAGCCAATGGCATCTCAGGTGCACACAAAACCCTTCAAAATATTGGCTCGCAAGTGTCCTCACTCGCCCACTTCTAAAGAGGAAACTAAAATATTTGACCACCTAACTTACCTTTGAAATTAAACTTAGGGACCTGTCTGTCGGATCAAAATTTTTCAAATCTCTACACCCTGTCTTGCGTACAGCTCTGGTAGAGAAATGTGCGCTTGTCGCGAAAGATTTTTTCCGGCCCAAAAGTTTCCACCACATACTGATGCCCCTCGCTGCCCAATGTCGCGTGGGAAAATCTGTTTTCTCACGGTTAAATCTGGCAGTTATGGACAACTCCTGTAAAAGCCTTAATAAGTCCCTGTTCCTTGCTCGCTATTGGAGCTCTCCTGGCAGGGACGGCCGTAGGCCGATTTTCTTTCTTTCTTGTGTTTATGTTTTGCAGCTCATTGTAGCGTTTTCCGGCGGCTTCAGCTGTGACTGAACACTGTCACCTTTTTTTAACTTTAATAAAGGGACCGGGCGGGATACTATGCTCTACAGACTTGGATTCCTTGTCTGAGCAGTCCCTCTTAGGCAATCAAATCAAATCACCATCGGAATTCCATTATTAAAAAGATATGTATACATTTTTTATGTGATGTCATGCACAAAGAATCCAACAGGTGAGAAGAAGAATGTTTATCTTCATATAAGAAAACAACAAAATAGCCATGGGGGAGTACGAATTACTGTTAATAGAAAAGTGTAGGTATGAACACTGTGTTCCATCAGAGCTGATAGATATAAATGAACAGTCTCTTCTCTCTTGTTTACTTTTTTATGCATACGGTCACAGTAGAAATGGTTTTATATCTCGTGAACGACTGGAAGCCGCAGGATAGTACCAATATTTTTCTTGATTTTCATGGAAAGAGCTTTCCAACGATACTATATTTCATAAAATTGCATTTAATTTTCATTTTTCTTTATGTATGGCGTCACGGAAGAAACCGTTCCCTATTTTGTAAACGGTTGGTTTCGGCCACGCAGTTGATATATTTTTCTTTATCCTGATTTCAAAATCTTTCCAACAATACCGCTCTTGGAAAATTGCAAAAATAACAATTCAGTTCGTTCTCTAGTATGTAAATGAAATGTCCTGATGCAAGAAAAATTGGCACATAATTTTTATAAAGAGAAAATATTATTGTGATAATTTATTAAACAAAAATTCAAATTTCTACATTTATGTATAGAATAATTAATTGTAAATGTAAGGATATTTCTTCCATCTGAAAATCTGTATAACTTTAATGTTGCGAGCAAGGAAATCATTTGAATAATAAGTTAACATGTAAATGAATTCAGAGATAAAAAGTATTGTGAATGTAACATAGATAATTATTGGAAATCTATCTGGCCTTAAACATTAAGTAATGAATATTCACATGAGACATTCAATGATTGCCTTATGAATTATGGAGACATTTCCATCACTGTATTTCACACTGCATCAAAATCGTATTATAAATTAAATTATGTATTGCGTTAACTGTCAACAGTCTCTACAGAATTCCACTTATTCATGAATAGTTTTTTCATTAAGAGAACTTACTAAAATAGAATCTTATGAATGATATTTGCATGATTATCTTTAGTGAATAAAAGTAAATATATTCATTCATATATCATTCCGTTATATAAAAAAAGGAATGTTTATACAGAAGTTTTAAGTTTAGACACATTAGAACGCTGTTACGTAATAAAATAGTATGAGATAAATCAAACAGTAAAAGCAAAATCTAGGTAGTTTTCAACAAATGTTTAATTCAAATGAAGATAATATGTTCCAAGTTTTATTCCCTAGACATAATGCGTTTAATCAAAAGTTTGAAATTCTAAATGAAAAGGAGCATTATGATTAATTCAAATAAATTTAAAAATGATACATAATGTAATAATGTTTTCGGGAATAATCAGATACAATCCTTATAGCGCAAGGTAGAAGTTTTTGCATTTCTGTTTAAGGATGTATAAAATAAAAAGTTTGTAAAGCTTCATGAATATAAAAAGTTGTTTAAAATATTTTAGATATAAATTTATCTTATACATTGGACAATAGCGACATGAATTTAAAAAAAATATTTTACATCGTACTTAAAATTCAGAATTTATGTATCTAAAAGATGTTTCAAAATTTCAAATGTATACAGTGATTTAAATTGTTTTTCCTCATAAGGATTTAATTTGTTTTAGAATTATGTCTGTCATACACATAATATTGCAATATTCTTCTTTTATTATAAACTTTACATAATGATTTTAAATTTTCAATTTAAATATTCTGGAAATGCCTAACTTGACGTGGAACCCATCTCCAATGTACAGAGGTGTGGTTGTGTTGCTGTATTTTGAATACCACTATTTAGGTATAGAAATCTTCAGCTTCTTTAATCAATCAGTTCAGC
Organism: Maratus michaelseni; assembly: GCA_963931845.1. Classification (NCBI taxonomy): domain Eukaryota; kingdom Metazoa; phylum Arthropoda; class Arachnida; order Araneae; family Salticidae; genus Maratus; species Maratus michaelseni. The sequence goes on along the minus strand of OZ007591.1, from coordinate 285,322,478 downwards.
GATTAAAAACAAAAAAGATTTTCAGAAGTAAATAGTGCTATTCAAAATACCGGAAAACAATCATTCCTGTATGTAAATAAACAAGAAAGTAAAATCATGCATCAAGCATACTTTATGAAACACTTTCCAACACTTCCAGCACACTTTAACAAACCTTCGATGTTTAATAATGTAAATAAGATATCGAAGTAAATATTTTAGAAAAAGCAACAAACATTTGAAAACCAGATTTCAGCAATTACAGTATTCTAATTAGTTTGTGCAGCCCTTTGTATAATCTACAGGTTTGTACTTATACTCTATATAGTATGTTACAATTTAGTTTAGTAAGAAAACGGATAACAAAGTTTAAAATTCCTCTTCAGCAGCTTCTACCAATAGACGGAAACATATTTGAATTCTTTGGTGCAGCCCTGTATATTAAATTAAGATTTTTATGCCCGCCACATATTCAGCTAAAGTTTAATTCAGGCAAAACATGGTGTAAACTACTTAAATCACACTTCGAGAAATTAGTATACATAAGCAGCCATGTATCCAGTTCTTTGCGTGGTCCTGTATATGATTTTATTATTTTCAACAAATATCTGTTAGTGTACTAAATATATTTCACGTTCAATATTCTCTATTAAAATAAAACCTTAAGCAATTTACACTGATACACAGTAATGCATACGAATTTTTTGTGTAGCCCTGTATTTGAAATATAGTATTTATACATACCACATATTATACAAAATTTAGTTAAACACATACCTAACTGAAAGCACACTTTAGCAATTATCGCTTACAGAGAATAATTCGGATACAGTACTGTATCCAAAATCATTTGTATGTCCATGTAAATGAACGATAAATGCTATGCGCATCACATTTACAGCAGGTGTCTTGTACTAAACCTCAGTAATGTAAATGAATTTCATTTTATTTGAAATAGTGTAACGTAATTAAAATACTCTGAAAACAGGTTTTACCGGTAGACCATTATGTGACCGAATACTTTTGTGTGGCCCTGTAAATGAATGAGAAATGCTTTACGCTTCATATTTAACAGAAAGCATGTTTTAGTGTACCGCACAGAATGCTATCAATTTCATTATGTTTGGAATAGTATAACAGGATTAAAATGCTCCGCAAGCGACTTATCCCCATAGACCATAATATAAGGGAATTCTTTTGAATTTACCTGTAAACTAATTTTAAGTGCTGCATGTACCATATTGGAAAGTAAGCATCTTGTAGTACACTTCAGCGATGTATATCAATTTCAATATATTTGAATATCACTAAAATGCACTGCAAAGTATTTTTCCCCATAAACCATAATGTAACAGCGTTCATTTAAATGCTCCTGCACACGGAGTATAAGTGCTACATAATTCATTTTCAATACCAAACACGCTATAGTAAATCTCAATAACATATATCATTTACATGGCAATCCGTTTATGTTTACGCGAGTTAGAGCACGGACAGGCTGCAGACAGACGGACAGACATACATACAGACAAATCAAATTCATAAATACTTTTCAACTTTGTTGGAAAGTGTTAAAAAGGCATTCATCAACTGTAAACACACACCAAACAATTATTGTTAACAGACAGTATTGAATTATTTTCTGCGCCCCCGTAAAAGAACGATGAATGCTATACGCACAATATTCTATAGTAAGCCTCTTGTAATGCACCTTATTGATATATATAAATTTCGATACGTTTGAAATTGTGTAACATCATTAAAATAAACCGCAAATGATTTTTCTCCCATAAACCGTAATGTAACGGAATTCTTTTGAGTGTCCTTGTAAAAAACACTATAAGTGCTACACACTTCATTTTCAATACCGAACATGAAATAGTAAACCTCAATAACATATATCAATTTCATGACAATCCGAATATATTTACGCGTGTTAGAGCACGAACAGACGTAAAGACAGGCTGCAGACAAACAGACAAACATAATTCATAAACACTTTTCAACTATGTGGAAAAGTGTTAAAAAAGACAAAAACCATAAAATGAAGGATTAAAAAAAAGAGGTAAAAATGACAACATATCTAAAACATTAACTGAAATTTTATTGATTTTGAAAAGTTGCGAACAGAGTCTATTGCAAACAGAAATTTAATAGCATTATTCTATTCTATATCATAATATCTAAATGCCTTTTGTGTTACATATTAACACTCATCTAATAGTGAGTGTGATTAGTAATATTGAGCACTAAACGGCATGTCGTATTTACAAGACAAACATGTAAGTTAACTTGACGTATCTAATTTTTATAGACTTATATCTATACTAATATTATTACGAAATTTATTTCTAAAATTTTTAGATTATCATCATGTTGTATATTCATCAGTATTTTTATATATAATTGAAAATGGACATTTATAGTAAAACTTTGTAATGCTGCAATAAAAATTTTATTTCACATAAAAAAAAATACTTATATCGCTAATAGTTTATATAATTATTCCCTTATATAATATAATTGTCCCTTTATATAATTATTTTTTCTAGACTATATGTAAATAAGAAATACTTATTTTCGTTACTGTATACTTATAGTCGTTTTCGTATGGAGAAAAAAAGAAGTCAAATTAAGCATAAATACGAAATGATATAAGACGTACATAACAGGTATGATAGATTAAACATTAAGAGAAAACGGAAGTGCTTTAATGAAATAAATAACGGACTACATTAAAAATTATAAAAAATATTTATTTTTTTCTTTCTTATGTGAAAAACATTGGACTTCTTGTTTTACAATTAAAATAAAATGAAAAATTACAAAATAATTGAGATAAATATCAATTATTTTATATGATTATTTTTAAATGAAATCAATCATTTTATGATTATGCTTTAAAGCATCAATAGCGCTATTAAAAGGTGGACAATATTGATTCTTAATGACGTATTAAACATCATCAGATCAAAAATGAAATTTGATAAAAATAAAGTTATTTTAACTGTTAACTCTGCTGAAAAATGTAAAAAAACTATTTTATTTTTAAACTGCTAATTTAATTGATGAGTAAATAATACACGACATTATTTATTCTTTTACACCCTTTCGTCATCAACAAATCCTATTTATTTCATTATTAATAAATTTAGGATTGTTTTAAGTGTACGGTAAATTTTAGGTTCAATTTTAATATATATATATATATATATATATATATATATATTTGATTTTAATTTTGCCAATTTTTACACCTATCTCAGACATTATTTGAAAAACAAAATTAAATATTTCTGTCAAAAAATGTCAAAATTCTCTTCAAACTTAATTATTACAAGTCTTACATATTATTTTAAAGTGAAGCTGGGTATTGCTGAAAGATTGCAAACTAGATTTACATTACAAATGTGTTATGGCTCTTTCTTCGCATCCCGCGCCAGAAAGACTGTTGTCACCAGAGCTCGTTCCCGATGCCGAATGCAGTCAATAGAAAATTCTAAGCAACATTTTAAAATTATTTCATAATTAATTTTCTAATTTAAAAATATATTCATACAAACAATATGTACAGATCATAAATATGCACTCTTGACAACGTTTCGTGATTTTCATTTTCCTGAAAGTTTTTTTAAATTAGCATGTTTATTATTTATTTTGAACCCCAGGCAGAAATCTGCAAAAGTCACAATTCTTATTCCGTTAATATATCATTGTACAACTATGCATAAAGACGCGAGTTATGCTTTCTAGTACTTTTGGAAATGGAATTCAAACATAAATGAAAATAGACAAGATATATCCTACGGCTTCTTTGTATTACTAACACTGATCCTGTAGAAAGAATCAGATAGAATATTTCTTCAGAATATGTTAGAATATTTATTTTTCAATCCCATCAATAACAATTGGATTCCTTTTCAAACTGTTTTTTAAAGGATTGTAGAATGCTTTACAGAACTTAGACCATTCTTGTTTCTCAAATAACACTTTATTTCCATTTTTTCAACTTGCGAAAAAATAAAATTTTCCCTTTGAGCCCGAGCCTCGGGCATGACACGTGATCGAAGTTGGTATAAACCGTTCTCATCTCTAATGTACATTATTATTACTCGTTTATGGTAACATCGTCTTATATATAGAACAGTTTGTAAAGAGGAAACCAATAAAATTTTGGTATATTTATGAATTTTAAACTGTATTTTTGTCTCATTAGTTTGTAAATTATATATATATATATGTTGTATATATACATGTGGTAAAATGTAGATTAATATGAAGAAAAATGCATTTGATTGCAATTAGAAGTAAAATTCACCATTTTTTCATGGAATAATGTATCTTTTTTTTTACACAAAATTCATATATTATTCGAACAGAAGGCATACTGACATTCTATTACTGCAATACAAGGTCAAAGGAACTACACTATAATTTGTTACAACTGTCCGAATGATGGACACACCTAGTTTTCTCTGCAGAAGTTGAACAACAGCATACTTTTATTAATAGTCCTGAACAAAACCTTTATCATAGAATGATTTATTATTTGATCGTGATGTAAAATTTCAAAACATTTAAATAATGATAAAACGCATATTTTGGAAAGACATATAAAAATGAAAAATGATGCGTGCAAAACCGTTTACATTTTTGTTTAAAGTTACTTGAATGTTATGATGATTTACTAGATTTCAATTCGTCGAAACTCTTTGGTAGTACAGTCTTCAAATACATAGTGTTTTCTATGTATTTATGTGTTCAATCAGTCCTATGCGTAGCAATTAAAATATGTCTTAGACTACGACACAATTTACGTTAAATAAACATATTAATTTATAGGTATATTTAACTAAATCCATCATTAGATATTCAACATCACATTTCTGTTAGGGTTTAATAAAATAATTTTCTTCATTTAAAGAATCATGTAGTTTCGAATTAACTCAAAGAAACGTACATATCTTCAAAATTATAATTAAGAAAATAAAAAGCAATGTTAGAGTTTTTTTTTTTCAGGAATCAGAAAGTAACTCCTGCTAAAAAAAAATTTCCCTCCCATCGAAATAACATGTTGTTTTGAACAGGATAAAGATAATTTAGTTTTTATTTATTAACAAAGGGAGAATGTCATCTACTTCCGTATAATTACAGTTAATATTTAACCCACTTTAAGAAAAAGTGTATATTACTGTAGAGAAAGGCAGAAATGTGGCACATAACTGCCCATTGGTTAAAATATTACAACGTTTTAGCTAAATCTAGCGTCGTAAAATTAAAATAACTTCTAGCCATATAAAGTGCAATAATGCTCTTTATTTCCTTTCCGACTACATAAAAATGGAGAAAGATAATTATAAGTTAGTTCATTAGCAATATTAATGATATAAAAATATTTTAAGTGAAGTAAATGCTTTTCTAAATATTAGAATAATAAAAATTGCCATATATTTAAATAATTAATACTTATGATGCAAATGTTTATACGCTAAACAAAACTATGCTTAAAATCTAAACTTTGAGTGAAACTAAAATTTATTAAGTTTAGGTAGCTAAATTTATAATGAAAAGTTATAAAGGCATTAAAACTGTAAAATAATGGAAAATTTCCAAAACTGTTGTATGTAATAATAACTTACAATCTCATCTAAAACTGAAAGCCAAAACCTCTATTAATACTACTGATCTATAAATGTTCCATAAATTCTGGTTACTTGGAACCGAAAGGCGACAAATTTTGTACATTTCTTACCACAATAAAAAACAAAACATGAACTCTGCGAATAACCTGTGCTAATAACTGTGCTGATAAAAAATAAATAAATTGTACTTAATTTGGGATATTTTTCAAAGACTTTCGGCCTATTCCATACTACAATATTTATTTTTCATCTATGAAATAAATTATCGAAATTTGGGTTCAAGAAATTTTCGGGTTTCAATTACTTGAACTCAAGCTAATATTTCAATAAAATGAAACGCTTAAACAGCTGAAGTGCTAAAGCAGGATCTGAGATCTGTAAATAACATACTTAGAGTCATTTTAATTAAAGGACTGTTCATTTAAATTTGAAATTAAATTTAAAAAATGCGTCGAAAACATATTATAAACAATGCTATTCTAATGAAATTGTAGGCAGATCATTACGTCTTTCTAATTAGTACTAATAAAAGAGGCCATACATGAAATGTTATTTAAAGAAACATTTCTTCAGTGATGGTTGAGTAACTTTCTCTTTTATACCCCAAATATTCTAGTGCTAAAATACAAAGACTTACCTATTTTAATAAAGTGTGATGTGTCACTCAGAAATATTTCTCTTGACTATATAGTATATTTAATGATTTTTCTTTCGTTTTAGTTTTAAAATGTGTACATTCTGCTCCCAGCAGACTTTTTTAAAAACAATTGCTTTTGAAAAAATCAGATTGCTTCCATCTCAGTACTAGATAAATGAAAGATTATTTCCATATTTATAAAAAATATATAGAAAAGAACAAATATATAGATATAGGTGTGTGTGTGTGAAAAATTTCTGGAACAACAATAAAAAAGTAATATGACAACAGCATGAACAGGCGCTCTTTCTTTAGGATTGCGTACCATTTGACGATATTTTACAACCTAACTTGGTCATATATCTCTGCCACTTTGCGATTTATCCTTTGGGGTCGCTATAACAAAGAAGTACCCATTTTTCTCTGAGATGAATTTCTGCAACTCCGGGGAAATACTTCGTTTGCCGGGGTGTGGGGGGGGGGGGGGCTGGGAAGATATGCCTGGAATTAAATTGCGTATTTATAATTGTAACATGTAATCTAATTCATGACATGCGAAAAGATAAATGACTGTCAATGTTGCACCTGCTTCCGGTGCACCCATGAGACGGTATGCTACTAATCACTAACCCTTTAATCTTCCAAGAGGAATGCTGTTGAAAATTGGACGACAAATATGATTTTTTTTAGAAAATTTATTCTTACAAATGGAATTGAAACTGAAATTTAATTTTTACTACTGATATGTATAGTTTATCTTCTAACATGTCCACAATTATTGTTATGAAAAATGTTTTTTTTCTGACATTTCCTACACACAAATTGCAGAGAAAATGAAATCCAATTTTTTACTACTGATATCGCACTTCTAATTTATCTCATATTCCTCTTCTTGTAATTTTAAAACGTACCTACTCTTTGCCGAAAGAATGTCATGTGTCTGATCGTGAAAAAAAATTAATTGTGCTCACTAAATGGAGGATAAAGCACAAACAGGAAACGGCATTTTCCCCCATGAGTGTAAATGACAATGAATCATAAATTTAAATACTATTATTTCGGAAACTTAATATTTGGCTTAATTTTATGATAGGAAATTTCTGAATAAGTAAAGCAAATATTACTGAATAGAAAAAGTGTTACTAAAAATCCCGAAAAATCGCAATTTACAAAAAATGGCTTAATCTTATCGAATGCTTTTTGTTTTTCTGATTTTGTACGAGTGTTCAATCTATTGGCATCGAACGAGCATTGTAGAGCATTATAAACACAATAACTTAAATAGAAACAGCATGTTTCAAATATTTAATTACTAAAGAGGGACTAATTTTAAAAATTCGCTAAAAAATGAAAAATCGCTGTAAGAATTACGAATAAATGTTACTATATTACGATACATATTAAGAGTATATTATGACGATATTACGAAAACAAAATTTACTATATTCTGCTATAAGACTGAAACCGGATTCCTTTTACTAATATGGAAAATTCGCAGCAAACGTGAAAAAAATGCAAAAATCGCATAAAATGTTTCGTGATAAAATCACAAATTGATGAACGCAATACGAATTAAAAGATTGAAATCGGATGTGAAGAAACTGCAGGCAAAACCGAAAAAATGTCAAAATTAGCATTAAAATGTTTTCAAAAAGTTCAAAAATTGCAGAGGATTATATTTACTATAATGGGCTAAAATATTGAAACCGGATTTCATTTACTAATGTTGAAATATCGCAACAAAACCGGAAGAATGCTAAAAATCGAATTAAAAATCACAAAAAAAAATAAAAAATCGCAAGGGAAAAATTTAATATAATGGGATAAAAGATTGCACTTGCATTCCATTTACGTATGTCAAAAAAAGTAAACATGAAAAAACTCTAAAATTCGCATTCAAAATTGCTGTACGAATTCCGAATAAACGTTATAGAAAAGAGGAAAAAATGTACGATATTGTGTTAATAGAGTGAAACATAAATCATTTTACTAATGTGGAAAAATCGCCGCGAAACATGAAAAAAACGTTACAAATCACATACAAAATTAAATGAAAAAGAATATATTTGAAAAATCCAAAACCTGACTTCAACATGCATAACTTCAGATTTACCGGTACCTTCCTGCCAATTCTTATAGGTTTCCGATTAGCAGTCACTTCGAAACACAGCACAAGCTTCTATGTTTATTATCGTAGAAAATAAACATAGAAGTGTCTGTCCTTAATAGATGATGATGTCTGTCATTAAATATATATATATATATATATAACTTTCTGCAAAAGTGGTGTGAAAATACTTTTTAGAAAGTAGCGAGTTGCAGTGGGCCAGACAATGAATACCATAGGCATTTTCATTGACTACGAACTTGTATACATCATTTGTGGAATATCCATGCGACGAAATTGGGTCAAAAATCGCTTCCAATATTCGACCCAGACAAACAGACAACAAATGAAGTTAAATAAAAGCGTTCACAAACAAGTCCATGAAAATTTATCTTCGTTAATAATTTTACGATTCAGAAATGTGGCCAAAAAAAATTTGCGAAACTCATAAACGTTTTTGTCCAAATCAAAATTTCAAACAGTAATTTTAAAAATTCGCTCTTAAAATGTGAATAACAGTGATCTGTAAATGAAATACTACAAAATTAACACTGGCATATGTTTTTGTTTATAAATTATTTTATCTGGTTTATACAATTTCAAATGCCGATTAATACAATGAATAAAATATATTTATTTTGCAGAAATGCCCTTTTTTTACAATATTTTCTGAAAGCAAATAAAGAAATTGGAAGTGTCAGAATGGCATATTGCAAATATTTTTTAGTTTCAGTATCTTTTATACAGAATTTATAAAATATATAAAATACTTTGTATACGGATATATTTTTAAAATGTAAAACAGATTTTTTTATTATTATTGCAGTGACAGTTCACTTCAATAACCATGAAGAATTATATTTCAGACTAAATTATATCAGATATATGCAAAATACATGCAAAATATTACTTTCTATCTTTTATAGTTGACAGATTTCTGGCTGAAATTGTCACGCAACATTTCGTTGCCTTCAGATAAAATTTTTCTCAAAGAACGATGTCGCTGGATTGTATGATAGAATTTTAGGTGTCAAACATCCATCGACTTAGGAAGGTTTTATAGCTCAAATATCACGTATAGACTTTTTAATGCTATGTTATATATGAGAAGCATGGAAAAGGCTTTAAGAAATTTTGTGTAATACATGAAAAATCAGCTTAACTTAACTTGTCGTAAGAAATATCTATAGTTATCTTAGGTTATACTGAAATTAAATTTCCAAATTTTATAAATATTGCATAAAACCCTAAATATAAACATTAAACATTACATCTTGTCTTTTATAATGTACATTAACGGAAATCGTAAGAAAAAATGTATAATTTATACGATAATTTTGAAATAATTGAAAGGAATTTTGCTTTTTTTTTTCTAGCAGACAAAATTATTATGTTGCTTGGTGTGAGTTATTTGTTTTAATGAGTAACATAATATATCTTAATATAATATGTCTGATTAATTGTATGTAACAATGAGACTTCATCAAACTACTTTATTACTTTTTTAATAATAAATATAAGGAAAAACTTTCGAAATGTATTATACACATTTTTTTGCAGTTTGTACTTACGTCAGTGTTGAAGGATTCAGACAGTTTCCTTCGGACTACAACATTAATAAGCATGAGATCTCATATCTTCCGGGGGGGGGAGTTTTTGATGCTCCGGGGGAACTAGCCCCAATAGCTACACCTTCAAATCATCAGTGATTTACGCTAGGGTACAAAATTTCTGGTTTCATTGTCGCCATTAGCAGCCCAAAATTTGCATATGACGATTAAAGGAAAACATAAAATAATATCCTCTTTAATAAAAAGCTATGCGTTGCTGACGACTGGAATTTTTGATAATCGTTGCCACAGATTAATCTCGGAAAATGAAACATTTGAAGTTGCTGAAAAAATTAATAGCTCGAAAAGTATTTGTCAGAAAATTATTAGACAAACTTCGTTAGAAAGGTAAGAAATTGTATTTTTCTTGATATAAATTTGAAATCTAACGATTATGCCGTTTTTCAAATACTGAATTTCAAAAATTACCAAATTTCCCAATGGAGTACTATAGCGAAATCTTCACGCGTAAAAAGATAATGTGACGTTCATGTGTCCTGACGTATACTGGCTAAGGCTGCTGCTAAAGTAGCTCTAATACTGGCTATAGCACGAGTCACAAATTATAGTAGCTTTACTTTTCTGTTAAAATATAAAAGTAAATTATGATGCCACGAGTGCGTGATTTTTATTTAATTTTAATATAATCACCTTAGAAACAAGATTTTGGAATTTTTTTTCGAATAGGACTAATAAATTGGCCAATACTGTATATTATTTTGAAATTAAAAGAGGAAAGGTGGGGGAGCGCTTTATATTATTTAGGTTTCCTCAGGAACTTTTGGTCAGAATTGACCAAAAGTTAATATATCAAAACGTCAGAAATTAAATCGGCAATAACTATAACGACTGTCCTTCAGTTCGTTTGGTTATATTTTCATTTAAAAATATAAAATCATTCAACATTGATTTTAGGTATTTTTAAGGTTATTATCACGAGCCCGGGCAACGCCGGGCATGTCAGCTAGCGTGATCATAACATTTCAAACACAGTCATTAAAAATTTACAATCATGACTCCTCACGTATATTCTTTTTCCCTGCTTCTACGCAAACCCCCTTCTCCCCACCTTTTAATGACGTAATTTAACCAATTATTAATTGAATATATTTTACTCTATCTATAGATATATCAGTAAAAAACGTTTCTTATTTTATGAAATACTTGTTTAAATTCAATGTTATATCATGAAAAATTTGCATATCATAAAGCATCGAAGAGGCTCAAATATTTCCCTCTAAATATGAAACCAAATATCTACCAACAGTTTTAGCTCCGTCAACAGTGAATGAACTATTGATGAACTCTTTAATGCTGTATGTAGAATCGCATGTAATGTGCAACAATTTCTGAAATTCAACCGCACAAGCATGATTTTCGGAATTTCTGAAAAATAAATCTATGACGCATAATTAAGTTTTTGATTATGTGATTAAGAACGATAAAAGATCGAGTATATATATAATAATTACGAGTCACTTTTAGTCTGTTTCAACATAATAAAAAAATGTTTAGTTTATTTTTAACGAAAATATTATATTCCAATATTTTGGATTACCCGTAAAAAAAGTTTTTAATGAAGCATATTTCGACTGCAGTGATTGCTTTTGACAATTCGCAACAAAAATAGCATCCATTCAATTTAAAAACACATAACACCGTTTCACACAATGGCATCAAGATGGTGATGAATCCGTATAACACTATTGTAGATAAATTGTTCGTCATAAGCAAAATGCATCTATCTGTCATAAAAATGTTAATTCTTGATTTAAAGTGAGAAGGGAGACTACCGTATGTAATAAATCTGTTCAATTCACTGAAATATAACTGTACAAATCAGTTTTATGTAAATTATTAAATTCGTGTGATGAACGATTATTTCTCCTGAAAACGGAACTACTAAGCCTTTTTTTTATTTTTTAACGAAAAGTTATTATCTGTTGGGTTTTTTATACGGTGATGTAAAAAAAATACAATTCTAAGCATATTCTGATGCCACGTACCTCGTAATCAATTTAACATTTCATATTAATTTTATTTTCAATATCATTTGAAAATCTGTTTTTTGGTTGTCAGATTTTAGTTCTTATGGTTAGTCTGATATTAAGGTTTATCTGATTTATTTATTTTGCTCTGGGTAATCAAAAGTTAATTACGGTAATTGTACCATTAATTATTAAATTATTGTAACAAATGTTATTTTCTGAGATATATTTTTTTTAATATCATCCTTGAAAATTCTTTTCAACACCATAAAAGTCATTAAAATAGATCTGCAGTTTTAAAACAAATTTCATTTGAAAGTACATTTCTTCCTCTACTTCATGATATAAACATTGAAATTATGCGATAATTAAAAGTGATGTATAAGTGCCAAAAACAGCAAGCGTTTTTTTTTTTTCATTTGGCAGACATCAGACTTCATCATAAAATAGGGCTTTTGAGTAATTGTATGCTTATAAATATATTACTTACGATTTGCATTAAAAAGCGGTGAACCAGACATTTTCCGGGTAAATTTTGAACAAGGCATGTGTAAAAATCGAAAAATTGCCTGGGAACGAGACAGTTCAGTAGCCCAGTGGAATACATCTTATTGGTAGCGACGGCGAAATCATGTAGCTGCATAATTACTGTTTAACTGTCAAATTCCATTTATTCCCCATAGTTATTGTATTATCAGTGCAAGTTTTTTTAAAACGTTTAAATTAGATTAGAAATTAGACATTTGAAAACCTGGTAAATATATTTAATCGACCACTGTGTTAAAAGAACGATGGCATTTGGAACATTATATTATGACGAATCAACCAAAGACTGCTTGTTTCTTCGTAGATTAGATTTAGTTTGCCATGTTTTACAATATGTCACTATGTCTGACATAAATGACGCAATACTTATAATTTCAAATATGATTAAACACAGACTGTGTCAAACAGTTTTTTGTAAAAAAAAAAAAAAAAAAAAAAAAAAAAAAACTTTTGTATGTAATTGTTCCTTATATGTAAGACGACTGTTTTACTGCTGGACGTTCCACAAAACATAAACCAATTCCAGCACCCAAAGATAATTTGATTACCCCACGAAGCAGGTTTGATGAAACCTTTTCCATTAACTTTTAGCCGACTAAAATCCCAAAATAACCATAAGTATTTTACATGGATTCTTATTGTCATTTTTATTTTTAATAGACGTTTTCCATACATCTAAACAGTATTTAGAAATTTTTTTCAACTTTCTCTTTAAACATAGGTACTTTAGAAGAGAAATTATACTTCATATTATGATTAATATTTCAGAGGGCTGGAAAGGAAGAAACTTTCTTGAAAAATTGATCGAAAGTTTACAAATAAATGTTGTTGTGGGTACTACTGCTTTTGTTGTACCAAAACGAGATGCCAGGTCCTGAAGGCACATGCCGCAAGGGTTTATGCTTCCTATTGACGAAAACCACAGGGGCAGAGGTCAAATTTTTGTTGCAAGGTTTCCCCACAAGTTTGAAGAACAACCGGAAAGGGGGAAATCTACCAAATCTGTAACTCTCCCCGTCCTATCGATGTCCCAGCAAAAGCTCTCCACAGAAAAAATATTATTATAGCTAGTCTGTGGCATCGAGACGTTTCCAACAGCAACGAAGAGTTCCAAAAGGTGACCCTCCAATGTATGAGTCAGATGTTCCTTACTTCAGTGTTCTGATGGAAACCAGTGTTGTGCAGAATAGCACGATGTTAGTGCTTATTATTGAATAAAAATGAATGTGATTAATTCGTCCGTTGATTATTTTTTTCGTAATACTTTACATATTTAATACTCTTTTAATTATTTTAGAAATTGTTGTTCATATATTTTATAAAATATTTCTAATAGATTACGTTATTCATGTATGAATAATGTAACGAGTATTAAGCTTAAAATCTAATTATCTTTTAGTTTCAGAAAAATCAACCAACTATGAATTTCGGAAAGTATAAAGAGAAGAAAATTATTATCAGTAGATAATCAGTTTAATGTAATAAGGAATATTAATCAGCCTACACTTCAATGAATTTTCAAAAATAATCTTGGGACATTTGATAAAAGAAGGACAATTAATAAGTTATTCAATAATTATTATTTAATATCGTTATATTTTTTAAAGAAATTTATATAAACTATCATTCGGAAATAAAAAGAAAAATATATTGCATTATATGCTCGAAATGATTTTAAAAAAACGTGTTTTTAAAATAACACTTCAATTTTCGATATTTTAATTTAATTTATAACTTTAATTATAATAATCAAATTTAATATTATAGGTTTTATTTTATATCTGAATATAAAATATTGTAAAATAACTGAATATATATATATATATATATATATATATATAGCTTTTATATCACAACTAGAGATGTAACATAATAATACAGCTGTATATATATATATATATATATATATATATTATTATTATTATTATTATACATAGGGGGTACCTGATACACTTAAATTTTGATATTACTCATAACAGTTCAAGAACTATTGTTATATTACGTAGAATATTTTTCTTCGTGAATGTAAAAAAAATTATACATTTTCTGTAACGTAAAGTGCATAACATGTACGGCCTCGTCACTGTACTACTTGTCTTTATTTTTAAGCCCTTTTAATAATTCATAAATATAACGGGAGAAATATTTTTAAAAAAGTTTGAAACTATATTGTTTAGAGAACATAAATTGCATAAAAATACCACTGCTACTAACGATTAAGACAATAATAATTTACCTTTGTTTTATAAATAAAAAACTATATTAAATAAACTTCACAAATATTAAAAAATCTTTTTACTGAGAAAGAATAAACGACAGTGCCACGTATCTTGCTTTCTTGCACTCTGAACAACATGACGTTTACAGGGAAAGAATGTGGGAAAATTGTAAAGATTCAGTATAGACCGGGAGCCGGCAACACAGATAATCACCTCATTGAGTTCACGGATGAAATTCTAGAATTAGTTAAATCTTGATTCGCATATTAAAACGCAATCGGTCTGCCAAGTCATATCTTGGTGGGAAACACCGATTTTAGCGACTGACTCGTAGGTTTACCATTGTGTTTTCCTGCACCAAAAGTATAAAAACATGGAGGACTGGGAGCAGGAAAACACAATGGTAAACCTACGAGTCAGCCGCTAAAATCGGGTTTTCAGGTGTTTTCCACCAAGATATGACTTGGCAGACCGATTGCGTTTTAATATGCGAATCAAGATTTAACTAATTCTAGAATTTCATCCGTGAACTCGATGAAGTGATTATCTGTGTTGCCGGCTCCCGGTCTATTACCTCAACAGACAAAATGCCACATAAGCATTGTGTGGCTACCGCAGAATCCATGGGCTACCGAGGCCCGTGTTTTGTAAAATCTATTTGGGATTTAATACGCAAATTTGAAGAAATTGATTGCACATGCGATCGGTGTAGGCCTGCATGACCTTCAGGCCCTGTCAAGAAGTTGAACGCTGTTGAAGAAATCCATGAGGCGAAAAGCAACGTTCCTCTTGCATGTCCACGCTGTGTTTCACGTATTCTGCAGTCGCTGAACTCTACGGTCCTCAAGAGTTTGCACTCTGTTCTCCACATCTTTCCGTATGATCTTGCGTGTTCAGATGCTGCAAAAAGGGTGAAAAGCAACAACGGCAAGATTTTGCGAATGATTTCCTCATCCGATATGATGATGATGACAGTTGGCCTTTATTCTTTCTGTGGGCGGACGATGCCCATTTCTCGTTGACTAGTTTCATTAATTCGAAGAACTGGGTACACTGGGCGTACACTAATCCACACGATGTGGATGCATTTCCGTTACACGCAGAAAACCTTATCATGTGGTGCCGTATAACAAGTACCTTCATCCTCGGCCCTTACTTTTTTTAAGAATTTTCTGCTGCAGGTCTACAAATGTGTACGTTAAAGAGTGGGCGCTATCTAGAAGTGTTGAATAATTACGTAATTCCCAATTTGCAACAGAAAAATGCTCTATTTGACATCATATGGATGCAAGATGGCGCTGCCTCACATGCAGGTTCTTCTGTCAAACGTTTTTAACACAACAGTTTGATGACATAGTTTTCTTTCCCCATTTCACGTTTACATGGCCGTCAAGGTTCCCCGATCTCACTCCAATGGATTTCACGCTGTGGGGATGCCTGAAATCCAAAGTGTATGCATTTAATCCGCACAAACAGTATCTGATTTAAAAGATTGCACCAGGCGTCCGGTTCAACAGTTTATTCTTGCCATGGTACGTGCTTCACTGCTATCCACCGTCTGGCTAATGCAAAGTGTCATCGTGTGTGAAGGAGGTCATGTGGGAAATATGTAAAACACATTAAAATGTTTTGCTTTCTGTTTCTTTGTTCTTATTCGTCGTTTTCACTTTTCTGCTTAGTCTGTTTAGCGCCAGCGATTTTCGTGTTACAGGTACCTCACCAACGCTTTTTATGGTTTTCACTATGAAGATCACATCCCAATTAAAAAAGTAGGTGTTGCCATTTGAAGTTTTGTCACTGTAACCGTAATTGTTAGAGTTTAACTGTTGTTTTTCTTATGATTCTTGAGCGCATATCTCAAAATATTTTTTTTAAATATTCATTCCGTTTCTTTGAACGGTATGATAGTTAGGGACTCATATATCTTGATAGTTTATTTTAATAATCACCCTGTATTAAACAGATATTTAAAAATAATCCAATTCACAAATTTAACTTTTTTACTTGATTTATAAATATTGTAGTTCCTACGCATTGTTAAAATAATACGCACGCAAGCCAGGTCTAGTTCAAGGGATGTCCATGTTCAAGAATGTCTAATTCCACATTCAAAGTAAATACAAAAAATAATAATTTTTTCATATAAACAAACAAAATGAAAAAATTTGAAAAAATTATGCTTGTTTGAGAAATTACTTATAATTATGAACGTAAATGTTATGTATTTTTTTTTAAACTAACAAATTAATGAAATGTCAGTTATCCTTCTTTTAACATTTCGTTCAGCATTATACTAAGTAAATTCATAGACATTACTAAGAACAGTTTATTAATAATTATAAGCATATGTTTTTATAACAATCATATTTGAAATTTTATTGAATAAATTGTTAAAAATGAAATACTACTTAAAGAACATTTTAATCCATTTTAATTACTTTTGTTTTTTACTGAATTTCGTGAATTTATCTTAATATGTCAGAACTTTCCTTCGAAAAATCAAAATGACAGAAATATATATTTCCAACTTTTTTCAAATTTTGAGTAAATGCTAGTTACAACGTTGGTAAAAATTTTTGAGTTAAGTTTTTTGTTTCTGTACATGCTTAACATCTGTGTACACGGCACGAGTTACATGTTTACAGATTTAGACTGTGCAAACGTTAGATTGTGGTTGATTTTTTTTTTTTTTTTTACGTTTTAAAGTATTTTAAATTTTTGTGTGCATCATAAGATATAACCAAAGCACCAGAAATCTCACACTCCCTTTGGAGGTACATTCCTATAATTTTGTTTGTATTAATAAGTAAAAGAGTTTTGGATTTTATGAGAAAATTTTGTAAATATTTATACACATTTTTATTTCATCTCTTAAAGAATACTCTCATTTGGTCAAAATATGGTTTCTATTGCTAAAAATACGTTCTAACAAAAAAGTACAAAATATATTGTTGTTGGCTCTTATGCTGAGTTAGACCAAGTTATATTTCAATTACTTTAATAAATAAACTAATCGAAATGTCACTTGCAAAGCAGCTGCATTTGACGAAACGAAATCATTCTAGAAGAATAAATTCGATATTTTATTTCAGAAAAAATCATTAGAATTATTTTCATGCTGTCGGATTTTAAAAATCGATTCTCTCGAAGAAAAATGCTTTACAGTCGCCGTCAGATATGAAATTAAACCACCTAAAAATAGAAATAATCAAAAGAAAGTTAATCAAAAAATTTTTAACAGTTTTTTGTAGTATCAGGCGTGGTGAATAACATATAAAACATATTTTGGCCACAGGAAAGGCCCTATTTACAGGATGGTGTTCACGATGGCTGCCCAATACTTAACTCCTACAATGTGCAACTTACAAAAGTAATTCTGTTGTTTATTTCTGTTATTTTCGTGTAACAGGATACAATTATTACATCTAAATTATAAAAATGATTTATTTATCATTAGTTGGGCCAATCTTCAAGATGGGCATAAAATACCTAACTACTCTATTTTCATCTTAAATAAGTAATGTTGGTTCCTACCCCTTTTTGTTCTTAGGTTCGTACAATAAATTCGGGAGGCGTAAAATAACTTTGCACAATGTGCATTTATATACAGCCAATTTTGGAGCTTGAACCCAGATTTTGAATCGTTCCGAACGCCGACCAGTGCAAAATCAGACTTATTTAATGCAGAAAGGTACTCTGTGCAAAAATTTGGAGTTAGAGAACCTTCTTGTTTATTTACCAGTATTTTTGTCTGTGTTTCATTTTATATGTTTCTCTTTTATTCATGATTAGTTTGGAGTGTTATTCGAAGAGACGTTAATAAAAAATATTTAAAGAGCAATGTTTGGTTAATCCATGGAAGTGGTGACTAAAGAAATTCGTGCTTTATGGACATACACTATATGGCCATTAATGACAGGCAACTTTCAATTTTAGACATTTTGTCGAATATTTAAAAATATACTTGTCAGATTCTTCTGGAATTATAGGATCCAAAAGAACAGGTTTTACTTCATATTTACCATTGTTGATTTGGTAAGGATGACAAATAGGGGACCGAAAAAAATAATACTTGGGATCACTCTGTAAAATAAAATGCACCAAATAATCTATCGCTACAGAATATACATAGGCAGACATTGTACAATATGTGTATTCATTTGTGTAAGAATATCATGTGTAGTAATAGAAATATAGCGATTTTTTTTTAATTAAAAAATTTTTTTTGCATGTTTTTTGTTTATAATATACAAGGTTTAAAACTAAATTTAACGCCAGTTTCAGAAAAATTGACAAAATGTAATAGAAACAATATAGTGCAATTGAAATATAAATATATTAAATATTTAAGGAAATATGGGCAGTTGTATAAAATAATTTTTATCTGCGGATGCGCGAACGATAACAAGGAACTTTTTTCATAATTTAATAGTCAACTCTATGGAGCAACTTATTAAAAAAATCAGTCAAATATCGTTAAAATTCAAAGAGATATCGGCGTTGGAGTGAGCCGTTTTTTAGTTTCTTACTAAAACTCGCTGAATGATAAGGGATTTTCCACAAAATGTCATTTTTTTATTTTATACTATTTTCCAATTTTTAATGATACTTTAGTTTTCTTTGAAAAACTACCCTAACGAGCTTATTCGAACAAAAAAAGAATTATCAAAATCAAAGGATCCATTACAAAAGTATTATAACCTGGTGCAATAAAGTTTTCCAAGGCGAACTAAAGCATCAATAAAAAATGAAATATAGTATAAAAATTAAACATGACAATTTGTAGACAATCCCTTATCATTTAGCGAACTTTAGTGAGAAACTAAAAAACAGCCCACTCTAACGCCGATATCTCTCTGAATTTTTACGATATTTGACTGATTTTTTTTAATAAGTTGCTCCATAGAGTTGGCTATTAAATTATGCAAAAAGTTCCTTTTTATCGTTCGCGCATGCGCAGATAAAAATATTTTATACAACTGCCCATATTTCCTTAAATATTTAATATATTTACATTTCATCTGCACTATATTATTTCTACTATATTTTGTCAATTTTTCTGAAACTGGCCTTAAATTTGGTGAAAAACCCTGTATGTTATAAGCAAAAAACATGCAAGAATTTTTTTTTTTTTAAATCGCTATATCTCTATTAATATACATGCTATTCTTACACAAATGAATACACATATTGCACAATGTCTGCCTATGTATATTCTGTAGCGATAGATCATTTCGTGCATTTTATTTTACAGGGTGATCCCAAGTATTATTTTTTTTCTTTAATTTTTTCTTGGTCCCCTAACTGTCCTCCTTATCAAATCGACGTTGATAAATATGAAGTCAAACCTGTTCTTTTTAATTCTAAAATTCCAGAAGAATCTGACAAGTACATTTTTAACTATTCTACAAAATGTCTAAAATTGAAAGTTGCCGGTCATTAATGGCCATATAGAGTATTTGGACAGTGTGGTTTGGTATTTGATCGTGAACTTGGATGTCATCTTGAAAGTTGAGCGTACTAAGGATAAATTACTTTTATAATGTATAAGTCATAAATGTATTAATTTATGTACAGCAGACACCAACATTACTTTTCGTGTATGAAAACAATAGGAGTCACGCATCCGACGTACATCTTTGACGACATCGTGGAAACTTTGCTTTTACGATGGTGAAGATTTGGTAAATAAAGTTGTTTATCAAATCTTCCAAGGTAGTTTGCCTATCTAGTAGTTTAGAATGATTCTAACTATTCTACAAAAAGCTGGTGATAAACCTTTTGTAGCAATTTTTTCAGAATTGAAACGTATTTTCAGACGTCTGTCAAAAATTTTATTCTATTTCTCTATGTTAATGGGGACATAAATGAATACTATGGAAACCTAAATTTTAAGCAGTTACATAGGTAATATATGTCTTTTTGTAGATCATTTACTAATTTTTATCATCTACAAACTTCTGACGTGTACTGAAACGTGCGAGTAAGAATACCGTTTTTTGTTGAAAAAATTTCTAGAATAAAACAGAATTTTTTGTTACTCAAAATATTAATTGAACAATAGATAACTATAAATAAAATCACATTTCTTATACAGATTTACTGTTGTTCGTGTATAAAATACATAAGTTTCTTAGCACCTTCACAATCTCACGGCATATTCTTTTTAAAACAGATTTAATTTTTAAAAAGCTGTTTAGAAAATGAAACATGTTAATTTACCGATTCAAATATACTGATGCGTTTGTCCCAACTGTTTTGACGGTTCTGTTTTTTTAATTATTTAAACATATACCCCAAATTAGCTGGACAAATGAGATTTATTTTGTTTATAACGCAATACATTTAATTCATCAGCCATGTTTTTAAAATTTATATGTTTACTATTTGTTATATTACTTATACCCGTAGGTGACAACCTCTCATTAATATTCCGTAATGTGCGAGTTAATTTGACCAAGGTTTATCACGTTTCGCATCAGACATTTTTTTAAGAAATGAAGTTAAATAAATTCCACGTAGAAACCTGAAATTGAATAAATAAAGATTCATCCAATAATTTTTCTGGTTTGAAGCGTTGTTAAACTGGATCAAATTAACCTGCACATTACGGAATATTAATGAGAGGTTGGCACCTATGCTTATACCTAAACTTAACTGTCAAAATCTCATATTCTCATTCTAATATTTTCATTTTAAGATTTTCCATTTTTATTGTCATGGTCCACTCCTGGCGTCCACTCCTGCAAAACCTTTCAAAACTTAAACACAACATGTAACTTTAATCGTGTAACAAATTCCAGTTCCGCTTAATATAATACAACTTCACACGATACCATGCTAATTTTGCTAAATTTTAAATATCGCTTATATCACCTTATAACCACGTTAATTCTGATAACATCTGTATATCTGAACATCACTGTTGCCATTTATTCAAACATAAGTGCCAACATGTAATTCCTGTACGTGACTATAGGAAGATAATTTATGAAACTTGAGTTTTTTGGTTAAATATTTTCACCATTATTGCATACCTATTTTGCATTTGATTAAATTAAAAGTAATCAAAAGGAATACTTACCATTCCTTTTTGCGTAAAAAAATAATCAAGAGGGCGATAAAAATGTCTTATCAAAGGCATTTTTTTAAATTTTCAAGTTCATGGAATAATTCAGATTAAAGTTTGAAAAATATTATCAAAAGAAAAACTCTTTAAATTTCAGTTGATAATTTTGTCATTTATCATTCTTGACATCTTAGTAATTAATTCAAACTAATTTACTTTCTTATTATTAAGGTAAGATTTTTTTAAATTATTCCCTATAGATTATTTTTTCTTAAAGCAGGGCTGCATTCATAAATTGCCTCTTCACGCCTTTGTACTAGATAAAATAAAAACTCTCAATTACGAACTAAACTTTAAAGTGCTTGAGCTTTCAGATTTAAGCAATTTTATTTTGTCTTTATTGTTTTTTTTCTTTTAAAAGCTTTTAGGATTTTTCATTTAATATATAAAACGCATTTTTATTCTGTTACTTGTCAAAATCCCTGATAACATTTAATTGGACATGTTTTGCATTGGTATTAAATAGTTTAATTATAAAGTAAAAAAAAATAACATTTTAAAGTTTAAAGTGTGTTTTATTATCTTTATTAGTAATGTTTAAACAGTTTATATTATTTTTTTATGAAAGCTGAAAAAATAAAAATAAAACTATTTTTCTTATAAATACGTTAATTGTTTTAATAATTTCCTGGTATATGTTTCAATAAATTTAACAATAAACTATGCAATGGATAAATTTAATTTAAAACTATCAATTACGCTTGAAATTGCTATAGCCACCGTTAAATGTATAACTAATATTTCCAGACAAACTATTTTGAATGTTCAAAAACACTTGTCTTTGCTCTAAGGCAAAAATATTTAGTTGATGTGATAGTAATTGAGATTTAGCTCATATTCAAGAATATATTTAACCCCATGCGATCATTTTGTGTTTTCATTTATGGATCTTTATCTCAGAATTTTCTAAATAAGTGTTTTCATTATTAATTTTTCTACAATTTCATGAAAATACGCACTTCAGGTATAAGTTTACATTTACGTTTTAAATATAACGACACCATCGATTTTCTGTTATTGCAAATTACTTTTAATAACAATTTTTCCCATTAGGATTGTATAATAATTTTGTTATTTTATCACAAATATAATAACAATACAATTAATTTCTACTTTTGTTTCTGTGAATTAAAATTTTCTTCTTATTCATCATTTACAATAAATTATTAGAATGCATTAAAAGTTACTAAAGTTTAAATTGTTTTAAACCATAGACTTTTTGAATAATGATAAAAATGTATAAAAATAATAAAAATAAAAATCTAATTTAAATAACGTATTATTACAATGAATTTGAAATAGAATTTCTTCAAAGTGAAATTTTTTTTCGCGATTATAACTTAATAAGCATTATCTGAAAATTGTTTAGCGTTTTCATCTATAGAAATATACAGTATGCCCACTAAAGTCCCTTGCAACCCATTTAACTTCGGAAGGGCTGCTGCTATATTCATAGAAATAGTGTCTAGGTATAGTTAAGTAACCATGCGCTACTGTATGAAACCGCCTACGGCGCCACCTGGTAGGTAACTGCGAAGTTAGCATTCCTATCTCGAAAACGGAAAGAGATAGGGGAAAAAGTGATTTACAAAGTTCTAGAGCATCATCGATTTAGTACGAAAAGACATCTTGTCACGAAACTTGAACGGAAGGAGAAATGATTATCTTTCGGACAAAACATGACACTGCAATGGGGTAAAGTGGTATTGCTTGTGATTTCCAATCAAAACGACGCATTACGGACGCTTGTGCCAACGTGTCACCCTCTATGCTGCAACGTGTGCAATGTGAAATTCAAACAAGGGTCCAAATGTGCATTGCAGCTGACCGTGAGAAGTTTGAACTTCTCAAATAAATGTATATTGTTTCAACTAGTTATTTTTTTCTTTCTAAGATCGTTTTGTCACGCGACAGTGTAGGAAATCACGAAAAAAAATATGCGCGTTTTAACCGTTCTATTCTTCGCATTAATGTCCACAAGGTATCTTTTCGTACTAAATTGATGATGCTCTACAACTTTGTAAATCACTTTTTTCCCTATCTCTTTCCGTTTTCGAGATAGGAATGTTAACTCCACATTTTACCACCAGCTGGCGCTGTAGGTGATTTCATTCAGTAGCGCATGGCACCACTTTTATGAATATAGCAGCAGCCGTTCCGAAGTTAAGAGGGTGGCAAGGGACTTTGGTGGACATACTGTATATTTTTGCTTGAAATTATTGTACGGATATATGCTTGTTGAGAATATATATAATATTTCACAACTGCATTGAGAACATTTTAAAATATATCGCAAATTATGAAACATTTCTACGAAAGAATTAATTAGTCGAAATCGAAACGTCAAATATATTTATAGCTCTTTTAAATTGAAAAAGTGTGATTACTTCAAAATATCCTATAACGGATCGTCAATTTTGTTTTTACATAATACATAAATGTAAAAGATTAATAAATACTAATAAAATTATGCAAACATTTATGAATTACGTATAACTATTTGTAAAGTAAAGAGAGCTGTAAATATTTAGTAACAATAAGTTGCATTTAGATTTCTTTTGAAAAAAATAACTGTCAAATATGATATTTTATGAAGAAATAATAATCAAATTCTGATCATCATTGCTCGCAAGTGAAATTAAAATATAATATTGATTATCCTGAGAGAGAATGTTGATTCATCAAGAACAAAGATTACTTCGTTACTTAACTACATACATCAGTATATTTTTTTCTATTCAAGGGTACTTGGTAACCTTTACCTTAAGTTAATTACCTTAAGTTTACGTTTAATTTAAGAATTTTACAATATCTTTTGGACATACGTCCAAATAATTTTGTAATGGATAACGAATTAATAAAAAATGATATTATTTCGGTAACATTTGAAAAAGTTTTTTTTAAATACAAATGTAAAATATGTTGAATCTCTAATTTCCCTACAATTTTGAATTTTTGAAAAAAAAAATTGCTTTCTTTTCTTATGGAGGTGGATCGTATTTCAAAAAAGGTAATTAGTTTCAGAAAAAAACAATGTCATTTGCAAAACCAGGGCTTGACAAATGTGGTCGCGAGGTCGCCAATGGCGTCTAAGATTTTATCTGGAGACAAAATTATTTAATCTAACCTTTTTTTGTACGAAAATTGACCTATGAAATGAGCACAACTGACATTTTTCTCTCTTCTACATTTATTTGTGCGCGGCAAGCTTCCTCTTCTCTCGTACTTTTAATGGAAGAGCAAAAGTTTAAAAGGAATTTTCCATCCCATGCACAGAAAACACCATTCTTCTCTGCTCTAACCAGCAAGTATGTCACGTGAATAAAATGTGGGGGAAGGAAACAGTTTTTAATAAAACTGTAAGAAATAGTATCAGTCCAGCCTCTGTGTCATTTAAATTGGATAAAATGCTAAAAATGCTACAGTTTTTCTGCAACTTTCCAAGATTATTATGTTCAGAATCTGTCATATCATTTTAAAGAATAATAATATATAAGTGAATATAGGTAATTCATTTGAGGTAAATCTGTAAAACTTAATAACATTTCAGGCTCTTCAGTTTTATTAGAAAACATAGTTTATATTATCTTTCTAAATTATGTACTATTCTAAACTCTGTAACTAATAATTCTAAGCTATGCTTGTTATACATTTTTCTTAATTAATTCATAAACTACTTTGCACTTTTTTTAAAAATCAATGACAGGAACGGGGGAGTGGGTAAATATTGTTTTTCTGGCGATTAGAATTTTTTTCTGGCTATCAGCTTTTACCAAATTTTTAAATCCCTGTGCAAAACTACACTATATATTACTTTATGACTTATTATTTTTATTTATTTACGATTTTCACCCTCTCAACGTGGTTTGCGACCTTATTTTCTATGCTAAGTTTTAATCTTCGTGATGCCTTCTATCACCCGTTCTTAATTTGTCGTTTTAATTGTGGAACACTCAGTATAGTTTTTAAATCCTTAAAATACACTTTCCTTATATTGAATTCTATCAGCAGTTTCGCTTTATTTTCGACCCTATAAAAGATTAAACTTTTCTCATTCGATTTCGCTTTTATTTTAAAATAAAGAGAGAAGTGTAAATAGAAGAATGCTTCACTCAGAACAAAGAATATATTATTCGGAGAACAATAAATGCAGAAGTGATTTTGCGTTATTATTATTATTATTTTAGATGAAATCTTTGTTTTTTAGTTGAGAGGTTTATTTTTAGCGCCAAAATGTTGAATTTTATGGTTAATCTGATCTTATAGTTAATCTCCCAAAACTTTTTGATTACGGGACAGAAGTTGCGACTATTTTCATACCACAATTTACAAAAATATTTTTTTCTTCAGATTTGTTTTGAAAATATCTCCGTATAAGTGTATGGCAGAGACTATTTTAAAAAGTGGTACAAATAGAATAAAAAATAGTCTTTTGAAACCCAAACCGTTGTCAAAGTATTAATCGAGACATCGTTTTTGAGCAAATGAGGTTTAAGGCAAAAGTTTTTCTAAAAATCCTTAATAGTTATTCACATCAATTTAAAAAAAGAAAACCAACATGATAGTCCTGTTGCTAATGCTTGGACATGGACTCAATTGCAAAATATTAATGTAAGAAAAAAATATTAAAAAATTATTTGAACTTGTTGTGGACAACCATTTGCCAATTGTAGCCACTAAACTGTCACTTGCTGTTTCATATTATTGTAGCAAAAACATGTTTATTGTTTCGAATTAGATTTTAAAAAAATAACAATAAATTCTTGAAAATTAAATTCTTAAAAAGCCATAAAAAGTTAATAAATTGGAATACAGATAAACATGATAAAACAATTAAAATTATGGAATGTGCCAACGTGATGTAAGGCGCAGGAGGCGAATTCAGAATTGCAACTTTTACAAATTACGTTGACTGTTCTCGATATCACATCAAAGTAGAGTGACTATGCCTCTCCTAAATAATGTTCATCTGACCTCTTCGAGTAAATGGCTAATAACTAGATGCTCGCCTTTTAAGCAACACAGAAATTACATTTATTGCTATTACGTTTATGAAAATTTCTCATTAGCGCCACATAAATGTAAAAAAAAAAGTTTTCCATTTCATTAGAAGAAAATTTAAATTTCACTCTTATCAAAACCGACATTAGTCAATAATCTGAAACAAAACTATATCAGTTTTTCTGTAACATAACTGGAATACAATATCTATAATTGAAAAATACATGCAAATGTTACTAGAATTTTCTTTAATTTGCGCCACATATATATATACATTACTGTTTATGTTTTTCAAATTATTCTTGTTGTGCCGAACTATTTTTTTAGTTTACATTAAAAGTTATAATTATTACTAAAAAGGCACATCATATAAATTATGTGGGAATATTTTTCATATTGCATGGCGAGTTTTAACAACATTTATACTAATTTTTAACAAAACTTGATTTATTAGAGATATATATTGAAACAGTATATTATATGTAATTCATTTAAATATCATAGGTATCTTTATTTAAATAATTATTCCTATTTCATGTATATGGATTTTGATAAGTGTAACGTTTTGTAATATATTCTAAGGTTGTGCATCTGTAACACATGAAAATATCACTGTGATCTTTATTCAGGATTTGTGTTTTATGTACATAGATTTATTTTTCAAGAAATTGTTCACCTTGATTTAAGGGTTTGTTCACTATTAAACCCACGGATTGGACTTCAGTATAGATGTTTTCTGTTATCTGTGCATATCTATGTTGGTAACTACATGCTTATGCATCGATAAAAATTAAAATTTCCGTATTTTTATGTTGTTTACTTATTCTATATTTTATTTTATTTCAGTTTTTATTGGTAAATATTTCTCACGATAATTAGAATGTAAGTATCCTTAAAAAAAACAGAAAGAAAAACATACGTATTTGATTCATGATAACTTTTGGGCAGTTATCATAAACCAAAAAAATTACTGTCTTAAAAAAAATCAATGAAAGTAAACGCATACAAAATATATTTTATCTTACTAAAGTCATATTTTTCTGCACGAATCTTATTTTATAACGAGACTATAAAATATTTAAGTACAGAAGACACAATAATATTTTGCATCATGATGATAAATATACTATGTATATACGCTAAAAAGTTATTTTTAATAGGAAAACAGAAGTAAGGAGGTAAGGAACACAAGTAACTATTCACTAAATTAAAAATAATTTAAGGATTTGTAATATTTATACTATGTTTTACGTACTCTTTATTTATTCTTTAAACTTCTGTTGAAAATTTAATTTGCTCTCTGAAAGAAATCTTAAGCCGCCTTTAAAGTTTCTTTTCAAGTAAAAGTTTTTGTATTATCACTGCAGCTTATATTAGATTGAAGATTAGTTTTGTAATATATTAAAATCATTTAATGCTTTTATAACTTGATTTATTAAAAGACATCTAACTCAAAATGTTACACTTATAAAAGGGTCATTCCATGCAAAATGAGCAATAATTTAAAAAAAATAGTCGTTACCACATAGTAATCGATTTTAATAAAATTTGGTACACAGATTCATTTCATATTTAAATACAGCTATACAAAATATCTTAACAAAAAATAAAATATTTTGGCAGTTCTGGACATTTAAAAAACTTGTTGCATAGAATGGCATGTATGGAATCGTTCAAAGTTGCAAGTTTAAAGTTCCGTACTTGAAAACTATTTAACATAAATTAAATTTTTTTCATAATATTGTAACCCGTGGAAAATTATTATCATATTTATTTAGTAATAATAATTTCGTATCACCATGGTTAATCATAAATTGGTTGTAAAAATTGAAAATATGTTAATTTTGAGAAAATTAAAAGCGTTATAAAAATCAAAGGAATTTAAAAACATATGTGAAATTGATGTCTGATGTAGTGTTACATATGAAAACCAAATTTCTCAAATTTGGAAGTTGCCATTTATTTTCTTCATCTTAAAAATATCTTAGAAACTTTAAAAAAATTACAAAATCACAATTTTTCCTCTTATGCATACTTAAAAAATCAAATGAAGGAAAAATCTTACATTAACAATATTGCATAAGCATAAACTTCAATAAGCTCATGATATGCTTAAAAAAATTCAAGATTGCCTTTTGAATCCTAATATAACAGAAATGGGTTCAAAAAGGTAATATTTGTTACGTTCTATGGGCTGAAAGGCAAGGAATAAACTGAAAGCAAGAATAAAAGTTTCTATGTTTAAAATATACACTTTTATCTATAACGTCAAATAATTTTAAAATTTTAAGATGTTTCCTTCAAGTTCAAACAAGTAATAAAATTATTGAATTTTCCCCTCAAAATGTTTCCTTATTTATTTTATTCTCATTATGGAATCAAAAGGCAAGAATGAAAGTTTCTATATTTAAAATACATACTTTTATCTATAAGGTCAAATAATTTCAAAATTTTAAGACCTTTCTTTCATGTTCAAACAAGTAACAGAAATATTACAAAAATTTTCATTATTTATTTATTTTTATCATTATGGAATAAAGGGACAGTAACTAAATTACTCCAATCTGTTACTGACTATTAATTCTTAATTATAAATATTTTTTGATAAAGTCTTTCCACTCCTAAGGCTAATAATGAAAATTGAAATTTCAAGCATGTAGACAAAACCTTGATCTTATATCAACTTTCAATGTCAAGATTAAAATCAAGTTTTAATACTTAGATAAACAATCCTGAAATCTATTATTTTACATTTACTCATAAATAAATATGATCTACTTATATGCTGATTTTCATTAAAATCTATGACATGTCAGTTACAGCTGATTTGCTCATTTAGCATGGAATGACCCAAAACTATAGAGATAAATTCTCCTATTTATATATTATGTATTTTTGTTTAATTTCAGTTATTATTATAAGCGTTGGGCGAAATAATTAAAAAACTAATCACTCATCTAATAAGTAATAAAATAAATAAATAAGTAAATAAAGAATTATTATTTTTCGTTCATGATAAACTTTGAACAGCTTTCATGGACCAGAAAAATCACTATTTTAGAAATTATTGTTTTAAAAATCACTGTCAGTAGAATGCATAAGAAATAGATTTTATGTCACCGAAGTGAAATAATTTTTCCAAAAAGGTCATTTTCATCAGGAGGCGAAATTATTTAAAAGTAGCTAATAAGTATATTAAAAATAATGATTTACATAATATTGTTAAATACAAAACATATATATAGTCCTTTTATTTTCTTTTATCTATAATATGTGAAAGTATCGTAATTGAAAAAAATTTTACTTCCGGTTTTCAACGGAAGTTATACGTTTTAGGGTACAGAGATTCCGAAAAACACATTTTTATAAAATATCTGTCTGTCCGTGTTTATTTGTGTATCTTCTTTGTGTCATTAAAAAGTGTATGAAATTATATATAGAACTGAACCAAATTTCATAAATATGTTTTTATATATGGCCAGCATATCCCAGTTGAATTTGGGGATATCCCCGCCAGGAGTGGGCGGTGCGATAGTGAATTTTGTGCTATTTTCATTATTGTAACAACGGAAAAAGTGCAAAGTTATCATAGAATCCAAGCAAACTCCATATACATGTTTTTGACTATACACGTCAGTCTCCAATAAAAAATGAGGATAAACTACCTGTAGGGGGCGCTGTAATAGCGACTATTGTGCGATTTTCTCGATCTTTCGCAGATTCAGTAAAGGGCTTATGGATATTTTTTAACGAAATTTTATATTTGTATGTAATGTAATAGGTTGAGGTTTGTATAAAATGTTGAAGAAAATCTGCCTGAATGTGGCGCTGTGATCGGACTTTCGGGACGGCACAGCGATACACCAAGCTCTTGTGCTGTGAGCCCTGCAGTGTTAAACATTTGCAGTAAACTGTGCCATTCGAACTTTTTTATATTAAAAAAGAAATGTTAAATAACCGCAATTAAACTCTATACTGGTCGTAATAATTGAAGTAATATGGTGAGAATAGTGTTAAATAACGATTATGTAGCCGTTTTCTATAAAAACGGTCGAATGGCTGGACAATTTGCTGCAAAATTTTAATCGTGTGTATGTGTGAGGAGATGATATGATAAGAACAAGTTAACAGAGAAGATGGGAAATCACCCTATTGGACAATCTAGATTTAATTTTTACTTCGACTGTGTATAGTTTAGAGTATTCAGAATTTATATATTAGAGAATTTTTTTGACTCGTATTATTTAAATAATGTGATGTAATATGACTTTTGTTAATCTAATGTTTAATACATTTGAAAATAGTTGTAAATTGTTTTCAATTTCAATTCGTGTCTTTCCCCCAGTTATTTGATTAAACTAAGTTATTGAGTAACTTTTTTATTAAAAATTGAAGCATAATATTACAGCACACTATAGAAAATTCTCTTTTGAGAATAACGTGCGTAGCAATAACTGGCCAAACAAGCCTTATTTCTTTAACTATGGATATTTATGAATTTCACTATTAGATGCCTGACTAAAAAGTCGGTTGCTATTTTTATCGCACAAACATCACTTCAAAATGTTGCATAATTCAATTTTTACATAATCGAATAGTGGAAAAGGATACAATATTGAAAAAAGGAGAATGTCGCCTTCCAACTAACATTGCTGAAAATCATCATATAAAAATTAGACAGGTGTCAACAGACTAACAGTAAGAATGTCTACTGATTAATCAAATACTTAAATTATGATTCGGGTGTCGTCTACATTATGCAATTTTAACAAACTTTAAAATTTTCAATACCAAAACCTAATATTCTGATCATATTTGAGATCTTCTGTAAACTCTACCGTATTCCAAACGGAAAGTCATTCATTCGGTTACTTTAGAAATTATGCAAGTTAAAAGTTTTGAACTAATAATGTTAAATTAATTTTTGATCTATTGAAAACGTTCATCGCAATGTGAGTAATTTTTTTAAACTTTAACTGATAAACTATTAACCGGAATGAATTGTAATTTTGGTTTCTCATCTCAGAAAGTTCTAGATATTGATTTATCTTTTAAAAAAAACATAGGTTACAATTCATATTTTTTAGAATAGTAATTTGATTATATACAAATTTTGAAAACAACTTTCGAAAAAAAAAAATAATATGATTTGTAATTAATTATTTTTTAAAACAGAAATTGATTTCTAGAATCTTTATATATGTGAATTCAAAATTACAACTCAATCCGCCGGTAGCTTTTGAATTATGTTTAAAATTTTACCCAAATCTATTTTGCAGCGATTTAAAATTAATTTAAGTTTAGGACTTCTGAAGATTAAACCAAACATTATTTTCAAAAACCTATCTTAACAAAGGATATTAGTTTGCTAAAATAATGTAAATTAAGTAATGTCAGAGCTTCTAAAATTGGCGCTTCATTGTTCAGAAGATTTTAAAGAGGACAAAAATTAATCTTAAGATACCTCACTTTGTCTTAAAATTTAATTTATGTCAAGGAAAATTGAGATTTTCATTTTAGGTTGAGCT
Organism: Maratus michaelseni; assembly: GCA_963931845.1. Taxonomy (NCBI): domain Eukaryota; kingdom Metazoa; phylum Arthropoda; class Arachnida; order Araneae; family Salticidae; genus Maratus; species Maratus michaelseni. The sequence goes on along the minus strand of OZ007591.1, from coordinate 285,290,092 downwards.
TAAAATAATGTCAAGTTAATTTCAATTGTTTAAAAAATACTTTGCATCAGCATATTCTTGGAATGGTATTTTAAACTGTAATTTTGATTTACTGATTTATAAGTGTACGATTTTCAACTGACGAATTGTTAAAGGATGAGTTATAAACTTCAGTTTAATATATGAAAGATAATTGATTGTGTCTTCCAATTATTTTTCGTTTATTGGAAAGAGAATATTGAGGTTAATGATTCGTATTGTTTGGTGTAGTTTCAGTGCAGTTTCATCTTTCAAATAAAATGAAATCAGTTCAAATGGTTTTCAGTTTCAATACGGCATGTATTCGTTAAATTGTGCATGCCACGATTATAAATATATGCAAGAAATATTTTACACAAAAATACGTACATAAATATATATTCGTTAATTAATTGAAGTAAAAGATGAAAACAATATTATTACAATTTCTAATATCGGGGAAAATTTATTGGCAATAATTTTAAAAGTACCGATTTCGGATAAAGGTTATTTATTAATTCATAAATTATTCATTATTTTAAGAATTAATTAACTAAACTACAAAACTTCTAATAAATAGTTACGGAATTTACAGCCGCAGCCTAATTTAAAGGCTATCTAAAATATATTGGGTAAATACGTACAGAATATTTATAAATAACATATATTTAAATAAAATTTAGAAAACCAATTTCTATAAACAGCAGTAAATATTTATTGGGCTCATGACAGATCTTCAAAGAATTTACGTTTATTGTTAATTTGATCATATTATTCATAGATGTAGTTAAATGTAAATTTCTTCTTAAAGTTCGTTTATATAAATTTATTTATACAACAAAATTCAATATTAAGTAAATATTTCTTAAATACACAAATTGTTATCATTAGTTAATTACTTGAATATATCATATGTATAATGAATATATGAATCATATTTTCTAATATTTCTATTTTTATACATTTTCCATATGATTTGAATACTACAGAATCTAAATATAATAAAACCCAGTATAAGGATTCCGGACCGAACCCAACCAAAACAATGAATTGGAAATCTAAATATAATAAAACCCAGTGTAAGGATTCCAGTCCAAAACTATCCATACAATGAATGGAAAACAATGGATTCTTTTTCATTGTTGCAGAAAAAAGATAAATATTGTAACATATTCAGACACGTGGATTCATGAACACGTATTTTTTTAATAGCACCTATTGGGTCTATTTTTTATTTATGCATGTATGAAAAGTTTATGCCGGTGAAAAGGATGTTATGCTTAACTTAAAAGGTGTTTTTATACTGATAAAAAATATATATATATATATTATACCAAATAATATTTTGCCAAAATGATGTAATTTTCAATGATTTTTTAATTGTTAATTATAAAAATTTGAATTAGGCCCATTATTGGTTACTTCATCTGATTGCATAGATTGATTACATGTTTGCGATTGCTTTAAAAAGAACTAAATTATATGTAAGATAAATTAAACATTTAATTAAGAATTTAAAAAAGTAGTATAGTCAAACCTCGTTAACATGAACACGCTTAACGTGAATTACTTTTAGCACGAACTGTTTCCGATTGCCCCGTCCAGTTGTACGTAATGTATTTAAGTTCGGATAACACGAACTACTTTTAACATAGACAAAAAAAGTGTCCCCTTGAGTGTTCGCGTTATCGAGGTTTGACTGTATTTCAGAAAAACTAAAATTGTTAAGAGTAGTATTATGGTAAAACTAAGCTAGGCTGCCAAAGGCCGCGTACTTCAACGCCGATTATAGGTTCTAGAGAACCCTTGCGGGTGCTCCTCTAGGAGTGACCCACAATACCCGGGGCACCTCACAGGAGAGCCCTTCGGTCAAGACAGATAACTAAACCTGCGCATCACTCCTCTGCACCCAAGACTTTGACGACATGTTTTTCCGCGAATTGTGTTGACTCCCAGAACTATTAGGACACCAACATTCACACTTGTCGAAAACAAAAAACATATTTCTGGATTAAATGAGATGTGACAATAATAAGTAAATAATTGGATTCTTGTAGCTGGTGATCAAAAATCAATTACAGAATAGTACAGTGATTTTCAGAGTTCGTTGGTTGCGACGTAAAAGGAATGCAACGCCCACTTTAAAAAAGGAGCGGGAGAAATGAGTCCTCGCTAACAGGGCCCTTCCTGAACAGAGTCTAAGAGGATAAATCTCTCGAAAAGAGGACGGGAATAAATATCTTCGCCGTCCTTATGTACTGGAAACTGTCAATACTTAGTACGCAAGGATGTTTTGCTGATAGATGTCAACCTTGAAACATTAGCCAGGATATACACTTCCATCAAGTGCCAAAGACAACCGCCAGAATATTTTCACCCAGAACTATCGGCTCCGTTTTTTCTTTATCTTATTGACTTAATCCTAACTCCTTTCTCTGACTAAACTAACTGCCTGACTTTGCCATTTTTCTTTCTAATATATCTCTTTATCATCATCTAGAACAATGGAGGTTCCTCTAGCCAATAGAAGCCTTGAAAAGTGAGATCACTGACAAAGTCTATTATTATTGGAGAAGGAAAGTTCCTCCCTGTGCCACACTGATAATACTTTCACTTTGGGACCTTACTCACCTCGTGGGACGGTGAGATGAAACGTTTTGCTTTCATTAGTGATTTCATTATTCCTTCAGTTTCAAAAATCTTCAAGATTTTCGACAGATATACAGATATTTATTCTCATTATTGGATATGATGAAGCGAAAGTTTTGATATTCGGCGCCGATTATTGGAGATTAAAATCTGAGCCGATTAAAATCTGAGGTAAATCCATATTACATGTGATTCTCCTATACCTGGATTTAGGCTGCAAAACAAGAGTTTCGAGTGAGATATAGGGAATATTTCATGGCATATAATCAGACTAAATTTAAGAGCAACGAAAATAACGTGCTTTGATATGGTACCTTATCAAACACAAAATACTAAAAATAAGATATTTTGTAATCTGATTTTTCTTATTAATCATTTTTTTCTCTGATTGGTTACATAAAAAGTAACTTAAGAAAAAAAGTCAAAACCATATTTTCTTTCTGTTAACATCTCAGTATAAACAACTTCTTTAACTATAAAGGAAAACTTTATAGAAAAGTATCTGGTCCTGTCATGGACCGAAAATGGGTCTTATCTATAATCATCTGTTTTGTTTATTATTATTTAATTTCAATGTTTTTTATACAGGATAATAATTGACTTGATTTTTTTAAATATTTTTTAAACGCATGTTGGATTAAAATACAGATTTTTATTCTCTGTTTGTAGTGTCTATTTTCAAGATGATCCTGTATCTTAAAATTTAAATATGTTATTGATATGGAACACAGGGAATGGATATCAAAGTACTGTTTATATTTTTAAATAAGTTTTCGTAAGCATTATTTTAAAAAAGTAGTATCTCCGCGCAATCGAATACTATATGAGGGATTTATTTCCCATTCGGAAAACTAAATAATTATATAAAGATGTATACATTCCCCCCCACCCCTCTCAGCAGACTTCATGGAACTGCTTCAAGAGGTCGATGACTCCTTGAAGATGGCCAAAGGAGAATATGGATGGATTCATGTGCTAATGCTAGTTAAATTGAACATTCAAACAATATATTTCGATAGGTATTTCTGTGAATATTTTTCCTAAACTTTTTGCAATATTAGTATTATTTATTTATTTTAATATGTAATCTTGGGGGGGGGGGGGGGTACACACTAAGACAAAATAAATATATTATAAAAAGTCTTACCGGTTTGTGTGGGGAGGAAAGGGTAGCTTCCCGATTCCTTTTTTTCAATTCGACTAATTTTACTCAACACATGAAGCCTAAATATATGGAACCCGATTATGGAAGATGAAGCCTCATTTTTTGTCAATAATGAATCTGAATGATAATTTCGTCAAAATAGTCAGCTATACCTAAGTTGACTTCAGTTATGGCTATTTATTTTTGCGATATTTTGCCTAGTATCACGAAGTTTGGCGAAAATTTGACACTGGCGAGTACGAGTGGGTTGACAATGATCTCGGTGGATACGTTGGTGTGTCCTGTATAGATGATCTGTCACATCATAATCGATTCATAAATACGAGTTTTATAGCATGAAAAAGCTTATATATATATACAGGGTGTTTCACAAAGGCCCCCTATCTTTAAAAATCAATAACCCAGAAACGGTGATAGAAACATGAAACCAGTGGTATGTCTATTAAAAAAATCGTAAGAATCTTATACGTAAATCTCAAAATTTAGTTAAAAATAGCACCGATAGAAGGCGTTGCGAGCGTTAAGAATCCTTCTAAAGAGAGTTCGGAAGCATAGAAAGGCTAGTCGTAGAAGATTTCGTCATTGAAATCTGGCCGCTATTAGCGTATAGTGAAAATAATTCCGAAAGTGGTGTATACCGTGGAGGAACGTACGTTTATTGTTTTGGAGTATCACCGAGTCTTACTGCCACAAGGAGAAGTTTTCAAACGCAATTTCAAATCGCAAAAGGCCCAGATGGATAAACAATTCGTGAGCTTAAAAAAAAATTCAACAGACAGGCAACGTGACCGATGCGAATTATTTTCACTATACGAAAATAGTGGTCAGATTTCAATGGCGATATCTTCGACGACTAGTCTTTTTATGCTTCTGAACTATCTTTAGAAGGATTCTTAACGCTCTCAGCGCTATCTATCGGTGCTATTTTTAACTAAATTTTGGAATTTACGTATAAGATTCTTACGATTTTTTTTTTTAAACATACCACTGGTTTCATGCTTCTATCTATCACCGTATTCGGGTTATTGATTTTTAAAGTTAGGGGGTCCTTTGTGAAACACCCTGTATGTGTGTGTGTGTGTGTGTTGACGGGGAATTTTGAACGGTCTGGGGTGTCAAGATAGGTGAAAATGTACCAAAATTTGCAAGAGTTATTTACCTCCGGATGGCTGCAATAGGTAATTTTCAGGTTTTTGTAATGGAAGCTGCCTAATAACAATAATTTCTTCAAAAACTGCAGTACTTGAAAAAAAAATAATGAGAAATTGAGAAATAATGAGTATTGAAATTCCTTCTTTAATAGTAAAGTAAATAATATAAAGATCTTATTACCATTTTTATAGCTATATTTACAATTATGTTTCTTAAAAAAATAATTTCTTTATATAGGGAAATTGAGATATCTTTATCTGACATTTATTATTTTCTATCGTATTAAAAAAGTATCCAAACATAATAAAGTTCCTTAAAGCAAAATATAAAATGGAAAGTTAATAATATTTTAGTCAATATCAAATAGATAACTTTACTACTGCGCATTAAATGGAGTATGAAATTGGAAAAGACCAGCTAGCACAAGATTTATATTTATGCTTATATTGAAACAGTAATTTTCAAACTTTCTGTTTCCTTTAACGGCATCCATTAAATACATTCCGTCCCTATGTTCACAAAAGAATCTATAAAGTTACATAAACATGTATTTTTTTTTTTTAATATTAAAATTAAAATTACCTTTTTTGAAGTATATTATATAAGAATACGTGTAAAAAAAGTAAACTGGGTATTATGTTAACTGTCATCATTTGAATATAATGTACTAATTATTATTTCTAACCATAAAATAAATCTACTTTTTATTTTATTTTATTCAATAAGATTTTAGAGATATTTCTGAAAGAGAAGTAACTTATAAATTAGTATGAAATTATTGGTACATGTGGATTAAAAAGAAAAATTGCATTTGTTTAGTGGTTTAAATGATAAATCGTAAGTGCTAGAGATATTAAGAGTAAAAGATTATAAACATGAATTTAAAAAAATATATATCTTCATGTATAATCATAAAAATAGTCTAAATATATTATATCGAGAGTTCCATGCGTCTTGCCATGGCATTAGATATTCTCTTACACCTTATATAATTTCATAAAAATTATAATTTGTTGTTCGATCATGCAAGACTACCAGTGTTAAGAGTAGTCTACCAGTTAAGGGGTAACACCACTTTTGTTGTTGTTGCTTAAAGTACATTTCATACACAACAAAATCATGTTTTAATTTTTTAACTCGAAAAGAGCAATTTCGAACCTCTCGAAGCCGAACGTGCTACAGCGAATAAACAGTAATGAAAATCTTAAACGCTATTTTTTTAGAACAGCATTGGTGGGCACACGAGCTCCGCCAATTTACAATCAATCAGTTGTTTGTCTCCTTGTTCTAATTAAGTCTACTGTTGTTATAATATTCACCACTAAACCTTAATTTTCCGAAGCACCACAGCCCATCAACTGTCGAACAACACTTTTTAATTTATCAACAAAAATAATACCGTTTATAGCTTTAATATACGTATAATTTTTTTTCTGTAAAAAGATTTTTTAAAAAAATCGAAAAAGGATATATATATACGATACATACTTGAATATATATTTCATTTACATATTTTCAGTCGTATTTTTGACTGATAATTACATAAAACAATTGGAAGATATACAGTAAATAAAAACATATTATTTTCCTCCAAAAATGGTTTTCTGAACGTTAATTTATTGTCTATATATAAAAAACTTTCCTTAAAAACTGATGGTTGCATGTTATCAAAATATATAAATTTAAGTTTAACTTAATTTAAAAATGACAACAGTAACATCAAATTAAGATGACCGTATTTCTTTCAGCAAAAATAGTTGGAAAATATTTAATCTTTGATTTACCGTGTGCTTCACAGGATATAGCGAAAATTTTAGTTGAATAACAATTCAACAGGTATAGCTAGTGCATGAATTTGTGCACGCATGCGCTGGGACCAAAAGGAAAGTTATTTATGAATTTCGGTTACTGCCGTAGAATTTATGTTTTCGCAAAAATTTACCAATATTCGATCTTGGGTTCCACTCGCTGCCTGGAAAAACCGTAGCTCAGTTGGAAAAAGTTAAATTCGTATGATATTTTTACCAATCAGTATGATTGAGTTGAAAATAAATAATTTTTTAACATTAGAAAAACAAAGTATTTTATTTACCTAATTAATTCAAAATTAAATTAAAGGACATTAGATATTACTAAAATAATACGAATTAGTACTATTTATTACGAAGTTATATACAGGGTGATTAAAAAAAAACTATCCCGATATATGAGCCCCTAACTGTCATACCGTTCACAGAAACTGAATGAAATTCTGGCCTAAAGTATTTTGAGGTATGCGCTCGAGAATCACGTGAAAACAACAGTTAAATTCTAACAGTTACGGTTACAGTGACAAAATTTCGAAAATTTCAAATGGCAACACCTACTTTTTTTATTGAAATGTGATCTTCATAGAGAAAAACCATAAAAAGCGTTGGAACGGTACCTGTAGCACGAAAATCACCGGCGCTCGGCAGACTAAGAAGAAAAGTGAAAACAACCAATAAAGGACAGAGAAGCAACAGAAAGTAAAACATTTTATTGTTCAGTGCTATCCACCATCTGCCGCATGTAAAGTGTCGTCGTGTGTGAAATGGAAAATGTGTGAAACACAATAAATTGTTTTCTTTTAAGTTGCTTCTCTGTCCTTATTGGTTGTTTTCACTATTCTCCTTAGTCTGTCTAGCGCCGGCGATTTTCGTGCTACAGGTACCGTTCCAACGCTTTTTATGGTTTTTCACTATGAAGATCACATTCCAATAAAAAAAAGTAGGTGTTGCCATTTGAAATTTTCGAAATTTTGTCACTGTAACAATAATTGTTAGAATGTCACTGTTGTTTTTCACATGATTCTTGAGCGCATACCTCAAAATACTTTAGGCCAGAATTTCATTCAGTTTCTGTGAACGGTATGACAGTTAGGTGCTCATATATCGGGATAGTTTTTTTTATAATCACCCTGTAGAGAAGAACCCATTATGTGTCAGTAACTCATTAGAATTTGCTGTTTCTCAAATAATGTACAAATATAAGAAAACCATTTCCTTTCAAAAAATAATGAAAAAAGTTAAATTCGTATGATATTTTTACCAATCAGTATGATTGAGTTGAAAATAAATACATTTTTAACATTAGAAAAGCAGAGTATTTTATTTACCTAATTAATTGAAAATTAAATTAAACGACATTAGATCTTACTAAAATAATACAAATTAGTACTATTTATTACGAAGTTGTATAGAGAACAGCACATTATGTGTTGGTAACTCATTAGAATTTGTTATTTCTCAAATAATGGACAAACATAAGAAAAACATTTCCTTTCAAAAAATAATGAAATGCTTGTATTCTTTTAACAAAATCTTGCTTGCTTTGAACAACTCTTTCTTATAAAAGTAAATGAATTCATTATAAGTAATGACAATTCGTGATTTCCAATAATTCTATTATTACATTAATTATTTAAATAAATAAATTTCCTAGAAGACCATATTTTCTTCAGCAGTAGATCGCAACTTTTTTCAATCACGCCCCACCAAAACATCTATAAAATCATGATGACACCCTTAGTTGCGCCATTTTACATCTTTCTTGGGGGGGGGGGGGGTAGGTTGTTTTTTATGGAGCAGCTGAGAAACAATCGATACAGTTTTACTTAAACATATTATTGATTAAATTTTCACAAACCTTTTGTTTACGAGTAAGGACTGACGAGTATGTTTATATTAATTGATATCACAATTTCCAAAAAAAAAAAAAATAATAATAATCAAGTGTGTGTGTGGTACTTTTTGTTGTAAAGATCGTAGTATAAATGTATGACAGATATTATTTTAAAAAAAAGTGGTAAGACTAGAACAAAAAAAATAGTTCAGTGGGGCTTATATGTCCCGACCCGTGGTCCTATCTTTACGGCTGCTCGCCAGTCAACTTCCCGATTCCCCTCGCTAATGTTATTCCTATGGGCGTAGGATGCCTTCGTACTTTTAAAATATCTCCTCTGGAAATTAATATTTTGAACTTCTGTTTTCTGTGTACTATTCTTAAAGAATGTCTCTTTTTTTCTTAGTTATCGAAATATTTCTAAACTATATGCTTGATTTATATTTTTATGTGTTAAAATCTTAGCGAAAATTAATAAGATCTTAACATTTCATATAAAATTAAGTCTATATTTTAGAAAACAAATGACAACTAAGAAAAAAAAGAGACATCCTTTAAGAATTGTACAAAGAAATCAGAAGTTAAAAATATTAATTTCCCGAGGAGATATTTTAAAAATAATCTTAAATATTGCATTCCGCCAAAGAGAACAGGGTTGTATGTTCGTTTTAAATATATTTTACTTCAAAATGAAACGCCTTTAAGTAATATATTTTGTATTGTTACGAATTTTAATTTACAGTGCACGTGGATTCAAGATATAAATATATTGTTTTATTTTTATATATTAATTTTATCTTTTGTTTTATTAATAAAAAATAAACATTTCGTTTACTCTATGCATAAATATGTCATGTTAATATCACGGACACTTTTTTTGATGACATTGTATTTTATATTAAATTTAGACAAGGAAACCGAAAATTCCATACAAGAAATTTAATGAATACTTTATGTATTTATTATCAGTGTAAATGTACGTTGGTACAATATTTTCCCCTTAACAAAGGCTTTTCTTAAAAAACTTTTCCTTTTTCTAATACTTTAGCATCAATTAAAAAAATATATATATTATAAAAACATTCTAAAATTATATGGTAAAAGTTACTGTAGTTCAAGCTGGGAATTTTGTTCTGATACAAATGCTTTTCCCGATTAAATGACAGAAAATGCTTTTGATCAAAACAATTGAATATCTAGGAACTTTTATTTGAATTCGTGAATTGCCGATGCGAAAAAATCTGAACGTTTTTTAACATAATTTTAAAAGTTCGAATAAATAATTTTCCGTCCATTAATATTGTGATTTCAACAATATTGTGAACTAAACTAAAAATAATTTGATATAAACTGTTAGAAATTCCAATAAGTTCTATTTAATTGCAGGATAAATATTTCAGCAATATTTGCATGTACACTGTTAAAAATCTGCAGCAAACTGTCCAGTCATTTGACCGTTTTTGTAGAAAATGGTCACATAACCGTAATTTAACTATATTCTGACCGTATTATTGCTCATTTTATGATCAGAATATATTTAAATTACGGTTATGTAACCGTTTTCTACAAAAACGGTCAAATGACTGGACAGTTTGCTGCATATTTTTAACAGTGTAGCTGTGCTTTTTTTATCGGTTAAATTCTAGTTTCTAAAAGAAAGAGTCTCTGGAAAATAATCAAAAAAATTGTACTGCATTCTTTCAAATAATATGAAATTGTCAGTACAAAAAATATGTAATTGTCATTACAAAAAATATGTAATAGTATTACTTTAAAGTTTACTATTGCAATGAAAATCTTTGTATCTCAAGAAACATACAAATTGCGCAGTACTAATTTTATTTTACTTAATTATATATATGCAGGGTGTCCCGTCTTATCGTTGACCGGCAACTAATTTCCTAAACTGGTACTTTTAGATGTATAGTTCCAATTGTAAAAGGGCCCACTGATTCCGAGAGATTAGCATGCTATCATCAAAATGAATGTTTGGATCGATGGCCGTTTCAGGTGGAGTAATTACCCATTGCTTTCTGGATTTTCCTTGTGTCAGAGGGACTATTTGGATCCCTTTAAATGTCCTCTGTTTACAGCAATATCATCAATACTGCCGATGCTCAACCAAGTCTATCTGTACATCAATCCATCAAATTTCAAAATTATTTCAAACATGACTTCATCATATGAAAATAAGCGAATATATTCATTTTTTAAAAAAGACAGAAAATTTAAATTGTATATAGTCCCAGATTTCTATAATTTATATTTAGAAAATCTATTTTTTACTCCAATAAATAAAGCAGTAAAAAAAAATAAGCTCTAATATAAGAATAATTTTTTCTACGACCAAAGCTTACCGAAGTTTGTTACTTTGAATGTTACGAATTTCCAGCATTTTCTGGCACTAAAAACACGTTTTGTTCCTAAAATTTTCGAAAATTCTTAAAATACAATATATCAAATTTTGATGAGATTTGATCGTAGAAGAATAGAGTTTTACATGTTAAAGCATGTGGAAAGTTTTTCTAAATATAACTTATTATAACCCAGGAATCATATAAAAATTTAAATTTATTAGCTTTTTCAAAAATAAATGGATTTTCTTATCATGAAGAAACACTTTTGCCATTCGAGCTATATCTCCAAAACTGTCGGTTTAGGTATTAACTATTGGTAAACGATAAGAAAAGATATCCTACGTACAAATGATTTCATGACTGAATAACCACATGTGTATGAGAAATATGAATCTTAAACGTTTCTATACACATTTTTGTTCATATCATATGTATTTTAATATATATTACAATTTAAATGAATCACGTAATTTAATTTAGTTAGTATTTATAAAAAAATATTGGATAATCTATTCGCAATTTTCTCGATACACAAGAAAATCTTTTCAAAAATCAGTTAAAAAATAATTTAAAAATGTGTCCTTCCCATTTAGAAATCAAGTACAAGAATATTTTTATTCGCATTCGTAATTATTTCTATTATTGTGTCATATTTAAAACTTTAGAATAAAGTACAGAGCTAATATAACTACTAAATAGTTTCTATTTTAGTTAAATTGAACAGTTGAATGTTTATGGCATTTCCCGAGCTTCCTGATTGACGCCAGGTTTACGCCTAGGCATAGCTGTGTAAAACGTTTCAGTTAAACATATATAATTTTCCTAAAATTTGTTCTTCGATTAAAAAAAAATTCTAGACAGTTTTCACAGAAACATGGTTTACGTAAATTCATATAAAATAGAAATATAGAAATTATTATTATAAATTGGAAATGATTTATTTATCTATATACCATATCTAGGAATGTGATAACGGTCACATGATAAAATATTTATTTAAAAAAACGGTTCAGGGACGTATGATTTAATATTTTCAAAAATAAAAGACAAACAAAAATCCATGAAAAAAAAGTATGTAGATAAAATACAACCTAATTTATTTTTGTTTTATTAACAATTTTGTGTTCAATATGTATTTATTATTTTTTAATATAAACTATGAAAAAAAGCTCCATAAGTTAATTTTTATACTAAAAGCATACCCCAGAAATATTTTCTTTTCTATATGAGTATCTTCCTCAAACAAACATCGGACATAGCGTCCCACAAATTAAAATTTGTAATTTTGAAAATTAAGTTAGAGCTAAAATAGCCTACAGATTGACTTTAACCCATCTTACCAAAGCTCCTGAAAATTTCCCCAGGAGCACCAATCCATTCAAAATTCCTTCTGATAGTAAAATGACATGATCAGGCGTTTCTGGGCAAGATACTTTAAGGATTTTCTGAGGATTGAATTCCTTGCTTGTTCTTACGTAGAAGCCTACATGGATGATATTCCTGACGAAGTAGGAAGGAAGTGATTGTGCTGCAGCCATCTCGAGGGGTATTTTGATACTATAATAACTTCATACTGTTTTATCAAGTGTTAATTAGATTTAATTGGGTTCGATTATTTAATTGTTTATGTTTATAATACTGGCTATTCGATTTATTTCTATTTATTCACTTTTCGATGTCGCCTGATTTCTTGTTTGTAATTGATTAAGCTTATGATAATTATTCCTAGTACCAGGTGTATATCAGTGAGCAACATTGACTGATATTTTCAAAGATTTTATGTGTATAATTATTTGTAAAAATTTTTAAAGAAAATATTTTTAAACGATAATCTTAAAAAAAAATAAACAATATTAAAAAATATACATAAACTATTTATCATGATAATAATACTTTCGGAGTTTTATGTTGCGTCGACTAATAATAATTACCAGTTGATTTTTAAGTACGTTAAGTGATTTCGAAGATTTTTAAATTCCTCTGATATCACTTCCCATAATCTTCTGAGAATTTCTTCAGGAGGACCTAAGCGATGTCCTCGGGAACTCTCCGGATGCTAAAAAGCGGATATTTTATGTTCTTGAGGATCTCCTGATGACATTTTTTGCGTAGCTAAGAATTCCTGGGGAATGATGGTTTTGTCTTATAATGTTCCTGAGGATGCCCTGAGGAAGGAAATGCGCTATATAGAAAACAGTTCTGCACCTTTACAACAAGAGTAGCGTAATATCTGCGCAGAATTAATTACTTTACCTCTAAATAAGTAAAAATGTAAGCAGGTAATTTTCAAACTTTGAAGATGGGTTCACAATTCCGTTGTTGTTCTTAAATTTAAAAATTACACAATGTTTGAAGTATGAAACATTTGGAAAAGAGACAAGTAACTTTCATAGGACTGCACAGGACATCTGAACCTTGACTCAAGAAAAACTGATGGTTTTTTTTTTATCGAAACCAGTACTCCATGTCGTTGAATATCATTTGCAGCAAGACCCAGCCACAGGGCATGCTGCCGAAAAAAATTAATTTCTATCAAAATTTAGTTGCTTCGTCTGGTGCTTCCCAAGTAGATGATTTTCCTCTCTTGTGGGTTTTAGAAAACTTGCGCTTTTTAAAAATTATTGATCAATTCGTGTTTTGCGTAGATAAGTGTCAAGAAATTAATAAGAATTATTTTAGTGATTTCATTAATTTGCCTGTCTGCTCATCCGTGCTAAAACTTGCTAAAATATACTTTTTCAGCTATGAAGTTGTATGTCAAAAGGACTCACAATATATATTCGCATTTGAAAAATATTTTCGTAACGTTTATTGCTCATTTACACGGATATACAAAAGAATCCGAATACGTTATGGCTTGAGGATTGTAATATTTTAAAGTGCACTTTACTGATATTATTTTATGCCGAACAGAATAGAATTGATGTATATTATTGAAGTTCACAACAGAACGCTCTGTATAAATAATGCATGCAAAGTAAAATTTTCGTCTGCGCAAAATATTTTAGGTACATTACATCCTATGGGTGGAAAGTGTCAGAAGTTAATTTTTAGTTGTAGTATGTATTTTCCAGCTAAACTAATTTTGTGTTCACTATGTGTTACCCGATCATCTTATATTATTAGAAGAGCTTTATCTGTATGGAATTACATTTAACATTTACTCTGTAATCATATTTGTTTTGTGGGAAAATACTTTATTTTAAATCGTAAAATACGATTTTTTATTTAATAAAGAACCTACATCTATGAATTATTTTTTTCTTGTTATTTAGTATAAGTTATGTAAATATAAAAAATAGAAATACTTTTCAAAATTACGAACATATGCAAAGAATAATGTTAAACTTTCATATATTCTGAAGGAATAAAAAGTTTCAAATGTTTCAGCAGAAATGTATTCTAACGCAATATTCAAAATCTATAGATAAAAGATAAATAAAGCATCCTTTACGTATCCCCAGTAAAGAATACCTCTCTAAAGTGAGTTATTGCACATGCTGTTTCTCACGAAACAATTTAGTAAGGCGCCTTATTTGTGGAAACAATTTTTACTTCGAAAGAATTAAATTTAAATATAACTATGTTTATTTATTTTTATTTTTTTAAATAATATTTAACCGTAGAACATAAAACGTTAGCATTTAAACTTATTAACATAAATGTGATTATGCGGTAGTATTATTTAATTATCGTCGGAAAATATGACTAACAAAATAATGTTTTAAACAGCACGAATAATTTGTAATCTTGAAACACCTATCAGGATTAATTTAAAAAAAAATATCTGAATTTTCTGACTCGTATTTAATTGAAAAGGTGACTGTATAAAACAAGTTTATACCAACCAGTTTTGCCATACGTAATCTCGGTTGCCAAAACTGCCTATTCTTCGAACAGTTCAGTTCCCATACGATCTGAACTGTTAACAAACATTGATTCAGTGATCGAACATAAATTCGGTTCTTGACCTGTAAAATGTCACCGAAAAATAAATCGAATGGGAAAACATACCAAACTCAATCGAATTAATGGGGTTTTGTTTGTTTATTTTTCCATTATTTTTATTTTTATGATCGCGGAACGATCATATATCAGATAGCGTTATCGTACACTGTAAAAAAAATTCAGAAACGTTTCAGAAAGCATGAGAGGCATCTGCTGAATAATACTAACGCAAAGGGTTTCGATTCAAGCCGAAAAATGTTTCGACCAAAACACGGAATCTTTCCGATTTGTAATGAAATGTTTCTGAAAATAACGGGAACCATTCATTACTTATCGGAAATGTTTCTGAATATATATGAAACCTTTCTGAAGACGAGAAAATGTTTCTAAATATATAGGAAACCTTTCATTACGGATAGGAAATATATGATATATTCTGAAATCTTTTGAAATTATAATCCCTCCTCCCTGATCCAAAACAGGAATTTTAAAGGAATATTTGAAAAGATAAGAATTTGCGTTGTTTTAAATATTCCAATCAAGCTTTTGTTTATGATGATTCTGT
Source organism: Maratus michaelseni (assembly GCA_963931845.1). Lineage (NCBI taxonomy): Eukaryota > Metazoa > Arthropoda > Arachnida > Araneae > Salticidae > Maratus > Maratus michaelseni. The sequence goes on along the minus strand of OZ007591.1, from coordinate 285,274,617 downwards.
TTTCTATGCAAAATTATTCGATATGTTGCGTGATATTTTTCAGTTTATATCAGTATTTTCATGAAATATGTTTTAACTCCAATATTTAAGAATATTCACACAGTGAATATTGGGGAATGGAGATATTTACCTTGATTTTTAACAACATATCATGAAATAAAATGTGATATATAAACAACTTCACAAAACAAGTATTTATTTTAAAATATTAAAAAAACTAAATGATATTTATAAATCATATTTATTGAAGCAACATTGTAAAAAACTGAAAATGATAGACAAATGATTTGTATAAATAGTAAAAAAAAAAAAAAAATATATATATATATATATATATATATATATGCTTACTTATATAAATTGTCCTAAATGTTAAAATTAGGAATATTTATTAAAAATATTGATATAAACTAAAAACTATCATGGAATAATAATGAATATAAAACAGAATCATTACAAAAAAAAACATGATTAGAGTATTTTAAACCAATATAAATTCTTACCTTTTCAAGTGTCCTTTCTTTAAAATTGTCGATTTGGACCGTTGGATTAATACTTCCACCGCCAACAACATCCTACAATTACACACACCGGACGGAGGGCACAACAAACAGACGAATTGACGTAGACTTTCGATGCTTCCGGTTCCGGCAATGAGTAAATAGTTGAGAAATACTTGGAATGCGCATGCGTTAGCTAGAAGGAAGTCGGTTTCACTCCACAGCGGAAACGTAACCCAAAAATTCGGAAAGGTTTCTGATGGTTTCAGAAAGTGAAAATACCTCTCAGGTATCCGATGGTATCCCAACTATTTTTTACAGGGTAGCTTTAACTCGATTCATTCATTTTCAGATTCATACACAGCGACATGGCTGAAACAACTACTGTTTCGTTTTATTTCGATTTTTTTTCTCTTGTTTCTTTTCATGGGCACAAATCATACATAGATATGATATAGTGATTTCGGTTCTAACGAATTTAATGCATTTTGATTTTCCTAAAGAGTAATGTTGTCGGGTGGTCCTAATAGTCTAGATAGAAATTGATAATAACCAGAGGGCCCGTGCAAAGATTTCGCACTGAAATCTAATATTTTTAGGTACTTCTCTATTATCCCGTCGAACACTTTTCATAACAAAAAACTACCGACAAACTAAGATTAAATGCCAAAAATGCAGTCCCATTGACTTGATATCAGAAGCATTATACGTGTTTGTTATGTCATTTAGTGGTCTTACATTCGACATTTGCGTATATTTTTCATTATGTTTTACTCATTTAGTAGTTATTTTATTAATTAAAATAACAATTTTGTCCTTAAATTCTTATATTTTATTTATTTATTTATTTATTGATATTCCAATGGCAACGTTCCCCCGTTTATTTGGCGATAGTTTTTTGTTATGAAAAGTGGTTGACGGGATAATAGAGAAATATCATTTTTTATCAATATGTAATATTTATTAGATGCAGGTTTAAACTTCTAAAGAAAAAGCAAGGATAAAATTATCTGCAAACAACATTTAGTTTTTAGTCAAGCCAGAATATCATCTAATTTATTCCATCAAAGTTAGACTAAAAACTGATCCAATATTGCTATAGGAACGCGCGAGGAAAAAAAAATTAACAATCGTATTTTGACCGCATTAGAGGATGACGTCATCAGCTTCGGGAAAAACATGGGACTTAGAAATATAAATCTAAACATTTCAATTTCGCTTTTTAATCATAAGTATAAAATAAACCCGTGCGGTGTTTTTTATAATCATTGCTGAGCATCATATAATGTGGTATTTTATTTTTTTGGCAACAATAATTTCAGGAAAACCTTTCATTTCTTTTAGGAAAACAATGCAGATTTAATTTTTAATTTTCAGCAAATTTTAATCAAAAACATGTTTTAACGAATTGTTAAGTGGGCTATGTCAGAAGCCGGTTCTAAAACCTTTCATATGGTATCGCATTCGTTGTTCTGCGTTTCATATTTTCTTAGAAAAAGGGATGTTGACAGGAGAAATAATATATATGATCATTCTCAATCTCAAATAACTCAAATTCTTGGTCATAAAGGCAGTTGTACTCTTTTTGTTCAATTTGTATTTTTTTTAAGAGATGTTTTGACTTAATGCGCAGTACAGTATCTTACTTCTATATTTCTCTGTATTGTATTGAACACTGATAAACACAGAAACAGAGATACAGAGAATTTTAAAACTGATAAACACAGAGAATGGCGTGAAAGATGAGAACCATCCGTCGTTTATTTTTTCGAACTACTTATGGGACAATATGATATGGATATTGCACATTGTATTTGTAGAATTTTTTTTTTCGAACAAATTATGTTCGGGAATCAAGGTGACTGTATAGTGACTTTACTACACTAATACACAGCCTTAGAAATGAAAAATAAAGTTACTGGTCATAAGAACCTGTAAGCGAGAGAAGGTAGTGAATAGAAGACTGTCTGACTGGTCCTCTAGGTATAATATATTATTTTAAGACAGCCTAATGGATTGTCATTTGGAAAGTCATTTATTTTCCAAGCGTACGACAAGAAACCTTTGATTGTTAGACTTATAAAACCTAAAATGTAAGAGGCTTCAATATAAAAATCCAGAAAGTTGTAAAGTTAGAAATAACAGCTACGAAAATACTTAATCACACAAATAAAATTAAAAAATATATATCACTCTCAAATCGCTTTCAAAATAAACATAACAAATGGATTTTTCTACAACACTGTCAAGATTAAACAAAAATATCTAACTACATAAAGATAAGAAAAAAAATATACGCATTAAAGATTTATGAATATATTTCTTAAACCTATTTCGTAAAACTATAAAAAACATTTTAGTAACAGTTAAAGTAATATCCCGTCTTAACAGGAATCATTCTCAATTTCTTAAATTATTGGTACTTATTCACATGTTAAAATGCTAATATGAAAATAGATAAAATTTAGCACAGATTTCAGAATACATTATCGTATTTTCGCGCATGAGCCGCGTTTTATTCAATTTTATTTGTTTTATTGTTTTCTTTGCTTTCCTTATTAATGACATCAAATCCTTCTTTAAATTCGAGGTACGCATGCTGCATTCGTATTTGAAATTCAATTGGCATTTATGATAATTTTCTAATGGATTCAATCTTTGGGCTAAAATTTTGTATTTAAGTTAACGAAACCACAAAATAAATATTGTGCAGCGCTGTGTTAAATATTACTCACAATAATTAAAATACTAATGATTAAACTAAAAAATCACATTCATCTAATTTATTATAATATTTAAACAATTGTCAGCAAAATTCATAATTCATAAATTGTATGTTAGTGATGCAGTTTTTCCTTGTACGATGTTCATTTTTAATGAGAGACAAAATTGAGCAAAAACAATATAAAGGATTGAAGTAACAATAAGTCTCAATTTTTCAAAATTTCATTTTCTAAAAAAAAAAACTTTAATGCTTTTATAACTTAATTTCTTTAAAGATATTTAAAGTATGTAAAATAAAAAGAATCAACTTAATTCTATCACCGACAAAAGATTCAGCGTAGAATTTATTCGTTATTAAAATACTTTTTAATACATTAATAGAAAACTTACTTTTCATCAGTTTAAAAATGCCATATTAAATTTTTATGAAGAAAAAAAGTGTCAATAATAATTTTCGTAAAATTGAAACAAAAGCTTTTTTTATTACCCTGTGTAGAGGTTTCAGACTAATTTTAAATGTATTTAAAAGTAATTTATGTATTAAAAATTATATTTTCTCTCAGATAATATTATATGTTTGAAAAGGTAAATTTCTATTTTGTCATATATTATATACATGTTATTTAAAAATTTTACTTTCCTTTAAATTATTCTAAATTCCGACATATTAATTATTTTCCTATTTCTTAATAATATCTATTTAAATTTAATTGCCCTTTAAATTCATAACGCGTATATAAAAATTATCTTATTCAAAATCTTATCTAAAACTTTAAGTCAATTCATAAATTTTATCAACTATTCAATCTATAATATTCGGAGAGAATTTTTCATTTCGAATGTTTTTAAAAGCCATTTTGTTATTTTCATTCCACAGAGCTGGCTTCGCGCGCTAGATTTTTTTTTACTTCGAAAACACTGCGCTACTAGATCTGGGATTATTTTTCCTTAAAACTTCTTCCTCTCAGGTTATTCGCTTAGCCATACAGCCCTCAATATTCACCTCTCACCGATTGGTTCGTGTCCGTATTACGTCGAGATCTGTCGTCATCCGCGCGTTTAACAAAAAAGCCAAGGCACATAATTCAGAAGCAGAATTTTGTCTTGTTTTCAACTGCTGAAGAACCGGTTATCTGGTGTATAATTCGTAGTTTTCTAAATTCTCTGTTTTAAGATAGGTTAATATGATGTATTGATTTATAGCCAAGCCTGAGGGCTTTAGGAATATTTCGTTATGTGGATGTAGTTTTTTTATTTTTCCTGTGCTTAAATAAACGCCTCATTAGAAAAACTGGCTTCTTCTTTCTGGAGAAATTACAAAATGGGTACATTCTTTGCTTGACTACATTTCGCCATGAATATCTAAATCTGTCGACTTCGTTTTAACACCATCATTCACAAGCTGCCATTTTCTCATGAATTTTTAATACATCAATATAAAACTTTTCACATATATATTTAAATATATCTTCATGCAAGTTGTCTGTCCATGATAACATTACGTGATAAAACTTTATAGAGAAAATAAATACAAATTCTCATTCAATGTTGTATGAAAAGTGTAATTTGTATAAAGATGTACCATAAAAAATTCAATTACAATTTTACGTTATGTATAGAACGCTACTGTATTTCAGCTTAGAACGATTTAAAAATTACTTAATAATTAATTTAAAATTCAAAAATAAAATTTTAAAATAATTAAAAACTCTACTTGAAATTATAAAATATCAATAATAATAAAAAAGAACTTTCCTCAAAATAAGCTTTACAACGTATGAGAGCAATAAAGTAAAATGCTCAAAATGGTCTGTAAAAGAATTTGACTATATGGATATTGTACAACCTTTGCGTTCATTTGTGTAAGCATAGCACGTATATTGATGGAAATATAAAGGTTTCTTTGAAAAATTCTAGAAATGTCCGCATGTTTTGTTTTTTTTTTGTTGTTGTTTATGGCTTGTTTTCAAACGAATTTAACACCACTGTCATAAAACTTTACAAAGTACAGTAAAAACAACATAATTCAAGTAGAATATAAATAATATTAAATATTTCATGAAATATGATAATTTGTATTAAACAATTTTTAATTGCACATGTGCGAACGATACCAAAAATCTTTTTAACATGATTTGGTTGTCAACTGAAAAGTGCAATAAAAACATATTGACGATCTGAATTTCAGTTGCTTTCTAAAATTAGGTGGATGATAAGAAATTTGACTTAAATTGCCATTTTTAATTTTTAATTTTTCAATTTTCAATTTTTATTGATGCTTTAGCTCTTTTTGGTAAACCAACTAGAAAGTGACTATTCGAAGAAAAAAAGAATTATCAAAATCGAAGAATCCGTTTCAAAGCTACTCGTTGACATTAAATTAAACAAAAAATGAATAAAAAATTTTAATATAAAATTACAGTTAATAAAAAATGACAATTTGTGGAAAATCCCTTATCATCCGGCTACTTTTTCAAGACAACCAAAATTCAGATCACTATATCACCGATATTTTTACGATTTTTCAAGAGATTCGACATTTTATATTCATTTCTCTAAAAAGTTGACTTTCAATACAAGAAAAAAAAAATGTTTGGTTATAGTTCGCGCATACGAAGTTAAAAATAATATCATACAAGTTCATATATCATTAAATATTTAATATATTTGTATTCTAATTGTACTATGTTGCTTTTTACTATATCTTATAAAGTTTTCTATAACTGGCATTAAATATAGCTTAAAACCGTGCATGCTATAAAGAAAAAAACATGTAAAAATGTCTTGCAATTTTGTATGAATTCATTAAACCTCCTTGAAAATACGTGCTACTCTTACATAAATTAACACAAATGTTGTACGGCATTCCCATAATAGTGTGCTGCAGTGACAGATTACTTCGTGCATTTAATTCAGGATGATCCCATTTTTAATTACCCTCGTCATCAAATCTTCGTTGAAAAATATAAGGTAAAATATATTTTATATTCCTGAATATCTAAAAAAATGTCTAAAGTATTTCTGTAGAAATTCGATAAAACGTCTACAATCGAAAGTGTCGGTGATTTTGGGCTATAGTGTTTACGCATATACTTGAAAACGAAATATTTATTGATAAAATAACATTTAGTGAAATACCGGAAAAATAATACGGTAAACTAGATTTTCTTTTACAAATGCTTTCGAAGATGAATTTAAATATATCTGCATATTGTGTCTTTCAAGGTAACTAACTGTCCATCTATTATAGCTGGTTAAATGATCTCATAGCAATGAAAATGGAAACGAGGGCATACTCACCTGTAACGTACTTTTTAACCTATTCAACTAAGCTTGATATTTGCCGAAACGCTAGTTGCGGCTCACTGTGGTGGAGACGCGAAAAGTTTTTGGTTTCCGTCTGTCTGTCTATTTCTTTGTCTGCTTGTCTGCTTTTTCCGCGATAACTGCCGTAAAAATCGTACAATTAGGTTGATTTTTGGTGGGTATGTTGGTTAGGTACCCGAAATCAGCTGCATAGTGCTTAGTTTCGTTTGGATCATTCGTCGTTCCGAATCATTCTCGGATTCGGAATCATTAATTCCGAATGATTCGTTTGGATCATTCGGAAAATATAGAACATTTCTTTTTTAGGTCATAATGCTTTCCTATGGGAATGCAGACGAGTTTCAAATTTCATTTTTGAACTGAAATGAAAATCGCATATTTTAATAATGAATTTAAATATAAAATTAGTAATGCAAAGTTTTTGAAATGGAGGTTTTAAATACATCCAATAGCTTTGAAAATTTGCTGATACATTCATTAGAATTTGGAAATTATTTGTTTAAATTATTGGAAAATGTTTTGCACCTGTTCGGGAAATATAAAACATTTTATTTTCATTTTTTTTTTTTACGAATTTTAAAATGCATTTCTTTTTACTTTGCTCTTTAATTTATTAGTTGCTTAGCAACCATATTTCAAAGAATATCAAAATAAGAAAACTCAAGTAACTCTCACTATTTTGCTGCAATATTTTACTATCAAAATAAATTATTTTTATATTCTATTGTCATAAATGAAGAATTTATTTTAATACAAGTTTATTTTTGTATCTAAAACGTTACATGAATAAGAAGTTCATATGAATTTCAGATTATCATTGCATAAACCGTGTTTAATACAACGCTTCTAATTTCCGAAACCTGCGAAGTATTTTATGTCTATAAATATGTATGTAATATAAAAAAATTAAATTGCGGATTGTAAGATGCTAAATAATACGAAAAGTAAGATTAAAAATCAATGACTTTTACAGCTGATGTTGAGTCTCGTGATCTGCAGATTTGCTAGTAATTTTATGTTGAACATAAAATGAAAATTTGCCGTTTTGCTGCAAGATTACAGCCAATAAGAATCTGACAGTTATTTTTGTAATCTTGTCCATAGCCAAATGACGTATTTCAGAAAATGTGAGTTGGCGAAACGGCAGATTAACGGCATTTTTAAAACCATTAATGTTTTATCAATATTTAGAATCATTTTTTAATCACTGACAACGATTCATAAACGAATCCTGAAAATTATTTACTCGTGATGGAATGTATGTTTAGAACTTAACCGAGCATTTCCACTTTTTGTGGCATCCAAAAGTGCATTACACATTTCTATTAACAACAAAGATGAACGTAGGGCAAAAAAGAAGTTGGGTTCTTTTAAACATGAATAAGTAATTTATCGATATTTTACCAGTGTAAATATTAGGTATCTGCGTATGCCACAATTTACATTTGCTCAATATTATGTTTCGTAATTAGTGACTCCCAAACCGAATCCGACAAGAAAGCGACGGATACTGGGCCCGGATGCTGGATGAACGGAGAAACTCGGAAAGAAGATTTTTTATGACCAGAAAACGTTTAAAATTCATATGACGTTATGCTGTGGGAGAAAATACTAATAATTTTTGTTCATTCAAATTTGAAAATTTCCACATTTATTATTAGCACATAGATACTGAAGTACTCTGCAAAGAAAAGTCTTTATACTCTACTAGATGGAACCCGTCAAAACTTGACGCAAAAAAATACTATAACAATATCAGTAAAATAAGCTTCTTTATTATTTATGAAGGGGCGCATATAAAACAGTCTTTCAAATATTTTATTTAAATTTTTTCCCCAGGCAAATACAGTACTATTTCCGATGCAAACTGCAAACAAACAATCCGTTAATAACTGTGTAATGCAAATCAGTTTGACATTACCACCATATTCCCCACGGCAAGAAAAAAAAATTCATGGACCTATGAAGTATATACAAATAGTATATTCCTACGTTCATATCATATTCAGTAAATAACAGAACATAGTTAATAAAGCACACATCCCCCCTGTCATAATGCAACCGAATGAGCTCCTATGTGCATGTGCATTGCATCTGCACAAAAGCACCGTCGAAATTCGACGTTAAAAAAGTTTTAAAATGTCCTCTTTAATCATTGTTCGTTTCAAATCCATATCTTCTAGAACGCATCCATTGTTTTAAGCTAATCAATTTTTATGCAAAGATTAAGAAGTTCTTTACAGTAATAAATCTATCTGCAGATGAGGGAGATTTTTAATGTTTTCAAGTGTAATTTATTTGTATGGTTTCTTCGGTTCCTTGACATAATCAGGATGATTATCCGTTTTCCATTACAGTCGGGGATATTTTTCCTCTTATGCAGTTGGCAAATGTAAAAAAATAAAAAAATGCAATTCCTAGCATATCCTGATATCTGATGGAACATATTCATCAACGAATTCAACATATCAATTTTATGTTCAACATAAACTAAAAATAGTCTTTTTTTTGACAGATTTTTGTTAAGCGCCAAAATGTTCTATCTTATGGATAATCTAATCTTATGATTTATCACTTTAAAAAAAATATATATATTATTAAATTTTTATGATGGTTAGGGAAATCTATTTTCAATTGTGGCAACTTTCCCAGGGGCTATCTTACATTATTGAAGTAAACTGCATGGTGGTCATTAATAAGATAGAATTGAAAAACTTTTCATGCTTGAAAATTATTTAAAAAGTCGTTAAATTAATCGGCAGTTTTCAAATAAATTTCAATCGAAAGCTAATTTTTTTTCTAATTGATGATGTAAGAATTGAAATTGTAAAATGTAGTAAAAAATAGAAATTTGTAGTATTTCGAAGTGATGTAAGCGCGATGAAAGCTAAAGCGATAGCGCCTTTGTTGTCACAACTGTTGTACATTTATAAAAATTGCCACTGTATTTTGGCTGGCGTCCAAAAGTGGAAAAACAGTTTTTGACATCGAAAGAGAAATTCACAGGGAAAGAAATAGGATTTTGCGCTAATAAGGAACTGTTAAATGAACTTATAATAAATCTACCAAAATAATTCCTATGAAATATTAGTCTTACATTGTTTATTCTAGCTAAAAATACAATAATTATTTCAAGATTTTTTTTCTACCATAACACTATTTTTAATAACTTTAAATTTCCTGAAATCCTTTACTTTTGTGATTTTTTTTATTAAAAAAAGAAATTTTCTATCCTATAATTTAAAAAATAAATTAATTAATAACATGTAATCAAGGTATGCAATCAAGATGAAGAAATCAATGACGGCTCCAATTCTAATCTTTATAATTATGAATGCAAAAATCAGTAAAATTATGTCATGTTAACACAATCATATACATTTTTCTCTTTAGTTTTATCAATGTTAAAATGCACTTCAAGCTAAGCATAACGTCATTTTCACGGGCGCAAACTTTTCACACGTACTTCATATACCTTACATTAATGATTAAACATCATGCACACAAATATAAATATATTTTGTATTTAATTGTAATGAAAAAATGGCATCAACAAAGTTATAATGCATAATGATAAAATAAACCCAATGGACAATATTCCCGTGACGTCACAATAAATATGAATTTTTATTCGCTTATAAAACACGCGGATAAGTATTTTTACCGAAATTTAACTTGCAAATTAACAAATTCGACCTTAAAACCGCGTTCTTTTAATATTTATTATTTCTCTTTCATTCAACCACAGAGTTTAGAAAATAAACTCTGTGCTTCGGAACAGTAGGCGTTATCCGATTAGGACGTCATTAGCAGACGTAAAAGTTTAATTGAAAATTACGGTTAATTAATTAAATTTTCGAACAAACGAATGCACGATAACAAATCTGTGTCCAAATATCTTTCATTTAAAAAATAAATGATGTAATTTGATGCAGTAATTTGTTCTCACGGATTGTCGAAAGAAATCTCTTCGCGTTTTAAATATATAGATACGCTCATAAGCTTAAAATATACTTAAAATGGTATATGAGTGTTTTAAAATTTGTGTCAAAGTTTAGAAAAATCCCAAAAATTATGAAAAGGCATCCACCTGCATATCAGGTGGATCTGAAACATTTTGAAACATTTGAGGTGGGTCTTCAAACAATAAAGTTTGGGAATCGCTTGGGATTCCTTATATGGAATCTAATATTTTTCTTTTAGTGTTTTTTTCTAGTTATGAATCAGTAATGATTCATGTAATGTATCCTTTAAAATCAATGCAAAAATGCACAAAGCAGCAAATAGTTTTTTTACGCTCACTATTAAAAGAATGAAATTATAGGTAAAAAATATCGTTTATATGAATGATCATAAGTAACTTCAATAAAATGTTATGAAAATATTATACCCACCTCAATTATTATAATGTATTAGAAACATATCTTTCTCAGGAATCCTCTCTCGAATATCCCACTTTGGGAATTTGTGTGAATCTTTTTTATGGTTAATGATCTTGAATTGTTGGTAGTAAAATTGTATTGTCCATGTCTAGGAGATGTCGTTTTCTTGATTCGTTAAGATGGCGGACAATCTGATGGATGGAAATGGGGATACTACAGGCTGGTGCTGCTAAACGTCTTAATGTGTCTCGTAGCGATGTTCAAAAGCTCTGATATCAATTTGAATCCAAAATTCAGTATAAAGAAGACTTGCTCGAGACCGCTCATGGGTCTAAAACGGTTATCTCTTGTACAAGATTGCTTTCTAACTCTTTTGGCCCGAAGGAGGAGCATCACTACTGTAGTTCAGCTCATCGTAAAAAAAAACAGGAATGACAACACCTGCGATTACGATGCATAGATGTCTTCACAATTAAGGACTCTATGCAAGACGCCCTGTTGTGTGTGGCCCTCTTAATCGACAACACATAAGTGCCCGTTTATGTTGGCTAAGAGAGCACGTTACCTGGAACACACAACAATCTGCTTCCGTTCTGTTCACAGATGAGTCCCGCTTTGCTTTGGAGAGTGACTCACTTTTTGTGCTAATCTGTAGAGAACGTGGCATCAGAGTCTACCTATGTTACATTGTTGAAAAACACAGTTATAGAGGAGGTGGAATCATGATTTCGGCTGGAATCTCTCTTTTGGTCACGGTAACTTCCATGTGTGCCATGGAAGAATTCTGACTGCTGTGAAATATCGGGACGTGATCCTTGCTCCGTTTGTCACACCGCATAGTGGTGCTATTTGGGATGAATAAATTTGAATAGTTGATAATGCTCGATCGAATTGAGCTAGAGTCGTTGATGAATATCTAGAAGATCAAGGTTCGGAGCGAATGGAATGGCCAGCACGATCTTTGGACTTTGATCCTATAGAGCATCTTTGGGACTATGTCAGCAGACTGGTGGCTGCCGTAAGTCCTCCTCCAAAGTTGTTAAATGAGCTGGAGCAAGCGTTACTCCATGTATGGAAGTTGTTTCCTTTTCCAATGTCCGACTACTTAATTGACAGTATTTAAAGTCGATGCCACAAATTGATTACAAGTAGGGCCTGACACATGCCTCATTAAAATCCGTTTATTTAATTTTTTTCACAAAAAACTGCTATTTGCTATTTTATTAAACAGTGGACTTTTGCAAAAAATGCAATTTTTTATTTGTAAATCATGCTTGATGTTAAAATTAAGTAAAATTCGATAAATAACTATTTAAAGAGCAATTTGTCTAAATTTCATCTTTTTATCTGCATTTGTTTTCAAATTAGGTACAAAAGACTGGTTGTACCTTAGGCCAGTGTAGGTGCAACTAGTTTTTTTTTTGTTTTTTTTTGCGTTTTTACATAATTTATTAAAGCAAGAAAGAATTTTACTTCATATTGAAAGCGTTTAATATCACTGCATGTAATCAGTAAAAAAAAAATATATATATTAACTTTTCTCTTTATTGACATTTTAATTGTGCTGTCATGAAAAGTTATTATTAGATTATTTTTATGTCGTTCTTTGTATAGTGCTTACGATAATTTAATTTTTTCATTAAAAATGCATGACACATCTTCTTAATGTACATGAAGGTTATTTTTTACAACTTTTATAAATTCTTCTTTGTAATTGATTCAATATTTCATCAAAATTTTTCTCCAGCAATTTTTTCCTGCGTTTTTATCCCTACGAAATTTTTATGCTACACTTTAGGTAATTGTGTTAAATTTGCCATATTTCTTATTTCTATAAAGATATATCACCACATAAATAATGGGCTGTATTAGTCGTTATTTCCGCAGTAATTATATAAGTAATCTCTTTTTTTGTAAAATATTTGAGTTTATTAAATAGAAATAACTTTTACATATTTCTTGTATGTGGCTAGAAATCATCGGTTGAATAATTTTACATATTTCATCAGTTAACTAATTTTGCTCAACGGTTAATATATAAGCAATATCCTATATATCCTCTCATGTATATAAGTAAATAATGTATATAATACGTATATAAGTAACAAAAGTATTATATAATATTTGAGTTTAATAATCATCAATCGGTTTTGCTTATGTTTTTTAAGTAACGACAAATTACTAGTTGAATTCATACAGAACAAAACTTATCTTTAACTTTACATTTTTCTGATAAAACACACACACACAAACACACACACACACACACACACACACACATATATATATATATATATATATATATATATATATATATATATATGTGTGTGTGTGTGTGTGTGTGTGTGTGTGTGTATATATTAAAACGAAAAACTGCATATTTAATAGTTTTGAGAAATCTATTTAGGGATATCAAAGTTGCCCCCCCCCAACTCTGTCCCCTGGGGGAAAGAGGGCAACATTAAAATCTTAAATGATAACACTTCTTTTTTACTGCAGATTCGGATTCTACGGGGAAAAAATACGTAACTTTTGTATTTAACATTTTGTTTGAACCATCGTAGATGGGGCTGTAATCGAGTAAAATGCAATGAGAATCATTACCGTTGCAATGTCTTTAAAATGTTCGAAAATCTCAAGAAATGTGCATCGGATTGAAAAACGAAAAAATACGTGTTCAATATTTTTTAATCTATTTAGGGGTATTAAAGTTGCCATTTTTCTAAAATATTGAACATGTGTATTTTTTCGTTTTTCAATCCGATGTATATTTCTCGAGTTATTCGTGCGTTTCCAGACATTGCAATGGTAACGATTCTCACTGCATTTTAATCGATTACAGCGCCATCTACGATATTTCGAAGAAAATGTTAAATACAAATGTTGCGTATTTTTCCCCGTAGAATATGAGTCTGCAATAAAAAAGGGAGGTTATCTTTTAAGATTTCAAAGTTGCCCCTTTTTCCACCCAGGGGCCAGAGTTGGGGTGGAAACTTTGATATCCCTAAATAGATTTTTTTAAACTATTGAACATGCAGTTTTCCGTTTTTCAATCCGATGTATATTTCTAGAGTTATTCGGCCATTTCCAGACTTTTCAATGGAAACTATTCTCACCGCATTGTACTTGATTACAGCGCCATCTTCGGCTTTCCGAAGAAAATGTTCAATACGAATGTTACGTATTTTTTCCCGTAGAATCCGAATTTGCAGTAAATTAGAGGGATTATTATTTAAGATTTTAAAGTTGCCCCCCTTTCCCCTCAGGGGAGCACAGTTGGGGGGGGGGGCAACTTTGATATCCCTAAATAGATTTTTCAAAACTATTAAAGATGCATTTTTTTCGTTTTTCAATCCGATGTATAATTCTCGAGTTATTCGACCGTTTCCAAACTTTGCTGACCCCCTGTATATATATGCTTAAAAAGGAATGTGACTTTAAAAATCGTTTATCTTTATATAAATAACTTTGTACGAGTATTTTTGAACTCTATTGAAATATTATAAACATACATATTTTATATCTATATATTTTACTGAATAATAATTAATTAATTTTAAAATGTTGCACACAGATATTAAAACATACATCGTATATTTCTGCCCCGCAATGGTGCAGACGGTTAAGCCGTAAGATCTTGGCCGTAAGCTTGGTATCCGTAAGATCATCGAAAGCCAAGCAGCATCGACCAAAGTTAATGCTTGGGAGGGTGACAATCTCTCTCGACTGCCGCTGCTGTGGGCCCGTGTACGTTAATGGGAGCTGGTGCACGTAAAATCTGTTCGTGGCTCCAATGTCCTCCAAGTTTAGTATAAGCGTTACCTCTGGGGGTGCCAATCCAGGTGCAGGTCTCTCATCTGGAACTGATTAAAAATTTGGAGACCAGCTCTAGAAGTCCAACCTCTATTGAGGCTCTGGCATCCTTTCTTTCACAGAAGTGCCTTGGCACTTTCTCTGACACGCCAACAACATCGTATATTTAATTTTTAAATTTATTTTTATATCTTCATAAATTTATATTCTAAATTCAAAATCTATTTAACAGTAAGCCTTCCCTCTCTAATGCATAAATTATTATTTAATAGCAGAAAACCATATATTATTATTATTATTATTATTATTATTATTAAACGCTATTTAATAATATTTTGGGGTAATAAAATGAATTAACATAATGTAAAAAGTAAAAAAAAAAATATTTTGAGTTATTTTTGTATTTTGATCCAAAAGCAAAAATTATTTCAGAAAACTTTCTATCACGTAGAATAAATAAATATCTTGTTAAAGGCAAATTTACAAAGAAATATTCAAAATTGCTGTGCTTTATTATATTGTACCTTCCAATATTTAGTGAACTTTTTGTGAGATTTATATGTGATACAGGGGAAAAAAAGAAATATGCAGAGATCTTTGGAGGTTTTTGTTACAATACCAAACTCTCAAAAAAAATATTTCTTGTAGTAAAGATTTCCAAAAACATTGTGTAATTGTTTAGATTTAATTAAAAGGACAAATTTTTGGCTCAGATTGTTCAAGTAGTGTGATATGTTTTTTGTAGCTGTCGGAGTTGTTTTTAAATGTTTTGCTAACACACTTAAAATATTTGTTAATCGTATGTAACTAAAAGCCTTATACCCTCCCCTGGTGAAATTAGAGTAATGTTTTTCATAAACTACCAAATATATACGCTTTGAAATTTTATATGCAGCAAATAAATAACTTTTATTGAAATGAAGTCAAGTTTCTAAACAATTAAATTCCAGTTTTTTTTAATCTGAAATAAAAACTACTATAACACATCAAAAAATATTCAATTAAAAAAAATGAAAATAAAAATAATAGCTACAATACATCGCATCAGATTTGTAGAATGTTCAGGAAAATTTTCAAACACTACTGTAAATCAAACAATTAAACAGTTTGAAGTAGAGTGGTCAAAGATACAAAACAAATTTAAAAAAATAGAAAACTGAGTTTGAAGAAGAGTGGTCAAGGAGTATGATAAACAATTGAATTTCTTTTTAAATTATCAAACTTCTGCTTACCGCAGAAACAAAATTAATATATTGTTAGGAGTAGACCTTAATTAGTATTCGAAACATCCAAATATCTTATCGCGATATTTTTCGCATTTTGCCCTCCAACTGTACTTAAATGTTTATGATTTTGAATCGTCTCTGTCCATCTTTCATTTACCTGCAAGGAGTATCACTAAATGGAAGTATAATATTGCTTCTGGCTACAGAATGTTCTCTTTTGAAAATGACGTGCGTGTTATACTTTTTAAGGAACACGAAAAATTTCGGATACATTGATGTTAATGATTGGTAATATTTGGTGCTGTTTTAATGTTGCTACATATTTGAAATAAAATCAAATTATTATATTATTTTTAATTCGACTATGCTATATATCCGTTCATAAATAGTCCATGTCACGGTTATAAAATCTTACAAAATATATTGCATACTTTCTAATATGTATACAAGGTGATTTAAAAAAGATCTCTCAAAATTTTAAAGTTGCCAGTGGACGCCAGAATAATTTTTTTAAAGGGAAACCAGAGTCGTAATCTATTGTTTCCCTCAAAAAAAGGGTATATCATTTCCATCAAAACATAGCTAACATTCATAACATTCATATAATTAAGAGAAATTTTCAGCAGGAAACTCATGAACGACCTTGTTTACAGAGAAATCCAGTGATATCGTGAAATGTTAATGAAATGTTACAGTAGTTTGGTAAATGTAAACGAATGAACTGTAACTTTTTATTATTTAAACAAGGTGGTATTTATTAGTAAATAAATAATAGGTGATTAAAGTTTGAAAATGGCTAGAGGCCAGGATTTGATCCCATTTCTTCGGACTATCATAAACAGCTCAATGGGAAGTTCGTTGAAAAATGAAGCCAACAGTTCTGGGTTCGATTCCCGGCCTGGAAATATTTTTACAGATAACTTAGTTTGGAAAGCATTGTCAAATATAACCGAAACTTCAGGGTTCGAGTCATGGTCTGTACGCATTTTCACATATAGATCAATTGGAAGAGCAATGACAATTAAAGGTTCAAATCGTTACAGCCGATCTTAAGAAAAAAAAAACAGTCAAAATAGATGCCCGACAGAACGATCGCATTGCACAGAAAAAACAATAGTTATGGCACATACTAGGACAAAAAAGGGTGGGAATGAAAGAAACATAAGAAATGTAAGTCAAACTGTAGATTAGAAGTTTTTAAAAAATTACAGTGTATTGTCCGAGCCGCTGGAGCCAGAGCTTCCTCGCGACAGGCAGCTTTAAGCTGTAGTTCTTTCATAGGAAAAGTAGGTACGACTGTTCCTTTTGCACATTTCGTAGATGTTGGATGGAAAGTTCCTGGTGCTCCTGCACCATGACGTACAGTTTACACTAGGACAGCCTTTTGATAAAATGCGCCGAAACCTGGTGGCATGCGACTTCCGCGCAACTGATGGCGCCACACAATTCACATGTTCGAGAATAGTGGGTCATATTCGGGTCACTGCGGGTCAAGCTAATTTTATTTAAAAAACGGCTCTAATGATTTTGACTAAATTTTGTATATTGCCGTTCTGGATTACGAGAAGACCATTGGGCTGGTTCACATGATCGAGAAAATTCTATTAACGGGTAATTTTGGGTCACTACTAGTCAGGAACAACCTACTTTTTTGTAAAAACGGCTCTAACGATTTTGAACAAATTTTGTATCCTGCCATTTCGGATTACGAGAAGACGATTGGGTTTGGACCACAAAGTTGGCAACAAGTTGCCAAATATCGCCAAATTTGGCGGCGAGATGTTCATGATATTGGCAAGACATGGTGTGAAAATCGAATTCTAAGATTAGCAATGCCAAAACGTATGCCTTTCGCCAAATGAAAGACGTGCCAATTTTACGCATTTTTACCAAATTTTGGTGAATTTGGCAAAAAAATTGGCTTTTAGAAACTAAAGGAATTTTCTAGAAATTCCCAATAGGAGTCGAGAGACATGGGACAACCAATCAGCGCCCATATAATGTTCTCAAAAACAGAATTTAACCAATCAGAATGCATAGAACTGATTATTATATGTTGTACAGATAATTTATAGTTACATTGAGTTGAACACAAAGCTAATTTTAGCAGAGCATAGCTCGATCTTTGCCGCTGGTAAAGTTTTTATATCAGAAAAAAATTATTTATCCAAATTTAATTTATAAATAAAGTTGTCTCAAAAATATAATTTTTAAAACGTTTTCTTTTTCAAATGTATTTTAAAATAATCTCCAATTTATCTCAAAAACATATGAAAACAAAAACTAATTTCAATTTGTACATCTTTTTTCCGATAAATTTAATGACAATTTTTTAGATAAATTTTAATATTACATTCTTAAAAGGAAAAGGAAATTCTTCTATAAAAGCGTTAAAAGAAAGATTTCAGGAACCAATAAATTCTAAGCTGGATACTTTGCCAGAGAAGAAATTTAATTTAAGTGATGTATTTTTCTTTTTTGACTCACTTTAAATGTTTTTAGAGAAATTAACTTATAAAAATATTAAAAGTTCTTAATCTGTTACATATCGGATCTCTCATCTATCATAAGCTTTAGTTATAATACAAAACTTTAATTTGAAAAGAATATTTTAAAGGTAGTTTAAGATTTGTTTCTGAAAGTTAATTAATTTCTCAAATAATGGAAAGACTTTTAAAAGAAAAAATTCATACAGCATACAAAAACTATTGCAATATAATTATAGCATTAAATTATTTCTATTTTCGTATATGGTTAAAAACGTGTCTCTTTTTAAATTTACTTTTATATCTTGATAAATTTATATATTAAATTTATTCATTCAAAATTTAGTTAATCAGTTAATTTAACTGTATAATGTATGAATTATTTTTAAATAGATAAAAATATTATTTTGCAAAATTTTTGCTTCAAATACTTTTAAACGAACTAAAATATATAATGAATTAACACAAAATAGAGCAAAAAAAAAAACAATTTTTTTATTATTTTTGTGTTTTTATTCAAAAGCAGAAATTTCTATGGTGTGGAATAAAAAAAATATTCTTAAAGACAATTTACCAATTGAATATTCGAAATGGCTCTTTTGTCTAATCTTGACCAATTTTTATTGAACGTTTTATGTGATTTATATGTGATGCAGGAAAAAAGAATGTATCAGAAAATTCAAAAAACATGCTGTAATAATTTTAAATTTTAATAAAATAAATATCGTTTGGATTCAGATTGTTCAAGCAATGTGATATAACATTTTTGTTTTGTTTTTCTTTTTTTTTAACATTTTTTTCAGCATTCCAAAATATTTGTTAATAGTAGTCAGAAAGCTCTTTACCAGCCTTTTGATAAATTAGTGTAATTTTTCGCATAAACTACCAAAGGTATTCACTCTAAAATATTTACATACAGCATATACATAATTGTTTATGTAATGAAATCAAATTCATATACAATTATTTTACAGTTACTTTTTTATCTCGAACAGAAAGCTGAAAACATGCATTTTTCCAAGAAAAAATGTATAAGAAAGAAATGTTAACTACAGTCGTCCACTTCAGATTTGTAGAATTTTCAGGCAAAATTACAAACTCTAATGTATAGTAGTTTCCATCAAAATGTACATAGAAGTCAAAATGACAATCTGAGAAAACTAAGCATAAAGTAGAGTGGTCATGGTCAAGGAGCAGTAATGAACGTAACGAACAAAATTGATTTAAATTTCCCAATTTCTAATTACAGCAGAAATGAAATTAATGTATCGTTAGAAAGAGTAGAAATTAATTGGGATTTGTAACATTAAAAGATCCCAAACTCGAAAATTTTCACATTTTTTTTCCCTGCCATCTGCCCTTAATATTTAAAGACACGGAAGGTTTGTACACTGTTAAAAATTTGCAGCAAACTGTCCAGACCGTTTTTTGAGAAAACGGTTACGGAACCATAATTTAACTCTATTTTCACCATATTATTGTCCATATTATGGTCAGGTTAGAGTTATATTACGTAATCATATTCTATAAAAACGGTCAAATGACTGGACAGTTTGCTGCAAATTTTTATCAGTGAGTAACATAAAGGCGCGGGCGACGCACCCTATGGGCCGCTTTTAATGCCTAAATAACAACGTTTAATGATATTCTTGTTTAATTCAATATCCAGTAGTAATATAAATGTAATAAACAATAATTTTTTAAAGAAAAATAAATTAGTTAGAAGTAATATAAAATGTTCGATTTGTTGTGACATAAAGATGCGGGTGGCTTACTCCATGCACCAAGGCTTTTTAAAGGCTAAATATAAACTTTTGATTCTAAAGAACAATAACGTCTAATGCCATCCACTGTTGATGTCAAAGAATAAAAATGTCTTATGCCTAGTAATAGTATAAAAATAATATATATCACATATAAAGAAAGTTACATTCAGAAAGAAAATAGAATAAGTTACAAAAATACAGACCATGTATGCCATTGGTGACTTACGAATAAAAATCATGAAAAAGGGCTGAAAATATCGCGAGTTTCAACTATGAACATTGGTTGAACATTTAAGGCTGCTCATCAGTAAACTTCCCGATTCCCCTCACTAATGTTAATCCTATGGGCGTAAGATGTAATGGTATATTTAAAATATATCCCCAGGGAATTAATATTTTAAACTTCTGTTCTCTTTGTATTTTGCTTGAAGGATGTCTCTTTGTTTCTTAGTTGTCAATTTTTATTTAAATTATATACTTAATTTTATGTGAAGTGTTAAAATCTTATTCAGTTTCTCTAATATTTTAACACATAGACTTATAACTTAAGCACATATTTTAGAAATATTTTGATAACTAAGAGAAAACGACATATCCTTTAAAAAGAGTACAAAGAAAACAGAAATTAAACATATTAATTTCCTGAGGAGATATTTGAAATATACGAATGCATCCTACGCCTATAGGTTTATTATTAGTAAAGGGAATCGGGAAGTTTACTACGTAGCAGAGTTAAGGGTCCTTTTCAAAATAATAAATGAAGCATAAATGTTCATTACGTAATTATTTTAGAATTCCGAACTGTTTTTACACTGACTGGCACATTCTGTACTCCGCCCATGTCTTTAAAGATTAAGTTATTACCATTTCGGTTCGTTTTTCTCCACAGTCTAAATTTCGCTTATGTGCAAGTATCACCACGAAATTGAAGTATAATATTGGTTCTTGATACAGAATTTTCACTTTTGGAAAGGACTTGAGTAGTAATAATTTTACTTTTTCAGAAACATGAAACATTTCGGATACATTGGTTTGTAATGTTTGGTGTTGTTTAAATGTTGCTACATATTTCAAACAAAATGAAATTATTATCAGATTTCAATTCCGTTCATAAATTATTCATATAGAGTTTATAAATCCATAAAAATGTATTTTATACTTTCAAATAAGTATACAGGGTGATTAAAAAAGATTGGAAAAACTTTAAGAGGTGGGAGTGGACACCAATACATGCAATATATATATATATATATATATATATATATATATATATACACTGCTCAAAACAATTAAAGGATATTTGAAGTTTTATATAAAATAAAGATATAACCGAAATTTTTTTGCCGAAAATAGAAGAAGAGAATCACAAATGCAAATTTTTCTGGTTTTCAAACTGTGGAGTATGCAAATTTTGAGTTCGACGTCAAAAACGTCGCTTCAGCGGCAGCGAATGAAATTTGACTTTCAACTGGATAAAAGAGAATGAAGACAAGGATGATCGGCATTCAGTGATTGCTTTGTTTCGATGAGTATGATGTCTCAGCGAAGTCATTTGACAGATTCAGAAGCTTGTAGAATTGTTGGTAGGTTAGAAGGGGGCCAAACTCAAGCCGAAGTAGCGCAAGCCATTGGAGTGTCACAAAGTGTCATTTCCAGGATCTGGAACCGTTTTTTGGAGAGTGGATGTGCAGGCCGAAGACAAGGGCAAGGTCGTAGACGGGCAACAACGCCCAATGAAGATCGGTATTTAGCGTTAACAGCTCGGAGACACCGAAACATGAACGCTACTCTTCTCCAACAACACCTTCGCTCGGCTACAGGCACCACGATTTCAACTCAGACTGTCCGAAACCGGCTCCATGCTGTAGGTCTGTATGCTCGCCGACCGATGGTATGTGTTAGATTAACATCAAGGCATCGTCGCGACCGCAGGGAGTGGGCAACCGAGCATGTCAACTGGAGGAGAAATGAATGGAGCAATATTCTGTTTTCTGACGAGTTTTTCTGTGCATCCGGATAATAGGCGTATTTTCATCTGGAGGGACCGTGGCAGTAGGAATAATCCTGCGTTCGTGCACGAAAGTGTCAGATTTGGCGGTGGAGGAGTGTTGGTGTATGGTGGCATCTCCATTGACGGGCGCACTGACCTCTACATCATTCGAGATGGAGCTCTGACTGGTCGCCGATATAGGGATGAGATCCTCAGACCTATTGTAGTCCCTTACGCTGCAGCAATCGGAGATAACTTCATTTTAATGGACGATAACTGCAGGCCACATCGTGCAAACCTGGTGGAGGATTTCCTTTTCGAGGAAGGAATCGTTCGAATGGAATGGCCAGCGTGTTCTCCAGACATGAATCCAATCGAGCACGTTTGGGACGCTCTAGGAAGACGAGTTTCTGGCCGCCAACAACCCCCACAAACTCTCCAAGAACTGGAAAGAGCTCTTCTGGAAGAGTGGGGCAGAATACCCCAACTCGTCATTAATAGCCTCATTGA